>CM056726.1:88618200-91537593 GCA_029844215.1 Przewalskia tangutica | reverse complement strand
TTTAAGTACTTCTGATTTAACGCATGCCAGGGTACTGTTCGAGGCTCTTGACTCTCGCCCGGAGGCTGCGTTAAATCTACGCGAGGTAAGAGACAGCGAGTGCTAGATCCGCATCCTTAGGGGTGAACCAGAGCGTTATACCAGTGGGACTTGGTGTTAAGTGTACCTAGTTGGTGTCGGGAGCTCCATCTCTTCCCGAGGCTCTACTGCATGATCTCCTCGTTGGTATAGTTTTGTATTGGGGCCAGGTACTGGCGGCTTCCCCGTCTCCGCCATAGTTGTATATTTCTTAGAGGTCTGTAGTCATGTTGTACATGCATTTGGATGTAATCGCTAAACTCATGATTTTGTGTTATATATATACGCCGTAAAAGGCGATAAGCTTTCACATAAACCGTGGTCTACTTTATAAATCTGCTTTCATGTCTTGCTTTATATTTCCGGCTGACATTTGAGTGTATGACTCACTTGGGTGCCCCAGAAGCGCACTGGAACATCGGGCCCCTGAACGGGTCGTGATATTTTTCCTTTCCGACGCGCTCAAAGATTTTCCGTCTAAAAACAATTCTTCCTTTCAACCCTTTGCAAGTCCCAAGGCTCTACTTAAGTATCTCTCTAAACATGTCCTCTGAATTACTAAAAGGTGTAAGATTCTTTCCTTTAGAAACATTCGTCCCCAACGCTCTTTCAGATGTCCAATCTTATTTTAGATAGCAGCATAGTCTCCTTTTACTACATTCCTTCATACACATAGTTACGCTACCCATGGCCACATAGTATCACTTACTGTTACTAAAGACGCCAACTCTCGGCACTCACGTGTCTAACCAGTCCATACCTATAATGACCTCAAAGTCCGCCATAATCATCTCTACTAGTTCGCCAGGATCACTTGGTCAGATCATCACCGGAAAATCTCATATTCCCGCCGCCAAAATACCACCCCACACACATTACCAGCGTAGGTTACCCCGAAAGGTTCTATGGATTCAAACTCTATTCCTTTACACTCAAGGCTATCTTTTCTTACTCGGTCGCATTTCTTCCCGTGACTTCCCAACTCATATACTAGCATATTGCCATATATAACTTCTCCATACTTATTCTCCACCTCCAAATCTTCGAGGTCACTCTATTAAACAAATATAAGGCCATTTCAAGCCATCACGACTGCACCTGGAACGGACCACTGAACCCTGTAAAACAATTCAACTGTACTGGCCTGGGCACTCGTGACCTCGTCACGTAGTTGGGTAATCTACTACCAACCCATCCCCACTCCACTTCAAAGCGCTAGCGACCCGCAATAGGTCGATCACTCGCTCCCAATCGTCGCAGACTTTAACTCTTATTCCCTTGGTCTATAATAAATCTTTCGTACCTCAGCCACATTCTGGCGAATTCATTAATCGCTCTGTCATACCTCCCTGTGATCGCAGTTAGTCTTTACCAATTCCTCGTAATCTGCAAAACTGGCACTCTAGGTAAACACGCTGCCTCAATTTCATGAGCATAACTCCGTATAGCTGTATGTCACAATACCAACTATACTTATAATCATTACCAACTCCGGATACACAATCCACATAGTCCTTCCCGACATCACGCTTTTCTCGTAATTTCTAATCAGTAGCATTCGCTAGTGTGAGAGATCACTCCAATAAATACAGCATCTATCGCATCGCATCTCGAGTAGGAGAAGAATGGAAACTAACTCTAAATGTCGTCCAGCCCCGATTATAGATGTGGGTGCAAAACACAATCGATAATCAAGAATCTACTTTGCATGACACGGCCCCGTAGACACTTCTCGTATACTAACCAAGCCTGACAACACTTTTGTCACGACTCACTCGGCCGCTAATCGGTGTTCTAAGCCCGCCCGCACCCTTCTACCTATACAACATGAAAAACCATGGAAGATAAATAACACTCTTTTTTTTTGAACCAAGCGCCAAGACGAGTAAGGCTGCCATAACATAAAAATTACTCCAAAGCGGTCTACATCAAGCACAATGTCAAAACAACTTCTGCCACTCAAAATCGTACGATGATGTACGCATAATATGCACTTAAGATTCGGAACAAGCTACTATCGCGACGACAAGGCCCCGCTGCATTCCCTCCGAATATACATAGCTACGTACGCAAACCCTAACATTGGAGCCATCTCAAAATGCCGAACCAGATCTCAAGTCGCATGGATTCACAATCTCAGATTTAAACTCGCGACACGAATTCACCCCTCGGTTCGCTGATCGTGCCCTACCTGCAAGTCACCATGTGGATGCATCGTAGAAAATCAGAAGTGAACATACATGAAACTTATAAATAAATCATCAAAGATAAAATCAATGTGTTAGCCGATAGTGGCTACCTCCTCGACATATATATATACAACCAAGCGCTTGCCATTTCTCATAAATCGACCTACACATGTGACTGCTGCACTTCAAGAGTTTTAATATAATAACTGTATGCGGGACAGTGGCCCCGCCATAATTCTTCGAACACACATGACCTACAACCTGGGGAAATCAGACATCAAGAGATAAGCCTTCTGAGCAAACTGAGCTTTTCCTAAATCAAGCGAGATCTCAAGAGCAAGGATCACCAACCTGGGTACCTAAAACTCCGGCATGAACGCAGCCGGCGGGGTCAGCATCACAAAATGTACTAATATGAATGTAAATAACGCACAGTGAAATGTGACTATAACTGCATAAAAGAATGACAAGGACAAGTATAAAAAGTACATAGCAGATCCTCGCCGTGTCATTACCACTTATGAAACTTAATTTAACATCATTATCTTTTACCATTTTCAATAAAGGTTATAGCAACATTCTTAAGCTCATGATTAGGAATAATCATTAAGTTAATTAATATATAACTTACTTATCCTTAATAAGTATAATCCGCCCATTAAGGAGTGGCGCTATACTACCCTACCAATCGAGACGCGATCAAGTCACACACATCGCCGCATCTGCGGAATCCCCATCACCGCCGATACCAATAAGTGTAAACAATCCACGTGACGCGCCTGCAGTATCTCACCTCACCGCCGGCGCATACATACACACACACACATATATATATCTCCCGCCTGTGGAATCTGCCATCACCGCTACCGCCATATAAGTGTATAATATAACAACGTGACGCCTCGCGGCATCCCACCTCACTGTCGGGCGTGCATACATACACAACATATATATATATATAATATATATATATATATATATATATATATATATATAACGCGGTCGCATGCCCTGCATAATCCTCACATCGATAAGCACGCCATAACGCGCCTCGCATCCTCATCGTGAAGCGCAGGCTTCACGGGTAGCCAACCCATGAGTAATAATATAATATGCCCCTAATCCTCATCGAGGTACGTCTTCACGGTGGTGCAAGCCCATGGAGTAAAATAACACGGTCGCATGCCCCTAATCCCACATCGTATAAGCAATGGCCACGAAGTACTAAAACACGCGCATCTAACCCGTGATCCTCGGCCGCATGCCCGCCTGCAAGATCCTCATCGTATGCAAGCATGGCCAAGATCAATCACAATGGAAGCATACCTGGAATCTCCGCCACCGCCAGACGCCCAATAAAATGTCCGGCATCTAACCCGCATCCTCGTCACACGCCTTAATCCCACATCGAGTAAGCATGTCCAAGGATCAATCACGATGGAAACATACCAGCGGGAATCTCACACATCACCGCTTGCATTACGCCCAAGTAAACTATTAATCAAGACAATGGACTCCAACCGAGTCGCGATAACGAATATATAATACTTGTACCAAAGTTATCACAAGCAAACCTAGTGGCAAGTTCATTAAACCTTTGACTTCCATTTTTATAGACTCATGGCCCTTTCATTTTACACATTAAAAATCCTGAATTTAACCCCAAGATACTAACACCCATAGTATCCAAAGTTTCTGTACATTTCACATAAGTCACTATACTTTTAGAAATACACATGTCTCGCTTTCTTCTAAATTGCTCGACTTACTTTACATTAAAGCTTTTAAGCAAAGTTGATACCTTTAATCACATTGCCCTTTCCTTAATACAAGTTATTCTTGATTACTTTATTAGAGAAAACTATTCTTCTTAACCTTCCATAAAGCCGTATAACCAACTTCCCATAAAGCCGTTATAACCCTTTTGGCGGTTTTAGACAAAACTCATTCCCTTTATAACCAAGAGAATTATACTATTATTAAAACCAAGTATTATATATTTCAAATCGATTCTCTTAACTTTAAAAATACAATTAGTCTCTAACCTTTTAGAAATCAAGTGACTCCTTTATTATAAAACCTTAGGCACCGATGCCTTAAAATCAAGTCATTATCCTTCCATAAAGCAAATATAACCAACTCCCCATAAAGTCTTTACATTCACTTTATACCTTATCCAAAATACAATTTCCTATCCAAGGAACTTATAATGCTTAAAATCGAACAAGTATCACATACTTCAAAACTCTTCAAGTCCCTTAACTTTAATAAAACATTAGACATCCTTAATATTTTTCAAAGAAGTCAGTTAATCTCCTAACTCACCCGACTTGGCTATTCATAAAACTAGGAAAGCGATATCACATGTCAGACGCTCACCGTATTTCATAATGCAACTAGTCATGTTCGTAAGATAGAAAGTTCTACACAGAGTAGTAATCACACAACTACCTCTTAACTTCTAAGAGTGTATGAAAACATGAATGATACCACATGTATATTCCATACATAGAATCATGCCAAAGGAAGGAAAAGGTTCATATACTCCTCATGACGATTATCGACATAGCAGAGTAAAATGCTCCAAAGTACTTCAATCTTGATAGCTAATCCATCCTTCAAGCAGGATACGCTATACTTAGTACTTTCAACATATAATGGTCACAATACGCCCATTAACCTTCCATCAAACGAGAATATTCTAAGTGCTAAGTCGCAAATTCTACGAAAATCGCAAAGACTCCTTTGTTTCTACTCACTTTGCCACCTTTTCAAGGCCAATACACAACCAAACACGCCTACATTTAAGGCCCAATCAATGAAATCAACACAGGGGATTACACGCCTACTAGGCGTGTAAAATTCCGCCATTTCACAAAGGATATCAATTTAATACAACTTACAAGGCCAATTGCCAACTCAAGTACTACAACATCAATTTTATCCAATTTCCATTTCCATCCAAGTTATTAGCCTAACATTATGTCAAGTCGCAAACGATTATAACTACTTATAATCTTCAAGTAATTAACATGCACATCCAAATAAACGACCAATTTGTAATCCAACTTCATACGGCTTACATTACATTTCGTATTTAAGGCCACAAGCAATACATAATACTTATAAACTTCAACATATCAACTTCATGCTAGCAACATGTAAAGCTAATAACAACAATATAACTATAATTTTGTAACACTATTAAGAGACAAGATTATACCTCAACGAATCTCAATCTAACATCCAACCAAGTCGCTTCCTTAGAAACTTAGACACTTCACCCGCTACTGAGACCCTTGCAGTCAACACCAACCAATTTCCTTTAATCTTCCATACAAAACCTAGAAAGCAACTAGGTTTTCGCCATGACTAACCCAAAACTATCTTTTCCGAGATTTTTCTATTGAGATACGCTTACAATACACCTCATGAACCTTCGTTTAAAGTGCTGAGCTTAAAGAACAAGAAACAAAATTTTTTGTTATTGAAGAGGCAAACCCAGAGCTAGTCTCGAGGTTCTGAAATTTTTCTAAGTGCTGCATCGGTCTTATACTAGTAGTATAATAAAGGGACATGAGGGTCAAGATGCAAACCAAACGCGGTTTGGATGAGTTTTATTAAATATCAAGTCTCATGGGTCTCGACTGCCAACTTTCTCAAGCTTTCAAGTTGCAAGACTTAATCATCCTACCAAAGGTCAAATGACTTTTTGTCTATGCATTTTTCATCCAAGCTTACTAAAGGGGGTGACACGGTCGTCCTCCCATTCACACATAATAATACGCTTCAAAATTTCATAATTCCGATAAATTTTTACAAGTCTCAAATCTTAACACTCGTGAGTTCTTTCGTACGTTCTTAAAACATGTCCTGTAAATACTGGGTGTAACATTCTCCCCCCCCTTAGAAACATTCGTCCCCGAATGTTCCTTCGGAGTCAAACTTATAATTAGCGACATAGTTTCCTTTCACAACCCCGATATACCAACAATGCCACACATGGCACTAATACCGCATTAACGCATATCCGCCCATCATAAGCCCAAAAGGGATTATCTTGTCGATTTCCTACCCTTCTAACTTATACTCACCTCAATATAATTTGTTCATGACACTCAAACATACTCACAACTTTATCATGCATACAAGTTTCAAAGGCCAAAGACATACCCGAATCATATAGCGGTTCAAAGCGGACCGCTACATCGGGAACTTACCACGACTCTCTACTCACGCGCCACTGCATATATACATCCCGCCTAGCTACGGAAGGCAAGAACTCTCTAACTAATCCAGATCATCGCTTATCCCACCAAACACCTCCGTCTGGATGGGTTTCTCACGAAATGGCTCCCGCTGGCAAAGATAACAAGTTGTCAAGCGAAGCACGACACTCCCCAAAAATGGAATCTACTACGGACTACACCGGGCAAAGATGGCTTCCCCGGCTACTATTCTGGACGCTCAGGAACTCAGAGCTCCTAGAGCCCCGACCGCTTCCCGAATATCCCCGACCAAACCTCCTCCGCCGTAAGACCGGAAGGAGCACTGTGGTTTACCGAGATGTACTTAGTTCTGGCTGAGGCTGTCCGCCGTAAAGTTACACCGAACCCGCTGCTGCCCCGGCCTCTCGGCCGGGCCCAGCCTAGCCGACCTCTCTCTCTCGCCCTCTATCCTCGCGCATAAGCTGCATCCCCGCAATGTCCATACGGATCAAGAGCTACCCTGTGCATGCAGAATCATATAACGGTTCAGCCCCATCACATAACTGAACTTTGTCCGCCATATCGCCCACAATAGTGCAGATACCTAGCCAACGAGTCAAACCTGTGTTGTAATCCCGATGGTCCTCCCATTCTCGCCTCAATGACAAGAACCTATCAACACGGCTCTCCTCATTTCAGAGGCAAAAGTGATCAAGAAAGGCCTCCGTGAACTCATCCCAAATCGCTGACGAGCACCCACACCCATCGATAGCTTCCTAAGACTAAAACCACTCAACGCAATATCACAGAATCCCAGTAAGCTAACACAATCGACTGCCTCCGAGGCCCTAAGCACTGCGTGATAGTCCGTCAGAGTCGAATGAACTCTCGAGGATCATCCTCGATCTCGAACCATAAACCTCGCGGACTACAACCCGTAAAAATCCCAATCCTCAAATCGGCCATTGGGTTAGCTACCGCCCGCGGGCCGCCTACCACTATGCTAGCCAAAAGCCCGACCGCTTCCATAATTCTAAATCGCCACTGGTCGCGGATCGAGGCTCGCACCGAACCTTCGGTTACCGCCGCCTTTGGCCTTATCGCCGGTGTGGCCGAGCTCGCTAATCCGCTTACTACCTCGTGCATAGCTGTGCTCAGTCCCGTAACTTCTTCGACCACTAGCAGCCTCTCCGCCGCTTTGCCCTTCTGGCCCCGCGCTTCCGAGGCATAATCAGCATAAGAAGGGTCGAGAGGATTCAACCATGATGCTCTTTCAGACGATCTCAAAGAGAAGAATGGAAACCATTCCTAAATGTCTCGCAGCCTCCGATTATAGATGTGGTGCACAACACACCGATAATCAACACTCTACTAGACACCTCAGAGACACTTTCCGAGGACTAATCGCCTGATACTACTTCTTTGTCACGTAATTCGACCTGTCCGCGATGGGCCTATCGGGCTGGCACCGCTATATGTATACATCGTGAGAAAATCAGCGAACATACATGAAACTTATAAATAAATCATCAAAGATAAAATCAACAAAGTTAGCCGACAGTGGCTACCTTCCCGACATATATATACAAACCAAGCAGCTGGCCTCATTTCCTTTACAAACCGACCACACATGTACTGGCTGCACTTAAGAGTTTTAATATAACAACTGCGGGGACAGGCCCCGCCATACCCCTGAATACACATGAATCTACAACCTCAGGTGGAAAACTGCATCAAGAGATAAGCCTCCGAGCAAATGGAGCTTTTTCCTAAATCAACCGAGATCCTAAGAGCAAGATCACCAACCTGGTACCTAAAACTCATGGCATTTAACGCAGCTCGGCGGGGTCACAACCACAGTACCGAATATGGAATGTAAATAACGACAAGTGAAATGTATCATAATCGTACAAAGAATGACAGGACAAGTATAAAAGTACCTACCATCCCGTCAGATCATTACCACTTATGAACTTAATTTCACATCATTATCTTTTCCCATTTTCAATAAAGGTTATAGCCACATTCTTAAGCACATGATTAGGAAAAATCATTAAGTTCATTACTATATAACTTACTTATCCTTCATAAGTATAATCCGCCTTTAAGTGAGGCGCCTTATACTACCCGCCCAACCGAGACGCATCAAGTCACACTAATATCAAAGCGCGTCCGGAATCCCATCATCGCGATAACTATAAGTGTAAAATAACCACGTGACGCGCCCGGGCATCCCACCTCACCGTCGGCGTACATACACACACATATATATATCTCCCGCCTGAATCCTGCATCATCGCCGACTATAAGTGTAAAATATAACCACGTGACGCCTCGCGGCATCCCACCTCACCGCTACATATACACACAACATATATATATATATATATATATATATATATATATATATATATATATATATAACGCGTCGCATGCCCTAATCCCACATCGATAAGTACGGCCATAACGTGCTCTGATCCTCATCGTAGCGCAGTCTTCGCGGAGCTAGCCCATGGAGTAAAATATAACACGGTCGCATTCCCAAATCCCATCGATAAGCACGGCCACGGAGTACTAAAACACGCGACATCTAACTCAAGATTCGCTGGCCGCCCGCAGATCCTCATCAGATAAGCACGGCAAGATCAATCACAATGGAAGCATACCCGGAATCCCCCGCCACCGCCGGTACGCCCAATAAAATGTCCGCATCTAACCCAAGATCCTCGGTCATACGCCTGAATCCTACATCAGATAAGCATGTCCAAGGATCAATCATGATGGAAACATACCCGCGGAATCCCACAAAGATCGCTTGACGCCCAAGTAAACTATTAATAAGACATGCCCTCCAACCGAGAGTCGCGATAACGAACATATAATACTTGCACTCAAAGCTATCACAAGCAAAACCTAGGCAAGTTCATTAAACCTTTAGACTTCCATTTTATAGACTCACGGCCCTTTCTGCTTTACACATTAAAATCCGAATTTAACCCCAAGATACTAACACCCATAGTATCCGTGCTTGTGTACATTTCACATAAGTCACGATACTTTTTTAAATACATGTCTCTGCTTCTAAATCAAGTGACTTTACATTAAAGCTTTTAAGCAAGTGATACCTTTAATCACATTGCCCTTCCTTAATACAAGTTATTCTTTGATTACTTTATTAGAAAACCATTCTTAACCTTCCATAAAGCCGTTATAACCAACTTCCCATAAAGCCGTATAACCTTTATGGTTTTAGACAAAACTCATTCCTTTATAACCAAGAGACTTATACCATTATTAAAACCAAGTATTATATATTTCAAATCGATTCTCTTAACTTTAAAAATACAATTAGTCTCTTAACCTTTAGAAATCAAGTTGACTCCTTTTATTATAAAACCTCAGGCAATCGATGCCTTAAAATCAAGTCATTATCCTTCCATAAAGCAAATATAACTAACTCCCCATAAAGTCGCTACATTCACTTTATACCTTATCCAAAATACAATTTCCATCCAAGGACTTATACGCTTAAAACCAACAAGTATCACATACTTCAAAACTCTTCAAGTCCCTTAACTTTAATAAAACATTAGACATCCTTAATACTTTCAAAGAAGTGAGTTAATCTCTAACTCACCCGACTTGGCTATTCATAAAACTAGTAAAGGATATCAAGTGTCAGACGCTCACTGCACTATATACGCGCAACTAGTCATGTCTGTAAGATAGAAAAAGTTCTACATAGAGTAAATCACACAACTACCTCTTAACTTCTAAGAGTGTAATGAAACAAGAATGATACCACGTATATTCCATACATAGAATCATGCCAAAGGAAGGAAGAGGTTCACATACCTCGCGACGATTATCGCATAAGAGCAAAATGCTCCAAAGTACTTCAATCTTGATAGCTAATCCATCCTTCAAGTAGGATACGCTATACTTAGTACTTCAACCTATAATGGTCACAATACGTCCATTAACCTCTTACTTCAAACGTAGAATATTCTAATTGCTAAGTCGCTAAATTCTACGGAAAATCGGACATCACCTCCTTTGTTTCTACTCACTTTGCCACCTTTTTCAAGGCCGAATACAATAACCAAATACGCCACATTTAAGGCCCAATCAATGAAATCAACAATAGGGGATTACACGCCTACTAGGCGTGTAAAATTCTGCCCTACAAACGATATCAATTTAATACAACTTACAAGGCCAATTCGCTAACTCAAGTACTACAACATCAATTTATCCAATTTCCATTTCCATCCAAGTTATTAGCCTAACATGACGTCAAGTCGCAAACGATTATAACTACTATAATCTCCAAGTAATTAACACGACGCATCCAAATAAACGACCAATTTGTAATCCAACTTCACATGGCTTACATTACTTTTCAGATTTAAGGCTACAAGCAATACATAATACTTATAAACTTCAACATATCAACTTCATGCTAGCAACATGTAAAGCTAACAACAACAATATAACTATAATCTTGTAACACTATTAAGAGACAAGATTATACCTCAACGAATCTCAATCTAACTTCCAAATGCTAAGTCGCTTCCCAAGCAACTTGTAGACACTTCAATCCGCTACTGAGACTTTAGAACAACACCAACCAATTTCCTTTAATCTTCCATACAAAGCCTAGAAAGCAACTAGGTTTTCGCCATGACTAACCCAAAACTATCTTTTCCGAGATTTTTCTATCGAGATATGCTTACAATACACTCATGGAACCTTGGTTTAAAGTGTGGAGCTTAAAGAACAAGAAACAAAAATTTTGTGTTGTTGAAGAGGCAAACCCGAGAGCTAGGTCTCGAGGTTCTTGAGATTCTTGAAAATTTCTAAGGCTGCATTGGTCTTGCTACTAGTAGTATAATAAAGGGACATGAGGGTCAAAATGCAACCAAATGGGTGGTTTGATGAGCCTCATTAAATATCAAGTCTCGCGGGTCCTCGACTAAGTCAACTTTCTCAAGCTTTCAAGCCGCAAGACTTAATCATCCTACCAAAGGTCAAATGACCTTTGTCTATGGCATTTTTCATCCAAGCTTACTAAAGGGGGTGACACGGTCGCCTCCCATTCACCATAATAATACGCTTCAAAAATTTCATAATTCGATAAATTTACAAGTCTCAAATCTTAACACTTATGAGTTCTTTCAGACGCTCTTAAAACATGTCCCGAATACGGTGTAACATTCTCCCTTAGAAACATTCATCCCCGAATGTTCCTTCTGAGTCAAACTTATAATTAGCTTACATAGTTTCCTTTCACAACCCCGACATACCAACAATGCCACACATGGCACTAATACCGCACACGCATATCCGTCCATCATAAGCCCAAAAGTGGATTATCTTGTCGCATTTCCTACTCCTTCTAACTTATCCTCGCCTCAATATAATTTGTTCATGACACTCAAACATACCACAACTTTATCATGCATACAAGTTTCTAAAGTGCCAAAGACATACCGAAATCATATAGGCGGTTCAAAGGACCGCTAATACTGGAACTTTCACCACGACTGCACACGCCAGACGGCATATACATCCCGCCTAGTTATGGAAGGCGTAAGAACCCGCAACTAATCCAATCAGATCGCGCTTATCCCACTGTGCCACCTCCGATGGACAAGCCACGAAATGGCCTCCGCCGCCGCATAACAAGTCACGTTCGCCAGTACGACACTCCCAAAATGGAATCTACTACGCGACTACACCGGCAAAGCGTGGCTTCCTCGCTACTATACTTGGACGCCTCAGGAACTCAGAGCCCAGAGCCCCGACCGCCTCCGAATATCCCGGCGACCAAACCTCCCGCCAAGACCGGGAAGGAGCACTCGCGGTTACCGAGATGAGATTTAGTTCGCCGCTGAGGCCGCCCGCCTAGAAAGTTACCGAACTCCTGCCTGCCTTTGGCTGGCCTCGAGTCTAGCCGACCTCTCTCTCTCGCCCTCTATCCTCGCATAAGCCGTGATCTGGCAATGTCCATACCGGCCAAGAGCTACTCTGTGCATGCAGAATCATATAACGGTCTAGCCCCATCACATACCTGAACTCGTCCGCCATATCGCCACAATAGTGTGCGATACCTAGCCAACGAGTCAAACTCCTGTTGTATTCTCGACGGTCCTCCCATTCGCCTCAATGACAAGAACCTATCAACACGGCTCTCTCATTTCAGAGGCAAAAGTGATCAAGAAAGGCCTCCGTGAACTCATCCCAAACCGGACGAGTACCCACACCTCTCGATAGCTCCCAAGACTCAAACTTCAACGCAATATCGCTGAACTGTATGAAACTAACACAACCGACTGCCTCCGAGGCCCTAAGCACATTATAGTCCAGAATACGAACGAACTCTCGGCGATCATCTCGATCTCGAACCATAAAACTCGTGGACTACAACCTAAAATCTCAATCCTCAAATCGCTTGGGGCCTAGGTTAGCTACTCGCTCGCCGGGCCGCCTACCACTATGCTAGCCAAAAGCCCGACCGCTTCTCCATAATTCTAACCGCTCGTCGCGAATCGAGGCTCTGCACGAACCTTCGAGCTACCGCCGGCCTTCTAATCGCCGTGTGGCCGAGCTCGCTAATCCGCTTACTACCTCGTGCATAGCAGGCTCGAGTCCCGTAACCTTCTGCACTACTAGCAGCTTCGGCCGCTTTGCCCTTCTGGCCCCGGTCGCTCCGCGAGGCATAATCATATTAAGAAGGGTCGAGAGGATTCAACCTACAAGGCGACTCTATATCGCACGCATCTTCAAAGAGAGAAGAATGGAAACCATTCTTAAATGTCCCGCAGCCTCGACATAGATGTGGTGCACAACACACCGATAAGAAACACTCTACTGCAGACACTGGTCCTGTAGAGACACTTTCCGAGGACTAATCGCCTGATACTACTTTTGTCACGCACCCGACCGGTCCGCGACTCAGTGCCTTACCTGGCACCGTTACATGTATACATCGAGAAAATCAGCGAACATACATGAAACTTATAAATAAATCATCAAAGATAAAATCAACAGTTAGCCGACAGGCTACCTTCCCGACATATATATACAACAAGCGCTTGCCTCATTTCCTTTACAAACCGACCCACAATATGCGATCATGCACTTCTAAGAGTTTTAACATAACAACTGTGGCGGGACAGTGGCCCCATACCCCGAATACACGAATCTACAACCTCGTGGAAACTGTGACAAGAGATAAGCCTCCGAGTAAATGGAGCTTTTTCCCAAATCAACCGAGATCCCAAGAGTGATCACCAACCTGGTACCTAAACTCGGCATTTAACGCAAATTTGGGGCCGCATCACAAAAATTGAATGGAATGTAAATAACGACAAGAAATGTGATCATAATCAGATAAAAGAATGACAGACAAGTATAAAAGTACATACTGCATCCCGCTGGTCATTACCACTTTATGAACTTAATTTCACATCATTATCTTTTCCCATTTTCAATAAAGGTTATAGCCACATTCTTAAGCACATGATTAGGAAAATCATTAAGTTCATTACTATATAACTTACTTATCCTTCATAAGTATAATCCGCCCTTTGCGAGGGCGCTATACTACCCGCCCAACTGAGACGCGATCAAGTCACACTAATATCAAAGCGCGCCCGGAATCCCCATCACCGCCATACCTATAAGTGTAAAAATAACCACGTGATGCGCCCGCGGCATCCCACCTCACCGTCGCCGCATACACACACACACATATATATCTCCCGCCCGTGGAATCCCAAATCACCGACATAACTATAAGTGTAAAATATAACCACGTGACGCGCGCGGGCATCCCACCTCATCGCTTACTGCATACATACACAATACATATATATATATAACGCGGTCGCATGCCCTAATCCCACATCGATAAGCACGGCCATAACGCGCCTCGTGATCCTCATCGTAGGCGCAGGTCTTCGCTGGGAGCTAACCCATGGAGTAATAATATAACATACCCCTAATCCTCATCGCGGTACATGTCTTCACGGGTGCTAGCCACGGAGTAAAATATAACACGTAGCATTCCCTAATCCCACATCATATAAGCACGGCCATGAGTACTAAAACACGCGCATCTAACCCGCATCCTCGCCCGCATGCCCCGCATCCTCATCATATAAGCATGGCCAAGATCAATCACAATGGAAGCATACCCGGAATCCCCACCGCCAGACGTCCAATAAAATGTCCGGCATCTAACCCGCATCCTCGTCATACGCCTAATCCCATCGTATAAGATGTCCAAGGATCAATCACGATGGAAACATACCCGCGGAATCCTACATCACCGCTTCAGACGCCCAAGTAAACTATTAACAAGACAGTCGGCCCTCCAACTGAGAGTCGCGATAACGTAACATATAATACTTGCACTCAAAGCTATCACAAGCAAACCTAGGCAAGTTCATTAAACCTTTAGACTTCCATTTTATGTACTCACGGCCCTTTCTGCTTTACACATTAAAATTCGAATTTAACCCAAGATACTAACACCCATAGTATCCAAAGTCAGTACATTTCACATAAGTCATGATACTTTTAGAAATACATGTCTCGGCTTCTAAATCAAGTGACCCTTACATTAAAGCTTTTAAGCAAGTGATACCTTTTAATCACATTGCCCTTCCTTAATACAAGTTATTCTTTGATTACTTTATTAGAGAAAACCATTCTCTTAACCTTCCATAAAGCCGTTATAACCAACTTCCCATAAAGCCGTTATAACCCTTTATGGTTTTAGACAAAACTCATTCCTTTTATAACCAAGAGACTTATACCATTATTAAAACCAAGTATTATATATTTCAAATCGATTCTCTTAACTTTAAAAAACAACAATTAGTCTCTTAACCTTTAGAAATCAAGTGACTCCTTTTATTATAAAACCTTAGGCAATTGATGCCTTAAAATCAAGTCATTATCCTTCCATAAAGCAAATATAACCAACTCCCCATAAAGTCGTTACATTCACTTTATACCTTATCCAAAATACAATTTCCTATCCAAGGGACTTATACGCTTAAAACCAACAAGTATCACATACTTCAAAACTCTTCAAGTCCCTTAACTTTAATAAAACATTAGACATCCTTAATACTTTCAAAGAAGTGAGTTAATCTCTAACTCACCCGACTTGGCTATTCATAAAACTAGTAAAGGATATCAAGGTGTCAGACGCTCACCGCACTATATAATGCAACTAGTCATGTTCGTAAGATAGGAAAAGTTCTACATAGAGTAAATCACACAACTACCTCTTAACTTCTAAGAGTAGAAGGAAAAGAAATGATACCACATGCATATTCCATACATGTAATCATGCCAAAGGAAGGAAGAGGTTCACATACCTCGCGACGACATCGACAAGAGCAAAATGCTCCAAAGCATTTCAATCTTGATAGCTAATCCATCCTTCAAGCAGGATACGCTATACTTAGTACTTCAACCTATAATGGTCACAATACGCCCATTAACCTCTTACTTCAAACGTAGAATATTCTAATTGCTAAGTCGCTAAATTCTACGGAAAATCTGACATCACCTCCTTTGTTTCTACTCACTTTACCACCTTTTCAAGGCCGAATACAATAACCAAATACGCCACATTTAAGGCCCAATCAATGAAATCAACAATAGGATTACACGCCTACTAGGCGGTAAAATTCGCCCACAAACGATATCAATTTAATACAACTTACAAGGCCAATTCGCTAACTCAAGTACTACAACATCAATTCTTATCCAATTTCCATTTCCATCCAAGTTATTAGCCTAACATGATGTCAAGTCGCAAACGATTATAACTACTATAATCTCCAAGTAATTAACATGCGACGATCCAAATAAACGCATCAATTTGTAATCCAACTTCACGGCTTACATTACTTTTCTGATTTAAGGCTACAAGCAATACATAATACTTATAAACTTCAACATATCAACTTCATGCTAGCAACATGTAAAGCTAACAACAACAATAGAACTATAATCTTGTAACACTATTAAGAGACAAAATTATACCTCAACGAATCTCAATCTAATTTCCAAATGCGAAGTCGCTCCTTAGCAACTTAGAGACACTTCAATCCGCTACTGAGACCATTAGAACAACACCAACCAATTTCCTTTAATCTTCCATACAAAACCTAGAAAGCAACTAGGTTTTCGCTGACCAACCCAAAACTATCTTTTTCCGAGATTTTTCTATCGAGATACGCTACAATACACTCATGAACCTTGGTTTAAAGTGTGGAGCTTAAAGAACAAGAAACAAAAATTTTGTGTTGTTGAAGAGGCAAACCCAGAGCTAGTCTCGAGGTTCTGAGATTCTTGAAAAATTTCTAAGTGTTGCATCGGTCTTGCTACTAAGAGTATAATAAAGGGACATGAGGGTCAAGATGCAACCAAACGGGTGGTTTGATGAGCTCTTATTAAATATCAAGTCTCATGGGTCCTCGACCAAGCCAACTTTCTCAAGCTTTCAAGCTGCAAGACTTAATCATCCTACCAAAGGTCAAATGACCCTTTTTCCATGGCATTTTTCGTCTGTTTACTAAAGGGGGTGACACGTGTCTCCTCCCATTCGCATAATAATACGCTTCAAAATTTCATAATTCGATAAATTTTTACAAGTATCAAATCTTAACACTTGTGAGTTCTTTCAGACGCTCTAAAACATGTCCTCAGAAATACGGTGTAACACTAAGCTCGCGAATCCACAACTTTGACCTAAACTCGCGGACATTTAACGCACTTCAAGGGGCCAAGATAACAAAAATTAATATGGAACTAAAAATAAGGTACACAAGAAACAAATCATAATCAGATAAAAGAATGACAGGCAAGTATAAAAGTGGTACATACCAGATCCTACCGTGTCATTACTTCATCTCGTGAACTTAACCGCATCTTATTATCTTTCCCATTTTTCAATAAAAGTTATAGTCACCTTCTTACGCATACGCTTAGGAAAATTCATTAAGTTCATTACCATATAACTTACTTATCTTTCATAACATAATCCGACCTTTACGGAGGACGATATACTACCTACCAACTGGGACGCGATCAAGTCACACAAATATCAAAGCGCGTCTCGAAGTCCCCATCACGCCGACTGGCATAAGTGTAACATATAACCACGTGACGCGCCCGCGGCATCCTACCTCACCGCCGCGCATACATACACAATACATATATATATCTCCGCCATGGAATCAACATCACCGACACTGTAGTAGTGTAACATATAACCACGTGACGCGCCCGCGGCATCCTACCTCACCGCTTGCATACATATACAACACATATATATATATATATATATACATAACGTGCCGCATGCCCTAATCCTCATCGATAAGCATGGCGATAACGTGCCTCTGCATCCTCATCGTAGCGGCAGTCTTCACGGGAGCTAGCCCATGGAGTAATAATATAACACGCCCCTAATCCTCATCGTATAATCATGTCCAAGGATCAATCATAATGGAAGATACCTGGAATCCCACATCACCACAAGACGCCCAAGCAAACTTACAACAAGACAAACGACCTTCCAACCGAGAGTCACGATAACGTAAACATATAATACTTGCACTCAAAGCTATCACAAGCAAACATAGGCAAGTTCATTAAACCTTTAGACTTCCATTTTTATAAACTCATGGCACTTTCATTTCACACATAAAAATCCGAATTTAACCCAAAGTACTATACACTCTACTCCTTTAAAATGACTCTTTTCAAATAAACTTCCAAGATACTAATAACCGTAGTATCAAGTCATACTTACTTTTCAAGACAAGTCACAATACCTTTTAGAAATACAATTAGGCTTCTAAATCACGTGACTTCTTTCTTTAAAACCTTAAGCAATTGGTACCTTTAAAACAATTTGTCTTTCTTATTTCAAGTCATTTCTTTGCTTACATTATCAAGAAAACATTCTTTAATCTTCCATAAAGTTGTTATAACTAACTTCCCATAAAGTCGTTATAACTCTTTTATGTCTTAGACAAATTCATTCCTTTTATAACCAAGAGACTTATACTTTCAAATCAAATCACATAGCTTTCAAAATACTTCAAGTCTCTTAACTTTTAAGAAAACAAGTTTCTTAACTTTAGAAATCAAGTCTTTTCAAATCAAGTATTCTATACTTGTAAATCAATTCATTTCTTCCTTTAAGAATCAAGTCCCATAACTTGAAAAATAAAGTCCCTTAACTTTTAAGAATTTGAGATACATAGTCTTAAAACTTCATACGTAAATTCTTATAAGTTAAGTAACATATACATCATGCTGCCAGAATAAGTTATACTTATTTATAACGATCTTATTCAAGTAGCCATGATCTGGAAAATGTAATACAATTTTGTCTTATCTTAGTTTCTATGCAGATGGAGAATTCTACTCATTTTAACATAATTGATTGTCATTACATTTTCCTTTATTAACGCTGCAGTGACTTGTTCGATACTTATTCTCATTTGTGCCATAACTTAGCTAAGTCAACTTGGCTCCAAAATACCTCCTAACGACTCTTACCAACATCCCCCATAAGACTTGGTAAGAACTTATGATAACTTAGACATAACCCTTACGTAGAGTAAATCAACATACATACCTCTTAACTTCTAAGAGTAGAAGGAATCATGAAATAATACCCCATGTATATTCCATACATAGAATCATGTCAAAAGAAGGAAGAGGTTCACATACCTCGCGACGATTATCGACAAATAGCAAAATGCTCCAAAGTACTTCAACCTTGATAGCTATTCCATCCTTCAAGTAGAACACGCTATACTTAGTACTTCAACCTAAAATGGCCATAATACGTCCATTAACCTCTAGCTTCGAACGTAGAATATTCTAAGTGCAAAGTCACTAAATTCTACTAAAATCTGGACAAAGACTTCCTTTGTTTCTACATACTTTGCCACCTTTTCAAGGCCGAATTCAATAACCAAACACGCCACATTTAAGGCCCAACAATTCAGCTAACTAAAGGGATTACACGCCTTAACAGACGTAAAATTCCGCCCCACAAATTAATACGAAACTAGTTCCATATTTAAAGCCATTCTTGGCTAAACATATACAACAACACAAAGTCTTTCCAATTCTTTTTCAATCCAACTTCTTAGGTCTAACATGTTATATTGTCATAAACAACTTAACAATTATAATTCCTTCCTTATATAACATGTGACGATTAAACTAATAATCCAATTGAATTGAAATCTCAAGGCTAAACATACTAGTTTTCGGATTAGGGTTCCAATATCCATAACACTTATCAACTTCATAATATATATCTCATACATGCTAATATCCATAGCTACAACAATAAGTAATCTTAATTACTAAAACGACAAGAATTATACCTTTACAAGCCCTTATAATTTCCAAGATTCAATGTCGCTCCTTAGCAATTCTTAGCTCCTTTCCTTTACACTCCAATCCGCTATTTGAAGCCTTTTAGAAACTCACAACCAACTTCTCTTCCATTTCCAATCAAAACCTATGAAAATGCCTTAGGTTTTCGCCTTGCGACTAACGTGAAAATGCCGTTTTTCCGAAATCTTTCTATTGAGATACCCTTACAATACCCTTAGGACCTCAAGTTAAAGTCTGTGAATTATGAACCAAAATTACAAAAATTTTAAGTGGGATATGACTAAACCCGCGAGCCTCTTTGAAGAACAAGAGTGTTGTGATTTTTCTAAGTGTCAAGAGCTAGTCTTGCACTAGTGTGGTATATATAACACAACGGCGGCCAAAATTATAACAAATGTGTGGCTTGGACGAGGATCATTAATTAAATAATGGACAAGTCGACTTGGTCAATATTATCAAGCTAGCAAGACTTATCATCCACAATGGTCAAATGACCATTCTAACCTTGCAATATTTCGTCCAATACCATATGAGGGGTGCCACGTGTCGCCTCTCATTCATTCCATAAAATTCAGAACTCTCATGGCCCCACAAATGTAAAATTCTCTAGTGGGCCCACATGACCAAATTGTAAAAATAAATCTCCATAATGTTAATAAGTTCCATACTCTTCAAATAATGCATATTGAGAATCTAATTCTCACCAACTAACATTTTTCCTTTCCGACGCTCAAAGATTTTTCGGAAAACAATTCTTCCTTTCGAACCCTTTTCAAGTCCCGTGGTTCCTTACTTACATTCTCTAAAACATGTCCTTGAATTACGGGTGTAACAGCCACTACCGATACCGCGCATCACGCCGACCGGCAAGTAAAGCTAACTACCAAATACCGTCAGATCACGAGACTTCGCCATAAACCGCTATAAAACTAACTCACAAAGTCGATCGGCAAGTACGGGCCGACTACCGATAACTCTCGACACGCCGATCGTGGGCACGAAGCCAACTACCGATACCTCTCGTGATCACGAGACTTTGCCATAACACTGACCGGGGCAAGTACGAAAGCCAACTACCAGATACCGCCTGCATCAGCCACGACCGGGGCAAGTACGAGAGCTAACTACCAGATCCACCATGCATCAGTAAACCTCATGGAGAGCTAGTCCATGGAATAACACTATCAACAGGGAACGAACCCTCATTTATGGCCGCATACCCGTGGACCATCCATCGAAAGATGCCCAAATGATCAAGAATAATACGACCGAATTCTCCATCAAGCAGACGCCAGAGATAAGGATACAATACTTGCACAACAAGGCTATCATAAGAAAACATAGGTGTTACACCCATATTTACAGGATACGTCTTAAGATCGTGACGTAAGAACTCACAAGTTGTTAAGATCTCGAGACTTATAAAAATTTATTAGAATTATGGAATTGTCGGAAACGACATTATGACTACGGAGGCTTACACGCGTCACCCCCTTATATGATGCCTTGTCGAAATGTGCAAGGGCAAGAGGGTCATTGACCTTTGTTGCAAGACAAGTCTTGCAACTTGTGTAAAGATGAGAACGCTGACTAAGTCAAAGGTCAATTAGTCTTGATATTTTGTAAGACTTCATCCTAGCCACCCAAATGGATGCATCTTGTCCTCCATGACCCTTTATATTACTACTAGTAGCACTACTAGTGCCAACACTTAGCAAATTTCTTGAAAATTGGATGAACATAGAGCTGAGCTCTCTGTTCCACAAAAAAAAAAATCTTTGTTTGTGATCCATTTAGCTCCACACTTTAAAACCAAGGTTCTAGGTGTATTGTAAACACATCTCAATAGAAAATCTTGGAAAAGATAGTTTACTTGTTAGTCGCAAAACTAAAACCTAATGGTCTTTCTAGGTTTTGTTTGAGATTTGAAGGATAATTGTTGGTGTTGTTCTAAGGGTCTCAAATGCGGATTGAAGTGTCTCGAGAGGCTCTAAACTACTAAGGAGCGACTTCGATCGAGTCGATTAAGAATCGTTAAGGTATAATCTTGTCTTTTAAAGGTGTTACAAGATTACATATTTATATTGTTGTTAGCTTTACTTGTTGCTAGCATGAAATTGTTAGGTTGAAGTTATAAGTGTTATGGATTGCTTGTAGCTAAATCCAAATGTTATACAAGCCACTTGAAATCGATTACTAATTGGTCGCTTATTAGAAATCGCCGATTTTACTTACTTCAAGATTATGGTTGTTATAATCAAACGCGACTTGATATCATGTTATGCTACCAATTTGATTGAAATGGAAATTGGTTAAGAATTGGTATTGTTGAACTCAAGGTGGCCGAATTTGGACTTATAGTTCGTGTTAGTTTGTTATCGCCATGGGCGGAATTTTACACGCCTAGTGCGCTGTAATCCCTATTGATTAATCGCTTTGATCAGGCCTTAAATGCGCGTGTTTGGTTATTGTATTCGGCCTTGAAAAAGGTGGCAAGTTAGTAAAAACAAAGGAGGTGTGTCCGATTTTCCGAGAATTTAGCGACTTGACACTTATAATATTCTACGCTTGAAGTAAGGCCTTAATAGACGATTGTGAATATTATAAAGTTGACATACTACATGGACTTTGTACTTGGCAAGTGGTTCGACCTTACGAGGTATGTAGAACTTTTCCTATCCTTCGAGCATGACTAGTTACACGATATAGTACAGACGACAAGAGCTCGATATCCTTTACTAGTTTATTAAATGGCCAAGTCAGAAAGTTAGAGATTAACTCACTTCTTTGAAAGATAAGGATTTCTAATGTTTTATTAAAGTTCAGGACTCAAGAGTTTTAAAGTATGTGATACTTGTTCTGCTTTAAACGTATAAGTCCTCGGATAGGAAATTGTATTCGCTAAGGTATAAAGTGAATATAACGACTTTATGGGAGTTGGTTATATTTGCTTTATGGAAAGATAAATGACTTGTTCTAATGAAAAGGCAATTTGATTTTAAGGCATCAATTGCCTAAGGTTTTATAATAAAAGGAGTCACTTGATTTTAGAAACCTAACTTTATGTCTAAAGGTATCGTGACTTGTCTTGAAAAGAGATTTTGACTCGATACTACTTCGCTTATAGTATCTTGAAGTTCTATATGAAATGAGTCATTTTAAAAGGTCAAGACGTAGTACTGGGTTAAATTCTGATTTTTATAAAAGACTCGTAGTGCCTTAAGTAAACTAAAATGAGAGGTAGATTTAATAAGACTAATAAGAAGTTGTGGGATTTCTAACTTGCTTATTTACCGCATTTACGGCTTGAGATAGGTAAGAGATAATGAGGGTAAACCCCAAGACGCTATACCACCTTCTCCGTGATAAGAGATAAATGGCGGTAAACCCTCAAGACGTTATACCACCGCTTTATTACCTTTCCCAGATAAGAGTATAAATGAGGGCAAACCCCAAGACGTTATACCACCCCTGCGGTAAGAGTATAAATGAGGTAAGAACCCCAAGACGTTATACCACCTGTTTCTACGGGTTCGCTACCCATGATTTGATCTGGAGTATCCTATCGTGATGTCAGACGATTCCTTTGATTTACTCTCATTGTTAGTAAGGCACCGCCGTAATTCGCTATCCTACACGCCTCCGCTTTGTTTTAAACTTATGCTGTGATTACAAGATTTTCCGCTTTACATACTTAGTACATATCAGGTCGACCCCTTCTCGCGTCGCGCTCATGCCGCAGTGAAGCGGTAGCGGTGGTGGATCCTCACTCAGGATCACTTATCGACGCCTAAGCTCCATTCTCCTGAGGTCTTTCTTTTTGTACGCTCTTTCCCGATGTAGTAGATTTATGTACATTCAGTGGTATGGCGACCTCGCCTCGCCACGCTTATTATTCCTGAGGTCCGTATTCACATACGTGGTCACGTAAGAACTAAGTTGTACTTTGATTATGTTTATATTATGGAAGGCGCCTTATCGCCAGCCCGTGATGTTTATTATTTACACACGTGTTTATGTCAGGTATGTTCCACGCTATTCTCTCGATGTATACGAACGGGTGCCTGTGTAGGGCACTGGGCCATGCCCTGGTCTGGTCGTGACAATAGGCAAGTTACTCACACTCAAGGTACTTTCATTTTATGCCAAAATCTGGTTTTAACCCCAAAGTACTACGACTTTCACTCTTTAAAAGATCCATTTCTTTCACAAAAGTCACATGATACTAAACCCGTAGTATCAAAATAGAGTAACTATTATTTTAAGTAAACCAAAACAATTTCCATACCTTCTTTTTAAATAAACCAAGACAATAACATGCCTTCTTTTAAAACCAAATCAAGACAATACCATGCCTTCTTTTTAAACAAAATCACTTCTCCTTTTTAAAGTCAAGTAACAATATACTTTTCAAAATAGTTCAAGTTTCATAACTTCAAATTCTCAAGTCTCTTCTTATCTTTAGAAATCAAGACCATACATCAAAGTCTCATTACTTTTAAAAAAATGTCAAGTTATCATTTTAAATCCAATAATAAAACCATTCATTTGTTTTCATAAAGTCGTTATAACTAACTTCCCATAAAGCTATTATAACACTTTATGTTTAAAACCAACCAAATACAACTATAATCATTTATGAGACCAAGAAGACTTATTCTTTAACAACCAAGTACCCATTACTAACGAATAAGGTTTTACAACTTTTCAACATAATTCAAGTCCTTTACATTTCACATCAAGTCACTTAACATTTCGTATCAAGTCACTTAACTTTAAAATCAAGCCAAGGACACAAAAAGGAAATCAAACTCCTTTAACACACGTGCGTCTACCGCACTATAAATTTCACAAATAATCATGCTCAAGAGAATAGGAAGAATCACATACCTCTTCGTCTTAATCCACAAGCCAAGTCGAGTATGCCGCGCGTAGAATATCCACATATAACAACCAAACACGTCTATCAACGTCTAGATCTCTTCGTAGAACATTCCTAAGTATAAGGTTCCTTATCCTACGGAAAATTGGGCAGCACTTCCCAGATCTACTTACTGCTCCACCTTTTTCAAGGCCCGATATCAATAGCTAACATGCCACATTTAAGGCGTAAGAATACAACAACTCAGAGGGGATTACACGCCTAACTGGACGTGTAAAATTCTGCCCCACAATATACTAAACAGTCCATTTCTTTTCAACCTTCTATCCACATATTATATACTTAATTATAAACTACTACAATATTTAATCTCCAATTACAATAGAAGGACAAAGATCATTACCTCAATAAGCCCAAAATTTTCCAATGATTAAAAGTCGATCCTTAGGAATCTTAGCTCCAATTCCTTACGTTCCAACCCGCTACAAGCAACCCGTAGAAGTTCCTAACCAACTTCTCTTCAAGATCCAACTCCAAAAAGTGAAGAACACTTAGGTTCCAACACCACCAACTTTCGGCCAAGGGGTATATTTAAGGCTAGGGGTGTGAAATCTTTTCTAACACTTGCTTAACAACCTTCCTAACACATCAAGGAAGAACACTTAAAAGTTTAAGGATTTTTGGACAACTTTTGGTCAATGATCAAGGCCAAAGCCGAGAGCAAATTAAGAGTGGAGTATTTCAAGCCTTGAAATTATCTATGCTGGGACGCAAGGTCTCGCATCGTGGGGGTATTTATAGGAAATCAAAGGCCAGGATCATAGAAAGTCCAGGTGAGATTGGGGGACAAGTGTGTGTGGGTCCCACCATCCACATGTCTACACAAACGCTTGGGACAAGTGGCTTGCCACTTGGCTAACCATTTCGGCCAAGGGCCACTTGTCCACAAGATTTCGACCAACATGGCCACATGGGGGTGACACATGTCGCCCTCCTACTCGTCCAAAATATTTCATCTCCCGAAAACATCCATAATGGCCAAAATCTCGAAAACAACGCTGGGCCCCACAAAACCAGAATTTTTCCCGTGGGCCCCACGTGACCAAATCCGAAATAAAATTCTATAATTCTCTAATATTCCAAGAAGTCCAAATACCAAACTGGGAATCCAATTCCCATTTACTTAACCTTTTCCTTCACAAAATCCTGAAAATTTTCCGTTTGAAAATCAAATCTTTCTTCCTTTACAATCTTAATGTCAGATTCTCAGACGCACGTCCTCACATACATACCCTGGAACTACGGGGTGTAACATTCTTCCCCCCTTAGAAACATTCGTCCCGAATGTTCCTTCTATGTCTCAAAAACACATGCGCTGGTATAGTCTTCACTACTATACTTACAAAACCAATTATGCCACACATAGCCATAATATAACACACACGCAAAACTCAAATCCAAGACAAAGAGGAAACACCTCTAAAGAGTATAACATCACAATTAGCTCGCACCCATGGTCTAAAGGATACTCTCTTCGCATCTTTACTTCACAAATGATCACTTCCATTCTCTTAACACATGTTCGCTTCTTTTCTTACTCGTCGTACCCTTCTCGTACACCCAAAATATTTCTAGTACACGTACCACATTTCATTCATCGCTTCAGCTTCCAAAACCTTGGAGTTACTACCACCTACTTGGTCATTACTAGCTTCAATTTCCTTTAAGGCCATTCTTGGCCTTCACGACCCGGTTCTGGTGGAACATATCCACGAACCAGTACAACGATAAATCAAACTTGGGCCTTGCACCCTCGTGACCCTATCACCCAGCGGGACCACCTCAAACTGACCCCACCTCATTCCGGGCTGCGGGTTGACCCGCACCTGCCTCAACCCTACCATTTTCAGACAAACTCTTGCTCCTTCCTAACAATCTCACTATTCAAGTCATGAAAGCCTAAGGGTCTGTTACACCATGTAATTCCAGGATATGTTTAAGAGAAGGTACGTAAGGAAACAAGACTTAAAAAAAATTGAACGAAAGAAAGAATTGTTTTCCAAGGAAAAAATCTTCCGAACCTCGGGAAGGAAAAAGATTGTTCGTTAATGATAATTGGTTTCTCAGAACTTTTTATTTGAGACTGTTGGAATTTATTGGAATTATGGAATTCTATTTTCAGAGTTGGATACGTGGGGCCCACCCGAGGAATTTTACGTTTTTGTGGGGCCCACGAGGTTTCCGATATTTTGACCAATTATGGAAATTTCGAGAAACGAAATATTTTAGACCAATGGGAGGGCGACACGTGTCACCCTCCACATGGGCTTGTTGGATGAATAAAAATGGACAAAGTCAACTAGAAAAGTGGAGCTTGACATAATTGACCCAATCCTAGCCATCCAATTGTTTTGATCTCACCCCTTGGTCTCTTTATATATTACTACTACTAGTGCAAGACTAAACAAAATCCAACACTTAGAAAAATTTCATTTCCTTGTTCTTGAAGACGAGGCTCTCGGTTTTGTGCCCATTCCCACACAAAAATTTTTAGTTTGTGGTTCATTATTCACAATACTTTAATCCAAGGTTCCTAGGGGTATTGTAAGAATACCTCAATAGAAAGATCCCGGAAAAACGACGTTTTCACGTTAGTCGCAATGCAAAAACCTAAGGTGTTCTTCAACTTTGAAGTTGGAACTTAAAGAGGAGTTCTTCACAAGCTTCTAAGGGTTGCTTGGAGTGGATTGGAACATCAAGAAGAGGAGCTAAAGTCATAAGGATCGACTTTAAATCTTGGATCGATTTGGGCTTATTGAGGTATAAATCTTCGCCTTACTATTATGATTGAAGATTCCATGGTATGATAAGTTGAATGATCATGTGATATATATTATGAATATTGATAAGTGTTATGGAATTATGGAAGCCAAAATCTGAAACTAGCATGTTTAGCGATAAGATTGTAATTCAATTTAAATGTTAGTTTTAGTCGTCGCATGTTATGTAAAGAAGTGATTATAGTTGTTAATATTGGTTGATCGTATAACATGTTTGAATTACAACTTGATTGAAAAGGAATTTGAAAAGGAAATGGAAATGACTACTTGTTGTTATATTGTAAAATTGCCAAATGGTCTAGAATTTTGGAATATTTTGGCGTAGTTTTGTGGCGCTTTACTGCTGTTTTAGACTAGTATATATGCATAAATTGGGTGGTTATATATATGATTAATGTGGTAGAATTGGCTAGTGAAAGTCCTAAGGTATAAAGGTGAAAAAGGGTGCAAAGAGGCTTCATATCTTATCCTAAATATTGATGAAATTATGGACTTTTTGTATACACGGGCGTAATTAGGCGGTAATCCCGCTTGGTTAGTTGAATTGTTGAGCCTTAAATGTGGCGCTTGGTTATTGATTTCCGCCTTGAAAAAGGTGGAAAAGTATGTAGAAACAAAGGAAGTGCTGCCCGATTTTCCGTAGAATAAGAGACCTTACACTTAGTATGATTCTACGTTAAAAATCTTGGAGTTGATAGACATGTTATGATTAATATAGGTTGAAGTACTCACGAGTAGCTTATTCTACTTGAACGGTGGAAAAGCTAGCAAGCGTTAAAGTACTTGGGAGCATTTTGCTACTTGTCGATAATCGTCGCGAGGTATGTGAACCTCTTCCTTCTTTGGTACGATCCCACGATGATATAGCCATGTGATATTATTTCATGATTACTTCTACTCATGAAGTTAAGAGGTATTCACGCTGTTGATTCTAAGTTAAAGGTATGTCTGTTATCCTAAGTCCTTACCAAGTCTTATGGGGACGCTGGTAAGAAGTGTTAGAAGTTACGAAGGTGAATTAAAGCTTTGGCCTTGATTTAATCAAGTAAGTAGTTGATTTTATGTTTGAAAATGACTTGAATTTATATGTGAAAAGGGGATTGATTTTAAAAGTGGAAGTTATATGATTTTAAAGAGAATAAGCTACTTGGTTTTGGAAGTGTATGAAACTTTATTTTTCAAGATTATGGGACTTGATTTCTAAAGTGTAGATGACATGATTTTATAAGTATAAGTAAATGGACTTTAAAGAATGTACGTTATGAATTTTTAAGACTATGAACTTTGATTTTCTTTAAAGGATTATGAAACTTTATTTTTCAAGTTATGAGACTTGATTTCTAAAGTATAAGCGACATGATTTTAAAGAGTATATGATACGAGGTTTTAAGACTATAAGCCTTGATTTTATAAGTGGAAATGACTTGATTTAAAAAGTATGGCTTCTTGATCTATTTCAAAAGTTAAGAAGATTGATTTCAAAAGAGTATGTAACTTGAGTTTTAAAAAGAAGAATCTATTGATTTAAAGGAGAGGGAGTGGCATGATTCTTTTATAAGTATGTATGTACGTAGTATTTTTGTGTTTAGTTTCCCTAATTTTGCAAGAATAAAAGTGTCTTAAGTTCTCTAAAATGAAAGGTTGTTATAATAGCTTTATGGGAAGTTGTTATAACGACTTAAGAAGAAGTGAAAAGATGGTTTAAAAATGTTATGTAAGGAAAATCACACCGAGCCTACAAATAGGCCGGATTATGTTAAGAGGTACACCAAGCCTACAAATAGGCCGGATTATGTTATGAGATACACCGAGCCTACAAATAGGCTGGATTATGTTATGAAATACACCGAGCCTACACATAGGCTGGATTACGCCATATTACCCCGAGCCTACACATAGGTCGGGTTACGTCATCTTACACCGAGCCCCACAGGTGGGACGGATTATGCTACATGATTCCACAGTACACCGAACCCCACAGGTGGGCCGGATTATGCCACATGATTCATCAGTACACTGTGTCCCGCAAATGGGTCGGATTACGTTATCACGTATGGATAATCAAAGTAAGCTCCCAAATAAGAAGTCCATCCATAAAGGGTCGGATTATGTTATGTAAGATATGTAAGTTATGTGGAGAAACTTGATTAAATTCTTAAGTATGTATGTAAGAATATGATGTTAACTCTTATTGAAAGAAGGAAAAGAACAGTTAATATACGATTGATTTCAGGAGTTAAAATGGCACGGTAGGATCTGGTATTTTATTTTTATACTTGCCCCGCCATTCTTTTATACGCTTATGATGTGGTTATTGTACCTTATTTCTGCTCCATACTTGCACTGTTGCACCGATTTTCTGTGTGTGGAAGGATGCTCATGCCCGCAGTGTTAGGTACACAGTTGGTGATCCTTGCTCAGATCTCTGCTCATTTCCAGAAGAAACTCTATTCACTCCGAGGCTTATCTTTGTACGCTTCGATGTTGTAGATTTATGTACATTCGTGGTATGGCGGGTCGAGTTGAAATGGCACTGCAGGATCTAGTATTTTATTTTTATACTTGCCTCGCCATTCTTTTTATACGCTTATGATGTGGTTATCGATCTTATTTCGGTTCCATATACAGACTGTTAGATCGACTTCTTCGTGTGGCCGCTCATGCCCGCAGTGTTAGGTTCACGTGTCGCGATCCTCGCTCTAGGATCTCTCAGCTTCGGGAAGAAGCTCCATTCACTCCGAGGCTTATCTTTCGGGTACCTGATGTTGTAGATTTATGTACATTCAGTGGTACGGCGGCCCCGTCCCGCCGCTTGTAATTCTGCAGGTCCGTAGTCATATCAGAGGTCGGCTTGAAAAAATGAGGATGTAATCGCGCTTGGTTAAGTATATGTATATGTGTCCAGGAGGTAGCCTTATCGCTAACCTTGTTATACCCGTAGTTCTCGCCATGCGCACGAGAGCGCATTTAAGGAGTTAAGACTTAAAATCTTAGAAGGATAGGTTGACAGATTGTTTCGGACGGGTTTTAGTCAACTTTGAGGCGGGTTATGACCCGTTACATTGAGAGTTCCTAGGTATTTCAAAGGCCTAGTGCGTAGTTCATTGAGTCTAGTTTCCAACGCAACCAACCGTTCGTCAATAGGACATCAGAGTAGAAAGTTATGGAAGTTACAAGTTCAGTGCGCAGTCGGACAGAAAGGTGTTTCGGCCAGAGCACGTGGGCCGCGCGCCGACGCAGGTCGCGCGCCGCTTACCCCGAGTATTCGCTGAAGTTGCAGCGCCGCGGCGCCGGGAAGCAGGGCCGCGGAGCCGGAAAGTTCTGGGAGTCGGCAGAGTTTTCAGCGCCGCGGCACCGAGGCGGGTTCTGCGAGGTTAAGTGGAAAAATCTGAACTGTTTTGTTTTAAAAAAGGCCATGGGAGGGTGACAAGTGTCCCCCCCCATCTGATTTTGCATGCACTACTTATTGACCAAGTCTTGAAGACTTGGTCATTCTTCAAGTTCTTCTCTCTCTCTAAAGCTAAAAGCTCTCCCTTCTCTCTAGAATTTCAAGAGGAAATCTAAGCTTAAGGAAAATCTGAAAAAGTGTGGCAAGAAGAAAGCTTGTTGGCTAGCTTCAGGAGTTATCGCGGTGGTGTTTTTGGAAATGAGGCTAGCAAATCTGTTGGAATAATTTGGCTAAAGCTCTAAGGTAACAATTCTTCTCAGAGCTAGTTTTGGTGTCAGATGTGAAGAAGAAAGATCTCAGAGTGGTAAATATTGCCCTTAGATACATTGCATGCAAGAAATATGGTTCGATATGAAAGGGTTGGATAAGAATGATATGTAAGCATGTTATAGCCTAAATACTACCTTAAACTTGTTAAGTTAGTTGTTGTACATTATGGGGCAGAATTTTACATATCCAAGTTTAGGTGTGTAATCCCCTTTGAAATGTTTGGATTGTTGGGCCTTAAATATGGCGCTTGATGTTGAATTCTACCTTGAAAAGGTTGCAAAGTATGTAGAAACAAAGGAAATGCTGCCTAATTTTCCATAGAATTTAGTGACTTGAACTTGGAATATTCTACGCTGAAACTAGAGGTTAATAAACGATTATGGTCATTATAGTTGACACACTACGCATGGTATTTTGGACTTAGTGTGGATCGACCAAGAGGTATGTGGAACTTTCCTATCTCTTGAGCATGAATGGTTTTACCTATGTAGTACGATAGACGTATAAGGTTCGATATCTCTTACTTGTTTTAAGGATGGTCAAGTTTTGTGAGTAAGGGGGGATTAACTCATTTCTTTAAAAAGTACTAAGGATGTCTTGAGTTTTCAAAGTTAAGGGACTTGATGTGTTCAAATATATGATTCTTGTTTCTTTTTAAAAGTGTAAGTCCCTTGGGTTTTAGGAAAATGTATTTGACTAAGGCATAACGTTAATATAATGACTTTATGGGAAATTGATTATATTAGCTTTATGGAAAGTTAATAAAGGAAGATTTACTCTAAGTAAAATGAGTACGGATAAATGATTTGAGGTTGTGAAAGGCAAATTGGTTTTAAGGCATCAATTGCCCAAAAGTTTTATGTGAAAAAGAGTCATTTTTAAAAGAGTGGAAGTATGTAGTACTTTGGGTTAAATCCCCGGATTTCTTTTATTTATGTTATGTATGATGGCCGGTTGAGCTAGGGTAAGAGTATAAATGAGGGGTAAATCCCCAAGACGTTATACCACCTTCTCCAGGGTAAGAGTATAAATGAGGGGTAAACCCCCAAGACGTTATACCACCTTCTCCAGGGTAAGAGTATAAATGAGGGGTAAACCCCCAAGACGTTATACCACCTGCTTCAGGGTAAGAATATAAATGAGGGGTAAACCCCCAAGACGTTATATGTTACACCCCGTAAGTCCATGAAATATTTAAGAGAATGTACGTAAGGAACACAAGACTTGAAATTGGTACGAAAGAAAGAATTGTTGTTCCGACGGAAAATCTTCCGAACGTCGAAAAGGAAAAATGTTCGTTGACGAGAATTGGATTCTCAAAATGCATTAATTGAGGATTATGGAATGTATTATCATAATGGAAATTTATTTCTGCGGATTTGGTCACGTGGGGTCCACCCGAGGAATTTTACGTTTTGTGGGACCCACGAGGGTTACGAAATTTTTATGGACGAGTGAGAGGGCGTGTTACACCCCGTAAGTCCAGGGCATGTAAAAGAGAATGTACGAAAGGAAACAAGACTTGGAAATTGGTACCAAAGGAAGAATTGTTTTTCCGACGGAAAATCTTCCGAACGTCGGAAAGGAAAAATGTTCGTTGTTGAGAATTGGATTCTCAAAATGTATTATTTGAAGAATATGGAACTTATTAAAATTATGGAAATCTATTTTTACGGATTTGGTCACGTGGGGCCTACCCGAGGAATTTTACTTTTTTGTGGGGCCCACGAGGTTACTAATTTTACGGATCTAACGAGAGGCGACACGCGCACTCCCACACGTGGTGTTGACTAAATTAGTAAGGGTTGGATGGTCATTTGACCTATGTAGATGATAAGTCTTCTGCTTGATAATGTCGACCAAGGTCAACTTGCCCACACGGGCTCGATCCAGCGAAACACATCCAAGCCACACATTTGTCAGAATCTAAGCCCTTCAACGTGTTATATAAGCATAGCTAGTGCAAGACAAGGTCTTCCCATACTTAGAAAATCACAACATTTCTTGTCCAAGAAAGTGAGCTCTGGCTTAGGTGCATCTCCCACACAAAAAATTTGCAATCATTGGCCCATTATTTACAAGACTTTAACCCAATGTCCCTAAGTGGTATTGTAAGGATATCTCAATAGAAAGATTTCGGAAAAACGACGCTGTATTAGTCGCAAGGCGGAAACTAAAAGAGTTCTTCAACTTTGAAGTCGACTCAAGACGGGTTCTTCATAGGCCTCTACGAGTGCTTGGAGCTAATTGGAACTTAAGGAAAGGAGCTAAGAATCGCTAAGGCGCGACTTTGATTCTTGGAAATTTTAAGGGCTTGGAAAGGTATAAATTTGGCTGCTTTAGCAATTACGTTTACTTATTGTCAGAGCTATGGTTATTAGCAAGTAGATGTATATTATGTAGTTGGATTAGTGTATCGCTATCGGAACCCTAACCAAAACTAGTACGTTTAGCCCTAAGATTGTAATTCAAGTCGATTATTCATTTAAGTCGCGCATGTTATGTTAGAAGGAAATTGTAGTTGTTGTAGTTGTCTATGACTATATAACATGTTGACCTAAGAACTTGGAATTTGAAAAGAATTTGGAAAGCGACTTGTGTTGTTGTTTAAGTCGGTATAGAAGGGCTTGATTATGGACTTAGTAGTTATTAAATCATGGGCTGAATTTTACACGTATTGTAAGGCGGTAATCCCCTTTGGTTGGTTGTTGTTTCGAGCCTTAAACGTGGTGTGTTGGTTATTGTATTCGCCTTGAAAAAGGTGGCAAAGTGAGTAGAAACAAAGGAAGTCGCCGATTTTCCGAGAATTAGAGACCAAATACTTAGTATTATTCTACATTGTAGACTAGAAGATCGATAGTCTTGTCAGGACCATTATAGGTTGAAACTTACGACGGGCGATTCGCTTAGCTTGAGGAATTAGCCTAAAAGGTATGTGAACTATCTCCTCTTCTAGCATGATTCCTAAAGATAAAGAAAGCACGCTCTACTCCTTAAATGATCCATTCCTCGTTGTACTTGGATTTCCTAGTATAGAATTTGTTCTATGTACTTCCTTGATCAGACTTTGATGTTTAAATTGTAAGTCGATAATCCATTGCCTTAGTGGAGTTTGGATTCTAAGAGTGAAAGTATTTTGCTTAAAGTACATAGTCTTGAAAAGGAAGTGGTTTTCAAATCTTTGGCAAGTGCTTTAGTTTCAAAACCTATGGTCATTATAATGACTTTAAGTAGTCAAAGGAGTGATTTACTTAATTGTTTTAAAAGAGGAGAAATGACGGATTTAAGAGAAGTAGCTTGTCTTCAAGGCGTGAGTTGCTTGAGGTTTAAAAGTAGAAGAAACTTGTTTTCTAAATATAAGAGACTTGTAGTATTTTGAAAGTCGAGAACTTGATTTGTAAGTATGTGATACTGGTTTTAAATAGTATAGGTCTCTCGGTTATAAAAGGAATGAAATTATCTAAAACCATAAAGCGGTTATACCGCTTTACGGGAAGTTGGTTATAACGACTTTATGGAGGGTTTAGAAAGTTGTCTATTTTTTTTTAACGGGCATAAGTTGCCTTGATTGTGAAAATTTGAAGTTACTTGATTTCAAGCTTTGAAATGAGTTTTCTAAAGTGTAGTAACTTACCTTGAAAATAGACACTCGATACTACTGTGTTAGTATCTGGGGTATTACATAAAACGAGTCTTTGAAAAGAATGTTGTTCTTGATTTTAAAAGGAAAGTGTGTTGTTTTACTTAAAAGTTGTTAGTCACTCTAAATTGATACTACGTATCGTGACTTTTGTAAAAGAAATGGATCTTCTAAAAGAATTTAACGACGAGTACTTGGGGTTAAAACCCGGACTTTGGCATAAAATGAAAGTACTCTCGAGTCGTGTGTAACTTGCCTATGTTTTCGCGTGATAGCCTTGTCGTGCTAGCATTGTATTTCTATACCACCGCCTCTCAATGGAGGCATTGATTTGTTATGATATTACTCGACGCATCGCAATGACGGAGAATTCCACGGCACGCCTCCTATCGATAGTGTTATTCCACGGACTAGCTTCCATGAGGTTTCACCGATTCGGCCTTGGTATCCGTGGTCGGCCAGACTTGCCCGCCTCGTGGCTGATTTGGCCTTGGTACTGGTAGTTAGCCTCGTGACTTGCCCTGCTCAGTTTAGTGGCGGTCTCGTGATACGCTCGTATCCGGTAGTTAGCTCAGATTACGCCGGCCACCACGTGACACGACCTTGGTATCCGTAGTCGGCCAGATTGTCCCAGACGCCGTGGCGAGTCTCGTGATACGCCTTGGTATCCGTAGTCACCATACTTTCCCCGGCCACGTGACACCGCCTGGTATCCGTAGTCGGCCAGACTTGCCCGTGACGCCCGTGGTTCGATCAGATAGTATCGATTGTATAGTATCGATAGCGGCTTTGGTATCCGTAGTCAAGCCAGATTTGCCCTGGCGCTTGACGACGCGCTTGTATCCGTAGTTAGCCTTCAGACCGCTCCAGACGGTTTTTATGACACGTGGGACTCGATGTTCATGTATACTTCGTGTTATTATATCATAGATCGCCAGCAGGAGGAAGGTATTCCACGCATGATTGACGCCGCGGGCGCGAGACCCATAGTTATATTTGAGTGATGACTTCGAGGCGCGAGTCCCCGACTGACGCGGATCGCCATATTATGTAATCGTAGTTTGCTTATCATACATGTCTCCCGCTTTATATAGACTACTATGATTTCATTTACGATTTTTCAGCCTTCACATACTTGGTACATTCTTCAGACCGACTCCTTTCGGGCCGCTCATGCCGCAGATTTAGGTACGCTGCTTGGTGATCGGCAGTGTAGGACCCGCCGTAGTTTTGGATAGCTCCTTCCGTCGAGTTTATCTTTTTGGTATGAGTTCTTTCAAGATGTGCTTTTACGCTTGGGTACGCTGGGCCTTGTCCCGCCATAGTTCAAAGATAACTCTGTGAGGTCCAGATTCATACGTGGATTGACTCGTAAAGTGTCGGTCTTTTGTTTATGTATATTATATGGCACTTTGTCGGCTTTGCCCTCGCACGCACTATTGGTTTAAAAAAAGGTGTTATTTAATTTCCGCTTTACTTAGTTGTTAAGTAGTAAGAGTGCCTGTAGGCACCAACACAGCCCGGTTCGGGGCGTGACAGAGTGGTATCGTGAGCAACAATACCATCGAATGTCTACGCACCGCGTCTAGCAGAGTCTTGATTATCGGTGTGTTGCGCGCCACATCCATAAACATGAGTCTACCGGACATTTAGTATTTGGTTTCTATTCTTCTCACTCTAAGATCGTGCCCTAGAGCTGTGTTAGTAAGATAATTCCTCTCTGACGTGTTCAGAAATCGCTATGCCTCCGCGAGGGCAACAAATGCCTGTATGGCAAAGGAGTAGCAGGAGCTACTAGTCAGACTAAGAGAGTTGATAGGGCTTGTGCCCAGGGTATACCAGATGATGTACCACAGTCGGCGAGTTCTTCTGCGCCAGGTTTTGAGACCACAGCACCAGAGCCTACATTTTCTCAGTTAGGAGAAGACTTTAGGGTCATGAAGAAGCCATTATGTTATTGACCAAGTTAGGCTACAGCTTTCCTCAGCCAGAGGTTATTTGGCCAAGCATGCACATGTGTGCAGGGTAGAGGCCAACGCGAGATCTCAGAAGAGGCTAGACCGGCTGGTTATCCCTGAGTTTTGGACGAGTCCTCAAGAATGAGTGAGATATTCGTCCCACCTTACCCAAGACATACCCTCAGCCTCACTGTGGGAGATTTGAACCCACAAGGTATTTAGGAGCGGTCCGAGCTCCGTGGTCGAGGTTCTCGCAGGCAGAGGATTTTCTCAATGAGGCCACTTATTCCTCGTTGTTTCATTGTAGTAAGCGCCATTTGGGGAAATGCCGCTCGCACAGTGTTTGTTATTATTGTGGCCGTCCGCCATATAATCGAGGGTATGTCCTTTGTAGCGGGCACCGCGAGGTGGCTCACCTTACGAGGCCGATGGTCGTTCCTTTCCTCCGCACTGCTGCTCTGCAAGGTGTTCAGATGTTAGCCACCGTGGTAGAGGTCAGGTAGAGTTTATAGTTCGCGGTCCTTCGAACCGCATTGATGACGCGATCATCGGACAGGTCAGAAGCAACATCGCATCGGGTTACAGGTGTATATTTCGATTCTTTTGAATCATACGTGTGTCGATAGATTCAGATTTTACCCTAGCGCTCATGTTTTCCCTTGTTGCTAGAGTTGTAAAGTGATAGTACCCTGCAGGTAGGGATACTTTGATTAGTAAAGTGAAAAGTTAAGATTATCGACAAGAATGATAAGTGAGCCGAGACTAGAGTCAGGCAGTAGTTCACGCCAGAAATTGCCCCATGCCATGTAAGACCAATAGGAAGATTGTACAGAGGAATACATTGGCTTATATGACAAACCTCTGTGAATGGGAGGATAGGTGAGAAGACTGAGATAAGAGAGATATTTATTTCAGCTAAGAATGAGAAGTTATGTGGCGATGAGTCGGTTTATAGACTCATTTCGGGTCACTGATAGTATGGAATGGGGTGATGTCACTTGGCAGTGGTCCCGCTACGCGATAGTGGTCACGGCGGTGCTAGGCCCAAGTATAGTTGATCGTTGACGAGTTCGTGGACGTTGCTCCACCGAACTAGGTCGTAAGGACCGGTAAGAGCCTTAACGGAATGTAAGTAACTATATGGCCAAGTTTGTAGTAACTCCAAGGATTGGAGAAGAGAAACAAAATTTGAGATGTTATACGCTTACTATATAAGTTTGAAGACGAAAGAATGATAAGTAAGGAAAGAAAGGAACCTAAGGATCCCGTTTGGGAAGATCAGAACCTTCGAAGTTCATGAGAGGGGCCACTGACGGAAGGTCCATTATTATGTTCACGCAGTGTTATGTGGTGGCCATACGTGGCATCGCTGGTCTTGCAGGTTGATTGATAGGCATAGTATAGAGATCAGTGCCGAGTTTGTGTAGCTTGACAATCGACTAAGAACATTCGGGACGAATGTTTCTGGGGAAGAATGTTACACCTCGTAAGTCCAAGGCATGTAAAAGAGAATGTACGAAAGGAAACAAGACTTGGAAATCGTACCAAAGGAAGAATTGTTTTTCCGACTAAAATCATTCGAACGCCTGAAAGGAAAAAATGTTCGTTGTTGAGAATCGATTCTCAAAATGTATTATTTGAAGAATATGGAACTTATTAAAATTATGGAAATCTATTTTTACTGATTTGGTCACGGGGCCTACCCGAGGAATTTTACTTTTTGTGGGCCACGAGGGTTACTGAATTTTATGGACGAACGAGAGGGCGACACGCGGCACTCCCACACGTGGTGTTGGACGAAATTAGTAAGGGCTGATGGTCATTTGACCTATGTAGATGATAAGTCTTCTGTTGATAATGTCGACTCAAGGTCAACTTGACCACACGGGCTCGATCCTAGTGAAACACATCCAAGACACACATTTGTTGTAATCTAAGCCCTTCAACGTGTTATATAAGCATAGCTAGTGCAAGACAAGGTCTTCCCATACTTAGAAAATCACAACATTTCTTGTCCAAGAAAGTGAGCTATCTACTTAGGCAGATCTCTCCCACACAAAAATTTTGCAATTGTCATCCATTATTTACAAGACTTTAACCCAATGTCCCTAAGGGTATTGTAAAGGATATCTCAATAGAAAGATTTCGAAAACGACGTTGTATTAGTCGCAAGGCGGAAACGAAAAGAGTTCTTCAACTTTGAAGTCGACTCAAGACGGGTTCTTCATAGGCCTCAAGGAGTGCTTGAACGGATTGAACTTAAGGAAAGGAGCTAAGAATTGCTAAGGCGTGACTTTGATTCTGGAAATTTTAAGGGCTCGGAAAGGTATAAATTTCACTGCTTTAGCAATTAAGTTTACTTATTGTTGTAGCTATGGTTGTTAGCAAGCATGAGATGTATATTATGTAGTTGGATTAGTGTATCGCTATCGAACCCTAACCAAAAACTAGCATGTTTAGCCCTAAGATTGTAATTCAAGTCGATTATTCATTTAAGTCGCCGATGTTGTGTTAGAAGGAAATTGTAGTTGTTGTAGTTGTCTATGACTATATAACATGTTGACCTAAGAACTTGGAATTTGAAAAGAATTTGGAAAGCGACTTGTGTTGTTGTTTAAGTCGCCGAGAAGGGCTTGATTACGGACTTAGTAGGTATTAAATCGGGGCAGAATTTTACATGTATTGTAAGGCGGTAATCCCCTTTGGTTGGTTGTTGTTTTGAGCCTTAAACGTGGCGTGTTGGTTATTGTATTCGGCCTTGAAAAAGGTGGCAAAGTGAGTAGAAACAAAGGAAGTCGCCCGATTTTCCGTAGAATTAGAGACCAAATACTTAGTATTATTCTACGCTAGAGACTAGAAGATCGATAGTCTTGTTGTGACCATTTTAGGTTGAAACTTACGCACGGCGATTCGGCTTAGCTTGAGGAATTAGCCTAAAAGGTATGTGAACTATCTCCTCTTCTAGCATGATTCCTAAAGATAAAGAAAGCACGCTCTACTCCTTAAACGATCCATTCCTCGTTGTACTGGATTGCCTAGTATAGAATTTGTTCTATGTACTTCCTTGATCAGACTTTGATGTTTAAATTGTAAGTCGATAATCCATTGCCTTAGTGGAGTTTGGATTCTTAAGAGTGAAAGTATTTTGCTTAAAGTACATAGTCTTGAAAAGGAAGTTGGTTTCCAAATCTTTTGGCTAGTGCCTTAGTTTCAAAACCTATGGGTCATTATAATGACTTTAAGTAGTCAAAGGAGTGATTTACTTAATTGTTTTAAAAGAGGAGAAATGACGTGATTTAAGAGAAGTAGCTTGTCTTCAAGGTGTGAGTTGCTTGAGGTTTAAAAAGAAGAAACTTGTTTTCTAAATATAAGAGACTTGTAGTATTTTGAAAGTCGAGAACTTGATTTGTAAGTACGTGATACTTGGTTTTAAATAGTATAGGTCTCTCGGTTATAAAAGGAATGAAATTGTCTAAAAACCATAAAGTGGTTATAACGCTTTACGGGAAGTTGGTTATAACGACTTTATTGAGGGTTTAGAAAGTTGTCTATTTTTTATTAACGGGCATAAGTTGCCTTGATTGTGAAAATTTGAAGTTACTTGATTTCAAGCTTTGAAATGAGTTTTCTAAAGTGTAGTAACTTACCTTGAAAAATAGACACTCCTGATACTACTGTTAGTATCTTGGGTATTACATAAAAAGAGTCTTTTGAAAAGAACGTTGTTCTTGATTTTAAAAAGGAAAGTGTGTTGTTTTACTTAAAAGTTGTTAGTCACTCTATTTTGATACTACTGCATCGTGACTTTTGTAAAAGAAATGGATCTTCTAAAAGAATTTAATGTACGAGTACTGGGGTTAAAAACCCGACTTTGGCATAAAATGAAAGTACTCGAGTTATGTGTAACTTGCCTATGTTTTCGTGGTGATAGCCTTGTCGCTAGCATTGTATTTCTAAACCACCGCTGCCTTCAATGGAGGGCCATTGATTTGTTATGATATTACTCGACGCACGCAGCGACGGAGAATTCCACCGCACGCCTCGCTGATAGTGTTATTCCACGGACTAGCTCTCCGAGGTTTCTTACCGATTCACCTTGGTATCCGTGGTTTGCCAGATTTGCCCCGCCTCGTGGCTGATTCGCCTTCGACCGTAGTTAGCCCTCGTGACTTGCCCCATTCGCTTTAGTGGCGGTCTCGTGATACGCCGTATACGGTAGTTAGCCCTCAGATTGCCCGGCCACCACGCGGACACGCCTTGGTATCCGTAGTCGGCCATACTTGCCTCAGACGCCTTCGCGCGTGAGTCTCGTGATACGCCTTGGTATCCGTAGTCACCAGATTTTCCCTGGCCACCACGTGACACGCTCGTATCCGTAGTTTGCCAGATTTGCCCCGTGACGCCCGTGGTTCGATCAGATAGTATTGATTGTATAGTATCGATAGGCGCTTTGGTATCCGTAGTCGGCCAGATTTGCCCTGGCCGGGCTGACGACGCGACTTTGGTATCCGTAGTTAGCCTTCGCACCGCCCAGACGGTTTTTTATGACACGTGGGACTCGCTGCTCATGTATACTTCGTGTTATTATATCATAACCGCCGCAGCTGGCGGAAGGTATTCCACGCATGATTGATGCCGCGGGCGAGACCCATAGTTATATTTGAGTGATGACTTCGAGGCGCGAGTCCCCGACTTGACGCGATCAAGCATATATTATGTAATCGTAGTTTGCTATCATACATGTCTCCCGCTTATATAGACTACTATGATTTCATTTACGATTTTTCACCTTCACATACTTGGTACATTCTTCAGACCGACCTCCTTCGTGGCCGCTCATGCCGCAGTTTAGGTACGCTGCTTGCGTGATCGGCAAGTGTAGGACCGCTCGTAGTTTTTGGATAGCTCCTTCGCTCGAGTTTATCTTTTGTACGTAGTTCTTTCAAGATGTGCTTTTGTACGCTTATGGTACGGCGGGCCTTGTCCCACATAGTTCAAGATAACTCTTGAGGTCCAGATTCATACGTGGGATTGAATCGTAAAGTGTCGGTCTTTTGTTTATGTATATTATATGGCACCTTGTCGCTTTCCTCGCACGCACTATTGGTTTAAAAAAAGGTGTTATTTAATTTTCGCAGCTTTACTTAGTTGTTATGCAGAAGTGCCCAGTAGTGGCACCACCACGCCCGGTTCGGGGCGTGACAGGGCGACACGTGGCACCCCCTCCCACATGGCTTGGTCGAATTAATGCAAGGGAAAAATGGTCATTTTACCAATGTATAGATGACCAAGTCTTGCTAATTAAAGAGCTTGAGATAATTGACTAGTCAAAGGGCCACTTGGCTTGATCTCTTCCATCCAACCCTAACAAGTGTTATGATCTAGACCCTCCATTGTGTTATATAATCATCCTAAGTAGCAAGACTTGCCTTTAACACTTAGAAAAAATTTCAAGACCTTGTCTTGACACAACAATGCTCTCGGCTTTGTGCATTGGAGAACAAGAAAATTTTGCAATTGTGATTCATAATTCACAAGACTTTAACCCAAGGTCCCTAAGGGTATTGTAAGAATATCTCAATAGAAAGATTTCGGAAAAACGGCGTTTTCACGTTAGTCGCAAGGCGAAAACCTAAGGCATTTTCATAGGTTTTGTTTGGAAATGGAAGAGAAGTTGGTTGTGAGCTTCTAAAGGCTTCAAATAGCGGATTGGAGCATAAAGGAAAGGAGCTAAGAATTGCTAAGGAGCGACATTGAATCTTGGAAATTATAAGGGCTTGTAAAGGTAAGATTCTTGTCGTTTTAGTAATTAAGATTACTTATTGTTGTAGCTATGGATATTAGCAAGTATGAGATATATGTTATGAAGTTGATAAGTGTTATGGATATTGGAACCCTAATCCGAAAACTAGTATGTTTAGCCTTGAGATTTCAATTCAATTGGATTATTAGTTTAATCGTCACATGCTATATAAAGAAGGAATTATAATTGTTAAGTTGTTTATGACTAAATAACATGTTATACCTAAGAAGTTGGATTGAAAAAGAATTGGAAAGAACTTTGTGTTATTGAATAAGTTAGCCGAGAATGACCTTGATTAAGGACTTAGTTGGTATTATTTGTGGGGCGGAATTTTACACGTATTGTAAGACGTGTAATCCCCTTTGATCGTTGTTGTATTGAGCCTTAAATGTGGCGTGTTTGGTTATCGATTCGCCTTGAAAAGGTGGCAAAGTATGTAGAAACAAAGGAAGTGTTGTCCGATTTTCCGTAGAATTTAGTGACTTTGCACTTAGAATATTCTACGCTCGTTTAGAGGTTAACGGACATATTACGGCCATTATAGGTCAAGTACTAAGTATAGAGAATTCTACTGAGTATGGAATAGCTATCAAGGTTGAAGTACTTCTGAGCATTTTGCTAATTGTCGATAATCGCCGCGAGGTATGTGAACCTCTTCCTTCTTTGACATGATTCTATGTATGGAATATACGTGGTACTATTTCATGATTCCTTCTACTCTTAGAAGTTAAGAGGTATGTATGTTGATTTACTCTACGAAAAGTTATGTCTAAGTTATCCTAAGTTCTTACCAAGTCTTGGGGACGTTGGTAAGAGTCGCAGAGGTATTCGGAGCCGTTGACTTGGCTAAGTTACGACTCAAATGAGAATAAGTATCGAACAAGACATCGCAGCTGCTAATAAAGGAAAATGTAATGGCAATAAATTAAGTTAAAATGAGTAGAATTCTCCATCTGCATAGAAGCTAAGATAAGACAAAATTGTATTACATTTTCTAGATCATGACTACTTGATTAAGATCGTTATAAATAAGTATAACTTATTCACAACGCACCAAAGTATATGTTACTTAATTTATAAGAATTTACGTATGAGGTTTTAAGACTATGAACCTCAAATTCTTAAAAGGTTAAGAGACTTTATTGTTTCAAGTTATGAGACTTGATTCTTAAAGGAAAAAATGAATTGATTTAAAAGCATAGAATACTTGATTTGGAAAGTATTGATTTTTTGCCATTCTTGTCACGCACTGCCTGTGGTTCGTGGATCGTGCCTTACCCGCACCCAAGTAGTCAAACATCGAGAGATCTGGAATATAAAACATACAGATATGAAACAAGAGATAAGATAATAAAACAAAGCAACCAAAACGGCTTTTCAGATATATACAAATTTTTTTGAACAGCTACATCCTTTACAACCCCGCCACAATAGTACTACATGCACTTAAGAATGTAATAACAACTATGACGGACAGGCCCCGCCATACCGAATGTACAAGAACCTACAACTCAGTGGAAACATAACAAAAGATAAGCCTCCGAGAAACGGGCTTCCTAATACGCTGAATCATATCCTATGAGCGAGGATCAACAACCGGTGTACTCTACACCGCAGATGAACGCAGCTCTCAAGGAGGTCAAGCATAACATGTACCAAGTATGTGAAACTGAAAATATCAAAATGAAATCATAATAGTCTATATAAAATGTAAGACATATATGATAACAAAACTACGCTCACAAAGATAAAAGTAGTCATGTCAAGTCGTGACTCACGCCTCGGTCATCCTCACGCCCGTGGAACTCCTTCCTCACCGCCAGCCTAGGTATAAGTCATGTGATACATGTAGCATGTCTCGGCCCATCTCATGGACTCGAGGTGAAATCGTATGGAATACATTCCCGGTCCATCTCATGGACTCGGTATCAAATCAGGTGGTATACATTCCCAGTTCATCCCATGAACGCGGTGTCGCATGAAATACATCCCGGTCCATCTCATGAACTCGATATCGAGTGAAATACATTCCCGGTCCATCTCATGGACGCGGTATCAAGTGAAATACATTCCCGGTTCATCCCATGAACGCGGTGTCGTGTGAAATACATTCCCGGTCCATCTCATAGACGCGGTATCGAGTGAAATACATTCCCGGTTCATACCATGAACGCGGTGTCGTGTGAAATACATTCCCGGTTCATCCCATGAACGTGGTGTCGTGTGAAATACATTCCCGGTTCATCCCATGAACGCGGTGTCGTGTGAAATACATTCCTGGCCCATCTCACGGACGCGTATCGAGTGAATACATTCCTGCTCATCCTACGAACGCTGGTCGCGTGGTCATAACATTTAAACGCTCTTTTAAGACAGATTAAGGTAATACCATATGTTCCTTTTAAAACAACTAAGGTAACATTATGCCCTTCTTTTTAAACCAAAACACTTTCCTTCTTAAAGTCAAGTAACAACATTCTTTTCCAAAAGTTCAAGTTTGCCTAATTTCAAATATTCACCTTTCTTATTTTCGAAAGGTTTCATAGTTCATAGTCTTAATCTTTTAATAACATAATTCTCCTTTTAAAACAAATTGAGTAATATATGCCTTATGTGTGAGTAGGTTATTCTTGTTTATAACAATCTTATTAAAGCACCATGATCTAGAAATGTAATATCATTTTGTCTCATCTTAGCTTCTATGCATGGAGGTTTCTACCGGTTTTAATAATACTTAATTAGTCAATACATTTCCTTTATTAACGCCGCAAAGGGTTTGTTCGATACTTATTCTCGATTTCCAAATCAAGAAACATTATTCCTTTTAAAACCAAGTACTCATTACTCACGAATGAGGTTTCACACTTTTTAACAAAATTCATATTAATATAATTACGTCAAGTCTCTTATCTTTTAAGATCAAGTCTGTTAACTTCTAAAATCAGTAAACCATTCTTTTTACCTCTCTTAAGTCGTTATACCTAACTTCCCATAAAGCTAGTATAACTCTTAAGCTTTTAAAACCAAGTATTACTCTTCTTTCAAAAACGATTCTTAATTCTTTTGAAATACTTCAAGATTCTTATTATTAGACTCAAGTCAAAAGACATCGCAGTAAAACCACGTTCAGTTAACACACGTACGTCTACCGTACTATATATATTCTTTTAAAATATCATGCTCAAGAGGATAGGAAGAATCGCATACCTCACGATGATTTATCGACTATTAGCAAATAGCTCAAAAGTATTGTAATCATGCTAGCCTTTTCCACCCTTCGAGTAGAATACGCTACTCGCAGTACTTCAACCTATAATTGTTACACCCCGTACTTACAGGACATGTTTTAAGAACGTACGTAAGAACTCACAAGTGTTAAGAATTGAAACTTGCAAAAAAAATTTATCGGAATTATGAAATTGTCGGGAAAACGTACTATTGTGACGAATGGGAGGGCGACACGTGTCACCCCCCTTAAGTGAGCCTTGGACGAATTTGAACTTGGACACAAGGGTCATTTGACCCTTGTTAGGAAGACTAATCTTGCAAGTAGTAAAGCTTGACAATGTTGACTTGGTCAATGGGACCACTTGTTGATATTTACTAAGACTTCATCCAAACCTCACATTTGTGCTAATCCCAACCCTCCATGTCCCTTTATTATACTACTAGTAGCAAGAGAGAGCCAACACTTAGCCACATTTCACAAGAATTTGAAGAACTATAGCAAGAAGCTTCCTGTTCTACATGGGAAAGAAAGAAAAATTTCGTTTCTTGTAATTTAAGCTCCACACTTTAAACCAAGGTTCCTATGTGTATTGTAAGCATATATCAATAGAAAAATCCTTAAAAAGAGAGTTTTCAGATTAGTCGAAAATGAAAACCTAGTGACTTTCTAGGTTTTGGATTGAAATTTGAAGGAAAGTTGTTGGTACGGTTCTAAGGGTCTCAACAAACGAATCGTTGTCTCGAGAGGTTCTAAACTACTAAGGAGCGACTTCGATCGAATTGGATTAAGAATCGTTAAGGTATAATATTGTCTTTTAAAAGTGTTACAAGATTATATAATTATATTGTTGTTGTTAGCTTTGCATGTTGCTAGCATGAAGTTGTTAAGTTGAAGTTTATAAGGATTATAGATCGATCGTGGTCTTGGAAGTTCAAATGTAATGTAGGCCATGTTAAGTCGATTACAATTTGATCGTTATTAGAATCGCCGATGTCACTTATTTGAAGATTATGGTAGTTATAATCAAATGCGACTTGATGTCATGTTATGCTACCAATTTGGATTGAAATGGAAATTTGATAAGAATTGGTATTGTTGTTTTCATTATGGCCTAAAATTGACTAGTAGTCGATAGTTTGTTATTCATTTGTATCGACTACCTTCTCTATCAGGTGAGCCAATTGGGGCTGTATGGTTATTTATTTGTATCGAGTACCTTATAGATTTTGTGAGCCAATCGGGGCTGTTTGGTTATTGTATTCGCCTTGAAAAAGGTGGCAAAGTTAGTAAAACAAAGGAGGTGTCATCGATTTTCCGTAGAATTTGCGACTTGGCACTTAGGATATTCTACGCTTAAAGTAAGAGGTTAATGGACGATTGCGGCCATGATAGGTTGAAGTACTAAGTTTAGCGATCCTACTTGAAGAATGGAATAGCTCAAGGTTGAAGTACTTTGGAGCATTTTGCTACTTGTCGACAATCGTCATGGCGATGAACCTCTTCTTTCTTTGGCATGATCCTACGATGAAATATCCATGTGATAACATTTTAAGATTCCTTCTACTCTTAGAAGTTAAGAAGTATTTACATTGTTGAATCTAAGTTAAGAGTATGTTTAAATTTTCCTAAGTCCTAACTAGGTCTTATTGTAGACGTTGTTAAGGATGGTTATGAAATTATGATATTTGATTTAAGTTCTATGTATATTGATTTATTTAAAGTAAGAATGTAAGTTGATTTTTATGTTTGAAAATTACTTGAATTTATATGTGAAAAGGGGATTTGTTTTAAAAGTTTAGATGACATGATTTTACAAGTATAAGTAAGAGGACTTTAAAGAATGTATGTTATGAAGTTTTAAGACTATGAACTTTGATTTTCTTTAAAGGATTATGAAACTTTATTTTTCAAGTTATGGACTTGATTTCTAAAGTATGTTTACATGATTTGAAAGAGTGTATGCTACGAGGTGTTAAGGCTATAAGCCTTGATTTTATAAGTGGAAATGACTTAATTTTACAAAGTACGGCTTAATTTATTTCAAAAGATAAGATGGCTTCCAAAAGAGTATGTGACTTGAGCTTTAAAAGAAAGGAGTTCTATGATTCTTTTAAGTATGTATGTACGTAGTATTTTTGGATCTAGTTTTCCTAATGTTGTAAGAATAAAAGTGTCTTAAGTTCTCTAAAATGAAAGGTTGTTATAATAGCTACGAAGTTGTTATGACGACTTAAGAAGAAGTGAAAAGATGGTTTGAAAATGTTATGTAAGGAAAATCACACCGAGCCTACAAATAGGCCTGACACGTTATGAAATACACCGAGCCTACAACAGGCCGATTACGCATGAGATACACCGAGCCTACACATAGGCCTGATTACGATATTACCCCGAGCCTTCACATAGGCCTGACACGCATGAATACACCGAGCCTACAAATAGGCCGGACATGCTATGAGATTCCACAAGATACCGAGCCCCACAGCGGGCCGGATTATGTTATATGATTCCACAAGACACCGAGCCCCACAGCGGGCCTGGACATGTTATATGATTCCATTAAGACACCGAGCCCCACAAAGCGCCGGATTATGTTATATGATTCCACAAGATAACCGAGCCCCACAAGCGGGCCTGACATGTTATATGATTCCACAAGACACCGAGCCCCACAGCGGCCGGATTATGTTATATGATTCCACAAGACACCGAGCCCCACAAAGCGGCCTGACATGTTATATGATTCCACAAGACACCGAGCCCCACGCGGCCGGATTATGTTATGTAAGATATGTGTTATGTGAAAAGGTCGGATTAAACTCTAAGTAAGTATGTAAGAATTTGTTGTTAAATCTTATCGAAAGAAGGAAAAGAACAGCTTAATATACGATTGGTTTCGTGAGTTAAAAGGACATTCTTTATACAGATATGATTTGGTTATTGCATTTTATTTCTGCTCCATATTCGCTGTTGTAATCGACTTCTTCGGGCCGCTCATGCCCGCAGTGTTAGGTACACACGCTTGGTGATCCTTGCTTAGGATCTCTGCTCGCTTTGGAAAGAAGTCTTTCACTACTGAGGCTTATCTTTGGTACGGCTTCGACGTGGTAGACTTATGTACATTCAGGTACGGTGGCCCCGTCCCGCCGCAGCTTGTAATTCCTAGGTGTGTAGTCACATGTCATGGGTCGGTTTGTAAAAAGAAAGTGATGTAATCGCTGTTGTTATGTATATGTATATTGTCCGTGAAGTAGCCTTATCGCCAGCCTCGTGGTTTAATTTCTCGCTTTATTTTATAAGTTTCATGTATGTTCCGCCGCTATTCTCTCGACGATATCAACAGTGGTGCCTGTAGGGCACCGCCATGCCCGGCCTGGTCGTGACAAAAGTGGTATCGTGAGCGCTTAGTCCTGAAAGTTGTCTACGCACCGTGTCTAGTAGAGTCTTGATTATCGGTGTCAGGCACCACATCTATAATCGTGAGGCTACAGACATTTAGGATTGGTTTCCATTCTTCTCACTCAAATCGCGCGACAGAGTCGGTTGTTAGGGTCGCCTCTCCTAACGAAAGTTATGTTGTCAGCCACGAAAGGCGCATGACTCAGAAAGACTATGCGGATCGCGATCCGTTGGTAATGATTGTAGTATAGTGGTATTGTGACATACATCTATACTGAGTTATGTATGAGGGTCGACGCTGTTGCCTAGAATGATGTTATATTTCCGTGAATCGTAAAGACTAACTAGATACCGGAAGGTACGGATAGTTAATGAATTCTCGCCAAGATCTTATGTTTTATTTGAGATAATCGGGAAAGGATTTAGTCATTCGACAGGTAGTGAACCCCAAGAAGCCATGTTAAGGAACCCAACGGAATGTCATGTTAATAGATTGCCGCGAGTAGGCTTAAGAGAATCACTGACGAGGTCCGCATAGAGTGAGTAATGGGCGCCAGACGGCGACAACATGGTTTTGGTTTTATGAGAAGTTTTGTACCCGCTTATCGGGGATCGTAAGGTAGGCTTGGAGCATGGAAATTGCGAGCCTAAGAATATTGATTACCGCCGAGACCTTAGGTATATAAGGCTTTCTCCGCAATAAGATTTTAAGTCACTCAAGGATAAGAGTTAAGGCGACGAGTCGCGGAGGACTGCACGTCTCCCCATGGCCCGGAATAGAGTAGGATCAGTTGGTAGTAGTTCTCCACGCGACAGGTCACGAGGGTGCAAGGCCTAAGTCTAGTTAATTGTTTTACTTGCATGGACGCTGCCCACCTAACCAGTCACGAAAGCCGTAAATGGCCTTATATTGTTTCACAGAGTGACTCCAAAGATTAGAGGCCGTAATAGGTATGGAAGTTATGTATGTATGTTAGAAGGAGTTGAAGTACGAAAATATAATCTCTTTGGTCTTACGATGGACGATATGCGCATGAGGTATTAGGGCCATGGTGGCATTGTTAGTACGTTGGGGTTGTGAAAGCGAGACTATGTCGCTAATTATAAGTTTGATCAAAGAACATTCGGGACGAATGTTTCTAAGGGGGAAGAATGTTACACCTCGCATTTACAGTGATATATTTTAAGAACGCACGTAAGAACTCACAAGTGTTAAGAATTGAAACTTGCAAAAAATTTATCTAATTATGAAATTGTCGAAAACGCATTATCAGGATTTAACGGAGGCGACACGTGTCACCCCCTTAAGTGAGCCTTGGACGAATTTGAACTTGGACACAAGGGTCATTTGACCCTTGTTAGAAGACTAATCTGCAAGTAGTAAAGCTTGACAATGTTGACTTGGTCAACGGGACCACTTGTTGATATTTACTAAGACTTCATCCAAACCTCACATTTGTGCTAATCCCAACCTCCATGTCCCTTTATTATACTACTAGTAGCAAGAGAGAGCCAACAGCTTAGCCACATTTCACAAGAATTTGAAGAACTAGAGCAAGAAGCTCTGGTTCTACATGGGAAAGAAAGAAAAATTCGCTTTCGCTCTTAAGCTCCACACTTTAAACCAAGGTTCCTATGTGTATTGTAAGTATATCTCAATAGAAAATCCCTAAAAAAGAGAGTTTTCGTATTAGTCGCAAAATGAAAACCTAGTGACTTTCTAGGTTTTGGATTGAAGTTTGAAGGAAAGTTGTTGGTACGGTTCTAAGGGTCTCAACAAACGGATCAAGTGTCTCGGAGAGGTTCTAAACTACTAAGGAGCGACTTCGATTGAATTGGATTAAGAATCGTTAAGGTATAATCTTGTCTTTAAAAGTGTTACAAGATTATATAATTATATTGTTGTTAGCTTTGCACGTTGCTAGCATGAAGTTGTTAAGTTGAACTTTATAAGGATTATAGATCGATCGTGGTCTTGGAAGTTCAAATGTAATGTAGGCCATGTTAAGTCGATTACAATTTGATCGTTATTAGAATCGCCGATGTCACTTATTTGAAGATTATGGTAGTTATAATCAAATGCGACTTGATGTCATGTTATGCTACCAATTTGGATTGAAATGGAAATTTGATAAGAATTGGTATTGTTTTCATTATGTAAAAATCGACTAGTAGTCGATAGTTTGTTATTCATTTGTATCGACTACCTTCTATTGTGGTGAGCCAATTGGGTCTGTATGGTTATTTATTTGTATTGAGTACCTTATAGATTTTGTGAGCCAATCGGGGCTGTTTGGTTATTGTATTCGGCCTTGAAAAAGGTGGCAAAGTTAGTAAAAACAAAGGAGGTCGTCCGATTTTCCGTAGAATTTAGTGACTTGGCACTTAGGATATTCTACGCTTAAAGTAAGAGGTTAATGAACGATTGTGGCCATGATAGGTTGAAGTACTAAGTTTAGCGATCCTACTTGAAGAATGGAATAGCTCAAGGTTGAAGTACTTTGGAGCATTTTGCTACTTGTCGACAATCGTCATGGCAGATGTGAACCTCTTTCTTTTGGCATGATCCTACGTATGAAATATCCATGTGATAACATTTTTAAGATTCCTTCTACTCTTAGAAGTTAAGAAGTATTTACATTGTTGAATCTAAGTTAAGAGTATGTTTAAATTGTCCTAAGTCCTTACTAGGTCTTATGGAAGACGCCAAAGGATGGTTAGAAATTATGAGATTTGATTTAAGGGCTATGATCTTGATTTATTTAAAGTAAGTATGTAAGTTGATTTTTATGTTTGAAAATGACTTGAATTTATATGTGAAAAGGGGATTGGTTTTAAAAGTGTAGATGACATGATTTTACAAGTATAAGTGTTTGACTTTAAAGAATGTATGTTATGAAGTTTTAAGACTATGAACTTTGATTTTCTTTAAAGGATTATGAAACTTTATTTTTCAAGTTATGGACTTGATTTCTAAAGTATGTTTACATGATTTGAAAGAGTGTATGCTATGAGGTGTTAAGGCTATAAGCCTTGATTTTATAAGTGGAAATGACTTAATTTTACAAAGTATGGCTTCTTAATTTATTTCAAAAGATAAGAAGATGGCTTCCAAAAGAGTATGTGACTTGAGCTTTAAAAAAAGGAGTTCTATGATTCTTTTAAGTATGTATGTACGTAGTATTTTTGGATCTAGTTTTCCTAATGTTGTAAGAATAAAAGTGTCTTAAGTTCTCTAAAATGAAAGGTTGTTATAATAGCTTTATGGAAGTTGTTATGACTTAAGAAGAAGTGAAAAGATGGTTTGAAAATGTTATGTAAGGAAAATCACACCGAGCCTACAAATAGGCCTGACACGTTATGAAATACACCGAGCCTACAAATAGGCCGGATTACGCATGAGATACACCGAGCCTACACATAGGCCTGATTACGCCATATTACCCCGAGCCTTCACATAGGCCGTTACGCTATCAGACACCGAGCCCCACAAAGCGGTCTGATTATGTTATATGATTCCACAAGACACCGAGCCCCACAGCGGCCGGATTATGTTATATGATTCCACAAGACACCGAGCCCCACAGCGGCCTGATTATGTTATATGATTCCACAGTACACCGAGCCCCACAGGCGAGCCGGATTATGTTATATGATTCCACAGTACACCGAGCCCCACAGGCGGGCCGGATTATGTTATATGATTCCACAGTACACCGAGCCCCACAAAGCGGCCGGATTATGTTATATGATTCCACATTCACCGAGCCCCACAGCGGCCTGATTATGTTATATGATTCCACAAGACACCGAGCCCCACGCGGGCCGGATTATGTTATGTAAGATATGTAAGTTATGTGAAAAGGCCGGATTAAACTCTTAAGTAAGTATGTAAGAATTTGTTGTTAAATCTTATCGAAAGAAGGAAAAGAAAAGCTTAATATACGATTGGTTTCGTGAGTTAAAAGGACATTCTTTTATACGTATATGATTTGGTTATTGCATTTTATTTGCTCCATATTCTGCAATGGTAGATCGACTTCTTCTGGGCCGCTCATGCCCGCAGTGTTAGGTACATACGCTGCGATCCTGCTTGTGGATCTCTGCTCGCTTTGGTTAAGCCCTTTCACTCGAGGCTTATCTTTGGTACGGCTTCGACGTGGTAGACTTATGTACATTCGTGGTACGGCGGGCCCGCCCCGCCGCAGCTTGTAATTCCTAGAGGTGTAGTCACATGTCATGGGTCGGTTTGTAAAAAGAAAGTGATGTAATCACAGTTATGTATATGTATACGTGTCCAGAAGGTAGCCTTATCGCCAGCCTCGTGGTTTAATTTCTCGCTTTTTATTTTATAAGTTTCATGTATGCTCCGCTATTCTCCGACGATACCCAACAGGTGCCTGTGTAGGTACCCGCATGCCCGGCCTGGGTCGTGACAAAAGTGGTATCAGAGCGCTAGTCCTCTGAAAGTTGTCTACGCATCGTGTCTAGTAGAGTCTTGATTATCGCGTGTCGCGCACCACATCTATAATCGTGAGGCTACAGGACATTTAGGATTGGTTTCATTCTTCTCACCAAATCGCGCGATAGAGCCAGGTTGTTAGTGGTCGCTCTCCCAACGAGTTATGTTTGCAGCCACGGTAGCGCAAAGAGTGACTCAGAAAGCACTATGTGGATCGCGATCCGTGTTGGTAATGATTGTAGTATAGTGGTATTGTGACATACATCTATACCGAGTTATGTATGAGGGTCGACGCTGTTGCCTAGAATGATGTTAGATTTCCAGAATCGTAAAGACTAACTAGATACCGGAAGGTATGGGATAGTTAATGAATTCTCGCCAAGATCTTATGTTTTATTTGAGATAATCGGGAAAGCGACGAGTGCCGACAGTGGTAGTGAACCCCAAGAAGCCATGTTAAGGAACCTAACTAATGTCATGTTAATAGATTGTCGCAGAGTAGGCTTAAGAGAATTGTACTGACGAGGTCCGCATAGAGCGAGTAATGGGCGCTGGATGGAGACAACATGGTTTTGGTTTAATGAGAAGTTTTGTACCGCTATCGGGGATCGTAAGGTAGGCTTGGAGCATGGAAATCGCGAGCCTAAGAATATTGATTATCGCCGAGACCTTAGGTATATAAGGCTTTCTCCGCAATAAGATTTTAAGTCACTCAATGATAAGAGTTACGACGCCGAGTCGCGAGGACTCGTTACGGTCTCCCATGGCCCGGAATAGAGTAGGATCAGTTGGGTAGTAGTTCCGCCACGTGACAGGTCACGCAGGTGCAAGCGCCCAAGTCTAGTTAATTGCTTTACTGCCAGGACGCTGCCCACCGAACTGTGTCACGAAGTTTAAATGGCCTTATATTGTTTCACAGAGTGACTCCAAAGATTAGAGGCCGTAATAGGTATGGAAGTTATGTATGATGTTAGAAGGAGTTGAAGTACGTAAAATATAATCTCTTTGGGCTTATGATGGACAGATACGCGCGCGAGGTATTAGGGCCACGTGTGGCATTGTTAGTACGTTGGGGTTGTGAAAGGAGATTATGTCGCTAATTATAAGTTTGACTAAAGAACATTCGGGACGAATGTTTCTAAGGGGGAAGAATGTTACACCCGCATTTACAGTGACATGTTTTAAGAACGACGTAAGAACTCACAAGTGTTAAGAATTGAAACTTGCAAAAATTTATCTAATTATGAAATTGTCGAAAACGATTATTGTGGATTTAACGGAAGCGGCGACACGCGTCACCCCTTGCCGAGCATTGACTAATTTGAACTTGGACACAAGCGGTCATTTGACCCTTGTTAGGAAGACTAATCTCGCAAGTAGTAAAGCTTGACAATGCTTGACTTGGTCAACGGGACCACTTGTTGATATTTACTAAGACTTCATCCAAACCTCACATTTGTGCTAATCCCAACCTCCATGTCCCTTTATTATACTACTAGTAGCAAGAGAGCCAACACTTAGCCACATTTCACAAGAATTTGAAGAACTAGAGCAAGAAGCTCTGTTCTATACGGGAAAGAAAGAAAAATTTCGCTTTCTTTCTTAAGCTCCACACTTTAAACCAAGGATCCTATGTGTATCAGAAGCATATCTCAATAGAAAATCCCTAAAAGAGAGTTTTCAGATTAGTCGCAAAATGAAAACCTAGTGACTTTCTAGGTTTTGGATTGAAGTTTGAAGGAAAGTTGTTGGTACGGTTCTATGGTCTCAACAAACGGATCGTTGTCTCGAGAGGTTCTAAACTACTAAGGAGCGACTTCGATCGAATTGATTAAGAATCGTTAAGGTATAATATTGTCTTTTAAAAGTGTTACAAGATTATATAATTATATTGTTGTTGTTAGCTTTGCATGCTAGCATGAAGTTGTTAAGTTGAAGTTTATATGGATTATAGATCGATCAGGTCTTGGAAGTTCAAATGTAATGTAGGCCATGTTAAGTCGATTACAATTTGATCGTTATTAATCGCCGCATGTCACTTATTTGAAGATTATGGTAGTTATAATCAAACGCGACTTGATGTCATGTTATGCTACCAATTTGGATTGAAATGGAAATTTGATAAGAATTGGTATTGTTGTTTTCATTATGGCCAAAAATTGACTAGTAGTCGTGATAGTTTGTTATTCATTTGTATCGACTACCTTCTATCAGGTGAGCCAATTGGGGTGTATGGTTATTTATTTGTATCGAGTACCTTATAGATTTTGTGAGCCAATCGGGGCTGTTTGGTTATTGTATTCGCCTTGAAAAAGGTGGCAAAGTTAGTAAAACAAACGAGGTGTCATCCGATTTTCCGTAGAATTTGCGACTTGGCACTTAGGATATTCTACGCTTAAAGTAAGAGGTTAATGAACGATTGCGGCCATGATAGGTTGAAGTACTAAGTTTAGCGATCCTACTTGAAGAATGGAATAGCTCAAGGTTGAAGTACTTTGGAGCATTTTGCTACTTGTCGACAATCGTCATGGCAGATGCGAACCTCTTCTTTCTTTGGCATGATCCTACGTATGAAATATCCATGTGATAACATTTTAAGATTCCTTCTACTCTTAGAAGTTAAGAAGTATTTACATTGTTGAATCTAAGTTAAGAGTATGTTTAAATTGTCCTAAGTCCTTACTAGGTCTTGGGAGACGCTGAAAGGACGGTTAGGAAATTATGAGATTTGATTTAAGGGCTATGATCTTGATTTATTTAAAGTAAGTATGTAAGTTGATTTTTATGTTTGAAAATGACTTGAATTTATATGTGAAAAGGGGATTGGTTTTAAAAGTGTAGATGACATGATTTTACAAGTATAAGTGTTTGACTTTAAAGAATGTATGTTATGAAGTTTTAAGACTATGAACTTTGATTTTCTTTAAAGGATTATGAAACTTTATTTTTCAAGTTATGGACTTGATTTCTAAAGTATAAGTTTACATGATTTGAAAGAGTGTATGCTACGAGGTGTTAAGGCTATAAGCCTTGATTTTATAAGTGGAAATGACTTAATTTTACAAAGTATGGCTTAATTTATTTCAAAAGATAAGAAGATGGCTTCCAAAAGAGTATGTGACTTGAGCTTTAAAAAGAAAGGAGTTCTATGATTCTTTTTAAGTATGTACGTAGTATTTTTGGATCTAGTTTTCCTAATGCTGTAAGAATAAAAGTGTCTTAAGTTCTCTAAAATGAAAGGTTGTTATAATAGCTTTATGGGAAGTTGTTATGACGACTTAAGAAGAAGTGAAAAGATGGTTTGAAAATGTTATGTAAGGAAAATCACACCGAGCCTACAAATAGGCCTGACACGTTATGAAATACACCGAGCCTACAAATAGGCCGGATTACGCATGAGATACACCGAGCCTACACATAGGCCTGATTACGCCATATTACCCCGAGCCTTCACATAGGCCGTTACGCTATCAGACACCGAGCCCCACAGGCGGGCCGGATTATGTTATATGATTCTATAGTACACCGAGCCCCACAGGCGTGCCGGATTATGTTATATGATTCCACAGTACACCGAGCCCCACAGGCGGGCCGGATTATGTTATATGATTCCACAGTACACCGAGCCCCACAGGCGGGCCGGATTATGTTATATGATTCCACAGTACACCGAGCCCCACAAAGCGGCCGGATTATGTTATATGATTCCACAGTACACCGAGCCCCACAGGCGGGCCGGATTATGTTATGTAAGATATGTAAGTTATGTGAAAAAGGCTGGATTAAACTCTTAAGTAAGTATGTAAGTATGTAAGAATTTGTTGTTAAATCTTATCGAAAGAAGGAAAGGAACAGTTAATATATGATTGGTTTCAGGAGTTAAAAGGACATTCTTTTATACAGATATGATTTGGTTATTGCATTTTATTTCTGTTCCATATTCGCACTGTAGATCGACTTCTTCGGGTCATGCTCATGCCCGCAGTGTTAGGTACACATGCTGGCGATCCTTGCTTTAGGTTCTCTGCTCGCTTTTGGAAAGAAGCTCCTTTCACTCCGAGGATTATCTTTGGTACGGCTTTCCGACGTGGTAGACTTATGTACATTCAGTGGTACGTGGCCCCGTCCCGCCGCAGCTTGTAATTCCTAGAGGTCCGTAGTCACATGTCGTGGGTCGGTTTGTAAAAGAAAGCGGATGTAATCATTGTTATGTATATGTATATGTGTCCATGAAGGTAGCCTTATCGGCAAGCCTGTGGTTTAATTTCTCATTATTTTATTTTATAAGTTTCATGTATGTTCCGCTGTTATTCTCTCGACGATATCAACAGGTGCCTGTGTAGGGCACTACCGCGTCCCGGTCGGGTCGTGACAATAATGGTCATATAAGTCTATCAACGTCTAGACTACTCTGTAGAATAATTCTACGGAAAATTGGGCAGCACTTCCCTACCCGTCAAACTATCCAATTCATCAGAATACACCCATGTAAGTACGTCACTTTCTTTTTAATATTCTTCCGATGTGATTTCACCAATTCTTTTCTCAGAATATCCTTCTATTACGCTTCTATTCTCTTCTCAGAATACCCTTCTATGAATCTAATATTCATTTCTATACTATCGCAGATGTAATTTCCAATTACAATAGAAGGACAAGAGTATTTACCTCGTAAGCCCAAAATTATCCAAGTTTAAATGTCGATCCCGAGCAACGCTTAGCTCCTACTCCGCGCTCCAACCCGCCTCCAAACAACCCTTAGAAGTTCTACGCAACTTCTTCTTAATACTTCAACCGCCATGAAGATTTTTCCTAGGGTTTCGCTTAGTGACTAATGGAAATATAGTAGTATTTCCTGCTCTACGATAGAGGTAACTTTGGAAAGTACTACAAGGTATTTGGGCTAAAGTATTTGGGAATAGTAACAACACTGAGGATACTTTTCTACCAAGAGGGGTGTATTTTTACGAGAACAACACCACTGTGAGGGGGTAGGTTTCGCTAGCACCCCTGTGGAGTGGAGGGTTACCTCTCGGCCAAAAAGGCCTCACAAAGGGGGAGGGGGAAGACTTGGACGAGAACTACACAAGAAAGGGGGGGAGGATTTCAAGACTTAGAAAATATTTTGTGGATGAAGAAGTCTTCAACCAAGGGGGGTATTTATAGGACAACCAAGGGCCAAGATCAAGACAAGTGGTAGGCAGTAGGTAAAGGGATTTATCCATGTGTACCTTATCCAACTACCACACAAAATATCACAAATATCCTACCTACTCCAAGACTTTGAAATCGCCCAAATGAAGCCCACAAATCCGCCAACTCGAGGTGACAAGTGTCGCCTCTCGCTGGTCCAAAATATTTCATCTCTCGAAAATCCACAAAAATAATAAATGACATAGTCGCATTTTTCCCTTCGCAGTTTGGAAAACGCTTCATGAAAAACAATTCTTTTGGTAGTTGTGCACAAATATTTCGACCCTTGCCTACTTAAGGCTAAAAACTTCAGACGACGCCTCACATACATACTGAAATACGGTATAACATTCTCCCCTCCTTAGAAACATTCGTCCCGAATGTTCCTTCTCAAGACGGATAACGATAAAGTTCCTCTAACAAGTTGCCAACGCCACACCTGGCCATAAAAAAAAAATAACATACGCGAAAAAAATACTTAACCCAAGTCCACGAGAAATCATTCCTACATCACAAAAGCTTCCACCCTGGTCTAAAGGATACTCCTTCGTGATCTTCACTTCACAACAAAATGATCTCTCATATTCGCTAACACACGCTCTCTTCTTTCCTCACTGGCGCATTTCCTAACACCGAACTCCTTCTAGTATACGCATCATACTTCGCCATCGCCTGGCCTAAAATCTCTGGAGTCACTACTTCCAAACTTGGTCATCTTACTAGCCTCAAATTCCTTTAAGGCCATTTCCGGCCTTTACGATCCGATTCTTGGTCGAAAATATCCACGAAATCATACGATGGTTACCTAAACCTGGGCCTAGCACCCTCGTGGAACTACCACCGCCTGACCACCTGAACCGACCCCACCTAACCGCCACGGCCGACTCCGCACACGCCCTCAACCCGACCTCCGCTGCGAACTCTCTTGTTTCTCGATCCGAAACAATCTCACAAATCAAGTCAAGAAAACCTAGTGGTCTTCTTAGCTCAACTACCTTCTTTCATTTCATACCACTCAGGGACTTATCACACAAATATATCCCACGTATACTATGCACTCTGATAAAGGTCAACATAAACATAAATCTTTTACTCAAGATGGCCTCGCATCTAAGGGTTCTAATGATAAAACTCTAAGGCTCACACTTTCCCCGCCCCCAAACTTACCCTTCTAATTAACCATGTTTCTAATCACAATTTTAACATAATGCTATCTCAACATAATACTTAACACTTCACCATAACATCAACGCATACTAGTATCTGTAGGGGTAAGAATATACCGTAACATCCGCTCCACTCTAATCATAGCCCACTGCGCGCATAGTCAGTAGGCGCGATGATCCCGCCATCGACCCTAGGTCGCATCATTCTCGCTTGTACTCTCCTATAAGAACAGCTTCGTCACATGGCCCCGACGGCCGCAGTGAAACAAGCACCGCAAGAAGATGACATTCCCGACGACGCTGCCACATCGCGACACCGAGGGGACATGAATCGCTGGCTAGAACCCATGTATATTTGTAACCCGTAAGCCTCGAGCTCACCAGCCCCGAATACCTAACATCTCAAGAATGTGGAGGACCACTGCATCGGGCGAGGTACATAACTAGCTCGCCGAGGCGGTCCGCTCGAAAGTTACCAGCGACCTCGCCCCGGCCTTCTTCTCGCTGATCTCGGCCATTCCGCCGACCTTCTCCGCCTCACATCCAAGTGCATAAGTCAGATGCGAGCAATGTCCATGCCCGGCCAAGAGCTACTCCCAACAAGCTCGCCAAGTAGTCATCAAGCCCGTGACGTAGCGTGCACTCGCCCTCCATGTCGCTACCAATGCGGGACGCATCGAGATAATGAGTCAAACTCCATATTGTACTTCGAACCGCACGCCCCTACCTCAACGCCAAAACTGTCGCCCGAGCCCTTCTCATCTGAGGCAAGAAATGTGCAAGAAATGCCCCTAAGAACTCGCATACTACCGAAGCCGATACTCTCCCGACAGCTCCCACGATCAAACCACGATCGCAGATCACGCAGCCGACGCGAACCTAAGACCACCGACTCGGTCTCCAAGCTCGATCACTCTACGATCCGTCAGAATCGCCGAATGAACTCCCGCGGATCATCCTCGTGCCTCGACCGTAGAACTCAAGGGCTACAACTCGTAAAGTCCCGTAGCCTCAAACTATCCGATCTCGTGAACCATGGTACCATCGAACTGGACCGCCGTGATCCAAATTATCCTTATGTCTTTCCACTATCCTGGCCAATAATTGGGCCATCTCTTTGTACCCCAACTCTTCTCGCTTCCAGCCGTGGGACTGGCTCAGTATCGTGGTCTCAGCAGCCACCGCCGCGCTCTAAACTCGCTGGGCCGGGCGGCGCTACAAAACTCGCCGTCAAGCACTATCTCGTAATGTCCGGCTCGCGCTTTGTACTCTCAGATCATACTAGCAATTTCTCGATCGCTCTTGCCCACTGCCCGGTTGCTTTCGCGGAGGCATAATCGTAAAACGAAATACGCCGATGAGTCCAACTTATAACATGCCTTCTAAGGCACGATCTCGTAATGAGAAGAATGGAAACTCATCCTAAATGTCACGCAGCCTCCCGACATAGATGTGGTGCACAACACACCGATAATCAAGACTTACTAGACACGGCTCAGACACTTTCCGAGGATTAATCGCTTCGATACCACTTTTGTCACGCACTGCTTTGGTTCGTGGATCGTGCCTTACCCGCACCCAAGTAGTCAAACATCGAGAGATCGAATATAAAACATACAGATATGAAAAAGAGATAAGATAATAAAACAAAGCAACCAAAACGGCTTCTTCGTGATATATACGTAAATTTTTTGAATGCTTACATCCTTTACAACCCTTCCCACAACAAGCATACTGCACTTCTAAGAACGAATAACAACTATGACGGACAGTACACGCCATACCCCGAATGTACAAGAACCTACAACTCAGTGGAAACATACCAAAAGATAAGCCTCCGAGAAACGGCTTCCTAATACGCGAATCGTGATCCTGAGCGAGGATCAACAACCTGTACTTCTACCGCAGATGAACGCAGCTTCAAGGAGGTCGCATAACATGTACCAAGTATGTGAAATCGAAAATATCAAAATGAAATCATAATAGTCTATATAAAATGTAAGACATATATGATAACAAAACTACGCTACATCATAAAAGTAGTCATGTCAAGTCGTGACTCACGCCTCAAGCGTCATCCTCATCCCCGTGGAACTCCTTTCTCACCGCCAGCCTAGGTATAAGTCATGTGATACGGTAGCATGTCTCGCCCATCTCACGGACTCGAGGTGAAATCGCATGGAATACATTCCCGGCCCATCTCATGGACTCAGATCAAATCGTGGTATACATTCCTGCTCATCCTACGAACGCGTGTCGCATGAAATACATTCCTGGCCCATCTCATGAACTCAGACGAGTGAATACATTCCCGGCCCATCTCATGGACGCGTATCGAGTGAAATACATTCCTGCTCATCCCATGAACGCGGTGTCGTGAAATACATTCCTGCTCATCCCATGAACGCGGTGTCGTGTGAAATACATTCCCGGTTCATCCCATGAACGCGGTGTCATGTGAAATACATTCCCGGTCCATCTCATGGACGCGGTATCGAGAGAAATACATTACCGGTTCATCCCATGAACGCGGTGTCGTGTGAAATACATTCCCGGTCTATCTCATGGACGCGGTATCGAGAGAAATACATTACCGGTTCATCCCATGAACGCGGTGTCGTGTGGTCATAACATTTAAACGCTCTTTTAAGACAAATTAAGGTAATACCATAGGTTCCTTTTAAAACAACTAAGGTAACATTATGCCCTTCTTTTTAAACCAAAACACTTTCCTTCTTAAAGTCAAGTAACAACATTCTTTTCCAAAAGTTCAAGTTTGCCTAATTTCAAATATTCACCTTTCTTATTTTCGAAAGGTTTCATAGTTCATAGTCTTAATCTTTTAATAACATAATTCTCCTTTTAAAACAGTTGAGTAATATATGCCTTATGTGTGAGTAGGTTATTCTTGTTTATAACAATCTTATTAAAGCAGCCATGATCTAGGAAATGTAATATCATTTTGTCTCATCTTAGCTTCTATGCAGATGGAGGTTTCTACTGGTTTTAATAATACTTAATTAGTCAATACATTTCCTTTATTAACGCCAGTTGGTTTGTTCGATACTTATTCGATTTCCAAATCAAGAAAAACATTATTCATTTTAAAACCAAGTACTCATTACTCACGAATGAGGTTTCACACTTTTTAACAAAATTCATATTAATATAATTACGCCAAGTCTCTTATCTTTAAGATCAAGTCTCTTAACTTCTAAAATCAAGAAACCATTCTTTTACCTTCTTAAGCCGTTATACCTAACTTCCCATAAAGCTAGTATAACTCTTAAGCTTTTAAAACCAAGTATTACTCTTCTTTCAAAACGATTCTTAATTCTTTTGAAATACTTCAAGATTCTTATTATTAGACTCAAGTCAAAAGACATCGCAAAGAAACCACGCTCGCTTAACACACGCACGCTCACCGCACTATATATATTCTTTTAAAATATCATGCTCAAGAGGATAGGAAGAATCACATACCGCGACGATTTATCGACTATTAGCAAATAGCTCCAAAGCAATCAGAATCCGCTAGCCTTTTCCACCCTTCGAGTGTAATACGCCACTCGCAAAGATTTCCAACCTATAATGGTCATATAAGTCTATCAACGCCTAGACTACTCAGAGAATAATTCTACTAAAATTGGGCAAGACTTCCTACCCACAAACTATCCAATTCCATCAGAATACACCCCATGTAAGTACGTCACTTTCTTTTTTAATATTCTTCACGTGATTTCGCCAATTCTTTTCTCAGAATATCCTTCTATTACGCTTCTATTCTCTTCAGAATACCCTTCTATGAATCTAATATTCATTTCTATACTACTACAAGATGTAATTTCCAATTACAATAGAAGGACAAGAGTATTTACCTCGTAAGCCCAAAATTATCCAAGTTTAAACGTCGATCCCGAGCAACGCTTAGCTCCTACTCCGCGGCGCCCAACCCGCTCCAACAACCCTTAGAAGTTCTACGCAACTTCTTCTTAATACTTCAACCGCCATGAAGATTTTTCCTTAGGGTTTCGTTTGTGACTAATGGAAATATAGTAGTATTTTCTGCTCTACGATAGAGGTAACTTTGGAAAGTACTACAAGGTATTTGGGCTAAAGTATTTGGAAATAGTAACAACACTTGAGGATACTTTTCTACCAAGAGTGGTGTATTTTTACGAGAACAACACCACTAGAGTGGGGTAGGTTTCGGCTAGCACCCAGTGGGTACCTCTGACAAAAAGGCCTCACAAAGGGGAGGGGAAGACTGGACGAGAACTACACAAGAAGGGGGAGGATTTCAAGACTTAAAACATTCTGTGGATGAAGAAGTCGTCAACCCAGGGGGGTATTTATAGGACAACCAAGGGCCAATATCAAGACAAGTGGTAGGCAAGTGTAGGGTGGGGATTTATTCATGTGTACCTTATCCAACTACCACACAAAATATCACAAATATCCCGCCTACTCCAAGACTTTGAAATCGCCCAAACGAAGCTTCCACAAATCCGCCAACTCGAGGGTGACAAGTGTCTCCCTCTCGCTGGTCCAAAATATTTCATCTCTGAAAAATCCGCAAAAATAATAAATGACATAGTCAGATTTTTACCTTCGCAAAGTTTGGAAAACGCTTGGCTGAAAACAATTCTTTTTGGTAGTTGTGCACAAATATTTCGACCCTTGCCTACTTAAGGCTAAAAACTTTTGTACGTACGCCCTCACGTACATACTCTGGAAATACGGGGTATAACAATTCTAATGTTAAGAAACTTGTTTTTTTTAAAACTTAAGAGACAAGTCTTTTGAAAAGCTATGTGATTTGATTTGAAGGTATAAGTCTCTTGGTTATATAAATGAATGAATTTGTCTAAGACATAAAGAGTTATAACGACTTTATGGGAAGTTGGTTATAACAACTTTATGGAAGATTAAAAGAATGGTTTTCTTCAGTAATGTAAGCAAAGAAATGATTTGAAATAAAGAAGGGCAAATTGTTTTAAAGGTACTAAGTGCTTAAGGTTTTTAAGAAGGAAGTCACTTGATTTGTAGTTCGTGAAATGTATTTCTAAAAGGTATTGTGACTTGTCTTGAAAAGTGGATATGACTTGATACTACGGTTGTTAGTATCTTGGAAGTTTTATTTGAAAGGAGTCATTTTTAAAAGGAGTAGAGGTACGTAGTACGTTGGGTTAAATTCCCGGATTTATATGACATTATCGCCCCCGTAAATTGGCCGGCAAGATACCTTACGGGCAGACTATATGACATTATCGCCCCGTAAATGGGCCGGCAAGATACCTTACGGGCAGACTATATGACATTATCGCGCCCCGTAAATGGGCCGGCAAGATACCTTTACGCGCACTACGTGATTTTATCGCCCCCGCATTGGCCTGCAAGATAGGCGTCCCTCCATAAAGGGCCGGATTATGTTATGCAAGGTAAGTAAGTTATATGGTAATGCACTTGACGATTTTCCTAAGTATGTACATAATAAAGTGACTATAACTTTTATTGAAAAATGGGAAAAGATAATAAGGTACGATTCAGTTCACGAAATGGTAATGACACGGTAGGATCTGGTATGTACCCTTTTTATACTTGCTCTCGCTATTCTTTTGTACAGCTTATGAGTTGTTTATCAGATTTTTATTTCTATTCCATATTCTGCACTGTTGTAATCGACTTCTTCGGGCCGCTCATGTCCGCAGGTTTAAGTACACAGTTATGGATCCGCGAGCTTAGGATCCTGGTTCAGCATTTGAAATGGCCCCAATGTTCCGGAGCTTATCGTCATGGTTATGTATATTCAGGGGTACGGCGGGGCCTTGTCCCATCATAGTATTTGTCCAAATCTTAGAGGTCCAGATTCATCCGTAATGGATCAAGCTAGAGTTTTTTTACATTGTTAAACAGTGTAGACCCCTTTCGGGAAGTTTTTATGTTATGGCAGCCTTATCGGCTTGGCCTTAGTTTTTTTTTTTTTTAAAAAAAAGATTGTTATTTATCTTCCGCAGTTTATCATGTTGTATGAATAGGCGGTGCCTGTAGGGCACCGCCATGCCCTGGCCTGGGTCGTGACAAAAGTGGTATCGTGAGCGCTTAGTCCTCTGAAAGTGTCTACGCATCGTGTCTAGTAAAGTCTTGATTATCGTGTGTGTGCACCACATCTATAATCGAGGTCGCAGGACATTTAGGATTGATTTCCATTCTTCTCACTCGAGATCGTAAGGACAGAGCCGGTTGTTAGTGGTCGCCTCCCAACGAAGTTATGTTATTCAGCCACGAGTAAGCGCAAAGAAATGACGCAGCGACTATGGATCGCGTGATCCGTGTTGGTATTGATTGCAGTATAGTTGGTATTATGACATACAACCATACGGAGTTATGAACGAGGGCCTGACGCTGTCGCTTAAGATGATTTTAGATTACCAAGAGTCAGTAAAGACTAACTAGATACCGGAAGCGTATGTAATGCTTAATGAATTCTCGCCAAGGTATTATGTTTTATTTCGGGATAATCGGGAAAGGATTAATCGTCTGATAGGCGCTGAACCCTTAAGAAGTCATGTTAAGAAACTTAATGGAATACCATGTTAATAGATTAAGCCACGTGGTATGCAGAAGAGGATTGTACTTGACGCGATCCGTATAGAGTAAGTAAGTGGTCGCGTGATCAAGACGACACGATTATGGTATTGTGAGAAGTTATTGTACCCTTTTACGGGGGGACTAGTAAGGTAGGCTTGGGGCATGGAAATTGTGAGTCTAAGAATATTGATAACCGCCGAGACCTTAGGTATATATAAGGCCTTCTCGGGCAATAAGATTTTATTCAGACTGCGGTAAGAGTTGCGATGGCATGGTCGCGAGTACTGCTACGGTCGCCCATATCCCAAATAGAGTGGGATCAGCTGGTAGTAGTTCCACCACGTGACAGGTCACGAGGGTGCAAGGCCCAAGTCTAGTTAATTGTTTTACGTTCGTGGACGCTGCTCCACCGAATCCGTGTCGCGAGCCTAAATGGCCTTACGTTGTTTAAAAGAGCGACTCCAAAAGATCGAGGCCCGACGGATGGAAGATATGTATGTATACTAGTATGAGTTGGAAATACAAGGAGTACGACCAAGAAGAAAGATAACAACCAAGTGTAAAGGAATAAAGCCCGAATCCATAAGAACCTTTCGGTAACTACACCCGAAGTTGTTGGGGTAAATGAGCCGGGTATATGAGATTTGCTCTGATGATACAAATACGCCGAACCTAAGAGACCTAGTAGAGATGATTATGACAGCATCGCGAGGTCATTATGAATATGGACTAGTTGGCTTCGTGAGTGCCAAGGTTGACATCTTAGAATAAGTATTGTTACGCCACGTGGCATACGTCAGATGGTGTAGTAAAAGGAGACTATGTCGCTATCTAAGTAGATTGACTCAAAGAACATTCGGGACTAATTTTTCTAAGGGGGAAGAATGTTACACCCGCAAGTCCGTGACATATTTAAGAGAATGTACGTAAGCGAACACAAGACTTGAAATCGCCCGAAGGAAGAATTGTTGTTCGACGAAAATCTTCCAACATCTGAAAGGAAAATGTTCGCTGAGGAGAATTGAATTTCAAAATGCATTAATTGAGGATTATGGAATGTATTATCATAATGGAAATTTATTTCTACGATTTGGTCACGCTGGGTCCACCCGAGGAATTTTACGTTGCATGACCCACGGTGGTTACGAAATTTTTATGGACGAGTGAGAGGGAGACACGTGGCACCCCCCCCCCCCCCACATGGCTTGGTCGAATTAATGCAAGGGCAAAATGGTCATTTGACCAATGTATAGATGACCAAGTCTTGCTAATTAAAGAGCTTGAGATAATTGACTAGTCAAAGGGCCACTTGGCTTGATCTTTTTCATCCAACCCTAACAAGTGTTATGATCTAGACCCTCCATTGTGTGCCTTAACACTTAGAAAAAATTTCAAGACCTTGTCTTGACACAACAATGCTCTCGGCTTTGTGCATTGGAGAACAAGAAAATTTTGCAATTGTGATTCATAATTCACAAGACTTTAACCCAAGGTCCCTAAGAGTATTGTAAGGATATCTCAATAGAAAGATTTCTAAAAACTGCGCTTAATGCTTAGTCGCAAGGCTAAAAACCTAAGGCATTTTCATAGGTTTTGTTTGGAAATGGAAGAGAAGTTGGTTGTGAGCTTCTAAAGGCTTCAAATAGAGGATTGGAGCGTAAAGAAAAGGAGCTAAGAATTGCTAAGGAACGACATTGAATCTTGGAAATTATAAGGGCTTGTAAAGGTAAAATTATTGTCGTTTTAGTAATTAAGATTACTTATTTTTGTAGCTATGGATATTAGCAAGTATGAGATATATGTTATGAAGTTGATAAGTGTTATGGATATTGGAACCCTAATCCGAAAACTAGTATGTCTAGCCTTGAGATTTTAATTCAATTGGATTATTAGTTTAATCGTCACATGTTATATAAAGAAGGAATTATAATTGTTAAGTTGTTTATGACTAAATAACATGTTAGACCTAAGAAGTTGTATTGAAAAAGAATTGGAAAGAACTTTGTGTTATCAATAAGTTAGCCGAGAATGACCTCGATTAAAGACTTAGTTGGTATTATTTATGGCGGAATTTTACACGTATTGTAAGGCGTGTAACCCCCTTTGATTGGTTGTTGTATTAAGCCTTAAATGTGGCGTGTTTGGTTATTTAATTCGGCCTTGAAAAAGGTGGCAAAGTATGTAGAAACAAAGGAAGTGTTGTCCGATTTTCCGTAGAATTTAGTGACTTTGCACTTAGAATATTCTACGCTCGTTAGAGGTTAACGGACGACATGGCCATTATAGGTTGAAGTACTAAGTATAGCTTAATTCTACTGGAGGATGGAATAGCTATCAAGGTTGAAGTACTTCGAGCATTTTGCTAATTGTCGATAATCGCCGCGAGGTACGTGAACCTCTTCCTTCTTTGACATGATTCTATGTATGGAATATACACGTGGTACTATTTCATGATTCCTTCTACTCTTAGAAGTTAAGAGGTATGTATGTTGATTTACTCTACGAAAGGTTATGTCTAAGTTATCCTAAGTTCTTACCAAGTCTTACTGGGGACGCTGTAAAGAGTCGCCGTGAGGTATTTGGAGCTGTTGACTTGGCTAAGTTACGACACAAATGAGAATAAGATCGAACAAGCCACCGCAGCTGCTAATAAAGGAAAATGTAATGTCAATCAATTAAGTTAAAATGAGTAGAATTCTCCATCTGCATAGAAGCTAAGATAAGACAAAATTGTATTACATTTTCTAGATCATGACTACTTGATTAAGATCGTTATAAATAAGTATAACTTATTCACAACGCACCAAAGTATATGTTACTTAATTTATAAGAATTTACGTATGAGGTTTTAAGACTATGAACCTCAAATTCTTGAAATGTTAAGAGACTTTATTTTTTCAAGTTATGGGACTTGATTCTTAAAGGAAAAAATGAATTAATTTAAAAGCATAGAATACTTGATTTGGAAAGTATTGATTTCTTGCCATTCTAAAGTTAAGAAACTTGTTTTTTTTAAAAGTTAAGAGACTTGAAGTCTTTTGAAAAGCTATGTGATTTGATTTGAATGTATAAGTCTCTTGGTTATATAAATGAATGAATTTGTCTAAGACATAAAGAGTTATAACGACTTTATGGGATGTTGGTTATAACAACTTTATGGAAGATTAAAAGAATGGTTTTCTTCAGTAATGTAAGCAAAGAAATGATTTGAAATAAAGAAGGGCAAATTGTTTTAAAGGTACCAATTGCTTAAGGTTTTATGAAGGAAGTCACTTGATTTAGAAGCCAGAAATGTATTTCTAAAAGGTATTGTGACTTGTCTTGAAAAGTAGATATGACTTGATACTACTACAGTTAGTATTTTGGAAGTTTTATTTGAAAGGAGTCATTTTTAAAAGGAGTAGAGGTACGAGTACGTCAAGTTAAATTCTGATTTATATGACATTATCGCGCCCCATAAACGGGCCGGCAAGATACCTTTACGGGCAGACTATATGACATTATCGCGCCCCGTAAATGGGCCGGGCAAGATACCTTACGCGCACTATGTGACTTTATCGCCCCGTCGGGCCGCAAGATACCTTTACGCGCATCTACGTGATTTTATCGCCCCCATCGGGCCGGCAAGATAGGCGCCCTCCATAAAGCGGCCGGATTATGTTATGCAAGGTAAGTAAGTTATATGGTAATGAACTTGACGATTTTCCTAAGTATGCACGTAAGAAAGTGACTATAACTTTTATTGAAAACGGGAAAAGATAATAAGGTACGATCTGGCCACTAGATGGTAATGACACTGTAGGATCCGCATGCACTTCTTTTATACTTGCCTCCGCTATTCTTTTGTACGCTTATGAGTTGTTTATCAGACTTATTTCTGCTCCATATTCTGCACTGTTGTAATCGACTTCTGGGCCGCGCTCATGTCCGCAGTTTAGGTACACGCCAGAATCCGCGAGCTAGGATCCTCGGTTCAAAGATTCGAGATGACTCTAATGTTCCGGAGCTTGTCGTCATGGTTATGTATATTCAGGGGTACGGCGGGGCCTTGTCCCGTCATAGTATTTATCCAAATCTTAGAGGTCTGTATTCATCTGTGGGCTGGACTGGCTAGAGTTTTTTTTATACATTATTAAACAGTGTAGACCCCTTTCGGGAAGTTTTTACGTTATGGCAGCCTTATCGGCTTGGCCTTAGTTTTTTTTTTTAAAAAGAGTGTTATTTATCTTCCGCAGTTTATCATGTTGTATGAATAGAAGGGTGCCCAGGTAGGGCACCAGTCGCGGCCAGGGGTCGGGTCGTGACATTATACCACCTATTCCGTGGATTTGCTACCCACGATGCGAGGAATACCTCATGCGAGTCCGTAGGGCTCATGCGGGTGAAATAGTCCCATGCGGGTGAGTACAACCTATGCGAGGAATACCTCATGCGGGTCCACATGACCCATACGGGTGAAATAGTCCCAGGAGTAGGAGTGCTTAATGATACTGCGGGGCGGATGACCTTGCTTTGACCATGAACTTCCTATTTTCATGCAGTATTGTATATGTTTGATATTCTCATTATTAGTAATGCATGTGTTCTCAGAACCGATTTTTATACATGTCTCCGCTATTTTATACTTACGAGTTATTTTCAGATTTTCCGCCGCATACTTAGTACATATCAGGTAATCGCCCCTTCTCTGGGGCCGCTCATGCCGCAGCTGTGGGTAAGGTGGTGGATCCTCATTCTTAGGATCACTATTCTGGTGTCAGAAGCTCCATTCTTCCGGAGGCTTGTTTTATTGGTACGGTTTTTCCCTGATGTTGTAGGTATTTTGTACATTCAGGTACATGGGCCCCGTCCCGCCACGCTTATTATTCTTAGAGGTATGTAGTCACGCTTGTAGTTTTGGGTAAGAACAAGTTGTACTTTTGATTAAGTATATTTTTATGGCAAATTTATCTACCGCTGTTGATGTTTACTTTATACAAAGTTATGTGTTATGATGTTCCGCCGCTATTCTCTCGATGTATACCGACGGTTGTCACGACTGCCCGGTTCGTGGATCGTGCCTTACCCGCACCCAAGTAGACATACATCGAGTAATCACGAATATAAACAAGACATGAAATAATATGAAGTGAGAAACAGCTTTAACTGAGAAAAGTTGTTCTTCTAAGATATATATAATAAACTTGAACAAGCTATATCCCCTTTTACAAACTCGCCCACAACAAGCATTACATGCACTTCTAAGAGTTTTATAATAACAATGACGGATTCGGGTTCTCGCCATACCCCTGAATGTAAGTACCTACAATGACAGGGGACTATACCAAAGATAAGCCTACGGAGAAACGGAGCTTCCCAAAATGCTGAACTGTGATCCTATGAGCGAGGATCGATGACTGGTGTACCTCTACCGCGCAGATGAACGCAGCCTCAAGGAGGTCGTAATAACAGTACCAAGTATGTGAAATCAAAATATCAGAAATGAAATCATAGTAGTCTATATAAAGCAGGAGACATGTATGATAACCAAACTACAGTTCACAATAAATAAGCAGTCATGTCAAGTCAGGGACTCACGCCCTCAAAGTCATCACTCAAATATAGATATGGGTCTCACGCCCACAACATCAATCATGCCCGTGGAACACCTTCCTCACTGCCGGCAGTCTATGATATAAAAACACCAAGGAATACACATGAACACCATGTCCCACCTGTGTTATAATAAAACCGTACGGGGTAAGTACGAAGGCATAGCTGACTACTAAAACCCACGCACTCAACAATGCCATAAAATCAGATAACGAGGTCTTTCTAAACCGCGCCATATGATCAAGCCGCCACTCGCCTCGTGATCACCGTGCTACAACCTCGAACTTCCCGCACCCGCATAGGCCACACTCATAGCCCGCATGAGGTATTCCCATCGAGGGTAGCTACTCTCGACATCGCCCCGACCTGCGGTCCGCATGGCCACATAGACCGCATGGCCATATAGACCGCGACACTAACCTCGAACTCTCGTGAGCCCGCATAGGCCACCCGACCCGCATGAGGTATCTCGAATCATAGTCACAAAGACCGCTCGAGGTATACCCCGTGACGGAGGCGCCTAACCCCAGATATGTCAAGAGGTGAGTGGTACAATACTATCATAACGGCTTATCGTTAAACAACATAAGCACAACAAGGGAAACCCCCTTACACAATCATCACAAGACACTAACACACGTAGCATCCTAACATGCTTACTTATCAAATCAACAAGAAAGTATTACAAGGCTATCACAAACCAACATAGTCAAGTTATTCACACAAGGTACTTTCTACTTTATGTCAACAAGTTCGGGTTTTTATCCCCAAAGTACTTCATACAATAACTCTTTAAAAGATCCGTTTCTTTCACAAAAGTCACACAATACCCGTAGTATAAAAATAGAGTGACTATCTTTTTAAGTAAACCAAAACACTTCTTTTTGTAAAATCAAGTAACAACATTCTTTTCCAAACGTTCAAGTTTGCCTAATTTCAAATGCTCAAGTTTCTCATTTTCGAAAGGTTTCGTAGTTCATAGTCTTAATCACTTAATAATATAATTCTCTTTTTAAACAATTTGAGAAATATATGCCTTATGTGTGAGTAGGTTATTCTTGTTCATAACAATCTTATTAAAGCAGTCATGATATAGGAAATGTAATATCATTTTGTCTCATCTTAGCTTCGTAAGTGTATGGAGGTTTCTACTGGTTTTAATAATACTTAATTAGTCAATACATTTCTTTATTAGCTACGCAGTTGGTTTGTTCGATACTTATTCTCATTTTCAAATCCATACAAGGCTTTTATAAAACAATTAAGTAAACTGCCTTTTTCACTCTTAAGTCGTTATACCTAACTTCCCATAAAGCTAGTATAACTCTTAAGCTTTTAAAACCAAGTATTACTCTTCTTTCAAAACGATTCTTAATTCTTTTGAAATACTTCAAGATTCTTATTATTTAGACTCAAGTCAAAAGACATCGAGTAAAACCACGCTCGCTTAACACACGACGCTCACCGCACTATATATATTCTTTTAAAATATCATGCTCAAGAGGATAGGAAGAATCACATACCTCGCGACGATTATCGACATAAATAGCAAAACGCTTCCACCGCTTATAACCCGACTAGCCCGCCCACCTTTCAAGTGTAACATGCTACTCGCAGTAACTTTCAACCTATAAAGGCCATATACGCCTATCAACGCCTAGACTACTCAGAAACATTCTCGCAGATGGTTCTCCATTCTACGGAAAATCGGGCAAAGACTTCCTACCGTTAAACTACACAAGTTCATCAGAAATACAAATTCTATGTAAGTACAATCTTCTTTTTAATATTATTCGATGTGATTTCAATTCAATTCTCTTATCTTATACCATCCTTCTATATATCTTATACACATTTCTATACAACTACAGAATGTAATTTACAAATACAATAGAAGGACAATAGTATTTACCTCGAAAAGCCCAAAATTATCCAAGTTTAAATGTCGATCCCGAGCAACGCTTAGCTCCTACTGGTGTTCTCCAACCCGCCCAAACAACCCTTTAGAAGTTCTACGCAACATCTTCTTAATACTTCAACCAATTATGAAGATTTTCCTTAGTGGTTTCGCTAGAGACTAAACGGACATAAGGTAGTATTTCCGGGCTCTACGTATAGAGGTAACTTTGGAATACTACAAGGTATAAGGCTAAGGTATTTTGGAATAATAGCAATACTTGAAGAGTATTTTCTACCAAGGGGGGGTATGTTTGGACGAGAGCAACTCCAAGGGAAGGGGGGGTGTTTCGGCCAAGGCTTCTCAAAGGGGGGGGGGGGACTTTGGACGAGAATTTACTACAAGGGAGGGAGGGATTTTTAAGACTTAGAAGTCATTTGAGGGATGAAGAAATCCTTCAACTAAGGGGGGTCTTTATAGGGTCTTCAATGGCCAAGATCAACACAAGTGGCGCTGAGGGTGTGGATTTGCACAAGTGCACCCTAGCCATCTACTCCACAAATCACTCCAAACATTGACCCAAGTTTTAGGCCACAAAACATGCCAAGAAACATGCTCACTTTCGGCCACAAGACCGCCCACTTGAGGGTGACAAGTGTCGCCCTCTCGTTGGTCTAAAATATTTCATCTCTCGGAAAAATCCGCAAAAATTATTAATGTCGCAACCGTAATTTTCCCTTCGCAAGCTTTGGATGACGTTTCTTCGGAAAACAATTCTTTTCGCTAGTTGTGCACAAATTTCGTCCCTTTGCCTACTTAAGGCTTAAACTTTTGTACGTACGTCCTCACGTACATACTCTGGAAATACGGGGTATAACATTCTCCTCTCCTTAGAAACATTCGTCCCGAATGTTCCTTCTAAGTTTCAAAACATACATGCGCCAGTATAGTCTTCACTACTATACTTACGAAAACAATCATGCCACACCTGGCCATAAAATAACACACGCGCAAATACTTAATCCACGTCCACGAGGAATCACCTCTAACATCACAAAAGCTCCCACCCAAAGTCTAAAAGATACTCCCTTCGCACCTTTTCTTTACAAACGAAATAATCACTTATATTTTCTTAACACATGCTCGCTTCTTCCTCATCGGTCGCATTCTCCTCAGACACTCGAACTCTTTCTCACAACTTACCACATTTCGTATTGCTCGCTTTCCAAAATCTGGGTTACTATCTCCAACTTGGTCATCATTAATCGGAACACTGACGGATCTCCGATACTTTTCCAACATAGCAACATGAAAGATCGACGCATCGCTTCCTAAGCTCTGACGGCAGTGCTAACTTATAGGCAACCAGGTCTATTCTACAACCAATCTGAAAATGCCCAAAAGTACTTTGGGCTAAGTTTCCCCTGTTTTCCAAATCTCGTCACACCCTTTCCGGGGTGGTAACTTCAAGAAAACCCACCGTCAACCTGAACTCTAAGTGTCAACGTTGATTATCCGCATGACTTTTGTTGACTTCACGCTAATAACCTCTCTCTCGGATAGGCTTCGCCTATCCACATCTTGCTGAAATAAGTATGAACCAACTATCCGAGTCTTGCCAACATCGAACCAATCGATCGACAACTTACACTTCCGCCCCTGGCGCGCCATAAGGCGATATTCAATCAAATGGTAGCTATAAAGCACTCCTCAACAGAGGCAACAATCCTCACACTACCCCAAATCCAAACACCGGTCCGAGGCGAACGTGATATCGAGACTCACCGAAGTTCCTAACCCCGCTCGTTAAACTTCCGTAAAAGAAATAGTCGTAACTGGCTCCATCGTCATCATAAGGTGAAAGTAGGCACCTCGCAGCCTTACAACCTTCCTAATATAACATCTCGCATAACCTCGCTGAGTAAACTCTTGACCGAAGCCAAGACGGGTCGACTCATCGGCCCGACCATCGGTCGAACGCATCCACGAACTCGCACGATGGTTAACTAAACTTGCGCTTAACACCTCGTGACTCACCACCGGCAGACCACCCCGAACTGACCTACCACATTACAAAGCCGCTGGAGTTGACCCGCGACGGCCATCAACCCGGCCGCTTATCGCAAGAAACTCTTGTTTCCCGATCCAGAACAATCTCACCATCGAGTCACGAAAACCTAGTGGTCTTCTTAGCTCAACTACCCTCTTTCATTTCATACAACTCAGGGACTTATCACACAAACATATCTCACGTGTACTATGCACTCCGATAAGGGTCAAACATAAAACTATAAATCTTTTACTCGAGATGGCCTAGCCTCTAAGGTATCCACTTATTGTCACACCCCGAACCCCGGGCCCGTGACTGGTGCCCTACCTGGGCACCATTCTCCCTTAACAACTAAGTAAACTGCGGAAATTTAATAACACCTCATTTTTTTTTTAAAGCAACCGTACGTGCAAGGCAAAGCCGACAAGGCTGCCCTATAATATACATAAACAAAAGACACTACACTGTACATGAGTCCAATCCCACATATGAATACTGCACTTAGGAGTTAAATCGAATATGACGACAAGGCCCCGCATTGCACTAAAACTGCATAAAGCCTGCATCAAGGATATATACCAAAAGATAAACTCCTCGACAGAGGAGCTATCCAAAACCCCGAGCAGATCCTACACCGCCGATCACCAAACAACGACCTATACTCGCGCAGATTTAACGCAGCTCGGGCGAGGTCAAGACGTAACGTATGCATGCGAATGAAGTACCGTAATAAAATCATAACAGCTTAAACAAAACAGAGACATGTATGATAGCCAACCTACAATACATCACACATAAGCAAATATATCAAGTCGTGGACGCAGCCCTCAAAGTCACTACTCAAATATAACTACGGGTCTCACGCCCATAATATCAATCATGCGCCATAATCCTTCCTCATCACGGCAAATTCATGATGTAATAATACCAATAAGGATACATGAACACCAAGTCCCCGTGTCCTAAATACCACGTGGTCTCATGCCCCTAATCCCACATCGAAAAGCATGACCATGTGGTAACACAAATAAATCCGGGACATATAGATAATCAAATTACAACACATCAGGCCTTACTAACAACAGAGTAAACAGAGTATCCTTACAATATAAAATATAAGGTCATGATCAAACAGACCATCCGCCCGCAGATCATTTAACCATCCTACTCTCGGGACTATTTCACCCGCATAGCCGCTGGACCCGCGTGAGGTATTCCTCGCACGGGACTATTTCACCCGCATAAGCCCTTACGACTCGCACGAGGTATTCTCGATAGGTCGGACCCGCCGCACGGGACTATTTCACCCGCATAAGTCCTTACGACCCGCATGAGGTATTCCTCGCATCGTGGGTAGCAAATCCACTAATATCCAAATGCTACAAACCCGGAATGACTTCAAACGATCGATATACCAATAGCACACAACCGGCTATTTCCAGCACACATAGGAAATTCTCAACTAAACAGGCCAAAGCACTTATCAAGGCACCATGGAATAATTCTCAATTAACCAAGCCAAAGTACTTATCAGGGCACAAATAGAATAATTCTCATTTAACAAGCCAAAGTACTTATCAGGGCGCAAATAGAATAATTCTCATTTAACAAGCCAAAGTACTTATCAAGGCGCACTTAGACTAATTCTCAATTAATCAAGCCAAAGTACATATCAAGGCACAAATAGAATAATTCTCATTTAACAAGCCAAAGTACTTATCAGGGCGCAAATAGAATAATTCTCATTTAACAAGCCAAAGTACTTATCAAGGCGCACTTAGACTAATTCTCAATTAATCAAGCCAAAGTACTTATCAAGGCACACTTAGACTAATTCTCAATTAATCAAGCCAAAGTACTAATCAAGGCATCACATAGAATTATTCTCAATTAACAAGCCAAAGAACTTATCAGGGCACAAATAGAATAATTCTCATTTAACAAGCCAAAGTACTTATCGTATGCAAATAGAATAATTTCATTTAACAAGCCAAAGTACTTATCAAGGCGCACTTAGACTAATTCTCAATTAATCAAGCCAAAGTACTTATCAAGGCACACTTAGACTAATTCTCAATTAATCAAGCCAAAGTACTAATCAAGGCATCACATAGAATTATTCTCAATTAACAAGCCAAAGTACTACGACGCATATCTCTTTCAAAAGACTTCTTTATATAAAACCCCAAGATACTAACACCCGTAGTATCAAGGCATGTCTATTTTTCAAAGTAAGTTACTACACGTTTAGAAAACTCATTTCAAGGCTTGAAATCAAGTAACTTCAAATTTTCACAATCTAGGCAACTTATGCCCTTTAATCAAAAAGACAACTTTCTAAATCTTCCATAAAGCCGTTATAACCAACTTCCCATAAAGCCGTTATAACCCTTTATGGTTTTGAGACAATTTCATTCCTTTTATAACCAAGAGACTTATACTTTTAAAACCAAGTATCACATACTTACAAATCAAGTTCTTAACTTTCAAAATACTTCAAGTCTCTTAACATTTAGAAAACAAGTTTCTTCTACCTTTAAACCTCAAGTAACTCACACCTTTAAAACAAGTTACTTCTCTTAAATCATGTCACTTCTCCTCTCTTAAAACAATTAAGTAAATCACTCCTTTAACTCCCCTAAAGTCATTACAACAACCCTTAGGTTTTGAACTAAGGCACTAGCCAAAAGGTTTGGAAACCACTTCTTTCAAGACTCCATGTACTTTAAGTAAAATACTTTCACTTTTAAGAATCCAAACTTCACTAAGGAAACGGACTATACAACTTACAATTTACACATCAAAGTACAATCATGAAGTTCATGTAACATATTCTATATTAGGCAATCCAAGTACAACCAAGGAACGGATCATTCGGCGAGTAGAACTTACTTTCTTTATCTTAAGGAATCATGCTAGAAGAGGAGATAGTTCACATACCTTTTCGCTAACGTCCACAAGCTGCTTCTAATACGTCAGACGTAGAAGTTGTCAACCTATAATGGTCACAACAAGACTATCAACTTCTAGTCTCAACGAGAATAATACTAAGTATACTACGCTAATTCTACGGAAAATCTACAAAGACTTCCTTTGTTTCTACTTACTTTGCCACCTTTTTCAAGGTCGAATACAATAACCAACACGCCACATTTAAGGCTCCAAACAACAACCAAACAAAGGGGATTACACGCCTTATGATACGTGTAAAATTCCGCCTCACAATTCATACCAAATAGTTTAATACTTCACTAGCCATTCTCAGCCAACATATAACCAATAACACTACGCCTTTTCCAATCCTCTTCCAATTCCAAGTTCTAAGGTCTAACATGTTATATAGTCATAAACAACTTCAACAACTACAATTTCCTTCTTTATACAACATGCGACGACTTAACTAATAATCAACTTGAAATGTAATCTTAAGGCTAAACATGCAAGTTTTCGGATTAGGGTTCCAATAGCCAATAAACATATCAAACTTCATACTATATAACTCATGCTTGCTAAAATCCATAGCTACAATAATAAGTAAGTATTAACTACTAAAACGACAAAATTTATACCTTTCCAAGCCCTTAAAATTTCCAAGATTCAAAGTCGCGCCTTAGCAATTCTTAGCTCCTTTCCTTAGGTTCAAATCCGCCCAAGCACTCCCAGAGGCCTACAAGAACCCATCTTCAAGTTCCAACTTCAAAGTCAAGAACTCCCTTAGTTTCCGCTTGACTAACGTAAAAATACGCTTTTTCCAAATTTTTCTATCGAGATAACCTTACAAGACTTTAGAACCTTGGTTTAAAGTCTCAGGCTAATGGATCACAAACTAAATTTTTTTGTGTAGAACGGCACCTAAGCCGAGAGCATGCTCATGAAGAACAACTAGTGTGATTTTTTCTAAGTGTTAAATGGCAAGTCTTGCACTAGTAGTAACCTTATAACACACAAATGAGGGCTTAGACTTAAACAAATGCGAGGCTAGGATGAGTTTCACTGATCAAGCCTAGCGGACAAGTCGACTTGTCAACAATGTCAAGCTTTGAAGACTTATCTTCAACCATGGTCAATGACCATTATACCCTTGCATAAATTTCTGACCAAGCCACGCGGGGTGCCACGTGTCGCCTCTCATTCGCCCATAAAATTAGAACCTCTGGGCCCCACAAAATGTAAAATTTCGGGCCCCACGTGACCAAATCCAGAAAATAAATTTCCAAAATGTTAAGAGTTCCATACTCTTCAAATAATGCATTTTGAGAATCCAATTCTCAACAACGAACATTTTTCCTTTCCGACGCCCTAAGATTTTCCGCTTGAAAACAATTCTTCCTTTCGCACTAATTTCCAAGTCTTGTTTCTTTCGCATATCTCTCTTATACATGTCTGACTTACTGGTGTAACATTCTTCCCCTTAGAAACATTCATCCTCGAATGTTCTTAGTCCTGCTGTTATACACACTCCGCACAATCTCTAGACTACGCTCACAAAAAAAAAAATCGCACAAGACTAACGATGCCACATACGGCCACCACATAACATACGTGAACATAACAACGGACCTTCCGTTCACAATTTCTTCTCACAAAACTCAAGGTTACATTTTCCCAAACACTGGATCCTTAGAGGTTCCTTTCTTTCCTTACTTGTCATACTTTCTCGCATTTTCAAACTCATCTAGTACACGCATAAATCTCAAATTTTGTTTCTGCTCTCAACTCGGGTTACTTACCAACTTGGCCATTATGCTACTTGAATTTCCGCTAAGGCTCTTCTCGGTCCCACGACGAGTTCGTGGAACGCGCCCACAAACTCGCATAACGATTAACTACACTTGGGCCTCGCATCCTCAGACCCTACCACATAATCTGACCATTTCAAATTGACATCACCCCATTCCATACTACCGGCTAACCTAAATGAGTCCATAACCCACTCATCGCCACACTTAACTTCTCATTCTTAGTTTGAAATAAATCTCTCTTATCTCAAGGTACTTCTTACCCTATCCTCCCATTCACTAGAGGTTTGTCACATAAGCCAAAGTATTCCTATCGACATTCTTCCCTATCTGCCTTACACTGCTATTGTAATTACAACTCAGGAACTCTACACAACCATAGTCTCAGCCACTTATCATTCTTGTCAACATTCTTAACTTCTCACTTTACTAATCAAGATATCCCTATCTCTGGGTACTATCACTTTACAACTCTAGCAATAAAGGGAAAACATATACGCTAGTGGTAAAATCTGAATCTATCAATGCACTTATGATTCGAAAGAATCAAAATATACCAGAATCCCACGAGACGCCGCTCCGATCCCGCCCAAGAGTCACGCCATCTATGCGGTTCAAGGACCGCCAGAACTATAAACTCCACTCGACCTCTACCACGATCGGCCGACATCCAACACCTCGCTCGGGGACGACATACCGCGAGGAAAGTGGAATCAACCATCGCCTCATAGCCGAGCCACTCACCTGCTCCTTCTAAAAGGACATACCTCGCATATGGCCCGACGCAACAATAAAAACAAAGACTGCGCCATGACGGCATTTCAACGACGCTACTACAATGGAAACACCGAGGAATAGTGGCTCGATCGAGAATCTCGCCTCCTCCGAGAACCTCGACTCGGAGCTGGACCGCTCTAAATACTCAGGGATCAAATCTCCCACCGTGAGCCGCGGGTATGTACTGGTAGGTCGACAAATATCTCATCCGCCGAGGTCGCCGCCCATAAACTCACCTAATAACCAACCGGCTAATCTTCTGCGCAGATCTCCGCTACCGCCTCTACCCCGTACACTGTCCAGATCGCCGAATAACCTCCTGATGATGAAATTGTAGCACCGCTAACTTGGTCAATAACATAATGGCTTCCTTCATGGCCCTAAAGTCTTCTCCTAACTGAGAAATCGAGGCTCGTGCTTGGCTCAAAACTCGCGGTTAAGAACTCGCCGATCGCGAACAACATCCAGATACCCCGGGCATAAGCCCTATCAACTCTTCGACCGACTAGTAGCTCGCTACTCCTTTGCCCTTCAAGGCGGCCGCGTTCTCTCGAGGCATAATCAGAACACAACAATACGCCGAGAGGAATTTTCTTACTAACACAAATTCTATGGCACGATCTAGAGTGAGAAGAATAGAAACCAACTCCTAAATGTCCCGTAGCCTCGCTTACGGGGCGTGTGGCACAACACACCGATAATCAAGACTTACTAGACACGGCCGTAAAACATTCCGAGGATCGATCGCTTCGATACCACTGCCACACCCCAACCTCAAGCTCGTGGATCGTGCCCTACCCGGGCACCCTTCTCCTTAACAACTAAGTAAATCGCGAAAATTTAATAACACTCTCTTTTTTTTTAAGCAAATCAGACGCAAGGCAAAGCCATGGCTGCCTCTATAATATACATAAACAAAAGACACTACATCGCATACGAGTCCAATCCCACATATGAATACTGCACTTAGGAGTTAATCGAAATATGACGACAAGGCCCCGCTGCACTCCAAAACTGCATAAAGCCTGCATCAAGGATATATACCAAAAGATAAACTCCTCGGACAGTAGGAGCTATCCAAAACCCCGAGCAGATCCTACACCGCCGATCACCAAACAACGACCTATACTCGCAGATTTAACGCAGCCTCAAGGAGGTCAAGACGTAAGAATGTACTCAAGTATGTGAACAGTAGTACTGTAATAAAATCATAACAACTAAACAAAACAGAGACATGTATGATAGCCAACCTACAAGACATAACACATAAGCGCCATATCAAGTCGTGGACGCAGTCCTCAAAGTCACTATGTCACGACCAACCTGCCCGTGATCGTGCCTTACCCCGGCACCCTAGTGAGACAACATCGCAGTAATCGGAACATAACACAACAACATGAAATAACAAGAAGTTGCATAAATGCTTATCTTTAGAAAACTTGCCTTTCTAAGATAAATAATAATAACAACTCTTTCAAATGAATAGCTTTAACTTTTCTTTACAAACCCCGCCACAACAAAGATTATGCACTTCTAAGAAATGATATGACAACAATGGCGGACAGTGGCCCGCCAAACCCCGAATGTAAACACTTACGACGACAGTGGACTATACCACCGATAAGCCTCCGAGAAACGGAGCTTCCCAAACGCTGAAATCGGACTCGAGAGCTAGGATCAACGATCGTGTACTCAACTCGCAGATGAACGCAGCTCGGGCGAGGTCAAGCATAACAAAAATTTAGTATGTGAAATCAAAATACATATCAGAAATGAAATCATAGCACTATATAAAGCAGAGACACGATGATAGCCAAACTACGCTTACAACAAAGCAACATGCAAGTCGTGACTCACGCCTCAAGTCATCACTCAAGTATAACAACGGGTCTCGTGCCCACAACATCAATCACGCCCGTGGAATACCTTTCCTCACCGCCAGCCTATGATATAAAAGCACCAAGGAACACACATGAACACCGTGTCCCACCTGTCATCATAAATCGCACGGTAAGTACGGCGCATAGCCGATTACTAAAAACCCACGCATCAACAAGGCCGCGAATCAGATTATAAGATCTCGCTAGACCGCCGCATGATCAAAGCCGCCACTTGCCCGCAGATCACCGTACGCTGCCTAACCTCGAACTCCCGCAGCCCGCGATAGGCCAATCTCATCGCCCGCATGAGGCATTCTCGCATCGAGGGTAGCTACTCCCTAAGATCGCCCCGACTTCGCACCGCATGGCCACAAGGACCGCATGCCCATAAAGGACGACACTAACTCGAACTCAGAGTTCCGCATAGCCCTCGGACTCGCATGAGGTATTCTCGAATCATAGTCCATCGACTACCGAGTCTACCCCGCATCGGAGGGCGCTTAACCCCTAATCATCTCAAGAGATTTAATGCCACAATACTATCATAACGATCGATAGTTAAATAGCACAATCAAGGGAAACCCCTTCACACAAACATCACAAGATACTAACACACGTAGCATCCCAACACGTTTACTTATCAACGCAATCAAGTTGTTCACACAAGGTACCTTCTACTATATGATTAACAAAATCGGGTTTTTATCCCCAAAGTACTTCATACATCAACTCTTTAAAAGATACGTTACTTTCACAATGTCACACAATACCCGTAGTATAAAATAGAGTGACTATCCTTTTAAAGTAAATCAATTACTTCTCTTTGTAAAATCAGGTAGCAACATTCTTTTCCAATGATCAAGTTTGCCTAATTTTCAATGTTCGAAGTTTCTCATTTTAGAAAGGTTTCGTAGTTCATAGTCTTATTCATTTAAGAATATAATTCTTCTTTAAACTATCTCGAGAAACATAAGTCTTATATGAGTAGGATATTCTTGTTTATAACAATCTTATTACAAAGAACATGATCTAGAAAATATCATTTTGTCTCATCTTAGCTTCTATGCAGATGGAAGTTTCTATCGGTTTTAATAATACTAAATTAGTCAAAACATTTCCTTTTATTAACGCCGCAGTTGGTTTGTCGATACACATTCTCGATTTCCAAATCAAGAAACATTCTAAGCCGTTATACCTAATTTCCCATAAAGCTAGTATAACTCCTAAGTTTTCAAAACCAAGATTACTTCTTTCAAAATGATTCAAAATCTTTTGAAATACTTCAAGTTCTTTATTAACACATAACAAGCCGCTTATAGTTCAAATCGCTTACCTTTTAAAACCTCATGTATTTTCTTACCAAAGATAAAGTCGTTATAACCAACTTCCCATAAAGCCGTTATAACACTTTATGTTTTAAACCAATCGAATACATTTAGCACACGTGACGCTCACCGCACTACATAGTTCACACATATCATGCTAGAAGAGATAGGAAGAGGTTCACATACCTCGCGACGAGTATCGACTAATAGCAAAACGCCCAAGTACTTCAAACCGCCGCTACTCCCTGCCAAGAGATCGCGCCACGCATAGTACTTCCACCTATAAGGCCACAAGGCGCTTTATTAACATCAGTCTCTTAGTAGAACATTCTACGTAAAATTCAAAGACTCTCCCCGCAACAACAGAAATCTCCTCCTCTATCGAGGCCGCTACCAAGCCAACCATGTGGTTCATACATCTAACCCGAACGTACAATTTACTCCACCGCACTACTACACAAGTCTATCGTAATACACCCCATGTAATTACAGTCATTCAAGATTCTTCTTTAAATTCAGCTTAAGTCGCAAGACATTGCTGTAAGTATTATTCAAAGCTTAAGTCAAAAGACATTGCCGATAACTACGCTCGCTTCTATTATATAGTATACTTCAACTATATATTCACAATCATGTAATTTCCAATTACAATAGAGGACAAGATAATTACCTCGATAAGCCCATAATTATCCGTGTTTAAAAGTCGATCCTTAGCAATGTTTCGCTTCCTACCCCGGTGCTCCAACCCGCTCCAAACAACCCTTAGAAGTTCTACTCAACTTCTTAATAATACTCCAACCAACTATGGAGATTTTCCTTAGGGTTCCGCTTAGTGATCAAGGAAGGTATAATAGTATTTCCGGCTTTTCAGATAGGTATAACCTGAATACTACAAGGTATTGCTAAGGAAATTTGGGCATTATAACAATACTTTTGAGAGTATTTCTACCAAGAGACGGGGTATTTATACGAAAACACTAGCAGTGGGGTACCCCACGCCACACCACAAAGGGGAGAGTGGGAGGCTCTCTACCACTGTGGCCTATCTAGGAGTGGGCTCTTGGACGAGAGTCAAACAAGAGGAGAGGGAGGGACTTCAACACTTAGGAAATATTTGGAAAGGATGAAGAAGTTCATCAACCTTGAGGGTATTTATAGCACAAGCCAAGGCCAACCAATGGCCAAGATCTAGCCAAGTGCCTAGCAAGTGTAGGCCAAGATTTAGACAAGTGTGCGTGGGTCCCACTTATCAATCAACACACAAAAATATCCTACCAACTAATGCACACCTTTCGCCAAGCTACCGCTCATCACTCCACCAACTCGGCGTGACAAGTGTCGCCTCTCGCTGGTCCAAAATGTTTCGCCTCTAAAAATCCGCAAAAATTAAAAATGACATAGCTGAAATTCCCACGAAAGTCGTGGAAAACGCTTCGCTTAAAAACGACTTAAACGTGTGTTGGCACAACAATTAATTCGCCAAGCCTAACTTAAAAGTTTCAAATTTTTCACGCACGCTTTACGCATATACTGAAATACTGGTATAACATTCTCCTCCTTAGAAACATTCATTCCAATGTTCCTTCTAAGCCTTGAAACAACGCGGCGCCAAGATAGTCTTCACTACTATACTTAGAACAATCCTTGCCACACATGGCCATAGGAACAACCGCACAAATGCCCACATCTAAGCCCACGAGGAAAACACTCTAATCATCACCTATGCTCGCCATACGTGCTCGCTTCTCTTTACTCGTCAGAGATACCACTTTGTCACTTTGTCGCGAGCCTTGCTCCGACGACCCAACAAATGGTACCGCCGCTTGCATCCCCGAGGATGTCGATACTCAACTCTTTCCACATTTCGACATCGCTTCGCCAAAACCCGGTCACTATCTCTAACGTGGTCATCATTAATCGAACACTGACGGATCTCCGATACTTTCCCGATCATAACAATACGAAGATCGACATACCGCTTCCTAAGTCGGACGCAAAAGCTAACATATAGGCAACCCGCCTATCCTTCACATGGACTCAAAGGCCCAAGGTAACTCGCTAAGTTCCTCGCTTTCCCAAAATTCGCCACACCTAATCCGGTGGTACTCTTCAAGAAGACCGATCATTAACTCAACTCTAAGCGCCGCCGCCGCTTATCCGCACGATATCTCTCGAGCCGCCGTAACCTCTTCTAGCCAAGCTTCACTATCCACACCGCACGAACAAGCTCGCACTAACCGCTCAACCTTGCCAACATCGAACCAATCGACCGAACTTACACTTCCGCCTCTTACAAGGCTTCATAAGGTGACATCCGAACACCGAAATGGTAGCTTAAACGCCTCTACAGTGAGACAACACCCCTACAACTACCCCGGTCCACCCATCGCCCGGCGGCGACGCGATTCTCGAGACTCACCCGAGTTCTTAGCACATGCTTGGTAAAACTCCTCAAACAAAAACAGCCGTAACTGGCTCCACTGTCGCCATAAGGCGAAGGTAGGCACCTGCAGCCTTACAACCTTCCGTTAAAACAATATCGCCGAGTGAACGGTCCCGATCAAGAACACGATGGGCTGCCCCATCGCCCAACCACGGCCGAACGCGCCCACGAACTCGTGACGTCAACTAAACTGGGCCTAACACCTCACAACTCCTAACACAAGTGACCACCCCAACCAGACCCCACCACCAAAACTACCGCTGGTTGACCCGCAACGGCCCCAACCCGACCCAAGAACGCCGCAAAAATACTAGCTCCCGATCCGAACAATTCACTAAACACGCTACTAAAACCCTAGCGGCCTTCTTAACTCAACTACCCTTTCATTTCACACTACTTAGGACCTATCCCAACGTAGCTCACGTGCACTATGCACTCCAATAAGGATCAAACACAACACTACACCTTTACATCGAGACGGCCTTACCTCTAAGGTCTCTACGTATAAAACTCTAAGGTTTACACTTTTCTATCCCCAAATCTTACTGTTAGCTAACCAAGATTTCTAATCACAACATTAACACTGCTATCAAAACATAGCACTTATGATATACCCATCTTATCACACATACCAACTCTGCAGAGGGTTAAAGATCTATCTCAGAATTCATCGCTTTCATTCCCTTAGTCGTTCTAATCAAACTCGCCTGCAGGCGATAGCTTAAGGAAGGTGACGAACTACCCACCTGCATCAAGGCAAAGTCCTCCTACTAGGTCACTCTCGACACATGGCCTCGACGGCCGCAGTACAACAAGTACCAACTAAAAGACGACATTCCCGATGACGCTCGCCATACAGGAACCGAAGCCCCGAGTTCTCACCAACTCCTCGCATACCCGAACGCCCCAAATCCGTGGAAGACCACTCGCACCGCGGAGGTGCATAATCTAATCACGCGAGGCGATCGCCAAAGTTACCAAAGGACCTTGCCGCTCGCCCTTCTCGCCCTGCTAACCCGCCGATCTCTATGTTCTCGGCCGCCGCGCACGAGCCCGCATACGTGCCATGCTCGCTTCAATCAAGGATTACTTTGCACACCCTTCTCTTAGGTAGTCATCAAGACTCGCGATACATCGGATACTCTCCGTAGCCAAATCCATAGCTAGTAACAGGTCGCTTTCGCAATCTAATTTCACCGCTCTGGCCGAACTAGCGTTCAAATGTCACGGCCGCAGTAGAACCGCCGCCGCAGCTAAACTTTATCGGGCTAGCGACGCCGCAGTAAATCCTCGAACGGCATTACCCTAGGTAATGATCGCCTCGCGCTCACGCAACCCCTCGAATTCTACTCGCAGCCTCCTCGCTTTGCCCTCCCGGCCCGGTTGCTCTACGCGAGGCATAACGATAGGGAAAGAATTTCGCCGAGGGTCCAACTTACAACACACTTCTAAGGCACGATCTCGTGAGTGAGAAGAATAGAAACCAATCCTAAATATCCTATAGCCTCCTCGACATCGGTGGTGCACAACACACCGATAATCAAGACTTCATCGATACGGCCTCAGACACTTTCCGAGGATTAATCGCTTCGATACCACTTTTGTCACGCACCAACCTGCCCGTGGATCGTGCCTTACCCCGCACCCTAGTGAGACAACATCGTAGTAATCACGAACATAACACAACAACATGAAATAACAAGAAGCGCATAACAGCTTATCTTTAGAAACTTGCCTTTCAGATAAATAATAATAACAACTCTTTCAAATGAATGCTTTAATCCTTTCTTTACAAACCCCGCCACAACAAGATTACATGCACTTAAGAAATGATATGATAACAACGGGACAGGCCCCGCCAAACCCCGAATGTAAACACTTACGACGACAGGACTATACCACCGATAAGCCTCCGAGAAACGGAGCTTCCCAAACGCTAAATCGTGACTCGAGAGCTGGATCAACGATCGGTGTACTCAACTCGCAGATGAACGCAGCTTCGGGCGAGGTCGCATAACAAAAATTTAGTATGTGAAATCAAAATACATATCAGAAATGAAATCATAGCCATATAAAGCAGAGACATGATGATAGCCAAACTACGCTTACAACAAAGCCATGTCAAGTCGTGACTCACGCCTCAAGTCATCACTCAAGTATAACAACGGGTCTCTGTGCCCACAACATCAATCACGCCCGTGGAATACCTTCCTCACCGCCAGCTTATGATATAAAAGCACCAAGGAACACACATGAACACCAGTGTCCCACTCGTGTCATCATAAAATCAGACGGTAAGTACGGCGCATAGCCGATTACTAAAAACCTACGCATCAACAAGGCCGCGAATCAGATTATAAGATCTGCTTCAGACCGCCGCATGATCAAAGCCGCCACTTGCCCGCAGATCAATGTACGCTGCCTAACCTCGAACTCCCGCAGCCCGCATAGGCCAATCTCATCGCCCGCATGAGGCATTCCTCGCATCGAGGGTAGCTACTCCCGCATCGCCCCGACTTCGCACCGCACGGCCACAAGCGACCGCATGCCCATAAAGGACGACACTAACTCGAACTCTCAGAGTTCCGCAAGATAGCCCCCGGACCGCATGAGGTATTCTCGAATCATAGTCCATCGACCGCCCGAGTCTACCCCAGACGGAGGCGCTTAACTCCCTAATCATCTCAAGAGATGAATGCCACAATACTATCATAACGACTGATAGTTAAATAGCACAATCAAGGGAAACCCCTTCACACAAACATCACAAGATACTAACACACGTAGCATCCCAACACGTTTACTTATCAACGCAATCAAGTTGTTCACACAAGGTACCTTCTACTATATGATTAACAAAATCGGGTTTTTATCCCCAAAGTACTTCATACATCAACTCTTTAAAAGATACGCATTTTCACAATGTCACACAATACCCGTAGTATAAAATAGAGTGACTATCCTTTTAAAGTAAATCAATTACTTCTCTTTGTAAAATCAGGTAGCAACATTCTTTTCCAATGATCAAGTTTGCCTAATTTTCAATGTTCGAGTTTCTCATTTTAGAAAGGTTTCGTAGTTCATAGTCTTATTCATTTAAGAATATAATTCTTCTTTTAAACTATCTGAGAAACATAAGTCTTATATGTGAGTAGGATATTCTTGTTTATAACAATCTTATTACAAGAATGCATGATCTAGGAAATATCATTTTGTCTCATCTTAGCTTCTATGCAGACGGAAGTTTCTACCGGTTTTAATAATACTAAATTAGTCAAACATTTTTATTAACGCCGCAGTTGGTTTGTCGATACACATTCTCGATTTCCAAATCAAGAAAACATTCTTAAGCCGTTATACCTAATTTCCCATAAAGCTAGTATAACTCCTAAGTTTTCAAAACCAAGTATTACTTCTTCTTTCAAAATGATTCAAAAATCTTTTGAAATACTTCAAGTTCTTTATTAACACATAACAAGCCGCTTATAGTTCAAATCGCTTACCTTTTAAAACCTCATGTATTTTCTTACCAAAGATAAAGTCATATAACCAACTTCCCATAAAGCCGTTATAACACTTTATGTTTTAAACCAATCGAATACATTTAGCACACGACGCTCACCGCACTACATAGTTCACACATATCATGCTAGAAGAGATAGGAAGAGGTTCACATACCTCGCGACGAGTATCGACTAATAGCAAAACGCCCAAGTACCTTCAAACCGCCACTACTCCTAAGCCAAGTAGATCGCGCCACGCATAGTACTTCCACCTATAAGGCCACAAGGCGCTTTATTAACATCGTGTCTCTTAGTAGAACATTCTACGTAAAATTGCAAAGACTCCCCGCAACAACAGAAATCTCCTCCTCTATCGAGGCCGCTACCAAGCCAACCGTGGGGGTTCATACATCTAACCCGAACTGTACAATTCTACTCCACCGCACTACTACACAAGTCTACAGAATACACCCTATGTAATTACAGCTACCAAGATTCTTCTTTAAATTCAGCTTAAGTCGCAAGACATTGCTGTAAGTATTATTCAGCTTAAGTCAAAAGACATTGCCGATAACTACGCTCAGCTTCTATTATATAGTATACTTCAACTATATATTCACAATCATGTAATTTCCAATTACAATAGAGGACAAGATAATTACCTCGATAAGCCCATAATTATCCGTGTTTAAAAGTTTCGATCCTTAGCAATGTTTCGCTTCCTACCCCGGTGCTCCAACCCGCTCCAAACAACCCTTAGAAGTTCTACTCAACTTCTTAATAATACTCCAACCAACTATGGAGATTTTCCTTAGGGTTCCGCTTAGTGATCAAGGAAGGTATAATAGTATTTCGGGCTTTTCAGATAGTATAACCTTAGAATACTACAAGGTATCACAAGGAAATTGGGCATTATAACAATACTTTTGAGAGTATTTCTACCAAGAGAGTGGGTATTTATACGAAACACTAGGCTGTGTGGTACCCCACTGCCACACCACAAAGTGGGAGAGTGGAGGCTCTCTGCCACTGTGGCCTATCTAGGAGTGGGGCTCTTGGACGCAGAGTCAAACAAGAGGGAGAGGAGGGACTTCAACACTTAGGAAATATTTGGAAAGGATGAAGAAGTTCATCAACCTTAGATGGTATTTATAGCACAAGCCAAGGCCAACCAATGGCCAAGATCTAGCCAAGTGCCTAGCAAGTGTAGGCCAAGATTTAGATGCAGCGCTGGTCCCACTTATCAATCAACACACAAAAATATCCTACCAACTAATGCACACCTTTCGCCAAGCTACGCCCTATCACTCCACCAACTCGGCGGTGACAAGTGTCGCCTCTCGCTGGTCCAAAATGTTTCGCCTCTAAAAATCCGCAAAAATTAAAAATGACATAGCCGAAATTCCCTACGAAAGTCGTGGAAAACGCTTCGCCGAAAAACGACTCTAAACGTGTCAGGCACAATTAATTCGGCCAAGCCTAACTTAAAAGTTTCAAATTTTTCTACGTACGTTCTTACGTACATACTCTGGAAATACGGGGTATAACACACTACTCAAATATAACTATGGGTCTCACGCCCATAATATCAATCATGCCCATGAAATCCTTCCTCACTGCCGGCAGTCCATGATGTAATAACACCAATAAGGATACATGAACACCAAGTCCCCGTGTCCTAAATACCACGGTCTCATGCCCTAATCCCACATCGTAAAAGCACGACCATAGGGTAACACAAACAAACTGGACATATAGATAATCAAATTACAACACATTGTGCCTTACTAACAATGAGAGTAAACAGTAGTATCCTTACAATATAAAATAGGAAGCTCATGATCAAAACAGGACCATCCGCCCGCAGTATCATTTAACCATCCTACTCCTGGGACTATTTCACCCGCATAGGCCGCGTGGACCCGCATGGGGTATTCCTCGCATGGGACTATTTCACCCGCATAAGCCCTTACGGACTCGCATGAGGTATTCCTCGCATAGGCTGGACCCGCCCGCATGGGACTATTTCACCTGCATAAGTCCTTACGGACCCGCATGAGGTATTCCTCTCATCGTGGGTAGCAAATCCACGGAATATCCAAATGCCACAAACCCGGGGAATGACCCCGAAACGACTGATATACCAATAGCACACAACCGGCTATTTCCAGCACACATAGGAAATTCTCAACTAAACAGGCCAAAGCACTTATCAAGGCACCATGGAATAATTCTCAATTAACCAAGCCAAAGTACTTATCAGGGCACAAATAGAATAATTCTCATTTAACAAGCCAAAGTACTTATCAGGGCGCAAATAGAATAATTCTCATTTAACAAGCCAAAGTACTTATCAAGGCGCACTTAGACTAATTCTCAATTAATCAAGCCAAAGTACTTATCAAGGCACACTTAGACTAATTCTCAATTAATCAAGCCAAAGTACTAATCAAGGCATCACATAGAATTATTCTCAATTAACAAGCCAAAGAACTTATCAGGGCACAAATAGAATAATTCTCATTTAACAAGCCAAAGTACTTATCAGGGCGCAAATAGAATAATTCTCATTTAACAAGCCAAAGTACTTATCAAGGCGCACTTAGACTAATTCTCAATTAATCAAGCCAAAGTACTTATCAAGGCACACTTAGACTAATTCTCAATTAATCAAGCCAAAGTACTAATCAAGGCATCACATAGAATTATTCTCAATTAACAAGCCAAAGTACTACGTACGTACATTCTTTTCAAAAGAATTCTTTTTATATAAAACCCCAAGATACTAACACCCGTAGTATCAAGGCATGTCTATTTTTCAAAGTAAGTTACTACACGTTTAGAAAACTCATTTCAAGGCTTGAAATCAAGTAACTTCAAATTTTCACAATCTAGGCAACTTATGCCCTTTAATCAAAAAGACAACTTTCTAAATCTTCCATAAAGCCGTTATAACCAACTTCCCATAAAGCCGTTATAACCCTTTATGGTTTTGAGACAATTTCATTCCTTTTATAACCAAGAGACTTATACTTTTAAAACCAAGTATCACATACTTACAAATCAAGTTCTTAACTTTCAAAATACTTCAAGTCTCTTAACATTTAGAAAACAAGTTTCTTCTACCTTTAAACCTCAAGTAACTCACACCTTTAAAACAAGTTACTTCTCTTAAATCATGTCACTTCTCCTCTCTTAAAACAATTAAGTAAATCACTCCTTTAACTCCCCTAAAGTCATTACAACAACCCTTAGGTTTTGGAACTAAGGCACTAGCCAAAAGGTTTGGAAACCACTTCTTTTTCAAGACTCCATGTACTTTAAGTAAAATACTTTCACTTTTAAGAATCCAAACTTCACTAAGGAAATGGACTATACAACTTACAATTTACACATCAAAGTACAATCAAGGAAGTTCATAGAACATATTCTATATTAGGCAATCCAAGTACAACCAAGGAATGGATCATTTGAGGAGTAGAACTTACTTTCTTTATCTTAAGGAATCATGCTAGAAGAGGAGATAGTTCACATACCTTTTCGCTAATGTCCACAAGCTGCCGAATACGCCAGCACGAAGTGCCAACCTATAATGGTCACAACAAGACTATCAACTTCTAGTCTCAACGTAGAATAATACTAAGTATACGGTCGCTAATTCTACGGAAAATCGGGCAGCACTTCCTTTGTTTCTACTTACTTTGCCACCTTTTTCAAGGTCGAATACAATAACCAACACGCCACATTTAAGGCTCCAAACAACAACCAAACAAAGGGGATTACACGCCTTATGATACGTGTAAAATTCCACCTCACAATTCATACCAAATAGTTTAATACTTCACTAGCCATTCTCGGCCAACATATAACCAATAACACTACGCCTTTTCCAATCCTCTTCCAATTCCAAGTTCTAAGGTCTAACATGTTATATAGTCATAAACAACTTCAACAACTACAATTTCCTTCTTTATACAACATGCGACGACTTAACTAATAATCAACTTGAAATGTAATCTTAAGGCTAAACATGCAAGTTTTCTGATTAGGTTCCAATAGCCAATAAACATATCAAACTTCATACTATATAACTCATGCCATAAAATCCATAGCTACAAATAATAAGTAAGTCTTAACTACTAAAACGACAAAATTATACCTTTCCAAGCCCTTAAAATTTCCAAGATTCAAAGTCGCGCTTAGCAATTCTTAGCTCCTTTCCTTAGGTTACAATCCGCTCCAAGCACTCCTGAGGCCTATGAAGAACCCATCTTCAAGTTCCAACTTCAAAGTCAAGAACTCCCTTAGTTTCCGCTTGCACTAACGTAAAAATACGCTTTTTCCAAATCTTTCTATCGAGATAACCTTACAAAGACTTTAGAACCTTGGTTTAAAGTCTGGGCTAATGGATCACAAACTAAAATTTTTTATGCTGGAACGGCACCTAAGCCGAGAGCATGTTCATGAAGAACAACTAGTGTGATTTTTTCTAAGTGTTAAATGGCAAGTCTTGCACTAGTAGTAACCTTATAACACACAACGGAGGGCTTAGACTTAAACAAATGCGAGGCTAGGATGAGTTTCACTGATCGTTTAGCAGGACAAGTCGACTCATCAACAATGTCAAGCTTTGGAAGACTTATCTTCAACCATGGTCAATGACCATTATACCCTTGCATAAATTTCTGACCAAGCCACGGGGGTGCCACGTGTCGCCTCTCTCATTCGGCCCATAAAATTTCAGAATCTCATGGGCCCCACAAAATGTAAAATTTCTGTGGGCCCCACGTGACCAAATCCGTAAAAATAAATTTCCAAAATGTTAAGAGTTCCATACTCTTCAAATAATGCATTTTGAGAATCCAATTCTCAACAACGAACATTTTTCCTTTCCGACGTCCTAAGATTTTCCGCCTAAAACAATTCTTCCTTTCGTACCAATTTCCAAGTCTTGTTTCCTTTCGTACATTCTCTTATACATGTCTTGGACTTACGGGGTGTAACACTTATAACATTCTAAGGCTCACACTTTCCCTTATCCCCAAACCTTACCCTTTTAACTAACCATGATTTCTAATCACAATTACACAATGCTATCTGAACATAACACTTAAGATATACTCATCTTATCATACATACAAATCTCTAGAGGGTTAAGGATGTACCTGTATCTACCGCTTCACTCCCCTCTGTCGTTCTAATCAAACCTTCCCTGATGGGCGCATAGCTAGGAAAGGTGATGAACTAGCCATTGATCCTGAAGGCTGAGTCTCTACATCCGCGCCACCTCTGGTCGGACAATTTCTCGCAAAATGGCCCTGCTGGCCGCAAGCATAACAAGCGGTCGAAGTAGTACAACACTCCCCACAATGACACTTACCACAACGGCCACACCGAGGTGGGGGTGGCCTCCTCTGGCTAACACCCTTTCCTCTCCGAACCACCGACCAGAATCGATCCGTAGGTCGAGTCCTCCTACTTGCATCCCTCCTACTAGGACACCCTTTCGACACATGGCCCTGACGGCCGCAGGTAAAACAAGCACTAACAAAAAGATGACATTCCCGACGACGCCGCCATACCGCGGAACACCGAGGAAAATCTGATCCCTGGCCGTTAGAACCTACGATAGATGCGAACCGTAAGCCCGAGCTCACCAACTCCTCGCATACCCCGAACGCCCCGGTCGCGGAGGACCACTCAGACCGGCGGAGGCGCATAACCACTCGCCGGAAGGTCCGCTAAAGTTACCAAAGCGACCTCGCCGCTCGCCTTCTCGACTCGTTAACCCATCGATCCCACGCTTTCGGCCACGCGCATAAGCTCGCACGCCATGCTCCTCGCCGATCAAGAGCTACTCTGCACAACCTCTCTTAGATACTCATCAAGACCCGTGATAAATCGGTACATAATATACTTTCGTTGTTAAATCCATAGCTAGTAACGTGGTCGCCTCTTTGCAATCCATACTTTCCGCATCGGGTCGTGGAACCGGGCGTTCAAATATCGCGGCCGCAGAGGAATCGCCGCCGTGCTAGACTTCTGGGATCGCGGCGCCGCAGTAACTCCTCGAACGAAGCACCACCTGTGTGATGATTGGGCTCGCGTCAGAACCTCTCGTGTTTACTCGCAGCCTCCTACGCTTTGCCTCTTCGGCCCGGATTGCCTTACGCGGAGGCATAATCGGTAGGAGAGAAATACGCAGAGGGTCCAACTTATAACACAGCTTCTTCTAAGGCACGATCTCGAGTGAGAAGAATGGAAACCAATCCTAAATATCCTATAGCCTCCTCGACATTAGTGGTGCACAACACACCGATAATCAAGACTCTACTAGATACGGTCAGACACTTTCCGAGGATTAATCGCTCGATACCACTTTTGTCACGACTGCTCCGGTTCGGATCGTGCCTTACCCGCACCCAAGTAGACATACATCGAGTAATCACGAATATAAAACAAGACATGAAATAATATGAAGTGAGAAACAGCTTTAATCGAGAAAAGTTTCTTCAGATATATATAATAAACTTGAAATATATCCCCTTTTACAAACTCGCCACAACAAGATTACAAACCTCTAAGAGTTTTATAATAACAATGACGGACATGGTTCGCCATACCCCGAACGTAAGTACCTACAATGACAGGACTATACCAAAGATAAGCCTCCGAGAAACGGAGCTTCCTAAAACGCTCAATCGTGATCTCATGAGCGAGGATCGACGATCGCGTACTTCTACCATGGCATGAACGCAGCCTCAAGCGAGGTCTGCATAACAGTACCAAGTATGTGAAACTGAAAATATCGTAAATGAAATCATAGTAGTCTATATAAAGCAGATACATGTATGATAACCAAACTACGCTCACAATAAATAAGCAATGTAAAGTCGTGACTCACGCCTCAAAGTCATCACTCAAATATAGCTATGGGTCTCACGCCCACAACATCAATCATGCGTGGAACACCTTCCTCACCGCCAGCCTATGATATAAAAGCACCAAGGAATACACATGAACACCGTGTCCCACCTGTTATAATAAACCGCACGGTAAGTACGTAAGGCATGTACGACTACTAAAAACCATGCATCAACAATGCCATAAAATCAGATCACGCAGGTCTTTCTAAACCGCGCCATATGATCGAAGCGGGCCACTCGCCCTCAGTATAAATGTGCGCGTCAAATCCTGGAACTTCCCGCAGCTCCGCATAGGCCACACTCATAGGACCGCATGAGGTATTCCCCGCATCGAGGGTAGCTACTCCCCGGCATCGTCCTGGACCCGTGGTCCGCATGGCCACATAGACCGCATGGCCATATAGACCGCACACTAACCTGGAACTCTCGTAGCTCCGCATAGGCCACCTGGAACCACATGAGGTATCTCGAATCATAGTCACAAAGACCGCCTGAGGTATACCCCGCATCGGAGGGCAGCTTAACCCCGGTATCATGTCAAGAGGTGAGTGGTACAATACTATCATAACGGCTTATCGTTAAACAACATAAGCACAACAAGGGAAACCCCCTTACAAAATCATCACAAGACACTAACACACGTAGCATTCTAACATGCTTACTTATCAAATCAACAAGAAAGTATTACAAGGCTATCACAAACCAACATAGTCAAGTTATTCACACAAGGTACTTTCTACTTTATGTCAACAAGTTCGGGTTTTTATCCCCAAAGTACTTCATACAATAACTCTTTAAAAGATCCGTTTCTTTCACAAAAGTCACACAATACCCGTAGTATAAAAATAGAGTGACTATCTTTTTAAGTAAACCAAAACACTTCTTTTTTGTAAAATCAAGTAACAACATTCTTTTCCAAACGTTCAAGTTTACCTAATTTCAAATGCTCAAGTTTCTCATTTTCGAAAGGTTTCGTAGTTCATAGTCTTAATCACTTAATAATATAATTCTCTATTAAAACAATTTGAGAAACATATGCCTTATGTGTGAGTAGGCTATTCTTGTTCATAACAATCTTATTAAAGCAGCCATGATCTAGGAAATGTAATATCATTTTGTCTCATCTTAGCTTCTGTGCAGATGGAGGTTTCTACTGGTTTTAATAATACTTAATTAGTCAATACATTTCCCTTATTAGCGCCGCAGTTGGTTTGTCTGATACTTATTCTCATTTTCGAAATCCATACAAGGCTTTTATAAAACAATTAAGTAAACTGCTCCTTTTTCACTTTAAGTCGTTATACCTAACTTCCCATAAAGCTAGTATAACTCTTAAGCTTTTAAAACCAAGTATTACTCTTCTTTCAAAAACGATTCTTAATTCTTTTGAAATACTTCAAGATTCTTATTATTTAGACTCAAGTCAAAAGACATCGCAAAGAAACCACGCTCGCTTAACACACGCACGCTCACCGCACTATATATATTCTTTAAAATATCATGCTCAAGAGGATAGGAAGAATCACATACCGCGACGATTATCGACAAATAGCAAAATGCTCCACCGCTTATAACCCCGCTAGCCTTGTCCACCTTCAAGTAACATGCTACTCGCAGTAACTTTCAACCTATAAAGGCCATATACGCCTATCAACGCCTAGACTACTCAGAAACATTCTAAGCAGGGTTATCCATTCTACTAAAATCGGCAAAGACTTCCCTACTGTTAAACTACACAAGTTCATCAGAATACAAATTCTATGTAAGTACGCTCAATCTTCTTCTTTAATATTCTTCTAATGTGATTTCAATTCAATTCTCTTCTCTTATACCATCCTTCTATATATCTTATACACATTTCTATATTAACTACAAGATGTAATTTCCAATTACAATAGAAGGACAAGAGTATTTACCTCGATAAGCCCAAAATTATCCAAGTTTAAACGTCGATCCCGAAAGCAACGCTTAGCTCCTACTCGGGTGCTCCAACCCGCTCCAAAAACCCTTAGAAGTTTCTAAACAACTTCTACTTAGCACTTCAACCAACTATGAAGATTTTCCTTGTGGTTTCGCTGAGACTAAAGGACATAAGGTAGTATTTCCTGCTCTACGACAGAGGTAACTTTGGAATACTACAAGGTATAAGGCTAAGGTATTTTGAATAGTAGCAATACTTGGAGAGTATTTTCTACCAAGGGGGTATGTTTGGACGAGCAACTCCATGGAAGTGGGGTGTTTCGCCAAGGCTTCTCAAAGTGGGGACTTGACGAGAATTTACTACAAGTGATGAGGGATTTTAAGACTTAGAAGTCATTTGAGGGATGAAGAAATCCTTCAACCAAGGGGTATTTATAGGGTCTTCAATGGCCAAGATCAAGACAAGTGGTGGGCAAGTGAGGGTGTGGATTTGCACAAGTGCACCCTAGCCATCTACTCCACAAATCACTCCAAACATTGACCCAAGTTTTAGTGCCACAAACATGCCAAGAAACATGCTCACTTTCGCCACAAGATCACTCGTTATACCCCGTAGTTGCGTGGTATGTATGTGAGGACGACGCACGAGAGTGCACGCATAAATTTTTGAAAAGAAAGAAAGATGCTGAGTTTTCACTTAAAAGTTTCCTGCTATTTGTGAAGAAAAAGGTTCGTTAATGGAATTGATTCTCAGATTTGGTATTTGGACTTCATAGATTATATTAGAATTTTGAGATTTTATTTTCTGAAATGGTCACGCTGGGCCCACGGAGAAATTTACTGGCTTTGTGGGCCCACTTTGTTTTCTAGATTTTGGCCATTGTGGATATTTTTCTAAGACGCTTGAGGGCCAATAGTGAGGGTGACACGTGTCACCCCGCCTAGGTGGCTCGCCGAATGACATTTGTGCACAACACCCTGCTAGAGTCGCTTCGACTAAACGCTTTTTCATAACTTGCGAGGGAAAATTCGCCATGTCGCTTTGTATTTTTATGCGGATTTTTCCGAGCGATTTAAACATTTTGGATCAACGGAGGGTGACATGTGTCACCTCACATCGGAAGCAAGTGGCGCCGCGCACGGGGTTCACGCTTTGGCTCGATCTTTTGGCTCACGCTTTGTGTCCTATCGCGCCTTGTTTTGTGCCTTGTTTTGGCCTTGTTTTGTGGCTTGTTTGGTGAAATGTTTTGTGGAGTAGGGTTAGGTGCACTTGGCTTGATCTTGCCTCTTACACTTGCTATACACTCAGCGATTCGCCTCGTCAGCCTTCGTTTTGCTATAAATACTTCTTATGTCGATGAACTCTTCATCCACAAATGAAACCTTCCAAGCCTAAAATCCCTCCTCCTCTAGTGTTGAGTTCGGCCCAACTCATCCCCTCTTTGAGAGTCTCGCCGAGGCCTCCTCCTCCCCTCATGCTCTCGCCGCGGGTACCCCTAGCCTAGTTGTTTTCGTGATAATACCCTCCTCGTGGTATTGAAATACTTCTCCTAGTATTGTTATAATGCCCAAAATACCTTAGCCTTGTACCTTGTAGTATTCCAAAGATACCTCTTTACGTAGAGTCCTAAATACTACCTTTGTCCTTTTTAGTCTCAAACCGAAACCCCAAGGAAATCTTCATACTTGGTCAAGATTTGAGTGAAGTTGGTTAGAACTTAAGGGTTGTTTGGAGCGCATTGAGTAGAGCTAAACCTTGCTCAGATCGACATTATAACTTGATAATTTTGGGCTTATCGAGGTAATTATCTTGTTCTCTATTGTAATTGGAAATTACATGTTTGTTAGAATATATAGTCAAGATACTATATATGGAACTATACTTTGTATTTGGCAATGTCTTTTGACTTAAGCCCAAGAATAAAGAATCGAATCGAATCAGATTTACATAGATCAGATTGCAAAGAGACTTGTAAGATTGAAGTAGAATTGTACACGCCCGTTAGACGTAATCCCTGCTGGCTTCGTAGCCTACCGATAGAGGAGGAGATTTACGCTGTCATGTGAGGTGTCACTAATTTTCAGAGAAAGATGTAAACTTGTGTTTTGGGGTTAATAGACGCCAGGACCTTTATAGTGAAAGACAAGAGTAGCGTATTCTACTCGAGGAGTGGAAAGTGGCTAGCAAGCGTTGTAGTACTTGGAGCATTTTGCTTATTGTCGATAAATTGTCGCGAGGTATGTGAACCTCTTCCTATCTTTTCTAGCATGATTGTCAGAACTATGTAAGACGGCAGACGCATACGTGCAAGTGATTTGTTGGTTTAAAACATGTGGTGTTATAATAGCTTTACGGGAAGTTAGTTATAACGACCTTACGTAGTGAAAATGGTTTATCGATGTTAGAAGTTAAGAGTCTTGATCTTATAAGATAAGAGACTTAACTTATTTGTTTTAATGTGGACGTTTGTGAAACCTCATTCGTGAGTAATGAGTACTTGGTTTTAAAGGGATAATGTTTTATCGATTTCGAATCGTAACGCATCGGCTGCACTATTGCAGCGTTAATAAAGGAAAATGTATTGAATAATGATGTGTTGTATTAAAACCAAGAGAAACCTCCATCCGCATAGAAGCTAAGATAAGACAAAATGATATTACATTTTCTAGATCACGGTCACTGTAATAAGATCGTTATAAACAAGAATAAACTACTCACATATATGACATATGTTACTCAATTGCTTTAAAAGAGATTAAGACTATGAGTTATGAAACCTTTCTAAAATAAGTGACTCGAGCATTTGAAAACGGAAGTTTGAGTAATCAAACTAGTAAACCGAACTTAGGAAAAGAATGTCGTTACTTGATTTTGAAAAGGAATGGTTGGTCATTCTAATACTACGTATAGGTGACTTTTATAAAAGTAATGGATCTCTTTAAAAAGAACTTAACGATGTAGTACTGGGGTTAAAACCCGACTTTGGCATAAAATGAAAGTACTTTGAGTCAGGTGAAACTTGCCTATGCTTGTTGTGAAACTTGCCTATGCTTGTTGTTGCGAAACTTGCCTATGCTTGTGACGATAGCCTTTGTCATTGCAAGCGTGGTATTTCGCGTTACCGCCTCTCGACAGAGGCCTACGACTTGTCGAGAACTTACTCGACGTACGCGTCGACGGAGAATTCCACGCATGTTTCATTTTGATTATCGCTGTTGCTGATGTCACACGGACATGTCTACACCGGCGCAAGATTCCGGCACGCGGCCACGCGGGTTGATTACCCGATATATTGTTATTGTGTTACATGGACATGTCTACACCGAGGTAGAATTCGGGGCACGTGGCTACGCGCGTTGATCACCCAAGATATTATTGTTGATGCCATGGACGGTTCACACCGAGGTAGAATTCGGCACGCGCTGGGGCATTGGTATTATTGTCGCATCATGGACATGTCTACACCGGCGCAGAATTCCGGGGCACGCGCCACGATGCGAACATGATTGATGCTAGGGCGCGAGACCCATAGTTATATTTGAGTGATGACTGAGGCGCGAGTCCCCGATCGACATGACCGATTTTATGTCAGGAATCAGAGTTTGCTATCATACATGTCTCCCGCTTATTTAGACTAGTATGATTTCATTACAGATTTTACGCCACATACTGTACTGCATCGACTTCCTTCGGGGCCGCTCATGCCGCAGTAGAGGTACATCGGCCGTGGATCCTCGCCTAGGATCTCGCCAATGCTGGGAAGCTCCGCTTTCCCGAGGCTTATCTGCATGTGTTCCCGAGTCAGAGGTTCTGTACATCTGTGGGCGGCGGCCCCGCCCCGCCATAGTTGCTGTAAATCTTAGAGGTCCGTAGTATCGCAAGTGTGGTTTGTAAAAAAAGGATTAAACTGCTCGCTTTGTAAGAGTTGTATTTATACACGTTATCGGAAGCGTAACTGGGTTGGCCTGCTTTATGTTCATATATCTTGTTTCTTGTTTAAAGTTTTATTTTCCGCTGGTTTTCTCGACGATCAGATCACTAGGGTGCCCGATAAGACACCAAGAACGCCCCTAACGGTCGTTACAAAAGTGGTATCGCAGCGCTTAATCTCTGAAAGTGTCTACGCATCGCGTCTAGTAGTCTTGATTATCGGTGTCAGGCACCACATCTATAATCGTGAGGCTATAGGACATTTAGGATTGGTTTCATTCTTCTCATTCCGAGATCGTGCCTGTAGTCGTGTGTAAGTCGGACCCTCCGACGATCTCGCTTTTACCGCTATGCCCGCCAAGGCAACCAGAGCCTGGAGGCAAGGCACCGAGGGTGCCGCTAGTGAGATACAGAGGAGCACGAGGGCGCAGTCCGACAAGACTGAGGTTGGCTTCAGACGCGGGTTTCAGGACGCCGCCACTTCAAAGAGAGGTTAGAGCCGCAAAGAATGGTCCGCCGAGACCGCAGCACTGAGCCTCCACCCCACACCGCGCAGGAGACGGGTTACGCGAGATGGTCAGCTGGCCGCCAGGTCGTGGGCCGAGCATGGATAGGCCGGATGCAGCAGCCCAGCCCAGAGCACCAGCCGTTCACCCCGAGCAGATAGCTCGAGGCTACGGACTTTCTCGAGTCAGAGCCCGCCAGAGTTTTACGGGTCGAGGCTCGAGGATGATCCGCAGGAGTTCATCCGGCAGCATAGCCGATCACGCGGTGATCAAGGCTTCAGAGACCGAGTCTGATCTTGTTCGTGACGGCCGCGTGATACCGCAATGATTGGTTTGATCTACGGAGCTTTCCGGGAGAGCATGCACTCCAAAGCAGATGGGATGAGTTTTCGGGTTTTCTCACGCACTTCGCCTCCGCATTTATGGCGAGGGCACGCCGGCTGATTTTTGATGCTTAGACAGAGCGCGACGGCTCGAGTACAATGTGAGTTCGACTCATCGCCCGCAGACGCCCCGGGCCTGGTAGCTAGTACGGAGGATCGAGTGCACCGATATGTTACGTGGCTCGATGATTACATGTCGCAGGCATGTTCAGAGTAGCTCTTCACCGCACGGACATTGCCCGCACGCAGCTCACGACCGATGCGAGGCACGGAGAGGTCGACTGAATGACCAATATCGCAGTAAGAGGCCGTAACAACAGGTCCTTGCGACTTTCGAGGCGGACCGCCAACAAAGATACTAGTTTTGTACCTCCGCCAGCAGAGTGGTCCTCCACAACCTTCAGAGTATTCGGAGCAGTCGTGGCTCCAAGCGGTTCGTGTTTCTGGAAGTGGTGTTGCTAGGATGCGTCACCCCTACCTCGGTGTGGTCGATGGTAGACCGCATTTCGGGAGTGTCGTGGTGCCAGGAGCTTGTTATTTTGCGACAGCAGGCCATTTTGGCGAGGAACTGTCCGACCAAGGGTAGCACGGATGTTACGACTCACCACGGACGCTGGTCGTTCATCGCTTTCATACGCATGCACTGGCAGGCGTGCCTATGATTAGAGCTGAGCAGAGCTTCGTATATCCTTAACCTCTAGAGTTTTGGTATGCTTGTTATGACGGTCTCATTATTATGTGCTATGTACGAATAGCGGTGTTAATTGTGAGTTAGAAAACACGCTTAGTCGTGAGGATACGACGGTACGGTAAAGGTGAACCTTAGACTATGTCACGACCGAGACCTGTGGTAAGGTCGCCTCGAGTTAAAGATTTATTTTATGTTTGACCCTTATCGAGTAGTAGTATACGTGGATTTATTTGTGTGATAAGTCCGCGGGTGGAGACGGAAGTGGTAGCTTTCATGACGTGAATTAGTAAGATTGTTCCGATCGGGAACAAGAGTTTGGCGCGTCGGGGTCGCCGAGGACCATTTCGCGGGTCAACCCAGAACCCGGTTTGGGGTGGGGCTGGGTGGTCCCGCCAGTGGTAGGGTCACGAGGATGCTAGGCCCAAGTTTGTATGACCATCGATGAGTTGGTGGATATGTTCACCGTGCCGATCGCGAGGCCGGAATGGCCTTAAGGAGATCGTTAGTATGATGACCAAGTTCGAGGTAGTAACTCCAAAGGTAGGAAACGTACATTGACGGAAGTGTGGTACGGATACTCAGAAAGAGTTCGAGTGTTCGAGAAGCGGTACAACGAAAGTTGGAGAAGAGAACGCAGTTAGTTCGCGGCCGTGGGCTGACAACTTGTTAGAGGAACTTCATCGATATCCGTTTCAGAAGGAACATTCGGACTAATGTTTCATGAGGGGAGAATGTTATACCCGTAGTTGCAGTGGTATGTATGTGAGGACGCACGCATTTAGAGTACTACAGTAAATTTTTGAAAAGAAAGAAAGATGAGTTTTCACTTTAAAAGTTTCCTGCTATTTGTGAAGAAAAGGTTCGTTAACGGGAATTGATTCTGTGATTTGGTATTTGACTTCATAGATTATATTAGAATTTTGAGATTTTATTTTCTGAATGGTCACTGGGCCCACTGAGAAATTTACTGGCTTGGGGCCCACTTTGTTTTCTAGATTTTGGCCATCAGGATATTTTTCTAAGACGCTGAGGGCCAACGAGGGTGACACGTGTCACCCCGCCTGTGGCTCGGCCGAATGACATTTGTGCACAACACCCTGCTAGAGTCGCTTCGACTAAACGCTTTTTATAACTTCATGCAGGGAAAATTCCGCCATGTCGCTTTGTATTTTTGGCGGATTTTTCCGAGCGATTTAAACATTTTGGATCAACGGAGGTGACATGTGTCACCCTCACATCGAAGCGGGCGCCCGCGCACGCAAGTGGTTCACGCTTTGGCTTGATCTTTGGCTCACGCCAGGTCCTATCGTGCCTTGTTTTGTGCCTTGTTTTGGCCTTGTTTTGTGGCTTGTTTGGTGCAATGTTTTGTGGAGTAGGTTAGGTGCACTTGGCTTGATCTCGCCCTTACACTTGCTATACACTTGGAAGGATCTTCGCCCTCGTCGCCTTTGGTTTTGCTATAAATACCCCCTTATGTCGATGAACTCTTCATCCACAAATGAAACCTTCCAAGCCTAAAATCCTCCCTCCTCTAGTGCTGAGTTCGGCCCAACTCATCCCCTCTGAGAGTCTCGCCGAGGCCTCCTCCTCCCTCATGCTCTCGCCGCGGGTACCCCAGCCTAGTTGTTTTCGTGATAATACCCTCCTCGTGGTATTGAAATACTTCTCCTAGTATTGTTATAATGCCCAAAATACCTTAGCCTTGTACCTTGTAGTATTCCAAAGATACCTCTTTACGTAGAGTCCTAAATACTACCTTTGTCCTTTTAGTCTCAAACCGAAACCCTAAGGAAATCTTCATACTTGGTCAAGTATTTGAGCAGGTTGGTTAGAACTTCTAAGGGTTGTTTGGAGCGCACTGAGTAGAGCTAAACCTTGCTCAGATCGACATTATAACTTGATAATTTTGGGCTTATCGAGGTAATTATCTTTCTCTATTGTAATTGGAAATTACATGTTTGTTAGAATATATAGTTGAAGTGATACTATATACGGAACTATACTTTGTATTTGGCAATGTCTTTTGACTTAAGCTCAAGAATAAAGAATCGAATCGAATCAGATTTACATGGATCAGACAAAGACTTGTGGTAGATTGCCGAGTAGAATTGTACACGCCCTGTTAGACGTTAAACCCCCTGGCTGGCTTCGTAGCCGCCTCGACAGAGGAGGAGATTTACGCTGTCATGTGAGGTGTCGCCAATTTTCAGAGAAAGATAGAAACTTGTGTTTTGGGGTTAATAGACGCCAGACCTTTATAAAGTGAAAGTACTAAGAGTAGCGTATTCTACCTTGGAGTGGAAAGGGCCAGTGCGTTGTAGTACTTGGAGCATTTTGCTTATTGTCGATAAATCGTCGCGAGGTATGTGAACCTCTTCCTATCTTTTCTAGCATGATTGTTGTAAACTATGTAGTACGTGAGACGCATACGTGCTAAGTGATTTGTTGGTTTAAAACATAGGGTGTTATAATAGCTTTACGGGAAGTTAGTTATAACGACCTTATGTAGTGAAAATGGTTTATCGATGTTAGAAGTTAAGAGACTTGATCTTATAAGATAAGAGACTTAACTTATTTGTTTTAACGTGACGTTTGTGTGAAACCTCATTCGTGAGTAATGAGTACTGGTTTTAAAGGATAATGTTTTACCGATTTCTGAATCGTAATGTATCGGCTGCACTATCAGTAAGCTAATAAAGGAAAATGTATTGAATAATGACGTGTTGTATTAAAACCAAGAGAAACCTCCATCCGCATGTAAGTTAAGATAAGACAAAATGATATTACATTTTCTAGATCACGGTCGTAATAAGATCGTTATAAACAAGAATAAACTACTCACATATATGACATATGTTACTCAATTGCTTTAAAAGAGATTAAGACTATGAGTTATGAAACCTTTCTAAAATAAGTGACTCGAGCATTTGAAAACGCAAGTTCGAGTAATCAAACTAGGCAAACCGAACTTAGGAAAAGAATGTTGTTACTTGATTTTGAAAAGGAATGTGGTTGGTCATTCTAATACTACTGTATAGGTGACTTTTATAAAAGTAATGGATCTCTTTAAAAGAACTTAACGATGTAGTACTTCGGGGGTTAAAACCCGACTTTGGCATAAAATGAAAGTACTTGAGTCGGAAACTTGCCTATGCTTGTTGTTGTGAAACTTGCCTATGCTTGTTGTTGTGAAACTTGCTTATGCTTGTGATGATAGCCTTGTTGTGCAAGTGTGGTATTTCTGCGTTACCGCGCCTCGATGAGTGGCCGACTTGTCGAGAACTTACTCGACGCGGCCGCAATGACGAGAATTCCACGTATGTTTCATTTTGATTATCGCTTGTTGTTGATGTCACACGGACATGTCTACACCGACGCAAAGATTCGGGCACGCGCCACGCGGCCGGTTGATTACCGATATATTGTTATTGTGTTACATGGACATGTCTACACCGAGGTAGAATTCGGCACGTGGTTACGCGCGTGGTTGATCACCCAAGATATTATTGTTGATGTCATACGGACGTTCTACACCGAGGTAGAATTCCGGGGTACGCGCCGGGCATTGGTATTATTGTTGCATCACGGACATGTCTACACCGATGCAGAATTCCGGCACGCGCCACGATGCGAACATGATTGATGCCATGGGCGTGAGACCCATAGTTATATTTGAGTGACGACTTGAGGCGCGAGTCCTCGATCGACATGATCGCTTATGTTGCGGAATCAGAGTTTGGTTATCATACATGTCTCCTCGCTTATTTAGACTAGTATGATTTCATTACAAGATTTTACGCTCATACTTGGTACTGCCAGATCGACTTCGGGCCGCGCTCATGCCGCAGTAGAGGTACATCGGCCGTGATCCTCGCCTAGATCTCGCCATTGTTGGGAAGCTCCGCTTTCCGAGGCTTATCTTTGCATGTGTTCTCGAGTTGTAGGTTCTGTACATCTGTGGGGTATGGCCCCGCCCCGCCATAGTTGTAAATCTTAGAGGTCCGTAGTACCGCGGCAGGGTTTGTAAAAAAAGGGATTAAACTGCTCGCTTTGTAAGAGTTGTATTTATACATGTTATCAAAGCGTAACCGCTGGGTTGGCTTTTATGTTCATATATCTTGTTTCTTGTTTAAAGTTTTATTTTCCGCTGGTTTTCTCTGATGATTGTATCACTAGGGTGCCCGGGATAAGGCACCAGTAACGGGCCCCGGAACGGGTCGTTACACGCCCACTTGAGGGTGACAAGTGTCGCCCTCTCGTTGGTCCAAAATATTTCATCTCTCGGAAAAATCCGCAAAAATTATTAATGTCGCAACCGTAATTTTCCCTTCGCAAGCTTTGGAAGACGTTTCGTCGGAAAACAATTCTTTTCGCTAGTTGTGCACAAATTTTGTCCCTTTGTCTACTTAAGGCTTAAACTTTTGTACGTACGTCCTCACGTACATACTCTGGAAATACGGGGTATAACAGGGGTGCCTCTGCAGGCACCCGCGCCCCGGTCGGGTCGTGACAAACCTGTTGTTTATTTCTTGTTGATTTATTTTATAAGTTTCATGTATGTTCCGTTGATTATCTCTGAAGTATACCTGTAAGGATGCCCAGGTAGGGCACCAGTCACGGGCCCGTGGTCGGGTCGTGACAGGGTCTTCTTAGCTTAACTACTCACCTTCATATCACACCACTTATGGACTTATCACACAAAATACTCCACGCATAAAATGTACTTCAACCAATATCAACCGTAAAATCTTTTCCTCAGGACGGCCTTGTATCTAAGGTCTTCACGGTTATCTAAATTCTAAGGCTCATAATCTCCATGCACCCAAACCTACCTTTCCTTCTAACCAGGTGTCTTAAACACAATTTACACAATGCTATCCGAACATAATACTTAACATATAATCATCATAACAACACGCATTAGTCTCTGTGAGGGTTAAATATATACCAGAACTATTGCTCCACTTTCCTTCGTAAGTCTAATCATAATCACACCGCAGTATGATAGCCAGAGAAGGCGACGAACCACCCACTAATCCCGCGTCGAGTCTCTACATCCGCGCCACTGCCTGACAATCCTTCAGAAATGGCCCCGCTGGCCGCAAGTATAACAATCTCCCAAACTTGCACGACACTCCATAACGGGTTCTACCACATCGACTACACCGGTAGAGGTGGCTTCTCATACTATCACCCCTACTCCCAAATTCAACCCTCGAGCCCGACCGCCTCCCGAATACCTCGGGCGCCTGAACCGTGAGGACCACTCAGATCAAGTGAGGCGCATTGTCATGACCCGACCGGGAAACGATCGGTGCCCTACTGGGCACCCTATCTGTATACATCGAGAATAGCAATGAACATACACAAAAATAACATGTTTAAACAATAAACATCACAGGCTAACCAATAAGGCCGCCTTCCATAAAATATGTCGCACGACTGCCGCTCGTGGATCGTGCCTTACCCGCACCCAAGTAGACATACATCGTAGTAATCACTAATATAAACAAAGCATGAAACAAAATGAAGTGTGAAACAATTTATCTCACAAAGGTTGCCTTTCAAAGATATATATAAACATAAAACTTGAACTCAACAGCTATATCCCTTTTACAAACTCGCCACAACAAAGATTACGCACTTAAGAATGATATATCAACAATGGCGGACAGGTTCGCCATACCCCGAATGTAAGTACCTACAACGACAGGACTATACCACCGATAAGCCTCCGAGAAACGGAGCTTTCCCAAACGCCGAATCGTGATCCTAAAAGCGAGGATCAACAATCGAGTACTTACCGCGACATTTAACGCAGCTTCGGCGAGGTCAGTACAACAGGTACCAAGTATGTGAAACTGAAAATATTGTAAATGAAATCATAGTAGTCTATATAAAGCAGGAGACATATATGATAACCAAACTACAGTTCACAAAAAAATAAGCAGTCATGTCAAGTCAGGGACTCACGCCATCAAGGTCATCACTCAAATATAACTATGGGTCTCACGCCCACAACATCAATCATGCCCGTGGAATACCTTTCTCACTGCCGACAGTCTATGATATAAAAGCACCAATGAATACACATGAACACCAGGTCCCACTTGTGTCATAATAAAACCGTACGGGGTAAGTACGAAGGCATAGCCGACTACTAAAACCCATAGCAACAATAATGTCATAAAACTGTATCACAAGGTCTTTCTAGACCGCCACATGATCGAAGCTGGCCACTCGCCCGCAGTATCAAATGTGCGCGTCTAATCCTGGAACTTCCCGCAGCTCCGCATAGGCCACACATATAGGCCTGCATGAGGTATTCCCCGCATCGAGGGTAGCTACTCCCCGGTATCGTCCTGGACCCGTGGTCCGCATGGCCACATAGACCGCATGGCCATATAGACCGCACACTAACCTGGAACTCTCTGTTATACCCCGTATTTCCAGAGTATGTACGCGAGGGCATACGTACAAAAGTTTAGCCTTAAGGTTAGGCATTGGACGAAAAAAATTGTGCATACCTATCAAAAAGAATCGTTTTCCGACGAAACGTTTTCCAAACTTTGCGTAGGGAAAATTCCGGCTATGTCATTTATTATTTTTGCGGATTATTCCGAGAGATGAAATATTTTGGACCAATGAGAGGGTGACACTTGTCACCCTCAAGTGGACGGCAACTTGGGCATTGTTGGTCAAGCAAAGGCCAACCAATGGCCAAGATGATGCCAAGTGCAAGGCAAGGGTAAGGTCAAGATTTGGGCAAGTGTACCTTAGCCAACTTGCACACAAAATATCCTACCAACTCCATGACAAAATAGGCAATCCAATTCATCCCATTTCCGCCTCAAGTCCGCCAACTAGAGGGTGACAAGTGTCGCCCTCTCGTTGGTCCAAAATGTTTCGTCTCTCGGAAAAATTCGCAAAAAATATAAATGACATAGCCGAAATTTATCCTACGCGATTCTTGTAAAATGTTTCATCGCAAAACGATTCTTTTAGCGAGTTGTGCACAAACTTTTTCGTCCAAGGTCTTTTACTTAGGCTAACTTTTGACGACACCTCACGCATATACTGAAATACTGGTATAACAAAGGATTCTCCCTATACTGAGCATGATATTTTAAATATATATATAGTACTAGAGACGCGGTGTTAATCGGACGTAGTTTTACAAGAATGTATTTTGACTTGAGCTCAATAATAAGAATCTTAAAGTCTTTTCAAAAGAATTATAAATCATTTTTGAAAGAAGAAGAATAATTGTTTTTAAACAAAAGCTTAAGAGTTATACTAGCTTTACGGGAAGTTAGGTATAACGACTTAAGAAAGATAAAAGGAACAATTTACTTATGTGTTTATGAAAGACTTGTATTGATTCGAAAGTATAATAAGATGGTTTGTCGAGTAGATATATCGTGATGTCAGCGAGTGTTAGTATCTTGTAAACATTTGTGTAAAGAGGTTATTCTTATCAGGCTTATGTTGTTTAACGATAAGTTGTTACGCTAGTATTATATCACTCACCTCTTGACATGATAACGGGTTGTCGCCTCCGACGCGGTATAGCTCAGCAAGGCAGGTGACTATGATTCGAGAATACCTCACGCGGGTCCCGGCCTATGCGAGCTACGAGAGTTCCGTGTTAGCGTATGTCCTTGTGGCTACGCGGTCCATGTGGCCACGCGGAATACGAGTCCAGTGACGATGCGCGGAGTAGCTACCGACGCGGGAATACCCCACGCGCCTATGAGGGCTCCATGCGGATCGTGAGTCCGTGATTAGTATGCAAAATGATACTATGGGCGATATGCCTTCCTTCGATCATTCGCAGCCTACAAAAGACTCATAGCTTTACCTATTGTTGCTCTTGTTTATGATGTGGAACCATGTGCGGTTACCTTGGTTGTTTCATACATATTTGTAAAAAAACTGGTTTTAAATTGATATGATTTCATTTAAGTACTTTACAGTTTCACATACTAGGTATCTGTTGTACTGACCTCCTTCGGGGCCGCTCATGCCGCAGTGGGAAAGCAGTGCTAGATCCGCATCCTTAGGATCTTTTGCTTTGGTGTCGAGCTCCATCTTCTCCGAGGCTCGACTTTGGGTATGATCTCCCGTTGTTGTAGATAGTTGTACATTCAGGTATGGCGGGCCCGTCCGCCATAGTTGTTTATCTTCAGAGGTCTCAGTAGTCCTATTGTACGCTTGGGATGTAATCGCGATTTTGGTTCATATATATATGCCTAAAGGCTTACACTTTTCCTCGTATAAAATCGTGTCTCATTTTACAAATCGCTTACATGTCTTGTTTTTATATTCCGCTGATTTTCTCTGATGTATGACTACTTGGGTGTCCGGGTAAGGCACCAGTCACGGGCCCCGGAACGGGTCGTGACACTCTCGTAGCTCCGCATAGGCCACCTGGACCCGCATGAGGTATCTCGAATCATAGTCACACAGACCTCCTGAGGTATACCCCGCATCGGAGGGCAGCTTAACCCCCGGTATAACATGTCAAGAGGTGAGTGGTACAATACTAACATAACGGCTTATCGTTAAACAACATAAGCACAATCAAGGGAAACCCCTTTACACAAACATCACAAGATACTAACACACGTAGCATCCTAACATGTTTACTTATCAAATCAACTAGAAAGTATTACAAGGCTATCACCAACCAACATAATCAAGTTATTCACACAAGGTACTTTCTACTTCATGTCCACAAGTTTGGGTTTTTATCCCCAAAGTACTTCATACATTATCTCTTTAAAAGATCCGTTTCTTTCACAAAAGTCACACAATACCCGTAGTATAAAAATAGAGTGACTATCTTTTTAAGTAAACCAAAACACTTCTTTTTGTAAAATCAAGTAACAACATTCTTTTCCAAACGTTCAAGTTTGCCTAATTTCAAATGCTCAAGTTTCTCATTGAAAGGTTTCGTAGTTCATAGTCTTAATTACTTAATAATATAATTTCTTTAAAACAATTTGAGAAACATATGCCTTATGTGTGAGTAGGTTATTCTTGTTCATAACAATCTTATTAAAGCACATGATCTAGGAAATGTAATATCATTTTGTCTCATCTTAGCTTCGTAAGATGTTGAGGTTTCTACTGGTTTTAATAATAATTATTTAGTCAATACATTTCCCTTTATTAGCGCTGTAGTGGTTTGTTCGATACTTATTCTCATTTTCGAAATCCATACAAGGCTTTATAAAACAATTAAGTAAACCGTTCCTTTTATCACTCTTAAGTCGTTATACCTAACTTCTCATAAAGCTAGTATAACTCTTAAGCTTTTAAAACCAAGTATTACTCTTCTTTCAAAAACGATTCTTAATTATTTGAAATACTTCAAGATTCTAATTATTTAGACTTAAGTCAAAAGACATCGCAAGAAACCATCGCTCAGCTAACACACGACGCTCACCGCACTATATATATATATTTTAAAATATCATGCTCAAGAGGATAGGAAGAATCACATACCTCGCGACGATTATCGACAATTAGCAAAACGCTCCATGGCTATAACCCGGCTAGCCTTGTCCACCTTTCAAGTTGAACATGCTACTCGCAGAACTTTCAACCTATAAAGGCCATATACGTCTATCAACGTCTAGACTACTCTGTAGAATATTCTAAGCAATAGGTTCTTAATTCTACTAACATCAGCATTTCCTACCCACAAACTACACAAGTTCATCAGAATACAGTCCTATGTAAGTACAGTTCAATCTTCTTCTTTAGTATTCTTCTGATGTGAGTTCAATTCAATTCTCTTCTCTTATACCATCCTTATATATCTTATACTCATTTCTATACAACTACAGTATGTAATTTCCAATTACGATAGAAGGACAAGAGTATTTACCTCGATAAGCCCAAAATTATCCAAGTTTAAATGTCGATCCTGAGCAACATTTAGCTCCTACTCTGGGTGCTTCAACCCGCTCCAAACAACCCTTTAGAAGTTCTACGCAACTTCTTCTTAATACTTCAACCAATTATGAAGATTTTCCTTAGGGTTTCGTTTAGAGACTAAAATGACATAAGGTAGTATTTCCGAGCCTCACGATAGAGGTAACTTTGGAATACTACAAGGTATAAGGCTAAGGTATTTCTGAATAGTAACAATACTGAGAATACTTTTCTACCAAGGGGGTATTTTACGAGAACAACACTCAAGAGGGGGGGGGGGGTACTTTCGGCTAGCACCACTAGAGAAGGGGGGTATTTCTGGGCAAAGGCCTCACAAAGGGGGAAGGGGAGGCTTGGAAGAAAGCCTTACAAAGGGGGAGAGGGATTTCAAGACTTAGAAAGTGTGGAGTGGATGAAGAAGTCTTCAACTAAGGGGGGGTATTTATAGGGCCTTCAATGGCCAAGATCAAGACAAGTGGTGGGAAAGTGGAGGGTGAAGATTTGCACAAGTTCACCCTAGCCATCTACTCCACAAATCACTCCAAACATTGACCCAAGTTTTAGGCCACAAAACATGCCAAGAAACGTGCTCACTTTCGGCCACAAGACCGCCCACTTGAGGGTGACAAGTGTCGCCCTCTCGTTGGTCCAAAATATTTCATCTCTCGGAAAAATCCACAAAAATTATTAATGTCGAAACCGTAATTTTCTCCTCGCAAAGTCCGGAAAACGTTTCGTCGAAAAACAATTCTTTTCGGGGGTTGTGTACAAATTTTCGTCCCTTGCCTAACTTAAGGCTTAAACTCAGACGCACGCCTCACGCATACTTTGGAAATACGGGGTATAACATTCTCCCCTCCTTAGAAACATTCGTCCCGAATGTTCCTTCTCAAGACGGATAACGATAACGTTCCTCTTAACTTAAACAAGTCGCTAATGCCACACCTGGCCCAAAAACAACACACGCGCAATTACTTAACCCAAGTCCACGAGGAATCACCTCTATTACCACAAAAGCTCCCACCCAAGGTCTAAAAGACACTCCCTTCGCACCTTCATTTCACAAAAGAAATGATCACTTCTATTCTCTTAACACGTGCTCACTTTCTTCCTTACTCGTCGCACTTCTCCTCGCAGACACTCGAACTCTTTCTCATAACTTACCACCTTCTCATATTGCTTCGCTTCAAAATCTGGGTTACTATCTCCAACTTGGTCATCAAGAATCGGGAACACTCGACGGATCTCCGATACTTTTCCGAACATAGCAACAAGAAAGACCGGACGTACTGCTTCCTACGTCGGACGACAATGCCAACTTATAGGCAACCTGGCCTATTCTCCAAAGGATCTGAAAACGCTCTAAGTACCTCAGGCTAAGTTTCTCGCTTTCCAAAACTCGCCACACCTTCCGGTGGTACCTTTAAGAACCACCGCCAACTCAACTCCAAGCGCCGCTGCCGACATCCGCACGACTTCGCTGAATCTGCTACGCTAATAACCTCTTCTCGATAAGCTTCACCCTATCCACATCCCGCAAACAAGTATGAAACAACTATCCAACCTTGCCAACATCTAACCAATCGACCTAAGAACTTACACTTCCGCCCTACAAGGCGCCATAAGGCGACATCCGACATCAAATGGTAGCTATAAAACACTCTCAACAGAGGCAAAATCTCACTACCCCGAAAATCAAAACACCGCCCGAGGTGAATGCGACATCGAGACTCACCCGAAGTTCCTAACCCCGCCGTAAAACTTCCAAAAGAAATAGTCGAACTGGCTACACCGCTGTCAAAAGGTGAAAGTAGGCACTCGCCTTTACAACCTTCCCGATATATAACATCTCGCATAACCCATCGCCGAGTAAACGATCTCGATCGAAAGACAAGATGGGCAGACTCATCGCCCGACCATCGTCGAACACATCCACGAACTCAGACACTGTTAACTAAACTGGGCCTAACACCTCGCGTGACTCACCACCAAGTGACCACCCCGAATCGACCACCACATTACAAAGTCGCTGGTTGACCCGCGACGGCCTCAACCCGGCCGCTATCGCAGAAAACTCTTGTTTCCGATCCATCAATCTCACCATCGAGTCACGAAAACCTAGTGGTCTTCTTAGCTCAACTACCTCTTTCATTTCATACCACTCGTGACTTATCTCACAAACATATCTCACGATACTATGTGTCACGACTGCTCGGCCCGTGATCGTGCCTCACCGGCACCCAAGTAGTCATACATCGAGTAATCTGAAATATAAAGCAAGACATGAAACAGCTTTATAAAATAAGACACGCTTATGTGAGAAAACACGCTTTCTAAGATATATATATAAACATGGTTTAGCAGCTACATCCGATATCGCATAACATGACTACAAACTCTAAGGAAATATACAACTATGGCGATGACAGGCCCCGCCATACCCTCGATCAGGCAAAACTATCTACAACAGGAGATCATACCTAAAAGTAGAGAGCCTCCGAAAAGACGGAGCTCCCGACACCAACGTAGATCCTAAGAATGTGGATCTAGCACTGCTGCTCTTACCGCAAGATGAACGCAGCCCCAAGCGAGGTCAAGCATAACAGTACTAAGTATATGAAATCAGAAATACTTAAATGAAACATATCATTTTAAAAAAGCTTAAAAGATGTATGAAACAACTAAGGAAACCGCATATAGTGCCACATCACAAACAAGAGCAACAATAGGTAAATCAATAGGTCTTTTCTAGATCGAATGATTCAAACAGGCCATTCGCCCATATCATCATTCAAAGAAGCCTAACTCGACTCCCGAGTCCGCATAGGCCACTCACACGGGCCCGCATGAGGTATAACCCCGCATCGAGGGTAGCTACTCCTGCATCGCCCCGACTCGTTGTCCGCACGGCCACATAGATCGCATGAGGCATAACCCCGCATACTAACTCGAACTCTCGTAGCTCCGCATAGGCCCTCGACCCGCATGAGGTATTCTCAATCACGGTCCTGCATCGCCGAAGTCTACCCCGCATCGGAGGGCAGCTTAACCCCTGTGATCATCTCAAGAGGCGAGTGATAGTATACTAACATAACAAATTATCTTTAAACGATATAAGCACAACAAGAATACTTTTTCACAACCATTACAAGACACTAACACACATAGCATCATATCATGTCTACTTATCAAACCATCTTATTATTCTTTTCACAATTCAATATAAGTCCGTTATAAACACATAGGCAAATCGCTTTCTTTTATCAATCTTAAGTGGTTATACTTAACTTCCCATAAGGCTAGTATAACTCTTAAGCTTCGCTTAAAACCAAGTAGTTCTCTTCATAAAATGATTCAAAGATTCTTTGAAATGCTTTCAGATCTTTATTATTCGTGCTTAAGCTGAGGCATTGCAGTTGTTATTCAAAGCTTAAGCCGTGAGGCATTGCCGTAGTTATATATATTGTAAAATATCATGCTTTAGGAAGAATCACATACCTTCTCAAATAAAACCACCGCCAAGTCAATATGTCGCGCAGCAGAGTCACCTATAATAGTCACAGATATCTATCAAAGACTACTCAAGGTCATTCTAAACAGAGGTTCACAATTCTATGGAAAGTCAAGACTTCCTACCCTGAGCTATATAAGTTCATCAGTGGAAAACAAATTCTATGTAAGTACAGCTTGATTATTCTTCTTTAAACCCTTCTACTGTGGTAATACCAATTCTATTCTGTGATATTCTTCTAAGTATTTATACTTATTCTTATACTACAACAAAGATATATTCTCTAATTCAAAAGAGGGTTAGGATTAGTTACCTCAGTAAGCCCAATAATATCCTAGAAAAGTCGCTACTGAGCAAGGTTTTGCTCCTAAGTTGAATGTCTAAAGAAACCTTAGAAGTTCTTCACAACTTCTACTAAGTACTAAGGTATTAGGGCTAGGTATTTTGGGCATTATAACAATACAAGAAGGCAACTTTTCTACCAAGTGGGGTAGATTTCTAGGCTGTGGGGGGAGTTCGCCAAGGGTCACTTAGGCTGTATGGAAGAGGGCTTGGACGAAATGGCTAACAAGGAGAAGTGAGGATTTTCAAGACTTGAAAGTAATTTGTGGACGAAGAACTCTTCATCACTAAGGGTATTTATAGGTCAAGAAGTGGCCAACCAATGGCCAAGATTAAGACAAGTGCAAGGCAAGTGTAGGTGAGGATTAACTATACACAAATATCCTACTAACTCTCGACTTGTGCACAAGGCACAAAAACGTGTTCTCTTAGTCCAAATCGCCCAAACGGACGCATTTCAAGTCCATCAATCGAGGGTGACAAGTGTCGCCTCCCGCTGGTCCAAAATGTTTCGCCTCTAAAAATCCGCAAAATTAGAAATGGCATAGCCGAATTTACCCTACGAAAGTCGTGGAAACGCTTTCGAAAAACTATTCATTTTGCGAGTCAGGCCAAAAAAACGCTTTGCCTAAACTTTAAGGCTAGATTTTTCAGACGTATTCCCCACGCATATACTCGGAAATACGGTATAACATTCTCCTCCTTAGAAACATTCGTCCCGAATGTTCCTTCCCAAGACGCTTAACGATAAGATTCTTCATAACTTAAATGGCTTGTAAATGCCACACACGCCACAGAGCAACACTTAGGCGTAAACGATAACTAAAATTTACAAGCAGGAAAGTGAATTACCCGGAGGCGTGGGAATAGTGAGGATACTTCGCCTCATGTCCTTCTCGCTTCCCACGCCATCTCCTCCCCGAGCTCGCTCCGCCACAAGACTGACGGCCACGCCCTTCGTCCGCAGACGCCTAACTCGACGATCGACTATCGCGCATGGAATCTCTCATACGATAACCCCACACCGACATCGCCAATCGGTGTACCCTAGATGGATCCCCGATACATCTCCTCAAAGATAGACACGCGAAAATCGGATGCACCGCTTCCAGACGGACGGCAGATTCAACTCATAGGCAACCTTGCCTACCTCGCGACAATCAAACGCCCAATGTACCTAGGGCCGAGTTTCCTTCTTCCCGATCTCATCACACCCTTCATGGGTGACACCTTTAGAAAACCCAATCATGAACTCGAACTCAAGATGCCGACGACGATGATCTCGATACGATTCGCCGACTCGAGCCATTAATAGCCGCCTGATAAGCTTCACCTTATCCATCGCTCACGTATCAACCGTCCCACTAGCCGCACTCGCCCACATCGAACCAACCTATAGGCGACCGCACTTCCTCCCATACAAGGCCTCATAAGGCGCCATCTCGAATACTGAGTGGTAGCTATTATTATACGCAAACTCAACTAGAGGCAAATGATCCTCCCAACTACCATCGAAACATTAACACAGTGCTCGCAGATATCCTCAAGAGTTCGATAAGGCGCTCGTCGTCCGCTCGCTCGTGGATGAAATGCAAGATTGTGCTCACTCAAGGCCCCTAAACCTCTCGAAGGACTCTCTGTTAGCCAGAACCGGGCTCTCGTTCGATATGATCGGGTAGGACCTACGCACCGACGATCTCTGATGTAAAGTCCGCATAATCCTCACCAAAAAGTCGCCCCGACGGAAGAAAGTGGGCTGATTTCGCCACCGCCGACGATAACCCATATAGAATCATGCCTCTCCGAGCGCGAGGTAATACCGTGACGAAGTCCATGTTGATTACCTCCCACTTCCGTGCCGATCTCAATCGTCAGAATAAACCACTGTGCCTCGTGCTCTACCTTCACCGCCGACAACACGGCACCGAGCTACGAACTCGCAACGCCTCTCTTCAAGCCATCCCACCAATACACAGATCTAAGCGTCGTGGTACATCTTGGTCGACTTCGACGGATAGAGTAACGCGCGCGCGGCTTCCCAAGAACTCCGCCAAGTCCTCAAACATCCGAACACACACCGCCAAACCTTAGCACCCCATCAAAGCTATCTCAAAAGGACCTTGCCTCACGTAAGAGTCAGATCACGATATCGAATCAAAGCCGATCTCGAATCGCCGCTTCTTCACCTCTCGACGACGGAAGACTCGCAACCTCACGAACTCTAACCCCATCGCTATCGTAATCAATCAAACGGACACCAAGGCTCGCTAATCGATGCAAATCACTAACCATGTCCTCCTCTCTAGCCGCACATCCGATAGGCTCCCATCGACCTACGACTAAGAGCATCTCACACAACATCGCCTTCCCGTGGTACAGATATCAACATCGTAATCTTTAAGCAACTCTAACCACCGCTCGCCGTGAAGTTCGCCTCCTCTGGTCAAGATATACCGAGGCTCTTGTGGTCCGTATAAATATCCACGTGAACCCCATACAAATAGTGCCTCCGCATCTTCAAAGCGTGAATCACACCGCTAACTCCAAATCACGCGGGTAGTTCCTCTCGTGTTTCTTCACCGCCGACGATATGTTATAACTCGCCATGCCGCATCAACACACATCCCAACCCGATGCCCGACGATCACAATACACAACATAACCGTCTCGACCTCCGGAAGAGTAAGAACGGGCGGCCACAATCTCTCTTTCAAAGAATCGAAACCCCGCCACAAGCATCACCCATCGAACTTGGCCGCTTTCGAGTCACTTAGTCAACGGTGCGTAGATAAGCAAACTTCTCCACGAACCGATAATAACTCCGCAAGGCCCGTAAAATCGCGAACCTCGCCTGAGTAGTAGGTTCAGGCCAAGTCCTCGATCGCTTCGATTCGCCAGATTCACTAATGCCATCACCCGATAATATGCCCAAGAAACGCCATCAAGTCAACCAAAACTCACATTTGGAAAACTTGGCGATAGCCGCTGTCCCGAGAATCACAAGACAGCCTCAAATGCCCGCATGCTCCCGCTCCGAGCGAGAATAAACCAAGATATCATCAATGAACACTATCACAAACGTGTTCAAAATGGTTTGAACACTGGCTCATCAAATCCATGAATACCACGAGCATCGTCAACCCAAAAGACATGACCGAACTCATAATGCCCGCATCGTCCCGAATGCACCCTAGTGGACATCCACCTCTCGACTCGCACTGATGATAGCCCGATCGCAGATCAATCTGAGAAACATCTCGCACTCGCAACCGGTCGAACAAATCATCAATCCCGGAAGGGGTATTCGTTTTAATGGTCACCTTGTTCACCGTCAGATCAACACATGCGCAGCTGCCCCGCCCTTCTTCTTCACTTAACACACGGCGCTTCCTGCGGAGAAACACTAGGCCTAATGAAGCCATTCTCCAAAGAAATCCCTGCCGGTCCTTCAACTCTCTCAACTCGGCAGTGCCATTCAGATGGCGAATGGAAATAGCCGAGTGTCCGCAATATGTCAATACAAAACTCAATCTCCTCTCGTGAGGGATACCCGAGGTCATCCGAAACACGCCTGGGAACTCGCCGATCATCGAATCGATCAAAATCTGGTACCGCAGCCTTCGTGATCAAACACCCGAACGACGGTAGATATACCCTTTCGCACTATCTTCCTAGCCTTGAGGTAGGAAATAAACCTACCCTCTACGATACCGCGTCTCTCCCACTCAACAACCGGCCTCAGAAACCGAACCGCATTACTTTCTCGCAGCTTACATTGGCGTAGTGAAGCTAGCCAATCCATCCCCATAATCACGCCGGTCAATCATCTCCAACTCTATCAAGTCGCCAGTGGTCCGACGATCAGAAATGGTCACAGACAAGCTCTATATACCCGCCGAAGCACATCGAATCACCCATCGCGTGGCTACCTCGAAGGATCTATGGACTCGTGCTCTATCCCTATCCTACTAGCAACAAGCGGAGATATATAGGACAGAGTAGAACCCGATCTATCAAGGCATAAACATCAAACCAGAACCGATAAGGTACCGTGATTTACATCGTGAAGCTCTCCCGATCCTCGCTTTACCGGACAAAGCATAAATGCGTTCTAAGGACCGCTAGAATCGACCCGAGCCACGACCGCCGCACTGGCCGACCCACGAGCACTCGCCTCCGGGCGAGTAATCGTAGGAGATGATGAAACGACAACAAACTCGGCGTCGAGCCCTACCACCGCCGCTTCGGCCTGATACTTTTCGCAGTGACTCGCCGCCACAATCAGAATAAGCTCCAAAAGTAGTACCACACTTCCGTAATGGGATCTACCGCATCGCCACACTGGGTGGTCCCGATCGCCGCACTCGCTACTCGACGCTCAAGCCTGGCCCCGGTTCGCCTCAAAACTCGGGCCGTGGCCGAGGACGGCAGAGTGCTCGAGCCGGCCGCGGTGCGACCTAGATCGCCGAGGCCGCCACCACGATAACCACCAAGACCCTCCCGCCCCGCCTTCTTCTCGCCGTCGGCCCACTCGCCGACCTTCGCGCCTCGCATCCAAGGGCGCGAGCTCGCATGCGCGTAATGTCCATACCCGGCCGAGAGAAACCCCGCATACGACTCGCCATATAGTCGCTTCAGCCCTGACATACGGTACCCTATCCTCCATATTCGCTACTAATGCCGGGACATATCGAGCCAATGAATCAAACTCGACATTGTACTCCCGACAAGGCCCTTCTCGCCTCGAGTAAAAATCTATCCGCCCGCGCCTCCTCATCCGCGAGGCAAGAAGTGAGCGAGGAAAGCCTCGAGAACTCATCCCAAGTAGCCGGGACGCTGCGGTTTCCTGATAACTCCCATGATCAAACCAATCGATCGCAGATCACGCACCGATGCGAACCGGCGTCACAGACTGCCTCGAGGCCTTGATCACCCTCACGATCCTTCAAGCCGACGGATGAACTCGCGATCATCCTCCGCCGACCAGAAAACTCGCGGGCTACAACTCAAGAAATCTCAGAGCCTCAAACTATTCGCCTCGTACCACGCGCGATCGAGCCGAGCTGAACCGAATCGCCAGATCCACCTCTCTCAGACGGGCCACAACTTTAGCCAAAAGTCGGGCCATCTCTCAGGTTCCTAACCTCCGCCTGTGCCGGGGATGCGAGGCGCGGTACTGTGGTTCCGCTGGGCCGGGCGGCGCCATGTAACTCGCTGCCTCTCGTATAGATCGGCTCGAGCCTCGTGACTCGGGTGTCTCGCTAGCGCCTCCTGGCCGCTTGCCCTTCCGGGCCCTGCCGCTTTACGCGAGGCATAATCGTACAGAAAGGAATACGTTAGAGGGGTCCAACCTATAACACGCCTCTAAAGCACGATCTCGTAATGAGAAGAATGGAAACCAATCCTAAATATCCTATAGCCTCCTCGATTATCGCGGTGCACAACACACCGATAATCAAGACTTACTAGATACGGTCAGACACTTTCCGAGGATTAATCGCTTCGATACCACTTTTTGTCACGACTCGCCCGGTTCGTGGATCGTGCCTTACCGGCACCCAAGTAGTCATACATCGAGTAATCACGGAAATATAAAGCAAGACATGAAATGCTTTATAAAATAAGACACATTTATGAGAAAACACGCTTTCTAAGATATATATATATAAACAGTGGTTTAGCAGCTACATCCGACATCGCATAACATGACTACGCACTTAAGGAAATATACAACTATGGCGACAGGCCCCGCCATACCCCGATCTGGCAAAACTATCTACAACAGGAGATCATACCTAAAAGTAGAGCCTCCTAAAAGACGGAGCTCCCGACACCAACGTAGATCCTAAGAACGTGGATCTAGCACTGCCGCCCTTACCGCTGCAGATGAACGCAGCCTCAAGCGAGGTCAAGATAACAGTACTAAGTATATGAAATCAGAAATACTTAAATGAAACATATCATTTTAAAAACAGCTTTGCAAGATGTATGAAACAACCAAGGAAACCGCATATAAGCCACATCACAAACAAGAGCAACAATAGGTAAATCAGAATAGGTCTTTTCTAGATCGCGAATGATTCGAAACAGGGCCATTCGCCCATATCATCATTCAGCAAGCCTAATCCTGGACTCCCGGAGTCCGCATAGGCCACTCACATGGGCCCGCATGAGGTATAACCCCGCATCGAGGGTAGCTACTCCTGCATCGCCCCGACTCGTTGTCCGCATGGCCACATAGACCGCATGCAGGCATAACCCCGCATACTAACTCGAACTCTCGTAGCCCAAGATAGGCCCCTCGACCCGCATGCAGGTATTCTCGAATCACGGTCCTGCATCGCCGAGTCTACCCCAGACGGAGGGCGCTTAACCCCTGTGATCATCTCAAGAGGCGAGTGATAGTATACTAACATAACAGCTTATCTTTAAACGACATAAGCGCAACAAGAATACTCTTTTTCACAACCATTACAAGACACTAACACACATAGCATCATATCATGTCTACTTATCAAACCATCTTATTATTCTTTTCACAATTCAATATAAGTCCGTTATAAACACATAGGCAACCTGCTTTTATCAATCTTAAGTGGTTATACTTAACTTCCCATAAGGCTAGTATAACTCTTAAGCTTCGCTTAAAAACCAAGTAGTTCTCTTCATAAAATGATTCAAGATTCTTTGAAATGCTTTCGATCTTTATTATTCAAAGCTTAAGCCACAGGCATCGCTGCCGTAAGTTATTCGTGCTTAAGCTTGAGGCATTGCCGTAGTTATATATATTGTAAAATATCATGCTTTAGGAAGAATCACATACCTCCTCAAATAAAACCACCGCCAAGTCAATATGTCACACAGAGTCACCATAATAGTCACCGATATCTATCAAAGACTACTCAAGGTCATTCTAAACAGAGGGTTCACAATTCTATGGAAAGTCAAAGCACTTCCTACCCGTGAGCTATATAAGTTCATCATGAAAACAAATTCCATGTAAGTACGCTTGATTATTCTTCTTTAAACCCTTCTACCGTGGTAACAGCTCAATTCTATTCGTGATATTCTTCTAAGTATTTATACTTATTCTTATACTACAACAAGATATATTCTCTAATTCAAAAGAGGGTTAGGATTAGTTACCTCAGAACCCAATAATATCCTAGAAAAGTCGCACCGAGCAAGGTTTTGCTCTAAGTCAATGCTCCAAAGAAACCTTAGAAGTTCTTCACAACTTCTACTAAGTACTAAGGTATTAGGGCTGTGGTATTTTGGGCATTATAACAATACAAGAAGGCAACTTTTCTACCAAGAGTGGGGTAGATTTCGGCTAGCCCGCCAAGGGTCACTTAGGCTGTAGGGGAAGAGGGCTTGACGAAATGGCTAACAAGGAGAATGGAGGATTTTCAAGACTTGAAAGTAATTTGTGGACGAAGAACTCTTCATCACTAAGGGGTATTTATAGGTCAAGAAGTGGCCAACCAATGGCCAAGATTAAGACAAGTGCAAGGCAAGTGTAAAGAGGATTAACTATACACAAATATCCTACCAACTCTTGACTTGTGCACAAGGCACAAAAACGTGTTCTCCTTAGTCCAAATCGCCCAAACGGACGCATTTCAAGTCCATCAATCGGAGGTGACAAGTGTCGCCTCCCGCTGGTCCAAAATGTTTCATCTCTAAAAATCCGCAAAAATTAGAAATGGCATAGCCGAATTTACCCTACAAAGTCGTGGAAACGCTTCGCCTAAAACTATTCATTTTGTGAGTCAGGCCCAAAAAAACGCTTTGCCTAAACTTTAAGGCTAGACTTCAGACGATTCTCACGCATATACCGGAAATACGGTATAACACTATGCACCGATAAGGGTCAAAAATAAAATAAATCTTTTACTCGAGACGGCCCCGCTCTAAGGTCTCCACGCATAACATTCTAAGGCTCACACTTTCCCTATCCCCAATCTTACCCTTTTAACTAACCATGATTTCTAATCACAATTTACACAATGCTATCTGAACATAACACTTAAGATATACTCATCTTATCATACATACAAATCTCTAGAGGGTTAAGGATGTACCAGATTCATCGCTTCACTACCCTTTGTCGCTCTAATCAATCCTCGGCGCGATAGCTAGCGTGATGAACTAGCCGATCCCGGCTGAGTTTCTACATCCGCGCCACCTCCGTCCGACAATTTTCGCAAAATGGCCCCGCTGGCCGTAAAAAACAAGCCGCCAAGAAGTACGACACTCCCACAATGACACTTACCACAACACCACACCGGCGGGTGGCCTCCGCTAACACCCTTCCTCTCCGAACATCAACCGAATCGACCGTAGTCGAGTCTTCCTACTTGCATCCCTCCTACTAGGACACCCTTTCGACACATGGCCCTGACGGTCGCAGTTAAAACAAGCACCAACAAAAAGATGACATTCCCGACGACGCCGCCATACTGCGGAACACCGAGGAAAATCTGAACCTACGGCTAGAACCTACGATAGTCAGGAACTAAGCTCGAGCTCACCAACTCGTGATACCCCGAACGCCCCAAGTCCGTGGAGGACCACTCAGACCAAGTGAGGCGCATAACCACCTCATGGCCGGTATGTCCGCCGAAAGTTACTATCACGACCCGAACCCGGGCCCGTGACTGGTGGCTTACCCCGGGCACCCAAGTAGACATACATCATAGTAATCAGCGGAATATACAACAAGACATAAAATAACATGAAGTGTGAAACAGTTATCTGAGAAAAGTTGCCTTTCGGCATATATATATAAAAACTTAAAACCGAACAGTTACATCCCTTTTACAAACTCGCCACAACAAGATTACTGCACTCTAAGAATGATATGACAACAATGGCGGGACAGGGCCCCGCCATACCCCTGAATGTAAGTACCTACAACGACAGAGGACTATACCACTGATAAGCCTCCGGAGAAACGGAGCTTCCCAAACGCCGAATCAGGACCCTACGAGCGAGGATCAACAATCGTGTACTTACCGCAGCATTTAACGCACCCGGCGAGGTCAGATAACAGTACCAAGTATGTGAAATCAAAATATCAGAATGAAATCATAGTAGTCTATATAAAGCAGAGACATGTATGATAACTAAACAACAGCCACAATAAATAAGCCATGTCAAGTCGTGACTCACGCCTCAAAGTCATCACTCAAAATATAACTATGGGTCTCACGCCCACAACATCAATCATGCCCGTGTAATACCTTCATAACTGCAGTAAGTCTATTATATAACAGCACCAAGGAATACACCTGAACACCAGGTCCCAACTGTGTTATAATAAAACCGTACGGAAAGTACGAAGGCATAGCCGACTAATAAAACCCACGCATCAAGCGTCATAAATCGATTACGAGATCCGCTTCAGCCGCCATGATCGGCCGCCACTCGCCCGCAGATCTAATGCGCGCCTAGTCCTCGAAACTCCGCAGCCTCCGCATAGGCCACTCACATAGGCCCGCATGAGGTATTCCCCGCATCGAGGGTAGCTACTCCCCGGCATCGTCCCGGACTCGCAGTCTGCATGGCCACATAGACCGCATGACCACATAGGCCGCACACTAACTCGAACTCGTAGTTCGCATAGTCCCCGACCCGCATGAGGTATTCTCAATCATAGTCACAGCATCGCCTCGAGTCTACCCCCAGACGGAGGCGCCTTAACCCCGTGATCATGTCAAGAGGTGAGTGATATAATATACTAACATAACAGCTTATCGTTAAACAACATAAGCACAACAAGGGAAACCCCTTTACACAAACATCACAAGACACTAACACACGTAGCATCCTAACATGTTTACTTATCAAATCGACAAGAAAGTATTACAAGGCTATCACAAACCAACACAATCAAGTTATTCACACAAGGCACTTCCTACTTTATGTCAACAATTTCGGGTTTTTATCCCCAATGTACTTCATACGTTAATTCTTTAAAAGATCCGTTTCTTTCATAGAAGTCACACAATACCCGTAGTATAAAAATAGAGTGACTATCTTTATAAGTAAACCAAAACACTTCTCTTGTAAAATCAAGTAGCAACATTCTTTTCCAAACGTTCAAGTTTGCCTAATGTCAAATGTTTAAGTTTCTCATTTTCAAAAGGTTTCGTAGTTCATAGTCTTAATCACTTAATAATATAATTCTCTTTTTACAACCATTTGAGAAACATATGCCTTATGTGTGAGTAGTTAATTCTTGTTCATAACAATCTTATTAAAGCAGCTATGATCTAGGAAATGTAATATCATTTTGTCTCATCTTAGCTTCTATGCAGATGGAGGTTTCTACTGGTTTTAATAATACTTAATTAGTCAAAACATTTCCCTTTATTAACGCTGCAGTGGTTTGTTCGATACTTATTCGATTTTCAAATCAAGAAACATTATTCCTTTTAAAGACCAAGTACTCATTACTCACGAATGAGGTTTCACTCTTTTTAACAAAATTCATATTAATTCAATTAAGTCAAGTCTCTTATCTTTTAAGATCAAGTCTCTTAACTTCTAAATCAATAAACCATTCTTTTTATCTCTCTTAAGTCGTTATACCTAACTTCCCATAAAGCTAGTATAACTCTTAAGCTTTTAAAACCAAGTATTACTCTTCTTTCAAAAACGTGTCTTAATCCTTTTGAAATACTTCAAGACTCATATTATTTAGACTCAAGTCAAAAGACATCGCAAGAAACCACGCTCGCTAACACACGACGCCTACCGCACTATATATATTCTTTTAAAATATCATGCTCAAGAGGATAGGAAGAATCACATACCTCGCGACGATTATCGACTATTAGCAAAACGCCCACCGCTTATAACCCTGGCTAGCCTTGTCCACCTTTCAAGAGAACACGCCATCGCAGATTTCAACCTATAACGGTTATATGTGTATCAACTTCTAGACTACTCAGAGAATATTCTAAGCAGAGGTTCTCTATTCTACTTAAAAATCGGGCAGCACTTCCCTACCCGTTAAGCTACACAAGTTCATCAGAAATACACCATGTAAGTACGCTTTAAACTTCTCCTTTAATTTTCTTCCGACGTGATTTCGCCAAGTCTTTTCAGAATATCCTTCTATTACGCTCAATTCTCTTCTATGAATCTTACTTTCATTTCTATACTACTACAAAGATGTAATTTCCAATTACAATATAAGGACAAGAGTATTTACCTCGATAAGCCCAAAATTATCCAAGTTCTAACGTCGATCCCGAGCAACGCTTAGCTCCTACTCGGGTGCTCCAACCCGCTCCAAACAACCCTTAGAAGTTCTACGCAACTTCTTCTTAATACTTCAACCGCCATGAAGATTTTCCTTAGGGTTTCGCTTTGTAGGATCAAGGGAAGTATAGTAGTACTTCGGGCTTTTAGTATAGTGGATAACCTTGGAATACTACAAGGTATTTGGGCCAAGGTATTTTGGAATAGTAACTATACTTGGAGAGTATTTTTCACTGTGGGGGTATTTTACGAGAGCTTCAAGTGGGGAGACTTCTACCAAAAGGCCTTCTCAAGGGAGGTGCTCTGACGAGAGCCTCCAAAAGGGGGGGAAGGGTTTTCAAGACTTAGGAAATTTTGTGGATGAAGAAGTCTTCAACAGCTGGTATTTATAGCCAACCAATGGCCAAGATCAAGACAAGTGGGAAAGTGGAAGGTCAAGATTTACCCATGTACCTTATCCAACTACTACACAAAATATCACAAATATCCTACCTACTCCAAGACTTTAAAATCGCCCAAATGATGCTCACAAACCGCCAACTCGAGGGTGACAAGTGTCGCCTCTCGTTGGTCCAAAATATTTCATATCTCGTAAAAATCCGCAAAAATAATTAATGTTGCTGTAATTTTCCCTTCGCAGTTTGGAAAACGCTTGCCTGAAAAAACAATTCTTTTGGTAGTCAGGCATAAATATTTTCGTCCCTTGCCTAACCTAAGGCTTAAACTTTTGTACGTACGTCCTCACGTACATACTCTGGAAATACGTGGTATAACATTCTCCCCTCCTTAGAAACATCCATCCCGAATGTTCCTTCTCAAGACGGATAACAATAAAGTTCCCCATAGCTTAACCAGTTTGCAAATGCCACACATGGCCACGTAAAAACACCCAAGCAAATACTTACATCCAAGTCCACGAGGAATCACCTCTAACATCACAAAAGCTCCCACCCAAGGTCTAAAAGATACTCCTTCGTGATCTTTCTTTACAAACGAAATGATCACTCCTATGTTCTTAACACATGCTCGCTTCTTCCCTTACTGTCGCACTTTCTCGCACACTCAACTCTTTCTAATAACTTACCACATTTCATATCGCTCGCTTTCCAAATCTCCGGGTTACTACCTCCAACTTGGTCATCATTAATCGGGAACACTGACGGATCTCCGATACTTTCCGAACATAGCAACACGAAAGACCGGACGATCGCTTCCTAAGCCTGACGAAAATGCTAACCTATAGGCAACTTGGCCTATCCTCCAAAGGATCTGAAAACGCTCCAAGTACCTCAGGCTAAGTTTCCTTTGTTTTCCAAAAACTTGTCACACCCTTTCCGGGGTGGTACCTTCAAGAAGACCCACCGTCAACCTGAACTCCAAGCATCGCCGATTATCCGCACGACTTCGCTGACTCGAGCCGCTAATAACCTCTCCCCGGATAAGCTTCACCCTATCCACACCGCTGGAACAAGTATGAACCAACTATCCGACCTTGCCAACATCGAACCAATCGACCAAGAACTTACACTTCCGCTTCTACAAGACGCCATAAGGTGACATCCGAACATCGATATGGTAGCTATTATAATACACACTCAACCAAGAGGCGAATAATCCTACCTACCTCAAATCAAAAACACCGCCCGAGGGTGAATGCGACATCGATACTCACCGAAGTTCCTAACCCCGCTCGTAAAACCTCCGTAAAAGAAACAAACAGAACCGGCTCCACCGTCATACAGGTGAAAGAGGCACCTCGTGCAGCCTTACAACCTTCCCGTATAAAATCTCGCATAACCCTTTGCCGAGTAAACGGCCCTACCGAAGACAAGATGGGTCGACTCTCATCGCCCGACCATCGTCGAACGCATCCACGAACTCAGACTGTTAACTAAACTGGGCCTAACACCCTCGTGATTCTACCACCAAGTGACCACTCGAATCGACACCACCATATTACGTGTCGCCGGTTGACCCGGGATCGGCCCTCAACCCGACCCACCATCGCAAGAAAACTCTTGTTCCCGATCCTAACAATCTCACTAATCAAGTTACGAAACCTAGTGGTCTTCTTAGCTCAACTACCCTCTTCATTCCACACTACTCGTGACTTATCACACAATTATATCTCACGCGCACTATGCACTCCGATAAGGGTCAAACATAAAAATACATCATTTACTCGAGATGGCCTTACCTCTAAGGTCTCCACGTATAAAACTCTAAGGCTCATACTTTCCCTATCCCCAATCTTACCCTTTTAACTAACCATGATTTCTAATCACAATTTACACAATGTTATCTGAACGTAACACTTTAAGATATACTTATCGATCACACATACTAATCTCTAGAGGGTTGGATATACCAGATTTATCGCTTCACTCCTCTCGCCGCTCTAATCAATCCCGCCTCTGGGCGATAGCTAGGAAAGGTGACGAACCAGCCACCGATCCCGGCGTCGAGTCTCTACATCCGCGCCACCTCCGGCCTGACAATTTCCGCAAATGGCTCGCCGGCCGCAAGCATAACAAGTTGTCGAAGAAGCACGACACTCCCACAATGACATCTACCACAACGGCCACACCGGCGGGTGGCCTCTCGCTAGCACCCTTCCTCTCCGAACCATCAATCCTGGCCGGAACCGACGCGGTATTTGTGAATCAAGCCTCGAGCTCACCAACTCCTCGTGATACCCCGAACGCCCCGCACTTCGGAGGACCATTCTCAGATCGCGGAGGCGCATATCCAGTCACGAGGCGATTCGCCGAAAGTTACCAAAGGACCTCGTTCTCGACCTCTTCTCGATTCGTTAATCCGCCGATCTCTACGCTCGCGTGCCGCGCATAAGCTCGCACGCGCAATATCCATGCCATCAAGAGCTACTCTTGCACAACCTTTCTTTAGATAGTCATCAAGACCCGTGATATATCTGCACTCTACATTCTCTCGGTTGCTAAAATCCTAGCTAGTAATGTGTCCATTCCTTTGTAATCCATATTCTTTGTTCCTGGCCGAACCAAGGCTCATATATCATGGCCGCAGAGGAATCGCTGCCGCAGCTAAACTCTACTGGCTGGCGACGCCGCAGTAACTCCTCGAACGAAGCACCACCCAGTGTGATGATTGGCCTCGGCCCTAGTAACCTCTATGCTCTACTCAGCCTCCTACGCTTTGCCCTTCTGGGCCCGGGTTTCCTTACGCGGAGGCATAACTGGTAGAATACCTTCCTCACTGCCGTAAGTCTATTATATAAAAGCACCAAGGAATACACATGAACACCAGGTCCCATGTAACGACCTGCCCGGCCCGCATCGTGCCTTATCCTGCACCCTAGTGATACAATCATCAGAGAAAACCAGCGGAAAATAAAACTTTAAACATGAAACAAGATATATGAACATAAAACAGGCCAACCCAACGGTTACCTTCCAATAACATGTATAAATACAACTCTTACAAAACAAACAGTTTAATCCTTTTTTTTTTTTTTACAAACCCTGCCCACAACAAAGATTTCATGCACTTAAGATTTACAACAACTATGACGGACAGGTCCCGCCATACCCCGAATGTACAAGAACCTACAACTCAGTGGAACACATACTAAAAGATAAGCCTCCGAGAAACGAGCTTCCCAAAACGCTGAATCGAGATCCTAAGAGCGAGGATCCACGACCGACGACTTCTACCACGCATTTAACGCACTTCCGGGCGAGGTCAAGATAACAGTACCAAGTATGTGAAATCAGAAAATATCAGAATGAAATCATACTAGTCTAAATAAAGCAGAGACATGTATGATAACCAAACTACGCTCACAACATAAAAGCAAATATGTCCAACGTGACTCACGCCTCAAGTCATCACTCAAATATAACTACGGGTCTCACGCCCACAACATCAATCATGTTCAGATCACGGCCGCATGCCCCTAATTCGTGATCGGCAGACATGTCCATGATGCAACAATAATACCAATGCCCCACGGCCACATGCCCCTAATTTACCTGTAGACACGCCCACGTGACATCAACAATAATATATCGGTGATCAACCCCGCCGCACGGCCACGCCCCGAATTTACTCGCAGACATGTCCATGTAACACAATAACAATATATCGTAATCAACCCGACCGCACGGCCGCATGCCCCTAATATCGTGACGGTGTAGACACGTCCATGTGACATCAACAACAAGACATTAATCAAATGGAAACATACCCGTGGAATTCTCCATCACCGCCAAAGACGCCCAAGTAAGTTCTCAATAAGTCGACCGCCTCTATCGAGACGCCAGAATACGTAAATACCACACTTGCACAACAAAGGCTATCATCACAAGCATAGGCAAGTTTCACAACAACAAGCATAGGCAAGTTTCACAACAACAAGCATAGTAAGTTTCACACAACTCAAAGTACTTTCATTTTACGCCAAAGTCCGGTTTTAACCCCAAAGTACTACATACGTTAAGTTCTTTTAAAAGAGATCCATTACTTTTATAAAAGTCACCCTATACCCGTAGATTAGAATGACCAACCCACATTCCTTTTCAAAATCAAGTAACAACATTCTTTCCTAAGTTCCAGCTTGCCTAGTTTCAATTACTCAAGCTTCTCATTTTCAAATGCTCAAGTCACTTATTTTAGAAAGGTTTCATAACTCATAGTCTTAATCTCTTTTAAAGCAATCGAGTAACATATGTCATATATGTGAGTAGTTTATTCTTGTTTATAACGATCTTATTACAAAGACCATGATCTAGAAAATGTAATATCATTTTGTCTTATCTTAGCTTCTACGCAGATTTGAGGTTTCTACCGGTTTTAATACAACACATCATTATTCAATACATTTTCCTTTATTAACGCCGCAATGGTCTGTCGATACACATTCGATTCCCAAATCAAGAAACATTATCCCTTTAAAACCAAGTACTCATTACTCACGAATGAGGTTTCACACAAACATCCACATTAAAACAAATAAGTTAAGTCTCTTATCTTATAAGATCAAGTCTCTTAACTTCTAACATCAAGAAACCATTTTCACTTACATAAGGTCGTTATAACTAACTTCCCATAAAGCTATTATAACACCCTATGTTTTAAACCAACCAAATCACTTAGCACACGACGCTCACCGCATTACATAGTTTACAACAATCATGCTAGAAAAGATATAAGAGGTTCACATACCGCGACGATTTATCGACAATAAGCAAAATGCTCCAAGTACTACAACCTTGCTAGCCCTTTCCACTCCTCGAGTAGAATACGCTACTCTTAGTACTTTCACCTATAAAGGTCACAAACGCCTATTAACCCCAAAACACAAGTTTCTATCTTTCTACGTAAAATTCAAGAAGACTCCCGCAACAACAGAAATCTCCTCTCTATCGAGGCCGGCCACCAAGCCAACCAGTGGGGTTTACACGCCTAACCTGACGTACAATTCTACTCAAAGAATACTACACAAGTTCATCGCAATACACCCCATGTAAATACAAATGCCGCTTCTTTATTCTTCAGCTTAAGTCAAAAGACATTGCCAAATACAAAGTATAGTTCCATATATAGTATACTTCAACTATATATTCTAACAAACATGTAATTTCCAATTACAATAGAGGACAAGATAATTACCTCGATAAGCCCAAAATTATCCAAGTTATAATGTCGATCCCGAGCAAGGTTTAGCTCCTACCCCGCGCCTAAACAACCCTTAGAAGTTCTAACTAACTTCTACTCAAATACTTCAACCAACTATGAAGATTTCCTTGTGGTTTCTGGCTTGAGACTAAAGGACAAAAGGTAGTATTTCCTGACTCTACGAAAGAGGTATCTTTGGAATACTACAAGGTACAAGGCTAAGGTATTTTGGGCATTATAACAATACTAGAGAAGTATTTCAATACCACATGAGGGGTATTATACGAAACAACTAGGCAGTGGGGTACCCTACTGCCAAGGCACCACAAAGTGGGAGGAGGAGGCCCTCGGCCAAGACTCTCAAAAGAGTGGATGAGCTGGACGAACTCAACACTCAGAGGAGGGAGGGATTTTAGGCTTGAAGGTTTCATTTGTGGACGAAGAGTTCATCAACATAAGTGGGTATTTATAGCAAAACCAAAGGCCAACCAAGTGGCCAAGATCCTTCCAAGTGTATAGCAAGTGTAAGTGGCAAGATCGCCAGTTGTAACGCCCAACCCGGCCCAAGCATCGTGCCTTACCCCGGCACCCTAGTGATACAACATCGAGAAAACCAATGGAAAATAAAACACGAGTCATGAAACAAGAGATATAATAAATAAACAAAGCAACCAAAACAATTGCCTTCAACATATACACAAAAACCCAATAGCTTATCCTTTACAAACCCCGCCCACAACAAAGGCATGCACTTAAGATTTACAACAACTATGACGGATGTGGCTTCGCCATACCCCAATGTACAAGAACCTACAACTCGTGGAAACATACCAAAGATAAGCCTCCAAGGAACGAGCTTTCCAACACGCTAAATGAGATCCTATGAAGGATCCACGATCGACGTACTTCTACCATGCAGATGAACGCAGCCCCGGGCGAGGTCAAGATAACAGTACCAAGTATGTGAAATCAGAAAATATCAGAAATGAAATCATACTAGTCTATAAAAGCCGAGCTATGATGATAACCAAACTTACGGCTCACAACATAAAAACAAATATGTCAAGTCGTGACTCACGCCTCAAAGTCACCACTAAATATAACTACGGGTCTCACGCCCACAACATCCATCATGTTCGATCACGGCCGCATGCCCCTAATATCGCTTCTGCAGACATGTCCATGATGCAACAATAAGGCCGCATGGCCACGCCCGGACATCGTGACGGCAGACATGCCCATGTAACCTCAATAACAATATACTGGTGGTCAACCCCGCCGCACGCCACATGTCCCCTGAACATCAGACGGTGTAGACACGCCCATGTTGCGCAATAACCATATATCGGTAATCAACCCGCCGCACGGCCGCACGCCCCTAATATCAGACGGCAGATACGCCCATGTGATATCAACAACAAGACAAGAATCAAAATGGAAACATACCCGTGGAATTTCCATCACCGCCAAAGACGCCCCAAGAAGTTCTCAATAAGTCAACCGCCTCATCGAGACGCCAGAATACGTAAATACCAACAAAGGCTATCATCACAAGATAGGCAAGTTTCACAACAACAAGCATAGGCAAGTTTCACAACAACAAGATAGGCAAGTTTCACAACAACAAGCATAAGCAAGTTTCACACAACTCAAAGTACTTTCATTTTACGCCAAAGTCCGGTTTTTAACCCCAAAGTACTACATACGCTAAGTTCTTTAAAAGAGATCCATTACTTTTATAAAATCACCCTATACCCGTAGTATTAGAATGACCAACCCACATTCCTTTTCAAAATCAAGTAACAACATTCTTTTCCTAAGTTCCGCTTTGCCTAGTTTCAATTACTCAAGCTTCTCATTTTCAAATGCTCAAGTCACTTATTTTAGAAAGGTTTCATAACTCATAGTCTTAATCTCTTTTAAAGCAATTGAGTAACATATGTCATATATGTGAGTAGTTTATTCTTGTTTATAACGATCTTATTACAAAGAAATCATGATCTAGAAAATGTAATATCATTTTGTCTTATCTTAGCTTCTATGCAGATGGAGGTTTCTACCGGTTTTAATACAACACATCATTATTCAATACATTTTCCTTTATTAACGCCGCAATGGTCTGTCGATACACATTCCGATTCCCAAATCAAGAAACATTATCCCTTTAAAAACCAAGTACTCATTACTCACGAATGAGGTTTCACACAAACATCCACATTAAAACAAATAAGTTAAGTCTCTTATCTTATAAGATCAAGTCTCTTAACTTCTAACATCAGTAAACCATTTTCACCTACATAAGGTCGTTATAACTAACTTCCCATAAAGCTATTATAACACCCTATGTTTTAAACCAACCAAATCACTTAGCACATGTACGCTCACCGCACTACATAGTTTACAACAATCATGCTAGAAAAGATAGGAAGAGGTTCACATACCTCGCGACGCATTTATCGACAATAAGCAAAATGCTCCAAGTACTACAACCTTGCTAGCCCTTTCCACTCCTCGAGTAGAATACGCTACTCTTAGTACTTTCACCTATAAAGGTCACAAACGTCTCTTAACCCCAAAACACAAGTTTCTATCTTTCTACAGAAAATTCAAGAAGACTCTCCCGCACAAACAGAAATCTCCTCCTCTATCGAGGCCTGGCCACCAAGCCAACCAGTGGGGTTTAAACGTCTAACCCGACGTGTACAATTATACTCAAAGAATACTACACAAGTTCATCGCAATACAGTCCTATGTAAATACAGTTCAGTTCAGTTCTTTATTCTTCAGGCTTAAGTCAAAAGACATTGCCAAATACAAAGTATAGTTCCATATATAGTATACTTCAACTATATATTCTAACAAACATGTAATTTCCAATTACAACAGAGGACAAGATAATTACCTCGATAAGCCCAAAATTATCCAAGTTATAATGTCGATCCCGAGCAAGGTTTAGCTCCTACCCTGCGCCCAAACAACCCTTAGAAGTTCTAACTAACTTCTACTCAAATACTTCAACCAACTATGAAGATTTCCTTGTGGTTTCTGGCCTGAGACTAAAAGGACAAAAGGTAGTATTTCCTGACTTCACGAAAGAGGTATCTTCGAATACTACAAGGTACAAGGCTAAGGTATTTTGGGCATTATAACAATACTAGAGAAGTATTTCAATACCACAAGTGAGGGGTATTATACGAAACCAACTAGGCTAGTGGGTACCCCACGCCAAGTGCACCACAAAGTGGAGTGGAGGCCTCGGCCAAGACTCTCAAAAGAGTGGGATGAGCTGGACGAACTCAACACTAGATGAGGGAGGGATTTTAGGCTTGAAGGTTTCATTTGTGGACGAAGAGTTCATCAACATAAGGGGGTATTTATAGCAAAACCAAAGGCCAACCAAGGCCAAGATCCTTCCAAGTGTATAGCAAGTGTAAGTGGCAAGATCAAGCCAAGTGCACCCTAACCCTACTCCACAAAACATTGCACCAAACAAGCCACAAACAAGGCCAAAACAAGGCACAAACAAGGCACAAAACAAGGCACCAATAGACACAAACGCGAGCCAAAAGATCAAGCCAAAACGCGAACCACTTCGCACTGACGCCACTTGTTTCAATGCGAGGTGACACATGCCACCCTCCCGCTGGTCCAAATGTTTCGCCGCCGAAAAATCCGCAAAAATACAAAACGACATAGCCGGAATTTTCCTCGCAAGTTATGAAAACGCTTCGCCGAAAACGACTCTAACCGCAAAGGCACAAATGTCATTCGCCGTTATTAGGCGGGGTGACACGTGTCACCTCTCCTATCGCCCTCAAAAACGCTTCCAAAAATATCCACAATGGCCAAAATCTCAAAACAAAGTGGGCTCTACAAAATCAGAATTTCTCCGTGGGCCCCACGTGACCATTTCCGAAAATAAAATCTCAAAATTCTAATATAATCTATGAAGTCCAAATACCAAATCTGGGAATCCAATTCCCATTAACGAACCTTTTTCTTCACAAATAACCGGAAACTTTTCCGCCGAAAACTCACATCTTTCTTTCTTTTCAAAATTTCTGCCGTACTCGCGTACGTGACGCCCTCACATACGCATTCCCGCAACTACGGGTATAACATCCCACCGTGTCATAATAAAACCGCACGGGTAAGTACGAAGGCATAGCCGACTACTAAAACCCACAGTGCAACAAGGTCATAAATCAGATTACGAGATCTGCCTGCACCGCCACATGATCGGTTCGCCACTCTCCCGCAGATCTAATGCGCGCGCCTAGTCCTCGAACTTCCCGCACCCGCATAGGCCACTCACATAGGCCCGCATGAGGTATTCCCGCATCGAGGGTAGCTACTCCTAAGATCGCCATGGACTCGCACCGCACGCCACATGCATCGCATGACCACAAAGGCCGACACGCTAACCCGAACTCTCGTAGCTCCGCATAGGTCCCCTAGACCCGCATGAGGTATTCTCGAATCATAGTCACACTGCATCGCGAAGTCTACCCGACGGAGGGCAGCTTAACCCCCGGTATCATGTCAAGAGGTGAGTGATATAATAAACTAACATAACAGCTTATCGTTAAAAAACATAAGCACAACAAGGGAAACCCCTTTACACAAACATCACAAGACACTAACACACGTAGCATCCTAACATGTTTACTTATCAAATCGACAAGAAAGTATTACAAGGCTATCACAAACCAACACAATCAAGTTATTCACACAAGGCACTTCTTACTTTATGTCAACAATTTCGGGTTTTTATCCCCAATGTACTTCATACGTTAATTCTTTAAAAGATCCGTTTCTTTCATAGATGTCACACAATACCCGTAGTATAAAAATAGAGTGACTATCTTTTTAAGTAAACCAAAACACTTCTCTTGTAAAATCAAGTAGCAACATTCTTTTCCAAACGTTCAAGTTTGCCTAATGTCAAATGTTTAAGTTTCTCATTTTCAAAAGGTTTCGTAGTTCATAGTCTTAATCACTTAATAATATAATTCTCTTTTTACAACCATTTGAGAAACATATGCCTTATGTGTGAGTAGGTTATTCTTGTTCATAACAATCTTATTAAAGCAGCTATGATCTAGGAAATGTAATATCATTTTGTCTCATCTTAGCTTCTATGCAGATGGAGGTTTCTACTGGTTTTAATAATACTTAATTAGTCAAAACATTTCCCTTTATTAACGCTGCAGTGGTTTGTTCGATACTTATTCTGATTTTCAAATCAAGAAACATTATTCCTTTTAAAGACCAAGTACTCATTACTCACGAATGAGGTTTCACACTTTTTAACAAAATTCATATTAATTCAATTAAGTCAAGTCTCTTATCTTTTAAGATCAAGTCTCTTAACTTCTAAATCAATAAACCATTCTTTTTATCTCTCTTAAGTCGTTATACCTAACTTCCCATAAAGCTAGTATAACTCTTAAGCTTTTAAAACCAAGTATTACTCTTCTTTCAAAAACATGTCTTAATCCTTTTGAAATACTTCAAGACTCATATTATTTAGACTCAAGTCAAAAGACATCGCAAAGAAACCACGCTCGCTAACACACGCACGCTCACCGCACTATATATATTCTTTTAAAATATCATGCTCAAGAGGATAGGAAGAATCACATACCTCGCGACGATTATCGACTATTAGCAAAACGCCCACCGCTATAACCCTATTAGCCTTGTCCACCTTTCAAGAGAACACGCCATCAAAGATTTCAACCTATAACTGTTATATGTGTATCAACTTCTAGACTACTCAGAGAATATTCTAAGCAAAGAGGTTCTCTATTCTACTTAAAAATCGGGCAAAGACTTCCCTACCCGTTAAGTTACACAAGTTCATCAGAATACAATCCCATGTAAGTACGCTTTAAACTTCTCCTTTAATTTTCTTCTCATGTGATTTCAGCTCAAGTCTTTTCTCAGAATATCCTTCTATTACGCTTCAATTCTCTTATATGAATCTTATATTCATTTCTATACTACTACAAGATGTAATTTCCAATTACAATATAAGGACAAGAGTATTTACCTCGATAAGCCCAAAATTATCCAAGTTCTAATGTCGATCCCGAGCAACGCTTAGCTCCTACTGGGTGCTCCAACCCGCCCAAACAACCCTTAGAAGTTCTACGCAACTTCTTCTTAATACTTCAACCACTATGAAGATTTTCCTTAGGGTTTCGCTTTTGGATCAAGGGAAGTATAGTAGTACTTCGGGCTTTTAGTATGTGGATAACCTTGGAATACTACAAGGTATTTGGGCAAGGTATTTTGGAATAGTAACTATACTGAGAGTATTTTTCTACTGTGGGGGTATTTTACGAGAGCTTCAAGGCAGTGGATACTTCTACCAAAAGGCCTTCTCTGGGAGGGTGCTCTTGCGAGAGCCTCTCCAAAAGTGGGGAAGGGTTTTCAAGACTTAGGAAATTTTTGTGGATGAAGAAGTCTTCAACAAAGTGGGTATTTATAGGCCAACCAATGGCCAAGATCAAGACAAGTGGTGGGAAAGTGGAAGGTCAAGATTTACCCATGTGTACCTTATCCAACTACTACACAAAATATCACAAATATCATACCTACTCCAAGACTTTAAAATCGTCCAAATGATGCCCACAAATCCGCCAACTCGAGGGTGACAAGTGTCGCCTCTCGTTGGTCCAAAATATTTCATATCTCAAAATCCGCAAAAATAATTAATGTTGCAGCCGTAATTTTCCCTTCGCAGTTTGGAAAACGCTTTGAAAACAATTCTTTTTGGTAGTCAGGCATAAATATTTTCGCCCCTTGCCTAACCTAAGGCTTAAACTAGACGACGCCTCACGCAGATACTCAAAATACGGTATAACAGCTTACCAAAGGACCCATTGCTCGCCCTCTTCACGACTCGTTAACCCGCCGATCCCACGCCTCTACATTGCAAGATAAGCTCAGACGCAGCCATGCTCACGCTCGATCAAGAGCTACTCTTGCACAACCTCTCTTAGATAATCATCAAGACCGTGATAAATCGTACATAATATACTCGTTGCTAAATCCATAGCTAATGTGGTCGCCTCTTTGAAGTCCATACTTTCGCCATCGGTCGTGGAACAAGGTTCAAATATCATGGCCGCAATAGAATCCATCGCCGCGCTTAGACTCTACTGGATCGCGCCGCCGAGAACTCCCGAACGAAGCACCACCTCGTGATGATTGGGCTGTGCCTCGTGAACCCTCGGTGTTTACTCGCAGTTCCTCGTTGCCTTGCCCTTCTAGGCCCGGGTTGCCTTACGCGGAGGCATAAATGGTAAAGGAAAGGAATTATGTTAGAGGGGTCCAACTTATAACATAACTCTAAGGCACGATCTCAGAGTGAGAATAATGGAAACCAATCCTAAATATCCTATAGCCTCTCGACATTGGCGTGGCGCAACACACCGATAATCAAGACTTACTAGATACGGTCAGAGACACTTTCCGAGGATTAATCGCTCGATACTACTTTTGTCACGATCCGCTCGGTTCGTGGATCGTGCCTTACCCGCACCCAAGTAGACATACATCGAGTAATCGGAATATAAAACAAAGCATGAAACAAAATGAAGTGTGAAACTTTATTCAAAAGTTGCCTTTCTGATATATATAAACATAAAACTTGAACTCAAACAAGCATCCCTTTTACAAACTCGCCACAACAAAGATTACACAAACCTCTAAGAATGATATAACAACAATGGCGAAACAGGTTCGCCATACCCCGAATGTAAGTACCTACAACGACAGGGACTATACCATCGATAAGCCTCCGAGAAACGAGCTTCCCAAACGCTGAACCGTGATCCTAAGAGCGAGGATCAACAATCGAGTACTCTACCGCAGATGAACGCAAATTTCGGCGAGGTCAAGATAACAGTACCAAGTATGTGAAATCAAAATCAGAATGAAATCATTGTAGTCTATATAAAGCAGGAGACATGTATGATAACCAAACTACAGTTCACAAAAAAATAAGCAGTCATGTCAAGTCAGGGACTCACACCCTCAAGGTCATCACTCAAATATAACTATGGGTCTCACGCCCACAACATCAATCATGCCCGTGGAATACCTTCCTCACTGTCAGCAGTCTATGATATAAAAGCACCAAGGAATACACATGAATACCAGGTCCCACCTGTGTTATAATAAAACCGTACGGGGTAAGTACGAAGGCATAGCCGACTACTAAAACCCATAGCAACAATAATGTCATAAAATCAGATTACAAGGTCTTTCAGCATCGCCACATGATCGGCCGCCACTCGCCCGCAGTATCAAATGTGCGCGTCTAATCCTGGAACTTCCCGCAGCTCCGCATAGGCCACACATATAGGCCTGCATGAGGTATTCACCGCATCGAGGGTAGCTACTCCCCGGCATCGTCCTGGACCCGTGGTCCGCATGGCCACATAGACCGCATGGCCATATAGACCGCACACTAACCTGAAACTCTCTGTTATACCCCGTATTTCCAGAGTATGTACGCGAGGGCATACGTACAAAAGTTTAGCCTTAAGGTTAGGCATTGGACGAAAAAAATTGTGCATACCTATCAAAAAGAATCGTTTTCCGATGAAACGTTTTCCAAACTTTGCGTAGGGAAAATTCCGGCTATGTCATTTATTATTTTTGCGGATTTTTCCGAGAGATGAAATATTTTGGACCAACGAGAGGGTGACACTTGTCACCCTCAAGTGGACGGCAACTTGGGCATTGTTGGCACATTTTTTGTGCCTTTCCATTAGTCAAGGAGTTGGTAGGATAATTGTGTAGTAGATGGATAAGGACACTTGCCTAAATCTCCACCTTACACTTGCCTACCACTTGGCTTCATCTTGGCCATTGGTTGGCCTATAAAAAACCCCTAACTTGAAGGTTTTCTTCATCCACAAATCACTTCTCCAAGTCTTGAAAATCCTTCCCCTCTCTTGTAGTGTTTTCGTCCAACAATCCCCCTCCCCCTTGTGAAGGCCCTTGGCGAAACACCCTCTAGCCTAGTAGCTCTAGCCAAACCCCCTCTAGCCTAGTAGCTCTAGCCGAAACCCCCTTTTGGTAGAAAGTTGTCTTCCAAAGTATAGTTACTATTCCAAAATACCCTAGCCCAAATCCCTTATAGTATTTTAGTAGAAGTTGTGTAGAACTTCTAAGGGCTTCTTGGAGCTATCGGAGCGTGCAAATTAAGAGATAAACCTTGCTCAGGATCGACATTTTTACTTGGATAATTTTGGGCTTATCGAGGTAAATACTCTTGTCCTTCTATTGTAATTGGATATTACACATAAGAATAGTTAAGACTTGAGTATAAGAATAGAATTGAACTGTAATCACAGTAGAAGGATATAACATAATAGAATTGAACTGAAAATTACATCAAGGATAAGATGTAAGAGTATTAAACTGAAATCACATCAGAAGTTTAATAAGGAAGAATTGAACTGTACTTACATAGGACTGTATTTACAATAGACTTGTGTAGCTTGGCGGGTAGGGAAGTGCTGCCCAAATTTCCGTAGAACAAAAGAACCCTCTGCTTAGAATAGTCTACAGAGTAGTCTAGACATTGATAGACGCATTCGACTATTATAGTCGATTCTCCGCACACATATTCGACTGGCAAAGTGGATTTCACGATGAGGTATGTGATTCTCCTATACTCTTGAGCATGATATTTTAAATATATATATAGTACGGTAGACGATGTGTGTTAATCGATTTAGTTTTACTGCAATGTCTTTGACTTAAGCTCAATAATAAGAATCTTAAAGTCTTTCAAACGAATTATAAATCATTTTGAAAGAAGAAGAATAATTGTTTTTAAAACAAAAGCTTAAGAGTTATACTAGCTTTATGGGAAGTTAGGTATAACGACTTAAGAAAGATAAAAGGAAGCTTTACTTATGTGTTTATGAAAGACTTGTATTGATTCGAAAGTATAATAAGATGGTTTGTCGAGTAGATATATTGTGATGCCGAGTGTTAGTATCTTGTAAACATTTGTGTAAAGAGGTTATTCTTATTGTGCTTATGTTGTTTAACGATAAGTTGTTACGTTAGTATTATATCACTCACCTCTCGACATGATACCGGGTTGTCGCCTCCGACGCGGTATAGCTCAGCAACAGGTGACTATGATTCGAGAATACCTCACGCGGGTCCCGGCCTATGCGGAGCTACGAGAGTTCCGTGTTAGTGTGCGGTCCTTGTGGCTACGCGGTCCATGTGGCTACGCGACTATGAGTCCGACGCCGAGGAGTAGCTACCCTCGACGCGGGAATACCCACTGGGCCTACGTGAGTGGCCTATGCGGACTAAGGGAGTCCAGGATTAGGCATGCATAATGATACTATGGGCTATTGGCATTGCTTCGATCATTCGCAGCCTAGAAAAGACCTGTTACAGTTTACCTATTGTTGCTCTTGTTTATGATGTGGCACCATGTGCGGTTACCTTGGTTGTTTCATACATATTTGTAAAAACTGGTTTTAAATTGATATGATTTCATTTAAGTACTTTACAGTTTCACATACTTGGTACTGTAATCGACTCTCCTGGGCCGCTCATGCCGCAGTAAGCAAGCAGTGCTAGATCTGCATCCCAGGATCTTTTGCTTGGTGTCGTGAGCTCCATCTTCTCCGAGGCTCGACTTTTGGGTACGATCTCCCGTTGTTGTAGATAGTTGTACATTCAGGTATGGCGGGCCCGTCCCGCCATAGTTGTTTATCTTCTTAGAGGTCTCAGAGTCCTATTGTACACTGGGATGTAATCGCAGATTTTGGTTCATATATATATATGCGAAAAGCGACATTTTTCCTCGTATAAATCGTGTCTCATTTTACAACTGTTTCATGTCTTGTTTTTATATTCCTGATTTTCTCGATGTATGACTACTGGGTGCCCGTAAGGCACTACCACTGCCCGAACGGGTCATGACAAAAGTGGTATCGAGTAGTTAATCCTCTGAAAGTGTCTACGCATCGTATCTAGTAGAGTCTTGATTATCGGTGTGTTGCGCACACCAATAATCGTGAGGCTATAGGATATTTAGGATTGGTTTCCATTCTTCTCATTCCGAGATCGTGCCTTAGAGTCGTGTTATAAGTTGGACCCTTCTAACGTATCCCTTTTCAGCGCTATGCCTCACATAAGGCAACCCGCCCGTAGCGGCAAGGCGCCGAGGAGCCGCCAGTGGGACACCTAGAGTCACGAGGGCACAGCCCGCCTATACCCGAGACGGCGAGTTCCACGCCGCCGTCCCAACAGGTTTAGGGCCGCAGCAGTTGGCCGAGAGACCACAGCATTTACACCTCCAGCCACACCGGAGCGCATTTAAATGGGTTACAGAGAGATGGCCTGGCTTATTGGCCGTGATCAGGCTGCATACGAGATAGGCCGACAGAGAGTACCAAGACCGCGTTCACCCGAGATCGCATGGGCTGAGGCTACGATTTTCGAGTCAGAGCCCGCCAGAGTTCTACGTCGAGGCTCGAGGATGATCCGCAGGAGTTCATCCGCCGCCATGCAGGATCACGCGGGTGATCAAGGCTTGAGACCGAGTCTGCGGATTCGGTTCGCGATCGTCGCGGATACCGCAATGATTGGTTTGATTCGCGGAGTTATCCCGGAGAGCACGCGCCCCCACTACTTGGGACGAGTTCTCTGAGGCCTTTTCACTCACTTCTGCCTCCACATATGAGAGGGCATGGTCGCAGATTTTTGTCACCGAGACGCAGAGGACGCACGCCAGGAGTACAACGCTGAAGTTCGATTCGCTGGCTCGAGCATGTCCTCGCATCGTAGCAGATACGGAGGATGGTGCATCGCCACGCCACCGGCTAGACGATTATATGGCCGAAGTTCGCGCGGGTGTGGCTCTTCACCAGTACGGACATTACCCGCGACGCAGCTCACGCACTTGGATGCGAGAGCGCAGAGGCCGACGGTCGATGCACAACAGCAGTAAGGCCAGATCGGCAGGATCTTTTGTTAGCTATCGGTGGACTACCGCAGTTAGCCTAGATTTTCACCACGCCTACCAGAGCACTCCTACACCGCCCTCGTGATGCCAGTGATATTCAAGGGCACTGTGGCCCCGTGACTTCGCACGCCCAGTGGTAGAGGTGTTAGCCGACGACCACCCTCCGCTGTGGCTGATGCGGTAGATCCCCACGGAATTGTGGTACCGCCCGAGAGTTTGTTACGCTGCGCCAGCAGGTCACTTTGCAGAGCCCGTCCGACCAAGGCGCCGCAGAGGGTAGGGGTCGCCACTGTGGTCTTTCGCCGTCTTCTTCATCTCCCACAGCTACTCGCCCCGAGGGCGTGGTACTCGCAGGCCACAGGTCGCGGCAGGTCGTGGGCTGGTCTCAGCCTAGCGGTCCTCGTAATCGCATATATGCCTTGTCCAACCGGCAGACTGTGAGGCTCACCGATGTCGCCAGTGTACTTTATCGGGCCTGTTGCGACGCATGCCTTGATAGATCCGGTTCTACTCGCCCCATATATCTCCCTTGTTGCTAGTAGGATAGGGATAGAGCCCGAGTCCATAGACCCTTTCGAGGTAGCTACGCCAATGGGTGATCTGGTAGCTCTACGTATATGTGGCTTGTCCAATGACCTTATGCGCCGTCGACCCTAGCCGACTTGACAGAGCCGACATGACCGATTTCGACGCGATCATTGGCATGGATTGGCTAGCTTCTTGCTATGCCAATGTAGACCGTGGGAGAGAGTGGTACGGTTCAGCTTCCTGGAGCCATATCGAGTGGGAGGAACACCGTGGTCGCCGGGTAGGTTTATTTCTTACCTCAAGGCTAGAAAGATGGTGCGAAGGGTATATCTACCATCTCGCTCGTGTTTGATACCGAGGTCGCGATACCAGATTTTCACCGCTTCAGTAGTCGTGAGTTCCCAGACGATTTCCGCACGACCTTCCCGCATCCTCCCGAGAGGAGATAGAGTTTTGTATCGACAAGCCGTTGCGACACTCCGCCTATTTCCATTCCGCCATACGTAATGGCACCCGCCGAGTTGAGAGAGTTGAAGGACCACCGAGAGATTTGCCGGAGAAGCGGCTTCATCAGCCTAGTGTTTCTCCCCGGGAGCACCAGATTGTTCGCAAGAAGAAGGACGACGCCGCGCATGTGTGTTGATTACGTGCAACCAACAAGGTGACCATTAAGAATGTATACCCTCTTCCTGTGATTGATGATTTGTTCGATCGCTTGTGGTGCGTAGATGTTTTTCCAAGATTGATCCGCATGGGGCTATCATCAAAGTGCGAGTCGAGAGTCTGGACATCCCTAGGGATCGCATTCCGACCCAGACGCACTATGAGTTTAGGTTATGTCGCTCGTTTGACCAATGCTCCGCGGTATTCATGGATTTGATGAACCGAGTGTTCAAGCCATTTTTGACACGTTTTTATCAGGTTCATCGATGACATCTTGGTTTATTCCCGCCAGAGCAGAGCACGCGAGCATTTGGCGACCGCGGCCGAGTTCTCCAGACCAGCTATACGCCAAGTTTTCAAATGTGAGTTCGTTGACTTCGTGGCTTTTCTTGGGCATATAGTCGGGGACGGTATTCGTGTGGATACGCCAAGATCGAGGCAGCTAGAGTCGCTAGACCTACTACTCCGACAAAGGTTCGCAGCTCGGGCCTTGCACGGCACCAGAGAAGTTTGCTTCATCTCGCCCCATTGACTAGGCCGACTCGTAAGGCGCTAAGTTTGCCGGACCGATGCCAGGAGCGGTGGTTTCCATTATTAAAGGAGAGAATGACGACCGCCTGCTTCTTACTCTTCCGCATTTGCCATGTAGTGTATCAGGACGCCAGCGCCGCTCTGATGTGTATTGACGCACTGGGTAAGGTTATAGCGACGATCCCGACTTAAGTTAAGCTTGAGAGGAACTACCCCACCCATGATTTGGAGTCGCAGCGGTGATTCACGCCAAGATCCGAGGCACTATTTGTAATACCCAGATTTCCAGAGTATGACGTAAGCGGAATACGCAAAAGTTTGGCCTTAGTTAGCCTTCGACGCTTTTTTGTACACAACTCGCTAAAAGAATCGCTTTCGACTAAACGCTTCCACACCAGAGTAAATTCCGCCATGCCATTTCTTATTTTTAGGATTTTTCCGAGAGACGAAACATTTTGGATCAACGGGAGGTGACATGTGTCACCCTCACATTGGAAAGCAGTGGGGTGGCTTTGGACGATCAAGGCCCAAAGAGGGTGTTGGCCTTGGCCGATCGGGTCCTTGTTTAGGCCTTGTTTTGCGCCATGTTTTGCGGAGTGTTTTGTGAGTGTTTTGCGAGTAGGAGTTAGGTGCACTTGGCTTGATCTTGGCCTTACACTTGCCTTGCACTTGTCTTCATCTTGGCCATTGGTTGGCCAAGGCTTGAGCTATAAATACCCCCTTAGAGATGAAGAGTTATTCATCCACAAAGTTATCTTCCAAGTCTAAAAATCCTCTCCTCTCCCTTAAGCTTTTCGTCCAAACACCTCTTCCCTCCCCTTGTGTTGTATGGCCGAGAGCCTACCCCCCTAGCCTAGCCGAAATCTACCCCCCCTCCCTTGGTAGAAAAGTTGTCTTCTTGTATCGTTATAATGCCCAAAATACCCTAGCCCAAATACCTTAGTACTTGGTAGAAGTTGTGAAGAACTTCTAAGGTTCTTGGAGCATACAACTTAGGAGCAAAACCTTGCTCAGGCGCGACTTTTTCTAGGATATTATTGGGCTTACCGAGGTAATAATCCTAACCTCTTTGAATTAGAGAATACTTCATCGTTATAGTATAAGAATAAGTATAAATACTTAGAAGTATATCACGTAATAGAATTGAAGTATTAATCACTTAGAAGGGTTTAAAAGATGAATAATCAAATCAGATTTACATGATCGCTTTCACAAAGAGACTTATATAGCTCACCGGTAGGGAAGTGTCGCCCGACTTACCGTAGAATTATGAACCCCTATTTAGAATGACCTTCTAATAGTCTTTAATAGATATCCGTGACTATTATAGGTCGACTTTCTTCGCGACATATTCAACTCGCGGTGGTTTTCACTGGTATGCATGATTCTTCCTAAAGCATGATATTTTACATATAACTACGGCAATGTCTTTGACTTAAGCTCGAATAAAACTTACTAAGAATGCCTCGGCTTAAGCTTCTAATAATAAAGAATCAAAACATTTCAAAAGACTATCAATCATATTAATGTAAGAGAACTAATTGGTTTTAAAAATGTGTTTAAGAGTTATACTAGCTTTACGGGAAGTAAGTATAACCACTTAAGATTTATAAAAGAAACAAGTTTGCCTATGTGTTTATAACAGATTTGTATCAGGAAAAGAATAATAAAGATGGTTTGATAAATAGACATGATATGATGCTATGTGTGTTAGTATCTTGTAACGCTTGTATAGGTAAGTATCCTTGTTATGCTTATGTTGTTTAAAGATGTTTGTTATGTTAGTATACTATCACTCACCTCGAGATGATACCGGGGTTGCCCTCCGACGCGGGTAGACTCAAAGTGTCGGGACCATGATTCGAGAATACCTACGCGGGTCCAGGGGCCTACGCGGAGCTACGAGAGTTCCGTGTTAGTATGCTGGGTTATGCCTCACGCGGTCGTGGCTATGCGACAATGAGTCCGTGACGATGCCGAGGTAGCTACCGACGCGGGGTTATACCTCACGCGCCCACGTGAGTGGCCTATGCGACTCGAGTTCAGATTAGGCTTGCAGACGATGATGGGGCGAGTGGCCCTGCTTTCGATCATTCGCAGCCTAGACAAGACCTATTACGCTACCTATTGTTGCTCTTGTTCAGATGCCACTACGCGCGCTTCCTGGTTGTTTCACACATATTTGTAAACCGGTTTTAAGATGATATGTTTTCATTTAAGTATTTTAAGGCTGCGATACTTAGTACCGTTGTATCGACTTCCTCGGGGCTGCGCTCATGCCGCAGTAAGGGCAAGCAGTGCTAGATCCGCATTCTTAGGATCTCTACGCTGGTGCCTGAGCTCCATCTCTTCCGAGGCTCTACTTTTGGTATGATCTCCCCGTTGTAGATAGTTTTGTACAGTAGGTATGGCGGGCCCGTCCCGCCATAGTTGTATATTTCCTTAGAGGTCTGTAGTCATGTTGTACAAGGTCGGATGTATCGCTAAACCATGATTTTATATATATACGCCTAAGCGATGTTTTCTCACATAAATCGTGGTCTTATTTTATAAACTGCTTATGTCTTGCTTTATATTTCCGCCGATTACTGATGTATGACTACTTGGGTGCCGGTAAGGCACGGCCACTGCCCGAACGGGTCTTGACACTATTTGTACGGGGTTCATGTGGATATTTATACGCATCACAAGAGCTCCAAAGATATCTTCACCAGAGGAGCCGAACTTACGATGCAGACGGTGGTTAGAGCCGCCAAGGATTATGATGTTGACATCCTATACCACCCGGAAGGCCAATGTTGTGGCGTATGCTCTAGTCGTAGGTCGATGGGAGCCCATCGATGTGCACGGAGAGGAGGGCCTGTTCGCGATTTGCACCGCCAATGAGCCTCGTGTCCGTTTGATTGATTCTGATAGCAGTGGGGTTCGAGTTCGAGAGGTTTCCGAGTCTTCCATCATCGAGGAGGTGAAGAGGCAACAGTTTGAGGATCCAGTTTTGACACGGCATCGCGATACGCTCTTCGTGGAGGAAGCGGTCCTTCGAGGTAGAACCCGACGCGGTGCTAAGGTTCGAGGCGTGTTGCGGTTCCAGATATTGCAGGACTTCGGCAGCAGGTTCTAGGGGAAGCACACAGCGCGCGTTATGTTACACCCCGTAAGTCCAGGACATGTATAAGAGAATGTACGAAAGGAAACAAGACTTGGAAATTGATACGAAAGGAAGAATGGTTTTTCCGACGGAAAATGTTCCGAACATCTAAAGGAAAATGTTCATTATTGAGAATTGATTCTCAAAATGCATTATTTGAAGAGTATGGAACTTATTAATATTATGGAAATTTATTTTACGGATTTGGTCACGCTGGGCCCACCCGAGGAATTTTACGCTTTGTGGGCCCACGAGGTTACTGTAATTTTACGGACGAATGAGAGAGCGACACACGGCACCCCATAAGTGGTCTTGGTCGAATTAGAGGAGGGGTAGTTTGGTCATTGAACCTCTGAAGATAAGTCTTCAAAGCTTGACATAATCGACTAGTCAACTTGCCACTTAGGCTCGATCCATGTGATTTTAATCCTAACCTCACATTCAGGACATCTAAACCTCCAATGTGTTATATATGCATAGTTAGTGCAAGACTTGGCATTTTCTACACTTAGAAAAAATTAGAACCCTTAGAGAGAGGAGATGAGCTCTCGGGTTTGCCCTAAGTCCCACACAAATTTTTTATAGTTTTAATCCATTAGCCACAATACTTTAACCCAATGTCCCCAAGAGTATTATAAGGATATCTCAATAGAAAGATTTCGGAAAAAACGCATTTTCACGTTAGTCGCAAGGCGGAAACTAAGAGAGTTCTTCAACTTTGAAGTTGGAACTTGAAGATGGGTTCTTCATAGGCCTCTAAGGAGTGCTTGGAGCGGATTGGAACCTAAGGAAATGAGCTAAGAATTGCTAAGGCGCGACTTTGGAATCTTGGAAATTTTAAGGGCTTATAAAGGTATAATTTTGTCGTTTTAGTAGTTAAGATTGCTTATTGATTGTAGCTATGGATTTTAGCAAGCATGTGCTATATAGTATGAAGTTTGATATGTTTATTGGCAATTGGAACCCTAATCCGAAAACTAGCATGTTTAGCTTTAAGATTTCAATTCTAGTCGATTATTAGTCTAAGTGTCGCATGTTGTATAAAGAAGGAAATTGTAGTCATTAAGTAGTTTATAACTATATAACATGTTAGACCTTGGAACTTGGAATTTGAAAAGGGTTGGAAAAGACTTAGTGTTGTTCTGCAGGTTGGCGAGAATGGCTTTTGGCATATTCACTATTTCGTATGAATCATGGGGCAATTTTACACGCATTGTAAGGCGTGTAATCCCCTTTGTTTGGTTGTTGTTTGGAGCCTTAAATGTGGCTTGTTGGTTATTGTATTCAACCTTGAAAAGGTGGCAAAGTGAGTAGAAACAAAGGAAGTGTTTCGATTTTCCGTAGAATTAGAGACTAAATACTTAGTATTATTTCTACATAGAGACTAGAAGTCGATAGCCTTGTCATGACCATTATAGGTTGACACTTCTACCTACTGTGTATTCGGCTTAGCTTGTGGATTTAGCCAAAAGGTATGTGAACTATCTCCTCTTCTAGCATGATTCCTTAGAATAAAGAAAGTAAGTTCTACCTCGAACGATCCATTCCGCTTGTATTTGGATTGCCTAAAATAGAATTTGTTCTATGTACTTCGAGTGTACTTTGATGTTTAAATTGTAAGTAGTATAATCCATTTCCTTAGGGAAGTTTGGATTCTTAAAAGTGAAGGTATATTTTCTTAAAGTACACAGAGACTTGAAAAGGAAGTGGTTTCCAAATCTTTGGCTAGGCCTTGTTCTAAAACCTAAAGGTCATTATAATGACTTTAGGAGTCAAAGGATTGATTTACTTATTTGATTTAAAAGAGGAGAAATGACATGATTTAAGAGAAGTAACTTGCGTATGGGTGAAGTTACTGAGGTCTAAAAGTGAAGAAAACTTATTTTCTAACTATTAAGAGACTCAAGTATTTTGAAAGTTAAGAACTTGTTTTGTAAGTATGTGATACTTGGTTTTAATAGTATAAGTCTCTGGTTATCAAGGAATGGATACGCCTAAAACCATAAAGGGTTATAACGCTTTATGGGAAGTTGGTTATAACGGCTAGGAAGGTTTTGAAAGTTGTTTATTTTTGATTAATCGCATAAGTTGCCTAGATTGTGAAAATTTAGAGTTACTTGATTTCAAGATTTGAAATGAGTTTTCAAAAGTGTAGTAACTTACTTTGAAAAATAGACACGCTGATACTACTGTGTTAGTATCTTGGGGCTTTACATAGAAAGGAGTCTTTATAAAAGAATGTACGCATGTAGTACTTTGACTTGTTAAAAGAGAATGATTCTACGATGCCTTGATTAGTACTTTGGCTTGATAAATTGAGAATTTGTCTAAGTGTGCCTTGATAAGTACTTTGACTTGTTAAAAGAGAATTATTCTATGTATGCCTTGATTAGTACTTTGGCTTGATAAATTGAGAATTTGTCTAAGTGTGCCTTGATAAGTACTTTGACTTGTTAAAAGATAATTATTCTATGTATGCCTTGATTAGTACTTTGGCTTGATAAATTGAGAATTTGTCTAAGTGTGCCTTGATAAGTACTTTGACTTGTTAAAAGAGAATTATTCTATGTATTCCTTGATTAGTACTTTGGCTTGATAAATTGAGAATTTGTCTAATGTGCCTTGATAAGTACTTGACTTGTTAAAAGAGAATTATTCTATGTATGCCTTGATTAGTACTTTGGCTTGATAAATTGAGAATTTGTCTAAGAGTGCCTTGATAAGTACTTTGACTTGTTAAAAGAGAATTATTCTATGTATGCCTTGATTAGTACTTTGGCTTGATAAATTGAGAATTTGTCTAAAGTGTGCCTTGATAAGTACTTTGACTTGTTAAAAGAGAATGATTCTATGTATGCCTTGATCAAGATTTGACTTGATAAATTGAGAATTTGTCTGGCGTGCCTTGATAAGTACTTTGGCTTGTTAAAGAGAATTATTCTGTGTGCCTCGTAAGGACTTTGGCTTGTAATTAAGGATTTGCCTATGTAGCCGGAAATAGCTTGCTGTGTGCTATTGTTATATCGCCGCTTCGGTCATTCTCGGGTTTGTGGCACTTGCATCATTCCGTGGATTTGCTACCCACGATGCGAGGAATACCTCACGCGAGTCCGTAGGGCTTACGCGCGTGAAATAGTCCCGGGCGTCCAAATTACGCGAGAATACCTCACGCGAGTCCGTGGCGGCTTACGCGCGTGAAATAGTCCTATGCGAGGAATACCTCACGCGAGTCCGGAAGCGGCTTACGCGGGTGAAATAGTCCCACGCGTCGTCCAAATTACGCGAGGAATACCTCACGCGGGTCCACGCGACCTACGCGTGAAATAGTCCCGTGAATAGGATTGCCGAATAATACCGCGCGGACGGTCCCGCTTGATCACGAGCTTCCTATTTTATATTGTAAGGATACTATCGCTTACTCTCATTGTTAGTAAGGCACAACGGTTGTATTTGATTATCATATATGTCCCCGATTTGTTTGTGTTACCCATGGTCACGCTTTACGAAAGGGATTCCGGGCACGGGACCACGAGGTATCGAGGACACAGTGGGACTCGGTGTTCATGTATCCTTACGGGTGTTGTTACATCACGGATCACGGCCGTGAGGAAGGATTCCACGCATGATTGATATTACGGGCGTGAGACCCATGGTTATATCGAGTAATGACTTTGAGGCTCGCGCCCCGACTTTACATGACCGCTTCGTGTTATGCATCAGGTCGATATCATACATGCCTCCGTGTTATTTAGATCGCTATGATTTTACTACGCATTTCGCTCACATACTTGGTACATTCTTCGTGACCGACTCCTTCGGGGTCGCTCATGCCGCAGTTTAGGTGCCTCGTGATCGGCAGTGTAGGATCATGCTCGTGGTTTTGATAAGCTCCTTCTATTCCGAGTTTATCTTTGGTATATGTCCTTCATGTAAAGCTTTGTATAGTTTTGGCACGGCGTGGCCTTGTCCTGGCCATAGTTCACTTTAACTCCTTGAGGTCCGTATTCATACGCGGATCGACTCATGTACGCGGTGTAGGTCTTTGTTTATGTATATATGGCAGCCTTGTCGGCTTTGCCCTGCACGCACGCTTGTTTTAAAAAATGAGGTGTTATTTCAGTTCCAGCCTTACTTGTATTGTTAAGGCAGGCGGTGCCTGTGTAGGCATCACCACGCCCGGTTCGGCCGTGACAGAGTGGTATCGCAGCGCTGGCCCTGAATGTCTACAGACTGTCTAGTAGAGTTCGATTATCGGTGTGTTGCGCGCCACACCCATGCTAGGAGGCTACAGGACATTTAGGAGTTGGTTTCTATTCTTCTCACTCTAAGATCGCGCCACAGAGTGTGGTAGTAAGAAAATTCCTCTCGACGATTGTTGTGTTAGCTTATGCCTCATGAGGCAACAAGCCTGTAGTGGCAAAAGGAGTAGCAAGAGCTACTAGTCGACTCAGAGCTGATAGTGGCTTATGCCTGTGGTATACCGGATGTTGTTCCGCAGCCACAGTCCTTCGCCAGTTTGAGGCCCAAAGACTGTGAGCCTCCAGCTTTCTGCAGAGAAGACTATAGGGTCATGAGGAAAGTCATTGTGTTATTAACCAAGATAGCGTGCTAGAAACTAGAAGTGATAGTACCTGCAGGTAGGATACTTTGATTAGTAAGTGAGAAGTAAGAATGTCGACAAAGAATGATAGGTGAACCGAGACTATAGTTGTATAAAGTTCACAAGTTGTAATTACCCGCATAAGTGTAAGACCGACAGGGAAGATTGTGCAAAGAGAAATACTTTGGCTTATGAGACGAACCTCCGTGAATAGGGGTAGGTAAGAAGTACTGGGATAAGAGAGAGATTTACTGCACTAAGAATGAGAAGTTGCGTGACGATGAGTCGGGTTATGGACTCATTTCGGTCACCGATAGTTTGAAATGGGGTGATGCCGCTAGAAATGGTCCCATTATGTGGTAGGGTCCCGGGATGCCAGCCCAAGTTTAGTTAATCGCTGTACGAAGTTTGTGGACGCTGCTCCAATTAACTAGGTCGTAAGGACCGGTAAGAGCCTTAGCGGAAATTCAAGTAGATAATGGCCAAGTTGGTTAGTAACTCCAAGATTGGGGAACAAATGCACTAGAGATTTCGCGTGTACTAGATGAGTTTGAAAGCACGAAAGTATGACAAGTAAGGAAAGAAAGGAACCCTAAGATCCCGTGTTTGGGAAAATCAGAACCTTTGAGTTTTGTAGAAGGGACCACGCGGAAGTTCTATTATTATGTTTACGCATGTTATGTGGTGGCCATGTGTGGCATCGCTGGTCTTGTGCGCTTTGATCGATAGCATAGTATAGCGATTGTGTCGAGCGTGTATAGCTTGGCAATCGACTAAGAACATTCGGGACGAATGTTTCTACGGGGAAGAATGTTACACCTCGTAAGTCCAGACATGTATAAGAGAATGTACGAAAGGAAACAAGACTTGGAAATCGATACGAATGAAGAATGGTTTTTCCGACGGAAAATGTTCAACATCTGAAGGAAAATGTTCGTTATTGAGAATTGGATTCTCAAAATGCATTATTTGAAGAGTATGGAACTTATTAATATTATGGAAATTTATTTTACGGATTTGGTCACGTGGGGCCCACCCGAGAATTTTACGTTTGTGGCCCACGAGGGTTACGGAATTTTATGGACGAACGAGAGAGCGACACGGCACCCCATAAGTGGTCTTGGTCGAATTAGAGGAGGGGTAGTTTGGTCATTGAACCACTTGGAAGATAAGTCTTCAAAGCTTGACATAATCGACTAGTCAACTTGCCACTTAGGCTCGATCCATGTGATTTTAATCCTAACCTCACATTTGGGACATCTAAACCCTCCAACGTGTTATATATGCATAGTTAGTGCAAGACTTGGCATTTTCTACACTTAGAAAAAAATTAGAACCCTTAGAGAGAGGAGACGAGCTCTCGGCTTTGCCTAAGTCCCACACAAAATTTTTATAGTTTTGATCCATTAGCCACAATACTTTAACCCAATGTCCCCAAGGGTATTATAAGGATATCTCAATAGAAAGATTTTAAAAACGATTTTCACGTTAGCAAGGCGGAAACTAAGAGAGTTCTTCAACTTTGAAGTCGAACTTGAAGACGGGTTCTTCATAGGCCTCTAAGGAGTGCTTGGAGCGGATTGGAACCTAAGGAAAGGAGCTAAGAATCGCTAAGGCGCGACTTTGGAATCTTGGAAATTTTAAGGGCTTATAAAGGCATAATCTTGTCGCTTTAGTAGTTAAGATTGCTTATTGATCAGAGCTATGGATTTTAGCAAGTATGTGCTATATAGTATGAAGTTTGATATGTTTATCGGCAATCGAACCCTAATCCAAAAACTAGCATGTTTAGCTTTAAGATTTCAATTCTAGTCGATTATTAGTCTAAGTGTCGCATGTTGTATAAAGAAGGAAATTGTAGTTGCTAAGTAGTTTATAACTATATAACATGTTAGACCTTGGAACTTGGAATTTGAAAAGTGGTTGGAAAAGACTTAGTGTTGTTCTGCAGGTCACGAGAATGGCTTTTGGCATATTCACTATTTCAGATGAATTGCGGGCGGAATTTTACACGTATTGTAAGGCGGTAATCCCCTTGTTTGGTTGTTGTTTGGAGCCTTAAACGTGGCTTGTTGGTTATTGTATTCGGCCTTGAAAAAGGTGGCAAAGTGAGTAGAAACAAAGGAAGTGTCGCCCGATTTTCCGTAGAATTAGAGACTAAATACTTAGTATTATTTCTACATAGAGACTAGAAGTCGATAGCCTTGTTGTGACCATTATAGGTTGACACTCTACCTACGGTGTATTCGCTTTAGCTGTGGATTTAGCCTAAAAGGTATGTGAACTATCTCCTCTAAAGATGATTCCTTAGAATAAAGAAAGTAAGTTCTACTCCTCGAACGATCCATTCCTTGCTTGTATTTGGATTGCCTAAAATAGAATTTGTTCTATGTACTTCCTCGAGTGTACTTTGATGTTTAAATTGTAAGTAGTATAATCCATTCCTTAGGGAAGTTTGGATTCTTAAAAGTGAAGGTATATTTTCTAAAGTACATAGAGACTTGAAAAGGAAGTGGTTTCAAATCTTTGGCTGCCTTAGTTCTAAAACCTAAAGGTCATTATAATGACTTTAGGGAGTCAAAGGAGTGATTTACTTATTTGATTTAAAAGAGGAGAAATGACATGATTTAAGAGAAGTAACTCATAAGGGTGAAGTTACTTGAGGTTTAAAAAGTGGAAGAAAACTTGTTTTCTACCTATTAAGAGACTCAAGTATTTTGAAAGTTAAGAACTTGTTTTGTAAGTATGTGATACTTGGTTTTAATAGTATAAGTCTCTTGGTTATCAAGGAATGGATACATCTAAAACTACAGCGGTTATAACAATGCCTTTACGGGAAGTTGGTTATAACGGCTTTAGGAAGGTTTTGAAAGTCGTCTATTTTTGATTAATCGCATAAGTTGCCTAGATTGTGAAAATTTAGAGTTACTTGATTTCAAGCTTTGAAATGAGTTTTCTAAAAGTGTAGTAACTTACTTTGAAAAATAGACACGCCGATACTACGGTGTTAGTATCTCGGGGCTTTACATAGAAAGGAGTCTTTATAAAAGAATGTACGATGTAGTACTTTGACTTGTTAAAAGAGAATGATTCTATGTATGCCTTGATTAGTACTTTGGCTTGATAAATTGAGAATTTGTCTAAGTGTGCCTTGATAAGTACTTTGACTTGTTAAATGAGAATTATTCTATGAGGTGCCTTGATTAGTACTTTGGCTTGATAAATTGAGAATTTGTCTAAGTGTGCCTTGATAAGTACTTTGACTTGTTAAAAGAGAATTATTCTATGTATGCCTTGATTAGTACTTTGGCTTGATAAATTGAGAATTTGTCTAAGTGTGCCTTGATAAGTACTTTGACTTGTTAAAAGAGAATTATTCTATGATGCCTTGATTAGTACTTTGGCTTGATAAATTGAGAATTTGTCTGCTGTGCCTTGATAAGTACTTTGGCTTGTTAAAGAGAATTATTCTAAGTGTGCCTTGGTAAGGACTTTGGCTTGATAAATTGAGAATTTGTCTAAGAGTGCCTTGATAAGTACTTTGACTTGTTAAAAGAGAATTATTCTATGTATGCCTTGATTAGTACTTTGGCTTGATAAATTGAGAATTTGTCTAAAGTGCGCCTTGATAAGTACTTTGACTTGTTAAAAGAGAATGATTCTATGTATGCCTTGATCAAGATTTGGCTTGATAAATTGAGAATTTGTCTGGTGTGCCTTGATAAGTACTTTGGCTTGTTAAAGAGAATTATTCTAAGCGTGCCTTGCAAGGACTTTGGCTTGTAATTAAGGATTTGCCTATGCAGCCGGAAATAGCTTGTGTGCTATTGTTATATCACCAAGCTTCGGTCATTCCCTGGTTTGTGGCACTTGCATCATTCCGTGGATTTGCTACCACGACGCGGCGAATACCTCACGCGAGTCCGTAGGCTTATGCGCGGTGAAATAGTCCCACGCGGGCGGTCCAAACTTATGCGAGGAATACCTCACGCGAGTCCAAGGGCTTATGCGCGTGAAATAGTCCTATGCGAGGAATACCTCACGCGAGTCCAAAGGGCTTACGCGGGTGAAATAGTCCCACGCGGCGGTCCACTTACGCGAGAATACCTCACGCGGTCCACGCGACCTACGCGTGAAATAGTCCCGTGAATAGGATTGAATAATACCGCGCGGATGGTCCCGCTGATCACGAGCTTCCTATTTTATATCAGAAGGATACATCGCTTACTCTCATTGTTAGTAAGACACAACGTGTTGTATTTTGATTATCATATACGTCCCCTGACGGTTCAGGTTACCCTATGGTCATGGTTTTACGAGGTGGGATTCCGGCACGGGACCACGAGGTATCGAGGACACGTGGGACTTGGTGTTCATGTATCCTTACGGGTGTTGTTACATCATGGATCGCAGCGAGGAAGGATTCCACGCATGATTGATATTACGGGCGCGAGACCCACGGTTATATTGAGAAATGACTTCGGCGGCCGCGCCCCCGACTTGACATGATCGCATGTGTTATGCATCGTAGGTCGATATCATACATGTCTCCGTGTTATTTAGATCGCTATGATTTTACCAGAGTACTTATCGCTCACATACTTGGTACATTCTTCAGATCGACTTCGGGCCGCGCTCACGCCGCAGTTTAGGTATCACGCAGCCTCTGATCGCAGTGTAGGATCATGCTCGTGGTTTCGATAAGCCTTCTATTCCGAGTTTATCTTTGGTATATGTCCTTCAAGATGTGCTTTGTATAGTTTTGGGTACGCGGGCCTTGTCCCGCCATAGTTCGGCTTAACTCCTGAGGTCCGTATTCATACGTGGATCGACTCATGTACGGTGTAAAGGTCTTTTGTTTATGTATATATGGCAGCCTTGTCGGCTTTGCCCTTGCACGCACGCTTGTTTTAAAAAAATGAGGTGTTATTTCAGCCCGCACTTACTTGTATTGTTATGTAGTATGGTGCCTGTAGGGCACCACCACGCCCGGGTTCGGCCGCGGACATCGTTACTCTATCCATCCGTGGTCGCATCAAGATGTACCACGACCTTAGATCCGTGTATTGGTGGGACGGATTGAAGAGGACGCTGCAGAGCACGAGCTCGCCCGTTGCGTCGCAGCGAAGGCAGAGCACCGCAGGCCCGTGGTTTGTTGCGTATGATAGAGATCCCGACCGGAAGCGAGGCGATCAACATGGACTTTATCATGTGATTACCTCGCACTCGCATGAGACATGATTCTATATGGGTTATCGCGACAGTCGACGAAATCAGCCCACTTTCTTCCCGCCGACGACTTTTCTACCGAGGATTATGCCGCACTTTACATCCGAGAGATCGCCGATCGCATGGAGTCCCTATTTCGATCATATCGCATGAGGAGCCTGGGCCATTTACTAACTCGGAGGTCTTTCCGCAGGGTTTAGGGACACAGTGAGCCCGAGTATCGCATTCCATCCACGCATGCATTCGGACAGTCGAAGCGCATCATCCGCACTCGAGGATATGTCATGCGAGCCGTGTTATTGACTTCGTGGGTAGCCGGAGGATCATTTGCCTCAGTTGAGTTTATGATAATAATAGCTACCACCCAAAGATTCGGACGGCGCCTTACGAGGCCTTGTAATGAGGAAGGCAGATCGATAGGCTGGTTCGACGTGGGCGAGTGCGCTAGTGGGACCAGACTTGGTGCAGAGTAGCGGATAAGTGAAGCTTATCCAGTGAGCGGTGCCGATACCAGAGTCGCGTAGTCATACGCAGATCATCGCTGTCTGCATCCGGAGTTCGAGGTTGACGATTGGGTTTTCTCTGCGTGTCACCTACGGGCGTGATGAGATTCGAAGAAAGTGAAACTCACCAAGGTACATCGGGTCAGACGATTGTCCGCAGGTAGGCAAGGTTGCATGAGTTGGATCTCGCCATCCGACCGAGGCGGTGCATCCGGTGTTTCATGTTTCTACGCCATTAGACGATCGGATCCATCTAGAGTGCACCCGATTGACGATGTCCGTGTGACCGAGGGTTATCGATGAGGATATTCCCATAGCGATAATCGATCGCTGTTAGGCGCTCATGACCAAGGACGGGCTTCCATCAAAGTTCGTGGTGGAACGAGCTCGTGGAGAGATGACGGGAAGTCGAGCGAGACACGAGGCGTAGTATCCTCACCTATTCCCACACCTCCGTGTAACTCACTTTCCTACTTGTAAATTTTCATTGTCATATTTGCTTAAGTTGTTGTATTGTGGCCATGCGTGGCAAACTCTTTAAGTTATAAAGAACCTTATCATTATCTATCTTGGGAAGGAACATTCGGATGAATGTTTCTGGCGAGGAGAATGTTATACCTCAGATTTCAGAGTATGTACACGAGGGCATACGTGACAAAAGTTTAGCCTAAGGTTAGGCATCGACGAAAAAATTGTGCACACCTATCAAAAGAATCGCTTCCGACTAAACGCTTTCCAAACTTCGTGTAGGGAAAATTCGCTATGTCATTTATTATTTTTGGATTTTTCCGAGAGATGAAATATATCGATTAACGAGAGGTGACACTTGTCACCCTGCTGACGGCAACTTGGGCATTGTTGGCACGCTTTTTGTGCCTTTCCATTAGTCAAGGAGTTGGTAGGATAATTGTGTAGTAGACGGATATGACACTTGCCTAAATCTCCACCTTACACTTGCCTACCACTGCTTCATCTTCGCCATTGGTTGGCCTATAAATACCCCTAACTCAAGGTTTTCATCCACAAATCACTTCTCCAAGTCTTGAAAATCCTTCCTCTCTTGTAGTGTTTTCGCCCAACACTCCTCCCCTCAAGGCCCTTGGCCGAAACACCCCCTCTAGCCTAGTAGCTCTAGCCGAAACCCCCTTGCAGAAAGTTGTCTTCCAAAGTATAGTTACTATTCCAAAATACCTAGCCCAAATCCCTTATAGTATTTTAGCAAGTTGTGTAGAACTTCTAAGGGCTTCGAGCTATCTGAGCTGCAAATTGTGAGCTAAACGTCGCTCAGGATCGACATTTTTACTTGGATAATTTTGGGCTTATCGAGGTAAATACTACTGTCCTTCTATCGAATTGATATTACACATAAGAATAGTTAAGACTTGAGTATAAGAATAGAATTGAACCGTAATCACGAGAAGGATATTACGTAACAGAATTGAACTAAAAATTACAATCAAGGATAGTACGTAAGAGTATTAAATCAAATCACATCGTAAGTTTAATAAGGAAGAATTGAATCATTTACATAGGACTGTATTTACAGTAGACTTGTGTAGCTTGGCGGGTAGGGAAGTGCTGCCCAAATTTCCGTAGAATAAAAGAACCCTCTGCTTAGAAAAGTCTACAGAGTAGTCTAGACATTGATAGACGTACCTGACTATTATAGGTTGATTCTCCGCGCACATATCTCGACTGGCAGTGGAATTCGCCGAGAGGTATGTGATTGTCACGACCCGCCCGGCCCGTGGATCGGTGCCTTACCGGCACCCAAGTAGTCATACATCGAGTAATCGGAATATAAAAACAAGACATGAAACAGCTTGTAAATGAGACACGCTTTATTGAGAAAGTCGCCTTTGGCATATATATATTGTTATACCCGTATTTCCAGTATGTACGTGAGGCGTGCGATATTATTTTTTTTGCCTTAGAATTGACAAGTTTCAAATTTGGGCACAAGTGCCGACAGAGTCGTTGACGAACGTTTCCACGCTTTCGTAGGGAAAATTCCGGCTATGTCATTTTTAATTTTGCGGATTTTTCCGAGAGACGAACATTTTGGACCAACGGGAGGGTGACAAGTGTCACCTCACATTGGGCGCGTTAGAAGGTAATGGACGAAAGGGTGGGGTGTAGTTGGTAGGATATTTGTGCAAGTTGGTGTGGTAGATGGATAAGGTCCACATGGTTAAAATCTAGCCCTACACTTGCACCACACTTGTCTTCATCTTGGCCATTGGTTGGCCTTCACTGACCTATAAATACCCTCTAGTCAAGACATTTTTCATCCAAAACTTGAGCAATTTTTCTAAGTCTCAAATACTCCCTCCTCTTGTTTGCTTTCGGCCACCACACCCCCTCCCTTTGAGAAGGCCCTTGGCCGAGAGCTTCCTCCTCATGTGGTGCTCCTAGCCAGGGTACCCCTAGCCTTGTTGTCTCGTATAAATACCCCCTTTGTGGTATAGAAATAATCTCCTAGTATTGTTATAATGCCCAAAAATACTCTAGCTCATATACCTTATAGTACTTCCAAAGTTACCTCTATACGTAGAGTCTTGAAAATACTATTATACTTCCTTTAGCCACTAAAAACCCCTAAGGAAAACCTTCAGTCGGTTGAAGTGTTAAGTAGAAGTTGGTAAGAACTTCTAAGGGTTGTTTGGAGCGATTGGAGCGCACGGAGTAGGAGCTAAACCTTGCTCAGATCTACATATAAACTCGGATAATTTTGGGCTTATCGAGGTAAAACACTCTTGACCTTCATTGTAATTGGAAATTACATGTTGTTGGATTATATAGTTAAGGTATACTATATATAGTATTGAGCAAGCGGTAATGTCTTTTGACTTAAGCTGAATAATACTTACGCAATGTCTCGCGACTTAAGCCTGAATTTAAAGAAGAGAACTGAACTGTAATTACATAGGACTGTATTACAGTAGACTTGTGTAGCATTACTGTGTAGTAGAATTGTACACGCCCGGTTAGACGTGCAAACCCCCCCCCCCCTGGTTGGCTTGGTAGCGGCCCGATAGAGAGGAGATTTACGCCGCTATGGGGAGGTGTGCCAATTTTCTCGTAGAATATTCTACATCGAGATCTAAGATGTTAATAGGCGCCCGTGGCCTCTATAGGTTGAAATACCGCGTGTGGCGTGGTCTACTGGCTTAAGGTGTAGCTGACGGTTTGAGGTACTTGAGCGTTTTGCTATTAGCCGATAATCGTCGCGAGGTATGTGAACCTCTTCCTATCTTTCTAGCATGATATGTGTATAACTATGTAGTACGGTAGACGTACATGTGTTAAATGTATTTAATTGCTTTTAAACATAAAGTGTTATAACGGCTTTATGGTAAGTTGGTTATAACAGCTCTATGTAAATAAGAAATGCTTTGCGGTTTTTAAAAGATAACTGATTTGACTTATAACTGACTTGATGTGTGATAATAACGAACCTTGAAGTATTCTGAAAGATTAAGAGACCCTTTTTGAAAGAAGAGTAATACTTGGTTTTGAGAACTTAAGAGTTATACTAGCTTTATGGGAAGTTAGGTATAACGTCTAAAAGAGATAAAAAGAATGGCTATTTGATCTTAGAAGTTAAGAGACTTGATCTTATAAGATAAGAGACTTAACTTAATTAATTGATTTGAAAGTTTTAAGATGTGTGAAACCTCATTCGTGAGTAATGAGTACTTGGTTTTTGAAAGGAATAATGTTTTACTGATTTCGGAAATCAGAATGTGTATCGACAAACCACTGCAGCGTTAATAAAGGAAAATGTATTGAATAATTAAGTATTATTAAAACCAGAAGAAACATCCATGCATAGAAGCTAAGATGAGACAAAATGATATTACATTTTTCTAGATCATGGCTGCTTAATAAGATTGATTATGAACAAGAATAACCTACTCGCCTATGGCATGTGTTACTCAATTGTTTTAAAAAGAGATTAAGGCATTGAACTATGAAACTTTTCTAAAAAGAGACTTGTGTAATTGAAATTAGGCAAACTGGAACTTTAGGGAAAAGAAAGGCATTGGGTTGTCTTAAAATGGTTTAAAACATAAAGTGTTATAACAGCTTTATGGGAAGTTGGTTATAACGACTTTATGAAAACAAAAGAAAGGTTTTAGTATTGGTTTTAATGTGGTAACTTGACTTTAAAAAGAGAAGTGTTTTGGTCTAAAGAGAAGGCATGATATTGCCTTAATTCGGTTTAAAAGTGGAAAGTATGGAAGTTGTTTTGGTTTACTTGAAAGATATAAGTCACTCTATTTTTATACTACGTATCGGTGACTTTTATAAAAGGAATGGATCTTAAAAGGAACTTAACGTGACGTAGTACTTTAGGGTTAAAACCCGACTTTGGCATAAAATGAAAGTACCTTGAGTTGTGTAACTTGCCTATGCTTGTTGTTGTGTAACTTGCCTATAACGGTTGTTGTGTAACTTGCTTATGCTTGTGGTGATAGCCTTTGTTGTGCAAAAATGGTGTTCTATATAACCGCGTCTCTCAATGGAGTCGCTGACTTGTTGAGGACTTTCGGACGCATTACAGTGGACGGAAAATTTCACTGGTATGCCCGCTGATAGTGTTATTCCAATGGACTAGCTCTCCGTGAGGTTTCATCGCTCGCCTTGGTACCGTGGTCGGCCGTGATTGCCCCGCCTCGTGGCTGATTCGCCTGTACTGTAGTTAGCCCTCGACTTGCCCCGCTCAAACAGAAGTGACGGTCTCGTGATACGCTGTACCCGGTGGTCACCCTCAGATTTGCCCGGCCGCTACGGACCGCCTTGGTATCCGGTAGTCGGCTCTCGCACTTGCCCCGTCGCCTTGCTTGCGGTTGCATTGTATTATTGGTACGGCCGGATCTGGTAGTTATACTTGTCTCAGACGGTTTTATGACACGTGGGACTCGTGTTCGTGTATACTCCTTGGTATTGTTATATCATAAATCGCCGGTGAGGAAGAAATTCCACGCACGAGTGATAATTTGGAGGCGCGAGTCCTCACTTGACGAATCGTTATATGTTGTGTATTGTAGTTTGGTCATCATACATGTCTCCGCTTTATATAGACTATTATGATTTCATTTACGTGATTTACGCTTTCACATACTTGGTACTGTCAGATCGACCTCCTTCGGTGCGTTGCCGCAGTAGAAGTACACTGCCGACCCGCGCTTAGGATCTCATTTCAGCATTTTGGGAAGCTCCGCTCCGTCGGAGGCTTATCTTTGGTATGTTACTCGAGTCCGTAAGTTCTCATCGCTCAGGTACGGCGGCCCCACTGTCGCCATAGTTGTCAGATAAATCTTAGAGGTCCGAAGATTGCAAGTGTGGCAGGTTGTAAGGATTGTAAATCGCTCAAATGTCTTTATATATATATATGTTGAAAGGCAAATCGCTTTGGTTGGCCTGCTTATTTATAATATCTCTCATTTCATGTTCATGTTTTATTTTCCGCTGATTTTCTCGACGGTTGTATCACCAGGTGCCCGGTAAGGCACTATCACGCCCGATTCGGTCGTGACAAAGTGGTATCAGAGCGCTTAGTCTCGGAAAGTGTCTGCATCGTGTCTAGTAGAGTCTTGATTATCGATGTGTTGTGCACCACATCTATAATCGTGAGGCCGCAGGACATTTTAGGATTGGTTTCATTCTTCTCATTCGAGATCGTGCCTTAGAGCAGTGATAAGATTGACCCTCCGACATACTTCGCTTTTACCGCTATGCTCCGTAAGGCAACCCGCCGTGGCGGCAAGGCAGCAGAGGAGTCGCGAGTAGAGCGGCAGAGACCACGATTCTGAGCCTCCAGCCCCGCAATGCAGCAGAGAGATGAGTCACGGAGCGGCCCATTAACGCCGTGGTTGTGGCGAACTTGAGGATAGGCCGACGCAGCAGCCCGATACACAGCCGTTCACCCTAGATCGAATAGTTCGAGGCTACGGATTTTCGAGTTGTAGGCCGCGAGTTTTATGGGTCGAGGCCCGAGGATGATCCGCAGGAGTTCATCCGAAGCGACTACGGATCATGAGAGTAATCAAGGCACGGAGACCGAGCCGCTGGTCCTAGGTTCACATCAATGCGTGATACCGCAATGATCGGGTTTGATTCGCGGAGCTGTCCAGGGGAGAGCATGCACTTCCAGCTTTTTGGAACGAGTTCTCAGAGGCCTTTCTTGCACATTTCTTGCCTCCACAGATGAGGAGGGCTCGGGCAGACAGATTTTTGGTGTTACGGCAGAACGGGCGTACGGTTCGGGAGTACAATGTAGAGTTCGACTCATTGGCCTGACGCCCCCGCGTTGGTAGCTAGTATGGAGGATCGAGTGCACCGATTTGTTACAGGCTCACGATCACCTAGCCGAGTTGTTCTGGTAGCTCTTCACCGCACGGATATCGCTCGCATGCAGCGTATGCACTGATGTGAGGAGCGGATAATCGACGGAATGACCGTGGTCGGTAAGAGGGTAAGAACAGCAGGGTCCTGTGGTGACTTTCGAGGCGGACCGCCTCAGCAGCAGGCCAGTTATGCGCCTCCACCAGTTCAGAGTGGTCCTCCACAGCCTTCGGGACCTTTGGGATATTCAGAGCAGTCAGACTCCTGTGTTTCATATTTTTCGGGAGTAGGAGTACTGGCGGACGAGGTTGCCCTTATCTCGGTGTGGCTGTGGAAAACTTCATAAGGGAGAGTGTCGCATCGACTCGGAGATTGTTATTCTTGCGCCAACAGGCCATCCGCAAGAGACCGTCCGACTGTGGGGTAGCGGTAGGATAGCACTGACTACAGAGCGCTGGCGGGTTCTTCACCTTCCATAGCCAGCAGATGTTCGCACAAAGTGCCGGCAGCAGGTCGCGGTGAAGTTCCCAGTTTTAGCGGTCCTTTGAACCGCCTATTTTTTCAGGTATATCCTTAACCCTCTAGAGACTTGTATGTATTGATGTTATGTTAATGTGTTAAGTGTTATGTTCGGATAGCTTGGTGCTAAAACGTGATGTAGAACCTGGTTAGTGAAAAGGGTAAGCTTGGGGGTGAGAAAATGATAAACCATAGAATATTACAGTTGAGACCTTAGATGTAAGGTCGTCTTGAGTACCAGATTTTGCAAGTGATCCTTGTCGGAGTGCATTTTTATGCCTAGAACGTTTTGTGTGACAAAGTCCCTGGGTAGTGTGAAATGGAAGTGGTAACTTTCATGACCTGTAGAGGTAAGATTGTTCGGATCAAGAAACTAGAGAGTTGGCGTGACGGAGGGTCGGGTTGAGAGCGTGTTGCGTGTCAACCCGTAGCCCGGATTGAGGCGGGGTCAGCTCTGGGTGGTCCCACCAGGTGGTAGGGTCACCAGGGTGTTAGGCCCAAGTTTTGATGACCATCGTATGAGTTCGTGGATATGTTCGACGTAGCATCGTGAAGGCCGAATGGCCTTAAGGAAGAGTGCGGTGTTAGTTCGTCGCAGCGTGGCGCTATAACTTGTTAGAAGATCTTCTTCGTAATCTGCCTTGAGAAGGAACATTCGGACGAATGTTTCTAGGAGGGAGAATGTTATACCTCGTATTTCCAGTATGCGCGAGGCGCACGTATTATTTTTTTGCCTTAAGAATTGACAAGTTTCAAATTTGGGCACAAGTGCCGATAGAGTCGTTTAAAACGTTTCCATTACTTTCGTAGGGAAAATTCCGCTATGTCATTTTAATTTTTGGATTTTTCCGAGAGACGAAACATTTTGGATCAACGGAGGGTGACAAGTGCCACCTCACATTGGGTGCTTTCAGCTGTGAATGGACGAAAGGGTGGGGTGTAGTTGGTAGGATATTAGTGCAAGTTGGTGTGGTAGATGGATAAGGTCCACATGGTTAAAATCTAGCCCTACACTTGCACCACACTTGTCTTCATCTTGGCCATTGTCGCCTTCACTTGACCTATAAATACCCTCTAGTTGAAGACATTTTTCATCCAAAACTTGAGCAATTTTTCTAAGTCTCAAATACTCCCTCCCTCTTGTTTGCTTTCGTCCACCACACCCCTCCCCTTTGAGAAGGCCCTTTGGCCGAGAGCTTCCCCCTCCCCCTTTGTGGTGCCCTCGCCGAGGGGTACCCCCCCTAGCCTTGGTGTCTCGTATAAATACCCCCCTTTTGTGCTATAGAAATACTCTCCTAGTATTGTTATAATGCCCAAAATACTCTAGCCCATATACCTTATAGTACTTCCAAAGTTACCTCTATACGTAGAGCCCGGAAAATACTATTATACTTCCTTTAGCCACTAAACGAAACCCTAAGGAAAACCTTCATAGTCGGTTGAAGTGTTAAGTAGAAGTTGGTAAGAACTTCTAAGGGTTGTTTGGAGCGGGTTGGAGCGCACGGAGTAGGAGCTAAACCTTGCTCAGGATCGACATATAAACTCGGATAATTTTGGGCTTATCGAGGTAAAACACTCTTGACCTTCTGTTGTAATTGGAAATTACATGTTGTTGGATTATATAGTTAAGGTATACTATATATAGTATTGAATAACAGGCGGCAATGTCTTTTGACTTAAGCTCGATTAATACTTACTAATGTCTCGCGACTTAAGCCTCGAATTTAAAGAAGAGAATCTGTAATTACATAGGGTGTATTCACATGAGACTTGTGTAGCATTCATTGGTAGTAGAATTGTACACGCCGGTTAGACGTGCAAACCCCTCGGTTGGCTTGGTAGCCGCCTCGATAGAGGAGGAGATTTACGCCGCATGCGGGAGTGTCGCCGAATTTTCGTAGAATATTCTACATTGAGATCTAAGATGTTAATAGGCGCTGTGGCCTCTATAGGTTGAAATACTGCGTGTGGCGTGGTCTACTTGGCTTGGCGCGTAGCCGACGGTTTGAGGTACTTGAGCGCTTTGCTATTAGCCGATAATCGCCGCGGTATGTGAACCTCTTCCTATCTTTCTAGCATGATACGTGTATAACTATGTAGTACGGTAGACGCATACGTGTTAAATGTATTTAATTGCTTTTAAACATAAAGTGTTATAACGGATTTATGGTAAGTTGGTTATAACAGCTCTATGTAAATAAGAAATGCTTTGCAGTTTTTAAAAGATAACTGATTTGACTTATAACTGACTTGATGTGTGATAATAACGAACCTTGAAGTATTCTGAAAGATTAAGAGACCCTTTTTGAAAGAAGAGTAATACTTGGTTTTGAGAACTTAAGAGTTATACTAGCTTTATGGGAAGTTAGGTATAACGTCTAAAAGAGATAAAAAGAATGGCTATTTGATCTTAGAAGTTAAGAGACTTGATCTTATAAGATAAGAGACTTAACTTAATTAATTGATTTGAAAGTTGTAAGATGTGTGAAACCTCATTCGTGAGTAATGAGTACTTGGTTTTTGAAAGGAATAATGTTTTACTGATTTCGGAAATCAGAATGTGTATCGACAAACCACTGCAGCGTTAATAAAGGAAAATGTATTGAATAATTAAGTATTATTAAAACCAGTAGAAACCTCCATCTGCATAGAAGCTAAGATGAGACAAAATGATATTACATTTTTCTAGATCATGGCTGCTTAATAAGATTGATTATGAACAAGAATAACCTACTCGCCTATGGCATGTGTTACTCAATTGTTTTAAAAAGAGATTAAGGCATTGAACTATGAAACTTTTCTAAAAAGAGACTTGTGTAATTGAAATTAGGCAAACTGGAACTTTAGGGAAAAGAAAGGCATTGGGTTGTCTTAAAATGGTTTAAAACATAAAGTGTTATAACAGCTTTATGGGAAGTTGGTTATAACGACTTTATGAAAACAAAAGAAAGGTTTTAGTATTGGTTTTAATGTGGTAACTTGACTTTAAAAAGAGAAGTGTTTTGGTCTAAAGAGAAGGCATGGTATTGCCTTAATTCGGTTTTAAAAAGGGAAAGTATGGAAGTTGTTTTGGTTTACTTGAAAGATATAAGTCACTCTATTTTTTATACTACGGGTATCGGGTGACTTTTATAAAAGGGAATGGATCTTTAAAAGGAACTTAACGTACGTAGTACTTTAGGGTTAAAAACCCGGACTTTGGCATAAAATGAAAGTACCTTGAGTTGTGTAACTTGCCTATGCTTGTTGTTGTGTAACTTGCCTATACTGGTTGTTGTGTAACTTGCTTATGCTTGTGGTGATAGCCTTTGTTGTGCAAAAAATGGTGTTCTATATAACCGCGTCTCTCAATGGAGTGCCGGTTGACTTGTTGAGGACTTTCTTGGACGTACCGGCAGTGACGGAAAATTCCACGGGTATGCTCCTGTTGATAGTGTTATTCCATGGACTAGCTCTCCATGAGGTTTCTTACTGTTCGGCCTTGGTACCCGGTGGTCGGCTTTCGTACTTGCCCCGTCTCGTGGCTGATTCGGCCTTAATACACGTAGTTAGCCCTCGACTTGCCCGTTGATGTAGTGACGAAGTCTCGTGATACGCCTTAGTACCGGTGGTCACCAGACTTGCCACGGTCGCCTACGTGACCGCCTTGGTATCTGGTAGTCGGCTCTGACTTGCCGTGTCGCCGTGCTTGTGGTTGCGTTGTATTATTGAGTACGGTCGGATCTGGTAGTTATACTTGTCTGACGGTTTTATGACACGTGGGACACGTGTTCGTATACTCCTTGGTATTGTTATATCATAACCGCATGGCGGTGAGGAAGAAATTCCACGCACGAGTGATAATTTGGAGGCGTGAGTCCACGACTTGATGAATCGGTTATATGTCGTGTCTTGTAGTTTGGTCATCATACATGTCTCCGCTTTATATAGACTATTATGATTTCATTCTGATATTCTGATTTCACATACTTGGTACTGTTGTCGACCTCCTTCGTGCGTTCATCTGCCGCAGAAGTACATCTACCGTCGACCCGCGTTTAGGATCTCATTTCAGCATTTTGGGAAGCTCGTTCCGTCGGAGGCTTATCTTTGGTATGTTACCCGAGTCCGTAAGTTCTTATGCGTTCGGGGTATGGCGGCCCCGTCCCGTCATAGTTGTTGTATAAATCTTAAGTGCAGGTCTGTTGTGGGCGTGGTTGTAAGGATCAGAATCGCTCAAATGTCTTTATATATATATATGTTGAAAGGCAATCAAGCTTTGGTTGCTCGCTTATTTATAATATCTCTCATTTCATGTTCATGTTTTATTTTCCGCGATTTTCTCGATGGTTGTATTACCAGGGTGCCCGGTAGGCACTATCCACGCCCGATTCGGCCGTGACATATATAACCCAAGTTTTGCGATTACATCCCAACCGCATAATAGGACTACAGACCTCTGGGGAAGTAAACAACTATGGCGGACGGGGCCCGCCATACCTCGAATGTACAAAAACTATCTGATGCAGGAGATCATACCCAAAAGTAGAGCCTCGGAGAAGATGGAGCTCCACACCAACGCAAAGATCCTAAGGATGTGGATCTAGCACTGCTTGCCTTACCACAGCATGAACGCACCCAAGGAGAGTCGATAACAGTACTAAGTATGTGAAATCAGAAAGTACTTAAATGAAATCAAAGTTTTTAAAGCCATTGCAAATACAATCGATTCAATTTCACATAGTGCCACAACATAAGCAAGAGCAACATAGATATATCAGAATCGTCTTTCCTAGGCCGCGAATGATCAAGCAAGGCCAATCGCCCATAGTATCATTATGCGTGCCTAGTCCCGACTTCCGCGGTCGCATAGGTCACACACGCACCGCACGAGGTATTCCTCGCACGGGGTAGCTAACCCCGCATTCTCCTCGACTCCCGCAGTCCGCATAGTCTCGATAGACCGCATAGTCACACACCGCATAGGGCATTCCGTGTCGGGCTAAGACACCGAATGATCAATCCGAGCTCCCAGCCTCGCATAGTCTCATGACCGCGTAGGCCGATAGACCGCATCAAGGGTGGCAAGCCCTGTGATAACCAGTCAAGGGTAGGTGATATAATAACGATACAACCGACTTACCGTCTAGCAACGTAAGCACAACAAGAATGACCCCCTTTCACAACATCACAAGACACTAACACACATAGCATCATAGTATGTCTATTTATCAAACAATCTTACTATACCTTACAGAAATCAATACAAGGTTCTTATAAGCAATTAAGTAATATCTTTCTTAAGTGGTTATACCTAACTTCCCATAAAGCTAGTATAACTTTTAAGCTTTTGTTTAAAAACCAACTGTTTCTCTTCTGTTAAAAAAATGATTCAGTACTCTTTTGAAATGCTTCAAGATCTTTTATTATTCAGGCTTAAGTCAAGAGACATTGCCGTAGTTATTATTCAGGCTTAAGTCAAAAGACATTGCCGTAGTTATTATTCAGTTAACACTCGTACGTCTACCGTACTATATATTTAAAATATCATGCTCAAGAGTGTAGGAAGAATCACATACCTTCTCGGCGAAATCCACCTGCCAAGTCGAATATGTCGCGCGCAGAGAATCAGCCTATAATAGTCAAATACGTCTATCAACGTCTAGACTATTCTGTAAACAGTTCTAAGCAGAGGGTTCTATATTCTACGGAAAAGCGGGCAGCACTTCCCTACCCGGTGAGCTACTCAAGTCTACTGTGAAAACAGTCCTATGTAAGTACAGTTCTATATTCTTCTTTTAAACCCTTCTACTGTGATAACAGTTCAATTCTATTCTTTAATATTCTTCTAAGTACTTATACTTATTCCTATACTTCTACAGTATGTATTCTCTAGTTACAAAAGAAGGATAAGATTATTTACCTCGGTAAGCCCAATAATATCCTAGATAAAAGTCGCTCCTGAGCAAGGTTTAGCTCCTAATTGTACGCTCCGATAGCTCCAAGAACCCTTAGAAGTTCCCAACAACTTCTACTAAGATACTATAAGGGAATTGGGCTAGGGTATTTGGAAGACAACTTTTCTACCAAGGGAGGGGGTAGTGTTTCGGCTAGGGCTTCTTTTAGAGGGGTATTCGGCGAGGCCTTCCGCGGGGAATGGAGGCTTGGATCACACGACGATCGGGCCCGTATTTGGTGCCTTACCCGGCACCCTAGTGATACAACATCGAGAAAACCGGGAAAATAAAACATAAACATGAAACAAGATATATGATCATAAACAAAGCAACCAAAAGCAGTTGCCTTAGATATATACATAAAACCCGAGCAGTTTAATCCTTTTTACAACCCCGCCACAACAAGATTACTGCACCTCTAAGATTTACAATAACCATGACGGACAGGGCCCCGCCATACCACGAATGTGCAGAACCTACAACTCGGGAACACATGCCAAAGAATAAGCCTCGGAGAAACGGAGCTTCCCAATACGTTGAACTGTGATCATGAGCGAGGATCCACTCTGATGTACTCTACTGCGGCATGAACGCAGCCCCGGAGAGGTCGATAACAGTACCAAGTATGTGGCCCGAAAAATCGTAAATGAAATCATAATGCTATATAAAAGCAGGAGACATGTATGATAACAAAACCACGATTCACAACATAAGCGATCGTGTCAAGTCGAGGACTCACGCCTCAGTCATCACTCAAATATAACTATGGGTCTCACGCCACAACATCAATCATGTTCGCATCGCGGCGCGTGCCCGAGTGCTCGTCGGTGTAGACATGTCCATGATGCAACAATAATAACAATGCCCCACGGCCACATGCCGGAGTGCGTGACGGCAGACACGTCCGTGTGACATTAACATAATAATATCTTGGGTGATCAACCCGCGCGTAGCGCCCGGAGTGCATCGGTGTAGATATGTCCATGTAACCACAATAACAATATATCGGGTAATCAACCCCGCGTGGCCACGTACCCCGAATTCTGCATCGGTGTAGACATGTCCATGTGACATCAACAACAATATACCGCGACAAAGCTATCACAAACAAGCTCAAGCAAATTACCATACTTCTAGACTTTTATAAAAGATCCACTCCTTCCCAAGAAGTCACGATATCAACACTTGCACAACAAAGGCTATCACAACAAGCGTAGGCGAGTTACACAACAACAAGCATAGGCAAGTTACACACAACTCAAGGTACTTCCATTTAGTATCAAAATGCAGGTTTTAACCCTAAAGTACTATGTGCGTTAAATTCCTTTTAAGAGATCCATTCCTTTCATAAAGGTCACCCGACAGTAGTATAAAAATAAGTGACTCGCGTTTTTAGGTAAACCAAAATACTTCCCTTTTGTAAAATCAAGTAACAACATTATTTTCCAAACGTTCAAGTTTGCCTAATTTCAAATGCTCAAGTTTCCCATTTTAGAAGGGTTTCATAACTCATAGTCTTAATCTTTTTTAAAACAATTGAGTAACATATGTCTTGTCGTGAGTAGTTTATTCTTGTTTACAACAATCTTGTTACAATGACCATGATCTAGGAAATGTAATACAATTTTGTTTTATCTTAGCTTCATGCGGATGGAGGTTTCTTTGGTTTTAATAACAATTAGTTAATTGTCAATACACCTTATTTATTAAGCGCCGTGGTTTGCTCGACAACATTCTCATTTCGAAATCGGTAAAACATTATTCTTTTTAAAACCAAGTACTCATTACTCGCGAATGAGGTTTATAACACATTTAACAAAATGTTAATAACCAAGTAAAACAAGTTAAGTCTCTTATCTTTCAAGATCAAGTCTCTTAACTTCTACAATCAATAAACCAATCTTTTACCTACATAGTCGTTATAACTAACTTCCCATAAAGCTATTATAACACCATATGTTTTAAACCAACCAACTCATTTAACACGTATGCGTCTCTGTAATACATAGTTTACAAAGCATCATGCTAGAAGGATAGGAAGAGGTTCACATACCGCGACGATTATCGACGATAAGCATGCGCTCGCGATCTTGTAACGGCTGGCCGTTTCCACTCTTGAGTAGAATCGCTACTCGTAGTACTTCCACCTATAAGGCCACAAACGTCAATTAACTTCTAACCGCGGTTCCATATTCTGAGAAAATTCGTGACCTCCCACACACATGACAGCGTAAATCTCTCTCTCTGTCAGTAGCTACCAAGCCAACGGCGGGGCGAAGTTTATCTAACGGGCGTATACAATTTCTACTAGCAGTAATACCACAAATCTCATGTCTGATCTATGTAATCTGATTCGATTCTCTTCTTTAAATTAGGGCTTAAGTCAAAAGACATTGCAAGCTATATTCAGTTACATATATAGTATACCTCAACTATATAATCCTACCATATGTAATTTCCAATTACAACAAGGGACAAGAATATTTACCTCGATAAGCCCAAAATTATCCAAGATAAAAGTCGATCTGAGCAAGTTTTAGCTCTACTCAGTCGCTCCAATCCGCTCCAAACAACCCTTAGAAGTTCTAACCAACTTCTACTTAAATACTTCAACTCGCTATGAAGATTTCCTTAGGGTTTTGGTTTGAGACTAAAGGACAAAAGGTAGTATTTTCGGGCTCTACGTAGAGAGGTAACTTTGGAATACTACAAGGTAAAGGCTAAGGTATTTTGGGCATTATAACAATACTTGGAGAGTATTTCTACCAAGAGGGGGGGTGTATTATACGAAACAACTAGGCTAGGGGTGCCTCGGCCAACCCTACTAGGGGAGGGAGGCCTCTCGGCCAAAGCTTCTCAAAGGGGACCTCTTGGGCGAGAACACAACACAAGAGGAGGGAGGATTTCAAGACTTCGTGAAATTTAGGATGAAGAAGTCTTCAACAAGAGAGGGTATTTATAGGAAGCCAAAGGCCAACCAATGGCCAAGATCAAGCCATGTGCAAGGCAAGTGTAAGGCCTTGATCAAGCCAAGTGCACCTAACCCTACACCCCAAAACAAGGCACAAAACATGACACTAAACATGGCACAAAGTAAGGCACAAAACAAGGCACCAATCGGCCAAGGCCAAACCGCCTGTTATACCCGTATTTCAGGTATGCGTGAGGCGTGCGTATAAGAATTTGAGCCTTAAGATTAGGCAAAGTTGAAATTGGGCACAAGTGCGAAAGAGTCGTTTTTCGGCGAAGCGTTTCCACGACTTACGTGGGAAAATTCGGCTATGTCATTAATAATTTTTGCGGATCTTTCAGAAAGGCGAAACATTTTGGACCAACGGGAGGGTGACAAGTGTCACCCTCACATTGGAAACAAGTGGACTGACAAAGCTAGACCGTTGTACGTTTTTGTGTTGAAATTTTGGTCGAGGGTTAGGTAGGATATTTTGTGTAGATGGATAAGGTAGCACGTGGCTAAATCTTGGCCTTACACTTGCTATGAACTTGTATTCATCTTGGCCATTGGTTGGCCTTCACTTGACCTATAAATACCCTACAAGTTGAAGACTTTCTTCATCCTCACTGGCAATCTATCTAAGTCTCAAAATACTCCCTCCTCTTGTTCTTTCGTCCACCACACCCCCTCCCCTTTGAAGGCCCTTTGCGAGAGCTTCCCCTCCTGTAGTGGTTGGCAGTGGGGTACCCCTAGCCTAGTTGTCTCGTATAAATACCCCCTTTTGTGGTATAGAAATACTCTCCAAGTATTGTTATAATGCCCAAATACCTTGGCCCAAATACCTTGTAGTATTCCCAGGTTACACATACAAAAGCCCAGAAAATACTATTATACTTCCCTCAGTCACAAAAACGAAACCCTAAGGAAAACCTTCATAGTCGGTTGAAGTGTTTAAGTAGAAGTTGCGTAGAACTTCTAAGGGTTGTTTGGAGCGATTGAGCACCGGAGTAGGAGCTAGCGTTGTTCGGGATCGACGTATAACTTGGATAATTTTAGGCTTATCCAGGTAATCACTCTTGACCTTCTATTGTAATTGGAAATTACATGTTGTAGGAATATATAGTTTAAGTAAACTATATATAGAACTGAACATAATTGTGCGGCCATGTCTTTTGACTTAAGCCTGAATAATACTTACGGCAATGTCTTGCGACTTAAGCTGAATTTAAAGAAGAGAATGACTGTAATTACATAGATTGTATTCATGAGACTTGTGTAGTATTGCGTGAGTAGAATTGTACACGTCAGGTTAGGCGTGCAAACCCCCACTGGTTGGCTTGGTAGCGGCCTCGATAGAGAGGAGATTTCTGTTGTGTGGGGGAAAATGTTGCCAATTTTACGTAGAATATTCTACATTGAGATCTAAGATGTTAATAGGCGCCTTGTGGCCTCTATAGGTTGAAATACTGCGTGTGGCGTGATCTACTTGGCTTAAGGTGTAGCCGACGGTTTGAGGTACTTGGAGCGTTTTGCTATTAGTCGATAATCGTCGCGAGGTATGTGGACCTCTTCCTATCTTTTCTAGCATGATATGTGTGAACTATGTAGTACGGTAGACGTACATGTGTTAAAAGTATTTGATTGGTTTAAAACATAAAGTGTTATAACGGCTTTATGGGAAGTTGGTTATAACATCTTTATGTAGGTAAGAAAATGCCAGTGGTTTTAAAAGGTAACTGATTTGACTTATAACTGACTTGATGTGTGATAATAAGGAACTTGAAGTATGTCACAAGAGTTAAGAAACCATTTTTGAAAGAAGAGTAACACTTGGTTTTAAAGGTTTTAAAAAAAAGAAGTTATACTAGCTTTATGGGGAGTTAGGTATAACGTCTTAAGAGAGGTAAAGAAAATGGTTTACTGATTTTAGAAGTTAAGAGACTTAACTTAATTAATCAATTTGAAAGTGGTAAGATGTATGAAACCTCATTCGTGAGTAATGAGTACTTGGTTTCCAAAGAATAATGTTTTACTGATTTCGGAAATCAGAATGTGTATCGACAATCCACTGCAGCGTTAATAAAGGGAAATGTATTGAATAATGAAGTATTATTAAAACAAGTAGAAACCTCCATCTGCATAGAAGCTAAGATGAGACAAAATGATATTACATTTCCTAGATCATGGCTGCTTAATAAGATTGATTATGAACAAGAATAACCTACTCTCATATAAGGCATATGTTTATCAGTTTGTTTAAAAGAGAATTATATTCTTAAATGAATAAGACTATGAACTACAAAACCTTTCTAAAATAAGAAACGTGAATACTTGAAATTAGGCAAGCGGAACTTTAGGGAAAAGAAAGGCATTGTGTTATCTTAAATTGGTTTAAACCGTAAAGTGTTATAACAACTTTATGGGAAGTTGAATTATAACGACTTTATGAAAACAAAGAAGGGTTTTATCATTTGTTTTAATGTGGTAACTTGACTTTAAAAGAAGTGTTTTGGTCTAAAAAGGCATGGTGTTGCCTTAATTTGGTTTTAAAAAGGATAGTATGGAAGTTGTTTTGGTTTACTTAAAAGATATAAGTCACTACATTTTTACTCTACGGTGTCGGGTGACTTTTATAAAAGGAAGGGATCTTTAAAAGGAACTTAACGTCGTAGTACTTTAGGATTAAAACCGGACTTTGACATAAAATGAAAGTACCTTGAGTTGTGTATAATTTGCCTATGCTTGTTGTTGTGTAACTTGCCTATGCTTGTTGTTGTGTAACTTGCCTATGCTTGTTGTGATAGCCTTTGTTATGCAAGAATTGTGTTCTATATTCTGCGTCTCTCGATGGAGGGCCGGTTGACTCGTTGAGACTTACTTGGGCGTCTGGCGGTGTGGAAAATTTCAGGTATGCTCACGATGATAGTGTTATTCCATGGACTAGCTCTCCATGAGGTTTCTTCTTGTTCGGCCTTGGTACGGTGGTCGGCTTTCGTACTTGCCGTCTCGTGGTGATTCGGCCTTAGTACTGGTAGTTAGCCTCGCACTTGCCGTTCGGTGTAGTGATGAATTCGTGATCTGACGCGGTACACGGTGGTGACCTCTTACTTGCCGGTCGACTCGTGGCCGGCCTTGGTATCGGTAGTCGGCTCTGCGCTTGCCGATGTCGACCGTGGTTTGGTTGTATTGTATTGTTATTACGGCTTTGGCATCGAGTAGGACTTGGTGTTGGTGTCTTCGATGTTATCATATCATAGGTCGGCGGTGAGGAAGGTATTCCACGGGCATGGCGATGTTGTGGCGGAGACCCGTAATTATATTTGAGTAAATGACCGGAGGCGTGAGACCAGAACTTGATATAAGCGTTATATGTGTGTCTTGTAGTTTGGTTATCATACGTGTCTCTGCTTTATATAGACTATTATGATTTCATTCTGATATTCTGATTTCACATACTTAGTACTGTTGTCTTGACCTCGCCCGGAAGTGCGTTCATCTGCGGTAGAAATACATCATTTGTCGATCCGCTTTTAGGATCACCTTTCAGCGTATTGGGAAGCTCGTTCCTTGGAGGCTTATCTGGTATGTTACCACGATGTGCAGTAGGTTCTTGTACATTCGGGTATGGCGAAGACCTGTCGTCATAGTTGTTGTAAAAATCTTAGAGTGCAGCATGCCTTGTTGTGGCGGGGTTGTAAGGATTATGGCTATTCAACGTTTATATATATATGTTGAAAGGCAAGCTATTTTGGTTGCTTTGTTTATTTATAATATCTCGTTTCATGATTATGTTTTATTTTGATTTTCTCGATGTTGTATCATTAGGGTGCGGGGTAAGGTACGATCCACGGGCGGATTCGGTCGTGACAGCCACAAGGCGTCCGCGAGGTGACAAGTGTCACCCTCGTTAACCCAAAATGTTAGTCGCTCGGAAAAATCCATAAAAATACAAAGCGACATGGCGAATTTTCCTACGCAAGCTCGTAAAGCGTTTCGTCAACGACTCTGTCGGGTGTTGTGCACAAATTTCGAACCTATGCCAAACTTTAAGTCTCAAATTTTCATCGTGCGTCTCCGCGTACATACTCGAAAATACGAGGGTATAACGTAGATGAAAAGCTTTAAGAGAGGGGATTCTTCAAGACTTGGAGAAATGGTTTGTGGATGAAGAACTCTTCATCTTAAGAAGTATTTATAGGTCAAGCAAAGGCCAACCAATGGCGAAGATGATGCCAAGTGCAAGGCAAGGGTAAGGTCAAGATTTGGGCAAGTGTACCATAGCCAACTTGCACACAAAATATCTACCAACTCCGTGACAAAATAGGCCATCCAATTCGTCCCATTTCGCCTCGAGTCCGCCAACTAGAGGGTGACAAGTGTCGCCTCTCGTTGATCCAAAATGTTCGTCTCTCGGAAAAATTGCAAAAAATATAAATGACATGGCGGAATTTATCCTACGCGAGTCTTGTAAAGCGTTTAGTCATAAGCGATTCTTTTAGCGAGTTGTTGCACAAACTTTTTAGTCGAAGGTCTTTTACTTAGGCTAACTTTTGTGCGTACACCTGGCGTACATACTGCGGAAATACGAGGGTATATGATGATTCTCCTATACTCTTGAGCATGATATTTTAAATATATATATAATGCGGTGAGCGTCGTGTGTTAGCGGGCGTAGTTTTACGGCAATGTCTTTTGACTTAAGCCTGAATAATAAGAATCTTAAAGTCTTTTCAAAAGAATTAGAAATCATTTTTGAAAGAAGAAGAATAATTGTTTTTAAAACAAAAAACTTAAGAGTTATACTAGCTTTATGGGAAGTTAGGTATAACGACTTAAGAAAGATAAAAGGAACAATTTACTTATGTGTTTATGAAAGACTTGTATTGATTCTGGAAAGTATAATAAGATGGTTTGTTGAGTAGATATATTGTGATGCTGTGAGTGTTAGTATCTTGTAAACATTTGTGTAAAGAGGTTATTCTTATTGTGCTTATGTTGTTTAACGATATGTTGTTTACGTTAGTATTATATCACTCGCCTCTTGACATGATCTAGGGGTTAAGGCGCCTCCGTCACGAGGTATAGCTCGAGCGATCTGTGTGACTATGATTCGAGAATACCTCATGCGGGTCGGGGGCCTATCTTGAACTCTGAGAGTTCGGGTTAGTGTGCGGTCCTTGTGGCCATGCGGTCTATGTGGCCATGCGGAATACGAGTCGGGGCGATGCTGCGGAGTAGCTACCCTCGATGCGGGAATACCGAGTGCGGGCCTATGTGAGTGGCCTATGCGGTGCGGAGTCGAGATTAGGCATGCATAATGATACTATGGGCGATTGGCCTTGCCCGATCATTCGCGACCTAGAAAAGACACATTACGATTTACCTATTGTTGCTCTTGTTTATGATGTGGCACCGTATGCGATTACCTTAGTTGTTTCATACATATTTGTAAAAAAGCGGTTTTAAATTGATATGATTTCATTTAAGTACTTTCTGATTTCACATACTTGGTACTGTTGTCTTGACCTCCTTGAAGTGCGTTCATGCCATGAGTAAGGAAGCGGTGCTAGATCCGCTTCCTTAGGATCTTTTGCTTTGGTGTCAGGAGCTCCGTCTTCTCGGAGGCTCGACTTTTAGGTATGATCTCACTGTTGTTGTAGATAGTTGTACATTCGGGGTATGGCGGGGCCACTGTCCGCCATAGTTGTTTATCTTCTTAGAGTGCGTAGTCTGTTGTACATTTGGGATGTTGCGCGATTTTGGTTCATATATATATATATGCGAAAGCGACATTTTCCTCGAGATAAAGCGTGTCTCGTTTACAAGTTTCATGTCTTGTTTTTATATTCGCTGATTTTCTACGATGTATGACTACTTGGGTGTCGGGTAAGGCACGATCCGCGGGTCGGGCAGTCGTGACACTCGTAGCTCGCATAGGCCACGGACCCGCGAGGTATCTCGAATCATAGTCACGCGACGCTTTGAGGTATACCAGCGTCGGAGGCGACAACCCCGGTATAACATGTCGAGAGGTGAGTGGTACAATACTAACATAATGGCTTATCGTTAAACAACATAAGCACAATCAAGGAAACCCCTTTACACAAACATCACAAGATACTAACACCGTAGCATCCTAACATGTTTACTTATCAAATCAACTAGAAAGTATTACAAGGCTATCACCAACCAACGTAATCAAGTTATTCACACAGGTACTTTACTTCGTGTCCACAAGTTTGGGTTTTATCCCCAAAGTACTTCATACATTATCTCTTTAAAAGATCCGTTTCTTTCACAAAAGTCACACAATACAGTAGTATAAAAATAGAGTGACTATCTTTTAAGTAAACCAAAACACTTTTTTGTAAAATCAAGTAACAACATTCTTTTCCAAGCGTTGAAGTTTGCTAATTTCAAATGCTCGAGTTTCTCATTTTGAAAGGTTTAGTCGTTCATAGTCTTAATTACTTAATGATATAATTCTCTTTTAAAACAATTTGAGAAACATATGCCTTATGTGTGAGTAGGTTATTCTTGTTCAAAACAATCTTATTAAGCGACCATGATCTAGGAAATGTAATACCATTTTGTCTAAATCTTAGCTACAATGCGGATGGAGGTTTCTCTTGGTTTTAATAATACTTAATTAGTCAATACATTTCCCTTTATTAGTATTTGCGATGGTTTGTTCGATACTTATTCTCATTTTCGAAATCCATACAAGGCTTTTATAAAACAATTAAGTAAGCGTTCCTTTTATCCTTTGTTAAGTCGTTATACCTAACTTCCCGTAAAGCTAGTATAACTCTTAGCTTTTAAAACCAAGTATTACTCTTCTTTCAAAAGCGATTCTTAATTATTTGACATCTTCAAGATTCTTATTATTTAGACTTAAGTCAAAAGACATCGTGATAAAACCACGTTTAGTTAACACGTCGTCTGGTACTATATATATATTTTAAAATATCATGCTCGAGGATAGGAAGAATCACATACCTCGCGACGATTATCGACGATTAATAAAGCGCTCATGGCTATAACGCTAGCCTTGTCCACCTTTCAAGTAGAACATGCTACTCGAGAACTTTCAACCTATAAAGGCCATATCGTCTATCAGCGTCTAGACTACTCTGTAGAATATTCTAAGCGATGGGTTCTTATTTCTACGGAACATTGGCGACAACTTCCCTGCAGTCAAACTACAAGTCTCGTAAATCTGGTCCTATGTAAATCTGATTCAATCTTCTTCTTTAATATTCTTACGATGTGAGTTCAATTCAATTCTCTTCTCTTATACCATCCTTATATATCTTATACTCATTTCTATACAACTACAGTATGTAATTTCCAATTACGATAGAAGAACAGAGTATTTACCTCGATAAGCCCAAAATTATCCAAGTTTAAATGTCGATCTGAGCAGCGTTTAGCTCTACTCTGCAGGTGCTCGACGCTCCAAACAACCCTTTAGATGTTCTCATAACTTCTTCTTAATACTTGACCAATTATGAAGATTTTCCTTAGGGTTTCGTTTAGAGACTAAAGGACATAAGGTAGTATTTAAGACTCTACGTATAGAGGTAACTTTGGAATACTACAAGGTATAAGGCTAAGGTATTTTGGAATAGTAACAATACTTGGAGAATACTTTTCTACCAAGGGGGTATTTTACGAGAACAACACTCAAGAGGGGTACTTTCGGCTAGCACGGCTAGAGAAGGGGTATTTCTCGGCCAAGGCCTCGAGAAAGGGGAGGAGGCTTGGGCGAAAACCTTACAAAGGGAGAGGGATTTCAAGACTTAGAAAGTGTGGAGTGGATGAAGAAGTCTTGACTAAGGGGTATTTATAGGGCCTTGATGGCCAAGATCAAGACAAGTGGTGGGCAAGTGGAGGGTGAAGATTTGCACAAGTGCACCTGGCCATCTACTCACAAATCCTCGAAACATTGACCCAAGTTTTAGGCCACAAAACATGCCAAGAAAGCGTGCTCACTTTCGGCCACAAGACGCCCACAGGGTGACAAGTGTCGCCACTCGTTGGTCCAAAATATTTCATCTCTCGGAAAAATCCATAAAATTATTAATGTCGCAACCGTAATTTTCTCTCGCAAAGTCAGGAAAAGCGTTTAGTCGAAAAACAATTCTTTTAGGGGTTGTGCACAAATTTGCGTCCCTTGCCTAACTTAAGGCTTAAACTTTTGTACGTACGTCCTCACGTACATACTCTGGAAATACGGGGTATAACATATACATACTCAACAGTAAAACAATATAACTACGTGCTTACAACCCAAACCTGACATGTGACTACAGACCTCAGGAATAACAAGTTGTGGAGGGACGGGGCCACCGTACCACGAATGTACATAAAATCTACAACATCAGGGAAAAACTGTACCAAAAGACAAGCCTCCGGAGTAATGGAGCTTCTGACACCCGATCAGTGATCCTAAGAATGAGGATCCACCACGGCTTACCTACTGCGGCATGAGCGGCCCCAGGAAGGGGGTCGATACCTGATATGTACTAAGTATGTAAGCGGAAAATATTGTAATTACATCATAAGTCTAAAGCAGCCTTGGGAGGCATGTATGATAATCAAATTACAGTACATTGTGCCTTACTAACAATGAGAGTAAATAAGAGTATACTTACAACATAAAAATAGGAAGCTCACGATCAAAGCAGGACCACCGCGCGGTATCATTAAGCGATCCTACTCTTGGGACTATTTCACCGCGTAGGTCGTGTGGACCCGCGTGAGGTATTCCTCGCATATTTGTATCCGCGCATAGGTCGTGTAGACCCGCGTGAGGTATTCCTCGCATAGGTGTATCGCGCGTGGGACTATTTCACTGCGTAAGCCACTTACGGACTCGCGTGAGGTATTCTCGCGTCGTGGGTTGCAAATCCACGGAATATGCAAATGCCACAAAGCAGGAATGACCGTAATAAATAATATATTACTAGCACAACCCGGCTATCATACATAACATAAGCACTCTGGAACATCATCTGATAAATAAGCAAGTTAAGAAACCGCAACCTTTATTAGTCTTATTCATATACCTCTCATTTTAGTTTACTTAAGGCACTAACATGTCTTTTATAAAAATCAGAATTTAACCCAAAGTACTACATACTTCCTCTTTTAAAAATGACCCTTTTCATAGAAAACTTCCAAGATACTAATAGCAGTAGTATCGAGTCACAATTACTTTTCAAGACAAGTCCATGATACCTTTAGAAATAAAATTGAAGCTTAAATCAAGTGACTTCTTTTCTTATAAAACCTTAGGCAATTGATGCCTTAAAATCGATTTTCCTTTCATTTAATCAAGTCATTTATCCTTATTTATCTTTCCATAAAGCGAATATAACCAACTTCCCATAAAGTCGTTATATTAACTTTATACCTTAATAAATACAATTTCCAATCCAAGGGACTTATCGTCTAAAAGCGAAACAAGTATCATATACTTTAAAACTATTCAAGTCCCTTAACTTTTAGAAAAACTTAAGACATCCTTAATACTTTTAAAGAAGTGAGTTAATCTCTAACTCACCCAACTTAGCTATTCTTAAAACAAGTAAAGGATATCAAGGTTTTGTCGTCTCTAGTACTATATCGTGCAACTATTCATGCTCAAAATATAGGAATGTTCTACATACCTCTTGGGTCAATCCACTTGCTAAGTACAATATCACGCGTAGTATGTCAGCCTATAATGTCCAATCGTCTATTAACGTCTTACTTCAAGCGTAGAATATTATAAGTGCAAAGTCACTAAATTCTACGGAAAATCGAATGACACCTCCTTTGTTTCTACATACTTTGCCACCTTTTTCAAGGCGAATTCAATAACCAAACACGCCACATTTAAGGCTCGACATATAACTAGTCAAAGGGGATTATCGCCTTACATGGCGTATAAAATTCCGCCCACAATTCATATACAACGATCGATACTAACGGTCATTTTTACTACAAGTATAACCACAATAAGTCTCTTTCATCCATAATGTCGTCTTGCGAGTTATATAAATTTGCAACCAACTTTGACAACCTTAATCTTCCATTTAAATAACATCGACAACTATAACTTCTCGATTCCTTTGTATTTCAATTTCAAATGGCTTTCAATATCCATAATACATATCAATCTTCAAAACATGATTCACGTGGTCAATATCGGCTATAACAAGGATTATAATTATTTCCAAGAGAAGAGGAATCTTTTTACCTTTTGGATTAGCCCACTAAAGCCCTTTTTCTTCAACTCGTTTCATGAAACTTGTCCACGCGAGCTTACAAGTTTACCAACACCTTGCCTTCTTGCCGCGCTCAACAATTTTTTTCTAGGCGAGGTTTTCTTGATATCTAGAGAGAAAAGGAGAAAGCTCTTAGGATGGTTCTAAGATGAAAATGACCAAGTCTTTCAAGACTTGGTCCTAAAATAGGACCACTTTTCTTGGTCAAAAGATGGGAGGGACACGTGTCGCCCTCGTAGGCCTTCGAAAATATCCTGATTCCTCCTTTCGCGGAAAAAATCCGCGCTTGGCGCGGCCTGCCGCGCCGGCGCGCTGCAACCTCGGAGGATTTTAGGATTTGTGGCGCGCGGCCGCTGCTTGGCGCAGCGTACTAAGCGCCGCGATTCTAAAATCTTTCCTCCGCGCCAGCTGAACTTCTAACGCCCATACCTCTCCGCTCCGATGTCCTATCGACGAGCGGTTTGTTGCGTTGGAAACTAGACTCATCAAACTTTATACTAGGCTTGTTAAACACCTCTCAATTCTTAATAACTAGGGTACAACACTTCAAAGTAGACTCAAAATCCGTCCAACACATAATTGTCAACTCATCTTTCAAAATGTAAAAAAAAAATCTTATTTTCCCCGGTACGTTCTTATCTTTTTGAATTTACGGGGTGTAACACGCATAACTAGCCTGCTGCTGAGGCAGCCTGTCTCTAGAGTTACCAAAGGACCCTGCTATCCTGACCCTCTTCTGCTGATTTTGGTCATTCCGTCGACCTCTACGTTCCTCAGTCTGCTGCGCATAAGCCTGCATGCGGGCAATGTCCATGCCCGGCTGAAGAGAAACACCCGTGCAACCCTCCGTTAAATAATCATCGAGCCCTGTGACATAGCGATGCACTCTATCCTCCATGTCTGCCACTAAAGCGGGGACATACCGAGCCAACGAGTCAAACTCTACATTGTACTCGAACCGTTCGCGGATTACGCCTCAGCATCGTAAATCTATCTGCGAGGCTCTCGCAAATGCGAAGGCGAAGTGTGAAAGAAATGCCTCGAGAGAACTTCGTCGACCAGGTAGGCGTATGCTCCCGGAATAGTTCCGTGAATCAAACGATCATTTGCGGTATCGCGCAACCGATGTGAACCCGATACCACCGACTCTGTCTACGAGACCTTAATCACTCTCGTGATCATTGCGGTTGTCGAATAAACTCTGAGGATCTTCCCGGTTCTCGATCCATAGAACTACGGTGGTATGACTCGAAGTCCGAAGTCTCAAACTATCGGATCTAGGGTGAACCACTAGTACTCTGGAACCTTCGACTCAAATGCGTCGCCATTACCTAGCCACGATCTGGCTAATGGCGGGCTATCTCCTTGTAATCCATATCCTCTGCTCCTGGTCATGGAACTGGAGGCTCAGATATCCTGGCCTCAGTAGAAACAGTTGTCGCTATGCTAAACTCTGTTGAATTTGGCGGCATCGCGAACTCCGTCAAGTACCACCTCGGGTAATGGCGGGCTATGCCTCGTGACCCTACGTGTTCTACTCGCGACTCTCTGCGCGCCTTGCCAGGGCCTGGTTGCCTTGCGTAGAGGCATAAGCGGTACATAAGAATACGCGGAGGTCGAACTTATAACACGGCTCTAACGCGATCTCGGTGAGAAGAATGGAAACCAATCAAAATATCCTGCGACCTCACGATTATAGGTGTGGTGCCTGCAACGCCAGATAATCACGACTGCTAGATACGGTGCGTAGACACTTTACGAGGACTAAGCGCTCTAATACCACTTTTTGTCACGACCAGACCTCGGGCATGGTAGTGCCTTACCGGGCACCACAGTGATAAAACATCAGAGAAAATCAGCGGAAAATAAAACTCATAAAAAATAAATAGTGATACTAAAAACAGGCTGACCAAAAGTCGTCTTACTGCATATATATATATAAATAAACCTTGAACAGTTATCTTTTACAAACCACACTTGTGATGCTACAAACTTCTAAGAATGTAACAACTATGTGGCGGATGAGCCGCCATACCACGAATGTACAAGTACCTCTGATAGCGGGGACTATACAAAAGATAAGCCTCGGAGAAAGCAGGCTTCCCGATGCGGGCTGACCACATGGCGAGGATCGACAAGCGGTGTACCTGCACTGCGGCGTGAATGCAACCAGAAGAAATCGATCTAACAGTACCAAGTATGTGGCGAAAATCGTAATGAAATCATAACGGTCTATATAAAGCGGGAGACATGTATGATAACCAAATTACGATTACGACATATAAGCGATCATGTCGTATCGGGGACTCGCGCCCTCAAAGTCATCGCTCAAATATAACTATGGGTCTCGCGCGATATCAATCTGCCCGTGGAATTCCTTCCTGCTGCCGTGATCTATATATAATATTACACCAAAAGTACACATGAACACGAGTCCCACGTGTCATAAAACCGTCTGGGCAGTAGGAAAACTACCCGCGAGATCGGCTGCGTCATAAAGCGGCCAGGCAATCAAAGCTAGCTACGAACGACTGTCGCCGTGAGATATGGCGGGCAAGCACGGAAGCCACTACGAGCCTCTGGTACCAACTATACTATATAAGCGTATCATGAAGGCGGCGGGCAAGTCAAAGCCGCTACCGGATACCGCTGCATCGCGTCGGCCGAGCAATCTGAAAGATAACTACGGATCTGCTGCGTCACGAGATTTCGTCATAAAACTGCTATAAAACTGTTACACCCCGTATTTCCAGGACATGTTTATAAGGACGTACGTAAGAACTCAAATGTTAAGATTTGAGACTAGTAAAAATTTATCGGAATTATGAAATTATCGGAAAACGAAATATTGCGACGAATGGAAGGGCGACACGTGTCACCCCCTAGTTGGTCTTGGAACGAATTGGACATGGGTTAGATGGTCATTTGTGTCACGACCCGAACCCGGGCCCGTGACTGGTGCCTTACCCCGGGCACCCTAGTGATACAACATCAGAGAAAATCAGCGGAAATAAAAATATGAACATGAATTAAGAGACATGATAAATAAACAGGCCAACCAAAATAGTTGCTTTCAGTATATATATACATAAATACGACGAGTTATCCTTTTCTGGACTACGCCTGACGGTACTCTGACCTGCAGAAGTGACAACAACTATGGCGGGATAGGGCCGCCGTACCACGAATGTACAAGAACCTCTGACTCGGGGTAGCATACGAAAGATAAGCCTCGAAGGAGCGGAGCTTCCCAACGCTGAAATGTGATCTATAAGCGGGGATCGGCGGTCGATGTACCTCACTGCGGCATGAGCGGCCCCGAAGGAAGTCGATCAGCGGTACAGTATGGGAAAGCGTAAAATCACGTAAATGAAATCATAATAGTCTATATAAGCGGGAGACATGTATGATAGCAAACTACGATTCCTGACATAAGCGATCATTTCAAGTCGGGGACTCGCGCCCTCAAAGTCATCCTCGTACGGTGGAACTCCTTCCTCAGCTGCCGTGATCTAGGTACAAATCATGTGATCACGTATAGCAGTCTCGGCCCGTCTTATGGACCCGGTATAGAAAGCATGTGGAATACATTCCGGATGAGCCGGTGGTCGAGTGAAATACATTCGGATGAGCCGTGGTCGAGTGAAGTACATACCGGATGAGCCGTGGTCGAGTGAAATACATTCGGATGAGCGGTAGTCGAGTGAAATACATTCCGGATGAGCCGTAGTCGAGTGAAATACATTCGGATGAGCCGGTAGTCGAGTGAAATACATTCCTTTTAAGACCAAATTAAGGCAATACCGTACCTTCCTTTGGACAAAATACTTCTCTTTTAAAAGTCAAGTTACGCATTAAAACAAATGATAAAACCGCTTTTGTTTTCATAAAGTCGTTATAACCAACTTCCCGTAAAGTTGTTATAACACTTTATATTTTAAACCATTTTAAGACAACCTGATGCCTTTCTTTTCATAGTTGATGTCTTAACCTCTTTTTAAAACAATAGAGTAACATATGCCATAGGTGAGTAGGTTAATTTTGTTCATAATCAATCTTATTGAATGACCGTGATCTAGAAAATGTAATATCATTTTGTCTAATCTTAGCTTACATGCGGATGGAGGTTTCTCTTGGTTTTAATAATACTTAATTATTCAATACATTTTCCTTTATTATGACTGCGATGGTTTATTGATACGTTCGATTTAGAAATCGGTAAAACATTATTCCTTTTAAAACCAAGTACTCATTACTCACGAATGAGGTTTCACACAAAATCCATATTAATTCATTTAAGTTAAGTCTCTTATCTTATAAGATCGATCTCTTAACTTTTGAAATTAATAAACCATTCATTTTACCACCGCTTAAGGCGTTATACCTAACTTCCCGTAAAGCTAGTATAACAACATGTTTTAAAACAACCAAATCTGATTAACACGTATGCGTCTACCGTACTACATAGCTCACACATATCATGCTAGAAAAGATAGGAAGAGGTTCACGTACCTCGCGGCGATTATCGACTAATAGCAAAGCGCTCAAGTACTTCAAGCCGTCGGCTACTCCTTAAGCCACGTGGGTGCACCACACGTAGTACTTGACCTATAGAGGCCACAGGCGCTATTAACATCCTAGATCTCGGCGTAGAATTTTCTCTGAGAAAATTGGCGACACCTCCTCCCATGGCGGCGTAAATCTCTCTCTCTATCGAGTGGCTACGAAGCCAACCGGGGGGTTTGCCGTCCTAGGACATGTACAATTCTACTACACAATAATGCTACACAAGTCTCATGTCTGATCCTATGTAATTCTGATTCCGTTCTCTTATTTAAATTGGGCTTAAGTCAAAAGACATTTGCGCACAATTATATTCAATTCTATATATAGTATCTTGACTATATATTCCAATGACATGTAATTTCGAATTACAATAGAAGGTCGAAGTGTTTACCTCGATAAGCCCAAAATTATCAGAGTTTATATGTCGATCTGAGCAAGGTTTAGCTCTGCAGCGTGCGCTCAACCGCTCAAACAACCGCCAGAAGTTCTAACCAACCACACTTAACACTTGACTACGGGTGAAGATTTACTTAGTGTTTCGTTTTTGTGGTGAGGAAGTATAATAGTATTTTAGGCTTTTGTAAAGTGTAACCTTGGGAATACTATAAGGTATTTGGGCGAGTATTTGGGCATTATAATACTAGGAGAGTATTTCTATACCACAAAGGGGTATTACGAAAACAACTAAGGTGGGGAGGTACCGGCTAACCACAAAGGGGAAGCTCTCGGCCAAAGGGCCTTCTCAAAGGGGAGGGGGCTTTTGGGCGAGATCAAACAAGAGGAGGAGTATTTGAGACTTAGAAAGATTGCTCAAGTTTTTGGATGAAGAAAGTCTTCAACTTAGAGGTATTTATAGGTCAAGTAAAGGCCAACCAATGGCCAAGATGAAGACAAGTGTGGTGCAAGTGTAGGGCTAGATTTCAACCATGTGGACCTTATCCATCTACCACACCAACTTGCACAAATATCCTACCTAACCAAAGGCACAAAAGCGTGCCCTTGACTTGCCACTGCGTCCACTTGCTCCCCGATGTAGCGGTGACACATCACCCTCCGTTGGTCCAAAATGTTCGTCTCTCGGAAAAATCCGCAAAAATTAAAAATGCCATAGCGGAATTTTCCTACGAAAGCTAATGAAGCGTTTCGTCGAAAACGACTCTATCGGGTGTTGTGTACAAATTTCGAAACTTGCCTAACTTAAGGCTCAAATTATTATCGTCGCATACGCGTACATACTACGGAAATACGGTATAACATTCTTCCCCGCCAGAAACATTCGTCGAATGTTCCTTCTCGATCTCAAAACAAACACGCGTGCGGTATAGCCTTCACTACTATACTTACGAAACCAAACATGCCACGCTTTGGCCACAAAAAAATAACATGTCTTGCGAAAACCCAAATCCAGTCCACGAGGAAACACCTCTAACATCACAAACTTTTGTCACTTTGCGCGAGGTTACGGTGTCACTCTGGCGACCTACAAATGGTATCGGTGCATGCGATCCACGAGGTCTAAAATATACATCCTTCGCCTTCTCTCTTCACGAGAAATGATCATATCTATGCTCGCAATACATGCTCGCCTCTGCCCTTACTCGTACTCTTCCGAACACGAATTCTTAGTATCGTACCATACTTGATTTCCAACACTTTGGAGTCACTACCTCAAACTTGGTCATCTTACTAGCCTCGATCTTCCTAGGCCATTCCGGCCTTCACGATCCGTTCTGGTCGAACATATCCACGAACTCATCGATGGTCATCTAAACTTGGGCCTAGCACCCTCGTGACCCTACCACTGGCGGGACCACCCGGTGACCCAGCGCCGAAGCAGGCTATGGGTTGGCCCGCAACATGGCAACCCGACCCAACGCATCACGCTCTTGTTTCCCGATCCGGAACAATCACCTATACAAGTCATGAAAGCTACCACTTCCATTTTACACTACAGGAATTATCGAACACATTTATCGCAAACCAAGTATTTCAACAAAGACTAGCAGTAAAATCTTTTATTCAAGATGACCTTACCTCTAAGGTCTCAACGAAATATTCTAAGGTTCACACTTTCCATGCCATACATATCCTTTCAACTAACCATGCTTTCTAACTCATAGTCAACATAACGTTATCGAGCGTAGCACACAATAAGAAGGTCATTATATCATGCATACAATCTCAGAGGTTAAGGATATACGAATCTACCGCTCACTCTAATCATAAGCACCTGCAGTATGCATGTATGAAAGCGATGAACCGCCATCGATCCGGTGAGGCTGCGCTTGCCAGTACCTCTCCTATAAGCACGATCTCTCGTCACATGGCCGGCGCCGCGAGTGAAACAAGCACCGATAAAAACGACATTCCGGGATGATGTTTGCCACATCGTGCCTGGCGAGGGACATGAATCCTGGCGGCTAGCACTCGCGCATACACTGTGAACGAAGCCACGGGCTCGACCGGCTCCGAATACCTGAGCGTCACGGCGGTGCGGGGACCACTGCATCTTGGTGGAAGTGCATAACTAGGCTGCTGGCGAGGCGGTCCGCCTCGAAAGTTACCAAAGGACCTGCTGTTCGGCCTCTTCCTGCGATCTTGGTCATTCGTCGACCTCTCCGTGCCTCGCATCTAGTGCGTGAGCTTGCGTGCGGGCAATGTCCATGCGGTGAAGAGCTACACCGTACAAGCCTACGCCAAGTAATCATCCAGCCCGGTGGCGTGGCGGTTTACTGCGTCGTCCATATCGGCTACCACAGCGGGCACATCTGAGCTAATGAGTCGAACTCCACATTGTACTCTCTAACCGTCGCGATCCCCGCCTCAGCGTCAAAAATCATCGGCCCGAGCCCTCGCCATCTGTAGGGCAAGAAATGTGCAAGAAAAGCCGCGAGAACTCATCCCATACGGTGAGTGCATGCTCTTCCGGGACAACTCGCGAATCAAACGGTCAGCTGCGGTATCACGCGGTGATGCGAACCAATACCACCGACTACGCCTGCGAGACTCGATCACTCTCATGATCCTTGTAGCTATCGGATAAACTCCACGAGGTCATCCTCGGCTCTCGATCCATAGAACACGGCGGGCTCTGACTCGAAAGTCACGTAGCCTCAGTATGCGCTCGGGGGTGAACTACGGGTGCTCTTTGGGGCTGCTGCGTCGACCTATCCTCATATCTGGCCACGACCACGGCGATGGCGGGCCATCTCCTTGTACCCCGTCTCATCTGCTCCGGTGTGGGACCGGAGGCTCGGTCTGTAGTCTCGGCACCATCGCTGCTGACTCTAAACTTCTGGTCTTTGGCGTCGCGAAACTTCGCCGTCGGGCTTTGTCTCAGTCTTGGCCAGGGCTGCGCCCTCGTGCTCCTCTGTATCTCACTAACAGCTCCCTCTACTGCCTTGCCCATCTGGGCACAGGTTGCACTACGCGGGCGCATAAGCGGTAAAGGAAAGGAATACATCGGAGGGTCCAACTTATCACGGCTCTGGCACGATCTCGGAATGAGAAGAATGGAAACCAATCCTAAATGTCCTATAGCCTCACGATTATAGATGTGGTGCACAACACAGATAATCAAGACTACTAGACACGGTCTGTAGACACTTTCAGAGGATTAAGCGCTCGATACCACTTTTGTCACGACTGAACCGGGCGTGGTGGTGCCTTACAGGCACCCTGGTGATACAACATCGAGAAAATCAGCGAAATAAAAACATGAACATGAATTAAGAGACATGATAAATAAGCAGACCAACTAAAGCGATTGCTTTGGTATATATATACATAAATGCGAACAATTATCCTTTACGGACTGCGCCCACAGCGATTACTACATACCTCAGAAGTGACAACAACTATGGCCAGACGGGGCCGCCATACACGAATGTACAAGAACCTACTGACTCGGAGTAACATGCAAAGATAAGCCTCAGAAGGAAACGGAGCTTCAACAGCTGAAATGTGATCCTATGGCGGGGATCCACGATCGATGTACCTCTACTGCGGCGTGAAAGCGGCCGAAGGAGAGTCGATCTGGCAGTACCAAGTATGGAAAGCGTAAAATCACGTAAATGAAATCATAATAGTCTATATAAAGCGAGACATGTATGATAACCAAACTACGATTCATGACATAAAAGCGGTCATGTCAAGTCGGGGACTCACGCCTCAAAGTCATCCGCCGTACGTGGAACTCCTTCCGCCGCTGGCGATCTAGGTACAAATCATGTGATATGTATAACGGTCTCGGCCCATCTTATGGACCCGATATAGAAACATGTGGAATACATTCCGGATGAGCCGTGGTCAGTGAAATACATTCGGATGAGCCGTGGTCGAGTGAAGTACATTCGGATGAGCCGTAGTCGAGTGAAATACATTCCCGGATGAACCGGTAGTCGAGTGAAATACATTCCCGGATGAACCGGTAGTCGAGTGAAATACATTCCCGGATGAACCGGTAGTCGAGTGAAATACATTCCCGGATGAACCGGTAGTCGAGTGAAATACATTCCTTTTTAAGACCAAATTAAGGCAATACCATGCCTTCCTTTGGACCAAAATACTTCTCTTTTAAAAGTCAAGTTACCGCATTAAAACAAATGATAAAACCCTTCTTTTGTTTTCATAAAGTCGTTATAACCAACTTCCCATAAAGCTGTTATAACACTTTATGTTTTAAACCATTTTAAGACAACACAATGCTTTTCTTTTCCCTAAAAGTTCCAGTTTGCCTAATTTCAATTACGCAAGTCTCTTGTTAGAAAAGTTTCATAGTTCAATGTCTTAACCTCTTTTTAAAACAATAGAGTAACATATGCCATAGGTGAGTAGGTTAATTTTGTTCATAATCAATCTTATTGAGCAGCCATGATCTAGAAAATGTAATATCATTTTGTCTCATCTTAGCTTACATGCGGATGGAGGTTTCTCTGGTTTTAATAATACTTAATTATTCAATACATTTTCCTTTATTAACTGCGATGGTTTATTGATACATTACGATTTCGAAATCAGTAAAAACATTATTCCTTTTAAAACCAAGTACTCATTACTCACGAATGAGGTTTCACACAAAATCCATATTAATTCATTTAAGTTAAGTCTCTTATCTTATAAGATCCAGTCTCTTAACTTTTGAAATTAATAAACCATTCATTTACCACCACTTAAGGCGTTATACCTAACTTCCCATAAAGCTAGTATAACAACATGTTTTAAAACAACCAAATACGATTAACACGTATCGTCTACCGTACTACATAGCTCACACATATCATGCTAGAAAAGATAGGAAGAGGTTCACATACCTCGCGACGATTATCGACTAATAGCAAGCGCTCCAAGTACTTCAAGCCGTCGGCTACTCCTTAAGCCACGTAGGTTGCACCACACGTAGTACTTGAACCTATAGAGGCCACAGGCGCGCCTATTAACATCCTAGATCTCAGCGTAGAATTTTCTCTGAAAATTGGCGGCACCTCCCTCCCCACTTGGCGTAAATCTCCTCTCTATCGAGGCCGGCTAGAAGCCAACCGGGGGGTTTGCGTCTAACCGGCGTGTACAATTCTACTACGCAGTAATGCTACACAAGTCTCTGTAATGTCTGATCTATGTAATTCTGATTCCGTTCTCTTATTTAAATTGGGCTTAAGTCAAAAGACATTGCCGCACAATTATATTCAATTCTATATATAGTATACTTGACTATATATTCCAACAACATGTAATTTCCAATTACAATAGAAGGTCATGAGTGTTTACCTCGATAAGCCCAAAATTATCCGAGTTTATATGTCGATCTGAGCAAGGTTTAGCTCTACTCGTGCGCTCCAACCCGCTCCAAACAACCCTTAGAAGTTCTAACCAACTTCTACTTAACACTTCAACTACGGGTGAAGATTTACTTAGGGTTTCGTTTTGTAGTGAGGAAGTATAATAGTATTTTACGGGCTTTTGTTATACCGTATTTCCAGTATATGCGTGGGGAATACGTACAAAAAAGTCTAGCCTTAAAGTTTAGGAAAAGCGTTTTTTTGGGCACAACTCACAAAGCGAATAGTTTCCGGCGAAGCGTTTCCACGGCTTTCGTAGGGTAAATTCGGCTATGCCATTTCTAATTTTGCGGATTTTTCCGAGAGGCGAAACATTTTGGACCAGCGGGAGGCGACACTTGGCACCCTCCAATTGGTGGACTTCAAATCGTCCATTTGAATGAATTGGACTAGCAATGTACGTTTTTGTGCCTTGTGCACAAGTCAAGGAGTTGGTAGGATATTTGTGTATAGTTAATCCTCACCTACACTTGCCTTGCACTTGTCTTAATCTTGGCCATTGGTTGGCCACTTCTTGACCTATAAATACCCCGCAAGATGAAGAGTTCTTCGTCCACAAAGTTATCTTCCAAGTCTAAAAATCCTCTCCTCTCATTGAGCCATTTCGTCCAAACACCTCCCACCCCCTTTTGAGTAGTTGGTGGGGCTTCCTTCCCCTAGCCTAGCCAAAACCTACCCCTCCTTGGTAGGAAAAGTTGCCTTCTTGTATTGTTATAATGCCCAAAATACCTAGCCCAAATACCTTAGTACTTAGTAGAAGTTGTGAAGAACTTCTAAGGTTTCCTTAGAGCATACAACTTAGGAGCAAAACCTTGCTCGGTAGCGACTTTTCTAGGATATTATTGGGCTTCCGAGGTAACTAATCCTAACCCTCTTTTGAATTAGAGAATACTTCTTGTTGTAGTATTAGAATAAGTATTAAATACTTAGAAGAATATCATAGAATAGAATTGAGTATTACCACAGTGAAGGGTTTAAAGAAGAATAATCAAGCGTACTTACATGGAATTTGTTTTCTGATGAACTTATATAGCTCACGGGTAGGGAAGTCTTGACTTTCCATAGAATTGTGAACCCCTGTTTAGAATGACCTTGAGTAGTCTTTGATAGATGTTTGTGACTATTATGGTGACTCTCTGTAGTGACATATTGACTTGGCGGTGGTTTTATTTGAGAAGGTATGTGATTCTTCCTAAAGCATGATATTTTACAATATATATAGTCGGTGAAGCGTACATGTGTTAACTAAAATATAACTCTGGCAATGTCTTTGACTTAAGCTGAATAACACTTACTGCGATGCCTCGCGGCTTAAGCTGAATAATAAAAATCTGAAAACATTTCATAAGAATCTTTGAATCATTTTTAATGAAGAGAACTATTGGTTTTAAAGCGAAGCTTAAGAGTTATACTAGCTTTATGGGAAGTTAAGTATAACCACTTAAGATTGATAAAAGAAACAAGTTTGCCTATGTGTTTATAACGGACTTATGTTGAATTGTGAAAAGAATAATAAGATGGTTTGATAAGTAGACATGATATGATGCTATGTGTGTTAGTATCTTGTAGCGTTTGTATAAGAAGTATCCTTGTTGTGCTTATGTTGTTTAAAGATAAGTTGTTATGTTAGTGTACCATCACTCGCCTCTTGAGATGATCTGGGGTTAAGCGCCCTCCGTCACGGGGTAGACTCGGTGATGCAGGACCGTGATTCGAGAATACCTCATGCGGGTCGGGGGCCTATGCGGGCTCGAGAGTTCGAGGTTAGTATGCGGGGTTATGCCTCATGCGGTCTATGTGGCCATGCGGACAACGAGTCGGGGCGATGCAGGAGTAGCTACCCTCGATGCGGGGTTATACCATGCGGGCCCGTGAGTGGCCTATGCGGACTCGGGAGTCGAGTTAGGCTTGCGAGTGATATCTGGCGAGTGGCCTGCTTGAATCATTCTGACCTAGAAAAGACCTATTACTGATTTACCTATTGTTGCTCTTGTTTGTGATGTGGCCTTATGTGCGGTTCCTTGATTCTTCATACATATTTGTAGCTGGTTTTAAAAAGTGTTATGATTTCATTTAAGTACTTCTGATTTCACATACTTAGTACTGTTATCGACCTCCTTGGGGCTGCGTTCATCTGCGGTAAGAGCGGCAGTGCTAGATCCACATTCTTAGGATCTCTACGTTGGTGTCGGGAGCTCAATCTTTTCGAGCTCTACTTTTGGGTATGATCTCACTGTTGTAGATAGTTTTGTCTGATCGAGGGTATGGCGGGCCACTGTCCGCCATAGTTGTATATTTCCTTAGAGTGCATAGTCATGTTATGCGATGTCGGATGTAGCTGCAAAACCATGTTTATATATATATGCTTAGAAAAGCGATGTTTTCTCACATAAAGCGTATGTCTTATTTTATAAAGCTGTTTCATGTCTTGCTTTATATTTCCGTGATTACTCGATGTATGACTACTTGGGTGCCGGTAAGGCACGATCACGGGCCGAGGCAGTCGTGACAAAAGTGGTATCGAGCGATTAATCCTCGGAAAGTGTCTGACCGTATCTAGTAGAGTCTTGATTATCGGTGTTGTGCACCACACCAATAATCATGAGGCTATAGGATATTTAGGATTGGTTTCCATTTTCTCATTACGAGATCGTGCTTTAGAGTTGTGTTATAGGTTGGACCCTACAACGTATTCCTTTCTATGTGATTATGCCTCGCGTAAAAACCGGGCCAGAGAAGGGCAAAGCGGCCAGAGGCGCTAGCGAGACACCCAGTCACGAGGGCTCGAGCCCGATCTATACGAGGCGGCGAGTTCTATAGCGCCGCCCGGCCAGCGAGACCACGGTACCAGCACCTCACATCCCGCGGCTGGGCGGAGAGTTAGGTCTGAGAGATGCCCGGACTATTGGCTAAAGTTGTGGCCCGTCGAGAGAGGATTGGATGCGGCGGTTCGGTTCAGCTCGGCTCGGTCGCGCCGTGGTACACGAGGCGAGATAGTTTGAGACTACGAGATTTCTTGAGTTGTAGCGCGAGTTTCTGGTCGAGGCGGAGGATGATCGCGAGGAGTTCATCCGTCGACTCTGAAGAATCATGAGGGTGATCAGGCCTCGGAGGCAGTCTGTGACCTTTGGTTACGTCGGGCTGCGTGATACGCGATCGATTGGTTTGATTCATGGGAGTTATCGGGATAACCGCGTCCCGGCTTGCAGGATGAGTTCTCGAGGCTTTCCTCACTTTTCTTGCCTCGCGGATGAGGAGGCGCGGGGTGATAGATTTTACTCACGAGGCGAGAGGGGCCTTGTCGAAGTACAATGTCGAGTTTGATTCATTGGCTCGATATGTCCAGCATTGGTAGCAGATATGGAGGATAGGGTGCACGCTATGTCACGGGCTGAAGCGACTATATGGCGAGTCATGTGCGGGTGTTTCTCTCGGTAGGGTATGGACATTACCGCGTGCGAGCTCGCGCCCTTGGATGCGAGGCGCGGTCGGCGAGTGGGCCGCGGCGGCGAGAAGAAGGCCGGGGCGGGAGGTCTTACGGTGGTTATCGTGGTGGCGGCCTCGGCGATCTGGGTCGCACCACGCGGCCCGGCTCGAGCACTCCTGCCGTCCTCGGCCACGGCCGGAGTTTTGAGGCGGACCGGGCCAGGGCTTGGGCGTCGAGTAGCGAGTGCGGCGTCGGGACCACCCGGTGTGGCGATGCGGTAGATCCCATTACGGGAAGTGTGGTACTACTTTTGGAGCTTATTCTGATTGTGGCGGGGTCACTTTGCGGCTGTCGGCCGTGCGTGGCGGTGGTGAGGATCGACGCCGAGTTACATTGCGCCATCATCTCCTCTGATTACTCGCCCGGGAGGGTACTCGTATGGGTCGGCCAGTCGCGGCGAAGTCGTGGCTCGGGTCGATTCTAGCGGTCCTCGAACCGCATTTATGCTTTGTCGGTAAGCGGGATCGGAGGCCTCGCACGATGTAAATCACGGGTACCTTATCGGTTCAGGGTTTGATGTGTATGCTTTGATAGATCGGGTTCTACTCTGTCTATATATCTCCCTTGTTGCTAGTAGGATAGGGATAGAGCACGAGTCCATAGACCACTTCGAGGTAGCTACGCGATGGTGATTCGGTGGTAGCTCGGCGGGTATATAGAGCTTGTCTGTGACCATTCTGATCGTCGGACCTAGCGACTTGGTAGAGTTGGAGATGATTGACCGGCGTGATTATGGGGATGGATTGGCTAGCTTCTTGCTACGCCAATGTAGGCTGAGAGAGAGTAATGCGGTTCCGGTTTCACGAGGAGCCGGTTGTTGAGTGGGAGGAGCAGTATCGCCGAGGGTAGGTTTATTTCCTACCTCAAGGCTAGGAAGATGGTGCGAAGGGTATATCTACCATCTCGTTCGGGTGTTTGATCTTGAGGCTGCGGTGCAGTTTTTGATCGATCGATGGTCGAGAGTTCCCGGGCGTGTTTCAGACGACCTCGGGTATCCTCACGAGAGGAGATCGAGTTTTGTATAGATGTGTTGCGGACACTCGGCCTATTTCCATTCCGCCATACTGAAATGGCACTGCCGAGTTGAGAGGCGAAGGACGGTGAGAGATTTCTTTGGAGAAGGGTTTTATCGGACCTAGTGTTTCTCCGCAGAAGCGCGGTATTGTTCGTGAAAAAGAAGGGCGGGGCCAGCTGCGCATGTGTGTTGACTCTGACGGTGAACAAGGTGACCATTAAACAGATACCCCTTCCCGGGATTGATGATTTGTTCGACCGATTGCGAGTGCGAGATGTTTCTCAAGATTGATCTGCGATTGGGCTATCATCGGTGCGAGTCGAGAGGTGGATGTCCCAGAATTTGCATTCGGACGATGCGGGCATTATGAGTTGAGTCATGTCTTTTGGGTTGACGAATGCTCGGCGGTATTCATGGATTTGATGAACAAGTGTTCAAACCATTTTTGGACACGCGTTTGTGATAGTGTTCATTGATGATATCTTGGTTTATTCGCTCAGGCGAGAGCATGCGGAGCATTTGAGGCTGTCTTGTGATTCTCGAGACCAGCGATTATGCGCCAAGTTTTCCAAATGTGAGTTTTGGTTGACTTGATGGCGTTTCTTAGGCATATTAGCCGGGTGATGGCATTCGAGTTGTCTGGCGAATCGGCGATCGAGACTTGTCCTAGACCTACTACTCAGCAGAGGTTCGCGATTTTACGGGCCTTGCGAGGATATTATCGGTTCGTAGAAGTTTGCTTATCTACGCACCATTGACTAGGTGACTCGAGAGCGGAGTTTGATGGTGATGCTTGTGGCGGGGTTTCGATTCTTTGAAAGAAGCGGCGGCCGCCCGTTCTTACTCTTCGGAGGTCGGATGGTTATGTCGTGTATTGCGATCGTCGGGCATCGGGTTGGGATGTGTGTTGATGCGGCATGGCGGGGTTATAGCATATGCATCGGCCGGTGAAAAACACGGAGGAACTACCCGCGTGATTTGGAGTTGGCGGTGTGATTCACGCCTTGAAGATGCTGGAGGCACTATTTGTATAGGGTTGCGTGGATATTTTCACAGACCACAAGAGCCTCGGTATATCTTGACGGAGGAGTGAACTTACGGCGAGGCGGTGGTTAGAGTTGCTTAAGGATTACGATGTTGATATCTGTACCACGGGAAGGCCAATGTTGTGGCGGATGCTCTTAGTCGTAGGTCGATGGGAGCCTATCGGATGTGCGACTAGAGAGGAGGACATGGTTCGTGATTTGCATCGATTAGCGAGCCTTGGTGTCCGTTTGATTGATTACGATAGCGGTGGGGTTAGAGTTCGTGAGGTTCGAGTCTTCCATCGTCGAGGAGGTGAAGAGGCAACGATTCGAGATCGGCTTTGATTCGATATCGTGATACATCTCTTCGGGAGGGCAAGGTCCTTTTGAGGTAGCACTTTGATGGGGTGCTAAGGTTTGAGAAGCGGTGTGTGTTCGGATGTTTGAGGACTTGTGAGTTCTTGGGGAAGCACGCGGTAGCGTTACTCTATCCATCAAAGTCGACCAAGATGTACCACGACCTTAGATACGTGTATTGGTGGGATGGCTTGAAGAGGGCGTTGCGAGTTCGTAGCTCAATGCGTGTTGTCGGCGGTGAAGGTAGAGCACGGAGGCACGGTGGTTTATTCTGACGATTGAGATCCGGCACGGAAGTGGGAGGTAATCAACATGGACTTCATCGCGGGATTACCTCGCACTCGGAGGAGACATGATTCTATATGGGTTATCATCGGCGGTGTGAAATCAGCCCACTTTCTTCCGTCGGGGCGACTTTTGGTGAGATTATGCGGACTTTACATCAGAAGATCGTCGGTGCATGGAGTCCTACTTCGATCATATCAGACGAGAGCCCGATTTACGGCTAACCAGAGTCCTTCGAGAGGTTTAGGGGCGGTGAGCACAGTCTGCATTTCATCCTGCAGCGAGCAGACGGGCGAGCGCACTATCGGACTGCGAGGATATCTGCGAGCTGTGTTATTGACCGATGGTAGTTGGGAGGATCATTTGCCTCTAGTTGAGTTCGCGTATAATAATAGCTACCACTCGGTATTCGATGGCGCCTTATGAGGCCTTGTATGGGAGGAAGTGCGGATCGCCTATAGGTTGGTTCGATGTGGCGAGTGCGGCTAGTGGGACGGTTGATACAGGCGATGGATAAGGTGAAGCTTATCCGAGGCGGCTATTAATGACTCGAGTCGGCAAGTCGTATCACGAGATCATCGTCGTCGGCATCTTGAGTTCGAGTTCATGATTGGGTTTTCCTAAAGGTGTCACCCATGAAGGGTGTGATGAGATCGGGAAGAAGGGAAACTTCGGCCCTAGGTACATTGGGCGTTTGATTGTCGCGAGGTAGGCAAGGTTACCTACGAGTTGGATCTGCCGTCCGTCGGAGGCGGTGCATCCGGTTTTCACGTATCTATCTTTGAGAGATGTATCGGGGATCCATCTAGGGTACACCCGATTGACGATGTCGGTGACCAGGGGTTATCGTGTGAGGAGATTCCCATAGCGATAGTCGATCGTCGAGTTAGGCGTCTGCGGACGAGGCGTGGCTTAGTCAAAGTCTTGTGGCGGAGCGAGCTCGGGGAGAGATGGCGTGGGAAGCCGAGGAGGACATGAGGCGGAAGTATCCTCACTATTCCCCATCTCCGTAAATTCACTTTCCTACTTGTAAATTTTAGTTATCGTTTACGCCTAAGTGTTGCTCTGTGGCCGTGTGTGGCATTTACAACTGTTTAAGTTATGAAGAATCTTATCGTTAACTGTCTTGGGAAGGAACATTCGGGACGAATGTTTCTAAGGAGGGGAGAATGTTATACCCCGTATTTCCAGAGTATGTACGTAAGGGAATACGTACAAAAAGTCTAGCCTTAAAGTTTAGGCAAAACGTTTTTTTTGGGCACAACTCACAAAGCGAATAGTTTTTCGGCGAAGCGTTTCCACGGACTTTCGTAGGGTAAATTCGGCTATGCCATTTCTAATTTTGCGGATTTTTAGAGGCGAAACATTTTTGGACCAGCGGGAGGCGACACTTGGCACCCTCCAATTGGTGGACTTCAAATCGTCCATTTGGACGAATTGGACTATGATACACGTTTTTGTGCCTTGTGCACAAGTCAAGGAGTTGGTAGGATATTTGTGTATAGTTAATCCTCACCCTACACTTGCCTTGCACTTGTCTTAATCTTGGCCATTGGTTGGCCACTTCTTGACCTATAAATACCCCCCTTAAGATGAAGAGTTCTTCATCCACAAAGTTATCTTCCAAGTCTAAAAATCCTCTCCTCTCCCTTGAGCCATTTCGTCCAAACACCTCCCCCCCCCCCTTTTGAGTAGTTGGCCGAGGCTTCCTCCCCCCCTAGCCTAGCCAAAACCTACCCCCCCTCCCTTGGTAGGAAAAGTTGCCTTCTTGTATTGTTATAATGCCCAAAATACCTAGCCCAAATACCTTAGTACTTAGTAGAAGTTGTGAAGAACTTCTAAGGTTTCCTTGGAGCATACAACTTAGGAGCAAAACCTTGCTCAGGCGCGACTTTTTTCTAGGATATTATTGGGCTTACCGAGGTAACTAATCCTAACCCTCTTTTGAATTAGAGAAACTTACTGTTGTAGTATTAGAATGAGTATTAAATACTTAGAAGAATATCACAGAATAGAATTGGTTGTTACCACAGTAGAAGGGTTTAAAGAAGAATAATCAAAGCTGTACTTACATAGAATTTGTTTTCTGATGAACTTATATAGCTCAGGGTAGGGAAATCTTGACTTTCCATAGAATTGTGAACCCTGTTTAGAATGACCTTGAGTAGTCTTTGATAGATGTGCGTGACTATTATGGTGACTCTCTGTGCGACATATTGACTTGGCGGTGGTTTTATTTGAGAAGGTATGTGATTCTTCCTAAAGCATGATATTTTACAATATATATAGTACGGTAGACGTACATGTGTTAACTAAAATATAACTACGGCAATGTCTTTGACTTAAGCCTGAATAACACTTACGGCAATGCCTCACGGCTTAAGCCTGAATAATAAAAATCTGAAAACATTTCATAAGAATACTGAATCATTTTTAACAGAAGAGAACTAACTGGTTTTAAAGCGAAGCTTAAGAGTTATACTAGCTTTATGGGAAGTTAAGTATAACCACTTAAGATTGATAAAAGAAACAAGTTTGCCTATGTGTTTATAACAGACTTATGTTGAATTGTGAAAAGAATAATAAGATGGTTTGATAAGTAGACATGATATGATGCTATGTGTGTTAGTATCTTGTAACGTTTGTATAAGAGAGTATCCTTGTTGTGCTTATGTTGTTTAAAGATAAGTTGTTATGTTAGTGTACCATCACTCACCTCTTGAGATGATACCAGGGGTTAAAGTGCCCTCCGTCTGGGGTAGACTCGGTGATGCAGGACCATGATTCGAGAATACCTCATGCGGGTCCAGGGGGCCTATGCGGAGCTACGAGAGTTCCAGGTTAGTATGCGGGGTTATGCCTCATGCGGTCTATGTGGCCATGCGGACAACGAGTCCAGGACGATGCCGAGGAGTAGCTACCCTCGATGCGGGGTTATACCTCATGCGGGCCCATGTGAGTGGCCTATGCGGACTCCGGGAGTCCAGGATTAGGCTTGCAGAGTGATAATACGGGCGAGTGGCCCTGCTTGAATCATTCGCGCCTAGAAAAGACCTATTACAGTTTACCTATTGTTGCTCTTGTTTGTGATGTGGCACTATGCGGTTCCATTGATTGCTTCATACATATTTGTAAACCGGTTTTAAAAAGTGTTATGATTTCATTTAAGTACTTTCTGATTTCACATACTTAGTACTGTTGTCTTGACCTCGCTTGGGGCTGCGTTCATCTGCGAGTAAGCAAGCAGTGCTAGATCCACATTCTTAGGATCTACGTTGGTGTCGGGAGCTCCATCTTTTAGGAGGCTCTACTTTTGGGTATGATCTCCTGTTGTAGATAGTTTTGTCTGATCGAGGTATGGCGGGCCACTGTCCGCCATAGTTGTATATATTTCCTTAAGTGCGTAGTCATGTTATGCGATTGTCGGATGTAGCTTGCTAAACCATGTTTATATATATATCTTAGAAAGCGATGTTTTCTCATAAAGCGTATGTCTTATTTTATAAACTGTTTCATGTCTTGCTTTATATTTCCGCTGATTACTCTGATGTATGACTACTTGGGTGCCCCGGTAAGGCACCAGTCACGGGCCCCGGAACGGGTCGTGACACTTTTGTAAAAGTGTAACCTTGGGAATACTATAAGGTATTTGGGCCAAGGTATTTGGGCATTATAACAATACTAGGAGAGTATTTCTATACCACAAAAAGGGGGGTATTACACGAAAACAACTAGGCTAGGGGTACCATTGCTAACCACTTCAAAGGGGGAGGGGGAAGCTCTCGGCCAAAGGGCCTTCTCAAAGGGGGAGGGGGGGCTTTTGGACGTGATCAAACAAGAGGGAGGGAGTATTTGAGACTTAGAAAGATTGCTCAAGTTTTTGGATGAAGAAAGTCTTCAACTTAGAGGGGTATTTATAGGTCAAGTAAAGGCCAACCAATGGCCAAGATGAAGACAAGTGTGGTGCAAGTGTAGGGCTAGATTTCAACCATGTGGACCTTATCCATCTACCACACCAACTTGCACAAATATCCTACCTAACCAAAGGCACAAAAAACGTGCCCTTGACTTGCCCTTGCCGTCCACTTGCTCCCAATGTGTGGGTGACACATGTCACCCTCCCGTTGGTCTAAAATGTTTCGTCTCTCGGAAAAATCCGCAAAAATTAAAAATGCCATAGCCGGAATTTTCCCTACGAAAGCTGTGAAAACGTTTCGTCGAAAAACGACTTCTATCGGGTGTTGTGTACAAATTTCGAAACTTGCCTAACTTAAGGCTCAAATTATTATACGTACGCCCTCACGTACATACTCTGGAAATACGGGGTATAACAATTTGACCTATGTGAAGATGACTAAGTCTTGCAAGTAGAGCTTGATAATATTGACTAAGTCAAAAGGGCCACTTGGATAGATTCTTGCATCCAAGCCACCCATTTGTTCTAATCTTGACCCTCCATTTGGTTATATAATCTTACTAGTAGCAAGACAAGGCTTTACACTTAGAAAAAAATTCAAGAAATTGAAGAACACACAAAGGGTGCTCTCGGGTTCTAGGTTCCAAAAAGAGAAAAAACATTCGTTTGTTGTTCAATAAGCTCCACACTTTAAACCAAGGTTCATAAGGGTATTGTAAGGGTATCTCAATACAAAGATCCCAGAAAAGTGGCGTTTTCGTATTAGTCGCAGCGTGAAAACCTAGTCACTTTCCTAGGTTTGGATTGGAAACTTAAGGGAAGTTATTTGTGATCTTCCAAGGGCTTCAAGTGGCGGATTAGAGTGTCAAGGAGACACTCTAAGTTGCTAGGGAGCGACTTCGGATCTTGAAGTGGATTAAGGCTCGTTAAGGTAACAATCTTGTTCTCTTAAGTATTATAAGATTACATATTGTTGTAGCCTTACATTTTAACTAGCATGAAGTATATGTATTGAAGATTGATAAGTGATATGGATTGTAGAAGCCTAAATCCGAAATGACATTGTGAGCCATTTGAAATTGAAATACAAATTGGTCGTTAATTATAATCGTCGCATGTTACCTACTTGAAGATTATAGTTGTTATAATCGATTGCGGCTTTATAACATGTGATACTAAACAACTTGAATTGAAAAGGAATTGGAAAGAAGACTTTGTGTTGTTGTACCTCAAGTTGCCGAAATGACATAGTATGTTGGACTAGGTTGATATCAATTGTGGGGCGGAATTTTTGTCACGACCCGACCCCGGGCCGCGACTGGTGCTCTACCTGGGCACCCTTATAATCATACAACATAATAAACTGCGGAAGATAAATAACACCTTTTTTTTTTAAACTAAGGCCAAGCCGATAAGGCTGCCATAACATAAAAATTACCCGAAAGGGTCTACACTGTTTAACAATGTCAAACCACTCTAGCCAGTCCAGCCCACAGATGAATACAAACCTATAAGATTTGAACAAATACTATGACGGGACAAGGCCCCGCTGTACCCCTGAATATACATAGCCATGACAACTCTGGAACATTGGAGCCATCTCAAAATGCTGAACCAGGATCCTTAGCTCGCGGATCCACAGCGTAATATCTAAACTGCGGACAAACGCGGCCCAGAAGAAGTCGATCTAACAGTGCAGAATATGGAACGAAAAATAAGGTACAGTAACAAATCATAATTGTACAAAAGAATGACAGGGGCAAGTATAAAAAGGGTACATACCAGATCCTACCGTGTCATTACCATCTCGTGAACTTAATCGTACCTTATTATCTTTTCCCATTTTTCAATAAAAGTTATAGTCACTTTCTTACGTACATACTTAGGGAAAAATCGTCAAGTTCATTACCATATATCTTACTTATCTTTCATAACATAATCCGGCCATTTATGGAGGGGCGCATATACTACCCGACCCAATCTGGGACGCGATCAAGTCACACAAATATCAAAGTGTGCCCGTGGAATCCCCCATCACTGCCGACAGTCATAAGTGTAAAAATAACCATGTGTGGCGCGTGGCATCCCACTCAGCGTCGGCGTGCATACACAATACATATATATATCTCGCCGTGGAATCCCATCACTGAAGCGGTAGTAGGTGTAACATATAACTATGTGACGCGCCCGTGGCATCCTACCTCACTGTCGGCGTACACATATACAACACATATATATATATATATATAACGCGGCCGCATGCCCCAGAATCCCTCATCGTATAAGCATGGCCATAACGTGCCATCGGCATCCCTCATCGTAGGTGCATGTCTTCATGGGGAGCTAGCCCATGGAGTAATAATATAACATGCCCCCGGAATCCCTCATCGTGGGTACATGTCTTCATGGGGAGCTAGCCCATGGAGTAATAATCGTACATAGCATGGTCGCATGCCCCGGAATCCCTCATCGTATAACATGGCCATGGGTAATAAAACAAATCCGGGAATCTAACCCGCCTCCTGGTCACATGCCCCGGAATCCCACATCGTATAAGCATGTCCAAGGATCAATCATAATGGAAGCATACCCGTGGAATCCCACATCACTGTCGGTACGTCCAAGTAAACTTATAACAAGACGGCCGACCCTCCAACTGAGAGTCACGACAACGTAAACATATAATACTTGCACTCAAAGCTATCACAAGCAAACATAGGCAAGTTCATTAAACCTTTAGACTTCCATTTTTATATACTCATGGCACTTTCGTTTCACACATAAAAATCCGAGAATTTAACCCAAAGTACTACGTGCTTACATTCTTTTCAAAAGACTCCTATTCATATAAAACCCCAAGATACTAACACCCGTAGTATCAAGGCTTATTTACATTTTACATAAGTCACTACACTTTTAGAAATACATTTTTCGGCTTCTAAATCAAGTGACTTCTTTCCTTAAAACTTAAGCAATTGATGCTTTTAAATCCATTTGCCTTTCTTTATTTCAAAACATTTATCATTACTAAGAGTAAACCACTCTTTTAACTTTCTATAAAGCTATTATAACCCACTTCCCATAAAGTCGTTATACTAACTTTATACTTAGGCAAATACATTCTTTTTATAACCAAGAGACTTATTGTCACGACCCGAACCCGGGCCCGTGACTGGTGCCTTACCCCGGGCACCCTAGTGATACAACATCAGAGAAAACCAGCGGAAATAAAACTTAAACATGTAAATAGACATGGATTAAGATGAAAGAAAATAGGCCAACCAAAACGGTTGCCTTTCAACATATATATATATAAACATTTGAGCGATTCTGATCCTTACAACCACTGCCACATTACTGGACCTCTAAGATTTATACAACAACTATGGCGGGACGGGGCCGCCATACCACGAATGTACAAGGACCTCTGGACTCGGGGTAACATACCAAAGATAAGCCTCAGAAGGCGGAGCTTCCCAAGCTGAAATGAGATCCTAACGCGAGGATCGGCGGTAGGTGTACTTCACTGCGGCGTGAGCGCACGAAGGAGGTCGATCTAACAAGTACCAAGTATGTGGCGTAAAATCGTAAATGAAATCATAATAGTATATATAAAGCGGGAGACATGTATGATAACCAAACTACGATTCCTGACATAAAAGCGATTATGTCAAGTCGGGGACTCACGCCTCAAAGTCATCCTCATGCGTGGAACTTCTTCCTCACCGCGATCTAGGTACAAATCATGTGATCGTATAACATGTCTCGGCCCATCTCATGGACCCGATATAGAAAGCGTGTGGGATACATTCGGTTCATCCCATGAGCCGTGGTCGAGTGAAATACATTCTCGGATGAACCGGTAGTCGAGTGAAATACATTCCGGATGAGCCGGTAGTCGAGTGAAATACATTTCGGATGAGCCGTGTCGAGTGAAATACATTCGGATGAGCCGGTAGTCGAGTGAAATACATTCGGTTCATCCCGTGAACCGGTAGTCGAGTAGAACACGATGCTTGCACAACAAGGCTATCACGTAACATGGTCAAGTTTCACAACAACAAGCATAGGAAAGTTATACCTGACTCAGTACTTTCATTTTATGTCAAAGTCGGATTTTAACCTAAAAGTACTACGTGCGTTAAATTCCTTTTAAGAGATTCATTCCTTTGATAAAGTCACCCGATACGTAGTATATAAAAATGTGTGACTTATATCTTTTAAGTAAACCAAAATAACTTTCATACTTTCCTTTTTAAGACCAAATTAAGGCAATACCATGCCTTCTTTTTGGACAAAATACTTCTCTTTTAAAAGTAAAGTTACCATTAAAACAAATGATAAAACCCTTCTTTGTTTTCATAAAGTCGTTATTACCAACTTCCCATAATGCTGTTATAACACGTTAAGTTTTAAAGCATTTTAAGATAACACCATACCTTTCTTTTCCTAAAAGTTCGGTTGCCTAATTTCAATTACGCAAGTCTCTTTTTAGAAAAGTTTCATAGTTGATGTCTTAATCTCTTTTTAAAACAATAGAGTAACATATGCCATAGGTGAGTAGGTTAATCCTGTTCATAATCAATCTTATTAAGCGACCATGATCTAGAAAATGTAATATCATTTTGTCATCTTAGCTTACATGCGGATGGAGGTTTCTCTTGGTTTTAATAATACTTAATTATTCAATACATTTTCCTTTATTAGCATTTGCGGTGGTTTATCGATACACATTCTGATTTCCGAAATCAGTAAAACATTATTCCTTTTAAAAACCAAGTACTCATTACTCACGAATGAGGTTTCACACAAAATCCATATTAATTCATTTAAGTTAAGTCTCTTATCTTATAAGATCAAGTCTCTTAACTTCTAAAATCAGTAAACCATCTTCTTTACCTCTCTTAAGACGTTATACCTAACTCCCCATAAAGCTAGTATAACTTTTTTAAAACCTTTAAAACCAAGTGTTACTCTTAACAAAAATGGTTTCTTAACAATTTTGAAATACTTCAAATTCTTATTATTCAGGCTTAAGTCAAAAGACATTGCCGTACAACTACGTTCAATTAGCGCACGTACGTCTACCGTACTATATATTATTCAGGCTTAAGTCAAAAGACATTGCCGTACTATATATATATTCCTTTTAAAATATCATGCTCGAGTATAGGAAGAATCACATACCTCATGACGATTTATCGACTATAAGCAAAAGCGCTCACGGCTATAACAGGCTGCTTTGGTCCACCTTCTAAGTAGCCCATGCTACTTGCGAACATTCAACCAATAAAGGTTATCGATCTCGTATATACGATCCTATGTAAATGCAGTTTAACTTCTACTTAAATTCTTACGAAGTGATTTGGTTTAAGTCTTTTACGTAATATCCTTACATTACGGTTCAATTCTCTTCTATGAATCTTATATTCATTTCTATACTACTACGATTATGTAATTTCCAATTACACTAGAAGGGCGATAGTATTTACCTCGATGAGCCCAAAATTATCCAAGTATAAAGTCGCTCACGAGCAACGTTTAGCCCTACTCAGAGTGCTCCGATCCGGCTCCAAACAACCCTTAGAAGTTCTACGCAACTTCTACTAAACACTTCAACCGACTATGAAGGTTTTCCTTAGGGTTTCGTTTAGTGGCTAAAGGAAGTTTACTAGTATTTTCTGGGCTTTTGTACAAGTGTAACCTTGGGAATACTACAAGGTATTTGGGCCAAGGTACTTGGACATTACAACAATACTAGGAGAGTATTTCTATACCACAACAAGGGGTTTTATACGAAAACAATTAGGCTAGGGGGGTACCTCGGCTAGAGCACCACAGGGGAGGAGGCTCTCGGCCAGGGCATTTCTCAAAGGGGAGGGCTTTGGACGAAAGCAAACAAGAGGAGGAGTATTTGAGACTTAGAAAGATTGCTCAAGTTTTGGATGAAGAAAGTCTTCAACAGGGGGTATTTATAGGTCTAGCAATGGCGACCAATGGCCTAGATGAAGACAAGTGTGGTGCAAGTGTAGGGCTAGATTTTAACCATGTGGACCTTATCCATCTACCACACAACTTGCACGAAATATCCTACCAACTAAAGTAGCCCAAATCGTCCAAATGCCGTCGACCTTCTTGATGTGAGGTGACACTTGTCACCCTCCCGTTGGTCCAAAATGTTTCGTCTCTCGGAAAAATCCGCAAAAATTAGAAATGACATAGCCGGAATTTTCCCTTCGCAAGTTTAGTAAAACGTTTCGTCGAAAAACGACTCCTTTCGGCACTTGTGTACAAATTTCGAACCTAGCCAAACCTTAAGGCTTAAATTTAAAAACGTACGCACTCACGTACATACCCGGGAAAATACGGGGTATAACATTCTCCTCGTAGAAACATTCGTCGAATGTTCCTTCTCAAGACGGATAACGATAAAGTTCTTCTAATCGTTGTCAGCGCCACGTCGGCCATGGAATAACACACGTTCTCTTCCTTCCTTACTCGTTGTGCCCTTCTCGAACACTCGAACTATTCTAGTATACGTACCATACTTCAGTCATCGCTTTAGTTTCCAAAACTTTGGAGTCACCACCTCCAAACTTGGTCATCTTACTAGCTTCACTTTCCTCTAAGGCCATTCCCGGCCTTTACGAACCGATTCTGGTCGAACATATCCACAAACTCATACGATGGTCATCTAAACTTGGGTCTAGCACCCTCGTGACCCTACCACTGGCGGGACCACGAGCTCACCACCTCGAAGCGGGCGCGGGTTGGCCCTCAACATGGCTGACCGACCCACTTAACGCATCACGCTCTTGTTTCCCGATCCGGAACAATCTTACCTATCTGGTCATGAAAGCTACCACTTCCATTTTACACTACCCGAATTATCCTTTCAACTAACCATGCTTTCTAACTCATAACTTAACACAACGTTATCCGTACATAGCACCTGACAAAAGATCATCATATCAAGCATGCAAAACTCTAGAGGTTAGGGATATACGAACCTACCGCTCCACTCTAATCATAGGCACGCCTGCGGTATGCATTATGAAGGCGATGAACACGCCATCGATCCGTAGGCTGCGCCAGTGCGGTACCTCTCCTATAAGCACGATCTCTCGTCACATGGCTCGACGACGCAGTGAAACAAGCACCGATAAAAAGCGACATTCCCGGGATGATGTTTGCCACATCGTGTCTGTGAGGGACATGAATCCTGGCAGCTAGCACTCACGTATACACGTGAACGAAGCCACGGAGCTCGACCAGCTCCCGAATACCCGAACGTCACGAAGGCGTGGAGGACCACTATGTCTTGGTGGAGGTACATAACTAACTTTCTTGAGGCGGTCGCCTCGAAAGTTACCAAAGGACCTGTTGTCTCGGCCTCTTCTGGCGATCTCGGTCGTTTCGCCGACCTCTCCGTGCCTCACATCCTAGTGCATGAGCTTGCGTGCGGGCAATGTCCATGCGGTGAAGAGCTACACCCGAACAAGCCTCTGCCAAGTAGTCATCTAGCCCGGTGACGTAGCGGTGTACTCTGTCCTCCATATCAGCTACTACATCGGGGACATACCGAGCTAATGAGTCGAACTCCACATTGTACTCCCGAATTGTACGCCCGTTCTGCCTCAACATCAAAAATCTGTCGGCCCGAGCCCTCCTCATCTGTGGAGGCAAGAAATGTGCAAGAAATGCCCCTGAGAACTCGTCCCATATAGTTGGAAGTGCCTTCTCTCCCCGGGACAGCTCGCGAATCAAACCGATCATTGCGGTATCTCGCAGCCGATGCGAACCTAGGACCACTGACTCGGTATCCGATGCCTTGATCACTCTCATGACCCGCTGTAACTGCCGGATGAACTCCTGCGGATCATCCTCAGGCCTCGACCCATAAAACTCTGGCGGGTTACACCTCAGAAAATCCCGTAGTCTCAGCATGCGCTCGGGGTGAACTACGGGTGCTCTGGGGAGGCTGCTGCATCCGGCCTATCCTCATATCGGCCCACGACCACGGCGATGGCGCCATCTCCTTATACCCGTCTCAATCTGCTCCGCTGTGGGACGGAGGCTCAGTCTTGTAGTCTCGGCGACCCATCGCTGCGACTTTAAACTCTCTGGTCTTTGGCGGCGTCGCGAAACCGCCGTCGGAAGCTTGTCTTAGTCTTGGCCAAACTGCGCCTCGTACTCCTCTGTATCTCACTATGACTCCCTCATTGCCTTTCCCATCGGGCACAGGTTGCCTTACGGAGGCATGGCGGTAAAGGAAAGGAATACGTCGGAGGTCCAACTTATCACACATTTCTAAGGCACGATCTCATAATGAGAAGAATGGAAACCAATCCTAAATGTCCTATAGCCTCACGATTATAGATGTGGTGCACAACACACGATAATCAAGACTCTTCTGAACACGGTGCGTAGACACTTTCAGAGGACTAAGCGCTCACGATACCACTTTTTCACGACCGAACCGGGCGTGGTAGTGCCTTACCGGGCACCCTAGTGATACAACATCGGAGAAAACCAGCGGAAATAAAACTTAAACATGTAAATAGACATGGATTAAGATGAAAGAAAATAGGCCAACCAAAGCGGTTGCCTTTCAACATATATATATATAAACATTTGAGCGATTCTGATCCTTACAACCACGCTTGCAGCGATTACTCTGGACCTCTAAGATTTATACAACAACTATGACGGGAGGGCCCGCCATACCACGAATGTACAAGGACCTGGACTCGGGATAACATACCAAAGATAAGCCTCGAAGGCGGAGCTTCCCAAGACTGAAATGAGATCTAGCGCGGGGATCGGCGGTAGGTGTCTTACTGCGGCGTGAGCAGGCCCGAAGGAGGTCGATCTGACAAGTACCAAGTATGTGAAGCGTAAAATCGTAAATGAAATCATAATAGTCTATATAAAGCGGGAGACATGTATGATAACCAAACTACGATTCCTGACATAAAAGAAGTTATGTCAGTCGAGGACTCACGCCACCAAAGTCATCCTCATGCGTGGAACTTCTTCCTCACCGCTGGCGATCTAGGTACAAATCATGTGATACGTATAACATGTCTCGGCCCATCTCATGGACCCGATGTAAACGCGTGGGATACATTCCGGTTCATCCCGTGAGCCGGTAGTCGAGTGAAATACATTCCGGATGAGCCGTAGTCGAGTGAAATACATTCCGGATGAGCCGGTAGTCGAGTGAAATACATTCGGTTCATCCATGAACCGGTAGTCGAGTAGAACACGATTACTTGCACAACAAGGCTATCACACGTAACATGGTCAAGTTTCACAACAACAAGCATAGGCAAGTTATACCTGACTCAAGGTACTTTCATTTTATGTCAAAGTCGGATTTTAACCTAAAGTACTACGTCGTTAAATTCCTTTTAAGAGATTCATTCCTTTTATAAAAGTCACCCGATACGTAGTATATAAAAATGTGTGACTTATATCTTTTAAGTAAACCAAAACAACTTTCATACTTTCCTTTTAAGACCAAATTAAGGCAATACCATGCCTTCTTTTGGACAAAATACTTCTCTTTTAAAAGTAAAGTTACCACATTAAAACAAATGATAAAACCCTTCTTTTGTTTTCATAAAGTCGTTATAACCAACTTCCCATAAAACTGTTATAACACTTTATGTTTTAAAGCATTTTAAGACAACACAATGCCTTTCTTTTCCTAAAAGTTCCGGTTGCCTAATTTCAATTACGCAAGTCTCTTTTTAGAAAAGTTTCATAGTTCAATGTCTTAATCTCTTTTTAAAACAATAGAGTAACATATGCCATAGGTGAGTAGGTTAATCCTGTTCATAATCAATCTTATTAAGCAGCCATGATCTAGAAAATGTAATATCATTTTGTCTCATCTTAGCTTCTATGCAGATGGAGGTTTCTCTTGGTTTTAATAATACTTAATTATTCAATACATTTTCCTTTATTAACTGCGGTGGTTTATCGATACATTCGATTTAGAAATCGGTAAAACATTATTCCTTTTAAAAACCAAGTACTCATTACTCACGAATGAGGTTTCACACAAAATCCATATTAATTCATTTAAGTTAAGTCTCTTATCTTATAAGATCAAGTCTCTTAACTTCTAAAATCAGTAAACCATCTTCTTTACCTCTCTTAAGACGTTATACCTAACTCCCCATAAAGCTAGTATAACTCTTTTTAAAACCTTTAAAACCAAGTGTTACTCTTTCAAAAATGGTTTCTTAACAATTTTGAAATACTTCAAAATTCTTATTATTCAGGCTTAAGTCGAAAGACATTGCCGTACAACTACGTTCAATTAGCGCATTACGTCTACCGTACTATATATTATTCAGGCTTAAGTCAAAAGACATTGTCGTACTATATATATCTTCCTTTTAAAATATCATGCTCAAGTATAGGAAGAATCACATACCTCATGACGATTTATCGACTATAAGCAAAACGCTCACGGCTATAACATTGCTTTGGTCCACCTTCTAAGTAGCCCATGCTACTTGCGAGAACATTCAACCAATAAAGGTTATCGATCTACTGTATATACGATCTATGTAAATGCAGATTTAACTTCTACTTAAATTCTTCTGAAGTGATTTCAGTTTAAGTCTTTTCTGTAATATCCTTCTATTACAGTTCAATTCTCTTCTATGAATCTTATATTCATTTCTATACTACTACAGTATGTAATTTCCAATTACACTAGAAGGACAATATTATTTACCTCGATGAGCCCAAAATTATCCAAGTATAAAGTCGCTCCTGAGCAACGTTTAGCTCCTACTCCGAGTGCTCCAATCCGCTCCAAACAACCCTTAGAAGTTCTACGCAACTTCTACTGAACACTTCAACCGACTATGAAGGTTTTCCTTAGGGTTTCGTTTAGTGGCTAAAGGAAGTATACTAGTATTTTCTGGGCTTTTGTACAAGTGTAACCTTGGGAATACTACAAGGTATTTGGGCCAAGGTACTTGGGCATTACAACAATACTAGGAGAGTATTTCTATACCACAACAAGGGGTTTTATACGAAAACAATTAGGCTAGGGGGGGTACCTCGGCTAGGGCACCACAAAGGGGGGAGAGGGAGCCTCCCGGCCACGGGCCTTGCTCAACGGGGGAGGGGGCTTTGGACGAAAGCAAACAAGAAGGAGGGAGTATTTGAGACTTAGAAAGATTGCTCAAGTTTTTGGATGAAGAAAGTCTTCAACAAGGGGGGTATTTATAGGTCTAGCAATGGCCAACCAATGGCCTAGATGAAGACAAGTGTGGTGCAAGTGTAGGGCTAGATTTTAACCATGTGGACCTTATCCATCTACCACACAACTTGCACCAAAATATCCTACCAACTAAAGTAGCCCAAATCGTCCTAATGCCGTCCAACCTTCTTCCAATGTGAGGTGACACTTGTCACCCTCGTTAATCCAAAATGTTTCGTCTCTCGGAAAAATCCGCAAAAATTAGAAATGACATAGCCGGAATTTTCCCTTCGCAAGTTTAGTAAAATGTTTCGTCGAAAAACGACTCCTTTCGGCACTTGTGTACAAATTTCGAACCTAGCCAAACCTTAAGGCTTAAATTTAAAAACGTACGCCCTCACGTACATACCCGGGAAAATAAGGGGTATAACACTTATACTTTCGAAAACCAAGTATCGTATACTTTCAAAATACTTCAAGTCTCTTATCTTTTAAAATCAAGTTTCGTAGTTCATAGTCTTAACACTTCATAACGTAAACTCTTTAAATTAAGCAACATATGCCTTATATGTGTGAATAGGTTATACTTGTTTATACTGATCTCATTAAAGCAGCCATGATCTAGAAAATGTAATACAATTTTGTCTTATCTTAGCTTCTATGCAGATGGAGAATTCTACTTGTTTTAATATAATTTATCGTCATTACATTTTCCCTTATTAACGCTGCAATGGCTTGTTCGATACTTATTCTCATTCGTGCCGTAAATTAGCCAAGTCAACTTGGATCCAAATACCTCCTAACGACTCTTACCAACATCCTCCATAAGACTTGGTAAGAACTTAGGATAACTCAGACATAACCTTTACATAGAGTAAATCAACATACATACTTCTTAACTTCTAAGAGTAGAAGGAATCATGAAATAATACCACATGTATATTTCATACATAGAATCATGTCTAAAGAAGGAAGAGGTTCACATAATTCGCGACGATTATCGACAAATAGCAAAATGCTCCGAAGTACTTCAACCTTGATAGCTATTCCATCCTTCAAGTAGGATCCGCTATACTTAGTACATCAACCTAAAATGGCCATAATACGTCTATTAACCTCTAGCTTCGAACGTAGAATATTCTAAGTGCAAAGTCACTAAATTCTACGGAAAATCGGACAGCACTTCCTTTGTTTCTACATACTTTGCCACCTTTTTCAAGGCCGAATACAATAACCAAACACGCCACATTTAAGGCCCAACAATTCAGCTAACCAAAGGGGATTACACGCCTTAATAGGACATGTAAAATTCTGCCCCACAAATTAATACGAAACTAGTTCCATAATTAAAGCCATTCTCGGCTAACATAAACAACTCAATGTCTTTTCCAATTCTTTTCCAATTCAAGTTTTTTGGTCTAACATGTTATATAGTCATAACAACTTCAACAACTACAATTTCCTTCAATATATAACATGTGACGACTTATACGTATAATCAACTTGAATTGTAATCTTAAGGCTAAACATACTAGTTTCGAATTAGGGTTCCAATAGCCAATATACTTATCAAACTTCATAATATAAAAATCTCATGCTTGCTAATATCCATAGCTACAACAATAAGTAATCTTAATTACTAAAATGACAAGAATTATACCTTTACAAGCCCTTAAAATTTCCAAGATTCAAAGTCGCTCCTTAGCAACTTTAGCTCCTCCTTTCGACATTCCAATCCACTCCAAGCAACCTTTAGAAGCCTATGAAGAACTCATCTTCAAGTTCCAACTTCAAAGTTGAAGAACTCCCTAGGTTTTCGCCTTGCGACTAACGTGAAAACGCCATTTTCCCGAGATCTTTTTATTGAGATATCCTTACAATACCCTTAGGGACCTTGGGTTAAAGTCTTGTGAATAATGGAACAAAAACTAAAAAATTTGTGTGGGCAAACTCACTAAAGCCGAGAGCACTATAATGTGCAAGACAAGTCTCTCAAATTTTTCTAAGTGTAAAATGCCAAGTCTTGCTACTTAGGATGATATATAACACATTGGAGGGTCTAGATTACAACACATGTTAAAATTGGATGAATGGGATCAAGCCAAGTGGCTCTTGACTTGGTCAACAATGTCAAGCTCTAGCTTAGCAAGACTTTCTCATCTTTACAATTGTCAAATTATCCTTTTGCCCTTGCATTAATTCAACCAAGCCATGTGGGATGGGTGCCACGTGTCGCCCTCCCATTCGTCCATAAAATTCCATAACCCTAGTGGGCCCCACAAAACGTAAAATTCATCGGGTGGGCCCCACATGACCAAATCCGTACAAATAAATTTCCATAATGATAATACATTCCATAATACTCAATTAATGCATTTTGAGAATCCAATTCTCTTCAACGAACATTTCTCCTTTCCGACGTTCGGAAGATTTTCCGTCGGAAAAACAATTCTTCCTTTCGTACCATATTTAAGTCTTGAGTTCCTTACGTACATTCTCTTAAACATGTCCTGGAGTTACGGGGTGTAACATTCTTTCTGTTACACCCCGTAGTTCAGGTCATGCGTTTGAGAGCTTACGAAAGGGGGTAAGACTTAAAATTTTCGAAGGATAGGTTGACGGATTGTTCCGGATGGGTTTTAGTCAACTTTGAGGTGGGTTATGACCCGGTACATTTAGAGTTCCTAAGTGTTTCAAAGGCCTAGGGCGTAGTTCGATGAGTCTAGATTCCAACGCAACCAACCATTCGTCGATAAGACATCAGATTAGGAAGTTATGAGAGTTACAAGTTCGGTCTGTGATCGGGCGAAATGCGTTTGGACAAAGCGGCGAGGCGCGGCGCGGATGCGAGGGCCGTGGCGCCTAAAAATGCGAGGGCGCTGAAGTTGAGCGCAGCCGCGGAAGCGGCCGCGGCTCGGAAGTTGAAGAAGGCTGCGGAGGTTTCAGCGCTGGCAGCGGCGTGGCGGGCCGAGGCGGATGCAGGCGGAAAAACTTAGGAAAAGTCAGATTTTTCTTTTAAAAGACCTTGGGACCCCCCCAATCTGATTTTGCATGCATTATATTGACCAAGTCTTCAAGACTTGGTCAAACTTCATCTCTCTCTCTTAGACAAAAGCTCTTCCTTCTCTCTTAAAAGTTCAAGCACTTCCTTCTCTCTAAAATCCCAAGAGACATTCTAGCCTTAGGAAAAATCTGAAAAAGTAAAAGCAAGAGGGAAGCTTGTGGCTAGCTTGTGAAGGTTGTTGTGGTGGTGTTCTTGAAAAGGAAGCTAGCAAGTGGTTGGAAAGATTTGGCTAAAGCTTTAAGGTAACATTTCTTCTTTTAGAATTAGTTTCTAGTGTTGCATGTTAAGGAGGAAGAACTTGTGGTGGTGAATAATGTTCTTAGACTCATTGCATGTAAGAACTATGGTTTGTATGTGAAGGAATTGGTTAAGAAGATATTATGAGCATGTTGTAGCCTAAAAACTACCTTAGAATTGTTAAGTGAATTGTTGTACCTTTTGGGGCAGAATTTTACACACCCAAGTTTAGGTGTGTAATCCCCTTTGAAATGTTGCATTGTTGAGCCTTAAATGTGGCGTTTGGATGATAAATTCGGCCTTGTGAAAGGTGGCAAAGTATGTAGAAACAAAGGAAATGCTGCCCAATTTTCCATAGAATTTAGTGGCTTTGAGTTTAGATTATTCTACATTGAAATTAGAGGTTAATAAACGTATCATGGTTATTTTAGGTTGACATATTACTTGCGGTAGTTTGGACTTAGCAAGTGGATTGATCAAAAAGGTATGTGAAGCTTTCCTATCTTTTGAGCATGAGTATTTGTATCTATGTAGTACGATAGACGTACAAGATTTAGTATTCTTACTTGTTTAAGTATAAATAAAGACTTGTTTTGTTTTAAGAAGTATAAGTCCCTTGGTTAAGGGAAAGGTATGATTTTACAAAAGTATAGAGTACTTGGTGTGAAAGTATTGAGTATTGAATTATTCCAAAGATAAGAGGCTTGAAGTATTTTTGAAAGTTGTGTAGATTTGTTTGAAGTATAAGTCTCTTGGTTAGTAAAAGAACAAAATGGTTAGAAGGAGTTATAACGGCTTTATGGGAAGTTAGTTATAACGACCTTATGAAAAGATAAGAAGGTCTTAATTTCTAAAGTATAAAGATAGTATAACAGCTTTATGGGAAGTTAGTTATATTAGCTTTATGAAAGGTTAACAAGAAGAGATTTACTCTAAGTAAGATAAGCAAGGACAAATGATTTGATTTATGAGAGGCAAATTGGTTTTAAGGCATCAATTGCCTAAGGGTTTTTATGTATAAAGAAGAGTCATTTTTAAAAGAATTGAAGTATATAGTACTTGGGTTAAATTCCCGGTTTTTCCTTTATTAAAGATATGATTAAGTGCCTTAAGTAAACTAAAATGAGAGGGTATATGAACAAGACTAATAAGAAGTTATAAGTTTTCTTAACTTATTTATGATTATGATATGATGTGATTTGAGCTAGGGTAGAGTATATCGAGGGGCAAGCCCCAGATCGTTATACCACCTTCTCCGGGGTAGAGTATGTCCGAGGGCAAGCCCCAAGATCGTCATACCACCTTCTCCGGTGTAGAGTATATCCGAGGCGGGCCCAGATCGTTATACCATCTGCACGGTGTAAGAGTATATCGAGGCAAGCCCCAGATCGTTATACCATCTGCTCGGTATAAGAGTATATCACGAGTCTGACCCCAAGATCGTTATACCATCTGCTCCAGTGTAAGAGTATATCTGAGGGTAAGTCCCAAGATCGTTATACCATCTGTTTCAGGGTAAGAGTATATCTGAGGGGAAGTCCCCAAGATCGTTATACCACATTCCGTGGACTTGCTACCCACGATGCGAGGAATACCTCATGCGAGTCCTTATGGGCTTATGCGGGTGAAATAGTCCCGTGCGGTAGTCTGACTATCACGAGGAATACCTCATGCGGGTCCACAGGACCCATGCGGGTGAAATAGTCCCAGGAGTAGGATTGCTTATATATACTACGGGCGAGGGACCCTGTTTTGATCACGAGCCTCCTATTTTATGCAGTATTATATATATGTTTGTTACTTTCATTGTTAGTAAGGCACAGTAAAAGGTAATTTGATTTCATCACGACTGACTTATTTTGGACTTATGATTTCATTCTGATATTTTGATTTCACATACTTGGTACTGTTATCGACCTCCTCGAGGCTGCGTTCATCTGCGAGTTGAGATCGTAACTTCTTTGGTCCGCACTCTTAGGATCATTGTTCATTTCTGAAAGCTCCATCCTCCGGAGGCTTTGTCTTTGGTATGATTCCACGAGGTTATAGGTATTTTGTACATTCAGGGGTATGGCGGGGCCTGTCCATACGATTGTTATTCTGAAGTGCGTAGTCACGTTGGTGGTTTGGGTGTAAGAACCAGTTATCTTGTTTCACATTCGATTAAGTTATTTTATGAAAGCGGCGCTTGCGGCTTGCTAGTGATGTTTACCTTATCTGATTTTGTATTATGTATGTTCATTGCTATTCTCGATGTGTACTGACGGTGCCCGATAGGGCACGATCAGCGACCAGGTCGGGTCGTGACACTTTCCCCCTTAGAAACATTCATCCCAAATGTTCTTTCGGAGTCCAATCTAATTAGATAGCGACATAGTCTCCCTTTACTACCCCCTTCTTAAAACATATGGCACCCATGTCCACATAACAATACTTATACTAAAATGTCTACCTTGGCACTCACGAAGCCAACTAGCCCATACTCATAATGACCTCAAAGTCTGTCGTAATCATCTCTACTAGGTCTACTAGGGTCTGACGACTGTATCGTCACCGGGCAAATCTCATATATCCACTCAGCTACCACCCAAACACCCACTGGTGTAGCTACCTCGAAAGAACCTCGGGCTCTATTTCTTTACACTTGGTTGCTATCCTTCTTACTGGTCGCACTTTTCCCGTACTTCCAACTCATACTAGCATACATACATAACCCCCATACCGATTCTGGCCCCCAATATTTTGGAGTCACTCTTTTAAACATCACAAGGCCATTTCTGGCTTTCACGACCTGGTTCCGGTGGAACGCGTCCACGAACCCGTAAAACAATTAACTAGACTTGGGCCTTGAACCCTCGTGACCCTGTCACGAAGCGGAACTACTACCAACTGATCCCACTCTATTCCAGGTTATGGGGAGACCGTGTGAGTCCTCGCCCGACCCGCGTCGCACTTAACTCTTATCCTCGTCGACTTAAAATCTTATGGCAGAAAGCCTTATGTCACGACCGAACTTCGGGCCGTGGCGGTGCCTTACCGGGCACCCAGTAACCATACATCGAGTGTCGGAATATAAAACAAGACATGAATAAAGTGAAGTGTAAAACAGTTATCTGAGAAAAGTTGTCTTTCGACATAAATATATAACAACTAGAACAGTTACATCCCTTTTTACAATTACGCCCACAGCATTACTCTGAGACCTAAGAATGATATGACAACAATGGCGGGGCGGGGCCGCCATACCACGAATAAGCACTTACAACGAGGGGACTATACGTGATAAGCCTCGAGAAGCGGAGCTTCCCAAGCAATGGCGTGACCCTAAGGCGAGGATCAACACCGGTGTACCTCTACTGCTGCGGCATGAGCGGCCCAGAAGTCGATAACAGTACCAAGTATGTGGCGAAAATCGTAAATGAAATCATAGTAGTCTATATAAAGCGGGAGACATGTATGATAACCAAACTACGATTCCTGATAAATAGCGATCATGTCAGTCGGGGACTCGCGCCTCAAAGTCATCACTCAAATACAACTATGGGTCTCACGCCACAACATCAATCATGCGTGGAATATCTTCCTCGCTGCCGTGATCTATGATATAAAAGCACCAAGGAATACACATGAACACGAGTCCTACGTGTCATAATAAAACCGTCTGGGGTAAATGCGAAGGCATAGCCGGCTACTAAAACCCACAGTACCAACAAGGTCATAAAGCGTATCATGAGATATGTCTAGACCGCCATGATCGGCGGCCACTCGCGCGCGATATCTAATGTCGCGTCTAGTCCTGGAACTTCCGCGACTCGCGCATAAGCCACTCAGATGGCCGCGTGAGTTATTCCCGCATCGAGGTAGCTACTCCCGACGGCGTCACGGACTCGCGATCCGCGTGGCCACATAGACGCGTGACCATAAAGGCGCGCACTAACACGGAACTCGTAGCTCGCATAGGTCACACAAACCCGCGTGAGGTATTCTCGAATCATAGGTCACCAGACCCTCCCGAGTCTACCCCGCGTCGGAGGGCTTAACCGGAATCATGTCAAGAGGTGAGTGATATAATACTAACATAACGACTTATCGTTAAACAACATAAGCCTGACAAAGGAAACCCGCTTTATACAAACATCACAATACACTAACACACGTAGCATCCTAACATGTCTACTTATCAAACCATCTTACTACACTTTCGAATCAATACAAGACTTTCATAAAAAATAAATAAGTAAACCGTTCCTTCTATCTTCCTTAAGTCGTTATAACTAACTTCCCATAAAGCTAGTATAAAACTTAAGCTTTTAAAACCAAGTATTTCTTTTCTTTCAAAATGGTTAATAACTCTTTTGAAATACTTCGATTCTTATTATTTAAACTCAAGTCAAAAGACATCAAAGTAAAACCAAAACAATTTCCATACCTTCTTTTAAAACAAAGGCACTTCTCCTTTAAAAGTCAAGTAGCAATATACTTTTTAAACCAAGTGTCTTACTCTTTTAAAAACAAGTAACCTATACCTTTAAATCAAATTACTTCTCCTTTCCCAAAAACAAGTTGTTTATAAGTCAAGATATCATTTTAAATCCAATGATAAAACCATTCTTATTTTGAAATCAAGATAACTTTATTCTTTAAAAGACCACACACCCATTAATCATGGTGAGATTTTACAACTTTTAACATAATTCAAGTCCTTAATGTTTCATAACAAGTCACTTAACTTTGGAATCAAGTCAAGGACACAATAGGAAAATCAACTTCCTTTAAACACACGTCGTCTACGCACTAAATATATTTCACAAATATCATGCTAGAAAGGATAGGAAGAGGTTCACAAATCTCGACGATTATCGACAATTAGCAAAATGCTCCAAAGTACTCTAACCTTGCTCGCCTTTTCCACCCTTCAAGTAGAATACGCTACTCGTAGTACTTGACCTATAAAGGCCACAAACGTCTATCAACCTCTAGCTCTCTTCGTAGAATAATTCTAGATACAAGATTCCTTATTCTACGGAAAATTCAGCAGCACCTCCCATGACCACATAAAACTCCTCGCCAAGCGAGGCTGCTACCAAACCAACAATTCGGGGTTACACGTCTAACGGACGTGTACAATTCTACTCACAATAATACTACAAGTCTACGCAAATACGGTCAATGTAAATACAGTTCAATTCCTTATAATTATACTTCCAATATATCTTATACTCGATGATTAACTACTCTGACATGTAATTTCCAATTACAATAGGGGACATAGATCATTACCTCGATAAGCCCAAAATTATCCAAGATTATAAGTCGATCTGAGCAACGTTTAGCTCGATTCACGGCGCTCCAACCCGCTCCAAGCAACCCTTAGAAGTTTCCAAATAACTTCTCTTAACACTTCATCTAAGTATGAAGATTTTTCTAGGAGCTTCGTTTTTGCGACTAAAGGAATAAAGTAGAATTTAGGGCTCTAGTATTGAAATAACATGGAATACAACTAGGGATACTAGGCTAAGGTATTTGGGACTATATCAACACTTGAAGAATTTTCCTACACTAAGGGGAGAGTAGGGCGAGAACCTCAACAAAGGGAGTATTTTGTGACTTAGAATCTCAAAGTGTGGATGAAATAAGTCTTGAAACAATGGGTATTTATAGGAAAATCAATGGCCAAGATCTAGGCAAGTGTGTGGTGAGGATGGGGTACATGTGTGTGGGTAGTTGGCCAACCATTTGGCTACCACAAAAATGGGACAAGTGGCGCACAAAATGGGCCAACTTGTCCACTAAACGTCCCAGCGCTTCTCCAATTCGGCCAACATGGCCACACCGGGGTGACACGTGTCGCCCCCTACGTCCAAAATATTTCATCTTCGAAAATATCCGCAATGCCAAAAATCCAAAAATAAAGTGGGCCCCACAAGCGTAAATTCTCAGTGGGCCCACGTGACCAATTTCGGAAATAAAATTCCATAATTCTCAAATATTCCAAAAGTCCGAATACCAAATCGGAATCAATTCCATGCGAACATTTTTCCTTCTCAAAATTGGAAACTTTTAAGTCGAAAAATCACGTATTTCTTCCTTTCCAATTTTAATGTCGTATTTACGTCGTGCGTCCTCATATACATACTGGAACTACGGGGTGTAACATTCTCCCCTCGCCGAAACATTCGTCGAATGTTCCTTCTCAGCAGATAACGATCAAGTTCCTCATAGCAACGGTTTGCAAATGCCACATGCGCAGAAAACACCGCAAATACTTACATCAAAGTCCACGAGGAATCACCTCTAACATCACAAAACTCCCACCCAAGGGCTAAAAGATACTCCGCACGCTTCACTTTACAAGCGAAATGATCACAACTATGTTCTTAACATGCTCGCTTCTTCCCTTACTCGTCGTACTTCGTACACTCTCGAACTCTTTCTCACAACTTACCACATTTACGCTAGTGCTCCGGTTCCAAATCTCGTCATACCCTTTCCGGTGGTACCTTGAAGGCCCACCGTCAACGAACTCTAAGTGTCGTCGCGACTATCCGCGACTTACATTGACTCTGAGCTGCCAAAAATCTCTTCGGGATAAGCTTCACCTTATCCACATCTGCCGAAACAAGTATGCCAACTATCTCGAACTTTGCCAACATCGAACCAATCGGCCAACTTACACTTCCGCGCTACTGGCGTCATGAGATATCAGAATGCGAAATGGTAGCTATAAAACACTCCCCAGCGGAGGCAACAATCCTCGGCTACCCACGAAATCCAAACAACGGCCGAGGCGAATGCGATACTAAGACTCACGAGTTCCTAACCTGCTGGTAAAACCTCCAAAAGAAAGCGGTAGTAAACTAGGCTCCATGCTGTCATAAGGTGAAAGTAGGCACCTCGTGCAACCTTACAACCTTCACGATATAATGTTATACCGTATTTCGGTATATGCGTGAGGAATACGTACAAGTTTGGCCTTAAAGTTTAGGCCTTGGGCCGAATTTTGGGCACAACTCACAAAGCAAATAGTTTTCCGCGAAGCGTTTCCCACTTTCGTAGGGTAAATTCGGCTATGCCATTTCTAATTTTGCGGATTTTTCCGAGAGGCGAAACATTTTGGACCAGCGGGAGGCGACACTTGTCACCCTCCAATTGATGGACTTGTGGCGGAATTGGACCGAATTGGAGAGCTAATTTTGTCAAGTAGTTGGTAGGATATTTTGTGTGCAAGTTGGCTAGGTACACTTGCCCTAATCTTGGCCTTACACTTGCCTAGCACTTGGCTACATCTTGGCCCTTGGTTGGCCATCCCTTGACCTATACATACCCCTCTTGAGATGACGAGTTCGTCCTCCACCAAAGCTTCCAAGTCTAAACATCCTCTCCTCTCCCTTTGTAGCCTTTTAGTCCAAACACCGCCTCCTTTTGAAGTTTGGCGAGGCCCCACACCTAGCCGAAATCTACCCCCCTCCCTTGGTAGAAAAGTTGCCTTCTTGTATTGTTATAATGCCCAAAATACTGTTATACCCCGTATTTCCAGAGTATGTACGTGAGGGCGTACGTATACAATTTGAGCCTTAAAGTTGGCATAGGTTCGAATTTGTGCATAACTACCAAAATGAGTCGTTTTTCGACGAAACGTTTCCACAGCTTTCGTAGGGAAAATTCCGGCTATGTCATTTAAAATTTTTGCGGATTTTTCCGAGAGACGAAACATTTTGGACCAACGAGAGGGCGACACTTGTCACCCTCTAATTGGAGAACGTTTTTGGGAGGATTGGACGAAAGGGTCAAGGGGAGTTGGTAGGATATTTTGTGCAAGTTGTGTGGTAGATGGATAAGGTGCACATGGCTTAATCCTAGCCCTACACTTGCCTAACACTTGGCTTGATCTTGGCCATTGGTTAGCCTTTGCTTGACCTATAAATACCCCCTTAGTTGATGAACTTTCTTCATCCAAAAATCATTTTCCAAGTCTTGAAATCTCTCCCCCTTTGTGAGTTAAAATCGTCCACACCCTCCCCTTTGAGAAAGGCCCTTGGCAGCTCCCACTCCCTTTGTAGTGTTCTAGCCGTGGGGTACCCCCCCGCCCTAGCCTAGTTGTTTTCGTATAATACCCCCCCTTTTGTGGTATAGAAATACTCTCATAGTATTGTTATAATGCCCAAATACCTTGGCCCAAATACCTTGTAGTATTCCCAAAGTTACACTTATACAAAAGCCCAGAAAATACTATTATACTTCCCTCAGTCACAAAAACGAAACCCTAAGTAAATCTTCACCCGTAGTTGAAGTTATAAGTAGAAGTTGGTTAGAACTTCTAAGGGTTGGTTGGAGGCGGGTCGGGCGCCGCGGAGTAGGAGCTAAACCTTGCTCAGGATCGACATATAACTTGGATAATTTTGGGCTTATCGAGGTAAACACTCATGACCTTCTGTTGTAATTGGAAATTACATGTTGTAGGAGTATATAGTTAAGTATACTATATATAGAACTGAACTTAGTTGTGCGGAAATGTCTTTTGACTTAAGCCTGAATAATACTTACGGCAATGTCTTGCGACTTAAGCCTGAATTTTAAGAAGAGAAGCGAGTAATTACATAGGGTGTATTCTGATAGACTTGTGTAGCATTCTTGTGTAGTAGAATTGTACACGTCAGGTTAGGCGTGTTAACCACTCGGTTGGCTTGGTAGCGGCCTCGATAGAGAGGAGATTTCTGTTGCGGGGAGAGTCTTTGCGAATTTTACGTAGAATATTCTACATTGAGATCTAAAGATATTAATAGGCGCTTTGTGGCCTCTATAGGTTGTAGTACTACGTGTGGAGTGATCTGCTTGGCGAGAGTGTAGCGAGCGGTTTGAGTACTTGGAGCGTTTGCTATTAGTCGATACTCGTCGCGGTATGTGAACCTCTTCCTATCTGTTCTAGCATGATATGTGTATAACTATGTAGTGCGGTGAGCGTCATGTGTTAAATGTATTTGATTGTCTTTAAACATAAAGTGTTATAACGGCTTTATGGGAAGTTGGTTATATGACTCTATGTAAATGAGAAATGCTTTGTGGTTTTAAAGATAAGCGATTTGACTTATAACCGACTTGATGTAAAAGAACCTTGAAGTATTCTAAAAGATTAAGAAACCTTTTTGAAAGAAGTGTATACTTGGTTTGAAAACATAAAAGTTATACCAGCTTTATGAGAAGTTAGGTGTAACGCCTTAAGAGAGATAAAAGAGAATGGTTTAATGGTTTAGAAGTTAAGAGACTTATTCTTAAAGATAAGAGACTTGACTTAATATGGATGTTTGTGTGAAACCTCATTCGTGAGTAATGAGTACTTGGTTTTTGGAAGGAATAATGTTTTACTGATTTCGGAAATCAGAATGTGTATCGACAAACCACTGCAGCGTTAATAAAGGAAAATGTATTGAATAATTAAGTATTATTAAAACCAGTAGAAACCTCTATCTGCATAGAAGCTAAGATGAGACAAAATGATATTACATTTCTAGATCATGGCTGCTAATAAGATTGATTATGAACAAGAATAACCTACTCGCCTAAGGCATAGGTTACTCAATTGTTTTAAAAGAGATTAAGACATTGAACTATGAACTTTTCAAAAAAGAGACTTGTGTATTTGAAATTAGGCAAACTGGAACTTTAGGAAAAAGAAAGGCATTGTGTTGTCTTAAAATGGTTTAAAACATAAGGTGTATAACAACTTTATGGGAAGTTGGTTATAACGACCTTATGAAAACAAAAGAAAGGTTTTATCATTGGTTTTAATGTGGTAACTTGACTTTAAAAAGAAAAGTGTTTTGGTCAAAAAAAAGAAGGCATGGTGTTGCCTTAATTTGGTTTTAAAAAAAGGAAAGTATGGAAGTTGTTTTGGTTTACTTAAAAGATATAAGTCACTCTATTTTTATACTACGGGTATCGGGTGACTTTTAGAAAAGGATTAGATCTCTTTAAAAGGAATTAACGTACGTAGTACTTTAGGGTTAAAACCCGGACTTTGGCATAAAATGAAAGTACTTTGAGTTGTGTGAAACTTGCCTATGCTTGTTGTTGTGAAATTTGCCTATGCTTGTTGTTGTGAAGATTGTGTTTCTATACTCTGGCGTCTCTCGATGGAGGGTCGGTTGACTTGTTGAGAACTTACTTGGACGTGCCGGCAGTGACGGAAAAATTCCACGGGTACGTTCCTGTTGATAGTGTTACTTTTGTTAAATCACTTTGGACATACTGACACGATGCGTAGCGCACGGGTATGCTTCCACTTTGATTACCGCCTTGTTGTCTTATTGTTTCCCTTTGGACATCGCGACACGATCGTAGCGCGCGGGTATGCTTCCATTTGGAATCTTTGTCTTATTGTTTCCACTTTGGACTCTTGACACGATCGTGGCGCGCGGGTATGCTTCCATTTGGAATGTTGTCTTATTTGTTCCCTTTGGACATACTGACACGATGCGTAGCGCACGGGTATGCTCCCATTTGGATTTCTATCTTGTTGTTATCATATCATAGACTGCCGGCAGTGAGGAAGGTACTCCACGGGCAGGATTAATGTTGTGGGCGTGAGACCCTGAATTGATATAACTGTTATGTGTATGTACTGTAGTTTGGTTATCATACATGTCTGCTTTTATAGACTATTATGATTTGATTCTGATATTTCTGATTTCACATACTTGGTACTGTTGTCTTGACCTCCTTCGGGTGCGTTCATCTGCGGTAAGTACATCGGTGTCGATCCATTTTAGGATCACCTTTCGTGTTGGGAAGCTCAGTTCCTTGGAGGCTTATCTTTGGTATGTTACCACAGTGCAGTAGGTCAGTGTACATTCGAGGGGTATGGCGGGGCCACTGTCCGTCATAGTTGTTGTGTAAATCTTAAGTGCATAACCTTTGTTGTGGGCGGGGTTTGTAAAAAGGATAGCTGTTGGGTATTTATGTATATATGATGAAGGCAAGCTATTTTGGTTGACTGTTTATTTATTTTGTCTCTAAATTCATGTTCATGTTTTTATTTCGCTGATTTTCTCGATGTTGTATCACTAGGGTGCGGGGTAAGGCACGATCACGGGCCGGGTTGGTCGTGACAAAAGTGGTATCGAGCGATTAGTCATCGGAAAGTGTCTGAACCGTGTCTAGTAAGTCTTGATTATCGGTGTGTTGTGCACCACATCTATAATCGAGGCTATAGGACATTTAGGATTGGTTTCCATTCTTCTCATTACGAGATCGTGCCTTAGAGTTGTGTTGTAAGTTGGACCCTCGGCGTATCTCGTTTTACATTATGCCTCGCGCCAAAGCAACCGGGCCCGAAGAAGGGCAAAGCGTGAGAGGAGATCTGAGTAGAAGCGGGCGATCTCTGAGACCGCGATACTGAGCCTCGATCCTACAGTGGGGCGAGAGATGGGTTACAAGGAGATGGCGATTAATGGCGAGGGTTGTGGCGAGATTGAGATAGACTAGATCACGTGATTCCGGCCCGATAGCACCGTAGTTCACCCCGAGCGCAGTTTGAGATTACGGGATTTTACGAGGTGTAACCGCGAGTTTTATGGGTGAGGCACGAGGATGATCCGCGAGTTCATCCGGCGATTCTGTGGATCATGAGAGTGATCGAGCATCGGAGACCGAGTCGGTGGTCCTAGGTTCGCATCGGTGCGTGATACCGCATGATCGGCCGGTTTGATTCGTGGGAGCTGTCGGGAGAGCATGCACTTCCGGCTTTATGGGGCGAGTTCTCGAGGCCTTTCTTGCACATTTCTTACCTCGCGGATGAGGAGGGCTCGGCGACAGATTTTTGGTGTTGCGGCGAGCGGGCGTGCGGTTCGGGAGTACAATGTGAGTTCGACTCATTGGCGATGCGTCCCGCATTAGTAGCTAGTATGGAGGATCGAGTGCCGATATGTTCTGAGGCTCGATGATTACCTAGCGAGAGTTGTTGGTGTAGCTCTTGTAGGGCATGGACATTGCCGCATGCGAGCTTATGCACTTGGAGGTGAGGCGGAGAAATCGGCGAAATAACCAAGGTCGGCGAAGAGGGCGAGCAGCGAGGTCCTTTGGTGACTTTCGGCGGACCGCCTCGGCCAGCGAACTAGTTATGCGCCTCGCCCGATCTGAGTGGTCCTCGCAATCTTGAGCATCCAGAGTATTCGGGAGGCGGTCGGGGCTCGAGGTTGATTTTCGAGAAGCGGGGTGCTAGCGGTGAAGCCACCCCTACCTCGTTGTGACGTGTGGTAGACTCGCGGTGGGAGTGTCGTGCTAGTCAGGGAGTTTGTTTTACATGCGGCCAGCGGGGCCATTTTGGGAGAAATTGTCCGACCGGGTAGCGCTGGTAGGTTAGCCTGACTCACGGGATCGATTGCGGGTTCTTCACCTCCCATAGTCGAGCGGGATGTTCATACACGGCGGGCCATGGTAGAGGTCGCGGTGGAAGTTCCCGATTTTAGCGGTCCTACGAATCGCCTATTTTGGTATATCCTTAACCTGCGGAGTTTTGTATGTATTGATGTTGTGATGATGTGTTTAGTGTTATGTTCGGATAGCTTTGTGCTAAAATGTGATTTAGAAACACAGTTAGTGAAAAGGGTAAGCACAGGGGTGAGAAATGATGAACCTTAGAATATTACAGTTGAGACCTTAGATGTAAGGCGTCTTGAGTACAAGATCTTGCGGGTGATCTTTGTCGAATGTATAATCATACGTAGAGTAATTGTGGGAAATTTCCTTGGGTAGTGTAAAAATGGAAGTGGTAGCTTTCATGACTGTAGAGGTAAGATTGTTCGGATCGGGAACAAGAGCGTGATGCGTAAGTGGGTCGGGTTGGGGCCATGTTGAGGGCCAACCGCGGCCATTTCAAAGTGGGGTCAGCTGGGTGGTCGCGCGGTGGTAGGGTCACGAGGCGCTAGGCCCGTGATTAGATAACCATCGTATGAGTTCGTGGATATGTTCGGAGGCGGATCGTGAAGGCGGGAATGGCCTTAGGGAGAGTGAAGCTAGTAAGATGACCAAGTTTGGAGGTTGTGACTCCAAAGTGTTGGGAAGCTGAAGCGATGGCGAAGTGTGAATGCGTATACCGAAGAGTTCAAGTGTTCAAAGGGCACGGCGAGTAAGGAGGAAGAGAGCGTGTGTTATTACGTGGCGGTGTGGCGTTGACAACTTGTTAGAAGGAACTTCTTCGTTATCTGTTCGAGAAGGAACATTCGGACGAATGTTTCTAAGGAGGAGAATGTTATACCGTATTTCCAGTATATGCGTGAGGCGTGCGTATACAATTTGAGCCTTAAAGTAGGCATAGGTTCGAATTTGTGCATAACTACCAAAAGAGTCGTTTTTAGCGAAAGCGTTTCCACGACTTTCGTAGGAAAATTCCGGCTATGTCATTTAAAATTTTTGCGGATTTTTAGAGGCGAAACATTTTGGACCAACGAGAGGCGACACTTGTCACCTCTAATTGGAGCACGTTTTTGGGCGGATTGGACGAAAGGGTCAAGGGGAGTTGGTAGGATATTTTGTGCAAGTTGTGTGGTAGATGGATAAGGTGCACATGGCTTAATCCTAGCCCTACACTTGCCTAACACTTGGCTTGATCTTGGCCATTGGTTGGCCTTTGCTTGACCTATAAATACCCCTTAGTTGATGAACTTTCTTCATCAAAATCATTTTCAAGTCTTGAAATCTCTCCCTTTGTGAGTTAAAATCGTCCAAACCCTCCCCCTTTGAGAAAGGCCCTTGGCCGAAAGCTCCCCCCTCCCCTTTGTAGTGTTCTAGCCGTGGGGTACCCCCCCTAGCCTAGTTGTTTTCGTATAATACCCCCCTTTTGTGGTATAGAAATACTCTCCTAGTATTGTTATAATGCCCAAATACCTTGGCCCAAATACCTTGTAGTATTCCCAGTTACACTTATACAAAAGCCAGAAAATACTATTATACTTCCTCGATCCACAAAACGAAACCCTAAGTAAATCTTCACCCGTAGTTGAAGTTATAAGTAGAAGTTGGTTAGAACTTCTAAGGGTTGTTGGAGGCGGGTCGGGCGCGCGGAGTAGGAGCTAAACCTTGCTCGGGATCGACATATAACTTGGATAATTTTGGGCTTATCGAGGTAAACACTCATGACCTTACATTGTAATTGGAAATTACATGTTGTAGGAGTATATAGTTAAGTATACTATATATAGAACTGAACTTAGTTGTGCGGCAATGTCTTTTGACTTAAGCCTGAATAATACTTACGGCAATGTCTTGCGACTTAAGCCTGAATTTTAAGAAGAGAAGCGACGTAATTACATGGGGTGTATTACGGTAGACTTGTGTAGCATTCTTGTGTAGTAGAATTGTACACGTCAGGTTAGGCGTGTTAACCCCTGGTTGGCTTGGTGGCGGCCTCGATAGAGGAGGAGATTCTGTTGTTGCGGGAGAGTCTTCTTGAATTTTACGTAGAATATTCTACATTGAGATCTAAAGATATTAATAGCGCTTTGTGGCCTCTATAGGTTGTAGTACTACGTGTGGGTGATCGCTTGGCGAGAGTGTAGCGACGGTTTGAGTACTTGGAGCGTTTTGCTATTAGTCGATACTCGTCGCGAGGTATGTGAACCTCTTCCTATCTGTTCTAGCATGATATGTGTATAACTATGTAGTGCGGTAGGCGTACGTGTGTTAAATGTATTTGATTGTCTTTAAACATAAAGTGTTATAACGACTTTATGGGAAGTTGGTTATAACATCTACATGTAAATGAGAAATGCTTTGTGGTTTTAAAAGATAAGCGATTTGACTTATAACCGACTTGATGTAAAAGAACCTTGAAGTATTCTAAAAGATTAAGAAACCTTTTGAAAGAAGTGTATACTTGGTTTGAAAACATAAAAGTTATACGGCTTTATGAGAAGTTAGGTGTAGCCTTAAGAGATAAAAGAGAATGGTTTAATGGTTTAGAAGTTAAGAGACTTATTCTTAAAGATAAGAGACTTGACTTAATATGGATGTTTGTGTGAAACCTCGTTCGTGAGTAATGAGTACTTGGTTTTGGAAGGAATAATGTTTCTTGATTTGGAAATCGGAATGTGTATCGACAAACCAACTGCGCGTTAATAAAGGAAAATGTATTGAATAATTAAGTATTATTAAAACCGGTAGAAACCTCCATCTGCATAGAAGCTAAGATGAGACAAAATGATATTACATTTCTAGATCATGGCTGCTAATAAGATTGATTATGAACAAGAATAACCTACTCGCCTAAGGCATATGTTACTCAATTGTTTTAAAAGAGATTAAGACATTGAACTATGAACTTTTCAAAAAAGAGACTTGTGTATTTGAAATTAGGCAAACAGAACTTTAGGAAAAGAAAGGCATTGTGTTGTCTTAAAATGGTTTAAAACATAAGGTGTATAACAACTTTATGGGAAGTTGGTTATAACGACCTTATGAAAACAAAAGAAAGGTTTTATCATTGGTTTTAATGTGGTAACTTGACTTTAAAAGAAAAGTGTTTGGGTCAAAAAAAAAAGGCATGGTGTTGCCTTAATTTGGTTTTAAAAAAGGAAAGTATGGAAGTTGTTTTGGTTTACTTAAAAGATATAAGTCACTCTATTTTTATACTACGGGTATCGGGTGACTTTTAGAAAAGGATTAGATCTCTTTAAAAGGAATTAACGTACGTAGTACTTTAGGGTTAAAACCCGGACTTTGGCATAAAATGAAAGTACTTTGAGTTGTGTGAAACTTGCCTATGCTTGTTGTTGTGAAATTTGCCTATGCTTGTTGTTGTGAAGATTGTGTTTCTATACTCTGGCGTCTCGATGGAGGGTCGGTTGACTTGTTGAGAACTTACTTGGGCGTGCGGCGGCGGTGGAAAAATTCCGCAGTGCGTTCGCTGATAGTGTTACTTTTGTTAAATCACTTTGGACATCGACCGCGATCGTGGCGCGGGTATGCTTCCACTTTGATTACCGCCTTGTTGTCTTATTGTTTCCCTTTGGACATCTTGACACGCGTCGTAGCGCGCGGGTATGCTTCCATTTGGAATCTTTGTCTTATTGTTTCCCTTTGGACCTCTTGACACGATGCGTGGCGCGGGTATGCTTCCATTGGAATGTTGTCTTATTTGTTCCCTTTGGACATCTTGACACGATCGTGGCGCGCGGGTATGCTCCCATTTGGATTTCTATCTTGTTGTTATCATATCATGATTGCCGTGATGAGGAAGGTACTCATGGGCGGGATTAATGTTGTGGGCGTGAGACCACGAATTGATATAAGCATTATGTGTATGTCTTGTAGTTTGGTTATCATACTGTCTCACCTTTTATAGACTATTATGATTTGATTCTGATATTTCTGATTTCACATACTTAGTACTGTTATCTTGACCTCGCCCGGAGTGCGTTCATTAGCTTACGAGGTAACTAATCCTAACCCTCTTTTGAATTAGAGAATACTTACTGTAGTAGTATAAGAATAAGTATTAGATACTTAGAAGAATATTGCGAATAGAATTGAGCGTTATCACGGATGAAGGGTTTAAAGAAGAATAATCAAATCGTACTTACATAGAATTTGTTTTCACGATGAACTTGAGTAGCTCACGGGTAGGGAAGTGCGCCCAATTTTCCGTAGGATATAGAACCCTCTGTTTAGAGCGTTTACAAAGTAGTGCGAGCGTTGATAGGCGTGTCGACTATTATAGGCTGATTCTCTGCGCGACATATTCACTTGGCGGTGGTTTTCATTTGAGAAGGTATGTGATTCTTCCTAAAGCATGATATTTTACAATATATATGTAATGCGGTAGACGTACGTGTGTTAAGCGAATAATAACTACGGCAATGTCTTTGACTTAAGCACGAATAATACTTACGGCAATGCCTCGGCTTAAGCACGAATAACACTTACTGCAGCGATGCCTGTGGCTTAAGCTTTGAATAATAAAGAAGCGAAAGCATTTCAAAAGAATCTTGAATCATTTTTAGTAGAGAACTAATTGAGTTTTAAAGCGAAGCTTAAGAGTTATACTAGCTTTATGGGAAGTTAAGTATAACCACTTAAGAATGATAAAAGCAGTTTGCCTATGTGTTTATAACGGACTTATAGTGAATTGTGAAAGAATAATAAGATGGTTTGATAAGTAGACATGATATGATGCTATGTGTGTTAGTGTCTTGTAGCGTTTGTATAAGAGAGTATTCTTGTTGTGCTTATGTTGTTTAAAGATAAGTTGTTATGTTAGTGTACTATCACTCACCTCTTGACATATTACAGGGGTTAAGGCGCCTCCGTGCGGGGTAGACTCGGTGATGCAGGACCGTGATTCGAGAATACCTAAATGCGGGTCCAAGGGACCTATGCGAGCTCTGGGAGTTCAGGTTAGTGATGCGGGGTTATACCTCATGCGGTCTATGTGGCCATGCGGACTACGAGTCGGGGCGATCCGAGGAGTAGCTACCCTCGATGCGGGGTTATGTACCCTATGCGGGCTATCACGAGTGGCCTATGCGGACTACGAGTCGAGATTAGGCTTGCATGGTGATACTACGGGAAATTGGCCTGCTTGATCATTCGCAGCCTAGAAAAGACACATTACTGTTTACCTATTGTTGCTCTTGTTTATGATGTGGCACTATGTGCGGTCCCTAGTTGTTTCATACATACTTGCAAAACCGATTTTAAAATGATATGTTTTCATTTAAGTATTTCTGATTTCATATACTTAGTACATGTTATGCGACCTCCTTGGGGCTGCGTTCATGCCGCGGTAAGGCGGCAGTGCTAGATCCACATTCTTAGGATCTCTACGTTGGTGTCGGGAGCTCCATCCTTTCGGAGGCTCTACTTTTAGGTATGATCTCCTGTTGTAGATAGTTTTATCTGATCGAGGGTATGGCGGGGCCTGTCATCATAGTTGTATATTTCCTTAGAGGTTTGTAGTCATGTTATGCGATGTCGGATGTAGCGCTAAACCATGTTTATATATATATCAGAAAGCGACGTTTCTCACATAAAGCGTGTCTTATTTTATAAAGCTGTTTCATGTCTTGTTTTATATTTCGTTGATTACTCGATGTATGACTACTTGGGTGCCGGTAAGGCACGATCCACGGGCCGGAATGGAGTCGTGACAAAAGTGGTATCGAGCGATTAATCCTCGGAAAGTGTCTGACCGTATCTAGTAAGTCTTGATTATCGGTGTATTGTGCACCACGCGATAATCGAGGAGGCTATAAGATATTTAGGATTGGTTTCCATTCTTCTCACTCTGAGATCGTGCTTTAGAGTGTTAAAATTGGACCCCTCTAACGTATTCCTTTTACATATGATTATGCCTCACGTAAGGCAACCGGGCGAGAAGGTAAAGCGAGAGGCGCGATCGGACACCGAGGATTACGAGGCTCGAGCCCGATCTATACCGCATGACGGCGAGTTCTATGCCGCCCGGCCCAGAGAACCACAGTACCCACACCTGTCCCACGGCACAGGCGGAGAGTTAGGAATCTGAGAGATAACCCGGCTATTGGTTAGAGTTGTGGCGGATACGAGGATAATTTGAATCTGGCGATTCGATTCAGCTCGGCTCGTCGCGCCCGTGGTGCACGAGCGAATAGTTTGAGGTTACGAGATTTCTTGAGTTGTAGCCCGCCGAGTTTTACGGTCGAGGCGGAGGATGATCGCGAGTTCATCCGTCATTCTGAAGGATCATCACGGGTGATCAAGGCCTCGAGGCAGTCTGTGACGCCGGTTCGCATCAGTGCGTGATATCGCGATCGATTGGTTTGATTCATGGGAGTTATCGGGGAAAACGCGTCCCAGTACTTAGGATGAGTTCTCGGAGGCTTTCCTCACTCACTTCTTGCCTCGCGGATGAGGAGGCGCGGGTGATAGATTTTCTTCTTTGGCGAGAGGACGCCTTGTCGGGAGTACAATGTCGAGTTTGATTCATTGGCTCGTCGTCCCGGCGTTAGCGATATGGAGGATAGGGTGCACCTTTACGTCACTGGGCTAGATGATTATATGGTCGAGTCATGTGCGGGTGTTTCTCTTCAGCCGGGTATGGATATTACCCGCATGCAGGCTCATGCTCTTGGATGTGAGGAGCGTAGAGATCGGCGGGTTGTGGCGAGAAGAAGACGGGGCGGCGAGGTCTTTTGGTGGCTATCGTGGTGGCGGCCTCGGCAGATCTAGATTTGCACCACGGCCGGCTCGAGCACTCTGCCGTCACCGGCCTCAGACAGGACATTCGAGAGCGAACCGGGGCCCGGGACTTGAGCGTCGAGCGGCGAGAAGTGCTTGGCGTCGGGACCACCGCCGGTGTGGCGTCACGGTAGATCCCACCGGGAGTTGTGGTGCTATGGGAGCTTGTTTGATTGTGGCCAGCGAGTCACTATGCGGCTGTCAGGCAAGCGATCTTGATGGTAAGTCGACTACGAGTTCTTTCACGGGTCTTCTTCATCCCAGCGACTACTCGCCACGGAGGGCAAGGTACTCATGGACGGCCAGTCGCGGCGGTCGTGGCGCGGGTCGATTCTAGCGGTCCTCGAGCCGCATTTATGCTAATCGGTAGCGAGGATCGGAGGCCTCACTGATGTAAATCACAGTACCTTATCGGTTCTGGGTTTGATGTGTATGCTTTGATAGATCGGGTTCTACTCTGTCTATATATCTCCCTTGTTGCTAGTAGGATAGGGATAGAGCACGAGTCCATAGACCACTTTCGAGGTAGCTACGCGGTGGGTGATTCGGTGGTAGCTCGGCGGGTATATAGAGCTTGTCTGTGACCATTCTGATCGTCGGACCTGGCGACTTGATAGAGTTGGAGATGATTGACTTCGGCGTGATCATGGGGATGGATTGGCTAGCTTCTTGCTACGCCAATGTAGCTGCGAGAGAGAGAGTAGTACGGTTCGGTTTCTGAGGCCGGTTGTTGAGTGGGAGAACGCGGTATCGTAGGGTAGGTTTATTTCTACCTCGAGGCTAGGAAGATAGTGCGAGAAGGGTATATCTACCATCTCGTTCGGGTGTTCGATCTGAAAGGCTGCGGTACCAGATTTTCCGTCGATTCGGTGGTCGAGAGAGTTCCCGGGCGTGTTTCGGATGACCTCCGGGTATCCTCACGAGAGGAGATTGAGTTTTGTATTGACATATTGCGGACACTGGCTATTTCCATTCCGCCATACGAATGGCACTGCCGAGTTGAGATAGTTGAAGGATCGGCTTAGAGATTTCTTTGGAGAAGGGCTTCATCGGGCCTAGTGTTTCTCCCAGGAAGCGCGGTATTGTTCGTGAAGAAGAAGGGCGGGGCGCTGCGCATGTGTGTTGATTCTGACGGTGAACAAGGTGACCATTAAACGAATACCCTTCCGGGATTGATGATTTGTTCGACGGTTGCGAGTGCGAGATGCTTCTCCAAGATTGATCTGGTCGGGCTATCATCAGTGCGAGTCGAGAGGTGGATGTCCCTAGTGCATTCGTGACCGAATACGGGCATTATGAGTTCGTGGTCATGTCTTTTGGGTTGACGATGCTCGTGGTATTCATGGATTTGATGAACGAGTGTTCAAACCATTTTGGACACGTTTGTGATAGTGTTCATTGATGATATCTTGGTTTATTCTCGCTCGAGCGAGGCATGCGGAGCATTTGAGGCCTGTCTTGTGATTCTCCAGACCAGCGATTTATGCGCCAAGTTTTCCAAATGTGAGTTTTGGTTGACTTGATGGCGTTTCTTGGGCATATTGTCGGGTGATGGCATTTGAGTGGATACGGCCAAGATCGAAGCGATCGAGGACTTGGCCTAAACCTCTTACTCAAACGAGAGGTTCGCGATTTTACGGGCCTTGCAGGATATTATCGGCGTTCGTGGAGAAGTTTGCTTCTATCTTCGCACCATTGACTAGGCGACTCGAGAAAGCAGCGAGTTTGATGGTGATGCTTGTGATCGGGGTTTCGATTCTTTGAAAGAAGGACGGCCGCCCCGTTCTTACTCTTCCGGAGGTCAGACGGTTATGTTGTGTATTGCGATCGTCGGGCATCGGGTTGGGATGTGTGTTGATGCGGCATGGCAAGGTTATAGCATATGCATCGGCGGTGAAGAAACACGGAGGAACTACCCCCGTGATTTGGAGTTAGCGGTATGATTCACGCTTTGAAGATCTGGAGGCACTATTTGTATGGGGTTCACGTAGATATTTTTACAGACCACAAGAGCCTCCAGTATATCTTCAGCCAGAGGGAGCTGAACTTACGACAGAGACGGTGGTTAGAGTTGCTTAAGGATTACGATGTTGATATCCTGTACCACCCGGGGAAAGCCAATGTTGTGGCAGATGCTCTTAGTCGTAGGTCGATGGGGAGTATCAAATGTGCAGCTAGAGAGGAGGGACATGGTTCGTGATTTGCATCAGTTAGCGAGCCTTGGTGTCCGTTTGATTGATTCTGATAGTAGTGGGGTTAGAGTTCGTGAGGTTGCCGAGTCTTCCATCGTCGAGGAGGTGAAGAGGCAACGATTCGAGATCGGCTTTGATTCGATATCGTGATACGGCTCTTCGTGAGGGCAAGCGGTCCTTTTGAGGTAGCACGATGGGGTGCTAAGGTTTGAGCGAGTTGTGTGTTCGGATGTTTGATGCCGGCGGAGTTCTTGGGGAAGCCTGCGGTAGCGCGTTACTCCATCCGTCGAAGTCGACCAAGATGTACCACGACCTTAGATCGTGTATTGGTGGGATGTCTTGAAGAGGGCGTTGCGAGTTCGTAGCTCGGTGTCCGTGTTGTCGGCGGTGAAGGTAGAGCACGGAGGCACGGTGGTTTGTTCTGACGATTGAGATCCCGACACGGAAGTGGGAGGTAATCAACATGGACTTTATCACGGGATTACCTCGCACTCGGAGGAGACATGATTCTATATGGGTTATCGTCGGCGGTGACGAAATCAGCCCACTTTCTTCCCGTCGGGGCGACTTTTGGTGAGGATTATGCGGACTTTACATCAGAGATCGTCGGTGCATGGAGTCCCTATTTCGATCATATCGACGAGGAGCGGTTCGGCTAACTTACGGAGGTCTTTCGAGAGGTTTAGGGGCGCAGTGAGCTCGAGTATCGCATTCCATCCACAGACAGACGGACGGGCGGCGCACTATCCAAACCACGGAGGATATCTTTGCGAGCACGTGTTATCGACTTTCGAGGTAGTTGGGAGGATCATTTGCCTCTAGTTGAGTTCGCGTACAATAATAGCTACCACTCGGTATTGGATGGCGCCTTATGAGGCCTTGTATGGGAGGAAGTGCAGATCGCCTATAGGTTGGTTCGATGTGGGCGAGTGCGGCTAGTGGGACCAGATTTGGTGCAGTGACGATGGATAAGGTGAAGCTTATCCAGGCGGCTATTAATGACTCGAGTCGGCGAAGTCGTATCACGAGATCATCGTCGTCGGCATCTTGAGTTCGAGGTTCATGATTGGGTTTTCCTAAAGGTGTCACCCATGAAGGGTGTGATGAGATTCGGGAAGAAGAAACTTCGGCCCAAGTACATTGGGCGTTTAGTTGTCCGAGGTAGGCAAGGTTGCCTATGAGTTGGATCTGCCGTCCGTCGGAGGCGGTGCATCCGTTTTCACGTATCTATCCGAGGAGATGTATCGGGATCCATCTAGAGTGCACCCGATTGACGATGTCGGTGTGACAGGGGTTATCGTATGAGGAGGTTCCATAGCGATAATCGATCGTCGAGTTAGCGTCTGCGGACCAAGGGCGTGGCTTAGTCAAAGTCTTGTGGCGGAGCGAGCTCGGGGAGGAGATGACGTGGGAAGCCAGGAGGACATGAGGCGAAGTATCCTCACCTATTCCCCACCTCCAAGTAATTCACTTTCCTACTTGTAAATTTTCATTATCGTTTTGCCTAAGTGTTGTTTTGTGTCCGTGTGTGGCTTTTGCAAAGTGTTTAAGTGATGAAGAACCTTAGGGTTATCTGTCGTGGGACGGCACATGCGGGACGAATGGTTCTACGGAGGGGAGAATGTTATACCGTATTTCGGAGTATATGCGTGAGAATACGTCTAAAAGTTTGGCCTTAAAGTTTAGGCCTTGGGCGATTTTGGGCACAACTCACAAAGCAAATAGTTTTCGACGAAAGCGTTTCCACGACTTTCGTAGGGTAAATTCGGCTATGCCATTTCTAATTTTGCGGATTTTTCCGAGAGGCGAAACATTTTGGACCAGCGGGAGGCGACACTTGTCACCCTCGATTGATGGACTTGTGGCGGAATTGGACCGAATTGGAGAGCCAATTTTGTCAAGTAGTTGGTAGGATATTTTGTGTGCAAGTTGGCTCGGTACACTTGCCCTAATCTTGGCCTTACACTTGCCTAGCACTTGGCTACATCTTGGCCCTTGGTTGGCCATCCCTTGACCTATAAATACCCATCTTGAGATGAAGAGTTCTTCATCCACAAAAGCTTCCAAGTCTAAAAATCCTCTCCTCTCCCTTTGTAGCCTTTTCGTCCAAACACCTCCCTCCCTTTTGAAGTTTGGCGAGGCCCCACTAGCCTACCCGAAATCTACCCCCTCCCTTGGTAGAAAAGTTGCCTTCTTGTATTATTATAATGCCCAAAATACCCTAGCTCAAATCCCTTAGTACTTAGTAGAAGTTGTGAAGAACTTCTAAGGTTTCCTTGGAGCATACAACTTAGGAGCAAAACCTTGCTCAGGCGCGACTTTATCTAGGATATTATTGGGCTTACCGAGGTAACTAATCCTAACCCTCTTTTGAATTAGAGAATACTTACTGTAGTAGTATAACAATAAGTATTAGATACTTAGAAGAATATTGCAGAATAGAATTGGTATTATCACGATAGAAGGGTTTAAAGAAGAATAATCAAGCTACTTACATAGAATTTGTTTTCCTGATGAACTTGAGTAGCTCACCGGGTAGGGAAGTACTGCCCAATTTTCCGTAGGATATAGAACCCTTTGTTTAGAACTGTTTACAAAGTAGTTGTTATACCCCGTATTTCCAGAGTATGTACGTGAGGGCGTACGTATAATAATTTGAGCCTTAAGTTAGGCAAGTTTCGAAATTTGTACACAACACCCGATAAGAGTCGTTTTTCGAAAGCGTTTCCACGACTTTCGTAGGGAAAATTCGGCTATGTCATTTATAATTTTGCGGATTTTTCCGAGAGATAAAATATTTTGGACCAATAGGAGGCGACACGTGTCACCTTAGGTGGCACAAAGTGGGCGGTTTTGGAGGAGTTGTTGTACGTTTTGCCATGGAAAATGCCTTAAACATTTGGTCAATGTTTGGCTAGATATTTTGTGTAGTAGATGAGAAAGTGGGGCCCACAAACACTTGTCCAAATCCTAGCCCTACACTTGCCTAACACTTGTCTTCATCTTGGCCATTGGTTGGCCATTGCTTGACCTATAAATACCCCTTAGTTGATGAACTTCTTCATCCAAAAATCATTCTCCAAGTCTCAAAATCCCTCCCTTAAGTGTAGCATTCGGCCAAGTCCTCCCCTTTGTAGAGGCTTGGGTGAAGTACACCACTAACCTAGTTGTTTTCATATAATACCCCTTGTTGTGGTATAGAAATACTCTCTAGTATTGTTATAATGCCCAAATACCTTGGCCCAAATACCTTGTAGTTTTCCCAAGTTACACTTATACAAAAGCCAGAAAATACTATTATACTTCCTCGATCCAAAAAGCGAAACCCTAAGTAAATCTTCACCGTAGTTGAAGTTATAAGTAGAAGTTGGTTAGAACTTCTAAGGGTTGGTTGGAGGCGGGTCGGAGCGCCGCGAGTAGGAGCTAAACCTTGCTCGGGATCGACATATAAACTCGGATAATTTTGGGCTTATCGAGGTAAACATTCCTAACCTACATTGTAATTGGAAATTACATGTTGTAGGAGTATATAGTTAAGTATACTATATATAGAACTGAACATAGTTGTGCGGCAATGTCTTTTGACTTAAGCTCGAATAATACTTACGGCAATGTCTTGCGACTTAAGCTGAATTTAAAAGAAAGCGAGCTGTAATTACATAGGTGTATTCTGGTAGACTTGTAGCATTCTTGTGTAGTAGAATTGTACACGTCAGGTTAGGCGTGTTAACCCCACTGGTTGGCTTGGTAGCGGCCTCGATAGAGGAGGAGATTCTGTTGTTGCGGGGAGGAGAGTCTTTGCCGAATTTACGTAGAATATTACGTCGGGATCTAAAGATATTAATAGGCGCTTTGTGGCCTCTATAGGTTGTAGTACTACGTGTGGAGTGATCTGCTTGGCTTAGAGTGTGGCCAAGCGGTTTGAGGTACTTGGAGCGTTTTGCTATTAGTCGATAATCGTCGCGAGGTATGTGAACCTCTTCCTATCTGTTCTAGCATGATATGTGTATAACTATGTAGTACGGTGAAGCGTACGTGTGTTAAATGTATTTGATTGTCTTTAAACATAAAGTGTTATAACGGCTTTATGGGAAGTTGGTTATAACGACTCTATGTAAATGAGAAATGCTTTGTGGTTTTAAAGATAAGCGATTTGACTTATAACCGAGCTTGATGTAAAAGAACCTTGAAGTATTCTAAAAGATTAAGAAACCTTTTTGAAAGAAGTGTATACTTGGTTTGAAAACATAAAAGTTATACCAGCTTTATGAGAAGTTAGGTGTAACGCCTTAAGAGAGATAAAAAGAATGGTTTAATGGTTTAGAAATTAAGAGACTTATTCTTAAAAGATAAGAGACTTGACTTAATATGGATGTTTGTGTGAAACCTCATTCGTGAGTAATGAGTACTTGGTTTTTGGAAGGCATAATGTTTCTTGATTTGAAATCGAGAATGTGTATCGACAAACCACTGCGGCGTTAATAAAGGAAAATGTATTGAATAATTAAGTATTATTAAAACCGGTAGAAACCTCCATGCATAGAAGCTAAGATGAGACAAAATGATATTACATTTTCTAGATCATGGTGCTTAATAAGATTGATTATGAACAAGAATAACCTACTCGCCTATGGCATATGTTACTCAATTGTTTTAAAAGAGATTAAGACATTGAACTATGAAACTTTTCAAAAAGAGACTTGCGTAATTAAAATTAGGCAAACTGGAACTTTAGGGAAAAGAAAGGCATTGTGTTGTCTTAAAATGGTTTAAAGCATAAGGTGTTATAACAGCTTTATGGGAAGTTGGTTATAACGACCTTATGAAAACAAAAGAAAGGTTTTATCATTGGTTTTAATGTGGTAACTTGACTTTAAAAAGAAAGTATGGAAGTTGTTTTGGTTTACTTAAAAGATATAAGTCACTCTATTTTTATACTACGGGTATCGGGTGACTTTTATAAAAGGAATAAATCTCTTTAAAAGGAATTTAACGTACGTAGTACTTTAGGGTTAAAACCCGAACTTGGGCATAAAATTAAAGTACTTCGAGTTGTGTATAAACTTGCCTATGCTTGTTGTTGTGAAACTTGCCTATGCTTGTTGTTGTGAAACTTGCCTATGCTTGTTGTTGTGAAACTTGCCTATGCTTGTTGTGATAGCCTTTGTTGTGCAAGAATTGTGTTTCTATACTCTGGCGTCTCGATGGAGGGTCGGTTGACTTGTTGAGAACTTACTTGGGCGTGGCCGTGATGGCGGATAAATTCCGCAGATGCGTTCTGTTGATAGTGTTACTTTTGTTAATCGCTTTGGACATCACGACACGATCGTGGCGCTGCGGGTATGCTTCCACTTTGATTCTGCCTTGTTGTCTTATTGTTTCCCTTTGGACATCTTGACCGCGATCGTAGCGCGCGGGTATGCTTCCATTTGGAATCTTTGTCTTATTGTTTCCCTTTGGACATCGACACGATCGTGGCGCGCGGGTATGCTTCCATTTGGAATCTTGTCTTATTGTTTCCCTTTGGACATCTCGACCGCGATGCGTAGCGCTGCGGGTATGCTTCCATTTGGAATGTTGTCTTATTTGTTCCCTTTGGACATCTTGACCGCGATCGTAGCGCTGCGGGTATGCTCCCATTTGGATTCTTTGTCTTGTTGTTATCATATCATCGCTGGCGATGAGGAAGGTACTCATGGCGAGGATTGATGTTGTGGGCGTGAGACCACGAATTGATATAATCATTATGTGTGTGTCGTAGTTTGGTTATCATACATCTCCCTGCTTTTATAGACTATTATGATTTCATTCTGATATTTCTGATTTCACATACTTGGTACTGTTATCGACCTCCTTGGGGCTGCGTTCATCCGCATGAGAAATCATCATTTGTCGATCCGCGTTTAGGATCTCATTTCGTTTTGGGAAGCTCGTTTTCGGAGGCTTATCTTGGGTATGTTACCACAGTGCGTAAGTTCTTGAGCGTTCGGGGTATGGCGGGGCCTGTCCGTCATAGTTGTTGTATAAATCTTAAGTGCATGCTTTGTTGTGGGCGGGGTTTGTAAAAAGGATAAGCTGTTCGGGTATTTATGTATATATGATGAAAGCAATTGTTTTGGTTGCTTTGTTTATTTATCTTGTCTCTTAATTCATGTTCATGTTTTTATTTCATTGATTTTCTCGATGTTGTATCACTAGGGTGCGGGGTAAGGCACGATCCGCGGGCCGAGGTTCGGTCGTGTGATGAGTCTGAACGTTGATAGGCGTGTCGACTATTATAGGTGATTCTCTGCGCGACATATTCAACTTTGCGGTGGTTTTATTTGAGAAGGTATGTGATTCTTCCTAAAGCATGATATTTTACAATATATATGTAATGCGGTGACGCGTACATGTGTTAATCGAATAATAACTACGGCAATGTCTTTGACTTAAGCTGAATAATACTTACGGCAATGCCTCGCGACAACTGAATAACACTTACGGCGATGCCTCGGCTTAAGCTTTGAATAATAAAGAATGAAAGCATTTCAAAAGAATACTGAATCATTTTTAACAGAAGAGAACTAATTGAGTTTTAAAACAGAAGCTTAAGAGTTATACTAGCTTTATGGGAAGTTAAGTATAACCACTTAAGAATGATAAAAGAAACAGTTTGCCTATGTGTTTATAACAGACTTATAGTGAATTGTGAAAAGAATAATAAGATGGTTTGATAAGTAGACATGATATGATGCTATGTGTGTTAGTGTCTTGTAACGTTTGTATAAGAGTATTCTTGTTGTGCTTATGTTGTTTAAAGATAATTTGTTATGTTAGTGTACTATCACTCACCTCTTGACATATTGCAGGGGTTAGGCGCCTCCGTCTGGGGTAGACTCAGGCGGTCTGGGACCATGATTCGAGAATACCTCATGCGGGTCCAAGGGACCTATGCGGAGCTCCGGGAGTTCCAGGTTAGTGATGCGGGGTTATACCTCATGCGGTCTATGTGGCCATGCGGACTACGAGTCCAGGACGATGCCGAGGAGTAGCTACCCTCGATGCGGGGTTATGTACCCTATGCGGGCCTATGTGAGTGGCCTATGCGGACTACGAGAGTCCAGGATTAGGCTTGCATGGTGATACTACGGGAAATTGGCCCTGCTTCGATCATTCGCAGCCTAGAAAAGACACATTCTGATTTACCTATTGTTGCTCTTGTTTATGATGTGGCACTATGTGCGGTCCCCTTGGTTGTTTCATACATACTTGCAAAACCGATTTTAAAATGATATGTTTTCATTTAAGTATTTTACTGTTTCATATACTTAGTACCTGTTGTACTGACCTCCTTCGGGGGGCTGCGTTCATGCCGCAGGTAAGGGCAAGCAGGTGCTAGATCCACATTCTTAGGATCTCTACGTTGGTGTCGGGAGCTCCATCCTTTCCGGAGGCTCTACTTTTGGGTATGATCTCCCTGTTGTAGATAGTTTTGTCTGATCCAGGGTATGGCGGGGCCACTGTCGCCATAGTTGTATATTTCCTTAGAAGTGCGTAGTCGTATTTATGCGATATCGGATGTAGCGCTAAACCATGTTTATATATATATCCGAAAGCGGCGTTTCTCACATAAAGCGTATGTCTTATTTTATAAACTGTTTCATGTCTTGTTTTATATTTCCGCTGATTACTCTGATGTATGACTACTTGGGTGCCCCGGTAAGGCACCAGTCACGGGCCCCGGAATGGGTCGTGACATATAACATCTCGCATAACCCTCTGCCGAGTAAACGGTCCTGACTGAAAGACAAGATGGGCTGACCTCATCGGCCCGACTACTGGTCGAACGCTTCCACGAACTCGTACGATGGTTAACTAAACTTGGGCCTAACACCCTCGTGACCCTATCATCTAGCGGGACCACCTCAAACTGACCCCACCACTTTCCGGGTTGCGGGTTGACTCGCGATATGGCCTCAACCCGACCCACTTCGTACTAAACTCTCGTTCCCCGATCCGGAACAATCTTACCAATTCACGTCATGAAAGTGTTATACCCCGTAGTTCCAGGGTATGTATGCGAGGACGTACGTACGAGAATACGACATTGAAATTGGAAAGGAAGAAAGAGGTGATTTTTCCACGGAAAAGTTTCCGGTTTTTGTGAAGGAAAAAGGTTCGTTAATGGGAATTGGATTCCCAGATTTGGTATTCGGACTTCTTGGAATATTAGAGAATTATGGAATTTTATTTTCGGAAATGGTCACGTGGGGCCCACGGGAGAAAATTTACAGTTTTGTGAGGCCCACTTTGTTTTCGAGATTTTGGCCATTGTGGATATTTTCGGAAGATGAAATATTTTGGACGAGTAGGAGAGCGACACGTGTCACCCCCCCCCCCTAGGTGGCTTGGCCGATTTTCACTTTGTGCACTTTGATTAGAGTCGTTTTCGGCGAAACGTTTTACTAAACTCGCGTAGGATAAATTCCGGCTATGTCATTTCTAATTTTTGCGGATTTTTCCGAGAGACGCAACACGTTGGACCAACGAGAGGGCGACACTTGTCACCCTCTCATTGATGGATGTTACACGGCATTAGGGCCGAATGGATGGCCATCCTTGTCATGTAGTTGGTACGATATTTTGTGTGCAAGTTGGCCAAGGACACTTGCCTAAATCCTCACCCTACACTTGCCTTGCACTTGGCATCATCTTGGCCCTTGGTTGGCCATGTCTTGACCTATAAATACCCCCTTGTTGAAGAGTTATTTCATCCTAAATTGAGCAATCTTTCTAAGTCTCAAATCCCTCCTCTCCTCTTGTTGTTTTAGTCCACCACACTCCCCTTTGAGAAGCTCTAGCCGAGAGAAACCCCAAGACCTAGCAAACCTACCCCCCTGGTTGAAAAGTTGCCTTCTAGTATTGTTATAATGCCCAAAATACCCTAGCCCAAACCCCTTAGTCCTTAGTAGAAGTTGTGAAGAACTTCTAAGGTTTTCTGAGCTCTGGGCGTGCAACTTAGGAGCTAAACCTTGCTCGGTAGCGACTTTTATCTAGGATATTATTGGGCTTACCGAGGTAAATAACTTTATCCTCCTTTTGTAATTAGAAAATACATCTTGTAGAAGTATAGGAATAAGTATAAATACTTAGAAGGATATTAAAGAATAGAATTGAACTGTTATCACGATGAAGGGTTTAAAAGATGAATAATAGAACTATACTTACATGGGAATTTGTTTTCACTGATGAACTTGAGTAGCTCAGGGTAGGAAGTGCTGCCCAAATGTCCATAGAATAACGAACCCTCGCTTAGAGCTTTATGCGATCTGATCAGAGCGTTGATAGACGTGTTGGTATTATAGGTCGATTCTCTGCGCGACATATTCAACTTGGCGGTGGATTTCGCGAGAAGGTATGTGATTCTTCCTATCCTCTTGAGCATGATATTTTAAAGAATATGTATATAGTACGGTGACGTGCGTGTGTTAAGCGAATAATAATTACGGCAATGTCTTCGGACTTAAGCCTGAATAATAATTACGGCAATGTCTTCGGACTTAAGCCTGAATAATAATTACGGCAATGTCTTCGGACTTAAGCCTGAATAATAATTACGGCAATGTCTTCTGACTTAAGCCTGAATAAAAAGGATCCGAAGTAGTTCAAAAGAATTAAGAAACCTTTGTAAGAGTAACACTTGGTTTTAAAAGCTTAAGAGTTATACTAGCTTTATGGGAAGTTAGGTATAACGGCTTAAGAGTGATAAAAAGAATGATTTAATGATTTAAGAAATAAGAGACTTGACTTAAATATTACTAACGTGAAAAAGTGTGAAACCTCATTCGTGAGTAAACAATATTTTGGTTTTCAAAAGGAATGATGTTTCTGCGTCGTAATGAATGTCGAACAAACCACAAAGGCGCTAATAAGGAAATGTTTTGACTAATAAAGTATTATTAAAACCGTAGAAACTTCCATCTGCATAGGAGCTAAGATGAGACAAAATGATATTACATTTCCTAGATCATGGTCTTTGTAATAAGATTGTTATGAACAATAATAACCTACTCACACATAAGGTATATGTTTCTCAAATTGTTTTAAATGATTAAAACTATGAACTACGAAACCTTTGAAAATGAGAAACTTGAGTAATTGAAAATAGCCAAACTTTAGAGTAGGGAAAAGAATGTAGTTACTTGATTTTACAAAGAGAATTGAGATGATTTACTTCAAACGATAATCACTCTATTTATTATACTACGGGTATTGTGTGTGACTTTTGTGAAGAAAGCGGATCTTTTAAAAAGTAATACATGAAGTACTTTGGGGCTAAAAACCCGAACTTGTTAACATAATGTAGAAAGTACCTTGTGTGAATAACTTGATTGTATTGATTTGTGATAGTCTTGTAATACTTTCTTGTTGACTTGATAAGTAAACATGTTAGGATGCTACGTGAGTTAGTATCTTGTGATGTTTGTGTAAAGGGGTTTTCCCTTATTGTGCTTAGGTTGTTTAAACGATAAACTGTCATGTTGATATTATATCACTCATGATTCCGGGGGTTAAGCAGCCCTCCGTCGAGGTAGACTTCAGTGGTCTAGTGACCTATGATTCGAGAATACCTTATGCAGGTCTGTATGGCCTATGCGGAACTACGGGAGTTCCAGGTTAGTATGCGGCCCTTGTGGTCATGCGGTCTTTGTGGCCATGCGGACGGCGAGTCCAGGACGCTGCCGGGGAGTAGCTACCCTCGATGCGGGGAATACCTCATGCGGGCCATTGGGTGGCCCGTGCGGAGCTACTGGGAAGTTCGGGGCTGAGCGCGCATTAGATCTGCGGGCGAGTGGCGGCTTTGATCATATGACGGTCTAGACATATCTCATGATCTGATTTACGACCTTGTTTATCTTGTGGGTTTTAGTAGTCGGCTATGCCTTCGTACTTACCCCGTACGGTTTTATGATGACTTTGAGGGCGTGAGTCCCTGACTTGGCATGACTGCTTATTTATTGTGAACTGTAGTTTTGGTTATCATACATGTCTCCTGCTTTATATAGACTACTATGATTTCATTCTGATATTTTCGATTTCACATACTTGGTACTGTTGTCTTGACCTCGCCCGGGGCTGCGTTCATCCGCAGTAAAGGTACTCTACTGTTGATCCCGTTCTTAGGATCACCGTTTGATGTTGGGAAAGCTCAGTTTCTCGGAGGCTTAGCATTTGGTATGGTCCTGTCGTTGTAGATATTTGTGTTCAGGGTATGGCGGGGCCACTGTCCGCCATTGTTGTTTTAAACTCTTAGAGGTGCAGAGACTGTTGTAAGGTTGGGATGTAATCGTTCATTTTGGGGTATTTATATACATATGTCACGACCGAACCGGGCGTGGTAGTGCCTTACCGGGCACCTAGTGATACAACATCGAGTAATCGTGGAACATAAAACAAGACATGAAAATATTATGAAGCGAAAGCGATGTCGGAGAAAACTTGCCTTACGGCATATATATAAATCAATTTTAAAACCCGACGATTACATCCCATTACAACTCGCCCACAACGATTACTCTGGACCTCAAGAATGATACGACAACAATGGCGGGACGGGGCCCGCCACACCCTGAATGTAAATACCTACAACGACGGACTATACCCGATAACCTCCGAGAAACGGGGCTTCCCATACGCTGAATGTGACCCGAGAACTAGGATCAACGGCGGTGTACCTCAACTGCGGCATGAGCGGCCTCGAAGGAGGTCGATTACAGTACCAAGTATGTGGCGAAAAATCAGTAAATGAAATCATAATAGTCTATAAAGCAGAGACATGTATGATAACCAAACTGATTCACAATAAATAGGCGATCAGTCAAGTCGTGGACTCACGCCTCAAAGTCATCACTCAAATGTAACTATGGGTCTCACGCCCATAACATCAATCATGCGTGGAATACCTTCCTCCGCGGCGATTTATGATATAAAAGCACCAAGCACTACACATGAACACGGGTCCCACGTGTCCTAATAAAGCGATGCGAGTAAGAAATGCGAAGGCATAACCGACTAACACCTACGTACTAACGGTCAAAAGCGTATCATGATATCGTCTAGACCGTCACATGATCAAAGCGGTCACTCGCATTTGTTATACCGTATTTTTGAGTATATGCGTGGGGCGTGCGTAGGAAATTTCAAACTTCAAGTAAGGCTTGGCGAATTAATTTTGTTCACAACACGTTTAGAGTCGTTTTTAAAGCGTTTTCATAGCTTTCGTAGGGAATTTCCGGCTATGTCATTTCTATTTTTGCGGATTTTTCCGAGAGGCGAAGCGTGTTGGACCAACAAGAGGCGCCACTTGGCACCCTCTCATTGGTGGACTTCAAATCGTCCATTTGGACGAAATGGACAAGGTAAGGCACGTTTTTTGTGCCTTGACAAAGTCAAGGGTAGGTAGGATATTTGTGTTTGGTAAATCCTAGCCCTACACTTGCCTAACACATGGATTGATCTTGGCCTTTGGTTGGCCATCCCTTGACCTATAAATACCCCTCTAAGGTTGAAGACTTCTTCATCCAAAATGCCTAAGTCTTGAGAGCCTTGCCCTCCCCCACCGTGAGGCCTCTTGGCCGAGAGATGTCCCTCCCCCTTGCCTAGTGGCTCTCGGCCGAGAACCCCCTCCCCCTCCTAGTAGTGTGGCCGTGGGGTACCCCCCCTAGCCTAGTTGCTTTCGTATAATACCCCCCTTTGTGGTGTAGAAATACTCTCAAAAGTATTGTTATAATGCCCAAAATACCTTAGCCTTACCTTGTAGTATTCTAAGGATATACCTATACGAAAAGCCCAGAAATACTATTATACTTTCCGTCAGTCACAAAACCGAAACCCTAGGAAAATCTCCATAGTCCGTTGGAGTATTGTGTAGAAGTTGGTTAGAACTTCTAAGGGCGGTTTAGAGCGGGTTGGAGCGCTCGGAGTTGGAGCTAAACGATTGCCCAGGATCGACTTTAAGCTAGGATAATTATGGGCTTATCGAGGTAATTATCTTGTCCCTCTATTGTAATTGGAAATTACTTGTTGTTAGATTATATAGTTGAAGTATGCTATATATAGTACTGAACATAGTTATCGTGATGTCTTTTGACTTAAGCTGAATAATACTTACGGCAATGTCTTGCGACTTAAGCTGAATTTAAAGAAGAATCTTGTTGTAATTACATAGGGTTGTATTACGAGACTTGTGTAGTAGTACCGTGGAGTAGAATTGTACGGTTAGGGTTAGGCGTATAACCCCCTGGTTGTCTTGGTAGCCGGCCTCGATAGAGGAGGAGATTTATGCTGTTGCGGGGGAAAATCTTGAATTTCTGTAGAATGTTCTACGATAAGATCTAGATGTTAATAAGTGCCTTGTGGCCTTATAGGTTGAAGTACTACGTGTGGCGCGATCTACTTGGCTTAAGGAGTAGCCGACGTTTGGAAGTACTTGGAGCGTTTTGCTATTAGTCGATACTCGTCGCGAGGTATGTGAACCTCTTCCTATCTCTTCTAGCATGATATGTGTGAACTATGTAGTACGGTGAGCGTCACGTGTGCTAAACGTATTTGATTGGTTTAAAACATAAAGTGTTATAACGGCTTTATGGGAAGTTGGTTATAACGACTTTATGTTGGTAAGAAAATACTCGTGGTCTTTAAAGGTAGCGATTTGAACTATAACTGGCTTGTTATGTGTTAATAAAGAACTTGAAGTATTTCAAAAGATTTTTGAATCATTTTGAAAGAAGAAGTAATACTTGGTTTTTGAAAAACTTAAGGGTTATACTAGCTTTATGGGAAGTTAGGTATAACGGCTTAAGAATGTTTCTTGATTTGAAATCGAGAATGTATCGACAAACCAACTGCAGCGTTAATAAAGGAAAATGTATTGAATAATGATGTATCGTATTAAAACCAGTAGAAACCTCCATCTGCATAGAAACTAAGATGAGACAAAATGATATTACATTTTCTAGATCATGGCTGCTGTAATAAGAATGTTGTAAACAAGAATAACCTACTCTCACGTGAGACATATATTACTCAATTGTTCTAAAAAGGAATCAAGTGATTAAGTTTGGGAACTATGAAACCATTTGAAAATGAGAAGCTTGAGTAATTGAAACTAGGCAAACGGGAACTTAGGAAAAGAATGTTGTTACTTGATTTTACAAAGGTAAGTGTTTTGGTTTATTTAAAAAGACAGTCACTCTATTTTATACTACGGGTATTGTGTGACTTATGTGAAAGCAACGGATCTTTTAAAAGATTTAATGTATGAAAGTACTTTGAGTTGTGTGAAACTCGCCTATGCTTGTTGTTGTGAAACTTGCCTATGCTTGCTGTTGTGAAACTTGCCTATGCTTGTTGTTGTGAAACTTGCCTATGCTTGTGATGATAGCCTTTGTTGTGCAAGTGTGGTATTTACGTATTCTGGCGTCTCTCGATAGAGGTAGGTTGACTTATTGAGAACTTACTTGGGCGTCTTTGGCGGTGATGGAGAATTCCACGGGTATGTTTCCATTTTGATTCTTGTCTTGTTGTTGATGTCACATGGGCATGTCTACCGTCTGCGATATTAGGGCATGCGGCCGTGCGGCGGGTTGATTACCGATATATGGTTATGCGCAACATGGGCGTGTCTACACCGTCACGAGATTCGGGGCATGTGGCGTGCGGCGGGGTTGACCACCCAATATATTGTTATTGAGGTTACATGGGCATGTCTACCGATGTAGTATTCGGGGCATGTGGCGTGCGGCCTTATTATTGTTGCATCATGGACATGTCTACACCGTCACGATTCCGGGGCATGTGGCCATGATCACGAACATGATGGGTGTGGTGGGCGTGAGACCCATAGTTATATTTGAGTGATGACTTTGAGGCGTGAGTCACGACTTGATATATTCGCTTGTTTATTGTGAATCGTAGTTTTGTTATCATACATGTCTCTGCTTTATATAGACTACTATGATTCCATTTCTGATTACTTATTTTGATTTCACATACTAAATTTTTGTTGTCTTGACCTCGCCCGGGGGCTGCGTTCATCTGCGCGAGTAAAGGTACACGATCGTTGATCCTCGCTCTAGGGTCACATTCGACTTTTGGGAAGCTCCGTTTCTCGGAGGCTTATCTTGGTATAGTCCTGTTGTTGTAAGTGCTTACATTCGAGGGTATGACGAACCTGTCCGTCGTTGTTGTTGTATCATTTCTTAGAAGTGCATGAAATCTTTGTTGTGGCGGGGTTTGTAAAAGGATTAAAGCGTTCTTTTGTAAAAGTGGTTATTTATATATCTTAGAAAGGCAAGTTTTCCTCGATTTCTGTTTTGTACTTCACTTGTTTCATGTATGTGTTTTATGTTCGTGATTACTACGATGTTGTGTCACTAGGGTGCCCGGTAAGGCACGATCCACGCCGATTTGGTCGTGACAAAAGTGGTATCGAGCGATTAATCCTCGGAAAGTGTCTACAGTATCGATGGAAGTCTTGATTATCGGTGTGTTGTGCACCACACCAATAATCGAGGAGGCTATAGGGTATCTAGGATTGGTTTCTATTCTTCTCACTCGAGATCGTGCCTTAGAGCCGTGTTGTAAGTTGGACCTCTAACGTATTTCTTTCCACTACCGTTATGCCTCGCGTGGCAACCGGGCCCGGGAGGGCAAAGCGGCCGAGGAGGCTGCGAGTAGAGTTGAGAGGGTTGCGAGGCACATGCCCAATCTTTACCTAGGGTAGTGCCGTTCGGGATTTCTGCGGCGTCACTAGCCCAAAGAGTTTAGCACGGCGGCGATTCTCTGCGGCCATGATATTTGAACCTTGATTCGCGAGCAGAGATTATGGATTGCAAAGCGACCTGTTACTAGCTATAGATTTGGCTACGGAGAGTATACCGATGTATCGCAAGTCTTGATGACTACCTAAGAGAAGGTTGTGCAAGAGTAATTCTTGATTAAGCTTGAGCATGGCACGTATGCGGGCTTATGCGCGTGGCCAGAAACGTAGAGATCGACGGGTTAACGAAGGGCAGCAGAAGAGGGCCAGAGCAGCAAGGTCCTTTGGTAACTTTCGAGGCGAGTCGCCTCACCAGCAGATTTGATATGCACCTCGCCCGGTCTGAGTGGTCTTCGCGGATATCGGGGCGTTCGGAGTATCGAGGAGTTGGTCGAACTCGTGGCTTCCGTTCAGCGATGTGTGAGCGTCATCCGGGAATGTCGTCTTTTAGTTGGTACTTGTTGTACCTGCGGCCGTCAGGGCCATGTGTCGAGAGAGTGTCCTTGTAGGAGGACTTAGCCTTGAGATTGGTGGGTAGTTCGTCATCTTCCTTAGCTATCGCCTACAGGCGAGTTTGGTTAGAACGACTAAGGGAGTGAAGCGATAGATATAGATATATCTTTAACCCTCTAGAGATCGTATGTGTGATAAGGTGAGTATACCTTAGGTGCTATGTTCTGATAGCAGTGTGTTAGTTTTTATTTGAAATCATGGTTGTTTAACCGAGTAAGATTTTGGGGGATAGAGAAAATGTGAGCCTTAGAGCTTTATACGTAGAGACCTTAGAGGTGAGGCCATCTCGAGAAAAAGGTGTAGTGTTATGTTTGACCCTTATCGGAGTGCATAGTGCACGTGAGTTATGTTTTGGGATAAGTCCCCGAGTAGCGTAATATGAGAGAGGGTAGTTGAGCTAAGAAGACCGCTAGGTTTTCGTAACGTGATTAGTGAGAGTTTTCCTCCGGGAAGCTAGTGTTTTGCGCGTTGCCGGGTCGGGTTGAGGCCACGTTGTGGGTCAACCCGCGGTAGATTTGGTGGTGGGGTCAGGTTGTGGTGGTCCCGCCTTGTGTTAGGGTTGTGAGGGTGTTAGGCCCAAGTTTAGTTAACCCGTCTGCGAACTCATGGATGCGTTCGACCAGTGGTCGGGCCGATGGGGGCAGCCCATCGTGTTCTTCGGTCAGGACCGTTTACTCGGCTGTGTTGAGTTATCAGAAAGGTTGTAAGGCTGCACGAGGTGCCTACCTTCACCTTATGTCAGATAGTGAAGCCCAGGTTGTGGCTATTTTCGTTTTCTAAAAGTTTTACCAGGCAGGGTTAGGAACTCAGGTGAGTCTCAGAATCGCATTCGCCCTCGGGCCAGTGCGTGGATTTCAGGGGTAGTTGTGAGGATTGTTGTCTCCTATGGAGGGAGCGTTTGGGCTACCATTTCAGTGTTCGGATGTCGCCTTATGAAGCCTTGCAGGGGCGGAAGTGTAAGTTGTCGGTCGATTGGTTCGATGTTGGCAGGGTTCAGATAGTTGGTTCAGGCTTGTTCCAGCAGACGATGGATAGTGAGAAGCTTGTCTAGAAGAAGTTCTGGCAGCTCAGAGGAATCGTGCGGATAATCGGCGACGCTTAGAGTTCAGGTTGACGGTCGGTCTTCTTGAAGGTACCACCCCGGTTTGGGTGCGACGAGTTTTGGAACAGAGGGAACTTAGCCCGAGTTACTTTGGGCCTTTGTGAGTTCATGTGAAGGATAGGCCAGGTTGCCTATATGTTAGCATTTGCCGTCCGACGTAGGAGGCAGTGCGTCCGGTCTTTCGTATTGTGATGTTCGGGGAAGTATCGAAGATCCATCCAGTGTTCGATTATGATGACCACGTTAGAGATAGTAACCGAGTTTTGGAAGCTGCGATGTCGAAATGTGGAAAGAGTTCGAGTGTCTGACGACCTCGATGATCGCGTGCGATCGGTACCATTTGTTGGGTCGCCTGAGAAGGTTAATGCCTCAGGCAAGGTGACAAAAGTGGTATCATTTCTTTTTAAGAGAAGGTACGAAGGAAGTATATTTTAGACCCTGGAGAGAGGTGGTTGTGGTGATGTTAGAGGTGTTTCCTCGTGGACTTGGATATAAGTATTTTACGCAGTATACGTGGCGGTGTGGCGGGATTGTTCTCGTAAGTATAGTAGTGAAGACTATCTTGGCGCGTTTGTTTGAGACTTAGAAGGAACATTGGGACGAATGTTTCTAAGGAGGAGAATGTTATACCGTATTTTTGGTATATGCGTGGGGCGTGCGTAGGAAATTCGAACTTCAAGTAAGGCTTGGCGAATTAATTTTGTTCACAACACCCGTTTAGAGTCGTTTTTAAACGTTTTCCACGACTTTCGTAGGGAATTTCCGCTATGTCATTTCTAATTTTTGCGGATTTTTCAGAGGCGAAGCGTGTTGGACCAAAGAGGCGCCACGGCACCTCTCATTGGTGGACTTCAAATCGTCCATTTGGACGAAATGGACAAGGTAAGGCACGTTTTTTGTGCCTTGACAAAGTCAAGGGTAGGTAGGATATTTGTGTTTGGTAAATCCTAGCCCTACACTTGCCTAACACATGGATTGATCTTGGCCTTTGGTTGGCCATCCTTTGACCTATAAATACCCCTCTAAGGTTGAAGACTTCTTCATCCAAAATGCCTAAGTCTTGAGAGCCTTCCCCTCCGCACCGTGAGGCCTCTTGGCGAGAGATGTCCTCCCTTGCCTAGTGGCTCTCGGCCGAGAACCCCTCCCCTCTAGTAGTGTGGCCGTGGGGTACCCACTCTAAGCCTAGTTGCTTTCGTATAATACCCCTTTGTGGTGTAGAAATACTCTCAAAAGTATTGTTATAATGCCCAAAATACCTTAGCCTTACCTTGTAGTATTCTAAGGATATACCTATACGAAAAGCCCAGAAATACTATTATACTTTCCGTCAGTCACAAAACCGAAACCCTAGGAAAATCTCCATAGTCCGTTGGAGTATTGTGTAGACGTTGGTTAGAACTTCTAAGGGCGGTTTAGAGCGGGTTGGGCGCTCGGAGTTGAGCTAAACGATTGCCGGGATCGACTTTAAGCTAGGATAATTATGGGCTTATCGAGGTAATTATCTTGTCCTCTATTGTAATTGGAAATTACTTGTTGTTAGATTATATAGTTGAAGTATGCTATATATAGTCTTGAACATAGTTATCGGCAATGTCTTTTGACTTAAGCTGAATAATACTTACGGCAATGTCTTGCGACTTAAGCTGAATTTAAAGAAGAATCTTGACTGTAATTACATGGGCTGTATTACGATGAGACTTGTGTAGTAGTACCATGGAGTAGAATTGTACGTTAGGGTTAGACGTATAACCCCCTGGTTAGCTTGGTGGCGGCACCGATAGAGGAGGAGATTTCTGTTGTTGCGGGAGAGTCTTCCGAATTTTACGTAGAATGTTCTACGATAAGATCTAGATGTTAATAAGCGCCTTGTGGCCTTATAGGTTGAAGTACTACGTGTGGCGCGATCTACTTGGCTTAAGGAGTAGCCGCGTTTGGAAGTACTTGGGCGTTTTGCTATTAGTCGATACTCGTCGCGAGGTATGTGAACCTCTTCCTATCTCTTCTAGCATGATATGTGTGAACTATGTAGTACGGTGAGCGTCATGTGCTAAACGTATTTGATTGGTTTAAAACATAAAGTGTTATAACGGCTTTATGGGAAGTTGGTTATAACGACTTTATGTTGGTAAGAAAATACTGTGGTCTTTAAAAGGTAAGATTTGAACTATAAGCGGCTTGTTATGTGTTAATAAAGAACTTGAAGTATTTCAAAGATTTTGAATCATTTTGAAAGAAGAAGTAATACTTGGTTTTGAAAAACTTAAGGGTTATACTAGCTTTATGGGAAGTTAGGTATAACGGCTTAAGAATGTTTCTTGATTTGGAAATCGAATGTGTATCGACAAACCAACTGCGGCGTTAATAAAGGAAAATGTATTGAATAATGATGTATCGTATTAAAACCGGTAGAAACCTCCATCTGCATAGAAACTAAGATGAGACAAAATGATATTACATTTTCTAGATCATGGTCTTTGTAATAAGAATGTTGTAAACAAGAATAACCTACTCTCACGTGAGACATATATTACTCAATTGTTCTAAAAAGGAATCAAGTGATTAAGTTTGGGAACTATGAAACCATTTGAAAATGAGAAGCTTGAGTAATTGAAACTAGGCAAGCGGGAACTTAGGAAAGAATGTTGTTACTTGATTTTACAAAGGTAAGTGTTTTGGTTTATTTAAAAAGACAGTCACTCTATTTTATACTACTGGTATTGTGTGACTTATGTGAAAGCAACGGATCTTTTAAAAGATTTAATGTATGAAAGTACTTTGAGTTGTGTGAAACTCGCCTATGCTTGTTGTTGTGAAACTTGCCTATGATTGCTGTTGTGAAACTTGCCTATGCTTGTTGTTGTGAAACTTGCCTATGATTGTGATGATAGCCTTTGTTGTGCAATTGTGGTATTTACGTGTTCTGGCGTCTCTCGATAGAGGCGGTTGACTTATTGAGAACTTACTTGGGCGTCTTGGCGGTGATGGAGAATTCCACGGGTATGTTTCCATTTTGATTCTTGTCTTGTTGTTGATGTCACATGGACATGTCTACCGTCTGATATTCCGGGCATGCGGCCATGCGGCGGGTTGATTACCGATATATGGTTATTGCGCAACATGGGCGTGTCTACCGTCACGATTCCGGGGCATGTGGCGTGCGGCGAGGGTTGACCACCCAGTATATTGTTATTGAGGTTACATGGGCATGTCTACACCGCTGCCGTCTTCCGGTGGCATGTGGCCATGCGGCCTTGTTAGGATTGTTGCATCATGGACATGTCTACCGTCACGATTCCGGGGGCATGTGGCCATGATGCGAACATGATGGGTGTGGTGGGCGTGAGACCCATAGTTATATTTGAGTGATGACTTTGAGGGCGTGAGTCCCTGACTTGATATGACTGCTTGTTTATTGTGAACTGTAGTTTTGTTATCATACATGTCTCCTGCTTTATATAGACTACTATGATTCCATTTACAGTACTTATTTTCAGTTTCACATACTCGGTACCTGTTATCGACCTCGCCCGAAGTGCGTTCATGCCGAGTAAAGGTACACGATCGTTGATCCTCGCTCTTAGGGTCACGATTCAGCTTTTGAAGCTCCGTTTCTCGGAGGCTTATCTTGGTATAGTCCTGTTGTTGTAAGTGCTTACATTCGGGGTATGGCGAGCCTGTCCGTCGTTGTTGTTATCATTTCTTAGAAGTGCAGTAATCTTGTTGTGGGCGGGGTTTGTAAAAGGATTAAGCTGTTCTTTTGTAAAAGTGGTTATTTATATATCGAAAGGCAAGTTTTCCTCGTTTGTTTTGTACTTCACTTGTTTCATGTATGTGTTTTATGTTCGTGATTACTCGATGTTGTGTCACTAGGGTGCGGGTAAGGCACGATCCAGGCCGATTTGGTCGTGACACCCGCGATATCAAATGTGCGCGTCTAGCCACGGAACTCTCGTAGCTCGCATAGGCCAACCTCATAGGCCGCGTGAGGTATTCCTCGCATCGGTAGCTACTCCGGCATCGCCCCGGACTCGCGATCCGCGTGGCCACAAAGACCGCGTGACCACAAGGCGCGAACTAACACGGAACTCCGTAGTTCGCATGGATCCTGGACCCGCATGAGGTATTCTCGAATCATGGTCCTGCATCGCCTAAGTCTACCCGCGTCGGAGGCGGCTTAACCTCGGAGACAAGTCAAGGTGAGTGGTACAATACCAACATAACGGTGAGAGTCAAACAACTTTAAGCGCGATCGAGGAAAACCCCTTTACACAAAACATCACAAGATACTAACACACGTAGCATCCTAGCATGTTTACTTATCAAATCAACAAGAAAGTATTACAAGGCTATCACAAACCAACACAATCAAGTTATACACACAAGGTACATTCTAATATATGGTTAACAAGATCGGGTATCTATTCCCAAAGTACTTCATACATTATCTTTTAAAAGATACGTTACGTTTACAAAAGTCACACAATGCCCGTAGTATATGAAAATAGAGTGATTATCTTTTGAAGTAAATCAAAACACTTACCTTTGTAAAATCAAGTAACAACATTATTTTCCAAACGTCCAAGTTTGCCTAATTTCAAATGTTCACGGTTCTTATTTTAGAAAGGTTTCGTAGTTCATAGTCTTATTCATTTAAGAATATAATTCTCTTTTAAACCATCTGAGAAAACATAAGCCTTATATGTGAGTAGGATATTCTTGTTTATAACAATCTTATTACTGACCATGATCTAGGAAATATCATTTTGTCTCATCTTAGCTTCTATGCGGATGGAAGTTTCTCGGTTTTAATAATACTTAATCTGTCAAAATATTTCCTTTTATTAACTTTGCGGTGGTTTGTCGATACGTTACGATTTCGAAATCGGTAAAACATTCTTAAGCCGTTATACCTAACTTCCCATAAAGCTAGTATAACTCTTAAGTTTTCAAAAACCAGTATTACTTCTTCTTTCAAAATGATTCAAAATCTTTTGAAATACTTCAAGTTCTTTATTATTACATAACTTGACCATTATAGTTCAAATCGATTACCACTTTTTAAAAACCACAGTATTTTCTTACCTACATAAAGTTGTTATAACCAACTTCCCATAAAGCCGTTATAACACTTTATGTTTTAGACCAATCAAATACATTTAACACGTATGCGTCTCCGTACTACATAGTTACACACATATCATGCTAGAAGAGATAGGAAGAGGTTCACATACCTCGCGACGATTATCGACTAATAGCAAAAGCGCTCAAGTACTTCCAATGTCGGCTACTCATTAAGCCAAGTAGATCGCGCCATACGCGATCTTCAACCTATAAGGCCACAGGCGCTTATTAACATTTAGATCCGCCGTAGAACATTCTCAGAAAATTGGCGACACTCCCCATGACAGCGTAAATCTCCTCTCTATCGGGTAGCTACGAAGCCAACCAGGGGGTTATGCGTCTAAACGGGCGTGCACAATTCTATCACCTGAAAAGCTACACAAGTCTCTTGTAATACGGTCTATGTAATTCTGATTCAGCACTCTTCTTTGAAAAGGTTTCTTATAATTGGGCTTAAGTCAAAAGACATTGCGATAACTACGTTCATTTCTATATATAGTATACTTCAACTATATATTCTAACAACATGTAATTTCCAATTACAATAGGGGACAAGATAATTACCTCGATAAGCCCATAATTATCCAAGTATAAAGTCGATCACAGGGCAACGTTTAGCTCGACTCCGGCGCTCGACCCGCTCCAAACTACCCTTAGAAGTTCTAACCAACTACACATACTACTCCAACTAACCATGGAGATTTTCCTTAGGGTTTTGGTTTGGTATTGACGGGAAGTATAATAGTATAAGCGGGCTTTTGTATAGGTATAACCTTAGAATACTACAAGGTATACGGCTAAGGTAATTTGGGCATTATAACATACTTTTGAGAGTATTTCTACCAGAGGGGTATATCTGAAAACAACTAGGCTAGGGGTACCCACGGCTAGCACTGAGAGGGGGTGTATACCTCCGGCCTACCACTAGGGGTACTCTCGGCCAAGGGAGGGGCTCTCGGCGAACTCAACACAAAGGGGAGGGAGGAGGATTTAACACTTAGAAATATTTGGAATGGATGAAGAAGTCATCGAAGGGGGTATTTATAGGTCAAGCCTTGGCGACCAATGGCGAATCTTGCCAAGTGCTAGGCAAGTGTAGGGCCAAGATTCACCCGTGTGTCCTTAACCAACTAACACAAAATATCCTACCAACTACCTCTCCATTTCGTCCAATCCGTCCCTCACGTCCGCGATGGGAGGGTGCCAAGTGGCGCCCTCTCGTTGGTCCAACACGTTACGCCACTCGGAAAAATCCGCAAAAAATAAAAATGATATAGCCGGAATTTTCCCTACGAAAGTTGTGGAAACGTTTCGTCGAAAAACGACTCTAACCGGGTGTTGTGCACAAAGTGAAAACGTCCAAGCCTATTTGAAGGTTCAAATTTTCTACGTACGTCCTTACGTACATACTCTGGAAATACGGGGTATAACATTCTCCCCTCGCCGAAACATTCGTCGAATGTTCCTTCTAAGTCTCAAAAACAAGCGCCGCGAGATAGTCTTCACTACTATACTTACGAGAACAAACCTTGCCACACGTGGCCCACGAAACAACGCGCCAAATACCTCCATCCAAGTCCACGAGGAAACACCTCTAACATCACCACAAAAACCTCTCTCCGGGTCTAAAATATACTTCCCCGCACCTTCTCTTTACAAAAGAAATGATACCACTTTTGTCACTTTGCGCGAGGTTCTAGTGTCACTCGGCGACCCGACAAATGGTGCAGGGCTGCATGCGATCCACGAGGCCATCATACCTCGAACTCTTACCACCCCGATCGCTTGGTTTCCAAAACTGGGGTTACTATCTCTAACGTGGTCGTCATTAGCGGGAACACTCTGGATGGATCTCCGATACTTTCCCGAACATATCAATACGAAAGACCGGACGTATTGCCTCCTAAGTCGAACGACAAAAGCTAACATATAGGCAACCTGGCCTATTCTTCACATGAACTCAAAAGGGCCCAAAGTAACTCGGGCTAAGTTCCCTCTGTTTTCCAAAACTCGTCATACCCAACCCGGGGTGGTACTTTCAAGAAGACCGACCGTCAACCTGAACTCTAAGCGTCGTCGCCGATTATTCGCACGATTTCTATGAGCTGCCAGAACCTCTTCTAGACAAGCTTTACCCTATCCACAGTCTGCTGGAACAAGCCTGAACCGACTATCTGAATCTTGCCAACATCGAACCAATCGACCGGCGACTTACACATCCACCTCTGAGGCTTCATAAGGCGACATACGAACACCGAAATGGTAGCTTAAACACTCCTCCACGGAGACAACAATCCCACAACTACCACGAAATCCAGCGCGGCAGAGGCGAATGCGGTCTGGGACTGCTGAGTTCTTAATCACCTTGGTAAAACTTCCGAAACAACAACGATCGTGCCACTGGCTCCAGCATGCGACATAAGGTGAAGGTAGGCACCGTGCGACCTTACAACCTTTACGATAAAACAACAACTGCCGAGTAAGCGGTCTTTGCTAGAAAACAAGGCGGTGACCTCGCCGGCCCGACTCTGGTCGAATCGTCCACGAACTCGTCTGTTGGTTAACTAAACTTGGGCCTAACACCTCGTGACCCTACCACGGCGGGACCACCACCTGACCCGCACCATACGGGCTGCGGGTTGACCCGCAACATGGCCTCAACCCTACCCGGCATCGCGCAAAACACTAGCTCCCCGATCCGGAACAATTTCACAAATCACGTTACTCAGGGACTTATCCCATAAACATAGCTCACGTGCACTATGCACTCCTATAAGGGTCAAACATGAACACTACACCTTTACTCGAGATGGCCTTACCTCTAAGGTCTCCACGTATAAAACTCTAAGGCTCACACCTTCTCTATCCCCCAATCATCCCCGGTTACAGAACCATGATTTCTAATCACAAATTACACACTGCTATCAGAACATAGCACTTAAGATATACTCATCTCATCATACGCTACTAATCTCTAGAGGGTTAAGGATAAACCTGTATCTACTGCTCCACTCCCTTAAGTCGTTCTAATCAAACCTGCCCCGTAGGGCGCATAGCTAAGGAAGGTGACGACTACCCATCGATCCTGAAGGCTAAGTCCTCCTACAAGGACACTCTTTCGACATCAGACCCTGACGGTCGTAGGTAAAACAAGTACTAACTAAAAGATGACATTCCCCGGGATGACGTCTGTCACACTGTGAATACTGGGGGAAAAACTGAATCCGGCTGGCTGGAACCTACGTGTAGCTGTGAACCGGAAGCTCTGGAGCTCTGACCAACTCCTGCATACCGAGCGTCACGAACCTGTGGAGGACCTTTACGCACGGTGGATGTGCATAATCTAATCCATTGGTGAGGCGACTCGCCTCAAAAGTTATTAAAGGACCTTCTTTGCTCTGGCCTCTTCTGCGTCGCCGTTAACCCGTCGATCTCACGTTTCTTGGCTGCTGCGCAAGCCCGTACTCGAGCCATGCTCGAAGCCTAGCGAAGAATTACTCTCGCACAACCCTATCAAATATATTCATCAAGACTCGTGGTACATCGGTATACTCTCTGGTAGCCAAATCCATAGCTAATGCGAGGTTGTCTTTTCGCAATCTATATTCTCTGTTTCGGTCGTGGGCGAAGGTTCAAATGTCGTGGCGCGATGAGGCTATTGCCAGTGCTAAACTCTTTGGGTGGTGGCGTAGCATAACTCCCGACGAAGCACCTAACTCGGGCGATGGTTGGGCTGTGCCTCGTAACCCTCTGAACTCTACTCGCGACTCCCTCGGCGCGCGCCCTCACGGGCGAGTTGCCCTTACGCGGAGGCATAGCGGTGAGGAAAGAAATCGTGAGAGGTCCAACTTACAACACGACTCTAAGGCCGCGATTTAAGAGTGAGAAGAATAGAAACCAATCCTAAATATCCTATAGCCTCACGATTATTGGTGTGGTGCACAACACACGATAATCAAGACTGCTGGATCTGATGCGTAGACACTTTCAGAGGATTAATCGCTCGATACCACTTTTGTCACGACCGAACCGGGCGTGGTAGTGCCTACCGGGCACCTGGTGATACAACATCAGTGTCGCGGAACATAAAACAAGACATGAAAATATTATGAAGCGAAAGCGATGTCGGAGAAAACTTGCCTTACGGCATATATATAAATCAATTTTAAAACGACGATTACATCCATTACAACTCGCCTACAAGATTACTACGGACCTCTAGAATGATCGACAACAATGGCGGGACGGGGCCACGCGCACGAATGTAAATACCTACAACGCATGGGACTATACGCTGATAACCTCGGAGAAAGCGGGGCTTCCCATCTGTTGAGCGTGACCCGAGAACTAGGATCAACGGCGGGTGTACCTCGACTGCGGCATGAACGCAGCCGAGAGGAGTCTACAACGGTACCAAGTATGTGGCGAAAAATCGTAAATGAAATCATAATAGTCTATAAAGCGGGAGACATGTATGATAACCAAACTACGACTCACGATAAATAGCGATCAGTCAGTCGGGGACTCACGCTCAAGTCATCACTCAAATGTAACTATGGGTCTCACGCCCATAACATCAATCATGCGTGGAATACCTTCCACTGCCGGTTTATGATATAAAAGCACCAAGCACTACACATGAACACGGTCCCACGTGTCCTAATAAAATAGTGCAGGGTGAAATGCGAAGGCATAACAGGCTACTAACACCAGCGGTACTAACGTGGTCAAAGCGTATCATGATATCTGTCTGCACCGTCACATGATCAAAGCGGTCACTCGCGCGATATCAAATGTGCGGCGTCTAGCCACGAACTCTCAGTAGCTCGCATAGGCCAACCTCGTAGGCGCGTGAGGTATTCCTCGCGTCGAGGGTAGCTACTCCCGGCGTAAATCACGGACTCGCGATCCGCGTAGCCACAAAGCCGCGTGACCACGAGGCGCAAACTAACACGGAACTCCGTGGTTCGCATGGATCCCTGGACCCGCATGAGGTATTCTCGAATCATGGTCCTGGACCGCTGAGTCTACCCGCGTCGGAGGCAACTTAACCTCGGAGACAAGTCAAGGTGAGTGGTACAATACCAACATAACGTGAGAGTCAAACAACTTTAAGCGCGATCGAGGAAAACCCCTTTACACAAAACATCACAAGATACTAACACACGTAGCATCCTAGCATGTTTACTTATCAAATCAACAAGAAAGTATTACAAGGCTATCACAACCCAACACAATCAATTTATACACACCAGGTACATTCTAATATATGATTAACAAGATCGGGTATCTATTCCCAAGTACTTCATACATTATCTTTTAAAAGATACGTTACGTTTACAAAAGTCACACAATACGTAGTATATGAAAATAGAGTGATTATCTTTTGAAGTAAATCAAAACACTTACCTTTGTAAAATCAAGTAACAACATTATTTTCCAAGCGTCCAAGTTTGCCTAATTTCAAATGTTCACGGTTCTTATTTTAGAAAGGTTTAGTAGTTCATAGTCTTATTCATTTAAGAATATAATTCTCTTTTAAACCATCCGAGAAAACATAAGCCTTATATGTGAGTAGGATATTCTTGTTTATAACAATCTTATTACTGACCATGATCTAGGAAATATCATTTTGTCTCTTAGCTTACATGCGGATGGAAGTTTCTCTGGTTTTAATAATACTTAATCTGTCAAAATATTTCCTTTTATTAACGCTGCGATGGTTTGTCGATACACATTCGATTTCAAATCGAGAAAACATTCTTAAGCCGTTATACCTAACTTCCCATAAAGCTAGTATAACTCTTAAGTTTTCAAAAACCAGTATTACTTCTTCTTTCAAAATGATTCAAAAATCTTTTGAAATACTTCAAGTTCTTTATTATTACATAACCAGCGATTATAGTTCAAATCGATTTACCACTTTTTAAAAACCACAGTATTTTCTTACCTACATAAAGTCATTATAACCAACTTCCCATAAAGCGTTATAACACTTTATGTTTTAGACAATCAAATACATTTAACACGTATGCGTCTACCATACTACATAGTTACACATATCATGCTAGAAGAGATAGGAAGAGGTTCACATACCTCGCGACGATTATCGACTAATAAAGCGCTCAAGTACTACCAACCGTCGGCTACTCCTTAAGCCAAGTAGATCGCGCCATACGCGATCTTGACTATAAGGCCACAAGGCGCTTATTAACATTTAGATCCGCCGTAGAACATTCTAGAAAATTGGCCACACCGCAAAGCGTAAATCTCCTCTATCGGGTGGCTGCCAAGCCAACCGAGGGTTATGCGTCTAAACGGACGTGCACAATTCTATCACCGCGAAAAGCTACACAAGTCTCTTGTAATACGGTCTATGTAATTCTGATTCGGACTCTTCTTCGAAAGGTTTCTTATAATTGGGCTTAAGTCAAAAGACATTGCGATAACTACGTTCATTTCTATATATAGTATACTTCAACTATATATTCTAACAACATGTAATTTCCAATTACAATAGGGGACAAGATAATTACCTCGATAAGCCCATAATTATCCAAGTATAAAGTCGATCTGGGCAACGTTTAGCTCGACTCCGGCGCTCAACCCGCTCCAAACTACCCTTAGAAGTTCTAACCAACTTCTACATACTACTCCAACTAACCATGGAGATTTTCCTTAGGGTTTTGGTTTGGTGGTGACGGGAAGTATAATAGTATAAGCGGGCTTTTGTATAGGTATAACCTTAGAATACTACAAGGTATCTGGCTAAGGTAATTTGGGCATTATAACAATACTTTTGAGAGTATTTCTACCAAGAGGGTATATACGAAAACAACTAGGCTAGGGGTACCCCACGGCTAGCACCTGAGAGAGGGGGTGTATACCCGCCGGCCTACCCCACTGGGGTACTCTCGACGAGGGGAGAGGGCTCTCGGCGAACTCAACACAAAGGGAGGGAGGAGGATTTAACACTTAGAAATATTTGGAATGGATGAAGAAGTCATCCAAGGGTATTTATAGGTCAAGCCTTGGCGACCAATGGCGAGATCTTGCCAAGTGCTAGGCAAGTGTAGGGCCAAGATTCACCCGTGTCCTTAACCAACTAACACACAAAATATCCTACCAACTACACTCTCCATTTCGTCCAATCCGTCCCTCACGTCCGATGGGAGGTGCCAAGTGGCGCCTCTCGTTGGTCCAAGACGTTAGGCCACGGGGAAAAATCCGAAAAAATAAAAATGATATAGCGAATTTTCCTACGAAAGGCGTGGAAACGTTTAGTCGAAACGACTCTAACCGGTGTTGTGCACAAAGTGAAAGCGTCCAAGCCTATTTGAAGGTTCAAATTTTCTACGTGCGTCCTTACGCATACTGCGGAAATACGGTATAACATTCTCCTCGCCCGAAACATTCGTCCGAATGTTCCTTCTAAGTCTCAAAAACAAACGCGCGCCAGTATAGTCTTCACTACTATACTTACGAGAACAAACCTTGCCACACATGGCCACAGAAACAACCGCGCAAATACCTCCATCCAAGTCCACGAGGAAACACCTCTAACATCACCACAAAAACCTCTCTCCGGGGTCTAAAATATACTTCCTTCGCACCTTCTCTTTACAAAAGAAATGATACCACTTTTATCACTTTGCGCGAGGTTCTAGTGTCACTCGGCGACCCGACAAATGGTGCCGGCTGCGTGCGATCCACGAGGTGTCATACCTCGAACTCTTACCAACACGTCTTGCTTGGTTTCCAAAACTCGGGGTTACTATCTCTAACGTGGTCGCTAGCGGGAACACTCTGGATGGATCTCGATACTTTCCGAACATATCAATACGAAAGACCGGACGTATTGCCTCCTAAGTCGAGCGACAAAAGCTAACATATAGGCAGCCTGGCCTTCACATGAACTCAAAGGGCCCAAAGTAACTCGGGCTAAGTTCCTCTGTTTTCCAAAACTCGTCATACCCAACCCGGGTGGTACTTTCAAGAAGACCGACCGTCGGCTTTGAACTCTAGCGTCGTCGCCGATTATTCGCACGATTTCTATGCTGCGGAACCTCTTCTAGACAAGCTTTACCACATCCACGTCTGCGGAACAAGCTGAACGACTATCCGAATCTTGCCAACATCGAACCAATCGGCCGACTTACACATCCACCCCTGAGGCTTCATAAGGCGACATCCGAACACCGAAATGGTAGCTTAAACACTCCTCCACAGGAGACAACAATCCCACAACTACCACGAAATCCACACCGCCCGGCGGCGAATGCGGTTCGGGACTCGCTGAAGTTCTTAATCACCTTGGTAAAACATCCGAAACAACAACGGTAGTACCACTGGCTCCTTTATGCGACATAAGGTGAAGGTAGGCACCGTGCAGCCTTACAACCTTTACGATAAAACAACAACGCCGAGTAAGCGGTCTTTGCTAGAAAACAAGGCGGTGACCTCGCCGGCGACTCTTTGGTCGAATCGTCCACGAACTCGTCGTTGGTTAACTAAACTTGGGCTAACACCCTCGTGACCTACCACAAGGCGGGACCACCACTGACCCACGCATACGGGCCGCGGGTTGACCCGCAACAGCCTCAACCCTACCCGGCGCGCGAAACACTAGCTCCCCGATCCGGAACAATTTCACAAATCACGTTACTCAGGGACTTATCCCATAAACATAGCTCACGTGCTATGCACTCCTAAAGGGTCAAACATGAACACTACACCTTTACTCGAGATGGCCTTACCTCTAAGGTCTCCACGTATAAAACTCTAAGGCTCACACCTTCTCTATCCCCCAATCATCCCCGGTTACAGAACCCTGATTTCTAATCACAAATTACACACTGCTATCAGAACATAGCACTTAAGATATACTCATCTCATCATACGCTACTAATCTCTAGAGGGTTAAGGATAAACCTGTATCTACTGCTCCACTCCCTTAAGTCGTTCTAATCAAACACCGCCGTGCAGGCGCAGCTAAGGAAGGTGACGACTACCCATCGATCCTGAAGGCTAAGTCCTCCTACAAGGACACTCTTTCGACATCAGACCCTAACGGTCGTAGGTAAAACAAGTACTAACTAAAAGATGACATTCCCCGGGATGACGTCTTTCCTGCGTGAATCTTGGGAAAAAGCGAATCCATTGGCCGGAACCTACGTGTAGGCGTGAGCGGAAGCTCGGAGCTCGACCAACTCTGCATACCCGAGCGTCACGAACCACGTGGAGGACCTTTCGCCGCGGTGGATGTGCATAATCTAATCCGCTGGTGAGGTGACTCGCCTCAAAAGTTACTAAAGGACCTTGCTGCTCTGGCCCTCTTCTGCTGTCCTTCGTTAACCCGTCGATCTCTACGTTTCTTGGCCTGCTGCGCACAAGCCCGTACTCAGGCCATGCTCAAGCCTAACTGAAGAATTACTCTCGCACAACCCTTTCTAAGATATTCATCAAGACTCGCGGTACATCGGTATACTCTCTGGTAGCCAAATCCATAGCTAATGTGAGGTTGTCTTTTCGCAATCTATATTCTGTTTCGGTCGTGGGCGAAGGTTCAAATGTCGTGGCGCATGAGCTGCTGCCGCCGTGCTAAACTGTGCTGGGGCTGGTGACGTAGCATAACTCCCGAGCAAGCACCTAACTCGGGCGATGGTTGGGCTGTGCCTCGTAACCCTCACGAACTGCTCGCGGCTCCTCCGGCCGCCGCCTCACGGGCGAGTTGCCACGCGGAGGCATAGCGGTAAGGGAAAGAAATCGTGAGAGGGTCCAACTTACAACACTGACTCTAAGGCACGATTTAAGAGTGAGAAGAATAGAAACCAATCCTAAATATCCTATAGCCTCACGATTATTGGTGTGGTGCACAACACGATAATCAAGACTTCTGGATCTGATGCGTAGACACTTTCCGAGGATTAAGCGCTCGATACCACTTTTGTCACGACCGAACCGGGCGTGGTGCCTACCGGGCACCCTAGTGATACAACATCAGTAATCGGGAACATAAAACAAGACATGAAAATATTATGAAGCGAAAGCGATGTCGGAGAAAACTTGCCTTACGGCATATATATAAATCAATTTTAAAACCCGAGCGATATCCCATTACAACTCGCCTACAAGATTACTACGGACCTCTAAGAATGATACGACAACAATGGCGGGGCGGGCCGCCACACCCCGAATGTAAATACCTACAACGGCGGGGACTATACGCTGATAACCTCGAGAAAGCGGGCTTCCCATCTGACGTGACCCGAGAACTAGGATCAACGATGGTGTACCTCAACTGCGGCATGAACGCGGCCCGAAGGAGGTCAAGACAACAGTACCAAGTATGTGGCGAAAAATCAGTAAATGAAATCATAATAGTCTATAAAGCGGGAGACATGTATGATAACCAAACTACGATTCACAATAAATAGGCGATCAGTCAAGTCGTGGACTCACGCCTCAAAGTCATCACTCAAATGTAACTATGGGTCTCACGCCCATAACATCAATCATGCGTGGAATACCTTCCACCGCTAGCGGTTTATGATATAAAAGCACCAAGCACTACACATGAACACGTGTCCCACTTGTGTCCTAATAAAATAGTGCAGGTAAATCTGAAGGCATAACCGACTACTAACACCACAGTACTAACGTGGTCAAAAAGCGTATCATGATATCTGTCTAGGCCGTCACATGATCAAAGCCGATCACTCGCGCGATATCAAATGTGCGCGTCTAGCCACGGAACTCTCGTAGCTCGCGATAGGCCAACCTCATAGGCCCGCATGAGGTATTCCTCGCATCGGTAGCTACTCCCGCATCGTCTCGGACTCGCGATCCGCGTAGCCTGAACCGCGCATGACCACAAGGGCAAACTAACACGGAACTCCGTAGTTCCGCATGGATCCCCGGACCCGCGTGAGGTATTCTCGAATCATGGTCCTGCACCGCTGAGTCTACCCGCGTCGGAGGCGGCTTAACCTCGGAGACAAGTCAAGGTGAGTGGTATAATACCAACATAACGACTGAGAGTCAAACAACTTTAAGCGCAGTCGAGGGAAAACCCCCTTTACACAAAACATCACAAGATACTAACACACGTAGCATCCTAGCATGTTTACTTATCAAATCAACAAGAAAGTATTACAAGGCTATCACAAACCAACACAATCAAGTTATACACACAAGGTACATTCTAATATATGATTAACAAGATCGGGTATGTATTCCCAAAGTACTTCATACATTATCTTTTAAAAGATACGTTACGTTTACAAAAGTCACACAATACCCGTAGTATATGAAAATAGAGTGATTATCTTTTGAAGTAAATCAAAACACTTACCTTTGTAAAATCAAGTAACAACATTATTTTCCAAACGTCCAAGTTTGCCTAATTTCAAATGTTCACGGTTCTTATTTTAGAAAGGTTTCGTAGTTCATAGTCTTATTCATTTAAGAATATAATTCTCTTTTAAACCATCTGAGAAAACATAAGCCTTATATGTGAGTAGGATATTCTTGTTTATAACAATCTTATTACATGTTATACCCCGTAGTTGCAGGGTATGTATGTGAGGACGTACGTACGAGAGTACGACAGAAATTTTGAAAAGAAAGAAAGATGTGAGTTTTCGGCGGAAAAGTTTCCGGTTATTTGTGAAGAAAAAGGTTCGTTAATGGGAATTGGATTCCCAGATTTGGTATTCGGACTTCCTGGAATATTAGAGAATTATGGAATTTTATTTTCGGAAATGGTCACGTGGGGCCCACGGGAGAAATTCTGATTTTGTGGCCGCTTTGTTTTTGAGATTTCGGTATTTTGGATATTTTGGAAGACGAAATATTAGGCGAATCGGGGCGACACGTGTCACCCCATGTGGCACCTGGCGATTTTACAATTGTGCACAACTTTGCGGTTAAGTCGTTTTTGTGAAGCGTTTTGCGTAACTGCGAAGGAAAATTCGGCTATGTCATTTAGTATTTTTGCGGATTTTTCCGAGAGACGAAATGTTTTGGACCAACGAGAGGCAACACTGGCACCTGCGTTGGTGGACTTGAGGCGGAATTAGGGCGAATGGATGGGCAAGTTGTGGTAGATATTTGTGTAGATATTTGTGAGGATTTGTGGAGTAGGGTTAGGGTGCACTTGGCTTGATCTTGGCCTTACACTTGCCTTGCACATGGCTTGATCTTGGCCATTGGTTGGCTTTTGGTTTTGCTATAAATACCACAAGTGTGAAGACTTCATCCATTCCAAAACTTCCAAGTCTTGAAACCCTCTCCTCCCTTTGTGAGCTCTTGGCGAGAGCCTCCCCTCCCTTTTCGTGTGGCCTTTGGCGAGGGTTCCCCCCCCTTTGTGGTGCTAGCCGTGGGGTACCCCACTGCTAGTTGTTTTCGTATAATACCACTTGTTGTGGTATAGAAATACTCCTAGTATTGTTATAATTCCCAAAATACCTTAGCCTTGTACCTTGCAGTTTTCCAAAGATACCTCTATACGTAGAGTCCGGAAATACTACCTTTTGTCCTTTTAGTCTCAAACCGAAACCCTAAGGAAATCTTCATAGTTGGTTGAAGTATTTGAGTAGAAGTTGGTTAGAACTTCTAAGGGTTGTTTGGAGCGGATTGGGCGCGCAAGTGGAGCTAAACCTTGCTCGGGATCGACATTATAACTTGGATAATTTTGGGCTTGTCGAGGTAAATATTCTTGTTCCCTTATTGTAATTGGAGATTACATATTGTAGGAATATATAGTTGAGGTATACTATATATAGAACTGAACATTATTGTGCGTGATGTCTTTTGACTTAAGCCCAATTTAAAGAAAAGAAGCGAATGTAATTACATGGTGTATTCTGATGAACTTGTGTAGCATTGTTGTGAAGTAGAGTTGTACACGTCCGGTTAGACGTGTAAACCCCCCCCCCTGGTTGGCTTGGTAGCCGGCCTCGATAGAGGAGGAGATTCTGTTGTTGCGGGAGGTCTTGCGAATTTTCTATAGAAAGATAGAAAACTTGTGTTTTGGGGTTAATAGACGTTTGTGACCTTTATAGGTGAAAGTACTAAGAGTAGCGTATTCTACTCGAGGAGTGGAAAGGGCTAGCAAGGTTGTAGTACTTGGAGCATTTTGCTTATTGTCGATAAATCGTCGCGAGGTATGTGAACCTCTTCCTATCTTTTCTATCATGATTGTTGTGAACTATGTAGTACGGTAGACGTACATGTGCTAAGTGATTTGGTTGGTTTAAAACATAGGGTGTTATAATAGCTTTATGGGAAGTTAGTTATAACGACCTTATGTAAGTGAAAATGGTTTACTGATGTTAGAAGTTAAGAGACTTGATCTTATAAGATAAGAGACTTAACTTATTTGTTTTAATGTGGATGTTTGTGTGAAACCTCATTCGTGAGTAATGAGTACTTGGTTTTTAAAGGGATAATGTTTCTTGATTTGGGAATCGAATGTGTATCGACAGACCAACTGCGGCGTTAATAAAGGAAAATGTATTGAATAATGATGTGTTGTATTAAAACCGGTAGAAACCTCCATCCGCATAGAAGCTAAGATGAGACAAAATGATATTACATTTTCTAGATCATGGTTTGTAATAAGATCGTTATAAACAAGAATAAACTACTCACATATATGACATATGTTACTCAATTGTTCTAAAAGGAATCAAGTGATTAAGTTTGGGAACTATGAAACCTTTTGAAAATGAGAAGTTGGAGTAATTGAAACTAGGCAACCTGGAACTTAGGAAAAGAATGTTGGTACTTGATTTTAAAGGAAAGTGTTAGTTTACTTAAAAATGTGGGTTGGTCATTCTAATACTACGGTATCGGGTGACTTTGATAAAAGTAATGGATCTCTTTTACAAAATTTAACGTCGTAGTACTTTAGGAGCTAAAACCGGACTTTGGTATAAAATGAAAGTACTTTGTGTTGTTGTGAAACTTGCCTATGCTTGTTGTTGTGAAGCTTGGCTATGCTTATTGTGATAACCTTTGTTGTGCAAAGCGTTGTATTTACGTGTTACGCGTCTCGATGGAGGTCGGTTGACTTGTTGAGAACTTACTTGGGCGTCTGGCGGTGGCGGAGAAATTCCGCAGTGCGTTCGTTGATAGTATTATTGTTGTGCATCGCTATGGACATCTTGACACGATCGTAAGCGCGGGTATGCTTCCATTTAGATTACCGCCTTGTTGTTTCCCTTTGGACATCACGACACGATCGTGGCGCTGCGGGTATCGTCCATTTGGAATGTTGTCTTATTTTTCCCTTTGGACATACCGACACGATCGTAAGCGCGCGGGTATGCTTCCATTTGGATTCTTTGTCTTGTTGTTGAGTCACGTGGACATGTCTACACCGATCTGCAGTCGGGGCATGTGGCCATGGGACATTGGTATTATTGTTGCATCATGGACATGTCTACCGTCACGATATTAGGGGCATGCGGCCCATAATCACGAACTCGATTGATGTTGTGGGCGTGAGACCCATAGTTATATTGGAGTGATGATTTTATGTTGTGAGCGTAGTTTGGTTATCATACATGTCTCTCGCTTTATATAGACTAGTATGATTTCATTCTGATGTTATGCAGTTTCACATACTTGGTACTGTTATCTTGACCTCCTTGAGGCTGCGTTCATCTGCAGTGAGGTACATCGGTCGTGGATCCTCGCTCATAGGATCACCGTTCAGCGCATTGGGAAGCTCCGTTTCTCCGGAGGCTTATCTTTTGGTATGTGTTCCCTGAGTTGTCGGTTCTTGTACATTCAGGGGTATGGCGGGGCCCTGTCCCGTCCTAGTCGTTGTAAATCTTAAGTGCATGTAATCTTGTTGTGGGCGGGGTTGTAAAAGATTAAAGCTATTCGGGTTTTATGTTTTTCTTGAAGAAAGCTATTTTGGTTGCTTTGTTTATTTATTATATCTCTTGTTTAATGACTCATGTTTTATGTTCGTGATTTTCTACGATGTATGTATCGCTAGGGTGCAGGGTAAGGCACGATCCAGACCCGATTTTCGGGGTGTGACAAAGTGGTATCAGAGCAGTTAATCCTCGGAAAGTGTCTACAGACCGTGTCTAGTAGAGTCTTGATTATCGGTGTGTTGTGCACCACATCTATAATCAGGAGGCTATAAGACATTTAGGATTGGTTTCCATTTCTTCTCATTCTGAGATCGTGCCTTAGAGCTGTGTTGTGAGTTGGACCCCTCTGACGTATCTCGTTTTACCAGTTATGCCTCCGCGCAAGGCAACGAGCCCGAGAAGGGCAAGGCGGCGAGGAGTCTTGCTAGTGAGATCTGAGAGAGTGCGAGGCGAGCCCGCGATACACGAGGTTGTGCTTGACGGCGGGTTTTGTGACGCCGGCCCAGAGAGGTTAGAGCGCGGCAATGGCTGCTGAGACGCGATACTGAGCCTCCGGTCCACGATGCAGGCGGAGAGATGGGTTACAAGGAGATGGCCCGATTCTTGGCGGTCGTGGCGAGTATGAGAGAGGCTGAATCTGGCGATTCGATTCGATGCACCGATGGTTCACCGGCGAGATAGTTTGAGGCTACGGGACTTTACGAGTTGTAGCCGCGAGTTTCTGGTCGAGGCACGAGGATGATCGCGAGAGTTCATCCGGCGATTCTGACCGGATCACGCGGGTGATCAAGGCTTGAGACCGAGTGCTGTGACCTTTGGTTCGCGTCGTTTGCGTGATACCGCGATCGATTGGTTTGATTCATAGGAGCTTTCGGGAGAGCATGCACCTCCGCAGTATGGGATGAGTTTTGGGGCTTTCTCACGCTTCTTGCCTCGCGGATGAGGAGCGCGGTAAACAGATTTTTATTCTTGAGGCAGAGAGGCGCGGCCGTCGAGTACAATGTCGAGTTCGATTCTTTGGCTCGATATGTACTGCGCTAGTTGCGGATATGGAGGATAGGGTGCATCGCTACGTCAGGGCTAGATGATTATATGGTGAGTCTTGTGCGGGTGTTTCTCTTGGTAGGGCATGGACATTGCCCGCATGCGAGCTCATGCACTAGGATGTGAGGCACGGAGGGTCGAAGGAATGACTGGATCAGCGAGAAGAGGGCCGGGAGCGAGGTCCTTTGGTGACTTTCGAGGCGGACCGCCTCGGTGAGCTAGTTATATACCCCCGCGATCTGAGTGGTCCTCCACCGTCTTTAGATGCAGTCGGGGCTCGAGGTTCAGATTTTCGGGAGAAGCGAGGGTGTTAACGGTGAAGCCACCCTACCTCGTTGTGACCGTTGTGGTAGACTCCATTTTGGAGAGTGTCGTGCTAGATTGGGAGTTTGTTTTGCATGCGGCCAGCGGGGCCATTTGCGGCTGTCCGACCAAGGGAAGCGCGGATGTTACGCCTCGACCTTGATTTGTGGCTGGTTCATCACGCCTACGGTATGCGCCCTGCAGGGCAGGCCTATGATTAGAGTGGAGCGGTAGCTTCAGGTATATCCTTAACCCTCTAGAGTTTTTGTATGCTTGTTATGATGATCTCATTATTGTGTGCTATGTACGGATAGCATTGTGATATGTGTGAGTTAGAATACATGGTTAGTTGGAAGGTTACGTATGGGGGCATGGTAAGTGTGAACCTTAGACTATTTCACGACTGAGACCTTAGAGGTAAGGTCGTCTTGAGTATAAGATTCGTTTTATGTTTGACCTTTATAAGGGTGAGTAGTATACGTGGGATTTATCTGTGTGATGAGTCCGTGGGTAGTGTGAGATGGAAGTGGTAGCTTTCATGATGTGAATTAGTAAGATTGTTCCGGATCGGGGAACAAGAGTTTGGCGCGGTTGTGGGTCGGGTTGAGGACGTGATCTGGTCAACCGTAGCCGGATAAGGTGGGGTCAGTTAGGTGGTCCCGCGGTGGTAGGTCACGGGGATGCTTGGCCCAAGTTTGTATTATCATCGTATGAGTTCGTGGACGCGTTCGACCAGAAGCGGTTCGTAAAGGCGGGGAATGGCCTTAAGGAAGTTTGAGGTTATTAAGATGACCAAGTTTGGAGGTAGTGACTCCGCAGATTTTCGGAGCGAAGTAATGGTGAAGTATGATACGTCTTTGGGAGAGTTCGAGTGTTCGAGAAGGGTACAATGAGTAAGGGAGGAGGATAACGTGTGTTATCTCGTGGCCAAGCTGTGGCGTTGGCAACTTGTTAGAGGAACTTCATCGATATCCGACTTGAGAAGGAACATTCGGGACGAATGTTTCTAAGGAGGGGAGAATGTTATACCCGTAGTTGCGGGGTATGTATGTGAGGACGTGCGTGCGAGTGCAGCGAAATTTTGAAAAGAAAGAAAGATGTGAGTTTTAGTGGAAAAGTTTCGGTTATTTGTGAAGAAAAAGGTTCGTTAATGGAATTGGATTCCCAGTTTGGTATTCGGACTTCTGGAATATTAGAGAATTATGGAATTTTATTTTGGAAATGGTCACGTGGGGCCACGGGAGAAATTCTGATTTTGTAGAACGCTTTGTTTTGAGATTTCGGTATTTTGGATATTTTGGAAGATGAAATATTGCAGGCGAATCGAGGCGACACGTGTCACCCCATGTGGCACCTTGGCGATTTTACAATTGTGCACAACACCTTGGTTAGAGTCGTTTTTGGCGAAGCGTTTTGCGTAGCTTGCGAAGGAAAATTCGGCTATGTCATTTAGTATTTTTGCGGATTTTTCCGAGAGGCGAAATGTTTTGGACCAACGAGAGGGCAACACTTGGCACCTCTCATTGGTGGACTCGAGGCGGAATTAGGGCGAATGGATGGGCAAGTTGTGGTAGATATTTGTGTAGATATTTGTGAGGGATTTGTGGAGTAGGGTTAGGGTGCACTTGGCTTGATCTTGGCCTTACACTTGCCTTGCACATGGCTTGATCTTGGCCATTGGTTGGCTTTTGGTTTTGCTATAAATACCCCCCCTAAGTGTGAAGACTTCATCCATTCCAAAAACTTCCAAGTCTTGAAACCCTCTCCTCCCCCTTTGTGAGCTCTTAGCCGAGAGCCTCCCCCCTCCCCCTTTTCGTGTGGCCTTTGGCCGAGGGGTTCCCCTCCCCCCCCTTTGTGGTGCTAGCCGTGGGGTACCCCCCCCTAGCCTAGTTGTTTTCGTATAATACCCCTTGTTGTGGTATAGAAATACTCCCCTAGTATTGTTATAATGCCCAAAATACCTTAGCCTTGTACCTTGTAGTTTTCCAAAGATACCTCTATACGTAGAGTCCGGAAATACTACCTTTTGTCCTTTTAGTCTCAAACCGAAACCCTAAGGAAATCTTCATAGTTGGTTGAAGTATTTGAGTAGAAGTTGGTTAGAACTTCTAAGGGTTGTTTGGAGCGGATTGGAGCGCACGGAGTGGAGCTAAACCTTGCTCAGGATCGACATTATAACTTGGATAATTTTGGGCTTGTCGAGGTAAATATTCTTGTTCCCTTATTGTAATTGGAGATTACATATTGTAGGAATATATAGTTGAGGTATACTATATATAGAACTGAACATTATTGTGCGGCAATGTCTTTTGACTTAAGCCTGAATTTAAAGAAAAGAACTGAACTGTAATTACATAGGACTGTATTACAGTAGACTTGTGTAGCATTGTTGTGAAGTAGAGTTGTACACGTCCGGTTAGACGTGTAAACCCCTCAGTTGGCTTGGTAGCGGCCTCGATAGAGGAGGAGATTTCTGTTGTGTGCGGGAGAGTCTTGCCGAATTGTCTATAGAAAGATAGAAAACTTGTGTTTTGGGGTTAATAGACGTTTGTGACCTTTATAGGTGAAAGTACTAAGAGTAGCGTATTCTACTCGAGGAGTGGAAAGGGCTAGCAAGGTTGTAGTACTTGGAGCATTTTGCTTATTGTCGATAAATCGTCGCGAGGTATGTGAACCTCTTCCTATCTTTTCTATCATGATTGTTGTGAACTATGTAGTGCGGTGAGCGTACATGTGCTAAGTGATTTGGTTGGTTTAAAACATAGGGTGTTATAATAGCTTTATGGTAAGTTAGTTATAACGACCTTATGTAAGTGAAAATGGTTTACTGATGTTAGAAGTTAAGAGACTTGATCTTATAAGATAAGAGACTTAACTTATTTGTTTTAATGTGGATGTTTGTGTGAAACCTCATTCGTGAGTAATGAGTACTTGGTTTTTAAAGGGATAATGTTTCTTGATTTGGGAATCGGAATGTGTATCGACAGACCCGCTGCGGCGTTAATAAAGGAAAATGTATTGAATAATGATGTGTTGTATTAAAACCGGTAGAAACCTCCATCTGCATAGAAGCTAGATGAGACAAAATGATATTACATTTTCTAGATCATGGTTTGTAATAAGATCGTTATAAACAAGAATAAACTACTCACATATATGACATATGTTACTCAATTGTTCTAAAAAGGAATCAAGTGATTAAGTTTGGGAACTATGAAACCTTTTGAAAATGAGAAGTTGGAGTAATTGAAACTAGGCAAACTGGAACTTAGGAAAAGAATGTTGGTACTTGATTTTAAAAGGAAAGTGTTCTGGTTTACTTAAAAATGTGGGTTGGTCATTCTAATACTACGGGTATCGGGTGACTTTGATAAAAGTAATGGATCTCTTTTACAAAATTTAACGTACGTAGTACTTTAGGGCTAAACCCGGACTTTGGTATAAAATGAAAGTACTTTGTGTTGTTGTGAAACTTGCCTATGCTTGTTGTTGTGAAGCTTGGCTATGCTTATTGTGATAACCTTTGTTGTGCAAAGCGTTGTATTTACGTGTTACGCGTCTCGATGGAGGGTCGGTTGACTTGTTGAGAACTTACTTGGGCGTCTTGCGCGATGGCGGAGAAATTCCGCAGTGCGTTCGCTGATAGTATTATTGTTGTGCATCGCTATGGACATACTGACACGATGCGTAGCGCACGGGTATGCTTCCATTTAGATTACCGCCTTGTTGTTTCCCTTTGGACATACTGACACGATGCGTAGCGCTGCGGGTATCGTCCATTTGGAATGTTGTCTTATTTTCCCTTTGGACATACCGACACGATCGTAGCGCGCGGGTATGCTTCCATTTGGATTCTTTGTCTTGTTGTTGAGGTCACATGGACATGTCTACACCGATGCAGAATTCGGGGCATGTGGCCATGGGACATTGGTATTATTGTTGCATCATGGACATGTCTACCGTCACGATATTAGAGGCATGCGGCCATGCGAACTCGATTGATGTTGTGGGCGTGAGACCCATAGTTATATTGGAGTGATAGTGTTTTATGTTGTGAGCGTAGTTTGGTTATCATACATGTCTCTGCTTTATATAGACTAGTATGATTTCATTTCTGATATTATGCATTTCACATACTTGGTACTGTTATCGACCTCGCCCGAAGTGCGTTCATCCGCAGTAAGGTACATCGGTCGTGGATCCTCGCTCATAGGATCACCGAGCGCATTGGGAAGCTCCGTTTCTCGGAGGCTTATCTTTTGGTATGTGTTCCCCGAGTTGTAGGTTCTTGTACATTCGGGGTATGGCGGGGCCACGTCCGTCATAGTCGTTGTAAATCTTAGAAGTGCTGTAATCTTGTTGTGGGCGGGGTTGTAAAAGGATTAAACTATTCGAGTTTTATGTTTTTCTTGAAAAGCTATTTTGGTTGCTTTGTTTATTTATTATATCTCTTGTTTAATGACTCATGTTTTATGTTCGCTGATTTTCTACGATGTATGTATCGCTAGGGTGCGGGGTAAGGCACGATCCACGACCGATTTTGGGGTGTGACATTACAATGACCATGATCTAGGAAATATCATTTTGTCTCATCTTAAGCTTCATGCGGATGGAAGTTTCTACTGGTTTTAATAATACTTAATCTGTCAAAATATTTCCTTTTATTAACGCTGCAGTGGTTTGTCGATACACATTCTGATTTCCGAAATCAGTAAAACATTCTTAAGCCGTTATACCTAATTTCCCATAAAGCTAGTATAACTCTTAAGTTTTCAAAAACCCAGTATTACTTCTTCTTTCAAAATGATTCAAAAATCTTTTGAAATACTTCAAGTTCTTTATTATTACATAACCAGCCAGTTATAGTTCAAATCAGTTACCCTTTTTTAAAAACCACGAGTATTTTCTTACCTACATAAAGTTGTTATAACCAACTTCCCATAAAGCCGTTATAACACTTTATGTTTTAGACCAATCAAATACATTTAACACATGTACGTCTACCGTACTACATAGTTACACACATATCATGCTAGAAGCGATAGGAAGAGGTTCACATACCTCGCGACGATTATCGACTAATAGCAAAACGCTCCAAGTACTTCCAACCGTCGGCTACTCCTTAAGCCAAGTAGATCGCGCCATACGTGAAGATTTCAACCTATAAGGCCACAAGCGCTTATTAACATTTAGATCCGCCGTAGAACATTCTACGAGAAAATTGAAGCATTTTCCTCACACATGGCGTAAATCTCCTCTCTATCGGGCGGCTACCAAGCCAACCAGTGGGGTTGTACGTCTAAACCGGACGTGCACAATTCTATCACACAGAAAAGCTACACAAGTCTCTAATACGGTCTATGTAATTACTGATTCGGACTCTTCTTTCGAAAGGTTTCTTATAATTGGGCTTAAGTCAAAAGACATTGCCGATAACTACGTTCATTTCTATATATAGTATACTTCAACTATATATTCTAACAACATGTAATTTCCAATTACAATAGGGGGACAAGATAATTACCTCGATAAGCCCATAATTATCCAAGTATAAAGTCGATCTGGGCAACGTTTAGCTCGACTCCGAGCGCTCAACCCGCTCCAAACTACCCTTAGAAGTTCTAACCAACTTCTACATACTACTCCAACTAACCATGGAGATTTTTCCTTAGGGTTTTGGTTTGGTGGTGTGGGAAGTATAATAGTATAAGCGGGCTTTTGTATAGGTATAACCTTAGAATACTACAAGGTATCTGGCTAAGGTAATTTGGGCATTATAACAATACTTTTGAGAGTATTTCTACCAAGAGGGGTATATACGAAAACAACAAGGCTATGGGGTACCCACGGCTAGCACCACAAGGAGGGTGTATACCTCGGCCTACCCACTGGGGTACTCTCGACGAGGGAGAGGGCTCTCGGCGAACTCAACACAAAGGGGAGGGAGGAGGATTTAACACTTAGAAATATTTGGAATGGATGAAGAAGTCATCCAAAGGGGGGGTATTTATAGGTCAAGCCTTGGCCAACCAATGGCCAAGATCTTGCCAAGTGCAAGGCAAGTGTAGGGCCAAGATTCACCCATGTGTCCTTAACCAACTAACACACAAAATATCCTACCAACTACACCTCTCCATTTCGTCCAATCCGTCCCTCACGTCCGCCAATGGGAGGGTGCCAAGTGGCGCCCTCTCGTTGGTCCAACATGTTACGCCACTCGGAAAAATCCGCAAAAAATAAAAATGATATAGCCGGAATTTTCCCTACGAAAGCTGTGGAAACGTTTCGTCGAAAAACGACTCTAACCGGGTGTTGTGCACAAAGTGAAAACGTCCAAGCCTATTTGAAGGTTCAAATTTTCTACGTACGTCCTTACGTACATACTCTGGAAATACGGGGTATAACAACATATATGCCGAAAGGCAACTTTTTCCCAGAAACTGTGTCTTATTTATACTGTTTCATATTTTGGTTGCTTTATTTTCCGCTGATTTCTCTGATGTATGACTACTTGGGTATCCGGGTAAGGCACGATCCACGGGCCGGGCAGGTCGTGACAAAGTGGTATCAGAGCAGTTAATCCTCGGAAAGTGTCTACAGACCGTATCTAGTAGAGTCTTGATTATCGGTGTGTTGTGCACCACACCAATAATCAGGAGGCTATAGGATATTTAGGATTGGTTTCCATTCTTCTCACTCTGAGATCGTGCTTTAGAGCTGTGTTATAAGTTGGACCCCTCTAACGTATTCCTTTCCTTTACCAGTGATGCCTCCGCGCCAGGCAACTCGGGCCCGAAGAAGCAAGCGGTAGGAGGCTGAGTGGAGTTGAGAGAGTTAGAAGGGCACATGCCCGATCATCACAGGTGATGCTTCATGCGAGGGAGTTACGAGGCGTCGCCCGGCGGCGATGTGTTGTACGGCAGCGATTCCTCTGCGGCCATGACATCCGACCTTCGTTCCACGACTTGGAGCGAAAATATGGATTGGAAGGAGCGGCCTGTTACTAGCAAGGACTTGGCAGCGAGTATTTTATGCCGGTATACCAAGGATATTGATGTTTATCTAAGGAAGGGTTGTGAGAAGTAGCTCTTGATCGAGGCGAGCCAGCTTGCGTTCAGATTATGCGTGGTGAGAGATGTAAGTCGGCAGTTAACCAAGATCGCGAAGAGGGCCCGATTGGCAGGATCATTTGGTAACTCTCGAGGCGAACCGCCTCAGCAGCAGATTAGACATGCGCCTCCGCCAGTGCAGAGTGTCCCTCCACAGGGTGCAGTTTTTCCTCAGTGTTCACAGTGTGGCAGGCGTCATCCCGGGAAATGCCGTCTTTTTACTGGTGCTTGTTTTACTTGCGGCCGTCAGGGCCATATTACGAGGGAATATTCTATGAGGAAGGATGCAAGTAGGAAGACTCAGCCTACGGATCGATTCGCGGATTCAGTGGTGCGGAGAGGAAGGGGTGTTAGCCAGAGGAGGCCACCCCCACCTCGGTGTGGCCGTTGTGGTCGGTGTCATTCGGGGGAGTGTCGTGCTTCTCCGACAGCTTGTTATGTTTGCGGCCAGCAGGGCCATTTTACGAGAAATTGTCCAACCAGAGTTGGCGGGGATGTGGGGACTCAGCCTTCGGGATCAGTGGATAGTTCATCACCTTCCCCAGCTATGCGCCCAGCAGGGCGGGATTGATTAGAACGACCTAGGGGAAGTGTCGCGTAGATACAGGTATATCCTTAACCCTTTAGAGATTTATATGTGTAGCAAATATCTTAAGTATTGTTTTCGGTTAGCATGGTGTTAGTGTGATTAGAATTGTTGATTAATTAACCGGGTAAAATTGGGGGATAGAAAAAGTGTGAGCCTTAGAATATATACGTAGGGACCATAGAGGCGAGGCCATCTTTGGTAAAAGAATTATTTCGTGTTTGACCCTTATCGAGGTGCATAATATACGTGAGATATTTGGTGGGATGAATCCCTGAGTGATGTGAAATGAAAGAGGGTAGTTGAGCTTAGAAGACCGCTAGGTTTTCGTAACATGATTGGTGAGATTGTTCCGGATCGGGGAACTAGTGTTTTTGCGCGTTGCCGGGTCGGGTTGAGGCCGTGTTGCGGGTCGACCCACGCCCTGTTTGGTGATGGGGTCAGTTTGTGGTGGTCCCGCTTTGTGTTAGGATCACGAGGGTGTTAGGCCCAGGTTTAGTTAACCATTGTACGAGTTCGTGGATGTGTTCGACGATGAGTCGGGCGATGGGTCAACCCGTCTTATCTTTTAGTCAAACCGTGTACTCGGTAGTAAGTTGCGAGATGATTATTTCAAGAAGGTTGTAAGGCTGCACGGGGTGCCTACCTTCACCTTATGGCTGACAGGGGAGTCCAAATTATGACTGTTTCTTTTCTAGAAGACTTACCAGGCAAGGTTAGGAACTCAGGTGAATCTCAGTGTCGCATTCACCCTCGGGCAAGTGGTTGGATTTCGGGAGTAGCCGTAAGGACTCTTCGCCTCTTGTTGAGTATGTATTATATAGCTACCATTTCAGTATTCGGGTGTCGCCCTTTGGAGCCTTTTTATAAGCGTTAGTGTAAGATTGCCGACCGACTGAGTCGATGTAAGCAAGGTGCAGATAGTTGGTTCGTACTTGTTCAGCAGGGCATGGATAGGGTGGAGCTTATCCAGAAGAGGTCATTGGCAGCTCAGAGTCAGTGGGAAGTTGTACCAGAAACATGGTAAGTTATGAGAAAGAGTTCGAGTGTACGAGAAGGGTACGACGAGTAAGGGAAGAAGCGAACATGTATTACAGGCATAGGTGTGATCATTTCGTTTGTAAAGAGTAGGTGCGAAGGGAGTATCTTTTTAGACCTCGAGTAGGAGCTTTTGTGATTGAGGTGATTCCTCGTGGACTTGGAGATAAGTATGTGCGCTTGTTGTGTTGTGGCCAGGTGTGGCATGGTTGTTTCCGTAAGTATAGCAGTAAGGACTATACTGGCGCCTGTTTGTTTTAAGACCTAGAAGGAAAATTCGGGACGAATGTTTCTAAGGAGGGGAGAATGTTATACCCCGTAGTTCCAGGGTATGTATGCGAGGACGTACGTACGAGAATACGACATTGAAATTGGAAAGGAAGAAAGAGGTGATTTTTCCACGGAAAAGTTTCCGGTTTTTGTGAAGGAAAAAGGTTCGTTAATGGGAATTGGATTCCCAGATTTGGTATTCGGACTTCTTGGAATATTAGAGAATTATGGAATTTTATTTTCGGAAATGGTCACGTGGGGCCCACGGGAGAAAATTTACAGTTTTGTGGGGCCCACTTTGTTTTCGAGATTTTGGCCATTGTGGATATTTTCGGAAGATGAAATATTTTGGACGAGTAGGAGGGTGACACGTGTCACCCCCCCCCTAGGTGGCTTGGCCGATTTTCACTTTGTGCACAACACCCGATTAGAGTCGTTTTTCGACGAAACGTTTTACTAAACTCGCGTAGGATAAATTCCGGCTATGTCATTTCTAATTTTTGCGGATTTTTCCGAGAGACGCAACACGTTGGACCAACGAGAGGGCGACACTTGTCACCCTCTCATTGATGGATGTTACACGGCATTAGGGCCGAATGGGTGGCCATCCTTGTCATGTAGTTGGTAGGATATTTTGTGTGCAAGTTGGCCAAGGACACTTGCCTAAATCCTCACCCTACACTTGCCTTGCACTTGGCATCATCTTGGCCCTTGGTTTGCCATGTCTTGACCTATAAATACCCCCCTTGTTGAAGAGTTATTTCATCCTAAATTGAGCAATCTTTCTAAGTCTCAAATCCCTCCCTCTCCCTCTTGTTTTTTTCGTCCACCACACCCCCTCCCCTTTGAGAAGCTCTAGCCGAGAGCAACCCCCCCCTAGCCTAGCCGAAACCTACCCCCCTCCCTTGGTTGAAAAGTTGCCTTCTAGTATTGTTATAATGCCCAAAATACCCTAGCCCAAACCCCTTAGTCCTTAGTAGAAGTTGTGAAGAACTTCTAAGGTTTTCTTGGAGCTACCGGAGCGTGCAACTTAGGAGCTAAACCTTGCTCAGGCGCGACTTTTATCTAGGATATTATTGGGCTTACCGAGGTAAATAACCTTATCCTCCTTTTGTAATTAGAAAATACATACTGTAGAAGTATAGGAATAAGTATAAATACTTATAAGGATATTAAAGAATAGAATTGAATGTTATCACGTAGAAGGGTTTAAAAGATGAATAATAGAACAGACTTACATAGAATTTGTTTTCTGATGAGACTTGAGTAGCTCAGGGTAGGGAAGTGCTGCCCAAATGTCCATAGAATAATGAACCCTCCGCTAGAGCTTTTATGCGATCTGATCAGACGTTGATAGACGTATTGGTATTATAGGTCGATTCTCTGCGCGCGACATATTCAACTTGGCAGGTGGATTTCGCCGAGAAGGTATGTGATTCTTCCTATCCTCTTGAGCATGATATTTTAAAGAATATGTATATAGTACGGTAGACGTACGTGTGTTAACTGAATAATAATTACGGCAATGTCTTCGGACTTAAGCCTGAATAATAATTACGGCAATGTCTTCGGACTTAAGCCTGAATAATAATTACGGCAATGTCTTCGGACTTAAGCCTGAATAATAATTACGGCAATGTCTTCTGACTTAAGCCTGAATAAAAAGGATCCGAAGTAGTTCAAAAGAATTAAGAAACCTTTGTAAGAGTAACACTTGGTTTTAAAAGCTTAAGAGTTATACTAGCTTTATGGGAAGTTAGGTATAACGGCTTAAGAGTGATAAAAAGAATGATTTAATGATTTAAGAAATAAGAGACTTGACTTAAATATTACTAACGTGAAAAAGTGTGAAACCTCATTCGTGAGTAAACAGTATTTTTGGTTTTCAAAAGGAATGATGTTTTACCGATCAGAATGAATGTCGAACAAACCACAGCAGCGCTAATAAAGGGAAATGTTTTGACTAATAAAGTATTATTAAAACCAGTAGAAACTTCCATCTGCATAGGAGCTAAGATGAGACAAAATGATATTACATTTCCTAGATCATGGCTGCTGTAATAAGATTGTTATGAACAATAATAACCTACTCACACATAAGGTATATGTTTCTCAAATTGTTTTAAATGATTAAAACTATGAACTACGAAACCTTTCGAAAATGAGAAACTTGAGTAATTGAAATTAGGCAAACTTGAGCGTTGGGAAAAGAATGTTGTTACTTGATTTTACAAAGAGAAGTGTTCTGATTTACTTCAAACGATAATCACTCTATTTTTTTATACTACGGGTATTGTGTGACTTTTGTGAAAGAAACGGATCTTTTAAAAGAGTAATACATGAAGTACTTTGGGGCTAAAACCGAACTTGTTAACATAATGTAGAAAGTACCTTGTGTGAATAACTTGATTGTATTGATTTGTGATAGTCTTGTAATACTTTCTTGTTGACTTGATAAGTAAACATGTTAGGATGCTACGTGAGTTAGTATCTTGTGATGTTTGTGTAAAGGGGTTTTCCCTTATTGTGCTTAGGTTGTTTAAACGATAAACTGTCATGTTGATATTATATCACTCATGATTCCGGGGGTTAAGCCCTCCGACGCGGGGTAGACTCGAGCGGGTCTAGTGACCTATGATTCGAGAATACCTTATGCAGTGCAGTAAGGCCTATGCGGAACTACGGAGTTCCGTGTTAGTACGCGGCCGCGTGGTCATGCGGTCTTTGTGGCCATGCGGACGGCGAGTCCAGACGCCTGCCGGGAGTAGCTACCCTCGATGCGGGAATACCTCATGCGGGCCATTGGGTGGCCCATGCGAGCTACGGAAGTTCCAGGGCTAGACGCGCATTAGATCTGCGGGCGAGTGGCGGCTTTGATCATGTGACGATGCAGGCAGATCCCATGATACGATTTGACCTTGTTTGTCTTGTGGGTTTTAGTAGTCGGCTATGCCTTCGCACTTACCCGTGCGGTTTATGATGACTTTGAGGCGTGAGTCACGACTTGGCATGATCGCTATTTATTGTGAACTGTAGTTTTGGTTATCATACATGTCTCTGCTTTATATAGACTACTATGATTTCTTTCTGATATTTTGATTTCACATACTTAGTACTGTTATCGACCTCGGCCGGGGTGCGTTCATGCCGCAGTAAAGGTACTCCTACTGTTGATCCCCGTTCTTAGGATCACCGTTGGGAAAGCTCCGTTTCTCCGGAGGCTTAGCATTTTGGTATGGTCCCCTGTCGTTGTAGATATTTGTGTTCAGGGGTATGGCGGGGCCTGTCGCCATTGTTGTTTTAAACTCTTAGAAGTGCAGACTGTTGTAAGGTGGGATGTAACTGTTCATTTTGGGGTATTTATATACATATATGCGAAAGGCAACTTTTTCCAGAACCGTGTCTTATTTATCTTGTTTCATATTTTGGTTGCTTTATTTTCCACGATTTCTCGATGTATGACTACTTGGGTGCGGGTAAGGCACGATCCACGGGCAGTCGTAATGACTACCACTTTCATCTCACACTACCCATGGAATTATCCCATAAATACACCATTATCCGAGTACTTCGACAAAGACCAACCGTAAAATCATCCACTCAGGACGGCCTTGCATCCAAGGTCCCAACTGTTATAAATTCTAAGGCTCCCCATTTTCTCGTCCCCAGACTTACCCTTTACAACTACCCATGTTTTCTAATCACAATTAACACAATGCTATCAGAACATAATACTTAAGGTATACTCATCTTATCACACATATAAATCTCTATAGGGTTAAGGATATACCTGCATCTACTGCTTCACTTCCCTTTGTCGTTCTAATCAATCACCTCTGTGCATAGCTAGGAAGATGATGAATTAGCCACCGATCTGAAGGTGAGTCTCTACATCCGCGCCATATCTGGTCGGACAATTTCTCGCAAGATGGCCTGGCGTGAGAGCAAAACAAGTCTGTCGAAGAAGTACGACACTCTCACAATGTCACTTACCACAATGGCCACATCGGTGGGGTGGCCTCTCGCTAACACCCTTCCTCTCGAACCATGAATCAGAATCGACCGGGTAGGCTAAGTCATCCCACTGTATCCCTCTACTAGGACATTCTCTCTCACATGGCCCGGCCACCGGTAAAACAAGCATTAGTAAAAGACGACATTTCTGGGATGACGTCTACCACATAGTGAACATAGAGAAAATCGAATCGGTGGTGGAACCTATAAATCGTGAACGAAACCACGGAGTTCGACCAACTCCTAAATACCGAACGCCCCGAAGTGCGCGGAGGACCACTCATCTTGGCGGAGGCGCATAACCTGGCTGGCGAGAAGGTCCGCTCGAAAGTTACCAAGGACCTCGCTATTCGTCCCTCTTCTGCTGATCTTGGTTAGTCCGTCGATCTCTACGTTCCTCAGTCTGCTGCGTGTAAGCATGTACGCGGGCAATGTCCATGTCTGACTGAAGAGCTACTCTTGTACAACTCTCTGCTAGATAATCGTCATGTCCTGTGACATATCGGTGCACTCTATCCTCCATGTCTGCCACTAAAGCGGGGACATAAAGAGCCAATAAGTCAAACTCTATACTGTATTCCCGAACCGTTCGCCTGTTCTGCCTCAACCTCATAAATCTATCTGCCCGAGCTCTCATCCGCCGAGGGCAAAAGTGTAAGAAATGCCTCGAGGTCTCGATCACTTTCATGATCCATCAATCGTCGAATAAACTCCTGATGATCTTCCTCAGTCCTCAATCCATAGAACTCGGGTGGACTGCAACTCAAGAAGCCCCGATGCCTCGAAACTATCGGATCTAGGGTGAACTACTGGTACTGTCGGAACCACCGGCTCCCGTCATCCTCATTCCCAGCCACCAGACTAGCTAGTAACTGGGCCATCTCCTTGTAACTCATATCCTTTGTTCTGGCCGTGGGACTAGAGGCTCAGTATCGTGGTCTCGGTAGCTCACCGCTCACGCTTCTAAACTCTGGGGCTAGCGGCGTCGCGAACTCCCGAATGAAGCGTCTCGGATAATGAATGGGCGTGCCCAGTAACCTTCATGCTATACTCGCAGCTCCCTCTGCTGCCTTGCCCTTCTGGGCTCTGGTTGCCTTGCGTAGAGGCATAACGGGTGAAAAAGAATACGTCAGAGGGAGTCCAACTTATAACACAGCTCTAAGGCACGATCTCAGAGTGAGAAGAATGGAAAAAAATCCTAAATATCCTTGTTATACCCCGTATTTCCAGAGTATGTACGTAAGGGACGTACGTAGAAATTTGAAACTTTTAAAAGTGGCTTGGCCGAAATTATTTGTTCACAACACCCGATTAGAGTCGTTTTTAGACGAAACGTTTACACAGCTTTCGTAGGGTAAAATACGGCTATGTCATTTCTAATTTTTGCGGATTTTTCCGAGAGACGGGATATTTTGGACCAACGAGAGGGCGACACTTGTCACCCTCAAGTTGGCGGTTTGCTTGGCCGAAAGTGGGACGTTTTGGCTAGCTTTCTTGGCCTTGTTTTGTGCCTTGTTTTGTGCCTTGTTTTGTGCCATGTTTTGTGGAGTAGGGATAGGGTGCACTTGGCTTGATCTTGGCCTTACACTTGCCTAACACATGGCTTGATCTTGTCCATTGGTTGGCCCTTGGCTTCCCTATAAATACCCCTCCCTTTGTTGAAGACTTCATCATCCAAATGTGTTCTAAGTCTTGAAATCCTTCCCCTCTCCTCTTGTTTGACTCTCGTCCAAGAGCCCCCCCCCTAGTAAAGGCCCTTGGCCGAGAAACCCCTCCCCCTTTGAGTGGCCTTTGTGGCCGAGAGCCTCCCCCTCTCCCCTTTGGGGTGCTAGCCGTGGTACCCCTAGCCTAGTTGCTTTCGTATAATACCCCCCCTCTTGGTAGAAATACTTCTCCAAGTATTGTTATAATGCCCAAAATACCTTAGCCTTTACCTTGTTGTATTCCAAAAGTTACCCCTATACGAAAAGCCCAGAAATACTATTATACTTCCCGTCAGTCACAAAACCGAAACCCTAGGAAAATCTCCATGGTTAGTTGGAGTAGTAAGTAGAAGTTGGTTAGAACTTCTAAGGGTTGTTTGGAGCGGGTCGGAGCGCACGGAGTAGGAGCTAAACCTTGCTCAGGATCGACATTTAAACTAGGATAATTATGGGCTTATCGAGGTAAATATCTTGTCCCTCTATTGTAATTGGAAATTACATGATTGTTAGACTATATAGTTGAAGTATACTATATATAGAACTGAACGTTGTTGTCGGCAATGTCTTTGGACTTAAGCCTGAATAATAAGAAACCTTTTCGAAAGAAAATCTTGAGCTTGTTTTACATAGGGGTGTATTCTGATGAGACCTTGTGTAGCTTTTCTGTGAGGTAGAATTGTGCACGTCCGGTTAGATGTATGAACCCCCCCCTGGTTGGCTTGATAGCCGGCCCCGATAGAGGAGGAGATTTCTGTGTTGCGGGGAAATCTTCGAATTTTACGTAGAATGTTCTACGAAGGGATCTAAATGTTAATAAGCACCTTGTGGCCTTATAGGTTGAAGTACTACGTGGTGCGATCTCGGCTAAGGAGTAGCCGCGGTTTGAAGTACTTGAGCGTTTTGCTATTAGTCGATACTCGTCGCGAGGTATGTGAACCTCTTCCTATCTCTTCTAGCATGATATGTGTGAACTATGTAGTACGGTAGGCGTCATGTGCTAAATGTATTTGATTGGTTTAAAACATAAAGTGTTATAACGGCTTTATGGGAAGTTGGTTATATGACTTTATGTTGGTAAGAAAATACTTGTGGTTTTAAAGGTAGCGATTTGAACTATAAGCGGCTTGTTATGTGTTAATAAAGAACTTGAAGTAATACTTGGTTTTGAAAACTTAAGAGTTATACTAGCTTTATGGGAAGTTAGGTATAACGGCTTAAGAATGTTTTCTTGATTTCGGAAATCAGAATGGGTATCGACAAACCACTGCAGCGTTAATAAAAGGAAATGTTTTGACTAATTAAGTATTATTAAAACCAGTAGAAACTTCCATCTGCATAGAAGCTAAGATGAGACAAAATGATATTTCCTAGATCATGGCTGCTGTAATAAGATTGTTATAAACAAGAATATCCTACTCACATATAAGGCTTATGTGTTATACCCCGTATTTCCAGAGTATGTACGTAAGGGAATACGTACAAAAAGTTTAGCCTTAAAGTTTAGGCAAAACGTTTTTTTTGGGCACAACTCACAAAACGAATAGTTTTCCGACGAAACGTTTCCACAGCTTTCGTAGGGTAAATTCCGGCTATGCCATTTCTAATTTTTGCGGATTTTTCCGAGAGACGAAACATTTTGGACCAACGGGAGGGCGACACTTGTCACCCTCCAATTGATGGACTTGAAATCGTCCATTTGGACGATTTGGCTATGGTGAACACGTTTTTTGTGCCTTGTGCACAAGTCAAGGAGTTGGTAGGATATTTGTGTATAGTTAATCCTCACCCTACACTTGCCTTGCACTTGTCTTAATCTTGGCCATTGGTTGGCCACTTCTTGACCTATAAATACCCCCTTAGAGATGAAGAGTTCTTCATCCACAAATCTTTCCAAGTCTTGAAAATCCTCTCCTCTCCCTTGTAGCCTTTTCTTCCAACACCTCTCCCCCTCCCCTTGTGAAGGCCCTTGGCCGAATACACCCCCCCCCTCTAGCCTAGTAGTTGGCCGAGGCCCCCCCCCTAGCCTAGCTAAAAATCTACCCCCTCCCTTGGTAGAAAAGTTGCCTTCTTGTATTGTTATAATGCCCAAAATACCCTAGCCCAAATACCTTAGTACTTAGTAGAAGTTGTGAAGAACTTCTAAGGTTTCCTTGGAGCATACAACTTAGGAGCAAAACCTTGCTCAGGCGCGACTTTTTCTAGGATATTATTGGGCTTACCGAGGTAACTAATCCTAACCCTCTTGTGAATTAGAGAATTTATACTGTTGTAGTATAAGAATAAGTATTAAATACTTAGAAGAATATTGCAGAATAGAATTGAACTGTTACCACAGTAGAAGGGTTTAAAAGAAGAATAATCAAACTATACTTACATAGGACTGTTTTCCTTTGTGAACTTATATAGCTCAGGGTAGGGAAGTGCTGCCCGACTTTCCGTAGAATTGTGAACCCTCTGTTTAGAATGACCTTGAGTAGTCTTTGATAGATATCTGTGACTATTATAGGTGACTCTCTGCTTGTGACATATTGACTTGGCGGTGGTTTTATTTGAGAAGGTATGTGATTCTTCCTAAAGCATGATATTTTACAATATATATAACTACGGCGAATGCCTCACGGTGATGCCTCACGCTTAAGCTGAATAACACTTACGGCAATGCCTCGGCTTAAGCACGAATAACACTTACGGCAATGCCTCGACACTTTGAATAAGAATGCCTCGGCTTAACTGAATAATAATAAAGATCGAAAGCATTTCAAAAGAATCGAATCATTTTTAAAGAGAACTAATTGGTTTTTAAGCGAAGCTTAAGAGTTATACTAGCCTTATGGGAAGTTAAGTATAACCACTTAAGATTGATAAAAGAAAGGTTTGCCTATGTGTTTATAACGGACTTATAGTGAATTGTGAAAGAATAATAAGATGGTTTGATAAGTAGACATGATATGATTATGTGTGTTAGTGTCTTGTAACGTTTGTGAAAAGAGTATTCTTGTTGTGCTTATGTTGTTTAACGATAATTTGTTAGGTTAGTGTAGCATCACTCACCTCTTGACATATTGCAGGGGTTAAGTTGCCCTCCGACGCGGGGTAGACTCAGTGATGCAGGACCATGATTCGAGAATACCTCATGCGGGTCCAAAGGGACCTATGCGGGCTACGGGAGTTCCGAGTTAGTGTGCGGGGTTATACCTCATGCGATGCATGTGGCCGTGCGGACGGCGAGTCGGGGCGATGCCGAGGTAGCTACCCTCGATGCGGGGTTATGTACCTATGCGGGCCTATGTGATTGGCCTATGCGGACTCTGGAGTCGAGATTAGGCTTGCATGGTGATACTACGGGCGGTGGCCTGCTTGATCATTCGCGGCCTAGAAAAGACACATTCTGATTTACCTATTCTGCTCTTGTTTGTGATGTGGCACTATGCGGTTTCCTTGGTTGTTTCATACATACTTGCAAAGCTGTTTTAAAATGATATGTTTCATTTAAGTATTTTACAAGTTTCATATACTTAGTACTGTTGTCTTGACCTCCTTGGGCTGCGTTCATCTGCAGGTAAGGGCAGCAGTGCTAGATCCACATTCTTAGGATCTCTACGTTGGTGTCGGGAGCTCCATCTTTTAGGAGGCTCTACTTTTAGGTATGATCTCCTGTTGTAGATAGTTTTGTGCGATCGAGGGGTATGGCGGGGCCTGTCGCCATAGTTGTATATTTCCTTAAGTGCAGTAGTCATGTTATGCGATGTCGGATGTAGCGCTAAACTATGTCTATATATATATCTTAGAAAGCGTGTTTTCTCACATAAAGCGTGTCTTGTTTTATAAACTGTTTCATGTCTTGCTTTATATTTCCGATTACTCGATGTATGACTACTTGGGTGCCGGTGAGGCACGATCTCGGGCCGGGCAGTCGTGACAAAAGTGGTATCGAGCGATTAATCCTCGGAAAGTGTCTCTGAGCCGTATCTAGTAAGTCTTGATTATCGGTGTGTTGTGCACGCCAATAATCGAGGAGGCTATAAGATATTTAGGATTGGTTTCCATTCTTCTCATTCCGAGATCGTGCTTTAGAGTTGTGTTATAGGTTGGACCCTCTAACGTATTCCTTTCTGAATGTGATTATGCCTCCACGTAAGGCAACCGGGCCCGAGAAGGGCAAAGCGTAGGAGGCGCTAGCGAGACACCCAGTCACGAGGCTCGTGCCCAGTCTATACGAGGCGGCGAGTTCTATGGCGCCCGGCCAGCGAGACCACAGTACCACGCCTCATCCCGCGGCTGGGGCGGAGGTTAGGAAGTCTGAGAGATGGCCCGACTTTTGGCTAAAGTTGTGGCCCGTCTGAGAGAAGGCTGGATCGGCGGTTCAGTTCCAGCTCGGCCGGTCGCACCGTGGTACACGAGGCGAGATAGTTTGAGGCTACGAGATTTCTTGAGTTGTAGCCGCGAGTTTCTGGTGGCGGGAGGATGATCGCGAGAGTTCATCCGTCGGCTTGAAGGATCATGAGGTGATCAAGGCCTCGAGAGGCAGTCTGTGACGCCGGTTCGCATCGGTGCGTGATACCGCGATCGATTGGTTTTGATCATGGGAGTTATCCGGGAGAGCACGCGTCCCGGCTACTTGGGATGAGTTCTCGGAGGCTTTCCTCACTCACTTCTTGCCTCGCGGATGAGGAGGCGCGGTGATAGATTTTTACCATCGAGGCGAGAGAGGGCGCTGTCGGGAGTACAATGTCGAGTTTGATTCTTTGGCTCGATATGTCCCGGCGTTGGTAGCGATATGGAGGATAGGGTGCACCGCTATGTCACGGGCTGAAGCGACTATATGGCGAAGTCATGTGCGGGTGTTTCTCTCGGCCGGGTATGGACATTACCCGCATGCGAGCTCATGCTCTTGGATGTGAGGCGTAGAGATCGCGGGTTGTGAGCGAGAAGAAGACCGGGGCGGCGAGTCTTTTGGTGGCTATCGTGGTGGCGGCCTCGAAGCCGATCTGGGTGCACCACGGCCAGCCCGAGCACTCTGCGCCGTCCTCGGCCACGGCCAGGTATTCGAGGCGAACCGGGGCCCCGGACTTGAGACGTTGAGCGGCGGAGTGCGGCGTCGAGACCACCCGCCGGTGTGGCCGTCACGGTAGATCCGCCGGGAGTTGTGGTGCTACGGGAGTTTGTTTGATTGTGGCAGCGTGGTCACTATGCGGCTTGTCAGGCAAGCGATCTTGATGGTAGAGTCGACTACGAGTTCTTTCGTGGTCTTCTTCATCCCAGCGATTACTGCCACGGAGGGCAAGGTACTCGTGGACCGGCGGTGTGGTAGAGTCGTGGCGCGGGTCCCGATTCTAGCGGTCCTCGAGAACCGCATTTATGCTTTAATCGGTAAGCGGGATCGGAGGCCTCACGATGTAAATCCACGGTACTTTATCGGTTCAGGTTTGATGTGTATGCCTTGATAGATCGGGTTCTACTCTGTCCTATATATCTCCACTTGTTGCTAGTAGGATAGGGATAGAGCACGAGTCCATAGACCGCACTTTTGAGGTAGCTACGCGATGGTGATTCGGTGGTAGCTCGGCGGGTATATAGAGCTTGTCTGTGACCATTCTGATCGTCGGACCACTGGCGACTTGATAGAGTTGGAGATGACCCGACTTGGCGTGATTATGGGGATGGATTGGCTAGCTTCTTGCTACGCCAATGTTGGCTGAGAGAGAAGTAATGCAGTTCGATTTCTGAGGCCGGTTGTTGAGTGGGAGCACGCGGTATCGCCGAGGGGTAGGTTTATTTCCTACCTCGAGGCTAGGAAGATGGTGCGAAGGGTATATCTACCATCTCGTTCGGGTGTTTGATCTTGAAGGCTGCGGTACAGATTTTGATCGATTCGATGGTCGTGAGTTCCCGGGCGTGTTTCGGATGACCTCGGGTATCCCTCACGAGAGGAGATTGAGTTTTGTATTGACATATTGCGGACAACGGCTATTTCCATTCGCCATCTGAGAATGGCACTGCCGAGTTGAGAGAGTTGAAGGATCGGCTTAGAGATTTCTTTGGAGAAAGGGCTTCATCGGGCTAGTGTTTCTCCCCAGGAAGCGCCGGTATTGTTCGTGAAGAAGAAGGGCGGGGCGCTGCGCATGTGTGTTGATCTGAGCGGTGAACAAGGTGACTATTAAGAACGAATACCCTTCCGGGATTGATGATTTGTTCGACGATTGCGAGTGCGAGATGTTTCTCCAAGATTGATCTGCGATCGGGCTATCATCAGTGCGAGTCGAGAGGTGGATGTCCCAGATTGCATTCGGGACGTGCAGGCATTATGAGTTGGTCATGTCTTTTGGGTGACGATGCTCGGCGGTATTCATGGATTTGATGAACAGTGTTCAAACCATTTTTGGACACGTTTGTGATAGTGTTCATTGATGATATCTTGGTTTATTCTCGCTCGAAGCGAGGAGCATGCGGAGCATTTGAGGCTGTCTTGTGATTCTCGAGACCAGGCGATTATACGCCAAGTTTTCCAAATGTGAGTTTTGGTTGACTTGATGGCGTTTCTTGGGCATATTGTCGGGGTGATGGCATTCGTGTGGATCTGGCCAAGATCGAAGCGATCGAGGACTTGGCCTAGACCTCTACTCCGGCGAGAGGTTCGCATTTTACGGGCCTTGCAGGATATTATCGGCGGTTCGTAGAAGTTTGCTTTTATCTACGCACCATTGACTAGGTGACTCGAGAAGGCGGCCAAGTTTGATGGTGATGCTTGTGGCGGGGTTTCGATTCTTGAAAGAGGCGGCGCCCCGTTCTTACTCTTGGAGGTCACGATGGTTATGTCGTGTATTGTGATCGTCGGGCATCGGGTTGGGATGTGTGTTGATGCAGCATGGCGGGGTTATAGCATATGCATCGGCGGTGAAGAAACACGAGGAACTACCCGCGTGATTTGGAGTTGGCGGTAGTGATTCACTTTGAAGATCTGGAGGCACTATTTGTATGGGGTTCACGTGGATATTTATCTGGACCACAAGAGCCTCCGGTATATCTTCAGCCAGAGGAGTGAACTTACGGCGAGGCGGTGGTTAGAGTTGCTTAAGGATTACGATGTTGATATCTGTACCACCCGGGGAAGGCCATGTTGTGGCGGATGCTCTTAGTCGTAGTCGATGGGAGCCTATCAGTTGCAGCTAGAGAGGAGGGACATGGTTCGTGATTTGCATCGCTTAGCGAGCCTTGGTGTCCGTTTGTTTGATTACGATAGCGATGGGGTTAGAGTTCGTGAGGTTGCAGTCTTCCATCGTCGAGAGGTGAAGAGGCATGATTCGAGATCGGCCTTGATTCGATATCGTGATCTGACTCTTCGTGAGGGCAAGGGTCCTTGAGGTAGCACGATGGGGTGCTAAGGTTTGAGGCGTGTGTGTTCGGATGTTTGAGGACTTGGCGAGTTCTTGGGGAAGCACAGCGGTGCGCGTTACTCTATCCATCCGGTCGACCAAGATGTACCACGACCTTAGATCGTGTATTAGTGGGATGGCTTGAAGAGGGCGTTGCGAGTTCGTAGCTCGGTGCGTGTTGTCGGCGGTGAAGGTAGAGCACGGAGGCACGGTGGTTTGTTCTGACGATTGAGATCCCAACACGGAAGTGGGAGGTAATCAACATGGATTTTATCACGGGATTACCTCGCACTCGGAGGAGACATGATTCTATATGGGTTATCGTCGACGGTGACAAAATCAGCCCACTTTCTTCCGTCGGGCGACTTTTAGTGAGGATTATGCGGACTTTACATCAGAGATCGTCGGTGCATGGAGTCCCTACCGATCATATCGAGACAGAGAGCCCGGTTCTGGCTAACCGGAGGTCCTTCGAGAGGGTTTAGGGGCGGTGAGCTGAGTCGGCATTTCATCCACGAGCAGACGGACAGAGCGCCTTATCGGACTCTTGAGGATATCTGCGAGCTGTGTTATTGACTTGATGGTAGTTGGGAGGATCATTTGCCTCTAGTTGAGTTCGCGTATAATAATAGCTACCACTCCGGTATTGGATGGCGCCTTATGAGGCCTTGTATGGGAGGAAGTGCGGATCGCCTATAGGTTGGTTCGATGTGGGCGAGGTGCGGCTAGTGGGACCAGATTTGATACAATGGCGATGGATAAGGTGAAGCTTATCCGAGCGGCTATCGGCGACTCGAGTCGGCGGATGTCGTATGCAGATCATCGTCGTCGGCATCTTGAGTTCGAGGTTCATGATTGGGTTTTCCTAAAGGTGTCACCCGTGAAGGGTGTGATGAGATTCGGTAAGAAGGAAACTTCGGCTCTAGGTACATTGGGCGTTTCAGATTGTCCGAGGTAGGCAAGGTTGCCTATGAGTTGGATCTGCCGTCCGTCGGAGGCGGTGCATCCGGTTTTTCACGTATCTATCTTGATGAGATGTATCGGGGATCCATCTAGGGTACACCGATTGGCGATGTCGGTGACCAGGGGTTATCGTATGAGAGATTCCCATAGCGATAGTCGATCGTCGGAGTTAGGCGTCTGCGGACGGGGCGTGGCTTCCGTCAAAGTCTTGTGGCGGAACGAGCTCAGGGAGGAGATGACGTGGGAAGCCGAGGAGGACATGAGGCAGAAGTATCCTCACCTATTTCCCCACACCTTCAGGTAATTCACTTTCCTACTTGTAAATTTCCATTATCGTTTATGCCTAAGTGTTGTTTTGTGGCCGCGTGTGGCATTTGCAAACTGTTTAAGTTATGAAGAATCTTATCGTTAATCGTCTTGGGAAGGAACATTGGGACGAATGTTTCTAAGGAGGAGAGAATGTTATACCGTATTTCCAGTATATGCGTGAGAATACGTCATAAAAAGTTTAGCCTTAAAGTTTAGGCAAAGCGTTTTTTTGGGCACAACTCACAAAGCGAATAGTTTTCCAGGCGAAGCGTTTCCACGACTTCGTAGGGTAAATTCCGGCTATGCCATTTCTAATTTTGCGGATTTTTAGAGACGAAACATTTTGGACCAACGGGAGGCGACACTTGTCACCTCCAATTGATGGACTTGAAATCGTCCATTTGGACGATTTGGCTATAGTGAACACGTTTTTGTGCCTTGTGCACAAGTCAAGAGTTGGTAGGATATTTGTGTATAGTTAATCCTCACCCTACACTTGCCTTGCACTTGTCTTAATCTTGGCCATTGGTTGGCCACTTCTTGACCTATAAATACCCTTAGAGATGAAGAGTTCTTCATCCACAAATCTTTCAAGTCTTGAAAATCCTCTCCTCTCCACTTGTAGCCTTTTAGTCAACACCTCTCCCCTCTCCTTGTGAAGGCCCTTGGCGAATACACCCTCTAGCCTAGTAGTTGGCGAGGCCCCACTAGCTCAGCCAAAAATCTACCCTCCCTTGGTAGAAAAGTTGCCTTCTTGTATTGTTATAATGCCCAAAATACCTAGCCCAAATACCTTAGTACTTAGTAGAAGTTGTGAAGAACTTCTAAGGTTTCCTTGGAGCATACAACTTAGGAGCAAAACCTTGCTCAGGCGCGACTTTTTCTAGGATATTATTGGGCTTACCGAGGTAACTAATCCTAACCCTCTGGTGAATTAGAGAATTTATACTGTTGTAGTATAAGAATAAGTATTAAATACTTAGAAGAATATTGCAGAATAAATTGAACTATTACCACAGTAGAAGGGTTTAAAGAAGAATAATCAAACTATACTTACATATGACTGTTTTCACTGTAGACTTATATAGCTCACCGGGTAGGGAAGTGCTGCCCGACTTTCCGTAGAATTGTGAACCCTCTGTTTAGAATGACCTTCAGAGTAGTCTTTGATAGATATCTGTGACTATTATAGGCTGACTCTCTGCGCGACATATTGACTTGGCGGTGGTTTTATTGAGAAGGTATGTGATTCTTCCTAAAGCATGATATTTTACAATATATATAACTACGGCAATGCCTCACGGCTTAAGCCTGAATAACACTTACGGCAATGCCTCACGGCTTAAGCCTGAATAACACTTACGGCAATGCCTCGGCTTAAGCTTTGAATAACACTACAGCGATGCCTCAAGCAAGCTTTGAATAATAAAGATCGAAAGCATTTCAAAAGAATCTTGAATCATTTTTAAAGAGAACTAATTGGTTTTTAAGCGAAGCTTAAGAGTTATACTAGCCTTATGGGAAGTTAAGTATAACCACTTAAGATTGATAAAAGAAACAGATTTGCCTATGTGTTTATAACGGACTTATATTGAATTGTGAAAAGAATAATAAGATGGTTTGATAAGTAGACATGATATGATGCTATGTGTGTTAGTGTCTTGTAACGTTTGTGAAAAAGTATTCTTGTTGTGCTTATGTTGTTTAACGATAATTCGTTAGGTTAGTGTAGCATCACTCACCTCTTGACATATTCCGGGGTTAGCGCCTCCGTGCGGGGTAGACTCGGGGCGATGCAGGACCATGATTCGAGAATACCTCATGCGGGTCCAAGGACCTATGCGAACTACGGGAGTTCGAGTTAGTGTGCGGGGTTATACCTCATGCGATGCATGTGGCCATGTGGACGACGAGTCGGGGCGATGCCGAGGAGTAGCTACCCTCGATGCGGGGTTATGTACCACTATGCGGGCCTATGTGATTGGCCTATGCGGACTCTGGAGTCGAGGATTAGGCTTGCATGGTGATACTACGAAATTGGCCTGCTTGATCATTCGCGACCTAGAAAAGACACATTCTGATTTACCTATTGCTGCTCTTGTTTGTGATGTGGCACTATGTGCGGTTTCCTTGGTTGTTTCATACATACTTGCAAAACCGTTTTTAAAATGATATGTTTCATTTAAGTATTTTACAGTTTCATATACTTAGTACCTGTTGTACTGACCTCCTTCGGGGGGCTGCGTTCATCATGCGCGGTAAGGCAGGTGCTAGATCCACATTCTTAGGATCTCTACGTTGGTGTCGGGAGCTCCATCTTTTCCGGAGGCTCTACTTTTTGGGTATGATCTCCCTGTTGTAGATAGTTTTGTACAGTCAGGGTATGGCGGGGCCCTGTCCCGCCATAGTTGTATATTTCCTTAAGTGCTGTAGTCGTATTTATGCGATGTCGGATGTAGCGCTAAACTATGTCTATATATATATCGAAAAGCGATGTTTTCTCACATAAAGCGTGTCTTGTTTTATAAAGCTTTCATGTCTTGCTTTATATTTCAGATTACTACGATGTATGACTACTTGGGTGCCGTGAGCACGGTCTCGGGCCGGGCGAGTCGTGACATTATGTTTCTCAGATTGTTTAAAGGAGAATTATATTCTTAAATGAATAAGACTATGAACTACGAAACCTTTCTAAAATAAGAACCGTGAACATTGGAAATTAGGCAAACTTGAACATTGTGAAAGTAACGTATCTTTTAAAGAGTTAATGTATGAAGTACTTTGGGGATAAAACCCCGAACTTGTTGGCATATAGTAGAAAGTACCTCGTGTGTATAACTTGATTGTGTTGGTTTGTGATAGCCTTGTAATACTTTCTTGTTGATTGATAAGTAAACATGCTAGGATGCTACGTGTGTTAGTATCTTGTGATGTTTGTGTAAAGGGGTTTTTCCTTTGTTGTGCTTATGTTGTTTAACGATAAGCTGTTATGTTAGTATTTTACATCACTCATCTCTTGAGATGATTCCGGGTTAAGCTGCCCTCCGATGCGGGGTAGACTTCAGCGGTCGATGGACCTATGATTCGAGAATACCTCACGCAGTCCCGAGGGCTATGCGGAGCTACGAGAGTTCCAGGTTAGTGTACGTCCTTTATGGGCATGCGGTCCTTGTGGCCATGCGGACTGCGAAGTCCAGGACGATGCCGGGGAGTAGCTACCCTCGATGCGGGGAATACCTCATGCGGGCCGATGAGATTGGCCTATGCGGAGCTGCGGGAAGTTCCAGGGCTTGACGCGCACATTAGATACTGCGGGCAAGTGGCCAGCTTTGATCATGTGACGGTCTAGACAGATCTTATGATCTGATTCATGACCTTGTTGTGCGTAGGTGTTAGTAGTCGGCTATGCCTTCGTACTTACCCCGTACGGTGTTATTATGGCACAGGTGGGACCTGGTGTTCATATGTGTTCCTTGGTGCTTTTATATCATAAACTGCCGGCAGTGAGGAAGGTATTCCACGGGCATGATTGATGTTGTGGGCGTGAGACCCATTATTATATTTGAGTAATGACTTTGAGGGCGTGAGTCCCTGACTTGATATGACTGCTTGTTTATTGTGAACTGTAGTTTTGTTATCATACATGTCTCCGCTTTATATAGACTACTATGATTCCATTCTGATATTTTGATTTCACATACTTGGTACTGTTATCGACCTCCTTGAAGTGCGTTCATGCCGCGAGTTGAGGTACACGATCGTTGATCCTAGCTTTCGTGGTCACGATTCAGCGTATGGAAGCCCGTTTCTCGGAGGCTTATCGGTGGTATATTCCTGTCATAATAGGTGTTTACATTCGGGGTTTGGCGGGGCCTGTCCGCCATTCTGTATCGTATCTTTTCTTAGAAGTGCATGTAATCTTGTTGTGGCGGGGTTTGTAAAGAAAGGATTAAAGCATTCATTTTGAAAGAGTTGTTATTATTATTTATCGAAGGCAAGTTTTCTAAAGATAATTGTTATACGCTTCTTGTTATTTCATGTTGTTGTGTTATATTCGTGATTTCTACGATGTTGTATCACTAGGGTGCGGGGTAAGACACGATCCACGGGCAGGTTCGGTCGTGACAAAAGTGGTATCGAAGCGATTAATCCTCGGAAAGTGTCTGACCGTATCGATGAAGTCTTGATTATCGGTGTGTTGTGCACCACACCAATAATCGAGGAGGTTATAGGGTATTTAGGATTGGTTTCTATTCTTCTCACTCGAGATCGTGCCTTAGAGCGTGTTGTAAGTTGGACCCTCCGCGAAATTATTTCCACTACCGTTATGCCTCGCGTGAGCAACCGGGCCCGGGAGGGCAAAGCGGCCGAGGAGGCTGCGAGTAGAGTTCGAGGGTGGCGAGGGCACAGCCCAATCATTACCTAGGTAGTGCTTCATTCGGGAGTTCTGCGGCGTCGCCACTAGCCCCAGCAGAGTTTTAGCACGGCGGCGGCAGTTCCTACTGCGGCCAGGATGTTTGGACCTTCAGTTCCACGACCAGGAACAGAGAATATGGATTGCAAAGAGGCGACCCTGTTACTAGCTATGGATTTAACTACCAGAGTATACCGATGTACGCGAGTCTTGATGAATATCAACGAGAGGTTGTGCAAGTAGTTCTTGATTAAGCGAGCATGGCACGTATGCGAGCTTATACGGCGGTAGCGGCGTAGAGATCGACGGGTTAACGAGGCGACGCAGAAGAGGGCGAGCGGAGGTCCTTTGGTAACTTTCGAGGCGAGTCACCTCGCAAAGATATTTGATTATGCACATCCACAATGCAGTGGTCTTCCACGGATTTGGGGCGTTCGGGTATGCAGGAGTTGGTTAGAACTCCGGGGCTTCGGTTCACGGTTTGGCGAGCGTCATCGGGAATGTCGTCTTTTAGTTCGTACTTGTTGTACTATGACCGTCGAGTCGATGTCGAAAGAGTGTCCTGGTAGGGGACTTAGCCTTCAGGATCGGTGGGTAGTTCGTCACCTTCCTTAGCTATGCGCCCTACGGGGCAGGGTTGATTAGAACGACTAAGGGGAGTGAAGCAGTAGATATAGATATATCCTTAACCCTCTAGAGATCTGTATGTGTGATAAGGTGAGTATACCTTAAGTGCTATGTTCTGATAGCAGTATGTTAGTTGTGATTAGAAATCATGGTGGGTTAACCGAGTAAGATTTTGGGGAATAGAGGATGTGGGAGCCTTAGAGTGTTATACGTAGAGACCTTAGAGGTAAGGCCATCTCGAGTATAGGTGTAGTGTTATGTTTGATCCTTATCGGAGTGCATGGTGCACGTGAGCTATGTTTGTGGGATAAGTCCCTGAGTAGCGTGATTTGAAAGAGGGTAGTCGAGCTAGGAAGACCGCTATGTTTTCGTAACGTGATTTGTGAAATTGTTCCGGATCGGGGAGCTAGTGTTTCTTGCGATCTTGGGTAGGGTTGAGGCCATGTTGCGGGTCAACCGCGGCCTGGTTGGTAGTGGGGTCAGTTTGTGGTGGTCCCGCCTTGTGGTAGGTCACGAGGTGTTAGGCGCAGGTTTAGTTAACCAGCGTACGAATTCGTGGATGCATTCGACCAGTAGTCGGGCCGAGGAGGTCAGCCGTCTTGTCTTCTAGCAAAGACCGAGTGCTCAGCAGTGTTGTTATTTCAGAAAGGTTGTAAGGCTGCACGGGGTGCCTACCTTCACCTTATGGCAGACAGTGGAGCCCAGAGTACGGCTGTTTTGTTTCTGAAAGTTTTACCAGGCAGGGTTAAGAACTCAGGTGAGTCTCAGAATCGCATTCGCCCTCGGGCCAGTGTTTGGATTTCAGGGGTAGTTGTGGGGATTGTTGTCTCCTGTGGAGGGAGTGTTTAAGCTACCATTTCAGTGTTCGGATGTCGCCTTATAAAGCCTTGTAGGGGCGGGTGTGTAAGTTGCCGGTCGAGTGGTTCGATGTTGGCAAGGTTGACGATTAGTTCAGCTTGTTCCGGATTGTGGATAGTGAAGCTTGTCTAGAAGAAGTTACGGCGGCTCGGAGGAAATCGTGCGGATAATCGGCGGCGCTTAGAGTTCGAGTTGGCGGTCGGTCTTCTTGAAAGTACCACCGGTTTGGGTGTGACGAACTTTGGAAAAAGAGAGAAACTTAGCGAGTTGTTTTGGCCTTTTAAGTTCATGTGAAGAATAGGCGGGTTGCCTATATGTTAGCTTTGGCCGTCCTACTTAGGAGGCGAGACGTCCGGTCTTCGTATTGTTATGTTCGGAAAGTATCGGAGATCCATCAGTGTTCGATTAATGATGACCACGTTAGAGATAGTAACCCGAGTTTTGGAACCAAGCGATTTCGGAAATGTGGTAAAAGTTCGAGTGTACGACAGCCTCAGGGATTGCAAGCTGCCCGGTACCATTTGTTGGGTCTCCGGAGTGAGACTCGCGGCAAAGTGACAAAAGTGGTATCACGACGAGAAAAGGGAGAAGCGAGCATGTATGGCGAGCATAGATATGATCATTTCTTTTGTAAGGAGAAGGTGCGAAGGAAGTATATTTTAGACCCCGGAGAGGGGTGTTTGTGGTTATGTTAGAGGTGTTCCTCGTGGACTTGGATGGAGGTATTTTGCATAGGGTGCTTCTGTAGCCATGCGTGGCAGGATTGTTTTCGTAAGTATAGCTGTGAAGACTATACTGGCGCACGTTTGTTTTTGAGACTTAGAAGGAACATTCGGGACGAATGTTTCTAAGGAAGAGAATGTTATACCCGTATTTCAGTATATGCGTAAGGGGCGTCGTAGAAATTTGAAACTTTTAAAAGTGGCTTGGCCGAAATTATTTGTTCACAACACCCGATTAGAGTCGTTTTTCGACGAAACGTTTCCACAGCTTTCGTAGGGTAAAATACGGCTATGTCATTTCTAATTTTTGCGGATTTTTTCCGAGAGACGGAATATTTTGGACCAACGAGAGGGCGACACTTGTCACCCTCAAGTTGGCGGTTTCTGGCGAAAGTGGGGCGTTTTGGCTAGCTTTCTTGGCCTTGTTTTGTGCCTTGTTTTGTGCCTTGTTTTGTGCCATGTTTTGTGGAGTAGGGATAGGGTGCACTTGGCTTGATCTTGGCCTTACACTTGCCTAACACATGGCTTGATCTTGTCCATTGGTTGGCCTTGGCTTCCCTATAAATACCCTCCCTTTGTTGAAGACTTCATCATCCAAATGTGTTCTAAGTCTTGAAATCCTTCCCTCTCCTCTTGTTTGACTCTCGTCCAAGAGCCCCCCCTAGTAAAGGCCCTTGGCCGAGAAACCCCTCCCCCTTTGAGTGGCCTTTGTGGCCGAGAGCCTCCCCCTCCCCCCGGTGGGGTGCTAGCCGTGGGGTACCCCCCCCCCCTAGCCTAGTTGCTTTCGTATAATACCCCCCCTCTTGGTAGAAATACTTCTCCAAGTATTGTTATAATGCCCAAAATACCTTAGCCTTTACCTTGTTGTATTCCAAAAGTTACCCCTATACGAAAAGCCCAGAAATACTATTATACTTCCCGTCAGTCACAAAACCGAAACCCTAGGAAAATCTCCATGGTTAGTTGGAGTAGTAAGTAGAAGTTGGTTAGAACTTCTAAGGGTTGTTTGGAGCGGGTCGGAGCGCACGGAGTAGGAGCTAAACCTTGCTCAGGATCGACATTTAAACTAGGATAATTATGGGCTTATCGAGGTAAATATCTTGTCCCTCTATTGTAATTGGAAATTACATGATTGTTAGACTATATAGTTGAAGTATACTATATATAGAACTGAACGTTGTTGTCGGCAATGTCTTTGGACTTAAGCCTGAATAATTAGAAACCTTTTCGAAAGAAGAGTACTGAACTGTTTTTACATAGGACTGTATTACAGTAGACCTTGTGTAGCTTTTCTGTGAGGTAGAATTGTGCACGTCCGGTTAGATGTATGAACCCCCCCCTGGTTGGCTTGATAGCCGGCCCCGATAGAGGAGGAGATTTACGCTGTTGCGGGGGGGGGGGGAGGTGCTGCCGAATTTTCTGTAGAATGTTCTACGAAGGGATCTAAATGTTAATAAGCGCCTTGTGGCCTTATAGGTTGAAGTACTACGTGGCGCGATCTACTGGCTAAGGAGTAGCCGACGGTTTGAAGTACTTGGAGCGTTTTGCTATTAGTCGATACTCGTCGCGAGGTATGTGAACCTCTTCCTATCTCTTCTAGCATGATATGTGTGAACTATGTAGTACGGTAGACGTACATGTGCTAAATGTATTTGATTGGTTTAAAACATAAAGTGTTATAACGGCTTTATGGGAAGTTGGTTATAACAGCTTTATGTTGGTAAGAAAATACTTGTGGTTTTTAAAAGGTAACGGATTTGAACTATAACTGGCTTGTTATGTGTTAATAAAGAACTTGAAGTAATACTTGGTTTTTGAAAACTTAAGAGTTATACTAGCTTTATGGGAAGTTAGGTATAACGGCTTAAGAATGTTTTTACTGATTTCGGAAATCAGAATGGGTATCGACAAACCACTGCAGCGTTAATAAAAGGAAATGTTTTGACTAATTAAGTATTATTAAAACCAGTAGAAACTTCCATCTGCATAGAAGCTAAGATGAGACAAAATGATATTTCCTAGATCATGGTCTTTGTAATAAGATTGTTATAAACAAGAATATCCTACTCACATATAAGGCTTATGTTTCTCAGATTGTTTAAAGGAGAATTATATTCTTAAATGAATAAGACTATGAACTACGAAACCTTTCTAAAATAAGAACCGTGAACATTGGAAATTAGGCAAACTTGAACATTGTGAAAGTAACGTATCTTTTAAAGAGTTAATGTATGAAGTACTTTGGGGATAAAACCCCGAACTTGTTGGCATATAGTAGAAAGTACCTCGTGTGTATAACTTGATTGTGTTGGTTTGTGATAGCCTTGTAATACTTTCTTGTTGATTGATAAGTAAACATGCTAGGATGCTACGTGTGTTAGTATCTTGTGATGTTTGTGTAAAGGGGTTTTTCCTTTGTTGTGCTTATGTTGTTTAACGATAAGCTGTTATGTTAGTATTTTACATCACTCATCTCTTGAGATGATTCCGGGGGTTAAGCTGCCCTCCGATGCGGGGTAGACTCAGGCGGGTCGATTGACCTATGATTCGAGAATACCTCATGCAGGTCCCAGGGGCCTATGCGGAGCTACGAGAGTTCCAGGTTAGTGTGCGTCCTTTATGGGCATGCGGTCCATGTGGCCATGCGGACTGCGAAGTCCAGGACGATGCCGGGGAGTAGCTACCCTCGATGCGGGGAATACCTCATGCGGGCCGATGAGATTGGCCTATGCGGAGCTGCGGGAAGTTCCAGGCTTAGCGCGCATTAGATCTGCGGGCAAGTGGCGGCTTTGATCATGTGACGATGCAGACAGATCTTATGATACGATTCATGACCTTGTTGGTGCGTAGGTGTTAGTAGTCGGCTATGCCTTCGTACTTACCCCGTACGGTGTTATTATGGCACAGGTGGGACCTGGTGTTCATGTGTGTTCCTTGGTGCTTTAATATCATAAACTGCCGGTAGTGAGGAAGGTATTCCACGGGCATGATTGATGTTGTGGGCGTGAGACCCATTATTATATTTGAGTAATGACTTTGAGGGCGTGAGTCCCTGACTTGATATGACTGCTTGTTTATTGTGAACGGTAGTTTTGTTATCATACATGTCTCGCTTTATATAGACTACTATGATTCCATTTCTGATATTTTGTTTCACATACTTGGTACTGTTATGCGACCTCCTTGGCTGCGTTCATCCGCATGAGTTGAGGTACACGATCGTTGATCCTAGCTTTGGTCACGATTCCGTATGGAAGCCCGTTTCTCGGAGGCTTATCGGTGGTATATTCCACGTCGTAATAGGTGTTTACATTCGGGGTTTGGCGGGGCCCTGTCCGCCATTCTTGCCGTATCTTTTCTTAGAGTGCAGAAATCGTTGTGGGCAGGGTTTGTAAAGAAAGGATTAAACTGTTCATTTTGAAAGAGTTGTTATTATTATTTATGCCGGAAGGCAAGTTTTCTAAAAGATAACTGTTGTACGCTTCTTGTTATTTCATGTTGTTGTGTTATGTTCCGCTGATTACTCTGATGTTGTCTCACTAGGGTGCCCGGGGTAAGGCACGATCCACGGGCCGGGTTGGTCGTGACAATCCTGCGACCTCACGATTATAGGTGTGGTGCACAACACCGATAATCAAGACTCTACTAGATACGGTCTGTAGACACTTTCCGAGGATTAACTGCTCTGATACCACTTTTGTCACAACCCGAACCCGGGCCCGTGACTGGTGCCTTACCCCGGGCACCCAAGTAGCCATACATCAGAGTAATCAGCGAAATATAAAACAAGACATGAATAAAGTGAAGTGTAAAACAGTTATCTGAGAAAAGTTGCCTTTTCGACATAAATATATAACAACTAGAACGATTATCCCTTTTTACAATTCGCCACAACGATTTCTGCACCTCTAAGAATGATATGACAACAATGGCGGGGCGGGGCCATACCCCGAATGTAAGCACTTACAACGACAGGACTATACCACTGATAAGCCTCCGAGAAACGGAGCTTCCCAAAGCTGATGTGACCCTAAGAGCGAGGATCAACAGGTGTACCTCTACTGCGGCATGACGCGGCCGGGCGAGGTCAAGACAACAGTACCAAGTATGTGAAATCAAAATATCGTAAATGAAATCATAGTAGTCTATATAAAGCGGAGACATGTATGATAACCAAACTACAGCTGATAAATAGCGATCATGTCAAGTCGAGGACTCACGCCTCAAAGTCATCACTCAAATACAACTATGGGTCTCACGCCCACAACATCAATCATGCGTGGAATATCTTCCTCACCGCTGGCGATCTATGATATAAAAGCACCAAGGAATACACATGAACACCAGGTCCTACCTGTGTCATAATAAAACCGTACGGGGTAAGTACGAAGGCATAGCCGACTACTAAAACCCACAGTACCAACAAGGTCATAAACTGTATCTTGAGATATGTCTAGACCGCCACATGATCGAAGTTGGCCACTCGCCCGCAGTATCTAATGTGCGCGTCTAGTCCTGGAACTTCCCGCAGCTCCGCATAAGCCACTCCGATGGCCCGCATGAGGTATTCCCCGCATCGAGGGTAGCTACTCCCGGCGTCTGGACTCGCGATCCGCATGGTCACATAGACCGCATGACCATAAAGGCCGCACACTAACTGAACTCGTAGCTCCGCATAGGTCACACAAACCGCGTGAGGTATTCTCGAATCATAGGTCACACTACTACCCGTCGGAGTCTACCCGGAATCATGTCAAGAGGTGAGTGATATAATACTAACATAACAGCTTATCGTTAAACAACAAAAGCACAACAAGGGAAACCCATTTATACAAACATCACAAGACACTAACACACGTAGCATCCTAACATGTCTACTTATCAAACCATCTTACTACACTTTCCAGAATCAATACAAGACTTTCATAAAAAAAAAATAAGTAAACCGTTCCTTCTATCTTCCTTAAGTCGTTATACCTAACTTCCCATAAAGCTAGTATAACACTTAAGCTTTTAAAACCAAGTATTTCTTTACTTTCAAAAATGGTTAATAACTCTTTTGAAATACTTCCAGATTCTTATTATTTAAACTCAAGTCAAAAGACATCAAAGTAAAACCAAAACAATTTCCATACCTTCTTTTAAAACAAAGGCACTTCTCCTTTAAAAGTCAAGTAGCAATATACTTTTAAACCAAGTGTCTTACTCTTTTAAAACAAGTAACCTATACCTTTAAATCAAATTACTTCTCCTTTCCCAAAATCAAGTTGTTTATAAGTCAAGTTATCATTTTAAATCCAATGATAAAACCATTCTTATTTTCAAATCAAGATAACTTTATTCTTTAAAAGACCACACACCCATTAATCATGAGTGAGATTTTACAACTTTTTAACATAATTCAAGTCCTTAATGTTTCATAACAATTCACTTAACTTTGGAATCAAGTCAAGGACACAAAAGGAAAATCAACTTCCTTTAAACACACGCGTGCGTCTACCGCACTAAATATATTTCACAAATATCATGCTAGAAAGGATAGGAAGAGGTTCACATACCTCGCGACGATTATCGACAATTAGCAAAATGCTCCAAAGTACTCTAACCTTGCTCGCCTTTTCCACCCTTCAGTAGAATACGCTACTCGTAGTACTTGACCTATAAAGGCCACAAAACGTCTATCAACCTCTAGCTCTCTTCGTAGAATAATTCTAGATACAAGATTCCTTATTCTACGGAAAATTCAGCAAGACCTCCCCGCATGACCACATAAAACTCCTCGCAAACGAGGCTGCTACCAAACCAACAATTCGGGGGTTACACGCCTAACCGGACGTGTACAATTCTACTCCACAATAATACTACAAGTCTACGCAAATACGGTCAATGTAAATACGATTCAATTCCTTATAATTATACTTCCAATATATCTTATACTCGATGATTAACTACTACAACATGTAATTTCCAATTAAAATAGGGACATAGATCATTACCTCGATAAGCCCAAAATTATCCAAGATTATAAGTCGATCACGAGCAACGTTTAGCTCGATTCCTGACGCTCCAACCCGCTCCAAGCAACCCTTAGAAGTTTCCAAATAACTTCTCTTAACACTTCATCTAAGCTATGAAGATTTTTCTAGGGCTTCGTTTTTGCGACTAAAGGACTAAAGTAGAATTTAGGGCTCTAGTATTGAAATAACTTGGAATACAACTAGGGATACTAGGCTAAGGTATTTGGGACTATATCAACACTGGAAGAATTTTTCCTACACCAAGGGGGAGAGTAGGACGAGAACCTCAACAAAGGGGGAGTATTTTGTGACTTAGAATCTCAAAGTGTGGATGAAATAAGTCTTGAAACAATGGGGTATTTATAGGAAAATCAATGGCCAAGATCTAGGCAAGTGTGTGATGAGGATGGGGTACATGTGTGTGGGTAGTTGGCCAACCATTTGGCTACCACAAAAATAGGACAAGTGGCCACCACAAAAATGGGCCACTTGTCCACCTAAAAACGTCCCACTTGGCCTTCTCCAATTCGGCCAACATGGCCACACGGGGGTGACACGTGTCGCCCCTACTCGTCCAAAATATTTCATCTTCCGAAAATATCCGCAATGCCAAAAATCCAAAAATAAAGTGGGCCCCACAAAACCGTAAATTCTCCCGTGGGCCCCACGTGACCAATTTCGGAAATAAAATTCCATAATTCTCAAATATTCCAAAAAGTCCGAATACCAAATCTGGGAATCCAATTCCCCTTAACGAACATTTTTCCTTCTCAAAATTCGGAAACTTTTCCGTCGAAAAATCACATATTTCTTCCTTTCCAATTTTAATGTCGTATTTACGTACGTACGTCCTCATATACATACACTGGAACTACGGGGTGTAACACCTTATATATCTAAGGTCTCGGCAGTTATCAATATTCTTAGGCTCGCAATTTACATGCTCCAAGCCTACCTTACCAGTCCCCCCGTAAACGGGTACAATAACTTCTCGTAATACCATAATCGTGTCGTCTTGATCACAACAACCATTACTTACTCTATACGGACCTCATCCGTACAATTCTCTTAAGCCTACCACGTAGCTTAATATATTAACATTAATATATTAACATGGTATTCCATTAAGTTTCTTAACATAACTTTTTATGGGTTCACTGCCCTATCAGACATCTCATCCTTTCCCAATTATCCCAAAATAAAACATAAGACCTTGGCGAGAATTCATTAACTGTTCCATACCTTCCCGGTATCTAGTTAGTTGTTATACCCCGTATTTCCAGAGTATGTACGTAAGGGAATACGTACAAAAAGTTTGGCCTTAAAGTTAGCCTTGGACGTTTTTATTTGTGCACAACTCACTAAAAGAATCGTTTCCGAAAGCGTTTCCACGACTTTCGTAGGAAAATTCCGGCTATGCCATTACTAATTTTGCGGATTTTTAGAGAGGCGAAACATTTTGGACCAACGGGAGGCGACACTTGGCACCCTCATTTGGTGGACTTGAATATCCATAGGACGAATTGGAGAAGCCTTGGCACGTTTTTTGTGCCTTGTGCACAAGTCAAGGAGTTGGTAGGATATTTGTGTGGAGTAAATCTTCACCCTACACTTGCCTTGCACTTGTCTTAATCTTGGCCATTGGTTGGCCACTTCTTGACCTATAAATACCCCCCTTAAGATGAAGAGTTCTTCATCCACAAATCTTTCCAAGTCTTGAAAAATCCTCTCCTTTCCCTTAAGCCTTTTCGTCCAACACCTCCCCCCCCCCCCTTTGAGTGAGTTTGGCCGAGGGCCTACCCCCCCTAGCCTAGCCGAAATCTACCCCCCTCCCTTGGTAGAAAAGTTGTCTTCTAGTATTGTTATAATGCCCAAAATACCCTAGCCCAAATCCCTTAGTCCTTTGTAGAAGTTGTGAAGAACTTCTAAGGTTTCTTAGACTCTGAGCGCATAACTTAGGAGCTAAACCTTGCTCAAAGCGACTTTATCTAGGATATTATTGGGCTTACCGAGGTAAATAATCCTAACCCTCTTTTGTATTAGAGAATACATACTGTAGAAGTATAAGAATAAGTATTAAATACTTAGAAGGATATTACAGAATAGAATTGAACTGTTATCAAAATAGAAGGGTTTAAAAGAAGAATAATTGAACTGTACTCACATAGGACTGTTTTTTACAGTAGACTTATATAGCTCACCGGGTAGGGAAGTGCTGCCCGACTTTCCGTAGAATTGTGAACCCTCTGTTTAGAATGACCTTCAGAGTAGTCTTTGATAGATGTCTGTGACTATTATAGGCTGACTCTCTGCGCGCGACATATTGACTTGGCGGTGGTTTTATTGAGAAGGTATGTGATTCTTCCTAAAGCATGATATTTTACAATATATATAGTACGGTAGACGTACATGTGTTAACTGAATAATACTTACGACAATGCCTCACGACTTAAGCCTGAATAATACTTACGGCAATGCCTCACGGCTTAAGCCTGAATAATACTTACGGCAATGCCTCACGGCTTAAGCCTGAATAATAAAGAACTGAAAGCATTTCAAAAGAATACTGAATCATTTTTAACAGAAGAGAACTATTTGGTTTTTAAAACAAAAGCTTAAGAGTTATACTAGCTTTATGGGAAGTTAGGTATAACAACTTAAGAAAGATAAAAAGGAATTGTTTACTTGTTTGTTTATAAAAGCCTTGTATTGATTTCTGTTAAGTGTAGTAAGATTTGTTTGACAAGTAGACATATTATGATGCTACCTGTGTTAGTATCTTGAAATGCTGTGTAAGGGGGTCATTCTTGCTGTGCTTACGTTGCTAACCGGTAAGTCCGTTGTACTGTTATTGTATCACCTACCCCGATCGTTATACCTGAGGCTTTCCCCGCGATGCGAACTATCGGCTATCACGGTCTGTGAGACTATGCGGAGCAGCGGTATTGTCACGACCCGAAACTGGGCCCGTGACTGGTGCCTTACCCCGGGCACCCTAGTGACACAACATCAGAGTAATCAGCGGGACATAAAACACATACATGAAATGACAGAAGTACAAAACAGTAATCTGAGGAAAACTTGCCTTTCGGCATATATAAATAACAACTTTACAAATGAACAGTTTAATCCTTTTTACAAACCCTGCCCACAACAGTACTACAGACCTCTAAGAATGATATGACAACAATGGCGGGACAGGGCCCCGCCAAACCCCTGAATGTAAACACTTACTACGACAGGGGACTATACCACTGATAAGCCTCCGGAGAAACGGAGCTTCCCAAACGCTGAACTGTGACCCTGAGAGCTAGGATCAACGGCTGATGTACCTCAACTGCGGCATGAACGGCCCCGAAGGAGGTCGATGCAACAGTGCAAGTATGTGAAACTAAAAAATACTGTAAATGAAATCATAATAGTCTATAAAGCAGGAGACATGTATGATAACCAAACTACAGTTTTACAATAACTAAGCAGTCATATCAAGTCAGGGACTCACGCCCTCAAGTCATCACAAAAGAACATAACAGTGGATCTCACGCCCACAACATCAATCGTGCCCGTGGGACACATTCCTCATCTTGGCAGTTTATGATATAAAAGTTCCAAGGAACACACATGAACACCAGGTCCCACCTGTGCCATAACAACACCGTACGGGGTAAGTACGAAGGCATAGCCGACTACTAACACCCACAGTACCAACAAGGTCATGAACTGTATCATAAGATCTGTCTAGACCGTCACATGATCAAAGCTGGCCACTTGCCCGCAGTATCTAATGTGAGCGTCTAGTCCTGGAACTTCTCGACTCGCATAGGCCAATCTCATCGGCCCGCATGAGGTATCCCCCGCATCGAGGGTAGCTACTCCCCGGCATCGTCCTGGACTTTCGAGTCCGCATGGCCACAAGGACCGCATGCCCATAAAGGACGCACACTAACCTGGAACTCTCGTAGCTCCGCATAGGCCCCCAGGACCCGCATGAGGTATTCTCGAATCATGGTCCCAGACCGCCTGAGTCTACCCCGCATCGGAGGGCAGCTTAACCCCCGGAATCATCTCAAGAGATGAGTGATGTAAAATATTAACACAACAGCTTATCGTTAACCAACATAAGCACAACAAAGGAACACCCCTTTACACAACATCATAAGATACTAACACACGTAGCATCCTAACACGTTTACTTATCAAAGCAACAAGAAAGTATTACAAGGCTATCACAAACCAATACAATCAAGTTGTTCACACAAGGTACCTTCTACTATATGATTAACAAGATCGGGTTTTTATCCCCAAAGTACTTCATACATTAACTCTTTAAAAGATACGTTACTTTCACAATACCCGTAGTATACGAAAATAGAGTGATTATCTTTTTAAGGTAAATCAATTACTTATCTTTGTAAAATCAAGTAGCAACATTCTTTTCCAATGTTCAAGTTTGCCTAATTTCCAATGTTCAAGTTTCTCATTTTAGAACGGTTTCGTAGTTCATAGTCTTATTCATTTAAGAATATAATTCTCCTTTAAACAACTGAGAAACCTAAGCCTCCTATGTGAGTAGGATATTCTTGTTTATAACAATCTTATTACAAATGACCATGATCTAGGAAATATCATTTTGTCTCATCTTAGCTTCATGCGGATGGAGGTTTCTCTGGTTTTATTAGTACTTAATTAGTCAAAACATTTCCTTTTATTAACGCTGCAGTGGTTTGTCGATACATTACGATTTAGAAATCGTAAAACATTCTTAAGCGTTATACCTAACTTCCCATAAAGCTAGTATAACTCTTAAGTTTTCAAAACCAAGTATTACTTCTTTCAAAATGATTCAAAAATCTTTTGAAATACTTCAAGTTCTTTATTAACACATAACAAGCGATTATAGTTCAAATCGATTACCTTTTAAAAACCATGTATTTTCTTACCGACATAAAGTTGTTATAACCAACTTCCCATAAAGCCGTTATAACACTTTATGTTTTAAACCACTCAAACACATTTAGCACGTATCGTCTACCGTACTACATAGTTCACACATATCATGCTAGAAGAGATAGGAAGAGGTTCACATACCTCGCGACCAGTATCGACTAATAGCAAAACGCTCAAGTACTTCCAACGTCGGCTACTCCTTAAGCCACGTAGATCGCGCCACACGTAGTACATCAACCTATAAGGCCACGCGCTTATTAACATTTAGATCTCATCGTAGAACATTCTACGAAAATTCGCAAAGCCTCCCCGCAACAGTAAATCTCTCCTCTATCGAGGCCGGCTACCAAGCCAACCGGGGGTTATACATCTAACCCTAACGGTACAATTCTACTCCACGGTACTACTACACAAGTCTCAGAATACAACCCTATGTAATTCTGATTCAGTACTCTTCTTTAAATTCAGGCTTAAGTCGCAAGACATTGCCGTAAGTATTATTCAGGCTTAAGTCAAAAGACATTGCCGATAACTATGTTCAGTTCTATTATATAGTATACTTCAACTATATATTCACAATCATGTAATTTCCAATTACAATAGAGGACAAGATAATTACCTCGATAAGCCCATAATTATCCTAGTTTAAATGTCGATCTGAGCAATCGTTTAGCTCGACTCCGTGCGCTCAACCCGCTCAAACCACCCTTAGAAGTTCTAACCAACTTACACACAATACCCAATGACTATGGAGATTTCCCTAGGGTTTCGGTTTTGTAGTGGGAAGTATAATAGTATTTACGGGCTTTCAGATAGGTATAACCTTAGAATACAACAAGGTATGGCTAAGGTAATTTGGGCATTATAACAATATTTTTGAGAGTATTTCTACACCACTAAGGGGGGTACCTCACGAGAACACCCCAAGGTAGGGGGGGGGTGTGCTCTCGGCCGAAGGCCACTATGAGGGGGGGGAAAGTACCGTCTCGGCCACTAGGCCTCAGGAAAGGTGGGAGGGGGACGCTCACGGCTAGAGCACCAGAAAGGGAGGCAGGCTTTCAAGACTGGGTGAATTTTGGAAGGGAAGCCGTCTACAAGCTTAGGGGGGGTATTTATAGCAAAACCAAAGGCCAACCAATGGCCAAGATCAAGCCATGTGCAAGGCAAGTGTAAGGCCAAGATCAAGCCATGTGCACCCTAACCCTACTCCACAACACACTCCACAAAACAATTGACAAAACAAGTCACAATACAAGGCCATAAAGTGGCCCATTTCGCCAAGGGTTGCCGCCCTTGCTTCGATGTGAGGTGACACATGTCACCCTCCCGTTGGTCCAAAATGTTCGTCTCTCGGAAAAATCCATAAAAATTAAAAATGACATAGCGGAAATTCCCTACGAAAGTCTGGAAAGCGTTTAGTCGAAAAACGACTCAAAGCGGGTGTTGTGAACAAAATTAATTCGCCAAGCCTTAGTACAAGTTTCAAATTTTCTGCGTCGCCACGCATACATACTGCGGAAATACGGGTATAACATTCTCCTCCTTAGAAACATTCGTCCGAATGTTCCTTCTAAGTCTCAAAACAAGCGCGTGCAAGATAGTCTTCACTACTATACTTACGAGAACAAACGCCACATCCGCCACGAAACACCCACGCAAGTACTTACATCCAAGTTCACGAGGAAACACCTCAACATCACCAACATGATACCACCTTTGTCACTTTGCCCGAGGCATCAACCTTCTCAGCGACCCAACAAGTGCGGGCCGCATGCGATCACGTAGCCGCCGCGCTCGAACTCTTACCACATTTAATGCTGCGTCGATATCAAAACTCGGTTACTATCTCTAACGGGTCATCATTGGTAGGAACACTGATGGATTTAGATACTTTCCGATCATAACAATACGAAAGCCGGACGCATTTCCTCCTAAGTCGGACGGCAAAAGCTAACATATAGGCAACCTGGCCTATTCTTCACATGAACTCAAAAAGGCCCAAAGTAACTCGGGCTAAGTTCCCTCTGTATTCCAAACTCATCATGTCACGACCCGTTCCGGGGCCCGTGACTGGTGCCTTACCGGGGCACCCAAGTAGTCATACATCAGAGTAATCAGAGGAAATATAAAGCAAGACATGAAACAGTTTATAAAATAAGACACAGTTTATGTGAGAAAACATCGCCTTTCGGCGTATATATATATAATCATGGTTTAGCGATTTACATCCGAATCGCATAACATGACTACAGACCTCTAAGGAAATATACAACTATGGCGGGACAGGGGCCCATACCCTCGATCAGACAAAACTATCTACAACAGGGAGATCATACCAAAAGTAGAGCCTCGGAAGAGATGGAGCTCGACACCAACGTAGAGATCCTAAGAATGCGGATCTAGCACTGCTGCCCTTACTGCGGCATGAACGCAGCGGCCGAAGGTCGACAACAGTACTAAGTATGCGGCGTAAAATACTTAAATGAAAACATATCATTTTAAAACCGGTTTACAAATATGTGTGAAACAACCAAGAAACCGCACGTAGTGCCATCACAAACAAGAGCAACAATAGGTAACTGTAATAGGTCTTGTCTAGGCTGCGAATGATCGAAACAGGGCCACTCGCCCATACCATCATTCTGCAAGCCTAATCTCGACTCGAGTCCGTAGGCGCCTCGTGGGCCCGTGAGGTATAACCCGCATCGAGGGTAGCTACTCCTCGGCATCGCCCCGGACTCGTTGTCGCATGGCCACATAGCCGCATGAGGTATAACCCGCATACTAACACGGAACTCGTAGCTCGCATAGGCCCCTGGACCCGCATGAGGTATTCTCGAATCATGGTCCTGCATCACTTGAGTCTACCCGCGTCGGAGGCGCCTTAACCCGTATCATCTCAAGAGGTGAGTGATAGTATACTAACATAACAACTTATCTTTAAACAACATAAGCACAAGGATACTCACCTATACAAACGTTACAAGATACTAACACACATAGCATCATATCATGTCTACTTATCAAACCATCTTTATTATTCTTTTCACAATATAAGTCCATTATAAACACATAGGCAAACTTGTTTCTTTTATAAATCTTAAGTGGTTATACTTACTTCCCATAAAGCTAGTATAACTCTTAAGCACATTTTAAAACCAATTAGTTCTCTTACATTAATATGATTCATGAGTCTTTTGAAATGTTTTCAGTTCTTTATTATTCGGGCTTAAGCCGTGAGGCATTGCCGTGAGTATTATTCAGCTTAAGTCAAAGACATTGCCGTAGTTATATTGTAAAATATCATGCTTTAGGAAGAATCACATACCTTCTCGTGAAAACCACTGCCTGAGTTGAATATGTCGCGCGAGAGAGTCGACTATAATAGTCACAGATATCTATTAAAGACTACTCTGAAGGTCATTCTAAGCGGGGTTCATAATTCTACGGTAAGTCGGGCACTTCCTACCGGTGAGCTATATAAGTTCATCGTGAAAACAATCTATGTAAATCTGATTTGATTATTCTTCTTTAAACCCTTCTAGTGATTAATACTTATTCTTATACTTCTACAGATGCATTCTCTAATACAAAAGAGGGTTAGGATTATTACCTCGGTAAGCCCAATAATATCCTAGAAAAGTCGCGCTGAGCAAGGTTTTGCTCTAAGTTGTATGCTCAGAACCTTAGAAGTTCTTCACAACTTCTACTAAGTACTAAGGTATTTGGGCTAGGGTAGTTTGGGCATTATAACGATATAAGAAGGTAACTTTTCTACCAAGGGAGGGTGGTTAGATTTTTGGCTAGGCTAGGGGGTGTATTCGGCCAAGGACACTTATGCTAGAGGGAAGAGGGCTTGGACGAAATGGCTAACAAGGGAGACGGGAGGATTTTCAAGACTTGGAAAGTAATTTGTGGATGAAGAACTCTTCATCTTAAGGGGGGTATTTATAGGTCAAGAAGTGGCCAACCAATGGCCAAGATTTAGACAAGTGCAAGGCAAGTGTAGGGTGAGGATTAACTATACACAAATATCCTACCAACTCCTTGACTTGTGCACAAGGCACAAAAACGTGCTCTCCTAGTCCAAATCGTCCAAATGGACGATTTCAAGTCCATCAATTGGAGGTGACAAGTGTCGCCTCCCGTTGGTCCAAAATGTTTCGTCTCTCGGAAAAATCCGCAAAAATTAGAAATGGCATAGCCGGAATTTACCCTACGAAAGTTGTGGAAACGTTTTGTCGGAAAACTATTCGTTTTGTGAGTTGTGCCTAAAAAAATCGTTTTGCCTAAACTTTAAGGCTAGACTTTTTGTACGTATTCCACGCATACATACCGGAAATACGGTATAACACATCACACCCAACGGGGTGGTACTTTCAAGAAAAAACCGCCGACACGAACTCTCGCCGTCGCCGATTATCCGCACGATTTCTCCGAGTGCGAACTTCTTCTAGACAAGCTTCGCTATCCACGATCTGCCGGAACAAGCTCAACCAATGCGAATCTTGCCAACGTCGAACCAATCGACCGGCAATTTACACTTCCGCCCCTACGAGGCTTTAAAAAAAAAAGCGACATCCGAACACTGAAATGGTAGCTTAAACACTACCTCCACAGGAGACAACAATCCCCACAACTATCCCTGAAATCCAAACATCGGCGAGGCGAACGCGGTCGAGACTCACCAGTTCTTAACCTGCTGGTAAAACTTTTAGAAAACGAAAATAGCCACACCGGGCTTCACTGCGACATAAGGTGAAGGTAGGCACCGTGCGACGCCTTACAACCTTTACGATAAAACAATCGCCGAGTAAACGGTCTTTGCTAGAAAACAAGACGATCGACCTCGCCGGCGACCATCGGTCGAACGCATCCACGAGTTAAATGCTGGGTTAACTAAACTTGGGCTAACACCCTCGTGACCCTACCACAAGGCGGGACCACAACCGACCCCACCACCAAACTCGCTGGGTTGACCGCAACGGGCCCCAACCCGACCCGGCAACGCGCACAATACTAGCTCCCCGATCCGGAACAATCTTACTAATCACGTTTCGAAAGCCTAGCGGTCTTCTTAGCTCAACTACCCTCTTTCATTCCACACTACTAGGGACCTATCCCAAGCATAACTCACGTGCACTATGCACTCCCAATAAGGGTCAAACATAACACTACACCTTTTCTCGAGATGGCCTCACCTCTAAGGTCTCTAGGTAAAAAGCTCTAAGGCTCACACCTTCTCTATCCCCCAAAATCTTACTCGGTTAAACAACCATGATCTAATCACGACTAACACACTGCTATCAGAACATAGCACTTAAGGTATACTCACCTTATCATACATACTGATCTCTAGAGGGTTAAAGATATATCTATATTCTTCTTCACTCCTTAGTCGTTCTAATCAAACCTGCCCCGTAGGGCGCATAGCTAAGGAAGATGACGAACTACCCACCGATACTGAAGGCAAAGTCCCCTTACTAGGTCACCCATTCGACACCTGGCCTTGACGGCCACAGGTACAACAAGTACCAACTAAAAGATGACATTCCCCGGGATGACGTGCATCGTGGCTGTGACCGGAAGCCACGGAGTTCGACCAACTCCTGCACACCCGAACGCCCCGAAATGTGGAAGACCACTGCTGCCGGGCGGAGGTGCATATCTAATCGCTTTGAGGTGACTGCTCGAAAGTTACCAAAGGACCTTCGCTCTGGCCTCTTCTCGCTTCCTGGTTAACCCGTCGATCTCTACGTTTCTCGGCCTGCTGCGCATAAGCCTGTACACAGGCCATGCTCAAGCCTAACTGAAGGATTTCTCTTGCACAACCTTCTCTTAGGTAGTCATCAAGACTCGCGATACATCGGTATCTCTCTGGTAGCCAAATCCATAGCTAGTAACAGGGTCGCTTCTTTACAATCCATATTCTCTGTTCCTGGTCGTGGAACTGAAGGTTCAAATATCATGGCCGCAGTAGGAACTGCCGTCGCCGTGCTAAACTCTGCTGGGGCTAGTGACGTCGCAGAAATCCCCAAATGAAGCACTACCCTAGGTAACGATTGGGCCCGTGCCCTCGTGACCCTCTGTACTCAACTCGCAGCTCCTGCCGCCTTGCCCTCTGGGCGGGTTTGCCCTACGCGGAGGCATAACGATAAGGAAAGAAATACGTTCAGAGGATCCAACTTACAACACAACTCTAAGGCACGATCTCAGAGTGAGAAGAATAGAAACCAATCCTAAATATCCTATAGCCTCCTGATTATTGGTGTGGTGCACAACACACCGATAATCAAGACTCATCGATACTGATGCGTAGACACTTTCCGAGGATTAATCGCTCGATACCACTTTGTCACGACCGGCGGGCGTGGATCGTGCCTTACCGGGCACCCTAGTGACACAACATCAGTAATCGGCGGACATAAAACACATACATGAAATGCAAGTACAAAACGATGTCGAGGAAAACTTGCCTTTCGGCATATATAAATAACAACTTTACAAATGAGCAGTTTAATCCTTTTACAAACCCCGCCACAACGATTACTCTGCACTTCTAAGAATGATATGACAACAATGGCGGGACGAGGCCCGCCAAACCCCGAATGTAAACACTTACTACGACGGGGACTATACCACTGATAAGCCTCGAGAAACGGAGCTTCCCAAACGCTGAATGTGACCACGAGCTAGGATCAACGATCGTTGTACCTCAACTGCGGCATGAACGCAGCCCCGGGAGGTCGATCTAACAGTGAGTATGTGAAACTAAAAATCGTAAATGAAATCATAATAGTCTATAAAGCGGGAGACATGTATGATAACCAAACTACGCTTTACAATAACTAGCGATCATATTAAGTCGTGGACTCACGCCTCAAGTCATCACAAAGAACATAACAGTGGATCTCACGCCACAACATCAATCGTCGTGCGTGGGACACATTCTCACCTTGGCGGTTTATGATATAAAAGTTCCAAGGAACACACATGAACACCAGGTCCCACGTGCCATAACAACACCGTGCGGTAAATCTGAAGGCATAGCCGACTACTAACACCAGCGGTACCAACAAGGTCATGAATCGTATCATAAGATCTGTCTAGGCCGTCACATGATCAAAGCCGCCACTTGCCCGCAGATCTAATGTCGCGTCTAGTCTGAACTTCCGCGACTCGCGATAGGCCAATCTCATCGGCCCGCATGAGGTATCCCCCGCATCGAGGGTAGCTACTCCCCGGCATCGTCCTGGACTTTCGAGTCCGCATGGCCACAAGGACCGCATGCCCATAAAGGACGCACACTAACCTGGAACTCTCGTAGCTCCGCATAGGCCCCCAGGACCCGCATGAGGTATTCTCGAATCATGGTCCCAGACCGCCTGAGTCTACCCCGCATCGGAGGGCAGCTTAACCCCCGGAATCATCTCAAGAGATGAGTGATGTAAAATATTAACACAACAGCTTATCGTTAACCAACATAAGCACAACAAAGGAACACCCCTTTACACAACATCACAAGATACTAACACACGTAGCATCCTAACACGTTTACTTATCAAAGCAACAAGAAAGTATTACAAGGCTATCACAAACCAATACAATCAAGTTGTTCATGTTATACCCCGTATTTCCAGATGTATGTACGTGAGGGCGTACGTATTAATTTTTTTTGCCTTAAGAATTGGCTTTGGTTCGAAATTTGGGCACAAGTGCCGAATAGAGTCGTTTTCTGACGAAACGTTTCCACAGCTTACGTTGGAAAAATTCCGGCTATGTCATTTAGTATTTTTGCGGATTTTTCCGAGCGACGGAACATTTTTGGACCAACGGGAGGGTGACACTTGTCACCCTCATTGGACGGCAAAGAGGAGGCTTGGCCTTGGCCGATTGGTCCCTCCTTTTGTGCCTTGTTTTGTGGCTTGTTTTGTGGAGTGTTTTGTGGAGTGTTTTGTGGGTGCACTTGGCTTGATCTTGGCCTTACACTTGCCTAACACATGGATGGATCTTGGCCATTGGTTGGCCTTTGCTTGGCTATAAATAGCTCCCTTTGTGAAGACTTTCTTCATCCACAAATTGCCTAAGTCTTGAAGTTCTCTTCCTCCTCCCTTGTGAAATTCGTCCCACCACACCCTTTCCCTTTGCAAAGCTTTCCCCCCCCTTTGTGGTGCCTTGGCCGTGGGGTACCCCCCCCCCTAGCCTAGTTGTTTTCGTATAATACCCTTTGTTGTGGTATAGAAATACTCTCCTAAGTATTGTTATAATGTCCAAAATACTTTAGCCCAAATACCTTGTAGTACTTTCCAAAGTACTTTGTACGAAAAACCCGGAAAATACGATTATACTTTCCTTAGCCTCTACACGAAACCCTAAGGAAAATCTTCACCCGTTGTTGAAGTATGGAGTAGAAGTTGCGTAGAACTTCTAAGGGTTGTTTGGAGCGGATTGGAGCACTCGGAGGAGGAGCTAAACCTTGCTCAGGAGCGACTTTAAACTCGGATAATTTTTGGGCTTATCGAGGTAAATATCTTGTCCCCCTATTGTAATTGGAAATTACTTAAGTGTTGAATATATAGTGTTATATACTATATATAGAACTGAACTTAGTATTATGGCAATGTCTTTTGACTTAAGCCTGAAGAATGAAGAATTGAACAGTAATCACATAGAAGGATAATAAAGAGAAGAACTGACGTGTAATTACCTAGGGTTGTATTCTGATGAGACTTATGTAGCATTCTTGTGTAGTAGAATTGTACGCGTCAGGTTAGGCGTGTTAACCCCTGGTTGGCTTGGTAGCCGACCTCGATAGAAGGAGAGATTTCTGTTGTTGCGGGAGAGTCTTTGAATTTTCTGTAGAAAGATGGGAACGTGTGTTTAAGATTTAATAGACATTTGTGGCCTTTATAGGTGAAAGTACTAAGAGTAGCGTATTCTACTCGAGGAGTGGAAAGGGCTAGCAAGGTTGTAGTACTTGGAGCATTTTGCTTATTGTCGTTAAATCGTCGCGAGGTATGTGAACCTCTTCCTATCTCTTATAGCATGATATGTGTGAACTATGTAGTACGGTAGACGTACATGTGTTAACTGTGTTTGATTGTTTTTAAAACATAAAGTGTTATAACGGCTTTATGGGAAGTTGGTTATAACAGCTTTATGTAGGTAAGAAAATACTTTGTGGTATTAAAAGGTAACTGATGTGAATTATAACTGGCTAGTTATAATAAAGAACTTGATGTATTTCAAAAGATTTCTAAATCGTTTTGAAGGGAGAGTAACACTTGGTTTTAAAGGTTTTAAAAAGAGTTATACTAGCTTGACGGGGAGTTAGGTATAATGTCTTAAGAAAGGTAAAGAAAATGGTTTACTGATGCTAGAAGTTAAGAGACTTGATCTTATGAGATAAGAGACTTAACTTATTTGTTTTAAATGTGAATGTTTGTGTGAAACCTCATTCGTGAGTAATGAGTACTTGGTTTTATTTAAAGGATAATGTTTCTCGATTTGAATCGAATGTGTATCGACAGACCACTGCAGCGTTAATAAAGGAAAATGTATTGAATAATGATGAATTGTATTAAAACCAGTAGAAACCTCCATCTGCATAGAAACTAAGATGAGACAAAATGATATTACATTTTCTAGATCATGGCTTTCTTTGTAATAAGAATGTTGTAAACAAGAATAACCTACTCTCACGTGAGACTTATATTACTCAATTGTTCTAAACGGAACCAAGTGATTAAGTTTATGAATTATGAAACCATTTGAAAATGAGAAGCTTGAGTAATTGAAACTAGGCAAACTGGAACTTAGGAAAAGAATGTTGTTACTTGATTTTGAAAAGGAATGTGGGTTGGTCATTCTAATACTACGAATTGTCGGGTGACTTTGATAAGTAATGGATCTCTTTTAAAGAATTTAACGTACGTAGTACTTTAGGGTTGAAACCCGGACTTTGGCATAAAATGAAGGTACTTTGAGTGATGTGAAACTTGCCTATGCTTGTTGTGGTGAAACATTCCTATGCTTGTTGTTGTGAAACTTGCCTATGCTTGTGATGATAGCCTTTGTTGTGCAAGTGTGGTGTTTACGTGTTCTGGCGTCTCGATAGAGGCGATTGGTAGTTGAGGTTTCTTCTTGTTCGGCTGGGTATCCGGTGGTCGGCTCTCGTACTGCCGTCGTGGTGATTCGGCCTTGGTACTGGTAGTCACCCTCGACTTGCCGTTCGATATAGTGACGAAGTTTCGTGATCTGACCTTGGTCCGGTGGTCACCCTCGTACTTGCCGGTCACCGCGTGGCCGGCCTTGGTATCCGTAGTCGGCTCGCACTTGCCGTGTCGGCCGTGTTTTGGTTGCATTGTATTATTGGTACGGTCGGATCTGGTAGTTATACTTGTCTGCACGGTTTTATAACACGTGGGACATGGTGTTCATGTATAATCCTTGGTATTGTTATATCATAAAGCTGCCGGTGAGGAAGAAATTCCACGCACGCAGTGATAATTTGGAGCGTGAGTCCTGTCTTGATATCGGTTATATGTTATATATCGTAGTTTGGTCATCATACATGTCTCGCTTTATATAGACTATTATGATTTCATTTACTGATGTTGTGATTTCACATACTTAGTACTGTTATCTTGACCTCCTTGAAGTGCGTTCATCCGCAGTAAAAGGTACATCATTGTCGATCCGCTTTTAGGATCACCTTTCAGCGTATTGAAAGCTCAGTTCCTTGGAGGCTTATCTTTTGGTATGTTACCACGAGTGCAGTAGATGCTTATACATTCGGGGTATGGCGGGCCCTGTCCGTCATAGTTGTTGTAAATCTTAAGTGCAGCCTTTGTTGTGGGCGGGGTTGTAAAAGATTAAACTGTTCGGGTTTTATGTATATCTGAAGGCAAGCTTTTTTTGGTTGGCCTGTTTATTTATTATATCTCTTGTTTCATGATTCATGTTTTATTTTTCCGCTGGTTTTCTCTGATGTTGTATCACTAGGGTGCCCGGGGTAAGGCACCAGTAATGGGCCCGGGTTCGGGGCGTTACAAAGTGGTATCAGAGCAGTTAATCCTCGGAAAGTGTCTACAGACCGTGTCTAGTAGAGTCTGGATTATCGGTGTGTTGTGCACCACATCTATAATCAGGAGGCTATAGGACATTTAGGATTGGTTTCCATTCTTCTCATTCTGAGTTCGTGGATGCGTTCGATCAGAATCAGTTCGTGAAGGCCGGGAATGGCCTTAGGGGAAATCGAGGATAGTGAGATGACCAAGTTTGGAGGTAGTGACTCCAAGGGTTGGAAACGAGCGTTGTGAAGTGTGGTGCGGATACTAGAACGAGTTCGAGTGTTCGTGGCGAGTACTACGAGAAAGGGAAAAGTGAGCGTATGTTTTGTGGCGGTGTGGCATGATTGTTTTAAATGCGTATAGCGGTGAAGACTATCTCGGCGCTGTTGTTTTGAGACCTTGAAGGAACATTCGGGATGAATGTTTCTAAGGGGGGATGAATGTTATACCCCGTATTTCCAGATGTATGTACGTGAGGGCGTACGTATTAATTTTTTTTGCCTTAAGAATTGGCTTTGGTTCGAAATTTGGGCACAAGTGCCGAATAGAGTCGTTTTACGGCGAAGCGTTTCCCACGACTACGTTGGAAAAATTCCGGCTATGTCATTTAGTATTTTGCGGATTTTTAGGCGGCGGAACATTTTTGGACCAACGGGAGGTGACACTTGTCACCTCGTTGGAGCAAAGAGGAGGCTTGGCCTTGGCCGATTGGTCCCTCCTTTTGTGCCTTGTTTGTGGCTTGTTTTGTGGAGTGTTTTGTGGAGTGTTTTGTGGGTGCACTTGGCTTGATCTTGGCCTTACACTTGCCTAACACATGGATGGATCTTGGCCATTGGTTGGCCTTTGCTTGGCCTATAAATAGCTCCCCTTTGTGAAGACTTTCTTCATCCACAAATTGCCTAAGTCTTGAAGTTCTCTTCCTCCCTCCCTTGTGAAATTCGTCCACCACACCCCTTTCCCCCTTTGTGGTGCCTTGGCCGTGGGGTACCCCCCCCCCTAGCCTAGTTGTTTTCGTATAATACCCTTTGTTGTGGTATAGAAATACTCTCCTAAGTATTGTTATAATGTCCAAAATACTTTAGCCCAAATACCTTGTAGTACTTTCCAAAGTACCCTTTGTCTGAAAAACCGGAAAATACGATTATACTTTCCTTAGCCTCTACACGAAACCCTAAGGAAAATCTTCACCCGTTGTTGAAGTATGGAGTAGAAGTTGCGTAGAACTTCTAAGGGTTGTTTGGAGCGGATTGGAGCACTCGGAGGAGGAGCTAAACCTTGCTCAGGAGCGACTTTAAACTCGGATAATTTTTGGGCTTATCGAGGTAAATATCTGGTACACATATTGTAATTGGTATTTACTTAAGTGTTGAATTTATAGTGTTATATACTATATATAGAATGAACTTAGTATTATGGCAATGTCTTTTGACTTAAGCACGAAGAATGAAGAATTGAGCGATAATCACATAGAAGGATAATAAAGAGAAGAATCGACGTAATTACCTAGGGTTGTATTCTGATGAGACTTATGTAGCATTCTTGTGTAGTAGAATTATGCAGCGTCCGGTTAGGCGTGTTAACCCCACGGTTGGCTTGGTAGCCGACCTCGATAGAGGAGGAGATTTCTGTTGCGGGGAGAGTCTTTAAATTTTACGTAGAAAGATGGGAACGTGTGTTTAAGATTTAATAGACATTTGTGGCCTTTATAGGTGAAAGTACTAAGAGTAGCGTATTCTCGAGGAGTGGAAAGGCTAGCAAGGTTGTAGTACTTGGAGCATTTTGCTTATAGTCGTTAAATCGTCGCGAGGTATGTGAACCTCTTCCTATCTCTTATAGCATGATATGTGTGAACTATGTAGTACGGTAGACGTACATGTGTTAACTGTGTTTGATTGTTTTTAAAACATAAAGTGTTATAACGGCTTTATGGGAAGTTGGTTATATGACTTTATGTAGGTAAGAAAATACTTTGTGCAATTAAAAGTTAACTGATGTGAATTATAACTGGCTAGTTATAATAAAGAACTTGATGTATTTCAAAAGATTTCTAAATCGTTTTGAAGGGAGAGTAACACTTGGTTTTAAAGGTTTTAAAAAGAGTTATACTAGCTTGACGGGGAGTTAGGTATAATGTCTTAAGAAAGGTAAAGAAAATGGTTTACTGATGCTAGAAGTTAAGAGACTTGATCTTATGAGATAAGAGACTTAACTTATTTGTTTTAAATGTGAATGTTTGTGTGAAACCTCATTCGTGAGTAATGAGTACTTGGTTTTATTTAAAGGATAATGTTTCTTGATTTGGAAATCGAGAATGTGTATCGACAGGACCAACTGCAGCGTTAATAAAGGAAAATGTATTGAATAATGATGAATTGTATTAAAACCAGTAGAAACCTCCATCTGCATAGAAACTAAGATGAGACAAAATGATATTACATTTTCTAGATCATGGCTGCTGTAATAAGAATGTTGTAAACAAGAATAACCTACTCTCACGTGAGACTTATATTACTCAATTGTTCTAAACGGAACCAAGTGATTAAGTTTATGAATTATGAAACCATTTGAAAATGAGAAGCTTGAGTAATTGAAACTAGGCAAACTGGAACTTAGGAAAAGAATGTTGTTACTTGATTTTGAAAAGGAATGTGGGTTGGTCATTCTAATACTACGGGTATCGGGTGACTTTGATAAGTAATGGATCTCTTTTAAAGAATTTAACGAGCGTAGTACTTTAGGGTTGAAACCCGGACTTTGGCATAAAATGACGGTACTCTGAGTGATGTGAAACTTGCTATGCTTGTTGTGGTGAAACATTCCTACGCTTGTTGTTGTGAAACTTGCCTATGCTTGTGATGATAGCCTTTGTTGTGCAAGTGTGGTGTTTCGTATTACGCGTCTCTCGATAGAGGGCCGATTGGTAGTTGAGGTTTCTTCTTGCTCGGCCGGGTATCGGTGGTCGGCTCGTACTGCCGTCTGCCTTGATTCGGCCTTGGTACACGGTAGTCGACCCTGACTTGCCGATTCAGTATAGTGACGAAGTTTCGTGATCTGACCTTGGTCCCCGGTGGTCACCCTCGTACTTGCCGGTCGGCTGCGTGACCGCCTTGGTATCCGATGGTCGGCTCTCGCGCTTGCCGTGACGGCCGTGTTTTGGTTGCATTGTATTATTGGTACGGTCGGATCGGTAGTTATACTTGTCTGACGGTTTTATAACAGGTGGGACATGGTGTTCATGTATAATCCTTGTTATTATTATATCATAAAGCTAGCGATGAGGAAGAAATTCCACGCACGAGTGATAATTTGGAGGCGTGAGTCCTCTGTCTTGATATCGGTTATATGTTATATACTGTAGTTTGGTCATCATACATGTCTCCTGCTTTATATAGACTATTATGATTTCATTTACAGTATTTGACAGTTTCACATACTTGGTACCTGTTGTACTGACCTCCTTCGGGGGGCTGCGTTCATGCCGCAGGTAAAAGGTACATCGGCTGTCGATCCCCGCTTTTAGGATCACCTTTCAGCGTATTGGAAAGCTCCGTTCCTTCGGAGGCTTATCTTTTGGTATGTTACCCTGAGTCTGTAGATGCTTATACATTCAGGGGTATGGCGGGGCCCTGTCCCGTCATAGTTGTTGTAAATCTTAGAGGTGCAGTAATCCTTTGTTGTGGCGGGGTTGTAAAAGGATTAAACTGTTCGGGTTTTATGTATATACTGAAGGCAACTGTTTTGGTTGGCCTGTTTATTTATTATATCTCTTGTTTCATGATTCATGTTTTATTTTTCCGCTGGTTTTCTCTGATGTTGTATCACTAGGGTGCCCGGGGTAAGGCACCAGTAATGGGCCCGGGTTCGGGGCGTTACAGTTCACACAAGGTACCTTCTACTATATGATTAACAAGATCGGGTTTTTATCCCCAAAGTACTTCATACATTAACTCTTTAAAAGATACGTTACTTTCACAATACCCGTAGTATACGAAAATAGAGTGATTATCTTTTTAAGGTAAATCAATTACTTATCTTTGTAAAATCAAGTAGCAACATTCTTTTCCAATGTTCAAGTTTGCCTAATTTCCAATGTTCAAGTTTCTCATTTTAGAACGGTTTCGTAGTTCATAGTCTTATTCATTTAAGAATATAATTCTCCTTTAAACAATCTGAGAAACCTAAGCCTCCTATGTGAGTAGGATATTCTTGTTTATAACAATCTTATTACAGCAGCCATGATCTAGGAAATATCATTTTGTCTCATCTTAGCTTCTATGCAGATGGAGGTTTCTACTGGTTTTATTAGTACTTAATTAGTCAAAACATTTCCTTTTATTAACGCTGCAGTGGTTTGTCGATACGTTCCGATTTAGAAATCAAGAAAACATTCTTAAGCCGTTATACCTAACTTCCCATAAAGCTAGTATAACTCTTAAGTTTTCAAAAACCAAGTATTACTTCTTCAAAATGATTCAAAAATCTTTTGAAATACTTCAAGTTCTTTATTAACACATAACAAGCCGCTTATAGTTCAAATCGATTACCTTTTAAAACCACATGTATTTTCTTACCGACATAAAGTTGTTATAACCAACTTCCCATAAAGCCGTTATAACACTTTATGTTTTAAACCACTCAAACACATTTAGCACGTATGCGTCGACCGTACTACATAGTTCACACATATCATGCTAGAAGAGATAGGAAGAGGTTCACATACCTCGCGACGAGTATCGACTAATAGCAAAACGCTCCAAGTACTTCCAACTGTCGGCTACTCCTTAAGCCACGTAGATCGCGCCACGTAGTACATCAACCTATAAGGCCACAAGGCGCTTTATTAACATTTAGATCTCATCGTAGAACATTCTCGAAAATTCGAAAGACTTCTCCCCATGGCGTAAATCTCCTCTCTATCGAGGCTACCAAAGCCAACCGGGGTTATACATCTAACCCTAACGGTACAATTCTACTCCACGGTACTACTACAAGTCATGTAATACAACCCTATGTAATTACGATTCAAGATTTTCTTTAAATTCAGCTTAAGTCGCAAGACATTGCCGTAAGTATTATTCAGCTTAAGTCAAAAGACATTGCCGATAACTATGTTCAGTTCTATTATATAGTATACTTCAACTATATATTCAAGCAATCATGTAATTTCCAATTACAATAGAGGGACAAGATAATTACCTCGATAAGCCCATAATTATCCTAGTTTAAATGTCGATCCTGAGCAATCGTTTAGCTCCAACTCCGTGCGCTCCAACCCGCTCCAAACCACCCTTAGAAGTTCTAACCAACTTCTACACAATACCCCAACTGACTATGGAGATTTCCCTAGGGTTTCGGTTTTGTGACTGACGGGAAGTATAATAGTATTTCTGGGCTTTTCGTATAGGTATAACCTTAGAATACAACAAGGTATATGGCTAAGGTAATTTGGGCATTATAACAATACTTTTGAGAGTATTTCTACACCACTAAGGGGGGTACCTCACGAGAACACCCCAAGGTAGGGGGGGTGTGCTCTCGGCCGAAGGCCACTGGAGGGGGAAAGTACCCTCTCGCCACTAGGCCTCACGAAAGGAGGGAGCTCACGGCTAGAGCACAAGAAAGGGAGGAAGGCTTTCAAGACTTGGTGATTTTTGGAATGGAAGAAGTCTTCAAGCTTAGGGGTATTTAGAGCAAAACCAAAGGCCAACCAATGGCCAAGATCAAGCCATGTGCAAGGCAAGTGTAAGGCCAAGATCAAGCCATGTGCACCTAACCCTACTCCACAAAACACTCCACAAAACAAGGCACAAAACAAGGCACAATTCAAGGCCATAAAGTGGCCCATTTCGCCAAGGGTTGCCGCCCTTGCTTCCAATGTGAGGTGACACATGTCACCCTCCCGTTGGTCCAAAATGTTTCGTCTCGGAAAAATCCGCAAAAATTAAAAATGACATAGCGGAAATTCCCTACGAAGTCGTGGAAAACGCTTTCGTCGAAAAACGACTCAAAACGTGTTGTGAACAAAATTAATTCGGCCAAGCCTTAGTACAAGTTTCAAATTTTCTGCGACGTCCCTACGCATACTCGGAAATACGGTATAACGGTATGCTCCAGGATTGATCATTCGGGTGTTTAGCCCGACGGGGATTCCCTATGCGGTCTGTTGAGACTATGCGGTCTTTTGAGGCTATGCGGGCTGCGGGAGCCTAGGCGGATGCCGGGGGTTGGCTGCCCCTGATGCGAGGAATACCTCATGCGGGTCTGTGTGTGACCTATGCGGACTGCGGAAGTCCAGGACTAGGCACGCAGAATGATACTATGGGCGATTGGCCTTGCTTCGATCATTCGCGGCCTAGAATAGACTGCATGCTTTTCCTATTTCTGTTGTTGTTTGTGATGTGGCACTATGTGCAATTGAACTGATTGTATTTGTGAAAAGGTTTTAAATACTTTGATTTCGTTTCAGTTCTTTATAGTTTCACATACTTGGTACCTGTTGTACTGACCTCCTTCGGGGGGCTGCGTTCATGCCGCAGGTAAAGGCAAGCAGGTGCTAGATCCACATCCTTAGGATCCTTTGCGTTGGTGTCAGGAGCTCCATCTTCTCCGGAGGCTTTACTTTTGGGTATGATCTCCCTGTTGTAGATAGTTTTGTACAGTCAGGGTATGGCGGGGCCCTGTCCCGCCATAGTTGTATATTTTCCTTAGAGGTCTGTAGTCATGTATGCAGTTTGGATGTAATCACGAACCATGTTTTTATATATATATATGCCGAAAGGCGACGTTTTCTCACATAACTGTGTCTTATTTTACAAACTGTTTCATGTCTTGTTTTATATTTCCGCTGATTACTCTGATGTATGACTACTTGGGTGCCCCGGTAAGGCACCAGTCACGGGCCCCGGAATGGGTCGTGACATTAGTCTTTACCAACTCCTGGTAATCTAAAATCATTCTACGCAACACGCGTCTGACCCTCATACATAACTCCGTATAGATGTATGTCACAATACCAACTATACTATAATCATTACCAACCTGGATACGCAATCCACGTAGTCCTTTCTGGGTCACTGCTGCCTTTCTCGTAGCTGCAATAAACATAACTCGTTAGGGAGAGACGACCCTAACAACACAGCACTATCGCACGATCTCAGAGTGAGAAGAATGGAAACCAAATCCTAAATGTCCTGCAGCCTCCTGATTATAGATGTGGTGCACAACACACCGATAATCAAGACTCTACTAGACACGGTCTGTAGACACTTTCCGAGGACTAATCGCTTCGATACCACTTTTGTCACGACGACCCGGCGCATCGGTGCCTACACCGGGCACCCTTCTAATCATACAACATAATAAACTGCGGAAGATAAATAACACCTTTTTAAAAAAAAAACTAAGGCCAAGCCGATAAGGCTGCCATAACATAAAAATTACCCGAAAGGGTCTACACTGTTTAACAATGTCAAACAACTCTAGCCACTGATTTACGATGAATACGCACTCTAAGATTTGAACAAATACTATGGCGGGACAAGGCCCCGTACCACGAATATACATAGCCATGACAACTCCGGAACATTGGAGCCATCTCAAAATGCTGAACCAGGATCCTAAGCTCGCGGATCCACAACTGTGTACCTAAACCTGCGGACATGAACGCAGCCCCCCGAAGGGGGTCAGTACAACAGGTACCGAATATGGAACAGAAAATAAGGTACAGTAACAAATCATAACTGTACAAAAGAATGACAGGGGCAAGTATAAAAAGGGTACATACCAGATCCTACCGTGTCATTACCATCTCGTGAACTTAATCGTACTTTATTATCTTTTCCCATTTTTCAATAAAAGTTATAGTCACTTTCTTACGTACATACTTAGGGAAAAATCGTCAAGTTCATTACCATATATCTTACTTATCTTTCATAACATAATCCGGCCCTTTATGGAGGGGCGCATATACTACCCGACCCAATCTGGGACGCGATCAAGTCACACAAATATCAAAGTGTGCCCGTGGAATCCCCCATCACTGCCGACAGTCATAAGTGTAAAATATAACCACGTGACGCGCCCGTGGCATCCCACCTCACTGTCGGCGTACACATACACAATACATATATATATCTCCTGCCCGTGGAATCCCACATCACTGCCGACAGCCGTAGGTGTAACATATAACCATGTGACGCGCCCGTGGCATCCTACCTCACTGTCGGCGTACACATATACAACATATATATATATATATATAACGTGGCCGCATGTGTCACGCCCCGAACCCCGGGACCGTGACTGGTGCCCTACCTGGGCACCCTTCTACCTTAACAACTAAGTAACTGCGGAATTTAAATAACACCATATTTTTTTTTTTTTAAACCAACATACGTACAAGGGAAAAGCCGACAAGGCTGCCATATAATATACATGAAAAGACACTACATCGTACATGAGTCCAATCCCACATATGAGTACAGACCTCTAAGAGTTATACTGAACTATGACGGGACAAGGCCCCGCCGTACCCATAACCGTACAAAAGCACATCGGAAGGAACTATACCAAAAGATAAACTCTGAGCAGGAGCTATCCAAAACTACGGCGGTCCTACACCCGATCACCAAACAACATACCTAAACTCATGCGGCATGAACGCACTTCAAGGAGGTCAAGATGCGAAGAATGTACCAAGTATGTGAAATAAGTATTGTAATGAAATCATAATCTAAGCAAAGCGAGACATGTATGATAGCCAACCTACAGTACACAACACATAAGCAGTCATAACAAGTCAGGGACGCATGCCCTCAAGTCATTTCTAAAATATAACCATGGGTCTCACACCCACAATATCAATCATGCCCGTGGAATCCTTCCTCACTGCCGGCAGTCCATGACATTGTATAACTGTTACACCCCGTAACTCCAGGACTTGTATAAGAGAATGTACGCAAGTGTCACGACCCGATCCCGGGCCCGTGACTGGTGCCTTACCCCGGGCACCCTAGTGATACAACATCAGAGAAAATCAGCGGAAATAAAAACTTTAAATATTAAACAAGAGATATGAATAAAAACAGGCCAACCAAAACGGTTGCCTTCTTGCATATATACAGAAATTTTTTGAACAGTTACATCCTTACAAACCCTGCCCACAACAGTACTACAGACCTCTAAGAATGTAACAACAACTATGACGGGACAGGGCCCCGCCATACCCCTGAATGTACAAGAACCTACTACTCAGGAAAACATACCAAAAGATAAGCCTCCGGAGAAACGGGGCTTCCCAATACGCTGAACTGTGATCCTAAGAGCGAGGATCAACAACCGGTGTACCTCTACCTGCGACATGAACGCACTTCAAGGAGGTCAAGATAGGTACCAAGTATGTGAAACCGAAAATCAAAATGAAATCATAATAGTCTAAATAAAATGTAAGACATATATGATAACAAAACTACGATTCCACAGATAAAAGTAGTCATGTCAAGTCGTGACTCACGCCTCAAGGTCATCCTCATGCCCGTGGAACTCATTCTCACCGTCAGCCTAGGTATAAGTCATGCGATACGTGTAGCATGTCTCGGCCCATCTCATGGACTCGAGGTGAAATCGTATGGAATACATTCCCGGTCCATCTCATGGACTCGGTATCAAATCAAGTGGTATACATTCTCGGTTCATCCCATGAATGCGGTGTCGCATGAAATACATTCCCGGTCCATCTCATGAACGCGGTGTCGAGTGAAATACATTCCCGGTTCATCCCATGAACGCGGTGTCGTGTGGAATACATTCCCGGTTCATCCCATGAACGCGGTGTCGGGTGAAATACATTCTCGGTTCATCCCATGAACGCGGTGTCGTGTGAAATACATTCCCGATCCATCTCATGGACGCGGTATCGAGTGAAATACATTCCCGGTTCATCCCATGAACGCGGTGTCGTGTGAAATACATTCCCGGTCAATCTCATGGACGCGGTATCGAGTGAAATACATTCCCGGTTCATCCCATGAACGCGGTGTCGTGTGAAATACATTCCCGGTCCATCTCATGGATGCGGTATCGAGTGAAATATATTCCCGGTTCATCCCATGAACGCGGTGTCGAGTGAAATACATTCTCGGTCCATCTCATGGATGCGGTATCGAGTGAAATACATTCCCGGTCCATCTCATGGACACGGTATCAAATCAGGTGGAATACATTCCCGGTTCATCCCATGAACGCGGTGTCGTGTGGTCATAACATTTAAACGCTCTTTTAAGACAGATTAAGGTAATACCATATTTTTCTTTTAAAACAACTAAGGTAACATTATGCCCTTCTTTTTAAACCAAAACACTCTCCTTCTTAATGTCAAGTAACAACATTCTTTTCCAAAAGTTCAAGTTTGCCTAATTTCAAATATTCACATTTCTTATTTTCGAAAGGTTTCATAGTTCATAGTCGTAATCTTTTAATAACATAATTCTCCTTTTAAAACAGTTGAGTAATATATGCCTTATGTGTGAGTAGGTTATTCTTGTTTATAACAATCTTATTAAAGCAGCCATGATCTAGGAAATGTAATATCATTTTGTCTCATCTTAGCTTCTATGTAGATGGATGTTTCTACTGGTTTTAATAATACTTAATTAGTCAATACATTTCCCTTTATTAACGCTGCAGTGGTTTGTTCGATACTTATTCTGATTTCCGAAATCAGTAAAACCTTATTCCTTTTTAAAAACCAAGTACCCATTACTCACGAATGAGGTTTCACACTTTTTAACAAAATTCATATTAATATAATTAAGTCAAGTCTCTTATCTTTTAAGATCAAGTCTCTTAACTTCTAAAATCAGTAAACCATTCTCTTTTACCTCTCTTAAGTCGTTATACCTAACTTCCCATAAAGCTAGTATAACTCTTAAGCTTTTAAAACCAAGTATTACTCTTCTTTCAAAAACGATTCTTAATTCTTTTGAAATACTTCAAGATTCTTATTATTAGACTCAAGTCAAAAGACATCGCAGTAAAACCACGTTCAGTTAACACACGTACGTCTATCGTACTATATATATTATTTTTAAAATATCATGCTCAAGAGGATAGGAAGAATCACATACCTCGCGACGATTATCGACTATTAGCAAATAGCTCCAAAGTACTGTAATCCTGTTAGCCTTTTCCACCCTTCGAGTAGAATACGCTACCCGCAGTACTTCAACTTATAACGGTCATACAAGTCTATCAACGTCTAGACTACTCTGTAAAATAATTCTAGATACATATTCCTTTATTCTACGGAAAATCAAGACTTCACCCGCCAAACTACACAAGTCATCAGTAAATACAAATCTATGTAAATCTGATTCGGTCTTCTTCTTTAATATTCTTCTGATGTGATTTCCATTCAATTCTCTTCTTTATACCATCCTTATATACGTCTTATACTCATTTCTATACTACTACAGTATGTAATTTCCAATTCTGATAGAAGACGATAGTATTTACCTCGATAAGCCCAAAATTATCCAAGTTTTAATGTCGATCCTGAGCAATGTTTAGCTCCTATTCTGAACGCTCCAACCCGCTCCAAACAACCCTTAGAAGTTCTACACAACTTCTACTTAACACTTCAACCGACTATGAAGATTTTCCTTAGGGTTTCGTTTTTGTGACTGAAGGGAAGTATAATAGTATTTCTGGGCTTTTAGTATAGGTGTTGTCACGACCCGAACCCGGGCCCGTGACTGGTGCCTTACCCCGGGCACCCAAGTAGCCATACATCAGAGTAATCAGCGGAACATAAAGACAATACATGAAACCAGTGTAATAAGACAGTGAAATAAGCAGACAGGCTAACCAAAAACGGTTACCTTCAGTATATATATAAATAACAACTCTTTCAACATGAACAGTTTAATCCTTTTTACAAACCGCCTACTGGCAGATTACTACTGGACCTCTAAGAATGATACGACAACAATGGCGGGACGGGGCCCCGCCAAACCCCGAATGTAAACACTTACGGCGACGGGGACTATACCACCGATAAGCCTCCAAGAAACGGAGCTTCCCAAACGCAAAGCTGACCACGAGCTAGGATCAACGGCGGTGTACCTTTACTGCGGCATGAACGCAGCCCCAAGGAGGTCGATCTAACAATTGCAAGTATGTGAAATCAAAATAAATCGTAAATGAAATCATAGTAGTCTATATAAAGCGGAGACATGTATGATAACCAAAATACGATTCACAATAAATAAGCAATCATGTCAAGTCGGGGACTCACGCCTCAAAGTTATCACAATAAAACTGCGGGTCAAATGCGAAGGCATAGCGAACTACTAAGACCCGGTACCAAAAATACCACAAAGCGTATCTCGAGGTCTTTCTATCGCGCACCACGTGTCACGACCGAACCGGGCCGTGGTCGTGCCTTACCCCGGGCACCCTAGTGATACAACATCAGAGAAAATCAGCGGAAATAAAAACATGAACATGAATTAAGAGAAAAGATAAATAAACAGGCTAACCAAAACAGTTGCCTTCATCAAATATACATAAATACCCGAACAGTTATCCTTTTTACAAACCCTGCCCACAACAGTGCTACAGACCTCTAAGATTTTACAACCTCTATGACGGGACAGGGCCCCGCCATACCCCTGAATGTATAAGCATCTACAGACTCAGGGTAACATACCAAAAGATAAGCCTCCGAAGGAACGGAGCTTTCCAATACGCTGAAAGGTGATCCTAAAAGCGGGGATCGACAGCCGATGTACCTTTTACCTGCGGCATGAACGCAGCCCCCCGAAGGAGGTCAGTACAACAGGTACCAAGTATGTGAAACTGTAAAATACTGTAAATGAAATCATAATAGTCTATATAAAGCAGGAGACATGTATGATAACCAAACTACAGTTCACAACATAGAAGCGATGTATCAGTCGAGGACTCACGCCACAAAGTCATCCTCACGCCCGTGGAACTCCTTCCTCACCGCGGCGATCTAGGTACAAATCATGTGATACGTATAATGTGTCTCGGCCCATCTTATGGACCCAATATAGAAAAGGGTGGAATACATTCTGGTTCATCCATGAACCGTGGTCGAGTGGAACACATTCGGATGAACCGGTAGTCAAGTGAAATACATTCCGGATGAACGGTCCTCAAGTGAAATACATTCGGATGAACGGTCCTCAAGTGAAATACATTCCGGATGAACCGTAATCAAGTGAAACACATTCGGATGAACCGTAGTCGAGTGAAATACATTCGGATGAACCGTGTCAAGTGATATACATTCGGATGACCGGTAGTCAAGTGGTATACATTCGGATGAACCGTGAGTCGAGTAGAACACAATACTTACACAACAAGGCTATCACACGTAACATGGTCAAGTTTCATAACAACAAGTATAAGCAAGTTACACACGACTCAAGGTACTTTCATTTTATATCAAAGTCGGATTTTAACCTTAAAGTACTACGTCCGTTAAATTCCTTTTAAGATCCATTTCTTTTACAAAGGTCACCCGATACCCGTAGTATAAAAATAGAGTGACTAACATTGTTAAGTAAACCAAAATGCTTTCCTTTGTAAAATCAAGTAACAACCTTATTTTCCAAACGTTCAAGTTTGCCTAATTTCGAATGCTCAAGTTTCTCATTTTAGAAAAAGGTTTCGTAGTTCATAATTTTAGTCCTTTAAAACATAATTCTCCTTTAAACGTTTTGAGAAACCTATGTCTTATAAGTGAGTAGGCTATTCTTGTTTATAATCAATCTTATTAAGCAGCCATGATCTAGGAAATGTAATATCATTTTGTCTCATCTTAGCTTCTATGCGGATGGAGGTTTCTACTGGTTTTAATAATACTTCTTTAGTCAATACATTTTCCTTTTATTAACGCTGCAGTGGTTTGTCGATACACATTCTGATTTCCGAAATCAGTAAAACATTCTTAAGCCGTTATACCTAACTTCCCATAAAGCTAGTATAACTCTTAAGCTTTCAAAACCCAAGTAATACTCATTCTTTCAAAACGATTCATAAATCTTTTGAAATGCTTCAAGTTCTTTATTAACGCATATCAAGTCAGTTATTATTCAAATCAGTTACCTTTTAAAAACCACAAAGTATGTGCTTATCCACATAAAGCTATTATAACCAACTTCCCATAAAGCCGTTATAACACTTTATGTTTTACATCAATCAAATACATTTAGCACATGTACGTCTACCGTACTACATAGTTCACACATATCATGCTAGAACAGATAGGAAGAGGTTCACATACCTCGCGACGATTATCGACTAATAGCAAAACGCTCCAAGTACCTCAAACCGTCGGCGACACTCTCGATCAGCAGATCACTCCACACGCGATCACTACAACCTATAGAGGCCACAAAGCGCCTATTAATACCTTTAGATCCCGGCGTAGAATATTCTACGAAAATTTGGCACACCTCCCCATGGCGTAAATCTCCTCTCTATCGAGGCCGCCTACCAAGCCAACCAGGGGGTTAACACGCCCGACGGGCGTGTACAATTCTACTACGGCAATGCTACACAAGTCTCATGTCTGATACCCTATGTAATTCTGATTCAGTTCTCTTATTTAAATTCGGTCTTAAGTCGCAAGACATTGCTGTAAGTATTATTGAGCTTAAGTCAAAAGACATTGCGCATAATTATAATGTTCATTCTATATATAGTATACTTCAACTATATATTCCTACAACATGTAATTTCCAATTACAATGAAGGTCAAGAATGTTTACCTCGATAAGCCCAAAATTATCCGAGTTTATATGTCGTTCTGAACAAGGTTTAGCTCCTACTAAATGCGCTCCAAAACGCTCCAAGAAACCCTTAGAAGTGTCTACACAACTTCTACTTAATACTTCAACTACGGTGAAGATTTTCCTTAGGGTTTCGTTTAGTGGCTAAATGAAATTATAATAGTATTTTCAGGTCTTCGTATAAAGGGTACTTTGGAAAGTACTACAAGGTATTTGGCTAAAGTATTTTGGGCATTATAACGATACTTGTAGAATACATTTCTACCAAGGGGGGGGGGGTAGTATTTTGACTAGCACAACTAGGCTAGGGGGGGGTTGCTCTCGGCTAGAGCCACTAGGCGGGGGCTCGTGAGGGCCTTGAGAGGGAGAGGGGTCGTGTTTGGACGAGAACAAGGATCAGGGAGAGGGAGGGATTTTCAAGACTTAGACAATTTTTGGATGAAGAAGTTCATCAACTAAGGGGGGTATTTATAGGTCAAGTGAAGGCCAACCAATGGCCAAGATGAAGACAAGTGTGGTGCAAGTGTAGGGCTAGATTTAAGCCAAGTGCACCTTATCCATCTACCACAACAACTTGCACAAAATATCCTACCTAACCCCACTCACCAATTCGTCCAAATTGCCGTCCCACTCCATCGATGTGAGGTGACACTTGTCACCTCCCGTTGGTCCAAAATGTTTCGTCTCTCGGAAAAATCCAAAAATTATAAACGACATAGCGGAAATTCCCTACGAAAGTGTGAAAACGTTTCGTCGAAAAACGACTCTAACCGTGTTGTGCACAAAAGAATTCGCGAAGCCTAAAGAAGTTCGAAAATTTCTACGCACGTCCCCACGTACATACTGAAATACGGGTATAACATTCTCCTCGCTTAGAAACATTCGTCGAATGTTCCTTCTCAAGCGGATAACGATAAAGTTCTTCTAATAAGTTGCCAACGCCACAACTGGCCACTAAACAACATATGCACGCAAATACTTATATCCAAGTCCACGAGAAAACACCTCTAACATCACAAACTTTTGTCACTTTGCCGCGAGGTTCTAGTGTCACTCCGGCGACCCAACAAACGGTACCGGACTGCATGCGATTCCTGAGGTCTAAAATATACATCCTTCGCACCTTCTCCCTTTACAAGAAATGATCGTATCTATGCTCGCAATACATGCTCGCCTCTACCCTTACTCGTCGTACTCTTCTCGAACTCTTGAACTCTTTTAGCATACGTACCACACGTTAGTTTAAACTTGGAGTCACTACCTCCCAACTTGGTCATCCTATTAGCCTCGATCTTCCTTAAGGCTATTCCCGGCCTTCACGATCTACTTCTGGTCGAACGTATCCACGAACTCATACGATGGTCATCAAAACTTGGGCCTAGCACCCTGGTGACCCTACCACCTGGCGGGACCACCCAGAGCTGACCCCACCTCATTCCGGGCTACGGGTTGACACGCAACACGCCCTCAACCCGACCCTCCGTCACGCCAACTCTCTTGTTGCTCGATCCGGAACAACCTTGCTAAATCACATCATGAAAGATACCACTTTCATTTACCCAACCCAGAGACTTATCACACAATATTTTCTAGGCATAAAATGCACTCTGACAAGGATCACTCGCAAAATCTTGTACTCAAGACGGCCTTACATCTAAGGTCTCATTGTAATATTCTAAGGTCCATCATTTTCACCCTCAGGCTTACCCTTTTCCCCAACGGGTTCCTAAATCACATTTTAGCACAAAGCTATCCGAACATAACACTTAACACATTCACATAACATCAAAACATACAAGCCTCTAGATGGTTAAGGATATACCTGAAGCTACCGCTCCACTCTAATCATAAGTACGCCTGCAGTAGCATGTAAGGCGATGAACACGCGATCCGGTAGGCTGCGCAAGCTGCGGTACCTCTCTATAAGCACGATCTCTCGTCACATGGCCCGACGCGGGTGAAACAAGAACCGATAAAGACGACATTCCCGGGATGATGTTTGCCACATCGTGCTGTAGAGGACATGAATCCCGGCTAGCACTCACGTATACCGTGAACGGAAGCCACGGAGCTCGACCAGCTCGAATACTGAGCGTCCAGAAGGCGGGGACCACTCTGTCTTGGTGGAGGTACATAACTAGGCTAGCCACGAGGCGGTCCGCCTCGAAAGTTACCAAAGGACCTGCTTTACGGCCTCTTCTGCGATCTCGGTCATTCCGTCGACCTCTCGTGCCTCACATCCTAGTCGTGAGCTTGCATGCGGGCAATGTCCATGCGGTGAAGAGCTACACCGTACAAGCCTCGCCAAGTAATCGTCGGCCGGTGGCGTGGCGGTGTACTCATCCTCCATATCCATTACTCTGACGGCGGAACATACCGAGCTAATGAGTCGAACTCCACATTGTACTCTCTAACCGTCCGCCGTCCCGCCTCAGCGTCAAAAATCTGCCGGCGAGCCCTCCTCATCTGTGGAGGCAAGAAATGTGCAAGAAATACCCTCGAGAACTCGTCCCAAACTTCTGGAAGTGCGTGCTCTTCCCGGGACAGCTCCCACGAATCAAACCAGTCAACTGCAGTATCACGCAGCTGATGCGAACCCAATACCACCGACTCGCCTGCGAGGCTCGATCACTCTCATGATCCGGCATTTTGTCGGATAAACTCACGAGGGTCGCCCTCGGCTCTCGATCCATAGAACAACGGAGGGCTACAACTCGGGAAGTCACGTAGCCTCAGCATGCGCTCGGGGTGTACTACGGGTGCTCTTGGGTGAGCTGCTGCATCGGCCTATCCTCATATCGGCCACGACCACGGCGATGGCGGGCCATCTCCTTGTACCCCATCTCATCGGCTCGGTGTGGGGTGGAGGCTCAGTCTTGTAGTCTCGGCAGACCCTGCTGCGGCTCTAAACTCTTTGGTCTTTGGCGGCGTCGCGAAACCTGGCCGTCGGAAATCTTGTCTCAGTCTTGACCGGGCCTGCGCCCTCGTACTCCTCTGTATCTCACTAACAGCTCCCTCGATTGCCTTGCCCATCTGGGCCTGGGTTGCCTTACGCGGAGGCATAACTGGTAAAGGAAAGGAATACGTCAGAGGAGTCCAATTTATCACACAGCTCTAAGGCACGATCTCAGAATGAGAAGGATGGAAACCAATCCTAAATGTCCTGCAGCCTCCTGATTATAGATGTGGTGCACAACACACCGATAATCAAGACTCTACTAGACACGGTCTGTAGACACTTTCCGAGGACTAACTGCTCTGATACCACTTTTGTCACGACCCGAACCCGGGCCCGTGACTGGTGCCTTACCCCGGGCACCCTAGTGATACAACATCAGAGAAAATCAGCGGAAATAAAAACATGAACATGAATTAAGAGAAAAGATAAATAAACAGGCTAACCAAAGCGATTGCCTTCATCAAATATACATAAATACGACAGTTATCCTTTTACAAACCACCTGCGATTGCTACAGACCTCTAAGATTTTACAACCTCTATGACGGGACAGGGCCCCGCCATACCCCTGAATGTATAAGCATCTACAGACTCAGGGTAACATACCAAAAGATAAGCCTCCGAAGGAACGGAGCTTTCCAATACGCTGAAAGGTGATCCTAAAAGCGGGGATCTACAGCCGATGTACCTTTTACCTGCGGCATGAACGCGGCCAGAAGGAGTCGATCTAACAGTACCAAGTATGTGAAAGCGTAAATCTGTAAATGAAATCATAATAGTCAGTATAAAGCGAGGGAGACATGTATGATAACCAAACTACGATTCACAACATAGAAGCGATCATGTCAAGTCGAGGACTCACGCCTAAAAGTCATCCCTCATACGTGGAACTCCTTCTCATTGCTATGGCGATCTAGGTACAAATCATGTGATACGTATAACAGGTCTCGGCCCATCTTATGGACCCAATATAGAAAAGGGTGGAATACATTCCCGGTTCATCCCATGAACCGGTAGTCGAGTGGAACACATTCCCGGATGAACCGGTAGTCAAGTGAAATACATTCCCGGATGAACCGGTCCTCAAGTGAAATACATTCCCGGATGAACCGGTCCTCCAGTGAAATACACACCATCATGAACAGGAAATCAAGTGAAACACATTCCCGGATGAACCGGTAGTCGAGTGAAATACATTCCCGGATGAACCGGTAATCAAGTGATATACATTCCCGGATGACCCGGTAGTCAAGTGGTATACATTCCCGGATGAACCGGTAGTCGAGTAGAACACAGTACTTACACAACAAGGCTATCACACGTAACATGGTCAAGTTTCATAACAACAAGTATAAGCAAGTTACACACGACTCAAGGTACTTTCATTTTATATCAAAGTCCGGATTTTAACCTTAAAGTACTACGTCCGTTAAATTCCTTTTAAGATCCATTTCTTTTACAAAGGTCACCCGATGCAGTAGTATAAAAATAGAGTGACTAACATTGATAAGTAAACCAAAATGTTTTCCTTTGTAATATCAAGTAACAACCTTATTTTCCAAACGTTCAAGTTTGCCTAATTTCGAATGCTAAAGTTTCTCATTTTAGAAAAGGTTTAGTAGTTCATAGTTTTAGTCCTTTAAAACATAATTCTCCTTTAAGCGTTTTGAGAAACCTATGTCTTATAAGTGAGTAGGCTATTCTTGTTTATAATCAATCTTATTAAGCGACCATGATCTAGGAAATGTAATATCATTTTGTCTCATATTAGCATCTATGCAGATGGAGGTTACTACTGTTTTTAATAATACTTCTTTAGTCAATACATATTCCATTTATTAACGCTGCAGTGGTTTGTCGATACACATTCTGATTTCCGAAATCTGTAATATTTTATTAAGCCGTTATACCTTTCTTCCCATAAAGCTATTATATCTCTTTAGCTTTCTAAACCCAAGTAATACTCATTCTTTCAAAGCGATTCATAAATCTTTTGAAATGCTTCAAGTTCTTTATTAACGCATATCAAGCCGATTATTATTCAAATCGATTTACCTTTTAAAACCACAAAGTATGTGCTTATCCACATAAAGCTATTATAACCAACTTCCCATAAAGCCGTTATAACACTTTATGTTTACATCAATCAAATACATTTAGCACATGCGTCTACCGTACTACATAGTTCACACATATCATGCTAGAAGAGATAGGAAGAGGTTCACATACCTCGCGGCGATTATCGACTAATAGCAAAGCGCTCCAAGTACCTCAAACCGTCGGCGACACTACCGATCAGCGGATCACTCCACACGCGATACTACAACCTATAGAGGCCCTGGCGCCTATTAATACCTTTAGATCGGCGTAGAATATTCTACAGAAAATTGGCGACACCTCCCACAGCGGCGTAAATCTCCTCTCTATCGAGGCGGCTACCAAGCCAACCGGGGTTAACACGTCGACCGGACGTGTACAATTCTACTACACAAGAATGCTACACAAGTCTCATGTCTGATCTATGTAATTCTGATTCGATTCTCTTATTTAAATTCGGGCTTAAGTCGCAAGACATTGCCGTAAGTATTATTCGAGCTTAAGTCAAAAGACATTGCGCGTAATTATAATGTTCGATTCTATATATAGTATACTTCAACTATATATTCCTACAACATGTAATTTCCAATTACAACGAAGGTCAAGAATGTTTACCTCGATAAGCCCAAAATTATCAGAGGTTATATGTCGTTCATCAACAAGCTGTAGATCCTACTCAGTGCTCACCAAAACGCTCCAAGAAACCCTTAGAATTGACTACACAACGTCTACTTAAGACTTCACCTACGGGTGTAGATTTTTCGTTAGGGTTTCGTTTAGTGGCTAAAGGAAAGTATAATAGTATTTTAGGGCCGTAAAAGGGTACTTTGGAAAGTACTACAAGGTATTTGGCTAAAGTATTTTGGGCATTATAACGATACTTGTAGAATACATTTCTACCAAGGGGGTAGTATTTTGACTAGCACAACTAGGCTAGGGGTTGCTCTCGGCTAGCCACTTTGGCAGGGGGCTCGTAGGGCCTTCAAGAGGGGAGAGGGGTGGTGTTTGGGCGAGAACAAGGTTGAGGGAGAGGAGGGATTTTCAAGACTTAGACAATTTTTGGATGAAGAAGTTCATCAACTAAGGGTATTTATAGGTCAAGTGAAGGCCAACCAATGGCCAAGATGAAGACAAGTGTGGTGCAAGTGTAGGGCTAGATTTAAGCCAAGTGCACCTTATCCATCTACCACAACAACTTGCACAAAATATCTACCTAACCCCACTCACCAATTCGTCCAAATTGCCGTCCCACTCCATCGATGTGAGGTGACACTTGTCACCCTCCCGTTGGTCCAAAATGTTTCGTCTCTCGGAAAAATCCGCAAAAATTATAAGCGACATAGCGGAAATTCCCTACGAAGGCGTGAAAGCGTTTACGTCGAAAAACGACTCTAGCAGGGTGTTGTGCACAAAAGAATTCGGCCAAGCCTAAAGAAGTTCGAAAATTTCTCACGTCGTCCCCACGTACATACTCTGGAAATACGGTATAACAACATGATCGGCGGCCACTCGCCCGCAATATCAATGTGCGCGTCTATCCACGGAACTCTCGCGACTCGCGCCGTCACCTGAGACCGCGAGGTATTCCTCGAATCATGGTCCTGCATCACGAGGTATACCGCGTCGAAGCGACCAACCCTCGGTATCCGCCTAGGCTCGCACCGCATAGTCTCAAAAGACCGCATAGTCTCAGCGGACCGCGCATAGGGAATCCCCGCGTCGGGCTAAACACCGGAATGATCAATCACGGAGCTACCGCGCTCGCGTAGTCACAAGGACTGCATAGGCCGTATAGACCGCATCAAGGTGGCAAGCCCTCGGTATAACAAGTCAAGGGGTATGTGATACAATAACGATCTGGGCTTAACGTTTGACAACGTAAGCACAACAAGAGTGACCCCTTACACAATAATCACAAGATACTAACACACGTAGCATCCTAACATGCTTACTTATCAAATCAACAAGAAAGTATTACGAGGCTACCAAACCAATACAATCAAGTTATTCACACAAGGTACTTTCTACTAACAAGTTCGGTACCTATCCCCAAAGTACTTCATACATTAAATCTTTAAAAGATACGTTACTTCACAAAACCACACAATACCGTAGTATATGAAAATAGAGTGATTATCTTTTTAAAGTAAATCAATTACTTCTCTTTGTAAAATCAAGTAGCAACCTTCTTTTCCAATGTTCAAGTTTCTTATTTTAGAAGGGTTTCGTAGTTCATAGTCTTATTGATTAAGAATATAATTCTCTTTTAACTATCTCGAGAAACATAAGTCTTATATGTGAGTAGGATATTCTTGTTTATAACAATCTTATTACAATGACCATGATCTAGGAAATATCATTTTGTCTCATCTTAGCTTACATGCGGATGGAAGTTTCTACTGGTTTTAATAATACTTAAATAGTCAAAACATTTCCTTTTATTAACGCTGCAGTGGTTTGTCGATACACATTCTGATTTCCGAAATCAGTAAAACATTCTTAAGCCGTTATACCTAACTTCCCATAAAGCTAGTATAACTCTTAAGTTTTGCAAAAACCAATTATTACTTCTTCTTTCAAAATTATTCAAAAATCTTTTGAAATACTTCAAGTTCTTTACTAACACATAACAAGCCAGTTATAGTTCAAATCAGTTACCTTTTAAAGACCACAAGTATTTTCTTACCAACATAAAGCTGTTATAACCAACTTCCCATAAAGTCGTTATAACACTTTATGTTTTAAACCAATCAAATACGTTTAGCACGTATCGTCTCACCGTACTACATAGTTCACACATATCATGCTAGAAGAGATAGGAAGAGGTTCACATACCTCGCGACGAGTATCGACTAATAGCAAAACGCTCCAAGTACTTCCAACCGTCGGCTACTCCTTAAGCCAAGTAGATCGCGCCACACGTAGTACTTCAACCTATAAGGCCACAAGGCGCTTATTAACATTTAGATCCCCTCGTAGAACATTCTACAGAAAATTCGTAGACCTCCCCATGACAGCGTAAATCTCCTCTCTATCGAGGCTGCAAGCCAACCAGGGGGGGTTATATGTCTAACCCTAACGGGTACAATTCTACACCACGGTACTACTACACAAGTCTACTGTAATACAGCCCTATGTAATTACAGTTCAGTATTCTTCTTTTAAATTCAGGCTTAAGTCGCAAGACATTGCCGTAAGTATTATTCAGGCTTAAGTCAAAAGACATTGCCGATAACTACGTTCAGTTCTATATATAGTATACTTCAACTATATATTCTAACAATATGTAATTTCCAATTACAATAGAGGGACAAGATAATTACCTCGATAAGCCCATAATTATCCTAGTTAAAGTCGATCCTGGGCAATCGTTTAGCTCGACTCAGGCGCTCCAACCCGCTCTAAACCACCCTTAGAAGTTCTAACCAACTTCTACACAATACTCCAACGGACTATGGAGATTTTCCTAGGGTTTCGGTTTTGTGACTGACGGGAAGTATAATAGTATTTCTGGGCTTTCCGTATAGGTATAACCTTAGAATACAACAAGGTATACGGCTAAGGTAATTTGGGCATTATAACAATACTTTTGAGAGTATTTCTACACCACAAAGGGGGGTATTATACGAAAGCAACTAGGCTAGGGGGGGGTACCCCACGGCCACACTACTAGGAGAGGGGGGGGTGTACCCCTCGGCCAAGGCCTCTAGGAGAGGGGGAGGCCTCTTGGCCGAACTCAACACAAGGGGAGGGAGAAGATTTAACACTTAGAAACATTTAGGAATGGATGAATAAGTCTTCAAAGGGATGGGTATTTATAGCACAAGCCTTGCGACCAATGGCGAATCAATCCATGTGTTAGGCAAGTGTAGGGCTAGGATTTACCAAACACAAATATCCTACCTACCCTTGACTTTGTCAAGGCACAAAAAACGTGCCTTACCTTGTCCATTTCGTCCAAATGGACGATTTGAAGTCCACCAATGAGAGGGTGCCAAGTGGCGCCTCTTGTTGATCCAACACGTTCGTCTCTCGGAAAAATCCGCAAAAATTAAAAATGACATAGCGGAAATTCCCTACGAAGTTGTGAAAGCGTTTGTAAAAAGCGACTCTAGCAGGGTGTTGTGCACAAAATTAAATCGGCGAGCCTACTACAAGTTTCAAATTTTCTACGTGCGTCCTTACGCATACTGCGGAAATGCACGGTATAACATTCTCCTCCTTAGAAACATTCGTCCGAATGTTCCTTCTAAGAATCTCAAAACAAGCGTCGCGATCCACTACTATACTTACGAGCACAATCGCCACGCCGCCACGAAACACCGCGCAAAAAACCTACATCGAGTCCACGAGAAACACCTCTAACATCACCAAAATGATACCACTTTGTCACTTTGTCGCGAGCCTTGCTCCGACGACCCAACAAATGGTACCGGGCTGCATGCGATCACTGAAGCTGTCGTACACTCGAACTCTTACCACATTTCTGATACTGCTTTAGTTTCCAAAACTCGGGGTTACTATCTCTTAACGTGGGCATCATTTACTGGGAACATTCTGCATGGATCTTGATACTTTCCTGAACATAACAATACGAAAGACCGGACGCACTGCCTCCTACGTCGGACGGCAAATGCTAACATATAGGCAACCTGGCCTATTCCTCACATGAACTCAAAAAGGCCCAAAGTAACTCGGGCTAAGTTTCCTCTGTTTTCCAAAGCTCGTCACACCCTGTCCGGGGTGGTACTTTCAAGAAGACCGACCGTCAACCTGAACTCTAAGCGTCGTCGCCGATTATCCGCACGATTCCTCCGAGTGCGAACTTCTTCTAGACAAGCTTCACTATCCACGATCTGTGGAACAAGCTGAACCATATGCGAACCTTGCCAACATCGAACCAATCGGCCAAACTTTACACTTCCGTCCTACAAGGCTTCAAAAGGTGACATCCGAACCGAATTGGTAGCTTAAACACTCCTCCACGAGACAACAATCCCACAACTATCCACGAAATCAAGCACGGCGGCGAATGCGATTCGAGACTCACTGAGTTCTTAACACATGTTTGGTAAAACTTCCGGAAACAAAAACAGTACCACGGGCTCCTTATGCGCCATAAGGTGAAGGTAGGCACCCGTGCGAGCCTTACAACTTTCGGATAACTCAACACGGTAGAGTAAACGGTCGACCGAAGAACACGATGGGCTGCCCCGTCGGCCCAACCATCGGTCGAGCGTATCCACGAACTCGTCTGGTCAACTAAACTTGGGCTAACACCTCGTGACCCTATCACGGCGGGACCACCACAACCAGACCCGCAAACATGCCGCGGGTTGACCGCGCGTAGCCTCAACCGTCCGGCAATGCGCGATACTAGATCCCGATCCGGAACAATCTCGCTAATCACGTTTGAAAACCTGGCGGTCTTCTTAGCTCAACTACCCCCTTTCATTCCACACTACTAGGGACCTATCCCATCATAACTCACGTGCACTATGCACTTCCGATAAGGGTCAAACATAACACTACACCTTTTCTCGAGATGGCCTCACCTCTAAGGTCTTTACGTAAAAGCTCTAAGGCTCACACCTTCTATCCCCAAAATCTTACTCGGTTAAACAACCATGATCTAATCACGACTACCACACTGCTATCAGAACATAGCACTTAAGGTATACTCCCCTTATCACACATCCTGATCTCTAGAGGGTTAAAGATATATCTATATCTACTGCTTCACTCCCCTTAGTCGTTCTAATCAAACACGCCACGTAGGGCTCATAGCTAAGGAAGATGACGAACTACCCACCGATCACGAAGGCTAAGTCCTCCTGAGGACACCATCGACATCGGACCCGAGCGGTCGTAGGTACAACAAGTACCAACTAAAAAGCGACATTCCGGAATGGCGTCATCTGTAATGACCGGAAGCCACGGAGTTACGACCAACTCCTGCGCACCCGAACGTCACGAAATGCGTGGAAGACCACTGCGCTGGCGGAGGTGCATAATCTAATCTGGCGGTGAGGTGACTCGCCTCGAAAGTTTACCAAAGGACCTTGCTGCTCGGCCTCTTCTGCATCGCCCTTGGTTAACGGTTGATCTCTACGTTTCTCGGCCTGCTGCGCATAAGCCCGTACACAGGCCATGCTCAAGCCCAACTGAAGAATTACTCTTGCACAACCCTTTCTTAGGTAGTCATCAAGACTCGCGGTACATCGGTATACTCTTTGGTAGCCATATCCATGGCTAGTAATAGGGTTGCCTCTTTGCAATCTATATTCACGTTCCGGTCGTGGGGTGAAGGTTTAAATATCATGGCGCATGATGAGCGCCGCGCGCGTAAACTCTGCTTTGGGGCTAGTGGCGTCGCGAAAATCCCGAATGAAGCATTACCTAAGTAATGATTGGGCACGTGCCCTCATGACCCTCTGAACTCTACTCGCGGCTCCCGGTGCGCTTGCCTCTGGGCGGGTTGCCACTGCGCGAGGCATAGCGGTGAGGGAAAGAAATCGTTAGAGGTCGACTTACAACACGGCTCTAAGGCACGATCTGAGTGAGAAGAATAGAAACCAATCCTAAATATCCTATAGCCTCACGATTATTGGTGTGGTGCGCAACAGCGATAATCGAACTTCTTGGATGCGATGCGTAGACACTTTAGAGATTAAGCGCTCACGATACCACTTTTGTCACGACCGAACCGGGCGTGGTGGTGCCTTACGGGCACCCAGTAGCCATACATCAGTAATCGGCGGAACATAAAGACAATACATGAAACGGTGTAATAAGGCGGTGAAATAAGCGAGCAGGCTAACCAAAAGCGGTTACCTCGGTATATATATAAATAACAACTCTTTCAACATGAGCAGTTTAATCCTTTTTACAAACCACGCTTGGCGATTACTACGGACCTCTAAGAATGATACGACAACAATGGCGGGGCGGGGCCGCCAAACCCCGAATGTAAACACTTACGGCGACGGGGACTATACGGCGATAAGCCTCAGAAAGCGGAGCTTCCCAAGCAATGGCTGTGACCACGAGAGCTAGGATCAACGGCGGTGTACCTTTACTGCGGCATGAGCGGCCCGAAGGAGTCGATGCAACGGTACAGTATGTGGCGAAAATAAATCGTAAATGAAATCATAGTAGTCTATATAAAGCGGAGACATGTATGATAACCAAAATCTGATTCACAATAAATAGCGATCATGTCAAGTCGAGGACTCGCGCCTCAAAGTTATCACAATAAAACCGTGCGGGTCGAAATGCGAAGGCATAGCCGACTACTAAGACCAGCGATGCCAAAAATACCTGAAAGCTGTATCTCGAGGTCTTTCTAGACGCACCATGATCGAAGGCCACTCGCCCGCAATATCAATGTCGCGTCTATCCACTGGAACTCTCGCGACTCGCATAGGTCACCCGCGGACCGCGTGAGGTATTCCTCGAATCATGGTCCCGACCGCTGAGGTATACCGCGTCGAAGCGGCCAACCCTCGGTATCCGCCTAGGCTCCGCGACCGCATAGTCTCAAAAGACCGCATAGTCTCAGCAGACCGCATAGGGAATCCCGCGTCGGGCTAAACACCGGAATGATCAATCACGGAGCTCTGCGCTCCGCGTAGTCACAAGGCTGCATAGGCGTATAGACCGCATCGGGTGGCAAGCCCTCGGTATAACAAGTCGAGGGTATGTGATACAATAACGATTACAGCGGGCTTAACGTTTGACAACGTAAGCACAACAAGAGTGACCACCTGATAATCACAAGATACTAACACACGTAGCATCCTAACATGCTTACTTATCAAATCAACAAGAAAGTATTACGAGGCTACCACAAACCAATACAATCAAGTTATTCACACAAGGTACTTTCTACTAACAAGTTGGTACCTATCCCCAAAGTACTTCATACATTAAATCTTTAAAAGATCGTTACTTCACAAAAACCACACAATACACGTAGTATATGAAAATAGAGTGATTATCTTTTTAAAGTAAATCAATTACTTCTCTTTGTAAAATCAAGTAGCAACCTTCTTTTCCAATGTTCAAGTTTCTTATTTTAGAAGGGTTTCGTAGTTCATAGTCTTATTGATTAAGAATATAATTCTCTTTTAACTATCTGAGAAACATAAGTCTTATATGTGAGTAGGATATTCTTGTTTATAACAATCTTATTACAGCAGCCATGATCTAGGAAATATCATTTTGTCTCATCTTAGCTTCTATGCAGATGGAAGTTTCTACTGGTTTTAATAATACTTAAATAGTCAAAACATTTCCTTTTATTAACATTTGCGATGGTTTGTCGATACACATTCTGATTTCCGAAATCAGTAAAACATTCTTAAGCCGGTATACCTAACTTCCCATAAAGCTAGTATAACTCTTAAGTTTTGCAAAAACCAATTATTACTTCTTCTTTCAAAATGATTCAAAAATCTTTTGAAATACTTCAAGTTCTTTACTAACACATAACAAGCCAGTTATAGTTCAAATCAGTTACCTTTTAAAGACCGCAAGTATTTTCTTACCAACATAAATCTGTTATAACCAACTTCCCATAAAGCTGTTATAACACTTTATGTTTTAAACCAATCAAATACATTTAGCACATGTACGTCTACCGTACTACATAGTTCACACATATCATGCTAGAAGAGATAGGAAGAGGTTCACATACCTCGCGACGAGTATCGACTAATAGCAAAACGCTCCAAGTACTTCCAACCGTCGGCTACTCCTTAAGCCAAGTAGATCGCGCCACACGTAGTACTTCAACCTATAAGGCCACAAGTGACTTATTAACATTTAGATCTCATCGTAGAACATTCTACAGAAAATTGGCGGCACCTCCCGCATGGCGTAAATCTCCTCTCTATCGGTAGGCTACGAAGCCAACCGGGGGTATATGTCTAACCCTACGGGTACAATTCTACACCACGGTACTACTACACAAGTCTCTTGTAATACCCACTATGTAATTCTGATTCGATTCTTCTTTTAAATTCAGGCTTAAGTCGCAAGACATTGTCGTAAGCATTATTCAGGCTTAAGTCAAAAGACATTGCCGATAACTACGTTCAGTTCTATATATAGTATACTTTAACTATATATTCTAACAATATGTAATTTCCAATTACAATAGAGGGACAAGATAATTACCTCGATAAGCCCATAATTATCCTAGTTTAAGTCGATCTGGGCAATCGTTTAGCTCGACTCGGCGCTCAACCGCTCTAAACCACCCTTAGAAGTTCTAACCAACTTCTACACAATACTCAACGGACTATGGAGATTTTCCTAGGGTTTCGGTTTTGTGGTGACGGGAAGTATAATAGTATTTACGGGCTTTCAGTATAGGTATAACCTTAGAATACAACAAGGTATCTGGCTAAGGTAATTTGGGCATTATAACAATACTTTTGAGAGTATTTCTACACCACAAAGGGGGTATTATACGAAAGCAACTAGGCTAGGGGTACCCACACTACTAGGAGAGGGGGTGTACCACCGGCCAACCTCAGGAGAGGGGAGGCCTCTTGGCGAACTCAACACAAGGGGAGGAGAAGATTTAACACTTAGAAACATTTAGGAATGGATGAATAAGTCTTCAAAGGGATGGGTATTTATAGCACAAGCCTTGGCCAACCAATGGCCTAGATCAATCCATGTGTTAGGCAAGTGTAGGGCTAGGATTTACCAAACACAAATATCCTACCTACCCTTGACTTTGTCAAGGCACAAAAAACGTGCCTTACCTTGTCCATTTCGTCCAAATGGACGATTTGAAATCCACCTGAGAGGGTGCCAAGTGGCGCCTCTTGTTGATCCAACACGTTCGTCTCTCGGAAAAATCATAAAAATTAAAAATGACATAGCGGAAATTCCCTACGAAGGCGTGAAAGCGTTTGTAAAAACGACTCTAACCGGGTGTTGTGCACAAAATTAAATCGGCCAAGCCTACTACAAGTTTCAAATTTTCTACGTACGTCCTTACGTACATACTCTGGAAGTACGGGGTATAACAGGTGTAACCTTGGAATACTACAAGGTATTTGGGCCAAGGTATTTTGGAATAGTAACAATACTTGTAGAATACTTTTCTACCAAGGGGGGGGGGGGTATTTTACGAAAACAACTAGGCAAGGGAGGGGGGTTCGGCCGAGGGCCTCTCAAGGAGGGGGAGGGGGAGGCTTTGGACGAAATCTACACAAAGGGGAGGGAGTATTTTCCTTGGAATTTCACAAGTGTGGATGAAGAATAAGTCTTGCATTGGAGGGGTATTTATAGGCCAATCAATGGCCAAGATTTAGACAAGTGGTGGGCAAGTGTAGGGTGTGGATTTGGACAAGTGTAAGTGGGTCCCACTTGCTCATCAACTACACAAAATATCCTACCAACCATTGACCAAATGTTTTAGGCAAAATAAATGAAAAAAACGTGCACCAACTCCCCTAGCTTTGCCGTCCACTTGAGGGACAAGTGTCACCCTCTCGTTGGTCCAAAATATTTCATCTCTCGGAAAAATCCGCAAAAATAATAAATGGCATAGCCGTATTTTTCCCATGAAGTTTGGAAAACGTTTCGTCGGAAAACAATTCTTTTTGGTAGTTGTGAACAAAATTTTCGTCCCTTGCCTAATTTAAGGCTCCAACTTTTCTACGTACGCCCTCACGTACATACTCTGGAAATACGGGGTATAACATTCTCCCCTCCTTAGAAACATTCGTCCCAAATGTTCCTTCTCAAGACGGATAACGATAAAGTTCCTCTTAACTTAAATAAGTTGCCAAAGCCATACATGGCCACAAAATAACACACGCTCTAATACTTAATACAAGTCTACGAGGAATCACCTCTAACATCACAAAATCTTCCACCCAAAGTCTAAATGATACTCCCTTACGAAACGATCACTTCTATTCTCTTAACACATGTTCACTTCTTCCCTTACTCGTCGTACCCTTCTCGAACACTGGAACTCTTTCTAGTATACGTACCATACTTCAGTCATCGCTTCAGTTTCCAAAATCTCTGGAGTCACTACTTCCAAACTTGGTCATCTTACTAGCCTCAAATTCCTTTAAGGCCATTCCCGGCCTTTACGATCCGATTCTTGGTCGAACATATCCACGAACTCATACGATGGTTACCTAAACCTGGGCCTAGTGTCACGACCCGAACCCGGGCCCGTGACTGGTGCCTTACCCCGGGTACCCTAGTGATACAACATCAGAGTAATCAGCGGAACATAAAACACATACATGAAATCAATGTAAGAAGACAGGCTAACCAAAAACGATTACCGTCAGTATATATAAATAACAACTCTTTCCAAATGAACAGTTTAATCCTTTTTACAAACCCTGCCCCTGGCGGTACTCTGAGACCTCTACGAATGATATGACAACAACGGACGGGGCCGTCATACCCACGAATGTAGCACCTACAACAACGAGGGGACTATGCGAATAAGCCTCGGAGAAGCGGAGCTTTCCCAAGCTGACGTGACCCTAAGGCGAGGATCAACAATGGTGTACCTCAACTGCGGCAAACGCGGCCCCGAAGGAGTCGATCAACGGTACCAAGTATGTGGAACGAAAATCGTAAATGAAATCATAATAGTCTATCTGGCAGGAGACATGTATGATAACCAAACTACGATTCCTGATAAATAAGCGATCATGTCTAGTCGGGGACTCACGCCTCAAAGTCATCACTCGATATAACAATGGGTCTCACGCCCAACACCAATCATGCGTGGAATACCTTCCTCAGCTGGCGATCAATGATAGAAAAGCACCAAGAAATACACATGAACAGCGGGTCCCACGTGTCCAAATAAAGCGATGCAGGTAAATCACGAAGGCATGGCCGACTACTAACACCGCAGTACTAACGGTCATAAAGCGTATCATGATATCTGTCTGAACCGTCACATGATCAAAGGCGGTCGCCGCGCGATATCAAATGTGCGCGTCTAGCCACGAACTCCGCTGACTCGCGTAGGCCAATCTCATAGGCGCGTGAGGTATAACCCGCGTCGGTAGCTACTCCGGCGTCGTCACGGACTCGCGATCGCGTAGGCCACGTAGACCGCGTGACCATAAAGGCCGCACTAACACCGGAACTCGTAGCTCGCATAGGCCCGGGACCCGCGTGAGGTATTCTCGAATCATGGTCCCAATCCGCTGAGTCTACCCGCGTCGGAGCGGCTTAACCCGGAAACACGGTGAGTGGTATAATACCAACATAACGGTTTATCGTTTAAACAACATAAGCACAATCGAGGAAAACCCCTTTACACAAACATCACGAATACTAACACACGTAGCATCCTAATATGATTACTTATCAAAACAACACGAAGGTATTACGGCTATCACAAACCAATACAATCAAGTTATTCACACATAAGGTACTTTCTACTATATGATTAACGAGATCGGGTTTTATCCCCAAAGTACTTTATAGAATAACTCTTTAAAGATATGTTACTTTCACAAAAGTCACACAATACGTAGTATATAACAATAGAGTGATTATCTTTTAAAGTAAATCAATTACTTCTCTTTGTAAAATCAAGTAGCAACATTCATTTCCAATGTTCAAGTTTGCCTAAATTCCAATGTTCAAGTTTGCCTAATATCCAATGTTCAAGTTTCTCATTTTAGAAAGGTTACGGAGTTCATACTCTTATACATTTAAGAATATAAATATCCTATAAACAATCGAGAAACATAAGCCTTATATGTGAGTAGGATATTCTTGTTTATAACAATCTTATTACATGACCATGATCTAGGAAATATCATTTTGTCTCATCTTAGCTTTTATGCGGATGGAAGTTTCTCTTGGTTTTAATAATACTTAATTATTAAAAACATTTCCTTTTATTAACGCTGCGATGGTTTGTCGATACACATTCGATTTCCAAAATCAGTAAAACATTCTTAAGCCGTTATACCTAACTTTCCATAAAGCTAGTATAACTCTTAAGTTTTCTAAAAAAAATCAAGTATTACCTCTTCTTTCAGAATGATTCAAAAATCTTTTGAAATACTTCAAGTTCTTTATTAACACATAACAAGCCGCTTATAGTTCAAATCGTTACCTTTTAAAAACCACAAGTATTTTCTTACCAACATAAAGTCGTTATAACCAACTTCCCATAAAGCCGTTATAACACTTTATGTTTTAAACCAATCAAATACATTTAGCACGTATCGTCTACCGTACTACATAGTTCACACATATCATGCTAGAAGAGATAGGAAGAGGTTCACATACCTCGCGACAGTATCGACTAATAGCAAAACGCTCAAGTACCTCCAACCGTCGGCTACTCTAAGCCAAGTAGATCGCGCCATACGTAGTACTTCAACCTATAAGGCCACAAGGCGCTTATTAACATTTAGGTCTAATCGTAGAACATTCTACGAAAATTGGCGGCACCTCCCCAGCAGCGTAAATCTCCTCCTCTATTGGGTAGGCTACCAAGCCAACCGGGGGTTATACGTCTAATCCGGACGTGCACAATTCTACCCGAAGCTTACACAAGTCTCATGTCTGATCCTATGTAATTCTGATTCGAGACTCTTCTTTCGAAAAGGTTTCTTATTATTGGGCTTAAGTCAAAAGACATTGCCGATAACAACGTTCAAGATCTATATATAGTATACTTCAACTATATAATCTAACAACATGTAATTTCCAATTCTGATAGGGGCAAGATAATTACCTCGATAAGCCCATAATTATCCGAGTTTAAATGTCGATCTGAGCAAGGTTTAGCTCTACTCCGTGCGCTCAGGCCTCCAAACAACCCTTAGAAGTTCTAACCAACTTCTACTTATAACTTCAACTACGGGTGAAGATTTACTTAGGGTTCGGTTTTGTGGTAGTGGGAAGTATAATAGTATAACGGGCTTTTTGTAAAGGTATAACCTTAGAATACTACAAGGTATATGGCTAAGGTAATTTGGGCATTATAACAATACTTTTGAGAGTATTTCTAACAAGAGGGGGGTATTTATACGAAAACTACTAGGCTAGGGGGTACCCACGACTAGCACCCAGGAGGGGGTGTCTACCCTCGGCCTACCCAGCTGGGGACTCTCGACCCGGGGAGAGGGCTCTCGGCTAAGGCCTCAAAGGGGAGAAAGAGAGCTTTCAAGACTTAGGAAAATTTATGGATGAAGAAGTCTTCAAAGGGAGAGGGTATTTATAGGACAAGCGAGGCCAACCAATGGCCAAGATCTTGCCAAGTGCAAGGCAAGTGTAGGGCCAAGATCTTGCCAAGTGCACACTAGCCAACTAACACAAAATATCCTACCAACCCTTGACCACAAGGCCACACTTTGGCCACCACTATTACCGCCCAAGGTGTTCCAATGAGAGGGTGACAAGTGTCGCCCTCTTGTTGGTCCAAAATGTTTCGTCTCTCGGAAAAATCCGCAAAAAAATAAAAATGACATGGCCGGAAATTCCCCTACGAAAGAGGTGGAACCGTTTAGTCAAAAACGACTCTAAGCGGTGTTGTGAACAAAGTTAATTCGTGAGCCTATGTAAAAGTTCAAATTTTCTACGCACGTCCCACGTGCATACTGGAAATACGGGGTATAACATTCTCCCCTCCTTAGAAACATTCGTCCCGAATGTTCCTTCTAAGTCTCAAAACAAACGCGCGTCGGTATAGTCTTCACTACTATGCTTACGAGAACAATCCTGCCACAAATGCCCACAGAAACAACTGCGCAAAATACTTACATCCAAGTCCACGAGGAATCACCTCTAACATCACCACAAACACCTCTCTCCGGGGTCTAAAATATACTTCCTCCACACTTTTTCCAAACAAAAGAAATGGTCACACCTCTGCTCGCAATACATGCTCGCTTCTCCCTTTACTCGTCGTGATACCACTTTTGTCACTTTGCCGCGAGGTTCTAGTGTCACTCCGGCGACTCAACAGATGGTATCGGTGTATCACGATCCCCGAGGCTATCGTACACTCGAACTCTTACCACATTTACGATACTACTTGATTTCCAAAACTCGGGTTACTATCTCTAACGTGGTCATCATTAGCGGGAACACTGCGGATGGATCTCGATACTTTCCGATCATAACAATACGAAAAGGCCGGACGTCTTGCCTCCTAAGTCGGACGGCAAATGCTAACATATAGGCAACGACTTATTCTTCACATGAACTCAAAGGGCCCAAGTAACTCGGGCTAAGTTCCTCTGTTTTCCAAAACTCGTCACACCCAACCGGTGGTACCTCGAAGACCGACCGTCAACACGAACTCTAGCGTCGTCGCGATTATCCATACGATTTCTCCGAGTGCGAACCTCTTCTAGACAAGCTTTACTCTATCCACGATCTGTGGAACAAGCTGAACCAACTATTTGAATCTTGCCAACATCGAACCAATCGGCCGTGACTTACACATCCGCCCCTACAAGGCTTTATAAGGCGACATCCGAACACGAAATGGTAGCTTAAATACTCCTCCACAGGAGACAACAATCCCACAACTACCCTCGAAATCCACGACCTTGGCGAGGCGAATGCGGTCGAGACTCACCGAGTTCTTAACCACCTTGGTAAAAACTTCCGAAACCAAAAGCAGTGGTACCACTGGCTCCTTTATGCGCCATAAGGTGAAGGTAGGCACCTCGTGCAGCCTTACAACCTTTCTGATATATCATCTCGCATAACCCTCTGCCGAGTAAACGATCTTTGCTAGAAGACAAGGCGGTGACCTCGCCGGCCCGACATCTTGGTCGAATCGTCCACGAATTCATACGTTGGTTAACTAAACTCGGGCCTAACACCCTCGTGACCCTACCACAAGGCGGATCCATCACAAACTGACCCCACCACCAAACATGCCGCGGGTTGACCCGCAACGTGGCCTCAACCCGACCCGCAACGCTGAGACATTAGCTCCCGAAGGAAAACTCTTACTAATCACGTTACGAAAACCTGGCGGTCTTCTTGGCTCAACTACCCTCTTTCATCCCATACTATTCAGGGACTTATCCCACAAACATAGCTCACGTGCGCAATGCACTCCGATAAGGGTCAACCACAACACTACACCTTTTCTCGAGATGGCCTTACCTCTAAGGTCTCCACGTATAACACTCTAAGGCTCACACTTTCTCTATCCCCCAATATTACTTGGTTAACTAACCAAGATTTCTAATCACCATTTACACAATGCTATTAGAATATAACACTTAAGGTATACTCACCTTATCACACATACTAATCTCTAGAGGGTTAAGGATAAACTCAGACTTGCTCGCCCACTCCCTTAAGTCGTTCTAATCAAACTCGCTTGCAGGCGCATAGCTAAGGAAGGTGGCGACTACCCATCGATCTGAAGGCTAAGTCCTCCTACAAGGACACTCTTTCGACATCAGACCCTGACGGTCGTAGGTAAAACAAGTACTAACTAAAAGATGACATTCCCGGGATGGCGTGCATCCTGTGAATCTTTGGGGAAAATCTGAATCCGGGCCGGAACCTACGTGTAGCCGTGAGCCGGAAGCTCGAGCTCGACCAACTCCTGCGTACCGAACGTCCCCGAACCCCGTGGAGGACCTTTCGCATCGCGGTGGATGTGCATAATCTAATCTGCTGGTGAGGTGACTCGCCTCAAAAGTTACTAAAGGACCTTGTTGCCCTGGCCCTCTTCTGTTGTCCTTCGTTAACCCGTCGATCTCTACGTTTCTTGGCCTGCTGTGCATAAGCCCGTACACAGGCCATGCTCAAGCCTAACTGAAGAACTTACTCTTGCACAACCTTCTCGTTGATATTCATCAAGACTCGCGGTACATCGGTATACTCTCTGGTAGCCAAATCCATAGCTAATGTGGTCGCCTCTTTGCAATCTATATTCATCGTTCTCGATCGTGGGCCGAAGGTTCAAATATCATGGCGCGATGAGGCTGCTGCCGCTGTGCTAAACTCTGCTGGGGCTAGTGACGTCGCAGAACTCCCCGAATGAAGCACCACCCAAGGTGATAATTGGGCCTGTGCCCACGTAACCCTCTGTACTTTACTCGCAGCTCCCTCGGCTGCCTTGCCCTCCTGGGCCCGGGTTGCCCTATGCGGAGGCATAACGGTAAGGGAAAGAAATACGTTAGAGGGTCCAACTTAAAACACGGATCTAAGGTGCGATCTCGGTGAGAAGAAATAGAAACCAATCCTAAATATCCTATAGCCTCACGATTATTGGTGTGGTGCACAACACGATAATCAAACTTCTGGATCTGCGGTCGTAGACACTTTCAGGATTAAGCGCTCCGATACCACTTTTGTCACGACCGAACCGGGCGTGGCGTGCCTACCGGGCACCCTAGTGATACAACATCGAGTAATCGGAACATAAAACACATACATGAAATCAATGTAAGAAAACGGTGAAATAAGAAGGCAGGCTAACCAAAAGCGATTACGTCGGTATATATAAATAACAACTCTTTCCAAATGAGCAGTTTAATCCTTTTTACAAACCACCGCCACAAGATTACTCAGACCTCTACGAATGATATGACAACAACGACGGGGCGGGGCCGTCATACCACGAATGTAGCACCTACAACAGGGGACTATACGAAGATAAGCCTCGGAAGCGGAGCTTTCAAACGCCAATGACGTGACCCTAAGAGCGAGGATCAACAAGCGGTGTACCTCAACTGCGGCATGAACGCGGCCCGAAGGAGGTCGATAACAGCGGTACCAAGTATGTGGCGAAAATCACGTAAATGAAATCATAATAGTCTATACTGACAGAGACATGTATGATAACCAAACTACGATTCACACAAATAAATAGCGATCATGTCTAGTCGAGGACTCACGCCTCAAAGTCATCACTCCAATATAACAATGGGTCTCACGCCACAACACCAATCATGCCCGTGGAATACCTTCCTCACTGCCGATCCAATGATAGAAAAGCACCAAGAAATACACATGAACAGCAGTCCCACTGTGTCCAAATAAAGCGATGCAGGTAAATCGAAGGCATAGCCGACTACTAACACCCGCGATGCTAACGGTCATAAAGCGTATCATGATATCTGTCTAGACCGTCACATGATCAAAGCCGTCGCCGCTCGCAATATCAAATGTGCGCGTCTAGCCACAGAACTCCGTAGCTCCGCATAGGCCAATCTCATAGGCCCGCATGAGGTATAACCCGCGTCGAGGGTAGCTACTCCGGCGTCGATCACGGACTCGCGATCCGCACGGCCACATGTAGACCGCATGACCATAAAGGCCGCACACTAACACGGAACTCGTAGCTCGCATAGGCCGGGACCCGCATGAGGTATTCTCGAATCATGGTCCCATCACGCTGAGTCTACCCCGCATCGGGCGGCTTAACCCGGAAACCACGGTGAGTGGTATAATACCAACATAACGGTTTATCGTTTAAACAACATAAGCACAATCGAGGAAAACCCTTTACACAAACATCACAGAATACTAACACACGTAGCATCCTAATATGATTACTTATCAAAACAACACGAAGGTATTACCAGGCTATCACAAACCAATACAATCAAGTTATTCACACATAAGGTACTTTCTACTATATGATTAACGAGATCGGGTTTTTATCCCCAAAGTACTTTATACAATAACTCTTTAAAGATATGTTACTTTCACAAAAGTCACACAATACCCGTAGTATATAACAATAGAGTGATTATCTTTTTAAAGTAAATCAATTACTTCTCTTTGTAAAATCAAGTAGCAACATTCTTTTCCAATGTTCAAGTTTGCCTAATTTCCAATGTTCAAGTTTGCCTAATTTCCAATGTCCAAGTTTCTCATTTTAGAAAGGTTTCGTAGTTCATAGTCTTATTCATTTAAGAATATAATTCTCCCTTAAACAATCTGAGAAACATAAGCCTTATATGTGAGTAGGATATTCTTGTTTATAACAATCTTATTACAGCAGCCATGATCTAGGAAATATCATTTTGTCTCATCTTAGCTTCTATGCAGATTGAAGTTTCTACTGGTTTTAATAATACTTAATTATTAAAAACATTTCCTTTTATTAACGCTGCAGTGGTTTGTCGATACACATTCTGATTTCCAAAATCAGTAAAACATTCTTAAGCCGTTATACCTAACTTTCCATAAAGCTAGTATAACTCTTAAGTTTTCTAAAAAAAATCAAGTATTACCTCTTCTTTCAAAATGATTCAAAAATCTTTTGAAATACTTCAAGTTCTTTATTAACACATAACAAGCCAGTTATAGTTCAAATCAGTTACCTTTTAAAAACCACAAGTATTTTCTTACCAACATAAAGCTGTTATAACCAACTTCCCATAAAGCCGTTATAACACTTTATGTTTTAAACCAATCAAATACATTTAGCACGTATGTCTACCGTACTACATAGTTCACACATATCATGCTAGAAGAGATAGGAAGAGGTTCACATACCTCGCGACGAGTATCGACTAATAGCAAAACGCTCCAAGTACCTCCAACCGTCGGCTACTCCTTAAGCCAAGTAGATCGCGCCATACGTAGTACTTCAACCTATAAGGCCACAAGGCGCTTATTAACATTTAGGTCTAATCGTAGAACATTCTACGAGAAAATTCGCGACACCTCCCCGCAATGGCGTAAATCTCCTCCTCTATTGGGGCCGGCTACCAAGCCAACCAGGGGGGGTTATACGTCTAATCCGGACGTGCACAATTCTACCCCACAGAAATGCTACACAAGTCTCATGTCTACGATCTATGTAATTCTGATTCGGTACTCTTCTTTCGAAAAGGTTTCTTATTATTCGGGCTTAAGTCAAAAGACATTGCCGATAACAACGTTCGATCTATATATAGTATACTTCAACTATATAATCTAACAACATGTAATTTCCAATTACAATAGGGGCAAGATAATTACCTCGATAAGCCCATAATTATCCGAGTTTAAATGTCGATCTGAGCAAGGTTTAGCTCCTACTCAGTGCGCTCAGGCCCGCTCCAAACAACCTTAGAAGTTCTAACCAACTTCTACTTATAACTTCAACTACGGGTGAAGATGTCCGTAGGGGTCGGTTGTGTGACGGACGGGAAGTAGAATAGTATACGTGGGGTTGTTGTAATGGTATAACCTTAGAATACTAGAAGGTATCTGGCTAAGGTAATTTGGGCATTAAAACAATACTTTTGAGAGTATTTCTAACAAGAGGGGGGTCTTTATACGAAAACTACTAGGCAGGGGTACCCCGCTAGCACCCCAGGAGGGGGTGTCTACCCTCGGCCTACCCCACTGGGGGACTCTCGCCCGTGGGGAGGGGCTCTCGGCTAAGGCCTCACAAGGGGGGGAGAAAGAGAGCTTTCAAGACTTAGGCAAATTTATGGATGAAGAAGTCTTCAAAGGGAGAGGGTATTTATAGGACAAGCCAAGGCCAACCAATGGCCAAGATCTTGCCAAGTGCAAGGCAAGTGTAGGGCCAAGATCTTGCCAAGTGCACACTAGCCAACTAACACAAAAATATCCTACCAACCCTTGACCACAAAGGCCACACTTTCGGCCACCACTATTACCGCCCAAGGTGTTCCAATGAGAGGGTGACAAGTGTCGCCCTCTTGTTGGTCCAAAATGTTTCGTCTCTCGGAAAAATCCGCAAAAAATAAAAATGACATAGCCGTAATTTACCCTACGAAAGATGTGGAAACGTTTCGTCGAAAAATGACTCTAAACGGGTGTTGTGAACAAAGTTAATTCGGCTAAGCCTATGTAAAAGTTCAAATTTTCTACGTACGTCCTTACGTACATACTCTGGAAATACGGGGTATAACACCTAGCACCCTCGTGACCCTACCACCTGGCGGGACCACCCCGAACTGACCCCACCTAAATCCGTCCTACGGGTTGACCCGCAATACGTCCTCAACCCGACCCTCCGCCGTGCCGAACTCTCTTGTTTCTCGATCCGGAACAATCTCACAAATCAAGTCAGGAAAACCTAGTAGTCTTCTTAGCTCAACTACCCTCTTTCATTTCATACCACTCAGGGACTTATCACACAAATATATCCCACGTATACTATGCACTCTGATAAAGGTCAACACAAACGTAAATCTTTTACTCAAGATGGCCTCGCATCTAAGGGTTCTACGTATAAAACTCTAAGGCTCACACTTTCCTTGTCCCCAAACTTACCCTTCTAATTAACCATGTTTCTAATCACAATTTTAACATAATGTTATCTGAACATAATACTTAACACTTCACCATAACATCAACGCATACTAGTCTCTAGAGGGGTAAGAATATACCTATAACATCTGCTCCACTCTAATCATAGGCCTGCCATGCAGGGCGCATATCTGTAGAAGGCGATGATCCTGCCACTGACCCGGTAGGCTGCGTCATTCTGCTTGTACCCCTCCTATAAGCACAGTCTCTCGTCACATGGCCCTGACGGCGCAGTGAAACAAGCACCGATGAAAGCGACATTCCCCGGGATGACACTTGCCACATCGTGCACACTGAGGGGGACATGAATCCTGCTGGCTAGAACCCGTGTATATCTGTAAACCAGAAGCCCTAGAGCTCTGACCAGCTCCCGAATACCCCGAACGTCCTGAAGGCGCGGAGGACCACTGTCTTGGCGGAGGTACATAACTAGCTCTTCTTGAGGCGGTCCGCCTCGAAAGTTACCACAGGACCTCGTCACGGCCTCTTCCTGGCGATCTCGGTCATTCCGTCGACCTCTCCGCTCCTCACATCCCAGTGCATAAGCCTGCATGCGGGCAATGTCCATGCCCGGCTGAAGAGCTACACCCGAACAAGCCTCTGCCAAGTAGTCATCAAGCCCGGTGATGTAGCGGTGCACTCTGTCCTCCATGTCGGCTACCAATGCGGGGACGTACCGAGCTAATGAGTCAAACTCCACATTGTACTCCCGAACCGTACGCCCGGTCTGCCTCAACGTCAAAAATCTGTCATTCCGAGCCCTTCTCATCTGTGGAGGCAAGAAATGTGCAAGAAATTCCCCTGAGAACTCGCTCCATACGGCTGGAAGTGCATACTCTCCCCGGGACAGCTCCCACGAATCAAACGATCATTGCGCGATCACGCGGCCGATGCGAACCTAAGACCACCGACTCGGTCTCGAAGCCTTGATCACTCTCATGATCCGTCAGAATCGCTCGAATGAACTCCTGCGGATCATCCTCAGGCCTCGACCCGTAGAACTCTGGCGGGCTACAACTCAGAAAGTCCCGTAGCCTCAAACTATCCGATCTAGGGTGAACCATGGGTATTATCGGCTGAGGCTGCTGCATCCAGCCTATCCTCATGTCTGGCCACTATCCTGGCCAATAACTGGGCCATCTCCTTGTAACCCATCTCCTCTGCTCCAGTGTGGGGTGGAGGCTCAGTGCTTGTGGTCTCAGCAGCTGCTGCGCCCTAAACTCTTTGAAATTGGCGGCGTCGCGAAACTCGCCGTCTGAAGCACTATCTCAGGTAATGACTGGGCCTGCGCCCCCGTACTCTTTTGTATCCTACTAGCAGCTCCCTCGGCTGCCTTTTCCATCTGGGCCCGGGTTGCGTGGAGGCATAACTGGTAAAAACGAAATACGTCAGAGGGGTCCAACTTATAACACAGCTCTAAGGCACGATCTCAGAATGAGAAGAATGAAACCAATCCTAAATGTCCTGCAGACCTCGATTATAGATGTGGTGCACAACACATCGATAATCAAGACTCTACTAGACACGCGATGCGTAGACACTTTCAGAGGATTAATCGCTCCGATACCACTTTTGTCACGACCGATCCGGGCGTGATCGTGCCTACCGGGCACCCTGGTGATACAACATCGAGAAAATCGGTGGAAATAAAAACTTTAAATATTAAACAAGAGATATGAATAAAAGCAGGCCAGCAAGCGGTTGCCTTCTTGCATATATCTGAAATTTTTTGAGCGATTTACATCCTTACAAACCACACTTGCATTACTACAAACCTCTAAGAATGTATAACAACTATGACGGACAGGGCCCGCCATACCCCGAATGTACAAGAACCTACAACTCGGAAACATACCAAAAGATAAGCCTCCGAGAAACGGGGCTTCCCAATCTGTTGATCGTGATCCTAAGAGCGAGGATCAACAACCAGGTGTACCTCTACTGCGGCATGAACGCAGCCCAAGGAGGTCGATCTGATAGGTACCAAGTATGTGGCGAAAATCGAAAATGAAATCATAATAGTCTAAATAAAACAGAAGACATATATGATAACAAAACTACAGTTCACAACATAAAAGTAGTCATGTCAAGTCAGAGACTCACGCCCTCAAGGTCATCCCTCATGCCCGTGGAACTCCTTCCTCACTGCCGGCAGTCTAGGTATAAGTCATGTGATACGTGTAGCATATCTCGGCCCATCTCATGGACTCGAGGTGAAATCGTATGGAATACATTACCGGTCCATCTCATGGACTCGGTATCAAATCAAGTGGTATACATTCCCGGTTCATCCCATGAACGCGGTGTCGCATGAAATACATTCCCGGTCCATCTCATGAACGCGGTGTCGAGTGAAATACATTCCCGGTTCATCCCATGAACGCGGTGTCGTGTGGAATACATTCCCGGTTCATCCCATGAACGCGGTGTCGAGTGAAATACATTCCCGATTCATCCCATGAACGCGGTGTCGTGTGAAATACATTCCCGGTCCATCTCATGGACGCGGTATCGAGTGAAATACATTCCCGGTTCATCCCATGAACGCGGTGTCGTGTGAAATACATTCCCGGTCCATCTCATGGACGCGGTATCGAGTGAAATACATTCCCGGTTCATCCCATGAACGCGGTGTCGTGTGAAATACATTCCCGGTCCATCTCATGGACGCGGTATCGAGTGAAATACATTCCCGGTTCATCCCATGAACGCGGTGTCGTGTGAAATACATTCCCGGTCCATCTCATGGACGCGGTATCGAGTGAAATACATTTCCAGTTCATCCCATGAATGCGGTGTCGAGTGAAATACATTCCCGGTCCATCTCATGGACGCGGTATCGAGTGAAATACATTCCCGGTCCATCTCATGGACACGATATCAAATCAGGTGGAATACATTCCCGGTTCATCCCATGAACGCGGTGTCGTGTGGTCATAACATTTAAACGCTCTTTTAAGACAGATTAAGGTAATACCATATTTTTCTTTTAAAACAACTTAAGGTAACATTATGCCCTTCTTTTTAAACCAAAATACTTTCCTTCTTAAAGTCAAGTAACAACATTCTTTTCCAAAAGTTCAAGTTTGCCTAATTTCAAATATTCACATTTCTTATTTTCGAAAGGTTTCATAGTTCATAGTCTTAATCTTTTAATAACATAATTCTCCTTTTAAAACAGTTGAGTAATATATGCCTTATGTGTGAGTAGGTTATTCTTGTTTATAACAATCTTATTAAAGCAGCCATGATCTAGGAAATGTAATATCATTTTGTCTCATCTTAGCTTCTATGCAGATGGAGGTTTCTACTGGTTTTAATAATACTTAATTAGTCAATACATTTCCCTTTATTAACGCTGCAGTGGTTTGTTCGATACTTATTCTGATTTCCGAAATCAGTAAAACCTTATTCCTTTTAAAAACCAAGTACTCATTACTCACGAATGAGGTTTCACACTTTTTAACAAAATTCATATTAATATAATTAAGTCAAGTCTCTTATCTTTTAAGATCAAGTCTCTTAACTTCTAAAATCAGTAAACCATTCTCTTTTACCTCTCTTAAGTCGTTATACCTAACTTCCCATAAAGCTAGTATAACTCTTAAGCTTTTAAAACCAAGTATTACTCTTCTTTCAAAAACGATTCTTAATTCTTTTGAAATACTTCAAGATTCTTATTATTAGAATCAAGTCAAAAGACATCGCAGTAAAACCATGTTCAGTTAACACACGTACGTCTACCGTACTATATATATTCTTTTTAAAATATCATGCTCAAGAGGATAGGAAGAATCACATACCTCGCGACGATTATCGACTATTAGCAAATAGCTCCAAAAATCTGATAATCCTGTTAGCCTTTTCCACCCTTCGAGTAGAATACGCTACCCGCAGTACTTCAACCTATAACGGTCATACAAGTCTATCAACGTCTAGACAACTTTGTAAAATAATTCTAGATACAGATTCCTTTATTCTACGGAAAATTGGGCAGCACTTCCCTACCCGCCAAACTACACAAGTCTCATCAGAATACAGTCATGTAAATCTGATTCGATCTTCTTCTTTAATATTCTTCTGATGTGATTTCCATTCAATTCTCTTCTTTATACCATCCTTATATACGTCTTATACTCATTTCTATACTACTACATTATGTAATTTCCAATTACAATAGAAGGACAGTAGTATTTACCTCGATAAGCCCAAAATTATCCAAGTTTTAATGTCGATCCTGAGCAACGTTTAGCTCCTATTCTGAACACTCCAACCCGCTCCAAACAACCCTTAGAAGTTCTACACAACTTCTACTTAACACTTCAACCGACTATGAAGATTTTCCTTAGGGTTTCGTTTTTGTAGTGAAGGAAGTATAATAGTATTTCTGGGCTTTTAGTATAGGTGTAACCTTGGAATACTACAAGGTATTTGGGCCAAGGTATTTTGGAATAGTAAAAATACTTGTAGAATACTTTTCTACCAAGTGGGGGGGGGGGGGTATTTTACGAAAACAACTAGGCAAGGGAGGGGGGTTCGGCCGAGGGCCTCTCAAGGAGGGGGAGGGGGAGGCTTTGGATGAAATCTACACAAAGGGGAGGGAGTATTTTCCTTGGAATTTCACAAGTGAGGATTAAGAATAAGTCTTGCATTGGAGGGGTATTTATAGGCCAATCAATGGCCAAGATTTAGACAAGTGGTGGGCAAGTGTAGGGTGTGGATTTGGACAAGTGTAAGAGGGTCCCACTTGCTCATCAACTACACAAAATATCCTACCAACCATTGACCAAATGTTTTAGGCAAAATAAATGAAAACAATGTGCACCAACTCCCCTAGCTTTGCCGTCCACTTGAGGGACAAGTGTCACCCTCTCGTTGGTCCAAAATATTTCATCTCTCGGAAAAATCCGGAAAAATAATAAATGGCATAGCCGTATTTTTCCCTTCGCAAAGTTTGGAAAACGTTTTGTCGGAAAATAATTCTTTTTGGTAGTTGTGAACAAAATTTTCGTCCCTTGCCAAATTTAAGGCTCAAACTTTTCTACGTACGCCCTCACGTACATACTCTGGAAATACGGGGTATAACAGTAAGGAATCAAGACTTGGAAATTAGTACGAAAGGAAGAATTATTTTTCCGACGGAAAATCTTCCGGACGTCGGAAAGGAAAAATGTTCGTTTTTGAGAATTGGATTCTCTAAATGCATTATTTGAAGAGTATGGAACTTTTAGCATTATGGAAATTTATTTTTACGGATTTGGTCATGTGGGGCCCACCCGAGGAATTTTACGTTTTGTGGGGCCCACGAGGGTTACGGAATTTTATGGACGAATGATAGGGCGACATGTGGCACCCCCCACATATGGTCTTGGATGAAATTTAGTAAGGGTAGAATGGTCATTTACCATGGTGGAAGATAAGTCTTGCTAAGCTTGATATTGTTGACCAAGTCAACTTGCCACTTGTGCTTAATCCATGTGATCTTCATCTTAGCCACCCATTTGTTTAAGTCTAAGCCATCCATAGTGTTATAAATACTAAGCTAGTGCAAGACAAGCTCTTCTAACATTTAGAATTTATCACAACATTTTCTTGTCCACTACATTGCTCTCGGGTTTGGAGGGGTTCCCACACAAAAAATTTGTAGTTTTGATCCTTTGTTCACAAGACTTAAACCCAATGTCCCTAAGGGTATTATAAGGATATCTCAATAGAAAGATTTCGGAAAAACGACGTTTTCGTATTAGTCGCAAGGCAAAAACTTAAGGAGTTCTTCAACTTTGAAGTTGGAACTTGAAGATGGGTTCTTCATAGGCTTATAAAGAGTTCTTGGAGTGGATTGTAACATAAGGAAAGGAGCTAAGAATTGCTAAGGTGCGACTTTGAATCTTGGAAATTTTAAGGGCTTGTAAAGGTATAATTCTTGTTGTTTTAGTAATTGAGATTACTTGTTGTTGTAGCTATGGATATTAGCAAGCATGAGTTATATATTATGAGGTTTGATAAGTGTTTTGGCTATTGGAACCCTAATCCGAAAAACTAGCATGTTAGCCTTAAGATTACAATTCAAGTCGATTATTAGTTTAAGTCGTCGCATGTTGTAGAAAGAAGGAAATTGTAGTTGTTGAAGTTGGTTATGACTATATAACATGTTAGACCTTAGAACTTGGAATTGGAAAAGGATTGGAAAAGACTTTGAATTGTTGGATATGTTGTTTGGCCGAGAATGGCTTGACTATGGAACTACTTCGTATTAATTGTGGGGCGGAATTTTACACGTATTGTAAGGCGTGTAATCCCCTTTGTTTGGTTGTTGTTTTGAGCCTTAAATGTGGCGTGTTGGTTATTGTATTCGGCCTTGAAAAAGGTGGCAAAGTGATTAGAAACAAAGGAAGTGCTGCCCGATTTTCCGTAGAATTAGAGACCGTATACTTAGTATTATTCTACGTTTGAGACTAGAAGTTGATAGTCTTGTTGTGACCATTATAGGTTGACACTTCTACGTACGGCGTATTCGGCTTAGCTTGTGGATTTAGCCGAAAAGGTATGTGAACTATCTCCTCTTCTAGCATGATTCCTTAAGATAAAGAAAGTAAGTTCTACTCCTTAAATGATCCATTCCTTGGTTGTACTTGGATTTCCTAGTATAGAATTTGTTCTATGTACTTTCTTGATTGTACTTTGATGTTTAAATTGTAAGTTTTATAATCCATTGCCTTAGTGGAGTTTGGATTCTTAAGAGTGAAAGTATTTTGCTTAAAGTACATGGAGTCTTGAAAAGGAAGTGGTTTCCAAACTTTTTGGCTAGTGCCTTAGTTCCAAAACCTAATGGTCGTTTTAATGACTTTAGGGGAGTCAAATGAGTGATTTACTTAAGTGTTTTAAAAGAGGAGAAATGACATGATTTAAGAGAAGTAACTTGTTTTAAAGGTGTGAGTTACTTAAGGTTTAAAAGTAGAAGAAACGTGTTTTCTATATATTAAGAGACTCCAAGTAATTTTGAAATTTAAGAAACTTGATTTGAAAGTTTGTGATACTTGGTTTTAAGTATGAGTCTCTTGGTTATAAAAAGAATGAAATTGTCTAAAAACCATAAAGGGTTATAACGGCTTTATGGGAAGTTGGTTATAACGGCTTTATGAAAGGTTTAGAAAGTTGTCTATTTTGATTAATGGGCATAAGTTGCCTTGATTGTGAAAATTTGAAGTTACTTGATTTCAAGCTTTGAAATGAGTTTTCTAAGAGTGTAGTAACTTACTTTGAAAAATAGACACACCTTGATACTACGGGTGTTAGTATCTTGGGTATTACATAAAAATGAGTCTTTTGAAAAGAGATATGCGTCGTAGTACTTTGGCTTGATTAATTGAGAATTAGTCTAAGTGTGCCTTGATAAGTACTTTGGCTTGATTAATTGAGAATTATTCTAAGTGTGCCTTGATAAGTACTTTGGCTTGATTAATTGAGAATTAGTCTAAGTGTGCCTTGATAAGTACTTTGGCTTGATTAATTGAGAATTATTCTAAGTGTGCCTTGATAAGTACTTTAGCTTGATTAATTGAGAATTAGTCTAAGTGTGCCTTGATAAGTACTTTGGCTTGATTAATTGAGAATTATTCTAAGTGTGCCTTGATAAGTACTTTGGCTTGATTAATTGAGAATTATTCTAAGTGTGCCTTGATAAGTAATTTGGCTTGATTAATTGAGAATTAGTCTAAGTGTGCCTTGATAAGTACTTTGGCTTGTTTAATTGAGAATTATTCTATATGTGCCTTGAGTTTATAAAATGAAAGTCTATAGATTTTATAAACTTTCCTATGTGTGCTGGTGATAGCCTTTGAGTGCAAGTATTATGTTTTATTACGTTGCCACGACTCTCGGTTGAAGGGTCGGCTGTCTTGTTTTAAGTTACTTGGACGTACTGACAGTGATGTGGGATTCCACGGGTATGCTTCCGTTATTTGTAGTACTTGGGTTAAATTCCCGGATTTTTATAAAAGACATGGTAGTGCTTATGTTTTGTTTGACGGCCGGTTGAGATAGGGTAAGAGTATAAGTGAGGTAAACCCCAGGCCTATACCACCTTCTCCAGGGTAAGAGTATAAATGAGGGGTAACCCCCCAAGACGTTAGACCCCCTGCTTTACCACCTTCTCCAGGGTAAGAGTATAAATGAGGGGTAAACCCCCAAGACGTTATACCCCCTGCTTTACCACCTTCTCCAGGGTAAGAGTATAAATGAGGGGTAAACCCCCAAGACGTTATACCCCCTGCTTTACCACCTTCTCCAGGGTAAGAGTATAAATGAGGGTAAACCCAATACGTTATACCACCGCTCGGTTTCTACTTGCCGTCTGCTTTTAGGACACGGTGGGACTTGGTGTTCATGTATGCCTATTGGTGTTATATTATATCATGGTGCCGAAGCGGTGAGGAAGGATTCCACGGGCATGATTGATATTATGGGCGTGAGACCCATGGTTATATTTTAGAAATGACTTGAGGGCATGCGTCCCTGACTTGTTATGACTGCTTATGTGTTGTGTACTGTAGGTTGACTATCATACATGTCTCCTGTTTTGTTTAGACAGTTATGATTTCATTACAGTACTTATTGTTTCACACACTTGGTACATTCTTCGTACTGACCTCCTTCGGGGGGTTGCGTTCATGCCGCAGTTTTAGGTACGATGTTTGGTGATCTGCAGGTGTAGGACCCTGCTCAGAGTTTTGGATAGCTCTTTCTGTTCGGGAGTTTATCTTTTTGGTATAAGTTCCTCCAGTACAGGCTTTTGTACAGTTATGGGTACGGCGGGGCCTTGTCCCGTCATAGTTCAGTATAACTTTTAGAGGTCTGTATTAATATATGGGATTGGACTCATGTACGGTGTAGTGTTTTTTGTTTATGTATATTATATGGCAGCCTTGTCGGCTTTGCCCTTGCACGTACGTTAGTTTAAAAAAAAAAAGATGTTATTTAATTTCCGCAGTTTACTTAGTTGTTAAGGTAGAAGGGTGCCTGTAGGGCACGATCCGCTGGCTTGAGTTGGGGCTTGACATAGTGGTATCGAAGCGATCGGTCCTCGGAATGTCTGAGGCCGTGTCTAGTAGAGTCTTGATTATCGGTGTGTTGCGCGCCACACCCATAAACAGGAGGCTACAGGACATTTAGGAGTTGGTTTCTATTCTTCTCACTCTAAGATCGTGCCATAGAGCTGTGTTAGTAAGATAATTCTTCTCTGACGTGATTTTGTGTTACATTTATGCCTCCAAGGAGGGCAACAGCGCCTTGAAGGGCAAAAGAGTAGCGAGAGCTACTAGTCGACTCGAGAGTTGATAGGGCTTATGCCCAGTATCTGGATATTGTCGCGATCGGCGAGTTCCTGCGCCAGTTTTGAGCCCGGCACGAGCCTCCTGTTTCTCGATTAGGAGAAGACTATAAGTCATGAGGAAGCGATTATGTTATTGACCAAGATAAGCGGTGCTCTGATTTCATCAGCAGGAGGTTATTCGGCGATCAGGCAGGTGTACATAGAGTAGAGGCAGCGGAGATCAGCGTAAGAGGGCTAGGCCGGTTGGTTATCCCGGTGAGTTTTTGGACGAGCAGCCTCAGCAGCGAGTGAGATATTCGTCCCAGCCTACACAGTACATACCCCCGCAGCTCACAGGTGGGAGTTTGGACCCCACAAGGTATTTAGGAGCCGGTCCGAGCTCCAGGGGTCGAGGTTCTCAGAGGAGCAGAGGACTTTCTCGGTCGAGGCCACCTATTCCTCAGTGTATCAGATGTGGTAAGCATCATTCGGGGAAATGCCGTTATGGCACGGGTGTTTGTTTTTGTTGTGGCCGTCCGGGCCATATTCGAAGGGTATGTCCTTTTAGAAAGAGCACCGGTGAGGTGGCTCAGCCTATGAGGCCGATGGTTGATTCCCTTTCCTCCCGGTATGCGTCCCCGAGCGAGGTGTTGGATGTCACGATCGTGGTAGAGGTCAGGGAGGAGTTTATAGTTCTGGCGGTCCTTGAACGCAGAGCGTGACTCTTGGGCGAGTCGTGAGGCGACATCTCATGGGGTTACAGGTATATTTCGATTCTTTTGAATCATACGTGCATTGATAGATTCAGATTTTACCCTAGCGTATATGTTTTTCCTTTATTGCTAGAGTTGTAAGTGATAGTACCCCAGAGGTAGGAATACTTTGATTAGTAAAGTGAAAAGTTAAGAATGTTGACAAGAATGGTAAGTGAACTGGGACTATAGTTGTGTAGAGTTCACAAGTTGAAATTGCCCATGTGATGTAAGACCAATAGGGAAAAATGTGCAGTAGAAATACTTCGACCTATGTGACAAACCTTTAGTGAATAGGGGGATAGGGTGAGAAGTACCTTGAGATAAGAGAGAGATTTATTTCAGACTAAGAATGAGAAGTTAAGTGTGACGATGAGTCGGGTTATAGACTCATTTCGGGTCAGCCGATAGTATGGAATGGGGTGATGTTAGTTGGTAATAGTCCCGCTATGTGATAGGGTCCCGGGGATGCAAGGCCCAAGTTTAGTTAATTGTTGTACGAGTTTGTGGATGCGTTCCACCGGAACTAGGTCGTAAGGACCGAGAAGAGCCTTAACGGGAATGTAAGTAACAATATGGCCAAGTTTGGATAGTAACTCCAAGGATTGGAGAACAGAAGCAATATTTGAGATTTTGTACGTGTACTAGATAAGTTTGAAAGTACGAGAAAGTATGACAAGTAAGGAAAGAAAGGAACCTCTAAGGATCCTGTATTTGGGAAGACTGTAACCTTCGAGTTTTGTGAGAAGGGACCACGGACGGAAGGTCCATTGTTATGTTTACGTATGTTGTGGTGGCCATGTGTGGCATCGTGGGTCTTGTGGAGTATTGATTGTTAGGCATAGTATAGAGATTGTCTTAGGAGTGGGTATAGCTTGAAAAACCGACTAAGAACATTCGGGGACGAATGTTTCTAAGGGGGGAAGAATGTTACACCCCGTAAGTCCAGGACTTGTATAAGAGAATGTACCTAAGGAATCAAGACTTGGAAATTAGTACGAAAGGAAGAATTGTTTTTCCGACGGAAAATCTTCCGGACGTCGGAAAGGAAAAATGTTCGTTGTTGAGAATTGGATTCTCTAAATGCATTATTTGAAGAGTATGAAACTTTTAGCATTATGGACATTTATTTTTACGGATTTGGTCATGTGGGGCCCACCCGAGGAATTTTACGTTTTGTGGGGCCCACGAGGGTTACGGAGTTTTATGGACGAATGAGAGGGCGACACGTGGCACCCCCCCACATATGGTCTTGGACGAAATTTAGTAAGGGTAGAATGGTCATTTACCATGGTGGAAGATAAGTCTTGCTAAGCTTGATATTGTTGACCAAGTCAACTTGCCACTTGTGCTTAATCCATGTGATCTTCATCTTAGCCACCCATTTTTTTAAGTCTAAGCCATCCATAGTATTATAAATACTAAGCCAGTGAAGACAAGCTCTTCTAACACTTAGAATTTATCACAACATTTTCTTGTCCACTACATTGCTCTCGGGTTTGGAGGGGTTCCCACACAAAAAATTTGTAGTTTTGATCCTTTGTTCACAAGACTTAAACCCAATGTCCCTAAGGGTATTATAAGGATATCTCAATAGAAAGATTTCGGAAAAACGGCGTTTTCGTATTAGTCGCAAGGCGAAAACTTAAGGAGTTCTTCAACTTTGAAGTTGGAACTTGAATATGGGTTCTTCATAGGCTTCTAAGGAGTGCTTGGAGCGGATTGGAACATAAGGAAAGGAGCTAAGAATTGCTAAGGCGCGACTTTGAATCTTGGAAATTTTAAGGGCTTGTAAAGGTATAATTCTTGTCGTTTTAGTAATTGAGATTACTTGTTGTTGTAGCTATGGATATTAGCAAGCATGAGTTATATATTATGAGGTTTGATAAGTGTTTTGGCTATTGGAACCCTAATCCGAAAAACTAGCATGTTAGCCTTAAGATTACAATTCAAGTCGATTATTAGTTTAAGTCGTCGCATGTTGTAGAAAGAAGGAAATTGTAGTTGTTGAAGTTGGTTATGACTATATAACATGTTAGACCTTAGAACTTGGAATTGGAAAAGGATTGGAAAAGACTTTGAATTGTTGGATATGTTGTTTGGCCGAGAATGGCTTGCCTATGGAACTACTTCAGATTAATTGTGGGCGGAATTTTACACGTATTGTAAGGCGTGTAATCCCCTTTGTTTGGTTGTTGTTTTGAGCCTTAAATGTGGCGTGTTGGTTATTGTATTCGGCCTTGAAAAAGGTGGCAAAGTGAGTAGAAACAAAGGAAGTGCTGCCCGATTTTCCGTAGAATTAGAGACCGTATACTTAGTATTATTCTACGTTTGAGACTAGAAGTTGATAGTCTTGTTGTGACCATTATAGGTTGACACTTCTACGTACGGCGTATTCGGCTTAGCTTGTGGATTTAGCCGAAAAGGTATGTGAACTATCTCCTCTTCTAGCATGATTCCTTAAGATAAAGAAAGTAAGTTCTACTCCTTAAATGATCCATTCCTTGGTTGTACTTGGATTGCCTAGTATAGAATTTGTTCTATGTACTTCCTTGATTGTACTTTGATGTTTAAATTGTAAGTTGTATAATCCATTGCCTTAGTGGAGTTTGGATTCTTAAGAGTGAAAGTATTTTGCTTAAAGTACATGGAGTCTTGAAAAGGAAGTGGTTTCCAAACTTTTTGGCTAGTGCCTTAGTTCCAAAACCTAATGGTCGTTTTAATGACTTTAGGGGAGTCAAAGGAGTGATTTACTTAAGTGTTTTAAAAGAGGAGAAATGACATGATTTAAGAGAAGTAACTTGTTTTAAAGGTGTGAGTTACTTAAGGTTTAAAAGTAGAAGAAACTTGTTTTCTATATATTAAGAGACTCAAAGTAATTTTGAAAGTTAAGAAACTTGATTTGAAAGTTTGTGATACTTGGTTTTAAGTATGAGTCTCTTGGTTATAAAAAGAATGAAATTGTCTAAAAACCATAAAGGGTTATAACGGCTTTATGGGAAGTTGGTTATAACGGCTTTATGGAAAGTTTAGAAATTTGTCTATTTTGATTAATGGGCATAAGTTGCCTTGATTGTGAAAATTTGAAGTTACTTGATTTCAAGCTTTGAAATGAGTTTTCTAAGAGTGTAGTAACTTACTTTGAAAAATAGACACACCTTGATACTACGGGTGTTAGTATCTTGGGGGTATTACATAAAAAGGAGTCTTTTGAAAAGAATGTACGTACGTAGTACTTTGGCTTGATTAATTGAGAATTAGTCTAAGTGTGCCTTGATAAATACTTTGGCTTGATTAATTGAGAATTATTCTAAGTGTGCCTTGATAAGTACTTTGGCTTGATTAATTGAGAATTAGTCTAAGTGTGCCTTGATAAGTACTTTGGCTTGATTAATTGAGAATTATTCTAAGTGTGCCTTGTTAAGTACTTTGGCTTGATTAATTGAGAATTAGTCTAAGTGTGCCTTGATAAGTACTTTGGCTTGATTAATTGAGAATTATTCTAAGTGTGCCTTGATAAGTACTTTGGCTTGATTAATTGAGAATTATTCTAAGTGTGCCTTGATAAGTACTTTGGCTTGATTAATTGAGAATTATTCTAAGTGTGCCTTGATAAGTACTTTGGCTTGATTAATTGAGAATTAGTCTAAGTGTGCCTTGATAAGTACTTTGGCTTGTTTAATTGAGAATTATTCTATATGTGCCTTGAGTTTATAAAATGAAAGTCTATAGATTTTATGAACTTGCCTATGTGTGCTGGTGATAGCCTTTGAGTGCAAGTATTATGTTTTATTACGTTGCCACGACTCTCGGTTGGAGGGTCGGCTGTCTTGTTGTAAGTTACTTGGACGTACCGACAGTGATGTGGGATTCCACGGGTATGCTTCCGTTATTTGTAGTACTTGGGTTAAATTCCCGGATTTTTATAAAAGACATGGTAGTGCTTATGTTTAGTTTGACGGTCGGTTGAGATAGGGTAAGAGTATAAGAGATGGGTAAACCCCCAAGACGCTATACCACCTTCTCCAGGGTAAGAGTATAAATTAGGGGTAAACCCCCAAGACGTTATACCCCCTGCTTTACCACCTTCTCCAGGGTAAGAGTATAAATGAGGGGTAAACCCCCAAGACGTTATACCCCCTGCTTTACCACCTTTTCCAGGGTAAAAGTATAAATGAGGGGTAAACCCCCAAGACGTTATACCCCCTGCTTTACCACCTTCTCCAGGGTAAGAGTATAAATGAGGGGTAAACCCCAAGACGTTATACCACCTGCTCGGTTTCCTACTTGGCCGCATGCTTTTAGGACACAGTGGGACTTGGTGTTCATGTATGCCTATTGGTGTTATATTATATCATGGACTGCCGGCAGTGAGGAAGGATTCCACGGGCATGATTGATATTATGGGCGTGAGACCCATGGTTATATTTTAGAAATGACTTGAGGGCATGCGTCCCTGACTTGTTATATCGCTTATGTATTGTGTATCGTAGGTTGGCTATCATACATGTCTCCTGTTTTTAGATGTTATGATTTCATTACAGTATTTCATCGTTTCACATACTTGGTACATTCTTTCTTGACCTCGCCCGGGCTGCGTTCATCCGCAGAGTTTAGTCTGTTGTTTGGTGATCTGCAGTGTAGGGCCCGCTCGAGTTTTGGATAGCTCCTTACATTGGAGTTTATCTTTTGGTATAAGTTCCTCGAGCAGTGCTTTTGCTGATTATGGATGCGGCGGGGCCTTGTCCTGTCATAGTTCAGTATAACTCTTAGAGGTCTGTATTCATGTGTGGGATTGGACTCATGTACGGTGTAGTGTCTTTTGTTTATGTATATTATATGGCAGCCTTGTCGGCTTTGCCCTTGCACGTACGTTAGTTTAAAAAAAAAGAGATGTTATTTAATTTCCGCAGTTTACTTAGTTGTTAAGGTAGAAGGGTGCCCAGGTAGGGCACCAGTCACGGGCCCGGGGTTCGGGGCTTGACAATAACGCCAATAGGCATACCTGAACACCAAGTCCCACTTGTGTCCTAAAAACTGTACGGGCCAAGTAGGAAGACGAGCAGGGGGTATAATGTCTTGGGGGTTTACCCCTCATTTATACTCTTACCTATCTCTGGCAACCATCAAACAAAACAAGCAGGGGGTATAATGTCTTGGGGGTTTACCCCTCATTTATACTCTTACCCTGGAGAAGGTGGTATAGCGTCTTGGGGGTTTACCCCTCACTTATACTCTTACCCTATCTCGACCGACCATCAAACAAAACAAGCAGGGGGTATAATGTCTTGGGGGTTTACCCCTCATTTATACTCTTACCCTGGAGAAGGTGGTATAGCGTCTTGGGGTTTACCTCACTTATACTCTTACCCTATCTCGAGGCCACAAACAACACCTAAGCACTACTGTGTCTTTTATAAAAATCCGGAATTTAACCCAAGTACTACAAATAGCGAAGCATACCGTGGAATCCCACATCACCGTCGGTATGTCCAAGTACTTACAACAAGACCGCCCTCCAACCGAGTCGCGACAACGTAATAAAACATAATACTTGCACTCAAAGGCTATCACCAGCACATATAGGCAATTCTTAATTAAACAAGCCAAAGTACTTAGCATGGCACACTTAGAATAATTCTCAATTAATCAAGCCAAAGTACTTATCAAGGCACACTTAGAATAATTCTCAATTAATCAAGCCAAAGTACTTATCAAGGCACACTTAGAATAATTCTCAATTAATCAAGCCAAAGTACTTATCAAGGCACACTTAGAATAATTCTCAATTAATCAAGCCAAAGTACTTATCAAGGCACACTTAGAATAATTCTCAATTAATCAAGCCAAAGTACTTATCAAGGCACACTTAGAATAATTCTCAATTAATCAAGCCAAAGTACTTATCAAGGCACACTTAGAATAATTCTCAATTAATCAAGCCAAAGTACTTATCAAGGCACACTTAGAATAATTCTCAATTAATCAAGCCAAAGTACTTATCAAGACACACTTAGAATAATTCTCAATTAATCAAGCCAAAGTACTACGTACGTACATTCTTTTCAAAAGACTCCTTTTTATGTAAAATCCCAAGATACTAACACCCGTAGTATCAAGGTGTGTCTATTTTTCAAAGTAAGTTACTACACTCTTAGAAAACTCATTTCAAAGCTGGAAATCAAGTAACTTCAAATTTTCACAATCAAGGCAACTTATGCCCATTAATCAAAATAGACAACTTTCTAAACCTTCCATAAAGCCGTTATAACCAACTTCCCATAAAGCCGTTATAACCCTTTATGGTTTTAGACATATTCATTCCTTTTTATAACTAAGAGACTTATACTTACAACCAAGTATCACATACTTATAAATCAAGTTCTTAACTTTCCAAAATACTTCAAGTCTCTTAATATTTAGAAAACAAGTTTCTTCTACTTTTAAACCTCAAGTAACTCACACCTTTTAAACAAGTTACTTCTCTTAAATCATGTCATTTCTCCTCTCTTAAAACAATTAAGTAAATCACTCCTTTGACTCCCCTAAAGTCATTATAATGACCTTTAGGTTTTGGAACTAAGGCACTAGCCAAAAGGTTTGGAAACCACTTCCTTTTCAAGACTCTATGTACATTAAGTAAAATACTTTCACTTTTAAGAATCCAAACTTCACTAAGGAAATGGATTATACAACTTACAATTTAAACATCAAAGTATACTCAAGAAACCAATTTTAGGCAATCCAAATACAACCAAGGAATGGATCATTTAAGGAGTAGGAAATACTTTGTTTATCTTAAGGAATCATGCTAGAAGAGGAGATAGCTCACATACCTTTTCGGCTAATATCCACAAGCTAAGCCGAATACGCCGTACGTAGAAGTGTCAACCTATAATGGTCAGAACAAGACTATCAACTTTTAGTCTCTAACGTAGAATAATACTAAGTATTTGGTCTCTAATTCTACGGAAAATCGGGCAGCACTTCCTTTGTTTCTACTCACTTTGCCACCTTTTTCAAGGCCGAATACAATAACCAACACGCCACATTTAAGGCTCAAAACAACAACCAAACAAAGGGGATTACACGCCTTACAATACGTGTAAAATTCCGCCCCACAATTCGTACCAAGTAGTTAATACTTCACTAGCCATTCTCGGCCAACAATAACACAACACAAGTCTTTTCCAACCCTTTTTCAAATTCCAAGTTCTAAGGTCTAACATGTTATATAGTTATAAACAACTTCAACAACTACAATTTCCTTCTTTATACAACATGCGACGACTTAAACGAATAATCAACTTGAATTGTAATCTTAAGGCTAAACATGCTAGTTTTCGGATTAGGGTTCCAATAGCCAATATAATTATCAAACTTCATACTAAACATCTCATGCTTGCTAATATCCATAGCTACAACAATAAGTAAGTCTTAACTACTAAAACGACAAAATTTATACCTTTCCAAGCCCTTAAAATTTCCAAGATTCAAAGTCGCGCCTTAGCAATTCTTAGCTCCTTTCCTTAGGTTCCAATCCGCTCCAAGCACTCCTTAGAGGCCTATGAAGAACCCATCTTCAAGTTCCAACTTCAAAGTTGAAGAACTCCTTTAGTTTCCGCCTTGCGACTAATACGAAAAAGCCATTTTTCCGAAATCTTTCTATTGAGATACCCTTATAATACCCTTAGGGACATTGGGTTTAAGTCTTGTGGCTAATGGATCAAAATCACAAAATTTTCTTGTGTGAGCAAGACCAAACCCGAGAGCCTCTTCTCTTGGCACAAAGTGTTCTAATTTTTCTAAGTGTAAATGAGCTAGTCTTGCACTAGTAGTAAGCTTATAAAACACAATGGAGGGCTTGGATTATCACAAATGTGAGGCTAGGATGAATTTCACTTGGATTAAGCCTATGTGGACAAGTTGACAAGTCAACAATGTCATGCTTGCAAGACTTATCTTCCAAGATGGTCAATGACCATTTTACCCTCCCTCTAATTCGACCAAGACTATAAGTGGGGGGTGCCACATGTCGCCCTCTCATTCGTCCATAAAATTCTGTAACCCTCGTGGGCCCCACAAAAATGTAAAATTCCTCGGGTGGGCCCCACGTGACCAAATCCGTAAAAATAAATTTCCATAATGTTAACAAGTTCCATATTCCTCAAATAATGCATTTTGAGAATCCAATTCTCAACAACGAACATTTTCCTTCACCAGCGTTCGGAAGATTTTCCGTCGGAAAAACAATTCTTCCTTTCGTATCAATTTCCAAGTCTTGTTTCCTTTCGTACATTCTCTTTTACATGTCCTGGACCTACGGGGTGTAACAACATGCCCCGGAATCCCTCATCGTATAAGCATGACCATAACGTGCCCTCGACATCCCTCATCGTAGGTGCAGGTCCTCATGGGGAGCTAGCCCATGGAGTAATAATATAACATGCCCCCGGAATCCCTCATCGGTACATGTGTCTTCATGGGAGCTAGCCCATGGAGTAATAATCATACATAGCATGGTCGCGTGCCGGAATCCTCATCGTATAAAGCATGGCCATGGGTAATAAAACAACCGAATCTAACCCGCCTCGGTCACGTGCCGGAATCCCACATCGTATAAGCATGTCCAAGGATCAATCATAATGGAAGCATACCCGTGGAATCCCACATCACTGTCGGTACGTCCAAGTAAACTTACAACAAGATGGCCGGCCCTCCAACTGAGAGTCACGACAACGTAAACATATAATACTTGCACTCAAAGCTATCACAAGCAAACATAGGCAAGTTCATTAAACCTTTAGACTTCCATTTTTATAAACTCATGGCACTTTCGTTTCACACATAAAAATCCGGGAATTTAACCCAAAGTACTACGTGCTTACATTCTTTTCAAAAGACTCCTATTCATATAAAACCCCAAGATACGAACACCCGTAGTATCAAGGCTTATTTACATTTTACTTAAGTCACTACACTTTTAGAAATACATTTTTCGGCTTCTAAATCAAGTGACTTCTTTCCTTAAAACTTAAGCAATTGATGCTTTTAAATCCATTTGCCTTTATTTATTTCAAAACATTTATCATTACTAAGAGTAAACCACTCTTTTAACTTTCCATAAAGCTATTATAACCCACTTCCCATAAAGTCGTTATACTAACTTTATACTTAGGCAAATACATTCTTTTTATAACCAAGAGACTTATACTTTCGAAAACCAAGTATCGTATACTTTCAAAATACTTCAAGTCTCTTATCTTTTAAAATCAAGTTTCGTAGTTCATAGTCTTAACACTTCATAACGTAAACTCTTTAAATTAAGCAACATATGCCTTATATGTGTGAATAGGTTATACTTGTTTATAATGATCTCATTAAAGCAGCCATGATCTAGAAAATGTAATACAATTTTGTCTTATCTTAGCTTCTATGCAGATGGAGAATTCTACTTGTTTTAATATAATTTATCATCATTACATTTTCCCTTATTAACGCTGCAATGGCTTGTTCGATACTTATTCTCATTCGTGCCGTAAATTAGCCAAGTCAACTTGGCTCCAAATACCTCCTAACGACTCTTACGAACATCCCCCATAAGACTTGGTAAGAACTTAGGATAACTCAGACATAACCTTTACATAGAGTAAATCAACATACATACTTCTTAACTTCTAAGAGTAGAAGGAATCATGAAATAATACCACATGTATATTTCATACATAGAATCATGTCTAAAGAAGGAAGAGGTTCACATACCTCGCGACGATTATCGACAAATAGCAAAATGCTCCGAAGTACTTCAACCTTGATAGCTATTCCATCCTTCAAGTAGGATCCGCTATACTTAGTACTTCAACCTAAAATGGCCATAATACGTCCATTAACCTCTAGCTTCGAACGTAGAATATTCTAAGTGCAAAGTCACTAAATTCTACGAAAAATCGGACAGCACTTTCTTTGTTTCTACATACTTTGACACCTTTTTCAAGGTCGAATACAATAACCAAACACGCCACATTTAAGGCCCAAAAATTCAGCTAACCAAAGGGGATTACACGCCTTAACATGACGTGTAAAATTCTGCCCCACAAATTAATACGAAACTAGTTCCATAATTAAAGCCATTCTCGGCTAACATAAACAACAACTCAAAGTCTTTTCCAATTCTTTTCCAATCCAAGTTCTTAGGTCTAACATGTTATATAGTCATAACAACTTCAACAACTACAATTTCCTTCAATATATAACATGTGACGACTTATACTTATAATCAACTTGAATTGTAATCTTAAGGCTAAACATACTAGTTTCGGATTAGGGTTTCAATATCCAATATACTTATCAAACTTCATAATATAAACATCTCATGCATGCTAATATACATAGCTACAACAATAAGTAATCTTAATTACTAAAACGACAAGAATTATACCTTTACAAGCCCTTAAAATTTCCAAGATTCAAAGTCGCTCCTTAGCAACTTTAGCTCCTCCTTTCGACATTCCAATCCACTCCAAGCAACCTTTATAAGCCTATGAAGAAATCATCTTCAAGTTCCAACTTCAAAGTTGAAGAACTGCCTAGGTTTTCGCCTTGCGACTAACGTGAAAACGCCATTTTTCCGAGATCTTTCTATTGAGATATCCTTACAATACCCTTAGGGACCTTGGGTTAAAGTCTTGTGAATAATGGAACAAAAACTAAAAAATTTGTGTGGGCAAACTCACTAAAGCCGAGAGCACTATAATGTGCAAGACAAGTCTCTCAAATTTTTCTAAGTATAAAATGCCAAGTCTTGCTACTTAGTGTAACGACCCGTTCCGGGGCCCGTTACTGGTGCCTTACCCCGGGCACCCTAGTGATACATACATCAGAGAAAATCAGCGGAACATAAAACAAGAGTCTTTTAACAAGAGATAAATGAATAAACAGGCCAACCAAAACAGTTGCCTTCAGTATATACATAAAACCTGAACAGTTTAATCCTTTTACAACCACACTTGTGATTACTACTGCACCTCTAAGATATCTGACTATGGCGGGACGGGCCCGCCATACCCCGAATGTACAAGAACCTACAACTCGAGAACACCTACCAAAAGATAAGCCTCGGAGAAGCGGAGCTTCAATCTGTTGGCTTGTGATCCATGGCGAGGATCCACTGCGATGTACCTCTACTGCGGCGTGACGCGGCCCCGAAGGAGGTCGATAACAGTACCAAGTATGTGAAACTGCAATCACGTAAATGAAATCATACTAGTCTATATAAAGCGAGAGACATGTATGATAACCAAACTACGATTCACAACATAAAGCGATCATCACTCGATATAACTATGGGTCTCACGCCCACAACATCAATCGAGTTCGCATTATGGCGCGTGCCGGAATCTTGCATCGGTGTAGACATGTCCATGATGCAACAATAATACCAATGTCCCATGGCCACATGCCGGAATTCTGCATCGGTGTAGACATGTCCATGTGACCTCAACAAGACGGCAATCCAAATGGAAGCATACGTGCGCTACGCATCGTGTCGGTATGTCGAAGAAACAATAAGACAACATTCCAAATGGACGATACGTGCGCTACGCATCGTGTCGGTATGTCCAAAGGGAAACAATAGACGGCATTCCAAATGGACGATACGTGCGCTACGATCGTGTCGATATGTCGAAGGGAAATCACAAGGCGATAATCAAAATGGAAACATACGTGCGCTACGCGTCGTGTCGATATATCCAAAGCGATTAACCACAAGACCTTAACCAAAATGGAAGCATACGTGCGCTACGATCGTGTCGGTATGTCCAAAGCGATTAACAATAATACTATCAGCGAACGTGCGTGAATTTCTCCGTCGCTGCCAGACGCGTCAAGTAAGTTCTCAACAAGTCAACCGACCCTCCATCGAGAGACGCGGTAACACAGAAATACAACGCTTTGCACAACAAAGGTTATCACAATAAGCATAGCCAAGCTTCACAACAACACAAAGTACTTTCATTTTATACCAAAGTCCGGGTTTTTAACCCCAAAGTACTACATACGTAAGTTCTTTTAAAAGAGATCCATTTCTTTTATAAAAGTCACGATACGTAGTATTAGAATGACCAACCCACCTTCCTTTTCAAAACCAAGTAACAACATTCTTTTCCTAAGTTCCAGTTTGCCTAGTTTCAATTACTCAAGCTTCTCATTTTCAAATGGTTTCATAGTTCCCAAACTTAATCACTTGATTCCTTTTTAGAACAATTAAGTAACATATGTCATATATGTGAGTAGTTTATTCTTGTTTATAACGATCTTATTACAGCAGCCATGATCTAGAAAATGTAATATCATTTTGTCTCATCTTAGCTTCTATGCAGATGGAGGTTTCTACTGGTTTTAATACAACACATCATTATTCAATACATTTTCCTTTATTAACGCTGCAGTGGTCTGTCGATACACATTCTGATTTCCGAAATCAGTAAAACATTATTCCTTTAAAAACCAAGTACTCATTACTCACGAATGAGGTTTCACACAACATTCACATTAAAACAAATAAGTTAAGTCTCTTATCTTATAAGATCAAGTCTCTTAACTTCTAACATCAGTAAACCATTTTCACCTACATAAGGTCGTTATAACTAACTTCCCATAAAGCTATTATAACACCCTATGTTTTAAACCAACCAAATCACTTAGCACATGTACGTCTACCGTACTACATAGTTCACACATATCATGCTAGAAGAGATAGGAAGAGGTTCACATACCTCGCGACGATTTATCGACAATAAGCAAAATGCTCCAAGTACTACAACCTTGCTAGCCCTTTCCACTCCTCGAGTAGAATACGCTACTCTTAGTACTTTCACCTATAAAGGTCACAAACGTCTATTAACCCCAAACACAAGTTTCTATCTTTCTATAGAAAATTGGCGACACCTCCCCGCACAGCGTAAATCTCTCCTCTATCGAGGCGGCTACCAAGCCAACCGAGGGTTTACACGTCTACCGGGCGTGTACAATTCTACTCGATAAAACTACACAAGTCTGCGCTAATACACTATGTAAATACTGATTCGATTCGATTATTTATTCTTGGGCTTAAGTCAAAAGACATTGCGAATACTAAGTATAGTTCCATATATAGTATACTTCAACTATATACTCTAACAAACATGTAATTTCCAATTACAATAGAGGACAAGATAATTACCTCGATAAGCCCAAAATTATCCGAGTTTAATGTCGCTCTGAGCAAGGTTTAGCTCCACTCCACGCGCTCAAACCACTCCAAACAACCCTTAGAAGTTCTAACCAACTTCTACTCACATACTTGACCAACTATGAAGATTTCCTTAGGGTTTCGGTTTGAGACTAAAAGGACAAAAGGTAGTATTTCCGGACTCTACGTAAAGAGGTATCTTTGGAATACTACAAGGTACAAGGCTAAGGTATTTTGGGCATTATAACAATACTTGGAAGACAACTTTCTACCAAGGGGGGGGGGGGGGGTAGGCTCGGCTAGCACAACTAGGCTAGGGGGAGGGGGTGTTCTCGGCCAAGGGCCTCTTTCTAAGGGGGAGAAGGGAGTTGGACGAGAGCAACAACAAGGGAGAGGGAGGGATTTCAAGACTTAGACAAAGTGAGGAGTGAATGAATAAGTCTTCACAAGGGAGGGGTATTTATAGCAAAGCCAAAGGCCAACCAATGGCCAAGATCTAGCCAAGTGCTACACAAGTGTAAGGCCAAGATCAAGCCAAGTGCACCCTAACCCTACTCCACAAATCCCTCACAAATATCTACACAAATATCTAACACAACTTGCCCATCAATTCGGCCCTAGCCGCCCCTTCAAGTCCACCAACGAGAGGGTGCCAAGTGTTGCCCTCTCGTTGGTCCAAAACGTTCCGTCTCTCGGAAAAATTCGCAAAAATACTAAATGACATAGCCGGAATTTTCCCTTCGTAAGCTTAGTAAAATGTTTCGTCGAAAAACGACTCTAATCGGGTGTTGTGCACAATAAATATTTCGACGGGTGCCACATGGGGTGACACGTGTCGCCCCGATTCGCCGAATATTTCGTCTTAGAAAATATCCAAAATACGAAATCTCAAAACAAAGCGGGCTCCACAAAAGCAGTAAATTTCTCAGTGGGCCCAGCGTGACCATTTAGAAAATAAAATCTCAAAATTCTAATATAATCTATGAAGTCCAAATACCAAATCGGAATCCAATTCCCATTAACGAACCTTTTTCTTCACAAATAAGGAAACTTTTAGTGAAAACTCACATCTTTCTTTCTTTTCAAAATTTCTACGTACTCTGACGTGCGTCCTCACATACATACCCTGCAACTACGGGGTATAACATTCTCCCCTCCTTAGAAACATTCGTCCCGAATGTTCCTTCTCAAGACGGATATCGATGAAGTTCCTCTAACAAGTTGTCAACGCCACATCTTGGCCACGAAATAACACACGTTATCTTCCTCCCTTACTCGTTGTACCCTTCTCGAACACTAGAACTCTCCCAGTACGTACCATACTTCAGTCATTACTTCCGTTCCCGAAAATCTCTGGAGTCACTACCTCCAAACTTGGTCATCTTACTAACCTCAAACTTCCTTAAGGCCATTCCCGGCCTTTACGAACCGCTCGGTCGAACGCGTCCACGAACTCATACGATGATCATCTAAACTTGGGCCTAGCACCCTCGTGACCCTACCACTGGCGGGACCACCCAGACCCACCCCCAAACCGGGTTCTGGGTTGACCGCAAATGGTCCTCAACCCGACCCCCAACCGCGCCAAACTCTTGTTCCCCGATCCGGAACAATCTTACTAATTCACATCATGAAAGCTACCACTTCCATCTCACACTACCCATGGACTTATCACACAAATAAATCCCACGTATACTACTCACCCTTATAAAGGTCAAACATAAAACGAATCTTTTACTCAAGACGACCTTACCTCTAAGGTCTCAGTCGTGAAATAGTCTAAGGTTCACACTTACCATGCCTCATCGTATCCTTCCAACTAACCATGCATTCTAACTCACACATATCACAATGCTATCCGTACATAGCACACAATAATGAGATCATCATAACAAGCATACCAAAACTCTAGAGGTTAAGGATATACAGAAGCTACCGCTCACTCTAATCATAGGCACGCCTGCCAGTGTATGTATGAAGGTGATAAACCAGCCCACAGATCTGAAGGTGAGTCGTAACATCCGCGCTTCCCTTGGTAGGGCGATTCCTCGCAAATGGCCACGCTGGCGCATGCAAAACAAACTCCCAATCTAGCGACACTCTCCAAAATGGAGTCTACCACAATGGTCACAACGAGGTAGGGGTGGCTTCACCGTTAACACCCGCTCTGCCAGAAAATCTGAACCCTTGGAGCCACGACTGCTCACGAAGGCGGTGGAGGACCACTGCACCGGTGGGGGTATATAACTAGCTTCTTCTTGGCGGTCCGCCTCGAAAGCCACCAAAGGACCTGCGTCACGGCCTCTTCTGGCGATCCAGTCATTCCGTCGACCCTCCGTGCCTCGCATCTGGTGCGTGAGCTGCGTGCGGGCAATGTCCAGGCCCGGCTGAAGAGAAACACCCGCACAAGATTCGGCCATATAATCATCAAGCTCGGTGACGTAGCGATGCACCCTATCCTCCATATCTGCAACGAGCGCAGGGACATATCGAGCCAAAGAATCGAACTCGACATTGTACTCACGGACGGTCGCGCTCTGTCTTAGTAACAAAAATGCGCCGGCGTGCCCTCTCATCTGCGGAGGCAAGAAGTGCGTGAGAAAGCCACGAAAACTCATCCCATACTGCTGGAGGTGCATGCTCTCCCCGGGAAAGCTCCCATGAATCAAACCAATCGACGGCGGTATCACGCAGCCGATGCGAACCAAAGGTCACAGACTCGGTTTACAAGCCTTGATCACCCGTGATCGATGGCTCAGAATCGCCGGATGAACTCCTGCGGATCATCCTCGAGCCTCGACCCGTAAAACTCTGGCGGCTACACTCGAGAAAGTCCCGTAGCCTCAAACTATCTGCTCGGGGTGAACGGCTGGTGCTCTTTGGGCAGGCTGCTGCGTCGGCTGTCGCCATATCAGCCTGACCACGGCCAATAGCGCCATCTCGCGTGACCCGTCTCCCTGCTCGGTGTGGATCGGAGGCTCAGTCTTGTAGTCTCATCGACCACGGCTGCGACTCTAAACCTCTTTGGTGCTAGCGGCGTTCTGAAACCCGCCGTCAAGCACAACCTCGTCTTGTGCGGGCTGCGCCTCGTACTCCTCTGTATCTCACTAGCAGCACCCTCGGCTGCCTTGCCCTTCTGGGCTCTGGTTGCACTGCGGAGGCATAGCGGTAAAAACGAGATACGTCGAGGAGGTACAACTTACATTCTGACTCTAGGCACGATCTCGGAATGAGAAGAATGGAAACCAATCCTAAATGTCCTGCTGACCTCACGATTATAGATGTGGTGCACAACACATCGATAATCAAGACTCTACTAGACACGGTCTGTAGACACTTTCCGAGGATTAACTGCTCTGATACCACTTTTGTAACGACCCGTTCCGGGGCCCGTTACTGGTGCCTTACCCCGGGCACCCTAGTGATACATACATCAGAGAAAATCAGCGGAACATAAAACAAGAGTCTTTTAACAAGAGATAAATGAATAAACAGGCCAACCAAAACAGTTGCCTTCAGTATATACATAAAACCTGAACAGTTTAATCCTTTTACAACCGCCACAACGGATTACTACAGACCTCTCAGATATCTGATGACTATGACGGACGGGGCCCGCCATACCACGAATGTACAAGAACCTCTGACTCGTGGAACACTGCTAAAAGATAAGCCTCGGAGAAAGCGGAGCTTCAATCTGTTGTTGTGATCCTATGGCGAGGATCCACTGCGATGTACCTCTACTGCGGCATGAGCGGCCCGAAGGAGGTCGATGCAACAGTACCAAGTATGTGGCCATGCAATCAGTAAATGAAATCATACTAGTCTATATAAAGCAGGAGACATGTATGATAACCAAACTACAGTTCACAACATAAAACAGTCATCACTCCAATATAACTATGGGTCTCACGCCACAACATCAATCGAGTTCGCATTATGGCGCATGCCGGAATTCTGCATCGGTGTAGACATGTCCATGATGCAACAATAATACCAATGTCCCATGGCCACATGCCCCCGGAATTCTGCATCGGTGTAGACATGTCCATGTGACCTCAACAACAAGACAGCAATCCAAATGGAAGCATACCCGTGCGCTACGCATCGTGTCAGTATGTCCAAAGGGAAACAATAAGACAACATTCCAAATGGACGATACGATGCGCTACGATCGTGTCGGTATGTCCAAGGAAACAATAGACAGATTCCAAATGGACGCATACCCGTGCGCTACGCATCGTGTCAGTATGTCCAAAGGGAAATCACTGGCGATAATCAAAATGAAACATACGATGCGCTACGCATCGTGTCAGTATATCCAAAGCGATTAACCACAAGACCTTAACCAAAATGGAAGCATACCCGTGCGCTACGCATCGTGTCAGTATGTCCAAAGCGATTAACAACAATAATACTATCAACAGGAACGTACCCGTGGAATTTCTCCGTCACTGCCGGCACGTCCAAGTAAGTTCTCAACAAGTCAACCGACCCTCCATCGAGAGACGCGGTAACACAGAAATACAACGCTTTGCACAACAAAGGTTATCACAACAAGCATAGCCAAGCTTCACAACAACACAAAGTACTTTCATTTTATACCAAAGTCCGGGTTTTTAACCCCAAAGTACTACATACGTAAGTTCTTTTAAAAGAGATCCATTTCTTTTATAAAAGTCACCCGATACCCGTAGTATTAGAATGACCAACCCACCTTCCTTTTCAAAACCAAGTAACAACATTCTTTTCCTAAGTTCGGTTTGCCTAGTTTGATTACTCAAGCTTCTCATTTTCAAATGGTGTCATACTTCCCAAACTTACTCCCTTGATACCTGTTTAGAACAATTAAGTAACATATGTCATATATGTGAGTAGTTTATTCTTGTTTATAACGATCTTATTACGTGACCATGATCTAGAAAATGTAATATCATTTTGTCTCATCTTAGCTTCTATGCAGATGGAGGTTTCTACTGGTTTTAATACAACACATCATTATTCAATACATTTTCCTTTATTAACGCTGCAGTGGTCTGTCGATACACATTCTGATTTCCGAAATCAGTAAAACATTATTCCTTTAAAAACCAAGTACTCATTACTCACGAATGAGGTTTCACACAACATTCACATTAAAACAAATAAGTTAAGTCTCTTATCTTATAAGATCAAGTCTCTTAACTTCTAACATCAGTAAACCATTTTCACCTACATAAGGTCGTTATAACTAACTTCCCATAAAGCTATTATAACACCCTATGTTTTAAACCAACCAAATCACTTAGCACATGTACGTCTACCGTACTACATAGTTCACACATATCATGCTAGAAGAGATAGGAAGAGGTTCACATACCTCGCGACGATTTATCGACAATAAGCAAAATGCTCCAAGTACTACAACCTTGCTAGCCCTTTCCACTCCTCGAGTAGAATACGCTACTCTTAGTACTTTCACCTATAAAGGTCACAAACGTCTATTAACCCCAAAACACAAGTTTCTATCTTTCTATAGAAAATTCAAAGACTCTCCCCAACAGCGTAAATCTCCTCCTCTATCGAGGCGGCTACCAAGCCAACGAGTGGGTTTACACGTCTACCGGGACGTGTACAATTCTACTCAAGAAAACTACACAAGTCTACTGCACACACCCTATGTAAATACGATTCGATTCGATTATTTATTCTTGGGCTTAAGTCAAAAGACATTGCCGAATACTAAGTATAGTTCCATATATAGTATACTTCAACTATATACTCTAACAAACATGTAATTTCCAATTACAATAGAGGACAAGATAATTACCTCGATAAGCCCAAAATTATCCGAGTTTAATGTCGCTCCCGAGCAAGGTTTAGCTCCACTCCACGCTCCAAACCACTCAAACAACCCTTAGAAGTTCTAACCAACTTCTACTCACATACTTGACCAACTGAAGATTTCCTTAGGGTTTCGGTTTGAGACTAAAAAGGACAAAGGTAGTATTTAGGACTCTACGTAAAGAGGTATCTTTGGAATACTACAAGGTACAAGGCTAAGGTATTTTGGGCATTATAACAATACTTGGAAGACAACTTTCTACCAAGGGGGTAGGCTCGGCTAGCACAACTAGGCTAGGGGAGGGGTGTTCTCGGCCAGGGCCTCTTTCAAAGGGGAGAAGGGAGTTGGGAGAGCAACAACAAGGGAGAGGAGGGATTTCAAGACTTAGACAAAGTGAGGAGTGAATGAATAAGTCTTCGAGGAGGGTATTTATAGCAAAGCCAAGGCCAACCAATGGCCAAGATCTAGCCAAGTGCTACACAAGTGTAAGGCCAAGATCAAGCCAAGTGCACCTAACCCTACTCCACAAATCCTCACAAATATCTACACAAATATCTAACACAACTTGCCCATCAATTCGTACAGCGCCCCTTGAAGTCCACGGCGAGAGGGTGCCAAGTGTTGCCCTCTCGTTGGTCCAAAACGTTCCGTCTCTCGGAAAAATTCGCAAAAATACTAAATGACATAGCCGGAATTTTCCCTTCGTAAGCTTAGTAAAATGTTTCGTCGAAAAACGACTCTAATCGGGTGTTGTGCACAATAAATATTTCGGCCAAGGGTGCCACATGGGGGTGACACGTGTCGCCCCCCGATTCGCCCAGAATATTTCGTCTTCCGAAAATATCCAAAATACCGGAAATCTCAAAAACAAAGCGGGCTCCACAAAACCGTAAATTTCTCCCGTGGGCCCCACGTGACCATTTCCGAAAATAAAATCTCAAAATTCTAATATAATCTATGAAGTCCAAATACCAAATCTGGGAATCCAATTCCCATTAACGAACCTTTTTCTTCACAAATAACCGGAAACTTTTCCGTCGAAAACTCACATCTTTCTTTCTTTTCAAAATTTCTGCCGTACTCTCGTACGTACGTCCTCACATACATACCCTGCAACTACGGGGTATAACACTTAGGATGATATATAACACATTGGAGGGTCTATATTACAACACATGTTAAAATTGGATGAATGGGATCAAGCCAAGTGGCTCTTGACTTGGTCAACAATGTCAAGCTCTAGCTTAGCTTACTTTCTCATCTTTACAATTGTCAAATAACCCTTTTTACCTTGCATTAATTCGACCAAGTCATGTGGGAGGGGTGCCACGTGTCACCCTCCCATTCGTCCATAAAATTCCATAATCCAATTCTCTTCAACGAACATTTCTCCTTTCCGACGTTCGGAATATTTTCCGTCGGAAAAACAATTCTTCCTTTCGTACCAATTTCAAGTCTTGAGTTCCTTACGTACATTCTCTTAAACATGTCCTGGAGTTACGGGGTGTAACAATTTTACACGTTTTGTAGGCGTGTAATCCCCTATTGTTAACTTCATTGTTGAGCCTTAAATGTGGCGTGTTTGGTTATTGAATTCGGGCCTTGAAAAAGGTGGAAAGGTTTGTAGAAACAAATGAAGTGTTGTCCAATTTTCCGTACAATTTAGTGACTTTGCACTTAGAATATTCTACGTTTGAAGTAAGAAGTTAATAGACGTATTATGACCATTATAGGTTGAAGTACTACGAGTAGCGTATTCTTCTTGAAGGGTGGAAAAGCTAGCAAGGTTATAGTACTTTGGAGCATTTTGCTACTTGTCGATAATCGTCGCGAGGTATGTGAACCTCTTCCTTCCTTTGGAATGATTCTATGTATGGAATATACATGTGGTATTATTTCATGTTTCCCTCTACTCTTAGAAGTTAGAAGGTATGTATGTTGATTTACTCTATGTAAATGTTATGTCTAAGTTATCCTAAGTCCTTACCAAGTCTTATGGGGGATGTTGGTAAGAGTCGTTAGGAGGTATTTGGAGCCAAGTTGACTTGGCTAATTTACGGCACGAATGAGAATAAGTATCGAACAAACCATTGCAGCTTTAATAAAGGAAAATGTAATGACAATTAATTATATTAAAAGGAGTAGAATTGTCCATCTGCATTGAAGCTAAGATAAGACAAAATTGTATTACATTTCCTAGATCATGGCTGCTTTAATAAGATCGTTATAAACAAGTATAACCTACTCACACACATAACTCATAAGGCATATATACTTAACTTAAAGAATTTACGTTATGAAGTGTTAAGGCTATGAACTATGAATTCTTAAAAGGTTAAGAGACTTTCTTTTTCAAATTATGAGACTTGATTCTTAAAGGAATAGATGTGTCACGACCCGACCCCGGGACCGCGACTGGTGCCCTACCTGGGCACCCTTACAGGTAAACATCAGAGAAAATCAGCGGAACATACATGAAACTTATAAATAAAACATCGGAATTAATACAACAGGTTAGCCGATAGGGCTACCTTCCTGAACATATATATATAAATACAACCGAAGCAGTTGCCTCCTTTCTTTTACAAACTGACCCACAATATGTGACTACAGACCTCTAAGAGTTTTAACATAACCACTGTGGCGGGACAAGGACCCGCCGTACCCCTGAATATACATAGCCATGACAACTCCGGAACATTGGAGCCATCTTAAAATGTTGAACCAGGATCCTAAGCTCGCGGATCCATAACTGTGTACCTAAACCTGCGGACATGAACGCAGCCCGAAAAAGTCGATAACAAAAGTGCGAATATGGAGCAGAAAATAAAGTCTGAGAAACAGATCATAACTGTACAAAAGAATGACAGAGCAAGTATAAAAAGTGCATACCGGATCCTGCCGTGTCATTACCACTTATGAACTTAATTGCATATCATTATCTTTTCCCATTTTTCCATAAGAGTATAGTCAAATTCTTACGTACATACTTAAGAAAACTCATCAAGTTCATAAACATATAACTTGCGTATCTTGCATAACCTAACCCGTCCCTTTATGGAGGAACGCCTATACTGTCGGCCCAATCTGGGACGCGATAGAGTCACATAAGTCTGCTCATAAAGGTATACTGCCCGGCCCAATCTGGGACGCGATAGAATCACATAAGTCTGCCCATAAAGGTATACTGCCCGGCCCAATCTGGGACGCGATAGAATCACATAAGTCTGCCCATAAAGGTATACTGCATAACAACAGGAGGCTCATGATCATGGCAGGGTCCCTCGCCCGTAGTATCAATAAGCAATCCTACTCCTGGGACTATTTCACCCGCATAGGTCCTGTGGACCCGCATGAGGTATTCCTCGCATAGGCTGTACCCGCCCGCATGGGACTATTTCACCCGCATAAGCCCATAAGGACTCGCATGAGGTATTCCTCGCATCATGGGTAGCAAATCCACGGAACAGGTGGTATAACGTCTTGGGGGTTTACCCCTCATTTATACTCTTACCCTGAAGAAGGTGGTATAACGTCTTGGGGGTTTACCCCTCATTTATACTCTTACCCTAACTCAACCGGCCATCATACATAACATAAGCCCAATCGGCTTATCATACGTAACATAAGCACTCTGACTTATCATACATAACTTAAGCACCACCGCTTATCATACATAACATAAGCACCGCTTATCATACATTACATAAGCAAGTTAAGAAATCCCCTAACTTCTTATTAGCTTGTTCATAAACACTCATTTTTGTTAACTAAAGGCACTAACATGTCATTATAAAATCCGGGAATTTAACCCAACGTACTACGTGCCTCTACTCCTTTAAAATGATTCTCTTTCAAATAAAACTTCCAAGATACTAATAACCGTAGTATCAAGTCATATCTACTTTTCACGACAAGTCACAATACTTTTTAGAAATACATTTATAGGCTTCTAAATCAAGTGACTTCTTTCTTTAAAACTTTAAGCAATTGGTACCTTTAAAACAATTTGCCCTTCTTTATTTCAAATCATTTCTTTGCTTACATTACTGAAGAAAACCATTCTTTTAATCTTCCATAAAGTTGTTATAACCAATTTCCCATAAAGCCGTTATAACTCTTTATGTCTTAGACAAATTCATTCCTTTTATGACCAAGAAACTTATACTTTCAATTCAAATCACATAGCTTTCAAAATACTTCAAGTCTCTTATCTTTTAAGAAAACAAGTTTCTTAACTTTAGAAAGGCAAGAAATCAATACTTTCCAAATCAAGTATTCTATACTTTTAAATCAATTCATTTCTTCCTTTAAGAATCAAGTCTCATAACTTGAAAAATAAAGTCCCTTAACCTTTTAACAATTGAGGTCCATAGTCTTAAAACTTCATACGTAAATCCTTATAAATTAAGTAACATATACTTGGTGCGTTGTGAATAAGTTATACTTATTTATAACTATCTTAATCAAGTAGCCATGATCTAGAAAATGTAATACAATTTTTGTCTTATCTTAGCTTCTATGCAGATGGAGAATTCTACTTGTTTTAACATAATTAATTGTCATTACATTTCCCTTTATTAACGCTGCAATGGCTTGTTCGATACTTATTCTCATTCGTGCCGTAAATTAGCCAAGTCAACTTGGCTCCAAATACCCCCTAACGACTCTTACCAACATCCCCCATAAGACTTGGTAAGAACTTAGGATAACTTAGACATAACCTTTACGTAGAGTAAATCAACATACATACCTCTTAACTTCTAAGAGTAGAAGGAATCATGAAATAGTACTACATGTATATTCCATACATAGAATCATGTCAAAAGAAGGAAGAGGTTCACATACCTCGCGACGATTGTCGACAAGTAGCAAAATGCTCCAAAGTACATCAACCTTGAGCTACTCCATTCTTCAAGTAGGATACGCTATACTTAGTACTTCAACCTATCATGGTCACAATACGTCCATTAACCTCTTACTTCAAACGTAGAATATTCTAAGTGCTAAGTCGCCAAATTCTACGGAAAATCGGACAGCACTTCCTTTGTTTTTACTTACTTTGCCACCTTTTTCAAGGCCGAATACAATAACCAAACAGCCCCAATTGGCTCACAATTTCTATAAGGTACTCCAATACAAATAAAAACTAAACAGCCCCAATTGGCTCACAATTTAGAAAGTAGTCCAATACAAATGAAAAACAAACTAAAAGTCCAAATTCGGCCACCTTGAGTTCAACCTTACCAATTCTTATCAAATTTCCATTTCAATCCAAATTGGTAGCATAACACGATATCAAGTCGTATTTGATTATAATAACCATAATCTTTAAGTAAGTAACATGCGACGATTTTAGTAACGACTAAATTGTAATCCAACTTAACATGGCTTACATACATTTCGAATTTTCCAAGGCTACAATCAATCCATAATCCTTATAAACTTCAACACATATACTACATACTAGCAACATGTAAAGCTAACAACAAAATAAATAATCTTGTAACACTTTCAAAGAACAAGATTATACCTCGACGATTCTTAATCCAAATTCCAATCCGAAGTCGCTCCTTAGTAGTTTAGAACCTCTCCAAGACACTTCAATCCGCTTGTTGAGACCCTTAGAACAATACCAACAATTATCCTTCAAATCCCCAAACAAAACCTAGAAAGACCATTAGGTTTTCACTTTGCGACTAACCCGAAAACTCTCTTTTTCCGGGATTTTTCTATTGAGATATGCTTACACTACCCTCAAGAACCTTGGTTTAAAGTGTGGAGTTGAATGGACAAGGAACAAATTTTTCTTCTCCCTTAGTATGTGAACCCGCGAGCCTCCTCTTGAGCTCTCAAATTTTTCATGAAATTTTCTAAGTGTTGGGCACACTCTTGCTACTAGTAGTGTTATATAGCACATTGGAGGGTTAAGATAGGAACAATTGGGTGGCTAGGATAAGGTTTTAGCAAATATCAAGCTAGTGGTCCCATTGACTTAAGTCAAACATGTCAAGCTTGCTACTTGCAAGACTTAGTCATCCAAGACTATGGTCAATGACCATTTTGGCCATGCCTATATCGTCCAAGGCATCTCAAGGGGGGGTGACACGTGTCGTCCTCCCATTCGTCACAATAATACGTTTTCCGACAAATTCCAATATTTCCGATAACTTTTTTTTTTTTACAAGTCTCAAATCTTAAAACTGTGAGTTCTTACGTACGTTCTTACACCATGTCCTGTAAATACGGGGTGTAACAAAATGACTTGATTTTAAAAGTATAGAATACTTGATTTGGAAAGTATTGACTTCTTGACATTCGAAAGATAAGAAGACTTGATTTCTAAAGTAAGAAACTTGATTTCTAAAAGATAAGAGACTTGAAGTATTTTGAAAGTATACGATACTTGGTTTTCAAAAGTATAAGTCTCTCGGTTATAAAAAGAATGTATTTGCCTAAAGTATAAAGTTAGTATAACGACTTTATGGGAAGTTGGTTATAATAGCTTTATGGAAAGTTATAAGAGTGGTTTACTCTAAGTAATGTAAGTAATGATAAATGACTTGAAATAATGAAAGACAAATTGATTTGAAGGCATCAATTTCTTAAGGTTTCAAAAGAAAGAAGTCACTTGATTTAGAAGCCTATAAATGTATTTCTAAAAGGTATTGTGACTTGTCTTGAAAAGTAGATATGACTTGATACTACGGTTATTAGTATCTTGGAAGTTTATATGAAAAAGAGTTATTTTAAAAGGAAAGAAGTACGTAGTACTTTGGGTTAAATTCTCGGATTTTTATGTGAAACAAAAAGAGCCTTGAGTATATAAAATGGAAGTCTAAAGATTTTATTAACTTGCCTATGCTTGCTTGTGATAGCCTTGAGTGCAAGTATTATATGTTTACGCTGCCGTGACTCTCATTTGGAGGGTCGGCTGTCTTGTTGTGAATCTACTTGGACGTACCGACAGTGACGGAGGCTTCCACGAGTATGCTTCCATTGTGATTGATCCTTGGACATGCTTATACGATGTGGGATTCCGAGGCATGAGACCAGGATGCGGGTTAGATTCCCGGATTGTCTTTATTACTCCTTGGACATGCTTATACGATGAGGGATTCCGGGGCATGCGACCAGGAGGCGGGTTAGATTCTCGGATTTGTTTTATTACCCATGGCCATGCTTATACGATGAGGAATTCTGGGGCATGTGACCATGTTTTGTACGACTATTACTCCATGGACTAGCTCCCCATGAAGACATATACCCGAGATGAGGGATTCCACGGGCATGTTATATATGATTATTACCCCATGGATTAGCTCTCCATGAAGTCATGTACCTGAGATGAGGGATTCCACGGGCATGATATATATATATATATATATGTATGTTGTATATGTGTACACCGACAGTGAGGTAGGATGCCACGGGCGCGTCACATGGTTATATGTTACACTTACTACATCGATGTGACGGGATTCCACGGCAGGAATATATATATATATATATATATATATATATATATATATATATATATATATATATATATATATATAGGTGTGTAATGACGGTGAGGTAGGATGCCACGGGTGCGTCACATGGTTATATTCTTCACTTATAGCTGCCGGCAGTGATGGGGGATTCCACGGGCACGCTTTGATATTTGTGGGCTTGAGACCCTTACTGGACTATGTGGTGATATTTGAGGGCTTCTGTCGGTAGCCCTGTGTGACTATTGTTCATGTGTTGAAATAGTCTTTAAATGGTAAAACTGACGTTCATTACTTTCACTTTGGCAAGGCACAGTGTATTGTTATTTTGGTTATCATACATGTCTCCAGCTTTATATGACTGTTATGATTTCATTACAGTATGTTCAGTTTCACATACTTGGTACATATTTCGTACTGACCTCCTTCGGGGGGCTGCGTTCATGACGCAGGTTGAGGTACATAGCTTGCTGATCCACACTCTTAGGATCACTGTTCAGTTCTTGGAAAGCTCCATTTCTCCGGAGGCTTTGTCTTTTGGTACGGATCCCCTGAGGTTGTAGATTCATGTATATTCAGGGGTATGACGGGGCCCTGTCCCGCCACAGTTGTTATGTTAAAACTCTTAGAGGTCTGTAGTCACATATTGTGGGTCAGTTTGTAAAGGAAAGGAGGCAACTGCTTCAGTTAGTATTTATTTATCCAGGGAGGTAGCCTTATCGGCTAACCTGTGACTGGTGCCTTACCCCGGGCACCCAAGTAGACATACATCAGAGTAATCAGCGGAATATAAAACAAGACATGAAACCAATGTAAAAGAGACACAGTTTATCAAATAAAAAGTGCCCTTCGGCAAGTATATAAATATCTCAAGAATGAACAGTTACATCCCAACTTTACAACAGGACTACAGACCTCTAAGAGTTTTACAACACCAACGACGGGACAGGGCCCCGCCATACCCCTGAATGTAAGTACCTACAACAACAGGGGACTATACCAAAGATAAGCCTCCGGAGAAACGGAGCTTCCCAAAACGCTGAACTGTGATCCTAAGAGCGAGGATCGATGACTGGTGTACCTCTACCTGCGGCATGAACGCAGCGGCCAAGGAGGTCGATGCAACAGTACCAAGTATGTGAAACGAAAAATCGTAAATGAAATCATAGTAGTTTATATAAAGCGGGAGACATGTATGATAACCAAACTACGATTCCAATAAATCAAGAGCATGTCAAGTCGTGGACTCACGCCTCAAAGTCATCACTCAAATATAACTATGGGTCTCACGCCACATCATCAATCATGCGTGGAATACCTTCCTCGCCGACGATCATGATATAAAAGCACCAAGGAATACACATGAACACCAGGTCCCACCTGTGTCATAATAAAACCGTACGGGGTAAGTACGAAGGCATAGCCGACTACTAAAACCCACAGTACCAACAAGGTCATAAACTGTATCATGAGATCTGTCTAGACCGCCACATGATCGAAGCTGGCCACTCGCCCGCAGTATCTAATGTGCGCGTCTAGTCCGAACTTCCGCGACTCCGCATAGGCCACTCCAATGGCCCGCATGAGGTATTCCCGCATCGGTAGCTACTCCCGGCAACGCCCCGCACTCGCGATCGCATGGCCACATAGACCGCATGACCACAAAGGCCGCACACTAACCTGGAACTCTCGTAGCTCCGCATAGGTCACACAGACCCGCATGAGGTATTCTCGAATCATAGGTCACACAGACCCGCCTGAGTCTACCCCGCATCGGAGGGCAGCTTAACCCCCGGAATCATGTCAAGAGGTGAGTGATATAATACTAACATAACAGCTTATCGTTAAAAAACATAAGCACAACAAGGGAAACCCCTTTACACAAACATCACAAGATACTAACACACGTAGCATCCTAACATGTTTACTTATCAAATCAACAAGAAAGTATTACAAGGCTATCACAAACCAACACAATCAAGTTATTAACACAAGGTACTTTCTACTTTATGTTAACAAGTTTGGGTTTTTATCCCCAAAGTACTTCATACATTAACTCTTTAAAAGATCCGTTTCTTTCACAAAAGTCACACAATACCCGTAGTATAAAAATAGAGTGACTATCTTTTTAAGTAAACCAAAACACTTCCCTTTGTAAAATCAAGTAACAACATTATTTTCCAAACGTTCAAGTTTGCCTAATCTCAGATGCTCAAGTTTCTCATTTTCGAAAGGTTTCGTGGTTCATAGTCTTAGTCACTTAATAATATAATTCTCCTTTAAAATAATTTGAGAAACATATGCCTTATGTGTGAGTAGGTTATTCTTGTTTATAACAATCTTATTAGAGCAGCCATGATCTAAGAAATGTAATATCATTTTGTCTCATCTTAGCTTCTATGCAGATGGAGGTTTCTACTGGTTTTAATAATACTTAATTAGTCAATACATTTCCCTTTATTAACGCTGCAGTGGTTTGTTCGATACTTATTCTGATTTCCGAAATCAATATAAGGCTTTCATAAACAATTAAGTAAATCGTTCCTTTTATCTCTCTTAAGTCGTTATACCTAACTTCCCATAAAGTTAGTATAACTTCTTAAGCTTTCAAAACCAAGTATTATCCCTTTTTTAAAAAAAAGGTTTCTTAATTCTCTTGAAATACTTCAAGATTCTTATTATTCAGGCTTAAGTCAAAAGACATTGCCGTAAAACTACGTTCAGTTAACACACGTACGTCTACCGTACTAAATATATTCCTTTTAAAATATCATGCTCAAGAGGATAGGAAGAATCACATACCTCGCGACGATTATCGACTATTAGCAAAACGCTCCACGGCTATAACCCGGCTAGCCTTGTCCACCTTCCAAGTAGAACATGCTACTCGCAGAACATTCAACCTATAAAGGCCATATACGTCTATCAACGTCTAGACTACTCTGTAGAATATTCTACGGAAAAATTGGGCAGCACTTCCCTACCCGTTAAACTACACAAGTCTACTGCAAATACAGTCCTATGTAAGTACAGTTTAATCTTCTTCTGTAATATCCTTCTATTACAGTTCAATTCTCTTCTGTAATATCCTTCTATGTATCTTATATTCACTTCTATACTACTACAGTATGTAATTTCCAATTACAATAGAAGGACAAGAGTATTTACCTCGATAAGCCCAAAATTATCCAAGTTTAAATGTCGATCCTGAGCAACGTTTAGCTCACTCTGCAGGTGCTCCAACCCGCTCCAAACAACCCTTAGAAGTTCTACGAACTTCTTAAAACTTCAACCGGCTATGAAGATTTTCCTTAGGGTTTCGTTTTGTGACTGAAGGGAAGTATAATAGTATTTCTGGGCTTTTAGTATAGGTGTAACCTTGGAATACTACAAGGTATTGGGCCAAGGTATTTTGGAATAGTAACAATACTTGGAGAATACTTTTCTACCAAGGGGGGTACTTCACGAAAAACAACTTTATGAAGGGGGTAGTTTCGCCAAGGCTCACAAGGGGAGGGTTTGGCTAGCATAACTAGGAAGGGGGGGAGAGGTGCTCTCGGCTAGAGCTCTCAAGAGAGGGGGGGAAGGGATTTTAAGACTTAGAAATGTCTAAGTGTGGATGAAGAAGTTCATCAACTAAGGGGGGTATTTATAGGCCAACCAATGGCCAAGATCAAGACAAGTGGGGGGGCAAGTGGAGGGTGTAGATTAGGACATGTGTGTGTGGGTCCCACTTGGTCATCTACCACAAAATATCCTACCAACTCCTCGACAAAAAAATAAAGGCAAACGTGCCAATGGAAGACCATTTCGTCGCCCCCACTTGAGGTGACAAGTGTCGCCTCTCGTTGGTCCAAAATATTTCATCTCTCGGAAAAATCCATAAAATTATTAATGACATAGCCGTATTTTTCCCTTCGCAAAGTTTGGAAAATGTTTCGTCGGAAACGATTTTTCGTGTGTTGTGCACAAAATTTTGGTCCTTGCCTAACTTAAGGCTTAAATTTTTACGCACGCCCTCCGTACATACTCTGGAAATACGATTGTATAACATTCTCCTTCTTAGAAACATTCGTCGAATGTTCCTCCTAAGTCTCAAAACAACCATGCGCCAAGATAGTCTTCATCTTGTACTTACGAAAACAATCATGCCACACCTGGCCACAATACAACACGCGCAAACACTTACATCCAAGTCCACGAGGAATCACTTCCATCACTACAAAAGCTCCCACCCGAGGTCTAAAATATACTCCCTTCGCACCTTCACTTTACAAAAGAAATGATCACATCTATGCTCGTAACACATGCTCGCTTCTTCCCTTACTCGTCGTACCCTTCTCGTACATTCGAACTCTTCTCATAACTTGTCACATTTCTGATTCTGCTTCTTTTTCCAAAATCTCTGGGTTACTACCTCCAACTTGATCATCATTAACTGGGAACACTCTGGATGGATCTCCGATACTTTTCCGAACATAACAACATAAAAGACCGGATGTACTGCCTCCAAATTCGGACGACAATGCTAACCTATAGGAAACTTGGCCTATTTTCCAAATGATCTGCAAAGGCCCAAAGTAACTCGGGCTAAGTTTCCTCTGTTTTCCAAAACTCGTCACACCCTTTCCGGGTGGTACCTTCAAGAAGACCCACCGTCAACCTGAGCTCTAAGTGTCGTCGCCGATCATCTGCACGACTCCTGTTGACTCTGAGCTGCCAATAATCTCTTCTGGATAAGCTTCACCCTATCCACATCCTGCCGAAACAAGTATGAACCAACTATCTGAACCTTGCCAACATCGAACCAATCGATCGTGACTTACACTTCCGCCCTCTGAGGCTTCATAAGGCGACACCCGAATGCTGAAATGGTAGCTATAAAACACTCCCTCAACAGGAGACAACAATCCTCACAGCTACCCCTGAAATCCACACACTGGCCCGAGGGCGAATGCGATACTGAGACTCACCTGAGTTCCTAACCTTGCCTGGTAAAACTTCCAGAAAAAAGAAATAGCCGTAACCTGGGCTCCACTGCCTGTCATAAGGTGAAAGTAGGCACCTCGTGCAGCCTTACAACCTTCCTGATATAACATCTCGCATAACCCTCTGCCGAGTAAACGGTCTTGACTGAAAGACAAGAGGGACTGACCCCCTCGGCCCGACTACTGGTCGAACGCATCCACGAACTCGTACGCTGGTTAACTAAACTTGGGCCTAACTCCCTCGTGACCCCACCACCTGGCGGGACCACCTCGAACTGACCCCACCACAATACAGGCCGCGGGTTGACCCGCAATCGGTCCGCAACCCGACCCGCTATCGCGCAAAACTCTTGTTCCCCGATCCGGAACAATCTCACAATCAAGTCACGAAAACCTAGTGGTCTTCTTAGATCAACTACCCTCTTTCATTTCACACTACTCAAGGACCTATCCCAAAAACATAGCTCACGCATACAATGCACTCCGATAAGGGTCAAACATAAAATAACTCTTTTACCCAAGATGGCCTCGCCTCTAAGGTCTCTACGTATAAAAATCTAAGGCTCACACTTTCCGTATCCCCAATCTTACCCTGATAACTAACCATGATTAACACAATGTTATCTGAACATAACACTTAAGATATACTCATCTTATCATACATACTAATCTCCAGAGGGTTTAAGGATATACCTGTATCTACCGCTTCACTCCCCTTTGTCGTTCTAACCAATCCTGCCCAGCTGGGCGCATAGCTAGGGAAGGTGATGAACTAGCCACTGATCCTGAAGGCTGAGTCTCTACGTCCGCGCCACCTTTGGTCGGACAATTTCTCGAAAAAAATAGCCCTGCTGGCCGCAAGCATAACAAGTACCAGTAAAAAGACGACATTCCCCGGGATGACGCCTGTCACATCGTGAACACTGAGGAAAAAATTGAACTCGGCTGGCTAGAACCTATGTATATCTGTGAACCAGAAGCCCTGGAGTTCTGGCCAACTCCTGCATACTCCGAACGTCCTGAACCACGGGAGGGACACTGCGATGGCAGAGGCGCATATCTAATCTGCTGCTGAGGCGATTCGTCTCGAAAGTTACCAAAGGACCTGCATTCGGCCTCTTCGCTGATCTTGGTTAACCCGTCGATCCTTACGTTTCTGGCTGCCGCGCATAAGCCCGCATACGTGCCATGCTCAAGCCTCGATCAAGAGCTACTCTTGCACAACCCTCTCTTAAATAGTCATTAAGACCCGTGATGAATCGATACCTAAAATACTCTCTGGTTGCTAACTCCCTAGCTAGTAACAGGGTCGTCTCTTTGCAATCTATACTGTCTGCTGCTGGTCGTGGAACTGAAGGTTCAAATCTCATGGCCGCAGTAGGAACTTCTGCCGCTGTGCTAGACTCTGCTGGGGCTGGTGACGTCGCAGAACTCCCCGAATGAAGCACCACCCCAAGTGATGATTGGGCCTGTGCCCTAGTAACCCTCTGTGCTCTACTCGCAGCTCCCTCGGCTGCCTTGCCCTTCTGGGCCCGGGTTGCCTTACGCGGAGGCATAACGGTAAGGGAAAGAAATACGTTAGAGGGGTCCAACTTATAACACAGCTCTAAGGCACGATCTCAGAGTGAGAAGAATGGAAACCAATCCTAAATATCCTATAGCCTCCTGATTATTGGTGTGGTGCGTGCACACCGATAATCAAGACTCTACTAGATATGGTGCAGACACTTTCCGAGGATTAATCGCTCGATACCACTTTTGTCACGACCGAACCGGGCGTGGATCGTGCCTTACCCTGCACCCAGTAGACATACATCAGAGTAATCAGCGGAATATAAAACACGACATGAAACCAATGTAAAAGAGACGCTTTATCAAATAAAAGAGTGCCGCCCGGCAAGTATATAAATATCTCACGAATGAACGATTACATCCCAACTTTACAACAGGACTACGGACCTAAGAGTTTTACAACACCAACGACGGACAGGGCCGCCATACCCCGAATGTAAGTACCTACAACAACAGGGGACTATACCAAAGATAAGCCTCCGGAGAAACGGAGCTTCCCAAAACGCTGACTGTGATCCTAAGAGCGAGGATCGACGACTGGTATACCTCTACCTGCGGCATGAACGCAGCCCCCCGAAGGAGGTCAGTACAACAGGTACCAAGTATGTGAATCAAAAATCGTAAATGAAATCATAGTAGTCTATATAAAGCAGAGACATGTATGATAACCAAACTACGATTCACAATAAATCAACATGTCAAGTCGTGGACTCACGCCTCAAAGTCATCACTCAAATATAACTATGGGTCTCGCCCACATCATCAATCATGCCCGTGGAATACCTTCCTCACCGTGATCTATGATATAAAAGCACCAAGGAATACACATGAACACCAGGTCCCACCTGTGTCATAATAAAACCGTACGGGGTAAGTACGAAGGCATAGCCGACTACTAAAACCCACAGTACCAACAATGTCATAAACTGTATCATGAGATCTGTCTAGACCGCCACATGATCGAAGCTGGCCACTCGCCCGCAGTATCTAATGTGCGCGTCTAGTCCTGGAACTTCCCGCAGCTCCGCATAGGCCACTCCAATGGCCCGCATGAGGTATTCCCCGCATCGAGGGTAGCTACTCCCCGGCAACGTCCTGGACTCGCAGTCCGCATGGCCACATAGACCGCATGACCACAAAGGCCGCACACTAACACGGAACTCGTAGCTCGCATAGGTCATGCACCGCATGAGGTATTCTCGAATCATAGGTCACACAGACCCGCATGAGTCTACCCCGCATCGGAGGGCAGCTTAACCCCCGGAATCATGTCAAGAGGTGAGTGATATAATACTAACATAACAACTTATCGTTAAACAACATAAGCACAACAAGGGAAACCCCTTTACACAAACATCACAAGATACTAACACACGTAGCATCCTAATATGTTTACTTATCAAATCAACAAGAAAGTATTACAAGGCTATCACAAACCAACACAATCAAGTTATTCACACAAGGTACTTTCTACTTTATGTTAACAAGTTTGGGTTTTTATCCCCAAAGTACTTCATACATTAACTCTTTAAAAGATCCGTTTCTTTCACAAAAGTCACACAATACCCGTAGTATAAAAATAGAGTGACTATCTTTTTAAGTAAACCAAAACACTTCCCTTTGTAAAATCAAGTAACAACATTATTTTCCAAACGTTCAAGTTTGCCTAATCTCAGATGCTCAAGTTTCTCATTTTCGAAAGGTTTCGTGGTTCATAGTCTTAGTCACTTAATAATATAATTCTCCTTTAAAATAATTTGAGAAACATATTCCTTATGTGTGAGTAGGTTATTCTTGTTTATAACAATATTATTAGAGCAGCCATGATCTAGGAAATGTAATATCATTTTGTCTTATCTTAGCTTCTATGCAGATGGAGGTTTCTACTGGTTTTAATAATACTTAATTAGTCAATACATTTCCCTTTATTAACGCTGCAGTGGTTTGTTCGATACTTATTCTGATTTCCGAAATCAATATAAGGCTTTCATAAACAATTAAGTAAACCGTTCCTTTTATCTCTCTTAAGTCGTTATACCTAACTTCCCATAAAGCTAGTATAACTTCTTAAGCTTTCAAAACCAAGTATTATCCCTTTTTTTTTTAAAAAGGTTTCTTAATTCTCTTGAAATACTTCAAGATTCTTATTATTCAGGCTTAAGTCAAAAGACATTGCCGTAAAACTACGTTCAGTTAACACACGTACGTCTACCGTACTAAATATATTCCTTTTAAAATATCATGCTCAAGAGGATAGGAAGAATCACATACCTCGCGACGATTATCGACTATTAGCAAAACGCTCCACGGCTATAACCCGGCTAGCCTTGTCCACCTTCCAAGTAGAGCTTGCTACTCGCAGAACATTCAACCTATAAAGGCCATATACGCCTATCAACGTCTAGACTACTCTGTAGAATATTCTACGGAAAAATTAGGCAGCATTTCCCTACCCGTTAAACTACACAAGTCTCATCAGAATACAATCCTATGTAAATCTGATTTAATCTTCTTCTGTAATATCCTTCTATTACAGTTCAATTCTCTTCTGCAATATCCTTCTATGTATGTTATATTCATTTCTATACTACTACAGTATGTAATTTCCAATTACAATAGAAGGACAAGAGTATTTACCTCGATAAGCCCAAAATTATCCAAGTTTAAATGTCGATCCTGAGCAACGTTTAGCTCCTACTCTGGGTGCTCCAACCCGCTCCAAACAACCCTTAGATGTTCTACGCAACTTCTTCTTAAAACTTCAACAGGCTATGAAGATTTTCCTTAGGGTTTCTTTTTGTGACTGAAGGGAAGTATAATAGTATTTCTGGGCTTTTAGTATAGGTGTAACCTTGGAATACTACAAGGTATTGGGCCAAGGTATTTTGGAATAGTAACAATACTTGGAGAATCCTTTTCTACCAAGGAAGTACTTCACGAAAAACAACTTTAGGAAGGGGGGGTAGTTTCGGCCAAGGCTCACAAAGGGGGAGGGGTTTCGGCTAGCATAACTAGGAAGGGGGGGGAGAGGTGCTCTCGGCTAGAGCTCTCAAGAGAGGGGGGAAGGGATTTTAAGACTTAGAAATGTCTAAGTGTGGATGAAGAAGTTCATCAACTAAGGGGGGTATTTATAGGCCAACCAATGGCCAAGATCAAGACAAGTGGGGGGCAAGTGGAGGGTGTAGATTAGGACATGTGTGTGTGGGTCCCACTTGGTCATCTACCACACAAAATATCCTACCAACTCCTTGACAAAAAAAATAAAGGCAAAACGTGCCAATGGAAGACCATTTCGTCCGCCCACTTGAGGGTGACAAGTGTCGCCCTCTCGTTGGTCCAAAATATTTCATCTCTCGGAAAAATCCGCAAAAATTATTAATGACATAGCCGTATTTTTCCCTTCGCAAAGTTTGGAAAACGTTTCGTCGGAAAACGATTCTTTTCGTGTGTTGTGCACAAAATTTTCGGTCCTTGCCTAACTTAAGGCTTAAACTTTTATACGTACGCCCTCCCGTACATACTCTGGAAATACGGGGTATAACAATAAGTTTCATGTATGTTCCGCTGATTATCTCTGATGTATACCTGTAAGGGTGCCCAGGTAGGGCACCAGTCGAGGGCCCGGGTCGGGTCGTGACAAAAGTGGTATCAGAGCAGTTAGTCCTCGGAAAGTGTCTACAAACCGTGTCTAGTAGAGTCTTGATTATTGGTGTGTTGTGCAACACATCTATAATCAGGAGGCTGCAGGACATTTAGGATTTGTTTCCATTCTTCTCTCTCTGAGATCGTGCAGTAGAGCTGTCACAATAGGTTGAACCATCTCTGACCTACTCTTATGTATCAGTTATGTCTCCACGGAAGACGACCAGGGCCCAGAAGGGCAAGGCAGCAGCAGGAGCTGCTAGTGGTCCACAGAGGGTTACGAGTACTCAGGCCCAGATTATGCCTGAGGTTGTGGCTCAGCAGCGAGTTGATTCTGTAGCGATATTAGAGAGTCGAGAACGTGCAGCTCAGAGGTTCCAATACTCGAGCCTCCAGTTCCACAGCCAGGGGCAGAGTTTAGAGTTTATGGAGAGCATATCAGGCTATTGACTAGCATAGTGGTAGGGCAGCGCCGGCAGGAGCAGGTAGCTAACCCTAGAGCCTACAGTTTGAGGATTCGGGATTTTCTGGGTTGTAGTCCACCCGAGTTCTATGGTTCGAGATCTGAGGATGCTCCTCAGGAGTTCGTTCGGCAGCTGCAGCGGACTATGCAGGTGCTTAGGGCCTCGGAGACAGAGTCAGTTGTATTAGCTTCTTATCGGTTACACGATATTGCGTTGAACTGGTTTGAGTCTTGGGAGCTGTCGAGGGGTGTGGGTGCTTGTCCAGTAGTTTGGGGTGAGTTCACGGAGGCCTTTCTTGATCACTTTTTGCCTCCTGAAATGAGGAGAGCACGTGTTGATAGGTTCTTGTCATTGAGGCAGAATGGGAGGACCATCAGGGAGTACAACATGGAGTTTGACTCGTTAGCCAGTTATGCGCGCACTATTTTGGCTGATATGGCAGACAAAGTTCACCGCTATGTGATGGGGCTAGACCATTATATGATTACTGCATGCCTGAGAGTGGCCCTTCAGCCCGGTATGGATATTTCCAGGATGCAGGCTTATGCACAAGGGATTGAGGACAAAGAGAGAGAGGACCAGCCAGCGATCCACCAAGAGGCGAGCAGCGAGTTTGGGGTAACTTTAGGCGGAAAGCCTGGCGAGCTAGGTCTACATTTCAGCCTACACAGAGTGCTCCTTCCCGGTCTTCTGGCCGGAGGTTTGATCACCGGAGATATTCAGGAGCAGGTCAGGGCTCCACGGCTGCAGGTTCACAGATGTCTGAGGGTAGTAGCCAGGGGAAGCCACCTTTGCCCCAGTGTGGTCGCCACAGATTCCATTTTGGGGAGTGTCGTACTACTTCGACAGCTTGTTATGCTTGCGGCCAGCAGGGCCATTTGGTGAGAAATTGTCTGACCAGAGGTGGCACTGGTGGGATAGCACAATCTACTAGATCAGTTGCGGGTTCTTCGCCTTCAATAGCTAGGCAGGATGTTTATGCACCGGCAGGCCGTGACAGAGGTCGTGGTGGAAGTTCCCAGTTTTAGCGGTCCTTTGAACCACCTATATGATTTCAGGTATGTCTTTGACCCTTTAGAGACTTGTATGCATGTTAAGGTTGTTGTAAGTTTAAGTGTTATGAACGGATAATATTGAGACTATGTATGTATGCTAGAGTAACTTGGAAGTGCGAAAAGATAATCATTTTAGGCCATGAATGGGAGTAAACAGTGATGGTGAACGCTTTGGAGTTGTTTTCTAGTTTGGCTTATGATGGATGGATATGTGTGTGCAAGGTATTAGGGCCATATGTGGAATAATTAGGTTTCATTAAGTGTAGTATTATGAGACTATGCCAAGAAATGATAGATTGAGCTCCGAAAGAACATTCGAGGACGAATGTTTCTAAGGGGGGAAGAATGTTACACCCCATATTTCCAGGACATGTTTATAAGGACGTACGTAAGAACTCAAATGTTAAGATTTGAGACTAGTAAAAATTTATCGGAATTATGAAATTGTCGGAAAAAGAAATATTACGACGAATGGGAGGGCGACACGTGTCACCCCCTAGTTGGTCTTGGAACGAATTGGACATGGGTTAGATGGTCATTTGACCTATGTGAAGATGACTAAGTCTTGCAAGTAGAGCTAGATAATATTGACTAAGTCAAAAGGGCCACTTGGCTAGATTCTTGCATCCAAGCCACCCATTTGTTCTAATCTTGACCCTCCATTTGGTTATATAAGCTTACTAGTAGCAAGACAAGGCTTTACACTTAGAAAAAATTTCAAGAAATTGAAGAACACACAAAGGGTGCTCTCGGGTTCTAGGTTCCAAAAAGAGAAAAAAAATTCGTTTGTTGTTCAATATGCTCCATACTTTAAACCAAGGTTCATAAGGGTATTGTAAGGGTATCTCAATACAAAGATCCCGGAAAAGTGGCATTTTCGTATTAGTCGCAAGGTGAAAACCTAGTCACTTTCCTAGGTTTGGATTGGAAACTTAAGGGAAGTTGTTTGTGATCTTCCAAGGGCTTCAAGTGGCAGATTGGAGTGTCAAGGAGAGGCTCTAAGTTGCTAGGGAGCGACTTCGAATCTTGAAGTGGATTAAGGCTCGTTAAGGTAACAATCTTGTTCTCTTAAGTATTATAAGATTACATAACTTGATAAGGGTGGGAACCGAAGAGTCAACTCTTCTATTGAATTCAAAGGATGCGGAAACCAAAGGGGTAGCTCGTCCAAAGAGGTATGGAAACTTGATGGCTACGAGGCAGAAAGTCTACTATTCAAATGAGTCTTGGAAGATCAACTAATGTGGAATTCGAAGGGTCGTTCTATTCCAAGTCGCCTAAGAATTCTGATTTTGTCTCGACCATTGAAGCATTTAATAATACTCCTATTCCCTATAAGCCTGTCGCGGGAGTCAAGGTTAAGGGAGACGAGGCGTCACACTTTAAGACTGCGGGTACCAACGAGCCTCTTCCAATGACGGGCCATTATGATGATCAGAATACCAAGACGTTTCAGGAGGGTGTCCATGGGACATTGATTATCCCAATTATGCAAGGATCGAACTCAGTTGTGGGAAAGGAGCCTTGCATTAATGCTGTGGGAACCAAGGCGTTACACTTTAAGGCTGCGGGTACCAACGAGCCTCCTTCAATGACGGGTCTTTATGATGGTAAGAATACCAAGACGGTTCAGGAGGGTGCCCAAGGGACATTGATTATCCCCGTTATGCGAGGTTCGAAGTCAGTTGTGGGAAAGAAGCCTTACATTAATGTTGAGGGAGCCGAGGCATCACACTTTAAGGTTGCGCGTACCAATATGCCTCTTTCAATGACGGGTCATTATGATGGACAGAATACTAAGACGGGTCAGGAGGGTCCCATGGGTCATTAATTATTCCAGTAATGCAAGGATCGAAGTCAGTTATGGGAAACAAAGTGAATTCTATTTCCAATGAGCCTAGGAACTACACGACCATTAATAAAGCGGGAGCCAAGGGGTCGGACTTAAATGACGCGGGATCCAAAGCTCCCTCTCGTGCAATGAGACAACAACCCCTGAATCTAAGTGTCACTAATGAAGGGGAAATGAGCCATTTATGGCAACCATTCCCAATGATGCACTAGTCTTGATTTACCCCATGAATGCATCTATTGCACCTACTAAGCGTGCAAATGATACTCGGAAGTCACAATATGATTTAATTCCCTCCTGTAACGTCACCTTTGTGTGAACGCCCCATCACCCTCTCTTTCATTTCGTGTTTATGCTTACGTTGAGGATTGAGAACCCTCAACGACTGATTGTAGCTCCCTGTTATTTTCGTTTGTTCTTTTATAATATTTGCATTTACCTAAAAAAAAAAGATTACATATTGTTGTAGCCTTACATTTTAACTAGCATGAATTATATGTATTGAAGATTGATAAGTGATATGGATTGTAGAAGCCTAAATCCGAAATGACATTGTGAGCCATTTGAAATTGAAATACAATTTGGTCGTTAATTAGAATCGTCGCATGTTACCTACTTGAAGATTATAATTGTTATAATCGATTGCGTATTTATAACATGTGATACTAAACAACTTGAATTGAAAAGGAATTGGAAAGAAGACTTTGTGTTGTTGTACCTCAAGTTGCCGAAATGACATAGTATTGTTATACCCCGTATTTCCAGAGTATGTACGTGAGTGTGTACGTATTATAATTTGAGCCTTAAAGTAGGCTAGTTTCGAAATTTGTACACAAGTGCCGAAAGGAGTCGTTTTTCGACGAAACGTTTCCACAGCTTTCGTAGGGGAATTTCCGGCTATGTCATTTTTAATTTTTGCGGATTTTTAGAGGCGAAACATTTTGGACCAACGGGAGGGTGACATGTGTAACAATAACATTGGAAGGCTTTGACGGCAAACATGGCAAGGCTTTGACGATTTTGCCTTGGCTTTTAGTCTAGGGTTAGGTAGGATATTTTGGTGGTAGATGGATAAGGTGTACTTAGGTGAATCCTAGCCCTACACTTGCTATACACTTGGATGGATCTTGGCCATTGGTTGGCCTTTGCTTGACCTATAAATACCCCTCCATGTTGATGAACTTCTTCATCCAAAATTGTTCTAAGTGTTAAAAATCTCTCCTCTCCTCAACCTTGAAATCGTCCAACACCCCTCCCTTTGTTAAGGCCTTTGGCGAGAGCAACACCTCCCCTTTGTGGTGTCTAGCAGTGGGGTACCCCTAGCCTAGTTGTTTTCATATAATACCCTTGTTGTGGTATAGAAATACTCTCTAGTATTGTTATAATGTCCAAATACCTTGGCCCAAATACCTTGTAGTATTCCCAAGTTACACTTATACAAAGCCCGGAAAATACGATTATACTTCCTTTAGCCACAAAAACGAAACCACAAGGAAATCTTCACCCGTTGTTGAAGTTGTAAGTAGAAGTTGGTTAGAACTTCTAAGGGTAGTTTGGAGCAGGTTGGAGCGCGGAGTTGGAGCTAAACCTTGCTCAGGAGCGACTTTAAACTAGGATAATTTTGGGCTTATCGAGGTAAATATCTTGTCCCCCTATTGTAATTGGAAATTACATAAGTGTTGAATATATAGTTGTTGTATACTATATATAGAACTGAACTTAGTATTGTGGCAATGTCTTTTGACTTAAGCACGAAGAATGAGAATTGAGCAGTAATCACTTAGAAGGATAATAAAGAATCGAATGAGCGTAATTACATGGGGTGTATTGCGATAGACTTGTGTAGTATTCTTGAGTAGAATTGTACACGTCAGGTTAGGCGTATAAACCCCACTGGTTGGCTTGGTAGCCGACCTCGATAGAGAGGAGATTTCTGTTGTGGCGGGGGAAGTCTTCGAATTTTACGTAGATATTGGAGCGTTGAGATCTAGATGTTAATAAAGCGCCTTGTGGCCTTATAGGTTGAAGTACTACGTGTGGAGTGATCCACTTGGCTTAAGGAGTGGCCGGTTTGAGGTACTTGGGCGTTTTGCTATTAGTCGACAATCGTCGCGAGGTATGTGAACCTCTTCCTATCTCTTCTAGCATGATATGTGTGAACTATGTAGTACGGTGAGCGTACATGTGCTAAATGTATTTGATTGGTTTAAAACATAAAGTGTTATAACGGCTTTATGGGAAGTCGGTTATAATAGCTTTATGTGGATAAGCAAATACTTTGTGGTTTTAAAAGGTAGCGATTTAGTTATAAGCGGCTTGTTATGTGTTAATAAAGAAGTTGAAGTATTTCAAAAGATTTGTGAATCGTTTTGAAAGAAAGAGTAACACTTGGTTTTAAAGGTTTTAAAAAGAGTTATACTAGCTTTATGGGGAGTTAGGTATAATGTCTTAGAGAGGTAAAGAAAATGGTTTCTTGATGTTAGAAGTTAAGAGACTTGATCTTATAAGATAAGAGACTTAACTTATTTATTTTAATGTGGTGTTTGTGTGAAACCTCATTCGTGAGTAATGAGTACTTGGTTTTATTTAAAGGGATAATGTTTCTTGATTTGAAATCAAAATGTGTATCGACAGGACCTGCGGCGTTAATAAAGGAAAATGTATTGAATAATGATGTATCGTATTAAAAGCAGTAGAAACCTCCATCTGCATAGAAACTAAGATGAGACAAAATGATATTACATTTTCTAGATCATGGTTCTTTGTAATAAGAATGTTGTAAACAAGAATAACCTACTCTCGCGTGAGACATATATTACTCAATTGTTCTAAAAGGAATCAGTGATTAAGTTTATGAACTATGAAACCATTTGAAAATGAGAAGCTTGAGTAATTGAAACTAGCACTGGAACTTAGGAAAAGAATGTTGTTACTTGATTTTGAAAAGGGAATGTGGGTTGGTCATTCTAATACTACGAATCGGGTGACTTTTATAAAAGTAATGGATCTCTTTTAAAAGAATTTAACGTCGTAGTACTTTAGGAGTTAAAACCGGACTTTGGCATAAAATGAAAGTACTTTGAGTTGTTGTGAAACTTGCCTTTACTTGTTATTGTGAAACTTGCCTTTCTTTGGTTGTTGTGAAACTTGCCTATGCTTGTTGTTGTGAAACTTGCCTATGCTTGTTGTTGTGAAACTTGCCTATGCTTGTGATGATAGCCTTTGTTGTGCAAGTGTGGTATTTACGTATTCTGGCGTCTCGATAGAGGCGGTTGACTTATTGAGAACTTACTTGGGCGTCTTTGGCGGTGATGGAGAATTCCACGGGTATGTTTCCATTTTGATTCTTGTCTTGTTGTTGATGTCACATGGGCATGTCTACCGTCTGATATTCGGGCATGCGGCCGTGCGGCGGGTTGATTACCGATATATGGTTATTATCGCAACATGGGCGTGTCTGCCGTCTGATATTTGGGGCATGTGGCGTGCGGCGGGGTTGACCACCAGTATATTGTTATTGAGGTTACATGGGCATGTCTACACCGTCGCAAGATGTCCGGGCATGTGGCCATGCGGCCTTATTATGTGTTGCATCATGGACATGTCTACACCGAAGCGAGATTAGGGGCATGCGGCCATGATCACGAACATGATAGATGTTGTGGGCGTGAGACCCATAGTTATATTTAGTGGTGACTTTGAGGCGTGAGTCACGACTTGGCTGCTTTTATGTTGCGTCTTGTATTTTGGTTATCATACATGTCTCACCTTTTTAAGCTATTATGATTTCATTCTGATGTTGTGATTTCACATACTTGGTACTGTTATCGACCTCCTTGAAGTGCGTTCATCTGCGCGGTAAGTACATCGATCGTGGATCCCGCTCTTAGGATCTCATTTGGCGTGTTGGAAAGCTCCGTTCCTTGGAGGCTTATCTTTGGTATGTTTCCACGAGTTGTAGGTTCTTGTACATTCGGGGTATGGCGAGCCTGTCCGTCATAGTTGTTGTAAATCTTAGAGTGCATGCTTGTTGTGGCGGGGTTTGTAAAAAGGATAAGCTGTTGGGTTTTTATGTATATCTTGAAGGCAAGCTTTTTTTGCTGTTTATTTATTATATCTCTTGTTTCATGACTCGTGTTTTATTTTCGCTGGTTTTCTCGATGTTGTATCACTAGGGTGCGGGGTAAGGCACGATCCACGGGCAGGATTGGGCGTGACAAAGTGGTATCGAGCGATTAGTCCTCGGAAAGTGTCTACGCACCGTGTCTAGTAGAGTCTTGATTATCGGTGTGTTGTGCACCACATCTATAATCGAGGCTATAGGACATTTAGGATTGGTTTCCATTCTTCTCATTACGAGATCGTGCCTTAGAGTTGTGTTGTAAGTTGGACCCCTCGGCGTGTTTCGTTTTACGATTATGCCTCTGCGAAGGCAACCAGGGCCAGAAGGGCAAGGCGGAGGCTGCTAGTGGGATTGAGAATGCGAGCGCGAGCGGTCGAGACTGAGTAGTGCTTGAGGCAGCGAGTTTTGCGCCGCCCGACCGGCAGAGTTTAGAGCGCGGCGATGGCTGCTGAGACTCTGATACACGAGCCTCAGTCCGCGATGCGGAGGCGGGGAGATGGGTCGCGAGAGATGGCGATTATTGGCGAGTTGTGGCGAGATATGAGATAAGTGGGCCGGCGGTTCAGTTCAGCGGCTTTGTAGTGCACCCGAGAGCGGTTTGAGGCTACGGGATTTCCTTAGTTGTAGCCCTTTGAGTTTCTGGTCGGCGGGAGGATGATCCGCGAGTTCATCCGTCGATTCTGAAGGATCGTCACGGGTGATCAAGGCTTGAGGCGAGTGTGACATTTAGTTCGCATCGGTGCGTGATACGCGATCGATTGGTTTGACTCGTGGGAGCTTTCGGGAGAGCATGCCTTCCGGCCGTTTGGGACGAGTTTTGGGGCCTTCGGCACATTTCTTGCCTCACAAATGAGGAGGGCTCGGGTAAACATTTTTGATGTTGAGCGAGAATGGCGTCTGATTCGGGAGTACAATGTGGAGTTCGACTCATTGGCGGTATGTTCCGCATTAGTAGCTAGTATGGAGGATCGAGTGCACCGATATGTTCTGAGGGCTCGATGATTACCTAGCGAGAAGTTGTTGGTGTTTCTCTTGTGGGCATGGACATTGCCGCGTTCGTGCTCATACGCGGAGTGCGAGGCGCGAAGATCGGCAGGTGGACGGCTTTGGCGAAGAAGGCGAGGCAATACGGTTATTTTGGCGACTTTCGAGGCGGACCGCCTCGGCAGAACTAGTTATGTACCTCCGCCATTGCAGAGTGGTCCTCCGCGACGCCGGGACCGCAGGATATTCGGGAGTAGGTGCAGGCTCCCGTGTTTGAGATGTTCGAGGAAGTAGGTGTTGGCGGATCGATCACCCTACCTCGGTGTGGTCGATGTGGTAGACCGCATTTGGAGAGTGTCGTAGTACGAGGAGCTTGTTATTCTTGCGGCCAGCAGGGCCATATGACGAGATCAGGCCGAGTAGCGCGGGTAGGATAGCCTGAACTACTAGAGCGATTGCGGGCCCACGGTAAGTCGCGGTGGAAGTTCGATTTTAGCGGTCCTTGAGCCTATTTTCAGTATATCCTTCACCATATAGAGTTTTGTATGTTATGATAATGTGTTATGTGTTATGTTCGGATAGCTTGGTGCTAAAATGTGATTTAGAAACATGCTTAGTGAAAGGTAAGCTTTGGGGTGAGAAAATGATGAACCTTAGAATATTACAGTTGAGACCTTAGATGTAAGTAGTCTTGAGTACAAGATTTTGCGAGTGATCCTTGTCAGAGTGCCTTTGATGCCTAGAATGTAGTGTGTGAGAAGTCCCTGGGGTGGGTAAATGAAAGTGGTAGCGTTGCTGAGGTGTTTTAGCAAGATTGTTCCGTGTCGAGGAGCCAGAGTTGGCGCGATAGTGGGTCGGGTTGGGGCCGTGTTGCGGGCCAACCGCGGCCTGTTCGAGGTGGGGTCAGCTGCAGGTGGTCGCCCGGTGGCGAGTCACGAGGGTGCTAGGCCCAGTTTAGATGACCATCTTATGAGTTCGTGGATACGTTCGACGAGAATCAGTTCGTGAAGGCGAGAATGGCCTTAGAAATCGAGGTTAGTAAGATGACCAAGTTTGGAGGTAGTGACTCGAAGGGTTGGAAAGCGAAGCGTTGGTGAAGTGTGGTGCGTGTCTTGGGAAGAGTTCGAGTGTTCGAGCAGTGCACGAGGTAGGGAGAAGTGAGCGAGTGTGATCGTTTCTTTTGTGAAATGAAGGTGCGAGAGGAGTATATGTTAGACCTTGGTGGGAACTTTTGTGATAACAGAGGTGATTCCTCGTGGACTTGGGATTTCGTATTTTGTGCTTTTGTTATTTCATGGCGGTGTGGCATGATTGTTTTTAAACGTATAGCGGTGAAGACTATCTTGGCGCGTGTTTGTGTTGAGACTTGAGAAGGAACATTCGGACGAATGTTTCTAAGGAAAGAATGTTATACCGTATTTCCAGTATGCGTGAGTGTGTACGTATTATAATTTGAGCCTTAAAGTAGGCTAGTTTCGAAATTTGTACACAAGTGCGAAAAGTCGTTTTTAAAACGTTTCCACGACTTTCGTAGGGAATTTGCGGCTATGTCATTTTTAATTTTTGCGGATTTTTCCGAGAGACGAAACATTTTGGACCAACGGGAGGGTGACATGTCACCTCACATTGGAAGGCTTGGACGGCAAACATGGCAAGGCTTGGGCGATTTGGCCTTGGCTTTTAGTCGAGGTTAGGTAGGATATTTTGGTGGTAGATGGATAAGGTGTACTTAGGTGAATCCTAGCCCTACACTTGCTATACACTTGGATGGATCTTGGCCATTGGTTGGCCTTTGCTTGACCTATAAATACCCCTCCATGTTGATGAACTTCTTCATCCAAAATTGTTCTAAGTGTTAAAAATCTCTCCCTCTCCCTCAACCTTGAAATCGTCCAACACCCCTCCCCTTTGTTAAGGCCTTTGGCCGAGAGCAACACCCCTCCCCCTTTGTGGTGTCTAGCCGTGGGGTACCCCCCCCCCTAGCCTAGTTGTTTTCATATAATACCCCTTGTTGTGGTATAGAAATACTCTCCTAGTATTGTTATAATGTCCAAATACCTTGGCCCCAAATGCCTTGTAGTATTCCCAAGTTACACTTATACAAAAGCCCGGAAAATACGATTATACTTCCTTTAGCCACAAAACGAAACCCTAAGGAAATCTTCACCGTTGTTGAAGTTGTAAGTAGAAGTTGGTTAGAACTTCTAAGGGTAGTTTGGAGCGGGTTGGAGCGCACGGAGTTGGAGCTAAACCTTGCTCAGGAGCGACTTTAAACTAGGATAATTTTGGGCTTATCGAGGTAAATATCTTGTCCCCCTATTGTAATTGGAAATTACATAAGTGTTGAATATATAGTTGTTGTATACTATATATAGAACTGAACTTAGTATTGTGGCAATGTCTTTTGACTTAAGCCTGAAGAATGAGGAATTGAACAGTAATCACTTAGAAGAATAATAAAGAACTGAACTGAACTGTAATTACATAGGACTGTATTGCAGTAGACTTGTGTAGTATTACTGAGTAGAATTGTACACGTCCGGTTAGACGTATAAACCCCCCCCCTGGTTGGCTTGGTAGCCAGGCCTCGATAGAGGAGGAGATTTCTGTTGTGGCGGGGAGAGTCGCCAATTTTACGTAGATATTGGAGCGTTGAGATCTAGATGTTAATAAGCGCCTTGTTGACTTATAGGTTGAAGTACTACGTGTGGAGTGATCCACTTGGCAAGGAGTAGGCGGTTTGAGGTACTTGGAGCGTTTTGCTATTAGTCGACAATCGTCGGGCTGTATGTGAAACTCTTACTATATCTTCTAGATTGATATGTGTGTACTATTTATTACGGTTGACGTTCATGTGCTAATTGTATTCTATTTGTTTAAAACATTAAGTGTTATAACGGATTTATGGGTTGTCGGTTATAATAGCTTTATGTGGATAAGCAAATACTTTGTGGTTTTTAAAGGTAACTGATTTAGTTATAACTGGCTTGTTATGTGTTAATAAAGAAGTTGAAGTATTTCAAAAGATTTGTGAATCGTTTTGAAAGAAAGAGTAACACTTGGTTTTAAAGGTTTTAAAAAAGAGTTATACTAGCTTTATGGGAGTTAGGTATAATGTCTTAAGAGAGGTAAAGAAAATGGTTTCTTGATGTTAGAAGTTAAGAGACTTGATCTTATAAGATAAGAGACTTAACTTATTTATTTTAATGTGGTGTTTGTGTGAAACCTCATTCGTGAGTAATGAGTACTTGGTTTTATTTAAAGGGATAATGTTTTACTGATTTCGGAAATCAAAATGTGTATCGACAGACCACTGCAGCGTTAATAAAGGAAAATGTATTGAATAATGATGTATCGTATTAAAAACAGTAGAAACCTCCATCTGCATAGAAACTAAGATGAGACAAAATGATATTACATTTTCTAGATCATGGTCTTTGTAATAAGAATGTTGTAAACAAGAATAACCTACTCTCACGTGAGACATATATTACTCAATTGTTCTAAAAAGGAATCAAGTGATTAAGTTTATGAACTATGAAACCATTTGAAAATGAGAAGCTTGAGTAATTGAAACTAGGCAAACTGGAACTTAGGAAAAGAATGTTGTTACTTGATTTTGAAAAGGGAATGTGGGTTGGTCATTCTAATACTACGGGTATCGGGTGACTTTTATAAAAGTAATGGATCTCTTTTAAAAGAAGTTAACGTACGTAGTACTTTAGGGTTAAAACCCGGACTTTGGCATAAAATGAAAGTACTTTGAGTTGTTGTGAAACTTGCCTTTACTTGTTATTGTGAAACTTGCCTTTGCTGGTTGTTGTGAAACTTGCCTATGCTTGTTGTTGTGAAACTTGCCTATGCTTGTTGTTGTGAAACTTGCCTATGCTTGTGATGATAGCCTTTGTTGTGCAAGTGTGGTATTTACGTATACTGGCGTCTCGATAGAGGCGGTTGACTTGTTGAGAACTTACTTGGGCGTCTTTGGCGGTGATGGAGAATTCCACGGGTATGTTTCCATTTTGATTCTTGTCTTGTTGTTGATGTCACATGGCGTATCTGCCGTCACGATTCAGAGCGTCGGCCGTGCGGCGGGTTGATTACCGATATATGGTTATTCTCGCAACATGGGCGTGTCTACCGTCGCAAGATTCCGGGGGCATGTGGCGTGCGGCGGGGTTGACCACCAAGTATATTGTTATTGAGGTTACATGGGCATGTCTACACCGTCGCGATTCCGGGGCATGTGGCCATGCGGCCTTATTATGTGTTGCATCATGGACATGTCTACAGAGGCGAGATTAGGGCATGCGGCCATGATGCGAACATGATAGATGTTGTGGGCGTGAGACCCATAGTTATATTTGAGTGGTGACTTTGAGGCGTGAGTCACGACTTGGCTCTTTTATGTTGCGTCTTGTATTTTGGTTATCATACATGTCTCACCTTTTTAAGCTATTATGATTTCATTCTGATGTTGTGATTTCCACATACTTGGTACTGTTATGCGACCTCCTTGAGGCTGCGTTCATGCCGCAGTAGAGGTACATCGATCGTGGATCCGCTCTTAGGATCTCATTTCGGCGTGTTGGAAAGCTCGTTCCTTGGAGGCTTATCTTTGGTATGTTTCCACGAGTTGTAGGTTCTTGTACATTCGGGGTATGGCGGCCACTGTCCGTCATAGTTGTTGTAAATCTTAAGTGCATGCTTTGTTGTGGCGGGGTTTGTAAAAAGGATAACTGTTCGGGTTTTTATGTATATACTGAAGGCAACTGTTTTGGTTGGCCTGTTTATTTATTATATCTCTTGTTTCATGACTCGTGTTTTATTTTCCGCTGGTTTTCTCTGATGTTGTATCACTAGGGTGCCCGGGGTAAGGCACCAGTCACGGGCCCGGGATTCGGGGCGTAACAAGTATGTTGGACTAGGTTGATATCAATTGTGGGGCAGAATTTTACACGTCTTGTAGGCGTGTAATCCCCTATTGTTAACATCATTGTTGAGCCTTAAATGTGGCATGTTTGGTTATTGAATTCGGGCCTTGAAAAAGATGGAAAAGTATGTAGAAACAAAGGAAGTGTTGTCCGATTTTCCGTAGAATTTAGTGACTTTGCACTTAGAATATTCTACGTTTGAAGTAAGAAGTTAATAGACGTATTATGACCATTATAGGTTGAAGTACTACGAGTAGAGTATTCTACTTGAAGGGTGGAAAAGCTAGCAAGGTTAGAGTACTTTGGAGCATTTTGCTACTTGTTGATAATCGTCGCGAGGTATGTGAACCTCTTCCTTCCTTTGGCATGATTCTATGTATGGAATATACATGTGGTATTATTTCATGTTTCCTTCTACTCTTAGAAGTTAGGAGGTATGTATGTTGATTTACTCTATGTAAAGGTTATGTCTATGTTATCCTAAGTCCTTACCAAGTCTTATGGGGGATGTTGGTAAGAGTCGTTAGGAGGTATTTGGAGCCAAGTTGACTTGGCTAATTTACGACACGAATGAGAATAAGTATCGAACAAACCATTGCAGCGTTAATAAAGGAAAATGTAATGACAATTAATTATATTAAAATGAGTAGAATTCTCCATCTGCATAGAAGTTAAGATAAAACAAAATTGTATTACATTTCCTAGATCATGGTTGTTTAATAAGATCGTTATAAACAAGTATAACCTACTCACACACATAAGGCATATGTACTTAACTTAAAGAATTTACGTTATGAAGTGTTAAGGCTATGAACTATGAATTCTTAAAAGGTTAAGAGACTTGATTGTTAAAGGAATAAATGACTTGATTTTAAAAGTATAGAATACTTGATTTGGAAAGTATTGACTTCTTGACATTCGAAAGATAAGAAGACTTGATTTCTAAAGTAAGAAACTTGATTTCTAAAAGATAAGAGACTTGAAGTATTTTGAAAGTATACGATACTTGGTTTTCGAAAGAATAAGTTTATCGGTTATAAAAAGAATGTATTTGCCTAAAGTATAAATTTAGTATAACGACTTTATGGGAACTTGGTTATAATAGCTTTATGGAAAGTTATAAGAGTGGTTTACTCTAAGTAATGTAAGTAATGATAAATGACTTGAAATAATGAAAGACAAATTGATTTGAAGGCATCAATTTCTTAAGGTTTCAAAAGAAAGAAGTCACTTGATTTAGAAGCCTATAAATGTATTTCTAAAAGGTATTGTGACTTGTCTTGAAAAATAGATATGACTTGATACTACGGTTATTAGTATCTTGGATGTTTATATGAAAAAGAGTTATTTTAAAAGGAAAGAAGTACGTAGTACTTTGGGTTAAATTCCCGGATTTTTATGTGAAACAAAAAGTGCCTTGAGTATATAAAATGAAAGTCTAAAGATTTTATGAACTTGCCTATGCTTGCTTGTGATAGCCTTGAGTGCAAGCATTATATGTTTAAGCTGCCGTGACTCTCAGTTGGAGGGTCGGCTGTCTTGTTGTGAATATACTTGGACGTACCGACAGTTACAGAGGCTTCCACGGGTATGCTTCCATTGGGATTGATCCTTGGACATGCTTATACGATCTGGGATTCTGGGGCATGCGACCAGGATGCGGGTTAGATTCCCGGATTATCTTTATTACTCCTTGGACATGCTTATACGATGAGGGATTCCGGGGCATGCGACCAGGAGGCGGGTTAGATTCCTGGATTTGTTTTATTACCCATGGCCATGCTTATACGATGAGGGATTCCGGGGCATGCCACCATGTTATGTACGACTATTACTCCATGGACTAGCTCCCGTGAAGACATGTACCGAGATGAGGATTCCACGGGCATGTTATATACGATTATTACCCGTGGATTAGCTCTCCATGAAGACATGTATCTGAGATGAGGGATTCCACGGGCATGATATATATATATATATATATATATATATATATATATATATATATATATATATATATATATATATATATATGTTGTATATGTGTACACCGACAGTGAGGTAGGATGCCACGGGCGCGTCACATGGTTATATGTTACACTTACGGCTGTCGGCAGTGACGGGGGATTCCACGGGCAGGGAATATAGATATATATATGTATTGTAGGTGTGTACGCCGACAGTGAGGTAGGATGTCACGGGCGCGTCGCATGGTTATATTCTTCACTTATAGCTGCCGACAGTGATGGGGGATTCCACGGGCACGCTTTGATATTTGTGGGCTTGAGACCCTTACTGGACTATGTGGTGATATTTGAGGGCTTGTGTCGGTAGCCCTGTGTGACTATTGTTCATGTTTTGAAATAGTCTTTAAATGGTAAAACTGACTTTCATTACTTTCACTTTGGCAAGGCACAGTGTACTATTATTTTGGTTATCATACATGTCTCCAGCTTTATATGACTGTTATGATTTCATTACAGTATGTTCAGTTTCACATACTTGGTACATATTTCGTACTGACCTCCTTCGGGGGGCTGCGTTCATGCCGCAGGTTGAGGTACATAGCTTGCTGATCCACACTCTTAGGATCACTGTTCAGTTCTTGGAAAGCTCCATTTCTCCGGAGGCTTTGTCTTTTGGTACGGTTTCCCCTGTTGTAGATTCATGTATATTCAGGGGTATGGCGGGGCCCTGTCCCGCCACAGTTGTTATGTTAAAACTCTTAGAGGTCTGTAGTCACATATTGTGGGTCAGTTTGTAAAGGAAAGGAGGAAACTGCTTCAGTTATGTATTTATTTATCCAGGGAGGTAGCCTTATCGGCTAACCTGTTGATTTTATCTCTGTTGATTTATGTAATAAGTTTCATGTATGTTCCGCTGATTATCTATGATGTATACCTGTAAGGGTGCCCAGGTAGGGCACCAGTCGCGGGCCCGGGTCGGGTTGTGACAAAAACTAACTCACGAAGCTGACCGGGGCAAGTACGAAGGCCGACTACCAGATACCTCTTGCGTCACGTCGCTGACTGGGGCAAGTACGAAAGCCAACTACCAGATACATCCTGCATTTCGTGAACTTGGCATACAATTGTCGGCTCCGGAGGACCCCAAGTACCGTCCTCAAGTGATCTGCATGCTCCTGCTTTGTGCGCGAATAAACCAGGATGTCATCAATGAATACTATAACGAACATATCCAATAATGGCTTGAACACCCGGTTCATCAAATCCATGAATACTGCTGGAGCGTTGGTCAACCCGAAAGACATCACCCTGAACTCATAGTGCCCATACCGGGTCCTGAATGCAGTCTTTGGGATATCTGCCTCTCTAACGCGCACCTGATGATAACCAGACCGCAGGTCTATCTTGGAGAAACACCGCGCACCCTGCAACTGGTCAAACAAATCATCAATCCTGGGGAGGGGGTATCTGTTATTGATAGCTACCTTATTCAGCTGCCTGTAATCAACACACATACGCAGCGTCCCATCCTTCTTCTTTACAAATAAAACCGGCGCTCCCTAGGGAGAAACACTAGGCCTGATAAAGCCTTTTTCCAGCAAATCTTTCAGCTGGTCCTTCAACTCCCTCAACTCAGCAGGTTCCATCTTGTATGGTGGAATAGATATCGGCCGAGGTTCTGGCGACATATCAATGCAAAACTCAATCTCCCTCTCAGGAGAGATACCCGGGAGATCGTCTGGGAATAAGTCTGGAAACTCTCTAACAACCGGAATCGAAGGTGCGGTATCTCGACCTCGATGTCGAATACCGAACAATATGGTAGATATACCCCTTCTACACCATCTTCCTAGCCTTGAGGTAAGAAATAAACCTACCCTAACGCGATATTCCTCCCACTCGATATGGCTCCCGAAAGCTGGAACCGTACCAATATCTCTCTACAGTCCACATTGGCATAGCAAGACGCTAGCCAATCCATACCCATAATCACATCAAAGTCCGTCATATCCAACTCTATTAAGTCGGCTAGGGTCTGACGACTGTATATAGTCACTGGGCAAGCCTTATATACCCGCTCAGCTACCACCGAATCACCTACTGGCGTAGCCACCTCAAAAGGTTTTATGGACTCAGACTCTATCCCTATTCTATCAGCAATATGAAGAGATATATAGGACAAGGTAGAACCTGGATCTATCAAAGAATATACGTCACAACATGAAACCAATAATGTACCTGTGACGACATCCGGTGATGCCTCCTGGTCCTGACGGCTGGACATGGCTTAAATGCGGTTTTGAGGACCGCTGGAACTAGGACCCTTGCCACGACCTCTGCCGCGACCTGCTGGCCCATGAGCACCCTGCCCTCCAGGGCGAGTAATCGTAGGAGATGAAGACCCGACGAATGACCACAGAGTTGAACCCTACCATCTGCGCGCCTGCAGTCGGACGATCCCTCGAAATATGACTCGGTGGCCACAAGTGTAACAAGGCCCCAAGATATTACCCTGACTCGAAATGGGATCTACCACATCGGCCACACTGAGAGGGGGGTGGTCTCGATCAGGTAGCATCCTCGCTTCGAAGCCCGAAGCCACAGGGCCCCGACCTTCTCCGAATACGGACGTCGGAAGGCGGTGAAGGGCGCTACGAACCGACGAGGTGCAAATCGATCTGGCGATGAGTCGTCGCCTCGAAAGCTACCAAAGGACCCTACTGTCCTGGCCCTCTTCTGCTGATATCTATCAATCCATCGGCCCCTACGTTCCTCACACCCAAGCGCATAAGCCTGCATGCGGCAATGTCCATGCCCGGCTGAAGAGCTACTCCCGAGCAACCCTCTGCTAAGTAATCATCGAGCCCTGTGACATAGCGGTGCACCCTGTCCTCCATGTCTGCCACTAAAGCGGGGACGTACCGGGCCAACGAGTCAAACTCTACGTTGTACTCCCGGACCGTCCGCCCGTTCTATCTCAACATCAGGAATCTATCGACCCGAGCTCTTGTCACGACCCGACCCCGGGCCGCGACTGGTGCCCTACCTGGGAACCCTTCTAATCATACAACATAATAAACTGCGGAAGATAAATAACACTCTTTTTTTAACCAAGGCCAAGCCGATAAGGCTGCCATAACATAAAAATTACCCGAAAGGGTCTACACTGTTTAACAATGTAAAAACAACTCTAGCCAGTCCAGCCCACAGATGAATACAGACCTCTAAGATTTGAACAAATACTATGACGGGACAAGGCCCCGCCGTACCCTTGAATATACATGTTATACCCCGTATTTCCAGAGTATGTACGTAAGGGAATACGTACAAAAGTTTAGCCTTAAAGATTAGGCCAAGTTCGAAATTGTGCACAACTCGCTTAAAGAATCGTTTTCCGACGAAACATTTTGGACCAACGGGAGGGCGACACTTGGCACCCTCCAATTGGTGGACTTCAAATCGTCCATTTGGACGAATTGGCTAAGCAATGATAGCGTTTTTGTGCCTTGTGCACAAGTCAAGAGTTGGTAGGATATTTGTGTATAGTTAATCCTCACCCTACACTTGCCTTGCACTTGTCTAAATCTTGGCCATTGGTTGGCCACTTCGACCTATAAATACCCCTTAAGATGAAGAGTTCTTCATCCACAAAGCTTTCAAGTCTTGAAAATCCTCTCCTCTCCCTTTGTAGCTCTTTTAGTCCAACACTCCTCCCCTCTCCTTGTGAAGGCCCTTGGCGAACACCCTCTAGCCTAGTAGTTTGGCCGAGGCCCCTAGCCTAGCCAAAAATCTACCCTCCCTGGTAGAAAAGTTGCCTTCTTGTATTGTTATAATGCCCAAAATACCCTAGCCCAAATACCTTACTACTAAGTAGAAGTTGCGAAGACCTTCTAAGGTTTCCTTGGAGCAACCAACTTAGGAGCAAGACCTTGCTCAGGCGCGACGTTTTCTAGGATATTATTGGGCTTAGGAGTAACTAATCCTAACCCTCTTTTGAATTAGAGAATACTTCATGTAGTAGTATTAGAATAAGTATCAAATACTTAGAAGAATATCACATAATAGAATTGAACTGTTACCACGATAGAAGGGTCTAAAGAAGAATAATCAAATCGTACTTACATAGGAATTTGTTTTCACGATGAACTTATATAGCTCAGGGTAGGAAGTGCTGCCCGACTTTCCGTAGAATTATGAACCCTCTGTTTAGAATGACCTTGAGTAGTCTTTGATAGATATCTGTGACTATTATAGGTGACTCTCTGCGCGACATATTGACTTGGCGGTGGTTTTCGAGAAGGTATGTGATTCTTCCTAAAGCATGATATTTTACAATATATATATAGTGCGGTGAAGCGTACATGTGTTAAGCGAATAATACTTACGGCAATGCCTCACGACTTAAGCTCGAATAATACTTACGGCAATGCCTCACGGCTTAAGCTTTGAATAATAAAGATGCGAAAGCATTTCAAAAGAATCTTGAATCATTTTTATGAAGAGAACTAACTGGTTTTAAGCGAAGCTTAAGAGTTATACTAGCTTTATGGGAAGTTGAGTATAACCACTTAAGATTGATAAAAGAAACAAGTTTGACTATGTGTGTATAACAGACTTAAATTGAATTGTGAAAAGAATAATAAGATGGTTTGATAAGTAGACATGATATGATGCTATGTGTGTTAGTGTCTTGTAACGTTTGTGAAAAAGAGTATTCTTGTTGTGCTTATGTTGTTTAAAGATAAGCTGTTACGTTAGTGTACCATCACTCACCTCTTGAGATGATACCGGGGGTTAAGCTGCCCTCCGATGCGGGGTAGACTCAGGCGGTCTGGGACCATGATTCGAGAATACCTCATGCGGGTCCAGGGGGCCTATGCGGAGCTACGAGAGTTCCAGGTTAGTATGTGGGGTTATGCCTCATGCGGTCTATGTGGCCATGCGGACAACGAGTCCAGGACGATGCCGAGGAGTAGCTACCCTCGATGCGGGGTTATACCTCATGCGGGCCCATGTGAGTGGCCTATGCGGACTCCGGGAGTCCAGGATTAGGCTTGCAGAGTGATAATACGGGCGAGTGGCCCTGCTTCGAATCATTCGCAGCCTAGAAAAGACCTATTACAGTTTACCTATTGTTGCTCTTGTTTGTGATGTGGCACTATGTGCGGGTTCCTTGGTTGTTTCATACATACTTGCAAAACTGTTTTTAAAATGATATGTTTCATTTAAGTATTTTACAGTTTCATATACTTAGTACCTGTTATCGACCTCCTTGGGCTGCGTTCATGCCGCGGTAAGTGGCGGCAGTGCTAGATCCACATTCTTAGGATCTACGTTGGTGTCGGAGCTCCATCTTTTAGGAGGCTCTACTTTTGGGTATGATCTCCTGTTGTAGATAGTTTTATGCGATCGAGGTATGGCGGGGCCACTGTCCGCCATAGTTGTATATTTCCTTAGAGTGCGTAGTCATGTTATGCGATTGTCGGATGTAGCTGCTAAACCATGTTTATATATGTATCCGAAAGCGATGTTTTCTCACATAAAGCGTGTCCTATTTTATAAAGCTGTTTCATGTCTTGCTTTATATTTCGATTACTCGATGTATGACTACTTGGGTGCCGGTAAGGCACGATCACGAACCACTGGCAGTCGTGACAAAAGTGGTATCGAGCGATTAATCCTCGGAAAGTGTCTGCACCGTATCTAGTAGAGTCTTGATTATCGGTGTGTTGTGCACCACACCAATAATCGAGAGGCTATAGGATATTTAGGATTGGTTTCCATTCTTCTCATTCGAGATCGTGCTTTAGAGGCGTGTTATAGGTTGGACCCTCTAACGTATTCTTTTCTATATGATTATGCCTCCACGTAAGGCAACCGGGCCCGAGAAGGGCAAGCGGCCGATGAGGCGCTAGCGAGACACCCAGTCACGAGGGCTCGTGGCCAGTCTATACGAGAGGCGGCGAGTTCTATGACGCCGCCCGGCCCAGCGAGACCACAGTACCCACCTCGCTGTCCCGCGGCACAGGGCGGAGAGTTAGGAGTACAAGGAGATGGCCCGACTTTTGGCTAAAGTTGTGGCGTCTGAGAGAGATTGGATCACGGCGGTTCAGTTCGGCTCGGCTCGATCGCACCGTGGTACACCCGAGGCGAATAGTTTGAGGCTACGAGATTTCTTGAGTTGTAGCCGCGAGTTTTCTGGTCGGCGGAGGATGATCGCGAGGAGTTCATCCGTCGGCTTGAAGGATCGTGAGGTGATCAAGGCCTCGAGACAGAGTCTGTGACCGGTTCGCATCGGCTCCGTGATACCGCAGTCGATTGGTTTGATTCATGGGAGTTATCCCGAGGAGAGCACGCGTCCCCAGCTACTTGGGATGAGTTCTAAGAGGCTTTCCTCACTCACTTCTTTCCTCCACCGATGAGGAGGCGGGCGGATAGATTTTTACTCGCGGCGAGAGGAGGGCCTTGTCGGGAGTACAATGTCGAGTTTGATTCATTGGCTCGATATGTCCCAGCATTGGTAGCAGATATGGAGGATAGGGTACACCGCTATGTCAGGGCTGAAACGACTATATGGCGAGTCATGTGCGGGGTTTCTCTCGGCCGGGTATGGACATTACCACATGCGAGCTCACGCCGCTTGGATGCGAGGCGCGGTCGGCGAGTGGGCGGCGAGAAGAAGGCCGGGGCGGGAGGTCTTACGGTGGTTATCGTGGTGGCGGCCTCAGTGGCGATCTAGGTCGCACCACGGCCGGCTCGAGCACTCTGCGCGTCCTCGGCCGGCCCGAGTTTTCGAGGCGGACGGGGCGGGGCTTGGGCGTCGAGTAGCGAGTGTGCGGCGATCGGGACCACCCCGGTGTGGCGATGCGGTAGATCCCATTACGGGAAGTGTGGTACTACTTTTGGAGCTTGTTCTGATTGTGGCGGCATGGTCACTTTGCGGGCTTGTCGGCCGAAGCGTGGCGGTGGTAGGGCTCGGCCTTGAGTTACATTGCCGCTTCATCATCTCCTACGATTACTCGCCGGGGCGGTGCTTATGGGTAGCGGTGCGGCGAAGGTCGTGGCTCGGGTCGATTCTAGCGGTCCTCGAGAACGCATTTATGCTTTGTCGGTAAGCGGGATCGGAGGCCTCACGCGATGTAAATCACGGTACCTTATCGGTTCTGGGTTTGATGTGTATGCTTTGATAGATCGGGTTCTACTCGTCCTATATATCTCCCTTGTTGCTAGTAGGATAGGGATAGAGCACGAGTCCATAGACCGCTTCGAGGTAGCTACGCGGTGGGTGATTCGGTGGTAGCTCGGCGGGTATATAGAGCTTGTCTGTGACCATTTACTGATCGTCGGACCCTGGCCGACTTGATAGAGTTGGAGATGATTGACCGGCGTGATTATGGGGATGGATTGGCTAGCTTCTTGCTACGCCAATGTAGGCTGCAGAGAGAGTAATGCGGTTCAGTTTCTGAGGAGCCGGTTGTTGAGTGGGAGGAGCACGGTATCGCCGAGGGTAGGTTTATTTCTACCTCAAGGCTAGGAAGATGGTGCGAAGGGTATATCTACCATCTCGTTCGGGTGTTTGATCTGAAGGCTGCGGTACCAGATTTTTGATCGATTCGATGGTCGTGAGTTCCCAGGCGTGTTTCGGATGACCTCGGGTATCCTCACGAGAGGAGATCGAGTTTTGTATTGACATATTGCGGACACTCGGCCTATTTCCATTCCGCCATACTGAGAATGGCGCTGCCGAGTTGAGAGAGTTGAAGGATCGGCTTAGAGATTTCTTTGGAGAAGGGCTTCATCAGGCCTAGTGTTTCTCCACAGGGAGCGCGGTATTGTTCGTGAAGAAGAAGGGCGGGGCGGCTGCGCATGTGTGTTGATTCTGAGCGGTGAACAAGGTGACCATTAAAACGAATACCCCCTTCCGGGATTGATGATTTGTTCGACCGGTTGCGAGTGCGAGATGTTTCTCAAGATTGATCTGCGATCGGGCTATCATCAGTGTAGTCGAGAGAGGTGGATGTCCCTAGAATGCATTCGGACGATGCGGGCATTATGAGTTGGTCATGTCTTTTGGGTTGACGATGCTCGTGCGGTATTCATGGATTTGATGAACCGAGTGTTCAAACCATTTTTGGACACGTTTGTGATAGTGTTCATTGATGATATCTTGGTTTATTCGCTCGAGCGGGAGCATGCGAGCATTTGAGGCTGTCTTGTGATTCTCCAGACCAGGCGATTATCGCCAAGTTTTCCAAATGTGAGTTTTGGTTGACTTGATGGCGTTTCTTGGGCATATTAGCCGGTCTTGATGGTATTCGAGTGGATCGGCCAAAATCGAAGCGATCGAGGACTTGGCGAGACCTACTCAAGCGGAGGTTCGCGATTTTACGGGCCTTGCGAGTTATTATCGGTTCGTGGAGAAGTTTGCTTCTATCTACGCACCATTGACTAGGCTGACTCGAAAGCGGCCAAGTTCGATGGACTGATGCTTGTGGCGGGGTTTCGATTCTTGAAAGAGAGATTGACGGCCGCCCGTTCTTACTCTTCCGGAGGTCGACGGTTATGTTGTGTATTGTGATCGTCGGGCATCGGGTTGGGATGTGTGTTGATGCAAAGCATGGCGAGTTATAGCATATGCATCCCGACGGTGAAGAAACACGAGAGAACTACCCGCGTGATTTGGAGTTGGCGGTGTGATTCACGCTTTGAAGATCTGGAGGCACTATTTGTATGGGGTTCACGTGGATATTTATACAGACCACAGAGCCTCGGTATATCTTGACGGAGGAGTGAACTTACGATAGAGGCGGTGGTTAGAGTTGCTTAAGGATTACGATGTTGATATCTGTACCACGGGAAGGCCAATGTTGTGGCGGATGCTCTTAGTCGTAGGTCGATGGGAGCCTATCGGATGTGCGGCTAGAGAGGAGGACATGGTTCGTGATTTGCATCGGTTAGCGAGCCTTGGTGTCCGTTTGATTGATTACGATAGCGGTGGGGTTAGAGTTCGTGAGGTTGCCGAGTCTTCCATCGTCGAGGAGGTGAAGAGGCAACGATTCGAGATCGGCTTTGATTGATATCGTGTCTGACTCTTACGTGAGGCAAGGGTCCTTTTGAGGTAGCACTGATGGGGTGCTAAGGTTTGAGGCGGTGTGTGTTCGGATGTTTGAGGACTTGGCGAGTTCTTGGGGAAGCACCTGGCGGCGTTACTCTATCCATCCGGTCGACCAAGATGTACCACGACCTTAGATCGTGTATTGGTGGGATGGCTTGAAGAGAGCGTTGCGAGTTCGTAGCTCGGTGCCGTGTTGTCGGCGGTGAAGGTAGAGCACGGAGGCACGATGGTTTATTCTGACGATTGAGATCCCGCACGGAAGTGGGAGGTAATCAACATGGACTTCATCACGGGATTACCTCGCACTCGGAGGAGACATGATTCTATATGGGTTATCGTCGGCGGTGTGAAATCAGCCCACTTTCTTCCCGTCGGGGCGACTTTTTCGGTGAGGATTATGCGGACTTTACATCAGAGATCGTCGGTGCATGGAGTCCCTACTTCGATCATATCGACGAGAGCCCGGTTCTGGCTAACTCGGAGTCCTTCGGAGGGTTTAGGGGCGAGTGAGCTGAGTCTGCATTTCATCCACGAGCAGACGGACAGCGAGCGCACTATCCGGACTCTTGAGGATATCTGCGAGCTTTGTGTTATTGACTTCGATGGTAGTTGGGAGGATCATTTGCCTCTAGTTGAGTTCGCGTATAATAATAGCTACCACTCCGGTATTCGGATGGCGCCTTATGAGGCCTTGTATGGGAGGAAGTGTAGATCGCCTATAGGTTGGTTCGATGTGGGCGAGTGCGGCTAGTGGGACCAGATTTGATACGTGGCGATGGATAAGGTGAAGCTTATCCGAGGCGGCTATTAATGACTCGAGTCGGCGAAGTCGTATCACGAGATCATCGTCGTCGGCATCTTGAGTTCGAGGTTCATGATTGGGTTTTCTAAAGGTGTCACCCATGAAGGGTGTGATGAGATTCGGGAAGAAGGAAACTTCACCCTAGGTACATTGGGCCATTTCAGATTGTCGCGAGGTAGGCAAGGTTGCCTATGAGTTGAATCTGCCGTCCGATCCGGAGGCGATGCATCCGGTTTTCACGTATCTATCTTTGAGGAGATGTATCGGGGATCCATCTAGGTACACCCGATTGGCGATGTCGGTGACCAGGGGTTATCGTATGAGGAGATTCCCATAGCGATAGTCGATCGTCAGGTTAGGCGTCTGCGGACGAAGGACGTGGCTTCCGTCAAAGTCTTGTGGCGAAACGAGCTTAGAGAGGAGATGACGTGGGAAGTCGAGGAGGACATGAGGCAGAAGTATCCTCACCTATTCCCCACACCTCCAGGTAATTCACTTTCCTACTTGTAAATTTTCGTTATCGTTTATGCTTAAGTGTTGTTTTGTGGCCGCGTGTGGCATTTGCAAACTGTTTAAGTTATGAAGAATCTTATCGTTAACTGTCTTGGGAAGGAACATTCGGGACGAATGTTTCTAAGTGGGGGAGAATGTTATACCCCATATTTCCAGTATATGCGTGGGGAATACGTACAAAAGTTTAGCCTTAAAGATTAGGCCAAGTTCGAAATTGTGCACAACTCGCTTAAAGAATCGTTTTCCGACGAAACATTTTGGACCAACGGGAGGGCGACACTTGGCACCCTCCAATTGGTGGACTTCAAATCGTCCATTTGGACGAATTGGCTAAGCAATGGCACGTTTTTTGTGCCTTGTGCACAAGTCAAGGAGTTGGTAGGATATTTGTGTATAGTTAATCCTCACCCTACACTTGCCTTGCACTTGTCTAAATCTTGGCCATTGGTTGGCCACTTCTTGACCTATAAATACCCCCCTTAAGATGAAGAGTTCTTCATCCACAAAGCTTTCCAAGTCTTGAAAATCCTCTCCTCTCCCTTTGTAGCTCTTTTCGTCCAACCCTCCTCCTCCCTTGTGAAGGCCCTTGGCGAACACCCCCTCTAGCCTAGTAGTTTGGCGAGGCCCCTAGCCTAGCCAAAAATCTACCCCCTCCTTGGTAGAAAAGTTGCCTTCTTGTATTGTTATAATGCCCAAAATACCCTAGCCCAAATACCTTACTACTAAGTAGAAGTTGTGAAGAACTTCTAAGGTTTCCTTGGAGCATACAACTTAGGAGCAAAACCTTGCTCAGGCGCGACTTTTTCTAGGATATTATTGGGCTTACCAGGTAACTAATCCTAACCCTCTTTTGAATTAGAGAATACTTCGTAGTAGTATTAGAATAAGTATCAAATACTTAGAAGAATATCACAGAATAGAATTGAATCATTACCACAGTAGAAGGGTCTAAAGAAGAATAATCAAATCGTACTTACATAGGATTTGTTTTCTGATGAACTTATATAGCTCACCGGGTAGGGAAGTTCTGCCCGACTTTCCGTAGAATTATGAACCCTCTGTTTAGAATGACCTTCAGAGTAGTCTTTGATAGATATCTGTGACTATTATAGGCTGACTCTCTGCGCGCGACATATTGACTTGGCGGTGGTTTTATTTGAGAAGGTATGTGATTCTTCCTAAAGCATGATATTTTACAATATATATATAGTACGGTGAGCGTACATGTGTTAACTGAATAATACTTACGGCAATGCCTCACGCTTAAGCTGAATAATACTTACGGCAATGCCTCGTGGCTTAAGCTTTGAATAATAAAGATCTGAAAGCATTTCAAAAGAATCTTGAATCATTTTTAAGAAGAGAACTAATGGTTTTAAGCGAAGCTTAAGAGTTATACTAGCTTTATGGGAAGTTGAGTATAACCACTTAAGATTGATAAAAGAAACAAGTTTGACTATGTGTGTATAATGGACTTAAATTGAATTGTGAAAAGAATAATAAGATGGTTTGATAAGTAGACATGATATGATGCTATGTGTGTTAGTGTCTTGTAACGTTTGTGAAAAGAGTATTCTTGTTGTGCTTATGTTGTTTAAAGATAGTCATTACGTTAGTGTACCATCACTCACCTCTTGAGATGATACAGGGGTTAATTCGCCCTCCGACGGGGTAGACTCGGTGATGCAGGACCATGATTCGAGAATACCTCATGCGGGTCCAGGGCTATGCGAGCTACGAGAGTTCGAGTTAGTATGCGGGGTTATGCCTCATGCGATCTATGTGGCCATGCGGACAACGATTCGGGGCGATGCAGGAGTAGCTACCCTCGATGCGGGGTTATACCTCATGCGGGCCCGTGTGAGTGGCCTATGCGGACTCCGGAGTCGAGATTAGGCTTGCGAGTGATAATCGAGGCGAGTGGCCTGCTTGAATCATTCGCGACCTAGAAAAGACCTATTCTGATTTACCTATTGTTGCTCTTGTTTGTGATGTGGCACTATGCGGGTTCCTTGGTTGTTTCATACATACTTGCAAAGCTTTTTAAAATGATATGTTTCATTTAAGTATTTCTGATTTCATATACTTAGTACTGTTATCGACCTCCTTGGGGCTGCGTTCATCTGCATGCGGTAAGCAGCAGTGCTAGATCCACATTCTTAGGATCTACGTTGGTGTCGGGAGCTCCATCTTTTAGGAGGCTCTACTTTTGGGTATGATCTCCTGTTGTAGATAGTTTTATGCTGTCGAGGGTATGGCGGGCCACTGTCGCCATAGTTGTATATTTCCTTAAGTGCATGTAGTCATGTTATGCGATTGTCGGATGTAGCGCTAAACCATGTTTATATATGTATGCCGAAAGCGATGTTTTCTCACATAAATCGTGTCTATTTTATAAACTGTTTCATGTCTTGCTTTATATTTCCGCTGATTACTCTGATGTATGACTACTTGGGTGCCCCGGTAAGGCACCAGTCACGGGCCCTGGAACGGGTCGTGACAATACATAGCCATGACAACTCCGGAACATTGGAGCCATCTCAAAATGCTGAACAAGGATCCTAAGCTCGCGGATCCACAACTGTGTACCTAAACCTGTGGATATGAACGCAGCCCGAAGAATCGGTCTAACAGTACGAATATGGAACGAAAAATAAGGTACAGTAACAAATCATAACTGTACAAAAGAATGACAGGGGCAAGTATAAAGAAATGGTAAATACCAGATCCTACCGTGTCATTTCCATCTCGTGAACTTAATCGTACCTTATTATTTTTTCCCATTTTTCCATAAGAGTATAGTCAAATTCTTACGTACATACTTAAGAAAACTCATCAAGTTCATAAACAAATAACTTACGTATCTTGCATAACCTAATCCGTCCCTTTATGGAGGAACGCCTATACTGTCGGCCCAATCTGGGACGCGATAAAGTCACATAAGTCTGCCCATAAAGGTATACTGCATAAAAATAGGAGGCTCATGATCAAAACAGGGTCCCTCGCCCGTAGTATCGATAAGCAATCCTACTCCTGAGACTATTTCACCCGCATAGGTCCTGTGGACCAGCATGAGGTATTCCTCGCATAGGTTGTACCCGCCCGCATGGGACTATTTCACCCGCATAAGCCCATAAGGACTCGCATGAGGTATTTCTCGCATCATGGGTAGCAAATACACGGAACAGGTGGTATAACGTCTTGGGGGTTTACCCCTCATTTATACTCTTACCCTAAAGCAGGTGGTATAACGTCTTGGGGGTTTACCCCTCATTTATACTCTTACCCTGGAGAAGGTGGTATAACGTCTTGGGGGTTTACCCCTCATTTATACTCTTACCCTAACTCAACTGGCCATCATACATAACATAAGCCCTACCGGCTTATCATACATAACATAAGCACTACCGACTTATCATACATAACATAAGCACCACCGGCTTACCATACATAACATAAGAACCACCGGCTTATCATACATTACATAAGCAAGTTAAGAAATCCCCTAACTTCTTATTAGCTTGTTCATATATACTCTCATTTTTTGTTTACTTAAGGCACTAACATGTCATTATAAAATCCGGGAATTTAACCCAACGTACTACGCGCCTCTACTCCTTTAAAATGATTCTCATTCAAATAAAACTTCCAAGATACTAATAACCGTAGTATCAAGTTGTCACGACCCGTTCCGGGGCCCGGGCCCGTGACTGGTGCCTTACCCGGGCACCCAAGCAGTCATACATCAGAGAAAATCAGCGGAAATATAAAACAAGATATGAATCAATGAAAATTGAGACACAGTTTATATGAGAAAAGTCGCCTTTCGGCATATATACATATAACCCAAGTTTTTGCAGTTACATCCCAACTGTACAATAGAGCTACAGACCTCTAAGGAAGTAAACAACTATGGCGGGACAGGGCCCCGCCATACCCTGAATGTACAAAAACTATCTACAATACAGGGAGATCATACCCAAAAAGTAGAGCCTCCGGAGAAGATGGAGCTCCCGACACCAAAGCAAAGATCCTAATGATTTGGATCTAGCACTGCTTGCCCTTACTGCGGCATGAACGGCCCAGAAGGAGTCGATCACAACAGGTACTAAGTATGTGAAACTGTAAAGTACTTAAATGAAATCATATCATTTTAAAACCAATTTTATAAATATGCACGAAACAACCAATGTAACCACACATAGTGCCACATCATAAACAAGAGCAACAATAGGTAAACTGTAACAGGTCTTTTCTAGGTTGCGAATGATCGAAGAAGGGCCAATCGCCTGTAGTATCACTATGCAAGCCTAATCCTGGACTCCCGTAGTCCGCATAGGCCACTCACATAGGCCCGCATAGGGTATAACCCCGCATCGAGGGTAACTACTCCTCGGCATCGTCCTGGACTCGTAGTCCGCATGGCCACATAGACCGCATGAGGTATAACCCCACACACTAACCTGGAACTCTCGTAGCTCCGCATAGGTCCCCTGGACCCGCATGAGGTTTTCTCGAATCATGGTCCTGCATCACCGAGTCTACCCGCGTCGGAGGCGACAACCCCGGTAACATGTCAAGAGGTGAGTGATATAATACTAACATAACGACTTATCGTTAAACAACATAAGCACAACAAGAATACCTCTTATACAAAGCGTTACAAGTCACTACCACATAGCATCATATCGTATGCGCTTATCAAACCATTTTATTCTTTCATAAATCAATATAAGTGCATTATAAACACATAAGTAAACTGTTCCTTTTATCATTCTTAAGTTGTTATACCTAACTTCCCATAAAGCTAGTATAACTCTTAGCTTTTGTTTAAAAACCTATTAGTTCTCTTCTGTTAAAATGATTCAGTATTCTTTTGAAATGCATCAAGACTCTCATTATTCAGGCTTAAGTCAAAAGACATTGCCGTAATTATTATTCAGGCTTAAGTCAAAAGACATTGCCGTAGTTATTATTCGATTAACACGTACGTCTACAGTACTATATATATATTTTAAAATATCATGCTTTAGGAAGAATCACATACCTTCTCGTCGAAATCCACCTGCCAAGTCGAATATGTCGCGCAGAAGAATCGACTATAATAGTCAAATACGCCTATCAACGTCTAGACTATTACAAAGCGATTCTAAGCAGAGGGTTCTCTATTCTACGGAAAATTGGGCGACACTTCCCTGCAGTCAAGCTACTCAAGTCTACTGTGAAAACAGTACTATGTAAGTATAGTTCAATTATTCTTCTTTTAAACCCTTCTACTGTGATAACAGTTCAATTCTATTCTGTAGTATCCTTCTAAGTATTTTATACTTATTTCTATACTTCTACAGTATGTATTCTCTAATTACAAAGAGAAGGATAAAATTATTTACCTCGATAAGCCCAATAATATCCTAGATATAAGTCGATCCTGAGCAAGGTTTAGCTCCTAATTTGTACGCTCCGATAGCTCGAGGAACCCTTAGAAGTTCTTCACAACTTCTACTAAGTACTAAGGGATTTGGGCTAGGGTATTTTGGGCATTATAACAATACTAGAAGGCAACTTTTCTACCAAGGGAGGGGGGTAGGTTTCGGCTAGGCTAGGGGGGGTTGCCTCGGCCAAGCTTCACTCAAAGGGGGGGGGGGGGGAGGGTGTGTTGGACGAAAATGCTCAAGGGAGAGGAGAGGATTTTCAAGACTTGGAGAAAGATTTGTGGATGAAGAACTCTTCATCTTAAGGGGGGTATTTATAGGTCAAGAAGTGGCCAACCAATGGCCAAGATTAAGCCATGTGCTAGGCAAGTGTAAGGTCAAGATTAGGGCAAGTGTACCTTAGCCAACTTGCACACAAAATATCCTACCAACTACTTGACAAAGAAGGCCATCCAATTCGGCTCACTACCGCCCATACATCCATCAATGAGAGGGTGACAAGTGTCGCCCTCTCGTTGGTCCAAAGTGTTACGTCTCTCGGAAAAATCCGCAAAAATTAGAAATGACATAGCCGTAATTTACCCTACGCGAGTCTTGTAAAATGTTTCGTCGGAAAACGATTCTTTTAGTGAGTTGTGCCCAAGTATTTTCGTCCAAGGCCTAACCTTTAAGGCTAAACTTTTGTATGTATGCCCTCACGTACATACTCTGGAAATACGGGGTATAACATTCTCCCCTCCTTAGAAACATTCGTCCCGAATGTTCCTTCCCAAGACAGATAACGATAAGGTTCTTCATAACTTAAACAGTTTGTAAATGCCACACACGGCCACAAAACAACACTTAGGCATAAGCGATAATGAAGATTTACAAGTAGGAAAGTGAATTACCTGGAGGTGTGGGGAATAGGTGAGGATACTTCTGCCTCATGTCCTCCTCAGCTTTCCACGTCATCTCCTCCCTGAGCTCGTTCCGCCACAAGACTTTGTGAAGCCACGTCCTTGGTCCGCAGATGCCTAACGACGATCGATTATCGCTATGGGAATCTCTCATACGATAACCCGCCGGTCACACTGGACATCGTCAATCGGGTGTACCATAGATGGATCCGATACATCTCTCAAAGATAGAAACATGAAACACCGGATGCTGCGCCTCGGATCGGACGGCAGATCCAACTCATAGGCAACCTTGCCTACCTCGCGGACAATCGTGCGGCCCGATGTACCTTGGTGAGTTTCTTTCTTCCGAATCTCATCACACCGCTTCGTGGGTGGCACTTCAGAAAACCCAATCATCAACCTCGAACTCCGGATGCCGACGGCGATGATCTGCATATGACTTCTCGACTACGGTATCCGCCAAGAACCTCTCTGGATAAGCTTCACCTTATCCATCGCTGCGCAAATCTGGTCCCACTAATCGCACTCGCCCACATCGAACCAGCCTATCGGCGTCCGCACTTCCTCATACAAGGCCTCATAAGGCGCCATCTGAACACCGGAGTGGTAGCTATTATTATACGCAAACTCAACTAGAGGCAAATGATCCTCGACTACCCACGAAGTCAATAACCGGGCTCGCGACATATCCTCGCAGTGCGGATAGTGCGTTCGCCTGTCCGTGCATGCGTGGATGGAATGCGATACTCGAGCTCACTGCGTCCCCCAAACCCTTCGGAAAGACCTCCGAAGTTAGCGAAATCGGGCTCCTGCATGCGATATGATCGAAATAGGGACTCCATGCGATCGGCGATCTCTCGGATGTAAAGTCGGCATAATCCTCAGAAAAAGTCGTCTCCGGGAATAAAGTGGGCTGATTTCGTCAGCCTGTCGACGATAACCCATATAGAATCATGTCTCCTCTGAGTGCAAGGTAATCCTGTGATGAAGTCCATGTTGATCACCTCCCACTTCCAGGTTGGGATCTCTATCGTGCGTAACAAACTACCGGCCTCGGTGCTCTACCTTCACTCGCGACAACACGGGCGAGCTACGAACTCGCAATGTCCTCTTCAAGCCATCCCACCAATACACGGATCTAAGGTCGTGGTATATCTTGGTCGACCACGGATGGATAGAGTAACGCTTGTGTGTGCTTCCCAAGAACCTTGCGAAGTCACGAAACATCCGGAACACACAACGCCCTCAAACCTTAGCACCCGTGGTGCTACCTCAAAAGGACCCTTCCCGCCGAGAAGAGTCGCATCACGATCCGAATCAAAACGGATCCTCAGCTGTTGCCTCTTCACCTCCTCGGCGATGGAAGACTCGGCAACCTCACGAACTCTAACCCCATCGCTATCGTAATCAATCAAGCGGACACCAGGCTCGCTAAGCGATGCAAATCACGAACCATGTCCCTCCTCTGCTGCACATCCGATAGACTCCCATCGACCTACGACTAAGGCATACGCCACAACATTGGCCTTCCGGGTTGTGCAGATATCAACATCGTAATCCTTAAGCAACTCTAACCACCGTCTGCATCGTAAGTTCGGCTCCTCTGGTGAAGATATCTTGGAGGCTCTTGTGGTGCGTATAAATATCCACATGAAACCCATACAAATAGTGCCTCCGGATCTTGGCGTGAATCACGCCCAACTCCAAATCATGGTGGGGTAGTTCCTCGTGTTTCTTCAGCTGTCGGGATGCATACGCTATAACCTTGCCCTGCTGCATCAACACACATCCCAACCCGATGCCTAACGCATCACAATACACGACATAACCGTCTGGACCATCTGGAAGAGTAAGAACGGGGGCGGTCGTCAGTCTCTCGCCAAGAATGGAAACCACGCTCACAAGCATCACCATCCTTTGAAACTTAGCCGCCTTACGAGTCGGCCCTAGTCAATGCGAGAGATGAAGCAAACTTCTCTGAACGCCGATAATAACTGCGAGGCCCGAGCTGCGAACCTGCGCCGGAGTAGTAGGTCTAGGCCAAGTCCGATCGCCTCGATCTTGGCCGTATCCACCTGAATACCATCAGCCCCGACAATATGCCCAAGAAAAGCCACCAAAGTTAACCAAAACTCACATTTGGAAAACTTGGCGTACACTCTTGGTCTGGAGAAGCTGTCGGCCAAGATCGCTCAAATGCTCGCGTGCTCGCCTACGGCGAGAATAAACCAAGATGTCATCAATGAACACTATCACAAGCGTGTCCAAAATGGCTTGAACACTCGGTTCATCAAATCCATGAATACCGCGGAGCATTGGTCAACCCAAAAGACATGACCACGAACTCATAATACGTCTGGTCGAATGCGATCCTAGGGACATCCACCTCTCGACTACTTTGATGATAGCCCGATCGCAGATCAATCTTGAGAAACATCTCGCGCCGCATTGGTCGAACAAATCATCAATCACAGGAAGGGTATCATTCTTAATGGTCACCTTGTTCATTGCTGTAATCAACACATGCGCGTCGTCTGTCACGACCCGCGAATCGGGCGTGATGGTGCCTACCGGGCACCCTAGTGATACAACATCGAGAGAAAATCAGCGGAAATAAAACATAATCATGAAATGAGAGATATTATAAATAAGCAGCCAACCAAAGCGGTTGCCTTTCAACATATATATATAAGCGTTTGAGCAGTTACAATCCTTACAACCACGCCAGCGATTACTCTGGACCTACAAGATTTTACAACAACTATGACGGGACGGGGCCGCCCGTACCACAGATGTACAGAACCTACTGACGTGGTAACATACCAAAGATAAGCCTCGAAGGAACGGAGCTTCCCAATCTGTTGAAAGGTGATCCTAAGCGGGGATCGACGGCCGATGTACTTCTACTGCGGCATGAACGGCCCCGAAGGAGTCGATCTAACAGTACAGTATGTGAAGCTGTAAATCAGTAAATGAAATCATAATAGTCTATATAAAGCGGGAGACATGTATGATAACAAACTACGATACACACATATAACGATTATATCAAGTCGTGGTCTCGCCCTCCGGTCATTTACTCAAATATAATTATGGGTCTCACGCCCACAACATCGATCATGCGTGGAATACCTTCCCGCCAGCTGCGCGATCTATGATATGATAACATCAAGAAGTATACGAACACCAAGTCCTACGATGCCAAAGCCGTAATAACAATACAATACAACCAAACCACGAAGGCGACACGGGGCAAGTGCGGCGACTACGGATACCAAGGCGGTCACGTGGTGGCCGGGGCAATCTGGTGACCACCAGTACGAGCCGTATCGAGACTTCGTCACTACTGAGCGGGGCAAGTGCGAGGGCTAACTACCGGTACCAAGGCGAAACAGCCACGCGACGGGGCAAATCTGGCCGACCACGGTACCAAGGCCGAACAAGAAGAAACCTCGTGGAGAGCTAGTCCATGGAATAACACTATCATCGGGAGCATACGGTGAAATTTTCCGTCAACGCAGATGCGTCCAAGTAAGTCCTCAACGAGTCAACCGGCCCTCCATTGAGAGACGCGGTAATATAGAACACAATTCTTGCATAACAAAGGCTATCACAACAAGCATAGGCAAGTTATACACAACTCAAGGTACTTTCATTTTATGTCAAAGTCCGAGTTTTAATCCTAAAGTACTACGTACGTTAAGTTCCTTTTAAAGATCCATTCCCTTTTATAAAAGTCACCCGATACCCGTAGTATAAAATAGAGTGACTTATATCTTTTAAGTAAACCAAAACAACTTCCATACTATCCTTTTTAAAACCAAATTAAGGCAACACCATGCCTTCTTTTTAGACCAAAACACTTCTCTTTTTAAAGTCAAGTTACCACATTAAAACCAATGATAAAACCCTTCTTTTGTTTTCATAAAGTCGTTATAACTAACTTCCCATAAAGCTGTTATAACACTTTATGGTTTAAACCAATTTAAGATAACACAATGCCTTTCTTTTCCCTAAAGTTCCAGTTTGCCTAATTTCAAGTATTCACGTTTCTTATTTTAGAAAGGTTTTGTAGTTCATAGTCTTATTCATTTAAGAATATAATTCTCTTTTAAACAAATGATAAACATATGCCTTATATGAGTAGGTTATTCTTGTTCATAATCAATCTTATTAAGCGACCATGATCTAGGAAATGTAATATCATTTTGTCTCATCTTAGCTTCATGCGGATGGAGGTTTCTCTTGGTTTTAATAATACTTCATTATTCAATACATTTCCCTTTATTAGCGCTGCGATGGATTGTCGATACGTTACGATTTCCAAATCAAGAAAACATTATTCTTTGGAAACCAAGTACTCATTACTCACGAATGAGGTTTCATACATCTTACCACTTTCAAGTCGATTAATTAAGTTAAGTCTCTTAACTTCTAAAATCAGTAAACCATTTTCTTTACCTCTCTTAAGACGTTATACCTAACTCCCCATAAAGCTAGTATAACTCTTTTTTAAAACCTTTAAAACCAAGTGTTACTCTTCTTTCAAAAATGGTTTCTTAACTCTTGTGACATACTTCAAGTTCCTTATTATCACACATCAAGTCAGTTATAAGTCAAATCAGTTACCTTTTAAAACCACTGGCATTTTCTTACCTACATAAAGCTGTTATAACCAACTTCCCATAAAGCCGTTATAACACTTTATGTTTTAAACCAATCAAATACATTTAACACATGTACGTCTACCGTACTACATAGTCCACACATATCATGCTAGAAAATATAGGAAGAGGTCTCGCGACGATTATCGACTAATAGCAAAACGCTCCAAGTACCTCAAACCGTCGGCTACACCTTAAGCCAAGTAGACCACGCCACACGCAGTATTTCAACCTATAGAGGCCACAAGGCGCCTATTAACATCTTAGATCTCAATGTAGAATATTCTACGAGAAAATTGGCGAACACCTCCCCACATGGCAGCGTAAATCTCCTCTCTATCAGTAGGCTACCAAGCCAACCGGGGGTTTGCAATCTAACGGGCGTGTACAATTCTACTCACGAGAATACTACACAAGTCTCATGTCTGATCCTATGTAATTCTGATTCGATTCTCTTCTTTAAATTCAGGCTTAAGTCGCAATACATTGCCGTAAGTATTATTCAGGCTTAAGTCAAAAGACATTGCCGCACAATTATGTTCAGTTCTATATATAGTATACTTCAACTATATATTCCTACAACATGTAATTTCCAATTACAATAGAAGGTCAAGAGTGATTACCTCGATAAGCCCAAAATTATCCAAGTTATATGTCGATCCTGAACAACGTTTCGCTCCTACTCCGGGTGCTCCAATCCTCTCCAAACAACCCTTAGAAGTTCTACGCAACTTCTACTTAAACACTTCAACCGACTATGAAGGTTTTCCTTAGGGTTTCGTTTTTGTGGTGAGGAAGTATAATAGTATTTTACGGGCTTTTGTATAAGTGTAACCTTGGGAATACTACAAGGTATTTGGGCGAGTATTTGGGCATTATAACAATACTTGGAGAGTATTTCTATACCACAAAAGGGGGTATTTATACGAGACAACTAGGCTAGGGGGTACCCGGCTAACCACTACAAAGGGGAGGAAGCTCTCGGCCAAAGGGCCTTCTCAAAGGGGAGGGGGTGTGGTGGACGAAAGAACAAGAGGGAGGAGTATTTTGAGACTTAGATAGATTGCTCAGTGAGGATGAAGAAAGTCTTCAACTTAGAGGGTATTTATAGGTCAAGTGAAGGCCAACCAATGGCCAAGATGAAGACAAGTGCATAGCAAGTGTAAGGCCAAGATTTAGCCATGTGCTACCTTATCCATCTACACAAAATATCCTACCTAACCCTTGACCAAAATTTCAACACAAAAATGTGCCAATGGTCTAGCTTTGCGTCCACTTGCTTCCAATGTGAGGTGACACTTGTCACCCTCGTTGATCCAAAATGTTCGTCTCTCGGAAAAATCCGGAAAAATTATTAATGACATAGCGGAATTTTCCCTACGTAAATGGAAACGTTTCGTCGGAAAGCGACTCTTTTGGCACTTGTGCCCAATTTGAACCTTGCCTAATCTTAAGGCTCAAATTCTTATCGTGCGCCCTGCGTACATACTGCGGAAATCTGGGGTATAACATTCTCCCCTCTTAGAAACATTCGTCGAATGTTCCTTCTCAAGCGGATAACGATGAAGTTCTTCTAACAAGTTGCCAACGCCACACCGCCACGAAATAACACGTTCTCTTCATTCCTTACTCGTCGTGCCCTTCTCGAACACCTAAACTCTTCTAGTATCGTACCACACTTGATCATCGCTCTGATTCCTAAAACTTTGGAGTCACCACCTCGAACTTGGTCATCTTACTAGCTTCACTTCTCTAAGGCCATTCCGGCCTTCACGATCCGCTTCGGTCGAACATAACCACGAACTCATACGACGGTCATCTAAACTTGGGCCTAGCACCCTCGTGACCCTACCACTGGCGGGACCACCTCGATCGACCCACCTCATTCCGGGCTACGGGTTGACACGCAACACGTCCTCAACCCGAGCCTCTGACACGCCGACTCTATCGTTTCTCGATCCGGAACAATCTTACCTATACAGGTCATGAAAGCTACCACTTCCATTTACACCACCCAAGGAAATTTTTTCCACAATTACACCACGCATACTTACACATTCTGACAAAGATCCCATGAAAATCTTGTACTCAAGATGGCCTTACATCTAAGGTCTCATGTAATATTCTAAGGTTCATCATTTTCTCACCCTGAGCTTACCCTTTTTACCAACTGGTTTCTAAATCACATTTTAGCACAAGGCTATCCGAACATAACACTAAACACGTCATCATAACATTAATACATACAAAACTCTAGAGGGTTAAGGATATACCTGAAAATAGGCGGTTCAAAGGACCGCTAAAACTGGGAACTCAGCGCGACCTCTGCAGGGGCTGTGGTGTACGAACATCTGCTGGCTATGGAAGGTGTAGAACCCTGCTGCTCTAGTAGTGCGTGCTATCCTACCAGCGCTACCACAGTCGGACGGTCTCTTGCCGGATGGCCTGTTGGCGCAAGAATAACAATCTCCCAATTGATCGACACTCTCCCTTATGAAGTTTTCCCTGGCCACACTGAGACAAGGGCAACCTCATCCGTGAGCATTCCTACTCCACGAAAATCTGAAACACAGGAGCCACGACCGCTCTGAATATCCCAAAGGTCGAAAGTTGTGGAGGACCACTCTGTCTTGGTGGGCGCATAAGCGGCTCTTCTTGAGGCGGTCCGCCTCGAAAGTCACCAGAGGACCTGCTGTTACGGCCTCTTCTGCGACCACAGTCATTCAGTCGATTTATCCGCTCCTCGCATCAGTGCATACGCTGCGTGCGAGCGATGTCCGTACGGTGAAGAGCTACCGAACAACTCTCGGCTAGGTGATCATCGAGCCTGTAACAAATCGGTGCACTCGATCCTCCATACTAGCTACCAACGAGGGCGTCTGGGCGATGAGTCGAACTCCACATTGTACTCCGAACCGTCGCGGATTCTGCGTAACACCAAAAATCATCGGCCTGAGCCCTCCTCATCTGTGGAGGCAAGAAATGTGCAAGAAAGGCCTCTGAGAACTCGTCCCATAAAGCTGGAAGTGCATGCTCTCCCCGGGACAACTCCCATGAATCAAACCAGTCGACTGCGGTATCACGCAGCCGATGCGAACCTAGGACCACCGACTCGGTCTCCGATGCCTTGATCACTCTCATGATCCGCTGTAACTGTCGGATGAACTCATGCGGATCATCCTCAGGCCTCGACCCATAAAACTCTGGCGGCCTACAACTCAGAAAATCCCGTAGCCTCGAACTATCTGATCTAGGGTGAACCACTGGTGCTACTGGAACTGCTGCGTCCAGCCTATCCTCAGTTCGGCCTGACCACGGCCATTGCGGGCCCGCTCCTTGTAACTCATCTCCTCTGCTCCGGTGCGGGGTGGAGGCTCAGTCTTGTGGTCTCTGCATTGCTGCTCGCGACTCCTCTGCTGCCTTGCCGCCACGGGCGGGTTGCCTTACGCGAATGCATAGCGGTAAAAGCGAAGTATGTCGGAGGGTCGATCTTATCACTGACTCTAAGGCACGATCTCGAATGAGAAGAATGGAAACCAACCTAAATGTCCTATAGCCTCACGATTATAGATGTGGTGCACAACACACCGATAATCAAGACTACTAGACACGGTGCGTAGACACTTTTCAGAGGACTAAGCGCTCGATACCACTTGTCACGACCGCGAATCGGGCGTGGTGGTGCCTTACCGGGCACCCTAGTGATACAACATCGAGAAAATCGGCGGAAATAAAACATAATCATGAAATGAGAGATATTATAAATAAGCAGGCCAACCAAAGCGAGTTGCCTTTCAACATATATATATAAGCGTTTGAGCGATTTACAATCCTTACAACCACGCTTGCGATTACTCTACATACCTCTAAGATTTTTACAACAACTATGACGGACGGGGCCGCCATACCACGAATGTACAAGAACCTACGGACATCGTGGTAACATACCAAAGATAAGCCTCGAAGAAACGGAGCTTCAATCTGCTGAAAGGTGATCCTAAGCGGGGATCGACGGCCGATGTACTTACTGCGGCATGAGCGGCCGAAGGAGGTCGATCTGACAGTACCAAGTATGTGGCGTAAATCACGTAAATGAAATCATAATAGTCTATATAAAGCGGGAGACATGTATGATAACCAAACTACGATACACATATAACGATTATATCAAGTCGGTCTCACGCCTCGGGTCATTTACTCAAATATAATTATGGGTCTCACGCCCACAACATCGATCATGCGTGGAATACCTTTCTCATGCGGCGGTCTATGATATGATAACATCAAGTATACGAACACCAAGTCCTACCCGATGCCAAAGCCGTAATAACAATACAATACAACCAAACCACGAAGGCGACGCGGCAAGTGCGAGGCCGACTACGGATACCAAGGCGGTCACGTGTGGCCGGGGCAATCTGGTGACCACCAGTACCAAGGTCGTATCACGAGACCCGTCACTACCTGAGCGGGGCAAGTGCGAGGGCTAACTACCAGTGTACCAAGGCGAATCAACCACGAGGCGGGGCAAATCTGGCCGACCACCGGTACCAAGGCGAGCGGTAAGAAACCTCGTGGAGAGCTAGTCCATGGAATAACACTATCATCGTGAGCATACGGTGAAATTTTTCCGTCGCTGCAGATGCGTCCAAGTAAGTCCTCAACGAGTTAACCGACCCTCCATTGAGAGACGCGGTAATATAGAACACAATTCTTGCATAACAAAGGCTATCACAACAAGCATAGGCAAGTTATACACAACTCAAGGTACTTTCATTTTATGTCAAAGTCCGGGTTTTAATCCTAAAGTACTACGTACGTTAAGTTCCTTTTAAAGATCCATTCCCTTTTATAAAAGTCACCCGATACCCGTAGTATAAAATAGAGTGACTTATATCTTTTAAGTAAACCAAAACAACTTCCATACTATCCTTTTTAAAACCAAATTAAGGCAACACCATGCCTTCTTTTTAGACCAAAACACTTCTCTTTTTAAAGTCAAGTTACCACATTAAAACCAATGATAAAACCCTTCTTTTGTTTTCATGAAGTCGTTATAACTAACTTCCCATAAAGCTGTTATAACACTTTATGGTTTAAACCAATTTAAGATAACACAATGCCTTTCTTTTCCCTAAAGTTCCAGTTTGCCTAATTTCAAGTATTCACGTTTCTTATTTTAGAAAGGTTTTGTAGTTCATAGTCTTATTCATTTAAGAATATAATTCTCTTTTAAACAAACTGATAAACATATGCCTTATATGAGAGTAGGTTATTCTTGTTCATAATCAATCTTATTAAGCAGCCATGATCTAGGAAATGTAATATCATTTTGTCTCATCTTAGCTTCTATGCAGATGGAGGTTTCTACTGGTTTTAATAATACTTCATTATTCAATACATTTCCCTTTATTAGCGCTGCAGTGGATTGTCGATACACATTCTGATTTCCGAAATCAGTAAAACATTATTCTTTGGAAACCAAGTACTCATTACTCACGAATGAGGTTTCATACATCTTACCACTTTCAAGTCGATTAATTAAGTTAAGTCTCTTAACTTCTAAAATCAGTAAACCATTTTCTTTACCTCTCTTAAGACGTTATACCTAACTCCCCATAAAGCTAGTATAACTCTTTTTTAAAACCTTTAAAACCAAGTGTTACTCTTCTTTCAAAAATGGTTTCTTAACTCTTGTGACATACTTCAAGTTCCTTATTATCACACATCAAGTCAGTTATAAGTCAAATCAGTTACCTTTTAAAACCACTGGCATTTTCTTACCTACATAAAGTGTTATAACGACTTCCCATAAAGCCGTTATAACACTTTATGTTTTAAACCAATCAAATACATTTAACACATGTACGTCTACCGTACTACATAGTCCACACATATCATGCTAGAAAAGATAGGAAGAGGCCCACATACCTCGCGACGATTATCGACTAATAGCAAAACGCTCCAAGTACCTCAAACCGTCGGCTACACCTTAAGCCAGTAGACCACGCCACGCGAAGATTTCAACCTATAGAGGCCCTGGCGCCTATTAACATCTTAGATCTCAATGTAGAATATTCTCAGAAAATTCGATAGCACCTCCCCACACATGGCAGCGTAAATCTCTCTCTATCGGTAGGCTACCAAGCCAACCGAGGGTTTGCATCTAACCGGGCGTGTACAATTCTACTCACGATAATACTACACAAGTCTCATGTCTGATCCTATGTAATTCTGATTCGATTCTCTTCTTTAAATTCGGGCTTAAGTCGCAAGACATTGTCGTAAGTATTATTAGGGCTTAAGTCAAAAGACATTGCCGCACAATTATGTTCAGTTCTATATATAGTATACTTCAACTATATATTCCTACAACATGTAATTTCCAATTACAATAGAAGGTCAAGTGATTACCTCGATAAGTCCAAAATTATCCAAGTTATATGTCGATCCCGAACAACGTTTAGCTCCTACTCGGTGCTCCATCCGCTCCAAAAAACCCTTAGAAGTTCTACTTCTACTTAAACACTTCAACCGACTATGAAGGTTTTCCTTAGGGTTTCGTTTTTGTGGTGAGGAAGTATAATAGTATTTTACGGGCTTTTGTATAAGTGTAACCTTGGGAATACTACAAGGTATTTGGGCCAGGTATTTGGGCATTATAACAATACTTGGAGAGTATTTCTATACCACAAAAGGGGGTATTTATACGAGACAACTAGGCTAGGGGTACCCACGGCTAACCACTACTGAGGGGAGAAGCTCTCGGCAAAGGGCCTTCTCAAAGGGGAGGGGGTGTGGTGGACGAAAGAACAAGAGGAGGAGTATTTTGAGACTTAGATAGATTGCTCAAGTGAGGATGAAGAAAGTCTTCAACTTAGAGGGGTATTTATAGGTCAAGTGAAGGCCAACCAATGGCCAAGATGAAGACAAGTGCATAGCAAGTGTAAGGCCAAGATTTAGCCATGTGCTACCTTATCCATCTACACAAAATATCCTACCTAACCCTTGACCAAAATTTCAACACAAAAAACGTGCCAATGGTCTAGCTTTGTCGTCCACTTGCTTCCAATATGAGGGTGACACTTGTCACCCTCCCGTTGGTCCAAAATGTTTCGTCTCTCGGAAAAATCCGCAAAAATTATTAATGACATAGCCGGAATTTTCCCTACGTAAGCTGTGGAAACGTTTCGTTGGAAAACGACTCTTTTCGGCACTTGTGCCCAATTTCGAACCTTGCCTAATCTTAAGGCTCAAATTCTTATACGTACGCCCTCACGTACATACTCTGGAAATACGGGGTATAACACGTCCCGTCCTTCTTCTTCACGAACAATACCGGCGCCCCCCAGGGAGAAACACTAGGCCTGATGAAGCCCTTCTCCAGCAAATCTCTAAGCTGATCCTTCAACTCTCTCAACTCGGCAGGTGCCATTCATGCGGCGGAATGGAAATAGGCGAGTGTCTGCAAAGTCGATACAAAACTCTATCTCCTCTCGGGAGGGATACCGGGAGGTCGTGCGGAAACACGCGTCGGGAACTCTCGACTCTGGGCCCGAAAATCTGGTACGCGACCTCGATATCAAACACGAACGAGATGGTAGATATACCGCTTTCGCACCATCTTCCTAGCCTTGAGGTAAGAAATAAACCTACCACCGGCGTCTGTGTTACCCTCCACTCGATAACCGGCTCCAGAGCTGGAACCGTACCACTCTCTCCCTGCAGTCTACATTGGCATAGCAAGAAGCTAGCCAATCCATGCCCATGATCACGTCGAAATCCGTCATGTCCAGCTTTATCAAGTTTGCTAGGGTCGGATCGCATAAGGTCCCGGACAAGCTCTAAATACCCGCCGAGCTACCACCGCATCACCCATGGCGTAGCTACCTCGAAAGGGTCTATGGACTCGGGCTCATCCCTATCCTACTAGAAACAAGGGAGATATATGGGACAGTAGAACCGGATCTATCAAGGCATACACATCATAATCGGAGGCGATAAGGTACTGTGGCGACATCGGTGAGGCCTCACGATCTGCCCGGTGGACAAGGCATAAATCTGTTCGAGGACGCTAGAATCGGGGCCGAGCCACGACCTCTACCGCGACCTGCTGGTCCATGAGTACCCTGCCCTCCGGGGCGAGTAACTGTAGGGGATGAAGACCGGCAAAAGAACACGTGGTGACCCTACTATCTGCCGCCGCCTTGGTGGACGGTTCCTGCAAAGTGACCTGCGGCCTGGCGAAACAAGCTACCGTAGCAGCACCACAACTCGAAGTGGGATCTACGTCGGCCATGCGAGGTGGTCGTCGGCGATACCTCGCTGCTCTGGACGTCTGAAGCCACAGGGCCACAGTGCGCCCTCGAATATCTGGTGTCTTGAGGGCGGTGCGAGAGTGCTCTGGTGTGTGGTGCAAATCTAGGCTGCTGCGAGGCCGCCCACGCGATAGCCACCAAAAGACCTGCCGTCTGGTCTTCTGCTGCGCACTGTCAACCGTCGGTCTCTACGCTCGCCGCATCAAGAGCATGCGCTGCGTGGGTAATGTCCATACCGGTGAAGAGAAACACCCGCAAGATTCGGCCATATAATCATCTAGCCCGGTGACGTAGCGGTGCACCCTATCCTCTATATCTGCTACCAACGCTGGGACATATCGAGCCAATGAATCAAACTCGACATTGTACTCCCTAATTGTGCGTCCTCTCTGCCTCAGCAACAAAAATCTGTCGGCCCGTGCCCTCCTCATCTGTGGAGGTAAGAAGTGAGTGAGGAAAGCCTCCGAGAACTCGTCCCAGTAGGCGGGACGCGTGCTCTCCGGGATAACTCCGCGAATCAAACCAATCGATTGCGGTATCACGTGGCGATGTGAACGAAAGTCCGCGGACTCGGTCTCGGCGCCTTGATCACCCACATGATCCTCACATGGCGGCGGATGAACTCCTGCGGATCATCCTCTGGCCTCGACCCGTAGAACTCTGGCGGGCTACAACTCAGGCTCAAACTGTCTGCCCTCGAGTGAACCACGGGTGCTCTTGGCCGAGCTGAAGCTGCGCGTCCGGCTGTCGCCGTATGCGCCACGATCTGGCGATGGCGGGCCATCTCTCTGTAACCCATCTCATCTGCTCCAGGCTGTGGGACTGGAGGTGTAGGTACTGTGGTCTCATCAGCCGCTGCTGCGGCCCTAAACCCTCCTGGGGTCGGCGGCGTCGTAGAACTCGCCGTCTCTGGTATAGACTGGGCCCGAGCCCTCGTGACTCTAGGTGTCCCACTAGCAGCTCCCTCGGCTGCCTTGCCCTTCTGGGCCCGGGTTGCCTTACGTGGAGGCATAAGCGTTCTGAAAGGAATACGTTAGAGGGTCCAACTTTAACACGACTCTAAGCACGATCTCGAGTGAGAAGAATGGAAACCAATCCTAAATATCCTATAGCCTCACGATTATTGGTGTGGTGCACAACACACGATAATCAAGACTCTACTAGATACGATGCGTAGACACTTTCAGGATTAATCGCTCACGATACCACTTTTGTCACGACCCGTTCGGGCGTGTGGTGATGCCAGGGCACCCAAGCAGTCATACATCAGATAAAATCAGCGGAAATATAAAACAAGATATGAATCAATGAAAATTGAGACACAATTTATATGAGAAAAGTCGCTTTTCGGCATATATACATATAACCCAAGTTTTGCGATTACATCCCAGTATGCAATAGAGCTACAGACCTCACAGGAAGTAAACAACTATGGCGGGACGGGGCCCGCCATACCTGAATGTACAAAAACTATCTACAATACAGGAGATCATACCCCAAAGTAGAGCCTCAGGAGAAGATGGAGCTCGGACACCAAAGCAAAGATCCTAAGGATGTGGATCTAGCACTGCTTGCCACCTGCGGCATGAACGGCCCCGAAGGAGGTCGAGACAACGGTACTAAGTATGTGAAACTGTAAAGTACTAAAATGAAATCATATCATTTTAAAACCAATTTTATAAATATGCACGAAACAACAAAAGTAACCGCACATAGTGCCACAGCATAAACAAGAGCAACAATAGGTAAACTGTAACAGGTCTTTTCTAGGCTGCGAATGATCGAAGCAGGGCCAATTGCCCGTAGTATCACTATCTGAAGCCTAATCACGGACTCCGTAGTCCGCGTAGGCCACTCACATAGGCGCGTAGGGTATAACCCGCATCGAAGGTAGCTACTCCTCGGCATCGTGCTGGACTGGTAGTCAGCATGGACAGATAGACCGGATGCGGTATAACCCGCACACTAACACGGAACTCTCGTAGCTCGCATAGGTCCCTGGACCCGCGTAGGTATTCTCGAATCATGGTCCTGCATCGCTGAGTCTACCCGCGTGGAGGCGACAACCCCGGTAACATGTCAAGAGGTGAGTGATATAATACTAACATAACAGCTTATCGTTAAACAACATAAGCACAACAAGAATACCCTCTTATACAAACGTTACAAGTCACTACCACACATAGCATCATATCATGTCTACTTATCAAACCATTTTATTCTTTCATAAATCAATATAAGTCTGTTATAAACACATAAGTAAACTGTTCCTTTTATCATTCTTAAGTTTTTATACCTAACTTCCCATAAAGCTAGTATAACTCTTAAGCTTTTTGTTTAAAAACCAATTAGTTCTCTTCTGTTAAAATGATTCAGTATTCTTTTGAAATGCATCAAGACTCTCATTATTCAGACTTAAGTCAAAAGGCATTGCCGTAATTATTATTCAGGCTTAAGTCAAAAGACATTGTCATAGTTATTATTCAGTTAACACATGTACGTCTACCGTACTATATATATATTTTAAAATATCATGCTTTAGGAAGAATCACATACCTTCTCGTGAAATCCACCGCCAAGTCGAATATGTCGCGCAGAGAATCGACTATAATAGTCAAATACGCCTATCAACGTCTAGACTATTACATGTGATTCTAAGCGAGAGGTTCTCTATTCTACGGAAAATTGGGCAAGACTTCCTACCGTCAAGCTACTCAAGTCTCGTGAAAGCGATCGTATGTAAGTATAGTTCAATTATTCTTCTTTTAAACCCTTCTACTGTGATAACAGTTCAATTCTATTTTGTAGTATCCTTCTAAGTATTTTATACTTATTTCTATACTTCTACAGTATGTATTCTCTAATTACAAAGAGAAGGATAAGATTATTTACCTCGATAAGCCCAATAATATCCTAGATATAAGTCGATCCTGAGCAAGGTTTAGCTCCTAATTTGTACGCTCCGATAGCTCCAATGAACCCTTAGAAGTTCTTCACAACTTCTACTAAGTACTAAGGGATTTGGGCTAGGGTTGTCACGACCCATTCCGGGGCCCGTGACTGGTGCCTTACCGGGGCACCCAAGTAGTCATACATCAGAGTAATCAGCGGAAATATAAAACAAGACATGAAACAGTTTATAAAATAAGACACAGTTTATGTGAGAAAACATCGCCTTTCGGCATATATATATAAACATGGTTTTAGCAGTTACATCCGATACTGTACAACATGACTACAGACCTCTAAGGAAATATACAACTATGGCGGGACAGGGCCCCGCCATACCTGGATCAGACAAAACTATCTACAACAGGGAGATCATACCCAAAAGTTGAGCCTCCGGAAAAGATGGAGCTGCAGACAAACACGTAGAGATCCTAAGTATGTTGATCTAGCACTTTTCCCTTACTGCGGCATGAGCGGCCCCACGAAGGAGGTCGATCTAACGGTACTAAGTATATGAAACTGTAAAAATACTTAAATGAAAACATATCATTTTAAAATCAGTTTTGCAAGTATGTATGAAACAACCAAGGGGACCGCACATAGTGCCACATCATAAACAAGAGCAACAATAGGTAAACTGTAACAGGTCTTTTCTAGGCTGCGAATGATCGAAGCAGGGCCAATTGCCCGTAGTATCACCATGCAAGCCTAATCCGGACTCGTAGTCGCATAGGCCACTCACATAGGCCGTATAGGTACATAACCCGCATCGAGGGTAGCTACTCCTCGGCATCGTCTGGACTCGTAATGCGCATGGCCACATAGGCCGCATGAGGTATAACCCGCATCACTAACACGGAACTCTCGTAGCTCGCATAGGTCCCTGGACCCGCATGAGGTATTCTCGAATCATGGTCCTGCACCGCTGAGTCTACCCGCATCGGAGGCGACAACCCCGGTAATATGTCAAGAGGTGAGTGATAGTACACTAACATAACAGCTTATCTTTAAACAACATAAGCACAACAAGAATACTCTCTTATACAAACGTTACAAGACACTAACACACATAGCATCATATCATGTCTACTTATCAAACCATCTTATTATTCTTTTCACAATTCAATATAAGTCTGTTATAAACACATAGGCAAACTGTTTCTTTTATCATTCTTAAGTGGTTATACTTAACTTCCCATAAAGCTAGTATAACTCTTAAGCTTCTGTTTTAAAAACCAATTAGTTCTCTTCTGTTAAAAATGATTAAGTATTCTTTTGAAAAGCTTTCAGATTTTTATTATTCAGGCTTAAGCCGTGAGGCATTGCCGTAAGTATTATTCAGGCTTAAGTCAAAGACATTGCCGTAGTTATTATTCAGTTAACAGCGTCGCTCTAGTACTATGTATATATTTGAAAATATCATGCTTTAGGAAGAATCACATACCTTCCGTGAAAATCCTCCTGCCAGTCGAGTATGTCGCGTATGAAGAATCACCTATAATAGTCACAGACATCTATCAAAGTCTAGACTACTTTGTAGGTCATTCTAAGCAGAGGGTTCACAATTCTACGGAAAGTCGGGCAGACTTCCCTACGGTGAGCTATATAAGTCTCTTTGTGAAAACAGTCCTATATAAGCATAGTTCAATTATTCTTCTTTTAAACCCTTCTACTGTGATAACAGTTCAATTCTATTATGCAATATTCTTCTAAGTATTATACTTATTCTTATACTACAGTAAGTATTCTCTAATTAAAAAGAGGGTTAGGATTAGTTACCTCGGTAAGCCCAATCATATCCTAGATAAAGTCGCTTTGAGCAAGGTTTTGCTCTAAGTTGTATGCTCAGAAACCTTAGAAGTTCTTCACAACTTCTACTAAGTACTAAGGGATTTGGGCTAGGGTACTTTGGGCATTATAACAATACAAGAAGGCAACTTTTCTACCAAGGGAGGGGGGGTAGGTTTTGGCTAGGCTAGGGGGGGTAGGCCCTCGGCCAAACTTCACAAGGGGAGGGGGGGGAGTGTTGGACGAAAGAGGCTACAAGGGAGAGGAGAGGGTTTTTCAAGACTTGAAAGTAATTTGTGGATGAAGAACTCTTCATCTCTAAGGGGGTATTTATAGGTCAAGAGGTGGCCAACCAATGGCCAAGATTAAGACAAGTGCAAGGCAAGTGTAGGGTGAGGATTAACTAAACACAAATATCCTACCAACTCCTTGACTTTGTGCAAGGCACAAAAACGTGCCAAACTTACTCCGGTCGTCCATGGACGATTCAAGTCCACCAATTGGAGGGTGCCAAGTGTCACCCTCCCGTTGGTCCAAAATGTTTCGTCTCTCGGAAAAATCCGCAAAAATACTAAATGACATAGCCGGAATTTTCCCTACGAAAGCTGTGGAAACGTTTCGTCGGAAAACGATTCTTTTTGCGAGTTGTGCACAAATAAAAAACGTCCAAGGCTTATCTTTAAGGCTAGACTTTTGTACGTATTCCCTTACGTACATACTCTGGAAATACGGGGTATAACATTCTCCCCCCCTTAGAAACATTCGTCCCGAATGTTCCTTCCCAAACGATTAACGATAAGATTCTTCATAACTTAAGCGATTGCAAATGCCACACACGGCCACGAAACAACACTTAGGCGAAGCGATAACGAAAATTTACAAGTAGGAAAGTGAATTACGGAGGTGTGGGAATAGGTGAGGATACTTACGCCTCATGTCCTCTCCGACTTCCCACGTCATCTCCTCCCCGAGCTCGTTCGCCACAAGACTTTGTGGAAGCCACGCCCTTGGTCCGCAGACGCCTAACCGACGATCGACTATCGCTATGGGAATCTCCTCATACGATAACCCCTCGGTCACTGGACATCGTCAATCGGGTGTACCCTAGATGGATCCCGATACATCTCGCCGGATAGATCGTGAAAACCGGATACACCGCCTCGGATCGGACGGCAGATTCAACTCATAGCAACCTTGCCTACCTGCGGACAATGCGAAGCGACCCGATGTACCTTGGTGAGTTTCCTTCTTCCGAATCTCATCACACCCTTCATGGGTGACACCTAGGAAAACCCAATCATGAACCTCGAACTCAAGATGCCGACGGCGATGATCTGCGTCGACTTACATGCGACTACGGTGTCGATAGCGCTCTCGGATAAGCTTCACTTATCCATCGCTGCTGCACCAAATCTGGTCCCACTAGCCGCACCTCGCCCACATCGAACCAACCTATAGGCGTCTGCACTTCCTCATACAAGGCCTCATAAGGCGCCATCGAATCTGGAGTGGTAGCTATTATTGTACGCGAACTCAACTAGAGCCAAATGATCCTCCCGGCTACCCACGAAGTCGATAACACGGGCTCATGAGATATCCTCGAGGTGCGGATAGTGCGCTCGGCTGTCCGTCTGTCTGTGGATGGAATGCGAGATCGTGCTCACTGCGTCCTAAAACTCTGGAAAGACCTCAGGAGGTTAGCGTAACCGGCTCCTGCATGCGATATGATCGTAGTAGGGACTCCATGCAGTCTGACGATCTCTCGGATGTAAAGTATGGCATAATCCTCAGCCGAAAAAGTCGTCCTGACGGGAAGAAAGTGGGCTGATTTCGTCAGCCTGTCGACGATAACCCATATAGAATCATGTCTCCTCTGAGTGCGAGGTAATCCTGTGATGAAGTCCATGTTGATCACCTCCCACTTCGGTCGGGATCTCTATCGCTGCAACAAACCACGGGCCTCGGTGCTCTACCTTCACTGCGACAACATGGGCCGAGCTACGAACTCGCAACGTCCTCTTCAAGCCATCCCACCAATACAGATCTAAGGTCGTGGTACATCTTGGTCGACCGGATGGATAGAGTAATCGCTGTGTGCTTCCCCAAGAACTCGCGAAGTCCTGAAACATCTGGAACACACAATCTTTCCTCAAACCTGAGCACCCCATCAGGTGCTACCTCAACAGGACCCTTGCCCTCACGAAGAGCTGTATCACGATATCGAATCAAAGCTGGATCCTCGAACTGTTGCCTCTTCACCTCCTCGACGATGGAAGACTCGGCAACCTCACGAACTCTAACCCCACTGCTATCGAGAATCAATCAAGCGGATACCAAGGCTCGCTAAGCGATGCAAATCACGAACCATGTCCTCCTCTCTAGCTGCACATCCGATAGGCTCCCATCGACCTACGACTAAGAGCATACGCCACAACATTGGCCTTCCCGGGTGGTACGGGATATCGGCATCGTAATCCTTAAGCAACTCTAACCACCGTCTCGCCGTAAGTTCGGCTCCCTGCATGCGAAGATATCTGAGGCTCTTGTGGTTTGTAAAAATATCCACGTGAACCCCATACAAATAGTGCCTCGGATCTTGGCGTGAATCACGGCCTGACTCCAAATCATGGGTGGGGTAGTTCCTCGTGTTTCTTGGTGTCGGGATGCATATGCTATAACCTGCCATGTTGCATCAACACATCCCAACCCGATGCTGCGCGATCACAATACCGCGACATAACCATCTGGACCTGCGGAAGTAAGAAGCGAGGCGGTCGTCGGTCTCTCTTTCAAAGCTGGAAACCACGCTCACAAGCATCAGTCCATCAAACTTGGCGCCTTCCGAGTCGGCCTAGTCAATGGTGCGAAGATAGAAGCAAACTTCTCCACGAACCGCCGATAATATCTGCAAGGCCCGAGCTGCGAACCTCTGCCGGAGTAGTAGGTCTAGGCCAAGTCACGATTGCCTCGATCTTGGCGTATCCACTCGAATGCCATCGATGTTATACCCGTATTTTGGTATATGCGTGGGGCGTGCGTAGAAAATTTGAAACTTGTACTAAGGCTTGGCGAATTAATTTTGTTCACAACACCGTTTAGAGTCATTTTCGGCGAAACGTTTTCCACGACTTTCGTAGGGAATTTCGGCTATGTCATTTTTAATTTTTGCGGATTTTTCAGAGACGAAGCGTGTTGGGCCAACAAGAGGCGCCACTTGGCACCTCCCATTGGCGGACGTGAGAGCTCGGTTTGGGCGAAATGGAGAGGTGTAGTTGGTAGGATATTTTGTGTGTTAGTTGGTCGAGGACACGTGGGTGAATCTTGGCCTACACTTGCCTTGCACTTGGCAAGATCTTGGCCATTGGTTGGCCTTCACTTGACCTATAAATACCCCTTCCCTTTGAAGACTTCTTCATCCAAAAAATCTCTAAGTCTTGAGGCTCCCCTCACGTTCGTGAGGCCCCTTGGCGAGAGTTTCCCCACAGTGGGGTAGTAGAGGTAGCCACCCCTCCTTGGGGTGCTAGCAGTGGGGTACCCACTAGCCTAGTTGTTTCGTATAATACCCCCTCTTGGTAGAAATACTCTCAAAAGTATTGTTATAATGCCCAAATTACCTTAGCCGTATACCTTGTTGTATTCTAAGGTTATACCTATACAAAAATGCCCAGAAATACTATTATACTTCCGTCAGTCACAAAACCGAAACCCTAGGAAAATCTCCATAGTCCGTTGGAGTATTGTGTAGAAGTTGGTTAGAACTTCTAAGGGTGGTTTAGAGCGGGTTGGAGCGCTCGGAGTTGGAGCTAAACGATTGCCCAGGATCGACTTTAACTAGGATAATTATGGGCTTATCGAGGTAATTATCTTGTCCCTCTATTGTAATTGGAAATTACATATTGTTAGAATATATAGTTGAAGTATACTATATATAGAACTGAACGTAGTTATCGGCAATGTCTTTTGACTTAAGCCTGAATAATACTTACGGCAATGTCTTGCGACTTAAGCCTGAATTTTTAAAAGAAGAATACTGAACTGTAATTACATAGGGCTGTATTACAGTAGACTTGTGTAGTAGTACCGTGGAGTATAATTGTACCCGTTAGGGTTAGACGTATAACCCCCCCCTGGTTGGCTTGGTAGCCGGCCTCGATAGAGGAGGAGATTTACGCTGTTGCGGGGAGGTCTTGCGAATTGTCGGTAGAATGTTCTACGATGAGATCTAAATGTTAATACGCGCCTTGTGGCCTTATAGGTTGAAGTACTACGTGTGGCGCGATCTACTTGGCTTAAGGAGTAGCCGACGGTTGGAAGTACTTGGAGCGTTTTGCTATTAGTCGATACTCGTCGCGAGGTATGTGAACCTCTTCCTATCTCTTCTAGCATGATATGTGTGAACTATGTAGTACGGTAGACGTACATGTGCTAAACGTATTTGATTGATTTAAAACATAAAGTGTTATAACGGCTTTATGGGAAGTTGGTTATAAACAACTTTATGTTGGTAAGAAAATACTTGTGGTCTTTAAAAGGTAACTGATTTGAACTATAACTGGCTTGTTAGGTGTTAATAAAGAACTTGAAGTATTTCAAAAGATTTTTGAATCATTTTGAAAGAAGAAGTAATACTTGGTTTGTGAAAAACTTAAGAGTTATACTAGCTTTATGGGAAGTTAGGTATAACGGCTTAAGAATGTTTCTTGATTTGAAATCGAGAATGTGTATCGACAAACCAACTGCGGCGTTAATAAAAGGAAATGTTTTGACTAATTAAGTATTATTAAAACCGATGAAACTTCCATCTGCATAGAAGCTAAGATGAGACAAAATGATATTTCCTAGATCACGGCTGCTGTAATAAGATTGTTATAAACAAGAATATCCTACTCACATATAAGACTTATGTTTCTCAGATTGTTTAAAAGAGAATTATATTCTTAAATGAATAAGACTATGAACTACGAAACCTTTCTAAAATAAGAAACGTGAACATTTGAAATTAGGCAAACTTGGACGTTTGGAAAATAATGTTGTTACTTGATTTTACAAAGGTAAGTGTTTTGGTAATTAAAAAGACAGTCACTCTATTTTATACTACGGGTATTGTGTGACTTATGTGAAAGCAACGGATCTTTTAAAAGATTTAATGTATGAAGTCCTTTAGGGGTAGATACCCGAACTTGTTAGCTTAAAGTACCTTGTGTGAATAACTTGATTGTCTTTGGTTTGAGATAGCCTTGTAAATACTTTCTTGTTGATGTGATAAGTGAAAATGTTAGGATGCTACGTGTGTTAGTATCTTGTGTGATCGGGATGTAAGGGTGGTCATTCTTGTTGTGATTACGTGTTAATCGTTAAGCCCTTTGTACTGTTATTGTATCACATACCCCTTTGTCTTAGTATACCGTGGGCTTGCCACCCTTGATCACGGGTCTTTACGGCTATCACGGTCCTCGTGACTACGCAGTCGCGGTAGCTCGAGATTGATCATTCGGGTGTTTAGCCCGATGCGGGGATTCTATGCGATGCTGAGACTATGCGGTCTTTTGAGACTATGCGGGTTGCGGGAGCCTAGGCGGATACCGAGGGTTAGGCGCGCCGATGCGGGGTATACCTCGGGCGATGCAGGACCATGATTCGAGAATACCTCATGCGGGTCCGTGTGTGACCTATGCGGGCTGCGAGAGTTCGAGGATAGGCAGCGCATTGATATTGCGGGCGAGTGGCGGCCGATCATGTGGTGCGGTCTAGAAAGACCTCGGGATCTGATTGTGGTATTTTTGATGCGTGGGTCTTAGTAGTCGGCTATGCGCCGTACTTGCCGTCTGATTTTATTGTGATAACTTTGAGGCGTGAGTCACGACTTGACATATTTGCTTACTTGTTGTGAGCGTAGTTTGCTTATCATACATGTCTCTGCTTTATAGACTATTATGATTTCATTCTGATATTTTTAGTTTCACATACTGCACTTTTTGTTATCGACCTCCTTGGCTGCGTTCATGCGCGAGTTGAGGTACACGATCGTTGATCCTAGCTCTCGAGTCACGATTTAGCGTTTGGGAAGCTCCGTTTCTCGGAGGCTTATCGGTGGTATAGTCCTGTCGTAGTAAGTGTTTACATTCGGGGTTTGGCGGGGCTGTCCGCCATTGTTGTCATATCATTCTTAAGTGCAGTAATCTTGTTGTGGGCGGGGTTTGTAAAAAGATTAAGCGTTCATGTTGAAAAAGTTGTTATTTACATATATCTTAGAAAGCAAGTTTTCTCAGTTATTGTTTCATATTTCATAATATGTCTTGTATCGTTTATGTTCGTGATTACTCGATGTTGTATCACTAGGGTGCGGGTAAGGCACGATCCACGGGCGAATCGGTCGTGACAAAAGTGGTATCGAGCGATTAATCCTCGGAAAGTGTCTGACAGTATCGATGAAGTCTTGATTATCGGTGTGTTGTGCACCACACCAATAATCCGGAGGCTATAGGGTATTTAGGCTTGGTTTCTATTCTTCTCACTCTGAGATCGTGCCGTAGAGCTGTGTTGTAAGTTGGACCTCGGCGTATTTCTTTCCACTACCGTTATGCCTCGCGTAGGGCAACCGGGCCGGGGAGGGCAAAGCGGCCGAGGCTGCGAGTAGAGTTCGAGAGGGTGGCGAGGCGAGCCCAATCATTACCTATGGTAGTTCTTCATTAGGGGAGTTTTGCGGCGTCACTAGCCCAATGAGTTTGGCAGCGTGGCGGTTCCAGCTGCGGCCATGATATTTGAACGCCCGGTTCCACGGCCAGGAACAGTGAATATAGAGTGCAAAGAAAGCGACCGCATTACTAGCTATGGATGTGGCTACCAGAGAGTATACCGATGTACGCGGGTCTTGATGACTATCTAAGAGAGGTTGTGCAAGAGTAATTCTTGATTAGGCTTGGCATGGCACGTATGCGGGCTTATGCGCGTGAGCCAAGCGTAGAGATTTACGGGTTAACAAAGGGCGACAGGAGAGGCGAGCGGCAAGGTCCTTTAGTAACTTTCGGCGAGTCGCCTCACGGCCGAATTAGATATGCACCTCGCCCGGTCGAGTGGTCTTCCGAGATTTCGGGGCGTTCGGGGTGTGCGGGAGTTGGTCGAGAACTCGAGGGCTTCGGTTCCGCGATGTGAGCGTCATTCGGGAATGTCGTCTTTTAGTTAATACTTGTTGTACTACGACCGTCCGGTCGATGTCGATGGGGTGTCCTTGTAGGAGGACTTAGCCTTGAGGATCGGTGGGTAGTTCGTCATCTTCCTTAGCTAAGAGCCTACGTGGCGAGTTTGATTAGAACGACTAAGGAGAGTGAAGCGATGATATAGATATATCTTTAACCCTCAGGAGATCGGTATGTGTGATAAGGTGAGTATACCTTAAGTGCTATGTTCGATAGCGGTGTGTTAGTCGTGATTAGATCATGGTTGTTTAACAGTAAGATTTTGGGGATAGAGAAGGTGTGAGCCTTAGAGCTTTTTACGTAAAGACCTTAGAGGTGAGGCCATCTCGAGAAAGGTGTAGTGTTATGTTTGACCCTTATAGGAGTGCATAGTGCACGTGAGTTATGTTGGGATAGGTCCCTAGTAGTGTGGAATGAAAGGGGGTAGTTGAGCTAAGAAGACCGCTAGGTTTTCAAGCGTGATTAGTGAGATTGTTCGGATCGGGAGCTAGTATTGTGCGGCGTTGCGGGTCGGGTTGAGGCCACGTTGCGGGTCAACCCGCGGTAGGTTTGGTGGTGGGGTCAGGTTGTGGTGGTCCGCCTTGTGTTAGGGTTGTGAGGATGTTAGGCCCAAGTTTAGTTAACCGTGAGCGAGTTCGTGGATGCGTTCGACGGTGGTCGGGCGATGGGGCAGCCATCGTGTTCTTGATCGGGACCGTTTACTCGGTGTGTTGAGTTATCGAGAAAGGTTGTAGGGCTGCGAGGTGCCTACCTACACCTTAAGACGACGATGGAGCCAGTTCTGTGCTTCTTTTACGGAGGTTTTGCGAGCAAGGTTAGGAACTTCAGGTGAGTCTCGAATCGCGTTCGCCTCGGGCGGTGTGTGTATCTCGAGAGGTAGTCATGGGATTGTCGTCTCTGTGGAGGAAGTGTTTAAGCTACCATTTCGGTGTTCGGATATCGCCTTATGAAGCCTTGTAAGGGCGGAAGTGTAAGTTCTTGGTCGATTGGTTCAATGTTGGCAAGGTTGGGCGGTTGGTTGAGCTTGTTCCGGTGATGTGGTTAGGGTGTGACGAGTTTTGGTATGAGAGGAACTTAGCCCGTGTTACTTTGGGCCCTTTTGAGTTCTTGTGAAGGATAGGCGGGTTGCCTATATGATAGCTTTGCCGTCCGACTTAGGAAGCGACGTCCGGTCTTCGTATTGTTATGATCGGGAAAGTATCGGAGAATCCATCGAGTGTTCCCGTTAATGATGACCACGTTAGAGATAGTAACCCGAGTCTTAGGCGAAGCCGTGTCGAATGTGGTAAGAGTTCGAGTGTACGACAGCCTCAGGGGTCGCATGCAGCCCGATACCATTTGTTGGGTCGTCGGAGCAAGGCTCGCGACAAAGTGACAAAAGTGGTACCATGTGTTGGGTCGCCGGAGAAGGTTAATGCCTCAGGCAAAATGACAAAGTGGTATCTACGATTTGTAAAGAGAAGCGAGCATGTATGGCGGGCATATGTGATCATTTCTTTTGTAAAGAGAAGGTGCGAAGGAATTATATTCTAGACCCCGGTGAGGAGTGTTTTGTGGTGATGATTAGAGTGTTTCCTCGTGGACTTTGATGTAAGTATTTACGCAGGTGCAGCTGTGGCAGGATTGTTCTCGTAAGTATAGTAGTGAAGACTATCTTGGCGCGCGTTTGTTTTGATTCTTAGAAGGAACATTAGGGACGAATGTTTCTAAGGAGGAGAATGTTATACCGTATTTTGAGTATATGCGTGGGGCGTACATAGAAAATTTGAAACTTGTACTAAGGCTTGGCGAATTAATTTTGTTCACAACACCCGTTTAGAGTCATTTTTAAATGAAACGTTTTCCACGGCTTTCGTAGGGAATTTCGGCTATGTCATTTTTAATTTTGCGGATTTTTAGAGACGAAGCGTGTTGGGCCAACAAGAGGCGCCACTTGGCACCCTCCTATTGGCGGACGTGAGAGCTCGGTTTGGACGAAATGGAGAGGTGTAGTTGGTAGGATATTTTGTGTGTTAGTTGGTCAAGGACACGTGGGTGAATCTTGGCCTACACTTGCCTTGCACTGCAAGATCTTGGCCATTGGTTGGCCTTCACTTGACCTATAAATACCCTTCCCTTTGAAGACTTCTTCATCCAAAAAATCTCTAAGTCTTGAGCTCCCCCTCACGTTTCGTGAGGCCCCTTGGCGAGTTTCCCCAGTGGGGTAGTAGAGGTAGCCACCCCTCCTTGGGGTGCTAGCCAGTGGGGTACCACTAGCCTAGTTGTTTTCGTATAATACCCCTCTTGGTAGAAATACTCTCAAAGTATTGTTATAATGCCCAAATTACCTTAGCCAGTATACCTTGTTGTATTCTAAGGTTATACCTATACAAAAATGCCCGGAAATACTATTATACTTAGTCGGTCACAAAACCGAAACCCTAGGAAAATCTCCATAGTCCGTTGGAGTATTGTGTAGAAGTTGGTTAGAACTTCTAAGGGTGGTTTAGAGCGGGTTGGAGCGCTCGGAGTTGGAGCTAAACGATTGCCCAGGATCGACTTTAACTAGGATAATTATGGGCTTATCGAGGTAATTATCTTGTCCCTCTATTGTAATTGGAAATTACATATTGTTAGAATATATAGTTGAAGTATACTATATATAGAACTGAACGTAGTTATCGGCAATGTCTTTTGACTTAAGCCTGAATAATACTTACGGCAATGTCTTGCGACTTAAGCCTGAATTTTTAAAAGAAGAATACTGAACTGTAATTACATAGGGATGTATTACAGTAGACTTGTGTAGTAGTACCGTGGAGTATAATTGTACCCGTTAGGGTTAGACGTATAACCCCTGGTTGGCTTGGTAGCGGCCTCGATAGAGGAGGAGATTTCTGTTGTTGCGGGAGAGTCTTGCCAATTTTGGTAGAATGTTCTACGATGAGATCTAAATGTTAATAAGCGCCTTGTGGCCTTATAGGTTGAAGTACTACGTGTGGCGCGATCTACTTGGCTTAAGGAGTAGCCGACGGTTGGAAGTACTTGGAGCGTTTTGCTATTAGTCGATACTCGTCGCGAGGTATGTGAACCTCTTCCTATCTCTTCTAGCATGATATGTGTGAACTATGTAGTGCGGTGAGGCGTCACGTGTGCTAAACGTATTTGATTGATTTGAAACATAAAGTGTTATAACGGCTTTATGGGAAGTTGGTTATAAACAACTTTATGTTGGTAAGAAAATACTTGTGGTCTTTAAAAGGTAACTGATTTGAACTATAACTGGCTTGTTAGGTGTTAATAAAGAACTTGAAGTATTTCAAAAGATTTTTGAATCATTTTGAAAGAAGAAGTAATACTTGGTTTGTGAAAAACTTAAGAGTTATACTAGCTTTATGGGAAGTTAGGTATAACGGCTTAAGAATGTTTCTTGATTTGGAAATCGAATGTGTATCGACAAACCACTGCAGCGTTAATAAAAGGAAATGTTTTGACTAATTAAGTATTATTAAAATCAGTAGAAACTTCCATCTGCATAGAAGCTAAGATGAGACAAAATGATATTTCCTAGATCACTATTTCGTAATAAGATTGTTATAAACAAGAATATCCTACTCACATATAAGACTTATGTTTCTCAGTTGTTTAAAGAGAATTATATTCTTAAATGAATAAGACTATGAACTACGAAACCTTTCTAAAATAAGAAACGTGAACATTTGAAATTAGGCAAACTTGGACGTTTGGAAAATAATGTTGTTACTTGATTTTACAAAGGTAAGTGTTTTGGTAATTAAAAAGACAGTCACTCTATTTTATACTACGGGTATTGTGTGACTTATGTGAAAGCAACGGATCTTTTAAAAGATTTAATGTATGAAGTCCTTTAGGGGTAGATACCCGAACTTGTTAGCTTAAAGTACCTTGTGTGAATAACTTGATTGTGCTGGTTTGAGATAGCCTTGTAAATACTTTCTTGTTGATGTGATAAGTGAAAATGTTAGGATGCTACGTGTGTTAGTATCTTGTGTGATCGGGATGTAAGGGGGTCATTCTTGTTGTGCTTACGTTGTTAAACGTTAAGCGCTGTACTATTATTGTATCACATACCCTTTGACTTATTATACAGGGCTTGCCACCCTTGATCACGGGTCTTTACGGCTATCGCGGTCCTCGTGACTATGCGGTGCGGTAGCTCGGGATTGATCATTCGGGTGTTTAGCACGACGCGGGGATTCCCTATGCGGTCTGTTGAGACTATGCGGTCTTTTGAGACTATGCGGGTTGCGGGAGCCTAGGCGGATACCGAGGGTTAGCTGCCTTCGATGCGGGGTATACCTCAGGCGGTCTGGGACCATGATTCGAGGAATACCTCATGCGGGTCCGTGTGTGACCTATGCGGAGCTGCGAGAGTTCGAGGATAGACGCGCGACATTGATATTGCGGGCGAGTGGCGGCCGATCATGTGGTGCGGTCTAGAAAGACCTCGGGATACGATTGTGGTATTTTTGGTGCTGTGGGTCTTAGTAGTCGGCTATGCCTTCGCACTTGCCGTCTGTTTTATTGTGATAACTTTGAGGCGTGAGTCACGACTTGACATATTGCTTACTTGTTGTGAGCGTAGTTTGCTTATCATACATGTCTCTGCTTTATAGACTATTATGATTTCATTTCTGATATTTTTAGTTTCACATACTGCAAATTTTTGTTGTCTTGACCTCCTCGGCTGCGTTCATGCCGCAGTTGAGGTACACGATCGTTGATCCTAGCTCTCGAGTCACGATTTGACGTTTGGGAAGCTCCGTTTCTCGGAGGCTTATCGGTGGTATAGTCCCCCGTCGTAGTAAGTGTTTACATTCGGGGTTTGGCGGGCCCTGTCCGCCATTGTTGTCATATCATTCTTAGAGTGCAGTAATCTTTGTTGTGGCGGGGTTTGTAAAAAGGATTAAACTGTTCATGTTGAAAAAGTTGTTATTTACATATATCTTAGAAAGGCAAGTTTTCTCAGATTATTGTTTCATATTTCATAATATGTCTTGTATCGTTTTATGTTCCGCTGATTACTCTGATGTTGTATCACTAGGGTGCCCGGGGTAAGGCACCAGTCACGGGCCCGGAATCGGGTCGTGACAATCAGCCCCGACAATATGCCCAAGAAACGCCACTGAAGTCAACCAAAACTCACATTTGGAAAACTTGGCGTACAACCGTGGTCTGAGAATCACCACGGATCCTCAAGTGCTCGCGTGCTCCGCCTGGCGAGAATAAACCAAGATATCATCAATGAACACTATCACAAATGTGTCCAAAAATGGTTTGAACACTCGGTTCATCAAATCCATGAATCTCGGAGCATTGGTCAACCCAAAGACATGACCACGAACTCATAATGCCCGTCTGGGTCGGAATGCGATCTAGGGACATCCACCTCTCGACTTTTTGATGATAGCCCGATCGCAGGTCAATCTTAGAGAAACATCTCGCACCCTGCAACTGGTCGAACAAATCATCAATCATGGGAAGGGGGTATTTGTTCTTAATAGGCACCTTGTTCAGTGCACGTAATCAACACATGCGCAGCGTCGTCCGCCCTTCTTCTTCACGAACAATCTGGCACTCCCGAGGGAGAAACACTAGGCACGATGAAGCCGCTTCTCCGGCAAATCCCTAAGCTGATCCTTCACTCTCTCAACTCGGCGGGTGCCATTACGTATGGCGGAATGGAAATAGCCGAGTGTCCGCAATATGTCAATACAAAACTCAATCTCCTCGGGAGGATACGAGGTCGTGCGGAAACACGTGCGGGAACTCTCGACCACTGGGCGGCGGAAAATCTGGTACCGCGACTTGATATCAAACACGAACGAGATGGTAGATATACCCGCCGTACCATCTTCCTAGCCTTGAGGTAGGAAATAAACCTACCGCCGGCGTCTGCGTGCTCCTCCCACTCAACAACCGGCTCCTCGAGCGGAACGCATTACTCTCTCTGCGGTCTACATTGGCATAGCAAGAAGCTAGCCAATCCATCCCCATGATCACGTCGGTCAATCATCTCCAACTCTATCAAGTCGGCTGAGGTCCGACGATCGTAAATGGTCACAGACAAGCTCTATATACCCGCCGAGCTACCAGATCACCATTTGGCGTAGCTACCTCGAAAGGTCTATGGACTCGTGCTCTATCCCTATCCTACTAGCAACAAGGGGAGATATATATGCAGTAGAACCCGGCTCTATCACGGCCTACACACCAAACCCAGCACCGGATAAGGTACCTCTGACGACATCAGGTGAGGCCTCCTGATCCTGTCGGCTGGACAAAACATACATGCGGGTCTGAGGACCGCTAGAAGCTGGACCGCGCCACGACCTGCGCCGCGACCTGGCGGTCCATGAGTACCTTGCCCTCCGTGGCGAGTAAGCTGTCGAGGATGAAGAAGACCGTGAAAGAACACAGTGGTGACCCTACCATCGCGCCTTGCCCGGTGGACAGTTCCTCGCATAGTGACCTGCTGGCCTGGCAATGAAACAAGCTCGTAGCACCACAACTCCGAAGTGGGATCTGCGCGTCGGCCACACCGAGGGGTGGTCCCGTCGGCGATACTTCTGCGCTCGACGTCTCAAGTCCTGGGCCACAGTGCGCCTCGAATATCTGGTGTCTGAGGATGGTGCAGAGTGCTCTGGCTGGTGTGGTGCAAATCTAGGCTATCTGCTGAGGCCGCCACCACGATAGCCACTAAAAGACCTGCCGCCTGGTCTTCTTCTCGCTGCTGTCGGCCCGGCGGTCTCTACGCTCCTCACATCCGGAGCATGAGCTGCGTGCGGGTAATGTCCATACGGTGAAGAGAAACACCGCGCATGACTCGGCCATATAGTCATCTAGCGATGGCGTGGCGGTGCACCATATCCTCCATAATCGCTAACGCTGGGACATATCGAGCCATGAATCAAACTCGACATTGTACTCACGGCGGTCGTCCTCCTGCGCCTCGGCGGTAAAAATCTATCGGCCGCGCCCTCCTCATCCGTGGAGGCAAGAAGTGAGTGAGAAAGCCTCGAGAACTCATCCCAAGTAGGCTGGGACGCGTGCTCTCCCGGGATAACTCCCATGAATCAAACCAATCGACTACGGTATCACGCGGCCGATGCGCGAACCGGTCACGGACTCTGTCTCGAGGCCTTGATCACCGCGTGATCCTCAGTGGCGACGGATGAACTCCTGCGGATCATCCTCCGGCCTCGACCCGTAAAACTCGCGGCCGACTCAAGAAATCTCGTAGCCTCAAACTATTCGCCTCGGGTGCACGCGACTGGCCGTGAGCTGAGGCTGAACATCGCGTCGGCCTATCCTGTCGGCCACAACTCTAGCAAATAGTCGGGCCATCTCCTTGTACCCCTAACCTCCGCCCGTCTTTGTGGGGCGGAGGTGTGGGTCTTGTGGTCTCTTTGGGCGGCGTCATAGAACTCGCGCCTGCGGTATAGACGGGCTCGAGCCACGGTGACTCTAGGTGTCCCACTAGCGACTCCGCCTTGCGCGCATTCGGGCGGGTTGCCTTACGTGGAGGCATAATCATTCTGAGAACAAGGAATACGTTAGAGGTCCAACTTTAACACGACTCTAAAGCACGATCTCGAGTGAGAAGAATGGAAACCAATCCTAAATATCCTATAGCCTCACGATTATTGGTGTGGTGCACAACACCGATAATCAAGACTCTACTAGATACGATGCGTAGACACTTTCAGGATTAATCGCTCCGATACCACTTTTGTCACGACCCATTCGGGGCGTGGTGGTGCCTGCAGGGCACCCAGTAGTCATACATCGAGTAATCAGCGGAAATATATAAAACAAGACATGAAACAGTTTTATAAAATAAGACACAGTTTATGTGAGAAAACATCGCCTTTAGGCATATATATAAAAACATGGTTTTAGCGATTACATCGATCTTGTACAACATGACTACAGACCTCTGAAATATACAACTATGGCGGGACGGGGCCGCCATACCTCGATGTACAAAACTATCTACAACGGAGATCATACCCAAAAGTAGAGCCTCGGAAAAGATGGAGCTCACACCAACGTAGAGATCCTAAGAATGTGGATCTAGCACTGCTTGCCCTTACTGCGGCATGAGCAGCCCCGAAGGAGGTCGATCACAACAGTACTAAGTATATGAAATCGTAAAAATACTTAAATGAAAACATATCATTTTAAAATCAGTTTTGCAAGTATGTATGAAACAACCAAGGGGACCGCACATAGTGCCACATCATAAACAAGAGCAACAATAGGTAAACTGTAACATGTCTTTTCTAGGCTGCGAATGATCGAAGCAGGGCCAATTGCCCGTAGTATCACCATGCAAGCCTAATCCTGGACTCTCGTAGTCCGCATAGGCCACTCACATAGGCCCGCATAGGGTACATAACCCCGCATCGAGGGTAGCTACTCCTCGGCATCGTCCTGGACTCGTAGACCGCATGAGGTATAACCCCGCATCACTAACCTGGAACTCTCGTAGCTCCGCATAGGTCCCCTGGACCCGCATGAGGTATTCTCGAATCATGGTCCTGCATCGCTGAGTCTACCCGCGTCGGAGGCGCCAACCCCGATAATATATCAAGAGGTGAGTGATAGTACACTAACATAACAACTTATCTTTAAACAACATAAGCACAACAAGAATACTCTCTTATACAAACGTTACAAGACACTAACACACATAGCATCATATCATGTCTACTTATCAAACCATCTTATTATTCTTTTCACAATTCAATATAAGTCTGTTATAAACACATAGGCAAACTGTTTCTTTTATCATTCTTAAGTGGTTATACTTAACTTCCCATAAAGCTAGTATAACTCTTAAGCTTCTGTTTTAAAAACCAATTAGTTCTCTTCTGTTAAAAATGATTCAGTATTCTTTTGAAATGCTTTCAGTTCTTTATTATTCAGGCTTAAGCCGTGAGGCATTGCCGTAAGTATTATTCAGGCTTAAGTCAAAGACATTGCCGTAGTTATTATTCAGTTAACACGCGTACGTCTACCGTACTATGTATATATTTGAAAATATCATGCTTTAGGAAGAATCACATACCTTCTCGGCGAAAATCCTCCTGCCAAGTCGAGTATGTCGCGCGCAGAGAATCAGCCTATAATAGTCACAGACATCTATCAAAGTCTAGACTACTTTGTAGGTCATTCTAAACAGAGGGTTCATAATTCTACGGAAAGTCGGGCAGCACTTCCCTACCCGGTGAGCTATATAAGTCTACTGTGAAAACAGTCCTATATAAGCATAGTTCAATTATTCTTCTTTTAAACCCTTCTACTGTGATAACAGTTCAATTCTATTCTGCAATATTCTTCTAAGTATTATACTTATTCTTATACTACTACAGTAAGTATTCTCTAATTAAAAAGAGGGTTAGGATTAGTTACCTCGGTAAGCCCAATAATATCCTAGATAAAGTCGCGCCTGAGCAAGGTTTTGCTCCTAAGTTGTATGCTCCAAGGAAACCTTAGAAGTTCTTCACAACTTCTACTAAGTACTAAGGGATTTGGGCTAGGGTACTTTGGGCATTATAACAATACAAGAAGGCAACTTTTCTACCAAGGGAGGGGGGGTAGGTTTTGGCTAGGCTAGGGGGGGTAGGCCCTCGGCCAAACTTCACAAGGGGGAGTGTTGTGTTGGACGAAAAGGCTACAAGGAGAGGAGAGGGTTTTCAAGACTTGAAAGTAATTTGTGGATGAAGAACTCTTCATCTCTGGGGTATTTATAGGTCAAGAGGTGGCCAACCAATGGCCAAGATTAAGACAAGTGCAAGGCAAGTGTAGGGTGAGGATTAACTAAACACAAATATCCTACCAACTCCTTGACTTTGTGCAAGGCACAAAAATGTGCCAAACTTACTCCAATTCGTCCCATGGACGATTCAAGTCCACCAATTGGAGGGTGCCAAGTGTCGCCCTCCCGTTGGTCCAAAATGTTTCGTCTCTCGGAAAAATCCACAAAAATACTAAATGACATAGCCGGAATTTTCCCTACGAAAGCTGTGGAAACGTTTCGTCGGAAAACGATTCTTTTAGCGAGTTGTGCACAAATAAAAAACGTCCAAGGCTTATCTTTAAGGCTAGACTTTTGTACGTATTCCCTTACGTACATACTCTGGAAATACGGGGTATAACAAGGGTATTTTGGGCATTATAACAATACTAGAAGGCAACTTTTCTACCAAGGGAGGGGGGTAGGTTTCGGCTAGGCTAGGGGGGGTTGCCTCGGCCAAGCTTCACTCAAAGGGGGGGAGGGTGTGTTGGACGAAAATGCTCAAGGGAGAGGAGAGGATTTTCAAGACTTGGAGAAAGATTTGTGGATGAAGAACTCTTCATCTTAAGGGGGGTATTTATAGGTCAAGAAGTGGCCAACCAATGGCCAAGATTAAGCCATGTGCTAGGCAAGTGTAAGGTCAAGATTAGGGCAAGTGTACCTTAGCCAACTTGCACACAAAATATCCTACCAACTACTTGACAAAGAAGGCCATCCAATTCGGCTCACTACCGCCCATACATCCATCAATGAGAGGGTGACAAGTGTCGCCCTCTCGTTGGTCCAAAGTGTTACGTCTCTCGGAAAAATCCGCAAAAATTAGAAATGACATAGCCGGAATTTACCCTACGCGAGTCTTGTAAAATGTTTCGTCGGAAAACGATTCTTTTAGTGAGTTGTGCCCAAGTATTTTCGTCCAAGGCCTAACCTTTAAGGCTAAACTTTTGTACGTATGCCCTCACGTACATACTCTGGAAATACGGGGTATAACACAAGTCATATCTACTTTTCAAGACAAGTCACAATACTTTTTAGAAATACATTTATAGGCTTCTAAATCAAGTGACTTCTTTCTTTAAAACCTTAAGCAATTGGTACCTTTAAAACAATTTGCCCTTCTTTATTTCAAGTCATTTCTTTGCTTACATTACTGAAGAAAACCATTCTTTTAATCTTTCATAAAGTTGTTATAACCAACTTCCCATAAAGCCGTTATAACTCTTTATGTCTTAGACAAATTCATTCATTTTATAACCAAGAAACTTATACTTTCAAATCAAATCACATGGCTTTCAAAATACTTCAAGTCTCTTAACTTTTAAGAAAACAAGTTTCTTAACGTTAGAATGGCAAGAAATCAATACTTTCCAAATCAAGTATTCTATACTTTTAAATCAATTCATTTCTTCCTTTAAGAATAAAGTCCCATAACTTGAAAAATAAAGTCCCTTAACCTTTTAAAAATTTGAGGTTCATAGCCTTAAAACTTCATACGTAAATTCTTATAAATTAAGTAACATATACTTTGGTGCATTGTGAATAAGTTATACTTATTTATAACGATCTTAATCAAGTAGCCATGATCTAGAAAATGTAATACAATTTTGTCTTATCTTAGCTTCTATGCAGATGGAGAATTCTACTCATTTTAACTTAATTGATTGTCATTACATTTTCCTTTATTAACGCTGCAGTGGCTTGTTCGATACTTATTCTCATTTATGCCGTAAAATTAGCCAAGTCAACTGTTATACCCCGTAGTTCCAGGGTATGTATGTGAGGACGTACGTACGAGAATACGACAGAAATTTTGGAAAGAAAGAAAGATGTGATTTTTCGACGGAAAAGTGTCCGGGTTTTGTGAAGGAAAAAGGTTCGTTAATGGGAATTGGATTCCCAGATTTGGTATTTGGGCTTCTTGGATTATATTAGAATTATGAGATTTTATTTTCGGAAATGGTCACGTGGGGCCCACGGGAGAAATTTACGATTTTGTGGGGCCCACTTTGTTTTTGAGATTTTCGGTATTTTGGATATTTTCGGAAGACGAAATATTTTGATTTAGCCTGGGGGGCGACACGTGTCACCCCCATGTGGCACCTTGGCCGAATTGGAGGGACAAGTGGCTAGCCACTTGTCCCCTTGGCCGAAATGGCCATTACACTTGGAGCCTATTTTCGTTGGCCATGTGGTGTGATGGGACCCACACACACATGGCCCAATCTTGACCACACACTTGCATAGATCTTGACCCTTTATTCCTCTATAAATACCCCCTTAGTTGAAGACTAATTTCATCCCACACTTGAAGACTTTCCAAAGCAAATACTCCATCCCTTTAGGCTTGTTTTCGTCCCCCTCCCCCACTTGTGTAGAAAATACTTCAAGTATTGTAGTATAATCCCAAATACCTTAGCCTAGTATCTCTAGTTGTATTCCAAAGTTATTTCAATACTAGGAGCCCGGAAATACTATTTATTCCAATAGTCGCAAAACGAAACCCTAGAAAAATCTTCATAGCTTGGTTGAAGTATTTAGAGAAGTTGTTTAGAAACTTCTAAGGGTCGCTTGGAGAGGGTTGGAGCATAAGGAATTGGAGCTAAACGTTTCTCAGGATCGACTTATAATCTTGGATAATTTTGGGCTTATCGAGGTAATGATCTATGTCCCCCTATTGTAATTGGATATTACATATTGTAGTAGTTTAGAATTGAGTATAAGATATATTGGAAGGATGATTATAAAGGATTGAACTGTATTTACATTTGGACTGTATTTACAGTAGACTTGTGTAGTATTATTGTAAAGCAGAATTGTACCCGTCCGGTTAGACGTGTAATCCCCTTGGAGTTGTTGGCTTGGTAGCAGGCCTTGTTAGGGGAGGTTATTTATGTGATTGCGGGAGGGGGGGGGGGGCGGGGGAGTGCTGCCGAATTTTCCGTAGAATAAGGAACTGTTTACTTAGAATATGCTACGAAGAGAACTAGAAGTTGATAGATGTATTGTGGATATTATAGGTGGATCTTCTGCGCGCGGCATACTCGACTTGGCTTGTGGATTAAGCCGAAGAGGTATGTGATTCTTCCTATACTCTTGAGCATGATTGTTGTGAACTATATAGTACGGTGAGCGTGCGTGTGTGAAGTGAATTTTGTTTGTTTAAAACATAAAGTGTTATAATGGCTTTATGGGAAGTTAGTTATAACGACTTTATGAGGATAAAAGAAAGATTTGATTTTGAAAGCAAAACGACTTGATTTCGGAAAAAGAGAAGTAACTTGATTTAAGTATAGGTTACTTGTTTTGAAAAGAGTAAGTTATTTGGGTTTCAAAAAGTATACTTGATGTTGTTTTAAAAGAAAAGCACTTGGTTTAAAAAGTATAGAGTACTTGATTTTAAAAGTCTTGTAAAGGTTTTTACGAAGGTGAAGAAATTTGGTTTGAAAAGAAAAAGTGTTTTGATACTACGAGTATTAGTATCGTGTGGATTTTACGTAAAAAGAGGTATTTTTTAAAAGAATGAAAGTATGTAGTATTTTGGGGTTGAAACCCGTATTGTTGACATAAAATAAAAGTACGTTGAACTTGCCTATGCTTGTTGTGATAGCCTTGTTGTGCAAGTGTTTTGATTCTGTGCTACCGTGTCCCTCGGGGAGGGCCGACTATCTGATTGATTGCTTGGACATACTGACACGTTGGATGGTCCACGAGTATGCGTCCACTTTGAGTATTATCTGGTTATTTCTTTTGGACATACTGACACGATGGATGGTCCACGGGTATGCTTCCACATTGAGTATTATCTTGTTATTTCCTTTGGACTTACTGACACGATGGATGGTCCACGGGTATGCGTCCAGTAGGATGGTTTCATGGCAATGCTTATACCGAGGTAAGATGCCGGGGCATGCGGTCATTGAAGATCAATTACAATGGAAACATACCCGTGGAATCCTCCGTCACTGCCGGTACGCCCAATAAATTCACAACAAGTCAGCCGGCCCTCCAACTGAGAGTCACGGCAATGTAAACATATAATACTTGCAATCAAGGCTATCACAAGCAAGCATAGGCAAGTTCATTAAATCTTTAGACTTTCACTTTTACATACTCAAGGCACTTTTCGTTTCACATAAAAATCCGGGAATTTAACCCCAAGTACTACGTACTTCCATTCTTTTCAAAAGATTCCTTTTCATATAAAACCCCAAGATACTAACACCCGTAGTATCAAGGCTTGTGTACATGTCACATAAGTCACTATACTTTTAGAAATACATTTCTCGGCTTCTAAATCAAGTGACCCTTACTTTAAAGCTTTAAGCAAGTGATATCTTAAAATCAAATTGCCCTTCCTTATTTCAAGTTACTCCTTTGTTTACATTATTAGAGGAAACCATTCTCTTAACCTTCCATAAAGCCGTTATAACCAACTTCCCATAAAGCCGTTATAACCCTTTATGGTTTTAGACAAATTCATTCATTTTTCAACCAAGAGACTTATACTTTCAAATCAATTTCTTAACTTTCAAAATACTTTAAGTCTCTTAACTTTTAGAAATCAAGTTTCTTAACCTTATATGTCAAGTAACTTACATCTTTTAAAAACAAGTTACTTCCCTTAAATCATGTCATATCTTCCTTTAAGAATCAAGTTCTATTACTTGAAAAATAAAGCCTCTCAACCCTTTAAGAGTTTAAGGTTCATAATCTTAAAACTTCATAATGTAACTTCTTTAAGTTAAGTACATATGCCTTATGTGTGTGAGTAGATTATACTTGTTTATAACGATCTTATTAAAGCAGCCATGATCTAGAAAATGTAATACAATTTTGTCTTATCTTAGCTTCTATGCAGATGGAGAATTCTACTCATTTTAATATTATCAATTGTCATTACATTTTCCTTTATTAACGCTGCAATGACTTTTTCGATACTTATTCTCATTCGTGCCATAAATTAGCCAAGTCAACTTGGCTCCATAATACCTCCTAACGACTCTTACCAACATCCCCCATAAGACTCGGTAAGGACTTAGGATAACTTTGACATAACCTTTACATAGAGTAAATCACACACATACCTCTTAACTTCTAAGAGTAGAAGGAAACATGAAATAATACCACATGTATATTCCATACATAGAATCATGCCAAAGGAAGGAAGAGGTTCACATACCTCGCGACGATTATCGATAAGTAGCAAAATTCTCCAAAGTACTTAAACCTTGATAGCTATTCCATCCTTCAAGTAGAATACGCTATACTTAGTACTTCAACCTATAATGGCCACAATACGTCCATTAACCTCTTACTTCAAACGTAGAATATTCTAAGTGCTAAGTCACTAAATTCTACGGAAAATCTGACAAAGACCTCCTTTGTTTCTACATACTTTGCCACCTTTTTCAAGGCCGAATTCAATAACCAAACACGCCACATTTAAGGCCCAACAATGCAATTAATCAATAGGGGATTACACGCCTACTAGACGTGTAAAATTCCGCCCACAATTGATATCAAACTAATACAACTACAAGTGAAATTCTGGCAACTTGAGATACAACAACACCAATTCTTATCCAATTTCCTTTTCAATCCAAATTGTTAGCATAACATGGCATCAAGTCGCAATCGATTATAACTACTATAATCTTCAAGTAAGTAACATGCGACGATTCTAATTAACGACCAAATTGTAATCCAACTTCAAATGGCTTATATGACATTTCGGTTTTTAGGCTACAACAATCCATAACACTTATGAAACTTCAACACATATACTTCATGCTAGCAAACATGTAAGGCTAACAACAATATATAATCTTGTAACACTTTTAGAGACAAGATTATTACCTCAACAAGTCTTAGTCCAACTTCAAATCCGAAGTCTCTCCTTAGCAACTTAGAGCCTCTTCTAGACACTTCAATCCGCCACTTGAGACCCTTAGAATAACACAAACAAATTTCCTTCAACCTTCCCAACAAAACCTAGAAAAACAACTAGGTTTTCATCTTGCGACTAATACGAAAACTATCTTTTTCAGGGATTTTTCTATTGAGATACCCTTACAATCCCTGCATGAACCTTGGTTTAAAGTGTGGAGCTTATTGGACAACAAACAAATTTTTTTCTTTCTTGAGGAGCTTGAACCCGAGAGCACCTTGTTGTTCATCCAACTTTTCTTGAAAATTTTGGCTAAGTGTGGAAGCTTGTCTCACTACTAGTACTACTATATAGCACAATGGAGGGTCAAGATGTGTACATATGTGTGGCTTGGATGCAATTCTTATTAAATATCAACTAAGTGGTCCCATTGACTAAGTCAAATATATCAAGCTCACTACTTGCAAGACTTGTCATCTTAAAAATATGGTCAATGACCATTTTGGCCATGTCCAATTCGCCCAAGCTCACTTAAGGGGGGGGTGACACGTGTCGCCCTCCCATTCGTCACAATATTTCGTTTTCCGACAATTCCATAATTCCGATAAATTTTTACAAGTCTCTAATCTTAACATTTGGGATTCTCACGTACGTTCTTAAAACATGTCCTGTAAATATGGGGTGTAACAGGGTTAAACTCCCGGTATGTTATTATTCCATGGACTAGCTCTCTATGAGGGTTCTTCGATGGTGGATCCGTAGCTAGCCCTCGCATTTGCCTTGGCCGTCACGATGCAGGCTGGTTCTGGTAGTTGGCTTTCGTACTTGCCCCGGTCAGTTTTATGGCGAAGTTCCGTGATGCAGGAGGTATCTGGTACTTGGCTTTTGTACTTGCCCCGGTCAGCGACGTGACGCAGGCGGTATCTGGTAGTCGGCCTTCGTACTTGCCCCAGTCAGCTTCGTGAGTTAGTTTTATAGCAGTTTATGGCGAAGTCTCGTGATGCAGGCGATCCGTAATTAGCTTTACTTGCCCGGCCGACGTGATGCAGCGGTATCCGGTAGTGGCTTGTGATTGCCCCGGCCACCGTGGCGCAGCTTTATAGTATTGTTGGTACGCAGAGGCTCGGTAGATGGTCGCGATGCCCCTGGCCATATCTCGTGGCGACAGTGGTTCTCGTAGGCGGCTTTCGCCCCGATCGATTGATGATGCAGGTGGATCCGTAGCTATGCCTTCGCATTTGCCCGGCCGATTTTATGATGCAGGCTGGATCTGGTGTGTAGTTTCCTATTTGGCCCGTACGGTTGTTTTTATGGCACAGGTGGGACCTGGTGTTCATGTGTACTTTTGGTGTTATATTATATCATAGACTGCCGGCAGTGAGGAAGGAATGTCACGACCCGAACCCGGGCCCGTGACTGGTGCCTTACCCCGGCCACCCTAGTGATACAACATCAGAGTAATCAGCGGAATATAAAACAAGACATGAAATAACATGAAGTGTGAAACAGTTATCTGAGAAAAGTTGCCTTTCGGCATATATATATAAAAACTTTAATCCGAACAGTTACATCCCTTTTACAAACTCTGCCCACAACAGTACTACAGACCTCTAAGAATGATATAACAACAATGGCGGGACAGGTTCGCCATACCCCGAATGTAAGTACCTACAACGACAGGACTATACCCAAGATAAGCCTCCGGAGAAACGGAGCTTCCCAAACGCTGAACTGTGACCCTATGAGCGAGGATCAACACTGGTGTACCTCTACCTGCGGCATGAACGCAGCCCCCCGAAGGAGGTCAGTACAACAGGTACCAAGTATGTGAAACTGAAAATACTGTAAATGAAATCATAGTAGTCTATATGAAGCAGGAGACATATATGATAACCAAACTACAGTTCACAATAAATAGCGAATATGTCAAGTCGGGACTCACGCCTCAAAGTCATCACTCAAATATAACTATGGGTCTCACGCCCACAACATCAATCATGCGTGGAATACCTTCCTCATCAGCCTATGATATAAAAGCACCAAGGAATACACATGAACACGTGTCCCTGTGTCATAATAAAACCGCACGGTAAGTGCGAAGGCATGGCCGACTACTAAAACCCACGTACCAACAAAGTCATAAAGCGTATCACGAGGTGTCTAGACCACCACATGATCGGTGACCACTCGCCTCGCAGATCAAATGTGCGCGTCTAACTCGAACTTCCCGACTCGCATAGGCCACACATAGGCCCGCATGAGGTATTCCCGCATCGGGGTAGCTCCCGGCATCGCCCCGACTCGCACCGCATGGCCACATAGACCGCATGGCCATAAAGACCGCACACTAACTCGAACTCGTAGCTCGCATAGGTCCCTGGACCCGCATGAGGTATTCTCGAATCATAGTCCTGCATCGCTCGAGTATACCCCGCACGGAGGCGCCTTAACCCCCGGTATCATGTCAAGAGGTGAGTGGTACAATACTATCATAACGGCTTATCGTTAAACAACGTAAGCACAATCAAGGGGAAACCCCTTTACACAAACATCACAAGATACTAACACACGTAGCATCATAAACATGTTTACTTATCAAATCAACAAGAAAGTATTACAAGGCTATCACAAACCAACACAATCAAGTTATTCACACAAGGTACTTTCTACTTTATGTTAACAAGTTCGGGTTTTTATCCCCAAAGTACTTCATACATTAACTCTTTAAAAGATCTGTTTCTTTCACAAAAGTCACACAATACCCGTAGTATAAAAATAGAGTGACTATATTTTTAAGTAAACCAAAATAGTTTCCCCTTTTTAAAGACAAGTAACAACCTTCTTTTCCAAACGTTCAAGTTTGCCTAATTTCAAATGCTTAAGTTTCTTATTTTCGAAAGGTTTCGTAGTTCATAGTCTTAATCACTTAATAATATAATTCTCTTTTAAAACAATCTGAGAAACATATGCCTTAGGTGTGAGCAGGTTATTCCTGTTCATAACAATCTTAATAAAGCAGTCATGATCTAGGAAATGTAATATCATTTTGTCTCATCTTAGCTTCTATGCAGATGGAGGTTTCTACTGGTTTTAATAATACTTTATTAGTCAATACATTTTCCTTTATTAGCGCTGCTGTGGTTTGTTCGATACTTATTCTCATTTCCGAAATCAATATAAGGCGTTCATAAACAATTAAGTAAACCGTTCCTTTTATCTTTCTTAAGTCGTTATACCTAACTTCCCATAAAGCTAGTATAACTCCTTAAGCTTTTAAACCAAGTATTACTCTTCTTTCAAAAACGATTCTTAATTCTTTTGAAATACTTCAAGATTCTTATTATTTAAAACTCAAGTCAAAAGACATCGGAGTAAAACCACGTTCAGTTAACACACGTACGTCTACCGTACTATATATATATTCTTTTAAAATATCATGCTCAAGAGGATAGGAAGAATCACATACCTTGCGACGATTATCGAGAATTAGCAAAACGCTCCACGGCTATAACCCGGCTAGCCTTGTCCACCATTCAAGTAGAACATGCTACTCGCAGAACATTCAACCTATAAAGTCCATATACGTCTATCAAAGCCTAGACTACTATGTAAAATATTCTAAGCAGGGGGTTCTCTATTCTACGGAAAATCGGGCAAAGACTTCCTACCAGTTAAACTACACAAGTTCATCAGAATACACCCCATGTAAGTACAGTTCAATCTTCTTCTTTAATATTCTTCTGATGTGATTTCAGTTCAATTCTCTTCTGTAATATCCTTCTATTACAGTTTAATTCTCTTCTGTAATATCCTTCTATGTATCTTATATAAACTTCTATACCACTACAGTATGTAATCTCCAATTACACTAGAAGGATAGGATTATTTACCTCGATAAGCCCAAAATTATCCAAGTTTAAATGTCGATCCTGAGCAAGGTTTAGCTCCTACTCCGGGCGCTCCAACCCGCTCCAAACAACCCTTAGAAGTTCTACTTAACTTCTTCTTAATACTTCAACCCATTTGAAGATTGTTCTTAGGGTTTCGTTTTGTGACTGAAGGGAAGTATAATAGTATTTCTGGGCTTTTAGTATAGGGGTAACCTTGGAATACTACAAGGTATTTTGGAATAGTAACAATACTTGGAGAATACTTTTCTACCAAGTGGGGTGTATTTGGACGAGCAACTCAAGGTGGGGTACTTTCGGCCAAGGGCCTTCTCAAGGGGGAGGGGTGCTCTTGGACGAGAGCTATACTAAGGGGGGGAGAGGGATTTCAAGACTTGGGAATTATTTTGTGGATGAAGAAGTCTTCAACTAAGGGGGGTATTTATAGGGAAATCAATGGCCAAGATTAAGACAAGTGGGGGGCAAGTGGAGGGTGAGGATTTGGGCAAGTGTACCTTATCCATCTACCACACAAAATATCACAAATATCCTACCAACTCTTTGACCAAAGTCTTAGCACAAAAAACGTGCCAACACAAGCCCTTTGCCGTCCACTTTGAGGGTGACACATGTCACCCTCCCGTTGGTCCAAAATATTTCATCTCTCGGAAAAATCCGCAAAAATAATTAATGTTGCAACCGTAATTTTCCCTTCGCAAAGTTTGGAAAACGTTTCGTCGGAAAACAATTCTTTTCGGTAGTTGTGCACAAATTTCGTCCCTAATGCCTACTTAAGGCTTAAACTTTTATACGTACGCCCTCACGTACATACTCTGGAAATACGGGGTATAACATTCTCCCCTCCTTAGAAACATTCGTCCCGAATGTTCCTTTTAAGTCTCAAAACAAACATGCGCCAGTATAGTCTTCACTGCTATACTTACGAAAACAATCATGCCACACCTGGCCACAGAATAACACGCGTAAATACTTAAATCCAAGTCCACAAGGAATCACCTCTAGCATCACAAAAGCTCCCACCCGAGGTCTAAAATATACTCCCTTCGCACCTTCACTTTACAAAAGAAATGATCACATCTATGTTCTTAACACATGTTCGCTTCTTCCCTTACTCGTCGTACCCTTCTCGTACACTTGAACTCTTTCTCATAACTTACCACATTTCTGTTACTGCTTCAGTTTCCAAAATCTCTGGGTTACTATCTCCAACTTGGTCATCATTAACCGGGAACAATCTGGATGGATCTCCGATACTTTTCCGAACCTAGCAACACGAAAGACCGGACGTACTGCCTCCTACGTCAGACGGCAATGCTAACTTATAGGCAACCTGGCCTATTCTACAAACAATTTGAAAACGCTCCAAGTACCTCAGGCTAAGTTTCCTCTGTTTTCCAAAACTCGTCACACCCTCTCCGGGGTGGTACCTTCAAGAAGACCCTCCGTCAACCTGAACTCTAAGCGTCGTCGCCGATTATCCGCACGACTTCTGTTGACTCTGAGCTGCCAATAACCTCATCTGGATAAGCTTCACCCTATCCACATCCTGCCGAAACAAGTATGAACCAACTATCTGAACCTTGCCAACATCTGTTATACCCCGTATTTCCAGAGTATGTACGCGGGGACGTACGTAGAAAAGTTTGTGCCTTAAAGTGCTTGGCCGAATTTTATTTGTGCATAACACCCGATTTGAGTCGTTTTTCGGCGAAACGTTTTCACAGCTTTCGTAGGGGAATTTCCGGCTATGTCATTTCTAATTTTTGCGGATTTTTCCGAGAGACGAAACATTTTGGACCAACGAGAGGGCGACACTTGTCACCCTCTAGTTGGTGGGAGTGGGCGGTAAAGCATGGGACGAATTGGGTGAGTTTTGTCAAGTAGTAGGTAGGATATTTTGTGTGCAAGTTGGCTATGTACACATGCCCAAATCTTGGCCTTACACTTGTGTAGCACTTGGCTCAATCTTGGCCATTGGTTGGCCTTCACTTGGCCTATAAATACCCATCCCTTTGAAGACTTATTCATCCATTCCTAAATAATCCTAAGTGTTAAAATCCCTCCCTCTCCTCTTGTTGACTCGCCCAAGAGCCCCTCTCCCTTTGAAAGGCCCTCGCCGAGAGCCCTCTCCCTCCTAGTAGTGTGCCGTGGGTACCCCTAGCCTAGTTGTTTTCGTATAATACCCCTTGTTGTGGTATAGAAATACTCAAAAGTATTGTTATAATGCCCAAATTACCTTAGCCATATACCTTGTTGTATTCTAAGGTTATACCTATACGAAAGCCCGAAAATACTATTATACTTAGTACCACAAAACCGAAACCCTAGGAAAATCTCCATAGTCCGTTGGAGTATTGTGTAGAATTTGGTTAGAACTTCTAAGGTGGTTTAGAGCGGTTGAGCGCCTGAGTTGAGCTAAACGATTTCGGGATCGACTTTAACTAGGATAATTATGGGCTTATCGAGGTAATTATCTTGTCCTCTATTGTAATTGGATATTACATATTGTTAGAATATATAATTGAAGTATACTATATATAGAATCGAACGTAGTATCGCAATGTCTTTTGACTTAAGCTGAATAATACTTACGGCAATGTCTCGCGACTTAAGCTGAATTGAAAGAAGAATACCGAATCGTAATTACATAGGTTGTATTACATGAGACTTGTGTAGTAGTACCGTGAAGTAGAATTGTACCGTTAGGTTAGATGTATAACCCCCGGTTGGCTTGCAGTAGCTTCGATAGAGAGAGATTTACGCCATGTGCGGGGAGGTGCCGAATTTTCGGTAGAATGTTCTACGATGAGATCTAAATGTTAATAAGCGCCTTATGGCCTTATAGGTTGAAGTACTACGTGGCGCGATCTACTGGCTAAGGAGTAGCCGACGGTTTGAAGTACTTGAGCGCTTTTGCTATTAGTCGATACTGCGTCGCGAGGTATGTGAACCTCTTCCTATCTCTTCTAGCATGATATGTGTGAACTATGTAGTATGGTAGACGTCATGTGCTAAACGTATTTGGTTGATTTAAAACATAAAGTGTTATAACGGCTTTATGGGAAGTTGGTTATAACGACTTTATGTTGGTAAGAAAATACTTGTGGTCTTTAAAAGGTAAATCGATTTGAACTATAACCGCTTGTTATGTGTTAATAAAGAACTTGAAGTATTTCAAAAGATTTTGAATCATTTTGAAAGAAGAAGTAATATACTTGGTTTTGAAAAACTTAAGAGTTATACTAGCTTTATGGGAAGTTAGGTATAACGGCTTAAGAATGTTTTATCGATTTGAAATCGAATGTGTATCGACAAACCACCGCAGCGTTAATAAAAGGAAATGTTTTGACTAATTAAGTATTATTAAACGAAGTAGGCTTCCATCCGCATGAAGCTAAGATGAGACAAAATGATATTTCCTAGATCATGGTCAGTAATAAGATTGTAATAACCAAGAATATCCTACTCACATATAAGGCTTAGGTTTCTCGATTGTTTAAAGGAGAATTATATTCTTAAATAAATAAGACTATGAACTACTAAACCTTTCAAAAAATGAGAAACTTGAACATTGGAAATTAGGCAAACTTGAACATTGGAAAAGAATGTTGCTACTTGATTTTACAAAGAGAAGTAATTGATTTTCTTTAAAAGATAATCACTCTATTTTCATATACTACGTATTGTGTGACTTATGTGAAAGTAACGATCTTTTAAAGAGTTAATGTATGAAGTACTTTGGAGATAAAACCCGATCTTGTTGATCATATAGTAGGAAGTACCTTGTGTGAACAACTTGATTGTATTGGTTTGTGATAGCCTTGTAATACTTTCTTGTTGCTTTGATAAGTAAACGTGTTAGGATGCTACGTGTGTTAGTATCTTGTGATGTTTGTGTAAAGGGTTTCCCTTGATTGTGCTTATTAACTATCGATCGTTATGATAGTATTGTGGCATTCATCTCTTGAGATGATTCCGGGTTAAGCGCCTCCGACGCGGGTAGACTCAGCGATGCAGGACCATGATTCGAGAATACCTCACGCGGTCCCGGGGCCTATGCGAGCTACGAGTTCCGTGTTAGCGCGTCGTCCTTTATGGGCACGCGGTCTCAGGGCCATGCGGACTGGAAGTCGGGGACGATGCCGGAGTAGCTACCCTCGATGCGGGAATACCTCACGCGGCCGATGAGATTGGCCTACGCGGAGTCGCGGAGTTCGAGGTTAGACGCGACATTGATATCGCGGACAAGTGGCCGCCTTTGATCATGTGACGGTCTAGACAGATCTTATGATACGATTCATGACCTTGTTGGTACCGTGGGTTTTTAGTAGTCGGCTATGCCTTCGCATTTACCCCGTCTGCTTTATTATGACACAGCGGACACGTGTTCATGTGTGTTCCTTGGTGCTTTTATATCATAGATCGCGGCGGTGAGGAAGGTATTCCACGCATGATTGATGTTGTGGCCCGAGACCCTTGTTATACTTGAGTGATGACTTGAGGGCGTGAGTCCCTGACTTGACATGACTGCTTTGTTGTAAACTGTAATTTGGTTATCATACATGCCTCCTGCTTTATATGACTACTATGATTTCATTTACGATTTATTTTCGCCACATACTCGGCACTGTTATCGACCTCCTTCGGGCCGTTCATGCCGCAGTAAAGGTACACCGCCGTTGATCCTCGCTCTAGGGTCACGTCATTTTGAAAGCTCCGCTTCTCGGAGGCTTATTCGTATAGTCCCCGTTGTCGTAGGTGCTACATTCGTGGTATGACGGCCCCGCCCCGTCGTTGTTATCATATCTTCGTAGAGGTGCGTAGTAATCGTTGTGGGCGTGGTTGTAAAAAGGATTAAACTGCTCATGTTGAAAAATTTGTCATTTTTATATATGCCGAAAGGCAAGTTTTTCTCAGATTATTGTTTCATATTTCATAATATGTCTTGTATCGTTTTATATTCCGCTGATTACTCTGATGTTGTATCACTAGGGTGCCCGGTAAGGCACGACCACGGGCTAATCGGTCGTGACAAAAGTGGTATCAGAGCGATTAATCCTGAAAGTGTCTACTGACCGTATCCGATGAAGTCTTGATTATCGTGTTGTGCACCACACCAATAATCGTGAGGCTATAGGATATTTAGGATTGGTTTCTATTCTTCTCACTCGAGATCGTGCCTTAAGAGTCGTGTTGTAAGTTGGACCTCTAACGTAAATTCTTTCCTTATCGTTATGCCTCCGTAGGCAACCCGCCTGTGAGGCGCGCAAATGAGGAGCCGCGAGTAGAGTACAGAGGGTTACGTGGGCACAGCCCAATTATCACCTTGGGTGCTTCATTCGGGAGTTACTGCACGCCACTAGCCCGCAGAGTTTAGCACGGCGCAGTTAGCTCATCGCGCCATGATATTTGAACCTTCGCCCACGGCCGAACGGTGAATATAGATTGCAAAGAAGCAACCTCGCATTAGCTATAGATTTGGCTACCGAGAGTATACCGATGTACCGCGAGTCTTGAGGACTATCTAAAAGAGGGTTGTGCAAGAGTAATTCTTCGGGCTTGAGCATGGCTTCGTATGGGCTTATGCGCAGCCGAGAAGCGTAGAGATCGACCAGTTAACGGCGACAACGAAGAGGCCGAGTAGCAAGGTCCTTTGGTAACTTTCGAGGCGAGTCACCTCACCGCCAGATTAGATTATGCACCTCGCCGCAGAGTGGTCTTCCACGAGTTCGTGACATTCGGTATGCAGGAGTTGGTTAGAACTCCGTGGCTTCCTGCTCATGCGATGCACGTCATCCCGGGAATGTCGCTTTTTAGTTGGTACTTGTTGTACTGCGCGCCGTCGAGGCCATGTGTCGAATGGGTGTCCTTGTAGGAGGACTTAGCCTTCAGGATCGATGGGTAGTCGTCACCTTCCTTAGCTATGCGCCCTACGGGGCAGGTTTGATTAGAACGACTAAGGGGAGTGAAGCAGTAGATATAGATATATCTTTAACCCTCTAGAAATCAGTATGTGTGATAAGGTGAGTATACCTTAAGTGCTATGTTCTGATAGCAGTGTGTTAGTCGTGATTAGATCATGGTTGTTTAACCGAGTAAGATTTTGGGGGATAGAGAAGGTTTGAGCCTTAGAGCTTTTTACGTAAAGACCTTAGAGGTGAGGACATCTCGAGAAAAGGTGTAGTGTTATGTTTGACTTATTGGAGCATAGTGCACGTGAATTATGTTGGGATAGGTCCCTAGTAGTGTGGAATGAAAGGGGGTAGTTGAGCTAAGAAGACCGCTAGGTTTTCGAAACATGATTAGTGAGATTGTTCCGGATCGGGGAGCTAGTGTTGTGCGCGTTGCCGGGTCGGATTGAGGCCATGATGCGGGTCAACCCGCGGCTGCTTGGGCGCGGGTCGGTGGTGGTCCCGCCTGTGTTAGGGTTGCAGGGTGTTAGGCCCAAGTTTAGTTAACCAACAGACGAGTTCGTGGATGCGTTCGACCGGTGGTCGGGCGATGGGGGCAGCCCATCATGTTCTTCGGTCAGGACCGTTTACTCGGCTGTGTTGAGTTATCAGAAAGGTTGTAAGGCTGCACGGGGTGCCTACCTTCACCTTAAGACAGACAGTGGAGCCCAGGGTACGGCTGTTTTTGTTTCTGGAAGTTTTACCAAGCAGGGTTAGGAACTCAGGTGAGTCTCAGAATCGCATTCGCCCTCGGGCGGTGTATTTCAGAGGTAGTTGTGGATTGTTGTCTCGCGGAGGAGTGTTTAAGCTACCATTTCAGTTTGAGTGTCGCCTTATGAGGCCTTGTTGGGCGGAAGTGTAAATTGCGGTCGATTGGTTCGATGTTGGCAAGGTTCGATTAGTTGGTTCAGCTTGTCCCAAAGATCGTGGATAGGGTAAAGCTTGTCTAGAAGAGGTTCCGCGGCTCCGAGAAATCGTGCGGATAATCGGCGACGACACTTAGAGTTCAGGTTGACGGTCGGTCTTCTTGAAAGTACCACCCCGGTTAGGGTGTGACGAGTTTTGGAAAGCAGAGGAAAACTTAGCCCGAGTTACTTTGGGCCCTTTTGAGTTCATGTGAAGAATAGGCCAGTTGCCTATATGTTAGCAATTGTCGTCCGACTTAGGCAAGACGTCCGGTCTTTCGTATTGATATGATCGGGAAAGTATCGGAGATCCATCAGTGTTCCCGTTAATGATGACCACGTTAGAGATAGTAACCGAGTTTTAGAATCAAGCCGTATCGAATGTGGTAAGAGTTTGAGTGTACGACATCCTCCGGATCGCAGCGGCCGGTACCATTTGTTGGGTCGTCGAGCAAGGCTCGCGACAAAGGGACAAAAGTGGTGCCATTTGTTGGGTCGCTCGAGAAGGTTAATGCCTCGTGCAAAGTGACAAAGTGGTATCTACGACGCAAAGAGAGAAGTGAGCATGTATGGCGAGCATAGGTGCGATCATTTCTTTTGTAGAGAGAGGCGTACGGCGAAGTATATTTTAGACCCTGGAGAGAGGTGGTTGTGGTGATGTTAGAGGTGTTTCCTCGTGGACTTGGATATAAGTATTTTGCGCAGTTGTTTCTGTGGCCATGTATGGCAGGTTTGTTCTCGTAAGTATAGTAGTGAAGACTATACTGGCGCGCGTTTGTTTTGAGACTTAGAAGGAACATTCGGGACGAATGTTTCTAAGAGGATAATGTTATACCGTATTTCCAGTATGTACGCGGACGACGTAGAAAGTTTGTGCCTTAAAGTGCTTGGCGAATTTTATTTGTGCATAACACCCGTTTGAGTCGTTTTTAGTAAACGCTTTCACGACTTCGTAGGGAATTTCCGCTATGTCATTTCTAATTTTTGCGGATTTTTCCGAGAGACGAAACATTTTGGACCAACGAGAGGGCGACACTTGTCACCCTCTAGTTGGTGGGAGTGGGCGGTAAAGCATGGGACGAATTGGGTGAGTTTTGTCAAGTAGTAGGTAGGATATTTTGTGTGCAAGTTGGCTATGTACACATGCCCAAATCTTGGCCTTACACTTGTGTAGCACTTGGCTCAATCTTGGCCATTGGTTGGCCTTCACTTGGCCTATAAATACCCATCCCTTTGAAGACTTATTCATCCATTCCTAAATAATCCTAAGTGTTAAAATCCTCCTCTCCTCTTGTTGACTCTCGCCCAAGAGCCCTCTCCCCTTTGAAAGGCCCTCGCCGAGAGCCCTCTCCTCCTAGTAGTGTGGCGTGGGTACCCCTAGCCTTGTTGCTTTCAGATAATACCCCTTTGTGGTGTAGAAATACTCTCAAAAGTATTGTTATAATGCCCAAATTACATTAGCCATATACCTTGTTGTATTCTAAGGTTATACCTATCTAAAAGCCCGTAAAATACTATTATACTTCCACACCACAAAACCGAAACCCTAGGAAAATCTCCATAGTCCGTTGGAGTATTGTGTAGAAGTTGGTTAGAACTTCTAAGGTGGTTTAGAGCGGGTTGGGCGCTGGAGTTGAGCTAAACGATTTCCAGATCGACTTTAACTAGGATAATTATGGGCTTATCGAGGTAATTATCTTGTCCCTCTATTGTAATTGGATATTACATATTGTTAGAATATATAATTGAAGTATACTATATATAGAACTGAACGTAGTATCGGCAATGTCTTTTGACTTAAGCCTGAATAATACTTACGGCAATGTCTTGCGACTTAAGCCTGAATTGAAAGAAGAATAGTGAACTGTAATTACAGAGGTCAGACACAAAGAGACTTGTGTAGTACCGTGAAGTAGAATTGTACCCGTTAGGTTAGATGTATAACCCCCGGTTGGCTTGGTGGCGGCCTCGATAGAGAGAGATTTACGCTGTCATGCGGGGAGGTCGAATTTTGGTAGAATGTTCTACGATGAGATCTAAATGTTAATAAAGCGCTGTGGCCTTATAGGTTGAAGTACTACGTGTGGCGCGATCTACTTGGCAAGGAGTAGCCGACGTTTGGAAGTACTGAGCGTTTTGCTATTAGTCGATACTCGCCGCGAGGTATGTGAACCTCTTCCTATCTCTTCTAGCATGATATGTGTGAACTATGTAGTACGGTGAGCGTCATGTGCTAAACGTATTTGGTTGATTTAAAACATAAAGTGTTATAACGGCTTTATGGGAAGTTGGTTATAACGACTTTATGTTGGTAAGAAAATACTGGTCTTTAAAAGGTAATCGATTTGAACTATAAGCGGCTTGTTATGTGTTAATAAAGAACTTGAAGTATTTCAAAAGATTTTGAATCATTTTGAAAAGAAGTAATATACTTGGTTTTTGAAAAACTTAAGAGTTATACTAGCTTTATGGGAAGTTAGGTATAACGGCTTAAGAATGTTTTACTGATTTCGGAAATCAGAATGTGTATCGACAAACCACTGCAGCGTTAATAAAAGGAAATGTTTTGACTAATTAAGTATTATTAAACGAAGAAGCTTCCATCTGCATAGAAGCTAAGATGAGACAAAATGATATTTCCTAGATCATGGCTGCTGTAATAAGATTGTAATAACCAAGAATATCCTACTCACATATAAGGCTTAGGTTTCTCAGATTGTTTAAAGGAGAATTATATTCTTAAATGAATAAGACTATGAACTGCGAAACCTTTCAAAAAAAATGAGGAACTTGAACATTGAAAATTAGGCAAACTTGAACATTGGAAAAGAATGTTGCTGCTTGATTTTACAAAGAGAAGTAATTGATTTTCTTTAAAAAGATAATCACTCTATTTTCATATACTACGGGTATTGTGTGACTTATGTGAAAGTAACGTATCTTTTAAAGAGTTAATGTATGAAGTACTTTGGAGATAAAAACCCGATCTTGTTGATCATATAGTAGGAAGTACCTTGTGTGAACAACTTGATTGTATTGGTTTGTGATAGCCTTGTAATACTTTCTTGTTGCTTTGATAAGTAAACGTGTTAGGATGCTACGTGTGTTAGTATCTTGTGATGTTTGTGTAAAGGGGTTTCCCTTGATTGTGCTTATTAACTATCAGTCGTTATGATAGTATTGTGGCATTCATCTCGAGATGATTCCGGTTAAGCCTCCGACGCGGTAGACTCGAGTGATGCAGGACCATGATTCGAGAATACCTCATACACGGGTCCCGGGGCCTCGCGGAGCTACGAGAGTTCCGTGTTAGCGCGTCGTCCTTATGGGCACGCGTCGCGTGGCTACGCGACTCGGAAGTCGGGGCGACGCCGGGAGTAGCTACCTCGATGCGGGAATACCTCATGCGCCGATGAGATTGGCCTATCGCGAGTCGCGGAGTTCGAGGTTAGACGCAGCGTACATGATATCGCGACAAGTGGCGGCTTTGATCATGTGACGGTCTAGACAGATCTTATGATCTGATTCATGACCTTGTTGGTACCGTGGGTTTTTAGTAGTCGGCTATGCCTTCGTACTTACCCCGCATGGTTTATTATGACACAGTGGGACACGTGTTCATGTGTTCCTTGGTGCTTTTATATCATAGATCGCAGCGGTGAGGAAGGTATTCCACGCATGATTGATGTTGTGGGCCGAGACCCTTGTTATACTTGAGTGATGACTGAGGCGTGAGTCCCCGACTTGACATGATCGCTTTGTCAAAGCGTAATTTGGTTATCATACATGTCTCTGCTTTATATGACTACTATGATTTCATTTACGATTTATTTTCGATTTCACATACTCGCACTGCTGTTATCGACCTCCTTCGGGGGGCTGCGTTCATGCCGCAGGTAAAGGTACACCAGTCGTTGATCCTCGCTCTTAGGGTCACAGTTCAGCTTTTGGAAAGCTCCGTTTCTCCGGAGGCTTATCTTGGTATAGTCCCCTGTTGTTGTAGGTGCTTACATTCAGGGGTATGACGGGGCCCTGTCCCGTCGTTATTGTCATATCTTTCGTAGAGGTCTGTAGTACTGTTGTGGGCAGGGTTGTAAAAAGGATTAAACTGTTCATGTTGAAAAAGTTGTCATTTTTATATATGCCGAAAGGCAAGTTTTTCTCAGATTATTGTTTCATATTTCATAATATGTCTTGTATCGTTTTATATTCCGCTGATTACTCTGATGTTGTATCACTAGGGTGCCCGGGGTAAGGCACCAGTCACGGGCCCGGAATCGGGTCGTGACAACATCGAACCAATCGACCGACAACTTACACTCCCGCCCCTACAAGGCTTCATAAGGCGACATCCGAATACTGAAAGGGTAGTTATAAAACACTCCCTCAACAGGAGGCAACAATCCTCACAGCTACCCCTGAAATCCAAACACTGGTCCGAGGGCGAATGCGATATTGAGACTCTCCTGAGTTCCTAACCCTGCCTGGTAAAACCTCCAGAAAAGAAATAGCCGTAAACTGGGCTCCACTGCCTGTCATAAGGTGAAAGTAGGCACCTCGTGCAGCCTTACAACCTTCCCGATATAATATCTCGCATACCCTCTGCCGAGTAAACGGTCCTGACTGAAAGACAAGATTGGCTTGTCACGCCCCGAAACCCGGGCCCGTGACTGGTGCCCTACCTGGGCACCCTTTTACCTTAACAACTAAGCAAACTGCGGAAATTAAATAACACCTCATTTTGTTTAACCAACGTACGTGCAAGGCAAAGCCGACAAGGCTGCCATATAATATACATAATAAAAGACACTACAATGTACATGAGTCCAATCCCAAATATGAATACAGACCTCTAAGAGTTTTACTGAAATATGACGGGACAAGGCCCCGCCGTACCCATAACTGTACAAAAGCCTGTACTGAAGGAACTATACCAAAATTGTTATACCCCGTAGTCCCAGGGTATGTATGCGAGGACGTACGTACGAGAATACGACAGAAAGATTGGAAAGGAAGAAAGAGGCGATTTTTCCACGGAAAAGTTTCCGGTTTTTGTGAAGGAAAAAGGTTCGTTAATGGGAATTGGATTCCCAGATTTGGTATTCGGACTTCCTGGAATATTAGAGAATTATGGAATTTTATTTTCGGAAATGGTCACGTGGGCCCACGGAGAAATTTACTGCTTTTATGGGCCCACTTTGTTTTGAGATTTTGGCCATTGTGGATATTTTCTAAGATGTTTTATTTTGGGCGATAGGAGGGTGACACGTGTCACCCCGCCTAGTGGCTCGCCGAATGGCATTTGTGCACAACACCCTGTTAGAGTCGTTTTCGACGAAACGCTTTACATAACTGCGAAGGGAAAATTCGGCTATGTCTTTTCTTATTTTTGCGGATTTTTCCGAGAGACTAACATTTTGGACCAACGAGAGGCGGCACTTGGCACCCTCTCATCAGTGGGAAAGTGGGCGCGTGGGACGAATTGGGAGGTCAGTGGTAGATATTTTGGTAGATATTTGTGAGGGTTTTGGGAGTAGGGACTAGGGGCACTTGGGCATATCTTGCCCTACACTTGTGTAGCACTTGGCTCAATCTTGGCCATTGGTTGGCCTTGGCTTGTGCTATAAATACCCTCTCCCTTTGATGAATTCTTCATCCTTTCCTAAATGTTTCTAAGTGTTAAATCTTCTCCTCCCCAGTGTTGAGTTCGCCAAGAGGCCTCCTCTCCCAGAGGCCTTGGCCGAGGGGTACACCCCTCCTAGTAGTATGGCCTGGGGTACCCCAGCCAAGTTGCTTTCGTATAATACCCCTCAGTGGTGTAGAAATACTCTCAAAGTATTGTTATAATGCCCAAATTACCTTAGCCGTATACCTTGTTGTATTCTAAGGTTATACCTATCTGAAAGCCCTAAATACTATTATACTTCCCACACTACAAAACCAAACCCTAGGAAAATCTCCATACAGTTGAGTATTGTGTAGAAGTTGGTTAGAACTTCTAAGGTGGTTTAGAGCGTTGAGCGCTGAGTTGGAGCTAAGCGATTGCCCGGGATCGACTTTATACTTGGATAATTATGGGCTTATCGAGGTAAATATCTTGTCCTCTATTGTAATTGGAAATTACATGTTGTTAGAATATATAGTTAAAGTATACTATATATAGAACAACGTGGTTAGTTGGCAATGTCTTTTGACTTAAGCTCAAGAACCGAATCGAATCAGACATGAGACTTGTGGTAGTACGCGTGGAGTAGAATTGTACCCGTCGGGTTAGATGTATAACCCCGGTTGGCTTGGTAGCCTACCTGCAGAGGAGATTTACGCTGTTGGCGGGGGAGGCCGAATTTTACGTAGAATGTTCTACGATAAGATCTTGATGTTAATAAGCGCCTTGTGGCCTTATAGGTTGAAGTACTACGTGTGGCGCGCTCTACTTGGCTTAAGGAGTAGCCGACGGTTGGAAGTACTTGAGCGTTTTGCTATTAGTCGATACTGCCGCGAGGTATGTGAACCTCTTCCTATCTCTTCTAGCATGATATGTGTGAACTATGTAATGCACAGAGACGATACGCATGTACTAAATGTATTTGATTGGTGTAACATAAAGTGTTATAACGACTTTATGGGAAGTTGGTTATAACGGCTTTATGTTGGTAAGAAAATACATGTGGTTTTTAAAAGGTAACTGATTTGAACTATAACTGGCTTGTTATGTGTTAATAAAGAACTTGAAGTATTTCAAAAGAGTTTTGAATCATTTTGAGAGAAGAAGTAATATTTGATTTGTTTTGAAAACTTAAGAGTTATACTAGCTTTATGGAAAGTTAGGTATAACGTCTTAAGAATGTTTTACTGATTTTGGAAATCAGAATGTGTATCGACAAACCACTGCAGCGTTAATAAAAGGAAATGTTTTGTGATTAAGTATTATTAAAACCGAGAAACTTCCATCCGCATAAGCTAAGATGAGACAAAATGATATTTCCTAGATCATGGCTGCTGTAATAAGATTGTTATAAACAAGAATATCCTACTCACATATAAGGCTTATGTTTCTCCGATTGTTTAAAAGAGAATTATATTCTTAAATGAATAAGACTATGAACTACGAAACCTTTCTAAAATAAGAAACGTGAACATTTGAAATTAGGCAAACTTGGACGTTTGGAAAATAATGTTGTTACTTGATTTTACAAAGGTAAGAGTTTTGGTTTTCTTAAAAGGACAGTCACTCTATTTTTATACTACGGGTATTGTGTGACTTATGTGAAAGAAACAGATCTTTTAAAGATTTAATGTGTGAAGTACTTTGGGGTTAGATAATTCAACTTGTTAGTAGAAAGTACCTTGTGTGAATAACTTGATTGTATTGGTTTGTGATAGCCTTGTAATACTTTCTTGTTGATTTGAGAAGTAAACATGTTAGGATGCTACGTGTGTTAGTATCTTGTGATGTTAGTGTAAAGGGGTTTTCCTCGATCGCGCTTTTAAAGTTGTTTGACTATCACCGTTATGTTGGTATTGTACCACTCACCTTGACTTGTGTCCGAGGTTGCCGCCTCCGACGCGGGTAGACTCAGCGGTGCGGGACCATGATTCGAGAATACCTCACGCGGTCCGGGGATCCACGCGAGCTACGGAGCTCCAGTGTTAGCGCGCCCTCGTGGTCACGCTGCTCTCAGCGCTACGCGATCGCGAGTCGGGGCGATGCCGGAATAGCTACCGATGCGGGGTTATACCTCACGCGGGCCTATCTCGATCGCCTATGCGAGTCGAGAGTTCCGTGGCTAGACGCGCACATTTGATATCTGCGCGAGTGACGGCTTTTTATCATGTGACGGTGCAGACGGATATCATGACACGCCTTATGACCTTGTTGCATCGCTGGTGTTAGTAGTCGGCTATGCCTTCGTGACTTACTCGCATCGTTTTATTAGGACACGTGGGACCCGTGTTCATTCCTCGTGCTTGTATATCATAAATCGCCAGCTGGCGAAGGCATTCCACGCACGATTGATGGGCGGGCGTGAGACCCATTGTTAAATTGAGTGATGACTTGAGGCGAGTCCACGACTTGACACGATCGCTATTTATGGTGAATCGTAGTTTGTTATCATACATGTCCCGCTTTGTATAGACTACTATGATTTCATTTACGATTTATTTTTTTGTTTCATATACTCTGCACTGTTATCGACCTTCTGGGCCGCGTTCATGCCGCAGTAAAGGTACACCGCCATTGATCCTCGCTCTTAGGGTCACGATTCAGTTTGGGAAAGCTCCGCTTCTCCGAGGCTTATCATGTATATTCCCTGTTGTAGGTGTTTACATTCGTGGTATAATGGGCCCCGTCCGCCATTGTTGTCGATCATTTCAGAGGTGCAGTAGTACCGCAAGTGTGGTTTGTGAAAAAGATTAAACTGCTCATTTTGTAAAAGTTGTTATTTCTATATACGCCGAAAGGCAAGTTTTTCTCAGATTATTGTTTCATATTTCATAATATGTCTTGTATCGTTTATGTTCGCCGATTACTCGATGTTGTATCACTAGGTGCCCGGTAAGGCACGACCACGCCGGAATCGGTCGTGACAAAAGTGGTATCGAGCGATTAATCCTCGGAAAGTGTCTACGCACCGTATCCGAGAGTCTTGATTATCGATTGTGTTGTGCACCACGCCAATAATCGTGAGGCTATAGGATATTTAGGATTGGTTTCTATTCTTCTCACTCGAGGTCGTGCCTTAGAGTGGTTTTAAGTTGGACCTCTAAACGTATTTCTTTCCTCATTATGCCTCGCGTAGGCAACCCGCCCAGGAGGCGGGGCGGCCGAGGAGGCGAGTTGAGTTCGGAAGGTTGCGAGGCACAGCCCAATCATTACCTAGGTAGTGCTTCATTCGGTGATTTCTGCGACGCCACTAGCCCCAGCAGAGTTTAGCACGGGCGGCGCGCTCCATCGCGTCCATGATATTTGAACCTCGGCTCCACGGCCGAACATTGAATATAGATTGCAAAGAGGCGACCCTGTTACTAGCTATGGATTTGGCTACCAGAGATTATAACGATGTACCGAGATTCTTGATGACTACCTAAGAGAGGGTTGTGCAAGAGTAATTCTTCATTGGTGAGCATGGCCTGTACGCTTATGTACAGCAGAGCCAAAAACGTAGAGATCGACGGGTTAACCAAGGGCGCAGAAGAGGCCAGCAAAGTTAGCGTCCTTCGGTAACTTTCAAGGTGAGTATACCTTAAGTGCTATGTTCGATAGCGGTGTGTTAGTTGTGATTAGAAATCATGCGGTTAACCGAGTAAGATTTTGGAGGATAGAGAAAGTGTGAGCCTTAGAGCTTTATACGCAAAGACCTTAGAGGTAAGGCCATCTCTGCAGAGACGTATGTTTATGTTTGACTTTATAGGAGTGCATAGTGCACGTGGTGTGTTTGGGATAGTCCCTAAGTAGTGTGAAATGAAGAGGGTAGTTGAGCTAAGAAGACCGCTAGGTTTTCGTAACGTGATTAGTGAGATTGTTCCGATCGGGAGCTAGTATTGTGCGCGCTGCCGGGTCGGGTTGAGGCCACGTTGCGGGTCAACCCGCGCATGTATGGCGCGGGTGCAGCGTGGTCCCGCCTGTGGTAGGTCACGAGGTGCTAGGCCCAAGTTTAGTTAACCAACGACGAGTTCGTGGATGCTCGACCGGTGGTCGGGCCGATGGGGCAGCCCATCGTGTTCTTGATCGACCGTTCACTTGGCGATGTTGATTTATCGTAAAGGTTGTAAGGCTGCACGGGTGCCTACCTTCACCTTATGACGCATGGAGCCTGTGTTATGGCTGTTTTTGTTTCGGAAGTTTTACCAAGCATGTGTTAAAAACTCGGTGAGTCTCAGACCGCATTCGCCTCGCCGCCGCGTGGATTTCGAGGTAGTTGTGAGGATTGTTGTCTCGCGTGGAGGGAGCGTTTGAGCTACCATTTCGGTGTTCGGATGTCGCCATGAACTTGCAGGGCGGAAGTGTAAGTTTGGTCGATTGGTTCGATGTTGGCGTGGTTCAGATAGTTGGTTGATCTTGTTCCACAGATGTGGATAGTGAAGCTTGTCAGAAGAAGTTCGCGGCTCGGAGGAATCGTGCGGATAATCGGCGACGACGCCAGAGTTCGAGTTGACGGTCTTTCTTGAAAGTACCACCTGACTGGTGTGACGAGTTTTGGAAACAGAAGGAACTTAGCCCGAGTTACTTGGGCCTTTGTGAGTTCATGTGAAGAATAGGCCGGTTGCCTTTATATGTTAGCATTTGCCGTCCGACTTAGGAGGAAGGGCGTCCGATCTTCGTATTGTTATGTTCGGGAAAGTATCGAAGATCCATCCGAATGTTCCCGATTAATGATGACCACGTTAGATAGTAACCCGAGTTTTGGATACTAAAGCGATCGTAAATATGGTAAGAATTCGAGTGTACGGCCTTGATCGTGACGCGTGCGGCGGTACCATTTGTTGGGTCGTTGGAGCAAGGCTCGCGACAAAGTGACAAAAGTAGTATTATTTGTGGTGATGTTAGAGGTGTTTCCTCGTGGACTTGGATGTAGGTATTTTGCGGGTATTTACGTGCCACCGTGGCGAGGATTGTTTCGTAAGTATAGTAGTGAAGACTATCTCGCACGCGCTCGCTTTGAGACTTAGAAGGAACATTCGACGAATGTTTCTAAGGGAAGAATGTTATACCGTAGTCCCGTGGTATGTATGCGAGGACGCACGTGCGAGAATACACGTAAAGATTGGAAAGGAAGAAAGAGGCGATTTTCCACGGAAAAGTTTCCGGTTTTGTGAAGGAAAAGGTTCGTTAATGGGAATTGATTCCCAGATTTGGTATTCGGACTTCTGGAATATTAGAGAATTATGGAATTTTATTTTCGGAATGGTCACGTGGGCCCACGGAGAAATTTACGGTTTTTAGGGGCCCACTTTGTTTTGAGATTTTGGCCATTGTGGATATTTTGGAAGATGTTTTATTTTGGGCGATAGGAGAGGTGACACGTGTCACCCCGCCAGTGGCTCGCCGAATGGCATTTGTGCACAACACCTTGTTAGAGTCGTTTTCGACGAAACGCTTTACATAACTTGCGAAGGAAAATTCGCTATGTCTTTTCTTATTTTTATGGATTTTTCCGAGCGACGGAACATTTGGGACAAACGAGAGGGCGGGACTTGGCACCCTCTCATTGGTGGGAAAGGGGCGCACACGGGACCAATCGGGAGGTCAGTGGTAGATATTTTGGTAGATATTTGTGAGGGTTTTGGGCGAGTAGGGACTAGGGGCACTTGGGCATATCTTGCCCTACACTTGGTAGCACTTGGCTCAATCTTGCCATTGGTTGGCCTTGTCAGGCTATAAATACCCTCTCCCTTTGATGAATTCTTCATCTTTTCCTAAATGTTTCTAAGTGTTAAATCTTCTCCTCCTTAGTGTTGAGTTCGCCAAGAGGCCTCCCTCTCCCAGAGGCCTTGGCCGAGGGTACACCCTCCTCCTAGTAAGATAGTGGGTACCCCCAGCCAAGTTGCTTTGATATAATACCCCTTTGTGGTGTAGAAATACTCTCAAAGTATTGTTATAATGCCCAAATTACCTTAGCCGTATACCTTGTTGTATTCTAAGGTTATACCTATACTAAAAGCCCTAAATACTATTATACTTCCCGGTACCACAAAACCGAAACCCTAGGAAAATCTCCATAGTCCGTTGAGTATTGTGTAGAAGTTGGTTAGAACTTCTGGGTGGTTTAGAGCGGGTTGGAGCGCTGAGTCGAGCTAAACGATTGCCCGGATCGACTTTATACTTGGATAATTATGGGCTTATCGAGGTAAATATCTTGTCCTCTATTGTAATTGGAAATTACATGTTGTTAGAATATATAGTTAAAGTATACTATATATAGAATCAACGTGTTAGTTGGCAATGTCTTTTGACTTAAGCTCAAGAATCGAATCGAATCAGATGAGACTTGTGTAGTAGTATCGTGGAGTAGAATTGTAACCGTCGGGTTAGATGTATAACCCCGCTGGCTTGGCAGTAGCCCGTTAGAGAGGAGATTTACGCTGCCATGGGGAGGTCTTCGAATTTTCTCGTAGAATGTTCTACGATAAGATCTTGATGTTAATAAGCGCTTGTGGCCTTATAGGTTGAAGTACTATGTGTGGCGCGCTCTACTTGGCTTAAGGAGTAGCCGGTTGGAAGTACTGAGCGTTTGCTATTAGTCGATACTGTCGCGAGGTATGTGAACCTCTTCCTATCTCTTCTAGCATGATATGTGTGAACTATGTAGTACGGTAGACGCATACGTACTAAATGTATTTGATTGGTGTAAAACATAAAGTGTTATAACGGCTTTATGGGAAGTTGGTTATAACGGCTTTATGTTGGTAAGAAAATACACGTGGTTTTTAAAAGGTAATCGATTTGAACTATAAGCGCTTGTTATGTGTTAATAAAGAACTTGAAGTATTTCAAAAGAGTTTTGAATCATTTTGAGAGAAAGTAATATTTGATTTGTTTTGAAAACTTAAGAGTTATACTAGCTTTATGGAAAGTTAGGTATAACGTCTTAAGAATGTTTTACGATTTTGGAAATCGAATGTATCGACAAACCGCTGCGTTAATAAAAGGAAATGTTTTGACAGATTAAGTATTATTAAAACCAAAGAGAAACTTCCATCCGCATGTAAGCTAAGATGAGACAAAATGATATTTCTAGATCATGGTCATTGTAATAAGATTGTTATAAACAAGAATATCCTACTCACATATAAGGCTTATGTTTCTCCGATTGATTAAAAGAGAATTATATTCTTAAATGAATAAGACTATGAACTACGAAACCTTTCTAAAATAAGAAACGTGAACATTTGAAATTAGGCAAACTTGACGCTTGGAAAATAATGTTGTTACTTGATTTTACAAAGGTAAGAGTTTTGGTTTTCTTAAAAGGACACCACTCTATTTTTATACTACGTATTGTGTGACTTATGTGAAAGAAACAGATCTTTTAAAGATTTAATGTGTGAAGTACTTTGGGGTTAGATGCGAACTTGTTAGTAGAAAGTACCGTGTGAATAACTTGATTGTATTGGTTTGTGATAGCCTTGTAATACTTTCTTGTTGATTTGAGAAGTAAACATGTTAGGATGCTACGTGTGTTAGTATCTTGTGATGTTAGTGTAAAGGGGTTTTCCTCGATCGCGCTTTAAAGTTGTTTGACTATCACCGTTATGTTGGTATTGTACCACCACCTTGACTTGTGTCCGAGGTTGCTGCCCTCCGACGCGGGGTAGACTCAGCGATGCAGGACCATGATTCGAGAATACCTACGCGGGTCCAGGGATCCATGCGAGCTACGGAGCTCGGTGTTAGTGCGCGACCTTGTGGTCACGCGTCCTTGTGCTACGCGGATCGCGAGTCCGGGCGACGCCGGAATAGCTACCCTCGATGCGGGTTATACCTCATGCGGGCCTATCCGACCGCCTATGCGGAGCTGCGGAGAGTTCGGGCTAGACGCGACATTTGATATCGGGCGAGTGACCGCCTTTTATCATGTGACGGTTCAGACAGATATCATGACACGCCTTATGACCTTGTTGCATGCGGTGTTAGTAGTCGGCTATGCCTTCGTACTTACCCTGTACTGTTTTATTAGGACACAGGTGGGACCTGGTGTTCATTCCTTGGTGCTTGTATATCATAAACTGCCGGCAGTGAGGAAGGCATTCCACGGGCACGATTGATGTGGTGGGCGTGAGACCCATTGTTAAATTGAGTGATGACTTGAGGGCGTGAGTCCCTGACTTGACATGACTGCTTATTTATGGTGAACTGTAGTTTGGTTATCATACATGTCTCCTGCTTTGTATAGACTACTATGATTTCATTTACAGTATTTATTTTTTTGTTTCATATACTCTGCACTGTTATCGACCTCCTTCGGGGCTGCGTCATGCCGCAGTAAAGGTACACCGCCATCGATCCTCGCTCTAGTGGTCACGTCAGCGTTTGGGAAAGCTCCGTTTCTCCGGAGGCTTATCAGTGGTATATTCCCCTGTTGTTGTAGGTGTTTACATTCAGGGGTATAGCGGGGCCCTGTCCCGCCATTGTTGTCGTATCATTTCTTAGAGGTCTGTAGTACTGTCGTGGGCAGGGTTTGTGAAAAGGATTAAACTGTTCATTTTGTAAAAGTTGTTATTTCTATATATGCCGAAAGGCAAGTTTTTCTCAGATTATTGTTTCATATTTCATAATATGTCTTGTATCGTTTATGTTCATTGATTACTGATGTTGTATCACTAGGGTGCCCGGTAGGCACCCACGGGCCGGAATCGGTCGTGACAAAATGATAAACTCTGAGCAGAGGAGCTATCCAAAACTCGGCGGTCCTACACCGCCGATCACCAAACTACGTAGCTAAACTCGCAGATGAACGCACTCAAGGGCGAGGTCAAGAAGAATGTACCAAGTATGTGAAGCGATGAATCGTGAATGAAATCATAACGATCTAAAACAAAGCAGAGACATGTATGATAGCCAACCTACGACATAATGCATAGCGATCATATCAAGTCGTGGACGACGCCTCAAGTCATTTCTAAATATAACCACGGGTCTACGCCATAATATCAATCATTCGTAATCCTTCCTCACCGCGATTCATGATGTAATAACACCAATAAGGATACATGAACACCAAGTCCCACCTGTGTCTTAAATATCACGTGGTCTCATGCCCCGGAATCCCACATCGTAAAAGCATGACCATAGGGTAACACAAACAAATCCTGGGACATATATGATAATCAAATTACAACACATTGTGCCTTACTAACAATGATAGTAAACAGTAGTATCCTTACAATAAAAAATAGGAAGCTCATGATCAAGGCAGGACCATCCGCCCGCAGTATCATTTAGCCATCCTACTCCTGGGACTATTTCACCCGCATAGGCCGCGTGGACCCGCATGAGGTATTCCTCGCATGGGACTATTTCACCCGCATAAGCCCTTACATGCACTACGTGAGGTATTCCTCGTGATAGGTCGGACCCGCCCGCATGGGACTATTTCACCCGCATAGGCCCTTACGGACCCGCATGAGGTATTCCTCGCATCGTGGGTAGAAATTCCACGGAATATCCAAATGCCACAAACCCGGGGAATGACCCCAAAACGACTGATATACAAATAGCACACAACCGGCTATTTCCAACACACATAGGAAATTCTCAACTAAACAAGCCAAAGTACTTACCAAGGCACCCTTAGACTAATTCTCAATTAATCAAGCCAAAGTACTTATCAAGGCACAAATAGAATAATTCTCAATTAACAAGCCAAAGTACTTATCAAGGCACAAATAGAATAATTCTCATTTAGCAAGCCAAAGTACTTTCCAAGGCACCCTTAGACTAATTCTCAATTAATCAAGCCAAAGTACTTATCAAGGCACAATAGAATAATTCTCAATTAACAAGCCAAAGTACTTATCAAGGCACAAATAGAATAATTCTCATTTAGCAAGCCAAAGTACTAATCAAGGCACACTTAGACAAATTCTCAATTTATCAAGCCAAAGTACTAATCAAGGCATCACATAGAATTATTCTCAATTAAACAGGCCAAAGTACTACGTACGTACATTCTTTTCAAAAGACTCCTTTTTATGTAAAACCCCAAGATACTAACACCCGTAGTATCAAGGCATGTCTATTTTTCAAAGTAAGTTACTACACGTTTAGAAAACTCATTTCAAGGCTTGAAATCAAGTAACTTCAAATTTTCACAATTTAGGCAACTTATGCCCTTTAATCAAAATAGACAACTTTCTAAACCTTCCATAAAGCCGTTATAACCAACTTCCCATAAAGCCGTTATAACCCTTTATGGTTTTTAGACAATTTCATTCATTTTATAACCAAGAGACTTATACTTTTAAAACCAAGTATCACATACTTACAAATCAAGTTCTTAACTTTCAAAATACTTCAAGTCTCTTAACATTTATAAAACAAGTTTCTTCTACTTTTAAACCTCAAGTAACTCACACCTTTAAAACAAGTTACTTCTCTTAAATCATGTCATTTCTACTCTCTTAAAACAATTAAGTAAATCACTCCTTTAACTCCCCTAAAGTCATTACAACAACCCTTAGGTTTTGGAACTAAGGCACTAGCCAAAAGGTTTGGAAACCACTTCTTTTTCAAGACTCCATGTACTTTAAGTAAAATACTTTCACTTTTAAGAATCCAAACTTCACTAAGGAAATGGATTATACAACTTACAATTTAAACATCAAAGTACAATCAAGGGAGTACATAGAACGAATTCTATTTTAGGCAATCCAAATACAACCAAGGAATGGATCATTTAAGGAGTAGAACTTACTTTCTTTATCTTAAGGAATCATGCTAGAAGAGGAGATAGTTCACATACCTTTTCGGCTAAATCCATAAGCTAAGCCGAATACGCCGTACGTAGAAGTGTCAACCTATAATGGTCACAACAAGACTATCAACTTCTTGTCTCAACGTAGAATAATACTAAGTATACGGTCGCTAATTCTACGGAAAATCGGGCAGCACTTCCTTTGTTTCTACTCACTTTGCCACCTTTTTCAAGGTCGAATACAATAACCAACACGCCACATTTAAGGCTCCAAACAACTACCAAACAAAGGGGATTACACGCCTTACAATACGTGTAAAATTCCGCCCCACAATTCATACCAAAAAGTATAATACTTCACTAGCCATTCTCGGCCAACATATAACCAATAACACTACGCCTTTTCCAATCCTTTTCCAATTTCAAGTTCCTAGGTCAACATGTTATTTAGTCATAAACAACTTCAACAACTACAATTTCCTTCTTTATTCAACATGCGACAACTTAAACTAATAATCAACTTGAATTCCAATCTTAAAGCTAAACATGCTAGTTTTCGGATTAGGGTTCCAATAGCCCATAAACATATCAAACTTCATACTATATAACACATGCTTGCTAAAATCCATAGCTACAACAATAAGTAATGTCACGACCCGAACCCGGGCCCGTGACTGGTGCCTTACCACGGGCACCCTAGTGATACAACATCAGAGAAAATCAGCGGAAATAAAAACATGAACATGAATTAAGAGACAAGATAAATAAACAGGCCAACCAAAACAGTTGCCTTCATCATATATACATAAATACCCGAACAGTTATCCTTTTTACAAACCCTGCCCACAACAGTGCTACAGACCTCTAAGATTTTTACAACAGCTATGACGGGACAGGGCCCCGCCATACCCCTGAATGTATAAGAATCTACAGACTGTGGTAATCACACACCCCGAAATTCGGCCCGTGGATCGTGCCTTACCCCGGCACCCTAGTGATACAACATCGAGAAAACCAGCGGAAATAAAAACTTAGACACGCAACAATAGATATAATAATAAACAAAGCAACCAAAAGGTTGCCTTCGATATACATAAAACACGAACAGTTTAATCCTTTTACAACCCCGCCACATCAAGATTCACTGCACTTAAGATTTATTAACGACTATGACGGACAGTGGCCCCGCCATACCACCGAATGTACAAGAACCTACAACTCAGTGGAACACATACCAAAAGATAAGCCTCGGAGAAACGGAGCTTCCCAAAACGCTGAATCGAGATCCTAAGGCGAGGATCCACGATCGATGTACCTACTGCGGCATGAACGCAGCCAAGGAGGTCAAGACAACAGTACTAAGTATGTGAAATCAGAATATCGCGATCAAATCATAATACATTTATATAAAGCGGAGACATGTATGATAACCAAAATACAAGACGCAACATAAAAGCGATCAAGTCGTGGACTCACGCCTCAAAGTCACCACTAAATATAACTACGGGTCTCACGCCCACCACATCCATCATGTTCGCATCATGGCCACATGCCCGAATATCGTGACGGCAGACATGTCCATGATGCAACACATAACAAGGCCGCACGGCCACATGCCCCGGAATCAGACGGTAGACATGCCCATGTAACCTCAATAACAATATATCGGTGGTCAACCCCGCCGCATGGCCACATGCCGGAATCGTGACGGTAGACACGCCCATGTTGCGCACAATAACCATATATCGTAATCAACCCACGCACGGCCGCATGCCCCTAACATCGTGACGGTGTAGACATGTCCATGTGACATCAACAACAAGACAAGAATCAAAATGGAAACATACCCGTGGAATTCTCCATCACCGCCAAAGACGCCCAAGTAAGTTCTCGACAAGTCAACCGGCCTCTATCGAGACGCCAGAATACGTAAATACCACACTTGCACAACAAAGGCTATCATCACAAGAGGCAAGTTTCACAACAACAAGCATAGGCAAGTTTCACAACAACAAGCATAGGCAAGTTTCACACAACTCAAAGTACTTTCATTTTATGCCAAAGTCCGGTTTTTAACCCCAAAGTACTACATACGTTAAGTTCTTTAAAAGAGATCCATTACTTTTATAAAAGTCACCCGATACCCGTAGTATTAGAATGACCACCCCACATTCCTTTTCAAAATCAAGTAACAACATTCTTTTCCTAAGTTCCAGTTTGCCTAGTTTCAATTACTCAAGCTTCTCATTTTCAAATGCTCAAGTCACTTATTTTAGAAAGGTTTCATAACTCATAGTCTTAATCTCTTTTAAAACAATTGAGTAACATATGTCATATATGTGAGTAGTTTATTCTTGTTTATAACGATCTTATTACAAAGACCATGATCTAGAAAATGTAATATCATTTTGTCTCATCTTAGCTTCTATGCATGGAGGTTTCTACCGGTTTTAATACATCATTATTCAATACATTTTCCTTTATTAACGCCGCAATGGTCTGTCGATACACATTACGATTCTCAAATCAAGAAACATTATCCCTTTAAAACCAAGTACTCATTACTCACGAATGAGGTTTCACACAAACATCCACATTAAAACAAATAAGTTAAGTCTCTTATCTTATAAGATCAAGTCTCTTAACTTCTAACATCAAGAAACCATTTTCACTTACATAAGGTCGTTATAACTAACTTCCCATAAAGCTATTATAACACCCTATGTTTTAAACCAACCAAACCACTTAGCACACGACGCTTCACTGTACTACATAGTTCACAACAATCATGCTAGAAAAGATAGGAAGAGGTTCACATACCTCGCGCGATTTATCGACAATAAGCAAAATGCTCCAAGTACTACAACCTTGCTAGCCCTTTCCACTCCTCGAGTAGAATACGCTACTCTTAGTACTTTCACCTATAAAGGTCACAAACGTGTATTAACTCTTGAACACAAGTTCCCATTTTTCTACGTAAAATTAGAAGACCTCCCCGCCACAACAGAAATCTCCTCCTCTAACGAGGCCGCTACCAAGCCAACCGTGTGGGTTTACACGCCTAACCGGACGTGTACAATTCTACACAGAATACTACACAAGTCTACCGCAATACACCCTATGTAAATACGTCAGCTTCTTTATTCTTCAGCTTAAGTCAAAAGACATTGCCACAATAATGTTGATTCTATATATAGTATATCTCAACTATATATTCCTACCACATGTAATCTCCAATTACAATAAGTGGACAAGAATATTTACCTCGACAAGCCCAAAATTATCCAAGTTATAATGTCGATCCCGAGCAAGGTTTAGCTCCTACCCGCGCGCTCCAATCCGCTCCAAACAACCCTTAGAAGTTCTAACTAACTTCTACTCAAATACTTCAACCAACTATGAAGATTTCCTTGGGTTTCTGGTTGAGACTAAAGGACAAAAGGTAGCATTTCAGCCTCTACGAAAGAGGTAACTTTTGAAATACTACTAGGTAAAGGCTAAGGTATTTTGGGTATTATAACAATACTAGAGAGTATTTCTATACCACAAAAGGGGGTATTATACGAAACAACTAGGCAGTGGGTACCCCACTGCTAGCACCACAGTGGGAAGAGGAGGGTTTCGCCAAGGCAAATTTTAAGGGGAGAGGGCTCTTGGACGAGAGTCAACAAGAGGGAGGAGGGGTTTCAAGACTTGGAAGATTTTTGACGAATGAAGTCTTCAAGAGAGGTATTTATAGAAAGCCAAAGGCCAACCAACGGCCAAGATCAAGCCATGCAAGGCAAGTGTATGGCCTTGATCAAGCCAAGTGCACCCTAGCCCCTACTCCACAAAACAATGCACAAAACATGGCACCAAACAAGCCACAAACAAGGCCAAAACAAGGAGCCAATTGGCCAAGAACGTGAACCAATCGCCGAGGTTGCGCTCGTTTCAATGCGAGGGTGACACACGCCACCCTCCCGTTGGTCCAAAATGTTTCGCCTCTCGGAAAAATCCGCAAAAATACAAAACGACATAGCCGAATTTTCCTTCGCAAGTTACGCAAAAACGCTTCGTCGAAAAACGACTCTAACCGTGTTGTGCACAAAGGTAACTTCGCCAAGTTACCTAGGCGGGTGACACGTGTCACCCTCCTATCGCCCTCATAAAACGTCTTCAAAAATATCCACAATACCGAAATCTCAAAAACAAAGCGCTCCACAAAACCAGAATTTCTCCCGTGGGCCCCACGTGACCATTTCCAAAATAAAATCTCAAAATTCTAATATAATTTAAGAAGCCCAAATTCCAAACTGGGAACCCAATTCCCATCAACGAACATTTTTCTTTACAAAACCTAAACTTTTTCCGTGGAAAAATCACCTCTTTCTTCCTTTCCAATTTTATGTCGCTCTCGTACGTACGTCCTCGCATACATACCCTGAGAATACGGGGTATAACATTCTCCCCTCCTTAGAAACATTCGTCCCGAATGTTCCTTCTCAAGTCGGATAACGATAAAGTTCCTCTAACAAGTTGCCAACGCCACAGCTTGGCCACAAAAATAACACACGTCCTCTTCCTTCCTTACTCGTCGTGCCCTTCTCGAACACTTGAACTCTCCCAGTATGTACCATACTTCAGTCATTACTTCCGTTCCAAAAAAATCTCTGGAGTCACTACCTCCAAACTTGGTCATCTTACTAACCTCAAACTTCCTTAAGGCCATTCCCGGCCTTTACGAACCGCTCGTCGAACGCGTCCACGAACTCATACGATGATCATACAAACTTGGGCCTAGCATCCTCGTGACCCTACCACCTGGCGACCACCCAGAACTGACCCCACCTTAATCCGGCTACGGTTGACCCGTATCACGCCCTAAACCCGACCCACAATCGCGTCAAGCCCTCGCTCCCGACACTAACAATCTCGCTGAATCACATCATGAAAGCTACCACTTCCATCTCACACTACCCATGGACTTATCACACAAATAAAACCCACGTAAACTACGACTGATAAAGGTCAAACATAAAACGAATCTTTTACTCAAGACGACCTTACCTCTAAGGTCTCAATCGTGATACCAGGTTCACACTTACCATGCCCCATACTTACCCTTCTACAATAACTGTGTGTCTAAATCACATTTAGCACAAAGCTATCCGAACATAACACTTAACACTTCATTAACATCAATAAATACAAGTATCTAAAGGGTTAAGGATATACTCAAACTAGGCGTTCAAGGACCGCTAAAATCGAACTTCCACCGCGACTTACGGTGGCCGCAATCGCCTAGTAGTCAGGCTATCCTACCAGCTACCTCGGTCGGACAGCTTCTCGTCATATGGCCCTGTTGGCCGCAAGAATAACAAGCTCCTTGGTACTACGACACTTCAAATGCGGTCTACCACATCGACCACACCGAGGTAGGGTGATCGATCCGCCAACACCCTACTCCCGAACATTCAAACCCGAGCCCCGACCGCTCCTGAATATCCTAAGGGTCCCGAAGGCTGCGGGGGACCACTCTGCAATGGCGGAGGTACATAACTAGTCTGCCGAGGCGGTCCGCCTCGAAAGTCGCCAAAATATCCGGCCGCCTTGGCCTTCTTCTCACAAAGCGGTCCACCTGCCGATCTTCGCGCCTCGCACTCCAAGCGTGAGCACGAACGCGGCAATGTCCATGCCCGGTGAAGAGAAACACCCGCGAAGACTCACCATATAATCATCTAGCCCGTGACGTAGCGATGCACCCTATCCTCCATATCTCGCAACAAGCGCAGTGGACATATCGAGCCAAAGAATCGAACTCGACATTGTACTCGACGGCGCCTCTGCCTCGCAAGAACAAAAATTTGTCGGCCGCGCCTCCTCATCCGCGGAGGCAAGAAGTGCGTGAGAAAAGCCCCAAAACTCATCCCAAAGCTGGAGGTGCATGCTCTCCCGGAAAGCTCCCACGAATCAAACCAATCGATCGCGGTATCACGCAGCCGACGCGAACCGGTCACAGACTCGGTCTCAAGCCTTGATCACCCGCGTGATCTCTTGTAATCGACGGATGAACTCCTGCGGATCATCCTCGTGCCTCGACCCATAAAACTCAGGCGGCTACAACTCGTAAAGTCCCGTAGCCTCAAACTATTCGCTCTCGGGTGCACCACAAAGCCGCTGAACCGAATCGCCAGATTCACTGCCTCATATCGCCACAACCCTCGCCAATAATCGCCATCTCTTGTGACCCATCTCCTCGCCTGCATCGCTGGACCGAGGCTCGTATCAGAGTCTCATCGCCCACGGCCGCGCTTAAACTCGCTGGTGCCGGGCGGGCGTCGCGAAACTCGCCGAAGCACTGCTCAGTATCGACGCTCGCGCTCGCATTCTCTCAGATCCCACTAGCGCCTCTCGCCGCTTTGCCCTTCGGCACCGGTCGCCGCGCGGAGGCATAATCGTAAAATGAAACACATCGAGGGGTCCAACTTACAACTCATTTCTAAGGCACGATCTCGTAATGAGAAGAATAGAAATCAATCCTACATGTCCTATAGCCTCACGACATAGATGTGGTGCACAACACACCGATAATCAAGACTTACTAGACACGGTCAGTAGACACTTTCCGAGGACTAATCGCTCGATACCACTTTGTCACACCCGAAATTCGGCCCGTGGATCGTGCCTTACCCCGGCACCCTAGTGATACAACATCGAGAAAAACCATGAAATAAAAACTTAGACACGCAACAATAGATATAATAATAAACAAAGCAACCAAAACAGTTGCCTTCAAGATATACATAAAACTCAACAGCTTTAATCCTTTTACAACCCCGCCTACATCGCACTACATGCACTTAAGATTTACAACGACTATGACGGACAGGGCCCGCCATACCCTCGAATGTACAAGAACCTACAACTCAGTGGAACACATACCAAAAGATAAGCCTCCGAGAAACGGAGCTTCCCAAAACGCTGAACCGAGATCCTAAGAGCGAGGATCCACGATCCGATGTACCTCTACCGCGGCATGAACGCAGCCCCAAGGAGGTCAAGATAACAGTACCAAGTATGTGAAATCAGAATATCTGCCAAATCATAACGATCTATATAAAGCAGAGACATGTATGATAACCAAAATACAAGACGCAACATAAAAGCAGCCAAGTCGTGACTCACGCCTCAAAGTCACCACTCAAATATAACTATGGGTCTCACGCCCACCACATCCATCATGTTCGCATCATGGCCACATGCCCGGAATCATCAGACGGTAGACATGTCCATGATGCAACAATAACAAGGCCGCATGGCCACATGCCCCGGACATCGTGACGGTAGACATGCCCATGTAACCTCAATAACAATATATCGGGTGGTCAACCGCCGCACGGCCACATGCCCTGGAATCGTGACGGTAGACACATCCATGTTGCAGAATAACCATATATCGGTAATCAACCCGCCGCACGGCCGATGCCCCTAATCGTGACGCAGGTATACGTCCATGTGACATCAACAACAAGACAAGAATCAAAATGGAAACATACCCGTGGAATTCTCCATCACCGCCAAAGACGCCCAAGTAAGTTCTCAACAAGTCAACCGCCTCTATCGAGACGCGCAGAATACGTAAATACCACACTTGCACAACAAAGGCTATCATCACAAGCGTAGGCAAGTTTCACAACAACAAGCATAGGCAAGTTTCACAACAACAAGCATAGGCAAGTTTCACACAACTCAAAGTACTTTCATTTTATGCCAAAGTCCGGGTTTTTAACCCCAAAGTACTACATACGTTAAGTTCTTTTAAAAGAGATCCATTACTTTTATAAAAGTCACCCGATATCCGTAGTATTAGAATGACCAACCCACATTCCTTTTCAAAATCAAGTAACAACATTCTTTTCCTAAGTTACAGTTTGCCTAGTTTCAATTACTCAAGCTTCTCATTTTCAAATGCTCAAGTCACTTATTTTAGAAAGGTTTCATAACTCATAGTCTTAATCTCTTTTAAAACAATTGAGTAACATATGTCATATATGTGAGTAGTTTATTCTTGTTTATAACGATCTTATTACAGAAGCCATGATCTAGAAAATGTAATATCATTTTGTCTCATCTTAGCTTCTATGCAGATGGAGGTTTCACCGGTTTTAATACATCATTATTCAATATATTTTCCTTTATTAACGCTTGCAATGGTCCTGTCGATACACATTCGATTCCCAAATCAAGAAACATTATCCCTTTAAAAACCAAGTACTCATTACTCACGAATGAGGTTTCACACAAACATCCACATTAAAACAAATAAGTTAAGTCTCTTATCTTATAAGATCAAGTCTCTTAACTTCTAACATCAGTAAACCATTTTCACTTACATAAGGTCGTTATAACTAACTTCCCATAAAGCTATTATAACACCCTATGTTTTAAACCAACCAAACCACTTAGCACATGTACGCTCACCGCATTACATAGTTCACAACAATCATGCTAGAAAAGATAGGAAGAGGTTCACATACCTCGCGCGATTTATCGACAATAAGCAAAATGCTCCAAGTACTACAACCTTGCTAGCCCTTTCCACTCCTCGAGTAGAATACGCTACTCTTAGTACTTTCACCTATAAAGGTCACAAACGTCTATTAACTCTTGAACACAAGTTCCCATTTTTCTACGTAAAATTCAGAAGACTTCCCGCCACAACAGAATCTCCTCCTCTAACGAGGCCGCTACCAAGCCAACCAGTGGGTTTACACGCCTAACCTGACGTGTACAATTCCCTACATGCAATACTACACAAGTCTACTGCAATACAGTCCTATGTAAATACAGTTCAGTTCTTTATTCTTCAGGCTTAAGTCAAAAGACATTGCCACAATAATGTTCAGTTCTATATATAGTATATCTCAACTATATATTCCTACCACATGTAATCTCCAATTACAATAAGGGGACAAGAATATTTACCTCGACAAGCCCAAAATTATCCAAGTTATAATGTCGATCCTGAGCAAGGTTTAGCTCCTACTCCGTGCGCTCCAATCCGCTCCAAACAACCCTTAGAAGTTCTAACCAACTTCTACTCAAATACTTCAACCAACTATGAAGATTTCCTTAGGGTTTCGGTTTTGAGACTAAAGGACAAAAGGTAGCATTTCCTGCTCTACGAAAGAGGTAACTTTTGAAATACTACTAGGTAAAGGCTAAGGTATTTTGGGTATTATAACAATACTAGAGAGTATTTCTATACCACAAAAGGGGTATTATACGAAAACAACTAAAGCAGTGCGGTACCCACTACTAGCACCACAAAGGGAAGAGGAGGGTTTCGGCCAAGGCAAATTTTAAGGGGAGAGGGCTCTTGACGAGTCAACAAGAGGAGGAGGGGTTTCCAAGACTTGGAAGATTTTGATGAATGAAGTCTTCAAGAGAGTGGTATTTATAGGAAAGCCAAAGGCCAACCAACGGCCAAGATCAAGCCATGTGCAAGGCAAGTGTATGGCCTTGATCAAGCCAAGTGCACCCTAGCCCCTACTCCACAAAACAATGCACAAAACATGGCACCAAACAAGCCACAAAACAAGGCCAAAACAAGGAGCCAATTGGCCAAGAAACGTGAACCAATCGTCCAAGGGTTGCCGCCCCTTGCTTCCAATGTGAGGGTGACACATGTCACCCTCCCGTTGGTCCAAAATGTTTCGTCTCTGGAAAAATCCGCAAAATACAAAACGACATAGCCGAATTTTCCTTCGCAGTTACGCAAAACGCTTCGCCGAAAACGACTCTAACCGTGTTGTGCACAAAGGTAACTTCGCCAAGCCACGCAGGCGGGGTGACACGTGTCACCCTCCTATTGGCCCTCATAAAACGTCTTTCGAAAAATATCCACAATACCGGAAATCTCAAAAACAAAGCGGGCCCCACAAAACCGTAAATTTCTCCCGTGGGCCCCACGTGACCATTTCCGAAAATAAAATCTCAAAATTCTAATATAATTTAAGAAGCCCAAATTCCAAATTTGGGAACCCAATTCCCATCAACGAACATTTTTCTTTACAAAAACCGGAAACTTTTTCCGTGGAAAAATCACCTCTTTCTTCCTTTCCAATTTTATGTCGCTCTCGTACGTACGTCCTCGCATACATACCCTGAGAATACGGGGTATAACAGTAACATACCAAAAGATAAGCCTCCGAAGAAATGGGGCTTCCCGACACGCTGAACTGTGATCCTATGAGCGAGGATCCACAACCGATGTACTTCCACCTGCGCAGATTTAACGCACTTCGGGCGAGGTCGATAACAGTACCAAGTATGTGAAATCAGAAAAGATCAGAATGAAATCATAATAGTCTATATAAAGCAGAGACATGTATGATAACGGATGAAATGCGTGTCCTCGCCATCTCGCGTGGGACTCGGTGTAGAATCGGATGAAATACGTGTCCTCGCCATCGTGGGACTCGGTGTAAAAATCGATGAAATACGTGTCCCAGCCCATCTCGTGGGACTCGGTGTATAATCAGATGGAATACGTGTACATGCCCAACTCGAGGGACTAGGTGTATAATCAGATGGAATACGTGTCCCCGCCATCTCGTGGACCTGTATAATAAAATGAAATACGTGTGCCTGGCCATCTCGGCGGACTCGGTGTAGAATCGTTCATTACAAATGAACCGGGCCTCCATCGAGAGACGCGGGGTACATAAATACAACAAAGGCTATCACAACAAGCATAGGCAAGTTTCACAACAACAAGTATAGGCAAGCTTCACGACAACAAGCATAGGCAAGTTATACACAACTAAAAGTACTTTCATTTTATGCCAAAGTCCGGGTTTTAACCCTAAGGTACTACGTACGTTAAATTACTTTTAAAGATCCATTTCTTTTACAAAGGTCACCCGATACCCGTAGTATAAAAATAGAGTGACTAACATCGTTAAGTAAACCAAAATGCTTTCCTTTGTAAAATCAAGTAACAACCTTATTTTCCAAACGTTCAAGTTTGCCTAATTTCAAATGCTCAAGTTTCTCATTTTAGAAAAGGTTTTGTAGTTCATAGTTTTAATCCTTTAATCATAATTCTCCTTTAAACGTTTTGAGAAACATATGCCTTATAGGTGAGTAGGTTATTCTTGTTTATAAACAATTTTATTAAGCAGTCATTATCTAGGAAATGTAATATCATTTTGTCTCATCTTAGCTTCTATGCCGATGGAGGTTTCTACTGGTTTTAATAATACTTCATTAGTCTTTACATTTCCCTTTATTAACGTTGCAGTGGTTTGTCGATACTTATTCTGATTTCCGAAATCAGTAAAACATTATTCCTTTTAAAAACCAAGTACTCATTACTCACGAATGAGGTTTCACCCAAAATTCATACATTTAAGTCAAGTCTCTTATCTTCTAAAAATCGGTAAATCATTCTCTTTATCTCTCTTAAGATGTTATACCTAACTTACCATAAAGCTAGTATAACTCTTATGTTTTCAAAGCCAAGTATTACTCTTCTTTCAAAAAGGTCTTTTTGAAACACTTCAAGTTCTTTATTACTACACATCAAATCCGTTATAAGTCAAATCGCCACTTTGAAACCACAAAGCATTTTCTTACCTACATAAAGCTGTTATAACCAACTTCCCATAAAGCCGTTATAACACTTTATGTTTCAAACCAATCAAATACATTAAACACATGTACGTCTACCGTACTACATAGTTATACACATATCATGCTAGAACAGATAGGAAGAGGTTCACATACCTCGCGACGATTACCGACTAATAGCAAAGCGCTCCAAGTACCTCAAACCGTCGGCCACCTTAAGCCAAGTGACCACGCCACACGAGTATTTCAACCTATAGAGGCCACAAGGCGCCTATTAACATCTTAGATCTCAATGTAGAATATCTTACGTAAAAATTCGCAAAGACCTCCCCGCAACAGAAATCTCCTCCTCTATCGAGGCCGCCACCAAGCCAACTAGGGGTTTGCACGCCTAACCGACGCTGCATAATTCTACTCACGAATACTACACAAGCCTATTGTTATACCGTATTTCCGCAGTATGTACGTGAGCGCAGACGTATTATAATTTGAGCCTTAAAGTTGGCTAGTTTCAAATTTGTACACAAGTGAAAAGAGTCGCTTTCCGACGAAACGCTTTCCACGCTTCGTATGGAAAATTCCGGCTATGTCATTAATAATTTTTGCGGATTTTTCCGAGAGACGAAACATTTTGGACCAACGAGAGGGCGACACTTGTCACCCTCTAATTGGAAGGAGTGGGCGGCATTTTGGACGAAAATGGTGAGTGGGGTTAGGTAGGATATTTTGTGCAAGTTGTTGTGGTAGATGGATAAGGTGCACTTGGCTTAAATCTAGCCCTACACTTGCACCACACTTGTCTTCATCTTGGCCATTGGTTGGCCTTCACTTGACCTATAAATACCCCTCTAAGTTGATGAACTTCTTCATCCTAAATTGTTCTAAGTGTTAAAAATCCCCCTCTTAGCTTGAGCTTTTATCCCTCTCCCCTCCTAGTTGAGCTGGCCGAGAGCCACCACACCCTCCCCTTGTGAAGCCTTCGCCGAGGGTACCCCTAGCCTAGTTGTTTTTCAGATAATACCCTTGTTGTGGTATAGAAATACTTTCCTAGTATTGTTGTTATGTCCAAATACCTGCCCAAATACCTTGTAGTATTCCCAAGGTTACACTTGTACAAACGCCCAAATACTATTATACTTCCTTTAGCCACTAAACGAAACCCTAAGGAAAACCTTCATAGTCAGATGAAGTGTTAAGTAGAAGTTGCGTAGAACTTCTAAGGGTTGTTTGGAGCAAATCGAGCACTCGAGTAGAGCTAAACCTTGCTCAGGATCGACATATAAACTCGGATAATTTTTGGCTTACCGAGGTAAACATTCTTGACCTTCTGTTGTAATTGGAAATTTCATGTTGTAGGAGTATATAGTTAAAGTATACTATATATTGAATTGAACATAGCTGTGCGGCAATGTCTTTGACTTAAGCCCGACAATACTTACTGAATGTCTTGCGACTTAAGCCCGAATTTAAATAAGAGAATCGAATCGTAATTACATAGGATCAGACAAAGAGGCTTGTGTAGTATTATCGTGAGTAGAATTGTACACGCCCGGTTAGACGCAAACCCCTGGTTGGCTTGCAGCCTACCGATAGAGGAGGAGATTTACGCTGCATGCGGGAGGTGCCACGAATTTTCAGAGAATATGGAACGATGATATCTAGATGTTAATAAGCGCTGTGGCCTTATAGGTTGAAGTACTACGTGGTGCGCGATCTACGTGGCTTAAGGAGTAGCCGACGGTTTGAGGTACTGAGCGCTTTGCTATTAGTCGATAATCGCCGCGAGGTATGTGAACCTCTTCCTATCTTTCTAGCATGATATGTGTATAACTATGTAGTACGTAGACGCATACGTGTTAAATGTATTTGATTGGTTTAAAACATAAAGGGTTATAACGGCTTTATGGGAAGTTGGTTATAACACTTTATGTAGATAAGAAAAAGCTTTGTGATTGTAAAAGGCAACCGATTTGACTTATAACTAACTTGATGTGTGATAATAAAGAACTTGAAGTCTTTCATTAAGAAACCCTTTTGAAAGAAGAGTAATACTTGGTTTTGAGAACTTAAGAGTTAGACTAGCTTTATGGGAAGTTAGGTATAACGCCTAAAAGAGATAAAAGAACGCTATTTGATCTCGTGGTTAAGAGACTTGATCTTATAAGATAAGAGACTTAACTTGATTAAATTGTTTTGAAAGTTGTAAGATGTGTGAAACCTCATTCGAGTAATGAGTACTTGGTTTTGAAAGGAATAATGTTTTATCGATTTCGAAATCGAATGTGTATCGACAAACCACCGCAGTCATAATAAAGGAAAATGTATTGAATAATTAAGTATTATTAAAACCAGTAGAAACCTCCATCCGCATAAGCTAAGATGAGACAAAATGGTATTACATTTTCTAGATCATGGCTGCTTAATAATATTGATTATGAACAAGAATAACCTACTCGCCTATGGCATATGTTACTCAATTGTTTTAAAAGAGATTAAGACATTGAACTGAAACTTTTCAAAAAGAGACTTGCGTAATTAAAATTAGGCAAACTGGAACCTTAAGGAAAAGAAAGGCATTGTGTTGTCTTAAAATGGTTTAAAGCATAAGGTGTTATAACAGCTTTATGGGAAATTGGTTATAACGACCTTATGAAAACAAAAGAAAGGTTTTATCATTGGTTTTAACGTGGTAACTTGACTTTAAAAAAGTATGGAAGTTGTTTTGGTTTACTTAAAAGATATAAGTCACTCTATTTTTATACTACGGGTATCGGGTGACTTTTATATAAAAGGAATAAATCTCTTTAAAAGGAATTTAACGTGCGTAGTACTTTAGGGTTAAGACCCGGACTTTGGCATAAATGAAAGTACTTTGAGTTGTGAAACTTGCCTATGCTTGTTGTTGTGAAACTTGCCTATGCTTGTTGTTGTGAAACTTGCCTATGCTTGTTGTTGTGAAACTTGCCTATGCTTGTTGTGATAGCCTTTGTTGTGCAAAGATTGTGTTTCTATACTACCGCCTCTCGATGGAGGGTCGGTTGACTTGTTGAGAACTTACTTGACGCGCAGTGACGAAGAAATTCCACCGCACGCCTCGCTGATTGTGTTACTTTGCTAATCGCTTTGGACATACCGACACGATGCGTAGCGCACGTATGCTTCCATTTTGATATCGCTTATTGTTTCCCTTGGGCATATCGACACGATGCGTAGCGCACGTATATTTCCATTTGGAACGCCGCTTATTGTTTCCTTGGGGCATATCGACACGACGCGTAGCGCACGGGTATGTTTCCATTTGGAATGCCGCTTATTATTTCCCCGGCATATCGACACGACGCGTAGCGCACGTATGTTTCCATTTGGAATGTCGTCTTATTGTTTCCTTTGGACATACCGACACGACGCGTAGCGCACGTATGCTCCCATTTGGATTCTGTCTTGTTGATATCATATCATGCATCGCGGCGTGATAAGGAATTCCACGCACGAGTGATGATTTGGAGCGTGAGTCCTCGACTTTATATGATCGTTATATGTTGTATAATCGTAGTTTGGTTATCATACATGTCTCCCGCTTTATATAGATCAAGCTATGATTTCATTTACTGATTTTACGCTTCACATACTGTACCGCAGATCGACTCCTTCCTGGGCCGCTCACGCCGCAGTAAGTACTTCGTCGCCGATCCTCGCTTTAGGATCACCTTTCAACAGATTGGGAAGCTGCCTTCTGAGGCTTATCTTTGGTATGTGTTCCCGAGTTGTAGGTCCTTGTACATTCAGGGGTATGGCGGGGCCCTGTCCCGTCATAGTTGTTGTAAATCTTAGAGGTCTGTAGTACTGTTGTGGGCAGGGTTGTAAAAAGGATTAAACTGTTCAGGGTTTGTATATATTTATGCTGAAGGCAACTGTTTTGGTTGGCCTGGTTATTTATTATATCTCTCATTTCATGTTCATGTTTTATTTCCGCTGATTTTCTCTGATGTTGTATCACTAGGGTGCCCGGTAGGCACTACCACGCCCGGATCGGTCGTGACAAAAGTGGTATCGAGCGCTTAGTCCTCGGAAAGTGTCTACATCCGTGTCAGTAGTCTTGATTATCGATGTGTTGTGCACCACATCTATAATCAGGAGGCTGCAGGACATTTAGGATTGGTTTCTATTCTTCTCATTCTGAGATCGTGCCTTAGAGTTGTGTGATGAGTTGAACCCCTCTGACGTATTCCTTTCCTTTACCAGTTATGCCTCCGCGCAAGGCAACCCGCCTGGCGGCAAGACAACAGATAAGATACGAGTAGAGCAATGGCAGCCTACAGAGACCACAAGACTCGAGCCTCCACCCCACAGCCGCAGATGAGATGGGTTACAAGGAGATGGCCCGCCACGGCCGTGGTCAGGCTGACTTGAGGATAAGCTGGACGCAGCAGTTCCAGTCCCAGTAGCACCCGTAGTTCACCCCCGAGCAGACAGTTTGAGACTACGGGATTTTCTGAGGTGTAACCCGCCAGAGTTTTATGGGTCGAGGCCTGAGGATGATCCGCAGGAGTTCATCCGGCAGTTACAGCGGATCATGAGAGTGATCAAGGCATCGGAGACCGAGTCCGGGTCTAGGTTCGCATCGGCTGCGTGATACCGCAGTCGACTGGTTTGATTCGTGGGAGCTGTCCCGGGGAGAGCATGCACTTCCAGCTTTATGGGACGAGTTCTCAGAGGCCTTTCTTGCACACTTCTTGCCTCCGCAGATGAGGAGGGCTCGGGCCGACAGATTTTTGGTGTTGCGGCAGAACGGGCGTACGGTTCGGGAGTACAATGTGGAGTTCGACTCATCGCCCAGACGCCCCGCATTAGTAGCTAGTATGGAGGATCGAGTGCACCGTTATGTTACAGTGGCTCGATGATTACCTAGCAGAGTTGTTCGTGTAGCTCTTCACCGGCATGGACATTGCCCGCATGCAGCTTATGCACTGGAGGTGAGGAGCGAGAAATCGACGGAATGACCAAGGTCGCAGAAGAGGCCGAATAATGCAGGTCCTTTGGTGACTTTCGGGGCGGACCGCATCGGCAGCAGGCTAGTTATGCGCCTCCACCAGACAGCAGTGGTCCTCCACAATCTTCGTGAGCATCCAGAGTATTCGTGAGCGTGTCGTGGCTCCAAGGGTTCAAATTTTCGGAGAGCGGGTGTTAGCCACCGAAGCCACCCCTACCTCGTTGTGGACCGTGGTAGACTCCACGGTGGGAGTGTCGTGCTAGTCCGGAGTTTGTTTTACATGCGACAGCAGGCCATTTTGGGAGAAACCGTCCCACTGTGGGTAGCACTGGTAGGATAGCATGACTACGAGATCGGGCCATGGTTCTTCACCTTCCACGCTAGGCAGGATGTTCATACACCGACGGCCACGGTAGAGGTCGCGGTGGAAGTTCCGCTTTAGCGGTCCTCCAACCGCCTACTTGTATATCCTTAACCATCTAGAGTTTTGTATGTTATGATAATGTGTTAAGTGTTATGTCTGGATAGCTTTGTGCTAAATGTGACTTAGAAACATGCTTAGTGAAAAGGGTAAGCTCTGGGGTGAGAAATGATGAACCTATTTATATTACTGTTGAGACCTTAGATGTAAGGCCGTCTTGAGTACAAGTTTTTGCAAGTGATCCTTGTTTGAGTGCATTTTATGCCTAGAATGTATCAGGTGATAAGTCCTCGGTAGTGTGAAATGGAAGTGGTAGCTTTCATGACTGTAGAGGTAAGATTGTCCTGGATCGGAAACAAGATCTTGATGCGTTAAGTGGGTCGGGTCATCTGCGCCGCGCCAACCCGCGCCTGCTTTGGGGTTGGGTCAGCTCCGGGTGGTCCCGCCAGTGGTAGGGTCACGAGGGTGCTAGGCCCAAGTTTAGATGACCATCGTATGATTTTGTGGATATGTTCGACTGAATCGGTTCGTGAAGGCCGGAATGACCTTAGAGGAAAGTGGCTAGTAAGATGACCGGTTTGAGGTTGTGACTCCAAAGTGTTGGGAATCAAGCGATGATCGGAGTGTGGAACGTATACTAGAAGAGTTCAAGTGTTCGGCGAGGCACGACGAGTAAGGAGGGAAGAGAACGGGTGTTATTACGTGGCCAGGTGTGGCTTTGACAACGTGTTGAAGGAACTTCTTCGTTATCTGCTTTCGAAGGAACATTCGTGACGAATGTTTCGCGAGGGGAGAATGTTATACCGTATTTCCGCAGTATGAACGTGAGCGCGTACGTATTATAAATATAGTCTTAAAGTTGGCTAGTTTCGAAATTTTTACACAAGTGCCGAAAAGAGTCATTTTCCGACGAAACGCTTTCCATTGCTTCGTAGGGAAAATTCCGCTATGTCATTAATTATTTTTATGATTTTTCCGAGAGACGAAACATTTTGGATCAACGAGAGGCTTACACTTGTCACCCTCTAATTGGAAGGAGTGGGCGGCATTTTGGACGAAAATGGTGAGTGGGGTTAGGTAGGATATTTTGTGCAAGTTGTTGTGGTAGATGGATAAGGTGCACTTGGCTTAAATCTAGCCCTACACTTGCACCACACTTGTCTTCATCTTGGCCATTGGTTGGCCTTCACTTGACCTATAAATACCTCTAAGTTGAGGAACTTCTTCATCCTAAATTGGTCTAAGTCTTAAAAATCCTCCCCCCCTCTTAGCTTGAGCTTTTCGTCCCTCTCCCCCCCCTCCTAGTTGAGCTTGGCCGAGAGCCACCACACCCTCCCCCTTGTGAAGCCTTGGCCGAGGGGTACCCCCCCCCCCTAGCCTAGTTGTTTTTCGTATAATACCCCTTGTTGTGGTATAGAAATACTTTCCTAGTATTGTTGTTATGTCCAAATACCTTGGCCCAAATACCTTGTAGTTTTCCCAAAGTTACACTTGTACAAACGCCCAAATACTATTATACTTCCTTTAGCCACTAAACGAAACCCCAAGGAAAACCTTCATAGTCGGTTGAAGTGTTAAGTAGAAGTTGCGTAGAACTTCTAAGGGTTGTTTGGAGCAAATCGAGCACTCTGAGTAGAGCTAAACCTTGCTCAGATCGACATATAAACTCGGATAATTTTGGGCTTACCGAGGTAAACATTCTGACCTTCTTTGTAATTGGAAATTTCATGTTGTAGGAGTATATAGTTAAAGTATACTATATATTGAATTGAATATAGTCAAGGCAATGTCTTTGACTTAAGCTCGAATAATACTTACAGAATGTCTTGCGACTTAAGCCCGAATTTAAATAAGAGAATCGAATCAGAATTACATAGATCAGACATTACAGGCTTGTGTAGTATTACCGTGAGTAGAATTGTACACGCCGGTTAGACGTGCAAACCCCGGTTGGCTTGCAGCCGCCTCGATAGAGAGGAGATTTACGCTGCATGTGGGGAGGTGCCGAATTTTCTGTAGAATATGGAACGATGAGATCTAGATGTTAATAAGCGCCTGGCCTTATAGGTTGAAGTACTACGCAGGTGCGATCTACGTGTGGCTGAGTAGGCGACGGTTTGAGGTACTGGAGCGCTTTGCTATTAGTCGATAATCGCCGCGAGGTATGTGAACCTCTTCCTATCTTTCTAGCATGATATGTGTATAACTATGTAGTACGGTAGACGCATACGTGTTAAATGTATTTGATTGGTTTAAAACATAAAGGGTTATAACGCTTTATGGGAAGTTGGTTATAACAACTTTATGTAGATAAGAAAAAGCTTTGTGATTGTAAAAGGTAAATCGATTTGACTTATAACTAACTTGATGTGTGATAATAAAGAACTTGAAGTCTTTCATTAAGAAACCCTTTTGAAAGAAGAGTAATACTTGGTTTTGAGAACTTAAGAGTTAGACTAGCTTTATGGGAAGTTAGGTATAATGTCTAAAAGAGATAAAAGAACTATTAATTGATCTCGAAGTTAAGAGACTTGATCTTATAAGATAAGAGACTTAACTTGATTAAATTGTTTTGAAAGTTGTAAGACGTGTGAAACCTCATTCGTGAGTAATGAGTACTTGGTTTTGAAAGGAATAATGTTTTACCGATTTGAAATCGAATGTGTATCGACAAACCACTACAATAAGTAATAAAGGAAAATGTATTGAATAATTAAGTATTATTAAAACCAAGAGAAACCTCCATCCGCATAAGCTAAGATGAGACAAAATGGTATTACATTTTCTAGATCATGGTCGCTTAATAATATTGATTATGAACAAGAATAACCTACTACTTTATGGCATATGTTACTCAATTGTTTTAAAAGAGATTAAGACATTGAACTATGAAACTTTTCAAAAAGAGACTTGCGTAATTAAAATTAGGCAAACTGGAACCTTAGGGAAAAGAAAGGCATTGTGTTGTCTTAAAATGGTTTAAAGCATAAGGTGTTATAACAGCTTTATGGGAAGTTGGTTATAACGACCTTATGAAAACAAAAGAAAGGTTTTATCATTGGTTTTAACGTGGTAACTTGACTTTAAAAAAGTATGGAAGTTGTTTTGGTTTACTTAAAAGATATAAGTCACTCTATTTTTATACTACTGCATCGGGTGACTTTTATATAAAAGGAATAAATCTCTTTAAAAGGAATTTAACGTGCGTAGTACTTTAGGGTTAAGACCCGGACTTTGGCATAAATGAAAGTACTTTGAGTTGTGAAACTTGCCTATGCTTGTTGTTGTGAAACTTGCCTATGCTTGTTGTTGTGAAACTTGCCTATGCTTGTTGTTGTGAAACTTGCCTATGCTTGTTGTGATAGCCTTTGTTGTGCAAAGATTGTGTTTCTATACTACCGCGTCTCTCGATGGAGGGTCGGTTGACTTGTTGAGAACTTACTTGGACGTACAGCGGACGAAGAAATTCCACCGCACGCCTCGCTGATTGTGTTACGTTTGCTAATCGCTTTGGACATACTGACACGATGCGTAGCGCACGGGTATGCTTCCATTTTGATACTGCTTTATTGTTTCCCTTTGGGCATACTGACACGATGCGTAGCGCACGGGTATGTTTCCATTTGGAATGCTGCTTTATTGTTTCCCTTTGGGGCATACTGACACGATGCGTAGCGCACGGGTATGTTTCCATTTGGAATGCTGCTTTATTGTTTCCCTGTGGGCATACTGACACGATGCGTAGCGCACGGGTATGTTTCCATTTGGAATGCTGTCTTATTGTTTCCTTTTGGACATACTGACACGATGCGTAGCGCACGGGTATGCTCCCATTTGGATTGCTGTCTTGTTGATATCATATCATAGATCGCCATGTGAGGAAGGAATTCCACGGGCACGAGTGATGATTTGGAGGGCGTGAGTCCCTGACTTTATATGACTGTTTATATGTTGTATACTGTAGTTTGGTTATCATACATGTCTCCTGCTTTATATAGACTGCTATGATTTCATTTACAGTATTTTACAGTTTCACATACTTGGTACCTGTTATCGACTCCTTCGGGCCGCTCATGGCGCAGGTAAGTACTTTGTCGTCGATCCCCGCTTAGGTCACCTTTCAACAGATTGAAGCTCCGTTCCTTCGAGGCTTATCTTTTGGTATGTGTTCCCTGAGTTGTAGGTCCTTGTACATTCAGGTATGGCGGCCCCGTCCGTCATAGTTGTTGTAAATCTTAGAGGTCAGAGTAATCTTTGTAGGTGGTTGTAAAAAGGATTAAACTGTTCAGGGTTTGTATATATTTATGCTGAAGGCAACTGTTTTGGTTGGCCTATTTATTTATTATATCTCTCATTTCATGTTCATGTTTTATTTCCGCTGATTTTCTCTGATGTTGTATCACTAGGGTGCCCGGGGTAAGGCACCGCCACGGCCCGGATCGGTCGTGACACCTATCGTAATACACCCTATGTAATTACAGCCTACCACTTCTTAAAATTCAGGCTTAAGTCGCAAGACATTGCCGTAAGTATTATTCAGGCTTAAGTCAAAAGACATTGGCGCACAACTATGTTCAGTTCTATATATAGTATACTCAACTATATACTCCTACAACATGTAATTTCCAATTACAACAGAAGGTCAATAATGTTTACCTCGATAAGCCCAAAATTATCCGAGTTTATATGTCGATCCTGAGCAAGGTTTAGCTCCTACTCCGTGCGCTCCAACCGCTCCAACCAACCCTTAGAAGTTCTAACCAACTTCTACTTAACACTTCAACCGACTATGAAGGTTTTTCCTTAGGGTTTCGTTTTTGTGACTGAGGGAAGTATAATAGTATTTTCTGGGCTTTTGTATAAAAAGGGTACTTTGGAAAGTACTACAAGGTATATGGGCTAAAGTATTTGGGCATTATAACAATACTAGGAGAGTATAGATATACCACAAAAATGGGTATTATACGAAAACAACTAGGCTAGTGGTACCTCTGGCCAGTGGCACCACAAAGGCAAAGTGGGGTTCGCCGAGGGCCTTCAAGAGGGGAGAGGGGTAGTGTTTGGACGAGAACAAGGTTGAGGGAGAGGAGGGATTTTGAGACTTAGATAGATTGCTCAAGTTTGGATGAAATAACTCTTCAACTTAGAGGTATTTATAGGTCAAGGAATGGCCAACCAATGGCCAAGATCCATCCAAGTGTTAGGCAAGTGTAAGGCCAACATCAAGCCAAGTGCACCTTATCCATCTACCACCAAAATATCCTACCTAACCCTTGACCAAGAATCAACACAAAAACGTGCCATTGATGCCTTTGCCGTCCCACTTCACGCCCAATGAGGGTGACACACGCCACCCTCCCGCTGGTCCAAAATGTTCCGCCTCCGGAAAAATCCGCAAAAATTATTAATGACATAGCCGGAATTTTCCCTACGAAAGTCGTGGAAACGCTTAGCCGAAAAACGACTTTTCGCACTTGTGCACAAATTCGAACCTATGCCTACTTTAAGGCTCAAATTGTATACGCACGCCTCACGCATACCGGAAATACGGGTATAACATTCTCCTCCTTAGAAACATTCGTCCCGAATGTTCCATCTCAAGACGATAACGATAAAGTTCTTCTAACAAGTTGCCAACGCCACAACCGCCACGAAATAACACACGACGCAAATACTTATATCCAAGTCCACGAGGAAACACCTCTAACATCACAAACTCTTGTCACTTTGCCGCGAGGTTCTAGTGTCACCCGCGACCCAACAAATGGTACCGATCGCATGCGATCCCTGAGGTCTAAAATATACATCCTCCGCACCTTCTCCCTTTACAAGAGATGATCATATCTATGCTCGCAATACATGCTCGCCTCTACCCTTACTCGTCGTACTCTTCTCGAACACTTGAACTCTTCTAGTATAATGCATCACACTTCCGTCAACGCTTGTTTTTCCAACCCTTGAGTTACTACCTCCAAACTTGGTCATCTTACTAACCTCGATTTCTAAGGCCATTCTCGCCTTCAGAACTGATTCGTCGAACGTATCCACGAACTCATCCGATGGTCATCTAAACTGGGCCTAGCACCCTCGTGACTCGCCACCGGGCTGACCACCCGCAGCTGACCCCACCTCGAACAGCCGGGTTGGCCCGCAACATGGCCCCAACCCGACCCATCTGTCGCGCCAACTCTTCGCTTCTCGACACGGAACAATCTTGCTAAATCACATCATGAAAGATACCACTTTCATTTACCCAACCTGTGGACTTATCACACAATACATTCTAGGCATAAAATGCACTCGACAAGGATCACTCGCAAAATCTTGTACTCAAGACGGCCTTACATCTAAGGTCTCAATCGTAATATTCTAAGGTTCATCATTTTCTCACCCTGTGCTTACCCTTTTTCACCAACTGTGTTCCTAAATCACATTTTAGCACAAAGCTATCCGAACATAACACTTAACACATTAACATAACATCAAAACATACAAGCCTCTGAGGGTTAAGGATATACCAAGCTACCGCTCCACTCTAATCATAAGCTCACTGCAGGCGCATAGTCAGAAGGCGATGAACCCGCCATCGATCCGTAGGCCGAGTCATTCTGCTTGCATCCTTCCTACTAGGAGTTTCGTCATATGGCCCTCGACGGCCGCAGAAAAACAAGCACGAAAAAGACGACATTCCCGGATGACGCTCGCCACATCGTGCACACCGAGGAAAACTCAACCCGATCGCTAGAACCCATGTATATCTGCGGAACTAAGCCCCGAGCTCGACCGGCTCGAATACCGAACGCCCCGACGATCGTGGGGACCACTCAGATCTTGGTGGAGGTACATAACTAGATCACCGAGGCGGTCCGCCTCGAAAGTTACCAAAGGACCTCGCTGCTCGCCCTCTTCGCCGATCTCGGCCATTCCGCCGACCTCTCCGTGCCTCACATACTAGTGCATGAGCTTGCATGCGGCAATGTCCATGCCCTACCAAGAGCTACACCCGCATAAGCCTCGCCAAGTAATCATCCAGCCGGTGACGTAGAGGTGTACTCGTCATCCATATCGGCTACTACCATGGGAACATACCGAGCTAATGAGTCGAACTCCACATCAGATTTCTAACCGCCCGCCCGCCCCGCCTCAACGTCAAAAACTGCCGCCCGAGCCTCCTCATTTGTGGGGCAAGAAATGTGCAAGAAAGCCTCGAGAACTCGCCCCATACGGCCGAAGTGCATGCTCTTCCCGACAACTCCCACGAATCAAACTACCAATCGCAAAGATCACGCAAATGACGCGAACCCAATACCACCGACTCGCTCAAACTCGATCACTCATGATCCGTCAGAGTCGCTTGATAAACTCCCGAGGGTCATCCTCGCCTCGATCCATGTAACATCGCGGCTACAACTCGAAAGTCCCGTAGCCTCAAATCGCTCGGGGTGAACTACGGTGCTATTGGGCCGGAATCACGTGATCCAAATTTATCTCATATCTGCCACGACTCGCCAAGAATCGCCATCTCCTTGTACCCCATCTCATCTCGCTCCAGCCGGGACCAGAGGCTCAGTATCAGAGTCTCAGCAGCCACCGCCGCGCTCTAAACTCGCTGGCCGGGCGGGCGTGAAACTCGCTGCCGGAAGCACTGCTCAGAATCGACCGCTCGCGCTCGCATTCCTCTCAGATCTCACTAACAGCTCCTTCGATCGCTTTGCCCATTCGGGCTCGTTGCCTTACGCGAGGCATAATCGTAAAGGAAAGGAATACGTCGGAGGGGTCCAACTTATCAAACCTCAGGGCACGATCTCGTAATGAGAAGAATGGAAACTAATCCTAAATGTCCTATAGCCTCCTCGATTATAGATGGTGCACAACACACCGATAATCAAGACTCTACTAGACACGGTCGTAGACACTTTCCGAGGACTAATCGCTCGATACCACTTTTGTCACGACCAACCGGGCGGATCGTGCCTTACCACTGCACCCTAGTGATACAACATCGAGAAAATCAGGAAATAAAAACATGAACATGAATTAAGAGACAAGATAAATAAACAAAGCCAACCAAAACAGCTTGCCTTCATCATATATACATAAATACCCGAACAGCTTATCCTTTTTACAAACCCCGCCACAACAAAGCATGCACTCTAAGATTTTTACAATAGCTATGACGGACAGGCCCCGCCATACCCTCAATGTATAAGAATCTCCATGCACTCGTGGTAACATACCAAAAGATAAGCCTCCAAGAAATGGGCTTCGACACGCTGAATCGTGATCCTATGAGCGAGATCCACAACCGATGTACTTCCACTGCGGCATGAACGCACTTCAAGCGAGGTCAAGATAACAGTACTAAGTATGTGAAATCAGAAAAGATCAGAATGAAATCATAATAGTCTATATAAAGCGTGAGACATGTATGATAACCGATGAAATACGTGTCCTCGCCATCTCGCGACTCGATGTAATCGGATGAAATACGTGTCCTCGCCCATCTCGGGACTCGTAAAAATCGATGGAATACGTGTCCCGCCATCTCGTGGGACTCGGTGTATAATCGATGGAATACGTGTCCCGCCATCTCGTGGGACTTGTATAATCAAATGGAATACGTGTCCTCGCCATCTCGTGACTCGGTGTATAATAAAATAAAATACGTGTCCTCGCCATCTCGTGGGACTCGTGTAGAATCGTTCATAACAAATCAACCGGCCCTCCATCGAGAGACGCGGGGTACAGAAATACAACAAAGGCTATCACAACAAGCATAGGCAAGTTTCACAACAACAAGTATAGGCAAGCTTCACGACAACAAGCATAGGCAAGTTATACACAACTCAAAGTACTTTCATTTTATGCCAAAGTCCGGGTTTTAACCCTAAGGTACTACGTACGTTAAATTACTTTTAAAGATCCATTTCTTTTACAAAGGTCACCCGATACCCGTAGTATAAAAATAGAGTGACTAACATCGTTAAGTAAACCAAAATGCTTTCCTTTGTAAAATCAAGTAACTACCTTATTTTCCAAACGTTCAAGTTTGCCTAATTTCAAATGCTCAAGTTTCTCATTTTAGAAAAGGTTTCGTAGTTCATAGTTTTAACTTTAAACATAATTCTCCTTTAAACGCTTTGAGAAACATATGCCTTATGTTGAGTAGGTTATTCTTGTTTATAAACAATCTTATTAAGCGTCATGATCTAGGAAATGTAATATCATTTTGTCTCATCTTAGCTTCTATGCATGGAGGTTTCTACCGGTTTTAATAATACTTCATTAGTCTTTACATTTCCTTTATTAACGCTGCAGTTGGTTTGTCGATACTTATTCTGATTTCCGAAATCAGTAAAACATTATTCCTTTTAAAAACCAAGTACTCATTACTCATGAATGAGGTTTCACCCAAAATTCATACATTTAAGTCAAGTCTCTTATCTTCTAAAAATCGGTAAACCATTCTCTTTATCTCTCTTAAGACGTTATACCTAACTTCCCATAAAGCTAGTATAACTCTTATGTTTTCAAAGCCAAGTATTACTCTTCTTTCAAAAGGTCTTTTGAAACACTTCAAGTTCTTTATTACTACACATCAAATCCGTTATAAGTCAAATCAGTTACCCTTTGAAACCACAAAGCATTTTCTTACCTACATAAAGCTGTTATAACCAACTTCCCATAAAACCGTTATAACACTTTATGTTTCAAACCAATCAAATACATTAAACACATGACGTCACCGTACTACATAGTTATACACATATCATGCTAGAACAGATAGGAAGAGGTTCACATACCTCGCGACGACATCGACTAATAGCAAAGCGCCCAAGTACCTCAAACCGCTTGGCTACACCTTAAGCCAAGTACCACGCCACATGTAGTATTTCAACCTATAGAGGCCACAAGGCGCCTATTAACATCTTAGATCTCAATGTAGAATATCTTATAGAAAATTCGCAAAGACCTCCCCGCAACAAACAGAAATCTCCTCCTCTATCGAGGCCGGCTACCAAGCCAACCCGGGGGGGTTTGCACGGCTAACCGGACGCTGCATAATTCTACTCACGAATACTACACAAGCCTCACTGTAATACACCCTATGTAATTACTGATTCGGCCACTTCTTAAAATTCAGGCTTAAGTCGCAAGACATTGCCGTAAGTATTATTCAGGCTTAAGTCAAAAGACATTGCCGCACAACTATGTTCAGTTCTATATATAGTATACTCAACTATATACTCCTACAACATGTAATTTCCAATTACAACAGAAGGTCAAGAATGTTTACCTCGATAAGCCCAAAATTATCCGAGTTTATATGTCGATCCTGAGCAAGGTTTAGCTCCTACTCCGCGGCGCTCCAACCCGCCTCCAACCAACCCTTAGAAGTTCTAACCAACTTCTACTTAACACTTCAACCGACTATGAAGGTTTTTCCTTAGGGTTTCGTTTTTGTGACTGAGGGAAGTATAATAGTATTTTCTGGGCTTTTGTATAAAAAGGGTACTTTGGAAAGTACTACAAGGTATATGGGCTAAAGTATTTGGGCATTATAACAATACTAGAAGAGTATTTCTATACCACAAAATGGGTATTATACGAAAACAACTAGGCTAGGGGTACCTCTGCCAGTGGCACCACAAAGGCAAGGGGGTTCTGAGGGCCTTCAAGAGGGGAGAGGGTGGTGTTTGGACGAGAACAAGGTTGAGGGAGAGGGAGGGATTTTTGAGACTTAGATAGATTGCTCAAGTTTGGATGAAATAACTCTTCAACTTAGAGGGGTATTTATAAGTCAAGGAATGGCCAACCAATGGCCAAGATCCATCCAAGTGTTAGGCAAGTGTAAGGCCAAGATCAAGCCAAGTGCACCTTATCCATCTACCACCAAAATATCCTACCTAACCCTTGACCAAGAATCAACACAAAAAACGTGCCATTGATGCCTTTGTCGTCCACTTCTCACGTCCAATGTGAGGGTGACACATATCACCCTCCCGTTGGTCCAAAATATTTCGTCTCTCGGAAAAATCCGCAAAAATTATTAATGACATAGCCGGAATTTTCCTACGGCGTGGAAACGTTTCGTCGAAAAACGACTCCTTTCGGCACTTGTGCACAAATTCGAACCTATGCCTACTTTAAGGCTCAAATTGTATACGTACGCCCTCACGTACATACTCTGGAAATACGGGGTATAACAAGTAAGTCTTAACTACTAAAATGACAAAATTTATACCTTTCCAAGCCCTTAAAATTTCCAAGATCCAAAGTCGCGCCTTAGAAATTCTTAGCTCCTTTCCTTAAGTTCCAATCCACTCCAAGCACTCCTTAGAGGCCTATGAAGAACCCATCTTCAAGTTCCAACTTCAAAGTTGAAGAACTCCATTAGTTTCCGCCTTGCGACTAACGTGAAAACTCCGTTTTTCCGAAATCATTCTATTGAGATAACCTTACAACACTCTTAGGAACCTTGGTTTAAAGTCTTATGGACAAAGGAACAAAATTACAAAATTTTGTGTGAAGGGGAGGACCAAACCCGAGAGCTCTTCTAGGCTAAGCTCAATGTTCTCAAATTTTTCTAAGTGTAATGAGCTAGTCTTGCACTAGTAGTAACCTTATAAAACACAATGGAGGGTTTAGATGTCCACAAATGTGAGGTTAGGATGGGTTTCACTTGGATCAAGCCTAGGTGGACAAGTTGACTTGTCAACAATATCAAGCTTTGGAAGACTTATCTTCTACCATGGTCAATGACCATTTTACCCTTACACAATTTCGACCAAGCCATGTGGAAGGAGTGCCACGTGTCGCCCTCTCATTCGTCCATAAAATTATGTAACCCTCGTGGGTCCCACAAAACGCAAAATTCCTCGGGTGGGCCCCACGTGACCAAATCCGTAAAAAATAAATTTCCATTAGGTTAAGAGTTCCATACTCTTCAAATAATGCATTTTGAGAATCCAATTCTCAACAACGAACATTTTTCCTTTCCGACGTTCGGAACATTTTCCGTCGGAAAAACAATTCCTCCTTCGTACTAATTTCCTAGTCTTGTTTCCTTACGTACATTCTCTTTTACATGTGCTGGACTTATGGGGTGTAACAGGGCTGACCTCATCGGCCCGACTACTGGTCGAACGTATCTACGAACTCGTACGCTGGTTAACTAAACTTGGGCCTAACACCCTCGTGACCCCACCACCTGGAGGGACCACCTCGAACTGACCCCACCACATTACAGGCCGCGGGTTGACCCGCGATCGGCCCTCAACCCGACCCGCTATCGCGCAAAACTCTTGTTCCCCGATCCGGGACAATCTCCTCATCGAGTCACGAAAACCTAGTGGTCTTCTTAGCTCAACTACCCTCTTTTATATTATACCACTCAGGGACTTATCACTCAACATATCTCACGTATACTATGCACTCCGATAAGGGTCAAACATAAAAATAATCTTTTACTCACGATGGCCTCGCCTCTAAGGTCTCCACCTATAAAACTCTAAGGCTCACACTTTCCTTATCCCCAAACTTACCCTTCTAACTAACCATGATTTCTAATCACAATTAACACAATGCTATCAGAACAAAACACTTAAGATATACTCATCTTATCACACATACTAATCTCTATAGGGTTAAAGATATACATGTATCTACTGCTTCACTTCCCCTTTGTCGTTCTAATCAATCCTGCCCGGCTGGGCGCATAGCTAGGGAAGGTGACGAACTAGCCACTGATCCTGAAGGCTGAGTCTCTACATCCGCGCCACCTCTGGTCGGACAATTTCTCGCAAAATGGCCCTGCTGGCCGCAAGCATAACAAGCTGTCGAAGAAGTACGACACTCCCCACAATGACACTTACCACAACGGCCACACCGAGGTGGGGGTGGCCTCCTCTGGCTAACACCCCTTCCTCTCCGAGCCACTGAATCCGCATCGATCGGTAGGTGAGTCCTCCTACTTGCATCCTCCTACTAGGACACCCTTCGACATGGCCACGGCGGCCGCAGTAAAACAAGCACCAACAAAAGATGACATTCCCGACGACGCCTATCACATCGCGTGAACACCGGGAAAAAGCGAATCCGGTGGTGGAACCTACGTGTATCTGTGAACTAAGCCACAGGTTCTGACCAACTCCTACATACCCCGAACGTCCTGAAGTCTGTGGAGGACCACTTTGCTCTGGCGGAGGCGCATAACCAGTCTGCTACTGAGAAGGTCCGCCTCGAAAGTTACCGAAGGACCCTGCCGATCTGGCCCTCTTCTGCTGATCTTGGTTAATCCGTCGATCTCTACGTTCCTCGTGTCGCGCATAAGCTTTGTCTGCGGGCAATATCCATGCCTGACTGAAGAGCTACTTTTGTACAACCCTTTACTAGATAATTGTCTAGACCCGTGATATATCGGTGTACTCTATATTCTCTGGTTGCTAAAATCCTAGCTAGTAACAAGTCCATTCCTTTGTAATCCATATTCTCTGTTCCCGGTCGTGGAACTGAAGGCTCGTATATCATGGCCGCAGTAGGAACTGCTACCGCTGTGCTAAACTCTGCTGGGGCTGGCGACGTCGCAGAACTCCCCGAATGAAGCACCACCCCAAGTGATGATTGGGCCTGGGCCCTCGTAACCCTTTGTGCTCTACTCGCAGCTCCTACGCTTGCCCTTCGCCACGGGCGGGTTGCCTTACGCGGAGGCATAACGGTAAGGGAAAGAAATACGTTAGAGGGGTCCAACTTATAACACATCTCTAAGCACGATCTCAGAGTGAGAAGAATGGAAACCAATCCTAAATATCCTATAGCCTCCTGATTATTGGTGTGGTGCACAACACACCGATAATCAAGACTCTACTAGATATGGTCTGTAGACACTTTCCGAGGATTAACTGCTCTGATACCACTTTTGTCACGACCCGAACCCGGGCCCGTGACTGGTGTCTTACCCCGGGCACCCTAGTGATACAACATCAGAGTAATCAGCGGAATATAAAACAAGACATGAAATAACATGAAGTGTGAAACAGTTATCTGAGAAAAGTTGCCTTTCGGAATATATATATAAAAACTTTAATCCAAACAGTTACATCCCTTTGACAAACTCTGCCCACAACAGTACTACAGACCTCTAAGAATGATATAACAACAATGACGGGACAGGGCCCCTCCATACCCCTGAATGTAAGTACCTACAACGACAGGGGACTATACCCAAGATAAGCCTCCGGAGAAACGGAGCTTCCCAAACGCTGAAGTGTGACCCTATGAGCGAGGATCAACACTGGTGTACCTCTACCTGCGGCATGAACGCAGCCCCCCGAAGGAGGTCAGTACAACAGGTACCAAGTATGTGAAACTGAAAATACTGTAAAATAAAATCATAGTAGTCTATATGAAGCAGGAGACATATATGATAACCAAACTACGGTTCACAATAAATAAGCAGTCATGTCAAGTCAGGGACTCACGCCCTCAAAGTCATCACTCAAATATAACTATGGGTCTCACGCCCACAACATCAATCATGCCCGTGGAATACCTTCCTCACTGCCGGCAGTCTATGATATAAAAGCACCAAGAAATACATGAACACCGTGTCCCACCGTGTCATAATAAAACCGCACGGGTAAGTGCGAAGGCATAGCCGACTACTAAAACCTACAGTACCAACAAAGTCATAAATCAGTATCACGAGGTCTGTCTAGACCGCCATATGATCGCCGCCACTCGCGCAGATCAAATGCGCGTCTAATCCTGAACTTCCCAGCTCGCATAGGCCACACACATAGGCCCGCATGAGGTATTCCCGCAATGGGGTAGCTACTCCCGGCATCGCCTGGACTCGCGATCGCATGGCCACATAGACCGCATGGCCATAAAGACCGCACACTAACTCGAACTCGTAGCTCCGCATAGGTCCTCGGACGCGCATGAGGTATTCTCGAATCATAGTCCTGCATCGCTCGAGTATACCCGCGACGGAGGCGACTTAACCCCGTATCATGTCAAGAGGTGAGTGGTACAATACTATCATAACGGCTTATCGTTAAACAACGTAAGCACAATCAAGGGGAAACCCCTTTACACAAACATCACAAGATACTAACACACGTAGCATCCTAAACATGTTTACTTATCAAATCAACAAGAAAGTATTACAAGGCTATCACAAACCAACACAATCAAGTTATTCACACAAGGTACTTTCTACTTTATGTTAACAAGTTCGGGTTTTTATCCCCAAAGTACTTCATACATTAACTCTTTAAAAGATCTGTTTCTTTCACAAAAGTCACACAATACCCGTAGTATAAAAATAGAGTGACTATCTTTTTAAGTAAACCAAAATAGTTTCCCCTTTCTAAAGACAAGTAACAACCTTCTTTTCCAAACGTTCAAGTTTGCCTAATTTCAAATGCTTAAGTTTCTTATTTTCGAAAGGTTTCGTAGTTCATAGTCTTAATCACTTAATAATAAATTCTCTTTTAAAAACAATCTGAGAAACATATGCCTTAGGTGTGAGCAGGTTATTCCTGTTCATAACAATCTTAATAAAGCAGCCATGATCTAGGAAATGTAATATCATTTTGTCTCATCTTAGCTTCTATGCAGATGGAGGTTTCTACTGGTTTTAATAATACTTTATTAGTCAATACATTTCCTGTTATACCCCGTATTTCCAGAGTATGTACGTGAGGGCGTACGTATAATAATTTAAGCCTTAAGGATTGGCAAGGATCAAAATTTGGGCACAAGTGCCGAAAAGAATCGTTTTTCGACGAAACGTTTTACTAAACTTGCGAAGGGAAAATTCCGGCTATGTCATTTCTAATTTTTGCGGATTTTCCCGAGAGACGAAACATTTTGGACCAACGGGAGGGTTACATGTGTCACCCTCACATTGGAAGGAATTATGGGCGACATGGACGAATTGGAGGAGGGAGTTGGTAGGATATTTTGTGCAAGTTGGTGTGGTAGATGGATAAGGTACACATGGTTAAATCCTAGCCCTACACTTGCCTAACACTTGGATTGATCTTGGCCATTGGTTGGCCCTTGCTTGACCTATAAATACCCCTCTAAGTTGAAGACTTCCTTCATCCTCACTTGATATTTTCTAAGGCAAAAATCCCTCCCCCTCTTCTAAGTGTTCTCGTCCAAGAGCCTTCCTCCCCTCGAGAAGCCTTGGCAGAGGGTGCTCCCTCCTAGTAGTCGGCCGAGAATACACCCCCTTGCCTAGTTGTTTCGTATAATACCCCCCCAAAATACTCTAGCCCAAAACCTTTGTAGTATTTCCAAGTACCCTCTTTACGAAAAGCCCGGAAAATACTATTATACTTCCTTTAGCCACTAAGCGAAACCCTATGGAAAAATCTCCATAATTGGTTGGAGTACTAAGTAGAAGTTGTGTAGAACTTCTAAGGGTTTCTTGGAGCAAATTGAGCGCATGCAGTAGGAGCTAAACCTTGCTCAGGATCGACTTTAAACTTGGATAATTTTGGGCTCATCGAGGTAAATACTACTGTCCTTCTAGTGTAATTGGAAATTACATACTGTAGTTGTATAGAAATGAATATAATATTCATAGAAGAGAATTGAACTGTAATAGAAGGATATTACAGTAAAGACTTGAACTGAAATCACATCAGAAGAATATTAAGTAGAAGATTAATCTGTACTTACATAGAATTTGTATTCTGATGGTGATAACCTTTATTGGTTGAATGTTACGAGTAGCATGTACTACTTGGAAGGTGGACAAGGCTAGCCGGGTTATAGCCGTGGAGCGTTTTGCTTATAGTCGATAATCGTCGCGAGGTATGTGATTCTTCTTATACTCTTGAGCATGAAGTATTTTAAAAGAATATATATATAGTACGGTAGACGTACGTGTGGCAATGTCTTTTGACTTAAGCCTGAATACTATATATATATATATAATATGGTAGACGTACGTATGCTAACTGAATATAGTTGTACGGCAATGTCTTTTGACTTAAGCCTGAATAATAAGAACCTTGAAATATTTTAAAGGAATATATATATAGTACGATAGACGTACGTGTGTTAACTGAATGTAGTGTTACGGCAATGTCTTTTGACTTAAGCCTGAATAATAAAGAATCTTGAAGTATTTCAAAAGATTAATAAACCGTTTTGAAAGAAGAGTAATACTTGGTTTTGAAAACATAAGAGTTATACTAGCTTTATGGGAAGTTAGGTTTAACGTCTTAAGAGTGGTAAAGAGAAATGGTTACTGATTTTTAGAAGTTAAGAGACTTGATCTTAAAAGATAAGAGACTTGACTTGAATGAATTAATATGAATTTTGCGTGAAACCTCATTCGTGAGTAATGAGTACTTGGTTTTTAAAAGGAGAAATGTTTTACTGATTTCGGAAATCAGAATGAGTATCGACAAACCACTGCAGCGTTAATAAAGGGAAATGTAATGACTAATGAAGTATTATTAAAACCAGTAGAAATCTCCATCTGCATAGAAGCTAAGATGAGACAAAATGATATTACATTTTCTAGATCATGGCTGCTTTAATAAGATGGTTATAAACAAGAATAAAATTGCTCACACCTATGGCATATGTTACTCAATTGTTTTAAAAGAGATTAAGACATTGAACTATGAAACTTTCCTAAAATAAAGAGACTTGAGTAATTGAAATTAGGCAAACTGGAACTTTAGGGAAAAGAAAGGCATTGTTTTGTCTTAAATTGGTTTAAAACATAAAGTGTTATAACAGCTTTATGGGAAGTTAGTTATAACGACTTTATGAAAACAAAAGAAGGGTTTATCATTGGTTTTAATGTGGTAACTTGACTTTAAAAAGAGAAGCGTTTTGGTCCAAAAAGAAGGCATGGTATTGCCTTAATTTGGTTTTAAAAAGGAAAGTATGGAAGTTGTTTTGGTTTACTTAAAAAGATGTAAGTCACTCTATTTTTATACTAAGGGTATCGGGTGACTTTTATAAAAGGAATGGATCTCTTAAAAGGAATTTAACGTACGTAGTACTTTAGGGTTAAAACCCGGACTTTGACATAAAATGAAAGTACCTTGAGTTGTGTATAACTTGCCTATGCTTGTTGTTGTGAAACATGCCTATGCTTGTTATGATACCCTTTGTTGTGCAAGAATTGTGTTTCTATACTACCGCGTCTCTCGGTGGAGGGCCGGTTGACTTGTTGAGAACTTACTTGGGCGTCTGCGGTGACGGAGAATTCCGCAGTGCGCTCCTGTTAATAGTGTTATTCCATGGACTAGCTCTCCATGAGGTTTCTTACTGTTCGGCCTTGGTACCTGGTGGTCGGCTTTCGTACTTGCCCCGTCTCGTGGTTGATTCGGCCTTGGTACCTGGTAGTTAGCCCTCGCACTTGCCCCGTTCAGTGTAGTGACGAAGTCTCGTGATCTGACGCTTGGTACACAGTAGTTAGCCCTCGTACTTGCCGGTCACTACGTGGCGACCTTGGTATCCGTAGTCGGCTTCGACTTGCCCATGTCGACCGTGGTTTGGTTGTATTGTATTGTTAGTACGACTTTGGCATCAGGTAGGACTTGGTGTTCAGGTGTACTTCTTGGTGTTATCATATCATAGACTGCCGGCAGTGAGGAAGGTATTCCACGGGCATGATTGATGTTGTGGGCGTGAGACCCAATATTTATATTTGAGTAATGACTTGGAGGGCGTGAGTCTCTGACTTGATATAACTGTTATATGTGTGTACTGTAGTTTGGTTATCATACATGTCTCCTGCTTTATATAGACTATTATGATTTCATTTACAGTATTCTGATTTCACATACTTGGTACTGTTAGATCGACCTCCTTCGGGGGGCTGCGTTCATGCCGCAGGTAGAGGTACATCGGCTGTCGATCCCCGCTTTTAGGATCACATTTCAGCGTGTTGGGAAGCTCCGTTCCTTCGGAGGCTTATCTTTGGTATGTTACCCTGAGTCTGTAGGTTCTTGTACATTCAGGGGTATGGCGGGGCCCTGTCCCGTCATAGTTGTTGTAAAAATCTTAGAGGTCTGTAGCACTGTTGTGGGCAGGGTTGTAAGGATTGTAACTGTTCAAAGGTCGATATATATATAAATGCTGAAAGGCAACCGTTTTGGTTGGCCTATTTTCTTTCATCTTGATCTATATCTATTTATATGTTTAAGTTTTCATTTCCGCTGGTTTTTCTCTGATGTTGTATCACTAGGGTGCCCGGGGTAAGGCACGATCCACGTCCGGTTCGGTCGTGACAAAAGTGGTATCAGAGCAGTTAGTCCTCGGAAAGTGTCTACAGACCGTGTCTAGTAGAGTCTTGATTATCGATGTGTTGTGCACCACATCTATAATCAGGAGGCTATAGGACATTTAGGATTGGTTTCCCTTCTTCTCATTCTGAGATCGTGCCTTAGAGCTGTGTTGTAAGTTGGACCCCTCTGACGTATCTCGTTTTTACCAGTTATGCCTCCGCGCAAGGCAACCCGCCCGAAGGGCAAAGCGGCGAGGAGGCTGCGAGTATAGCAATGGCGATCTCAGAGACCACAAGACACGAGCCTCCAGCCGCGATGCAGGCGAGGTATGGGTTACAAGGAGTGGGCCCGATTAATGGCGAGTTGTGGCTAGACTTGAGGATAGTGGGCCGGCGGTTCGAAGCACCATGGTTCACCTAGATCGAGATAGTTTGAGGCTACGGGATTTTACGAGTTGTAGGCGCGAGTTTTATGGGTCGAGGCACGAGGATGATCCGCAGGAGTTCATCCGGCGATTCTGTGGATCGTAGAGTGATCAAGGCATCGGAGACCGAGTCGGTGGTCCTAGGTTCGCATCGGTGCGTGATACCGCTGATCGGCCGTTTGATTCGTGGGAGCTGTCGGGAGAGAATGCACTTCCACTGTATGGACGCGAGTTCTCGAGGCATTTCTTGCACATTTCTTGCCTCGCAGATGAGGAGGGCTCGGCCGACAGATTTTTGGTGTTGGCGTAAGCAGGCGACGGTTCGGGAGTACAATGTGGAGTTCGACTCATTGGCTCGTCACGTCCGCGTTAGTAGCTAGTATGGAGGATCGAGTGCACCGATATGTTACAGGCTCGATGATTACCTAGCGAGAAGTTGTTGGTGTAGCTCTTCACCGGGACATGGACATTGCCCGCACGCAGCTTATGCACTTGGATGTGAGGCGGAGAAATCGACGGAATGACCAAGATCGCAGAAGAGGGCGAGCAGCAGGTCCTTTGGTGACTTTCGAGGCGGACCGCCTCGAGCGAACTAGTTATGTACCTCCGCCCGATGCAGTGGTCCTCCACGCCGGGACCCGGGATATTCAGGAGCGGTCGTGGCTCCTGTGTTTCAGATTTTCGAGAGTAAGTGCTCGCGGATGAGGTCGCCTTGTCTCGGTGTGGCCGTTGTGGAAAATCGCATAAGGAGAGTGTCGTACTAACTTGGGAGATTGTTATTCTTGCGGCCAACAGGGCCATCCGCGAGATCGTCCGACTGGGGTAGCGCCGGTAGGATAGCACAGGCTACGGGATCAGTTGCGGGTTCTTCACCTTCCATAGCTAGGCAGGATGTTTATACACCGGCAGGTCACGACAGAGGTCGCGGTGGAAGTTCCCAGTTTTAGCGGTCCTTTGAACCGCCTATTTTCAGGTATATCCTTAAACCTCTAGAGATTTGTATGTATTGATGTTATGATGAGGTGATTAGTGTTATGTTCGGATAGCTTTGTGCTAAAATGTGATTTCAAAACCTGGTTAGTGAGAAAGGGTAAGCCTGGGGTGAGATAATGATGAACCTTAGAATATTACAGTTGAGACCTTAGATGTAAGGCCGTCTTGAGTACAAGACTTTGCGGGTGATCTTTGTCATAATGTATAAGTATACGTGGAGTAATTGTGGGAAAATTCCTTGGGTAGTGTAAAATGGAAGTGGTAGCATTCATGACCTGTATAGGTAAGATTGTTCCGGATCGGGAAATAAGAGCTTGATGCGTTAAGTGGGTCGGGTTGGGGCCATGTTGCGGGCCAACCCGCGGCCTGTTTCGAGGTGGGGTCAACTCTGGGTGGTCCCGCCAGGTGGTAGGGTCACGAGGGTGCTAGGCCCAAGTGTAGATGACCATCGTATGAGTTCGTGGATGCGTTCGACCAAAATCGGTTCGTGAAGGTCGGGAATGGCCTTAGAGGAAAGTGAAGCTAGTAAGATGACCAAGTTTGGAGGTGGTGACTCCAAAGTTTTGGGAACTGAAGCGATGACTGAAGTGTGGTACGTATACTAGAAGAGTTCAAGTGTTCGAGAAGGGCACGATGAGTAAGGAAGGAAGAGAACGTGTGTTATTTCGTGGCCAGGTGTGGCGTTGGCAACTTTATTAGAGGAACTTTATCGTTATCCGTCTTAAGAAGGAACATTCGGGACGAATGTTTCTAAGGAGGGGAGAATGTTATACCCCGTATTTCCAAAGTATGTACGTGAGGGCGTACGTATAATAATTTAAGCCTTAAGGATTCACAAGGATCGAAATTTGGGCACAAGTGCCGAAAAGAATCGTTTTTCGATGAAACGTTTTACTAAACTTGCGAAGGGAAAATTCCGGCTATGTCATTTCTAATTTTTGCGGATTTTTTTGATAGACGAAACATTTTGGACCAACGGGAGGGTGATATGTGTCACCCTCACATTGGAAGGAATTGTGGGCGGCATGGACGAATTGGAGGAGGGAGTTGGTAGGATATTTTGTGCAAGTTGGTGTGGTAGATGGATAAGGTACACATGGTTAAATCCTAGCCCTACACTTGCCTAACACTTGGATTGATCTTGGCCATTGGTTGGCCCTTACTTGACCTATAAATACCCCTCTAAGTTGAAGACTTCCTTCATCCTCACTTGATATTTTCTAAGGCAAAAATCCCTCCCCCTCTTCTAAGTGTTCTCGTCCAAGAGCCTTCCCCCTCCCCCCCCCCCCCCTTGAGAAGCCTTGGCCGAGAGGGTGCTCCCCACAGTAGTCACGAGAATACACCCCCCCTTGCCTAGTTGTTTCGTATAATACCCCCCTTTGTGGTATAGAAATACTCCTCCAAGTATTGTTATAATGCCAAAATACTCTAGCCCAAAACCTTTGTAGTATTTCCAAGTACCCTCTTTACGAAAAGCCCGGAAAATACTATTATACTTCCTTTAGCCACTAAACGAAACCCTATGGAAAAATCTCCATAATTGGTTGGAGTACTAAGTAGAAGTTGTGTAGAACTTCTAAGGGTTTCTTGGAGCAAATTGGAGCGCACGGAGTAGGAGCTAAACCTTGCTCAGGATCGACTTTAAACTTGGATAATTTTGGGCTCATCGAGGTAAATACTACTGTCCTTCTAGTGTAATTGGAAATTACATACTGTAGTTGTATAGAAATGAATATAAGATTCATAGAAGAGAATTGAACTGTAATAGAAGGATATTACAGTAAAGACTTGAACTGAAATCACATCAGAAGAATATTAAGTAGAAGATTAATCTGTACTTACATAGGACTGTATTTACAGTAGACTGATAACCTTTATTGGTTGAATGTTCTGCGAGTAGCATGTACTACTTGGAAGGTGGACAAGGCTAGCCGGGTTATAGCCGTGGAGCGTTTTGCTTATAGTCGATAATCGTCGCGAGGTATGTGATTCTTCCTATACTCTTGAGCATGAAGTATTTTAAAAGAATATATATATAGTACGGTGAGCGACGTGTGGCAATGTCTTTTGACTTAAGCCTGAATAATATATATATATATAGTATGGTAGACGTACGTATGCTAACTGAATATAGTTGTACGGCAATGTCTTTTGACTTAAGCCTGAATAATAAGAACCTTGAAATATTTTAAAGGAATATATATATAGTACGGTAGACGTACGCGTGTTAACTGAATGTAGTGTTACGGCAATGTCTTTTGACTTAAGCCTGAATAATAAAGAATCTTGAAGTATTTCAAAAGATTAATAAACCGTTTTGAAAGAAGAGTAATACTTGGTTTTGAAAACATAAGAGTTATACTAGCTTTATGGGAAGTTAGGTATAACGTCTTAAGAGTGGTAAAAAGAAATGGTTTACTGATTTTTAGAAGTTAAGAGACTTGATCTTAAAAGATAAGAGACTTGACTTGAATGAATTAATATGAATTTTGCGTGAAACCTCATTCGTGAGTAATGAGTACTTGGTTTTTAAAAGGAGAAATGTTTTACTGATTTCGGAAATCAGAATGAGTATCGACAAACCACTGCAGCGTTAATAAAGGGAAATGTAATGACTAATGAAGTATTATTAAAACCAGTAGAAATCTCCATCTGCATAGAAGCTAAGATGAGATAAAATGATATTACATTTTCTAGATCATGGCTGCTTTAATAAGATGGTTATAAACAAGAATAAAACTGCTCACACCTATGGCATATGTTACTCAATTGTTTTAAAAGAGATTAAGACATTGAACTATGAAACTTTCCTAAAATAAAGAGACTTGAGTAATTGAAATTAGGCAAACTGGAACTTTAGGGAAAAGAAAGGCATTGTTTTGTCTTAAATTGGTTTAAAACATAAAGTGTTATAACAGCTTTATGGGAAGTTAGTTATAACGACTTTATGAAAACAAAAGAAGGGTTTTATCATTGGTTTTAATATGGTAACTTGACTTTAAAAAGAGAAGCGTTTTGGTCCAAAAAGAAGGCATGGTATTACCTTAATTTGGTTTTAAAAAGGAAAGTATGGAAGTTGTTTTGGTTTACTTAAAAAGATGTAAGTCACTCTATTTTTATACTAAGGGTATCGGGTGACTTTTATAAAAGGAATGGATCTCTTAAAAGGAATTTAACGTACGTAGCACTTTAGGGTTAAAACCCGGACTTTGACATAAAATGAAAGTACCTTGAGTTGTGTATAACTTGCCTATGCTTGTTGTTGTGAAACTTGCCTATGCTTGTTGTGATAGCCTTTGTTGTGCAAGAATTGTGTTTCTATACTACCGCGTCTCTCGGTGGAGGGCCGGTTGACTTGTTGAGAACTTAATTGGACGTACCGGCAGTGACGGAGAATTCCGCACGCCTCGCTGATAGTGTTATTCCATGGACTAGCTCTCCACGAGGTTTCTTCTTGTTCGGCCTTGGTACACGGTGGTCGGCTTTGCTTGCCGCCTCGTGGTGATTCGGCCTTGGTACACGGTAGTTAGCCCTCGACTTGCCCCGTTCGGTGTAGTGACGAAGTCTCGTGATCTGACCTTGGTACCGGTAGTTAGCCCTCGTACTTGCCCGGCCACCACGTGGCGGCCTTGGTATCCGTAGTCGGCCGTACTTGCCGTGTCACCGTGGTTTGGTTGTATTGTATTGTTAGTACGGCTTTGGCATCCGGTAGGACTTGGTGTTCAAGTGTACTTCGGTGTTATCATATCATGATCGCGGTGAGGAAGGTATTCCACGCATGATTGATGTTGTGGGCGTGAGACCCAATATTTATATTTGAGTAATGACTTGGAGGCGTGAGTCCCGACTTGATATAATCATTATATGTGTATCGTAGTTTGGTTATCATACATGTCTCTGCTTTATATAGACTATTATGATTTCATTTACGATTTACGCTTTCACATACTGTACTGTTGTCTTGACCTCCTTCTGGCTGCGTTCATGCCGCAGTAGAGGTACGTCATTTGCCGATCCCCGCTTTTAGGATCACATTTCAGCGTGTTGGGAAGCTCGGTTCCTTCGGAGGCTTATCTTTGGTATGTTACCCTGAGTCTGTAGGTTCTTGTACATTCAGGGGTATGGCGGGGCCCTGTCCCGTCATAGTTGTTGTATAAATCTTAGAGGTCTGTAGCACTGTTGTGGGCAGGGTTGTAAGGATTGTAACTGTTCAAAGGTCGATATATATATAAATGCTGAAAGGCAACCGTTTTGGTTGGCCTATTTTCTTTCATCTTGATCTATATCTATTTATATGTTTAAGTTTTCATTTCCGCTGGTTTTTCTCTGATGTTGTATCACTAGGGTGCCCGGGGTAAGGCACCAGTCACGGGCCCGGGTTCGGGTCGTGACATTTCCCTTTATTAGCGCTGCTGTGGTTTTTTCGATACTTATTCTCATTTCCGAAATCAATATAAGGCGTTCATAAACAATTAAGTAAACCGTTCCTTTTATCTTTCTTAAGTCGTTATACCTAACTTCCCATAAAGCTAGTATAACTCCTTAAGCTTTTAAACCAAGTATTACTCTTCTTTCAAAAACGATTCTTAATTCTTTTGAAATACTTCAAGATTCTTATTATTTAAAACTCAAGTCAAAAGACATCGGAGTAAAACCACGTTCAGTTAACACACGTACGTCTACCGTACTATATATATATTCTTTTAAAATATCATGCTCAAGAGGATAGGAAGAATCACATACCTTGCGACGATTATCGACAATTAGCAAAACGCTCCACGGCTATAACCCGGCTAGCCTTGTCCACCATTCAAGTAGAACATGCTACTCGCAGAACATTCAACCTATAAAGGTCATATACGTCTATCAACGCCTAGACTACTATGTATAATATTCTAAGCAGGGGGTTCTCTATTCTACGGAAAATCGGGCAGCACTTCCCTACTAGTTAAACTACACAAGTCTACTGTAAATACAGTCCTATGTAAGTACAGTTTAATCTTCTTCTTTAATATTCTTCTGATGTGATTTCAGTTCAATTCTCTTCTGTAATATCCTTCTATTACAGTTTAATTCTCTTCTGTAATATCCTTCTATGTATCTTATATAAACTTCTATACCACTACAGTATGTAATCTCCAATTACACTAGAAGGATAGGATTATTTACCTCGATAAGACCAAAATTATCCAAGTTTAAATGTCGATCCTGAGCAAGGTTTAGCTCCTACTCCGGGCGCTCCAACCCGCTCCAAACAACCCTTAGAAGTTCTACGCAACTTCTTCTTAATACTTCAACCCATTTGAAGATTTTTCTTAGGGTTTCGTTTTGTGACTGAAGGGAAGTATAATAGTATTTCTGGGCTTTTAGTATAGGGGTAACCTTGGAATACTACAAGGTATTTGGTCCAAGGTATTTTGGAATAGTAACAATACTTGGAGAATACTTTTCTACCAAGGGGGGGTGTATTTGGACGAGAGCAACTCAAGGTAGGGGGGGTACTTTCGGCCAAGGGCCTTCTCAAGGGGGAGGGGTGCTCTTGGACGAGAGCTATACTAAGGGGGGAGAGGGATTTCAAGACTTGGGAATTATTTTGTGGATGAAGAAGTCTTCAACTAAGGGGGGTATTTATAGGGAAGTCAATGGCCAAGATTAAGACAAGTGGGGGGGCAAGTGGAGGGTGAGGATTTGGGCAAGTGTACCTTATCCATCTACCACACAAAATATCACAAATATCCTACCAACTCCTTGACCAAAGTCTTAGCACAAAAAACGTGCCAACACAAGCCCTTTGTCGTCCACTTTGAGGGTGACACATGTCACCCTCCCGTTGGTCCAAAATATTTCATCTCTCGGAAAAATCCACAAAAATAATTAATGTTGCAACCGTAATTTTCCCTTCGCAAAGTTTGGAAAATGTTTCGTCGGAAAACAATTCTTTTCGGTAGTTGTGCACAAATTTCGTCCTTAATGCCTACTTAAGGCTTAAACTTTTATACGTACGCCCTCACGTACATACTCTGGAAATACGGGGTATAACAAGGAATTCCACGGGTATGATTGATATTGTGGGCGTGAGACCCATGGTTATATTCAAGTGTTGACTTTGAGGGCGTGAGTCCCTAACTTGACATGACTGCTTATATGTTGTGTAATGTAGTTTGGTTATCATACATGTCTCCTGTTTTATATAGACTTTTATGATTTCATTACAGTATTTTCAGTTTCACATACTTGGTACCTGTTGTCGACCTCGCCGGGGAATGCGTTCATGCGCGGTAGAGTACACGATTGTTGATCCTCGCTCATAGGATCACGGTTCTGCGTATTGGGAAGCTCCGTTTCTCCGGAGGCTTATCTTTTGGTATGATTTCCTGAGATAGTAGGTTCTTGTACATTCTGGGGTATGGCGGGGCCCTGTCCCGTCGTAGTTGTTATAAAAACTCTTAGAGGTTTGTAGTACTGTTGTGAGTTGGGCTTGTAAATGATAACTGTTCGGGTTTTTTTTTATATCTGCAGAAAGGTGACCGTTTTGGTTAGCCTATTTCTTATTTCATATTGTTTCATGTCTTTAAGTTTTTATTTCCACTGGTTTTTCTCTGATGTGTTATCACTAGGGTGCCCGGGGTAAGGCACCAGTCGTGGGCCCGAGGTCGGATCGTGACACTTACCCCGGGCACCCTTGTGATACTACATCAGAGAAAAACCAGCGGAAATAAACTCATAGACATGGAACAGTATAAAATAAGAAACAGGCTAACCAAAACGGCCACCTTCTGCATATATAACAAACCTGAATAGTTAAATCCTTTACAAGCCCAACTCACAAATGTAACTGCACTTCTAAGAATTTTATATAACAACTATGACGGGACAGGGCCCCGCCATACCCCTGAATGTACAAGTACCTACAATGACAGGGAACCATACCAAAAGATAAGCCTCCGGAGAAACGGAGCTTCCCAATACGCAGAACCGTGATCCTATGAGTGAGGATCAACAACCGGTGTACCTCATGCCGCGTTTAACGCAGACCAAGCGAGGAGGCACATGGACTAAGTATGTGGCATCTTGTAATGAAATCACATTTCATCCTTTTAAAAGACCATTTTACAATAAATAAACAGCTATGTCAAGTCAGGGACACATGCCCTCAAAATCATCACTCACATATAACTATGGGTCTCACGCCCACAATATCAATTATGCCCGTGGAACTCCTTTCTCACTGCCGGCAGTACATGATGTAAAACAACACCCCTATGTGTACCTGAACACTAGATCCTGCCTGCGTCATAAAACCGATCGGGCCAAGTAGAATAGCCAACTACCAGATCCAATTCTGCGTCATAAAACTTTACGGGCCAAATGCGGAAGCGGCGACCAGATCCAATCCTGCGTCACGCAACTGACCGGGGCAAGTATCTTAAGCCAACGTACTAGTGTCTGCCGTCTCACGAGATATGACTGGGGCAAGTATCTTAAGCTATCTACCAGTGCCTGCCGATACACGAGAAATGACCAGGACAAGTATCTAAAGTGTGCCTGTAACACATGTACAAATCAAGCCTGTGACCACTCATCACTGCGTCAAGCTTCATGGATTAGCGGTCCATGGACTAATAACATAACCCGGGAATCTAACCCGCACCATGGCCACATGCCCCCGGCATCTTACATCGGTGAAAGTATTTCCATGGAACAATCCGAGTGGACGCATACCCTTGGACCATCCAACGTGTCAGTATGCCCAAAGGAACAATATAGTGGAAGCATACCCATGGGCCACCCAACGTGTCAGTATGTCCAAGGAACTAACAAGATAACACTCATAGTGGAAGCATACCCGTGGACCATCCAACAGCGTCGGTATGTCCAAACAAACAACCAGATAACCGACCCTCCATCGAGAGACGCGGTAGCATAGAAATACAACACTTGCACAACAAAGGCTATCACAACAAGCATAGGCAAGTTCAACGTACTTTTAGACTTTTATTAACATGTAAACTGATTCACCAATTTTATCAACTCCAAGTACTTTCATTTTATGCCAACAATCCGGGTTTTAACTCCAAAGTACTACATACTTTCATTCTTTCAAAAAGACCTCTTTTTACGTAAAAGCCACACGATACTAATACTCGTAGTATCAAAACACGTTTTCTTTTCAAACCAAATTACTACACCTTCAGAAAATCCTTACAAGGCCTTTAAAATCAAGTACTCTATACTTTTTAAACCAAGTGTTTTACACTCTTAAAATAACATCAAGTATACTTTTAAAACCCAAGTAACTCACTCTTTTCAAAACAAGTAACCTATACTTTTAAATCAAGTTACTTCTCCTTTTCCGAAATCAAGTCGTTTATAAGTCAAGTCTCTTATCTTTCAAGATCAAGTCTCTTAACTTTCTAAATCAAGTCGTTTAGCTTTCAAAATCAAATCTTTCTTTTATCTTCATAAAGTCGTTATAACTAACTTCCCATAAAACCATTATAACACTTTATGTTTTAAACAAACAAAATTCATTTCACACACGTACGTCTACCGTACTATATAGTTCACAACAATCATGTTCAAGAGTATATGAAGAATCACATACCTCTTCGGCTTAATCCACTAGCCAAGCCGAGTATGCCGCACGTAGAATATCCACATATAACAACCATAACACATCTATCAACTTCTAGATCTCTTCGTAGAATATTTCTAAGTAAAACGTCTCTTATTCTACGGAAAATCGGGCAGCACTTCCCCTGTAACTACGTTCTTTCCACCTTTTTCAAGGCCCGATATCAATAGTCAACATGTCACATTTAAGGCGCAATAATACAACAATTCAAAGGGGATTACACGCATAATTGGACGTGTAAAATTCTGCCCCACAATATACAATACAGTCCATTTCTTTTCAACCTTCTATCCACATATCATATACTCAATTATAAACTTCTACAACATGTAATCTACAATTACATTAGAAGGACAAAGATCATTACCTCGATAAGCCCAAAAATATCCAAGAACTTAAAGTCGCTCCTTAGCAAGTTTAGCTCCAAATCCTTACGTTCCAATCTGCTACACGCAACCCTTAGAAGCTCCTAACCAACTTATCTTCAAGATTCAACTCCAAAAAGTGAAGAACACTTAGGTTCCAAACATAGCAACTTTCGGCCAAGGCAAGGTTTTAGGGCTAGGGGTGTGAAATCTTGTCTAACACTTGGTTCACAATCTTCCTAACACCTTAAGGAAGAACACTTAAAAGTTTAAGAATTTTTGGACAACTCTTGGTCAAGGGGAAGGCCAATTGCCGAGAACACTCAAGGAAGAGAGGGAGTATTTGCCTTGGAAATTATTCTAAGTGTGGGATGAAGTCTTGCTACAAGGGTCTATTTATAAGCCAACCAAGGTCTAGGATCAAAGAAAGTGTGTGGATGAGATTGGGGACAAGTGTGTGTGGGTCCCACAAGCCACTTGTCCAACACATGACTTGGGACAGTTGGCTTGCCACATGTCACACCATTTCGGCCATGGGCCACATGTCCACACAAATCGGCCACAATGCCACATAAGGGGGTGACATGTGTCGCCCTCCTATTCGTCCAAAATATTTTCATCTTCCGGAAACATCCATATTGGCGAAAATCTCGAAAACAATGTGGGCCCCACAAAATCGTAAATTTTTCCCATGGGTCCCACGTGACCAATTCCGGAAAATAAAATCCATAATTCTATTATAATCCAAGAAGTCCAGATACCAAAATTGAGAATCCAATTCCCAATAATAAACCTTTTTCCTTCACGAGGCTCAGAATATTTTCCGTCGAAAATTCAAAATTTTCTTCCCTTTCGTACATAGTGTTATATTCTCATACGTACGTCCTTACATACATACTCTAGAACTACGGGGTGTAACAAAGGGTCTCAAGCCCACAAATACCAAAGAGTTCCCGTGAAATCCCCCATCACTGCCGACAGGTGTAAGTGTAAAATATAACTATGTGACGCGCCCGTGGCATCCTTCCTCACTGTCGGCGTACACAAATACCATACATATATATATTGTTACACCCCGGAATTTCAGGATATGTTTTTAAGAACGTACGTAAGAACTCAAAAATGTTAAGGTTTGAGACGAGTAAAAATTTATCGGAATTATGGAATTGTCGGAAAACGAATATTGCGACGAATGGGAGGGCGACATGTGTCACCCCCCTTAGTGGTCTTGGACAAAAATGGCATGGATAGAATGGTCATTTGACCATAATTTAAATGTCCAAGTCTTGCTAAAGCTAGAGCTTGATAAGATTGACTAAGTCAAATGCCACTTGGCTTGATCCTTGTGAAAAGCATCCTAACCACCCATTTGTTCTAATCTTGACCCTCCATCTTGTTATATATGTATACTAGTGCAAGACAAGCTTCTACACTTAGACAAATTTTACAAAAATCTTGAAGAACACAAATAGGTGCTCTCGGTTTTGCACAAGGGTTTCAAGAGAAAATTTTTGTTTGTTGTCCAATAATCTCCCCACTTTAAACCAAGGTTCCTAAGGGTATTTTAAGGGTATCTCAATAGAAAGATCCCGGAAAAATGGCGTTTTCGTATTAGTCGCAAGGCGGAAAGTTAAGGAGTTCTTCAACTTTGAAGTTGGAACTTGAAGATAAGTTCTTCATAAGCTTCTAAGGGTTGCTTGGAGTGGATTGGAACGTCGAAAAGAGGAGCTAAAGTTGCTAAGGATCGACTTTTAATCTTGGATCATATTTGGGCTAAATGAGGTATAATCTTCGTCTTACTTTTGTAATTGAAGATTCCATGTTATTATAAGTTAGAAATGATCATGTGATATGTGTTATGAAGTTTGATAAGTGTTATGGAAATTTGGAAGCTCAAATCCGAAAATGACATGTTTAGCCATTTGAAATTGAAATACAATTTGGTCGATAATTAGAATCATCGCATGTTATCTGCTTGAAGATTATAGTTGTTATAATCAATTGCGGCCTTATAACATGTTATACTAAACAACTTGGATTGAAAAGAAATTGGAAGAAGAATTGGTATTGTTGCCCTAATTGCCGAATTGACATTGTAGTTTAGACTAGTTTGTTATATATTGTGGGGCGGAATTTTACATGTCTTGATTAAGAGTGTAATCCCCTATTGTTAACTACTTTGTTGGGCCTTAAATGTGGCGTGTTTGGTTATTGAATTCGGCCTTGAAAAAGGTGGCAAAGTATGTAGAAACAAAGGAAGTGTTGTCCGATTTTCCATAGAATTTAGTGACTTTGCACTTGGAATATTCTACGTTTGAAGTAAGAAGTTAATAGACGTACTATGGTCATTATAGGTTGACATACTACGTACGGCGAATTGGACTTAGCAAGTGGATTAAACCGAAGAGGTATGTGGAACTTTCTTATCTCTTGAGCATGAATAAGTTGTAAATGTATAGTACGGTAGACGTACAAGTTTTTGATAATCTAGGTCCATTTGATATCCTTGGCTTATTTTAGAATGTCCAAGTTGATTGAGTTAGAGAATTAACTCACTTGTTTAAATATTAAGGATATCTTGGTTTTCAAAAGTTAAGAGACTTTAAGTATGTTGAAAGTATTATTGATACTTGTTTTGTTGGAAAGTTTAAGTCTCTTGGTTATAAAGAAGTATGTAAGTTGCTAATGTATAAAGCTAGTATAACGACTTTATGGGAAGTTGGTTATAATAGCTTTATGGAAAGTTAAAAAGAGTGGTTTACTCTAAGTAATTTAAGTATGTTAAATGACTTGAAATAACGAAAGGCAAATTGATTTAAAGGCATCAATTGCTTAAGGTTTTAAAAGAAAGAAGTCACTTGATTTAGAAGCCCGAAAATGTATTTTTCTAAAAAGGTGTTGTGACTTGTCTTAAAATGTAGTTATGACTTGATACTACGGTTATTAGTATCTTGGAAGTTTTATATGAAAATGAGTCATTTTAAAAGAATAGAAGTACGTAGTACTTTGGGTTAAACTCTCGGATTTATAATGACACATTAGTGCCTTAAGTAAACTAAAATGAGAGTGTATATGAATAAGGCTAATAAGAAGTTAGGGGGATTTCTTAACTTGCTTATTTATTGTATGATAAGCCGGTAGTGCTTATGTTATGTATGATAAGCCGGTAGGGCTTATGTTATGTATGATGGCCGGTTGAGATAGGGTAAGAGTATAAATGAGGGGTAAACCCCCAAGATCGTTATACCACCTTCTCCAGGGTAAGAGTATAAATGAGGGGTAAACCCCCAAGATCGTTATACCACATGCTTCAGGATAAGAGTATAAATGAGGGGTAAATCCCCAAGATCGTTATACCACCTGTTCCGTGGATTTGCTACCCACGATGCGAGGAATACCTCATGCGAGTCCTTATAGGCTTATGCGGGTGAAATAGTCCCAGGAGTAGGATTGCTTAATGATACTGCGGGCGGGTGGTCCTGCTTTGATCGCGAGCTTCCTATTTTTATGTTGTAAGTATACTTTTGATTACTCTCATTGTTAGTAAGGCAATGTGTACTGTTAATTGAGTTATCATACCTGTCTCCAGTTTTATTATAGACTTATGATTTCATTACAGTACTTTCAGTTTCACATATTTGGTACATGTTGTCGACCTTTCGGGCTGCGTTCAATGCCGCAGTAGAGTACAGTTCTTGATCCTCGCTCTTAGGATCACCGTTCATTGTTGAGAAACTCCTTTATTCCGAGGCTTATCCCCGGTATTGTCGGTTGTTGTACATTCAGGGTATGGCGGTCATCCGCCAGAGTTATTATTCTTAAGTGCAGAGTAACATTGTTGTTTGGGTTGTAAAGGAAAAAATGTCTTGTTTTATTTGCATAGTTTACGGAAGGTGGCCTTATCGGCTAGCTTTGTTGTTATTTTATGTTTAAGCATTTTATCGATTGTGTATGTTCTACCGCTATTCTCTAATGTACATCGAAAGGGTGCCTGTGTAGGCACCGATGCCCGGGTCGGGTCGTGACAAAAGTGGTATCAGAGCAGTTAGTCCTCGGAAAGTGTCTACAGACTGTGTCTAGTAGAGTCTTGATTATCGGTGTGTTGTGCACCACATCTATAATCAGGAGGCTGCAGGACATTTAGGATTGGTTTCCATTCTTCTCACTCTAAGATCGTGCGATAGAGCTGTATGATTAGGGTCGTCTCTCCCTAACAAGTTTTGATTGTTTGCAGCTACGAGAAAGGCAACAGTGACCCAGGAAAGATTATGTGGATTGCGTATCCAGGTTGGTAATGTTTGTAGTTGGTATTGTGACATACAACTATACAGATTTATGTATGAGGGTCAGACGCGTGTTGCCTAAAATGTTTTTAGATTACTAGGATTTGGTAAGGACTAAATAAATACCGGGAAGGTATGAATCAGTTTAATGAATTCTCATCAAGGTTTTACGTACTAATTTGAGATAATTAGGAAATGATGAACTGTCTGAGAAGGAAATGGACCCTTAAGAAGTTATTATTAAGGGAATTAATGGAAGACTATGTTAATAGATTGAGCTACGTAGTAGGATTTCGAGAATGGTACGGGTGAGATCCGTATGGAGTAAGTATGGTTGTTGTGGTCAAGACAACACGATTATGGTATTACGATAAGTTTTGTACCCGTTTACGGGGGGATTGATAAGGTAGGCATGGAGCATGGAAATTGCGAGCCTAAGAATGTGATAACCACCGGAACCTTAGGTATATAGGGCTTTCTCGGGTAGTAAAGAGTTAAATACGACGCCGAGTCGGGTTGGGGACCTATTAAGGGTCGCCCCATAGCTTGAAATGAAATGGGATCAGTTGGAAGTAGTCCCGCTACGTGACAGGGTCACGAGGGTGCAAGGCCCAAGTCTAGTTAATCATTTTACGGGTTCGTGGACGTGTTCCACCGGAACCAGGGTGTGAGAGCCGGAAATGGCCTTATGTTGTTTAGAATAGTAACTCCAAAGATAGGAGGCCCGAATCAGTATGAAGGCTATGTACGTACGCTAGAATAAGTTTGGAAGTACGGGAAGAGTACGACCAGTAAGAAAGAGAGCAACCAAGTGTAAAGAAATGGAGCCTGAATCCATGAGGACCTTTCGAGGTGACTACACCCGTGAGTGTTGGGTGGTAGCTGAGCGGGTAGATGATTGCCGGTAACGATACAGTCGTTGGACCCTAGCAGACCTAGCAGAGCTGTTATGACAGACTTTGAGGATATTATGAGTACGGGCTAGTTGGCCTCTTGTTATGCCAACGTTGACTGCAGAGAGAGATTGGCTCGATTCCAGTTTTCTGGTAAGCTGATTATCCAGTGTAAAGGAAGAGAAGTGGTAGTAACCAGTGAATTATCCTTCCTTCTTTGGTATCATTGTTTTTCTTTTTAAGTCTGTGTGACTTGTTCACTTGAGGTAAACTGACGCAGAAAGTAAGTAATAATTGAATTTGAAGGAATTTATGTTAAGTGCCCTCGAGGTACTTGGAGTTGGTTTGGTGGCGGTCGTACACGACCTTCCGGATAATTTCAGGAAAATGTACAAGGCAAGAATAAAATAAGTATGAGTGCTGCCGGCGGAAAGCTGAGGGCATCTTTGGTAGGTTGGGAAATCTACACGAACTTAAAGGCGGTGCGTGATGATTAGATAATTACTGGACCGCAAAAGGACCCTGTGATTAGGGTTGTGACTCCAAGGAAAGTTTAAGAAAGGGAGATAAGTTCTCTCCCCCACGTAAAAGGACAGTTTTGCGTATTATGGGGTTGCGTATACCCATGTTGTTAGACGCAGGATATGAGACTGGTAAGGTCTTCGGTATCGTCATGCCATAGGTTACAGTTGTAGATAACCGTGGGAAAAGTGTTGTGTTGGGGAAATTAAGAACGACGCATTTAATTGGTCGAGGAAGTATCGTAAAGATATAAATGCAGTTATGCGACGTATGAAACTGTACAATTATGAATCAAGATAGAAATACTTTTGCTAATAATAAGCCTAAGGTAAGGATATGGCCAGAATGATAAAGGAGAATACGACTATGGTTATGTAAGTTGCACGAGTTATGACTACCCCAGACTAGTGTAAAGACCATTAGTAAATAATGGGAAGTAAGAACATTTCGAGGAAATGTGGTAACACCTAGCTATAGGCTCTACAACTGGGAAAGGAAAATCGGGTTACTACTTTACGAGATCAAGGAAATCCCCCCCCCCCTAAATTGTGATTGACAGGAAGTCTTAGCCATGGGGCAAGAAAAGGAATCAAATCTAAGTTTAGTGACCAAGTTTGGTTGCAACAGAGAAAGGGAAACAGGAACCATAAGTGAGATTAAGGATACCCGAATATTTCGCAGGAATGACAAAGGCTTCTAGTTATTGGAAGATAAGTTGACTCGACTACAGTTCTAACTCCTCCTGAAAGACTAGAGGGTTAGGTTATTATGATAGCACGTTGGGTGTTGGGCTAGGTTGTGTGCTGACGCAACTCGATAAGGATAGAGCCTATGTTTTCCCGATAGTTAGGGAAGCAGGAAAGGAAATTACGCCACTTCCGATTTAGAGCTGGCGGCAGTTAAATCATGCCTTGAAGATTTGGGGGCATGACGTATATATAGACTTCATGTGGATATTTGTGCAGACCACAAAAGCCTCCGGTATATCTGCAGACTGAAGCAGTAGAATTTGCGACAGCGACGGTGGTTAGAGTTATTCAAGGATTGTGATATCGATATCCTATACCACCCAGGGAAAGCCAAGACAATTAAAGATACTCTTAGTCGCGGATCTAAGGGTAGTATGCCAGATGGGCAGCCAGATAGACTGGACGTGGTCCGTGAGATTCTTGCCATTCTGAGCCTAGGGGTTCGATTATTTGTTTCCAAGGTTAATGAAGTTTAGATCCGAGAGGTTGCCGAGTCTTCCGTCGTTGAGGAGGTAAAGAGGCAACAATATGAGGATCCAGTTATGATACGGTATCGAGATACGGCTCTCCGAGAAGAGAAGAGCCTGTTTGAGTAGCACCAGATGAGGTGCTGTGAGATGAGGATAGATTGTGTGTACCCGGTGCAGCAGGACTAGTCAGCAGGTTTTAGGGGAGACATACAGTGCTTATTGCTCAAATTGTCCGGGGTCGACTAAGTTGTGTCGTGACCTTAGATGTATGTATGGGTAAGATGACCGGTAAAAGGGACATAGCAGAGTTGTTGCTTAATATCCGAATTAGTAGCAGGTCATGGTTGAACACCAGAAGCCCAGTGGGCTATTACAGGCGATTTAGACCCCGACATAGACATGGGAGGTATTTAAAATGGATCTTGTTACAGGGTGGCATCGTACTCAGAGGAAGTGCGACTCCCTGGGGGCCTTGGTAAATAGGCTGACGAAACCAGCCGTGTTCTTCCGGTTAAGACCACTTACTCGGCTGAGGTTCGTGCTAGCTTTTATAGCAGGGGGATTGTGAGGCTGCACGGGGTTCCTATGTTTATGATGTTAGACAGATGAGCTCGATTACAGATAACTTCTGGAGGTTTTTTTTTAGAAGGGTTTTAGGGACACAGGTGAGTCTCAGTGTTACATTACACCCTCAGACCGACGGACAGGAAGAGCGTACTATCCAGGCACTTGAGGATAGGTTGCGGGCCTGTGTTCTTGATTTCGTAAATGGCGGGAGGTTAATTGCCTCTTGTTGTGTTGCGTACGATAACAGATACCCTTCCAGTATTCAGATGGCCCTGTATGAGGCCTTGTATGTAAGAAAGTGTAGATCGCCGGTTGGATGGTTCGACGTAGGCGAGGTTCAGTTATTTGGTCCAGACTTGATTCAGCGGGCAGTGGATAAGGCGAAGCTTATCCGGAAAAGATTATTAGTAAGCTTAGAGTCAGCAGAAGCTTTATGCAGATAACCAACATTGACACATGGGGTTCAGCTTGACATTTTAGTATGAGTATTGTTATGTGGCCTCGTGTGGTATTATTGGTATGTAGGGGTTGTAAAAGAAGACTATGTCGCTATCTTTAAGTGTGACTCCCAAAGGAACATTCGGGGACGAATGTTTCTAAGGGGGGAAGAATGTTACACCCCGAAATTTCAGGATATGTTTTTAAGAACGTACGTAAGAACTCAAAAATGTTAAGGTTTGAGACGAGTAAAAATTTATCGGAATTATGGAATTGTCGGAAAACGAATATTGCGACGAATGGGAGGGAGACACGTGTCACCCCCTTAGTGGTCTTGGACAAAAATGGCATGGATAGAATGGTCATTTGACCATAATATAAATGTCCAAGTCTTGCTAAAGCTAGAGCTTGATAAGATTGACTAAGTCAAATGCCACTTGGCTTGATCCTTGTGAAAAGCATCCTAACCACCCATTTGTTCTAATCTTGTCCCTCCATCTTGTTATATATGTATACTAGTGCAAGACAAGCTTCTACACTTAGACAAATTTTACAAAAAACTTGAAGAACACAAATAGGTGCTCTCGGTTTTGCACTAGGGTTTCAAGAGAAATTTTTTGTTTGTTGTCCAATAATCTCCCCACTTTAAACCAAGGTTCCTAAGGGTATTGTAAGGGTATCTCAATAGAAAGATCCCGGAAAAATGGCGTTTTCGTATTAGTCGCAAGGCGGAAAGTTAAGGAGTTCTTCAACTTTGAAGTTGGAACTTGAAGATAAGTTCTTCATAAGCTTCTAAGGGTTTCTTGGAGTGGATTGGAACGTCGAAAAGAGGAGCTAAAGTTGCTAAGGATCGACTTGTAATCTTGGATCATATTTGGGCTAAATGAGGTATAATCTCCGTCTTACTTTTGTAATTGAAGATTCCATGTTATTATAAGTTAGAAATGATCATGTGATATGTGTTATGAAGTTTGATAAGTGTTATGGAAATTTGGAAGCTCAAATCCGAAAATGACATGTTTAGCCATTTGAAATTGAAATACAATTTGGTCGATAATTAGAATCGTCGCATGTTATCTGCTTGAAGATTATAGTTGTTATAATCAATTGCGACCTTATAACATGTTATACTAAACAACTTGGATTGAAAAGAAATTGGAAGAAGAATTGGTATTGTTGCCCTAATTGCCGAATTGACATTGTAGTTTAGACAAGTTTGTTATATATTGTGGGGCGGAATTTTACATGTCTTGATTAAGCGTGTATGTTATACCCCGTATTTCCAGAGTATGTACGTGAGCGCGTACGTATTATAATTTGAGCCTTAAAGTTGGCTAGTTTCGAAATTTGTACACAACACCCGATTAGAGTCGTTTTTCGACGAAACGTTTCCACAGCTTTCGTAGGGAAAATTACGGCTATGTCATTAATAATTTTTGCGGATTTTTCCGAGAGACGAAACATTTTGGACCAACGAGAGGGCGACACTTGTCACCCTCTAATTGGAAGGAGTGGACGGACGAAAAGGGGCAAGTTGGCACGTTTTTTGTGCATTGTTTTTGGTCAAGGAGTTGGTAGGATATTTTGGGTAGATGGATAAGGTTGCACATGGCTTAATCTTGGCCCTACACTTGCATGGAACTTGGCTTGATCTTGGCCATTGGTTGGCCTTTGGTTAGCCTATAAATACTCCCCTTACTTGAAGACTTTCTTCATCCAAAACTTGAGCAATCTTTCTAAGTCTCAAATACTCCCTCCCTCTTGTTTGATCTCGTCCAAAAGCCCCCTCCCCCTTTGAGAAGGCCCTTTGGCCGAGCTTCCCCTCCCCTCAGGTGTCTAGCCGAGGGGTACCCCCCCGAGCCTAGTTGTGTTCGTAGAATACCCCGTGTGGTGGTATAGAACTACTCTCCTAGTATTGTTACAATGCCCCAAATACGTTAGCCAAATACCTGGAAGTACTTTCCAAAGTACATTTTTTACAAAAAGCCCAGAAAATACTATTATACTTCCCTCAGTCACAAAAACGAAACCCTAAGTAAATCTTCACCCGTAGTTGAAGTGTTAAGTAGAAGTTGGTTAGAACTTCTAAGGGTTGGTTGGAGCCGGTCGGAGGGCACCTGAGTAGGAGCTAAACCTTGCTCAGGATCGACATATAAACTCGGATAATTTTGGGCTTATCGAGGTAAACATTCTTGACCTTCTGTTGTAATTGGAAATTACATGTTGTAGGAGTATATAGTTAAGTATACTATATATAGAACTGAACATAGTTGTGCGGCAATGTCTTTGACTTAAGCCTGAATAATACTTACAGAATGTCTTGCGACTTAAGCCTGAATTTTAAGAAGTGAACTCAACTGTAATTACATAGATCAGACATTACATGAGACTTGTGTAGCATTACTGTAGTAGAATTGTACACGCCCGTTAGGCGTGTTAACCCCCACTTGGTTGGCTTGGTCAGGCCTCGATAGAGAGAGATTTACGCTGTGTGTGGGGAGAAATCTGCCGACTTTTACGTAAGATATTCTACATTGGGATCTAAGATGTTAATAGGCGCCTTGTGGCCTCTATAGGTTGAAATACTACGTGGTGCGGTCTACTTGGCTTAGGTGTAGCTGACGGTTTGAGGTACTTGGAGCGCTTTGCTATTAGTCAGAATCGTCGCGAGGTATGTGAACCTCTTCCTATCTGTTCTAGCATGATATGTGTATAACTATGTAGTGCGGTAGACGCATACGTGTGTTTAATGTATTTGATTGGTTTGAAACATAAAGTGTTATAACGGCTTTATGAGAAGTCGGTTATAATGACTTTATGTAGGTAAGAAAATGCTTTGTGGTTTCAAAGTGGTAAATCGATTTGACTTATAACTGATTTGATGGGTAGTAATAAAAACTTGAAGTGTTTCAAAAAGACACATTTGAAGAAGAGTAATACTTGGCTTTGAAAACATAAGAGTTGTACTAGCTTTATGGGAAGTTAGGTATAACGTCTTAAGAATGATAAAGAAGAATGGTTTCTTGATTTTTAGAAGATAAGAGACTTGACTTAATGGTATTGATATGAATTTTGTTAAAAGTGTGAAACCTCATTCGTGAGTAATGAGTACTTGGTTTTAAAAGGAATAATGTTTTACTGATTTTGGAAATTAGAATGAGCATCGACAAACCACTGCAGCGTTAATAAAGGAAATGTATTGAATAATGAAGTATGGTATTAACACCAGTAGAAACCTCCATCTGCATAGAAGCTAAGATGAGACAAAATGATATTACATTTCCTAGATCATGGCTGCTTAATAAGATTGATTATAAACAAGAATAACCTACTCACATATAAGACATATGTTTCTCAAAACGTTTAAAGGAGAATTATGTTAAAACTATGAACTACGAAACCTTTTCTAAAATGAGAAACTTGAGCATTTGAAATTAGGAAAACTTGAACGTTTGGAAAATAAGGTTGTTACTTGATTTTACAAAGGAAAGCATTTTGGTTTACTTAACAATGTTAGTCACTCTAATTTTATACTACGGGTATCGGGTGACCTTTGTAAAAGAAATGGATCATAAAGGAATTTAACGACGTAGTACTTTAGGGTTAAACTACAGACTTTGACATAAAATGAAAGTACCTTGAGTTGTGTATAACTTGCCTATGCTTTTGTTATGAAACTTGACCATGTTACGTGTGATAGCCTTGTTGTGCAAGTATTGTGTTCTACTCGACTACCGGTTCATCCGGGAATGTATTTCACTTGACTACCGGTTCATCCGGGAATGTATTTCACTTGACTACCGGTTCATCCGGAATGTATTTCACTTGACTACTGGTTCATCCGGAATGTATTTCACTTGACTACCGGTTCATCCGGAATGTATTTCACTTGACTACGGTTCATCCGGAATGTATTCCACACGCTTTATATTGGGTCCATAAGATGGGCCGAGACCGTTATAATGATCACATGATTTGTACCTAGACCGACCGGCGGAAGGAGTTCCACGCATGAGGATGACTTTGAGGCGTGAGTCCCCGACTTGACATGATCGCTTTATGTTGGAATCGTAGTTTGGTTATCATACATGTCTCCGCTTTATATATAGACTATTATGATTTCATTTACAGTATTTTTCAGTTTCACATACTTGGTACCTGTTGTACTGACCTCCTTCGGGGGGCTGCGTTCATGCCGCAGGTAAAGGTACATCGACTGTCGATCCCCGCTTATAGGATCACATTTCAGCGTGTTGGAAAGCTCCGTTACTTCGGAGGCTTATCTTTGGTATGTTACCCTGAGTCTGTAGGTTCTTGTACATTCGTGGTATGGCGGGCCCGTCCGTCATAGTTATTGTCCCTTCTTAGAGGTCTGTAGTATCGTTGGCGTAGTCCGTAAAAAGGATAACCGTCGGTATTTATGTATATATACCAAGGCAATCGCTTTGCTGGCTTGTTTACTTATCATGTCTCTTAATTCATGTTCATGTTTTTATTTCCGCTGATTTTCTCTGATGTTGTATCACTAGGGTGCCCTGGGTAAAGCACCAGTCACGGGCCCGGGTTCGGGTCGTGACAGTGTAATCCCCTATTGTTAACTACTTTGTTGGGCCTTAAATGTGGCGTGTTTGGTTATTGAATGCGGCCTTGAAAAAGGTGGCAAAGTATGTAGAAACAAAGGAAGTGCTGTCCGATTTTCCGTAGAATTTAGTGACTTTGCACTTGGAATATTCTACGTTTGAAGTAAGAAGTTAATAGACGTACTATGGTCATTATAGGTTGACATACTACGTACGACGAATTGGACTTAGCAAGTGGATTAAACCGAAGAGGTATGTGGAACTTTCTTATCTCTTGAGCATGAATAAGTTTACAGTAGACGTACATGTTTTTGACAATCTAGGTCCATTTGATATCCTTGGCTTATTTTAAGAATGTCCAAGTTGATTGAGTTAGATAATTAACTCATTTGTTTAAATATTAAGGATATCTTGGTTTTCAAAAGTTAAGAGACTTTAAGTATGTTGAAAGTATTATTGATACTTGTTTTGTTGGAAAGTTTAAGTCTCTTGGTTATAAAGAAGTATGTAAGTTGCTAATGTATAAAGCTAGTATAACAACTTTATGGGAAGTTGGTTATAATAGCTTTATGGAAAGTTAAAAAGAGTGGTTTACTCTAAGTAATTTAAGTATGTTAAATGACTTGAAATAACGAAAGGCAAATTGATTTAAAGGCATCAATTGCTTAAGATTTTAAAAGGAAGAAGTCACTTGATTTAGAAGCCCGAAAATGTATTTTTCTAAAAAGGTGTTGTGACTTGTCTTAAAATGTAGTTATGACTTGATACTACAGTTATTAGTATCTTGGAAGTTTTATATGAAAATGAGTCATTTTAAAAGAATAGAAGTACGTAGTACTTTGGGTTAAACTCCCGGATTTATAATGACACGTTAGTGCCTTAAGTAAACTAAAATGAGAGTGTATATGAATAAGGTTAATAAGAAGTTAGGGGGATTTCTTAACTTGCTTATTTATTGTATGATAAGCCGGTAGTGCTTATGTTATGTATGATAAGCCGGTAGGGCTTATGTTATGTATGATGGCCGGTTGAGATAGGGTAAGAGTATAAATGAGGGGTAAACCCCCAAGATCGTTATACCACCTTCTCCAGGGTAAGAGTATAAATGAGGGGTAAACCCCCAAGATCGTTATACCACATGCTTCAGGATAAGAGTATAAATGAGGGGTAAATCCCCAAGATCGTTATACCACCTGTTCCGTGGATTTGCTACCCACGATGCGAGAAATACCTCATGCGAGTCCTTATAGGCTTATGCGGGTGAAATAGTCCCATGCGGGCGGGTACATCCTATGCGAAGAATACCTCATGCGGGTCCACACGACCTATGCGGGTGAAATAGTCCCAGGAGTAGGATTGCTTAATGATACTACGGGCGGGTGGTCCTACTTTGATCGCGAGCTTCCTATTTTTATGTTGTAAGTATACTTTTGATTACTCTCATTGTTAGTAAGGCAATCGTGGTAATCGTTAATTGAGTTATCATACCGCCTCCGCTTTATTATAGACTTATGATTTCATTACAATACTTTCGGGCCACATATTTGGTACATGTTGATCGACCTTCGGGCCGCGTTCACGCCGCAGTAGTGCTGTGCTGATCCTCGCTCTTAGGATCACTGTTCAGCTGTTGAGAAGTTCCTTTATTCCGGAGGCTTATCCCTGGTATTGTCGGTTGTTGTACATTCAGGGGTATGGCGGGGCCCTGTCCCGCCAGAGTTGTTATTCTTAGAGGTCTGTAGTAACATTGTTGTTTGGGTTGTAAAGGAAAAAAAATGTACTGTTTTATTTGCATAGTTTACGGAAGGTGGCCTTATCGGCTAGCCTGTTGTTATTTTATGTTTAAGCATTTTATCAGTTGTGTATGTTCCGCTGCTATTCTCTAATGTACATCAAAGCGGTGCCTGTGTAGGCACTACCATGCCCGGTCGGGTCGTGACAAAAGTGGTATCAAAGCGGTTAGTCCTCTGAAAGTGTCTGCTGCATGCGTCTAGTAGAGTCTTGATTATCGGTGTGTTGTGCACCACATCTATAATCAGGAGGCTGCAGGACATTTAGGATTGGTTTCCATTCTTCTCACTCTAAGATCGTGCGATAGAGTTGTATGATTAGGGTCGTCTCTCCCTATGTAAGTACAGTTTAATCTTCTTCTTTAATATTCTTCTGATGTGATTTCAGTTCAATTCTCTTCTGTAATATCCTTCTATTACAATTTAATTCTCTTCTGTAATATCCTTCTATGTATCTTATATAAACTTTTATACCACTACAGTATGTAATCTCCAATTACACTAGAAGGATAGGATTATTTACCTCGATAAGACCAAAATTATCCAAGTTTAAATGTCGATCCTGAGCAAGGTTTAGCTCCTACTCCGGGCGCTCCAACCCGCTCCAAACAACCCTTAGAAGTTCTACGCAACTTCTTCTTAATACTTCAACCCATTTGAAGATTTTTCTTAGGGTTTCGTTTTGTGACTGAAGGGAAGTATAATAGTATTTCTGGGCTTTTAGTATAGGGGTAACCTTGGAATACTACAAGGTATTTGGTCCAAGGTATTTTGGAATAGTAACAATACTTGGAGAATACTTTTCTACCAAGGGGGGGTGTATTTGGACGAGAGCAACTCAAGGTAGGGGGGATACTTTCCGCCAAGGTCCTTCTTAAGGGGGAGGGGTGCTCTTGGACGAGAGCGATACTAAGGGGAGAGGGATTTCACGACTTGGGAATTATTTTGTGGATGAAGAAGTCTTCAACTAAGGGGGGTATTTATAGGAAGTCAATGGCCAAGATTAAGACAAGTGGGGGCAAGTGGAGGTGAGGATTTGGGCAAGTGTACCTTATCCATCTACCACACAAAATATCACAAATATCCTACCAACTCCTTGACCAAAGTCTTAGCACAAAAAACGTGCCAACACAAGCCCTTTGTCGTCCACTTTGAGGGTGACACATGTCACCCTCCCGTTGGTCCAAAATATTTCATCTCTCGAAAAATCCACAAAAATAATTAATGTTGCAAACCGTAATTTTCCCTTCGCAAAGTTTGGAAAATGTTTCATTGAAACAATTCTTTTGGTAGTTGTGCACAAATTTCGTCCCTAATGCCTACTTAAGGCTTAAACTTTTATACGACGCCTCACGCACATACTGAAATACGGGTATAACAAGGAATTCCACGGTATGATTGATATTGTGGGCGAGACCCACGGTTATATTCAAGTGTTGACTTTGAGGCGTGAGTCCCTAACTTGACACGATCGCTATATGTTGTGTAATCGTAGTTTGGTTATCATACATGTCTCGCTTTATATAGACTTTTATGATTTCATTACAAGATTAGTTTCACATACTTGGTACTGCTCGACCTCTTCGGGGATCGCCATGCCGCAGGTAGAGGTACACCAGTTGTTGATCCTCGCTCATAGGATCACGGTTCTGCGTATTGGGAAGCTCCGTTTCTCCGGAGGCTTATCTTTTGGTATGATTTCCTGAGATAGTAGGTTCTTGTACATTCTGGGGTATGGCGGGGCCCTGTCCCGTCGTAGTTGTTATAAAACCTCTTAGAGGTCTGTAGTACTGTTGTGAGTTGGGCTTGTAAATGATAACTGTTCGGGTTTTTTTTTATATTTGCAGAAAGGTGACCGTTTTGGTTAGCCTATTTCTTATTTCATATTGTTTCATGTCTTTAAGTTTTTATTTCCACTGGTTTTTCTCTGATGTGTTATCACTAGGGTGCCCGGGGTAAGGCACCAGTCGTGGGCCCGAGGTCGGATCGTGACACTTACCCCGGGCAACCCTTGTGATACTACATCAGAGAAAAACCAGCGGAAATAAACTCATAGACATGGAACAGTATAAAATAAGAAACAGGCTAACCAAAACGGTCACCTTTCTGCATATATATAACAAAACCTGAATAGTTAAATCCTTTACAAGCCCAACTCACAACAGAACTACAGACCTCTAAGAATTTTATATAACAACTATGACGGGACAGGGCCCCGCCATACCCCTGAATGTACAAGTACCTACAATGACAGGGAACCATACCAAAAGATAAGCCTCCGGAGAAACGGAGCTTCCCAATACGCAGAACCGTGATCCTATGAGTGAGGATCAACAACCGGTGTACCTACCGCGCATGAACGCAGCCTCGGGCGAGGTCGATACAACACGGACCAAGTATGTGAAACTGAATCTTGTAATGAAATCACATTTCATCCTTTTAAAAGACCATTTTACAATAAATAAACAGTTATGTCAAGTCAGGGACACATGCCCTCAAAATCATCACTCACATATAACTATGGGTCTCACGCCCACAATATCAATTATGCCCGTGGAACTCCTTTCTCACTGCCGGCAGTACATGATGTAAAACAACACCTATGTGTACGAACACTAGATCACGCTGCGTCATAAAACCGATCGGGCCAAGTAGAATAGCCAACTACCAGATCCAATTCCTGCATCATAAAACTTTACGGGCCAAGTACGGAAGCCAACGACCAGATCCAATCCTGCGTCACGCAACTGACCGGGGCAAGTATCTTAAGCCAACGTACTAGTGTCTGCCGTCTCACGAGATATGACTGGGGCAAGTATCTTAAGCTATCTACGAAGGTCGCGATACACGAGAAATGACCAGGACAAGTATCTAAAGTGTGCCTGTAACACATGTACAAATCAAGCCTGTGACCACTCATCACTGCGTCAAGCTTCATGGATTAGCGGTCCATGGACTAATAACATAACCCGGGAATCTAACCCGCACCATGGACGCATGCCCCCGGCATCTTACATCGGTGAAAGCATTTCCATGGAACAATCCGAGTGGACGCATACCCTTGGACCATCCAACGTGTCAGTATGCCCAAAGGAACAATATAGTGGAAGCATACCCATGGGCCACCCAACGTGTCAGTATGTCCAAGGAACTAACAAGATAACACTCATAGTGGAAGCATACCCGTGGACCATCCAACAGCGTCGGTATGTCCAAACAAACAACCAGATAACCGACCCTCCATCGAGAGACGCGGTAGCATAGAAATACAACACTTGCACAACAAAGGCTATCACAACAAGCATAGGCAAGTTCAACGTACTTTTAGACTTTTATTAACATGTAAACTGATTCACCAATTTTATCAACTCCAAGTACTTTCATTTTATGCCAACAATCCGGGTTTTAACTCCAAAGTACTACATACTTTCATTCTTTCAAAAAGACCTCTTTTTACGTAAAAGCCACACGATACTAATACTCGTAGTATCAAAACACGTTTTCTTTTCAAACCAAATTACTACACCTTCAGAAAATCCTTACAAGGCCTTTAAAATCAAGTACTCTATACTTTTAAACCAAGTGTTTTACACTCTTAAAATAACATCAAGTATACTTTTAAAACCCAAGTAACTCACTCTTTTCAAAACAAGTAACCTATACTTTTAAATCAAGTTACTTCTCTTTTTCCGAAATCAAGTCGTTTATAAGTCAAGTCTCTTATCTTTCAAGATCAAGTCTCTTAACTTTCTAAATCAAGTCGTTTAGCTTTCAAAATCAAATCTTTCTTTTATCTTCATAAAGTCGTTATAACTAACTTCCCATAAAACCATTATAACACTTTATGTTTTAAACAAACAAAATTCATTTCACACACGTACGTCTACCGTACTATATAGTTCACAACAATCATGTTCAAGAGTATATGAAGAATCACATACCTCTTGGCAATCCACTAGCCGCCGAGTACGCCGTAGAATATCCACATATAACAACCATAACACATCTATCAACTTCTAGATCTCTTCGTAGAATATTTCTAAGTAAAACGTCTCTTATTCTACGGAAAATCGGGCAGCACTTCCCCTGTAACTACGTTCTTTCCACCTTTTTCAAGGCCCGATATCAATAGTCAACATGTCACATTTAAGGCGCAATAATACAACAATTCAAAGGGATTACACGATAATTGACGTGTAAAATTCTGCCCCACAATATACAATACAGTCCATTTCTTTTCAACCTTCTATCCACATATCATATACTCAATTATAAACTTCTACAACATGTAATCTCCAATTACATTAGAAGGACAAAGATCATTACCTCGATAAGCCCAAAAATATCCAAGAACTTAAAGTCGCTCCTTAGCAAGTTTAGCTCCAAATCCTTACGTTCCAATCTGCTACACGCAACCCTTAGAAGCTCCTAACCAACTTATCTTCAAGATTCAACTCCAAAAAGTGAAGAACACTTAGGTTCCAAACATAGCAACTTTCGGCCAAGGCAAGGTTTTAGGGCTAGGGGTGTGAAATCTTGTCTAACACTTGGTTCACAATCTTCCTAACACCTTAAGGAAGAACACTTAAAAGTTTAAGAATTTTTGGACAACTCTTGGTCAAGGGGAAGGCCAATTGCCGAGAACACTCAAGGAAGAGAGGGAGTATTTGCCTTGGAAATTATTCTAAGTGTGGGATGAAGTCTTGCTACAAGGGTCTATTTATAAGCCAACCAAGGGCTAGGATCAAAGAAAGTGTGTGGATGAGATTGGGGACAAGTGTGTGTGGGTCCCACAAGCCACTTGTCCAACACATGACTTGGGACAGTTGGCTTGCCACATGTCACACCATTTCGGCCATGGGCCACATGTCCACACAAATCGGCCACAATGCCACATAAGGGGGTGACATGTGTCACCCTCCTATTTGTCCAAAATATTTTCATCTTCCGGAAACATCCATATTGGCGAAAATCTCGAAAATAATGTGGGCCCCACAAAATCGTAAATTTTTCCCATGGGTCCCACGTGACCAATTCCGGAAAATAAAATCCATAATTCTATTATAATCCAAGAAGTCCAGATACCAAAATTGAGAATCCAATTCCCAATAATAAACCTTTTTGCTTCACGAGGCTCAGAATATTTTCCGTCGAAAATTCAAAATTTTCTTCCCTTTCGTACATAGTGTTATATTCTCGTACGCACGTCCTTACATACATACTCTAGAACTACGGGGTGTAACAAAGGGTCTCAAGCCCACAAATACCAAAGAGTTCCCGTGAAATCCCCCATCACTGCCGACAGGTGTAAGTGTAAAATATAACTATGTGACGCGCCCGTGGCATCCTTCTCACCGCTTACAGACACAAATACCATACATATATATATTGTTACACCCCGGAATTTCAGGATATGTTTTTAAGAACGTACGTAAGAACTCAAAAATGTTAAGGTTTGAGACGAGTAAAAATTTATCGGAATTATGGAATTGTCGGAAAACGAATATCATGACGAATGGGAGGGCGACATGTGTCACCCCCCTTAGTGGTCTTGGACAAAAATGGCATGGATAGAATGGTCATTTGACCATAATTTAAATGTCCAAGTCTTGCTAAAGCTAGAGCTTGATAAGATTGACTAAGTCAAATGCCACTTGGCTTGATCATTGTGAAAAGCATCCTAACCACCCATTTGTTCTAATCTTGACCCTCCATCTTGTTATATATGTATACTAGTGCAAGACAAGCTTCTACACTTAGACAAATTTTACAAAAATCTTGAAGAACACAAATAGGTGCTCTCGGTTTTGCACAAGGGTTTCAAGAGAAATTTTTTGTTTGTTGTCCAATAATCTCCCGACTTTAAACCAAGGTTCCTAAGGGTATTTTAAGGGTATCTCAATAGAAAGATCCCGGAAAAATGGCGTTTTCGTATTAGTCGCAAGGCGGAAAGTTAAGGAGTTCTTCAACTTTGAAGTTGGAACTTGAAGATAAGTTCTTCATAAGCTTCTAAGGGTTGCTTGGAGTGGATTGGAACGTCGAAAAGAGGAGCTAAAGTTGCTAAGGATCGACTTGTAATCTTGGATCATATTTGGGCTAAATGAGGTATAATCTTCGTCTTACTTTTGTAATTGAAGATTCCATGTTATTATAAGTTAGAAATGATCATGTGATATGTGTTATGAAGTTTGATAAGTGTTATGGAAATTTGGAAGCTCAAATCCGAAAATGACATGTTTAGCCATTTGAAATTGAAATACAATTTGGTCGATAATTAGAATCATCGCATGTTATCTGCTTGAAGATTATAGTTGTTATAATCAATTGCGGCCTTATAACATGTTATACTAAACAACTTGGATTGAAAAGAAATTGGAAGAAGAATTGGTATTGTTGCCCTAATTGCCGAATTGACATTGTAGTTTAGACTAGTTTGTTATATATTGTGGGGCGGAATTTTACATGTCTTGATTAAGCGTGTAATCCCCTATTGTTAACTACTTTGTTGGGCCTTAAATGTGGCGTGTTTGGTTATTGAATTCGGCCTTGAAAAAGGTGGCAAAGTATGTAGAAATAAAGGAAGTGATGTCCGATTTTCCGTAGAATTTAGTGACTTTGCACTTGGAATATTCTACGTTTGAAGTAAGAAGTTAATAGACGTACTATGGCCATTATAGGTTGACATACTACCTACGGCGAATTGGACTTAGCAAGTAGATTAAACCGAAGAGGTATGTGAAACTTTCTTATCTCTTGAGCATGAATAAGTTGTAAATGTATAGTACGGTAGACGTACAAGTTTTTGATAATCTAGGTCCATTTGATATCCTTGGCTTATTTTAGAATGTCCAAGTTGATTGAGTTAGAGAATTAACTCACTTGTTTAAATATTAAGGATATCTTGGTTTTCAAAAGTTAAGAGACTTTAAGTATGTTGAAAGTATTATTGATACTTGTTTTGTTGGAAAGTTTAAGTCTCTTGGTTATAAAGAAGTATGTAAGTTGCTAATGTATAAAGCTAGTATAACGGCTTTATGGGAAGTTGGTTATAATAGCTTTATGGAAAGTTAAAAAGAGTGGTTTACTCTAAGTAATTTAAGTATGTTAAATGACTTGAAATAACGAAAGGCAAATTGATTTAAAGGCATCAATTGCTTAAGGTTTTAAAAGAAAGAAGTCACTTGATTTAGAAGCCCGAAAATGTATTTTTCTAAAAAGGTGTTGTGACTTGTCTTAAAATGTAGTTATGACTTGATACTACGGTTATTAGTATCTTGGAAGTTTTATATGAAAATGAGTCATTTTAAAAGAATAGAAGTACGTAGTACTTTGGGTTAAACTCCCGGATTTATAATGACACATTAGTGCCTTAAGTAAACTAAAATGAGTGTATATGAATAAGGCTAATAAGAAGTTGGGATTTCTTAACTTGCTTATTTATTGTATGATAAGCGGTAGTGCTTATGTTATGTATGATGTTTCGTAGGGCTTATGTTATGTATGATGGCCGGTTGAGATAGGGTAAGAGTATAAATGAGGGGTAAACCCCCAAGATCGTTATACCACCTTCTCCAGGGTAAGAGTATAAATGAGGGGTAAACCCCCAAGATCGTTATACCACATGCTTCAGGATAAGAGTATAAATGAGGGGTAAATCCCCAAGATCGTTATACCACCTGTTCCGTGGATTTGCTACCCACGATGCGAGGAATACCTCATGCGAGTCCTTATAGGCTTATGCGGGTGAAATAGTCCCAGGAGTAGGATTGCTTAATGATACTGCAGGCGGGTGGTCCTGCTTTGATCGCGAGCTTCCTATTTTTATGTTGTAAGTATACTTTTGATTACTCTCATTGTTAGTAAGGCACTGTGTACTGTTAATTGAGTTATCATACCTGTCTCCAGTTTTATTATAGACTTATGATTTCATTACAATACTTTCGGGCCACATATTTGGTACATGTTGTAGCGACCTTCTGGGCTGCGTTCACGCCGCAGTAGTCTGATTCCGATCCTCGCTCTTAGGATCACTGTTCACCGTTGAGAAGCTCCTTTATTCGGAGGCTTATCCCCAGTATTGTCGGTTGTTGTACATTCAGGGTATGGCGGCCCTGTCCCTTGAGTTGTTATTCTTAAGTGCAGAGTAACATTGTTGTTTGGGTTGTAAAGGAAAAAATGTCTCGCTTTTATTTGCATAGTTTACGGAAGGTGGCCTTATCGGCTAGCCTGTTGTTATTTTATGTTTAAGCATTTTATCAGTTGTGTATGTTCCGCTGCTATTCTCTAATGTACACCGAAAGGGGTGCCCAGGTAGGGCACCAGTCGCGGGCCCGGGGTCGGGTCGTGACAAAAGTGGTATCAAAGCAGTTAGTCCTCGGAAAGTGTCTACGCATCGGTTCAGTAGAGTCTTGATTATCGGTGTGTTGTGCACCACATCTATAATCAGGAGGCTGCAGGACATTTAGGATTGGTTTCCATTCTTCTCACTCTAAGATCGTGCGATAGAGCTGTATGATTAGGGTCGTCTCTCCCTAACAAGTTTTGATTGTTTGCAGCTACGAGAAAGGCAACAGTGACCCAGGAAAGATTATGTGGATTGCGTATCCAGGTTGGTAATGTTTGTAGTTGGTATTGTGACATACAACTATACAGATTTATGTATGAGGTCGAGGCAGCGTGTTGCCTAAAATGTTTTTAGATTACTAGGATTTGGTAAGGACTAAATAAATACCGGGAAGGTATGAATCAGTTTAATGAATTCTCATCAAGGTTTTACGTACTAATTTGAGATAATTAGGAAATGATGAACTGTCTGAGAAGGAAATGGACCCTTAAGAAGTTATTATTAAGGGAATTAATGGAAGACTATGTTAATAGATTGAGCTACGTAGTAGGATTTCGAGAATGGTACGGGTGAGATCCGTATGGAGTAAGTATGGTTGTTGTGGTCAAGACAACACGATTATGGTATTACGATAAGTTTTGTACCCGTTTACGGGGGGATTGATAAGGTAGGCATGGAGCATGGAAATTGCGAGCCTAAGAATGTGATAACCACCGAAACCTTAGGTATATAGGGCTTTCTCGGGTAGTAAAGAGTTAAATACGACGCCGAGTCGGGTTGGGGACCTATTAAGGGTCGTCCCATAGTTTGAAATGAAATGGGATCAGTTGGAAGTAGTCCCGCTACGTGACAGGGTCACGAGGGTGCAAGGCCCAAGTCTAGTTAATCATTTTACGGGTTCGTGGACGCATTCCACCGGAACCAAGTTGTGAGAGCCGGAAATGGCCTTATGTTGTTTAAAATAGTAACTTCAAAGATAGGAGGCCCGAATCAGTATGAAGGCTATGTACGTACGCTAGAATAAGTTTGGAAGTACGGGAAGAGTACGACCAGTAAGAAAGAGATCAACCAAGTGTAAAGACATGGAGCCTGAATCCATGAGGACCTTTCGAGGTGACTACACCCGTGAGTGTTGGGTGGTAGCTGAGCGGGTAGATGATTGCCGGTAACGATACAGTCGTTGGACCCTAGCAGACCTAGAAGAGTTGTTATGACAGACTTTGAGGATATTATGAGTACGGGCTAATTGGCCTCTTGTTATGCCAACGTTGACTGCAGAGAGAGATTGGCTCGATTCGGTTTACGTAAGTGATTATCGAAAGGTAAAGGAAGAGAAGTGGTAGTAACCAGTGAATTATCCTTCCTTCTTTGGTATCATTGTTTTTCTTTTTAAGTCTGTGTGACTTGTTCACTTGAGGTAAACTGACGCAGAAAGTAAGTAATAATTGAATTTGAAGGAATTTATGTTAAGTGCCCTTGGAGGTACTTGGAGTTGGTTTGGTGTGGCGGTCAGGGCCACGACCTTCCGGATAATTTCAGGAAAATGTACAAGGCAAGAATAAAATAAGTACGAGTGTTGTCGGCGGAAAGCTGAGGGCATCTTTGGTAGGTTGGGAAATCTACACGAACTTAAAGGCGGTGCGTGATGATTAGATAATTACTGGACCGCAAAAGGACCCTGTGATTAGGGTTGTGACTCCAAGGAAAGTTTAAGAAAGGGAGATAAGTTCTCTCCCCCACGTAAAAGGACAGTTTTGCGTATTATGGGGTTGCGTATACCCATGTTGTTAGACGCAGGATATGAGACTGGTAAGGTCTTCGGTATCGTCATGCCATAGGTTACAGTTGTAGATAACCGTGGGAAAAGTGTTGTGTTGGGGAAATTAAGAACGACGTACGAATTGGTCGAGGAAGTATCGTAAAGATATAAATGCAGGTTGTACGCATGTATGAAACTGTACAATTATGAATCAAGATAGAAATACTTTTGCTAATAATAAGCCTAAGGTAAGGATATGGCCAGAATGATAAAGGAGAATACGACTATGGTTATGTAAGTTGCACGAGTTATGACTACCCCAGACTAGTGTAAAGACCATTAGTAAATAATGGGAAGTAAGAACATTTCGAGGAAATGTGGTAACACCTAGCTATAGGCTCTACAACTGGGAAAGGAAAATCGGGTTACTACTTTACGAGATCAAGGAAATCCCCCCCCCCCTAAATTGTGATTGACAAGAAGTCTTAGCCATGGGGCAAGAAAAGGAATCAAATCTAAGTTTAGTGACCAAGTTTGGTTGCAATAGAGAAAGGGAAACAGGAACCATAAGTGAGATTAAGGATACCCGAATATTTCGCAGGAATGACAAAGGCTTCTAGTTATTGGAAGATAAGTTGACTCGACTACAGTTCTAACTCCTCCTGAAAGACTAGAGGGTTAGGTTATTATGATAGCACGTTGGGTGTTGGGCTAGGTTGTGTGCTGACGCAACTCGATAAGGATAGAGCCTATGTTTTCCCGGTAGTTAGGGAAGCAGGAAAGGAAATTACGCCACTTCCGATTTAGAGCTGGCGGCAGTTAAATCATGCCTTGAAGATTTGGGGGCATGACGTATATATAGACTTCATGTGGATATTTGTGCAGACCACAAAAGCCTCTGGTATATCTGCAGACTGAAGCAGTAGAATTTGCTACAGCGACGGTGGTTAGAGTTATTCAAGGATTGTGATATCGATATCCTATACCACCCAGGGAAAGCCAAGACAATTAAAGATACTCTTAGTCGCGGATCTAAGGGTAGTATGCGGATGGGCAGCGGATAGGCGGGCGTGGTCCGTGAGATTCTTCAGTTACCGAGCCTAGGGGTTCGATTATTTGTTTCCAAGGTTAATGAAGTTTAGATCCGAGAGGTTGCCGAGTCTTCCGTCGTTGAGGAGGTAAAGAGGCAACAATATGAGGATCCAGTTATGATACGGTATCGAGATACGGCTCTCCGAGAAGAGAAGAGCTGTTTGAGTAGCACGGATGAGTCTTTGTGAGATGAGGATAGATTTTGTGTACCCGGTGCAGCAGGACTAGTCAGCAGGTTTTAGGGGAGACATACAGTGCTTATTGCTCAAATTGTTCGGGGTCGACTAAGTTGTGTCGTGACCTCAGATGTATGTATGGGTAAGATGACCGGTAAAAGGGACATAGCAGAGTTGTTGCTTAATATCCGAATTAGTAGCAGGTCATGGTTGAACACCAGAAGCCCAGTGGGCTATTACAGGCGATTTAGACCCCGACTTAGACATGGGAGGTATTTAAAATGGATCTTGTTACAGGGTGGAATCGTACTCAGAGGAAGTGCGACTCGCAGGGCCTTGGTAAATGGTGTGAAACCAGCCGTGTTCTTCCGGTTAAGACCACTTACTCGGCTGAGGTTCGTGCTAGCTTTTATAGCAGGGGGATTGTGAGGCTGCACGGGGTTCCTATGTTTATGATGTTAGACAGATGAGCTCGATTACAGATAACTTCTGGAGGTTTTTTTTTAGAAGGATTTTAGGGACACAGGTGAGTCTCAGTGTTGCATTACACCCTCAGACCGACGGACAGGAAGAGCGTACTATCCAGGCACTTGAGGATAGGTTGCGGGCCTGTGTTCTTGATTTCAGAAATAGCCGGGAGGGTTAATTGCCTCTTGTTGTGTTGCGTACGATAACAGATACCCTTCCAGTATTCAGATGGCCCTGTATGAGGCCTTGTATGTAAGAAAGTGTAGATCGCCGGTTGGATGGTTCGACGTAGGCGAGGTTCAGTTATTTGGTCCAGACTTGATTCTGGCCGTGGATAAGCGCTTATCGGAAAAGATTATTAGTAAGCTTAGAGTCAGCAGAAGCTTTATGCAGATAACCAACATTGACACATGGGGTTCAGCTTGACATTTTAGTATGAGTATTGTTATGTGGCCTCGTGTGGTATTATTGGTATGTAGGGGTTGTAAAAGAAGACTATGTCGCTATCTTTAAGTGTGACTCCCAAAGGAACATTCGGGGACGAATGTTTCTAAGGGGGGAAGAATGTTACACCCCGAAATTTCAGGATATGTTTTTAAGAACGTACGTAAGAACTCAAAAATGTTAAGGTTTGAGACGAGTAAAAATTTATCGGAATTATGGAATTGTCGGAAAACGAATATTGCGACGAATGGGAGGGAGACACGTGTCACCCCCTTAGTGGTCTTGGACAAAAATGGCATGGATAGAATGGTCATTTGACCATAATATAAATGTCCAAGTCTTGCTAAAGCTAGAGCTTGATAAGATTGACTAAGTCAAATGCCACTTGGCTTGATCCTTGTGAAAAGCATCCTAACCACCCATTTGTTCTAATCTTGTCCCTCCATCTTGTTATATATGTATACTAGTGCAAGACAAGCTTCTACACTTAGACAAATTTTACAAAAAACTTGAAGAACACAAATAGGTGCTCTCGGTTTTGCACTAGGGTTTCAAGAGAAATTTTTTGTTTGTTGTCCAATAATCTCCCCACTTTAAACCAAGGTTCCTAAGGGTATTGTAAGGGTATCTCAATAGAAAGATCCCGGAAAAATGGCGTTTTCGTATTAGTCGCAAGGCGGAAAGTTAAGGAGTTCTTCAACTTTGAAGTTGGAACTTGAAGATAAGTTCTTCATAAGCTTCTAAGGGTTTCTTGGAGTGGATTGGAACGTCGAAAAGAGGAGCTAAAGTTGCTAAGGATCGACTTGTAATCTTGGATCATATTTGGGCTAAATGAGGTATAATCTCCGTCTTACTTTTGTAATTGAAGATTCCATGTTATTATAAGTTAGAAATGATCATGTGATATGTGTTATGAAGTTTGATAAGTGTTATGGAAATTTGGAAGCTCAAATCCGAAAATGACATGTTTAGCCATTTGAAATTGAAATACAATTTGGTCGATAATTAGAATCGTCGCATGTTATCTGCTTGAAGATTATAGTTGTTATAATCAATTGCGACCTTATAACATGTTATACTAAACAACTTGGATTGAAAAGAAATTGGAAGAAGAATTGGTATTGTTGCCCTAATTGCCGAATTGACATTGTAGTTTAGACAAGTTTGTTATATATTGTGGGGCGGAATTTTACATGTCTTGATTAAGCGTGTATGTTATACCCCGTATTTCCAGAGTATGTACGTGAGCGCGTACGTATTATAATTTGAGCCTTAAAGTTGGCTAGTTTCGAAATTTGTACACAACACCCGATTAGAGTCGTTTTTCGATGAAACGTTTCCACAGCTTTCGTAGGGAAAATTACGGCTATGTCATTAATAATTTTTGCGGATTTTTCCGAGAGACGAAACATTTTGGACCAACGAGAGGGCGACACTTGTCACCCTCTAATTGGAAGGAGTGGACGGACGAAAAGGGGCAAGTTGGCACGTTTTTTGTGCATTGTTTTTGGTCAAGGAGTTGGTAGGATATTTTGGGTAGATGGATAAGGTTGCACATGGCTTAATCTTGGCCCTACACTTGCATGGCACTTGGCTTGATCTTGGCCATTGGTTGGCCTTTGGTTAGCCTATAAATACTCCCCTTACTTGAAAACTTTCTTCATCCAAAACTTGAGCAATCTTTCTAAGTCTCAAATACTCCTCCTCTTGTTTGATCTCGTCCAAAAGCCCTCCCCTTTGGAAGGCCCTTGGCCGAGAGCTTCCTCAACCCCTTGTGGTGTCTAGCCGTGTACCCCTAGCCTAGTTGTTTCGTATAATACCCTTTGTGGTATAGAAATACTCTCCAGTATTGTTATAATGCCCAAAATACTTTAGCCAAATACCTTGTAGTACTTTCCAAAGTACCCTTTTACAAAAGCCAGAAAATACCATTATACTTTCCTCACCACTAAAACGAAACCCTAAGTAAATTTTCACCCGTAGTTGAAGTTATAAGTAGAAGGTGGTTAGAACTTCTAAGGGTTGGTTGGAGCGGGTCGGAGCGCACGGAGTAGGAGCTAAACCTTGCTCAGGATCGACATATAAACTCGGATAATTTTGGGCTTATCGAGGTAAACATTCTTGACCTTTTGTTGTAATTGGAAATTACATGTTGTAGGAGTATATAGTTAAGTATACTATATATAGAACTGAACATAGTTGTGCGGCAATGTCTTTTGACTTAAGCCTGAATAATACTTACGGCAATGTCTTGCGACTTAAGCTGAATTTTAAGAAGTGAATGAATTGTAATTACATAGTGTATCAGATGAGACTTGTGTAGCATTCTGTGTAGTAGAAATTGTACACGTCCGGTTAGGCGTGTTAACCCCACTGGTTGGCTTGGTAGCCACCGATAGAGAGAGATTTACACCATTGCGGGAAGGGGAGGTCTCGCCGAATTTTACGTAAGATATTCTACATTGGGATCTAAGATGTTAATAGCGCCTTGTGGCCTCTATAGGTTGAAATACTACGTGTGGCGCGGTCTACTTGGCTTAAGGTGTAGCCGACGGTTTGAGGTACTTGGAGCGCTTTGCTATTAGTCGGTAATCGTCGCGAGGTATGCGAACCTCTTCCTATCTGTTCTAGCATGATATGTGTATAACTATGTAGTGCGGTAGACGTATATGTGTTTAATGTATTTGATTGGTTTGAAACATAAACTGTTATAACGGCTTTATGGGAAGTCGGTTATAACAGCTTTATGTAGGTAAGAAAATGCTTTGTGGTTTCAAAGGGTAACTGATTTGACTTATAACGGATTTGATGGGTAGTAATAAAGAACTTGAAGTGTTTCAAAAAGACCTGTTGAAAGAAGAGTAATACTTGGCTTTGAAAACATAAGAGTTGTACTAGCTTTATGGGAAGTTAGGTATAACGTCTTAAGAATGATAAAGAAGAATGGTTTAATGATTTTTAGAAGATAAGAGACTTGACTTAATGGTAAACCCCCAAGATCGTTATACCACATGCTTCAGGATAAGAGTATAAATGAGGGGTAAATCCCCAAGATCGTTATACCACCTGTTCCGTGGATTTGCTACCCACGATGCGAGGAATACCTCATGCGAGTCCTTATAGGCTTATGCGGGTGAAATAGTCCCATGCGGGCGGGTACATCCTATGCGAGGAATACCTCATGCGGGTCCACACGACATATGCGGGTGAAATAGTCCCAGGAGTAGGATTGCTTAATGACATCGCGGGTGGTCTGCTTTGATCGCGAGCTTCCTATTTTTATGTTGTAAGTATACTTTTGATTACTCTCATTGTTAGTAAGGCATTGTGTACTGTTAATTGAGTTATCATACCTGTCTCCAGTTTTATTATAGACTTATGATTTCATTACTGATTTCCCACATATTTGGTACATGTTAATCGACCTCTCCTTCGGGCCGCGTTACGCCGCAGTAGTACGAGTTGTTGATCCTCGCTCTTAGGATCACTGTTCAGCTGTTGAGAAGCTCCTTCATTTCGGAGGCTTATCCCTGGTATTGTCGGTTGTTGTACATTCAGGGGTATTGTCACGACCCGAACCCGGGCCCGTGACTGGTGCCTTACCCCGGGCACCCTAGTGATACAACATCAGAGTAATCAGCGGAATATAAAACAATAACATGAAATAACATGAAGTATGAAATAATAATCTGAGAAAAATTGCCTTTCGGCATGTATATATGAAAACTTAAATCCGAACAGTTACATCCCACTTACAAATCTGCCCACAACAGTACTACAGACCTCTAAGAGTGACATGACAACAATGGCGGGACAGGGCCCCGCCATACCCCTGAATGTAAGCACCTACCACGACAGGGGACTATACCACTGATAAGCCTCCGGAGAAACGGAGCTTCCCAAACGCTGAACTGTGACCCTGAGAGCTTAGGATCAACGACTGGTGTACCTCAACCTGCGGCATGAACGCAGCCCCCCGAAGGAGGTCAGTACAACAGGTACCAAGTATGTGAAACTGAAGATACTGTAAATGAAATCATAGTAGTCTATATAAAGCAGGAGACATGTATGATAACCAAACTACAGTTCACAATAAATAAATAAATATGTCAAGTCGGGACTCACGCCTCAAAGTCATCACTCAAATATAACAATGGGTCTCGGGCCCACAACATCAATCATGCGGTGGAATACCTTCCTCACCGGCGATCATGATATATCGGACCAAGGAATACACATGCACACGAGTGTCCCACTGTGTCATCATAAAACCGCACGGTAAGTACGAAGGCATAGCCGACTACTAAAACCCACAGTACAAGCAAGGTCATACACTGTATCATGAGATCTGTCTAGACCGTCACATGATCAAAGCTGGCCACTCGCCCGCAGTATCTAATGTGCGCGTCTAGCCACAGAACTTCCCGACTCCGCATAGGCCACTCCAATGGCCCGCATGAGGTATTCCCGCATCGAGGTAGCTACTCCCGGCGGCGTCGACTCGCACCGCGTGGCCACGTAGACCGCGTGACCATAAAGGCCGCACACTAACACGAACTCGTAGCTCGCATAGGCCACTGCACCCGCATAACGTATTCTCGAATCATAGGTCACACAGCACTTTGAGTCTACCGCGACGGAGGGCAGCTTAACCCCCGGAAACATGTCAAGAGGTGAGTGGTGTAATACTAGCATAACGGCTTACCGTTAAACAATATAAGCACAACAAGGGAAACCCCTTTACACAAACATAACAAAATACTAACACACGTAGCATCCTAATATGTTTACTTATCAAATCCACAAGAAGGTATTACAAGGCTATCACAAACCAATACAATCAAGTTATTCACACAAGGTACTTTCTTCTTTATGTTAACAAGTTCGGGTTTTTATCCCCAAAGTACTTCATACATTAAATCTTTAAAGATCCGTCCCTTTCACAAAAGTCACACAATACCCGTAGTATAAAAATAGAGTGACTATCTTTTTAAGTAATTCAAAACACTACTCTTTGTAAAATCAAGTAACAACCTTCTTTTCCAAACGTTCAAGTTTGCCTAATTTCAATTACTCAAGTTTCTCATTTTCGAAAGGTTTTGTAGTTCATAGTATTAATCACTTAATAATATAAATCTCCTTTAAAATAATTTGAGAAACATATACCTTATATGTGAGTAGGTTATTCTTGTTTATAACAATCTTATAACAGCAGCCATGATCTAGGAAATGTAATATCATTTTGTCTCATCTTAGCTTCATGCAGATGGAGGTTTCTACCGGTTTTAATAATCTGGATTAGTCAATACATTTCCTTTATTAGCGCCACTGTGGTTTGTTCGATACTTATTCTCATTTCCAAATCAAGAAACATTATTCTTTTGAAATCAAGTACTCATTACTCGCGAATGAGGTTTTACAACATTTTAGCAAAATGTTACATATCAAGTCAATTAGGTTAAGTCTCTTATCTTTCAAGATCAAGTCTCTTAACTTCTACAATAAATAAACCATTCATTACTTTACATAGAGTCGTTATAACTAACTTCCCATAAAGCTATTATAACACCCTATGTTTTGAACCAACCAAACTCATTTAGCACATGACGTCACCGCACTACATAGTTTACAAAACATCATGCTAGAAAGGATAGGAAGAGGTTCACATACCTCGCGAGGATTATCGACAATAAGCAATACGCCCACGATCTTTGCACCGCTAGCCTTTTCCACTCATCAAGTAGAATACGCTACTCGTAGCACTTCCACCTATATAAGCCACAACCGTCTATTAACTTCTAAACACTCGGTTCCATATTCTACGTAAAATTCGCAAGACCTCCCCACCGCCCGCATAGCGTAAATCTCCTCTCAATCGAGGCCGCTACCAAGCCAACCGGGGGTTTATCTTGTTATACCGTATTTCCAGTATGACGTGAGGCGTGCGTATAATTTTTTTTCCTTAAGGTTTGGCAAGAATCGAAAATTTGGGCACAAGTGCCGGAAAGAGTCGTTTTCCGACGAAACGTTTCCACAGCTTTTGTAGGGAAATTAGGCTATGTCATATTTAATTTTTGCGGATTTTTCCGAGAGACGAAACATTTTGGACCAACAAGAGGCGACACTTGTCACCCTCTAATTAGTGAAGGTGGACGGCAATGGTGGACGATTTGGGTGTCAATTTTTTGTCAAGGAGTTGGTAGGATATTTTGTGTAGTTGTTAGAATGGACACTTGCCTAAATCCTAGCCCTACACTTGCCTAACACTTGGATGAATCTTGGCCATTGGTTGGCCATTTCTTGACCTATAAATACCCTCTAACTTGATGAATTTCTTCATCCAAAATTGCCTAAGTCTTGAAATCCTCCTCCTCTTGAAGAGTTCTCGTCCCAGAGCCTCTACCCCCGAGAAGCTTTCGAGAGGTACCCCTAGCCTAGTTGGTTTCGTATAATACCCCCTTTGTGGTATAGAAATACTCTCCAAGTATTGTTGTAATGTCCAAATACCTTGCCCAAATACCTTGTAGTATTCGAAGGTTATACTTATCTGGCCGGAAAATACCATTATACTTTCCTTTAGCCACTAAACGAAACCCTAAGGAAAATCTTCACTGTTGTTGAAGTATGGAGTAGAAGTTGCGTAGAACTTCTAAGGGTTGTTTGGAGCGGATTGAGCACTCGGAGTAGGAGCTAAACCTTGCTCGGGAGCGACATTAAACTCGGATAATTTTGGGCTTATCGAGGTAAACACTATCGTCCTTCTATTGTAATTGGAAATTACATGTTGTAAGAATATATAGTTGAAGTATACTATATATAGAACTAAACATAGTATTGTGGCAATGTCTTTTGACTTAAGCTGAAGAATAAAGAATCGAATCGAATCGTAATTACATAGGACATATGAGAGACTTGTATAGCATTCTTGTGTTGTAGAATTGTACACGTCAGGTTAGGCGTGTAAACCCCCTGGTTGGCTTGGTAGCCGCCTCGATAGAGAGGAGATTTACGTTGTTGCGGGGAGGTGCCGGATTTTCTGTAGAATATGGAGCGTTGAGATCTAGATGTTAATAAGCGCGCGTGGCCTTATAGGTTGGAGTACTACGTGTGAGTGATCCACTTGGCTAAGGAGTAGCCATTGTTTGGAGCATTTTGCTATTAGTCGATACTCGTCGCGAGGTATGTGAACCTCTTCTTATCTTTTCTAGCATGATATGTGTGAACTATGTAGTACGGTGACGCATACGTGTTAATCGTATTTGATTGTTTTAAAACATAAAGTGTTATAACGGCTTTGTGGGAAGTTGGTTATAACAGTTTTATGTGGGTAAGAGAATGTTTTGTGATTTTTAAAAAGGTAACTGATTTAAATTATAACTGGCTTGTTATGTATTAACAAAGAACTCGAAGTATTTCAAAAGATTTATGAATCGTTTTGAAAAAAAGGAGTAATAATTGGTTTTTGAAAACTTAAAGGTTATACTAACTTTATGGGGAGTTAGGTATAACGGTTTAAGAATGGTAAATGGATTTCGGAAATGAGAACAAGTATCGAACAAACCACTGCAGCGTTAATAAAGGAAATGTATTGACTAATGAATTATTGGTAAAACCAGTAGAAACCTCCATCTGCATAGAAGCTAAGATAAGACAAAATGATATTACATTTTCTAGATCATGGCTGCTGTAATAAGAATGTTGTAAACAAGAATAACCTACTCACATAAGTCGTATATTACTCAATTGTCTAAAAGGGATTACGTGATTAATACTTGAACTATGAACTCTTTCAAAAAGTGGAACTTGAGTAATTGAAACTAGGCAAACTGAACTTTAGGAAAAAGGATGTTGTTACTCGACTTTTAAAAGGAATGTGTGTTGGTCACTCCATACTACGGGTATCGGGTGACTTTTGTAAAAGGATTAGATCTTTTAAAAAGGGGTCTAAACGTATGTTGTACTTTAGAGTTAAAACCCGGACTTTGATATAAAAGGGGAAGTACCTTGAGTTGTGTATAGCTTGCCTATGCTTGTTGTTGTGTAACTTGCCTATGCTTGTTGAGATAGCCTTTATTGTGCACGTATTATGTTTCTATACCACCGTGTCTCTCGATGGAGGGCCGGTTGACTTGTGGAGAACTTACTTGACGCGTCGGCGGTGACGGAAGATTCCAGGTATGCTTCCATTATTAGTGTTATTGTTGTTACATGGGCGTGTCTACACCGACGCAGATTCCGGGGCATGTGGCGTGCGGCGGGTTGATTACCCGATATATGGTTATTACTATTACATGGGCGGTCTACACCACGCAGATTCGGGACATGTGGCGTACGCGGGGTTGACCACCCGATATTGTTGTTGAGGTTACATGGGCATGTCTACACCGTCGCGATTCCGGTATGTGGCACGCGCCTTGTTATTATTGTTGCATCATGGACATGTCTACACCGATGCACGATTCGGGCATGCGGCCATGATGCGAACAGATTGATGTTGCGGGCGTGAGACCCGTAGTTACACTCGAGTGATGACGCGGGGCGTGAGCCCTAACAGATCGCGTTTATGTTGCGTACTATTTTGGTTATCATACAAGTCTCCGCTTTGTATAGACCGTTATGATTTAAGCGCAGATTTTCGATTTCACATACTCGGTACTGTCAGATCGACCTCGCCGGCTGCGTTCATGCCGCAGTGAGGTACATCGACCGCCGATCCCCGCCAGTAGGATCACGTTTCAGCGTATTGGGAAGCTCCGTTCCTTCGGAGGCGTATCTTTGGTAGGTTTCCCTGAGTTGTAGGTTCTTGTACCTTCCGGGGTCTGGCGGGGCCCTGTCCCGTCATAGGTTGTTATTACACTCTTAGGTCTGAACACCTTGTTAGGCGGGGTTGTAAAAAGGATTAAACTGTTCGGTTTAGAAGTTTGTATATATAATGCATGAAGGCAACCGTTTTGGTTGGTCTATGTTATTGTCATAACTGTTGTTGTTATATTAAAGTCTTTATTTCCGCTGGTTTTTCTCTGATGTTGTATGACTACTTGGGTGCCCGGGTAAGGCACGACCACGCCCGCCGGTCTTGACAAAGTGGTATCGAGCGATTAATCCGGAAGGTGTCTACAGACCGTGTCTAGTAGAGTCTTGATTATCGGTGTGTTGTGCACCACATCTATAATCAGGAGGCTGCAGGACATTTAGGATTGGTTTCCATTCTTCTCATTCTGAGATCGTGCCTTAGAGCTGTGTGATAAGTTGGACCCTTCTGACGTATTTCGTTTTTACCAGTTATGCCTCCGCAAGGCAACCGAGGCCCGAAGGGCAAGGCGTAGGAGCTGCTAGTGTGATTCAGAGGAGTACGAGGGCGCAGGCCCGGTCAGTACCTGAGACAGTGCTTCCGACGGCGAGGTTCGCGACGCCGCCAGCACCAGCAGGGTTTAGAGCCGCAGCCGTGGCTGATGAGACTACGAGACTGAGCCTCCACCCCACACCGGAGCGGAGATGGGTCACAAGGGGATGGCCCAGTTATTGGCCAGGGTTGTGGCCAGATATGAGGATAGGGCCGGACGTAGCGGCCTTCCCAAAGAAGACCGTGGTGCACCGAGCAGATAGTTTGAGGCTACGAGATTTTCTGAGTTGTAGCCCGCCAGAGTTCTACGGGTCGAGGCCTGAGGATGACCCGCAGGAGTTCATCCGTCAGTTACAGAGGATCATGCGGGTGATCAAGGCTTCAGAGACCGAGTCCGTGACCTTCGGTTCGCATCGGCTGCGTGATACCGCATGATCGATTGGTTTGATTCGTGGAGCTTTCGGGAGAGCATGCACCTCGGCAGTATGGGATGAGTTTTCGGGGCTTTCTCACGCACTTCGCCTCCGCAGATGAGGAGGGCACGCCGGCTGATTTTTATTACCGAGGCGCAGAGAGGCGACCGTCGTGAGTACAATGTCGAGTTCGATTCTTTGGCTCGATATGTCCTCGCGCTAAGCAGCGAATATGTAGGATAGGTGCATCGCTACGCCATCGGGCTAGATGATTATATGGCCGAGTCTTGTGCGGTGTTTCTCTTCACCGCATGGACATTGCCCGCATTCGTGCTCATGCACTTGCGCGTGCGAGCGCAGAGATCGACGGGTGAACCGCCACAGGTTAAGGCCAAGACGGCCGGATATTTTGGCGACTTTCGAGGCGGACCGCCTCGGCAGACTTCGTTATGTACCGCCGCCGATGCAGCGATCCTCCACAATCTTCGTGGCATCCAGAGTATTCAGGAGCGGTCAGGCTCCATGGGTTGAGGTTCCGGGAAGTAGGGTGCTGGCTCGATCACCACCCCTACCGGTGTGGTCGATGTGGTAGACCGCATTTCGGGAGTGTCGTGGTACCAAGGAGCTTGTTATTTTGCGCCAACGGGGCTATCCGGTGAGAGATCGTCCGACTGTGAGTGGCGATGGTAGGATAGCACAGACTACGGATCGATTCATGGGTTCTTCACCTTCCATAGCTAGGCAGGATGTTCATGTACCGGCAGGCCACGGCAGAGGTCGCGGTGGAAGTTCCCAGTTTTAGCGGTCCTTTGAACCGCCTATTTTCAGGTACATCCTTAACCTTCTAGAGACTTGCATGTGTTGATGCTATGTTGATGTGTTTAGTGTTATGTTCGGATAACTTTTGTGCAGATGTGATTTAGAAACCTGGTTAGAGTAAAAATATGAACCTTAGAATATTACAATTGAGACCTTAGATGTAAGGCCATTTCGAGTACGAGATTTTTGCGGTGATCTTTGTCTGAAGGTATATGTATTCGTGGAGTTTTGTGGGAAAAATTTCCTTGGGCTGGGTAAAATGGAAGTGGTAGCTTTCATGACCTGTATAGGTAGGATTGTTCCGTATCGGGGAACAAGGGTTTGGCGCGATAGTGGGTCGGGTTGGGGCCATGTTGCGGGCCAACCCGTAGCCCGGTTTGGGGTTGGGTCAGTCCGAGGTGGTCCCGCCAGGTGGTAGGATCACGAGGGTGCTGGGCCCAAGTTCAGTTAACCATCGTACGAGTTGGTGGATACGTTCGACCAGATCGGTTCGTGAAGGCCGGGAATGGCCTTAGGGGGAAATCGAGGTTAGTAAGATGACCAAGTTTGGAGGTAGTGACTCCAAGGTTTTGGAAGCAGAAGCGTTGACTGAAGTGTGGAACATGTACTAGAAGAGTTCAAGTGTCCGAGCAGGGCACGACGAGGAAGGAAGGAAGAGGAAGTATGTTATTACGTGGCCAGGTGTGGCAAGATTGTTCTCGTAAGTATGGTAGTGAAGACTATACTGGCGCATGTTTGTTTTGAGGCTTAGAAGGAACATTCGGGACGAATGTTTCTAAGGAGAATGTTATACCAGATTTCCGCAGTATGACGTGAGGCGTACGTATAATTTTTTTTTTCCTTAAGGTTTGGCAAGAATCAAAAATTTGGGCACAAGTGCCGGAAAGAGTCGTTTTCCGACGAAACGTTTCCACAGCTTTTGTAGGGAAAATTCCGGCTATGTCATATTTAATTTTTGCGGATTTTTCCGAGAGACGAAACATTTTGGACCAACAAGAGGGCGACACTTGTCACCCTCAATTGAGTGAAGTGGACGGCAATGGTGGACGATTTGGGTGTCAATTTTTTTGTCAAGGAGTTGGTAGGATATTTTGTGTAGTTGTTAGAATGGACACTTGCCTAAATCCTAGCCCTACACTTGCCTAACACTTGGATGAATCTTGGCCATTGGTTGGCCATTTCTTGACCTATAAATACCCCTCTAACTTGATGAATTTCTTCATCCAAAAATTGCCTAAGTATTGAAATCCTCCTCCTCCTCTGAAGAGTTCTCGTCCTAGCGCCTCTACCCCCCCCCCCATTGAGAAGCTTTGGCCGAGAGGGTACCCCCCCCCTAGCCTAGTTGGTTTCGTATAATACCCCCCTTTGTGGTATAGAAATACTCTCCAAGTATTGTTGTAATGTCCAAATACCTTGGCCCAAATACCTTGTAGTATTCCAAGGTTATACTTATACGAAAAGCCCGGAAAATACCATTATACTTTCCTTTAGCCACTAAACGAAACCCTAAGGAAAATCTTCACCCGTTGTTGAAGTATGGAGTAGAAGTTGCGTAGAACTTCTAAGGGTTGTTTGGAGCGGATTGGAGCACTCGGAGTAGGAGCTAAACCTTGCTCAGGAGCGACATTAAACTCGGATAATTTTGGGCTTATCGAGGTAAACACTATCGCCTTCTATTGTAATTGGAAATTACATGTTGTAAGAATATATAGTTGAAGTATACTATATATAGAACTAAACATAGTATTGTGGCAATGTCTTTTGACTTAAGCTGAAGAATAAAGAATCGAATCGAATCGTAATTACATAGGATCAGACATGAGACTTGTATAGCATTCTTGTGTTGTAGAATTGTACACGTCCGTTAGGCGTGTAAACCCCCCAGTTGGCTTGGTAGCGGCCTCGATAGAGAGGAGATTTACGTTGTTGCGGGAGGTCGCCGGATTTTCGTAGAATATGGAACGTTGAGATCTAGATGTTAATAAGCGCCTTGTGGCCTTATAGGTTGGAGTACTACGTGTGGAGTGATCCACTTGGCTTAAGGAGTAGCCGACTGTTTGGAGCATTTTGCTATTAGTCGATACTCGTCGCGAGGTATGTGAACCTCTTCTTATCTTTTCTAGCATGATATGTGTGAACTATGTAGTACGGTAGACGTACATGTGTTAACTGTATTTGATTGTTTTAAAACATAAAGTGTTATAACGGCTTTGTGGGAAGTTGGTTATAACAGCTTTATGTAGGTAAGAGAATGTTTTGTGATTTTTAAAAAGGTAACTGATTTAAATTATAACTGGCTTGTTATGTATTAACAAAGAACTCGAAGTATTTCAAAAGATTTATGAATCATTTTGAAAAGAAGGAGTAATAATTGGTTTTTGAAAACTTAAAGGTTATACTAACTTTATGGGGAGTTAGGTATAACGGTTTAAGAATGGTAAATGGATTTTGGAAATGAGAACAAGTATCGAACAAACCACTGCAGCGTTAATAAAGGAAATGTATTGACTAATGAATTATTGGTAAAACCAGTAGAAACCTCCATCTGCATAGAAGCTAAGATAAGACAAAATGATATTACATTTTCTAGATCATGGCTGCTGTAATAAGAATGTTGTAAACAAGAATAACCTACTCACACATAAGACGTATATTACTCAATTGTCTAAAAGGGATTACGTGATTAATACTTGAACTATGAACTCTTTCAAAAAGTGGAACTTGAGTAATTGAAACTAGGCAAACTGAACTTTAGGAAAAAGGATGTTGTTACTCGACTTTTAAAAGGAATGTGTGTTGGTCACTCCATACTACGGGTATCGGGTGACTTTTGTAAAAGGATTAGATCTTTTAAAAAGGGGTCTAAACGTATGTTGTACTTTAGAGTTAAAACCCGGACTTTGATATAAAAGGGGAAGTACCTTGAGTTGTGTATAGCTTGCCTATGCTTGTTGTTGTGTAACTTGCCTATGCTTGTTGAGATAGCCTTTATTGTGCACGTATTATGTTTCTATACCACCGTGTGTCTCGATGGAGGGCCGATTGACTTGTGGAGAACTTACTTGGGCGTCTGCGCGGTGTGGAAGATTCCACGGTATGCTTCCATTATTAGTGTTATTGTTGTTACATGGACGTGTCTACACCGATGCAGTATTCCGGGGGCATGTGGCCATGCGGCAGGGTTGATTACCCGATATATGGTTATTACTGTTACATGGACGTGTCTACACCGATGCAGTATTCCGGGGACATATGGCCATGCGGCAGGGTTGACCACCCAGTATATTGTTGTTGAGGTTACATGGGCATGTCTACACCGTCACGATTCCGGGGCATGTGGCCACGCGGCCTTGTGTGTGTTGCATCATGGACATGTCTACACCGATGCAGTATTCCGGGGGCATGCGGCCATGATGCGAACAGGATTGATGTTGCGGGCGTGAGACCCATAGTTACACTTGAGTGATGACCTTGAGGGCGTGAGCCCCTAACTTGACTGCGTTTATGTTGCGTACTATTTTGGTTATCATACATGTCTCCTGCTTTGTATAGACTGTTATGATTTAATCGCAGATATTTTAGTTTCACATACTAAATTTACTGTTATCGACCTCCTTCGGGGGGCTGCGTTCATGCCGCAGGTAGAGGTACATCGACTGTCGATCCCCGCTTGTAGGATCACGTTTCAGCGTATTGGGAAGCTCCGTTCCTTCGGAGGCTTATCTTTGGTAGGTTTCCCTGAGTTGTAGGTTCTTGTACATTCAGGGGTATGGCGGGGCCCTGTCCCGTCATAGGTTGTTATTACACTCTTAGAGGTCTGTAACACTGTTGGGGGCAGGGTTGTAAAAAGGATTAAACTGTTCGGTTTAGAAGTTTGTATATATAATGCATGAAGGCAACCGTTTTGGTTGGTCTATGTTATTGTCATAACTGTTGTTGTTATATTAAAGTCTTTATTTCCGCTGGTTTTTCTCTGATGTTGTATGACTACTTGGGTGCCCGGGTAAGGCACCAGTCACGGGCCCGGTTTCGGGTCTTGACATATACGTCTAACCGGACGTATACAATTCTACTACTGTGATAATACCACAAGTCTCATGTCTGATACCCTATGTAATTCTGATTCGATTCTCTTCTTTATTCAGGCTTAAGTCAAAAGACATTGCCGCAAAGCTATGTTCAGATCTATATATAGTATACTTCAACTATAAAATCATGCAACATGTAATTTCCAATACAACAAGGGGACAAGAATATTTACCTCGATAAGCCCAAAATTATCCAAGTATAAAGTCGATCCTGAGCAACGTTTAGCTCCTACTCCGGGTGCTCCAACCCGCTCCAAACAACCCCTAGAAGTTCTACGCAACTTCTTCTTAATACTCCAACCAACTATGGAGATTTTCCTTAGGGTTTCAGTTTGAGACAAAAAGGACATAAGGTAGTATTTCCGGGCTCTACGTATAGAGATATCTTTGGAATACTACAAGGTATATGGATAAGGTATTTTGGTATAGCAACAATACTTGGAGAGTATTTCTACCAAGGTGGGGGGTATTCTACGAGAACAACAAGGCAGGGGGTACCCACGGCTTAACCCAAGGAAGGGGGTGGGTCTCGGCCACGCTTGAGGAGGGTGGGGTGCTACTCTCACGAGGGGGCCTGCGAAAAGGGAGGGCTTTCAAGACTTGAGGGAGTGAGGAGTGGATGAAGAAAACTTATCAAAGGGAGGGGTATTTATAGGGAAACCAAGGGCCAAGATCTAGCCAAGTGGGGGGCAAGTGGAGGGCCAAGATGTGCCCAAGTGCACCCTAGTCCCTACTCCTTAAAACCCTCACAAATATCTTGCCAAACCTTATCTTGAAATCGTCCACTTGACCGCCCAAAACTTCCGCCAATGAGAGGGTGCCAAGTGGCGCCCTCTCGTTGGTCCAACATGCCTCGTCTCTCGGAAAAATCCGCAAAAATTAAATATGACATAGCCGGAATTTTCCCTTCGCAAGTTATGCAAAACGTTTCGTCGAAAAACGACTCTAACCGGGTGTTGTGCACAAAAAACAAACCTATGCCTAACTTTAAAGCCCAAACTTTTCTACGTACATCCTTACGTAATACTCTGGAAATACGGGGTATAACATTCTCCCCTCCTTAGAAACATTCGTCCCGAATGTTCCTTCTAAGTCTCAAAAAAAAAAAAACATGCGCCAGTATAGTCTTCACTGCTATACTTACAAAAACAATCCTGCCACACCTGGCCATAGAAACACCTGCGCAAATACTTACATCCAAGTCCACGAGGAATCACCTCTAACATCACAAAATCTCCCACCCGGGGTCTAAAAGATACTCCCTTCGCACCTACTCTTTACCAACGAAATGATCACATCTATGCTCGCAATACATGCTCGCTTCTTCCCTAACGCGTCGTACCCTTCTCGTACACTCGAACTCTTTCTCATAACTTACCACATTTCTGTTACTGCTTCCGTTTCCGAAATCTCTGGGTTACTATCTCCAACTTGGTCATCATTAACTGGGAATACTCTGGATGGATCTCCGATACTTTCCCGAACATAACAACACGAAAGACTGGACGTACTGCCTCCTAAGTCGGAAGGAAATGCTAACTATAGGCAACCTGGCCTATTCTTCACATGATCTGAAAAGGCTCCAAGTACCTCAGGCTAAGTTTCCTCTGCCTTCCAAAACTCGTCACACCCCAGCCACATTCTGCTGAAACCGGTATGAACCAACAATCTGAACCTTGCCAACATCGAACCAATCGACCGGCAACTAACACTTCCGCCCCTAAGGCTTCATAAGGCGACATCCGAACACTGAAATGGTGGTTTAAACACTCTCTCAACAGGAGACAACAATCCTCACAAGTACCCCTGAAATCCAAACACTGGCCCGAGGGCGAATGCGATTCTGAGACTCACCTGAGTTCCTAACCATGCCTGGTAAAACTTCCAGAAAAAGAAACAGCTGTACCCTGGGCTCCACTGTCTGTCATAAGGTGAAGGTAGGCACCCCGTGCAGCCTTACAACCTTTCTGATATAACATCACTGCCAAGTAACGGTCCTGACTGAAAGACACGATGGGCTGACCCCATCGGCCCGGCTACTGGTCGAACGCATCCACGAACTCGTACGTTGGTTAACTAATCTTGGGCCTAACACTCTCGTGACCCTACCACCTGGCGGGACCACCACAAACTGACCCCACCATAAAACAGGTCGCGGGTTGACCCGCGGCATGGCCTCAACCCGACCCACTCTCGCGTACAACACTTGCTCCCCGATCTGGAACAATCTCTCTAATCAACGTTACGAAAACCTAGCGGTCTTCTTAGCTCAACTACCCTCTTTCCATCCACACTACTCAGGGACTTATCACACAAACATATCTCACGTGCACTATGCACTCCGATAAGGGTCAAAACACATAAATAAAATACATCTTTTACTCGAGATGGCCTTACCTCTAAGGTCTCTACGTATAAAACTCTAAGGCTCATACTTTCTCTTATCCCCAATCTTACTCGGTTAACTAACCATGATATCTAATCACAATTTCCACTTATGTTATCTGAACATAATACTTAAGATATACTCATCTTACACGTACTAATCTCTAGAGGGTTAAGGATATACCTGTATCAACTGCTTCACTCCCCTAAGTCGTTCTAATCAAACCTGCCCCGTAGGGCGCATAGCCAGGGAAGATGACGACCTACCCACCGATCCTGAAGGTTGAGTCCTCCTACTAGGACATCCTTTCGACACATGGCCCTGACGGCCGCAGGTAAAACAAGTACCAACTAAAGACGACATTCCCCGGGATGATGCCTGTCATATTGTGAACACCGGGGCAAAACTGAATCCGGCTGGCTGGAACCTACGTGTAGCTGTGAACCGGAAGCTCTGGAGCTCTGACCAACTCCTGCATACCCCGAACGTCCTGAACCCTGTGGAGGGCCTCTCTGCACTGGTGGATGTGCATATCTAAACTGCTGGTGAGGTGATTCGCCTCGAAAGTTACCAAAGGACTTTGCTGTTCTGGTCCTCTCCTGCTGTCCTTGGTTAACCCGTCGATCTCTACGTTTCTTGGCCTGCTGCGCATAAGCCCGTACACAGGCCATGCTCAAGCCTAACCGAAGAATTACTCTTGCACAACCCTCTCTTAGATAGTCATCAAGACTCGCGGTACATTGGTATACTCTCTGGTAGCCAAATCCATAGCTAGTAACAGGGTCGCCTCTTTGCAATCTATATTCTCTGTTCTCGTGGGCGAAGGTTCAAATATCATGGTCGCGATGAGCCTGTTGCATTGTGCTAAACTCTGTTGGGGCTGGTGACGTAGCATAACTCCCCGAATGAAATACCACCCCAGGTGATGATTGGGCATGTGCCCTCGTAACCCTCTGAACTCTACTCGCAGCTCCATCGGCTGCTTTGCCCTCCTGGGCCCGAGTTTGCCCTGCGCGAAGGCATAACGGTAAGGGAAAGGAATACGTTAGAGGGTCCAACTTACAACACAGCTCTAAGGCACGATCTCAGAGTGAGAAGAATGAAAACCAATCCTAAATATCCTATAGCCTCCTGATTATTGGTGTGGTGCACAACACACCGATAATCGAACTCTTGGAATCTGATGCTGAGACACTTTCAGAGGATTAATCGCTCGATACCACTTTTGTCACGACCGAACCGGGCTGTGGATCGTGCCTACCGGGCACCCTAGTGATACAACATCGAGTGTCGTGAATATAAAACAATAACATGAAATAACATGAAGTATGAAATAATAATCTGAGAAAAATTGCCTTTCGGCATGTATATATGAAAACTTAAATCCGAACAGTTACATCCCACTTACAAATCTGCCCACAACAGTACTACAGACCTCTAAGAGTGACATGACAACAATGGCGGGACAGGGCCCCGCCATACCCCTGAATGTAAGCACCTACCACGACAGGGGACTATACCACTGATAAGCCTCCGGAGAAACGGAGCTTCCCAAAAGCTGTGACCACGAGCTTAGGATCAACGGCGGTATACCTCAACTGCGGCATGACGCACCCGAAGGAGGTCGAGACAACAGTACCAAGTATGTGGCGAAGATATCGTAAATGAAATCATAGCAGTCTATATAAAGCAGGAGACATGTATGATAACCAAACTACAGTTCACAATATATAAGCAGTCATGTCAAGTCAGGGACTCACGCCCTCAAAGTCATCACTCAAATATAACAATGGGTCTCACGCCCACAACATCAATCATGCCCGTGGAATACCTTCCTCACCGCTGCGATCTATGATATAGCGGCACGAAGGAATACACATGCACACGGGTCCCACCTGTGTCATCATAAAACCGTCTGGGGTAAATGCGAAGGAATAGCCGACTACTAAAACCCACGGTACAAGCAAGGTCATAAAGCGTATCATGAGATCTGTCTGCGTCACACATGATCAAAGCCGCCACTCGCGCGCGATATCTAATGTGCGCGTCTAGCCACGGAACTTCCGCGACTCCGCATAGGCCACTCCAATGGCCCGCATGAGGTATTCCCGCATCGAGGGTAGCTACTCCGGCGGCGTCCTGGACTCGCGATCGCGTGGCCACGTAGACCGCATGACCATAAAGGCCGCACACTAACACCGGAACTCGTAGCTCCGCATAGGCCACCTGAGACCGCATAAGGTATTCTCGAATCATAGGTCACACAGACCGCTGAGTCTACCCGCGTCGGAGGCGCAACCCGGAAACATGTCAAGAGGTGAGTGATGCAATACTAGCATAACGACTGCGTTAAACAATATAAGCACAACAAGGGAAACCCCTTTACACAAACATAACAAAATACTAACACACGTAGCATCCTAATATGTTTACTTATCAAATCAACAAGAAGGTATTACAAGGCTATCACAAACCAATACAATCAAGTTATTCACACAAGGTACTTTCTTCTTTATGTTAACAAGTTCGGGTTTTTATCCCCAAAGTACTTCATACATTAAATCTTTAAAGATCCGTACCTTTCACAAAAGTCACACAATACCCGTAGTATAAAAATAGAGAGACTATCTTTTTAAGTAATTCAAAACTACTCTTTGTAAAATCAAGTAACAACCTTCTTTTCCAAACGTTCAAGTTTGCCTAATTTCAATTACTCAAGTTTCTCATTTTCGAAAGGTTTTGTAGTTCATAGTATTAATCACTTAATAATATAAATCTCCTTTAAAACAATTTGAGAAACATATACCTTATATGTGAGTAGGTTATTCTTGTTTATAACAATCTTATAACAGCAGCCATGATCTAGGAAATGTAATATCATTTTGTCTCATCTTAGCTTCTATGCAGATGGAGGTTTCTACTGGTTTTAATAATACTGGATTAGTCAATACATTTCCCTTTATTAGCGCTGCTGTGGTTTGTTCGATACTTATTCTCATTTCCGAAATCAGTAAAACATTATTCTTTTGAAATCAAGTACTCATTACTCGCGAATGAGGTTTTACAACATTTTTAGCAAAATGTTACATATCAAGTCAATTAGGTTAAGTCTCTTATCTTTCAAGATCAAGTCTCTTAACTTCTACAATAAATAAACCATTTTGTTACTTACATAGAGTCGTTATAACTAACTTCCCATAAAGCTATTATAACACCCTATGTTTTGAACCAACCAAACTCATTTAGCACATGTACGTCTACCGTACTACATAGTTTACAAAACATCATGCTAGAAAGGATAGGAAGAGGTTCACATACCTCGCGACGATTATCGACAATAAGCAATACGCTCGCGATTGTACCCTGCTAGCCTTTTCCACTCATCAAGTAGAATACGCTACTCGTAGCACTTCCCTTTATATAAGCCGCCGTATTAACTTCAAACACTCGGTTCCATATTCTACGAAACTTCAAAGACCTCCCCGCAACAGCGTAAATCTCTCCTCAATCGAGGCCGCTACCAAGCCAACCAGGGGGTTTATACGTCTAACCGACGTATACAATTCTACTTCTGTGATAATACCACACAAGTCTCATGTCTGATACCCTATGTAATTCTGATTCGATTCTCTTCTTTATTCAGGCTTAAGTCAAAAGACATTGCCGCAAAGCTATGTTCAGATCTATATATAGTATACTTCAACTATAAAATCATGCAACATGTAATTTCCAATACAACAAGGGGACAAGAATATTTACCTCGATAAGCCCAAAATTATCCAAGTATAAAGTCGATCCTGAGCAACGTTTAGCTCCTACTCCGGGTGCTCCAACCCGCTCCAAACAACCCCGAGAAGTTCTACGCAAACTTCTTAATACTCCAACCAACTATGGAGATTTTCCTTAGGGTTTCAGTTTGAGACAAAAAGGACATAAGGTAGTATTTCCGGGCTCTACGTATAGAGATATCTTTGGAATACTACAAGGTATACGGCTAAGGTATTTTGGTATAGCAACAATACTTGGAGAGTATTTCTACCAAGGTGGGGGGGTATTCTACGAGAACAACAAGGCAAAGGGGGGTACCCCAGCTAACCCTAAGGAAGGGGTGGGTCTCGGCCCACACCGAGAGGGGGTGCTACTCTGCGGCGAGGGGCCTCACAAGGAGGGCTTTCAAGACTTGAGGAGTGAGGTGGATGAAGAAAACTTATCAAAGGGAGGGTATTTATAGGGAAACCAAGGGCCAAGATCTAGCCAAGTGGGGGGCAAGTGGAGGGCCAAGATGTGCCCAAGTGCCCCCTAGTCCCTACTCCTTAAAACCCTCACAAATATCTTGCCAAACCTTATCTTGAAATCGTCCACTGACCGCACAACTTCCGCCAATGAGAGGGTGCCAAGTGGCGCCCTCTCGTTGGTCCAACATGCCTCGTCTCTCGGAAAAATCCGCAAAAATTAAAAATGACATAGCGAATTTTCCTTCGCATGAAGTTATGCAAGCGTTTCGCCGAAAAACGACTCTAGCGGGTGTTGTGCACAAAAAACAAACCTATGCCTAACTTTAAAGCCCAAACTTTTCGTACATCCTTACGTACATACTGGAAATACGGGTATAACGGGTATGTGGGGCCTGTCACTTGAGTTGTTATTCTTAAGTGCGTAGTCACATTGTGGTTTGGGTTGTAAAGGAAAAAAAATGTCTTGTTTTTGCATAGTTTACTGGAAGGTGGCCTTATCGGCTATTTGTTGTTATTTTATGTTTAAGCATTTTATCGATTGTGTATGTTCATTGCTATTCTCTCGATGTATACCGAAAGGGTGCCTGGTATGGCACGATCGGGCCCGGTGGTCGTGACATATATCTCACTGTGGAATCCCAATCACTGAAACCGTAGTAAGTGTAACATATAACCATGTGACGCGCCCGTGGCATCCTACCTCACTGTCGGCGTACACATATACAATACATATATATATATATATATATCTCATGCCCGTGGAATCCCTCATCTCGGGTACATGAATTCATGGAGAGTTAATTCATGGGGTAATAATCGTATATAACATGCCCGTGGAATCCCTCATCTCGGGTACATGTCTTCATGGAGGGCTAATCCATGGAGTAATAATCGTATATAACATGGTCACATGCCCCGGAATCCCTCGTCGTATAAGCATGGCCATGGGTAATAAAATAAATCCGGGAATCTAACCCGCCTCCTGGTCGCATGCCCCGGAATCCCACAATAAGCATGTCCAAGGAGTAATAAAAACAATCCGGGAATCTAACCCGCATCCTGGTCGCATGCCTCGGAATCCCACATCGTATAAACATGGCCAAGGATCAATCATAATGGAAGCATACCCGTGGAAACCTTCGTCACTGTCGGTACGTCCAAGTAAATTCACAACAAGACAGCCGGCCCTCCAACTGAGAGTCACGGCAGCGTAGACATATAATACTTGCACTCAAGGCTATCACAAGCAAGCATAGGCAAGTTCATTAAATCTTTATACTTTCATTTTATATACTCAAGACACTTTTCATTTCACATAAAAATCCGGGAATTTAACCCAAAGTACTACGTACTTCCATTCTTTTCAAAAGACTCATTTTCATATCAAACCCTAAGATACTAATAACCGTAGTATCAAGTCATATCTACTTTTCAAAACAAGTCACAATACCTTTTAGAAATACATTTATAGGCTTCTAAATCAAGTGACTTCTTTCTTTAAAACTTTAAGCAATTGATGCCTTCAAATCAATTTGTCTTTCTTCATTTCAAGTCATTTATCCTCATTTACATCACTAGAGTAAACCATTCTTTCATCTTTTCATAAAGCTATTATAACCAACTTCACATAAAGTCGTTATACTAACTTTATGCTTTAGACACTTACATTCTTTTCTTTTTTTAACCAAGAGACTTATACTTTCAAATCAAGTTACATAACTTTCAAAATACTTCAAGTCTCTTAACTTTAGAAATCATGTTTCTTAACTTAGAATTTAAAGTCTCTTATCTTTAGAATATCAAGAAATACATACTTTCCAAATCAAGTATTCTATACTTTTAAATCAAGTCATTTCTTCCTTTAATAATCAAGTCCCATAACTTGAAAAATAAAGTTTCTTAACCTTTTAAGGATTTAAGGTTCATAGTCTTAAAAATTCATAACCTAAACTCTTTAAATTAAGTACCTATACTTTATGCGTTTTGAATAGGTTATACTCATTTATAACGATCTTATTAAAGCAACCATGATCTAGAAAATGTAATACAATTTTGTCTTATCTTAGCTTCTATGCAGATGGAGAATTCGACTCATTTTAATATAATTGATTGTCGATACATTTTCTTTTATTAACGCTGCAATGACTTGTTCGATACTTATTCTCATTCGTGCAGTAAATCAGCAAAGTCAACTCGACTCCAAATACTTCCTAATGACTCTTACCAACATCTCCCATAAGACTTGGTATGAACTTATGATAACTTAGACATAACTTTCACATAGAGTAAATCAACATACATACCTCTTAACTTCTAAGAGTAGAAGGAATCATGAAATAACACCACATGTATAATTTATACATAGAATCATGCCCAAAAGGAGGAAGAGGTTCACATACCTCGCGACGATTATCCACAAGTAGCAAAATGCTCCAAAGTACTTCAACCTTGATAGCTATTCAATCCTTCAAGTAGGATACACTATACTTAGTACTTCAACCTATAATAGCCATAATACGTCTATTAACCTCTAGCTTCAAACGTAGAATATTCTAAGTGTAAATTCACCAAATTCTACGGAAAATCAGACAACACTTACTTTGTTTCTACGTACTTTTCCACCTTTTTCAAGGCCTGAAAATCAATAACCAAATGCCACATTTAAGGCCCAACAATTAAACAAATACAAAGGGGATTACACGCCTAAAAGGACGTGTAAAATTCTGCCCCACAATCAATATAAAACTGTCCATTCCTTATGGCACATTCTCGGCAATAACACTATCCATAACAATATCAATTCTCTTTCAATTCCTTTTTCAATCCAAGTTGTTATTCCAATGTGTTATATACATAATAACAATTACAACAACTATAACTCCTTTCTTCCTTAACATGCGACGATTGTAACTATCGACCAAATTGATTACAACATAATTGCCTAACTTGTCCATTTTCGGTTTTTAACATGTCGACATGATCCAAATCTTTTCAAACTTCAATATATATACCACATGCTCATTTCTTAACTACTATAACATGTAATCTTCAATTACATTAAGAAGATGAAGATTTTACCTCAATAAGCCCTAATAATGTCCAAGCGTAAAAGTCGATCCTTAGCAACTTTTAGCTCATCTTCTTATATTACAATCCGCTCCAAACACTCCTTAGAAGCTCATGAAGAACTCCTCTTCAAGTTCCATCTTCAAAGTTGAAGAACACCTTAGGTTTTCGCCTTGCTACTAACGTAAAAACGTCGTTTTTCCGAGATCTTTCTATTGAGATATTCTTAAAATACCCCTAGGAACCTTGGGTTAAAGTTTTGTGAATAATGAACCACAATTACAAAAAAAAAATTGTGTGGAACTGTTACACCCTGTAGTCCGGGTCATGCATATGAGAACGTACGAAAGGAATTAAGATTTAAATTTTTGGAAAGATAAGTCGACAGAATGTTTTGGGCAGGTTTTTAGTCAAATTTGGGGCATTTTATGTCCAGTTATATTAGGAGTTCTTAGGTGTTTCAAAATCCTAGTATGAAGTTCATTTAGTCTAGTTTCCAACGCAACAAACCGCTCGTCGATAGGACATCGGAGTAGAAAGTTATGGACGTCACAAGTTCAGCTGGCAGCAGAATAGGAAAATGTTTTCAGTCAGGCACCACAGCACCACGGCGCCGGCTGCAGGGCCGCGGCGCCAAGGCGGGATTTTTCGGGGAAAAGGGTAAAAATCAGAAGATATTTTTGTAGGGGCCCTAGGGGAAGGCGAAAAGTGTCCCCCAATTGGTGGATCAAGATAAGGCCTATATCTTGGCCAAGTCTTGAAAGACTTGGCCATTCTACACTTATAGGTCATCCAAAACACTTGCTCTTCTCTCTCAAAAGTTGATAAAACTTTAAGCCAAAGATGAAATTATCAGAAAGGTGGCAAGAAGGAAATATGTTGGCAAGCTTGTAGGATGTTCGAAGAAGTGATTTTAACGTGAAGAGGAATTGTGGAAAATGGAAAGTGGGCGTGTTGTTGGACTGTTTTGGGCGAATTCCAAGGTAACAATTCATTCTCCTTTTGAAGTAAATTATGTCGCATGTTAACGAAGGAAGGACTTGTAGTTGTCGATATTGCTATTAGGTATATAACATGTGGGAATAACGATTTTGATTTGAAAGGATTGGATTGTTTAATATGAATTGTGGGGCAGAATTTTACACGTCCGGTTAGGCGTGTAATCCCCTTGTATTACTGAATTGTTGGGCCTTGAATGTGGCATTTGGTTATTGATTTCGATCCATGAAAATGGTGGAAAAGTACGTAGAAACGAAGGAAGTGTTGTCCAATTTTTTGTAGGATAAGTAACTGTACACTTAGAGTATTCTACGAAGAAAACTAAAAATTGATAGACGTTTTATGTTTATTATAGGTTGATACTCTACGCACGTCATATTCGACTTGGCAAGTGGATTTAGCCGAGAAGGTATGTGATTCTTCCTATTTTCTTGAGCATGATTGTTGTGAAATATATAGTACGGTAGACGTACGTGTGTTAAATGAATTTGATTTCACTTTGATGTCCTTGACTTGAGTTCTAAATGATAAAAACCTTGAAATATTTCAAAAAGAGTTATGAATCATTATTCGGAAGGAAATTGATATTTGGTTTTAAAAAGAATAGGTTCTCTTGGTTTTCCAAACGAATGTGGTTGTTTTGAATTATTAAAAAGTATAAGTGTTATTTTTAGCTTTATGGGAAGTTAGTTATAACGACTTAAGGAAGATAAAAAGAATGGTTTACTTACTTGTTTATAAAAGCCTTGTTATGATTTCTGAAGGTGTGGTAAGTTGGTTGATAAGTAAACATGCTAGGATACTACGGGCGTCAGTATCTTGAGACTTTTGTGTGAATGGGATTTTCTTGTTGTGCTTATATTGTTTACGATGAGCCGATTGTGCTTGAATTATATCACTTACCCCCTGACAAGTTACGTTGTTCATATGTCGCGAGTTAGCTACCCCCGATGCGAGGAATACCTCATACGGGTCCATGTGACCTATGCGGGCTACGGTAGTCCAGGAATCACTCCGGGTGTGTTACCCCGATGCGAGGAATACCTCATGCGGGTCCATGTGGCCTATGCGGATTGCGGGAGTCCAGGAAACGCCGCGGGTTAGCTACCCCCGATGCGAGGAATACCTCATGCGGGTCCACGTGACCTATGCGGACTACGGAAGTCCAGGATTAGGACTCGCACAATGATACTAAGGGCGAATGGCCCTACTCCGATCATTGGCGGTCTAGAAAGAACCGGTTGGGTTACACCTATTTGGTCTTGTATATACTATGGAACTATGTACTGTCAATTGGTTTGTTTCATACATGTCTGTGGATTGGTTTTAGAATGCTATGATTTCATTTCAGTACTTTCAGTTTCACATACTTGGTACCTATTGTACTGACCTCCTTCGGGGGGCTGCGTTCATGCCGCAGGTAGAGGTACATCGGTTGTTGATCCTCGCTCATAGGATCATCGTTCTGCTATTTTGGGAAGCTCCGTTTCTCCGGAGGCTTATCTTTTGGTATGATTCCCTGTCATTGTAGGTTCATGTACATTCAGGGGTATGGCGGGGCCCTGTCCCGTCATATTTGTTATAAACTCTTAGAGGTCTGTAGTCCTGTTGTAAATTGGGTTTGTAAAGGATGTAACTGCCAGGCTTTGATTTATATATACACATGTTGAAAGGCAACCTTAGCGGTTAGTCTGTTTCTTATCTTACATTGTTCCATGTTTTTAAGTTTATTTCCGCTGGTTTCTCTGATGTGTATCTACTAAGGTGCCCGGGTAAGACACCAGTCATGGGCCCGGGGTTGGGTCGTGACAAAAGTGGTATCAGAGCAGTTAATCTTCGGAAAGTGTCTACAGACCGTATCTAGTAGAGTTTTGATTATCGGCGTGTTGTGCACCACACCTATAATCAGGAGGTTACGGGATATGTAGGATTGGTTTCCATTCTTCTCACTCTAAGATCGTGCAATAGAGTTGTGTTATAGGTTGAACTCCCTCTGACATATTCTTATGTACCAGTTATGCCTCCACGTAAGGCAACCCGGGCCCAGAAGGGCAAGGCAGCTGAGGGGGCTGCTAGTAGGACGCAGAGGGTTACGAGGCACGAGCCCGATCTTTACCGAGGTGATGCTTGACGCCGCCCACGACGCCGCCTTCAGCAGAGTTTAGAGCAACAACAGTGGCTACTGAGGCCACGATACCTGAGCCTCCAGTCCCACCACCAGGTGTAGATGATATGGGTTACAAGGAGATGGCCCAGTTATTATCCAGGATCGTGGCGAGGCATGAGGACAGACGGGAGACAGCGGTTCCAGTTGTGCCCGTAGTTCACCCCAGATCTGATAGTTTTAGACTTCGGGACTTTTTGAGTTGCAGTCCACCAGAGTTCTATGGGTCGAGGTCCGAGGATGATCCTCAGGAGTTTATCCGACAGTTGCACCGGATCATGAGAGTGATCAAGACCTCGGAGACAGAGTCAGTGGTATTGGGTTCACATCGGCTGCGTGATACTGCAGTCGACTGGTTTGATTCATGGGAACTGTCCCGGGGGGAGCATGCGCTTCCAGCTGTTTGGGACGAGTTCTCAGAGGCGTTTATTAGACATTTCTTGCCACCACAGATGAGGAGAGTTCGGGCTGATAGATTTCTGATGTTGAGGCAGAACGGGCGGACGGTTCGGGAGTACAACGTAGTGTTTGACTCGTTGGCTCGGTACGTCCCCACTTTAGTGGCAGACATGGAGGACAGAGTGCACCGCTATGTCACAAGGCTCGATGATTACTTAGCAGAGGGTTGCTCGGGTGTAGCTCTTCAGCCGGGCATGGACATTTCCTGCATGCAGGCTTATGCACTTGGGTGTGAGGAACGTAGAGGCCGACGAATTGATAGATATCAGCAGAAGAGGGCCAGGATTGCAGGGTCCTTTGGTAGCTTTCGAGGTGGACGACCTCAGCAGCAGACTAGATTTGCACCTCAGCCAGTTCAGAGCGCTCCTTCACCGTCTTCAGGACGTCCAGGGTATTCGGGGGCAGGTCAGGGCCCCAGGGCTTCGGGCTTCCAGGGAAGCAGGGATCCTAACCGATCGAGACCACCCCCCTCTCGGTGTGGCCGATGTGGTAGATCCCATTACGGGAGTTGTGGTAATGCTTTGGGAGCTTGTTACACTTGTGGCCAGCAGGGTCATATTTCGAGGGACTGTCCGACCAGAGGCAGCGCAGATGGTAGGGTCATTCGCCGGGTCTTCATCTCCTACGGTTACCCGCCCCGGAGGGCAGGGTGCTCATGGGCCAGCAGGTCGCGGCAGAGGTCGTGGCAAGGGTCCTAGTTCCAGCGGTCCTCAGAACCGCATTTATGCCTTGTCCAGCCGCCAGGACCAGGAGGCGTCACCGGATGTCGTCACAGGTACATTATTTGTTTCATGTTGTGATGTATATGCGTTGATAGATCCGGGTTCTACCTTGTCCTATATATCTCCTCGCATTGCTGGTAGAATAGGGATAGAGCCTGAGTCCATAGAACCTTTTGAGGTAGCTACGCCAGTAGGTGATTCGGTGGTAGCTGAGCGGGTATATAAGGCTTGCCCAGTGACTATATACAATCGTCAGACCCTAGCCGACTTGATAGAGTTGGATATGACAGACTTTGATGTGATTATGGGTATGGATTGGTTGGCTTCTTGCTACGCCAATGTGGACTGTAGGGAGAGATTGGTACGGTTCCAGTTTTCTGGTGAGCCGGTTATCGAGTGGAAGGGCAACACGCCGCCGGCGGGTAGGTTTATTTCTTACCTCAAGGCTAGGAAGATGGTGCGAGGGTACATCTATCATATGGTTCGTATTCGATACGGGCCGAGGTGCCGCCTATTGATCGCCGTGGTTAGAGAGTTTCCAGATGTATTCCCAGACGATCTCCCATGTATCCCTCCTGAGAGGGAGATTGAGTTTGGTATTGATATGTCGCCAGACACTCGGCCTATATCTATTCCGCCATACGGGATGGCACCTGCTGAGTTGAGAGAGTTGAAGGACCAACTGAAAGATTTGCTGGAAAAAGGCTTTATCAGGCCTAGTATTTCTCCCTGGGGAGCGCCGGTTTTATTTGTAAAGAAGAAGGATGGGACGCAGCGTATGTGTGTTGATTACAGGCAACTAAATAAGGTAACCATTGTCACGACCCGACCCCGGGCCGCGACTGGTGCCCTACCTGGGCACCCCCTTAGGGTACACATCAGAGAATAGTCAACGGAACATACATAAACTTAACAATGAAATAAATAATAGGTTAGCCGATAAGGCTACCTCCATGGATGTAAACAATCCAAAAGCAGTTACCTCAAATTTCTTTTTTTATAAAGCGACCCACAATATATGACTACAGACCTCTAAGAGTTTACATAACAACTGTGACGGGACAGGGCCCCACCATACCCCTGAATGTACAAAAGTCTACAACTTCAGGGAACCGTACCAAAAGACAAAGCCTCCGGAGAAATGGAGCTTCCCGATAACTGAACAGTGATCCTAAGAGTGCGGATCATCAAGCTATGAACCTCAACCTGCGGTATGAACGCAGCCCCCCGAAGGAGGTCAGTACAAAAATATGTACCAAGTATGTAAAACTGAAAGTATTGTAATTTAAATCATAATAGTAAAAAATACAACTGAATACTTATGTGATAACCAAATTAATAGTACATTGTGCCTTACCGAAGTGAAAGTAATGAAAGTCAGTTTTTCCTTGTACAGCCTATTTCAACATATGAACGATAGTCACACCAGGGCTATGAACACCAACCCTCAAATATCAAAGCGTACTCGTGGAATCCCCCATCACTGCCGACCACTATAGGAGTAAAATCTAACCATGTGACGCGCCTGTGACATCCTACCTCACTGTCGGCGTACACCCATACAACCCATATGCATATCCTGCGCCTGGAACCCGTCACACCGCCGACACCGTAAAGAGTAAAATATAACCATGTGACGCACCCGTGGCATCCTACCTCACTGTCGGCGTACACACATACAACACATATGTACCTATATGTATCTCATGCCCGTGGAATCCCTCATCTCGGGTACATGACTTCATGGGGAGCTAACCCATGGGGTAATAATCGTATATCACATGCTCGTGGAATCCCTCATCTCGGGTACATGTCTTCATGGAGAGCTAATCCATGGCGTAATAATCATATATAACATGCTCGTGGAATCCCTCATCTCGGGTACATGTCTTCATGGAAAGCTAATCCATGGAGTAATAATAGCATCCGGGAATTTAACCCGCATCCTGGTCGCATTCCCCGGAATCCCTCATCGTGAGCATGTCCAAGGATCAATCGCAATGGAAGCATACCCGTGGAATCCTACATCACTATCGGTACGTCCAGGTAAACTCACAATAAGACAATGAAAGCATACCCGTGAAATCCTCCATCAATGTCGGTACGTCCAAGTAAACTCATAACTTCTTTAGACTTTCATTAACATACAAAATGGATCTCATTTTATGACCTTAAGGCACTTTTCATATCATTTAACAAATCCGGGGAAATTCAACCCAAAGTACTATGTACTTCTATTCTTTCCAAAGATCCCCTTTTTCACATAAGACCCTAAGATACTAACACCCGTAGTATCAAGACTTATCTACATTTAAAACAAGTCACTATACTTTTTAGAAATATGCTTCGGGCTTCTAACTCAAGTGACCCTCATTTAGACTTTAAGCCATTGATGCCTTTAAATCAAATTGCCCTTCTTAGTTTCAATTCTTTCATCTATGTTTACCTTATTCAAGAAAAACCATTTCTTTAACCTTCCATAAAGTTATTATAACCAACTCCCCATAAATCCGTTATACAACTTTATGCTTTAGAAGCTAAGACATTCTTATCCTTTCATAAGGTCGTCATAACTAACCTCCCATAAAGCTGTGATAACTCCTTATGTCTTAGACAACTTCGTTCTTTTTATGACCAAGAGACTTGTACTTCAAATCAAGTTACACAACTTTCAAACCTCAAGTCTCATAACTTTAGAAGACAAATTCCTTAACTTAGAAAACAAGTCCTTATCTTTGAAGTAGTTCAAGAATCAATACTTTCCGAATCAAGTATTCTTTACCTATTTCATGTCAAGAAATCCTTGTCTACCTTATTAGAGTAAACCATTCTTATAATCTTTCCCTAAGGACAAGTGAGTTAATTCTCTAGCTCAACCAACTAGACATCCTTAAAACAAGTCAAGTATATCAAATGACTTCACCTTATTTGAATCACGTACGTCTACCGTACCATATAGTTATAACTACTCATGCTCAAGAGATAAGAAAGTTCCACATACCTCCTCAGTTTGATCCACTTGCTAACTTGAATGTGCCGCACGTAGTATGCCAACCTAAAAATGACCATAATGCGGCTATTAGCTTCTATCTTCAACGTAGAACGTTCTAATTGAAAAGTCCCTTATTCTACGGAAATTTGGACAGCACTTCCTTTTTTTCTACATGCTTTGCCACCTTTTTCAAGGCCGAATTCAATAACCAAACACGCCACACTTAAGGCTCAACAATGAAGTTAACCATAGGGGATTACACGCCTACTAGACGTGTAAAATTTTGTTACACCCCGTAGTTCAAGGACATGTTTAAGAGAATGTATGTAAGGAACACAAGACTTGAAAAGGGTACGAAAGGAAGAATTGTTTTTCCGACGGAAAATCTTCCGAACGTCGGAAAGGAAAAATGTTACACACGACCAACCCGCTCGTGGATCGTGCCTTACCCGCACCCAAGTAGACATACATCGAGTAATCAGAATATAAAACAAGACATGAAATAATAAGAAGTGCGAAACAGTTTATGCGAGGAAAATTGTCGTAAGATATATATATAACAACTAGAAACGATTACATCCCTCTTACAACTCGCCCACAACAAGACTGCACTCTAAGAATGTTATAATAACAATGGACAGGGCCCCGCCATACCCTTGAATGTAAGTACTACAATGACAGGGACTATACCATCGATAAGCCTCCGAGAAACGAGCTTCCCAAATGCCGAATCGCGTGACCCTATGAGCGAGGATCAACACTAGTGTACCTCTACCTGCGGCATGAACGCAGCCCCCCGAAGGAGGTCAGTACAACAGGTACCAAGTATGTGAAACTGATAATACTGTAAATGAAATCATAGTAGTCTATATAAAGCAGGAGACATGTATGATAACCAAACTACAGTTCACAATAAATAAGCGAATATGTCAAGTCGTGGACTCACGCCCTTAAAGCCATCACTCAAATATAACTATGGGTCTCACGCCCACAACATAAACAAGAGCGAAATAGATATACTGTAACTGGTCTTTTCTAGGCCGCTAATGATCGAAGCAAGGCCAATTTCCCATAGTATCATTATGCGTGCCTAACCCTGGACTTCCCGCAGCCCGCATAGGTCACACATAGACGCCAAGATAGTCGTATAGACCAGCGTCGGGGTAGCTAACCCCGGTACCCTCCTGGACTCCCGCAGTCCGCATAGTCTCAATAGACCGCATAGTCACACAGACCGCATAGGGCATCCCCCGCATCGGGATAAAACACCCGGAATGATCAATCCTGGAGCATACCGCTGCTCCGCATAGTCACATAGACCGCATAGGCCGTATAGACCCACATCAAGGGTGGCAAGCCCTCGGTATAACAAGTCAAGGGGGTATGTGATATAATAACAGTACAACGGGCTTAAAGTTTAACAACGTAAGAACAACAAGAATAACCCCCTTTCACAACATCACAAGATACTAACACACGTAGCATCCTAACATGTTTACTTATCAAATCAACAAGAAAGTATTACAAGGCTATCACAAACCAATACAATCAAGTTCTTCACACAAGGTACTTTCTACTTTATGTTAACAAGTTCGGGAATTTATCCCCAAAGTACTTCATACATTAACTCTTTAAAAGATCCGTTTCTTTCACAAAAGTCACACAATACGTAGTATAAAAATAGAGTGACTATCTTTTTAAGTAAACCAAAACACTTCCTTTTGTAAAATCACGTAACAACATTATTTTCCAAACGCTCAAGTTTGCCTAATTTCAATTGCTCAAGTTTCTCATTTTCGAAAGGTTTCAGTAGTTCATAGTTTTAATCACTTAATGATATAATTCTCCTTTAAAACAATTTGAGAAACATATGCCTTATATGTGAGTAGGTTATTCTTGTTTATAACAATCTTATTAAAGCGACCATGATCTAGAAATGTAACATCATTTTGTCTCATCTTAGCTTCTATGCGGATGGAGGTTTCTGGTTTTAATAATACTTTATTAGTCAATACATTTCCCTTTATTAGCGCTGCTGTGGTTTGTTCGATACTTATTCTGATTTCCGAAATCAGTAAAACATTATTCCTTTTAAAAACCAAGTACTCATTACTCACGAATGAGGTTTCACACAAAATTCATATTTATTTTATTTAAGTCAAGTCTCTTATCTTTTAAGATCAAGTCTCTTAACTTCTAAAATCAATAAACCATTCTTTTTATCACTCTTAAGTCGTTATACCTAACTTCCCATAAAGCTAGTATAACTCTTAAGCTTTTAAAACCAAGTATTACTCTTCTTTAAAAAAGGATTCTTAATTCTTTTGAAATACTTCAAGATTCTTATTATTCAGGCTTAAGTCAAAAGACATTGCCGTACAACTATGTTCAGTTAACACACGTACGTCTACCGTACTATATATATATTCTTTTAAAATATCATGCTCAAGAGGATAGGAAGAATCACATACCTCGCGACGATTATCGACTATTAGCAAAACGCTCCACGGCTATAACCCGGCTAGCCTTGTCCACCTTTCAAGTAGTACATGCTACTAGCAGAACATTCAACCTATAAAGGTTATATAAGTCTATCAACTTCTACTTTAATATTCTACTGATGCGATTTCAGTTCCAGTCTTTTCTGTAATATCCTTCTATTACAGTTCAATTCTCTTCTATGAATCTTATATTCATTTCTATGTTACAACAGTATGTAATTTCCAATTACAATATAAGGACAAAAGTATTTACCTCGATAAGCCCAAAATTATCCAAGTTTAATGTCGATCCTGAGCAACGTTTAGCTCCTACTCCGGGTGCTCCAACCCGCTCCAAACAACCCTTAGAAGTTCTACGCAACTTCTTCTTAATACTTTAACCAACTGTGAAGATTTTCCTTAGGGTTTCGTTTTTGTGACTGAAGGGAAGTATAATAGTATTTCTGGGCTTTTAGTATAGGTGTAACCTTGGAATACTACAAGGTATTTGGGCCAAGGTATTTTGGAATAGTAACTATACTTGGAGAGTATTTTCTACCAAGGGGGGGGTAGTATTCTGAGACCACTCGAGGTGGGGGTGTGTCTCGGCCAAGGGCCACTCAAAGGGGGAGGGGGAGGCTTCTTTGGACGAGAGCTCTTCAAGAGGGGGGGGGGGGAGGATTTGCAAGACTTAGAAAACATTTTTGGGATGAAGAAGTCTTCAACAAAGGGGGGTATTTATAGGTCAACCAATGGCCAAGATCATGACAAGTGGTGGGCAAGTGTAAGGTCAAGATTTGGACAAGTGTTTGTGGGTCCCACTTGCTCAACAACTACACAAAATATCCTACCAACTCCATGGCTCCAATTCGTCCCATTGACGCCCACAAGTCCGCCAATTAGAGGGTGACAAGTGTCGCCCTCTCGTTGGTCCAAAATATTTCATCTCTCGGAAAAATCCGCAAAAATTATAAATGACATAGCCGGAATTTTCCCTTCGCAAGTTTTGGAAGACGTTTCGTCGGAAAACGATTCTTTTCGTGTGTTGTGCACAAAATTTTCGTCCTTGCCTAACTATAAGGCTCAAACTTTTCTACGTACGTCCTCACGTACATACTCTGGAAATACGGGGTATAACATTCTCCCCTCCTTAGAAACATTCGTCCCGAATGTTCCTTCTCGATACAAATAATGATAAGTTCCTCTAAACATAACAAGTTGCCATTGCCACACCTGGCCACAAAATATCACACGCGCAAATACTTAATCCAAGTCCACGAGGAATCACCTCCATCACTACAAAAGCTCCCACTCGAGGTCTAAAATATACTCCCTTCGCACCTTTTCTTTACCAACGAAATGATCACCTATATTCTCATACTGCCGCATTCTCTCGTATATTCGAACTCTTTCTCATAACTTACCACATTTCTGTTACTGCTTCAGTTTCCAAAATCTCTGGGTTACTACGTCCAACTTGGTCATCATTAACTGGGAACACTTTGGATGGATCTCCGATACTTTCCGAACATAGCAACACGAAAGACCGACATCTCGCCTCCTACGTCGGACGGCAATGCTAACTATAGGCAACTTGGCCTACCTTCCAATTGTCCTGAAAATGCTCAAAATACCTCGGGCTAAGTTTCCTCTGTTTTCCGAATCTCGTCACACCCTTCCGGGGTGGTACCTTCAAGAAGACCCACCGTCAACCTGAACTCCAAGCGTCGTCGCCGATTATCCGCACGACTTCTGTTGACTCTGAGCTGCCGATAACCTCTCCTGGATAGGCTTCACCCTATCCACATCCTGCTGAAACAAGAATGAACCATCTATCTGAACTTTGCCAACATCGAACCAATCGACCGGCAACTTACACTTCCGCCCCTACAAGGCGTCATAAGGCGATGTCCGAATACTGATATGGTAGCTATTAAACACTCCCTCAACAGGAGACAACAATCCTCACAGCTACCCCTGAACACCAAACACTGGCCCGAGGGCGAATGCGATACTGAGACTCACCTGAGTTCCTAACCCTGCCTGGTAAAACCTCCAGAAAAGAAACAGCCGTAAACTGGGCTCCACTGCCTGTCATAAGGTGAAAGTAGGCACCTCGTGCAACCTTACAACCTTCCTGATATAACATCTCGCATAACCCTCTGCCGAGTAAACGGTCCTGGCTGAAAGACAAGATGGCTGATCTCATCGGCCCGACTACTGGTCGAACGCATCCACGAACTCGTACGCTGGTTAACCAAACTTGGGCCCAACACCCTCGTGACCCCACCACCTGGCGGGACCACCACAAACTGACCCCACCACAAAACAGGCCGCGGGTTGAGCCGCGATCGGTCCTCAACCCGACCTGCTATCGCGCCAAACTCTTGTTCCCGATCCGGAACAATCTCCTCATCGAGTCACGCAAACCTAGTGGTATTCTTAGCTCAACTACCCCCTTTCATTTCACCCTACTCAGGGTCTTATCACACAAACATATCTCACGTGTACTATGCACTCCGGTAAAGGTCAAACATAAAAATATAAATCTTTTACTCGAGATGGCCTTTCCTCTAAGGTCTCTACGTATAAAACTCTAAGGCTCACACTTTCCTTATCCCCAATCTTACCCTTTTAACTAATCATGATCTCTAATCACAATTAACACTATGTTATCTGAACATAACTCTTAAGATATACCCATCTTATCACACGTACAAATCTCTAGAGGGTTAAGGATATACCTATATATACTGCTTCACTCCCCTCTGTCGTTCTAATTAATCCCGCCTGTCATGCATAGCTAGGGAGGTGATGAACTAGCCACGATCACGAAGGCCGAGTCCTCCTACGTGCATCCCTCCTACTAGGACATCTTTTGGACACATGGCCTGACGGCCGCAGGTAAAACAAGCAACATCAATAAGACGACATTCCCCGGGATGACGCCTGCCACACTGTGAACACTGAGGAAAACCTGAACTCCGGCTAGAACCTACGTGTATCTGTGAACGAAGCCACGAGCTCGACCAACTCGGCATACCAACGCCCCGAACCCCGTGGAGTACCACTGCATCTTTGGGGTGCATATCTAATCTACTGCTGAGGCGGTTTGCCTTGAAAGTTACCAAAGGACCCTGCTGTTCTGGCCCTCTTCTGCTGATCTTGGTTAACCCGTCGATCCCTACGTTTCTCGCGCAAGATAAGCCCATACTGAGCCATGCTCAAGCTTCGATCAAGAGCTACTCTTGCACAACTCTCTTAGATAGTCATCACGACCCGTGATAAATCGGTACATAAAATACTCTCTGGTTGCTAAAATCCTAGCTAGTAACAGGTCCATTCCTTTGTAATCCATATTCTTTGTTCCCGGTCGTGGAACGGAAGGCTCATATATCATGGCCGCAGTAGGAACTGCTGCCGCTGTGCTAAACTCTGCTGGGGCTGGCGACGTCGCAGAACTCCCCGAATGAAGCACCACCCCAGGTGATGATTGGGATCGTGCCTCGTAACCCTCTCGTTTCACTCGCAGACTCCGCCGCTTTGCCCTCCCGAGCCGGGTTGCCTTACGCGAGGCATAACTGCACGGAAAGAAATACGTTAGAGGGTCCAACCTATAACACAGCTCTAAGCACGATCTTAGAGTGAGAAGAATGGAAACCAATCCTAAATATCTTATAGCCTCCTGATTATTGGTGTGGTGCACAACACACCGATAATCAAGACTCTACTAGATACGGTCTGTAGACACTTTCCGAGGATTAATCGCTCGATACCACTTTTGTCACGACCAACCGGGCGTGGATCGTGCCTTACCCGGGCACCCAAGTAGACATACATCAGAGTAATCAGCAGAATATAAAACAAGACATGAAATAATAAGAAGTGCGAAGCTTGGTTTATGCGAGGAAAATTGTCGTTCGATATATATATAACAACTAGACGATTACATCCTCTTTACAACTCGCCCACAATAGTACTCTGCACTTCTAAGAATGTTATAATAACAATGGCGGGACAGGGCCCCGCCATACCCCTGAATGTAAGTACCTACAACGACAGGGGACTATACCACTGATAAGCCTCCGGAGAAACGGAGCTTCCCAAACGTTGAACTGTGACCCTATGAGCGAGGATCAACACTGGTGTACCTCTACCTGCGGCATGAATGCAGCCCGGCGAGGTCGATAACAGTACCAAGTATGTGAAATCAAAATATCGTAAATGAAATCATAGTAGTCTATATAAAGCAGAGACATGTATGATAACCAAACTACGATCACAATAAATAGCAAATATGTCAAGTCAGGGACTCACGCCCTTAAAGCCATCACTCAAATATAACTATGGGTCTCACGCCCACAACATAAACAAGAGCGAAATAGATATATTGTAACTGGTCTTTTCTAGGCCGCTAATGATCGAAGCAAGGCAAATCGCCCATAGTGTTATACCCCGTAGTTCTGACCCTACATATGAGAGTGTACGAAAGCATGTAAGACTTAAAATTTCCAAAGGATAGGTTGACGGATTGTTCCGGACGGGTTTTAGTCAACTTTGAGGCGGGTTATGACCCGGTACATTGAGAGTTCCTAAGTGTTTCAAAGGCCTAGGGCGTAGTTCGTTGAGTGTAGTTTCCAACGCAACCAACCGTTCATCGATAGGACATCGGAGTAGGAAGTTACGGGAGTTACGGTGTCGGCGCAGACGACTCGAAATCGAAAACTTCGGTCGGGCCTCACGGCCGGAGGCGTGGCGCCCGCGCGCAAGGAATGCATGGCGCGCCCGAAACTGGTCATGGCGCCTAAAGTTCCGAGAGTCCGCAGAGTTGCAGCCGCGCGCCCGATGCTGAAATCTGGCGGAAAAACTTAGGAAAATCTGATCTTTTCTTTTAAAAGGGCCTGAGTGGGGGACAAGTGTCCCCCCCATCTGATTTTTACATGCAATATATTGACCAAGTCTTAAAGACTTGGTCATTTATCATCTCTCTCTTTGAAAAACCTCTTCCTTCTCTCTAAATATTTCAAGCTCCTCCTTCTCTCTAAAAATCCAAGAGGATTCTAGCCTTAAGAAAAATCTGAAAAAATTAAAAGACAAGAAGGAAGCTTGTGGCTAGCTTGTGAAGGTGGTGGTGGTGGTATTCTTGGTAGAAAGGCTAGCAAATTGTTGGATAAAATTTGGCTAAAGCTCTAAGGTAATGATTCTTCCTCTATTATTAGTTTATAGAGTTGCATGTTATGAAGAAGATACTTATGGTGGTAAATAATGTTCTTAGAGTCATTGCATGCTAGAAATGTGGGTTCAATATGAAGGATTTGGCTAAAGAAATATTATGAGCATGTTGTAGCCTAAAAACCACCTTAGAATTGTTAAGTGTACTATTATAACTTATGGGGCAGAATTTTACACACCCAAGATTAGGTGTAATCCCCTTTGTGTTGGTTTGGTTGTTGGGCCTTAATAAGGCGTTTGAATGTTGAAAAATCGGCCTTTGAAAAGGTGGCAAAGTGAGTAGAAACAAAGGAAATGCTACCCAATTTTCCTTAGGAATTGATAACTTGAATTTGGAATTTCTACATTGGAATTAGAGGTTAATAAACACACTATGGTTATTATAGGTTGACATATTACTTGCGGTAGTTGGACTTAGCAAGTGGATTGACCAAGGAGGTATGTAGAGCTTTCCTATCTCTTGAGCATGAGTAGTTGTATCTATGTAGTACGGTATACGTACAAGATTTGATAATCTACACTTGTTTTAAAGTATATGATGCTTGTTTCATTTCAAAAGTATAAGTCCTTTGGATTTAAGGAAAATGTATTTGACAAAGGTATAACGCTAATATAATGACTTTATGGAAAGTTGGTTATATTAGTTTTTGGAAAGGTTCACAAAGAATGGTTTACTCTAACTAAAACAAGTACGGGTAAAGGATTTGAAACTATGGAAGGTGGATTGATTTTTAGGCATTGGTTGCCTAAGGTTTTAAAGGAAATGAAGTCACTTGATTTAGAAGCCTATTATATTTCTAAAAGGAAATGTGACTTGTTTTGAAAAGAAATTGTAACTTGATACTATGGTGATTAGTATCTTGGAATCTTTGTATAAAAAGAGTTTTTCTTAAAAAGTTAGAAGTGCATGGTACTTGGGTTGAATTCCCGGATTTTTCTATTAAAAGACATGTTGGTGCCTTAGGTATACTAAAATGAGAGGATATGTTAATAATGTTAATAAGAAGTTAGGGTTTTCTTAACTTGCTTATGTTATGATAGGCCGGTAGCGCTTATGTTATGTATGATAGCCGGTTGTGCTAGGTGATATGTTCTTACGGGGTAGACCCCGGGTTATTCTTGTTAATTCCTGTTGGCATACTGACACGTTGGGTGGCCCACGGGTATGCGGATTCTTGTTATTCCCTTTGGACATACTGACACGATGGATGGTCCACGGGTATGCATCCATTAGGATGGTTTACTACTTATGCCATGGATTTGCTACCCATGATGCGAGCGCGCTTGTACTACGCGGATCCGGTCCACGAGATCCACGCGCGGGTGAAATAGTCCCATGCGAGTGCGGCGATGGTACTCATGCGGGTCCACAGGATCCATGCGGGTGAAATAGTCCCATGCGGGTGAAACAATCCCATGCGAGGCGGATGGCCTTATGCGGATCCACAGGATCCATGCGGGTGAAACAGTCCCAGGAGTAGGATTGCTTAATGATACTACGGGCGAGAGATCCTGTCTTGATCATGAGCCTCCTATTTTCATGCAGTATTATACTTATACTTGTTACTCCCATTGTTAGTAAGGCACAATACAACATAATTTGATTTTTATCTATATCGTCAGTGTATTTTGGACTTATGATATTATTACGATTTTCCGCTTTACATACTGGTGCGTTGTGTGACCGCTTCCTCGGGGGCTGCGTTCATGCCGCAGGTAAGGGTAAGCAGGTGGTGGATCCTCATTCGTAGGATCTTTGCTCAAGTGTCAGAAGCTCCATTACTCCGGAGGCTTGACTTGATTTTTGGTACGGTTCTCCCTGACGTGGTAGGTTTTGTGTACATTCAGGGGTATGACGGGGCCCTATCCCGTCATGGTTGTTACAAACTCTTAGAGGCCTGTAGTCCGGTTATAAATGGGGTTATTAAGGATGTAACTGTTCAGTTCTGTTTTATTTATGTTACGGGAAGGTAGCCATTTTTGGGTTAGCCTATTTTATCTTATATGGTTCTTGTTTGTGAGTTTATTTCATTGGTTTTCTCGATGTTGTATCACGCGGTGCCCGGTAAGGCACGATCCACGGATCCGAAGTTCGGTCGTGACAAAAGTGGTATCGAGCGATTAATCCTCGGCGGGTCTACAGCCGTATCTAGTAGAGTCTTGATTATCGGTGTGTGCACCACATCTATAATCGTGAGGCTACCTGGATATTTAGGATTGGTTTCATTTCTTTCACTCTAAGATCGTGCAATAGAGTGTGTTATAGGTTGAATTTCCTCCGACGTAAACTTTGTGTGTATCGATTATGCCTCCACGCAGCGACCGCGGCCCGTAAGAAGGCAAGCGAGAGGAACTACTAGTAGGGCACCGAGGTTACGAGGCACAGCCCGATCCTTACCGGATGAGGTGTTTCGGACGGCGAGTTCTACCACGTCGCCAACCCCAGAGAGTCGAGGCAGCGGCCATCGAGACCGCGGTACCCGATCCTCGATCCAGCCCATGGGGCGAAGGATATGGGCTCTGAGAGATGGCCCGATTAATAGCCGAGATTGTGGCGACATGAGGATAGGCCGAGACAGCGATTCGGTTGTACCGTAGTTCGACATAGCTGCTAACGAGGCGAGGACTTTTTGAGTTGCAGCCCACCAGAGTTTTATGGGTCGAGGCCTGAGGATGATCCTCAGGAGTTTATCCGACAGTTACAGCGGATCATGAGGGTGATCGGGGCTTCGGAGACCGAGTCGGTGGTACTAGGTTCGTGACGGCCGCGGGACAGCTGCGATTGGCTGGTATGATCTACGGAACTGTCCCGGGGGGAGCATGCGCTTCCAGCTGTTTGGGACGAGTTCTCAGAGGCCTTTCTTGCACACTTCTTGCCTTCGCAGATGAGGAGGGCGCGGGCGGATAGATTTTTGATGTTGAGGCAGAACGGGCGGGCGGTTCGGGATTACAATGTAGAGTTTGATTCGTTGGCCCGATATGTACCCGCCTTAGTGGCAGACATGGAGGATAGGGTACACCGCTATGTCACAGGACTGGACGATTACTTGGCCGAGAGTTGCACGGGAGTAGCTCTTCAGCCGGGCATGGACATTGCCCGTATGCAGGCTTATTGTTATACCCCGTATTTCCAGAATATGTACGTGAGCGCGTACGTATTATAATTTGAGCCTTAAAGTTGGCTAGTTTCGAAATTTGTACACAAGTACCGAAAAGAGTCGTTTTCTGACGAAACGTTTCCACAGCTTTCGTAGGGAAAATTCCGGCTATGTCATTAATTATTTTTGCGGATTTTTCCGAGAGACGAAACATTTTGGACCAACGAGAGGGCGACACTTGTCACCCTCTAATTGGAAGGAGTGGGCGTTTTTTTGGACGAAATTGGTGAGTGGGGTTAGGTAGGATATTTTGTGCAAGTTGTTGTGGTAGATGGATAAGGTGCACTTGGCTTAAATCTAGCCCTACACTTGCCTTGCACTTGGCACCATCTTGGCCATTGATTGGCCTTCACTTGACCTATAAATACCCCTCTAGTTGAAGACATTCTTCATCCTAAACTTGAGCAATCTATCTAAGTCTCAAACTACTCCCTCTCCCTTGAGCTTTCGTCCACCACCACCCCCTCCCCCTTTGAGAGCCCTTGGCCGAGAGTTTCCCCCTCCCCTTTGTGGTGTTTTGCCGTGGGGTACCCCCCCCTAGCCTAGTTGTCTCGTATAAATACCCCCCTTTTGTGGTATAGAAATACTCTCCTAGTATTGTTATAATGCCCAAATACCTTGGCCCAAATACCTTGTAGTATTCCCAAGGTTACACTTATACAAAAGCCCAAATACTTTTATACTTCCTTTAGCCACTAAACGAAACCCTAAGGAAAACCTTCATAGTCGGTTGAAGTGTTTAGTACAAGTGCCGTACACCTTCTAAGGGTAGTTTGGAGCGGGTTGGAGCGCACGGAGTTGGAGCTAAACCTTGCTCAGGAGCGACTTTAAACTAGGATAATTTTGGGCTTATCGAGGTAAATATCTTGTCCCCCTATTGTAATTGGAAATTACATGATTGTTAGAATATATAGTTGAAGTATACTATATATAGAATGAATATTGAATAAGAACTAAGCGTAGTCCTTGGCAATGTCTTTTGACTTAAGCTGAATAAGAATTGAACGAATCACATAGAAGGATAATAAAAGAAGAATCAATCAATCAGAATTACATAGACTGTATTACGTGAGACTTGTGTAGCATTCGTGTAGTAGAATTGTACACGTCCGTTTAGACGAGTAAACCCCCCCCCCTGGTTGGCTTGGTAGTCGGCCTCGTTAGAGGAGGAGATTAACGCTGTTGCGGGGGGGGAGGTGCTGCCGAATTTTCTGTAGAAAGATGGAAACTTGTGTTTAAGATTTAATAGACGTTGTGGCCCTTATAGGTGAAAGTACTAAGAGTAGCGTATTCTACTCGAGGAGTGGAAAGGGCTAGCAAGGTTGCGAGATTGGAGCTTTTTGCTTATTGTCGATAAATCGTCGCGAGGTATGTGAACCTCTTCCTATCTCTTCTAGCATGATATGTGTGAACTATGTAGTACGGTAGACGTACATGTGTTAATTGTATTTGATTGTTGTAAAGCATAAAGTGTTATAACGACTTTATGGGAAGTTGGTTATAACAGCTTTATGTAGGTAAAATATGCCAGTGGTTTTAAAAGGTAACTGATTTGACTTATAACTGACTTAATGTGTGACCATTAAGAACTTGAAGTATTTCAAAAGATTGAGAACCCTTTGTTGAAAGAAGAGTAATACTTGGTTTTAAAAAACATAAGAGTTATACTAGCTTTATGGGAAGTTAGGTATAACGTCTTAAGGGAGGTAAAAATGAATGGGTTATTGGTTTTAAAAAGTTAAGAGACTTGATCTTGAAAAGATAAGAGACTTGACTTGAATGTATTAATATGAGTTTTGTGTAAAACCTCATTCGTGAGTAATGAGTACTTGGTTGTTAAAAGGGAATAATGTTTCTTGATTGGAAATCGAGAATGTGTATCGACAAACCACCGCAGGCGTTAATAAAGGAAAATGTATTGAATAAATGAAGTATTATATTAAAACCAGTAGAAACCACCATCTGCATAGAAGCTAAGATGAGACAAAATGATATTACATTTCCTAGATCATGGCTGCTTTAATAAGATGGTTATAAACAAGAATAAAACTGCTCACACATATGGCTTATGTTACTCAATTGTTTTAAAAGAGATTAAGACATTGAACTATGAAACTTTTCTAAAAAGAGACTTGAGTAAGGGAAATTAGGCAAACTGGAACTTTAGGGAAAAGAATGTTGTTACAAAGGAAAGTGTTTTGGTTTACCTAAAAATGTGAGTCACTCTATTTTTAATACTACGGGTATCGGGTGACTTTGATAAAAGGAATGGATCTCTTTAAAAAGGAATTTAACGTACGTAGTACTTTAGGGTTAAAACCCGGACTTTGGCATAAAATGAAAGTACTTTGAGTTGTGTATGACTTGCCTATGCTTGTTGTGGTGAAACCTGCCTATGCTTGTGATGATAGCCTTTGTTGTGCAAATGTTGTATTTACGTTACCGCGTCTCGATGGAGGGCCGGTTGACTTGTTGAGAACTTACTTGGGCGTGCTGGCAGTGACGAAGAATTCCACGGGTATGTTTCCATTCTGATTGTTGTCTTGATTAAATTGATGTTACATGGACATGTCTACACCGATGCAGAATTCCGGGGGCATGTGGCCATGTAGCAGGGTTGATTACCCGATATATGGTTACTATTGTCACATGGACGTGTCTACACCGATGCAGAATTCCGGGGGCACGTGTCCATGCGGCAGGGTTGATCACCAAGTATATTGTTGTTGATGTTTCATGGGCATGTCTACACCGATGCAGAATTCCGGGGGCATGTGGCCATGCGGCATTGTTATTATTGTTGCATCATGGACATGTCTACACCGAGGCAGAATTCCGGGGGCATGCGGCCATGATGCGAACATGATTGATGTTATGGGCGTGAGACCCATAGTTGTATTTGAGTGATGACCTTGAGGGCGTGAGTCCCTGACTTGACTGCTTTTACGTTGTGTACTGTAGTTGGTTATCATGCATGTCTCCTGCTTTTTATAGACTGCTATGATTTCATTTATAGTACTTTACAGTTTCACATACTTGGTACCTGTTATCGACCTCCTTCGGCCGCGTTCACGCCGCAGTAGAAGTACATCTACCGTCGATCCCCGCTAGGATCTCATTTCGTCTTGGGAAGCTCCGCCTTCGAGGCTTATCTTGGTATGTTACCACAGTGCGCAGGTTCTTGTACATTCGTGGTATGGCGGCCCCTGTCCCGTCATAGTTGTTGTAAAAATCTTAAGTCCGAACACCGATGTAAGCGGGGTTGTAAGGATTATGCTTCAAATGTCTATGTATATATATATCGAAAAGGCAACCGTTTTGGTTGCTTTGTTCATCATGATCCATGTCTATTTGCATGTTTAAGTTTTATTTCCGCTGGTTTTCTCTGATGTTGTATCACTAGGGTGCCCGGGGTAAGGCACCAGTAACGGGCCCGGGTTCGGGGCATTACAAGTGGTATCAGAGCAGTTAATCCTCGGAAAGTGTCTACAGACCGTGTCTAGTAGAGTCTTGATTATCGGTGTGTTGTGCACCACATCTATAATCAGGAGGCTATAGGACATTTAGGATTGGTGTCCATTTCTTCTCATTCTGAGATCGTGCCTTAGAGCCGTGTGATAAGTTGGACCCCTCTGACGTATTCCTTTCCTTTACCAGTTATGCCTCCGCGTAAGGCAACGAGCCCAGACGGCAAGGCCGAGGAGCCGCTAGTGAGATACAGGAGTACGAGCGCGAGCGGTCGAGACGAGATAGTACTTCGACGGCGAGTTTGGCGACACCGCCCGGACCAGAGTTTAGAGCGCAGCGATGGCTGCCGAGACTCTGATACTGAGCCTCGGTCCCCACGATGCAGGGCGAGAAGAGATAAGTACAAGGAGATGGCGATTCTGGCGAGGTCGTGGCCAGATATGAGGATAGGCTGGATGCAGCAGTTCCAGCCCCAGTAGCACCCGTAGTTCACCCCCGAGCAGACAGTTTGAGGCTACAGGACTTTCTGAGATGTAGCCCGCCAGAGTTCTACGGGTCGAGGCCTGAGGATGATCCGCAGGAGTTCATCAAACGATTCTGGATCATGAGAGTGATCAAGGCCGGAGACCGAGTCGGTGGTCCTAGGTTCGCATCGGTGCGTGATACCGCAATGATCGGGTTTGATTCGTGGGAGCTCTCGGGAGAGAATGCACTTCACCGTTTGGGGACGAAGTTTTGAGGCCTTCCGGCACATTTCTTGCCTCACAGATGAGAGGGCTCGTAAGCAGATTTTTGATGTTGAGGCGAGCCGCGCTGATTGGGAGTACAACGTGGAGTTCGACTCGTCGTTGGCGGTATGTTCCCGCATTAGTAGCTAGTATGGAGGATCGAGTGCACCGATATGTTACAGGGCTCGATGATTACCTAGCAGAGAGTTGTTCGGGTGTAGCTCTTCAGTCGGGCATGGACATTGCCCGCATGCAGGCTTATGCACTTGGAGGTGAGGAGCGGAGAAATCGACGGAATGACCAAGATCGTGAAGAGGCCGTAGCAGAGGTCCTTTGGTGACTTTCGAGGCGGAACGCCTCGCCAGACTAGTTTTGTACCTCCGCCAGTGCAGAGTGGTCCTCCACAACCTTCGGGAGCAGGTCAGAGCTCCATGGGTTCAGGTGTCCAGGGGAGTAGGGGTGTTGGCCAGGTGCAGTCACCCCTACCTCGGTGTGGTCGATGTGGTAGACCGCATTTCGGGGAATGTCGTGGTGCCAAGGGAGCTTGTTATTTTTGCGGCCAGCGGGGCCATTTTGCGAGGAACTGTCCGACCAAGGGTAGCACGGATGTTACGACTCAGCCTTCAGGATCAGTGGCTGGTTCATCGCCTTCTACAGCTATGCGCCCTGCAGGGCAGGCCTATGATTAGAGAGGAGCGGTAGATTCAGGTATATCCCTAACCCTCTAGAGTTTTGTATGTATTGATGTTGTTGATGTGTTTAGTGTTATGTTTGGATAGCTGTGTGCTAAAATGTGATTTAGAAACCTGGTTAGTGAAAAGGGTAAGTCCCTGGGTAGTGTGAAATGGATGTGGTAGCTTTCATGACCTGTATAGGTAAGATTGTTCCGGATCGGGGAACAAGAGCTGGATGCGTTAAGTGGGTCGGGTTCGGGCCATGTTGAGGGCCAACCCGCGGCCTGTTTCGAGATGAGATCAGCTCTGGGTGGTCCCGCCAGGTGGTAGGGTCCCGAGGGTGCTAGGCCCAAGTTTAGATGACCGTCGTATGATTTCGTGGTTATGTTCGACCAGAAGCGGATCGTAAAGGCCGGGAATGGCCTCAAGGGAGATTGCGGTTAGTAAGATGACCAAGTTGGAGGTAGTGACTCCAAAGTCTTGGAACTAAAGCGATGACTGAAGTGTGGTACGTATACTAGAAGAGTTCAAGTGTTCGAGGAGGGCACGACGAGTAAGGAGGGAAGAGAACGTGTGTTGTTACGTGGCCAGGTGTGGCTTTGACAACTTGTTGAAGGAACTTCTTCGTTATCTGTTTCGAGAAGGAACATTCGGGACGAATGTTTCTAAGGAGGGGAGAATGTTATACCGTATTTCGAATATATGCGTGAGCGTCGTATTATAATTTGAGCCTTAAAGTTGGCTAGTTTCGAAATTTGTACACAAGTACCGAAAAGAGTCGTTTTCCGACGAAACGTTTCCACAGCTTTCGTAGGGAAAATTCCGGCTATGTCATTAATTATTTTTGCGGATTTTTCCGAGAGACGAAACATTTTGGACCAACGAGAGGGCGACACTTGTCACCCTCTAATTGGAAGGAGTGGGCGTTTTTTTGGACGAAATTGGTGAGTGGGGTTAGGTAGGATATTTTGTGCAAGTTGTTGTGGTAGATGGATAAGGTGCACTTGGCTTAAATCTAGCCCTACACTTGCCTTACACTTGGCACCATCTTGGCCATTGATTGGCCTTCACTTGACCTATAAATACCCCTCTAGTTGAAGACATTCTTCATCCTAAACTTGAGCAATCTATCTAAGTCTCAAACTACTCCTCTCCTCAGCTGGGCCCACCACCACCCCTCCCCTTTGAGAGCCCTTGGCCGAGAGTTTCCCCTCCCTTTGTGGTGTTTTGCAGTGGGTACCCCCTAGCCTAGTTGTCTCGTATAAATACCCCTTTTGTGGTATAGAAATACTCTCCTAGTATTGTTATAATGCCCAAATACCTAGCCCAAATACCTTGTAGTATTCCCAAGGTTACACTTATACAAAAGCCCAAATACTTTTATACTTCCTTTAGCCACTAAACGAAACCCTAAGGAAAACCTTCATAGTCGGTTGAAGTGTTTAGTAGAGTTGCGTAGAACTTCTAAGGGTAGTTTGGAGCGGGTTGGAGCGCACGGAGTCGAGCTAAACCTTGCTCGTGAGCGACTTTAAACTAGGATAATTTTGGGCTTATCGAGGTAAATATCTTGTCCCCCTATTGTAATTGGAAATTACATGATTGTTAGAATATATAGTTGAAGTATACTATATATAGAATGAATATTGAATAAGAACTAAGCGTAGTCCTTCGGCAATGTCTTTTGACTTAAGCCTGAATAAGAATTGAACAGTAATCACATAGAAGGATAATAAAAAGAAGAACTGAACTGAACTGTAATTACATGCGTATCAGACATGAGACTTGTAGCATTATTGTGTAGTAGAATTGTACACGTCCGTTTAGGCGTGTAAACCCCTGGTTGGCTTGGTAGCGGCCTCGTTAGAGGAGGAGATTAACGCCGCCATGGGGGTTAGCACAACGATTTAATAGACGTTGTGGCCCTTATAGGTGAAAGTACTAAGAGTAGCGTATTCTACTCGGCGAGTGGAAAGGGCTAGCAAGGTTGCGATTTGGAGCTTTTGCTTATTGTCGATAAATCGTCGCGAGGTATGTGAACCTCTTCCTATCTCTTCTAGCATGATATGTGTGAACTATGTAGTACGGTAGACGATACGTGTTAATTGTATTTGATTGTTGTAAAGCATAAAGTGTTATAACGGCTTTATGGGAAGTTGGTTATAACGACTTTATGTAGGTAAGAAATGCCGGTGGTTTTAAAAGGTAAGCGATTTGACTTATAAGCGACTTAATGTGTGACCATTAAGAACTTGAAGTATTTCAAAAGATTGAGAACCCTTTGTTGAAAGAAGAGTAATACTTGGTTTTAAAAACATAAGAGTTATACTAGCTTTATGGGAAGTTAGGTATAACGCCTTAAGGAGGTAAAATGAATGGGTTATTGGTTTTAAAAGTTAAGAGACTTGATCTTGAAAAGATAAGAGACTTGACTTGAATGTATTAATATGAGTTTTGTGTAAAACCTCATTCGTGAGTAATGAGTACTTGGTTGTTAAAAGGGAATAATGTTTCTTGATTCGAAATCGAATGTGTATCGACAAACCACCTGCGGCGTTAATAAAGGAAAATGTATTGAATAAATGAAGTATTATATTAAAACCAGAGAAACCACCATCTGCATAGAAGCTAAGATGAGACAAAATGATATTACATTTCCTAGATCATGGTGCTTTAATAAGATGGTTATAAACAAGAATAAACCGCCACACATATGGCTTATGTTACTCAATTGTTTTAAAAGAGATTAAGACATTGAACAATGAAACTTTTCTAAAAGAGACTTGAGTAAGGGAAATTAGGCAAACCGAACTTTAGGAAAAGAATGTTGTTACAAAGGAAAGTGTTTTGGTTTACATAAAAATGTGAGTGACTCTATTTTTAATACTACTGGTATCTGGTGACTTTGATAAAAGGAATGGATCTCTTTAAAAAGGAATTTAACGTACGTAGTACTTTAGGGTTAAAACCCGGACTTTGGCATAAAATGAAAGTACTTTGAGTTGTGTATGACTTGCCTATGCTTGTTGTGGTGAAACCTGCCTATGCTTGTGATGATAGCCTTTGTTGTGCAAGTGTTGTATTTCTGTGTTACCGCGTCTCTCGATGGAGGGCCGGTTGACTTGTTGAGAACTTACTTGGACGTGCTGGCAGTGACGAAGAATTCCACGGGTATGTTTCCATTCTGATTGTTGTCTTGATTAAATTGATGTTACATGGACATGTCTACACCGATGCAGAATTCCGGGGGCATGTGGCCATGTAGCAGGGTTGATTACCCGATATATGGTTACTATTGTCACATGGACGTGTCTACACCGATGCAGAATTCCGGGGGCACGTGGCCATGCGGCAGGGTTGATCACCCAGTATATTGTTGTTGATGTTTCATGGGCATGTCTACACCGATGCAGAATTTCGGGGGCATGTGGCCATGCGGTATTGTTATTATTGTTGCATCATGGACATGTCTACACCGGCGCGTGGGGCATGCGGCCATGATGCGAACATGATTGATGTTATGGGCATGAGACCCATAGTTGTATTTGAGTGATGACCTTGGGGGCGTGAGTCCCTGACTTGACTGCTTTTACGTTGTGTACTGTAGTTGGTTATCATGCATGTCTCCTGCTTTTATATCGCTATGATTTCATTTATAGTACTTTACAGTTTCACATACTTGGTACCTGTTGTACTGACCTCCTTCGGGGGGCTGCGTTCATGCCGCAGGTAGAAGTACATCGGCTGTCGATCCCCGCGTTTAGGATCTCATTTCAGCGTCTTGGGAAGCTCCGTCCCTTCGGAGGCTTATCTTGGTATGTTACCCTGAGTTCTGTAGGTTCTTGTACATTCAGGGGTATGGCGGGGCCCTGTCCCGTCATAGTTGTTGTAAAAATCTTAGAGGTCTGTAACACTGATGTGGGCAGGGTTGTAAGGATTGTAACTGTTCAAATGTCTATGTATATATATATGCTGAAAGGCAACCGTTTTGGTTGGCCTGTTTTCGTTCATCATGATCCATGTCTATTTGCATGTTTAAGTTTTATTTCCGCTGGTTTTCTCTGATGTTGTATCACTAGGGTGCCCGGGGTAAGGCACCAGTAACGGGCCCGGGTTCGGGGCGTTACACTTATACACTCGGGTGTGAGGAGCGTAGAGGTCGACGGAATAACCAAGATCAGCAGAAGAGGGCCAAGACAGCAGGTTCCTTTGGTAACTTTCGAGGCGGACAGCCGCAGCAGCAGGCTAGTTATGCCCCTTCGCCAGTTCTGAGTGGTTCTCCACAGTCTTCAGGACGTTCGGGATATTCAGGGGCAGGTCAGGGCTCCAAGGTTTCCGGTTCTCGGGGAAGTGGGGGTGCTAGCCGGATGGGGCCACCCCTACCTCGTTGCGGCCGTTGTGGTAGGCTCCATGGTGGGGAGTGTCGTGCTGGGTTGGGAGTTTGTTTTACATGCGGCCAGCAGGGCCATTTTGCGAGGAATTGTCCGACCAGAGATAACACGGATGAAGAGATTCAGCCTTCGGGATCAGTGGTTGGTTCATCGCCTTCTTTTGCTATGCGCCGTGCAGGGCAGGATCATGATTAGAACGACGAGGGAGAAGTGAAGCAATAGTTGCAGGTATATCCTTAACTCTCTAAAGATTAGTAGGTGTGATAAGATGGTTACATGTTAAGTGTTATGTGCGGGTAATTTTATGTAAATTATGACTTGGAGAGCCTGGCTTGTAGAAGGGGGTAAGTTTAGGGACATGAAAGTGGGGAGTCCTTAGGATTTTGATAACCGTGGGAACCTTAGCTACAGGGCCATCGTGAGTGGAAGATTTTACGGGTGATCTTTTTTCGAGGAACATAGTACACGTAGGGTATACGTGGGTAATAAGTCCATGAGTGGTGTGAAATGATAGTGGGTAGCTAAGCTAGGGAAACCACTAGGTTTTCGTGACTTGGATAGTGAGGTTGTCTCGGGCCGGGAACAAGAGTGTGGTATGTATGCTAGGAAGAGTCGAGTGTGTAAGGAGGATACGACAGGTGGAAGAAGAAGCGAATATGTGTTGAGAAGATGGGAGTGATCTTTTGTGAGGAGAATACCCTTAGACCGCGGATGGGGACTAATAAGTTGTTATACGTGTTAGAGGTAATTCCTCGTAGGCGGGGAGGTAAGCTTTTGCGTGGTTAGTATATTATGAACATATGTGGCATAATTGGTTTTATAAGTATAGTAGTGGAGACTACACCGGCACATGCGTTCTGGAGACGTAGAAGGAACATTCGGGACGAATGTTTCTAAGGGGGGGAGAATGTTATACCCCGTAGTTCTGACCCTACGTATGAGAGTGTACGAAAGCATGTAAGACTTAAAATTTCCAAAGGATAGGTTGACGGATTGTTCCGGACGGGTTTTAGTCAACTTTGAGGCGGGTTATGACCCGGTACATTGAGAGTTCCTAAGTGTTTAAAAGGCCTAGGGCGTAGTTCGTTGAGTCTAGTTTCCAACACAACCAACCGTTCATCGATATGACATCGGAGTAGGTTACGGAGTTAAGGTGTTCAGGCGCAGACGGACTCGAAATCGTAAAAACTGGTCGTGGCCTCAGCACTTGCGCCGGAGGCGGTGGCCGCGCCGAGGCGGGCCGCGCCAAGCGCTGGACGTACGCGCGCGGAAATCGGCGCGCGCCGAGGCGGAAATCGCGAAAAACTTAGAAAATCTGATCTTTTCTTTTAAAAGGGCCTGAGTGGGGGACAAGGGTCCCCCCCCCCCCCCATCTGATTTTTACATGCAATATTTTGACCAAGTCTTAAAGACTTGGTCATTTGTCATCTCTCTCTTTGAAAAACCTCTTCCTTCTCTCTAAATATTTCAAGCTCCTCCTTCTCTCTAAAAATCCAAGAGGATTCTAGCCTTAAGAAAAATCTGAAAAAAATTAAAAGACAAGAAGGAAGCTTGTGGCTAGCTTGTGAAGGTGGTGGTGGTGGTATTCTTGGTAGAAAGGCTACCAAATTGTTGGATAAAATTTGGCTAAAGCTCTAAGGTAATGATTCTTCCTCTATTATTAGTTTGTAGAGTTGCATGTTATGAAGAAGATACTTATGGTGGTAAATAATGTTCTTAGAGTCATTGCATGCTAGAAATGTGGGTTGAATATGAAGGATTTGGCTAAAGAAATATTATGAGCATGTTGTAGCCTAAAAACCACCTTAGAATTGTTAAGTGTACTATTATAACTTATGGGGCAGAATTTTACACACCCAAGATTAGGTGTGTAATCCCCTTTGTGTTGGTTTGGTTGTTGGGCCTTAATAAAGCGTTTGAATGTTGAAAAATCGGCCTTTGAAAAGGTGGCAAAGTGAGTAGAAACAAAGGAAATGCTGCCCAATTTTCCTTAGGAATTGATAACTTGAATTTGGAATTTCTACATTGGAATTAGAGGTTAATAAACACACTATGGTTATTATAGGTTGACATATTACTTGCGGTAGTTGGACTTAGCAAGTGGATTGACCAAGGAGGTATGTAGAGCTTTCCTATCTCTTGAGCATGAGTAGTTGTATCTATGTAGTACGTTATACGTACAAGATTTGATAATCTACACTTGTTTTAAAGTATATGATGCTTGTTTCATTTCAAAAGTATAAGTCCTTTGGATTTAAGGAAAATGTATTTGACAAAGGTATAACGCTAATATAATGACTTTATGGGAAGTTGGTTATATTAGTTTTTGGAAAGGTTCACAAAGAATGGTTTACTCTAACTAAAACAAGTACGGGTAAAGGATTTGAAACTATGGAAGGTGGATTGATTTTTAGGCATTGGTTGCCTAAGGTTTTAAAGGAAATGAAGTCACTTGATTTAGAAGCCTATTATATTTCTAAAAGGAAATGTGACTTGTTTTGAAAAGAAATTGTAACTTGATACTATGGTGATTAGTATCTTAGAATCTTTGTATAAAAAGAGTTTTTCTTAAAAAGTTAGAAGTGCATGGTACTTGGGTTGAATTCCCGGATTTTTCTATTAAAAGACATGTTGGTGCCTTAGGTATACTAAAATGAGAGGATATGTTAATAATGTTAATAAGAAGTTAGGGGATTTCTTAACTTGCTTATGTTATGATAGGCCGGTAGCGCTTATGTTATGTATGATAGCCGGTTGTGCTAGGTGATATGTTCTTACGGGGTAGACCCCGGGTTATTCTTGTTAATTCCTGTTGGCATACTGACACGTTGGGTGGCCCACGGGTATGCGGATTCTTGTTATTCCCTTTGGACATACTGACACGATGGATGGTCCACGGGTATGCGTCCATTAGGATGGTTTACTACTTATGCCATGGATTTGCTACCCATGATGCGAGTGCGGCGCTTGTACTCATGCGGATCCGGATCCACAGGATCCATGCGGGTGAAATAGTCCCACGCGAGCGCGGCGATGGTACTCATGCGGGTCCACAGGATCCACGCGGTGAAATAGTCCCACGCGGTGAAACAGCCCCATGCGGCGCGGATGGCCTTATGCGGATCCACAGATCCATGCGGTGAAACGATCCCGTGAGTAGGATTGCTTAATGATACTACGGGCGAGAGATCTGTCTTGATCATGAGCCTCCTATTTTCATGCGAAGATTATACTTATACTTGTTACTCCCATTGTTAGTAAGGCACGCAACATAATTTGATTTTTATCTATATCGTCGGTATTTTGGACTTATGATATTATTACGATTTTCTAGTTTTACATACTGTACGCGTTGTTATCGACCCTTCTCGGGCCGCTCATGCCGCAGGTAAGGGTAAGCAGGTGGTGGATCCTCATTCGTAGGATCTTTGCTCAAGTGTCAGAAGCTCCATTACTCCGGAGGCTTGACTTGATTTTTGGTATGGTTCTCCCTGACGTGGTAGGTTTTGTGTACATTCAGGGGTATGACGGGGCCCTGTCCCGTCATGGTTGTTACAAACTCTTAGAGGCCTGTAGTCCGGTTATAAATGGGGTTATTAAGGATGTAAGTGTTCAGTTCTGTTTTATTTATGTTACGGGAAGGTAGCCATTTTTGGGTTAGCCTATTTTATCTTATATGGTTCTTGTTTGTGAGTTTATTTCCGCTGGTTTTCTCTGATGTTGTATCACAAGGGTTCCCAGGGTAAGGCACCAGTCACGGATCCGAGTTCGGGTCGTGACACATAGTATCATTATGCGTGCCTAACCCTGGACTTCCCGCAGCCTGCATAGGTCACACATAGACCCGCATAGGTCGTATAGACCCGCATCGGGGGTAGCTAACCCCGGTACCCTCCTGGACTCCCGCAGTCCTCATAGTCTCAATAGACCGCATAGTCACACAGACCGCATAGGGCATCCCCCGCATCGGGATAAAACACCCGGAATGATCAATCCTGGAGCATACCGCTGCTCCGCATAGTCACATAGAACGCATAGGCCGTATAGAGCCACATCAAGGGTGGCAAGCCCTCGGTATAACAATTCAAGGGGGTATGTGATATAATAACAGTACAACGGGCTTAAAGTTTAACAACGTAAGCACAACAAGAATAACCCCCTTTCACAACATCACAAGATACTAACACACGTAGCATCCTAACATGTTTACTTATCAAATCAACAAGAAAGTATTACAAGGCTATCACAAACAATACAATCAAGTTCTTCACACAAGGTACTTTCTACTTTATGTTAACAAGTTCGGGAATTTATCCCCAAAGTACTTCATACATTAACTCTTTAAAAGATCCGTTTCTTTCACAAAGTCACACAATACCAGTAGTATAAAAATAGAGTGACTATCTTTTTTAAGTAAACCAAAACACTTCCTTTTGTAAAATCACGTAACAACATTATTTTCCAAACGTTCAAGTTTGCCTAATTTCAATTGCTCAAGTTTCTCATTTTCGAAAGGTTTCGTAGTTCATAGTTTTAATCACTTAATGATATAATTCTCCTTTAAAACAATTTGAGAAACATATGTCTTATATGTGAGTAGGTTATTCTTGTTTATAACAATCTTATTAAAGCAGCCATGATCTAGGAAATGTAACATCATTTTGTCTCATCTTAGCTTCTATGCAGATGGAGGTTTCTACTGGTTTTAATAATACTTTATTAGTCAATACATTTCCCTTTATTAGCGCTGCTGTGGTTTGTTCGATACTTATTCTGATTTCCGAAATCAGTAAAACATTATTCCTTTTAAAAACCAAGTACTCATTACTCACGAATGAGGTTTCACACAAAATTCATATTTATTTTATTTAAGTCAAGTCTCTTATCTTTTAAGATCAAGTCTCTTAACTTCTAAAATCAATAAACCATTCTTTTTATCACTCTTAAGTCGTTATACCTAACTTCCCATAAAGCTAGTATAACTCTTAAGCTTTTAAAACCAAGTATTACTCTTCTTTCAAAAAGGATTCTTAATTCTTTTGAAATACTTCAAGATTCTTATTATTCAGGCTTAAGTCAAAAGACATTTCCGTACAACTACGTTCAGTTAACACACGTACGTCTACCGTACTATATATATATTCTTTTAAAATATCATGCTCAAGAGGATAGGAAGAATCACATACCTCGCGACGATTATCGACTATTAGCAAAATGCTCCACGGCTATAACCCGGCTAGCCTTGTCCACCTTTCAAGTAGTACATACTACTCGCAGAACATTCAACCTATAAAGGTTATATAAGTCTATCAACTTCTACTTTAATATTCTACTGATGCGATTTCAGTTCCAGTCTTTTCTGTAATATCCTTCTATTACAGTTCAATTCTCTTCTATGAATCTTATATTCATTTCTATGTTACAACAGTATGTAATTTCCAATTACAATATAAGGACAAAAGTATTTACCTCGATAAGCCCAAAATTATCCAAGTTTAATGTCGATCCTGAGCAACGTTTAGCTCCTACTCCGGGTGCTCCAACCCGCTCCAAACAACCCTTAGAAGTTCTACGCAACTTCTTCTTAATACTTCAACCAACTGTGAAGATTTTCCTTAGGGTTTCGTTTTTGTGACTGAAGGGAAGTATAATAGTATTTCTGGGCTTTTAGTATAGGTGTAACCTTGGAATACTACAAGGTATTTGGGCCAAGGTATTTTGGAATAGTAACTATACTTGGAGAGTATTTTCTACCAAGGGGGGGTAGTATTTACGAGACCACTCAAGGTAGGGGGGTGTGTGTCTCGGCCAAGGGCCACTCAAAGGGGGAGGGGGAGGCTTCTTTGGACGAGAGCTCTTCAAGAGGGGGGGAGGATTTGCAAGACTTAGAAAACATTTTTGGGATGAAGAAGTCTTCAACAAAGGGGGGTATTTATAGGCCAACCAATGGCCAAGATCAAGACAAGTGGTGGGCAAGTGTAAGGTCAAGATTTGGACAAGTGTTTGTGGGTCCCACTTGCTCAACAACTACACAAAATATCCTACCAACTCCATGGCTCCAATTCGTCCCATTGACGCCCACAAGTCCGCCAATTAAAGGGTGACAAGTGTCGCCCTCTCGTTGGTCCAAAATATTTCATCTCTCGGAAAAATCCGCAAAACTTATAAATGACATAGCCGGAATTTTCCCTTCGCAAGTTTTGGAAGACGTTTCGTCGGAAAACGATTCTTTTCATGTGTTGTGCACAAAATTTTCGTCCTTGCCTAACTTTAAGGCTCAAACTTTTCTACGTAGTCCTCACGTACATACTCTGGAAATACGGGGTATAACATGTTCGTTGAAGAGAATTGGATTCTCAAAATGCATTAATTGAGGATTATGGAATGTATTATCATTATGGAAATTTATTTGTACGGATTTGGTCATGTGGGGCCCACCCGAGGAATTTTACGTTTTGTGGGCCCCACGAGGGTTACGGAATTTTATGGACGAATGGGAGGGCAACACATGGCACCCCTCCCACATGGATTGGTCGAATTAATGCAATGGTAAAAGGGTCATTTGACCATTGTAAAGATGAGAAAGTCTTGCTAAGCTTGAGCTTGACATTGTTGACTAAGTCAAGAGCCACTTGGCTTGATCCCTTTCATCCAAATTTAGCATGTGTTGTAATCTAAACCCTCCAATGTATTATATAAGCACTCTAGTAGCAAGACCAAGTCTTGAACACTTAGAAAAATTTCACTACATTCTTGTCCCTCTAGGTTGCTCTCGGGTTTGCTCCATATGAGCAAGAAAATATTTTTGTTTGTGGTTCTTTAGCCACAAGACTTTAACCCAAGGTCGCTAAGGGTATTGTAAGGATATCTCAATAGAAAGATTTCGGAAAAACGGCGTTTTCACGTTAGTCGCAAGGCGAAAACCTAAGGCATTTTCATAGGTTTTGATCGGAAATGTGTTATACCTCGTTACCTGTTGTACTGACCCTCTTCGGGGGGCTGCGTTCATGTCCGCAGGTTTAGGTACACAGTTGTGGATCCGCGAGCTTAGGATCCTGATTCAGCATTTTGAGATGACTCCAATGTTCCGGAGTTGTCATGGCTATGTATATTCAGGGGTACGGCGGGGCCTTGTCCCGTCATAGTATTTGTTCAAATCTTAGAGGTCTGTATTCATCTGTGGGCTGGACTGGCTAGAGTTGTTTTTTTTACATTGTTAAACAGTGTAGACCCTTTCGGGTAATTTTTATGATTATGGCAGCCTTATCGGCTTGGCCTTAGTTTTAAAAAAAAATATGTTATTTATCTTCCGCAGTTTACTATGTTGTATGATTAGAAGGGTGCCCAGGTAGGGCACTAGTCGCGGCCCGGGGTCGGGTCATGTCAAAAGTGGTATCAGAGCAGTTAGTTCTCGGAAAGTGTCTACAAACCGTGTCTAGTAGAGTCTTGATTATCGGTGTGTTGTGCACCACATCTATAATCAGGAGGCTGCAGGACATTTAGGATTCGTTTCCATTCTTCTCACTCTGAGATCGTGCGATAGAGCTGTGTTGTTAGGGTCGTCTCTCCCTAACGAGTTATGTTGATTGCAGCTACGAGAAAGGCAGCAGTGACCCAGGAAGGACTATGTGGATTGCGTATCCAGGTTGGTAATGATTATAGTATAGTTGATATTGTGACATACATCTATACGGAGTTATGTATGAGGGTCAGACGCGTGTTGCCTAGAATGATTTTAGATTACCAGGAGTTGGTAAAGACTAACTAGATACCGGGAAGGTATGGAACAGTTAATGAATTCTCGCCAAGGTCTTATATTTTATTTTGAGATAATTGGGGAAGGATGAGTTGTCTGATAGGGTAGTGAACCCTTAAGAAGTCATGTTAAGGAACTTAATGGAATACCATGTTAATATATTAAGCTACGCGGTAGGCTTAAGAAAATTGTACGGACGAGGTCCGTATAGAGTAAGTAATGATTGTTGTGATCAAGACGACATGATTATGGTATTATGAGAAGTTTTTGTACCCGTTTACTGGGGGACTGGTAAGGTAGGCTTGGAGCATGGAAATTGCGAGCCTAAGAATATTGATAACTGTCGAGACCTTAGATATATAAGGCTCTCTCGGGCCATAAGATTTTAAGTCAGACCAAGGATAAGAGTTAAGTGCGACGGCGGGTTGGGGTGAGGACTTGTTACGGGTCGCCCCATAGCCTGAAATAGAGTGGGATCAGTTGGTAGTAGTTCCGCTACGTGACAGAGTCACGAGGGTGCAAGGCCCAAGTCTAGTTAATTGTCTTACGGGTTCGTGGACACGTTCCACCGGAACCAGGTTGTGAGAGCCAGAAATGGCCTTATGTTGTTTAAAAGAGTGTTTGGGGTGGTAGCTGAGCGGGAATATGAGGTTTTCCCTGTGATGACATGCCGTCGCACTCCAAGTAGACCTAGTAGAGATGATTATGACGGACTTTGAGGTCATTATGAGTATGGGCTAGTTGGCTTCGTGAGTGCAAAGGTAGACATTTTAGTATAAGTATTGTTGTGTGGCCATGGGTGGCATATGTTGTATGAAGGTTGTTGTAAAAGGAGACTATGTCGCTATCTAATTAGATTGGACTCCGAAAGAACATTCGAGGATGAATGTTTCTAAGAGGGGAAGAATGTTACACCCCGTAGTTCAAGGACATGTTTAAGAGAATGTATGTAAGGAACACAAGAATTGAAAAGGGTACGAAAGGAAGAATTGTTTTTCCGACGGAAAATCTTCCGAACGTCGGAAAGGAAAAATGTTCGTTGAAGAGAATTGGATTCTCAAAATGCATTAATTGAGAATTATGGAATGTATTATCATTATGGAAATTTATTTGTACGGATTTGGTCATGTAGGGCCCACCCGAGGAATTTTACGTTTTGTGGGGCCCACGAGGGTTACGGAATTTTATGGACGAATGGGAGGGCAACACGTGGCACCCCTCCCACATGGATTGGTCGAATTAATGCAAGGGTAAAAGGGTCATTTGACCATTGTAAAGATGAGAAAGTCTTGCTAAGCTTGAGCTTGACATTGTTGACTAAGTCAAGAGCCACTTGGCTTGATCCCTTTCATCCAAATTTAGCATGTGTTGTAATCTAAACCCTCCAATGTATTATATAAGCACTCTAGTAGCAAGACCAAGTCTTGAACACTTAGAAAAATTTCACTACATTCTTGTCCCTCTAGGTTGCTCTCGGGTTTGCTCCATATGAGCAAGAAAATATTTTCGTTTATGGTTCTTTAGCCACAAGACTTTAACCCAAGGTCCCTAAGGGTATTGTAAGGATATCTCAATAGAAAGATTTCGGAAAAACGGCGTTTTCACGTTAGTCGCAAGGAGAAAACCTAAGGCATTTTCATAGGTTTTGATCGGAAATGTGTTATACCTCGTACTTCCAGAGTATGTACGTGAGGACGTACGTACAAAAGTTTAAGCCTTAAGTAGGAAAAGGGACGAAATTTTGTTCACAACCCCCGAAAAAAATTGTTTTCCGACGAAACGTTTTCCAAACTTTGCGAAGGGAAAATTACGGTTGCAACATTAATTATTTTTGCGGATTTTTCCGAGAGATGAAATATTTTGGACCAACGGGAGGGTGACATGTGTCACCCTCAAAGTGGACGGCAAAGGGCTTGTGTTGGCACGTTTTTTGTGCTAAGACTTTGGTCAAGGAGTTGGTAGGATATTTGTGATATTTTGTGTGGTAGATGGATAAGGTACACTTGCCCAAATCCTCACCCTACACTTGCCCACCACTTGTCTTAATCTTGGCCATTGATTGGCCTATAAATACCCCTTTAGTCAAGACTTCTTCATCCACAAATAATTGCCAAGTCTTGAAAATCCTCCCCTTCTTGCTCTGCCCCAAGAGCACCCTCCCTTTGTGAGGCCTTTTGGCCGAGAAGTACTCCCCTTCCTTTGTGGTGCTAGCAAAGTACCCTCCTACCTTGAGTTGTTCTCGTGAAATACACCCCCCCCCCCCCTGGTAGAAAAGTATTCTCCAAGTATTGTTACTATTCCAAAATACCTTGTAGTATTCCAAGGTTACACCTATACTAAAAGCCCAGAAATACTATTATACTTCCCTTCTGTCACAAAAACGAAACCCTAAGGAAAATCTTCATAGTCGGTAGAAGTATTAAGAAGAAGTTGCGTAGAACTTCTAAGGGTTGTTTGGAGCGGGTTGGAGCGCCCAGAGTAGGAGCTAAACGTTGCTCAGGATCGACATTTAAACTTGGATTAATTTTGGGCTTATCGAGGTAAATACTCTCGTCCTTCTATTGTAATTGAAAATTACATACTGTAGTAGTATAGAAATGAATATAAGACAGATAGAATGATATTACAGAAAAGAATTGAACTGAAATCACATCAGAAGAATATTAAAGAAGAAGATTGAATTGTACTTACATAGGACTGTATTTACAGTAGACTTGTGTAGCTTAACGCAGGAAGTCGCCCGATTTTCCGTAAATAGAACCCATCGCTTAGAATATTCTGCAGAGTAGTCTAGACGTTGATAGACGTATATGACCTTTATAGGTTGAAAGTTCGCGAGCAAAGATGTTCTACTTGAAAGGTGAACAAGGCTAGCGGTTATAGCCATGGCGCTTTTGCTAATAGTCGATTATCGTCGAGGTATGTGATTCTTCCTATCCTCTTGAGCATGATATTTTAAAAGAATATATATATAGTACCAGAGACGCGTGTGTTAACTGAACGTGGTTTTACTCCGATGTCTTTTGACTTGAGTTTAAATAATAAGAATCTTGAAGTATTTCAAAAGAATTAAGAAACCTTTTTGAAAGAAGAGTAATACTTGTTTTTAAAAGCTTAAGAGTTATACTAGCTTTATGGGAAGTTAGGTATAACGACTTAAGAGAGATAAAAAGAATGGTGTCACGACCCGAACCCGGGCCCGTGACTGGTGCCTTACCCCGGGCACCCTAGTGATACAACATCAGAGAAAATCAGCGGAAATAAAAACATGAACATGAATTAAGAGACAAGATAAATAAACAGGCCAACCAAAACAGTTGCCTTCATCATATATACATAAATACCCGAACAGTTATCCTTTTTACAAACCCTGCCCACAACAGTGCTACAGACCTCTAAGATTTATACAACAACTATGACGGGACAGGGCCCCGCCATACCCCTGACTGTACAAGAACCTACAGACATCAGGGTAACATACCAAAGATAAGCCTCCGAAGGAACGGAGCTTCCCAATACGCTGAAAGGTGATCCTAAAAGCGGGGATCGACAGCCGATGTACTTCTACCTGCGGCATGAACGCAGAAGGCGAGGTCAAGCATAACAGGTACCAAGTATGTGAAACTATAAAATACTGTAAATGAAATCATACTAGCCTATAAAAGCAGGAGACAGGTATGATAACCAAACTACAGTACACACACATAACAGTTATATCAATTCAGGGTCTCACGCCCACAACATCAATCCTGCGTGAGTACCTTCCTCATCGGCAGTCATGATATGATAACAACAAGACATCAATCCAAATGGGAGCATACCCGCGCGCTACGATCGTGTCAAGATGTCCAAAGGGAACAAATAAGACAACATTCCAAATGGAAGCATACCCGTGCGCCACGATCGTGTCGGTATGTCCAAAGGGAAACAATAAGACAAAGATTCCAAATGGAAGCATACCCGCGCGCCACGCATCGTGTCGAGATGTCCAAAGGGAAACAATAAGACAACATTCCAAATGGAAGCATACCCGCACTACGATCGCGGCCAAGATGTCCAAAGGGAAACAATAAGACAACAAGCGGTAATCAAAGTGGAAGCATACCCGCGCGCCACGCATCGTGTCGGTATGTCCCAAGCGATTAACAAAAGTAACACTATCAACAGAACGCGTGCGTGGAATTTATCCGTCATCACGGCCACGCCCAAGTAAGTTCTCAACAAGTCAACCGACTCCATCGAGACGCGGTAGTATAGAAACACAATTCTTGCACAACAAAGGTTATCACAACAAGCATAGGCAAGTTTCACAACAACAAGCATAGGCAAGTTTCACAACAACAAGCATAGGCAAGTTTATACACAACTCGAAGTACTTTCATTTTTATGCCCAAGTTCGGGTTTTACCCCTAAAGTACTACGTACGTTAAATTCCTTTTAAAGAGATTTATTCCTTTTATAAAAGTCACCTGATACCCGTAGTATAAAAAAAAAATAGAGTGACTTATATCTTTTAAGTAAACTAAAACAACTTCCATACTATCCTTTTTAAAACCAAATTAAGGCAACACCATGCCTTCTTTTTAGACCAAAACACTTCTCTTTTTTTTAAAGTCAAGTTACCACCTTAAAACCAGTGATAAAACCTTCTTTTGTTTTCATAACGTCGTTATAACCAACTTCCCATAAGGCTGTTATAACACGTTATGTTTTAAACCATTTTAAGACAACACAATGCCTTTCTTTACCCTAAAGTTCCAGTTTGCCTAATTTCAATTACGCAAGTCTCTTTTTAGAAAAGTTTCATAGTTCAATGTCTTAATCTCTTTTAAAACAATTGAGTAACATATGCCCTAGGCGAGTAGGTTATTCTTGATCATAATCAATCTTATTAAGCAGCCATGATCTAGAAAATGTAATATCATTTTGTCTCATCTTAGCTTCTATGCAGATGGAGGTTTCTACTGGTTTTAATAATACTTCGTTAGTCATTACATTTTCCTTTATTAGCGCTGCAGTGGTTTGTTCGATACTTATTCTGATTTCCGAATCAGTAAAACATTATTCCTTTTAAAATCAAGTATTCATTACTCACGAATGAGGTTTCACACTAACATCCATATCAAGTCAAGTCTCTTAAGACGTTATACCTAACTTCCCATAAAGCTAGTATAACTCTTATGTTTTCAAAACCAAGTATTACTCTTCTTTCAAAACGGTTTCTTAATGAAATACTTCAAATGCTTTATTATCACACATCAAGTCAGTTATAAGTCAAATCGATTACCTTTTAACAATCACAAAGCATTTTCTTATCTACATAAAGTCGTTATAACCAACCTCCCATAAAGCCGTTATAACACTTTATGTCTCAAACCAATCAAATACATTTAGCACATGACGTCACCGTACTACATAGTTACACACATATCATGCTAGAAAAGATAGGAAGAGGTTCACATACCTCGCGACGATTATCGACTAATAGCAAAACGCCCAAGTACCTCAAACCGTCGGCTACTCCTTAAGCCAAGTAGACCACGCCACACGTAGTATTTCAACCTATAGAGGCCACAAGGCGCCTATTAACATCTTAGATCTCAATGTAGAATATTCTACGTAAAATTCAAAGACCTCCCCGCAACAACAGCGTAAATCTCCTCCTCTATCGAGGCCGGCTACCAAGGCAACTGGGGGTTAACACGCCTAACCTGGACGCGTGTACAATTCTACTACACAAGAATGCTACACAAGTCTCATCTGAATACACCTATGTAATTACTGATCAGCTTCTCTTCTTTAAATTCAGCTTAAGTCGCAAGACATCGCTGTAAGTATTATTCAGGCTTAAGTCAAAAGACATTGCCGCACAACTATGTTCAGTTCTATATATAGTATACTTAACTATATACTCCTACAACATGTAATTTCCAATTACAACAGAAGGTTAGGAATGTTTACCTCGATAAGCCCAAAATTATCCGAGTTTATATCGATCCCGAGCAAGGTTTAGCTCCTACTCCGTGCGACCAGGCCTCCAACCAACCCTTAGAAGTTCTAACCAACTTCTACTTATAACTTCAACTACGGGTGAAGATTTTTCCAAAGGGTTTCGTTTAGTGGCTAAAGGAAAGTATACTAGTATTTATGGGCTTTTCGTATAGAGGTAACCTTGGGAATACTACAAGGTATTTAGGCCAAGGTATTTGGGCATTATAACAATACTAGAAGAGTATTTCTATACCACAACAAGGGGTATTATACGAAAACAACTAGGCTAGGGGGGGTAGGCTCTCGGCCACAAGGCCCAACAAAGGGGGAGGGGACTTGGCCGAATGCTACACTTAAGGGGGAGGGATTTTTGAGACTTGGAGAATGATTTTTGGATGAAGAAGTTCATCAACTAAGGGGGGTATTTATAGGTCAAGCAATGGCCAACCAATGGCCAAGATGAAGACAAGTGTTAGGCAAGTGTAGGGCTAGGATTTGGACAAGTGTTTGTGGGCCCCACTTTCTCATCTACTACACAAAATATCTAGCCAAACATTGACCAAATGTTTAAGGCAAGAAACATGAAAAAAACGTGCCAAAGGGAGCTCAACCAAACCGTCCACTTGGGTGACAAGTGTCACCCTCCCGTTGGTCCAAAATATTTCGTCTCTCGGAAAAATCCGCAAAAATTATAAATGACATAGCCGGAATTTTCCCTACGAAAGCTGTGGAAACGTTTCGTCGAAAAACGACTCTTTTTGGCACTTGTGTACAAATTTCGAAACTATGCTTACTTTAAGGCTCAAATTAAAATACGTATGCCCTCACATACATACTCAGGAAATACGGGGTATAACATTCTCCCCTCCTTAGAAACATTCGTCCCGAATGTTCCTTCTAAGCCTCAAAACAAACATGCGCCAGTATAGTCTTCACTACTATACTTACGAGAACAATCCTGCCACACCTGGCCACAGAAACACCCGCGCAAATACTTACATCCAAGTCCACGAGAAAACACCTCTAACATCACAAACTTTTGTCACTTTGCCGCGCGGTTCTAGTGTCACTCCGGCGACCCAACAAATGGTACCGGACTGCATGCGATCCCTGAGGTCTAAAATATACATCCTTCGCACCTTCTCCCTTCACAAGAAATGATCATATCTATGCTCGCAATACATGCTCGCCTCTACCCTTACTCGTCGTACTCTTCTCGAACACTTGAACTCTTCTAGTATACGTACCACACTTCAGTCCTCGCTTCAGTTCTCCAAACATTGGAGTCACCACCTCCAACTTGGTTATCTTACTAGCCTCAATCTTCCTTAAGGCCATTCCCGGCCTTCACGATCCGCTTATGGTCGAACATATCCACGAACTCATACGATGGTCATCTAAACACAGGTCTAACACCCTCGTGACCCTACCACCGCGGACCACCCAGAGTGACCCTACCGAACAGCCGCGGGTTGGCCCTCATCATGGCCCCAACCCGACCCACTTAACGCATCACGCTCTTGTTCCCAATCCGAACAATCTTACCTCTACAGTCATGAAAGCTACCACTTCCATTGCACACTACCTGTGGACTTTATCACACAAAACGTTCTAGGCATAAAATGCGCCCGACAAGGATCACTTGCAAAAATTGGTACTCAAGACGACCTTACATCTAAGGTCTCAACTGTAATATTCTAAGGTTCATCATTTTCTCACCCCAAGCTTACCCTTCTCACTAACCGGAGTTCTACATCACGTTTTAGCACAAAGCTATCTGAACATAACACTTAACACATTATCATAACATCAATACATACAAGTCTCTGAGGGTTAAGGATATACCAAAATAGGCGGTTCAAAGGACCGTTAAAATCGGGAACTTCCACCGCGACCTACCGGGGCTCACGTGTATGAACATCTGCCTAGTCAGAAGGTGAAGAACCCGCAATCGATCTCGTAGTCTGCTATCCTACCAGCTACCCTGGTCGGACAGTTTCTCCCTAAATGGCCTGGCCGCATGTAAAACAAACTCCCGACTAGCACGACACTCCCATCGCGAGTCTACCACGGTCACAACGAGGTAGGGTGGCTTCACCGTTAACAACCCCGCTCTCCCAAAATCAACCTGGAGCCACGACCGCTCTCGAAAACTCGACGCTCAAGATTGTAGAGACCACTCAGATCGGGCGAGGCGCATAACTAGTCTCGCCGAGGCGATGCGCTCGAAAATCACCAAAGGACCTCGCAGCTTCGCCCTTCGCCGACTTTGGTCATTCTGCCGATTTCTCCGCCTCACCTCCAAGTGCATAAGCTGCATGCGGGCAATGTCCATGCCCTACCAAGAGCTACACCGAACAACTCTCGCTAGGTAATCATCGAGCCACAGAACATATCGGTGGACTCGATCCTCCATACTAGCTACTAATGCGGGACGCATCGCCAATGAGTCGAACTCCACATTGTACTCCCGCATCAGACGCCTTCGCCGCAACACCAAAAATATGTCGCCCGAGCCCTCCTCATCCGTGGCGGCAAGAAGTGTGCAAGAAATGCCTTGAGAACTCGTCCCACAAAGCGGAAGTGCATTCTCTCCCGACAGCTCCCACGAATCAAACCAATCGATCGCGTATCACGCACCGATGCGAACCTAGACCACCGACTCGGTCTCCGATGCCTTGATCACTCACGATCCGTCAGAATCGCCGGATGAACTCTCGCGGATCATCCTCGTGCCTCGACCCATAAAACTCGCGGGTTACACTCGTAAAAATCCCGTAGTCTCAAATGCGCTCGCCGGTTGAATTACGGTGCTCTGGACTGAACCGCTGGCCCAATTTATCTCAAGTTCGCCATAACTCGCCATTAATCGGGCCATCTCCTTGTAACCATTTCTCCGCCTCACTGTAGGATCGAGGCTCGTGCTTGTGGTCTGTGGAGATCGCCACGCTTCTACTCGTATCTCCTTCGCCGCTTGCCCTTCTCGGGCCCGTTGCCGCTGCGGAGGCATAATTGGTAAAAACGAGATACGTCAGAGGGGTCCAACTTCCAACACAGCTCTAAGGCACGATCTCAGAATGAGAAGAATGGAAACCAATCCTAAATGTCCTGCAGCCTCCTTATTATAGATGTGGTGCACAACACATCGATAATCAAGACTCTACTAGACACGGTCTGTAGACACTTTCCGAGGACTAACTGCTCTGATACCACTTTTGTCACGACCAACCGGGCTCGTGGATCGTGCCTTACCCCGCACCCTAGTGATACAACATCGAGAAAATCAGCGAAATAAAAACATGAACATGAATTAAGAGACAAGATAAATAAACAAAGCAACCAAAACAGTTGCCTTCATCATATATACATAAATACGAACAGCTTATCCTTTTACAAACCACGCCACAACAAGCATGCACTCTAAGATTTATACAACAACTATAACGACAGGGCCCCGCCATACCCCGATCATAAGAACCTACAGACATCGTGAATATACCAAAGATAAGCCTCAAGGAACGGAGCTTCCCAATACGCTGAAAGGTGATCCTAAAAGCGGATCGACAACCGACGATTTCTACTGCAAGATGAACGCACCTCAAGGAGGTCGATAACAGTACCAAGTATGTGAAACTATAAAATATCAGAAATGAAATCATACTAGCCTATAAAAGCGGGAGATGTATGATAACCAAACTACAAGACACACACATATGATTATATCAATTCGTGGTCTCACGCCCACAACATCAATCCCGCGTGGAGTATCTTTCTCACCGGCAGCCTATGATATGATAACAACAAGACAAAGAATCCAAATGGAGCATACCTGCGCGCTACGCATCGTGTCGGTATGTCCAAAGGGAACAAATAAGACAACATTCTCAGAACGCCCGAACCCGGTTCGCATCGTGCCTTACCGGGCACCCTAGTGATACAACATCAGAGAAAACCAGCGGAACATAAAACACGAGTCATGAAACAAGAGATATAATAAATAAACAGACCAACCAAAACAGTTGCCTTTCGGATATACATAAAAACCCAACAGCTTATCCTTTTTACAAACCCCGCCACAACAAAGCATGCACTTAAGATTTACAACAACTATGACGACAGTGGCTCTCGCCATACCCGAATGTACAAGAACCTACAACTCAGGAAACATACCAAAGATAAGCCTCCAAGGAACGGAGCTTTCCAACACGAAATGAGATCCTAAGAGGGGATCCACGATCGATGTACCTACTGCGGCAGATGAACGCAGCCCAAGGAGGTCAAGACAACAGTACCAAGTATGTGAAATCACAACATCAGAAATGAAATCATAATAGCCTAAAAAGGTGAGACATGTATGATAACCAAAATACGACGCAACATAAAAGCGAGCCAAGTCGTGACTCACGCCTCAAAGTCACCACTAAATATAACTATGGGTCTCACGCCCACAACATCCATCATGTTCGCATCATGGCGCATGCCGAATATCGACGGTGTAGACATGTCCATGATGCAACAATAATAAGGCCGCATGGCCACATGCCCCGGAATCGTGACGGTGTAGACATGCCCATGTAACCTCAATAACAATATATCGGGTGGTCAACTCGCCGCACGGCCACATGCCCGAATATCGACGGTGTAGACACGCCCATGTTGCAAGATAACCATATATCGGGTAATCCACCCGGCCGCATGGCCGCATGCCCCCGAAATACTGCATCGGTGTAGACATGTCCATGTGACATCAACAACAAGACAGTAATCAAAATGGAAACATACCCATGGAATTCTCCATCACTGCCAGCACGTCCAAGTAAGTTCTCAACAAGTCAACCGGCCCTCTATCGAGAGACGCCAGAATACGTAAATACCACACTTGCACAACAAAGGCTATCATCACAAGCATAGACAAGTTTCACAACAACAAGCATAGGCAAGTTTCACAACAACAAGCATAGGCAAGTTTCACACAACTCAAAGTACTTTCATTTTATGCCAAAGTCCGGGTTTTAACCCTAAAGTACTACGTACGTTAAATTCTTTAAAAGAGATCCATTACTTTTATCAAAGTCACCCGATACCCGTAGTATTAGAATGACCAACCCACATTCCTTTTCAAAATCAAGTAACAACATTCTTTCCTAAGTTCGGCTTTTGCCTAGTTTCAATTACTCACGCTTCTCATTTTCAAATGGTTTCATAGTTCCCAAACTTAATCACTTGATTCCTTTTTAGAACAATTGAGTAATATATGTCTCACGTGAGAGTAGGTTATTCTTGTTTACAACATTCTTATTACAGCAGCCATGATCTAGAAAATGTAATATCATTTTGTCTTATCTTAGTTTCTATGCAGATGGAGGTTTCTACTGGTTTTAATAATACAATTCATTAGTCAGTACATTTTCCTTTATTAACGCTGCGGTGGTCTGTCGATACACATTCTGATTTCGAAATCAAGAAACATTATCCCTTTAAAAACCAAGTACTCATTACTCACGAATGAGGTTTCACACAAACATTCACATTAAAACAAATAAGTTAAGTCTCTTATCTTATGAGATCAAGTCTCTTAACTTCTAACATCAGTAAACCATTTTCTTTACCTCTCTTAAGACATTATACCTAACTCCCCATAAAGCTAGTATAACTCTTTTTTAAAACCTTTAAAACCAGGTGTTACTCTCCCTTCAAAACGATTTATAAATCTTTTGAAATACATCAAGTTCTTTATTATAACTAGCCAGTTATAATTCACATCAGTTACCTTTTAAAACCACAAAGTATTTTCTTACCTACATAAGGCTGTTATAACCAACTTCCCATAAAGCCGTTATAACACTTTATGTTTTAAAAACAATCAAACACAGTTAACACATGTACGCTCACCGTACTACATAGTTCACACATATCATGCTAGAAGAGATAGAAGAGGTTCACATACCTCGCGACGATTATCGACAATAAGCAAAGCTCCAAGTACTACAACCACTAGCCCTTTCCACTCCTCGAGTAGAATACGCTACTCATAGTACTTTCACCTATAACGGCCACAAACGTCTATTAAATCTTAAACACAAGTTCCCATCTTTCTACGTAAAATTGGCAAGACTTTCCTCACACAACAGCGTAAATCTCCTCTATCGAGGCCGCTACCAAGCCAACCGTGGGGTTTATACATCTAACGGACGTGTACAATTCTACTCAAGAATACTACACAAGTCTCTTCGCAATACACCCTATGTAATTACTGATGATCAGCTTTATTCTTCAGCTTAAGTCAAAAGACATTGCCACAATACTAAGTTGATTCTATATATAGTATACTTCAACTATATATATTCTAATATGTAATTTCCAATTACAATAGAAGGACGATAGTGTTTACCTCGATAAGCCCAAAATTATCCAAGTATAAAGTCGATCCCGAGCAACGCTTAGCTCCTACTCCGAGCGCCCAAACAACCCTTAGAAGTTCTAACCAACTTCTACTTACAACTTCAACAACGGGTGAAGATTTCCTTAGGGTTTCGTTTTTGTGGCTAAAGGAAGTATAATCGTATTTTCCGGCTTTTGTATAAGTGTAACCTTGGGAATACTACAAGGTATTTGGGCCAAGGCATTTGGACATTATAACAATACTAGAGAGTATTTCTATACCACAACAAGGGTATTATACGAAACAACTAGGCTGGGGTACCCACGGCCAAGGCACCACAAAGGGGAGGGTGGCCTCGCCAAAGCTCCACAAAGGGGGGGGGGGGGAGGGATGGCGTTTGGACGAAACACAAGCAAGAGGGAGCGGCCGGGTTTTCACGACTTTGAATTTTTTGCACGGCATGAAGTCTTCACACTTAGGGGGGTATTTATAGCAAAACCAAAGGCCAACCAAGGGCCAAGATCCTTCCAAGTGTATAGCAAGTGTAAGGACAAGATTAAGCCAAGTGCACCCTAAACCCTACTCCACAAAACACTCCACAAAACAAGCCACAAAGCAAGGCACAAATCAAGGGGCCAATCGGCCAAGGCCAACCAACCTTGACCGCCCCCTCCAAACCGTCCAATGAGGGTGACAAGTGTCACCCTCCCGTTGGTCCAAAAATGTTACGTCTCTCGGAAAAATCCGCAAAAATTATAAATGACATAGCCGGAAATTCCCCTACGAAAGCTGTGAAAACGTTTCGTCGAAAAACGACTCTAACCGGGTGTTGTGCACAAAAGAATTCGGCCAAGCCTAAAGAAGTTCGAAAATTTCTACGTACGTCCCCCACGTACATACTCTGGAAATACGGGGTATAACATTCTCCCCTCCTTAGAAACATTCGTCCCGAATGTTCCTTCTAAGTCTCAAAACAAACGTGCGCCAGTATAGTCTTCACTACTATACTTACGAGAATCAAACATGCCACACCTGGCCACAAAATAACATGCGCGCAAAACCCAAATCCACGCCAACGAGGAACCACCTCAGTTAGCACAAAAGTCCCCACCAAGGTCTAAAAGAGACTCCCTTCGCACCTACCTTTCACAAAAGAAACGATCACACACGTTCACTTCTCCTCTATCTCGTCGCACTTTCTCGAACACTCGAGCTCTTTCTAGTATCCGCACCACACTTCCCAACGTTTTGTTTCCAGCCCTGGAGTTACTACTCCAAACTTGGTCATCTTACTACCTCGATTTCCTCTAAGGCCATTCTCGGCCTTCACGAACCGATTCTGGTCGAACATATCTATGAACTCATACGATGGTCATCAAAACTGGGCCTAGCACTCGCGTGACTCGCCACCGCGGACCACCTGAGCTGACCCTTCCTCGAACGGACGCGGGTTGGCCCGCAACATGGCCCCAACCCACCCATCAGTAGCGCCAACTCCCGCCTCGACACGGAACACATCGGAAGCTACCACTTCCATCTCACACTAACCAGATTTTTAAATCACACTATAGCACAAAGCTATCCGAACATAACACTTAACACATCATTAACATCAATACATACAAGTATCTACAGTGTTAAGGATATACCTGAAACTAGGCGGTTCAAGGACCGCTAAAACTGGGAACTTCCACCGCGACCTACCGTGGCCCGCAATCGCCTAGTAGTCTGTGCTATCCTACCGCTACCTGGTCGGACAAGCCTCGTCATATGGCCTGTTGGCCGCAAGAATAACAAGCTCCTCGTACTATGACACTCCCCGAAATGCGGTCTACCACATCGACCACACCGAGGTAGGGTGATCGATCCGCCAACACCCCTACTCCCGAACATTCAAACACGGGAGCCACGACCGCCTCCCGAATATCCCAAGGGTCCCGGCTGCGGAGGACCACTCTGCAATGGCGGAGGTACATAACTAGTTCTGGCCAGGCGGTCCGCCTCGAAAGTCGCCAAAATATCCGCCGTCTTGGCCTTCTTCACGGAAAGCCGTCCACCTGCCGATCTCGCGCCTCGCACCCAAGTGCATGAGCACGAATGCGGCAATGTCCATGCGGTAAGAGAAACACCGCACAAGACTTCGCCATATAATCATCTAGCCCGTGACGTAGCGATGCACCTATCCTCCATATTCGCAACAAGCGCAGGACATATCGAGCCAAAGAATCGAACTCGACATTGTACTCCCGACGCGCGCCTCTCTCGTCTCAACAAAAATTTGTCGCCCGTGCCTCCTCATCTGCGGAGGCAAGAAGTGCGTGAGAAAAGCCCCCGAAAACTCATCCCATACCGCTGGAGGTGCATGCTCTCCCCGGGAAAGCTCCCACGAATCAAACCAATCGACTGCGGTATCACGCAGCCGATGCGAACCGAAGGTCACAGACTCGGTCTCTGAAGCCTTGATCACCCGCATGATCTCAGAATCGACGGATGAACTCGCGGATCATCCTCGTGCCTCGACCCATAAAACTGGCGGGCTACAACTCGTAAAGTACCGTAGCCTTAAACTATTCGCTCCGGGTGCACCACGTGCTTCGCTGAACCGAATCGCCAGATCCACTGCTCTCATATTCGCCACAACTCGCCAATAATCGCCATCTCCTTGTGACCCATCTCCCCGCCTGCATGGGATGGAGGCTCAGTCTTGGACTGCGCTCGCGCCTCGTACTCTCAGTATCCCACTAGCGCCTCCTCGGTTGCCTTGCCCTTCAGGCACCTGGTCGCTAGCGCGAGGCATAAGCTGGTAAAATGAAACACATCGGAGGGTCCAACTTACAACTCACTTCTAAGGCACGATCTCGAATGAGAAGAATGGAAACCAATCCTACATGTCCTATAGCCTCACGATTATAGATGTGGTGCACAACACACCGATAATCAAGACTCTACTAGACACGATGCGTAGACACTTTCCGAGGACTAAGCGCTCGATACCACTTTGTAACGCCCAACCGGGCATCGTGCCTTACCGGGCACCCTAGTGATACAACATCGAGAAAACCAATGGAACATAAAACACGAGTCATGAAAAAGAGATATAATAAATAAACAGCAACCAAAACAGTTGCCTTCGGATATACATAAAAACCCGAACAGTTATCCTTACAAACCCCGCCACAACAAAGCTGCACTTAAGATTTACAACAACTATGACGGACAGGGCTCGCCATACCACGAATGTACAAGAACCTACAACTCAGTGAAACATACCAAAGATAAGCCTCAAGGAACGGAGTTTCCAACACTGAAATGAGATCCTAAGGCGAGGATCCACGACCGATGTACTCTACTTGCGGCATGAACGCAGCCCAAGGAGAGTCAAGACAACAGTACCAAGTATGTGAAATCACAACATCAGAATGAAATCATAATAGCCTAAAAGCGAGACATGTATGATAACCAAAATACAAGATGCAACATAAAAGCGCCAAGTCGTGGACTCACGCCTCAAAGTCACCACTCAAATATAACTATGGGTCTCACGCCCACAACATCCATCATGTTCGCATCATGGCGCATGCCCGGAATCGTGACGGTGTAGACATGTCCATGATGCAACAATAACAAGGACGCGTGGCCACATGCCGGAATCTGCGACGGTAGACATGCCCATGTAACCTCAATAACAATATCTGGGTGGTCAACCCCGCGTACGGCCACATGCCCCGAATATCAGACGGTAGACACGTCCATGTTGCGGTAATAACCATATATCGGGTAATCCACTTACCGCGTGGCCGCGTGCCGGAATCTTCAGACGGTGTAGACATGTCCATGTGACATCAACAACAAGACAGTAATCAAAATGGAAACATACCCGTGGAATTCTCCATCACTGCCAGCACGTCCAAGTAAGTTCTCAACAAGTCAACCGCCTCTATCGAGAGACGCCAGAATACGTAAATACCACACTTGCACAACAAAGGCTATCATCACAAGCATAGGCAAGTTTCACAACAACAAGCATAGGCAAGTTTCACAACAACAAGCATAGGCAAGTTTCACACAACTCAAAGTACTTTCATTTTATGCCAAAGTCGGGTTTTAACTCCTAAAGATCTGCGTCGTTAAATTCTTTAAAAGAGATCCATTACTTTTATCAAAGTCACCCGATACCCGTAGTATTAGAATGACCAACCCACATTCCTTTTCAAAATCAAGTAACAACATTCTTTTCCTAAGTTCCAGTTTGCCTAGTTTCAATTACTCACGCTTCTCATTTTCAAATGGTTTCATAGTTCCCAAACTTAATCACTTGATTCCTTTTTAGAACAATTGAGTAATATATGTCTCACGTGAGAGTAGGTTATTCTTGTTTACAACATTCTTATTACAATGACCATGATCTAGAAAATGTAATATCATTTTGTCTTATCTTAGTTTCTATGCGGATGGAGGTTTCTACTGGTTTTAATAATACAATTCATTAGTCAAGACATTTTCCTTTATTAACTGCGGTGGTGCTGTCGATACACATTCTGATTTCCAAATCAAGAAACATTATCCCTTTAAAAACCAAGTACTCATTACTCACGAATGAGGTTTCACACAAACATTCACATTAAAACAAATAAGTTAAGTCTCTTATCTTATGAGATCAAGTCTCTTAACTTCTAACATGATAAACCATTTTCTTTACCTCTCTTAAGACATTATACCTAACTCCCATAAAGCTAGTATAACTCTTTTTAAAACCTTTAAAACCAAGTGTTACTCTCCTTCAAAACGATTTATAAATCTTTTGAAATACATCAAGTTCTTTATTATAACTAGCCGCTTATAATTCACATCGATTACCTTTTAAAACCACAAAGTATTTTCTTACCTACATAAATTGTTATAACCAACTTCCCATAAAGCCGTTATAACACTTTATGTTTTAAAAACAATCAAACACGATTAACACGTATGCGTCACCGTACTACATAGTTCACACATATCATGCTAGAAGAGATAGGAAGAGGTTCACATACCTCGCGACGATTATCGACAATAAGCAAAAGCTCCAAGTACTACAACCTTGCTAGCCCTTTCCACTCCTCGAGTAGAATACGCTACTCATAGTACTTTCACCTATAAAGGCCACAAACGTCTATTAAATCTTAAACACAAGTTCCCATCTTTCTACGAAAATTGAAAGACTCTCCCGCCACAACAGAATCTCTCCTCTATCGAGGCCGGCTACCAAGCCAACGAGTGGGTTTATACATCTAACCGGACGTGTACAATTCTACTCAAGAATACTACACAAGTCTCATCGCAATACATCCTATGTAATTACTGATTCGATTCGATTCTTTATTCTTGAGCTTAAGTCAAAAGACATTGCCACAATACTAAGTTCGATTATATATAGTATACTTCAACTATATATATTCTAATATGTAATTTCCAATTACAATAGAAGGACGATAGTGTTTACCTCGATAAGCCCAAAATTATCCAAGTATAAAGTCGATCCCGAGCAACGCTTAGCTCCTACTCCGAGCGCCCAAACAGCCCTTAGAAGTTCTAACCAACTTCTACTTACAACTTCAACAACGGTGAAGATTTCCTTAGGGTTTCGTTTTGTGGCTAAAGGAAGTATAATCGTATTTTCCGGCTTTTGTATAAGTGTAACCTTGGGAATACTACAAGGTATTTGGGCCAAGGCATTTGGACATTATAACAATACTAGAGAGTATTTCTATACCACAACAAGGGGTATTATACGAAACAACTAGGCTAGGGGGGTACCCCACGGCCAAGGCACCACAAAGGGGGGAGGGGTGGCCTCTCGGCCAAAGCTCCACAAAGGGGGGGAGGGATGGCTTTTGGACGAATCACAAGCAAGAGGGAGAGGGAGGGTTTTCAAGACTTGGAAGTTTTTGGAATGGATGAAGTCTTCACACTTAGGGGGGTATTTATAGCAAAACCAAAGGCCAACCAAGGACAAGATCCTTCCAAGTGTATAGCAAGTGTAAGGACAAGATTAAGCCAAGTGCACCCTAAACCCTACTCCACAAAACACTCCACAAAACAAGCCACAAAGCAAGGCACAAATCAAGGGGCCAATCGGCCAAGGCCAACCAACCTTGACCGCCCCCTCCAAACCGTCCAATGAGGGTGACAAGTGTCACCCTCCCGTTGGTCCAAAAATGTTACGTCTCTCGGAAAAATCCGCAAAAATTATAAATGACATAGCCGGAAATTCCCCTACGAAAGCTGTGAAAACGTTTCGTCGAAAAACGACTCTAACCGGGTGTTGTGCACAAAAAGAATTCGGCCAAGCCTAAATAAGTTCGAAAATTTCTACGTACGTCCCCCACGTACATACTCTGGAAATACGGGGTATAACAATTCCAAATGGAAGCATACCCGTGCGCTACGCATCGTGTCAGTATGTCCAAAGGGAAACAATAAGACAACATTCTAAATGGAAGCATACCCGTGCGCTACGCATCGTGTCAGTATGTCCAAAGGGAAACAATAAGACAGCATTCCAAATGGAAGCATACCTGTGCGCTACGCATCGTGTCAGTATGTCCAACGGGAAACAATAAGACAACAAGGCGGTAATCAAAGTGGAAGCATACCCGCAGCGCCACGATCGTGTCGATGTCCCAGCGATTAACAAAGTAACACTATCAGCGTGAACGCACTGCGGAATTTATCCGTCACACGCCGGTCACGTCCAAGTAAGTTCTCAACAAGTCAACCGACCCTCCATCGAGAGACACGGTAGTATAGAAACACAATTCTTGCACAACAAAGGTTATCACAACAAGCATAGGCAAGTTTCACAACAACAAGCATAGGCAAGTTTATACACAACTCGAAGTACTTTCATTTTTATGCCCAAGTTCGGGTTTTACCCCTAAAGTACTACGTACGTTAAATTCCTTTTAAAGAGATTTATTCCTTTTATAAAAGTCACCTGATACCCGTAGTATAAAAAAAAAATAGAGTGACTTATATCTTTTAAGTAAACTAAAACAACTTCCATACTATCCTTTTTAAAACCAAATTAAGGCAACACCATGCCTTCTTTTTAGACCAAAACACTTCTCTTTTTTAAAGTCAAGTTACCACCTTAAAACCAGTGATAAAACCTTCTTTGTTTTCATAACGTCGTTATAACCAACTTCCCATGGTCGTTATAACACGTTATGTTTTAAACCATTTTAAGACAACACAATGCCTTTCTTTACCCTAAAGTTCCAGTTTGCCTAATTTCAATTACGCAAGTCTCTTTTTAGAAAAGTTTCATAGTTCAATGTCTTAATCTCTTTTAAAACAATTGAGTAACACATGCCCTAAAAGTAGGTTATTCTTGATCATAATCAATCTTATTAAGCAGCCATGATCTAGAAAATGTAATATCATTTTGTCTCATCTTAGCTTCTATGCAGATGGAGGTTTCTACTGGTTTTAATAATACTTCGTTAGTCATTACATTTTCCTTTATTAGCTGCGATGGTTTGTTCGATACTTATTCGATTCAATCAGCAAAACATTATTCCTTTTAAAATCAAGTACTCATTACTCACGAATGAGGTTTCACACTAACATCCATATCAAGTCAAGTCTCTTAAGACGTTATACCTAACTTCCCATAAAGCTAGTATAACTCTTATGTTTTCAAAACCAAGTATTACTCTTCTTTCAAAACGATTTCTTAATGAAATACTTCAAATGCTTTATTATCACACATCAAGTCAGTTATAAGTCAAATCAGTTACCTTTTAACAATCACAAAGCATTTTCTTATCTACATAAAGCTGTTATAACCAACCTCCCATAAAGCCGTTATAACACTTTATGTCTCAAACCAATCAAATACATTTAGCACATGTACGTCTACCGTACTACATAGTTACACACATATCATGCTAGAAAAGATAGGAAGAGGTTCACATACCTCGCGACGATTATCGACTAATAGCAAAACGCTCCAAGTACCTCAAACCGTCGGCTACTCCTCAAGCCAAGTAGACCACGCCACACGTAGTATTTCAACCTATAGAGGCCACAAGGCGCCTATTAACATCTCAGATCTCAATGTAGAATATTCTACAGAAAATTCGCAAAGACTCCCCGCAACAACATAAATCTCCTCCTCTATCGAGGCCGGCTACCAAGCCAACCAGGGGGGGTTAACACGTCTAACCGGACATGTACAATTCTACTACACAAGAATGCTACACAAGTCCATGTAATACCCCTATGTAATTACTGATTCGCTTCTCTTCTTGAAATTCAGGCTTAAGTCGCAAGACATTGCCGTAAGTATTATTCAGGCTTAAGTCAAAAGACATTGCCGCACAACTATGTTCAGTTCTATATATAGTATACTTAACTATATACTCCTACAACATGTAATTTCCAATTACAACAGAAGGTTAGGAATGTTTACCTCGATAAGCCCAAAATTATCCGAGTTTATATGTCGATCCTGAGCAAGGTTTAGCTCCTACTCAGTGCGCCCGACCGCTCCAACCAACCCTTAGAAGTTCTAACCAACTTCTACTTATAACTTCAACTACGGGTGAAGATTTTTCCAAAGGGGTTTCGTTTAGTGGCTAAAGGAAAGTATACTAGTATTTATGGGCTTTTCGTATAGAGGTAACCTTGGGAATACTACAAGGTATTTAGGCCAAGGTATTTGGGCATTATAACAATACTAGGAGAGTATTTCTATACCACAACAAGGGGTATTATACGAAAACAACTAGGCTAGGGGGGGGGTAGGCTCTCGGCCACAAGGCCCAACAAAGGGGGAGGGGACTTGGCCGAATGCTACACTTAAGGGGGAGGGATTTTTGAGACTTGGAGAATGATTTTTGGATGAAGAAGTTCATCAACTAAGGGGGGTATTTATAGGTCAAGCAATGGCCAACCAATGGCCAAGATGAAGACAAGTGTTAGGCAAGTGTAGGGCTAGGATTTGGACAAGTGTTTGTGGTCCCCACTTTCTCATCTACTACACAAAATATCTAGCCAAACATTGACCAAATGTTTAAGGCAAGAAACATGAAAAAAACGTGCCAAAGGGAGCTCAACCAAACCGTCCACTTGGGTGACAAGTGTCACCCTCCCGTTGGTCTAAAATATTTCGTCTCTCGGAAAAATCCGCAAAAATTATAAATGACATAGCCGGAATTTTCCCTACGAAAGCTGTGGAAACGTTTCGTCGAAAAACGACTCTTTTTGGCACTTGTGTACAAATTTCGAAACTATGCTTACTTTAAGGCTTAAATTAAAATACGTATGCCCTCACGTACATACTCAGGAAATACGGGGTATAACAAATGGTTTATTGATTTTAAAAGTAAAGAGACTTGATCTTAAAAGATAAGAGACTTGACTTAATTGAATTAATATGAATTTTGTTAAAAAGTGTGAAACCTCATTCGTGAGTAATGAGTACTTGGTTTGTAAAGGAATAATATTTTACTGATTTCAGAAATGAGAATAAGTATCGAACAAACCACAGCAGCGCTAATAAAGGGAAATGTATTGACTAATAAAGTATTATGAAAACCGGTAGAAACCTCCATCTGCATAGAAGCTAAGATGAGACAAAATGATATTACATTTCCTAGATCATGGCTGCTTTAATAAGATTGTTATAAACAAGAATAATCTACTCACACATAAGGCATATGTTTCTCAAATTGTTTTAAAGGGGAATTATATTATTAAGTGATTAAAACTATGAACTACGAAACCTTTCGAAAATGAGAAACTTGAGCATTTGAAATTAGGCAAACTTGAACGTTTGGAAAATAATGATGTTACTTGATTTTACAAAGGAAAGTGTTTTGGTTTACTTAAAAAGATAGTCACTCTATTTTTATACTACGGGTATTGTGTGACTTTTGTGAAAGAAACAGATCTTTTAAAGAGTTAATGTATGAAGTACTTTGGGGATAAAAACCCGAACTTGATAACATAAAGTAGAAAGTACCTTGTGTGAATAACTTGATTGTGTTGGTTTGTGATAGCCTTGTAATACTTTCTTGTTGCTTTGATAAGTAAACATGTTAGGATGCTACGTGTGTTAGTATCTTGTGATGTTTGTGTAAAGGGGTTTCCCTTGATTGTGCTTATGTTGTTTAACGATAAGCCGTTATGATAGTATTGTACCACTCACCTCTTGACTTGATATCGGGGTTGGCGCCTCCACGCGGGTATAGCTCGTGCGATGCAGGACTATGATTCGAGAACACCTCACGCGGGTCCAGGGGACCTATGCGGAGCTACGAGAGTTCCAGGTTAGTGTGCGGCCTATATGGTCATGCGTTCTATGTGGCCATGCGGATTGCGAGTCCAGGACGATGCCGGGGAGTAGCTACCCTCGATGCGGGGAATACCTCATGCGGGCCTATGTGAGTGGCCTATGCGGAGTCGGAAGTTCCAGGACTAGACGCGCATTTGATATCGCGGGCGAGTGGCGGCCGATCATGTGGCGATGCAGACAGACCTCGTGATACGCTTTATGACTTTGTTGGTACCGTGGGTTTTAGTAGTCGGCTATGCCTTCGCATTTACCCAGACGGTTTTAGTATGACACAGTGGGACACGTGTTCATGTATATTCCTTGGTGCTTTTATATCATAGATCGCGGTGAGGAAGGTATTCCACGGGCATGATTGATGTTGTGAGCGTGAGACCCATAGTTATATTTGAGTGATGACTTTGAGGGCGTGAGTCCCTGACTGCTTATTTATTGTGAACTGTAGTTTGGTTATCATATATGTCTCCTGCTTTATTTAGACTACTATGATTTCATTTACAGTATTTTCGGGCCACATACTTGGTACTGTTATCTTGACCTCCTTGGGCCGCGTTCATGCCGCAGTAGAGGTACATCGATTGTTGATCCTCGCCATGGGTCACGTCAAGCGTTGGGAAGCTCCGCTTTCTCCGAGGCTTATCTTAGGTATAGTCCCTGTCGTTGTAGGTACTTACATTCAGGGTATGGCGGCCCCGCCCGCCATTGTTGTTATATCATTCTTAGAGGTCTGTAGTACTGTTGTGGGCAGAGTTTGTAAAAGGGATGTAACTGTTCGGATTTAAGTTTTTATATATATATGCCGAAAGGCAACTTTTCTCAGATAACTGTTTCACACTTCATGTTATTTCATGTCTTGTCTTATATTCCGCTGATTACTCTGATGTATGTCTACTTGGGTGCCCGGGGTAAGGCACCAGTCACGGGCCCGGGTTCGGGTCGTGACAAAAGTGGTATCAGAGCAGTTAATCCTCGGAAAGTGTCTACAGACCGTATCTAGTAGAGTCTTGATTATCGGTGTGTTGTGCACCACACCAATAATCAGGAGGCTATAGGATATTTAGGATTGGTTTCCATTCTTCTCACTCTGAGATCGTGCTTAGAGTTGTGTTATAAGTTGGACCCCTCTAACGTATTTATTTCCCTTACCGTTATGCCTCCGCGTAAGGCAACCCGGGCCCAGAAGGGCAAGGCAGCCGAGGGAGCTGCGAGTAGAGCACAGAGGGTTACGAGGGCACAGGCCCAATCATCACCTGGGGTGGTGCTTCATTCGGGGAGTTCTGCGACGTCGCCAGCCCCAGCAGAGTTTAGCACAGCGGCAGCAGTTCCTACTGCGGCCATGATATCTGGACCTTCAGTTCCACGACCAGTAGCAGAAAGAATAGATTGCAAAGAGACGACCCTGTTACTAGCTAGGGAGTTAGCAACCAGAGAGTATATTATGTACCGATTTATCACGGGTCTTGATGACTATCTAAGAGAGGGTTGTGCAAGAGTAGCTCTCCAGTCAGGCATGAGCATGGCCTGCGTACGGGCTTATGCGCAGCAGGCCGAGAAACGTAGAGATCGACAGATTAATCAAGGACAGCAGAAGAGGGCCCGATCGGCAGGATCCTTTGGTAACTTTCAAGGCAAACCGCCTCAGCAGCAGATTAGATATGCACCTCCACCAGTGCAGAGTGGTCCTCCACAGGGTTCAGGACGTTCGGGGTATGCCGGAGTTGGTCAGAACTCCAGGGCTTCCGGTTCACAGCTACACGTAGGTTCCAGCCAGCCGGATTCAGTTTTTCCCAGTGTTCATAGTGTGACAGGCGTCATCCCGGGGAATGTCATCTTTTTTGGTGCTGCGGCCGTCAGGGCCATGTGTCGAAAGGGTGTCCTAGTAGGAGGGATGCAAGTAGGAGGACTCAGCCTACCAGATCAATTGCGAATTCAGTGGCTCGGAGAGGAAGGGGTGTTAGCCAGAGGAGGCCACCCCCACCTCAGTGTCGACGTTGTGGTAAGTGTCATTGTGGGGAGTGTCGTACTTCTTCGACACCAGGCTTGCGGCAGCAGGCCATTTTATAGAAATTGTCCGACCAGAGGTGGCGCGGATGTAAAGACTCGACCTTCAGGATCAGTGGCTAGTTCGTCACCTTCCCTAGATATGCGCCCAACAGGGCAGGATTGATTGGAACGACAGAGGGGAGTGAAGCAGCAGATTCAGGTATATCCTTAACCCTCTAGAGATTGTATGTGTGATAAGATAAGTATATCTTAAGTGTTACGTTCAGATAACATTGTGTAAATTGTGATTAGAAATCATGATTAGTTAACCGGGTAAGATTGGGGGATAGGAAAAGTGTGAGCCTTAGAGTTTTATACGTGGGGACCTTAGAGGTAAGGCCATCTCGAGTAAAATATGTATTGTTATGTTTGACCCTTATCGGAGTGCATAATGCACGTGAGATATATTTGCGTGATAAGTCCCTGAGTAGTGTGGAATGAAAGAGGGTAGTTGAGCTAAGAAGACCACTAGGTTTTCGTAACTTGATTAGTGAGATTGTTCCGGATCGGGGAACAAGAGTTTTGCGCGATAGCGGGTCGGGTTGAGGACCGATCGCGGGTCAACCCGCGGCCTGCAATGTGGTGGGGTCTGTTCGAGGTGGTCCCGCCAGGTGGTGGGGTCACGAGGGTGTTAGGCCCAAGTTTAGTTAACCATCGTACGAGTTCGTGGATGCGTTCGACCAGTAGTCGGGCCGATGAGGTCAGCCCATCTTGTCTTTTAGTCGAGACCGTTTACTCGGCAGAGGGTTATGCGAGATGATTATATCAGGAAGGTTGTAAGGCTGCACGAGGTGCCTACTTTCACCTTATGATGGGCAGGGGAGCCCAGGTTACAGCTATTTCGTTTTCTGGAAGTATTACCAGGCAGGGTTAGAAACTCGAGTGGTCTCGAGCTCGCATTCGCCTCCGGGGCGGTGTTTGGATTTCATGGGTAGCTGTGAGGATTGTTGTCTCATGTTGAGGGAATGTTTAATAGCTACCATATCAGTTTTCGGATATCGCCTTATGACGCCGGGTAGGGGCGGAAGTGTAAGTTGCCGGTCGATTGGTTCGATGTTGGCAAGGTTCAGATAGCTGGTTCATTCTTGTTTTAGCAGGATGTGGATAGGGTGAAGCCTATCCAGGAGAGGTTATCGGCAGCTCAGAGTCAACAGAAGTCGTGCGGATAATCGGCGACGACGCTTGGAGTTCAGGTTGACGGTGGGTCTTCTTAAAGGTACCACCCCGGAAAGGGTGTGACGAGTTTTGGAAAACAGAGGAAACTTAGCCGAGGTACTTTGAGCGCTTTCAGATCATTTGGAAAATAGGCCAAGTTGCCTATAGGTTAGCATTGCCGTCCGACGTAGGAGGCAGTATGTCCGGTCTTTCGTGTTGCTATAATCTCAAAATATCGGAGATCCATCCAGAGTGTTCCCAGTTAATGATGACCAAGTTGGAGGTAGTAACCCAGATTTTGGAACCAAGCGAAGAATGAAATGTGGTAAGTTATGAGAAAGAGTTCGAGTGTACGAGAAGGGTACGACGAGTAAGGGAAGAAGCGAGCATGTGTTAAGAACATAGGAGTGATCATTACTTTTGTGAAGTAAGGGTGCGATGGAAATATATTTTATACCTCGGATGGGAGCTTTTGTAGTGTTGGAGATGATTCCTCGTGGACTTGGATTAAGTATTTGCGCGTGCGTTATTTTGTGGCCAGGCGTGGCATTTTTGTTTTCGTAAGTATAGTAGTGAAGACTATACTGGCGCAAGTATGTTTTGAGGCTTAGAAGGAACATCCGGGACGAATGTTTCTAAGGAGGGGAGAATGTTATACCCCGTACTTCCAGAGTATGTACGTGAGGACGTACGTACAAAAGTTTAAGCCTTAAGTAGGCAAAGGGACGAAATTTTGTTCACAACCCCCGAAAAGAATTGTTTTCCGACGAAACGTTTTCCAAACTTTGCGAAGGGAAAATTACGGTTGCAACATTAATTATTTTTGCGGATTTTTCCGAGAGATGAAATATTTTGGACCAACGGGAGGGTGACATGTGTCACCCTCAAAGTGGATGGCAAAGGGCTTGTGTTGGCACGTTTTTTGTGCTAAGACTTTGGTCAAGGAGTTGGTAGGATATTTGTGATATTTTGTGTGGTAGATGGATAAGGTACACTTGACCAAATCCTCACCCTACACTTGCGCACCACTTGTCTTAATCTTGGCCATTGATTGGCCTATAAATACCCCCCCTTAGTTGAAGACTTCTTCATCCACAAATAATTTTCAAGTCTTGAAAATCCTCCCCCCCCCCCCTTCTTTTTGCTCTCGTCCTAAGAGCACCCCTCCCCCTTTGTGAGGCCTTTTGGCCGAGAAGTACTCCCCCCTTCCTTTGTGGTGCTAGCCGAAAGTACCCCCCCTCCTACCTTGAGTTGTTCTCATGAAATACACCCCTTGGTAGAAAAGTATTCTCCAAGTATTGTTACTATTCCAAAATACCTTGCCCAAATACCTTGTAGTATTCCAAGGTTACACCTATACTAAAAGCCCGAAATACTATTATACTTCCTTCACACAAAAACGAAACCCTAAGGAAAATCTTCATAGTCGGTTGAAGTATTAAGAAGAAGTTGCGTAGAACTTCTAAGGGTTGTTTGGAGCGGGTTGGAGCGCCCAGAGTAGGAGCTAAACGTTGCTCAGTATCGACATTTAAACTTGGATAACTTTGGGCTTATCGAGGTAAATACTCTCGTCCTTCTATTGTAATTGGAAATTACATACTGTAGTAGTATAGAAATGAATATAAGACACATAGAAGGATATTACAGAAAAGAATTGAACTGAAATCACATCAGAAGAATATTAAAGAAGAAGATTGAATTGTACTTACATAGATGTACATGAGACTTGTGTAGCTTAACGGTAGGGAAGTCTGCCCGATTTTCCGTAAATAGAGAACTCTCGCTTAGAATATTCTGCAGAGTAGTCTAGACGTTGATAGACGTATATGGCCTTTATAGGTTGAAAGTTCTGCGAGCAGCATGTTCTACTTGAAAGGTGAACAAGGCTAGTCGGGTTATAGCCGTGGAGCGTTTTGCTAATAGTCGATTATCGTCGCGAGGTATGTGATTCTTCCTATCCTCTTGAGCATGATATTTTAAAAGAATATATATATAGTACGGTAGGCGTCGTGTGTTAATGAACGTGGTTTTACTCCGATGTCTTTTGACTTGAGTTTAAATAATAAGAATCTTGAAGTATTTCAAAAGAATTAAGAAACCTTTTTGAAAGAAGAGTAATACTTGGTTTTAAAAGCTTAAGAGTTATACTAGCTTTATGGGAAGTTAGGTATAACGACTTAAGAGAGATAAAAAGAATGGTTTATTGATTTTAAAAGTTAAGAGACTTGATCTTAAAAGATAAGAGACTTGACTTAATTGAATTAATATGAATTTTGTTAAAAAGTGTGAAACGTCATTCGTGAGTAATGAGTACTTGGTTTGTAAAGGAATAATGTTTCTGATTTGAAATGAGAATAAGTATCGAACAAACCACAAAGCGCTTAATAAAGGGAAATGTATTGACTAATAAAGTATTATGAAAACCAGTAGAAACCTCCATCTGCATAGAAGCTAAGATGAGACAAAATGATATTACATTTCCTAGATCATGGCTGCTTTAATAAGATTGTTATAAACAAGAATAATCTACTCACACATAAGGCATATGTTTCTCAAATTGTTTTAAAGGGGAATTATATTATTAAGTGATTAAAACTATGAACTACGAAACCTTTCGAAAATGAGAAACTTGAGCATTTGAAATTAGGCAAACTTGAACGTTTGGAAAATAATGATGTTACTTGATTTTACAAAGGAAAGTGTTTTGGTTTACTTAAAAAGATAGTCACTCTATTTTTATACTACTGGTATTGTGTGACTTTTGTGAAAGAAACGAATCTTTTAAAGAGTTAATGTATGAAGTACTTTGGGGATAAAAACCTGAACTTGATAACATAAAGTAGAAAGTACCTTGTGTGAATAACTTGATTGTGTTGGTTTGTAATAGCCTTGTAATACTTTCTTGTTGCCTTGATAAGTAAACATGTTAGGATGCTACGTGTGTTAGTATCTTGTGATGTTGGTGTAAATGGGTTTCCCTTGATTGTGCTTATGTTGTTTAACGATAAGCCGTTATGATAGTATTGTACCACTCACCTCTTGACTTGATACCGGGGGTTAAGCTGCCCTCCGATGCGGGGTATAGCTCAGGCAGTATGGGACTATGATTCGAGAATACCTCATGCGGGTCCAGGGGACCTATGCGGAGCTACGAGAGTTCCAGGTTAGTGTGCGGCCTATATGGTCATGCGGTGTATGTGGCCATGCAGACTGCGAGTCCAGGACGATTCCGGGAAGTAGCTGTCACGACCCATTCCGGGGCCCGTGACTGGTGCCTTACCGGGGCACCCAAGTAGTCATACATCAGAGTAATCAGCGGAAATATAAAACAAGACATGAAACAGTTTATAAAATAAGACACAGTTTATGTGAGAAAACGTCGCCTTTCGGCATATATATATAAACATGGTTTAGCGATTTACATCAAATCTTGTACAACATGACTCAGACCTCTGAAATATACAACTATGGCGGGACAGGGCCCGCCATACCTGTCGTACAAAACTATCTCTGACAGGGAGATCATACCCAAAGTAGAGCCTCGGAAAGGATGGAGCTCGGCACCAACGTAGAGATCCTAAGAATGTGGATCTAGCACTGCTTGCCCTTACTGCGGCATGAACGCGGCCCAGAAGGAGGTCGATACAACAGTACTAAGTATATGAAACGATAAAATACTTAAATGAAAACATATCATTTTAAAATCGGTTTTGCAAGTATGTATGAAACAACCCGAGGGGACCGCATAGTGCCACATCATAAACAAAACAACGATAGGTAAGATAGCGAGTCTTTTCTAGGTGCGAATGATCGAGCGGGGCTAATTTCCGTAGTATCACCATGCAAGCCTAATCACGGACTCGTAGTCCGCATAGGCCACTCACGTAGGCGCGTAAGTGCGTAACCCCGCGTCGGTAGCTACTCCTCGGCGTAAATCTGGACTCGTAGTCCGCATGGCCACATAGCCGCGTGAGGTATAACCGCGCATCACTAACACGGAACTCCGTAGCTCGCATAGGTCCCTTGGACCCGCATAGGTATTCTCGAATCATGGTCCCGGACACTTTGAGTCTACCCGCGTCGGAGGCGACAACCCCTGTAATATGTCAAGAGGTGAGTGATAGTACAATAACATAACAACTTATCTTTAAACAACATAAGCACAACAAGAATACTCTCTTATACAACCGTTACAAGACACTAACACACATAGCATCATATCATGTCTACTTATCAAACCATCTTATTATTCTTTTCACAATTCACTATAAGTGCATTTATAAACACATAGGCAAACTGTTTCTTTTATCATTCTTAAGTGGTTATACTTAACTTCCCATAAAGCTAGTATAACTCTTAAGCTTGTTTTAAAAACTCAATTAGTTCTCTTACATTAAAAATGATTGATATTCTTTTGAAATGCTTTGATTCTTTATTATTCGGGCTTAAGCGTGAGGCATTCTTAGTAAGTGTTATCGAGCTTAAGCGTGAGGCATTGCCGTAAGTATTATTCGAGCTTAAGTCAAAGACATTGCCGTAGTTATTATTCGATTAACACGTATGCGTCTACCGTACTACATATATATTGTAAAATATCATGCTTTAGGAAGAATCACATGCATACCGTTGAAAACCACCGCCAGTTGAATATGTGCGCGAGAGAATCGACCTATAATAGTCGGAACCGTCTATCAGCGTTGACTACTTTGTGATTCTAAGCAGAGGGTTCTATATCCTACGGAAAATTGGGCGTCTTCCCTACGGTGAGCTACTCAAGTCTGTGAAAACAGTCTATGTAAATCTGATTTGATTATTCTTCTTTTAAACCCTTCTCTTGTGATATGATTCAATTCTATTCTGCAATATTCTTCTAAGTATCTAATACTTATTCTAATACTACTACGATGAAGTATTCTCTAATTCAAAAGAGGTTAGGATTAGTTACCTCAGTAAGCCCAATAATATCCTAGATAAAGTCGCTGAGCAAGGTTTTGCTCTAAGTTGTATGCTCGAGAAACCTTAGAAGTTCTTCACAACTTCTACTAAGTACTAAGGGATTTGGGCTAGGGTATTTTGGGCATTATAACAATACAAGAAGGAAACTTTTCTACCAAGGAGGGGTAGATTTCGGCTAGGCTAGGGGGCCTCGGCCAAACTTCAAAGGGGAGGGAGGTGTTTGGGACGAAAAGGCTACAAAGGAGAGGAGAGGATTTTTAGACTTGGAAGCTTTTGTGGATGAAGAACTCTTCATCTCAAGAGGGTATTTATAGGTCAAGGATGGCCAACCAAGGGCGAGATGTAGCCAAGTGCTAGGCAAGTGTAAGGCCAAGATTACGGCAAGTGAACCTAGCAAACTTGCACACAAAATATCCTACCAACTACTTGACAAAATTGGCTCTCAATTCGGTCCAATTCATACAAGTCCATCAATTGGAGGTGACAAGTGTCGCCCTCCGTTGATCCAAAATGTTTCGTCTCTCGGAAAAATCCGCCAAAATTAGAAATGGTATGGCGGAATTTACCCTACGAAAGCTTTGGAAACGTTTCGTCGGAAAACTATTTGCTTTGTGAGTTGTGCCCAAAAATCGTCCAAGGCCTAAACTTTAAGGCCAAACTTTTTGTACGTATTCCCTTACGTACATACTGCGAAATACGGTATAACATTCTCCTCCTTAGAAACATTCGTCGAATGTTCCTTCCCAAGACAGGATAACGATAAGGTTCTTCATAACTTAAGCGGTTTGCAAAAGCCACACACGGCCACAAAACAACACTTAGGCAAAAGCGATAATGAAAATTTACAAGTTTGAAAGTGAATTACGGAGGTGTGGGAATAGGTGAGATATACGCCTCATGTCCTCGCCGGCTTCCCACGTCATCTCCTCACGATCTCGTTCGCCACAAGACTTTGTGGAAGACACGTCCTTGGTCCGCAGACGCCTAACGGCGATCGATTATCGCTATGGGAACCTCGCCATACGATAACCCGCCGGTCACTGGACATCGTCGATCGGGTGCACTCTAGATGGATCCGATACATCTCCCGGCATAGATCGTGAAAAACCGGATGCGCGCCTCCGGTCGGACGGCAGATCCAACTCATAGGCAACCTTGCCTACCTGCGGACAATCGAAGCGGCCCGATGTACGCCGGTGAGTTTCCCTTCTTCCGAATCTCATCACACCGCCGCCGTGGGTGACACCTAGAAACCCAATCATGAACCTCGAACTCAAGATGCGGCGACGATGATCTGCATCGACTTACTCGACTACGGTGTCGATAGCGCTCTCGGATAAGCTTCACCTTATCTCATCTGCTTGCACCAAATCTGGTCCCACTAGTCGCACCTCGCCCACATCGAACCAACCTATAGGCGTCTGCACTTCCTCATACAAGGCCTCGTAAGGCGCCATCGAATCTGGAGTGGTAGCTATTATTGTACCCCGAACTCAACGAGAGGCAAATGATCCTCCCAGCTACCCCTGAAGTCGATAACACAGGCTCGCAGCATATCCTCAAGAGTCTGGATAGTGCGCTCGGCCTGTCCGTCTGTCTGTGGATGGAATGCAGTACTCAGGCTCACCTGCGTCCCTAAACCTCTCTAGAAAGACCTCCAGAAGTTAGCGTGGCGGGCTCCTGCATGCGATATGATCGAAATAGGGACTCATGCGATCGGCGATCTCTCGGATGTAAAGTCGGCATAATCCTCGGTAGAAAAAGTCGTCACGACGGGAAGAAAGTGGGCTGATTTCGTCGACTGTCGATGATAACCCATATAGAATCATGTCTCATACGAGTGCGAGGTAATCTGTGATAAAGTCCATGTTGATTACCTCCACTTCCGGTCGGGATCTCGATAAATGCGTAACAAACCACGGGCCTGCGGTGCTCTACCTTCACTGCGACAACACGGGCGAGCTACGAACTCTGCAGCGTCCTCTTGAGCCATCCCACGATACGGATCTAAGGTCGTGGTACATCTTGGTCGACCGGATGGATAGTAATGCTTGTATTGTGCTTCCCCAAGAATCTTTGCGAAGTCACGAAACATCTGGAACACACAACTGCCCTCAAACCTTAGCACCCCATGGTGCTACCTCAAGGACCCTTGCCCTGCGAAGAGCGTATCACGATATCGAATCAAAGCTGGATCCTCGGTATTGCCTCTTCACCTCCTCGACGATGGAAGACTCGACAACCTCACGAACTCTAACCCCACCGCTATCGAGAATCAATCAAGCGGACACGAGGCTCGCTGGCGATGCAAATCACGAACCATGTCCCTCTCTCTAGCTGCACATCGATAGGCTCCCATCGACCTACGACTAGGCGTACGCCTGACATTGGCTTTCCCGGGTGGTACGGGATATCAACATCGTAATCCTTAAGCAACTCTAACCACGTCTCGCGTCGTAAGTTCGGCTCCTGCAGTGAAGATATCTTGGAGGCTCTTGTGGTGCGTAAAAATATCCACGTGAACCCGTACAAATAGTGCCTCAGGATCTTGGCGTGAATCACGGCCCGACTCCAAATCATGGGTGGGGTAGTTCCTCTCGTGTTTCTTGGTGTCGGGATGCATATGCTATAACCTTGCCATGCTGCATCAACACATCCCAACCCGATGCACGGCGCATCGCAATACCAACATAACCGTCTGGACCTGCGGAAGAGTAGAGCGGGGCGATCGTCGATCTCTTTCGAATGGAAACCACGCTCCAAGCATCGATCCATGAAACTTGGCGCTTACGAGTCGGCCTAGTCAATGGTGCGAGAGATAGAAGCAAACTTCTCCACGAACCGCCGATAATATCCTGCAAGGCCCGAAGCTGCGAACCTGCAGCCGGAGTAGTAGGTCTAGGCAAGTCTGATGCCTCGATCTTGGCGTATCCACTCGAATGCCATCGGCCGACAATATGCCCAAGCGCCACGAAGTCAACAAAACTCACATTTGGAAAACTTGGCGTACAAGCTGAGTCTGGAAGCTGTCGGCCTGATCGCCAAATGCTCGCGTGCTCGCTCTGGCGAGAATAAACGAGATATCATCGATGAACACTATCACAAGCGTGTCCAAAAATGGTTTGAACACTCGGTTCATCAAATCCATGAATCTGGCCGGAGCATTGGTCAACCAAAAGACATGACCAGAACTCATAATGCGTGCACAGTCTGAATGCATTCCTAGGTACATCCGCTCTCGACTACTTTGATGATAGCGGCCGTAGATCAATCTTGGAGAAGCATCTCGCACCACGCAAGTCGAACAAATCATCAATCACAGGAAGGGTATATCTGTTCTTAATGGTCACCTTGTTGGTACTGTAATCAACACATGCGCGCAGCGTCGTCCTTCTTCACGAACAATCTGGCGCTCCCGGGGAGAAACTAGGCTGATGAAGCCGCTTCTCCGGCAAATCTCTGGTGATCCTTGACTCTCTCAACTCGGCGGGTGTCATTACGTATGGCGGAATGGAAATAGTAGAGTGTGCGCAATATGTCAATACAAAACTCAATCTCCTCTCGGGAGGATACGAAGGTCGTCTGAAACACGTCGGGAACTCTCGACCACTGGGCCGGCGGAAAATCTGGTACGCGGCTTGATGTCGAACACGAGCGAGATGGTAGATATACCCTTCGCACCATCTTCCTAGCCTTGGTAGGAAATAAACCTACCACCGGCGTCTGTGCTCCTCGCTCAACAACGGCTCGCCGAAGCTGGAACCGTACTACTCTCTGCGGTCTACATTGGCGTAGCAAGAAGCTAGCCAATCCATCCCAATGATCACGTCGAAGTCAATCATGTCGACTCTATCAACTCGGCTAGGGTCCGGCATTTGTAAATGGTCACGGGACAAGCTCTATATACCGTGAGCTACCACGAATCACCAGCGTAGCTACCTTGAAAGGGTCTATGGACTCGGGCTCTATCCACATCCTACTAGCAACAAGGAGATATATGGGATGAGTAGAACCGGATCTATCAAAGCATACCACATCAAACCCGAGCGATAAGGTACTGTGGCGACATCGGTGAGGCCTCACGATCTGTCGGTGGACAAAGCATAAATGCGGTTACGAGGACCGCTAGGCTGGGACCGCGCCACGACCTGCTGCGCGACCTGCTGGTCCATGAGTACCTTGCCCTCCAGGGCGAGTAGCTGTCGGGGATGAAGAAGACCCTGCGAAAGAACATGGTGACCCTACCATGCCGGCCGCCGCCCAGTGGGACGGTTCCTCGCATAGTGACCTGCGGCCTGGCGAAACAAGCTCGTAGCACCTGACTCGAAGTGGGATCTGCATGTCCCGGCCACGCTTGAGGTGGTCCGTCGGCGATACCTCTCTGCTGCTGGGCGTCTGAAGTCTGAGGGCCTGGTATGCTCTCGAATGTCTGGCATCTTGAGGGCGGTGCGGGAGTGCTCACGGTGGTGGTGCAAATCTAGGCTCTTCTTGAGGCCGCCCACGATAGCCACCAAAAGACCTGCGTCTGGTCTTCCTGCTGCTTTGCTGTCGGCGTCGATCTCTGCTCGCCGCATCGAGCATGAGCTGCATGCGGGTAATGTCCATACGGTGAAGAAACACCGCACATGACTTCGGCCATATAATCATCTAGCCCGATGGCGTAACGGTGCACCCATCCTCCATATCTGCTACCAATCTTTGGGGCGTGTCGAGCGATGAATCAAACTCGACATTGTACTCCACGGCGGTCGTCCTCTGCCTCGGCGGTAAAAATCTATCGGCCGCGCCCTCGCCATCTGTGGAGGCAAGAAGTGAGTGAGGATAGCCTCGAGAACTCATCCCAGTAGGCGGGGCGCGTGCTCTCCCGGGATAACACCCGTGAATCAAACCAATCGGCTGCGGTATCACGCGGCCGATGCGGCAAGAGTCCGGACTCTGTCTCGAGGCCTTGATCACCGCGTGATCCTCTGTGGTGGCGGATGAACTCCTGCGGATCATCCTCGACCTCGACGTAAAACTCTGGCGGGCTACAACTCGAAATCTCGTAGCCTCAAACTATACGCCTCGGGTGCACGGTGCGGCCGGGCTGAAGCTGGGCCCCAGGCGCGTCGGCTATCCTCGTGTCGGCCTGACTCAGCCAATAGTGGGCGTCTCCTTGTACCCTAACTCCTCCCCGGTGTGGGGCGGGAGGTGTGAGTGCGTGGTCTCTTTGGGGCGGCGTCATAGAACTTCGCCGTCTGCGGTATAGGCGGGCACGAGCCCTCGTAACTCTCGGTGTCCGTGGCGGCTCCGCGGTGCCTTGACCTTCTGGGCGGGTTGCCTTACGTGGAGGCATAAGCATTACGAGAAAGGAATACGTTAGAGGTCCAATTTTAACGACTCTAAAGCACGATCTCGAGTGAGAAGAATGAAACTAATCCTAAATATCTTATAGCCTCACGATTATTGGTGTGGTGCGCACACCGATAATCAAGACTACTAGATACGATGCGTAGAAACTTTCCGAGATTAGCGCTCACGATACCACTTTTGTCACGACCCATTCGGGGCGTGGTAGTGCGTCTGCAGGGGCACCCAGTAGTCATACATCGAGTAATCAGCGGAAATATAAAACAAGACATGAAACATTTTATAAAATAAGACACGGTTTATGTGAAAGCGTCGCCTTTCGGCATATATATATAAACATGGTTTAGCGATTTACATCTGTTATACCGTATTTCGGTATATGCGTAAGGGAATACGTCTGAAAATCTTGCCTTAAAGATAAGCCTTGGGCGTTTTATTTTGTACACAACTCACTAAAAGAATCGTTTCACTGAAACGTTTCCCTGACTTTCGTAGAGTAAATTCGGCTATGCCATTTCTTATTTTGCGGATTTTTAGAGGCGAAACATTTTGGACCAACGGGAGGGTGACATGTCACCTCACATTGAAGCAAGTGGGGTGGCTTTGGGCGATTGGGCGTCGAAGAGGGTGTTGGCCTTGGCGATTGGGTCTTGTTTAGGCCTTGTTTTGTGCCATGTTTTGTGGAGTGTTTTGTGGAGTGTTTTGTGGAGTAGGAGTAGGGTGCACTTGGCTTGATCTTGGCCTTACACTTGCCTTGCACTTGTCTTCATCTTGGCCATTGGTTGGCGAGCTTGAGCTATAAATACCCTTAGAGATGAAGAGTTATTCATCCACAAAGTTATCTTCCAAGTCTAAAAATCCTCTCCTCTCCCTTAAGCTTTTCGTCCAAACACCTCTTCCCTCCTTGTGTTGTATGGCGAGAGCCTACCCCCTAGCTGGCAGAAATCTACCCCCTCCTTGGTAGAAAAGTTGTCTTCTTGTATCGTTATAATGCCCAAAATACCCTAGCCCAAATACCTTAGTACTTAGTAGAGGTTGTGAAGAACTTCTAAGGTTTCCTTGGAGCATACAACTTATGAGCAAAACCTTGCTCAGGCGCGACTTTTTCTAGGATATTATTGGGCTTACCGAGGTAATAATCCTAACCCTCTTTTGAATTAGAGAATACTTATTGTTATGGTATAAGAATTAGTATAAATCACTTAGAAGGGTTTAAAAGAAGAATAATCAAACTGTACTTACATAGAATTTGTTTTCACTGATGAACTTATATAGCTCAGGGTAGGGAAGTCTTTGCGACTTAGTAGAATTATGAACCCCCTGTTTAGAATGACCTTCAGAGTAGTCTTTAATAGATATCTGTGACTATTATAGGCTGACTCTCTGCGCGCGACATATTCAACTTGGCAGGTGGTTTTCGCTGAGAAGGTATGTGATTCTTCCTAAAGCATGATGTTTTACAATATAATTACGGCAATGCCTCACGGCTTAAGCCTGAATAATACTTACGGCAATGCCTCACGGCTTAAGCCTGAATAATAAAGAACTGAAAACATTTCAAAAGACTACTGAATCATATTAACAGAAGAGAACTAATTGGTTTTAAAGCGAAGCTTAAGAGTTATACTAGCTTTATGGGAAGTAAGTATAACCACTTAAGATTTATAAAAGAAACAAGTTTGCCTATGTGTTTATAACAGACTTGTATTGTGAAAAGAATAATAAAGATGGTTTGATAAATAGACATGATATGATGCTATGTGTGTTAGTATCTTGTAACGTTTGTATAGGTGAGTATCCTTGTTGTGCTTATGTTGTTTAAAGATAAGTTGTTATGTTAGTATACTATCACTCACCTCTTGAGATGATCAGGGGTTAAGCGCCCTCCGTCTGGGGTAGACTCGGTGATGCAGGACCGTGATTCGAGAATACCTCATGCGGGTCGGGGGCCTATGCGGGCTACGAGTTCGAGTTAGTATGCGGGGTTATGCCTCATGCGATGCGTGTGGCCGTGCGGACAATGAGTCGGGGCGATGCGAGGAGTAGCTACCCTCGATGCGGGGTTATACCTCATGCGGGCCCGTGAGTGGCCTATGCGGACTCGGGAGTCGAGATTAGGCTGCGAGAATGATGATGAGGCGAGTGGCCTGTTTCGATCATTCGCGGCCTAGACAAGACCTATTCTGACTACTATTGTTGCTCTTGTTTGTGATGTGGCACTACGTGCGGTTTCCTGGTTGTTTCACACATATTTGTAAACGGATTTAAAATGATATGTTTTCATTTAAGTATTTCTGATTTCGCATACTTAGTACTGTTATCTTGACCTCCTTGGGCTGCGTTCATCTGCAGTAAGGGCAGCAGTGCTAGATCCACGTCCTTAGGATCTTTGCGTTGGTGTCGGGAGCTCCATCTTCTCGGAGGCTCTACTTTTAGGTATGATCTCTGTATTGTAGATAGTTTTGTCTGATCGAGGTATGGCGGGCCCTGTCCGCCATAGTTGTTTACTTCCTTAGAAGTGCAGAGTACTATTATGCAGTTGGGATATAGCAAAACTTGAGTTATTTATATTATCTTGGAAAGGCAAGCTTTTCTTGAGATAAGCGTGTCTTATTTTATAAAGCTGTTTCTGTCTTGTTTTATATTCATTGGTTACTCGATGTATGACTACTTGGGTGCCGGTAAGGCACGATCGCGGGCCGGGCAGTCGTGACAAAAGTGGTATCGAAGCGATTAATCCTCGGAAAGTGTCTGAGCCGTATCTAGTAAGTCTTGATTATCGGTGTGTTGTGCACCACACCAATAATCGAGGAAGCTATAGGATATTTAGGATTGGTTTCCATTCTTCTCATTACGAGATCGTGCTTTAGAAATTTGTGTTATAGGTTGGACCCTCTAACGTATTCCTTTCTATGTGATTATGCCTCACGTAAAGCAACCGGGCCCGAAGAAGGCAAGCGGCGAGGAGGCGCTAGCGAGACACCCAGTCACGAGGGCTCGAGCCCGATCTATACGAGGCGGCGAGTTCTATGGCGCCGCCCGGCCAACAGACCACGGTACCAGCCTCGCATCCCGCGGCTGGGGCGGAGGAGTTAGAAGCTCTGAGATGGCCCGACTTTTGGCTAAAGTTGTGGCCCGTCTGAGAGAGGTGGATGCGGCGATTCAGTTCCAGCTCGGCTCGGTCGCGCCGTGGTACACCGAGGCGAATAGTTTGAGGCTACGAGATTTCTTGAGTTGTAGCCGGAGTTTTATGGGTGGCGGAGGATGATCGCGAGGAGTTCATCCGTCGGTCGAAGGATTTTGAGAGTGATCGGGCGTCGGAGACCAGTCAGTGATCTTTGGTTCACATAAGTGCGTGATACGCGATCGATTGGTTTGATTCATGGGAGTTATCCGTGGAAACCTGCGTCCCGGCTACTTGGGATGAGTTCTCGGAGGCTTTCCTCACTTCACTTGCCTCGCGGATGAGAGGCGCGGGTGATAGATTTTCTGCTTTGGCGAGAGAGGGCCTTGTCGGGAGTACAATGTCGAGTTTGATTCTTTGGCTCGATATGTCCCGGCATTGGTAGCGGATATGGAGGATAGGGTGCACCGCTATGTCAGGGCTGAAGCGACTATATGGCCGAGTCGTATGCGGGGTTTCTCTCGGTAGGGTATGGACATTACCGCGTGCGAGCTCACGCCCTTGGATGCGAGGCCGAGGTCGGCGAGTGGGCGACAGCGGCGAGAAGAAGGCCGGGGCGGGAGGTCTTACGGTGGTTATCGTGGTGGCGGCCTCGGCAGATCTGGGTCGCACCACGGCCGGCTCGAGCACTCCTGCACGTCCTCGGCCACGGCCCGAGTTTTGGCGGCCGGGGCCGAGCTCGGGCGTCGAGTAGCGAGTGCGGCGATCGGGACCACCCGGTGTGGCGTCACGGGGATCCATTACGGGAAGTGTGGTACTACTTATGGATCTTATTCTGATTGTAGCGGCGGTCACTTTGCGGTATCGGCCGGCGGCGTGGTGGTAGGGCCCGACGCCCGAGTTACGTGGCGGCCGTCATCTCCTACGATTACTCGCCGGGCGGGGTGCTCGTGGGTCAGTCGCGGCAGGTCGTGGCTCGAGTCGATTCTAGCGGTCCTCGAACGCGTATATGCTTTGTCGGTAAGCGGGATCGGGAGGCCTCACTGATGTCGTCGCGGTACCTTATCGATTCAGGTTTGATGTGTATGCTTTGATAGATCCGGGTTCTACTCATCCTATATATCTCCCTTGTTGCTAGTAGGATAGGGATGAGCACGAGTCCATAGACCACTTTCGAGGTAGCTACGCGATGGTGATTCGGTGGTAGCTCGGCGGGTATATAGAGCTTGTCTGTGACCATTCTGATCGTCGGACCTGGCCGGCTTGATAGAGTTGGAGATGATTGACCGGCGTGATTATGGGGATGGATTGGCTAGCTTCTTGCTATGCCAATGTAAGCTGAGAGAGAAAGTAATGCAGTTCGGTTTCTGAGGCCGGTTGTTGAGTGGGAGGAGCGGTATCGTAGAGGGTAGGTTTATTTCCTACCTCGAGGCTAGGAAGATGGTGCGAGAAGGGTATATCTACCATCTAGTTCGGGTGTTTGATCACGAGTGCGGTACGATTTTGATCGATTCCGTAGTCGGTGAGTTCCAGGCGTGTTCCCGGATGACCTCGGGTATCCTCACGAGAGGAGATTGAGTTTTGTATTGACATATTGCGGATACTCGGCCTATTTCCATTCCGCCATCTGAGAATGGCACTGCCGAGTTGAGAAGTGAAGGATCGGCAGGGATTTGCTAGAAAGGGCTTCATTAGGCCCAGTGTTTCTCCACGAAGCCGGTATTGTTCGTGAAGAAGAAGGGCGGGGCAGCTGCGCATGTGTTGATTGACGGTGAACAAGGTGACCATTAAACAGATACCCTCCCGGGATTGATGATTTGTTCGACGATTGCGAGTGCGAGATGTTTCTCAAGATTGATCTGCGATCGGGCTATCATCAGTGCGAGTCGAGAGGTGGATGTCCACAGGATGCATTAGGACGATGCGGGCATTATGAGTTCAGGGTCATGTCTTTTGGGCTGACCAATGCTCCGGCGGTATTCATGGATTTGATGAACCGGGTGTTCAAACCATTTTTTGACACGTTTGTGATAGTGTTCATTGATGATATCTTGGTTTATTCTCGCTCAGGCGAGGAGCGTCACGGGCATTTGAGGCTATCTTGTGATTCTCGAGACCAGTGATTATGCGCCAAGTTTTCCAAATGTGAGTTTTGGTTGACTTGATGGCGTTTCTTGGGCATATTATGGGTGATGGCATTCGAGTTAATCGGCCAAGATCGAAGCGATCGAGGACTTGGCGAGACCTACTTACTCAGCAGAGGTTCGCGATTTACGGGCCTTGCGAGTTATTATCGGTTCGTGGAGAAGTTTGCTTCTATCTACGCACCATTGACTAGGTGACTCGAGAAGGCAGCCAAGTTTGATGGTGATGCTTGTGGCGGGGTTTCGATTCTTGAAAGAGGCGACGGCCGCCCGTTCTTACTCTTCCGGAGGTCGGATGGTTATGTCGTGTATTGTGATCGTCGAGCATCGGGTTGGGATGTGTATTGATGCGGCATGGCGGGGTTATAGCATATGCATCGGCGGTGAAGAAACACGAGAGGAACTACCCGCGTGATTTGGAGTTAGCGTAGTGATTCACGCTTTGAAGATCTGGAGGCACTATTTGTATGGGGTTCACGTGGATATTTATACGGACCACAAGAGCCTCGGTATATCTTGACGGAGGAGGTGAACTTACGTGAGGCGGTGGTTAGAGTTGCTTAAGGATTACGATGTTGATATCTATACCACGGGAAGGCGATGTTGTGGCAGATGCTCTTAGTCGTAGGTCGATGGGGAGCCTATCAGATGTGCAGCTAGAGAGGAGGGACATGGTTCGTGATTTGCATCAATTAGCGAGCCTTGGTGTCCGTTTGATTGATTCTGATAGCAATGGGGTTAGAGTTCGTGAGATTGCCGAGTCTTCCATCGTCGAGGAGGTGAAGAGGCAACAGTTCGAGGATCCAGCTTTGATTCGATATCGTGTCTGACTCTTCGTGAGGGCAAGAGGTCCTTTTGAGGTAGCACGATGGGGTGCTAAGGTTTGAGGCGCATGTGTGTTCCGGATGTTTGAGACTTGGCGGAGTTCTTGGGGAAGCACGGCGCGCGTTACTCTATCCATCCGGGGTCGACCAAGATGTACCACGACCTTAGATCTGTGTATTGGTGGGATGGCTTGAAGAGGGACGTTGCAGAGTTCGTAGCTCGATGCGTGTTGTCGGCGAGTAAGGTAGAGCACGGAGGCACGGTGGTTTGTTCTGACGATTGAGATCCCGACCTAGAAGTGGGAGGTAATCAACATGGACTTCATCAGGATTACCTCGCACTCGGAGGAGACATGATTCTATATGGGTTATCGTCGACGGTGTGAAATCAGCCCACTTTCTTCCGTCGGGGCGACTTTTGGTGAGGATTATGCGGACTTTACATCAGAGATCGTCGATCGCATGGAGTCCCTACCGATCATATCAGGCAGAGCCCGGTTCGACTAACACGGAGGTCCTTCCGAGAGGGTTTAGGGGCCTTGGTGAGCTGAAAGTCTGCATTTCATCCACGCAGACAGACGAATGAGGCGAGCGCACTATCGGACTCTTGAGGATATGCTGCGAGCCTGTGTTATTGACTTCAGTGGTAGTTGGGAGGATCATTTGCCTCTGGTTGAGTTCGCATATAATAATAGCTACCACTCCAGTATTCAGATGGCGCCTTATGAGGCCTTGTATGGGAGGAAGTGCAGATCGCCTATAGGTTGGTTCGATGTGGGCGGCGGCTAGTGGGACGGTTGATGCAATGACGATGGATAAGGTGAAACTTATCAGAGCGGCTATTGATATTTCGAGTCGGCAGTCGTATCACAGATCATCGTCGTCGACATCTTGAGTTCGAGGTTCATGATTGGGTTTTCCTAAAGGTGTCACCCATGAAGGGTGTGATGAGATTCGGGAAGAAGGAAGCTCACCACAGGTACATTGGGCGTTTGATTGTCGCGAGGTAGGCAAGGTTGCCTATGAGTTGGATCTGCCGTCCGTCTGGAGGCGGTGCATCCGGTTTTCACGTATCTATCTTTGAGGAGATGTATCGGGGATCCATCTAGGGTACACCGATTGACGATGTCGGTGACCGAGGGGTTATCGTATGAGAGATTCCCATGGCGATAGTCGATCGTCGAGTTAGGCGTCTGCGGACGAAGGGCGTGGCAGTTAAAGTCTTGTGGCGGAGCAGGCTGGGAGGAGATGACATGGGAAGCGAGGAGGACATGAGGCGGAAGTATCCTCACCTATTCCCATACCTCCGGTAAATTCACTTTCCTACTTGTAAATTTTCGTTATCGTTTACGCCTATGTGTTGCTCTGTGGCGTGTGTGGCATTTACAAGCTGTTTAAGCTTCTTCGCTAAGTCTTGGGAAGGAACATTCGGGACGAATGTTTCTAAGGAGGAGAATGTTATACCGTATTTCAGTATATACGTGGGGAATACGTGCGAAAGTCTTGCCTTAAAGATAAGCCTTAGGCGTTTTATTTTGTACACAACTCACTAAAAGAATCATTTTCCGTGAAACGTTTCCCACGACTTCGTAGAGTAAATTCGGCTATGCCATTTCTTATTTTGCGGATTTTTAGAGACGAAACATTTTGGACCAACGGGAGGTGACATGTGTCACCCTCACATTGGAAAGCAAGTGGGGTGGCTTTGGACGATTGGGCGTCCAAAGAGGGGTGTTGGCCTTGGCCGATTGGGTCCTTGTTTAGGCCTTGTTTTGTGCCATGTTTTGTGGAGTGTTTTGTGGAGTGTTTTGTGGAGTAGGAGTAGGGTGCACTTGGCTTGATCTTGGCCTTACACTTGCCTTGCACTTGTCTTCATCTTGGCCATTGGTTGGCCAAGGCTTGAGCTATAAATACCAGCAGAGATGAAGAGTTATTCATCCACAAAGTTATCTTCAAGTCTAAAAATCCTCTCCTCTCCCTTAAGCTTTCGTCCAAACACCTCTTCCCTCACTTGTGTTGTATGGCGAGAGCTACCCACAGCCTAGCCGAAATCTACCCCTCCTTGGTAGAAAAGTTGTCTTCTTGTATCGTTATAATGCCCAAAATACCCTAGCCCAAATACCTTAGTACTTAGTAGAGGTTGTGAAGAACTTCTAAGGTTTCCTTGGAGCATACAACTTAGGAGCAAAACCTTGCTCAGGCGCGACTTTTTCTAGGATATTATTGGGCTTACCGAGGTAATAATCCTAACCCTCTTTTGAATTAGAGAATACTTATTGTTATGGTATAAGAATTAGTATAAATCACTTAGAAGGGTTTAAAAGAAGAATAATCAAACTGTACTTACATAGGACTGTTTTCACAGTAGACTTATATAGCTCACCGGGTAGGGAAGTGCTGCCCGACTTACCGTAGAATTATGAACCCCCTGTTTAGAATGACCTTCAGAGTAGTCTTTAATAGATATCTGTGACTATTATAGGCTGACTCTCTGCGCGCGACATATTCAACTTGGCAGGTGGTTTTCGCTGAGAAGGTATGTGATTCTTCCTAAAGCATGATGTTTTACAATATAATTACGGCAATGCCTCACGGCTTAAGCCTGAATAATACTTACGGCAATGCCTCACGGCTTAAGCCTGAATAATAAAGAACTGAAAACATTTCAAAAGACTACTGAATCATATTAATGAAGAGAACTAATTGGTTTTAAAGCGAAGCTTAAGAGTTATACTAGCTTTATGGGAAGTAAGTATAACCACTTAAGATTTATAAAAGAAACAAGTTTGCCTATGTGTTTATAATGACTTGTATTGTGAAAGAATAATAAAGATGGTTTGATAAATAGACATGATATGATGCTATTTGTGTTAGTATCTTGTAACGTTTGTATAGGTGAGTATCCTTGTTGTGCTTATGTTGTTTAAAGATAAGTTGTTATGTTAGTATACTATCACTCACCTCTTGAGATGATACTGGGGTTAAGCCGCCCGATGCGGGTAGACTCAAAGATGCAGGACCATGATTCGAGAATACCTCATGCGGGTCCAGGGGCTATGCGCGAGCTACGAGTTCCGTGTTAGTATGCGGGGTTATGCCTCACGCGTCGTGGCCATGCGGACAATGAGTCGGGGCGATTTACGAGGAGTAGCTACCTCGATGCGGGTTATACCTCACGCGGGCCCACGTGAGTGGCCTATGCGGACTCGAGTCGAGATTAGGCTTGCGGAATGATGATGGGGCGAGTGGCCTGCTTTCGATCATTCGCAGCCAGACAAGACCTATTACGCCTACCTATTGTTGCTCTTGTTTGTGATGCCACCACGTGCGGTTTTCTAGTTGTTTCACACATATTTGTAAACCGGATTTAAAATGATATGTTTTCATTTAAGTATTTTACTGCTCGCATACTTAGTACTGTTGTAATCGACCTCCTTCGGCCGCTCATGCCGCGGTAAGGGCAAGGTGTGCTAGATCCACATCCTTAGGATCTTTGCGTTGTCGTGAGCTCCATCTTCTCCGAGGCTCTACTTTTGGGTATGATCTCCTGTATTGTAGATAGTTTTGTGCCAGGGTATGGCGGGCCCCGTCCCGCCATAGTTGTTTACTTCCTTAGAGGTCTGTAGTACTATTATGCAGTTGGGATGTAACTGCAAAACTTGAGTTATTTATATTATGCCGGAAGGCAAGCTTTTCTTCAGATAAAACTGTGTCTTATTTTATAAACTGTTTCCTGTCGTGTTTTATATTCCGCGGGTTACTCTGATGTATGACTACTTGGGTGCCCCTAAGGCACGACCACGCCCCTAACGGTCGTGACACATCCGATCTGCATAACATGACTATAGACCTCTAAGGAAATATACAACTATGGCGTGGCCCCGCCATACCGATCGCATAAAAACTATCTACAACAGGAGATCATACCCAAAAGTAGAGCCTCGGAAAGGATGGAGCTCCCGACACCAACGTAGATCCTAAGAATGTGGATCTAGCACTGCTTGCCCTTACTGCGGCATGAACGCAGCCCTCAAGGAGGTCGATAACAGTACTAAGTATATGAAATCAGAAATACTTAAATGAAAACATATCATTTTAAAATCGGTTTTGCAAGTATGTATGAAACAACTAAGGGACCGCATAAGTGCCACATCATAAACAAGAGCAACAATAGGTAAACTAATGTGTCTTTTCTAGGTGCGAATGATCAAGCAGGCCAATTTCCGTAGTATCACCATGCAAGCCTAATCTCGACTCGTAGTCCGCATAGGCCACTCACATAGGCCCGCATAGGGTACATAACCCCGCATCGAGGGTAGCTACTCTTCGGCATCGTCCTGGACTCGTAGTCCGCATGGCCACATAGACCGCATGAGGTATAACCCCGCATCACTAACCTGGAACTCCCGTAGCTCCGCATAGGTCCCCTGGACCCGCATGAGGTATTCTCGAATCATGGTCCCAGACCGCCTGAGTCTACCCCGCATCGGAGGGCAGCTTAACCCCCGGTAATATGTCAAGAGGTGAGTGATAGTGTAACGACCTGCCCGTTCGCATCGTGCCTTACCACGGGCACCCTAGTGATACATACATCGAGAAAATCGTGAACATAAAACATGAGTCATTTAACAAGAGATATCATAAATAAACAGCCAACCAAGCAGTTGCCTTCGATATACATAAAACCCAAGCTTTAATCTTTACAACCCCGCCTACAACAGACTACGGACTTAAGATTTACAACGACTATGACGGACAGGCCCCGCCATACCCGAATGTACAAGAACCTACAACTCGGGAACACATACCAAAAGATAAGCCTCAAGAAACGGAACTTCCCAATACGGAATGTGATCCTAAGAGCGGATCCACGATCGATGTACCTACTGCGGCATGAACGCACTTCGGGCGAGGTCGATAACAGTACCAAGTATGTGAAACTGCATAATCAGTAAATGAAATCATACTAGTCTATATAAAGCGGAGACATGTATGATAACCAAACTACGATCACAACATAAAGCGATCATCACTCAATATAACTATGGGTCTCACGCCCACAACATCAATCAGTTCGCATTATGGCCGCATGCCCGAATCTTGCGACGGTGTAGACATGTCCATGATGCAACAATAATACCAATGTCCCATGGCCACATGCCGGAATTCGCATCGGTGTAGACATGTCCATGTGACCTCAACAACAAGACAAAGAATCCAAATGGAAGCATACCCGCGCGCTACGATCGCGTGTCGGTATGTCCAAAGGGAAAATAAGACAACATTCCAAATGGACGATACCCGCGCGCCACGATCGTGTCCGTATGTCCAAAGGGAAAATAAGACAACATTCCAAATGGACGATACCCGCGCGCCACGATCGTGTCGTGATGTCCAAAGGGAAATCACGGCGATAATCAAAATGGAAACATACCCGCGCGCCACGATCGTGGTCGAGATATCCAAAGCGATTAACCACAAGACCTTAACCAAAATGGAAGCATACCCGCGCGCCACGATCGTGTCGAGATGTCCAAAGCGATTAACAATAATACTATCAGCGAACGCACTGCGGAATTTCTCCACACGCAAGACGCCCAAGTAAGTTCTCAACGACCAACCGACTCTATCGAGACGCGGTAATACGTAAACACAACGATTGTACAATAAAGGCTATCATCACAAGCATAGGCAAGTTTCACAACAACAAGCATAGGCAAGTTTCACACAACTCAAAGTACTTTCATTTTATGCCAAAGTCCGGTTTTTAACCCCAAAGTACTACATACGTTAAGTTCTTTTAAAAGAGATCCATTACTTTTATAAAAGTCACCCGATACGTAGTATTAGAATGACCAACCCACCTTCCTTTTCAAAATCAAGTAACAACATTCTTTTCCTAAGTTCCGCTTGCCTAGTTTCAATTACTCAAGCTTCTCATTTTCAAATGGTTTCATAGTTCCCCAAACTTAATCACTGATTCCTTTTAGAACAATTGAGTAACATATGTCATATACGTGAGTAGTTTATTCTTGTTTATAACGATCTTATTACAAAGGCCATGATCTAGAAAATGTAATATCATTTTGTCTCATCTTAGCTTCATGCAGATGGAGGTTTCTACCGGTTTTAATACTACACATCATTATTCAATACATTTTCCTTTATTAACGCTGCAGTGGTCTGTCGATACACATTCTGATTCCCGAAATCAGTAAAACATTATCCCTTTAAAACCAAGTACTCATTACTCACGAATGAGGTTTCACACAAACATCCACATTAAAACAAATAAGTTAAGTCTCTTATCTTATAAGATCAAGTCTCTTAACTTCTAACATCAGTAAACCATTTTCACTTACATAAGGTCGTTATAACTAACTTCCCATAAAGCTATTATAACACCCTATGTTTTAAACCAACCAAATCACTTAGCACATGTACGTCTACCGTACTACATAGTTCACAACAATCATGCTAGAAAAAGATAGGAAGAGGTTCACATACCTCGCGACGATTTATCGACAATAAGCAAAATGCTCCAAGTACTACAACCTTGCTAGCCCTTTCCACTCCTCGAGTAGAATACGCTACTCTTAGTACTTTCACCTATAAAGGTCAAAACGTCTATTAACCCCAAAACACAAGTTTCTATCTTTCTATAGAAAATTCGGCAGCACCTCCCCCCCCCCGCAACAGCGTAAATCTCCTCCTCTATCGAGGCCGGCTACCAAGCCAACCAGGGGGGGTTTACACGTCTACCCGGACGTGTACAATTCTACTCAGTAATACTACACAAGTCTACCGCAATACCCCTATGTAAATACGATTGGGCTTCTTTATTCTTCAAAGCTTAAGTCAAAAGACATCACGAATACTAAGTAGTTCCATATATAGTATACTTCAACTATACTCTAACAAACATGTAATTTCCAATTACAATAGAGGACAAGATAATTACCTCGATAAGCCCAAAATTATCCAAGTTATAATGTCGATCCTGAGCAAGGTTTAGCTTCACTCCTGCGCCCAAACCACTCCAAACAACCCTTAGAAGTTCTAACCAACTTCTACTCACATACTTCAACCAACTATGAAGATTTCCTGTGGTTTCGGTTTGAGACTAAAGCACAAAAGGTAGTATTTCCGGACTCTACGTAAAGAGGTATCTTTGGAATACTACAAGGTACAAGGCTAAGGTATTTTGGGCATTATAACAATACTAGGGGAGTATTTCTATACCACAACAAGGGGTATTATACGAAACAACTAGGCTAGTGGGTACCCTACCGCTTAGACCTCACAAGGGGAGTGGAGACCTCACCGGCCAAAGGCCACTTTCTGGGGAGAGGAGCTCTTGGACGAGAGTCAACAAGAGGGCGGGGAGGGATTCAAGACTTGGAAACATTTGGGGATGAATGAAGTCTTCACAAAGGAGGGTATTTATAAAGAAACCCAAATGCCAACCAATGGCCAAGATCAAGCCATGCAAGGCAAGTGTAAGGCCTTGATCAAGCCAAGTGCACCCTAACCCCTACTCCACAAAACATGGCACAAGACAAGCCACAAACAAGGCCAAAACAAGGCACAAAACAAGGAACCAATAGGGCCAAAAACGTGAGCCACAATATCAATCCATTCGTGAACCAATCGCCCACTCGACGCCACAAGCTTAATGAGGGTGACACATGTCACCCTCCCGTTGGTCCAAAATGTTTCGTCTCTCGGAAAAATCCGCAAAAATTAAAAAGGACATAGCCTGAATTTACCCTACGAAAGCTGTGGAAACGCTTTCGAAAACGACTTAGTCGGCACTGCGCCAAATGTAACCGCCAAGCCACAGCGGGGTGACACGTGTCACCCTCCTATTGGCCCTCAAAAACGTCTTTCAAAAAAATATCCACAATGGCCAAAATCTCAAAACAAAGTGGGCTACAAAACCAGAATTTCTCCCGTGGGCCCCACGTGACCATTTCCGAAAATAAAATTCCATAATTGTCTAATATTCCAGGAAGTCCGAATACCAAATCTGGGAATCCAATTCCCATTAACGAACCTTTTTCCTTCTCAAAAACCGGAAACTTTTCCGTGGAAAAAATCACCTCTTTCTTCCTTTCCAATCTTTCTGCCGTATTCTCGTACGTACGTCCTCGCATACATACTCTGGAAATACGGGGTATAACAGATAGTACACTAACATAACAGCTTATCTTTAAACAACATAAGCACAACAAGAATACTCTCTTATACAAACGTTACAAGACACTAACACACATAGCATCATATCATGTCTACTTATCAAACCATCTTATTATTCTTTTCACAATTCACTATAAGTCTGTTATAAACACATAGGCAAACTGTTTCTTTTATCATTCTTAAGTGGTTATACTTAACTTCCCATAAATCTAGTATAACTCTTAAGCTTCTGTTTTAAAACTCAATTAGTTCTCTTCTGTTAAAAATGATTCAGTATTCTTTTGAAATGCTTTCGATTCTTTATTATTCAAAGCTTAAGTGAGGCATCAGTAAGTGTTATTCAGCTTAAGCGTGATGCATTGCCGTAAGTATTATTCAGTCTTAAGTAAAAGACATTGTAGTAGTTATTATTAACTTAAAACATGTACGTCTACCGTACTACATATATATTGTAAAATATCATGCTTTAGGAAGAATCACATACCTTCTCAGCGAAAACCACCTGCCAAGTTGAATATGTCGCGCGCAGAGAATCAGCCTATAATAGTCAGACACGTCTATCAACGTTCAGACTACTTTGTAAATAGTTCTAAACAGAGGGTTCTATATCCTACGGAAAATTGCGACTTCCTACCCGGTGAGCTACTCAAGTTCATCGTGAAAACAATCCCATGTAAGTACGGTTTGATTATTCTTCTTTAAACCCTTCATTGTGATAATGATTCAATTCTATTCTGCAATATTCTTCTAAGTATCTAATACTTATTCTTATACTACTACTGAAGTATTCTCTAATTCAAAAGAGGGTTAGGATTAGTTACCCTGTAAGCCCAATAATATCCTAGATAAAGTCGCTACCGAGCAAGGTTTTGCTCCTAAGTTGTATGCTCCAGAAACCTTAGAAGTTCTTCACAACTTCTACTAAGTACTAAGGGATTTGGGCTAGGTATTTTGGGCATTATAACAATACAAGAAGGCAACTTTTCTACCAAGGGAGGGGGTAGATTTCGCCAGGCTGGGGGCTCGGCCAAACTTCAAAAGGGGAGGGGGAGGTGTTTGGACGAAAAGGCTACAAAGGGAGAGGAGAGGATTTTTAGACTTGGAAGCTTTTGTGGATGAAGAACTCTTCATCTCAAGAGGGGTATTTATAGGTCAAGGGATGGCCAACCAAGGGCCAAGATGTAGCCAAGTGCTAGGCAAGTGTAAGGCCAAGATTAGGGCAAGTTTACCTAGCCAACTTGCACACAAAATATCCTACCAACTACTTGACAAAATTGGCTCTCCAATTCGGTCCAATTCCGCCACAAGTCCATCAATTGGAGGGTGACAAGTGTCGCCCTCCCGTTGGTCCAAAATGTTTCGTCTCTCGGAAAAATCCGCAAAAATTTGAAATGGCATAGCCGGAATTTACCCTACGAAAGTCGTGGGAAACGTTTCGTCGGAAAACTATTTGCTTTGTGAGTTGTGCCCAAAAATCGTCCAAGGCCTAAACTTTAAGGCCAACCAGACGTATTCCCTTACGCACATACCGAAATACGGTATAATAAGAGCTACCCTCGATGCGGGAATACCTCATGCGGGCCTATGTGAGTGGCCTACGCGGAGTCGCGGGAAGTTCCGTGACTAGACGCGCACATTTGATATCATGGCGAGTGGTCGTGTCACGACCCGACCGTTCGCGATCGTGCCCTACCTAGGCACCCCCGCTGTATACATCGAGAATAGCAATGAACATACACAAAAACTTAGACAAGAAACAACAACAGCTAGCCGATAAGGCCACCTTCCGTAAAAATATACTCAATCCGTAAATGTAACAAGACACATTTTTTTTCTTTACAACCCAATCCATAATGTGACTACGGACTTAAGAATAACAACTCAAGCGGGATGGCCCCGCCATACCCCGAATGTACAACAACCGACAATACGAGGATAAGCCTCAAATGAAGCGGGCTTCTCAACACCGGAACAGATGAACCTAAGAGCGAGGATCAAGAACTGCACTATACCCGTGGCATTTAACGCACTCAAGGAGGTCGATACAACATGTACCAAATATGTGGAACCGAAGTATCAGAATGAAATCATGAGTCTTTAACAAAACTGGAGACATGTATGATAGCTCAATAAACAGTACACTGTGCCTTGCTAACAATGAGAGTAAATAGGAGTATACTTACAATATAAAGTAGGAAGCTCACGATCAAGCAGGACCACCCGCCCGCAGTATCATTAAGCAACCCTACTCCTGGGACTATCTCACCCGCATAGTTCACGTGGACCCGCATGAGGTATTCCTCGCATGGGACTATTTCACCCGCATAAGCCCTTACGGACTCGCATGAGGTATTCCTCGCATAGGCTAGACCCGCCCGCATGGGACTATTTCACCCGCATAAGCCCTACTGACTCGCATGAGGTATTCCTCGCATCGTGGGTAGCAAATCCACGGAAAATGCAATGCCACAAACCCGGGGAATGACCCCGCAACGAATAATATATGACTAGCACAAATCCGGCTACCACACATAACATAAGCACTACCGGCTTATCATTCAATACATAAGCAAGTTAAGAAATCCCCTAACTTCTTATTATTCTTGTTTATATACACTCTCATTTTAGTTTAGCTAAGGCACTAACATGTCTTTTATAAAAATCCGGGAATTTAATCCAAAGTACTTCGTACTTCTATTCTTTTAAAATGACTCATTTCATTATAAAGCTTCCAAGACACTAATAACCGTAGTATCAAGTTACAATTTCTTTTCAAGACAAGTCACGATACTTTTAGAAATAAAATTGGGCTTCTAAATCAAGTGACTTCTTTTCTCGTAAAAACCTTTGGCGATTGATGCCTTTAAATCAAATTGCCTTTCAATAAATCAAGCCATTTATCTTTCCATAAAGCCAATATAACCAACTCCCCATAAAGTCGTTTTATTCACTTTATACCTTAGTCAAGTACAATTTCCTATCCAAGGGACTTATACGTTTAAAACGAAACAAGTATTACATACTTTAAAACTCTTCAAGTCCCTTAACATACTTAAATTACTTAGAGTAAACCACTCTTTAAACTTTCCATAAAGCTATTATAACCAACTTCCCATAAAGCTGTTATACTAGCCTTATACATTAGCAACTTGCATTTTTCCTTATAACCAAGAGACTTAAACTTTCCAACAAAACAAGTATCAAAATACTTTCAAGATACTTAAAGTCTCTTAACTTTTGAAAACCAAGATATCCTTAATATTTAAACAAGTGAGTTAATTCCCTAACTCAAACAACTTGAACATTTCAAAATAAGCCAAGGATATCAAATAGACTAGATTGTCAAAATCTTGTACGTCTACCGTACTATACATTTACAACTTAATCATGCTCAAGAGATAAGAAAGTTCCACACACCTCTTCGGTTTAATCCACTTGCTAAGTCCAATCGCCGTACGTAGTATGCCAACCTATAATGACCATAGTACGTCTATTAACTTCTAGTTTCGAACGTAGAATATTCCAAGTGCAAGGCACTAAATTCTACGGAAAATCGGACAGCACTTCCTTTGTTTCTACTCACTTTGCCACCTTTTTCAAGGTCGAATTCAATAACCAAACACGCCACATTTAAGGTCCAACAAAGTAGTTAACAATAGGGGATTACATTCTTAAACAAGACATGTAAAATTCCGCCCCACAATGTAAAACAACTAGTCAAAACTACAATGTCCATTCGGCTAAACATAGGGACAACAATACAAATCGTTTCCAATCCCTTTTCAATCCAAGTGGTTTAGTATAACATGATATCAAGCCGCAATCGATTACAACTACTACAATCCTCAAGAGGTAAACATGCGTGATTCTAATTAACGACCAAAATTGTATTTCAATTTCAAAAGGCTAATCATGCCATTTCGGTTTTGGGCTCCTAAAATTCCATAACACTTATCAAACTTCATAATACATATCACATGATCATTTCTAACTTATAATAACATGGAATCTTCAATTACAAAAGTAAGACGAAGATTATACCTCATTTAGCCCAAATATGATCCAAGATTACAAGTCTATCCTTAGCAACTTTAGCTCCTCCTTTCGACGTTCCAATCCACTCCAAGCAACCCTTAGAAGCTTATGAATCACTCATCTTCAAGTTCCAACTTCAAAGTTGAATAACCCCTTAGGTTTTCGCCTTGCGACTAATACAAAAACACCATTTTTCTGGGGTCTTTCTATAGAGATACACTTACAATACCCTTAGGAACCTTGGTTTAAAGTGGGGAGATTATTGGACAAGAATTGAAAATTTTCATCTTGAAAATCCCCTCAAAGCCGAGAGCTTCATAATGCCCTTCAAGGTTTTCTTTGAAAATTTAACTAAGTGTTAAAAAGCCTTGTCTTGCTACTTGCACACATATATAATACTATGGACGGTCAGGATCTACACAAATGGTTGGCCTAGATGAGTTTCACATGGATCCTAGCCAAGTGGCCCTTGGACTTTTAGTCAACAATGTCAAGCTAAGCCATTTGCAAGACTTGGTCATCGCACTAATGGTCAAATGACCCTTTTGCCCATGGTAAATTTCGTCCAAGACACTAAGGGGGGTGACACGTGTCGCCCTCCCGTTCGTCGCAATATTTCGTTTCCCGAAAATTTCCAAAATTCCGCTAATTTATAACACGTCTCAAATCTTAACATTTCTGAGTTCTTACGTACGTTCTTATAAACATATCCTGAAATTCCGCGGTGTAACATTTTTCCCCCCTTAGAAACATTCGTCCCCGAATGTTCTTTCGGGAGTCAAACTTAAAGATATCGACATAGTCTTCTTACAACCCCTACGTACCAATAATGCCACACGTGGCCACATAACAATACTCATACCAAAATGTCAAACCGAACCCCATGTGTCAACATCGGTTATCTGCATAAAGATTCGGCTGACTCTAAGCTTACTAATAATCTTTCCCGGATAAGCTTTGCCTTACCCACAGCCCGCTGAATCAAGTCTGGACCAAATAACTGAACCTCGCCTATGTCGAACATCCAACCGGCGAGCTACACTTACTTACAAACAAGGCCTCATACAGGGCCATCCGAAAACTGGAAGGGTATCTGTTATCGTACGCAACACGACAAGAGGCAATCAACCTTCCCGGCTATTCCTGGAATAAAAAACACAGGCCCGCAACCTATCCTCAAGTGCCTGGATAGTACGCTCTGCCTGACCGTCGGTCTGAGGGTGTAATGTGTTATACCCCGTATTTCCAGAGTATGTACGTGAACGCGTACGTATTATAATTTGAGCCTTAAAGTTGGCTAGTTTCGAAATTTGTACACAACACCCGATTAGAGTCGTTTTTCGACGAAACGTTTCCACAGCTTTCGTAGGGAAAATTACGGCTATGTCATTAATAATTTTTGCGGATTTTTCCGAGAGACGAAACATTTTGGACCAACGAGAGGGCGACACTTGTCACCCTCTAATTGGAAGGAGTGGACGGACGAAAAGGGGCAAGTTGGCACGTTTTTTGTGCATTGTTTTTGGTCAAGGAGTTGGTAGGATATTTTGGGTAGATGGATAAGGTTGCACATGGCTTAATCTTGGCCCTACACTTGCATGGCACTTGGCTTGATCTTGGCCATTGGTTAGCCTATAAATACTCCCCTTACTTGAAGACTTTCTTCATCCAAAACTTGAGCAATCTTTCTAAGTCTCAAATACTCCCTCCTTCTTGTTTGATCTCGTCCAAAAGCCCCCCTCCCCCTTTGAGAAGGCCCTTTGGCCGAGAGTTTCCCCCTCCCCCCCCTTGTGGTATCTAGCCGTGGGGTACCCCCCCCCCCCCTAGCCTAGTTGTTTTCGTAGAATCCCCCTAGTTGTGCTATAGAAATACTCTCCTAGTATTGGTATAATGCCCAACATACTTTACCCAAATACCTTCTAGTACTATCCACAGTACCCTTTTTACAAAAAGCCCGTAAAAATACCATTATACTTTCCTCACTACTAAAACAAAACCCTAAGTAAATCTTCACCCGTAGTTGAAGTTATTAGTAGAAGTTGGTTAGAACTTCTAAGGGTTGGTTGGAGCTGGCCTGAGCGCACGAGTAGGAGCTAAACCTTGCTCGGGATCGACATATAAACTCGGATAATTTTGGGTTTATCGAGGTAAACATTCTTGACCTTCATTGTAATTGGAAATTACATGTTGTAGGAGTATATAGTTAAGTATACTATATATAGAATGAACATAGTTGTGCGGCAATGTCTTTTGACTTAAGCTCGAATAATACTTACGCAATGTCTTGCGACTTAAGCTGAATTTTAAGAAGTGAATCAATCAGAATTACATAGATCAGACATGAGACTTGTGTAGCATTCTTGTGTAGTAGAATTGTACACGTCCGGTTAGATGTTAACCCCGGTTGGCTTGGTAGCCTACCGATAGAGGAGATTTACGCTGCATGTGGGGGAAGGTGCCGAATTTTCGTAAGATATTCTACATTGGGATCTAAGATGTTAATAGGCGCCTGGGGCCTCTATAGGTGGAAATACTACGTGGCGCTACTGGCTTAAGGCGTGTAGCCGGTTTGAGGTACTTGGAGCGCTTTGTTATTAGTCAGAATCGTCGCGAGGTATGTGAACCTCTTCCTATCTGTTCTAGCATGATATGTGTATAACTATGTAGTGCAGACGCATACGTGTTTAATGTATTTGATTGGTTTGAAACATAAAGTGTTATAACGACTTTATGGGAAGTCGGTTATAACAGCTTTATGTAGGTAAGAAAATGCTTTGTGGTTTCAAAGGGTAACTGATTTGACTTAAAACGGATTTGATAGGTAGTAATAAATAACTTGAAGTGTTTCAAAAAGACCTGTTGAAAGAAGAGTAATACTTGGCTTTGAAAACATAAGAGTTGTACTAGCTTTATGGGAAGTTAGGTATAACGTCTTAAGAATGATAAAGAAGAATGGTTTACTGATTTTTAGAAGATAAGAGACTTGACTTAATGGTATTGATATGAATTTTGTTAAAAGTGTGAAACCTCATTCGTGAGTAATGAGTACTTGGTTTTAAAAGGAATAATGTTTTACTGATTTTGGAAATCAGAATGAGCATCGACAAACCACTGCAGCGTTAATAAAGGAAAATGTATTGAATAATGAAGTATGGTATTAACACGGTAAACCTCTATCTGCATAGAAGCTAAGATGAGACAAAATGATATTACATTTCCTAGATCATGGCTGCTTAATAATATTGATTATAAACAAGAATAACCTACTCACATATAAGACATATGTTTCTCAAAACGTTTAAAGGAGAATTATGTTAAAACTATGAACTACGAAACCTTTTCTAAAATGAGAAACTTGAGCATTTGAAATTAGGCAAACTTGAACGTTTGGAAAATAAGGTTGTTACTTGATTTTACAAAGGAAAGCATTTTGGTTTACTTAACAATGTTAGTCACTCTAATTTTATACTACGGGTATCGGGTGACCTTTGTAAAATAAATGGATCATAAAGGAATTTAACGACGTAGTACTTAGGTTAAACTCCGGACTTTGACATAAAATGAAAGTACCTTGAGTTGTGTATAACTTTCCTATGCTTTTGTTATGAAACTTGACCATGTTACGTGTGATAGCCTTGTTGTACAAGTATTGTGTTCTACTCGACTACCGCTCACGCGGAATGTATTTCACTTGACTACCGGTTCATCCGGGAATGTATTTCACTTGACTACCGGTTCATCCGGGAATGTATTTCACTTGACTACCGGTTCATCCGGGAATGTATTTCACTTGACTATCGGTTCATCCGGGAATATATTTCACTTGACTACCGGTTCATCCGGGAATGTATTTCACTTGACTACCGGTTCATCCGGGAATGTATTTCACTTGACTACCGGTTCATCCGGGAATGTATTCCACACGTTTCTATATTGGGTCCATAAGATGGGCCGAGACCTGTTATACGTATCACATGATTCGTACCTAGACCGCCGGCAGTGAGGAAGGAGTTCCACGGGCATGAGGGATGACTTTGAGGGCGTGAGTCCCTGACTTGACATGACTGCTTTTATGTTGTGAACTGTAGTTTGGTTATCATACATGTCTCCTGCTTTATATAGACTATTATGATTTCATTTACAGTATTTTACAGTTTCACATACTTGGTACCTGTTGTACTGACCTCCTTCGGGGGGCTGCGTTCATGCCGCAGGTAAAGGTACATCGACTGTCGATCCCCGCTTATAGGATCACATTTCAGCGTGTTGGGAAGCTCCGTTCCTTCGGAGGCTTATCTTTGGTATGTTACCCTGAGTCTGTAGGTTCTTGTACATTCAGGGGTATGGCGGGGCCCTGTCCCGTCATAGTTGTTGTCCCTTCTTAGAGGTCTGTAGTACTGTTGTGGGCAGAGTCTGTAAAAAGGATAACTGTTCGGGTATTTATGTATATATACTGAAGGCAACTGTTTTGGTTGGCCTGTTTACTTATCATGTCTCTTAATTCATGTTCATGTTTTTATTTCCGCTGATTTTCTCTGATGTTGTATCACTAGGGTGCCCGGTAGGCACTACCACGCCCGGTTCGGTCGTGACAAAAGTGGTATCAGAGCAGTTAGTCCTCGGAAAGTGTCTACAGACCGTGTCTAGTAGAGTCTTGATTATCGGTGTGTTGTGCACCACATCTATAATCAGGAGGCTGCAGGACATTTAGGATTGGTTTCCATTCTTCTCATTCTGAGATCGTGCCTTAGAGCTGTGTGATAAATTGGACCCCTCTGACGTATTCCTTTCCTTTACCAGTTATGCCTCCGCGTAAGGCAACCCAGGCCCAGATGGGCAAGGCAGTCGAGGGAGCTGTTAGTGAGATACAGAGGAGTACGAGGGCGCAGGCCCGGTCAGTACCTGAGACAAGCCCGACGGCGGTTTCGCGCCGCCAAAGACCAAAGATTTAGAGCCGCGGCGGTGGTCACTGAGACTACAAGACTGAGCCTCCCCCCACACCGGAGCATGAGATGGGTACAAGGAGATGGCCCGCCATCGCCGTGGTCGTGGCGATATGAGGATAGGCTAGACGCAGCTAGCCCACTTCAAGAGCACCCGTAGTTCACCCCGAGCGCACGGTTTGAGGCTACGTGACTTTCTCGAGTCAGAGCCGCCGTTGTTCTATGGATCGAGCCGAGGACGACCGTGAGTTTATCCGACAGCTGACGGATCGCGAGGGTGATCGAGTCTCGCAGGCGTAGTCGGTGGTATTGGGTTCGCATCACCGCGTGATACCGCAGCTGATCCGGGTTTGATTCGTGAGTCGTCCCGGAAGAGCATGCACTTCCAGCATTGGGACGAGTTCTCGAGGGCATTTCTTGCACATTTCTTGCCTCCACAGATGAGAGGGCTCGCCGAGAGATTTTTGACGCTGAGGCAGATCGCGGACGGTTAGAGAGTACAATGTGGAGTTCGACTCATTAGCTCGGTATGTTCCGCGTGGTAGCCGATATGGAGGATGAGTACACCGCCACGCCACCGGCCGGATGATTACTGGCGAGGCTTGTACGGTGTAGCTCTTCACCGGCATGGACATTGCCCGCATGCAAGCTCATGCACTAGGATGTGAGGCACGAGAGGTCGACGGAATGACCGAGATCGCCAGAAGAGGCCGAGCAGCAGGTCCTTTGGTAACTTTCGAGGCGACCGCCTCAGAGCTAGCCTAGTTATGTACTCCGCCAAGACAGAGTGGTCCTCCTCGCCTTGGGACGCTCAGGTATTCGAGCTGGTCGAGCTCCAGGCTTCGTTCACGGTATACGTGAGTGCTAGCCGCCAGGATTCATGTCCCTCGGTGCACGATGTGGCAAACATCATCCCGGAATGTCGCTTTTTATCGGTGCTTGTTTCACTGCGACCGTCGAGCCATGTGACGAGATCAGGTTATAGAGAGGTACCGCAGCTTGGCGCAGCTCACCGAATCGATGGCGTGTTCATCGCCTTGTACATTATGCAGGCGTATATATGATTAGAGTGGAGCGGTAGCTTCAGGTATATCCTTAACCCTCTAGAGGCTTGTATGTTTTGATGTTATGTTAATTTGTTAAGTGTTATGTTCGGATAACTTTGTGCTAAAATGTGATTTAGGAACCTGGTTGGGGAAAAAGGGTAAGCCTGGGGGTGAGAAAATGATGAACCTTAGAATATTACAGTGAGACCTTAGATGTAAGGCCGTCTTGAGTACAAGATTTTGCGAGTGATCCTTGTCAGAGTGCATTTTATGCCTAGAATGTATTGTGTGATAAGTCCCTGGGTTGGGTAAATGAAAGTGGTATCTTTCATGATGTGATTTAGCAAGATTGTTCCGTGTCGAGGAGCAAGAGTTGGCGCGACGATGGTCGGGTTGGGCCGTGATTGCGGGCCAACCCGCACTGCTTCGGCGTGGGTCGCTCGTGGTCCCGCCAGGTGGTAGGGTCACGAGGGTGCTAGGCCCAAGTTTAGTTGACCATCGTATGAGTTCGTGGGTGTGTTCGACCAGAAGCAGATCGTGAAGGCCGGGAATGGCCTTAAGGAAGATTGAGGCTAGTAAGATAACCAAGTTGAGGTGGTGACTCGGTCGGAAAACGTAAACGTTGACTGGCGTGGTACGGATACTAGAAAAGTTCGAGTGTTCGAGAAGGGTACAACGAGATGGGAGAAGTGAACGTGTGTGATCATTGCTTGTAAAGGGAGAAGGTGCGAATGATGTATATTTTTTGACCTCGTGGATCGCATGCGATCCGGCATCATATGTTGGGTCGCCGAGTGACACTAGAACCTCGCGGCAAAGTGACAAAAGTTTGTGATGTTAAAGGTGTTTCCTCGTGGACTTCGATATAAGTATTTGCGTGCATGTGTTGTTTCGTGGCCAGTTGTGGCGTTGGCAACTTATTAGAAGAACTTTATCGTTATCCGTCTTGAGAAGGAACATTCGGGACGAATGTTTCTAGCGAGGAGAATGTTAAACCCCGTATTTCCGCAGTATGCGTGAGCGCAGACGTATTATAATTTGAGCCTTAAAGTTGGCTAGTTTCGAAATTTGTACACAACACCCGATTAGAGTCGTTTTTAAACGCTTCCACACTTTCGTAGGGAAAATTACGCTATGTCATTAATAATTTTTGCGGATTTTTCCGAGAGACGAAACATTTTGATCAACGAGAGGCGACACTTGTCACCCTCTAATTGGAAGGAGTGGACGGACGGTGCGGCAAGTTGGCACGCTTTTTGTGCATTGTTTTTGGTCAAGGAGTTGGTAGGATATTTTGGGTAGATGGATAAGGTTGCACATGGCTTAATCTTGGCCCTACACTTGCATGGCACTTGGCTTGATCTTGGCCATTGGTTGGCCTTTGGTTAGCCTATAAATACTCCCCTTACTTGAAGACTTTTGTTATACCCCGTAGTTGCAGGGTATGTATGTGGGGACGTACGTACGGGAGTACGGCAGAAAATTTTGAAAAGAAAGAAAGATGTGAGTTTTCACTAAAAGTTTCCTGCTTATTTGTGAAGAAAAAGGTTCGTTAATGGGAATCGGATTCCCATTTGGTATTTGGACTTCATAGATTATATTAGAATTTTGAGATTTTATTTTGGAAATGGTCACGTGGCCCACGAGAAATTTACGGCCATGGCCCACTTTGTTTTCGAGATTTTGGCCATTGTGGATATTTTTGAAAGACGCTTTTGAGGGCCAATAGGAGGGTGACACGTGTCACCCCGCCTAGGTGGCTTGGCCGGTTACATTTGTGCACAACACCCTGCTAGAGTCGTTTTCGACGAAACGCTTACGTAACTTCATGGGCGGAAAATTCCGGCTATGTCGCTTTTGTATTTTTATGATTTTTCCGAGCGACGGAACATTTTGGACCAACGGGAGGGTGACATGTGTCACCTCACAATGGAGACAAGTGGCTTGGCCGAATTAAGGGGGCAGGTGCTAGATATTTGTAGATATTTGTGAGGGTTTTAAGGAGTAGGTCTAGGTGCACTTGGCTTGATCTTGCCTTACACTTGCCTTGCACTTGGCTAGATCTTGCCATTGGTTGGCCTTTGGGTTTGCTATAAATACCCCTTAGTTGATGAACTTTCTTCATCCAAAAATCATTTCCCAAGTCTTGAAATCTCTCCTCATGTGAGTTGAAATCGCCCAAAGCCCTCCTCATGAGCTTTGCCGAGAGGCCCCCTTTTGAGTGAGGCTTGGCGTGGGTACCCCTAGCCTAGTTGTTTTCGTATAATACCCCTTTGTGGTATAGAAATACTCCCTAGTATTGTTATAATGCCCAAAATACCTTCGCCTTGTACCTTGGAGTAGTCCACAGATACCTCTTTACGTAGAGTCCGGAAATCCTACCTTTGTCCTTTTGTCTCAAACCGAAACCCTAAGGAAATCTTCATAGTTGGTCAAGATGTGAGTAGAAGTTGGTTAGAACTTCTGGGTTGTTTGGAGTGGTTTGAGCGCACGGAGTGAGCTAAACCTTGCTCAGATCGACATTATAACTTGATAATTTTGGGCTTGTCGAGGTAATTATCTTGTCCTCTATTGTAATTGGAAATTACATGTTTGTTAGAATATATAGTTGAAGTGTACTATATATGGAACTATACTTAGTATTCGCAATGTCTTTGACTTAAGCCCAAGAATAAAGAATCGAATCGAATCGTATTTACATAGACTATATTGCGTAGACTTGTGTAGTATCGAGTAGAATTGTACACGCCCGTAGACGTGTAAACCCCCGTTGGCTTGGTAGCCGCCTCGATAGAGAGAGATTTACGCTGTCATGTGGAGGTGAGCGCTAATTTTCTATAGAAAGATAGAAACTTGTGTTTGGGGGTTAATAGACGTTTTGAACTTTATAGGTGAAAGTACTAAGAGTAGCGTATTCTACTCGAGGAGTGGAAAGGGCTAGCAAGGTTGTAGTACTTGGAGCATTTTGCTTATTGTCGATAAATCGTCGCGAGGTATGTGAACCTCTTCCTATCTTTTCTAGCATGATTGTTGTGAACTATGTAGTACGGTAGACGCATACGTGCTAAGTGATTTGGTTGGTTTAAAACATAGGGTGTTATAATAGCTTTATGGGAAGTTAGTTATAACGACCTTATGTAAGTGAAAATGGTTTACTGATGTTAGAAGTTAAGAGACTTGATCTTATAAGATAAGAGACTTAACTTATTTGTTTTAATGTGGATGTTTGTGAAACCTCATTCATGAGTAATGAGTACTTGGTTTTAAAGGGATAATGTTTTACCGATTTCGGAATCGAATGTGTATCGCACCGCAACTGCGTTAATAAAGGAAATGTATTGAATAATGATGTGTTGTATTAAAACCAAGAGAAACCTCCATCCGCATAAGCTAAGATGAGACAAAATGATATTACATTTTCTAGATCATGGTCGTAATAAGATCGTTATAAACAAGAATAAACTACTCACATATATGACATATGTTACTCAATTGTTCAAAAAAGGAATCAAGTGATTAAGTTTGGGAACTATGAAACCTTTTGAAAATGAGAAGTTGGAGTAATTGAAACTAGGCAAACTGGAACTTAGGAAAAGAATGTTGGTACTTGATTTTAAAAGGAAAGTGTTCTGGTTTACTTAAAAATGTGGGTTGGTCATTCTAATACTACGGGTATCGGGTGACTTTGATAAAAGTAATGGATCTCTTTTACAAAACTTAACGTATGTAGTACTTTGGGGTTAAAAACCCGGACTTTGGTATAAAATGAAAGTACTTTGTGTTGTTGTGAAACTTGCCTATGCTTGTTGTTGCGAAGCTTGGCTATGCTTATTGTGATAACCTTTGTTGTGCAAAGCGTTGTATTTCTGTGTTACCGCGTCTCTCGATGGAGGGTCGGTTGACTTGTTGAGAACTTACTTGGACGTGCCGGCAGTGACGGAGAAATTCCACGGGTACGTTCCTGTTGATAGTATTATTGTTGTTAATCACTTTGGACATACTGACACGATGCGTAGCGCACGGGTATGCCTCCATTTTGGTTAAGGTCTTGTGGTTAATCGCTTTGGATATACTGACACGATGCGTAGCGCACGGGTATGTTTCCATTTTGATTATCGCCTTGTGATTTCCTTTTGGACATACTGACACGATGCGTAGCGCACGGGTATGCTTCCATTTGGAATGTTGTCTTATTGTTTCCCTTTGGACATACTGACACGATGCGTAGCGCACGGGTATGCTTCCATTTGGATTGCTGTCTTGTTGTCGAGGTCACATGGACATGTCTACACCGATGCAGAATTCCGGGGGCATGTGGCTGGGGACATTGGTATTATTGTTGCATCATGGACATGTCTACACCGATGCAAGATTCCGGCACGCGCCATAATGCGAACTCGATTGATGTTGGGCGTGAGACCCATAGTTATATCGAGTGATGATCGCTTTATGTTGTGAATCGTAGTTTGGTTATCATACATGTCTCCCGCTTTATATAGACTAGTATGATTTCATTTACTGATTGCACAGCTTTCACATACTTGGTACTGTTATCGACCTCCCGGGCCGCTCATGCCGCAGTAGAGGTACATCGGCCGTGGATCCTCGCCATAGGATCACGGTTCAACAGATTCAAGCTCCGCTTTCTCCGAGGCTTATCTTTTAGTAGGTGTTCTCGAGTTGTAGGTTCTTGTACATTCGTGGTATGGCGGCCCCGTCCCGCCATAGTCATTGTATATCTTAGAGGTGCGTAGTAATCGTTGCAAGTGTGGTTGTAAAAGGATTAAACTGCTCGTGTTTTATGTATATACCAAGGCAACTCGCTTTGGTTGCCTGTTTATTTATTATATCTTTTGTTCAATGACTCATGTTTTATGTTCCGCTGATTTTCTCGATGTATGTATCACTAGGGTGCCCGGTAAGGCACGAAGAACGCCCCGAACGGTCGTTACAAAAGTGGTATCGAGCGCTTAATCCTCGGAAAGTGTCTACGCACCGCGTTCAGTAGAAGTCTTGATTATCGATGTGTTGTGCACCACATCTATAATCGTGAGGTCGCAGGACATTTAGGATTGGTTTCATTCTTCTCATCCCGAGATCGTGCCTTAGAGTCGTGTTGTAAGTTGGACCTCCGACGTATCTCGCTTTTACCGTTATGCCTCCGCGCAAGGCAACCAGAGCCTGGGGCGGCAAGGCAGGCGGTGTGCCGCTAGTGAGATACTGAGAGGAGTACGAGGCGCAGCCCGCACAAGACGAGGTCAGGCTTGACGGCGGGTTTCGCGACGCCGCCAAAGACCAAAGAGAGTTTAGAGCCGCAGAAGGGCTGATGAGACTACAAGACACGAGCCTCCAGCCCCACACCGGAGCAGGAGATGGGTCACGCGAGATGGTCCATTATTGGCCGTGGTCGTGGCCGATATGAGGATAGGCCGGACGCAGCAGCCCAGCCCAGAGCACCATGGTTCACCCCGAGCGATAGTTTGAGGCTACGGACTTTCGAGTTGTAGCCCGCGAGTTTTACGGTCGAGGCACGAGGATGATCCGCAGGAGTTCATCCGGCAGCCATACGGATCACGCGGTGATCAAGGCTTCAGAGACCGAGTCAGTGACCTTTGTTCGCATCGGCCGCGTGATACCGCAATGATTGGTTTGATTCACGGAGCTTTCGGGAGAGCATGCACTCCAGCAGTATGGGATGAGTTTTCGGGGCTTTTCTCACGCACTTCGCCTCCGCAGATGGCGAGGGCACGCCGGCAGATTTTTGTTATCGAGACAGAGGCGACCGTCGTGGAGTACAATGTCGAAGTTCGATTCTTTGGCTCGATATGTCCTCGCGCTTAGTTGCAGATATGGAGGATGGTGCATCGCTACGCCACCGGCTTGATGATTATATGGCCGAATCTTGTGCGGTGTTTCTTCACCGCACGGACATTGCCCGCACGCAGCTCATGCACCAGGATGCGAGGCACGGAGGGTCGACGGAATGACTGGATCGCCAGAAGAGGCCGTGACGGCAGGTCCTTTGGCTTTCGAGGCGGACCGCCTCAAGAAGCAGTTAGTTATATACCCCCACCGCATGCAGTGGTCCTCCACCGCCTTCGTGAGCAGTCGTGGCTCGAGGTTCAGATTTTCGGCAGAAAGGCGGGTGTTAACCACCGAAGCCACCCCTACCTCGTTGTGACCATTGTGGTAGACTCCATTTTGGAGAGTGTCGTGCTAGATTGGGAGTTTGTTTTACATGCGACAGCAGGCCATTTGCAGGAACTGTCCGACCAAGGGAAGCGGATGTTACGACTCACCTTCAGATCTGTGGCTGGTTCATCACCTTCATACGCATGCACGCAGGCAGTGCCTATGATTAGAGTGGAGCGGTAGCTTCGTGTATATCCTTAACCTCTAGAGTTTTGGTATGCTTGTTATGATGATCTAATTATTGTGTGCTATGTACGGATAGCATTGTGATATGTGTGAGTTAGAAACATGCTTAGTTGGGAGGATACGATGTGGCATGGTAAGTGAACCTTAGACTATGTCACGACCGAGACCTGGGGTAAGGTCGTCTTGAGTTAAAGATTTATTTTTGACCCTTATCGAGTAGTAGTACGGGAGTTATTTGTGTGATAAGTCCGTGGGTAGTGAGATGGAAGTGGTAGCTTCATGATGTGAATTAGTAAGATTGTTCCGCATCGGGAACCGAGTTTGGCGCGCGCTGGTCGGGTTGAGGACGTGATACGGGTCAACCTGCAGTCTTGGATTAAGGTGGGGTCAGCCTGGTGGTCCCGCCAGATGGTAGGGTCACAAGGATGCTAGGCCCAAGTTTGTATGATCATCGATGAGTTCGTGGACGCGTTCGACCGAAGCGGTTCGTAAAGGCCGGAATGGCCTTAAGGAAGTTTGAGGTTAGTAAGATGACCAAGTTCGAGGTAGTGACTCGCAGATTTTCGAACCAAGTAATGACGGAAGTATGGTACGTCTTGGGAGAGTTCAAGCGCTCGAGAAGCGGCACGACGTAAGGAAAGAAGAGGACGATGTTATTTCGCGCGCTGCCGTGGCATCGCAACTTGTTAGAGGAACTTTATCGTTATTCGACTTGAGAAGGAACATTCGGACGAATGTTTCTAAGGAGGAGAATGTTATACCCGTAGTTGCAGTGGTATGTATGTGGGGACGCACGCACGGAGTACGCAGAAAATTTTGAAAAGAAAGAAAGATGTGAGTTTTCGACTAAAAGTTTCCTGTTATTTGTGAAGAAAAGGTTCGTTAACGGGAATCGGATTCCCGTGATTTGGTATTTGGACTTCATAGATTATATTAGAATTTTGAGATTTTATTTTGGAAATGGTCACGGGCCCACGGAGAAATTTACGGCCAAGGGCCCACTTTGTTTTGAGATTTTGGCCATTGTGGATATTTTTCGAAAGACGCTTTTTGAGGGCCAATAGGAGGGTGACACGTGTCACCCCGCCAGGTGGCTTGGCCGGTTACATTTGTGCACAACACCTTGCTAGAGTCGTTCGACTAAACGCTTACAGAACTTGCGGCGGAAAATTCGCTATGTCGCTTTGTATTTTGCGGATTTTTCCGAGCGACGGAACATTTTGGACAACGGGAGGGTGACATGTGTCACCCTCACAATGGAGACAAGTGGGCGCTTGGCCGAATTGTGGCGCTAGATATTTGTGTAGATATTTGTGAGGGTTTTAAGGAGTAGGTCTAGGGTGCACTTGGCTTGATCTTGCCTTACACTTGCCTTGCACTTGGCTAGATTCGCCATTGGTTGGCCTTTGGGTTTGCTATAAATACCCTTAGTTGATGAACTTTCTTCATCCAAAATCATTTCCCAAGTCTTGAAATCTCTCCTCATGAGTTGAAATCGTCCAAAGCCCTCCTCATTGGAGCTTTGGCCGAGAGGCCCCTTGAGTGAGGCTTGGCCGTGGGTACCCCTAGCCTAGTTGTTTTCGTGATAATACCCTTTGTCAGTGGTATAGAAATACTCCCTAGTATTGTTATAATGCCCAAAATACCTTAGCCTTGTACCTTGTAGTATTCCAAAGATACCTCTTTACGTAGTCCGAAATACTACCTTTTGTCCTTTTGTCTCAAACCGAAACCCTAAGGAAATCTTCATAGTTGGTCAAGATGTGAGTAGAAGTTGGTTAGAACTTCTAAGGGTTGTTTGGAGTGGTTTGGAGCGCACTGAGTGAGCTAAACCTTGCTCAGGATCGACATTATAACTTGGATAATTTTGGGCTTGTCGAGGTAATTATCTTGTCCTCTATTGTAATTGGAAATTACATGTTTGTTAGAATATATAGTTGAAGTGTACTATATATGGAACTATACTTAGTATTCGCAATGTCTTTTGACTTAAGCTGAAGAATAAAGAATCGAATCGAATTGTATTTACATAGGACTATATCGTAGACTTGTGGTAAGTATCGAGTAGAATTGTACACGCCCGGTAGACGTGTAAACCCCCGTTGGCTTGGTAGCCTACTCGATAGAGAGGAGATTTACGCCATGTGAGGTGCCGAATTTTCTATGTAAAGATAGAAACTTGTGTTTTGGGGTTAATAGACGCTTTGAACTTTATAGGTGAAAGTACAAGAGTAGCGTATTCTACTCGAGAGTGGAAAGGGCTAGCAAGTCAGTAGTACTTGGAGCATTTTGCTTATTGTCGATAAATCGTCGCGAGGTATGTGAACCTCTTCCTATCTTTTCTAGCATGATTGTTGTGAACTATGTAGTACGGTAGACGTCCATGTGCTAAGTGATTTGGTTGGTTTAAAACATAGGGTGTTATAATAGCTTTATGGGAAGTTAGTTATAAAGACCTTATGTAAGTGAAAATGGTTTATCGATGTTAGAAGTTAAGAGACTTGATCTTATAAGATAAGAGACTTAACTTATTTGTTTTAATGTGGATGTTTGTGTGAAACCTCTTTCATGAGTTTTTAGTAATTGTTTTTTAAGGGATATTGTTTTACTGATTTCGGTAATCAGAATGTGTATCGACAGACCACTGCTGCGTTAATAAAGGAAATGTATTGAATAATGATGTGTTTTATTAAAACAAGTAGAAACCTCCATCCGCATAGAAGCTAAGATGAGACAAAATGATATTACATTTTCTAGATCATGGTCCATTGTAATAAGATCGTTATAAACAAGAATAAACTACTCACATATATGACATATGTTACTCAATTGTTCAAAAAGGAATCAAGTGATTAAGTTTGGGAACTATGAAACCTTTTGAAAATGAGAAGTTGGAGTAATTGAAACTAGGCAAACTGGAACTTAGGAAAAGAATGTTGGTACTTGATCTTAAAAGGAAAGTGTTCTGGTTTACTTAAAAATGTGGGTTGGTCATTCTAATACTACGGGTATCGGGTGACTTTGATAAAAGTAATGGATCTCTTTACAAAACTTAACGTATGTAGTACTTTGGGGTTAAAACCCGACTTTGGTATAAAATGAAAGTACTTTGTGTTGTTGTGAAACTTGCCTATGCTTGTTGTTGCGAAGCTTGGCTATGCTTATTGTGATAACCTTTGTTGTGCAAAGCGTTGTATTTCGTGTTACCGCTGCCTCTCGATGGAGGGTCGGTTGACTTGTTGAGAACTTACTTGACGCGCAAATGACGGAGAAATTCCACCGCACGCTCGCTGATAGTATTATTGTTGTTAATCACTTTGGACATACCGACACGCGTAGCGCATCGTATGCCTCCATTTTGGTTAAGGTCTTGTGGTTAATCGCTTTGGATATATCGACACGATGCGTAGCGCACGGTATGTTTCCATTTTGATTATCGCCAGTGATTTCCTTTTGGACATACGACACGACGCGTAGCGCACGCATGCGCCCATTTGGAATGTTGTCTTATTGTTTCCTTGGACATACCGACACGATGCGTAGCGCACGTATGCTTCCATTTGGAATGTTGTCTTATTGTTTCTTCGACATATCGACACGACGCGTAGCGCACGCATGCTTCCATTTGGATTGCCGTCTTGTTGTCGAGGTCACATGGACATGTCTACACCGGCGCAGAATTCCGGGCATGTGCCACGGGACATTGGTATTATTGTTGCATCATGGACATGTCTACACCGATGCAAGATTCCGGCACGCGCCATAATGCGAACTCGATTGATGTTGTGGGCGTGAGACCCATAGTTATATCGGAGTGATGATCGCTTTATGTTGTGAATCGTAGTTTGGTTATCATACATGTCTCCCGCTTTATATAGACTAGTATGATTTCATTTACTGATTGCATGCTTCACATACTTGGTACTGTTATCGACTCCTTCGGGCCGCGTTCATGCCGCAGTAGAGGTACATCGGCCGTGGATCCTCGCCATAGGATCACGGTTCAACAGATTAAGCTCCGCTTCTCCGAGGCTTATCTTTTGCAGTGTTCCCGAGTCAGGTTCTTGTACATTCGTGGTATGGCGGCCTCGTCCCGTCATAGTCATCAGTATATCTTAGAGGTCCGTAGTAATCAGGCGTGTGGTTGTAAAAGGATTAAACTGTTCAGGTTTTATGTATATACTGAAGGCAACTGTTTTGGTTGGCCTGTTTATTTATTATATCTTTTGTTCAATGACTCATGTTTTATGTTCCGCTGATTTTCTCTGATGTATGTATCACTAGGGTGCCCGGGGTAAGGCACCAGTAACGGGCCCCGGAACGGGTCGTTACAACTTTCTTCATCCAAAACATGAGCAATCTTTCTAAGTCTCAAATACTCCCTCCCTCTTGTTTGATCTCGTCCAAAAGCCCCCCTCCCCCTTTGAGAAGGCCCTTTGGCCGAGAGCTTCCCCTCCTTGTGGTGTCCAGCTGGGTACCCCTAGCCTAGTTGTTTTCGTATAATACCCCTTGTTGTGGTATAGAAATACTCTCCTAGTATTGTTATAATGCCCAACATACTTTAGCCAAATACCTTGTAGTACTTTCCAAAGTACCCTTTACAAAAAGCCCGTAAAATACCATTATACTTTCCTCACTACTAAAACGAAACCCTAAGTAAATCTTCACCCGTAGTTGAAGTTATTAGTAGAAGTTGGTTAGAACTTCTAAGGGTTGGTGGAGCTGGCCTGAGCGCATTTGAGTAGAGCTAAACCTTGCTCAGATCGACATATAAACTCGGATAATTTTGGGCTTATCGAGGTAAACATTCTTGACCTTCTCATTGTAATTGGAAATTACATGTTGTAGGAGTATATAGTTAAGTATACTATATATAGAACTGAACATAGTTGTGCGGCAATGTCTTTTGACTTAAGCTCGAATAATACTTACAGAATGTCTTGCGACTTAAGCTCAATTTTAAGAAGTGAATCAATCAGAATTACATAGGGTATCAGATGAGACTTTTGTAGCATTCCGTAGTAGAATTGTACACGCCGGTTAGGCGTGTTAACCCTCGGTTGGCTTGGTAGCCGCCGATAGAGAGAGGAGATTTACGCTGCCATGGGGAGGTCTGCCGAATTTTCTCGTAAGATATTCTACATTGGGATCTAAGATGTTAATAGCGCTGTGGCCTCTATAGGTTGAAATACTACGTGGCGCGCCTACTTGGCTTAAGGTGTAGCCGACGGTTTGAGGTACTTGAGCGCTTTTATTAGTCAGTAATCGTCGCGAGGTATGTGAACCTCTTCCTATCTGTTCTAGCATGATATGTGTATAACTATGTAGTGCAGACGCATACGTGTTTAATGTATTTGATTGGTTTGAAACATAAAGTGTTATAACGCTTTATGGGAAGTCGGTTATAACAGCTTTCTGTAGGTAAGACAATGCTTTGTGGTTTCAAAGGGGAACTGATTTGACTTATAACGGAGTTGATAGGTAGTAATAAATAACATGAAGAGTTTAAAAAAGACCTGTAGAAAGAAGAGTAAAACTATGCTTTGAAAACATAATAGTTGTACTAGCTTAATGTTAAGTTAGGAATAACCACTTAAGAATGATAAATAAGAATGGTTTCTTGATTTTTAGAAGATAAGAGACTTGACTTAATGGTATTGATATGAATTTTGTTAAAAGTGTGAAACCTCATGCGTGAGTAATGAGTACTTTGTTTTAACATGTAGAATGTTTTACTGATTTTGGAAATCAGAATGAGCATCGACAAACCAACTGCGACGTTAATAAAGGAAAATGTATTGAGTAATGAAGTATGGTATTAACACCGAGAAACCTCCATCCGCATAGAAGCTAAGATGAGACAAAATGATATTACATTTCCTAGATCATGGTTGCTTAATAAGATTGATTATAAACAAGAATAACCTACTCACATATAAGACATATGTTTCTCAAAACGTTTAAAGGAGAATTATGTTAAAACTATGAACTACGAAACCTTTTCTAAAATGAGAAACTTGAGCATTTGAAATTAGGCAAACTTGAACGTTTGGAAAATAAGGTTGTTACTTGATTTTACAAAGGAAAGCATTTTGGTTTACTTAACAATGTTAGTCACTCTAATTTTATACTACGTGTATCGGGTGACCTTTGTAAAAGAAATGGATCATAAAGGAATTTAACGCACGTAGTACTTTAGGGTTAAACTCGGACTTTGACATAAAATGAAAGTACCTTGAGTCAGGTATAACTTTCCTATGCTTTTGTTATGAAACTTGACCATGTTACGTGTGATAGCCTTGTTGTACAAGTATTGTGTTCTACTCGACTACCGGTTCATCCGGGAATGTATTTCACTTGACTACCGGTTCATCCGGGAATGTATTTCACTTGACTACCGGTTCATCCGAATGTATTTCACTTGACTACCGGTTCATCCGGAATGTATTTCACTTGACTACCGGTTCATCCGAATGTATTTCACTTGACTACCGGTTCATCCGGAATGTATTTCACTTGACTACCGTTCATCCGGAATGTATTCCACACGCTTTCTATATTGGGTCCATAAGATGGGCCGAGACCGTTATACGTATCACATGATTCGTACTCAGACCGCCAGTGAGGAAGGAGTTCCACGCATGAGGATGACTTTGAGCGTGAATCACGACTTGACATGATCGCTTTTATGTTGGAATCGTAGTTTGGTTATCATACATGTCTCCCGCTTTATATAGACTATTATGATTTCATTTCTGATTTTACGCTTTCACATACTTGGTACTGTTAGATCGACCTCTTCGGCCGCGTTCATGCCGCAGTAAAGGTACATCGATCGCCGATCCCCGCCATAGGATCACATTTCAGCGTGTTGGAAGCTCCGTTCCTTGGAGGCTTATCTTTGCATGTTACCCGAAGTGCAGTAGGTTCTTGTACATTCGTGGTATGGCGGGCCCCGTCCCGTCATAGTTGTTGTCCCTTCTTAGAGGTCCGTAGTACCGTTGTGGGCGTAGTCGGTAAAAGGATAATCGTCGTATTTATGTATATACTGAAGGCAACTGTTTTGGTTGGCCTGTTTACTTATCATGTCTCTTAATTCATGTTCATGTTTTTATTTCCGCTGATTTTCTCTGATGTTGTATCACTAGGGTGCCCGGGGTAAGGCACCAGTCACGGGCCCGGGTTCGGGTCGTGACATAATGCATCACTGAGACTCACCTGTGTCCCTAATCCCTTCTGAAAAGCCTCCAGAAGTTATCCGTAACCGAGCTCATCTGTCTGTCATCATAAACGTAGGAACCCTGTGCAGTCTCACAATCTCTCTGCTATACAAGCTAGTATAAACCTCAACCGAGTAAGTGGTCCCAACAGGAAAAACACGGCTGGTTTCGCCAGCACATTTACCATGACCCCCAGGGAGTCGCACTTCCTCCGAGTACGATGCCATCCTGTAACAAGATCCATATTAAATATTTCCCCTGCCTAAGTCGGGGTCTAAATCGCCTGTAATAGCCCACTGGCTCCTGATTTTCAACCATGACCTGCTACTAATTCGGATATTAAGCAACAACTCTGCTACGTCCCTTTTTCCGATCATCTTACCCATACATACATCTGAGGTCACAACACAACTAAGTCGACCTCGAACAGTGCGAGCAATATGCACTGTATGCCTCCCCTAAACCTACTGACTAGTCCCGTAGTACTGGGTACACGCAATCTATCCTCATCTCACAGCACCTCATCCGGCGCTACTCAAACAGGCTCTTCTCTTCCCGGAGAGCCGTATCTCGATATCAGATCATAATCGATCTCATATCGCCGCTCCTTTCCTTCTCAACGACGGAAGACTCAAAGAACCTCTTGGATCTAAACTTTGTTAACCTTGAAACAAATAATCGAACCCCAGGCTCGTTAATCAAGGATCTCACGACCATATCCTCGTCTATCCGCCGCCTATCCGCGGACTACCCTTAGATCCACGACAAAGAGTATCTGTAACTGTCTTGGCTTTCCCCGGATGGTATAGGATATCAATATCACAATCCTTGAATAACTCTAACCACCATCGCTGTCGCAAATTCTACTGCCTCCGTCTGCAGGTATACCGGAGGCTTTTGTGGTCTGCACAAATATCCATATGATGTCTAATATACGTCATGCCCCCAAATCTTCAAGGCATGATTTAACTGCCGTCAACTCTAAATCGTGAGTGGCGTAATTTCCTTTCCTGCTTCCCTAACTACCGGGAAAACATAGGCTCTATCCTTATCGGGTTGCGTCAGCACACAACCTAGCCCAACACCCAACGTGTTATCATAATAACCTACCCCTCTAGTCTCACATGAGGGGTTAGAACTGTAGTCGTGGTCAACTTATCTTTCAATAACTGAAAGCCTTTCTCATTCCTGCGAAATATTCGGGTATCCTTAATCTTACTTGTGGTTCCTGTTTCCCTTTCTCTGTTGCAACCAAACTTGGTCACTAAACTTAGATTTTATTCCTTTGCTTGCCTCGTGGCTAAGACTTCATCACAATCACATTTTAGTGGGATTTCCTTGATCTCGCCACGTAGTAACCCGATTTTTCCTTCCCATGGCAGAGCCTATAGCGAGGTGTTACCACATTTCCTCGAAATGTTCTTACTTCCCATTATTTACTACCGCTCTTTACACTAGTCTGGGGTAATCATATCTCGTGCAACCTACATTTATATCTTTACGATACTTCCTCGACCAATTCGTACGTCGTTCTTAATTACCCCAACACAACACTTTTCCCACGGTTATCTACAATCAGAACCTATGGCATGACGATATCAAGACCTTACGGTCTTATATCCTTCGCCTAATAACATTGGTACACGCAACCCCATAATACGCAAACCGTCCTTTACGTGGGAAAAGAACTTATCTCCTTTCTTAAACTTTCCTCGAGTCACAACCCTAATCATACGGTCCTCTTGTCCAAGAATTAGCTAATCATCACGCACCGCCTTAAGTTCGTAGATTTTTCCAACCTACCAAAGATGCCCTCACTTTTCATGGCAAAGACTCGCACTTATTTTATCCTAGCCTTGCACATTTTCCTGAAATTATCCGGAAGGTCGTGGCCCTGACCGCCACACCAAACCAACCCCAAGTACCTGCTAGGGCACTTAACAAAAATTCCTTCAAATTCATTTATTACTTACTGTTATACCCCGTAGTTGCAGGGTATATATGTGAGGACGTACGTGCGAGAGTACGACAGAAATTTTGAAAAGAAAGAAAGATGTGAGTTTTCGACGGAAAAGTTTCCGGTTATTTGTGAAGAAAAAGGTTCGTTAATAAGAATTGATTCCCATTTGGTATGGGCTTCTTAAATTATATTAGAATTTTGAGATTTTATTTTGGAAATGGTCACGTGGGCCCACGGAGAAATTTACTGGTTTTGTGGGCCCACTTTGTTTTGAGATTTTGGCCATTGTGGATATTTTTGAAAGACGTTTTTGAGGGCCAATAGGAGGGTGACACGTGTCACCCCGCCTAGGTGGCTGGCCGGTTACCTTTGTGCACAACACCCTTAGAGTCGTTTTCGACTAAACGCTTTAGCGAACTTCGAAGGAAAATTCGCTATGTCGCTTTGTATTTTTGCGGATTTTTCCGAGGCGGAACATTTTGGACCAACGGGAGGGTGACACTTGTCACCCTCATTGACGGCTTTGAGAGGCCACTGCCAGAGGTTTTTAAGGCCCTTTTCATGGGTCTTTGTTTTGTGAGGATTTAAGGAGTAGGTTAGGGTGCACTTGTGCCAATCTTGCCATCCACTTGCCCCCACATGGCTTGATCTTGTCCGTTGGTGTCCCTATAAATACCCCTCGCTTGAAGGTTTTTCTTCATCCTCATTTCATTCTAAGTCTTGAAATATCCTCCCCTTTAGTGTTGTTCTCGTCCAAAGGTCTACCCCCCCCTTTTTTGAGGAGCTTGGCCGAGAGGCTTCCTCCCCTCATGTGAGGCTTAGTGGGTACCCCTAGCCTAGTTGTTTTCAGATAATACCCCTTGTCAGGTATAGAAATACTCCTAGTATTGTTATAATGACCAAAATACCTTAGCCTTGTACCTTGTAGTATTCCAAAGATACCTCTATACGTAGAGCCCAGAAATACTACCTTTTGCCCTTTTTAGTCTCAAACCGAAACCCTAAGGAAATCTTCATAGTTGGTTGAAGTATGTGAGTAGAAGTTGGTTAGAACTTCTAAGGGTTGTTTGGAGTGGTTTGGAGCGCACTGAGTGAGCTAAACCTTGCTCAGGATCGACATTATAACTTGGATAATTTTGGGCTTATCGAGGTAATTATCTTGTCCCTCTATTGTAATTGGAAATTACATGTTTGTTAGAATATATAGTTGAAGTATACTATATATGGAACTACTTAGTATTCGCAATGTCTTTTGACTTAAGCCCAAGAATAAAGAATCGAATCGAATCAGATTTACATAGATCAGTATTGCAAGAGACTTGTGTAGATTGTACACGCCCGGTTAGGCGTGTAAACTCCCCGGTTGGCTTGGTAGCCTCGATAGAGGAGGAGATTTACGCTGTCATGGGGAGGTCTTGCGAATTTTCTATAGAAAGATAGAAAACATGTGTTTTGGGGTTAATAGACGTTTGTGACCTTTATAGGTGAAAGTACAAAGAGTAGCGTATTCTACTCGAGGAGTGGAAAGGGCTAGCAAGGTTGTAGTACTTGGAGCATTTTGCTTATTGTCGATAAATCGTCGCGAGGTATGTGAACCTCTTCCTATCTTTTCTAGCATGATTGTTGTGAACTATGTAGTGCGGTAGACGACAGTGCTAAGTGATTTGGTTGGTTTAAAACATAGGGTGTTATAATAGCTTTATGGGAAGTTAGTTATAACGACCTTATGTAAGTGAAAATGGTTTACTGATGTTAGAAGTTAAGAGACTTGATCTTATAAGATAAGAGACTTAACTTATTTGTTTTAATGTGGATGTTTGTGTGAAACCTCATTCGTGAGTAATGAGTACTTGGTTTTAAAGGATAATGTTTTACCGATTTCGAATCGAATGTGTATCGACAGACCACCGCAGCGTAAATAAAAGGAAAATGTATTGAATAATGATGTGTTGTATTAAACCAAGAGAAACCTCCATCCGCATAAGCTAAGATGAGACAAAATGATATTACATTTTCTAGATCATGGCTGTTGTAATAAGATCGTTATAAACAAGAATAAACTACTCACATATATGACATATGTTACTCAATTGTTCTAAAAAGGAATCAAGTGATTAAGTTTGGGAACTATGAAACCTTTTGAAAATGAGAAGTCGAGTAATTGAAACTAGGCAAACCGAACTTAGGAAAAGAATGTTGGTACTTGATTTTAAAAGGAAAGTGTTCGTTTACTTAAAATGTGGGTTGGTCATTCTAATACTACGTATCGTGACTTTGATAAAAGTAATGGATCTCTTTTACAAAATTTAACGTCACGTAGTACTTTAGGCTAAAACCCGACTTTGGTATAAAATGAAAGTACTTTGTGTTGTTGTGAAACTTGCCTATGCTTGTTGTTGTGAAGCTTGGCTATGCTTATTGTGATAACCTTTGTTGTGCAAAGCGTTGTATTTGCGGTTACCGCTCTCTCGATGGAGGTCGCTTGACTTGTTGAGAACTTACTTGACGCGTCGGCAGTGACGGAGAAATTCCACCGCACGCTCGCTGATAGTATTATTGTTGTGCATCGCTATGGACATACCGACACGACGCGCGTAGCGCACGTATGCTTCCATTTAGATTACCGCTTGTTGTTTCCTTGGACATACCGACACGACGCGTAGCGCACGGGTATCGTCCATTTGGAATGTTGTCTTATATTTCCTTGGACATACCGACACGACGCGTAGCGCACGTATGCGTCCATTTGGAATGTTGTCTTATTTTTCCTTTGGACATACCGACACGATGCGTAGAGCGCACGTATGCTTCCATTTGGATTTTTGTCTTGTTGTTGAGGTCACATGGACATGTCTACACCGATGCAGAATTCCGGCATGTGGCCGGGACATTGGTATTATTGTTGCATCATGGACATGTCTACACCGGCGCGATTCCGGCACGCGCCATAATGCGAACTCGATTGATGTTGTGGCGAGACCCATAGTTATATCGAGTGATGATCGCTTTATGTTGTGAATCGTAGTTTGGTTATCATACATGTCTCCCGCTTTATATAGACTAGTATGATTTCATTTACAGATTTCACATACTTGGTACTCCAGATCGACCTCCTTCGCGGCCGCGTTCACGCCGCAGTAGAGGTACATCGGCCGTGGATCCTCGCCATAGGATCACAAGCCAACAGATTCAAGCTCCGTTTCTCGAGGCTTATCTTTTGGTAGTGTTCTCGAGTTGTAGGTTCTTGTACATCTGTGGGTATGGCGGCCCCGTCCGTCATAGTCATTGTATATCTTAGAGGTCTGTAGTACTGTTGTGGGCAGGGTTGTAAAAGGATTAAACTGTTCAGGTTTTATGTATATACTGAAGGCAACTGTTTTGGTTGGCCTGTTTATTTATTATATCTCTTGTTAAATGACTCATGTTTTATGTTCCGCTGATTTTCTCTGATGTATGTATCACTAGGGTGCCCGGGGTAAGGCACCAGTAACGGGCCCCGGAACGGGTCGTTACAAAAGTGGTATCAGAGCAGTTAATCCTCGGAAAGTGTCTACAGACCGTGTCTAGTAGAGTCTTGATTATCGATGTGTTGTGCACCACATCTATAATCAGGAGGCTGCAGGACATTTAGGATTGGTTTCCATTCTTCTCATTCTGAGATCGTGCCTTAGAGCTGTGTTGTAAGTCGACCCTCCGACGTATCTCATTTTTACCGATTATGCCTCCGCAGTGCAACCGTGAGCCCAGAGGCAAGGCAGCCGAGGGTGCCGCTAGTGAGATACAGAGGAGTACGAGGCGCAGCCCGCATGACAAGACTGAGGTTGTGCTTGACGGCGGGTTTCAGGACGCCGCCACCAAAGAGAGGTTAGAGCCGCAGCAGAATGGCTGCCGAGACCGCAGCACCGAGCCTCCACCCACACCGCGCAGGAGATGGGTTACAAGCGAGATGGCCCGATTGCCGCCGTGGTCGTGGCCAGATATGAGGATAGGCCGACGCAGCAGCCTGGCCCAAAGAGCACCGCCGTTCACCCCGAGCAGATAGTTTGAGGCTACGGACTTTACGAGTCAGAGCCCGCGAGTTTTATGGGTCGAGGCTCGAGGATGATCCGCAGAGTTCATCCGGCAGCGATACGGATCACGCGGTGATCAAGGCTTGAAACCGAAGTGCGTGACCTTGTTCGCACGGCCGCGTGATACCGCAAATCGATTGGTTTGATTCACGGAGCTTTCCGGGAGAGCATGCACCTCCAGCAGATGGGATGAGTTTTCGGGGCTTTCTCACGCACTTCTTGCCTCCGCATGAGGAGGGCACGCCGACATATTTTTGTTCTCGAGACAGAGGGCGACCGTCGTGGAGTACAATGTCGAGTTCGATTCTTTGGCTCGATATTTCCCCGCGCTAGGTGCAGATATGGAGGATAGGTGCATCGCCACGCCACCGGCTAGATGATTATATGGTCGAGTCTTGTGCGGGTGTTTCTCTTCACCGCATGGACATTGCCCGCACGCAGCTCATGCACTAGGATGTGAGGCACGGAGGGTCGACGGAATCACCGGATCAGATAAGAGGCCGGGACGCAGGTCCTTTGGTGGCTTTCGAGGCGGACCGCCAAGAAGAAGCTAGTTATATACCCCACCGTACAGAGTGGTCCTCCACCGCCTTCGTGAGCAGTCGGGGCTCCGCGGTTCAGATTTTCGGCAGAGCGGGGTGTTAACCACCAAGCCACCCCTACCTCGTTGTGACCATTGTGGTAGACTCCATTTTGGAGAGTGTCGTGCTAGATTGGGAGTTTGTTTTGCATGCGACAGCAGGCCATTTTGGCGAGGAACTGTCCGACCAAGGGAAGCGGATGTTACGACTCACCTTCAGGATCGTGGCTGGTTCATCACCTTCATACTATGCACTGCAGGCGTGCCTATGATTAGAGTGGAGCGGTAGCTTCGGTATATCCTCAACCTCTAGAGTTTTGGTATGCTTGTTATGATGATCTCATTATTGTGTGCTATGTACGGATAGCATTGTGATATGTGAGTTAGAATGCATGGTTAGTTGGAAGGATACGTATGAGGCATGGTAAGTGTGAACCTTAGACTATTTCACGATCGAGACCTTAGAGGTAAGGTCGTCTTGAGTAAAAGATTCGTTTTATGTTTGACCTTTATAAGGGTGAGTAGTATACGTGGGATTTATTTGTGTGATAAGTCCATGGGTAGTGTGAGATGGAAGTGGTAGCTTTCATGATGTGACTTAGTAAGATTGTTCGGACGGGGAACAAGAGTTTGCACGGTTGGGGTCGGGTTTAGGACCATTTCATGGTCAAACCGTAACCTTTGGGGTGGGGCCAGCCTGGGTGGTCCCGCCAGTGGTAGGGTCACGAGGGTGCTAGGCCCGAGTTTAGACGACCATCGTATGAGTTTGTGGATGCGTTCGACAGAATCGTTCGTGAAGGCCGGAATGGCCTTGGGATATTACGCCAGAGATGACCAAGTTTGAGGTGGTGACTCAAGGTTTTGGGAATCAAGCGATGATCAAGTGTGGTACGTATACTAGAAGAGTTCAAGTGTTCGGCGAGGGCACGACGAGTAAGGAAGAAAGATAACGTGTGTTATTTTCTACGGCGTGGCGTTGGCAACTTGTTAGAGGAACTTTATCGTTATCCGACTTGAGAAGGAACATTCGGACGAATGTTTCTAAGAGGGGGAGAATGTTATACCCGGTAGTTCCAGGGTATGTATGTGAGGACGACGCGAGTAGAGCAATGTAAATTTTGAAAAGAAAGAAAGATGTGAGTTTTCACGGAAAAGTTTCGGTTATTTGTGAAGAAAAAGGTTCGTTAATAAGAATTGGATTCTGATTTGGTATGTGGCTTCTTAAATTATATTAGAATTTTGAGATTTTATTTTGAAATGGTCACGTGGGCCCACGGAGAAATTTACTGCTTTGGGGGCCCACTTTGTTTTGAGATTTTGGCCATTGTGGATATTTTTCGAAAGACGTTTTTGAGGGCGATAGAGGGTGACACGTGTCACCCCGCCAGTGGCTTGGCCGGTTACCTTTGTGCACAACACCCTGCTAGAGTCGTTTCGACGAAACGTTTTGCGTAACTTGGCGGGAAAATTCGGCTATGTCGCTTTTGTATTTTTGCGGATTTTTCCGAGCGTGGAACATTTTTGACCAACGGAGGGTGACACTTGTCACCCTCATCGACGGTTTGAGAGGCCACGCCAGAGGTTTTTAAGGCCCTTTTCATGGGTCTTTGTTTTGAGGGATTTAAGGAGTAGGTTAGGTGCACTTGTGCCAATCTTGCCATCCACTTGCCCCCACCTGGCTTGATCGTGTCCGTTGGTGTCCCTATAAATACCCCTTGCTTGAAGGTTTTTTCTTCATCCTCATTTCATTCTAAGTCTTGAAATATCCCTCCCCTTTAGTGTTGTTCTCGCCCAAAGGTCTACCCCCTTGATGAGCTTGCCGAGAGGCTTCCACTCCCTTTGTGAGGCTTGGCAGTGGGGTACCCCTAGCCTAGTTGTTTTCAGATAATACCCTGTTGTGGTATAGAAATACTCCCCTAGTATTGTTATAATGACCAAAATACCTTAGCCTTGTACCTTGTAGTATTCCAAAGATACCTCTATACGTAGAGCCCGGAAATACTACCTTTTGTCCCTTTAGTCTCAAACCGAAACACTAAGGAAATCTTCATAGTTGGTCAAGTATGTGAGTAGAAGTTGGTTAGAACTTCTAAGGGTTGTTTGGAGTGGTCGAGCGCACTGAGTGAGCTAAACCTTGCTCAGATCGACATTATAACTTGGATAATTTTGGGCTTATCGAGGTAATTATCTTGTCCTCTATTGTAATTGGAAATTACATGTTTGTTAGAATATATAGTTGAAGTATACTATATATGGAACTACTTAGTATTCGCAATGTCTTTTGACTTAAGCCCAAGAATAAAGAACCGAATCGAATCAGATTTACATAGATCGTATTGCAAGAGACTTGTGTAGATTGTACACGCCCGGTTAGACGTGTAAACTCCCCTGGTTGGCTTGGTAGCCGCCTCGATAGAGGAGAGATTTACGCTGTCATGTGGGAGGTCTTGCGAATTTTCTATGTAAAGATAGAAAACTTGTGTTTTGGGGTTAATAGACGTTTGTGACCTTTATAGGTGAAAGTACTAAGAGTAGCGTATTCTACTCGAGGAGTGGAAAGGGCTAGTGCGTTGTAGTACTTGAGCATTTTGCTTATAGTCGATAAATCGTCGCGAGGAATTTGAACATCTTCCTATCTTTTCTAGCATGATTGTTGTGAACTATGAAGTACGGTAGACGTAAAGGTGCTAAGTCAGTTGGTTGGTTTAATACATAGGGTGTTATAATAGCTTTATGGGAAGTTAGTTATAACGACCTTATGTAAGTGAAAATGGTTTATCATGTTAGAAGTTAAGAGACTTGATCTTATAAGATAAGAGACTTAACTTATTTGTTTTAATGTGGATGTTTGTGTGAAACCTCATTCGTGAGTAATGAGTACTTGGTTTTAAAGGGATAATGTTTTACCGATTTCGGAATCGTAATGTGTATCGGCTGCACACCGCAGCGTAAATAAAAGGAAAATGTATTGAATAATGATGTGTTGTATTAAAACCAAGAGAAACCTCCATCCGCATAAGCTAAGATGAGACAAAATGATATTACATTTTCTAGATCATGGTCTGTAATAAGATCGTTATAAACAAGAATAAACTACTCACATATATGACATATGTTACTCAATTGTTCTAAAAGGAATCAAGTGATTAAGTTTGGGAACTATGAAACCTTTTGAAAATGAGAAGTTGGAGTAATTGAAACTAGGCAAACCGAACTTAGGAAAAGAATGTTGGTACTTGATTTTAAAAGGAAAGTGTTCGTTTACTTAAAATGTGGGTTGGTCATTCTAATACTACGGTATCGGGTGACTTTGATAAAAGTAATGGATCTCTTTACAAAATTTAACGCACGTAGTACTTTAGAGGCTAAAACCCGACTTTGGTATAAAATGAAAGTACTTTGTGTTGTTGTGAAACTTGCCTATGCTTGTTGTTGTGAAGCTTGGCTATGCTTATTGTGATAACCTTTGTTGTGCAAAGCGTTGTATTTCGTGTTACCGCCTCTCGATGGAGGTCGGTTGACTTGTTGAGAACTTACTTGACGCGTCAGCGTGGCGGAGAAATTCCACAGCACGTTCCTCGTTGATAGTATTATTGTTGTGCATCGCTATGGACATATCGACACGATGCGTAGCGCATCGCATGCTTCCATTTAGATTACCGCCTTGTTGTTTCCTCTTCGACATACCGACACGACGTAGCGCACGCGGGTATGCGTCCATTTGGAATGTTGTCTTATATTTCCTTGGACATACCGACACGACGCGTAGCGCACGGGTATGCGTCCATTTGGAATGTTGTCTTATTTTTCCTTTGGACATACCGACACGACGCGTAGCGCACGTATGCTTCCATTTGGATTCTTGTCTTTGTTGAGGTCACATGGACATGTCTACACCGATGCAGAATTCCGGCATGTGCCATGACATTGGTATTATTGTTGCATCATGGACATGTCTACACCGGCGCAGATTCCGGCACGCGCCATAATGCGAACTCGATTGATGTTGGGCGTGAGACCCATAGTTATATCGGAGTGATGATCGCTTTATGTTGTGAATCGTAGTTTGGTTATCATACATGTCTCCCGCTTTATATAGACTAGTATGATTTCATTTACGATATTATGTGACGCCACATACTTGGTACTGTTATCGACCTCCTTGGGCCGCGTTCATGCCGCAGTAGAGGTACATCGGCCGTGGATCCTCGCCATAGGATCACGCCAACAGATTCAAGCTCCGCTTCCGAGGCTTATCTTTTGTAGTGTTCCCGAGTTGTAGGTTCTTGTACATTCTGTGGTATGGCGGGCCCTGTCCCGTCATAGTCATGTATATCTTAGAGGTCTGTAGTACAGGCAAGTGTGGTTGTAAAAGGATTAAACTGCTCGTGTTTTATGTATATATCAAGGCAACTGTTTTGGTTGGCCTGTTTATTTATTATATCTCTTGTTAAATGACTCATGTTTTATGTTCCGCTGATTTTCTCTGATGTATGTATCACTAGGGTGCCCAGGGTAAGGCACCAGTAACGGGCCCCGGAACGGGTCGTTACACTTACTTTCTGCATTAGTTTTACCTCAAATGAACAAGTCACACAGACTTATTAAAATCAACAATGTTAAAGAAGGAAGGATAATTCACTGGTTACCACCACTTCTCTTCCTTTCTACTCGGTAACCGACTTACCGTAAAAACCGAATCGAGCCAATCTCTCTTTGTCGCCAACGTTGGCATAACAAGAGGCCAACTAGTCGAACTCATAATGACCTCACGCTCGTCATAACACTCGTTAGGTCTGCTAGGTCCAACGATCAGATCGTTATCGGTAATTATTATCTACCCGCTCAGCTACCACCCAACACCCACGGTGTAGTCTCCTCGAAAGGTTCTCATGGATTCAGGCTTTATTTCTTTACACTTGGTTGCTCTCTTTTTCACTGGTCGTACTCTTCCCGTACTCCCAAACTTATTTTAGCGTACGTACATAGCCTTCATACTGATCCGGGTCTCCAATCTTTGGAGTTACTAGATTAAACAATACAAGGCCCATTCCGGCTCTCACAACCTGGTTCCGGTGGAACACGTCCACGAACCCGTAAAATAGTTAACTAAACTTGCCTCGCACTCGTGACTCGCCACGAGCGGACTACTACCAACTAATCCCATTTCATTTCAAGCTATGGGGCGACCCTTAATAGATCCCCAACCCGACTCGGCGTCGTATTTAACTCTTTCCTTGGTCCGTCTTAACCCTTTACTACCTAAGAAGGCCTTATATATCTAAGGTCTCGGTGGTTATCAACATTCTTAGGCTCGCAATTTCCATGCTCCAAGCCTATCTTATCACCTCGTGAATCGGTACAAAAACTTCTCGTAATACCATAATCGTGTTGTCTTGACCACAACAACCATACTTTCTTCGTCCGGATCTCGCCCGTACAATTCCCTTAAGCATACCACGTAGCTTAAGTTACTAACATAGTCTTCCAATTAGTCTCTTAATAATAACTTCTTAAGGGTCCACTACCTTTTCCGATAACTCATCATTTCCTAATTATCTCAAATTAGCACGTAAAACTTTGATGAGAATTCATTAAACTGTTTCATACCTTCCCGGTATTTATTTAGTCCTTACCAAATCCTGGTAATCTAAAATCATCCTAGGCAACACGCGTCTGACCCTCATACATAAATCCGCATAGTCGTATGTCACAATACCAACTACAACCATTACCAACCTGGATACGCACTCCACGTAATCCTTCCTGGGTCACTGCTGCCTTCCTCGTAGCTGCAAACAATCATAACTTGTTAGGGAGAGACGACCCTAACCATACAGCTCTATCGCACGATCTTAGAGTGAGAAGAATGGAAACCAATCCTAAATGTCCTGCAGCCTCCTGATTATAGATGTGGTGCACAACACACCGATAATCAAGACTCTACTAGACACGGTCTGTAGACACTTTCCGAGGACTAACTGCTCTGATACAACTTTTGTCATGACCGAGGCCTGGCGTGATCGTGCCCTACCCGGCACCCCGCCGTATACATCAGAGAATAGCAGCGGAACATACACAAAAACTTAGACAGTAAACAACAACAGGCTAGCCGATAAGGCCACCTTCCGTAAAAATATACTCAATCCAGAAATAGAACAATACACTTTTTTTTTTCTTTACAACCCAATCCACAATGTGACTACTGCACTTAAGAATAACAACTCGCGATGACAGGCCCCGCCATACCCCTGAATGTACAACAACCGACAATACCAGTGATAAACCTCCGAAATGAAAGGGCTTCTCAACAATCGACGATGATCCTAAGAGCGAGGATCAAGAATCATACTCTACTCGCGTATTTAACGCACCAAGGAGGTCGCACAACATGTACCAAATATGTGGAATCAGCATCAGTAATGAAATCATGAGTCTATAACAAAACCGAGACATGTATGATAGTTCAATAAGCGATAATCGTGGCTTTGCTAACAATGAGAGTAAATAGGAGTATACTTACAATATAAAGTAGAAGCTCACGATCAAGCAGGACCACCCGCCCGCAGTATCATTAAGCAACCCTACTCCTGGGACTATCTCACCCGCATAGATCACGTGGACCCGCGTGAGGTATTCCTCGCATGGGACTATTTCACCCGCATAAGCCCTTACGGACTCGCATGAGGTATTCCTCGCATAGGCTGGACCCGCCCGCATGGGACTATTTCACCCGCATAAGCCCTACGGACTCGCATGAGGTATTCCTCGCATCGTGGGTAGCAAATCCACGGAAAATGCAATGCCACAAACCCGGGGAATGACCCCGCAACGAATAATATATGACTAGCACAAATCCGGCTACCACACATAACATAAGCACTACCGGCTTATCATTCAATACATAAGCAAGTTAAGAAATCCCCTAACTTCTTATTATTCTTGTTTATATACACTCTCATTTTACTTTACCTAAGGCACTAACATGTCTTTTATAAAAATCCGGGAATTTAACCCAAAGTACTACGTACTTCTATTCTTTTAAAATGACTCATTTCATTATAAAGCTTCCAAGACACTAATAACCGTAGTATCAAGTTACAATTTCTTTTCAAGACAAGTCACGATACTTTTAGAAATAAAATTGGGCTTCTAAATCAAGTGACTTCTTTTCTCGTAAAAACCTTTGGCGATTGATGCCTTTAAATCAAATTGCCTTTCAATAAATCAAGCCATTTATCTTTCCATAAAGCCAATATAACCAACTCCCCATAAAGTCGTTATATTCACTTTATACCTTAGTCAAGTACAATTTCCTATCCAAGGGACTTATACGTTTAAAATGAAACAAGTATTACATACTTTAAAACTCTTCAAGTCCCTTAACATACTTAAATTACTTAGAGTAAACCACTCTTTAAACTTTCCATAAAGCTATTATAACCAACTTCCCATAAAGCCGTTAACTAGCCTTATACATTAGCAACTTGCATTTTTCCTTATAACCAAGAGACTTAAACTTTCCAACAAAACAAGTATCAAAATACTTTCAAGATACTTAAAGTCTCTTAACTTTTGAAAACCAAGATATCCTTAATATTTAAACAAGTGAGTTAATTCCCTAACTCAAACAACTTGAACATTCTCAAAATAAGCCAAGGATATCAAATAGACTAGATTGTCAAAATCTTGTACGTCTACCGTACTATACATTTACAACTTAATCATGCTTAAGAGATAAGAAAGTTCCACATACCTCTTCGGTTTAATCCACCTGCTAAGTCCAATCGCCGTACGTAGTATGCCAACCTATAATGACCATAGTACGTCTATTAACTTCTAGTTTCGAACGTAGAATATTCCAAGTGCAAGTCACTAAATTCTACGGAAAATGGACAGCACTTCCTTTGTTTCTACTCACTTTGCCACCTTTTTCAAGGTCGAATTCAATAACCAAACACGCCACATTTAAGGCCCAACAAAGTAGTTAACAATAGGGGATTACATGCTTAAACAAGACATGTAAAATTCCGCCCCACAATGTAAAACAACTAGTCAAAACTACAATGTCCATTCGGCTAAACATAGGGACAACAATACAAATCGTTTCCAATCCCTTTTCAATCCAAGTGGTTTAGTATAACATGATATCAAGCCGCAATCAATTACAACTACTACAATCCTCAAGTAGGTAAACATGCGACGATTCTAATTAACGACCAAAATTGTATTTCAATTTCAAAAGGCTAATCATGCCATTTCGGTTTTGGGCTCCTAAAATTCCATAACACTTATCAAACTTCATAATACATATCACATGATCATTTCTAACTTATAATAACATGGAATCTTCAATTACAAAAGTAAGACGAAGATTATACCTCATTTAGCCCAAATATGATCCAAGATTACAAGTCTATCCTTAGCAACTTTAGCTCCTCCTTTCGACGTTCCAATCCACTCCAAGCAACCCTTAGAAGCTTATGAATCACTCATCTTCAAGTTCCAACTTCAAAGTTGAATAACCCTTAGGTTTTCGCCATGACTAATCTGAAAACACCATTTTTCCGGGGTCTTTCTATAGAGATACACTTACAATACCCTTAGGAACCTTGGTTTAAAGTGGGGAGATTATTGGACAAGAATTGAAAATTTTCATCTTGAAAATCCCCTCAAAGCCGAGAGCTTCATAGTGCTCTTCAAGGTTTTCTTTGAAAATTTAACTAAGTGTTAAAAAGCCTTGTCTTGCTACTTGCACACATATATAATACTATGGAGGGTCAAGATCTACACAAATGGTTGGCCTAGATGAGTTTCACATGGATCCTAGCTGCCGCCCTTGGACTTTTAGTCAACAATGTCAAGCTAAGCCATTTGCAAGACTTGGTCATCTCACTAATGGTCAAATGACCCTTTTGCCCATGGTAAATTTCGTCCAAGACACTAAGGGGGTTGTGACACGTGTCGCCCTCCCGTTCGTCGCAATATTTCGTTTCCCAAAAATTTCCAAAATTCCGCTAATTTATAACACGTCTCAAATCTTAACATTTTTGAGTTCTTACGTACGTTCTTATAAACATATCCTGAAATTCTGGGGTGTAACAGGCCGGCTTCGATCATGTGGCGGTCTAGACAGACCTCGTGATACAGTTTATGACTTTGTTGGTACTGTGGGTTTTAGTAGTCGGCTATGCCTTCGTACTTACCCCGTACGGTTTTAGTATGACACGAGTGGGACACGTGTTCATGTGTATTCCTCGTGCTTTTATATCATAGATCGCGGTGAGGAAGGTATTCCACGGGCATGATTGATGTTGTGGGCGTGAGACCCATAGTTATATTTGAGTGATGACTTTGAGGGCGTGAGTCCCTGACTGCTTATTTATTGTGAACTGTAGTTTGGTTATCATTTATGTCTCCTGCTTTATTTAGACTACTATGATTTCATTTACAGTATTTTCAGTTTCACATACTTGGTACCTGTTATCGACCTCCTTCTGGGCTGCGTTCATGCCGCAGTAGAGGTACATCGCTTGTTGATCCTCGCTCATGTGGTCATAGTTCAGCGTTGGGAAGCTCCGTTTCTCGAGGCTTATCTTGGGTATAGTCCCTGTCGTTGTAGGTACTTACATTCAGGGTATGGCGGCCCCGCCCCGCCATTGTTATATCATTCTTAGAGGTCTGTAGTAATGTCAGGCGAGTTTGTAAAAGGGATGTAACTGCTCGGATTTAAGTTTTTATATATATATGCCGAAAGGCAACTTTTCTCAGATAACTGTTTCACACTTCATGTTATTTCATGTCTTGTCTTATATTCCGCTGATTACTCTGATGTATGTCTACTTGGGTGCCCGGGGTAAGGCACCAGTCATGGGCCCGGGTTCGGGTCGTGACAGAATGGAAGAGAAGTTGGTTGTGAGCTTCTAAAGGCTTCAAATAGCGGATTGGAGCGTAAAGGAAAGGAGCTAAGAATTGCTAAGGAACGACTTTGAATCTTGGATTTTATAAGGGCTTGTAAAGGTAAAAATCTTGTCGTTTTAGCTATTAAAGATTACTTATCATTGTAGTTATGGATATTATCAAGCATGAAGTATTTAGTATGAAGTTTGATAAGTGTATTGGCTATTAGAACACCTAATCCGAAAACTAGCATGTTTAACCCTTAAGATTACAATTCAAGTTGATTATTAGTTTAAGTCGTCACATGTTATATAAAGAAGGAATTATAATTGTTAAGTTGTTTATGACTATATAACATGTTGACCTAAGAACTTGGATTGAAAAGGAATTGGAAAGATTGATAAGTTGTTGCACCTTTTGGCCGAAAATGGCATTGTATTGTGGACTAGTTTGATATCAATTGTGGGGCGGAATTTTACACGTCTTGTAGGCGTGTAATCCCCTATTGTTAACTACATTGTTGAGCCTTAAATGTGGCATGTTTGGTTATTGAATTCGGCCTTGAAAAAGGTGGCAAAGTATGTAGAAACAAATGAAGTGTTGTCCGATTTTCCGTAGAATTTAGTGACTTTGCACTTAGAATATTCTACGTTTGAAGCTAGAGGTTAATGGACGTATTATGGCCATTATAGGTGGAAGTACTAGTATAGCATATTCTACTTGAAGGATGAAATAGCTATCAAGATTGAAGTACTTTGGAGCATTTTGCTACTTGTCGATAATCGTCGCGAGGTATGTGAACCTCTTCCTTCTTTAGACATGATTCTATGTATGAAATATACATGTGGTATTATTTCATGATTTCCTTCTACTCTTAGAAGTTAAGAAATATGTATGTTGATTTACTCTACGTAAGGGTTATGTCTAAGTTATCCTAAGTTCTTACCAAGTCTTATGGGGGATGTTGGTAAGAGTCGTTAGGAGGTATTTGGAGCCAAGTTGACTTGGCTAATTTACGGCACGAATGAGAATAAGTATCGAACAAGCCATTGCAGCGTTAATAAAGGAAAATGTAATGACGATAAATTATATTAAAACAAGTAGAATTCTCCATCTGCATAGAAGCTAAGATAAGACAAAATTGTATTACATTTTCTAGATCATGGCTGCTTTAATAAGATCGTTATAAACAAGTATAATCTACTCACACACATAAGGCATATGTACTTCACTTAAAGAATTTACGTTATGAAGTTTTAAGACTATGAACCTTTGACTCCTAAAAGGTTGAGAGACTTTATTTTCAAGTAATGAAACTTGATTCTTAAAGGAAGAAATGACATGATTTAAGGGAAGTAACTTGTTTTAAAAGGTGTGAGTTACTTGAGATTTAAAAGTTAAGAAACTTGATTTCTAAAGTTAAGAGACTTGAAGTATTTTGGAAGTTAAGAAAATTGATTTGAAAGTATATGATACTTGGTTTTAAAAGTATAAGTCTCTTGGTTGAAAAAGGAATGAAACTGTCTAAAACCATAAAGGGTTATAACGGCTTTATGGAAAGTTGGTTATAACGGCTTTATAAAAGGTTAAGAGAATGGTTTCCTCTAATAATGTAAGTAAATGAGTAACTTGAAATAAGGAAGGGTATTTTGATTTAAAGGTATCACTTGCTTAAAGTTTTAAAATAAGGGTCACTTGATTTAGAAGCCGAAAAACGTATTTCTAAAAGTGTAGTGACTTATGTGAAATGTAAACAAGCCTTGATACTACAGGTGTTAGTATCTTGGGATTTTATATGAAAAGGAACCTTTTGAAAAGAATGGAAGTACGTAGTACTTTGGGTTAAATTCCCGGATTTTTATGTGTGAAACGAAAGTGCCATGAGTTTATAAAAATGGAAGTCTAAAGGTTTAATGAACTTGCCTATGTTTTCTTGTGATAGCTTTGAGTGCAAGTATTATATGTTTACGTTGTCGTGATTCTCAGTTGGAGGGCCGGCTGTCTTGTTGTAAGTTTACTTGACGCATCTTGTGATGATGTGGGGTTCCACGGGTATGCTTCCATTATGATTGATCCTTGGACATGCTTATACGATGTGAGATTCTGGGGCATGTGACCAGGAGGCGGGTTAGATTCCCGGATTTGTTTTATTACCCATGGCCATGCTTATACGATGAGGGATTCCGGGGCATGCGACCATGCTATGTACGATTATTACTCCATGGGATAGCTCCCCATGAAGACATATACCCACGATGAGGGATTCCGGGGGCATGTTATATTATTACTCCATGGGCTAGCTCCCCATGAAGACCTGCACCTACGATGAGGGATGCCGAGGGCACGTTATGGCCATGCTTATACGATGAGGGATTCCGGGGCATGCGGCCACGTTATATATATATATATATATATATATATATATATTGTATATGTGTACGCCGACAGTGAGGTAGGATGCCACGGGCGCGTCACATGTTTATATGTTACACTTATGACTGTCGGCAGTGATGTGGGATTCCACGGGCAGGAGATATATATATGTGTGTTGTATATGTGTACACCGACAGTGAGGTAGGATGTCACGGGCGCGTCACATGGTTATATGTTACACTTATGACTGTCGGCAGTGATGGGGGATTCCACGGGCACGCTTTGATATTTGTGTGATTTGATCGCGTCCCAGATTGGGCCGGGTAGTATATGCGCCCCTCCATAAAGGGCCGGATTATGTTATGAAAGATAAGTAAGTTATATGGTAATGAACTTAATGATTTCTCCTAAGTATGTACGTAAGATTTGGCTATAACTCTTAATGGAATGGAAAAGATAATGATGTGCAATTAAGTTCATGAGTGGTAATGACACGGCAGGATCTGGTATGTACTTTTTATACTTTCCCCTATCATTCTTTTGTACAGTTATGATCATTTATCGCATTTATTTCCGTTCCATATTCGCACTTTGTTATCGACCCTCTTGGGGCTGCGTTCATGTCCGCAGTTTTAGGTACACAGTTGTGGATCCGCGAGCTTAGGATCCTGATTCAGCATTTTGAGATGGCTCCAATGTTCCGGAGTTGTCATGGCTATGTATATTCAGGGGTACGGCGGAGCCTTGTCCCATCATAGTATTTGTTCAAATCTTAGAGGTTTGTATTCATCTAAATTTGGACTGGCTAGAGTTGTTTTTTTTACATTGTTAAACAGTGTAGACCCTTTCGGGTAATTTTTATGATTATGGCAGCCTTATCGGCTCGGCCTTAGTTTAAAAAAAATGTGTTATTTATCTTCCGCAGTTTACTATGTTGTATGATTAGAAGGGTGCCCAGGTAGGGCACTAGTCGCGTCCCGGGGTCGCGTCGTGACAAATTCCGCCCCACAATTGATAACAAACTAGTACAAACTACAAGGTCCAATTCGGCATTTTGAGGTATAATGTCACGACCCATTCCGGTTCGTGGATCGTGCTCACCGGCACCCAAGTAGTCATACATCGAGTAATCGGAAATATAAAACAAGACATGAAACAGCTTTATAAAATAAGACACGCTTTATGTGAGAAAACGTCGCTTTTCGCATATATATATAAACATGGTTTAGCAGCTACATCCGATATCGCATAACATGACTACATGCACCTAAGGAAATATACAACTATGGCGGACAGTGGTTCGCCATACCTCGATCTGCATAAAACTATGTACAACAGGGAGATCATACCCAAAAGTAGAGCCTCCGGAAAAGATGGAGCTCCCGACACCAACGTAGAGATCCTAAGAATGTGGATCTAGCACTGCCGCTCTTACCGCAGATGAACGCAGCCCAAGGAGGTCGATAACAGTACTAAGTATATGAAATCAAAATACTTAAATGAAAACATATCATTTTAAAATCAGTTTACATATATGTATGAAACAACCAAGGTAACCGCACATAGTGCCACATCATAAACAAGAGCAACAAATAGGTAAACTGTAACAGGTCTTTTCTAGGCTGCGAATGATCGAAGCAGGGCCAATTGCCCGTAGTATCACCATGCAAGCCTAATCCTGGACTCCCGTAGTCCGCATAGGCCACTCACATAGGCCCGCATAGAGTACATAACCCCGCATCGAGGGTAGCTACTCCTCGGCATCGTCCTGGACTCGTAGTCCGCATGGCCACATAGACCGCATGAGGTATAACCCCGCATCACTAACCTGTAACTCCCGTAGCTCCGCATAGGTCCCCTGGACCCGCATGAGGTATTCTCGAATCATGGTCCCAGACCGCCTGAGTCTACCCCGCATCGGAGGGCAGCTTAACCCCCGGTAATATGTCAAGAGGTGAGTGATAGTACACTAACATAACAACTTATCTTTAAACAACAGAAGCACAACAAGAATACTCTTTTATACAAACGTTACAAGACACTAACACACATAGCATCATATCATGTCTACTTATCAAACCATCTTATTATTCTTTTCACAATTCAATATAAGTGCATTATAAACACATAGGCAAACTGCTTTCTTTTATCAATCTTAAGTGGTTATACTTAACTTCCCATAAAGCTAGTATAACTCTTAAGCTTCGCTTTAAAACCAATTAGTTCTCTTCATAAAAATGATTCAAGATTCTTTTGAAATGCTTTGATTCTTATTATTCAAAGCTTAAGCCGTGAGGCATTGCCGTAGTTATTATTCAGGCTTAAACCGTGAGGCATTGCCGTAGTTATTATTCAGTTAACACATGTACGTCTACCGTACTACATATATATTGTAAAATATCATGTTTTAGGAAGAATCACATACCTTCTCAAATAAAACCACCGCCAAGTTGAATATGTCGCACAGAGAATCAAATTTATAATAGTCGACACGCCTATCAACGCTCGGACTACTTTGTAACGATTCTAACTTCTAAACAGAGGGTTCTATATCCTACGGAAAATTGGGCAAGACTTCCTACCCTGAGCTACTCAAGTCTCATCGTGAAAACAAATTCTATGTAAGTACAATTCGCTTATTCTTCTTTAAAACCCTTCATCTGTGATAATTCAATTCTATTCTGTGATATTCTTCTAAGTATTTAATACTTATTCTTATACTACTACGGATGCATTCTCTAATTCAAAAGAGGGTTAGGATTATTTACCTCGGTAAGCCCAATAATATCCTAGATAAAGTCGCGCCTGAGCAAGGTTTAGCTCCTAAGTTGTACGCTCCGGTAGCTCCAAGAAACCTTAGAAGTTCTTCACAACTTCTACTAAGGACTAAGGGATTTGGGCTAGGTATTTTAGGCATTATAACAATACAGAAGGCAACTTTTCTACCAAGGAGGGGGTAGGTTTGCCAGCTAGGCTGGGGAGGGTTGCCTCGGCCAAGCTTCAAAAGGGGAGGGGGGTAGGAGGCTTTGGACGAAAAGCTTTAGAGAGAGGGGGAGGGATTTTTCAAGACTTGGAAATTGATTTGTGGATGAAGAACTCTTCATCTAAAGGGGGGTATTTATAGGTCAAGAAGTGGCCAACCAATGGCCAAGATTAAGCCAAGTGCTAGGCAAGTGTATGGCCAAGATTAGGGCAAGTGTCCTTATCCATCTACTACACAAAATATCCTACCTAATCCTTGACTTGTGCAAAGGCACAAAAAACGTGCAACTCCATGTCCATTTCGTCCAATGGGCGATTTCAAGTCCACCAATTGGAGGGTGCCAAGTGTCGCCCTCCCGTTGGTCCAGAATGTTTCGTCTCTCGGAAAAATCCGCAAAAATACTAAATGACATAGCCGGAATTTTCCTACGAAGTCGTGGAAACGTTTCGTCGGAAAACGATTCTTTTAGTGAGTTGTGCACAAATAAAAAACGTCCAAGGCTTAAACTTTTAAGGCCAAACTTTCGTACGTACGCCCTTACGTACATACTCCGGAAATACGGGGTATAACATTCTCCCCCCCTTAGAAACATTCGTCCCGAATGTTCCTTCCCAAGACAGTTAACGATAAGATTCTTCATAACTTAAACAGTTGCAAATGCCACACACGCCACGTAACAACACTTAGGCATAAACGATAATGAAGATTTACAAGTAGGAAAGTGAATTACCCGAGGTGTGGAATAGGTGAGGATACTTCGCCTCATGTCTTCCTCGGCTTCCCATGTCATCTCCTCCCGAGCTCGTTCGCCACAAGACTTTGACGGAAGCCACGCCCTTGGTCCGCAGACGCCTAACTCGACGATCGATTATCGCTATGGAATCTCCTCATACGATAACCCCTGGTCACTGGACATCGTCAATCGGGTGTACCTAGATGGATCCGATACATCTCTCAAAGATAGATACGTGAAACACCGGATGCATCGCCTCCAGATCGGACGGCAGATCCAACTCGTAGGCAACCTTGCCTACCTGCGGACAATCTAAAACGCCCAATGTACTGGCCGAAGTTTCCCCTTCTTCCCGAATCTCATAACACCCTTCATGGGTGACACCTTCAGGAAAACCCAATCATCAACTGCGAACTCCAGATGTCGACGACGATGATCTGCATACGACTTCTGTCGACTCTGAGCTGTCAATAGCCGCTCTCGGATAAGCTTCACCTTATCCACTGCCTGTTGTACCAAATCTGGTCCCACTAGCTGCACCTCGCCCACATCGAACCAACCTATAGGCGATCTGCACTTCCTCCCATACAAGGCCTCATAGAGCGCCATCTAAATACTGGAGTGGTATCTATTATTGTACACGAACTCAACTAGAGGCAAATGATCCTCCCAGCTACCCCTGAAGTCGATAACACAGGCTCGCAGCATATCCTCAAGAGTCTGGATAGTGCGCTCGGCCTGTCCGTCTGCGTGGATGGAAAGCGATCGTGCTCACCAAGGCCCCTAAACCTCTCTGGAAAGACCTCGGAAGTTAGCCGTAAACCGGGCTCTGCATGCGATATGATCGAAATAGGGACTCCATGCGATCGACGATCTCTGATGTAAAGTCCGCATAATCCTCACTAAAAGTCGCCCCGACGGAAGAAAGTGGGCTGATTTCGTCAGCCTGTCGACGATAACCCATATAGAATCATGTCTCCTCTGAGTGCGAGGTAATCCTGTGATGAAGTCCATGTTGATCACCTCCCACTTCCAGGTCGGGATCTCTATCGCCGCAACAAACCACCGTGCCTCGTGCTCTACCTTCACTGCCGACAACATGGGCACCGAGCTACGAACTCGCAACGCCCTCTTCAAGCCATCCCACCAATACACAGATCTAAGGTCGTGGTACATCTTGGTCGACTCGGATGGATAGAGTAACGCGCTACCGTGTGCTTCCCAAGAACTCCGCCAAGTCTCAAACATCCGAACACACACCGCCTCAAACCTTAGCACCCCATCGTGCTACCTCAAAAGGACCCTTGCCTCACGAAGAGTCAGTATCACGATAACGTGTCGAATCGATCCTCAAATTGCCTCTTCACCTCTCGACGGCGATGGAAGACTCGCAACCTCACGAACTCGAACCCCACTGCTATCAGAATCAATCAAACGGACACCAAGGCTCGCTAACTGATGCAAATCACGAACCATGTCCCTCCTCTCTAGCAGCACATCTGATAGGCTCCCCATCGACCTACGACTAAGAGCATCTGCCAAAACATTGGCTTTCCCCGGGTGGTACAAGATATCAACATCGTAATACTTAAGCAACTCTAACCACCGTCTCTGTCGTAAGTTCAGCTCCCTCTGGCTGAAGATATACTGGAGGCTCTTGTGGTCTGTAAAAATATCCACGTGAACCCCATACAAATAGTGCCTCCAGATCTTCAAAGCGTGAATCACAGCTGCCAACTCCAAATCATGGGTGGGGTAGTTCCTCTCGTGTTTCTTCAGCTGTCGGGATGCATATGCTATAACCTTGCCATGCTGCATCAACACACATCCCAACCCGATGCCTGACGCATCACAATACACGACATAACCATCCGACCTCCGAAGAGTAAGAACGGGGCGCCGCCGCCTCTCTTTCAAAGAATCGAAACCTTGCTCACAAGCATCACCATCAAACTTGGTTGCCTTCGAGTCACCTAGTCAATGGTGCGTAGATAAGCAAACTTCTCCACGAACCGCCGATAATATCCTCGCAAGGCCCGTAAAATCGCGAACCTGCAGCCGGAGTAAGAGTTCAGGCCAAGTCCCGATCGCTTCGATCTTGGCGTATCCACTGAATGCCATCACCACAATATGCCCAAGAAACGCCATCAAGTCAACCAAAACTCACATTTGGAAAACTTGGCGTATAAATCGCTGGTCTGGAGAATCACAAGACAGCCTCAAATGCTCCGCATGCTCCTCGCTCGGCGAGAATAAACCAAGATATCATCGATGAACACTATCACAAACGTGTCCAAAAATGGTTTGAACACTCGGTTCATCAAATCCATGAATACCCCGGAGCATTGGTCAACCCAAAAGACATGACCCTGAACTCATAATGCCCGTACCGGGTCCGGAATGCAGTCCTAGGGACATCCACCTCTCTGACTCGCACCTGATGATAGCCCGACCGTAGATCAATCTTGGAGAAACACCTCGCGCTGCAGAATCGGGTCGAACAAATCATCAATCCCGGGAAGGGGTATTCGTTCTTAATGGTCACCTTGTTCACCGTAATCAACACACACATGCGCGCCGTCCGCCCTTCTTCTTCACGAACAATACCGGCGCTCCCCAGGGAGAAACACTAGGCCTGATGAAGCCATTCTCTAGAAAATCCCTAAGCTGATCCTTCAACTCTCTCAACTCGGCAGGTGCCATTCTGTATGGCGGAATGGAAATAGGCCGAGTGTCTGGCAATATGTCTATACAAAACTCAATCTCCCTCTCAGGAGGGATACCCGGGAGGTCGTCTGGAAACACGTCTGGGAACTCTCTGACCACTGGAACTGACGGAAAATCTGGTACCGCAGCCTTGAAGATCAAACACGAACGAGATGGTATATATACCCCTTCGCACCATCTTCCTAGCCTTGAGGTAGAAATAAACCTACCGCCGGCGTCTGTGCTCCTCCCACTCAACAACCGGCTCCTGAGAAGCAGAATCGTACTACTCTCTCTGCGGTCTACATTGGCATAGCAAGAAGCTAGCCAATCCATCCCCATGATCACGTCGAAGTCAATCATCTCCAACTCTATCAAGTCGGCTAAGGTCCGACGACTGTAAATGGTCACAGGACAAGCTCTATATACCCGCCGAGCTACCACCTAATCACCCTCTGGAGTAGCTACCTCGAAAGGGTCTATGGACTAAGGCTCTATCCCTATCCTACTAGCAACAAGGGAGATATATGGGACAGTAGAACCGGATCTATCAAGGCATAAACATCAAACCCGAACCGATAAGGTACTCGTGGCGACATCGGTGAGGCCTCACGATCTGTCGGTGGACAAAGCATAAATGCGGTTACGGACCGCTAGAGTGGGACCGCGCCACGACCTGCGCGACCTGCTGGTCCATGAGTACCTTGCCCTCGGGCGAGTAGGCTGTCGAGGATGAAGAAGACGTGAAAGAACTCGTAAGGTGACCACCATCATCGCCGCGCCTCGGACGGTTCCTCGCATAGTGACCTGCTGGCCTGGCCGAAACAAGCTCGTAGTACCACAACTCCGAAGTGGGATCTGCGCATCGGCCACGCTGAGGTGGTCCCGATCGGCGATACCCGCCGCTCGACGGGCGTCACGAAGTCCCGGGGCCGGTGCGCTCTCGAATGTCTGGTTGTCTTGAAGGCGGTGCGAGTGCTCACGGTGTTGTGGTGCAAATCTAGGCTGCTTTGAGGCCGCCCACGATAGCCACCAAAAGACCTGCCGTCTGGTCTTCTTCTTTGCTGTCACAACCCGTCGATCTCACGCTCTCACATCCAAAAGCATGAGCTGCGTGCGGGTAATGTCCATACGGTGAAGAAACACCGCACATGACTCGGCCATATAATCATCTAGCGATGGCGTGGCGGTGCACCCTATCCTCCATATCTGCTAACGCTGGGACATATCGAGCCAATGAATCAAACTCGACATTGTACTCACGACAAGACGTCCTCTCGCCTCGGCGGTAAAAATCTATCGGCCGCGCCTCTCATCTGTGGAGGCAAGAAGTGAGTGAGGAAAGCCTCTGAGAACTCATCCCATGTAGCTGGGTAGGCGTGCTCTCCCCGGGATAACTCCCATGAATCAAACCAATCGGCTGCGGTATCACGCGACCTATGTGAACCAAAGATCACGGACTCGGTCTCGGCACGATCACTCTCGAGAATCCTCTGTAGGCGGCGGATGAACTCCTGCGGATCATCCTCCGGCCTCGACAGTAAAACTCTGGCGGGCTCTGACTCGGAAGTCTCGTAGCCTCAAACTCTCGCCTCGGGTGAACCACGGTGCAGTGGGTGGGGCGAATGCCGCATCCGGCTGTCCTCGTGTTCGCCACAATCTAGCCAATAGGTGGGCCGTCTCCTTGTACCCTATCTCCTCCGTCCGGTGTGGGACGGGAGGTGCGAATCTTGTAGTCTCTTTGGGGTGGCGGCGTCGTAGAACTCGCTGTCTCGGTATAGGCGGGCGAGCCCTCGTGACTCTCGGTGCCATACTAGCAGCTCCGCCATTTGCCTTGCCATACGGGCGGGTTGCCTTACGTGGAGGCATAATCAATTACGAGAAAGGAATACGTTAGAGGTCCAACTTTAACACGGCTCTAAAGCACGATCTCGAGAGTAAGAAGAGTGAAACCAATTCTAAATATAATATAGCCACATGATTATTGGTGTGGTGCACAACACACCGATAATCAAGACTCTACTAGATACGGTCTGTAGACACTTTCCGAGGATTAACTGCTCTGATACCACTTTTGTCACGACCCATTCCGGGGCCCGTGACTGGTGCCTTACCGGGGCACCCAAGTAGTCATACATCAGAGTAATCAGCGGAAATATAAAACAAGACATGAAACAGTTTATAAAATAAGACACAGTTTATGTGAGAAAACGTCGCCTTTCGGCATATATATAAACATGGTTTAGCAGTTACATCCGATACTGTACAACATGACTACAGACCTCTAAGGAAATATACAACTATGGCGGGACAGGGCCCCGCCATACCCTGACTGTACAAAACTATCTACAACAGGGAGATCATACCCAAAAGTAGAGCCTCCGGAAAAGATGGAGCTCCCGACACCAACGTAGAGATCCTAAGAATGTGGATCTAGCACCTGCTTGCCCTTACCTGCGGCATGAACGCAGCCGAAGGAGAGTCGAGACAACAGTACTAAGTATATGAAACTGTAAAATACTTAAATGAAAACATATCATTTTAAAAATCAGTTTTGCAAGTATGTATGAAACAACCAAGGGGACCGCACATAGTGCCACATCATAAACAAGAGCAACAAATAGGTAAACTGTAACAGGTCTTTTCTAGGCTGCGAATGATCGAAGCAGGGCCAATTGCCCGTAGTATCACCATGCAAGCCTAATCCTGGACTCCGTAGTCCGCATAGGCCACTCACATAGGCCCGCGTAAGGGTACATAACCCGTATCGAGGGTAGCTACTCCTCGGCGTAAATCTGGACTCGTAGTCCGCATGGCCACATAGACCGCATGAGGTATAACCCCGCATCACTAACCTGGAACTCCCGTAGCTCCGCATAGGTCCCCTGGACCTGCATGAGGTATTCTCGAATCATGGTCCCAGACCGCCTGAGTCTACCCCGCATCGGAGGGCAGCTTAACCCCCGGTAATATGTCAAGAGGTGAGTGATAGTACACTAACATAACAACTTATCTTTAAACAACAGAAGCACAACAAGAATACTCTCTTATACAAACGTTACAAGACACTAACACATAGCATCATATCATGTCTACTTATCAAACCATCTTATTATTCTTTTCACAATTCAATATAAGTCTGTTATAAACACATAGGCAAACTGTTTCTTTTATCAATCTTAAGTGGTTATACTTAACTTCCCATAAAGCTAGTATAACTCTTAAGCTTCTGTTTTAAAAACCAATTAGTTCTCTTCTGTTAAAAATGATTCAGTATTCTTTTGAAATGCTTTCAGTTCTTTATTATTCAGGCTTAAGCCGTGAGGCATTGCCGTAGTTATTATCGAGCTTAAGCGTGAGGCATTCCGTAGTTATTATTCGATTAACACGTATGCGTCTACCGTACTACATATATATTGTAAAATATCATGCTTTAGGAAGAATCACATACCTTCTCAGCGAAAACCACCTGCCAAGTTGAATATGTCGCGCGCAGAGAATCAGCCTATAATAGTCAGACACGTCTATCAACGTTCAGACTACTTTGTAACCAGTTCTAACCAGTTCTAAACAGAGGGTTCTATATCCTACGGAAAATTGGGCAGTACTTCCCTACCCGGTGAGCTACTCAAGTCTCTTTGAAAGCGATCTATGTAAGTACAATTGATTATTCTTCTTTTAAACCGCCCTTGTGATATGATTCAATTCTATTCTGTGATATTCTTCTAAGTATTTAATACTTATTCTTATACTACTACAGTATGCATTCTCTAATTCAAAAGAGGGTTAGGATTATTTACCTCGGTAAGCCCAATAATATCCTAGATAAAGTCGCGCCTGAGCAAGGTTTAGCTCCTAAGTTGTACGCTCCGGTAGCTCCAAGAAACCTTAGAAGTTCTTCACAACTTCTACTAAGGACTAAGGGATTTGGGCTAGGGTATTTTGGGCATTATAACAATACAAGAAGGCAACTTTTCTACCAAGGGAGGGGGGGTAGGTTTCGGCTAGGCTAGGGGGAGGGGTTGCCTCGGCGAGCTTCAGGAGGGGGTAGGAGGCTTTGGACGAAAAGCTTTAGAGAGAGGGGGAGGGATTTTTCAAGACTTGGAAATTGATTTGTGGATGAAGAACTCTTCATCTAAAGGGGGGTATTTATAGGTCAAGAAGTGGCCAACCAATGGCCAAGATTAAGCCAAGTGCTAGGCAAGTGTATGGCCAAGATTAGGGCAAGTGTCCTTATCCATCTACTACACAAAATATCCTACCTAATCCTTGACTTGTGCAAAGGCACAAAAAACGTGCAACTCCATGTCCATTTCGTCCAATGGACGATTTCAAGTCCACCAATTGGAGGGTGCCAAGTGTCGCCCTCCCGTTGGTCCAAAATGTTTCGTCTCTCGGAAAAAATCCGCAAAAATACTAAATGACATAGCCGGAATTTTCCCTACGAAAGTTGTGGAAACGTTTCGTCGGAAAACGATTCTTTTAGTGAGTTGTGCACAAATAAAAACGTCCAAGGCTTAAACTTTTAAGGCCAAACTTTCGTACGTACGCCCTTACGTACATACTCCGGAAATACGGGGTATAACATATAACAACACAAGTTCTTATCCAATTCCTTTTCAATCCAACTTCTTATCCAATTCCTTTTCAATCCAAATTGTTATTCCTACATGCAATATATCTAAAGGCAATATTGACAATTACAAGTTTTTTCTTCCTCACATGCAACACAACTTACTAGCAAAAAGAGAAGGAATTGTTACCTTAGAGTTTACCCAAATTAGTCCAACAAATTCCACTTGCCTTCCTTCCATAATCACCTCCACAACCTCCTACAAGCTTGTCAACATGTTTCCTTCTTGCCCTTTTTTTTCCGAAATTCCTCTAGGCTTTGGTTTCTTCTTGAAATTTTTAGAGAGAAGAAGGTTGCTTGAAGAATGAAGACTTGGTCAATAAATAGGACTTCCAAAAATTAGATGGGAAGGGACACTTGTCACCCTCTCATGGCCTCTTTTTTTTAAAAAACTCTTCTGATTTCCCAGTGCGAGAAACCCGCCTCGCGCCGCGTGACCTGAGCTGCGGCTGCAACTTCCGAGCTTCAGATTCCGCCGCTACGCTGCAACTTCAGAGCACTTTCCGTATATCCGGCGCGCGACCACATCCGCGCCGCGCTGGCCTGCGACCGAAAATACTTACGCTCATTGCGTCTTGAACTTGTAACTTCAATAACTTTCTACTCCGATGTCCTATCGACGAACGGTTTGTTGCGTTGGAAACTAGACTCAATAAACTTCATAATAGTCTTTTAAAACACCTCAAAACTCCTAAAGAACTAGGAGATATACCGCTCCAAAGTTGACTGAAAGTCTGCCTACAACATTTTTGCCAACCTAACTTTCCAAATTCAAATCTTATTTCCCTTCGTACGTTCTTAACTTATTCTCTTGAATTTACGGGGTGTAACAACCATCAAGAACAGATACCCCCTCCCCAGGATTGATGATTTGTTTGACCAGTTGCAGGGTGCGAGGTGTTTCTACAAGATAGACCTGCGGTCTGGTTATCATCAGGTGCGAGTTAGAGAGGCAGATATCCCAAAGACTGCATTCACGACCCGGTATGGGCACTATGAGTTCAGGGTGATGTCTTTCGGTTTGACCAACGCTCCAGCGGTATTTATGGATTTGATGAACCGGGTGTTCAAGCCATTTTTGGATACGTTTGTTATAGTATTCATTGATGACATCCTGGTTTATTCGCGCCTGCAGAAGGAGCGCAGATCACTGGGGCGGTACTTGGGTCCTCGAGCCAGCGATTGTCGCCAAGTTCTCCAAGTGTGAGTTTTGGTTGGCCTCAGTGGCATTCTTAGGGCACATTATTGGGGCTAACGGTGTTCAGGTTGATACGGCAAAGATTGAGGAGGTCAAGTATTGGCCGAGACCTACTACTCCGACGGAGGTGCGCAGTTTCTTAGTTTGGAAGGTTATTATAAATGCGTTTGTGGAGCGGTTGCTTGATATCAACATCTGACTAGGCTGACTCTGAAAGCAGCTAAGTTCCAGTGGACAGAAGCTTGTTAGAAGGGCTTTCAGTTACTGAAGGAAAAATTGACGACGGCTCCAGTTCTTACTCTTCCCGAGGGGTTAGAGGGCTACATGATTTATTGTGATTCCTCGGGTATCGGGCTAGGGTGCATATTGATGCAGCACGGAAAGGTTATAGCCTATGCTTCCCGACAGTTACGGAAGCTTGAGAGGAATTACCCTACCCACGACTTTGAGTTGGCCGCAGTTATTCATGCCTTGAAGATTTGGAGACATTATTTATATGGGGTTCATGTGGATATTTATATAGACCACAAGAGCCTCCAGTACATCTTCAGGCAGAGGGAGCTAAACTTGCGGCAGAGGCGGTGGTTAGAGTTGTTGAAGGATTATGATGTTGACATCCTATACCATCCGGGAAAGGCCAACGTGGTTGCAGACGCTTTGAGTCATAGATCGATAGGGAGTCTGTCAGAGGTACAGCCAGAGAGACAGGACATGGTCCGTCAGATCCATCATCTAGCGAGCCTTGGGGTTTGTTTGATCGATACCGATGATAGTGGGGTACGGGTTCGTGAGATTGCCGAACCTTCTGTCACGACCCGAAACTGGGCCCGTGACTGGTGCCTTACCCCGGGCACCCTAGTGACACAACATCAGAGTAATCAGCGGAACATAAAACATATACGGGAAACAAATGAAGTACAAAACAGTAATCTGTGAAAACTTGCCTTTCGGCATATATATAAACAACAACTCTTTCAATCATGAACAACTTAATCCTTTTTACAAACCCTGCCCACAACAGTACTACAGACCTCTAAGAATGATATGACAACAACGACGGGACAGGGCCCCGTCATACCCCTGAATGTAAGCACCCACAATAACAGGGGACTATACCAAGATAAGCCTCCGGAGAAACGGAGCTTCCCAAAAGCTGAACTGTGACCCTAAGAGCGAGGATCAACGATTGGTGTACCTTTTACCGCGCATGAACGCAGCCTCAAGGAGGTCGATAACAGTGCAGAGTATGTGAAATCAAAATATCAGAAATGAAATCATAGTAGTCTATATAAAGCAGAGACATGTATGATAACAAAACTACAGTTTCACAATAACAAGCGATATCAAGTCGTGACTCACGCCCTCAAGTCATCACTCAAATATAACAATGGGTCTCACGCCCACAACATCAATCATGCCCGTGGAATACCTTCCTCACTGCCGGCAGTTTATGATATAAAAGCACCAAGGAACACACATGAACACCAGGTCCCACCTGTGCCATAATAACACCGCATGGTAAGTCTGAAGGCATAGCCGACTACTAACACCTACGCACCAACAAGGTCATGAATCGTATCATAAGATCTGTCTGATCGCCACATGATCAAAGCCGCCACTTGCCCGCAGATCTAATGTGCGCGTCTAGCCACCGAACTTTCCGCAGCCCGCATAGGCCAATCTCATCGCCCGCATGAGGTATTCCCGCGTCGAGGGTAGCTACTCCTAAGATCGCCCCGACTTCGCACCGCATGGCCACATGGACCGCATGCCCATAAAGGACGCACACTAACACCGAACTCTCGTAGCTCGCGATAGGCCCCCGGGACTGCGTGAGGTATTCTCGAATCATAGGTCCATCGACCCGCTGAAGTCTACCCCGACGGAGGGCCAACCCGGAATCATCTCAAGAGATGAGTGATGTAAAATACTAACACAACGACTTATCGTTAAGCAACATAAGCACAACAAAGGAAACCCCTTTACACAACATCACAAGATACTAACACACGTAGCATCCTAGCATGTTTACTTATCAATCAACAAGAAAGTATTACTGTGCTATCACAAACCAACACAATCAAGTTATACACACAAGGTACTTTCTACTATATGCCAACAAGTTCGGTTTTATCCCCAAAGTACTTCATACATTAACTCTTTAAAAGATACGTTACTTTCACAATGTCACACAATACGTAGTATAAAAATAGAGTGACTATCCTTTTAAAGTAAATCAATTACTTCTCTTTGTAAAATCAAGTAGCAACATTCTTTCCAATGATCAAGTTTGCCTAATTTCCAATGTTCAAGTTTGCCTAATTTCCAATGTTCAAGTTTCTCATTTTAGAAAGGTTTCGTAGTTCATAGTATTAATCACTTAAGACTATCATTCTCTTTTAAACCATCCGAGAAACATAAGCCTTATATGTGAGTAGGATATTCTTGTTTATAAAAATCTTATTACAAAGATCATGATCTAGGAAATATCATTTTGTCTCATCTTAGCTTCTATGCAGATGGAGGTTTCTCTGGTTTTATTAATACTTAATTAGTCAAAACATTTCCTTTATTAACGCCGCAGTTGGTTTGTCGATACACATTCCGATTTCAAATCAAGAAACATTCTTAAGCCGTTATACCTAACTTCCCATAAAGCTAGTATAACTCTTAAGTTTTCAAAACCAAGTATTACTTCTTCTTTCAAAATGATTCAAAAATCTTTTGAAATACTTCAAGTTCTTTATTAACACATAACAAGCCGCTTATAGTTCAAACCGATTACCTTAAAAAAACCACATGTATTTTCTTACCAACATAAAGTCGTTATAACCAACTTCCCATATAGCCGTTATAACACTTTATGTTTTACACCAATCAAATACATTTAGCACATGTACGTCTACTGCACTACATAGTTCACACATATCATGCTAGAAGAGATAGGAAGAGGTTCACATACCGCGACGAGTATCGACTAATAGCAAACGCTCCAAGTACTTCAAACCGTCGGCTACTCCTTAGCCGAGATCGCGCCATACGTAGTACTTCAACCTATAAGGCCACAAGGCGCTTATTAACATTTAGATCCCTTCGAGAACATTCTACGTAAAATTGGCAAAGACCTCCCCGCAACAACGTAAATCTCCTCCTCTATCGGGCCGCCATCAAGCCAACTGGGGTTCATACATCTAACCGGACGTGCACAATTCTACCTCACGTAAAAGCTACACAAGTTCATCAGAATACGCCCTATGTAAAACAACAATCGACTTTCTTCGAAAAGGTTTCTTATTATTCAGCTTAAGTCAAAAGACATTGCCGACAACAACGTTCGATTCTACATATAGTATACTTCAACTATAGTCTAACAATCATGTAATTTCCAATTACAATAGAGGGACAAGATATTTACCTCGATAAGCCCATAATTATCCAAGTATAAAGTCGATCCTGGGCAATCGTTTAGCTCCAACTCCGAGCGCTCCAACCCGCTCTAAACCACCCTTAGAAGTTCTAACCAACTTCTACACAATACTCCAACGGACTATAGAGATTTTCCTAGGGTTTCGGTTTTGTGACTGACGGGAAGTATAATAGTATTTCTGGGCTTTTCATATAGGTATAACCTTAGAATACTACAAGGTATACGGCTAAGGTAATTTGGGCATTATAACAATACTTTTGAGAGTATTTTTACACCACAAAGGGGGGTATTATACGAAAGAAACTAGGCTAGGGGGGGGGTACCCCACGGCCACACTACTAGGAGGGGGGGAGAGGGCTCTCGCCATGGGGCCTTTCAAAGGGGAGAGGGGCTCTTGGACGAGAGTCAACAAGAGGGGAGAGGGAGGGATTTTAACACTTAGAAGATTTGTGGAAAGGATGAAGAATTCATCAAAGGGAGAGGGGTATTTATAGCATAAGCCAAGGCCAACCAATGGCCAAGATCTTGCCAAGTGCATAGCAAGTGTAGGGCCAAGATCTTGCCAAGTGCATAGCAAGTGTAGGGCCAAGATCTTGCCAAGTGCACCTTATCCATCTAACACAAAAAATATCCTACCAACCCTTGACCAAACAAGGCCAACTTTCGCCACCTTTACCGCCCCACTCCACCAATGAGAGGGTGCCAGTGGCGCCTCTTGTTGGTCCAAAATGTTCCGCTCTCGGAAAAATCCGCAAAAATTAAAAAGACATAGCCGAATTTTCCCTAAGAAAGTCGGAAAACGTTTCATTTAAAAACGACTTAATCGTGTTGTGAACAAAGTGAAAATCGTCCAAGCCTTACTCTTAAGTTCAAATTTTCTACGACGCCCCACGCATACTGCGAAATACGGTATAACATTCTCCTCCTTAGAAACATTCGTCGAATGTTCTTTCTAAGTCTCAAAACAAACGCGCCAAGATAGTCTTCACTACTATGCTTACGAGAACAATCCTTGCCACACATGGCCACGAAACAACTCGCAAAAAGCTTACATCCAAGTCCACGAGGAAACACCTCTAACATCACCATAACACCTCTCACCGGTCTAAAATATACTTCCTTCGACCTTCTCTTTACAAAAGAAATGATACCACTTTTGTCACTTTGCGCGAGGTTCTAATGTCACTCGGCGACTAACAAATGGTGCCGGCCGCATGCGATCCCCGAGGTCGTCAGACACTCAAACTCTTACCACATTTAAATCATCGCTTTCCAAAACTCGGTTACTATCTCTAACGTGGTCATCATTAATCGAACACTGGATGGATCTCCGATACTTTCCCGAACATAACAATACGAAGACCGGACGCATCGCCTCCTAAGTCGGACGGCAAAAGCTAACATATAGGCAACCCGCCTATTCTTCACATGAACTTAAAAGGCCCAAAGTAACTCGGGCTAAGTTCCTCTGTTTTCCAAAACTCGTCACACCCAAACCGGGTGGTACTTTAAGAAGACCGACCACAACGAACTCAAAGCGTCGTCGCCGATTATCCGCACGATTTCTCGAGCCGCGGAACCTCTTCTAGACAAGCTTCACTATCCACGGTCCGGAACAAGCTCGAACCAATCGCTCAACCTTGCCAACATCGAACCACTCGACCGGCAACTTACACATCCGCCTCTACAAGGCTTCAAAAGGTGACATCCGAACACTGAAATGGTAGCTTAAACACTCCCTCCACAGGAGACAACAATCTCCACAACTACCCCTGAAATCCAACCACTGGCCCGAGGGCAAATGCGATTCTGAGACTCACCTGAGTTCCTAACCTTGCCTGGCAAAACCTCCAGAAAAAGAAGCAGCCGTAACCTGGGCTCCACTGTCTGTCTTAAGGTGTAGGTAGGCACCTCGTGCAGCCCTACAACCTTTCTGATGCAACATCTCGCATAACCCTCACGAGAAAGCGGTCCGAGCGAAGAACACGATGGGCTGCCCCCATCGACCCGACCACCGGTCGAACGTATCCACGAACTCGTACGCTGGTTAACTAAACTTGGGCCCAACAACCTCGTGATCCCACCACCCGGCGGGACCACCACAAACTGACCCCACCAACAAACAGGTCGCGGGTTGACCCGTAACGCGGCCTCAACCCGACCCGGCAACGCGCACAATACTAGCTCCCCGATCCGGAACAATCTCACTTAATCACGTTTCGAAAACCAAGCGGTCTTCTTAGCTCAACTACCCCCTTTCATTCCACACTACTAGGGACCTATCCCAAACATAACTCACGTGCACTATGCACTTTCGATAAGGGTCAAACATAACCCTACACCTATGCTCGAGATGGCCTTACCTCTAAGGTCTCTACGTATAAAACTCTAAGGCTCACACCTTCTCTATCCCCCAAAATCTTACTCGGTTAAGCCATCATGATTTCTAATCACAACTAACACACTGCTATCAGAACATAGCACTTAAGGTATACTCACCTTATCACATATACAGATCTCTGGAGGGTTAAGGATATATCTATATCTACTGCTTCACTCCCCTTAGTCGTTCTAATCAAACCGCCTGCAGGCGCCTAAGGAAGATGACGAACTACCCACCGATCACAAGGCTAAGTCCTCCTACAAGGACACTCTCTCGACACATGGCCCTGACGGCCGCAGGTACAACAAGTACCAACTAAAAGACGACATTCCCGATGGCGTCATTACATCGTGGAACACCGAGGAAAATCAATCCGGCCGGGCCGGAACCTACGCGTGAGCCGAACCTAAGCTCGAGCTCGACCAACTCCTGCATACCGAACGCCCCGAACCCCGTGGACCTCTCTGACCGTGGATGTGCAAATCTAATCCATCGCGAGGCGACTCGCCTCGAAAGTTACCAAAGGACCTTGCCGCTCGCCCTCTTCTACCGCCCTTCGTTAACCCATCGATCTCTACATCGCCTCGCTGCCGCGCATAAGCCCGCATACGTGCCATGCTCAAGCTTAATCGAAGAATTACTCTTGCACAACCTCTCTTAGATAGTCATCAAGACTCGCGTACATCGGTATACTCTATACTCATCGTTCTCGGTCGCGAATGAAGGTCCAAACATCGTGCCGCAGCAGAACCGCCGCCGTGCTAAAACTCCGGGCTAGTGACGTCGCAGAACTCCCGAATGAAGCACTATCCTAGGTAATGATTGGGCTGTGCCCTCGCCACCCTCCGAACTCTACTCGCAGCCTCCTCGGCCGCTTGCCTCCCGGGTAGGTTGCCTACGCGAGGCATAACGATAAGGGAAATAATTTCGTCAGAGGGTCCAACTTACAACACAGCTCTAAGGCACGATCTCAGAGTGAGAAGAATAGAAACCAATCCTAAATGCCCTATAGCCTCCTGATTATTGGTGTGGTGAACAACACACCGATAATCAAGACTTCATCGATACGGTTCAGAGACACTTTCCGAGGATTAATCGCTCGATACCACTTTTGTCACGACCAAATTGGGCGTGGATCGTGCCTTACCCCGGGCACCCTAGTGACACAACATCAGAGTAATCAGCGGAACATAAAACATATACGTGAAACAAATGAAGTACAAAACAGTAATCTGTGAAAACTTGCCTTTCGGCATATATATAAACAACAACTCTTTCAATCATGAACAGCTTAATCCTTTTTACAAACCCTGCCCACAACAGTACTACAGACCTCTAAGAATGATATGACAACAACGACGGGACAGGGCCCCGTCATACCACTGAATGTAAGCACCCATAATAACAGGGGACTATACCAAGATAAGCCTCCGGAGAAACGGAGCTTCCCAAAAGCTGAACTGTGACCCTAAGAGCGAGGATCAACGACTGGTGTACCTTTACATGCGGCATGAACGCACTTCCAAGGAGGTCGATAACAGTACCGAGTATGTGAAATGAAAATATCAAATGAAATCATAGTAGTCTATATAAAGCAGAGACATGTATGATAACAAAACTACGCCACAATAACAAGCGAATATATCAAGTCGTGACTCACGCCTCAAGTCATCACTCAAATATAACAATGGGTCTCACGCCCACAACATCAATCATGCGTGGAATACCTTCCTCATCGCGGCAGCTTTATGATATAAAAGCACCAAGGAACACACATGAACACCAGTCCCACTGTGCTATAATAACACCGCATGTAGGCACGAAGGCATAGCCGATTACTAACACCTACAGCACCAACAAGGTCATGAATCAGATCATAAGATCTCGCTGCACCGCCACATGATCAAAGCCGCCACTTGCCCGCATCTAATGTGCGCGCGTCTAGCCCCGAACTTTCCGCGACCGCGATAGGCCAATCTCATCGCCCGCATGAGGTATTCCTCGCATCGAGGGTAGCTACTCCGCAGATCGTCCCGACTTCGCATCCGCGTGGCCACATGGACCGCATGCCCATAAAGGACGACACTAACACGAACTCTCGTAGCTCCGCGATAGCCCTCGGGACTGTATGAGGTATTCTCGAATCATAGGTCCATCGACCACCGAAGTCTACCCCGTGACGGAGGGCTTAACCCGGAATCATCTCAAGAGATGAGTGATGTAAAATACTAACACAACAGCTTATCGTTAAGCAACATAAGCACAACAAAGGAAACCCCTTTACACAACATCACAAGATACTAACACACGTAGCATCCTAGCATGTTTACTTATCAATCAACAAGAAAGTATTACCAGGCTATCACAAACCAACACAATCAAGTTATACACACAAGGTACTTTCTACTATATGCCAACAAGTTCGGGTTTTATCCCCAAAGTACTTCATACATTAACTCTTAAAAGATCGTTACTTTCACAATGTCACACAATACCCGTAGTATAAAAATAGAGTGACTATCCTTTTAAAGTAAATCAATTACTTCTCTTTGTAAAATCAAGTAGCAACATTCTTTTCCAATGATCAAGTTTGCCTAATTTCCAATGTTCAAGTTTGCCTAATTTCCAATGTTCAAGTTTCTCATTTTAGAAAGGTTTCGTAGTTCATAGTATTAATCACTTAAGACTATCATTCTCTTTTAAACCATCTGAGAAACATAAGCCTTATATGTGAGTAGGATATTCTTGTTTATAAAAATCTTATTACAGCAGTCATGATCTAGAAAATATCATTTTGTCTCATCTTAGCTTCTATACAGATGGAGGTTTCTACTGGTTTTATTAATACTTAATTAGTCAAAACATTTCCTTTTATTAACGCTGCAGTGGTTTGTCGATACACATTCTGATTCAAATCAAGAAACATTCTTAAGCCGTTATACCTAACTTCCCATAAAGCTAGTATAACTCTTAAGTTTTCAAAAACCAAGTATTACTTCTTCTTTCAAAATGATTCAAAAATCTTTTGAAATACTTCAAGTTCTTTATTAACACATAACAAGCCAGTTATAGTTCAAACCAGTTACCTTAAAAAAAACCACATGTATTTTCTTACCAACATAAAACTGTTATAACCAACTTCCCATAAATCCGTTATAACACTTTATGTTTTACACCAATCAAATACATTTAGCACATGTACGTCTACCGTACTACATAGTTCACACATATCATGCTAGAAGATATAGGAAGAGGTTCACATACCTCGCGACGAGTATCGACTAATAGCAAAACGCTCCAAGTACTTCAAACCGTCGACTACTCCTTAGCCAGTAGATCGCGCCATACGTAGTACTTCAACCTATAAGGCCACAAGGCGCTTATTAACATTTAGATCCCTTCGTAGAACATTCTACGTAAAAATTGAAGACTTCCCCGCAACAGCGTAAATCTCCTCCTCTCTATCGGGTCGCCATCAAGCCAACCAGGGGTTCATACATCTAACCTGGACGTGCACAATTCTACCTCACGTAAAAGCTACACAAGTTCATGTAATACACCCTATGTAAAAACAACAAGATTCTTCTTTCGAAAATGTTTCTTATTATTCAGGCTTAAGTCAAAAGACATTGCCGACAACAACGTTCAGTTCTACATATAGTATACTTCAACTATAGTCTAACAATCATGTAATTTCCAATTACAATAGAGGGACAAGATATTTACCTCGATAAGCCCATAATTATCCAAGTATAAAGTCGATCCTGGGCAATCGTTTAGCTCCAACTCCGAGCGCTCCAACCCGCTCTAAACCACCCTTAGAAGTTCTAACCAACTTCTACGCAATACTCCAACGGACTATGGAGATTTTCCTAGGGTTTCGGTTTTGTGACTGACGGGAAGTATAATAGTATTTCTGGGCTTTTCATATAGGTATAACCTTAGAATACTACAAGGTATACGGCTAAGGTAATTTGGGCATTATAACAATACTTTTGAGAGTATTTTTACACCATAAAGGGGGGTATTATACGAAAGCAACTAGGCTAGGGGGGGGTACCCCACGGCCACACTACTAGGAGGGGGGGAGAGGGCTCTCGGCCAAGGGGGCCTTTCAAAGGGGGAGAGGGGCTCTTGGACGAGAGTCAACAAGAGGGGAGAGGGAGGGATTTTAACACTTAGAAGATTTGTGGAAAGGATGAAGAATTCATCAAAGGGAGAGGGGTATTTATAGCATAAGCCAAGGCCAACCAATGGCCAAGATCTTGCCAAGTGCATAGCAAGTGTAGGGCCAAGATCTTGCCAAGTGCACCTTATCCATCTAACACAAAAATATCCTACCAACCCTTGACCAAACAAGGCCAACTTTCGGCCACCTTTACCGCCCCCACTCCACCAATGAGAGGGTGCCAAGTGGCGCCCTCTTGTTGGTCCAAAATGTTCCGTCTCTCGGAAAAATCCGCAAAAATTAAAAAAGACATAGCCGGAATTTTCCCTACGAAAGCTGTGAAAACGTTTCGTCGAAAAACGACTCTAATCGGGTGTTGTGAACAAAGTGAAAATCGTCCAAGCCTTACTCTTAAGTTCAAATTTTCTACGTACGTCCTTACGTACATACTCTGGAAATACGGGGTATAACACCTTCCATCATTTTTGAGGTGAAGAGGCGACAGTATGAGGACCCAGTTTTGATACGGTATCGAGATACGGCTATTCGAGAGGAGAAAAGTCTATTTGAGGTAGCGCCTGATGGGGTGCTAATATTTGAGGGCAGGATGTGTGTTCCCGATGTAGCAGGACTTCGTCAGCAGATTTTGGGAGAGACACACAGTGCTCGTTACTCTATTCATCCGGGGTCGACTAAGATGTACCATGACCTCAGAGGTATGTATTGGTGGGATGTTCTGAAGAGGGACGTGGCAGGTTTTGTTGCTCAGTGTCCTAATTGTCAGCAGGTCAAGGTTGAGCACCAGAAGTCCGGTGGGCTATTGCAGGCTATTGATATTCCGACATGGAAGTGGGAGGTGATCAACATGGACTTTATTACAGGGTTACCTCGCACTCAGAGGAAGCATGATTCCATCTGGATTATTGTAGACAGGCTGACGAAATCAGCCCACTTTCTTCCAGTCAGGACGACTTATTCGGCCAAGGATTACGCTAGAATTTACATCCGAGAGATCGTGAGACTGCATGGGGTCCCTATATCTATTATATCGGACAGAGGAGCTCAGTTTATGGCTAATTTCTGGATATCTTTTCTGAAGGGATTAGGGACGCAAGTGAGCCTCAATACTGCATTTCATCCTCAGACCGACGGACAGGCAGAGCATACTATCTAGACACTTGAGGATATGTTGTGGGCCTGTGTTATAGATTTCAGGGGTAGCTGTGAGGATCATCTGCCTCTTTTTGAGTTTGCGTATAATAACAGCTACCATTCCAGTATCCAGATGGCGCCTTATGAGGCCTTATATGAGAGGAAGTGCAGATCGCTGATAGGTTGGTTCGATGTGGGTCAAGTTCAGTTAGTCAGGCCGGACTTGATTCAGCAGGCGGTGGATAAAGTAAAGCTTATCCAGGAGCGGTTATTGTCAGCTCAGAGTCGACAGAAGTCGTATGCAGATAATCAGCGTCGACACTTGGAGTTTGAGATGGACGATTGGGTCTTCCTGAAGGTATCACCCATGAAGGGTGTGATGAGGTTTGGGAAGAAGGGGAAACTTGGCCCAAGGTACATTGGGCCTTATCAGATTGTCTGTAGGGTAGGCAAGGTCGCCTATGAGTTGGATCTGTCATCCGATATGGAGGCAGTACATCCAGTTTTTCATGTGTCTATGTTGCGGAGGTGTATCGAAGATCCATCTAGAGTGCACCCGATTTGTGATGTCCAAGTGACAGAGGGGTTATCGTATGAGGAGAGTTCCATAGCGATACTCGATCGTCAAGTTAGGCGACTGCGGACAAAGGATGTGGCTTCCGTCAAGGTCTTATGGCGGAACGAGAACAGAGAGGAAATGACATGGGAAGCAGAGAAGGACATGATGAAGAAGTATCATCACTTATTCCCTACACCTCCAGGTAACTCACTTTCCTACTTGTTGATTTTAATTGACATATATACTTAAGTGTTGTTATGACTATGTATGACATTCTTGTTTATGTGGGATATAGTAAGAGGGACTATGCCGATATCTGATGTGATTTAACGTAGAAGGAACATTCGAGATGAATGTTTCTAAGGGGGAGAGAATGTTACACCCCGTAGTCCGGGTCATGCATATGAGAACGTATGAAAGGAATTAAGATTTAAATTTTTGGAAAGATAAGTTGACAGAATGTTTTGGGCAGGTTTTTAGTTAACTTTGGGGCGTTTTATGTCCAGTTATATTAGGAGTTCTTAGGTGTTTCAAAAGCCTAGTATGAAGTTCGTTGAGTCTAGTTTCCAACGCAATAAACCGCTCGTCGATAGGACATCGGAGTAGAGAGTTATGGACGTCACAAGTTCAGCTGGCAGCAGTACATGAAAATGTTTTCAGTCAGGGACCACAGCGCCACAGCGTAGGCTGCAGGGCCGTGGCACCGTAAGTCCTGAAACTTTCTGAAGTTACAGCGCCGCGGCGCCGACTGCAGGGCCGCGGCGCCAAGGCGGGATTTTTTGCGGAAAAAATGTAAAAATCAGAAGATATTTTTGTAGGGGCCCTAGGGGAAGGCGGCAAGTGTCCCCCCAATTGGTGGATCAAGATAAGGCCTATATCTTGGCCAAGTCTTGAATGACTTGGCCATTCTACACTTATAGGTCATCCAAAACTGCTCTTCTCTCTCAAAAGTTGATAAAACTTTAAGCCAAAGATGAAATTATCGAAAAGGTGGCAAGAAGGAAATATGTTGGCAACCTTGTAGGAGGTTCGAAGAGGTGATTTTAACGTGAAGAGGAATTGTGGAAAAGGGCAAGTGGGCGTGTTGTTGGACTGTTTTGGGCGAATTCCAAGGTAACAATTCATTCTCCTTTTGAAGTAAATTATGTTGCATGTTAAGGAAGGAAGGAATTGTAGTTGTTGATATTGTTATTAGGTATATAACATGTGGAAATAACGATTTGGATTTGAAAGGATTAGATTGTTTAATATGAATTGTGGGGCAGAATTTTACACATCCGGTTAGGCGTGTAATCCCCTTGTATTACTGAATTGTTGGGCCTTGAATGTGGCATTTGGTTATTGATTTCGGGCCTTGAAAATGTGGAAAAGTACGTAGAAACGAATGAAGTGCTGTCCAATTTTTCGTAGGATAAGTAATTGTACACTTAGAGTATTCTACGAAGAAAACTAGAAATTGATAGACGTTTTATGATTATTATAGGTTGATACTCTACGCACGTCATATTCGACTTGGCAAGTGGATTTAGTCGAGGAGGTATGTGATTCTTCCTATCCTCTCGAGCATGATTGTTGTGAAATATATAGTACGGTAGACGTACGTGTGTTAAATTAATTTGGTTTCACTTTGATGCACTTGACTTGAGTTCTAAATGATAAAAACCTTGAAATATTTCAAAAAGAGTTATGAATCATTATTCGGAAGGAAATTGATATTTGGTTTTAAAAAGAATAGGTTCTCTTGGTTTTCCAAATGAATGTGGTTGTTTTGAATTATTAAAAAGGATAAGTGTTATGATAGCTTTATGGGAAGTTAGTTATAACGACTTAAGGAAGATAAAAAGAATGGTTTACTTACTTATTTATAAAAGCCTTGTTATGATTTCTGAAGGTGTGGTAAGTTGGTTGATAAGTAAACATGCTAGGATACTACGGGCGTCAGTATCTTGAGACTTTTGTGTGAAGGGGGTTTTCTTGTTGTGCTTATGTTGTTTACGATGAGCCGATTGTGCTTGTATTATATCACTTACCCCCCTGACATGTTACGTTGTTCATATGCCGCGGGTTAGCTACCCCCGATGCGAGGAATACCTCATGCGGGTCCATGTGACCTATGCGGGCTACGGTAGTCCAGGAATCACTCCGGGTGTGTTACCCCGATGCGAGGAATACCTCATGCGGGTCCATGTGGCCTATGCGGATTGCGGGAGTCCAGGAAACGCCGCGAGTTAGCTACCCCCGATGCGAGGAATACCTCATGCGGGTCCACGTGACCTATGCGGACTATGGAAGTCCAGGATTAGGACTCGCACAATGATACTAATGGCAAATGGCCCTACTCCGATCATTGGCGGTCTAGAAAGAACAGGTTGGGTTACACCTATTTGCTCGTGTATATACTATGGCACTATGTACTGTCAATTGGTTTGTTTCATACATGTCTGTGGATTGGTTTTAGAATGTTATGATTTCATTTCGCATTTCGCCACATACTTGGTACTGTTATGCGACCTCCGGGGCCAGTGCGTTCATGCCGCAGTAGAGGTACTTCGGTTGTTGATCCTCGCCATAGGATCACCGTTCTGCTTTTGGGAAGCTCCGTTTCTCCGGAGGCTTATCTTTTGGTATGATTCCCTGTCATTATAGGTTCATGTACATTCAGGGGTATGGCGGGGCCCTGTCCCGTCATAGTTGTTATAAACTCTTAGAGGTCTGTAGTCCTGTTGTAAATTGGGTTTGTAAAGGATGTAACTGTCAGGCTTTGATTTATATATATACATGTTGAAAGGCAACCTTAGCGGTTAGCCTATTTCTTATCTTACATTTTTCCATGTTTTTAAGTTTATTTCCGCTGGTTTCTCTGATATGTATCTACTAAGGTGCCCGGGTAAGGCACCAGTCGCGGGCCCGGGGTCGGGTCGTGACAGGAACAATGGTGAAACCGAGAGCACCCTAGCTTGCACAAAGTTTCTCAATTTTTTTCTAAGTGTTGAAGACTTGGTCTTACACTAGTGTAGTATATATAACACAATGGAGGGCTTAGATTATATCATATGTGTGGCTAGGATGAAGAGTAATTAATATTTATCCAAGTGGCAAGTTGACTTGGTCAATTTTCCCAAGCTTGAAGAATTGTTCATCTACGTAGGTAAATGACCATTTCACCTTTGCCCAATTTCGTCCAAGACCATGTGGGGGTGCCACGTGTCGCCCTCCCATTCGTTCATAAAATTTCGTAACCCTCGTGGGCCCCACAAAACGTAATATTTCTCGGGTGAGCCCTACGTGACCAAATCCGTAAAAATACATTTCTACAATGATAATAAATTTCATACTCCTTAAATAATGTATTTTGAGAATCCAATTCTCATCAATGAACATTTTTCCCTTCCGAAGTTCGGAAGGTTTTCCTTCGGAAAAACAATTCTTTCTTTCGTACCAATTTTGAAGTCTTGCGCTCTCGCGTCTATTCTCTTATTCATTTCCTGGAACTACGGGGTGTAACAAAAAAAGGCACAGTGTATTGATATTTGAGTATTGTACTTTTTACATGCCGACAATGATGTTGGAATTCCACGGGCATGCTTATCTGATGATGGTGGTATATTATACTTGTTGCATGCTGACAATGATGTTGTATTCTACGAGCATGCTTCTGTGATATTATATGCTGAGGGCAGGTGTCCTTGATTTTGAAATGGCTTTCATATGTGAAAGTGGTACGGTGTTATAGTAGTACAGTGATACAAGGTACAGTTGGCTCTGATTGTTATATGACTGTAGGATCTGGTATTTGATTTTCATACTTGCCCCTGTCATTCTTTTGTACAGTTATGATCTTATTTAGTGTACTGTATTTCCGTTCCATACTTGGTACCTGTTGTACTGACCTTCTTCGGGGGGCTGCGTTCATATCTGCAGGTCTAGGTACACAATTGTGGATCCGCGAGCTTAGGATCCTGATTCAGCATTTTGAGATGGCTGCAATGTTCCGGAGCTTGTCATTATGGCTAGGTATATTCAGGGGTACGGCGTGGCCTTGTCCCGTCATAGTAATTGTCCAAACTCTTAGAGGTCTGTATTCATATGTGGGCTGGACTGGCTAGAGTTGTATTTACATTGTTGAAAAGTGTAGACCCTTTCGGGTGATTTATATTATGGCAACTTTATCGGCTTTGCCTTTGTTTTAAGAAAAACAAAGAGTGTTATTTATTGTTACACCCCGGAATTCCAGGATATATTTATAAGAACGTACGTAAGAACTCAAAAATGTTAAGATTGGAGACTAGTAAAAATCTGTCGGAATTATGGAAATATCGGAAAACGAAATATTGCGACGAACGAGAGGGCGACACGTGTCACCCCCTTAGTGGTCATGGACGAATTGTGCATGGGTAGAATGGTCATTTGACCATAATTAAGATGAAAGTCTTGCTAGGCTAGGAGCTTGAGAACATTGACCAAGTCAATGAGCCCACATAGCTTGATATTTAAATAAAACTCATCCAAACCTCACAGTGTTCTAATCTTAACCCTCTATTTGGTTATATAGTCATCCCTTGTGCAAGACAAGTCTTGAACACTTAGAGAAAAATTAGAAAATTGAAGAACAAGAGAGGAGAGCTCTCGGCTTTGTGAAGCATTGAATAAGAAATTTTTTTGTTTGTGATTCAATAATCTCCACACTTTAAACCAAGGTTCCTAAGGGTATTGTAAGGGTATCTCAATAGAAAGATCCCGGAAAAATGGCGTTTTTGTATTAGTCGCAAGGCGGAAACTTAAGGAGTTCTTCAACTTTGAAGTTGGAACTTGAAGATGAGTTCTTCATAAGTTTCTAAGGGTTGCTTGGAGTGGTTTGGAACGTCAAAAAGAGGAGCTGAAGTTGTTAAGGATCGACTTGTAATCTTGCATCATATTTGGGCTAAATGAGGTATAATCTTCGTCTTACTTTTGTAATTGAAGATTCCATGTTATGATAAGTTAGAAATGATCATGTGATATGTGTTATGAAGTTTGATAAGTGTTATGGAAATTTAGAAGCTAAAACTGTTATACCCCGTATTTCCCGAGTATGTACGTAAGGACGTACGTAGAAAATTTGAACTTGTGTAAAAGTGGCTTGGCCGAAATTTATTTGTGCACAACACCCGGTTAGAGTCGTTTTTCGACGAAACGTTTTCACAGCTTTCGTAGGGAAAATTTCGGCTATGTCATTTTTAATTTTTGCGGATTTTTCCGAGAGTCGAAACCTTTTTGGCCAACGAGAGGGCGACACTTGTCACCCTCTCATTGGCACACGTTGGGCGGTAAAAGGGGTGGACGAATTGGCCTTGGTTGGTCAAGGGGTTGGTAGGATATTTTTGTGGTAGATGGATAAGGTGCACTTGGCAAGATCTTGGCCCTACACTTGCCTTGCACTTGGCAAGATCTTGGCCATTGGTTGGCCTTTGCTAGACCTATAAATACCCCCCTCTTTGATGACTTCTTCATCCATTCCTAAAATATTTCTAAGTGTTAAATCCTCCTCCCTCCCCTTAGTGTAGAGTTCGGCCAAGAGCCTCCCTCCCCTTGGCCGAAAGCCCTCCCCTCCTTGGTGCTAGCGTGGGTACCCCTAGCCTAGTTGTTTTCAGATAATACCCCACTCTTGGTAGAAATACTCTCAAAAGTATTGTTATAATGCCCAAATTACCTTAGTCGTATACCTTGTAGTATTCTAAGGTTATACTTATCGAAAAGCCCGTAAATACTATTATACTTCCTTCCACAAAACCGAAACCCTAAGGAAAATCTCCATGGTTAGTTGGAGTAATAAGTAGAAGTTGGTTAGAACTTCTAAGGGTTGTTGGAGCGGGTTGAGCGCACGGAGTAGGAGCTAAACCTTGCTCAGATCGACATTTAAACTCGATAATTATGGGCTTATCGAGGTAAATATCTTGTCCTCTATTGTAATTGGAAATTACATGTTGTTTGATTATATAGTTGAAGTATACTATATATAGAATCAACGTAGTTATCGGCAATGTCTTTTGACTTAAGCTGAATAATAAGAAACCTTTCGAAAGAAGAGTCTTGAAACAGATTTACATAATCAGACATTCTGAGACTTGTGTAGCCTTTCGTGAGGTAGAATTGTGCACGTCCGGTTAGACGTATAACCCCTGGTTGGCTTGGTAGCGGCCCAGATAGAGGAGGAGATTTACGCTGTTGTGGGGGAGGTGCGCGAATTTTACTCAGAATGTTCTACGAAGGGATCTAAATATTAATAAGCGCTGTGGCCTTATAGGTTGAGTACTACGCGTGGCGCGATCTACTTGGCTTAAGGAGTAGCAGCGGTTGGAAGTACTTGGAGCGCTTTTGCTATTAGTCGATACTCGTCGCGAGGTATGTGGACCTCTTCCTATCTCTTCTAGCATGATATGTGTGAACTATGTAGTACGCAGACGCATACGTGCTAAATGTATTTGATTGGTTTAAAACATAAAGTGTTATAACGGCTTTATGGGAAGTTGGTTATAACGACTTTATGTTGGTAAGAAAATACTTGTGGTTTTTAAAAGGTAAATCGATTTGAACTATAAGCGCTTGTTATGTGTTAATAAAGAACTTGAAGTATTTCAAAAGGTTTTGATTCATTTTGAAAGAAGAGGTAATACTTGATTTGTTTTGAAAACTTAAGAGTTATACTAGCTTTATGGAAAGTTAGGTATAACGTCTTAAGAATGTTTCTTGATTTTGGAAATCAGAATGTGTATCGACAAACCATCTGCGTTAATAAAGGAAATGTTTTTAATAATTAAGTATTATTAAAACCGAGAAACTTCCATCTGCATAGAAGCTAAGATGAGACAAAATGATATTTCCTAGATCATGGTCTTTGTAATAAGATTGTTATAAACAAGAATATCCTACTCACATATAAGGCTTATGTTTCTCGATAGCTTAAAAGAGAATTATATTCTTAATGAATAAGACTATGAACTACTAAACCTTTCTAAAATAAGAAACTTGAACATTGGAAATTAGGCAAACTTGAACATTGGAAAAGAAGGTTGCTACTTGATTTTACAAAGAGAAGTAATTGATTTACTTTAAAAAGATAATCACTCTATTGTTATATACTACGTATTGTGTGACTTTTGTGAAAGTAACATATCTTTAAAGAATTATTGTATGAAGTACTTTGGGGATAAAACCCCGATCTTGTTAATCATATAGTAAAGTGCCTTGTGTGTATAACTTGATTGTGTTGGGTTGTGATAGCCTTGTAATACTTTCTTGTTGATTTGTTAAGTACATATGCTAGATGCTACGTGTGTTAGTATCTTGTGATGGTTGTAGGGGTTTCCCCTAGATTGCGCCTAAATAGTTTCGCTATCAGCCGTTATGTTGGTATTGTACCACTCACCTTGACTGTTCCGGAGGTTTAGCTGCCTCCACGCGGGTAGACTCAGCGGTCGATGGACCTATGATTCGAGAATACCTACGCGGGTCCCGAGGGCCTATGCGAGCTACGAGAGTTCCAGTTAGTTTGCGTCCTTTATGGGCACGCGTCCATGCGCCACGCGGATCGCGGTCCGTGCGGACGCCGGAGTAGCTACCGATGCGGGTTATACCTCACGCGGGCCATGAGATTGGCCTGCGCGAGTGCGGGAAGTTCGGGGCTAGACGCGCGACATTAGATATCGCGCGCGAGTGGCGGCTTTGATCATGTGACGGCCCGCATGCATCTCATGATCTGATTTATGACCTTGTTGGTACGGTGGGTTTTAGTAGTCGGCTATGCCTTCATACTTACCCCGACGGTTTTATTATAACACGTGGGACACGGTGTTCGTGTGTGTTCCTTGGTGCTTTCATATCATAGACCGGCGGTGAGGAATGTATTCCACGCACGATTGATGTTGGGCATGAGACCCATTGTTAAAATTGAGTGATGACTTGAGGGCGTGAGTCCCTGACTTGACATGACTGCTTATTTATTGTAAACTGTAGTTTGGTTATCATACATGTCTCCTGCTTTGTATAGACTACTATGATTTCATTCTGATTTTTGATTCACATACTCGGTACCTATTATCGACTCCTCGGGCCGCTCATGCCGCAGTAAAGGTACACCGCCGTTGATCCTCGCTCTTGGTCAAGTCAGCGTTAGGAAGCTCTGTTCCTCGAGGCTTATCTTGGTATAGTCCTCGTTGTTGTAGGTGCTACATTCGTGGGTATGATGGGCCCCGTCCGTCGTTGTTGTCATATCATTCGTAGAAGTGCAGAGTAATGCATTGGGCGGGGTTTGTAAAAAGGATTAAACTGCTCGTTGAAAGAGTTGTTGTTTATATATATGCCGAAAGGCAAGTTTTCACAAAGTTATTGTTTATACTTCCGTTATTTTATGTTATTGATTTATGTTCGCTGATTTTCTACGATGTATGACTCTTGGGTGCCGGGGTAGGCACGATCCACGCCCGGTTCGGGTCGTGACAAAAGTGGTATCGAGCGATTAATCCTCGGAAAGTGTCTCTGACCGTATCTAGTAGAGTCTTGATTATCGGTGTTGTGCACCACACCAATAATCGTGAGGCTATAGGATATTTAGGATTGGTTTCTATTCTTCTCACTCGAGATCGTGCCTTAGAGTCAGATTGTAAGTTGGACCTCTAACGTATTTCTTTCCTTACCGCTATGCCTCCGTAGGCAACCCGCCCAGAGGCAAGGCGCAGGGAGCCGCGGCAGAGTACAGAGGGTTACGTGGCACAGTGCCCAATTATCACCTTGGGTGGTGCTTCATTCGAGGAGTTTTGACGCCACTAGCCCCAGCAGAGTTTAGCACGGCGGCGCGCTCCATCGCGCCATGATATTTGAACCTTCGCCCACGGCCGAACAGAGAATATAGATTTCAAGGAGGCGACCGCATTAACTATGGATTTGACTACGGAGAGTATACCGATGTATCGCGAGTCTTGATGAATATCAACGAAGGTTGTGCAAGAGTAAGTTCTTGATTGAAGCGAGCATGGCACGTATGCGGGCTTATGCGCGGCAGCCGAGAAACGTAGAGATCGACGTTAACGGGCGACGCAGAAGAGGCCGAGTAGAAGGTCCTTTGGTAACTTGCGGCGAGTCGCCTCACCAACAGATTAGATTATGCGCATCCATGCGAGAAAGGTCCTCCACAGGTTCGGGACGTTCGGTATGCAGGAGTTGGTCGAGCTCGAGCTTCCGTTCACGGCTACACGTAGTTCCGCCATCCGATTCGATTTTTCGTTCACATGTGGCGCGCCATCGTGGAATGTCGTCTTTTAGTTGGTACGTGTTGTACTATGACCGCCGTGGTGCGATGTCGAAAGAGTGTCTTGCGAGGACTTAGCCTTCAGGATCGGTGGGTAGTTTGTCATCTTCCTTAGCTATGCGCCCTACGGGGCAGGTTTGATTAGAACGACTAAGGGGAGTGAAGCAGTAGATATAGATATATCCTTAACCCTCTAGAGATCTGTATGTGTGATAAGGTGAGTATACCTTAAGTACTATGTTCTGATAGCAGTGTGTTAGTTGTGATTAGAAATCATGGTGGGTTAACCGAGTAAGATTTTGGGGATAGAAGGTGTGAGCCTTAGAGTTTTATACGTAGAGACCTTAGAGGTAAGGCCATCTCGAGTAAAAGATGTATTGTTTATGTTTGACCCTTATAGGAGTGCATAGTGCACGTGAGTTATGTTTGTGGGATTAGTCCCTGGGTAGTGTGGAATGAAAGAGGGTAGTTGAACTAAGAAGACCGCTAGGTTTTCGTAACGTGATTAGTGAGATTGTTCCGGTTCGGGGAGCTAGTATGGTGCGCGTTGCCGGGTCGGGTTGAGGCCACGTTGGGTCAACCCGCGCAGTGGTCAGCGCGGTTGTGGTGGTCCCGCTTTGGGTTGGTTACGAGGGTGTTAGGCGAGTTTAGTTAACCAACGTGCGACCGTGGACGATTCGACCGATGCTCGCCGGCGAGGTCACCGTCTTGTCTTCAAAGAAAGACCGTTTACTCGCAGTTGTTGATTTTTTTATCGTAAAGGTTGTAAGGCTGCACGGGTGCCTACCTTCACCTTATGATGCATGGAGCCAGTGGTACTACTGCTTTTGTTTACGGAAGTTTTACCAAGCAGGTTAAGAACTCAGTGAGTCTCGACCGCATTCGCCTCGCCGTATGTGGAATCGGGGTAGTTGTGGGATTGTTGTCTCTGTGGAGGAGTGTTTAAGCTACCATTTCGGTTTTGAATGTCGCCTTATGAGGCCTTGTAGGGCGGAAGTGTAAGTCTTGGTCGATTGGTTCGATGTTGGCAAGATTCAGATAGTTAGTTCAGCTTGTTCCGGCAGATCGTGGATAGAGTAAAGCTTGTCTAGAAGAGGTTACGCGGCTCAAAGAAATCGCGGCGGATAATCGCGACGACGCTTAGAGTTCAGTGCCGGCGGTCGGTCTTCTTGAAGATACCACCCCGGTTTGGGTGAGACGAGATTTGGAAAACAGAGGCAACTTAGCCCGAGTTACTTTGGGACTTTTAGATCATTTGAAGAATAGGACAGGTTGACTATATGTTAGCATTTGCCGTCCGACTTAGGAGAGGTCGTCGATCTTTCGTGTTATGTTCGAGAAGGAAATGGAGATCGAGTGTTCCCACTAATGATGACCAAGTTGAAGATAATAACCCGAGTTTTGAATCGGGCGATGTCGTAATGTAGTAAGAGTTCGAATGCACGGCGGCTTGATGATCGACGCAGCCGGTACCATTTGTTGGGTCGCTTGAGAAGGTTAATGCCTCAGGCAAAGTGACAAAAGTGGTATCATTTTGGTGATGTTAGAGGTATTTCCTCGTGGACTTGGATGTAAGTATTTTGCGCAGTTGTTCCTGTGGCCATTGTGGCAGGATTGTTTCGTAAGTATGGTAGTGAAGACTATACTGGCGCACGTTTGTTTTGAGACTTAGAAGGAACATTCGGGACGAATGTTTCTAAGGGAGAATGTTATACCGTATTTCCGAGTATGCACGTAAGGCGACGTAGAAAATTTGAACTTGTGTAAAAGTGGCTTGGCCGAAATTTATTTGTGCACAACACCCGGTTAGAGTCGTTTTTCGACGAAACGTTTTCACAGCTTTCGTAGGGAAAATTCCGGCTATGTCATTTTTTATTTTTGCGGATTTTTCCGAGAGTCGAAACCTTTTTGGCCAACGAGAGGGCGACACTTGTCACCCTCTCATTGGCACACGTTGGGCGGTAAAAGGGGTGGACGAATTGGCCTTGGTTGGTCAAGGGGTTGGTAGGATATTTTTGTGGTAGATGGATAAGGTGCACTTGGCAAGATCTTGGCCCTTCACTTGCCTTGCACTTGGCAAGATCTTGGCCATTGGTTGGCCTTTGCTAGACCTATAAATACCCCCCTCTTTGATGACTTCTTCATCCATTCCTAAAATATTTCTAAGTGTTAAATCCTCCTCCTCCCTTGAGTGTAGAGTTCGCCAAGAGCCTCCTCCCCTTGGCCGAGAGCCCTCCCTCCTCGGGTGCTAGTGGGGTACCCCTAGCCTAGGTTGTTTTCGTATAATACCCCCCCCTCGTGGTAGAAATACTCTCAAAAGTCTTGTTATAATGCCCAAATTACCTTAGCCGGATACCTTGTAGTAGTCTAAGGTGATACTTATACGAAAAGCCGGACAATACTATTATACTTCCTTCCACACAAAACCGAAACCCTAAGGAAAATCTCCATGGTTAGTTAGAGTAATAAGTAGAAGTTGGTTAGAACTTCTAAGGGTTGTTTGGAGCGGGTCGGAGCGCACGGAGTAGGAGCTAAACCTTGCTCAGGATCGACATTTAAACTCGGATAATTATGGGCTTATAGAGGTAAATATCTTGTCCCTCTATTGTAATTGGAAATTACATGTTGTTTGATTATATAGTTGAAGTATACTATATATAGAATCTGAACGTAGTTATCGCAATGTCTTTTGACTTAAGCTGAATAATAAGAAACCTTTTGAAAGAAGAGAATCGAAATTTGTATTTACATAGTGTATCAGACAGAGACTTGTGTAGCCTTTACGTGAGGTAGAATTGTGCACGTCCGGTTTAGGCGTATAACCCCCGTTGGCTTGGTAGTGGCCCGATAGAGAGAGAGATTTACGTTGTTGCGGGGAGGTCTTGCGAATTTTACGTAGAATGTTCTACGAAGGGATCTAAATATTAATAAGCGCTGTGGCCTTATAGGTTGAGTACTACGGCGTGGCGCGATCTACTTGGCTTAAGGAGTAGCCGACGGTTGGAAGTACTGAGCGCTTTTGCTATTAGTCGATACTCGTCGCGAGGTATGTGGACCTCTTCCTATCTCTTCTAGCATGATATGTGTGAACTATGTAGTACGCAGAGACGCATACGTGCTAAATGTATTTGATTGTTTAAAACATAAAGTGTTATAACGGCTTTATGGGAAGTTGGTTATAACGACTTTATGTTGGTAAGAAAATACTTGTGGTTTTAAAAGGTAATCGATTTGAACTATAAGCGGCTTGTTATGTGTTAATAAAGAACTTGAAGTATTTCAAAAGGTTTTGATTCATTTTGAAAGAGGTAATACTTGATTTGTTTTGAAAACTTAAGAGTTATACTAGCTTTATGGAAAGTTAGGTATAACGTCTTAAGAATGTTTCTTGATTTTGGAAATCGAATGTGTATCGACAAACCAACTGCGGCGTTAATAAAGGAAATGTTTTAATAATTAAGTATTATTAAAACCAAGAGAAATTTCCATCTGCATGTAAGCTAAGATGAGACAAAATGATATTTCCTAGATCATGGTCATTGTAATAAGATTGTTATAAACAAGAATATCCTACACACAAATAAGGCTTATGTTTCTCAGATAGCTTAAAAAGAGAATTATATTCTTAACTGAATAAGACTATGAACTACGAAACCTTTCTAAAATAAGAAACTTGAACATTGGAAATTAGGCAAACTTGAACATTGGAAAAGAAGGTTGCTACTTGATTTTACAAAGAGAAGTAATTGATTTACTTTAAAAAGATAATCACTCTATTGTTATATACTACGGGTATTGTGTGACTTTTGTGAAAGTAACATATCTTTAAAGAATTATTGTATGAAGTACTTTGGGGATAAAACCCCGATCTTGTTAATCATATAGTAGAAAGTGCCTTGTGTGTATAACTTGATTGTGTTGGGTTGTGATAGCCTTGTAATACTTTCTTGTTGATTTGTTAAGTACATATGCTAGGATGCTACGTGTGTTAGTATCTTGTGATGGTTGTAGGGGTTCCTCCGATTGCGCCTAAATAGTTTCGCTATCAGCCGTTATGTTGGTATTGTACCACTCACCTTGACTGTTCCGGAGGTTAAGCTGCCCTCCGATGCGGGGTAGACTCAGGCGGGTCGATGGACCTATGATTCGAGAATACCTCATGCGGGTCCTGAGGGCCTGCGCGAGCTACGAGAGTTCCGTTAGTTTGCGTCCTTATGGGCACGCGTCCACGGGCCACGCGATCTGCGAAGTCCAGCGGACGCCGGAGTAGCTACCTCGATGCGGGTTATACCTCATGCGGGCCTATGAGATTGGCCTACGCGGAGTCGCGGAAGTTCCGTGGCTAGACGCGCACATTAGATATCTGCGGCGAGTGGCGGCTTTGATCATGTGACGGCCCGCATGCATCTCATGATACGATTTATGACCTTGTTGGTACGGTGGGTTTTAGTAGTCGGCTATGCCTTCATACTTACCCCGACGGTTTTATTATAACACGGTGGGACACGTGTTCGTGTGTGTTCCTTGGTGCTTTCATATCATAGATCGCAGCGAGGAATGTATTCCACGCACGATTGATGTTGTGGCGTGAGACCCATTGTTAAAATTGAGTGATGACTTGAGGCGTGAGTCACGACTTGACATGACCGCTATTTATCAGAAAGCGTAGTTTGGTTATCATACATGTCTCCCGCTTTGTATAGACTACTATGATTTCATTTACGATTTTGCCACATACTGCACTGTCAGTATCGACCTTCGGGGCTGCGTTCATGCCGCAGTAAAGGTACACCGCCGTTGATCCTCGCTCTTGGTCACGATTCAGCTGGGAAGCTCCGTCTCCGAGGCTTATCTTCGTATAGTCCCCTGTTGTAGGTGCTACATTCGAGGTATGGCGGCCCCGCCGTCGTTGTTGTCATATCATTCGTAGAGGTGCGTAATCTTGTGTGGCGGGGTTTGTAAAAGGATTAAAGCTCAGAGTTGAAAGAGTTGTTGTTTCTATATATATGCCGAAAGGCAAGTTTTCACAAGTTATTGTTTATACTTAGTTATTTTATGTTATTGATTTATGTTCGCTGATTTTCTCCGATGTATGATCTTCTGGGTGCGCCGGGTAGGCACGATCCACGCCCGTTCGGTCGTGACAAAAACCGAAAATGACATGTTAAGCCATTTGAAATTGATATCCAATTTGGTCGATAATTAGAATCGTCGCATATTACCTACTTGAAGATTGTAGTAGTTATAATCAATTGCGGCTTGATAACATGTTATACTAAACAACTTGAATTGAAAAGGAATTGGAAAGGTTGATATGTTGTTACACCTTTAGCCGAAAATGACATTGTATGTTGGACTAGTTTGATGTAATTTGTGGGGCGGAATTTTACACGTCTTGTAGGCGTGTAATCCCCTATTGATAACTACATTGTTGAGACTTAAATGTGGCGTGTTTGGTTATTGAATTCGGCCTTGAAAAAGGTGGCAAAGTATGTAGAAACAAAGGAAGTGTTGTCCGATTTTCCGTAGAATTTAGTAGCTTTGCACTTGGAATATTCTACGTTTGAAACTAGAAGTTAATAGACGTACTATGGTCATTATAGGTTGACATACTACGTACGACATATTGGACTTAGCAAGTGGATTGAACCGAAGAGGTATGTGGGAACTTCCTTATCTCTTGAGCATGAATAGTTGTAAGCATATAGTACGGTAGACGTACGAGATTTTGACAAGCTAGTCTATTTGATATCCTTGGCTTATTTTTAAGAATGTCCAAATTGGTTGAGTTAGGGAATTAACTCACTTGTTTAAAATATTAAGGATATCTTACTTTCTAAATGTTAAGAGACTTAAAGTATTTTTTGAAAGTATATGACACTTGTTTTGTTTGGAAAGTTTAAGTCTGTCGGTTATAAAGAAGATGTAAGTTTCTAAAGTATAAAGCTAGTATAACGGCTTTATGGGAAGTTGGTTATAATAGCTTTATGGAAAGTTAAAAAGAGTGGTTTACTCTAAGTAATTTAAGTATGATAAATGACTTGAAATAATGAAAGAGAAATTGATTTAAAGGCATCAATTGCTTAAAGTTTTAAAAGAAAGAAGTCACTTAATTTAGAAGCCTATAAATGTATTTCTAAAAGGTATTGTGACTTGTCTTGAAAAGGAGTTATGACTTGATACTACGGTTATTAGTATCTTGGAAGTTTTATATGAAAAATAGTCATTTTAAAAGAATAGAAGTACGTAGTACTTTGGGTTAAATTCCCGGATTTTATAATGACATGTTAGTGCCTTAAGTAAACTAAAATGAGAGTGTATATGAATAAGACTAATAAGAAGTTAGGGGGATTTCGTAACTTGCTTATGATATGTATGATAAGACGGTAGTGCTTATGTTATGTATGATAGCCGGTTGTGCTAGTGATATATTGTGCATTACGGGGTCATTCCCCGGGTTTGTGGCATTTGCATATTCCGTGGATTTGCTACCCATGATGCGAGGAATATCTCATGCGGGTCCGAAAGGGCTTATGCAGGTGAAATAGTCCCATGCGGGGCGGACCAGTCCTATGCGAGGAATACCTCATGCGGGTCTACACGACCTATACGGACGGATACAGTCTATGCGAGGAATACCTCATGCGGGTCCATACGACCCTTGCGGGTGAAATAGTCCCAGGAGTAGGATTGCTTAATGATACTGCGGGCGGGTGGCCCTGCTTTGATCATGAGCCTCCTATTTTTATGCAGTAAAGTATACTCTTGTTTACTCTCATTGTTAGTAAGGCACAGTGTACTGTTATTTGAGTTATCATACATGTCTCCAGTTTTACATTAGACTCTATGATTTCATTACAGTACTTTCAGTTTCACATACTTGGTACGTGTTGTACTGACCTCCTTCGGGGGGCTGCGTTCATGCCGCAGGTAGAGTAAAGGTTGCTGATCCTCACTCTTAGGATCATTGTTCAGCTGTTGAGAAGCTCCTTTATTTCGGAGGCATATCCCTGGTATTGTCGGTTGTTGTACATTCAGGGGTATGGCGGGGCCCTGTCCCGCAAAAGTTGTTATTCTTAGAGGTCTGTAGTCACATTTGTGGATTGGGTTTGTAAGAACAGAGATGTACTGTTTTAATTTTGTATTATGTATATGTTATGAAAGGCGGCCTTATCGGCTAGCCGGTTGATGTCTACTGTCTAAGTATGATTTTTATTTTAGGAGTTGTGTATGTTCCGCTGCTATTCTCTGATGTATACCTGAAAGAGGTGCCCAGGTAGGGCACCAGTCGCGGGATCGGGGTCGGGTCGTGACAAAAATTGTATCAGAGAAGTTAGTCCTCGGAAAGTGTCTACAGACCGTGTCTAGTAGAGTCTTGATTATCGGTGTGTTGTGCACCACATCTATAATCAAGAGGTTGCAGGACATTTAGGATTGGTTTCCATTCTTCTCACTCTAAGATCGTGCGATAGAGCTGTGTGGTTAGGGTCGTCTCTCCCTAACAAGTTATGTTGTTTGCAGCTACGAGAAAGGCAGCAGTGACCCAGGAAAGATTATGTGGATTGCGTATCCAGGTAGGTAATGTTTGTAGTATAGTTGGTATTGTGACATACAGCTATACGGATTTATCTATGAGGGTCGGACGCGTGTTGCCTAGAATGGTTTTAGGTTACCAGGATTTGGTAAGGATTAAATAAATACCGGGAAGGTAGGAACAGTTAATGGACTCTCAGTAAGGTTTTACGTGCTAATTTGAGATAATTAGGAGATGATGAGTTCTCCGAGAATGAAATGAACCCTTAAGGATTTATTATTAAGGGAATTAATGGAAGACTATGATAATAGATTGAGCTACGTGGTATGATTAAGAGAATGGTACGAGTGAGATCTGTATGGAGTAAGTATGATTGTTGTGGTCAAGACAACACGATTATGGTATTATGAGAAGTTATTGTACCCGTTTACGGGGGGACTGATAAGGTACGCTTGGAGCATGGAAATTGCGAGCCTAAGAATAGTGATAACCGCCGAGACCTTAGGTATATAAGGCCTTCTCGGGTAGTAAAAATTTAAGTCATACCAAGAATAAGAGTTAAGTACAACGCCGAGTCGGGTTGAGGACCTATTAAGGGTCGCCCCATAGCCTGTAATAGAATGGGATCAGTTGGTAGTAGTCCCGCTACGTGACAGGGTCACGAGAGTGTAAGGCCCAAGTCTAGTTAATCATTTCACGGGTTCGTGGACGCATTCCACCGGAACCAGGTTGTGAGAACCGGAAATGGCCTTATGTTGTTTAGAATAGTAACTCCAAAGATTGGAGGCCCGAATCAGTATGAAGGCTATGTACATACGCTAGAATAAGTTTGGAAGTACGGGAAGAGTACGACCAGTAAGAAAGAGAGCAACCAAGTGTAAAGAAATGAAGCCTGAATCCATGAGGACCTTTCGAGGTGACTACACCCGTGAGTGTTGGGTGGTAGCTGAGCGGGTAGATAATAATTACCGGTAACGATACAGTCGTTGGACCCTAGCGGACCTAGCAGAGCTGTTGGCGACGCATATTGAGGTCATTATGAGTACGGGCTAGTTGGCCTCTTGTTATGCCAACGTGGACTACAGAGAGAGATTGATTCGGTACCAGTTTCCTGGTAAGTCGGTTATCGAGTGGATAGGGAGAGAAGTGGTGGTAACCAGTGAATTATCCTTCCTTCTTTGACATTGTTGATTTTAATAAGTCTGTGTGACTTGTTCATTTGAGGTAAATTAATGCAGAAAGTAAGTAATACTCGAATTTGAAGAAGTTTATGCTAAGTGCCCTTGGATGTACTTGGAGTTGGTGCGTGTGGCGGTGGGCCACGACCTTCCGAATAAGTTCGTGATAGCGCAAGCTAGATAAGTTAATTACGGACCGTCGCGAAAATGTAAGACATCGTTAGTAGCTTTTAAAAATCTATATGATTTTAAGGCAGTGCTTGATGTTTAGATATTTACAAGACCGCAAGAGGACCCTTTGATTTGGGTTGTGACTCTAAGGAAAGATTATTTAAGGGAGATAAGTTCTCTCCCCCACGTAAGGTCAGTTTTACGTATTATGGGGTTGTGTGTACCCATGTTGTTAGATGAAGGATAAGAGACTGGTAAAGTCTTCAGTATCGTTATGCCATAGGTTATAGTTTTAGATAATCGTGGGAAAAGTATTGTGTTGGGGTAATTAAGAACGACGTTACGAAATGGTCGAGGAAGTGTCGTAAGGATAAAAATGCAGGTAGTACGCATATATGAAACTGTACGATTATGAATCAAGATAGAATTACTTTTGCTAATAATAAGCATAAGGTAATGTTATGACCAGAATGATAAAAGAGAATACGACTATGGTTATGTAAGTTGCACGAGATATGATTACCCCAGACTAGTGTAAAGACCATTAGTAAATGATGGGAAGTAAGACCATTTCGAGGAAATGTGGTAACACATGTACTGACGAGAAGGATAGTAAGAAAATATGGAGGGGTAAGGGATCCCAGGACAACTTGAAATAACTTATAAAGGAAAGACGAGTAGACACTCGAACGATAAGAAATTTTGACAAGTCTTTGGATTATGTAATACCATGAATGGAGGTTGAACACCTGGCTATAGGCTCTACAAACTTGGAAAGAAAAATCGGGTTACTACTTGACGAGATCAAGGAAATCTCCCCCCCCCCCCCCCCCCCTAAATTTTGATTGATAGGAAGTCTTAGCCATGAGGCAGGCAAAGGAATCAAATCTAAGTTTGTGACCAAGTTTGGTTGCAACAGAGAAAGGGAAACATGAACCATAATTGAGATTAAGGATACCCGAATATTTCGCAGGTATGTGAAAGGCTTTCAGTTATTGGAAGATAAGTTGACCACGACTACAGTTCTAATCCCTCCTGAGAGACTAGAGGGTTAGGTTATTTTGGTAACACTTTGGGTGTTGAGCTAGGTTGTGTGCTGACGCAACACGATAAGGTTAGAGCCTATGTTTCCCGGCAGTAGAGGAAATTACGCCACTCACGATTTAGAGTTGGCGGCAGTTGATCATGCCTTGAAGACTTGGAGGCATGACGTATATATAGACTTCATGTGGATATTTGTGCTGACCACAAGAGCCTCCGATATATCTTCAGACAGAGGCAGTTGAATTTGCAACAGAGACGGTGGTTAGAGTTACTCCAGGATTGTGATATTGATATCCTACACCACCCGGGGAAAGCCAAGACAGTTACAGATGCTCTTAGTCGGGGATCTAAGGGTAGTCTGTCAGATGGGCAGCAAGATAGACACAACGTGGTCCGTGAGATTCACCAGCTACCAAGACGAGGGGTTCGAGTATTTATTTCCAAGGTTAATGAAGTGTAGATCCGAGAGGTTGCCGAATCTTCCGTCGTTGAGGAGGTAAAGAGGCGACAGTATGAGGATCCAGTTATGATACGGTATCGAGATACGGCTCTCCGAGAAGAGAAGAGCCTATTTGAGTAGCACCAGATGGGGTGTTGTGATATGAGGATAGACTGTGTGTACCCGGTGCTGCAGGACTAGTCAACATGTTTTAGGGGAGGCACGCAGTGCTTATTGATCTAATTGTTCGGGGTCGACTAAGTTGTGTCATGACCTCAGATGTTTGTATTAGTAAGATGACCGGAAAAGGGACATAGCGGAGTTTACTGCTTAGTGTCCGAATTAGTAGCAGGTCAAGGTTGAACACCAGAAGCCCAGTGGGCTATTACAGGCGATTTAGATCCCGACTTAGATATGGGAGGAAATTAATATGGATATTGTTACAGGGTGGCATCGTACTCAGAGGAGGTGCGACTCCCTGGGGGTCATGGTAAATAGGCTGGCGAAACCAGCCGTGTTCTTCCGGGTAGGACCACTTACTCGGTTGAGGATTATGCTAGCTTTTATAGCAGGGAGATTGCGAGACTGCACAGGGTCCCTACTTTTATGATGTCAGACATATGAGCTCAGTTACGTGTAACTTCTGGAGGTTTTTCAGAAGGGGTTAGGGACGCAGGTGAGTCTCAGTGTTGCGTTACACCCTCAGACCGACGGACAGGCAGAGCGTACTATCCAGGCACTTGAGGATAGGTGGCGGGCCTGTGTTCTTGATTTCATAAATAACCGGGAGGGTTAATTGCCTCTTGTTGAGTTATGTACGTGTCACGACCCGACCCCGGGCCGCGACTGGTGCCCTACCTGGGCACCCTTCTAATCATACAACATAATAAACTGCGGAAGATAAATAACACTCCTTCTTTTTTTTAAAACCAAGGCCAAGCCGATAAGGCTTCCATAATCATAGAAATTACCCGAAAGGGTCTACACTGTTTAATAATGTAAAAACAACTCTAGCCATCCCATTAGATGAATACTGCACTCTAAGATTTGGACAAATGCTATGACGGGACAAGGCCCCGCCGTATCCCTGAATATACATAACCATGATGACAAGCTCCGGAACATTGGAGCCATCTCAAAATGCTGAACCAGGATCCTAAGCTCGCGGATCAACAACTGTGTACCTAAACCTGCGGACATGAACGCAGCCCCCCGAAGGGGGTCAGTACAACAGGTACCGAATATGGAACGAAAAATAAGGTACAGTAAACAAATCATAACTGTACAAAAGAATGACAGGGGCAAGTATAAAAAGGGTAAATACCAGATCCTACCGTGTCATTACCATCTCGTGAACTTAATCGTACCTTATTATCTTTTCCCATTTTTACATAAAAGTTATAGTCACTTTCTTACGTACATACTTAGTAACATCATCAAGTTCATACCATATAACTTACTTACCTTACATAACATAATTCGGCCCTTTATGGAGGGACGCCTATCTCGCCCGATGGGACGCGTCACGCCACATAAGTCGCCCGTAGAGGTATACCGCCGGCCATTCCTCGACGCGATAAAGTCACATAGTCCGCCCATAAAGGTATATTGCGGCCCATTCACGGACGCGGTAAAGTCACATAGTCGCCATAAAGGTATACCGCCCGCCCATTCTCGACGCGTAAAGTCACATAGTCTGCCCATAAAGGTATACTGCCCGGCCCATTCCTGGGACACGGTAAAGTCACATAGTCTGCCCATAAAGTTATACTGCCCGACCCATTCCTAGGACGCGGTAAAGTCACATAGTCTGCCCATAAAGGTATACTGCCCGGCCCATTCCTGGGACGCGGTAATGTCATATAGTCTGCCCATAAAGGTATACTGCCCGGCCCATTTTTGGGACGCGATAAAGTCATATAAAATCCGGGAATTTAACCCAACGTACTACGTACCTCTACTCCTTTAGAATGACTCTTTTTCAAATGAAACTTCCAAGATACTAATAACCGTAGTATCAAGTCATATCTACTTTTCAAGACAAGTCACAACCTTTTTAGAAATACATTTACGGGCCTCTAAATCAAGTGACTTCTTTCTTAAAAACCTTACGCAATTGGTACCTTTAAAACAATTTGCCCTTCCTTATTTCAAGACATTCTTTGCTTACTTTACTGAAGAAAACCATTCTTTTAATCTTCCATAAAGTTGTTATAACCAACTTCCCATAAAGCCGTTATAACCCTTTATGTCTTAGACAATTTCCTTCTTTTTATAACCAGGAGACTTATACTTTCAAATCAAATCACATAGCTTTCAAAATACTTCAAGTCTCTTAACTTTTAAGAAAACTAGTTTCTTAACTTAGATTATCAAGCCTCTTAACTTTAGAAATCAAGTCTTTCCAAATCAAGTATTCTATACTTTTAAATCAAGTCATTTCTTCCTTTAGAAATCAAGTCCCATAACTTGAAAAATAAAGTTTCTTAACCTTTTAAGAATTCAAGGTTCATAGTCTTAAAAACTTCATACGTAAACTCTTTTAAATTAAGTAACATATACTTTGGTGCGTTGTGAATAAGTTATACTTATTTATAACGATCTTAATCGAGTATCCATGATCTAGAAAATGTAATACAATTTTGTCTTATCTTAGCTTCTATGCAGATGGAGAATTCTACTCATTTTAACTTAATTGATTGTCATTACATTTTCCTTTATTAACGCTGCAGTGGCTTATTCGATTCTTATTCTCATTTGTGCCGTAACTTAGCCAAGTCAACTTGGCTCCAAATACCTCCTAACGACTCTTACCAACATCCCCCATAAGACTTGGTAAGAACTTAGGATAACCTAGACATAACCTTTACATAGAGTAAATCACATACATACCTCTTAACTTCTAAGAGTAAAAGGGAACATGAAATATTACTACATGTATATTCCATACATAGAATCATGCCAAAAGAAGGAAAAGGTTCACATACCTCGCGACGATTATCGACAAATAGCAAAATGCTCCAAAATACTTCAACCTTGATAGCTATTCCATCCTTCAAGTAGAATACGCTATACTTAGTACTTCAACCTATAATGGCCATAATACGTCCATTAACCTTTAGCTTCGAACGTAGAATATTCTAAGTGCAAAGTCACTAAATTCTACGGAAAATCGGACAGCACTTCCTTTGTTTCTACATACTTTGCCACCTTTTTCAAGGCCGAATTCAATAACCAAACACGCCACATTTAAGGCTCAACATTGTAGTTAACAATAGGGGATTACACGCCTGCAAGACGTGTAAAATTCCGCCCCACAATTGATACGAAACTAGTTCCATATTTAAATCCATTCTCGGCTAAACATATACAACAACACATAGTCCTTTTCCAATTCTTTTTCAATCCAACTTCTTAGGCCTAACATGTTATATAGTCATAAACAACTTAACAATTATAATTCCTTCTTTATATAACATGTGACGATTAAACTAATAATCCAATTGAATTGAAATCTCAAGGCTAAACATACTATTTTTCGGATTAGGGTTCCAATATTCCATAACACATATCATTCTTCATAATATAATCCACATGATCATTTCTAACTACTACAACATGAAATCTTGAATTATAATAGCAAGACGGAGATTATTACCTCCTTAAGCTCAAAATGATCCAAAACCTTAAGTCGATCCTTAGCAACTCCAACTCTTATTCTTGACGTTCCAATCCTCTATTTGAAACCCTTAGAAGCTTGTGAAAAACTCCTCTACTATTTCCAACTTCAAAGTTGAAGAACACCTTGGGTTTCCGCCTTGCGACTAACGTAAAAATGCGGTTTTTTCGGGATCTTTCTATTGAGATAACCTTACAATACCCTTAGGGACCTTGGGTTAAAGTCTTGTGAATATTGGACAACAATTGAAAAAAATTCTTGTTCAAAAACCCTCAAAGCCGAGAGCCTCCCATGGCACACACAAGTCTCTCAAATTTTTCTAACTGTTGTGAGATAAGTCTTGCTACTTAGGATGATATATAACACATTGGAGGGTCTAGATTACAACACATGTTAAGTTTGGAGGGAAGAGATCAAGCCAAGTGGCCCTTGGACTTAGTCAACAATGTCAAGCTCTTTAATAGCAAGACTTGGTCATCTTAACATTGGCCAAAAGACCATTTTGCCCTTGCATTAATTCGACCAAGCCATGTGGGGGGGGGGGGTGCCACGTGTCGCCCTCCCATTCATCCATAAAATTATGTAACCCTCGTGGGCCCCACAAAACGTAAAATTCCTCGGGTGGGCCCCACGTGACCAAATCCGTAAAAATAAATTTCCATAATGATAATACATTCCATAATCCTCAATTAATGCATTTTGAGAATCCAATTCTCCTCAACAAACATTTTTCCTTTCCGACGTTCGGAAGATTTTCCGTCGGAAACACACTTCTTCCTTTCGTACCAATTTCAAGTCTTGAGTTCCTTACGTACATTTTCTTAAACATGTCCTGGACTTACGGGGTGTAACATTCTTCCCCCCTTAGAAACATTCGTCCCTGAATGTTCTTTCGGAGTCCAATCTAATTAGATAGCGACATAGTCTCATTTTACTACACCCTTCATACAACATATGCCACCCATGGCCACATAACAATACTTATACTAAAATGTCAACCTTGGCACTCACGAAGCCAACTAGTCCATACTCATAATGACCTCAAAGTCCGTCATAATCATCTCTACTAGGTCTACTAGGGTCTGACGACTGTATCATCACCGGGCAAATCTCATATACCCGCTCAGCTACCACCCCAAACACTCATGGGTGTAGTTACCTTGAAAGGTCCTTACGGATTCGGGCTCTATTCCTTTACACTTGGTTGCTAATTTTCTTACTGGTCGCACTCTTTCCGTACTTCCAACTCATACTAGCATACATATATAACCCCCATACCGATTCTGGCCCCCAATCTTTTGGAGTCACTCTTTTAAACAACATAAGGCCATTTCCGGCTCTCACAACCTGGTTTCGGTGGAACGCGTCCACGAACCCGTAAAACAATTAGCTAGACTTGGGCCTCGCACCCTCGTGACCCTGTCACGTAGCGGAACTACTAACAACTGATCCCACTCTATTTCAGGCTATGGGGCGACTCGTAACAGGTACTCGCCCCGACCCGCCGTCGCACTTAACTCTTACCCTTAGTCTGAATAAAATCTTATTGCCCGAGAAGGCCTTATATATACCTAAGGTCTCGACGATTATCAATATTCTTAGGCTCGCAATTTCCATGCTCCAAGCCTACCTTATCGCCCCCACGTAAACGGGTACAAAAACTTCTCATAATACCATAATCGTGTCGTCTTGATCACAACAACTATTACTTATTCTATACGGACCTCATCCGTACAATTCTCTTTAAGCCTACTACGCAGCTTAATCTATTAACATGACATTCCGTTAAGTTCCTTAACATGGCTTCTTAAGGGTTCACTACCCTATCAGACAGCTCATCCTTTCCCAATTATCTCAAAATAAAACATAAGACCTTGGCGAGAATTCATTAACTGTTCCATACCTTCCCGGTATCTAGTTAGTCTTTACCAACTCCTGGTAATCTAAAATCATTTTAGGCAACACGCGTCTGACCCTCATACATAACTCCGTATAGATGTATGTCACGATACCAACTATACTATAATCATTACCAACCTGGATACGCAATCCACATAGTCCTTCCCGGTCATCACGCTTTCTCGTAGCTGCAATCAACATAACTCGTTAGGAAGAGACGACCCTAACAACACAGCTCTATCGCACGATCTCAGAGTGAGAAGAATGGAAACCAATCCTAAATGTCCTGCAGCCTCCTGGTTATAGATGTGGTACACAACACACCGATAACCAAGACTCTACTAGACACGGTCTGTAGACACTTTCCGAGGACTAACTGCTTTGATACCACTTTTGTCACGACCCGACCCCGGGCCGCGACTGGTGCCCTACCTGGGCACCCTTCTAATCATACAACATAATAAACTGCGGAAGATAAATAACACTCCTTTTTTAAAAAAAAACCAAGGCCAAGACGATAAGGCTTCCATAATCATAGAAATTACCCGAAAGGGTCTACACTGTTTAACAATGTAAAAACAACTCTAGCCAGTCCAGCCCACAGATGAATACATACCTCTAAGATTTGGACAAATGCTATGACCGGACAAGGTGTTATACCCCGTATTTCCTGAGTATGTATGTGAGGACGTACGTACAAAAGTTCAAGCCTTAAGTAGACATAAGGGACGAAATTGTGCACAACTAGCGAAGAAGATTGTTTTTCCGACGAAAAATTTTCCGAACCTTGTAAGGGAATTTTGCGTGTTCAATAATTTTATTTTTGCGGATTTTTTCGAGAGATGAAATATTTTGGACCAACGAGAGGGTGACAAGTGTCACCCTCAAGTGGACGGCATTGTGGGCAATTCTTGGCACTTTTTAGTCAAGAAAAAGGCCTTAAACATTGGTCAAGGTTAGGTAGGATATTTTTGTGATATTTGTGGAGTAGATGGATAAGGTACACATGTGCAAATCTACACCCTCCACTTGCCCTCCAGTTGCCTTAATCTTGGCCCTTGGTAGTCCTATAAATACCCCCCCCCCCCCCCTTAGTGCAAGAATTCTTCATCCACAAATAATTTTCCAAGTCTCAAAACTCCCCTTTGGAGAAGCTCTCGTCCAACACCATCTCCCCCCCGCTCTAGAGAGCTCTAGCCGAAACACCCCCCCCCCTTTTTGGTAGAGAAATATCTCCAAAGTATTGTTACTTTTCCCAAATACCTTAGCCAATCCCTTGTAGTATTTCAAAAGTTACCTCTATACTTAGAGCCCGAAAATACTACTATATATCCTTTAGTCACAAAAACGAAACCCTAGGGAAAATCTTCATAGTTGGTTGAAGTATTAAGTAGAAGTTGTGTAGAACTTCTAAGGGTTTCTTGGAGCTATCGGAGCGTGCAAATTAGGAGCTAAACGTTGTTCAGGATCGACATTATAACTTGGATAATTTTGGGCTTATCGAGGTAAATAATCTTATCCTTCTATTATAATTGGAGATCACATACTGTAGTAATATAGAAATAAGTATTAGATATATAGAAGGATATTAAAGAAGAGAATTGAACTGTAATTACATTGAAGGATATTAAAGAAGAGAATTGAACTGTAATTACATAGAAGGATGGTATAAGAGAAGAGAATTGAACTGTACTTACATAGGACTTTATTTACAGTAGACTTGAGTAGTTTGACGGGTAGGGAAATGCTGCCCAATTTTCTGTAGAACTAAGAACCTTCTGCTTAGAATATTCTACAGAGTAGTCTAGACGTTGATAGACGTATTTGACTATTATAGGTTGATACTCTGCGCGCGATATATTCAACTTGGCAGGTGAATTTCGCCGAGGAGGTATGTGATTCTTCCTATCCTCTTGAGCATGATATTTTAAAATATATATATAGTACGGTAGATGTACGTGTGTTAACTGAACATGGTTTTACTTGACGTCTTTTGACTTGAGTCTAAATAATAAAGAATCTTGAAGTATTTCAAAATAATTATGAATCATTTTTGAAAGAAGAGAAATACTTGGTTTTTAAACAAAAAGCTTAAGAGTTATACTAGCTTTATGGGAAGTTAGGTATAACGACTTAAGAAAGATAAAAGGAACGGTTTACTTATATGTCTATGAAAGACTTGTATTGATTTCTGGAAAGTATAGTAAGATGTTTGGATGAATTGACATTGTAACGACCCGTTCCGGGGCCCGTTACTGGTGCCTTATCCCGGGCACCCTAGTGATACAACATCAGAGAAAACCAGCGGAAAATAAAACATGAGTCATGAAACAAGAGATATAATAATAAACAGGCCAACCAAAACGGTTGCCTTTCAAGATATACATAAAACACGAACAGCTTTAATCCTTTACAACCCCGCCACAACAAAGATTACATGCACTTAAGATTTACACGACTATGACGGACAGGGCCCCGCGCCATACCCCGAATGTACAAGAACCTACAACTCGTGGAACACATACCAAAAGATAAGCCTCAAGAAACGGAGCTTCCCAATACGTTGGTGTGATCCTAAGAGCGGGATCCACGACCGATGTACTTACTGCGGCATGAACGCAGCCCAAGGAGGTCAAGACAACAGTACCAAGTATGTGAAATCAGAAAATATCAGAATGAAATCATACTAGTCTATATAAAGCGGAGACATGTATGATAACCAAACTACGATCACAACATAAAAGCAATCATATCGATCGAGGACTCACGCCTCAAGTCATCACTCAAATATAACTATGGGTCTCACGCCACAACATCAATCATGTTCAGATCACGGCGCATGCCCCGAATCTCAGACGGTGTAGACATGTCCATGATGCAACAATAATACCAATGCCCCACGGCCACATGCCCGGAATTCTACCTCGGTGTAGACACGCCCATGTGACATCAATAATATATTGGTGATCAACCCCGCGCGGCCACATGCCCTAATTCTACCTCGGTACATGTCCATGTAACCACAATAACAATATATCGAATCAACCCGACCGCACGGCCGCATGCCCCTGACTGCGTGACGGCAGACATGTCCACGTGACATCAACAACAAGACAAGAATCAAAATGGAAACATACCCGTGGAATTCTCCATCACCGCCAAAGACGCCCAAGTAAGTTCTCAACAAGTCGACGCCTCTATCGAGAGACGCCAGAATACGTAAACACCACACTTGCACAACAAAGGCTATCATCACAAGCATAGGCAAGTTTCACAACAACAAGCATAGGCAAGTTTCACAACAACACGGATAGGCAAGTTTCACACAACTCAAAGTACTTTCATGTTATGCCAAAGTCCGGGTTTTAACCCCAAAGTACTACATACGTTAAGTTCTTTTAAAAGAGATCCATTACTTTTATAAAAGTCACCCGATACGTAGTATTAGAATGACCAACCCACCTTCCTTTTCAAAACCAAGTAACAACATTCTTTCCTAAGTTCGGCTTTGCCTAGTTTCAATTACTCAAGCTTCTCATTTTCAAATGGTTTCATGGTTCCCAAACTTAATCACTTGATTTCCTTTTAGAACAATTGAGTAACATATGTCATATATGTGAGTAGTTTATTCTTGTTTATAACGATCTTATTACAGAAACCATGATCTAGAAAATGTAATATCATTTTGTCTCATCTTAGCTTATGCGGATGGAGGTTTCTACCGTTTTAATACAACACATCATTATTCAATACATTTTCCTTTATTAACGCCGCAGTGGTCCTGTCGATACACATTCGATTCCCAAATCAAGAAACATTATCCCTTTAAAAACCAAGTACTCATTACTCACGAATGAGGTTTCACACAAACATCCACATTAAAACAAATAAGTTAAGTCTCTTATCTTATAAGATCAAGTCTCTTAACTTCTAACATCAGTAAACCATTTTCACCTACATAAGGTCGTTATAACTAACTTCCCATAAAGCTATTATAACACCCTATGTTTTAAACCAACCAAATCACTTAGCACATGTACGTCTACCGTACTACATAGTTCACAACAATCATGCTAGAAAAGATAGGAAGAGGTTCACATACCTCGCGACGATTTATCGACAATAAGCAAAATGCTCCAAGTACTACAACCTTGCTAGCCCTTTTCCACTCCTCGAGTAGAATACGCTACTCTTAGTACTTTCACCTATAAAGGTCACAAACGTCTATTAACCCCAAAACACAAGTTTCTATCTTTCTACAGAAAATTCAAAGACTCTCCCGCAACAACAGAAATCTCCTCCTCTATCGAGGCCGGCTACCAAGCCAACCAGGGGGGGGGGGTTTACACGTCTACCCGGACGTACAATTCTACTCAGCAATACTACACAAGTCTACTGCAATACCGTCCTATGTAAATACAGTTCAGTTCAGTTCTTCAGGCTTAAGTCAAAAGACATTGCCGAATACTAAGTATAGTTCCATATATAGTATACTTCAACTATATATTCTAACAAACATGTAATTTCCAATTACAATAGAGGGACAAGATAATTACCTCGATAAGCCCAAAATTATCCAAGTTATAATGTCGATCCTGAGCAAGGTTTAGCTCCACCGCACTCCAAACCACTCCAAACAACCCTTAGAAGTTCTAACCAACTTCTACTCAAATACTTCAACCAACTATGAAGATTTCCTTGGGTTTCGGTTTGAGACTAAAGGACAAAGGTAGTATTTCCGGACTCTACGTGAAAGAGGTATCTGTGGAATACTACAGGGTCCATGGCTAAGGGATTTTGGGCATTATAACAATACTAGGGGAGTATTTCTATACCACAACAAGGGGTATTATACGAAAACAACTAGGCTAGGGGGGGGGGGTACCCCACGGCCAAGGCACCACAAAGGGGGAGGGAGGAGGCCCTCGGCCAAGGCTCTCAAAAGAGGGGGGGGATGAGTTGGACGAACTCAACACTAGAGGAGGGAGGGATTTTAGGCTTGGAAGGTTTCATTTGTGGATGAAGAGTTCATCAACATAAGGGGGGTATTTATAGCAAAACCAAAAGCCAACCAATGGCCAAGATCAAGCCATGTGCAAGGCAAGTGTAAGGCCAAGATCAAGCCAAGTGCACCCTAGACCCTACTCCTTAAAACCCTCACAAATATCTACACAAATATCTAGCACCACTTGCCCCCTCAATTCGGCCAAGTGCCGCCCCACATGCTTCCATTGTGAGGGTGACACATGTCACCCTCCCGTTGGTCCAGAATGTTTCGTCTCTCGGAAAAATCCGCAAAAATACAAAACGACATAGCCGGAATTTTCCCTTCGCAAGTTATGTAAAACGTTTCGTCGAAAAACGACTTAAGCAAGGTGTTGTGCCCAAATGTCATTCGGCCAAGCCACCTAGGCGGGGGTGACACGTGTCACCCTCCTATTGGCCCTCAAAAAACGTCTTCCGAAAAATATCCACAATGGCCAAAATCTCGAAAACAAAGTGGGCCCCACAAAACCGTAAATTTCTCCCGTGGGCCCCACGTGACCATTTCCGAAAATAAAATCTCAAAATTCTAATATAATCTATGAAGTCCAAATACCAAATCTGGGAATCCAATTCCCATTAACGAACCTTTTTCTTCACAAATAACCGGAAACTTTTCCGTCGAAAACTCACATCTTTCTTTCTTTTCAAAATTTCTGCCGTACTCTCGTACGTACGTCCTCACATACATACCCTGCAACTACGGGGTATAACAGACATATTATGATGCTATGTGTGTTAGTGTCTTGTAACGTTTGAGAGGTTATTCTTATTGTGTTTATGTTGTTTAACGATAAACCGTTATGTTAGTATTATACCACTCACCTCTTGACATGATATACCGGGGGTTAAGCTCCCCCCGATGCGAGGGATGCCTCATGCGGGTCCAGGGGACCTATGCGGAGCTACGAGAGTTCTAGGTTAGTGTGCGGGGGAATACCTCATGCGGTCTATGTGGCCATGCGGACTACAAGAGTCCAGGATGATGCCGAGGAGTAGCTACCCTCGATGCGGGGAATACATCATACGGGCCTAGGCCTACGCGACTCAGGAGTCGGATTAGGCATACATAATGATACTATGGGCGATCGCCTTGCTTCGATCATTCGCGGCTAGAAAATACATTCGATTTACTATTATTGCTCTTGTTTGTGATGTGGCACTATGTGCAGTTACATTGGTTGTTTCACCTATTTGTAGAATTGGTTTTAAAATGATATGATTTCATTTAAAGTACTTTCTGATTTCACATACTTGGTACTGTTGTCGACCAACTCGGGCTGCGTTCATGCCGCAGGTAAGAAAGTGCTAGATCCACATCCTTAGGATCTTTACTTTGGTGTCCGTGAGCTCCATCTTCTCGGAGGCTCGACTTTTGGGTATGATCTCCTGTTGTTGTAGATAGTTTTGTACATTCAGGGTATGGCGGGCCCCGTCCGCCATAGTTGTTTACTTCCTAGAGGTCTGTAGTCCTATTGCAGTTGGGATGTAATCGCGGACTTGGTTTATATATATATCGAAAGGCGACTTTTTATCGATAAAGCGTGTCTCATTTACACTTGTTTCATGTCTTGTTTTTATTTTCCGCGATTACTACGATGTATGCCTACTTGGGTGCGGGTAAGACACGACCACGGGCCCGGATCGGTCGTGACAAAAGTGGTATCAGAGCAGTTAATCCTCGGAAAGTGTCTACAGACCGTATCCAGTAGAGTCTTGATTATCGGTGTGTTGTGCACCACACCATTAATCAGGAGGCTATAGGATATTTAGGATTGGTTTCTATTCTTCTCACTCTGAGATCGTGCCTTAGAGCTGTGTTATAAGTTGGACCCTCTAACGTATTCCTTTCTCAGACGATTATGCCTCCGCGCAAGGCAACCCGCCCGAAGGGCAAGGCGGAGGCGCTAGTAGGACACAGAGGTCACGAGGCGAGCCCGCCTATACCGAGGCGATACCTCGACGGCGAGTTCCAGACGCCGCCGACCCCAGCGAGGTTTAGAGCCGCAGCGATGGTGATGAGACCACAAGACTGCACCTCCACCCACACCGGGCGCAGGAGATGGGTACAAGGAGATGGCCCAATACTAGCCGAGATTGTGGCGACATGAGATAGGCCGACGCAGCAGTTCAGTTCGTGAGTACCGTGGTTCACGAGGTTGGATAGTTTGAGGCTATGGGATTTTACGAGTTGTAGCCCGCGAGTTCTACGGTCGAGGCACGGGATGATCCACAGGAGTTCATCCGTCGATTCTGAGGATCACGCAGTGATCAAGGCTTGAGACCGAGTCCGTGATCTTGGTTCGCGTCCGCGTGATACCGCAATGATCGGTTTGATTCGTGGGAGCTATACCGGGAGAGCATGCGCCCAGAAGATGGGACGAGTTCTCGAGGCTTTTCTCACCACTTCTTGCCTCCGCAGATGAGGAGGGCACGCCGGCGATTTTTGACTTTGAGATGTAGGCGCATACCGGAGTACAACATGGAGTTCGACTCGTTGGCTCGATATGTCCTGCGTTGGTAGCGAATATGGAGGACAGGTGCACCGCTACGTCACGAGCTAGATGATTATATGGCGTAGTCTTGCGGGTGTAGCTCTTCACCGGCATGGACATTGCCCGCGACGCAGCTCACGCGCTGATGCGATGAGCGTAGAGGCGACGGCGACAGACAACAGCAGAAGTGCCGTGACGGCAGGGTCTTTTGGTAGCTCTTGGGGTGGACGGCCTCAGCAGCAGTCTAGATTTGCACCACAGCCAGCTCAGAGCACTCCTACACCGTCTTGAGGCGGACGGGGCCCCGGACTTGGACGTCTGTAGCAGAGGTGCTAACCGATCAGGACCACCCCCCCTTAGTGTGGCCGATGCGGTAGATCCCATTACGGGAATTGTGGTACTGCTACGGGAGTTTGTTTCACTTGCGGCCAGCAGGGTCACTTTGCGAGGAACCGTCCACCGGGCGGCGCGCAGATGGTAGGGTCACCTGTGGTCTGCACGGTCTTCATCTCCTACGATTACTCGCCCGGAGGTGGTACTCATGGGCCAGCAGGTCGCGGCAGGTAGTGGCGCGGTCCCGATTCTAGCGGTCCTCGAAACGCATTTATGCCTGTCCACGGCAGACCGGGAGGCGCCGGATGTTACGGTGTACCTTATCGGTTTCTTGTTGTGGCGTGTATGCCTTGATAGATCCGGTTCTACTGTCCTATATATCTCCCTTATTGCTAGTAGGATAGGGATAGAGCACGAGTCCATAGACCCTTTCGAGGTAGCTACGCGATGGTGATTCGGTGGTAGCTCGGCGGGTATATAGGGCTTGCAGTCTTTATGCGATCGTCGACTCAGCCGACTTGATAGAGTTGGATATGACCGATTCGATGTGATCACGGGTATGGATTGGCTAGCTTGCTACGCCAATGTAGGCTGCAGGAGAGAGTGGTACGGTTCCAGTTTCTGAGGCGGTTATTGAGTGAGGAACACCGTGTCGCCGGGGTAGGTTTGTTTCCTACCTCGAGGCTAGGAAGATGGTGCAGGGGTATATCTACCATCTCATTCGGTGTTTGATACGAGGTCTGCGGTACCAGATTTTCGGCCCGTAGTCGAGAGTTCCCGGATGTGTTTCGGATGACCTCCGGTATCCTCCCGAGAGGAGATAGAGTTTTGTATCGATGTGCTGCCAGACACTCGACCTATTTCCATTCCACCATACAGAATGGCACCTGCCGAGTTGAGAGAGTTGAAGGACCAACTGAGAGATTTGCTGGAGAAGGGTTTCATCAGACCTAGTGTTTCTCCGTGGGGAGCACCGGTATTGTTCGTGAAGAAGAAGGACGGGACGCTGCGCATGTGTGTTGATTACAGGCAGCTGAACAAGATGACCATTAAGAACAGATACCCCCTTCCCAGGATTGATGATTTGTTCGACCAGTTTCAGGGTGCGAGATGTTTCTCCAAGATTGATCTTCGATCGGGCTATCATCAGGTGCGAGTCAGAGAGGCGGATGTCCCTAGGATCGATTCGACCCAGACGCACTATGAGTTCAGGGTCATGTCTTTCGGTTTGACCAATGCTCCGGCGGTGTTTATGGATTTGATGAACCGAGTGTTCAAGCCATTTTTGGATACGTTTGTGATAGTATTCATTGATGACATCTTGGTTTATTCTCGCTCAGGCGAGTACGCGAGCATTTGAGGACTTTGGCCGAGTTCTCCAGACCAGCGGTTATACGCCAAGTTTTCCAAATGTGAGTTTTGGTTGGCTTGGTGGCTTTTCTTGGGCACATCAGGGGCCGATAGTATTCGTGGATACGCCAAGATCGAAGCGATCAGACTTGGCCTAGACCTACTACACCGACAGAGGTGCGCAATTTTCCGGGCCTCGCAGGTTATTATCGGCGGTTCGTGGAGAAGTTTGCTTCTATCTCTGCACCATTGACTAGCCGACTCAAAAGGCGGCTAAGTTTGATGGTGATGCTTGTGGCGGGGTTTCGATTCTGCGAGAGATCGACGACCGCCTCGTTCTTACTCTTCCAGAGGTCGACGGCTATGTCGTGTATTATGACGCGCAGCATCGGGCTTGGATGTGTGTTGACGCAGAGGCAAGGTTATAGCATACGATCCCGACGGCTTAAGAAACATGAGAGAACTACCCCACCCATGATTTGGAGTTGCGCGTAATTCACGCCGAAGATCTGAGGCACTATTTGTATGGAGTTCATGTGGATATTTACACGGACCACAAGAGCCTCCAGTATATCTTCGGCAGAGGAGCCGAACTTACGGCGAGACGGTGGTTAGAGTTACTCAAGGATTATGATGTCGATATCCGTACCACCCGGGAAGGCCAACGTTGTGGCGTATGCCCTTAGTCGTAGGTCGATGGGAGTCTATCGGATGTGCGGAGAGAGGAGGGCATGGTCCGCGAGTTGCATCGCTAGCGAGCCTTGGAGTCCGATTGATTGATTCTGATAGTAGTGGGGTTCGAGTTCGAGAGGTTGCCGAGTCTTCCATCGTCGAGGAGGTGAAGAGGCAACAGTTTGAGGATCCGGTTTTGACACGGTACCGTGATACGGCTCTTAGTGAGGGGAAGGGTTTGAGGTAGCACCTGATGGGGTGCTAAGGTTCGAGGGCAGGTTGTGTGTTCCAGATATTGCAGGACTTCGGCAGCAGGTTCTAGGGGAAGCACAAATAGCGTTTATCCATCCGGGGTCGACCAAGATGTACCACGACCTCAGATCTGTGTATTGGTGGGATGGCTTGAAGAGGGACGTTGCAGAGTTTGTGGCTCAGTGCCCGTGTTGTCAGCAGGTGAAGGTAGAGCATCAGAGGCCTGGTGGATTATTGCAGACGATAGAGATCCCGACCTGGAAGTGGGAGGTGATCAACATGGACTTTATCACAGGATTACCTCGCACTCAGAGGAAGCATGATTCTATCTGGGTTATCGTCGACAGGCTGACGAAATCAGCCCACTTTCTTCCAGTCAGGACGACTTTTTCGGCCGAGGATTATGCCAGACTTTACATCCGAGAGATCGTCAGACTGCATGGGGTCCCTATTTCTATCATATCAGACAGAGGAGCCCAGTTTACGGCTAACTTCTGGAGGTCTTTCCAGAAGGGTTTAGGGACGCATGTGAGCCTGAGTACTGCATTCCATCCTCAGACAGACGGACAGGCAGAGCGCACTATCCAGACTCTTGAGGATATGCTGCGAGCCTGTGTTATTGACTTCAGGGGTAGCTGGGAGGATCATTTGCCTCTAGTTGAGTTTGCGTATAATAATAGCTACCACTCCAGTATTCAGATGGCGCCTTATGAGGCTTTGTATGGGAGGAAGTGCAGATCGCCGATAGGCTGGTTTGATAATGCGAGTGCGATTAGTGGGACCGACACAGTTCAGCAGGAAGTGGATAAGGTAAAGCTTATCCAGGAGCGGTTACTGACAGCTCAGAGTCGACATAAGTCGTATGCAGATCATCGTCGTCGGCATCTGGAGTTTGAGGTTGATGATTGGGTTTTCCTGAAGGTGTCACCCATGAAGGGTGTGATGAGATTTGGGAGGAAAGAGAAGCTCAGCCCAAGGTACATTGGGCCTTATCAGATTGTCCGCAGGGTAGGCAAGGTTGCCTATGAGTTGGATCTGCCGTCCGATCTGGAGGCAGTGCATCCGGTTTTTCATGTTTCTATGCTGAGGAGATGTGTCGGGGATCCATCAGAGTACACCCGATTGACGATGTCCAGGTGACCGAGGGGTTATCGTATGAGGAGAGTCCCATAGCGATACTCGATCTTCAGATTAGGAGGTTGCGGACGAAGGATGTGGCTTCCGTCAAGGTCTTATGGCGGAACGAGAACATGGAGGAGATGACGTGGGAAGCAGAGGAGGACATGAGGCAGAGGTATCCTCACTTATTCCCCACACCTCCAGGTAACTCACTTTCCTACTTGTAAATTTGCTTTGGCATATGTACTTAAGTGTTGTATTGTGGCCATGTGTGGCATTTGTAAACTGTTTAAGTTAGGAGGAACTTTATCGTTATCTGTCGTAGGAAGGAACATTCGGGACGAATGTTTCTAAGGAGGGGAGAATGTTATACCCCGTATTTCCTAAGTATGTATGTGAGGACGTACGTACAAAAGTTCAAGCCTTAAGTAGACATAAGGGACGCAATTGTGCACAACTAGCGAAGAAGATTGTTTTTCCGACGAAAAATTTTCCGAATCTTGTAAGGGAATTTTGCGTGTTCAATAATTTTATTTTTGCGGATTTTTCCGAGAGATGAAATATTTTGGACCAACGAGAGGGTATGTCACCCTCAAGTGGACGGCATTGTGGGCAATTCTTGGCACGTTTTTGTCAAGAAAAAGGCCTTAAACATTGGTCAAGGTTAGGTAGGATATTTTTGTGATATTTGTGGAGTAGATGGATAAGGTACACATGTGCAAATCTACACCCTCCACTTGCCCTCCACTTGCCTTAATCTTGGCCCTTGGTAGTCCTATAAATACCCCCCCCCCCATTAGTGCAAGAATTCTTCATCCACAAATCATTTTCCAAGTCTCAAAACTCCCCATTTGGAGAAGCTCTCGTCAACACCATCTCCCTCTGAGAGCTCTAGCTAAACACACTTTTTGGTAGAGAAATCTCTCCAAAGTATTGTTACTTTTCCCAAATACCTTAGCCAATCCCTTGTAGTATTTCCAAAGTTACCTCTATACTTAGAGCCCAGAAATACTACTATATATCCTTTAGTCACAAAAACGAAACCCTAGGGAAAATCTTCATAGTTGGTTGAAGTATTAAGTAGAAGTTGTGTAGAACTTCTAAGGGTTTCTTGGAACTATCGTAGCGTGCAAATTAGGAGCTAAACGTTGTTCAGGATCGACATTATAACTTGGATAATTTTGGGCTTATCGAGGTAAATAATTTTATCCTTCTATTGTAATTGGAGATCACATACTGTAGTAATATAGAAATAAGTATTAGATATATAGAAGGATATTAAAGAAGAGAATTGAACTGTAATTACATTGAATGATATTAAAGAAGAGAATTAAACTGTAATTACATAGAATGATGGTATAAGAGAAGAGAATTGAACTGTACTTACATAGGACTGTATTTACAGTAGACTTGAGTAGTTTGACGGGTAGGGAAATGCTTCCCAATTTTCCGTAGAACTAAGAACCTTCTTCTTAGAATATTCTACAGAGTAGTCTAGACGTTGATAGACGTATTTGACTATTATAGGTTGATACTCTGCGCGCGACATATTCAACTTGGCAGGTGGATTTCGCCGAGGAGGTATGTGATTCTTCCTATCCTCTTGATCATGATATTTTAAAATATATATATAGTACGGTAGACGTACGTGTGTTAACTGAACATGGTTTTACTTGACGTCTTTTGACTTGAGTCTAAATAATAAAGAATCTTGAAGTATTTCAAAATAATTATGAATCATTTTTGAAAGAAGAGAAATACTTGGTTTTTAAACAAAAAGCTTAAGAGTTATACTAGCTTTATGGGAAGTTAGGTATAACGACTTAAGAAAGATAAAAGGAACGGTTTACTTATGTGTCTATGAAAGACTTGTATTGATTTCTGGAAAGTATAGTAAGATGTTTGGATGAGTTGACATATTATGATGTTATGTGTGTTAGTGTCTTGTAACGTTTGAGAGGTTATTCTTATTGTGCTTATGTTGTTTAACGATAAGCCGTTAAGTTAGTATTATACCACTCACCTCTTGACATGATATACCGGGGGTTAAGCTGCCCCCCGATGCGAGGGATGCCTCATGCGGGTCCAGGGGACCTATGCGGAGCTACGAGAGTTCCAGGTTAGTGTGCGGGGGAATACCTCATGCGGTCTATGTGTCCATGTGGACTACGAGAGTCCAGGACGATGCCGAGGAGTAGCTACCCTCGATGCGGAGAATACCTCATGCGGGCCTAGGTGGCCTATGCAGACTACGGGAGTCCAGGATTAGTCATGCATAATGATACTATGGGCGATTGGCCTTGCTTCGATCATTCGCAGCCTAGAAAAGACCTGTTACAGTTTACCTATTATTGCTCTTGTTTGTGATGTGGCACTATGTGCGGTTACATTGGTTGTTTCGTACCTATTTGTAGAATTGGTTTTAAAATGATATGATTTCATTTAAAGTACTTTACAGTTTCACATACTTGGTACCTGGTGTACTGACCTCCTTCGGGGGGCTACGTTCATGCCGCAGGTAAGGGAAAGCAGGTTCTAGATCCGCATCCTTAGGATATTTACTTTGGTGTCAGGAGCTCCATCTTCTCCGGAGGCTCGACTTTTGGGTATGATCTCCCTGTTGTTGTAGATAGTTTCGTACATTCAGGGTATGGCGGGGCCCTGTCCCGCCATAGTTGTTTACTTTCTTAGAGGTCTGTAGTCCTATTGTACAGTTGGGATGTAACTGCCAGACTTGGTTTATATATATATGCCGAAAGACGACTTTTTCTCAGATAAACTGTGTCTCATTTTACACTTGTTTCATGTCTTGTTTTTATTTTCCACTGATTACTCTGATGTATGCCTACTTGGGTGCCCGGGTAAGGCACCAGTCACGGGCCCGGGATTGGGTCGTGACACAAGGCCCCGCCGTACCCCTGAATATACATAACCATGATGACAAGCTCCGGAACATTGGAGCCATCTCAAAATGCTGAACCAGGATCCTAAGCTCGCGGATCCACAACTGTGTACCTAAACCTGCGGACATGAACGCAGCCCCCCGAAGGGGGTCAGTACAATAGGTACCGAATGTGGAACGGAAAATAAGGTACAGTAAACAAATCATAACTGCACAAAAGAATGACAGGGGCAAGTATAAAAAGGGTAAATACCATATCCTACCGTGTCATTACCATCTCGTGAACTTAATCGTACCTTATTATCTTTTCCCATTTTTACATAAAAGTTATAGTCACTTTCTTACGTACATACTTAGGAACATCATCAAGTTCATACCATATAACTTACTTACCTTACATAACATAATTTGACCCTTTATGGAGGGACGCCTATACTGCCCGGCCCAATCTGGGACGCGATACAGTCACATAAGTCTGCCCATAGAGGTATACTGTCCGACCCATTCCTGGGACGCGATAAAGTCACATAGTGTGCCCATAAAGGTATACTGCCCGGCCCATTCCTGGGACGCGGTAAAGTCACATAGTCTGCCCATAAAGGTATACTGCCCGGTCCATTCCTGGGACGCGGTAAAGTCACATAGTCTGCCCATAAAGGTATACTGTTCGGCCCATTCCTGGGATGCGGTAAAGTCACATAGTCTGCCCATAAAGGTATACTGCCCGGCCCATTCCTGGGACGCGGTAAAGTCACATAGTCTGCCCATAAAGGTATACTGCCCGGCCCATTCCTGGGACGCGGTAATGTCATATAGTCTGCCCATAAAGGTATACTGCCCGGCCCATTTTTGGGACGCGATAAAGTCATATAAAATCCGGGAATTTAACCCAACGTACTACGTACCTCTACTCTTTTAGAATGACTCTTTTTCAAATGAAACTTCCAAGATACTAATAACTGTAGTATCAAGTCATATCTACTTTTCAAGACAAGTCACAATACCTTTTTAGAAATACATTTACCGGCCTCTAAATCAAGTGACTTATTTCTTAAAAACCTTACGCAATTGGTACCTTTAAAACAATTTGCCCTTCCTTATTTCAAGACATTCTTTGCTTACTTTACTGAAGAAAACTATTCTTTTAATCTTCCATAAAGTTATAACCAACTTCCCATAAAGCCGTTATAACCCTTTATGTCTTAGACAATTTCCTTCATTTTATAACCAAGAGACTTATACTTTCAAATCAAATCACATAGCTTTCAAAATACTTCAAATCTCTTAACTTTTAAGAAAACAAGTTTCTTAACTTAAAATATCAAGCCTCTTAACTTTAGAAATCAAGTCTTTCCAAATCAAGTATTCTATACTTTTAAATCAAGTCATTTCTTCCTTTAGAAATCAAGTCCCATAACTTGAAAAATAAAGTTTCTTAACCTTTTAAGAATTCAAGGTTCATAGTCTTAATAACTTCATACGTAAACTCTTTTAAATTAAGTAACATATACTTTGGTGCGTTGTGAATAAGTTATACTTATTTATAACGATCTTAATCGAGTATCCATGATCTAGAAAATGTAATACAATTTTGTCTTATCTTAGCTTCTATGCAGATGGAGAATTCTACTCATTTTAACTTAATTGATTGTCATTACATTTTCCTTTATTAATGCTGCAGTGGCTTGTTCGATTCTTATTCTCATTTGTGCCGTAACTTAGCCAAGTCAACTTGGCTCCAAATACCTCCTAACGACTCTTACCAACATCCCCCATAAGACTTGGTAAGAACTTAGGATAACCTAGACATAACCTTTACATAGAGTAAATCACATACATACCTCTTAACTTCTAAGAGTAGAAGGGAACATGAAATATTACTACATGTATATTCCATACATAGAATCATGCCAAAAGAAGGAAGAGGTTCACATACCTCGCGACGATTATCGACAAATAGCAAAATGCTCCAAAGTACTTCAACCTTGATAGCTATTCCATCCTTCAAGTAGAATACGCTATACTTAGTACTTCAACCTATAATGGCCATAATACGTCCATTAACCTTTAGCTTCGAACGTAGAATATTCTACGTGCAAAGTCACTAAATTCTACGAAAAATCGGACATCACTTCCTTTGTTTCTACATACTTTGCCACCTTTTTCAAGGCCGAATTCAATAACCAAACATGCCACATTTAAGGCTCAACAATGTAGTTAACAATAGGGGATTACACGCCTGCAAGACGTGTAAAATTCCGCCCCACAATTGATACGAAACTAGTTCCATATTTAAAGCCATTCTCGGCTAAACATATACAACAACACAAAGTCATTTTCCAATTATTTTTCAATCCAACTTCTTAGGCCTAACATGTTATATAGTCATAAACAACTTAACAATTATAATTCCTTCTTTATATAACATGTGACGATTAAACTAATAATCCAATTGAATTGAAATCTCAAGGCTAAACATACTAGTTTTCGGATTAGGGTTCCAATATTCCATAACACATATCATTCTTCCTAATATAATCCACATGATCATTTCTAACTACTACAACATGAAATCTTGAATTATAATAGCAAGACGGAGATTATTACCTCCTTAAGCTTAAAATGATCCAAAACCCTAAGTCGATCCTTAGCAACTCCAACTCTTATTCTTGACGTTCCAATCCGCTATTTGCAACCCTTAGAAGCTTGTGAAAAACTCCTCTTCTATTTCCAACTTCAAAGTTGAAGAACACCTTGGGTTTCCGCCTTGCGACTAACGTAAAAATGCGGTTTTTCCGGGATATTTCTATTGAGATAACCTTACAATACCCTTAGGGACCTTGGGTTAAAGTATTGTGAATATTGGACAACAATTGAAAAAATTTCTTGTTCAAAATCCCTCAAAGCCGAGAGCCTCCCATGGCACACACAAGTCTCTCAAATTTTTCTAAGTGTTGTGAGCTAAGTCTTGCTACTTAGGATGATATATAACACATTGAAGGGTCTATATTATAACACATGTTAAGTTTGGAGGGAAGAGATCAAGCCAAGTGGCCCTTGGACTTAGTCAACAATGTCAAGCTCTTTAATAGCAAGACTTGGTCATCTTAAGATTGGCCAAAAGACTATTTTGCCCTTGCATTAATTCGACCAAGCCATGTGGGGGGGGGGGTGCCACGTGTCGCCCTCCCATTCGTCCATAAAATTATGTAACCCTCGTGGGCCCCACAAAACGTAAAATTCCTCGGGTGGGCCCCACGTGACCAAATCCGTAAAAATAAATTTCCATAATGATAATACATTCCATAATCCTCAATTAATGCATTTTGAGAATCCAATTCTCCTCAATAAACATTTTTCCTTTCCGACGTTCGGAAGATTTTCCTTCGGAAACACACTTCTTCCTTTCGTACCAATTTAAAGTCTTGAGTTCCTTACGTACATTCTCTTTAACATGTCCTGGACTTACGGGGTGTAACAGTACGATAACATATACCCTTCCAGTATTCAGATGGCCCTGTATGAGGCCTTGTATGTAAGAAAGTGTAGATCGCCGGTTGAATGGTTCGACGTAGGCGAGGTTCAGTTATTTGGTCCAGACTTGATTCAGCGGGTTGTGGATAAGGCGAAGCTTATCCAGGAAAGATTATTAGTAAGCACAGAGTCAGTAGAAGCTTTATGCAGATACACACTTTAGATTTGATTTCTCATTTGGCTTGATATTGATGTATAAGCATGTGCGTTATATTGTGGCCATGTGTGGCATATTCGATTGTGTTAGGTATAGTTAAAGGGGGACTATACCGATGTCTGTTTAGACTGAACCTAGTATGAACATTCGGGATGAATGTTTCTAAGGGGGGAAGAATGTTACACCTCGTATTTCCAAGAGAATGAGATGAGAACATACATAAGGTAATAAGATTGGAATGTTGGAAAGAAAGTGTAGTTACATTGTGGGGCCTTGAAAAAGGTGGAAAAGTACGTAGAAACAAAGGAAGTGCTGTCCGATTTTCCGTAGAATTTGGTGACATTACACTTAGAATATTCTACGTTTGAAGCTAGAGATTAATAGACATATTATGGTCATTATAGGTTGACATACTACGTATGACATTTTGGACTTAGCAAGTGGATTGAACCGAAGAGGTATGTGGAGCTTTCTTATCTCTTGAGCATGAGTAGTTGTAAATGTATAGTACGGTAGACGTACGAGATTAAAATGAATTCAGTTTCATTTGATATTCTTGACTTGTTTTAAGAATGTCCGAGTCGGTTGAGTTAGAGAATTAACTCGCTTGTTTTAAAGGTTAAAGATACCTTAGTTTCTAAAGGTTAAGAAGCTTGATTTCTAAAAGTTAAGAAGCTTGATTTCTAAAGTTAAGAGACTTGGTTTTTGAAGGTATAAGTCTCTTGGTTATGAAAAGAATGTAAGTGTCTAAAGCATAAAGTTAGTATAACGGCTTTATGGGAAGTTGGTTATAATAACTTTATGGAAAGTTAAAAAGAGTGGTTTACTCTAGCGATGTAAATTAAGATAAAATGACTTGAAAGGAAGAAAGGAAAATTGATTTGAAGGCATCAATTGTTTATAGTTTTAAAGTAAAAAGTCACTTGATTTAGAAGTCTTTAAATGTAGTTCTAAAAGATATTGTGACTTGTCTTGAAAAGTAAGTATGGCTTGATACTACAGTTATTAGTATCTTGGAGTTTTATATGAAAAATGAGTCATTTTAAAAGAAGAGAAGTACGTATTACTTTGGGTTAAATTCCCGAATTTTATAATGACATGATAGTGCCTTAAGTAAACTAAAATGAGAGTGTATATGAATAAGCTAATAAGAAGTTAGGGGATTTCTTAACTTGCTTATGTTACGTATGATAAACCGGTGGTGCTTATGTTATGTATGATAAGCCGGTAGCGCTTATGTTATGTATGATAGTCGGTTGTGCTAGGTTATGTTATTCTTGTGGGGTAAACCCCCGGGTTACTACTTATTCCATGGAATTGCTACCCATGATGCGAGTGCGGCGTTTGTACTCATTGCGGGCCCACCGGGCCCATAGGGGTGAAATAATCCTATGCGGGTGAAATAGTCCCATGCGAGGCGGATGACCTCATTGCGGGTCCACAGGACCTATGCGGGTGATATAGTCCCAAGATTAGGATTGCTTAATGATACTACGAATGAGTGACCCTACTTTGATCATGAGCCTCCTATTTTTATGCAGTAAAGTATACTCTTGTTTACTCTCATTGTTAGTAAGGAACAGTGTACTGTTATTTGAGTTATCATACATGTCTCCAACTTTATTTTTAGACTTTATGATTTCATTTCAGTACTTTTAGTTTTACATACTTGGTACATCTGTTATGCAGGCCCACTTTCTCGGGGTTGCGTTAAATGCGCATGATTAAGGTAGCGGTGGTGGATCCTCATTCTTAGGATTACTGATCAGTTGTCAGAAGCTCCATTTCTCCAGAGGCTTGTCTTTTGGTACGGTTTTCCCTAATGTTGTGGATTTATGTACATTCAGGGGTATGGCGGGACCCTGTCCCGCCACAGTTGTTATTCTTAGAGGTCTATAGTCATATCTTGTGGATTGAGTTGTAAGAACAAAGATGTAACTGTTTTTATTTTGGGTTATGTATATTTCCCGGAAGGTGGCCTATTCGGCTAGTATGTTGGTATTTACTGTTTAAGTATTTTATGAGTTTTGTATGTTCCTGTTTCACCCCGTAATTCCAGGGCATGTATTTAAGAACTTACGAAAGAAATAATATTTGAATATGGGAAGATAAGTTGGCGGAATGTTTTGGACAAATTTTTAGTCAACCTTGGAGCAGTATTGTTACACCCCGTAGTTCCAGGGTATGTATGTGAAGACGTACATACGAGAATACGACATTAAGATTGGAAAGGAAGAAAGATTTGATTTTTCGACGAAAATTTTTCCGGATTTTGTGAAAGAAAAAGGTTCGTAAATGGGAATTGGATTCCCAGATTTGGTATTTGGACTTCTTGGAATATTAGAGAATTGTGGAATTTTATTTCCAGATTTGGTCACGTGGGCCCACGGGGAAAATTAACGGTTTTGTGGGGCCCACATTATTTTCGAGATTTTGGCCATTATGGATGTTTCCGGAAGATGAAATATTTTGGACGAATAGGAGGGCGACACGTGTCACCCCCTTAGGTGGCCATGGTGGCCGAAATTGGTGGGACAAGTGGCTAGCCACTTGTCGTGTTAACGAAATGGAGAGACAAGTCGCAAGCCACTTGTCTCAAGTTTTTGTGGAACATGTGGATTGTGGGACCCACACACACTTGTCCCCAATCTCTACCACACACTTGCTTTGATCCTAGACCTTGATTTCGCTATAAATGCACCCCTTGTTGCAAGACTTCTTCATCCACACTTGAATTAATTTCCAAGACTTGAAATACTCTCTCCCCTTTGATAGTGTCTCGGCAATAGCCCTTGATCATTGACCAAAAGTTGTCCAAAAATCCTTAAACATTTAAGTGTTCTTCCTTGATGTGTTATGAAGGTTGTTAACCAAGAGATAGATAAGATTTCACACCCCTAGCCTTAAAAACCCTCATTGGCCGAAAGTTTCCATATTTAGAACCTAAGTGTTCTTCACTTTTTGGAGTTGGATCTTGAAGAGAAGTTGGTTAGAAACTTCTAAGGGTTTCTTGGAGTGGATTGGAACGTAAGGAATTGGAGCTAAGAATTCCTAAGGATCGACTTTTAATCATTGGAAAATTTTGGGCTTATCGAGGTAATGATCTTTGTCCTTCTACTGTAATTGGAGATTACATGTTGTAGTAGTTTATAATTGAGTATATGAACTATGGAAGGAAGATTGAAAAGAAATGGACTGTTTAGTATATTGTGGGGCAGAATTTTACACGTCAAGTTAGGCGTGTAATCCCATTTGAGTTGTTGTATTATTGCACCTTAAATGTGGCATGTTGGCTATTGATATCGGGCCTTGAAAAAGGTGAAGGTAAGTAGATACAGGGGAGGTGTTGCCCAATTTTCCGTAGGATAAGGAACCTTATACTTAGAAATGTTCTACGAAGATATCTAGACGTTGATAGACGTGTTTGGTTGTTATATGTGGATATTCTACGCGCGGCATATTCGACTTGGCTAGTGGATTAAGCCGAAGAGGTATGTGATTCTTCCTATTCTCTTGAGCATGATTATTTGTGAAATATATTGTGCGGTAGACACACGTGTGTTAAAGGAGTTGGATTTCCTTTTTGTGTCCTTGACTTGATTCTAGAGTTAAATGACTTGATATGAAATGTTAAGGACTTGGATTGTGTTAAAAAGATGTGGAACCTCATTCGTGAGTAATGGGTACTTGGTGTTACACCCCGTAGTTCCAGAGTATGTATGTGAGGACGTACGTAAGAGAATACGACATTAAGATTGGAAAGGAAGAAAGATTTGATTTTCCGACGGAAAATTTTCCGGATTTTGTAAAGGAAAAAGGTTCGTAAATGGGAATTGGATTCCCAGATTTGGTATTCGGACTTCTGGGAATATATTAGAATTATGGAATTTTATTTCAAGATTTGGTCACATGGTGCCCACGGGAAAAATTTACGGTTTTGTGGGGCCCACATTATTTTCGGGATTTTGGCCATTATGGATGTTTTCGGGAGATGAAATATTTTGGACGAATTTGAGGGCGATACATGTCACCCCCTTAGGTGGCATGTGGCCGAAATGGGTGGGACAAGTGGCTAGCCACTTGTCCATGTTGGCCGAAATGGTCTTGCCATTTGTCTCAAGTTTTTGTTAGACATGTGGATGGTGGGACCCACACACATTTGTCCCCCAATCTCACCACACACTTGCTATGATCCTACCCTTTGATTTCCCTATAAATACCCCCCTTGATGCAAGACTTCTTCATCCAACACTTAGTGTTATACCCCGTATTCTCAGGGTATGTATGCGAGGACGTACGTACGAGAGCACGACAGAAAAATTGGAAAGGAAGAAAGAGGTGATTCTTCCACGGAAAAAGTTTCCGGTTTTTGTAAGGAAAAATGTTCGTTGAAGGGAATTGGGTTCCCAGATTTGGAATTTGGGCTTCTTAGATTATATTAGAATTATGGAATTTTATTTTCGGAAATGGTCACGTGGGGCCCACGGGAGAAATTTACGGTTTTGTGGGGCCCACTTTGTTTTCAAGATTTTGGCCATTGTGGATATTTTTCGGAAGACGTTTTATGAGGGCGATAGGAGGGTGACACGTGTCACCCCGCCAGGTGGCTTGGCGAAGTTACCTTTGCAGTGACAACACGGTTAAGTCGTTTTTGGACGAAGCGTTTTGCGTAACTTGCGAAGGAAAATTCGGCTATGTCGTTTTGTATTTTTGCGGATTTTTCAGAAGGCGAAACCTTTTGGACCAACGGGAGGTGACACTTGTCACCCTCGTTAGACGATTTGGAGGCGGTCGAGGTGGGTTGGCACTTGGCCGATTGGCCTTGAAGTGTGCCTTGCTTTGTGGCTTGTTTTGTGGAGTGTTTTGTGGAGTAGGGTTTAGGGTGCACTTGGCTTAATCTTGCCCTTACACTTGCTTTACACTTGGAAGGATCTTGGCCTTGGTTGGCCTTTGGTTTTGCTATAAATACCCCTAAGTGTGAAGACTTCATCCGTTCAAAAACTTCCAAGTCTTGAAACCCTCTCCTCCCCCTTTGTGAGCTCTTAGCGAGAGCCTTCCCCTCCACCGTGTGGCCTTTGGCGAGGGTTCCCTTCCCAGCTTTGTGGTGCTAGCCAGTGGGGTACCCACTGCTAGTTGTTTCGTATAATACCACTCCTTGTGGTATTGAAATACTTCTCTAGTATTGTTATAATGCCCAAAATACCTTAGCCTTGTACCTTGTAGTATTCCAAATATACCTCATCGTAGAGTCAGGAAATACTACCTTTTGTCCTTTTTAGTCTCAAACCGAAACCCTAAGGAAATCTTCATAGTTGGTTGAAGTATTTGAGTAGAAGTTAGTTAGAACTTAAGGGTTGTTTGGAGCGCACGGAGTAGGAGCTAAACCTTGCTCGGGATCGACATTATAACTTGGATAATTTTGGGCTTATCGAGGTAATTATCTTGTCCTCTATTGTAATTGGAAATTACATGTTTGTTAGAATATATAGTTGAAGTATACTATATATGGAACTATACTTAGTATTCGCAATGTCTTTTGACTTAAGCACGAAGATTAAAGAATGAGACTGTAATTACATAGGGTGTATTGCGATGAACTTGTGTAGTATTCTTTGAGTAGAAATGTACACGTCAGGTTAGGCGTGTAAACCCCACGGTTGGCTTGGTGGCGGCCTCGATAGAGGAGGATTTCTGTTTGTTGCGGGGAGAGTCTTTGCGAATTTTACGTAGAAAGATAGAAACTTGTGTTTTGGGGTTAATAGACGTTTGTGACCTTTATAGGTGAAAGTACTAAGAGTAGCGTATTCTACTCGAGGAGTGGAAAGGGCTAGCAAGGTTGTAGTACTTGGAGCATTTTGCTTATTGTCGATAAATCGCCGCGAGGTATGTGAACCTCTTCCTATCTCTTCTAGCATGATATGTGTGAACTATGTAGTACGGTAGACGTACATGTGTTAACTGTGTTTGATGGTTCTTAAAACATAAAGTGTTATAACGACTTTATGGGAAGTTGGTTATAACAGCTTTATGTAGGTAAGAAAATACTTTGTGGTTTTAAAAGGTAACTGATGTGAATTATAACTGGCTAGTTATAATAAAGAACTTGATGTATTTCAAAAGATTTATAAATCGTTTTGAAGGGAGAGTAACACTTGGTTTTAAAGGTTTTAAAAAGAGTTATACTAGCTTTATGGGGAGTTAGGTGTAATGTCTTAAGAGAGGTAAAGAAAATGGTTTACTGATGTTAAAAGTTAAGAGACTTGATCTTATAAGATAAGAGACTTAACTTATTTGTTTAATGTGAATGTTTGTGTGAAACCTCATTCGTGAGTAATGAGTACTTGGTTTTATTTAAAGGGATAATGTTTCTTGATTTGGAAATCGAGAATGTGTATCGACGGACCTGCGGCGTTAATAAAGGAAAATGTATTGAATAATGATGTATCGTATTAAAACGTAGAAACCTCCATCTGCATAGAAACTAAGATGAGACAAAATGATATTACATTTTCTAGATCATGGTCTTTGTAATAAGAATGTTGTAAACAAGAATAACCTACTCTCACGTGAGACATATATTACTCAATTGTTCTAAAAAAGGAATCAAGTGATTAAGTTTGGGAACTATGAAACCATTTGAAAATGAGAAGCTTGAGTAATTGAAACTAGGCAAACTGGAACTTAGGAAAAGAATGTTGTTACTTGATTTTGAAAAGGAATGTGGGTTGGTCATTCTAATACTACGGTATCGGGTGTCTTTTATAAAAGTAATGGATCTCTTTTAAAGAATTTAACGTACGTATTTCTTTAGGGTTAAAACCCGGACTTTGGCATAAAATGAAAGTACTTTGAGTTGTGTGAAACTTGCCTATGCTTGCTGTTGTGAAACTTGCCTATGCTTGGGATGATAGCCTTTGTTGTGCAAGTGTGGTATTTCTGTGTTACCGCGTCTCTTGATAGAGGGCCGGTTGACTTGTTGAGAACTTACTTGGACGTCTTTGGCGGTGATGGAGAATTCCACGGGTATGTTTCCATTTTGATTCTTGTCTTGTTGTTGATGTCACATGGACATGTCTACCGTCACGATATTAGAGGCATCTGATCATGCGGCGGGTTGATTTCCGATATATGGTTATTCGCAACATGGGCGTGTCTGCCGTCTGATATTCGAGCATGTGGCCGTGCGGCGGGGTTGACCACTAGTATATTGTTATTGAGGTTACATGGGCGTCTACACCGAGGCGATTCCGGGGCATGTGGCCATCGGCCTTGTTATTATGGTTGCATCATGGACATGTCTACACCGTCACGAGATTCAGGCACGCGGCCATGATGCGAACATGATGGATGTTGTGGGCGTGAGACCCATAGTTATATTTGAGTGGTGACTTTGAGGCGTGAGTCCACGACTTGGCTAACTTTTATGTTGCGTCTTGTATTTTGGTTATCATACATGTCTCCTGCTTTGTTTAGGCTATTATGATTTCATTCTGATGTTGTGATTTCACATACTTGGTACTGTTGTCTTGACCTCGCCTTGGGGCTGCGTTCATGCGCGGTAGAAATACATCGATCGTGGATCCTCGCTCTTAGGATCTCGGTTCGGCGTTTTGGGAAGCTCAGTTTCTCGGAGGCTTATCTTTTGGTATGTGTTCCACGAGTTGTAGTTTCTTGTACATTCGGGGTATGGCGGGAGCCTGTCCGTCATAGTTGTTGTAAATCTTAGAGTGCATAATCTTTGTTGTGGCGGGGTTTGTAAAAGGATTAAACTATTCGTTTTGAAAGAGTTGTATTTATTTATGTTATTGGAAGGTAGTTGGGTTGCTTTGTTTTATGTTCATATATCTTGTTTCTTGTTTAAAGTTTTATTTTCATTGGTTTTCTCGATGATTGTATCACTAGGGTGCCGAGGTAAGGCACGATCACGGGCGAATTCGGGGTGTGACAAAGTGGTATCGAGCGATTAATCCTCGGAAGGTGTCTCTGACCGTGTCTAGTAGAGTCTTGATTATCGGTGTGTTGTGCACCACATCTATGTCGAGAGGCTATAGGACATTTAGGATTGGGTTCCATTCTTCTCATTACGAGATCGTGCCTTAGAAACATGTTGTAAGTTGGACCCCTCGGCGTATCTCGTTTTACGATTATGCCTCCGCGAGGCAACGAGCGAAGGGCAAGGCAGCGAGAGTGCCGCTAGTGAGATCTGAGAGAGTACAGCGCGAGCGGTCGATGCACGAGGCAGTGCCGACGGCGAGTTTCGCGCCGCCCGGCCTGGCGAGGTTTAAGCGCGGCCGTGGTGATGAGACTCTGATACTGAGCCTCGGTCCCGATGCAGGCGGGAGATGGGTCGCGAGAGATGGCGATTATTGGCGAGGTTGTGGCGAGATATGAGCAGTGGATCTGGCGATTCGGTTCAGCGGCACGTAGTGCACGAGCGAATAGTTTGAGGCTACGGGACTTTACGAGTTGTAGCGCGAGTTTTATGGGTCGAGGCACGAGGATGATCCGCGAGTTCATCCGTCGATTCTGAAGGATCGTGCGGGTGATCGAGGCTTGAGACCGAGTGCGTGACGCCCGGATCGCGTCGGTGCGTGATACCGCGATCGATTAGTTTGATTCATGGGAGCTTTCGGGAGCATGCACCTCCAACAGTATGGGATGAGTTTTGGGGGCTTTTCTCACGCACTTCTTGCCTCCGCGGATGAGGAGGCACGGCCGACAAATTTTTATTCTTGAGGCAGAGAGCGCGGCTGTCGGGAGTACAATGTCGAGTTCGATTCTTTGGCTCGATATGTCCTGCGCTTGTTGCGAATATGGAGGATAGGGTGCATCGCTACGTCAGGATAGATGATTATATGGCGAGTCTTGTGCGGGTGTTTCTCTTCAGGGCATGGACATTGCCGCATTCGAGCTCATGCACTTGGAGTGCGAGCGCGGATCGGCAGGTGGACGGCTTTCGAGAAGAAGGCCAAGGCGGCGGATATTTTGGCGACTTCCGAGGCGGACCGCCTCGGCGGGAACTAGTTATGTACCTCCGCCATTGCGAGTTGTCGCCGCGACGCCGGGACCGCAGGATATTCGGGAGGCAGTCGGGGCTCCCGTGTTTGAATGTTGAGGAGTAGGGGTGTTGGCGGTCACGATCACCCCTACCTCGGTGTGGTCGATGTGGTAGACCGCATTTGAAGTGTCGTAGTACCAAGGAGCTTGTTATTCTTGCGACCAAGCGGGCCATATGGAGACCGTCAGGCGGGGTAGCGGGTAGGATAGCCTGAACTACTAGGCGATTGCGGGCCCACGGTAGAAGTCGCGGTGGAAGTTCGATTTTAGCGGTCCTTGAACGCCTAGTTTGAGTATATCCTTAACCACGTAGATACTTGTATGTGTTGATGTTAATGATGTGTTAAGTGTTATGTTCGGATAGCTTTGTGCTATAGTGTGATTTAAAAATCTGGGTAGTGTGAGATGGAAGTGGTAGCTTTCATGATGTGATTTAGCAGGATTGTTCCGTGTCGGGGAACGAGGGCTTGACGCGATTGTGGGTCGGGTTGAGGACGTCATACGGGTCAACCCGTAGCCCGGATTAAGGTGGGGTCAGTTCTGGGTGGTCCCTCTAGGTGGTAGGGTCACGAGGATGCTAGGCCCAAGTTTGTATGATCATCGTATGAGTTCATGGACGCGTTCGACCAGAAGCGGTTCGTAAAGGCCGGGAGTGGCCTTAAAGAAGTTTGAGGTTAGTAAGATGACCAAGTTTGGAGGTAGTGACTCCAGAGATTTTTGGGAGCGAGTAATGGTGAAGTATGGTACGTACTGGGAGAGTTCAAGTGTTCGAGAAGGGCACGACGAGTAAGAAAAGAAGAGGACGTGGGTTATTTCGTGGCCAAGCTGTGGCGTTGGCAACTTGTTAGAGGAACTTCATCGATATCCGTCTTGAGAAGGAACATTCGGGACGAATGTTTCTAAGGAGGGGAGAATGTTATACCCCGTATTCTCAGGGTATGTATGCGAGGGCGTGCGTGCGAGACGCAGAAAAAATTGGAAAGGAAGAAAGAGGTGATTCTTCCACGGAAAAAGTTCCGGTTTTGTAAGGAAAAATGTTCGTTGAAGGAATTGGGTTCCCAGTTTGGAATTTGGGCTTCTTAGATTATATTAGAATTATGGAATTTTATTTTGGAAATGGTCACGTGGGGCCACGGGAGAAATTCTGTTTTGTAGCCACTTTGTTTTCAAGATTTTGGCCATTGTGGATATTTTTGGAAGATGTTTTATGAGGGCGATAGGAGGGTGACACGTGTCACCCCGCCTAGGTGGCTTGGCGAAGTTACCTTGTGACAACACCGGTTAGAGTCGTTTTTGTGAAGCGTTTTGCGTAACTTGCGAAGGAAAATTCGGCTATGTCGTTTTGTATTTTGCGGATTTTTCCGAGAGGCGAAACCTTTTGGACCAACGGGAGGTGACACTTGTCACCTCGTTGGACGATTTGGAGGCGGTCGAGTGGGTTGGCACTTGGCCGATTGGCCCCTTGAAGTGTGCCTTGCCTTGTGGCTTGTTTTGTGGAGTGTTTTGTGGAGTAGGGTTTAGGGTGCACTTGGCTTAATCTTGCCCTTACACTTGCTTTACACTTGGAAGGATCTTGGCCCTTGGTTGGCCTTTGGTTTTGCTATAAATACCCCTCAAGTGTGAAGACTTCATCCATTCAAAAACTTCCAAGTCTTGAAACCCTCTCCTCCCCTTTGTGAGCTCTTGGCAGAGCCTTCCCCTCCCTTTTAGTGTGGCCTTTGGCGAGGGTTCCCTTCCCCTTTGTGGTGCTAGCAAGTGGGGTACCCCACTGCTAGTTGTTTCGTATAATACCCTCCATGTGGTATTGAAATACTTCTCTAGTATTGTTATAATGCCCAAAATACCTTAGCCTTGTACCTTGTAGTATTCCAAAGATACCTCTATCGTGAGTCGAAATACTACCTTTTGTCCTTTACAGTCTCAAACCAGCTGTTATACCCGTATTTCCAGTATATGCGTGAGGCGTGCGTATAAAAGTTTAAAGCCTTGAGTAGGCAAAGTGGCTTGGCGAATTAAATTTGTTCACAACACCCGATTAGAGTCGTTTTTAAAAGCGTTTTCCACGACTTTCGTAGGGAATTTCGGCTATGTCATTTTTATTTTTGCGGATTTTTAGAGAGGCGAAACATTTTGGACCAACAAGAGGCGCCAGCGCACCCTCTCATTGGTGTGATAGATTGGACGAAATGGGCTAGTAAGGCACATTTTTGTGCCTTGGCTAAAGTCGAGGTTGGTAGGATATTTGTGTGTAATAAATCCTAGCCCTACACTTGCCTAACACTTGGTTTAATCTTGGCCTTTGGTTGGCCATCCCGACCTATAAATACCCTCTCCCTTTGATGAATTCTTCATCCTTTCCACAAATCTCTAAGTGTTAAAATCCCCCTCTCTTGTTGTTGTTCTCGTCCCTCCCCTTGGTAGAGTTCCCCAGTGGGGTAGGCGAGGGTAGCCACCTCCTTGGGGTGCTAGCCGTGGGGTACCACTAGCCTAGTTGCTTTCGTATAATACCTCTCTTGGTAGAAATACTCTCAAAGTATTGTTATAATGCCCAATTACCTTAGCCGTATACCTTGTAGTATCACGAGGTTATACCTATCTGAAAAGCCGAAATACTATTATACTTCAGTCTGTCACAAACCGAAACCCTAAGGAAAATCTTCACCCGTAATTGAAGTCATAAGTAGAAGTTGGTTAGAACTTCTAAGGGTTGTTGGAGGCGGAGTCGGGCCTTGTGAGTAGGAGCTAAACCTTGCTCGGGATCGACATTTAAACTAGGATAATTATGGGCTTATCGAGGTAAATATCTTGTTCCTCTATTGTAATTGGAAATTACATGATTGTTAGACTATATAGTTGAAGTATACTATATATATAGAATCGAGCGTTGTTGTCGGCAATGTCTTTGGACTTAAGCTGAATAATAAGAAACCTTTTGAAAGAAAAGTCTTGTTGTTTTTACATAGGGTGTATTCTGATGAACCTTGTGTATCATTCTTGTGTAGTAGAATTGTACACGTCAGGTTAGGCGTGTTAACCCCCTGGTTGTCTTGGTAGCGGGCCCCGTTAGAGGAGGAGATTTCTGTTGTTGCGGGGAGAGTCTTTGCGAATTTTTGTAGAATATTCACGTCGGGATCTAAAGATATTAATAGGCGTTTGTGGCCTTTATAGGTGAAAGTACTAAGAGTAGCGTATTCTACTCGAGAGTGGAAAGGGCTAGCAAGGTTGTAGTACTTGGAGCTTTTTGCTTATTGTCGATAATCGTCGCGAGGTATGTGAACCTCTTCCTATCTCTTCTAGCATGATATGTGTGAACTATGTAGTGCGGTGAGCGTACATGTGCTAAATGTATTTGATTGGTTTAAAACATAAAGTGTTATAACGGCTTTATGGGAAGTCGGTTATAACGACTTTATGTGGATAAGCAAATACTTTGTGGTTTCTAAAAGGTAGCGATTTGAATAATAAGCGGCTTGATATGTGTTAATAAAGAACTTGAAGTATTTCAAAAGATTTATGAATCGTTTTGAAAGAATGAGTAGTACTTGGGTTTTGAAAGCTTAAGAGTTATACTAGCTTTATGGGAAGTTAGGTATAACGGCTTAAGAATGTTTCTTGATTTGAAATCGAGAATGTGTATCGACAAACCACCTGCGGCGTTAATAAAAGGAAAATGTATTGACTAATGAAGTATTATTAAAACCGGTAGAAACCTCCATCCGCATAGAAGCTAAGATGAGACAAAATGATATTACATTTCCTAGATCACGGCCGCTTAATAAGATTGATTATAAACAAGAATAACCTACTCATTATAAGACATATGTTTCTCAAGCGTTTAAAGGAGAATTATGTTTTAAAGGACTAAAACTATGAACTACGAAACCTTTTTCTAAAATGAGAAACTTGAGCATTGAAATTAGGCAAACTTGAACGTTTGGAAAATAAGGTTGTTACTTGATTTTACAAAGGAAAGCATTTTGGTTTACTTAATAATGTTAGTCACTCCAATTTTATACTACGGGTATCGGGTGACCTTTGTAAAAGAAATGGATCTTAAAAGGAATTTAACGGACGTAGTACTTTAAGGTTAAAATCGGACTTTGACATAAAATGAAAGTACCTTGAGTCGTGTGTAACTTGCTTATGCTTGTTGTTATGAAACTTGACCATGTTACGTGTGATAGCCTTGTTGTGCAAGTCGTGTTCTACTCGACTACCGGTTCATCCGAATGTATTTCACTTGATTAGGGTCATCCGGAATGTATTTCACTTGATTAAGGGTCATCAGGGAATGTATATCACTTGACTACCGGTTCATCCGGAATGTATTTCAACGACTAGGTTCATCCGGAATGTATTCCACACGTTTCTATATTGGGTCCATAAGATGGCGAGACACGTTATCGTATCACATGATTTGTACCTAGGCTGGCGGTGAGGAAGAAGTTCCACGGGCGTGAGGATGACTTTGAGGCGTGAGTCACGACTTGACATATCGCTTCTATGTTGTGAATCGTAGTTTGGTTATCATACATGTCTCTGCTTTATATAGACTATTATGATTTCATTTACGGTATTTTCTGATTTCACATACTTGGTACTGTTATCGACCTCCTTGAAGTGCGTTCATCTGCGAGTTGAGGTACGCGATCGTTGATCCTAGCTCTCGGTCACGATTTGGCGTTTGGGAAGCTCCGTTTCTCGGAGGCTTATCGGTGGTATAGTCCTGTCGTAGTAAGTGTTTACATTCGGGGTTTGGCGGGGCCTGTCCGCCATTGTTGTCGTATCATTTCTTAGAAGTGCGTAGTCTTGTTGTGGGCGGGGTTTGTAAAGAAAGGATTAAAGCATTCATTTTGAAAGAGTTGTTATTATTATTTATCTTTGAAAAGGCAAGTTTTCTAAAGATAACTAGTGTACGCTTCTTGTTATTTCATGTTGTTGTGTTATGTTCCGCTGATTACTCTGATGTTGTCTCACTAGGGTGCCCGGGGTAAGGCACCAGTCACGGGCCCGGGTTCGGGTCGTGACAAAAGTGGTATCGAGCGATTAATCCTCGGAAAGTGTCTCTGAAGTATCGATGAAGTCTTGATTATCGGTGTGTTGTACCACACCAATAATCGAGGCTATAGGATATTTAGGATTGGTTTCTATTCTTCTCACTCGAGATCGTGCCTTAGATGTGTTGTAAGTTGGACCCTCTAACGTATTTCTTTCTTACCGTTATGCCTCGCGTAGGCAACCCGACCCGGGGAGGGCAAAGCGGCCAGGAGGCTGCGTAAATCTGAGAGGGTTACGTGAGCACAGCCCAATCATCACTGAGGGTGGTGCTTCATTCGGGAGTTTTGCGGCGTCGCTAGCCCCGAGTTTGCAGCGGCGGCGATTCCTGCTGCGGCCATGATGTTTGAACGCCCGGTTCCACGGCCGGGAGCAGAATATAGATTGCAAAAAGCGACCTATTACTAGCTATGGATTTGGCTACGGAGAGTATACCGATGTCGCGAGTCTTGATGAATATCAACGAGAAGGTTGTGCAAGAGTAAGTTCTTGATTAGGCTTGGGCATGGCACGTGTATGGGCTTATGAAGCGCGGCGAGAAAGCGTAGAGATCGGCGGGTTAACGAAGGGCGGCGAGAAGAGGGCGAGCGGCGAGTACTTTAGTAACTTTTGGCGATCGCCTCGCGTGATTAGTTTATGCACATCCACGGTCTGGCGAGGTCCTCCACGAATTTCCGGGGCGTTCGGTAACGCAGAGTTGGTCGAACTCCGGATCTTCCGGTTCACGATGTGAGCGTCATCGGGAATGTCGTCTTTTAGTTGGTACTTGTTGTACTATGACCGTCAGTCGATGTCGAAAGGGTGTCCTTGTAGGAGGACTTAGCCTTGAGGATCGATGGGTAGTCGTCACCTTCCCAGCTATCGCCCTACGGGCGAGTTTGATTAGAACGACTAAGGGAGTGAAGCGATAGATATAGATATATCTTTAACCTACAGAGATCGGTATGTGTGATAAGGTGAGTATACCTTAAGTGTTATGTTACGATGGCCAGTGTGTTAGTCGTGATTAGATCATGGTTGTTTAACCGAGTAAGATTTTGGGGATAGAAGGTGTGAGCCTTAGAGCTTCTACGTAAAGACCTTAGAGGTGAGGCCATCTCGAGAAAGGTGTAGTGTTATGTTTGACCACTTATCGGGAGTGCATAGTGCACGTGAGTTATGTTGGGATAGGTCACAGTAGTGTGGAATGAAAGGGGGTAGTTGAGCTAAGAAGACCGCTAGGTTTTCAAGCGTGATTAGTGAGATTGTTAGGATCGGGAGCTAGTATTGTGCGGCGTTGCGGGTCGAGGTTGAGGCCACGTTGCGGGTCAACCAGCGGTAGGTTTGGTGGTGGGGTCAGGTTGTGGTGGTCGCCTTGTGTTAGGGTTGTGAGGTGTTAGGCCCAAGTTTAGTTAACCAGCGTCTGAGTTCGTGGATGCGTTCGACCGATGGTCGGGCGATGGGGCAGCCCATCGTGTTCTTGATCGGGACCGTTTACTCATTGTGTTGAGTTATCGAAAGGTTGAAAGGCTGCAGGTGCCTACCTTCACCTTATGTCGAACAGTGAAGCCCGAGTTGTGGCTATTTTCGTTTTCTAAAAGTTTACGAGCGGGGTTAGGAACTGGTGAGTCTCGAATCGCGTTCGCCCTCGGGCGGTGTTTGGATTTCGAGGATAGTTGTGGGATTGTTGTCTCTGCGGAGGTAGTGTTTGATCTACCATTTCAATGTTCGGATGTCGTCCTTTGAAGCTGGTAGGGCGGAAGTGTAAGTTGCCGGTCATTGGTTCGATGTTGGCAAGGTGCGAATAGTTGGTTGAGCTTGTTCCGGATCTGTGGATAGGGAAGCCGTGCAGGAGAGGTTTTGGCGGCTCGGAGAAATCGTGCGGATAATCGGCGGCGGCGCTTAGAGTTGAGTTGACGGTCGGTCTTCTTGAAAGTACCACCGGATTGGGTGTGACGAGCTTTGGAAAAATAGAAACTTAGCCCGAGTTGTTTTGGGCCTTTTTAAGTTCATGTGAAAAATAGGCCAGGTTGCCTATATGTTAGCTTTTGCCGTCCGACTTAGGAGGCAGTACGTCCGGTCTTTCGTATTGTTATGTTCGGAAAGTATCGGAGATCCATCCAGAGTGTTCCCAGTTAATGATGACCACGTTAGAGATAGTAACCCCGAGTTTTGAGGCAAGCGATGTCGAAATGTGGTAAGAGTTCGAATGTCACGGCGGCCGGTGATCGCGTGCGGCGGTACCATTTGTTGGGTCGTCTGAGAAGGTTAATGCCTCAGGCAAAGTGACAAAAGTGGTATCATTTTGGTGATGTTAGAGGTGTTTCCTCGTGGACTTGGATGTAAGCATTTTGCGCAAGTTGGTTCCGTGGCCATGCGTGGCAGGATTGTTTTCGTTAGTATAGCAGTGAGGACTATACCGGCGCGCGTTTGTTTTGAGACTTAGAAGGAACATTCGGGACGAATGTTTCTAAGGAGGGGAGAATGTTATACCCCGTATTTCCAGAGTATGTACGTGAGGGCGTACGTATAAAAGTTTAAAGCCTTGAGTAGGCAAAGTGGCTTGGCCGAATTAAATTTGTTCACAACACCCGATTAGAGTCGTTTTTAATGAAGCGTTTTCCACGACTTTCGTAGGGAATTTCGGCTATGTCATTTTTATTTTTGCGGATTTTTCCGAGAGGCGAAACATTTTGGACCAACAAGAGGCGCCACTTGGCACCTCTCATTAGTGTGATAGATTGGACGAAATGGGCTAGTAAGGCACGTTTTTGTGCCTTGGCTAAAGTCGAGGTTGGTAGGATATTTGTGTGTAATAAATCCTAGCCCTACACTTGCCTAACACTTGGTTTAATCTTGGCCTTTGGTTGGCCATCCTCGACCTATAAATACCCTCTCCCTTTGATGAATTCTTCATCCTTTCCACAAATCTCTAAGTGTTAAAATCCACTCTCTTGTTGTTGTTCTCGTCCCTCCCTGGCAGAGTTCCCCCAGTGGGGTAGGCGAGGGTAGCCACACTCCTTGGGGTGCTAGTAGTGGGGTACCACTAGCCTAGTGGCTTTCGTATAATACCCCCCCTCGCTTGGTAGAAATACTCTCAAAAGTATGGTTATAATGCCCAAATTACCTTAGCCGGATACCTTGTAGTATCCTAAGGTTATACCTATACGAAAAGCCGAAATACTATTATACTTCCCGTCACAAAACCGAAACCCTAAGGAAAATCTTCACCCGTAGTTGAAGTCATAAGTAGAAGTTGGTTAGAACTTCTAAGGGTTGTTTGGAGCGGGTCGGAGCGCACGGAGTAGGAGCTAAACCTTGCTCAGGATCGACATTTAAACTAGGATAATTATGGGCTTATCGAGGTAAATATCTTGTTCCTCTATTGTAATTGGAAATTACATGATTGTTAGACTATATAGTTGAAGTATACTATATATATAGAACTGAACGTTGTTGTCGGCAATGTCTTTGGACTTAAGCCTGAATAATAAGAAACCTTTTGAAAGAAAATCTTGAATTGTTTTACATAGGGTGTATTCTGATGAACCTTGTGTATCATTACTGTGTAGGAGAATTTTACACGTCCGGTTAGACTGATAACCCCCCCTGGGTGTCTTGGTAGCCGGCCTCGTTAGAGGAGGAGATTCTGTTGTTGCGGGGAGGTCTTTAGAATTTTACGTAGAATATTCTACGTCGGGATCTAAAGATATTAATAGGCGTTTGTGGCCTTTATAGGTGAAAGTACTAAGAGTAGCGTATTCTACTCGAGGAGTGGAAAGGGCTAGCAAGGTTGTAGTACTTGGAGCTTTTTGCTTATTGTCGATAATCGTCGCGAGGTATGTGAACCTCTTCCTATCTCTTCTAGCATGATATGTGTGAACTATGTAGTACGGTGAGCGTCATGTGCTAAATGTATTTGATTGGTTTAAAACATAAAGTGTTATAACGGCTTTATGGGAAGTCGGTTATAACAGCTTTATGTGGATAAGCAAATACTTTGTGGTTTCTAAAAGGTAACTGATTTGAATAATAACTGGCTTGATATGTGTTAATAAAGAACTTGAAGTATTTCAAAAGATTTATGAATCGTTTTGAAAGAATGAGTAGTACTTGGGTTTTGAAAGCTTAAGAGTTATAATAGCTTTATGGGAAGTTAGGTATAACGGCTTAAGAATGTTTTACTGATTTCGGAAATCAGAATGTGTATCGACAAACCACTGCAGCGTTAATAAAAGAAAATGTATTGACTAAAGAAATATTATTAAAACCAGTAGAAACCTCCATCTGCATAGAAGCTAAGATGAGACAAAATGATATTACATTTCCTAGATCATGGCTGCTTAATAAGATTGATTATAAACAAGAATAACCTACTCACATTATAAGACATATGTTTCTCAAAACGTTTAAAGGAGAATTATGTTTTAAAGGACTAAAACTATGAACTACGAAACCTTTTTCTAAAATGAGAAACTTGAGCATTCGAAATTAGGCAAACTTGAACGTTTGGAAAATAAGGTTGTTACTTGATTTTACAAAGGAAAGCATTTTGGTTTACTTAACAATGTTAGTCACTCCAATTTTATACTACGGGTATCGGGTGACCTTTGTAAAAGAAATGGATCTTAAAAGGAATTTAACGGACGTAGTACTTTAAGGTTAAAATCCGGACTTTGACATAAAATGAAAGTACCTTGAGTCGTGTGTAACTTGCTTATGCTTGTTGTTATGAAACTTGACCATGTTACGTGTGATAGCCTTGTTGTGTAAGTACTGTGTTCTACTCGACTACCGGTTCATCCGAGAATGTATTTCACTTGATTCTGGGTCATCCAGGAATGTATTTCACTTGATTACGGTCATCAGGAATGTATATCACTTGACTAGGTTCATCAGGAATGTATTTCACGACTACCGGTTCATCCGGAATGTATTCCACACGTTTCTATATTGGGTCCATAAGATGGGCGAGACACATTATACGTATCACATGATTTGTACCTAGGCGCGGCGGTGAGGAAGAAGTTCCACGGGCATGAGGATGACTTTGAGGCGTGAGTCACGACTTGACATGGCGCTTCTATGTTGTGAGCGTAGTTTGGTTATCATACATGTCTCTGCTTTATATAGACTATTATGATTTCATTCTGATATTTCTGATTTCACATACTTGGTACTGTTATCGACCTCGCCCGAAGTGCGTTCATCTGCGCGAGTTGAGGTACACGATCGTTGATCCTAGCTCTCGTGTCACGATTTGCCGTTTGGGAAGCTCCGTTTCTCGGAGGCTTATCGATGGTATAGTCCCTGTCGTAGTAAGTGTTTACATTCGGGGTTTGGCGGGGCCTGTCCGCCATTGTTGTCGTATCATTTCTTAGAAGTGCAGTAATCTTTGTTGTGGGCGGGGTTTGTAAAGAAAGGATTAAAGCATTCATTTTGAAAGAGTTGTTATTATTATTTATGCCGAAAGGCAAGTTTTCTAAAGATAAGCGTTGTATGCGCTTGTTATTTCATGTTGTTGTGTTATGTTCGTGATTACTCGATGTTGTCTCAGGGTGCAGGGTAAGGCACGATCACGGGCAGGTTCGGTCGTGTGTGAAACCCTAAGGAAATCTTCATAGTTGGTTGAAGTATTTGAGTAGAAGTTGGTTAGAACTTCTAAGGGTTGTTTGGAGCGCGCGGAGTGGAGCTAAACCTTGCTCAGGACCGACATTATAACTTGGATAATTTTGGGCTTATCGAGGTAATTATCTTGTCCCTCTATTGTAATTGGAAATTACATGTTTGTTAGAATATATAGTTGAGGTATACTATATATGGAACTATACTTAGTATTCGGCAATGTCTTTTGACTTAAGCTGAAGATTAAAGCGAATGAATAATTACATAGGGTATTGCGGTAGACTTGTGTAGTATTCTTTGAGTAGAATTGTACGTCAGGTTAGCCGTGTAAAACCCCCCCGGGTTGGCTTGGTAGCCGGCCTCGATAGAGGAGGGGATTTACGCTGTTGCGGGGGGGGGGGGAGGTGCTGCCGAATTTTCTATAGAAAGATAGAAACTTGTGTTTTGGGGTTAATAGACGTTTGTGACCTTTATAGGTGAAAGTACTAAGAGTAGCGTATTCTACTCGAGGAGTGGAAAGGGCTAGCAAGGTTGTAGTACTTGGAGCATTTTGCTTATTGTCGATAAATCGTCGTGAGGTATGTGAACCTCTTCCTATCTCTTCTAGCATGATATGTGTGAACTATGTAGTGCGGTGAGCGTCATGTGTTAGCGTGTTTGATGGTTCTTAAAACATAAAGTGTTATAACGACTTTATGGGAAGTTGGTTATAACAGCTTTATGTAGGTAAGAAAATACTTTGTGGTTTTAAAAGGTAACTGATGTGGATTATAACTGGCTAGTTATAATAAAGAACTTGATGTATTTCAAAAGATTTATAAATCGTTTTGAGTACTTGGTTTTATTTAAAGGGATAATGTTTTACTGATTTCGGAAATCAGAATGTGTATCGACGGACCACTGCAGCGTTAATAAAGGAAAATGTATTGAATAATGATGTATCGTATTAAAACCAGTAGAAACCTCCATCTACATAGAAACTAAGATGAGACAAAATGATATTACATTTTCTAGATCATGGCTGATGTAATAAGAATGTTGTAAACAAGAATAACCTACTCTCACGTGAGACATATATTACTCAATTGTTCTAAAATAGGAATCAAGTGATTAAGTTTGGGAACTATGAAACCATTTGAAAATGAGAAGCTTGAGTAATTGAAACTAGGCAAACTGGAACTTAGGAAAAGAATGTTGTTACTTGATTTTGAAAAGGAATGTGGGTTGGTCATTCTAATACTACGGGTATCGGGTGACTTTTATAAAAGTAATGGATCTCTTTTAAAGAATTTAACGTACGTAGTACTTTGGGGTTAAAAACCCGGACTTTGGCATAAAATGAAAGTACTTTGAGTTGTGTGAAACTTGTCTATGCTTGCTGTTGTGAAACTTGCCTATGCTTGGGATGATAGCCTTTGTTGTGCAAGTGTGGTATTTCTGTGTTACCGCGTCTCTTGATAGAGGGCCGGTTGACTTGTTGAGAACTTACTTGGACGTGCTGGCAGTGATGGAGAATTCCACGGGTATGTTTCCATTTTGATTACTGTCTTGTTGTTGATGTCACATGGACATGTCTACACCGATGCAGTATTCCGGGGGCATGCGGCCATGCGGCCGGGTTGATTTCCCGATATATGGTTATTGTGGTTACATGGACGTGTCTACACCGATGCAGTATTCCGGGGGCATGTGGCCATGCGGCAGGGTTGACCACCCAGTATATTGTTATTGAGGTTACATGGGCATGTCTACACCGGCGATGTCCGGGGCATGTGGCCATACGGCCTTGTTATTATGGTTGCATCATGGACATGTCTACACCGATGCAGTATTCCGGGGGCATGCGGCCATGATGCGAACATGATGGATGTTGTGGGCGTGAGACCCATAGTTATATTTGAGTGGTGACTTTGAGGGCGTGAGTCCCTGACTTGACTGCTTTTATGTTGCGTACTGTATTTTGGTTATCATACATGTCTCCTGCTGTTTAGGCTATTATGATTTCATTCTGATGTTGTGATTTCACATACTTGGTACTGTTATCGACCTCCTTGGGGCTGCGTTCATCTGCGGTAGAAGTACATCGATCGTGGATCCTCGCTCTTAGGATCTCGGTTCAGCGTTTTAGGAAGCTCCATTTCTCGGAGGCTTATCTTTTGGTATGTGTTCCTCGAGTTGTAGGTTCTTGTACATTCGGGGTATGGCGGGGCCACTGTCCGTCATAGTTGTTGTAAATCTTAGAGAGTGCTGTAAATCTTGTTGTGGGCGGGGTTTGTAAAAGGATTAAAGCATTCGTTTTGAAAGAGTTGTATTTATTTATGTTATTGGAAGGTAAACGTTGGGTTGGCCTGTTTTATGTTCATATATCTTGTTTCTTGTTTAAAGTTTTATTTTCCGCTGGTTTTCTCTGATGATTGTATCACTAGGGTGCCCGGGGTAAGGCACCAGTCACGGGCCCGAATTCGGGGTGTGACACTTAGATTGTCACACCCCGAACCCCGGGCCCGTGACTGGTGCCCTACCTGGGCACCCTGCTACCTTAACAACACAAGTAAACTGCGGAAATTTAATAACACCTCATTTTTTTTTCTTTAAAACCAACGTACGTGCAAGGCAAAGCCGACAAGGCTGCCATATAATATACGTAATAAAAGACACTACACCGCATACGAGTCGATCCACATATGAATACGGACCTAAGAGTTATACTTAACTATGACGGGACAAGGCCCCGTACCATGCTTGTACAAAAGCATGTACTGAAAGAACTTATACCAAAAAGATAACTCCCGAACAGAAGGAGCTATCCAAAAACTCTGAGCAGGGTCCTACACCTGCCGATCACCAAACAGCGTACCTAAACCTGCGGCATGAACGCAGCCCCCCGAAGGAGGTCAGTACGAAGAATGTACCAAGTATGTGAGCGATGAAATGCGTAATGAAATCATAACGATCTAAACAAAGCGGAGACATGTATGATAGCCAACCTACGATACATAACACATAGCGATCATATCAAGTCGTGGACGAGCCGCTCAAAGTCACTACTCACATCTAACGAAGGCTCTCACGCCCATAATATCAATCATGCGTGGAATCCTTCCTCACCGCGATCCATGATGTTATAACGCCAATAAGGATACATGAACACCAAGTCCCACATGTGTCCTATATACCACGTGGTCTCATGCCCCGGAATCCCACATCGTAAAAGCATGACCATAGGGTAACACAAACAAATCCGGGGACATATATGATAATCAAATTACAACACATTGTACCTTACTAACAATGAGAGTAAACAGTAGTATCCTTACAATATAAAATAGGAAGCTCATGATCAAAATAGGACCATCCGCCCGCAGTATCATTTAGCCATCCTACTCCTGGGACTATTTCACCCGCATAGGCCGCGTGGACCCGCGTGAGGTATTCCTCGCACAGGACTATTTCACCCGCATAAGCCCTTACGGACTCGCATGAGGTATTCCTCGCATAGGCTGGACCCGCCCGCATGGGACTATTTCACCCGCATAAGTCCTTACGGACCCGCATGAGGTATTCCTCGCATCGTGGGTAGCAATTCCACGGAAACTGCAAATGCCACAAACCCGGAGAATGACCCCGAAACAACTGATATACCAATAGCACACAACCGGCTATTTCCAGCACACATAGGCAATTCTCAACTAATCAGGCCAAGTACTTATCAAGGCACACATGGAAAAATTCTCATTTAACAAGCCAAAGTACTTATCAAGGCACCAATAGAATAATTCTCATTTAACAAGCCAAAGTACTTATCAAGGCACAAATAGAATAATTCTCATTTAACAAGCCAAAGTACTACGTACGTACATTTTTTTCAAAAGACTCTTTTTTATGTAAAATCCCAAGATACTAACACCCGTAGTATCAAGGTGTGTCTATTTTTCAAAGTAAGTTACTACACTTTTAGAAAACTCATTTCAAAGCTTGAAATCAAGTAACTCCAAATTTTCACAATCTAGGCAACTTATGCCCTTAATCAAAATAGACAACTTTCTAAACCTTCCATAAAGCCGTTATAACCAACTTCCCATAAAGCCGTTGTAATCCTTTATGGTTTTAGACATATCCATTCCTTTTATAACCAAGAGACTTATACTATTAAAACCAAGTATCAGATACTTACAAATCAAGTTCTTAACTTTCAAAATACGTCAAGTCTCTTAACTTTCAAAATACTTCAAGTCTCTTAATATATAGAAAACAAGTTTCTTCTACTTTTAAACCAGAAGTAACTCACTCCTTTAAAACAAGTTACTTCTCTTAAATCATGTCATTTCTCCTCTTTTAAAACAATTAAGTAAAACACTCCTTTGACTCCCCTAAAGTCATTATAATGACCTTTAGGATTTTGGGACTAAGGCACTAGCCCAAAAGATTTGGAAACCACTTCCTTTTCAAGACTCTATGTACTTTAAGTAAAATACTTTCACTTTTAAGAATCCAAACTTCACTAAGAAAATGGATTTTACAACTTACAATTTAAACATCAAAGTACAATCAAGGAAGTACATAGAACAAATTCTATTCTAGGCAATCCAAATACAACCAAGGAATGGATCATTTAAGGAGTAGAACATACTTTCTTAATCTTAAGGAATCATGCTAGAAGAGGAGATAGTTCACATACCTTTTCGGCTAAATCCATAAGCTAAGCCGAATACGCCGTACGTAGAAGTGTCAACCTATAATGGTCACAACAAGACTATCAACTTCTAGTCTCAACGTAGAATAATACTAAGTATACGGTCTCTAATTCTACGGAAAATCGGGCAGCACTTCCTTTGTTTCTACTCACTTTGCCACCTTTTTCAAGGTCGAATACAATAACCAAACATGCCACATTTAAGGCTCCAAACAACAACCAACCAAAGGGGATTACACGCCTTACAATACGTGTAATATTCCGCCCCACAATTCATACCAAGTAGTTTAAAACTCCAAGCCATTCTCGGCCAACTACATACTAACAATTCAAAGTCTTTTCCAACCCTTTTCAAATTCCAAGTTCTAAGGTCAACATGTTATATAGTTATAAACCACTTCAACAACTACAATTTCCTTCTTACACAACATGCGACGACTTAACGAATAATCAACTTGAATTGTAGTCTTAAGGCTAACATGCTAGTTTTCGGATTTAGGGTTCCAATAGCCAATACACTAATCCAACTATATAATATACATCTCATGCTTGCTAATAACCATAGCTACAACAATAAGTAAACTTAATTGCTAAAACGACAAGAATATACCTTTCAAAGCCCTTAAAATTTCCAAGATTCCAAAGTCGCGCCTTAGCAATTCTTAGCTCCTTTCCTTAGGTTCCAATCCGCTCCAAGCACTCCTTAGAGGCCTATGAAGAACCCATCTTCAAGTTCCAACTTCAAAGTTGAAGAACTCCAATAGTTTCCGCCTTGCGACTAACGTGAAAACTCCGTTTTTCCGAAATCTTTCTATTGAGATATCCTTACAATACCCTAAGGGACATTGGGTTAAAGTCTTGTGGCTAATGGATCAAAACTACAAAAATTTTGTGTGGGAGATAGGTCAAGCAGGAGCTCTTCATGAAGAACACAAGGTTCTCTAATTTTTCTAAGTGTAAAAGACCTTGTCTTGCTACTAGTAGTATACTTATAACACAATGGAGGGCTTAGACTTAAACAAATGTGAGGTTAGGATGAGTTTCACTTGGATCAAGCCTAGGTGGACAAGTTGACTTGTCAACAATATCAAGCTTAGAAGACTTATCATCTACATAGGTCAAATGACCATAACACCCTTGCAATATTTCATCCAACACCATGGAGGGGGTGCCACGTGTCGCCCTCTCATTCGTCCATAAAATTCCGTAACCCTCGTGGGCCCCACAAAAATGTAAAATTCCTCGGGTGGGCCCCACGTGACCAAATCCGTAAAAATAAATTTCCATAGTGTTAATAAGTTCCATACTTTTCAAATAATGCCTTTTGAGAACCCAATTCTCAATAACGAACATTTTTCCTTCTGACGTCCGGAAGATTTTCCGTCGGAAAAATAATTCTTCCTTTCGTATCAATTTCCAAGTCTTGTTTCCTTACGTACATTCTCTTATACATGTCCTGGACTTACGGGGTGTAACATTCTTCCCCCCTTAGAAACATTCGTCCCCGAATGTTCTTAGTCGGTTTTCAAGCCATACAAACTCCGGCATAAACTCTATACTATGCCTCTCAATCAAAGTTGCACAAGACCAACGATGTCACACATGACCACCACATAACATACGTAAACATATCAATGGACCTTCCGTCCGCTACCCCTTCTCATAAACTCGAAGGTTACAGTCTTCTAGAACACGGGATCCTTAGAGGTTCCTTTCTTTCCTTACTTGTCATACTTTCTCGTACTTTCAAACTCATCTAGTACACGTACAAAATCTCAAATTTTGTTTCTGTTCTCCAATCCTTGGAGTTACTAACCAACTTGGCCATATTGTTACTTACATTCCCGTGAAGGCTCTTCTCGGTCCTTACCTAGTTCCGGTGGAACGCATCCACGAACTCGTACAACGATCAACTAGACTTGGGCCTAGCACCCTCGTGACCCTATCACATAGCGGGACCATTTCTAACTGACATCACCCCATTCCATACTATCGGCTGACCCGAAATGAGTCCATAACCCGACTCATCGTCACACTTAACTTGTCATTCTTAGTCTGAAATAAATCTTTCTCTTATCTCAAGGTACTTCTTACCCTATCCCCTATTCACTAGAGGTTCGTCACATAAGCCAAAGTATTTCTACTGCACAATCTTCCCTATTGGTCTTACACTGTTACGGGGTAATTACAACTTGTGAACTCTACACAACTATAGTCTCAGTTCACTTATCATTCTTGTCAACATTCATAACTTTTCACTTTACTAATCAAAGTATCCCTACCTCTGGGGTACTATCACTTTACAACTCTAGCAACAAAGGGAAAACATATACGCTAAGGCAAAATCTGAATCTAACAATGCACGTATGATTCAAAAGAATCGAACTATACCTGTAACCCCGTGCGATGTCGCCTCGATCTGTCCGATGATCACGTCATCTCTGCGGTTCGAAGGACCGCCAGAACTATAAACTCCACCCTGACCTCCACCACGGCTGGCTAACATGTACACCGCCTTGCAGAGAGCATATTTGTGGAAAGGGAATCAACCATCGGCCTCATAGGCTGAGCCACCCCACCGGTGCTCTTTCTAAAAGGACATACCCTCAGAATATGGCCCGGACGGCCACAATAAAAACAAACACCTGTGTCATAACGGCATTTCCCCGAATGACGCTTACCACATCTGGAACAATGAGGAATAAGTGGCCTCGACTGAGAAAATCTTACGCTCTCTCGAGAACCTCGATCCTGGAGCTTGGACCGGCTCCTAAATACCTTGTGGGGTCAAATCTCCCACTGTGAGCTGCGGGGTATGTCTTGGGTAGGTGAGACGAATATCTCACTCATTGGCGCGACTCGTCCAAAACTCAGGAATAACCAACCGGTCTAGCCTCTTACTCGGATCTCGCGTTGGCCTCTACCTGTACACCTATCTGCGGCCGAATAACCTCCTACTTGTGAAAGCTGCAGCACCGCTATCTTGGTCAATAACATAATGGCTTCGCCATGACCACTAAAGTCTTACCTTAAGCGAGAATCAGAGGCTCGGTGCTTTGGGGCCTCAAAACTCGCGAAGAAGAACTCGCCGATGTGGAACCACATCCGGTATGCCACGGCATAAGCCTATCAACTCTCTGAGTCGACTAGTAGCTCCTGCTACTCCTTTGCCCTACAGGCGGTGTTGTTGCCCTTGGAGGCATAAGCGTAACAACAACACGTCGGAGAGGAATTATCTTACTAACACAACTCTAGGGCACGATCTTGAGTGAGAAGAATAGAAACCAACTCCTAAATGTCCCGTAGCCTCCTGTTTATGGGTGTGGCGCGCGCAACACCGATAATCAAGACTCTACTAGACACGATGCGTAGACATTCCGAGGATCGCTCACGATACCACTCTGTCACACCCCGAACCGGGCGTGGTGGTGCCCTACTGGGCACCTGCTACCTTAACAACAAGTAAATCTGCGGAAATTTAATAACACCTCTTTTTTTCTTTAAAACCAACGTCGTGCAAGGCAAAGCCGAAATTTGCCGCCATATAATATACGTAATAAAAGACACTACCTGTACATGAGTCGATCCCACATATGAATACTGGACCTAAGAGTTATACTTAACTATGACGGGACAAGGCCCCGGTACCCATGCTGTACAAAAGCACATCTTGAAAGAACTTATACCAAAAGATAACTCCGAACGAAGGAGCTATCCAAAAACTACGGCGGTCCTACACACTGCCGATCACCAAACAGCGTACCTAAACTGCGGCGTGACGCGGCCCGAAGAAGTCGATCGAAGAATGTACCAAGTATGTGAGCGATGAAATGCGTAATGAAATCATAACAGTCTAACCAAACCGGAGACATGTATGATAGCCAACCTACGAGACATAACACATAAGCGGTCATATCAAGTCGGGGCGCGAGCCGCCAAAGTCACTACTCAAATATAACTATGAGTCTCACGCCATAATATCAATCATGCGTGGAATCCTTCCTCGCTGGCGATGATGTAATAACACCAATAAGGATACATGAACACCAAGTCCACGTGTGTCCTAAATACCACGTGGTCTCATGCCCCGGAATCCCACATCGTAAAAGCATGACCATAGGGTAACACAAACAAATCCGGGGACATATATGATAATCAAATTACAACACATTGTACCTTACTAACAATGAGAGTAAACACTAGTATCCTTACAATATAAAATAGGAAGCTCATGATCAAAATAGGACCATCCGCCCGCAGTATCTTTTAGCCATCCTACTCCTGGGACTATTTCACCCGCATAGGCCGCGTGGACCCGCGTGAGGTATTCCTCGCACAGGACTATTTCACCCGCATAAGCCCTTACGGACTCGCGTAGGTATTCTCGCATAGGTTTGGATCCGCCCGCGTGGGACTATTTCACCGCATAAGTCCTTACGGACCGCGTGAGTTATTCCTCGCATCGTGGGTAGCAATTCCACGGAAGCGCAAATGCCACAAACCCGAGAATGACCGAAACAAGCGATATACCAATAGCACACAACCGGCTATTTCCAGCACACATAGGCAATTCTCAACTAATCAGGCCAAGTACTTATCAAGGCACACATGGAAAAATTCTCATTTAGCAAGCCAAAGTACTTACCAAGGCACCCTTAGACTAATTCTCAATTAATCAAGCCAAAGTACTTATCAAGGCACAAATAGAATAATTCTTAATTAACAAGCCAAAGTACTTATCAAGGCACAAATAGAATAATTCTCATTTAGCAAGCCAAAGTACTTTCCAAGGCACCCTTAGACTAATTCTCAATTAATCAAGCCAAAGTACTTATCAAGGCACAAATAGAATAATTCTCAATTAACAAGCCAAAGTACTTATCAAGGCACAAATAGAATAATTCTCATTTAGCAAGCCAAAGTACGAATCAAGGCACAAATAGAATAATTCTCATTTAGCAAGCCAAAGTACTAATCAAGGCATCACATAGAATTATTCTCAATTAAACAGGCCAAAGTACTACGTACGTACATTCTTTTCAAAAGACTCCTTTCTATGTAAAGCCCCACGATACTAACACCCGTAGTATCAAGGCGTATCTATTTTTCAAAGTAAGTTACTACACTTTTAGAAAACTCATTTCAAAGCTTGAAATCAAGTAACTCCAAATTTTCACAATCTAGGCAACTTATGCCCTAAATCAAAATAGACAACTTTCTAAACCTTCCATAAAGCCGTTATAACCAACTTCCCATAAAGCCGTTATAATCCTTTATGGTTTTAGACATATCCATTCCTTTTATAACCAAGAGACTTATACTATTAAAACCAAGTATCGAATCTTACAAATCAAGTTCTTAACTTTCAAAATACTTCAAGTCTCTTAACTTTCAAAATACTTCAAGTCTCTTAATATATAGAAAACAAGTTTCTTCTACTTTTAAACCAGAAGTAACTCACTCCTTTAAAACAAGTTACTTCTCTTAAATCATGTTATTTCTCCTCTTTTAAAACAATTAAGTAAAACACTCATTTGACTCCCCTAAAGTCATTATAATGACCTTTAGGATTTTGGGACTAAGGCACTAGCCCAAAAGATATTTAAACCACTTCCTTTTCAAGACTACATTTACTTTCAGAAAAATACTTTCACTTTTAAGAATCCAAACTTCACTAAGAAAATGGATTTTACAACATACAATTTAAACATCAAAGTACAATCAAGGAAGTACATAGAACAAATTCTATTCTAGGCAATCCAAATACAACCAAGGAATGGATCATTTAAGGAGTAGAACATACTTTCTTAATCTTAAGGAATCATGCTAGAAGAGGAGATAGTTCACATACCTTTTCGGCTAAATCCATAAGCTAAGCCGAATAGGCCGTACGTAGAAGTGTCAACCTATAATGGTCACAACAAGACTATCAACTTCTAGTCTCAACGTAGAATAATACTAAGTATACGGTCTCTAATTCTACGGAAAATCGGGCAGCACTTCCTTTGTTTCTACTCACTTTGCCACCTTTTTCAAGGTCGAATACAATAACCAAACATGCCACATTTAAGGCTCCAAACAACAACCAACCAAAGGGGATTACACGCCTTACAATATGTGTAATATTCCGCCCCACAATTCTTACCAAGTAGTTTAAAACTCCAAGCTATTCTCGGCCAACTACATACTAACAATTCAAAGTCTTTTCCAACCCTTTTCAAATTCCAAGTTCTAAGGTCAACATGTTATATAGTTATAAACCACTTCAACAATTACAATGTCCTTCTTACACAACATGCGACGACTTAACGAATAATCAACTTGAATTGTAGTCTTAAGGCTAACATGCTAGTTTTCGGATTTAGGGTTCCAATAGCCAATACACTAATCCAACTATATAATATACATCTCATGCTTGCTAATAACCATAGCTACAACAATAAGTAAACTTAATTGCTAAAACGACAAGAATATACCTTTCAAAGCCCTTAAAATTTCCAAGATTCCAAAGTCGCGCCTTAGCAATTCTTAGCTCCTTTCCTTAGGTTCCAATCCGCTCCAAGCACTCCTTAGAGGCCTATGAAGAACCCATCTTCAAGTTCCAACTTCAAAGTTGAAGAACTCCTATAGTTTCCGCCTTGCGACTAACGTGAAAACTCCGTTTTTCCGAAATCATTCTATTGAGATATCCTTACAATACCCTAAGGGACATTGGGTTAAAGTCTTGTGGCTAATGGATCAAAACTACAAAAATTTTGTGTGGGAGATAGGTCAAACCCGAGAGCTCTTCATGAAGAACACAAGGTTCTCTAATTTTTCTAAATGTAAAAGACCTTGTCTTGCTACTAGTAGTATACTTATAACACAATGGAGGGCTTAGACTTAAACAAATGTGAGGTTAGGATGAGTTTCACTTGGATCAAGCCTAGGTGGACAAGTTGACTTGTCAACAATATCAAGCTTAGAAGACTTATCATCTACATAGGTCAAATGACCATAACACCCTTGCAATATTTCGTCCAACACCATGGAGGGGGTGCCACGTGTCGCCCTCTCATTCGTCCATAAAATTCCGTAACCCTCGTGGGCCCCACAAAAATGTAAAATTCCTCTGGTGGGCCCCACGTGACCAAATCCGTAAAAATAAATTTCCATAGTGTTAATAAGTTCCATACTTTTCAAATAATGCCTTTTGAGAACCCAATTCTCAATAACGAACATTTTTCCCTTACCGACGTCCGGAAGATTTTCCGTCGGAAAAACAATTCTTCCTTTCGTATCAATTTCCAAGTCTTGTTTCCTTACGTACATTCTCTTATACATGTCCTGGACTTACGGGGTGTAACATAGATAATTTCCAAGGCTTGAAATACTATCTCCCTCTTCTTGTTGCTCTCGGCTTTGGCCTTGATCATTGACCAAAAGTTGTCCAAAAATCCTTAAACATTTAAGTGTTCTTCCTTGATGTGTTAGGAAGGTTGTTAAGCAAGCGTTAGAAAAGATTTCACACCCCTAGCCTTAAATATACCCCTTGGCCGAAAGTTGGTGGTGTTGGAACCTAAGTGTTCTTCACTTTTTGGAGTTGGATCTTGAAGAGAAGTGGTTAGGAACTTCTAAGGGTTGCTTGGAGCGGATTGGAGCGTAAGGAATTGGAGCTAAGATTCCTAAGGATCGACTTTTAATCGTTGGAAAATTTTGGGCTTATCGAGGTAATGATCTTTGTCCTTCTATTGTAATTGGAGATTACATATTGTAATAGTTTATAATTGAGTATATAATATGCGGATAAAAGGTTGAAAAGAAATGGATTGTTTAGTATATTGTGGGGCAGAATTTTATACGTCCAGTTAGGCGTGTAATCCCCTTGAGTTGTTGTATTATTGCGCCTTAAATGTGGCATGTTGGCTATTAATATCGGGCTTTGAAAAAGGTAGGAGGTAAGTAAATACAGGGGAAGTGCTGCCCAATTTTCTGTAGGATAAGGAACCTTATACTTAGAAATATTATACGAAGAGATCTAGACGTTGATAGACGTGTTTGATTGTTATAGGTGGATACTCTACGCACGGCATACTCGACTTGGTTAGTGGTTTAAGCCGAAGAGGTATGTGATTCTTCCTATTCTCTTGAGCATGATATTTGTGAAATATATACTGCAGTAGACGCACGTGTGTTAAAGGAGTTTGACTTCCTTTTTGTGTCCTTGACTTGATTCTAAAGTTAAGTGACTTGATATGAAATGTTAAGGACTTGAATTGTGTTAAAAAGTTGTGAAACCTCTGTTATACCCCGTATTTCCAGAGTATGTACGTGAGGGCGTACATATTTAAATTTGAGCCTTAAGATTTGACAAGTTCGAAAATTTGGGCACAAGTGCCGAAAAGAGTCATTTTTCGACGAAACGTTTTACAAACTTTGCGAAGGGAAAATTCCGACTATGTCATTTATTATTTTTGCGGATTTTTCCGAGAGACGAAATATTTTGGACCAACGGGAGGGTGACACTTGTCACCCTCAATGGACGGCAAACATGGGGCCTCCTTGCACGTTTTTTGTGTTGATTTCTTGGTCAAGGGTTAGGTAGGATATTTTGGTGGTAGATGGATAAGGTGCACTTGGCTTGATCTTGGCCTTACACTTGCCTAACACTTGGATGAATCTTGGCCATTGGTTGGCCATTTCTTGACCTATAAATACCCCCCTTGTTGAAGAGTTATTTCATCCAAACTTGAGCAATCTATCTAAGTCTCAAACTACTCCCTCCCTCTTGAGTTTCGTCCGCCACCCTCCTTTGAGAGCCATGGCGAGAGCCACCCCTCCCTTTGTAGTGTCTGGCGAGGGTACCCACTAGCCTAGTTGTTTTTAGTATAATACCCCACTTTTGTGGTATAGAAATACTCTCCAAGTATTGTTATAATGCCCAAATACTTTAGCCCAAATACCTTTTAGTACTTTCCAAAGTTACCTCTATCGTAGAGCAGGAAACTACTATTATACTTCCTTTAGCCACTAAACGAAACCCTGGAAATCTTCCCTAATAGTTGAAGTAATTGAGTAGAAGTTGGTTAGAACTTCTACGGGTTGTTTGGAGCGGGTTGGAGCGCATGGAGGAGGAGCTAAACCTTGCTCAGGATCGACATTTATACTTGGATAATTTTGGGCTTATCGAGGTAAACACTCTTGACCTTATTGTAATTGGAAATTACATGTGTAGGAATATATAGTTGAAGTATACTATATATAGAATGAACATAATTGTGCGGCAATGTCTTTTGACTTAAGCTGAATTTGAAAGAAGATAAGCGAGCGTAATTACATAAGGCGTATTAGATAGACTTGTGTAGCATTACTGTGAAGTAGAATTGTACACGTCCGATTAGACGTGTAAACCCCCCCTGGTTGGCTTGGTAGCCGGCCTCGATAGAGGAGAGATTTCTGTTGTTGCGGGGAGAGTCTTTGCGAATTTTACGTAGAATATTTTACATTGAGATCTAAGATGTTAATAGGCGCCTTGTGGCCTCTATAGGTTGAAATACTACGTGTGGCGTGGTCTACTTGGCTTAAGGTGTAGCCGACGGTTTGAGGTACTTGGAGCGTTTTGCTATTAGTCGATAATCGTCGCGAGGTATGTGAACCTCTTCCTATCTTTTCTAGCATGATATGTGTATAACTATGTAGTGCGGTGAGCGTACATGTGTTAAAGGTATTTGATTGGTTTAAAACATAAAGTGTTATAATGGCTTTATGGAAAGTTGGTTATAACAGCTTTATGTAGGTAAGAAAATGCTTTGTGGTTTTAAAAGGTAACTGATTTGACTTATAACTGACTTGATGTGTGATAATAACGAACTTGAAGTATTTCATTAAACCCTTTTTGAAAGAAGAGTAATACTTGATTTTGAAAACATAAGAGTTATACTAGCTTTATAGGAAGTTAGGTATAACGTCTTAAAAGAGATAAAGAGAATGGTTTACTGATTTTTAGAAGTTAAGAGACTTGATCTTAAAAGATAAGAGACTTGACTTAAATGTATTAATATGAATTTTGTGTGAAACCTCATTCGTGAGTAATGAGTACTTGGTTTTAAAAGGAATAATGTTTTACTGATTTCGGAAATCAGAATGAGTATCGACAAACCACGGCAGCGTTAATAAAGGAAAATGTAATGAATAATGAAGTATTATTAAAACCAGTAGAAACCTCCATCTGCATAGAAACTAAGATGAGACAAAATGATATTACATTTCCTAGATCATGGCTGCTTAATAAGATTGATTATGAATAAGAATAACCTACACTCATATAAGGCATATGTTACTCAAATGTTTTAAAAGAGATTAAGACATTGAACTATGAAACTTTTCTAAAATAAAGAGCCTTGAGTAATTGAAATTAGGCAAACTGGAACCTTAGGGAAAAGAATGTGGTTAAAAAGGGAAGTGTTTTGGTTTACCTAAAAATGTGAGTCACTCTATTTTATACTACGGGTATCGGGTGACTTTTATAAAAGGAATGGATCTCTTTAAAAAAGGAATTTAACGTACGTAGTACTTTAGGGTTAACACCCGGATTTTGACTTAAAATGAAAGTACTTTGAGTTGTGTATAACTTGCCTATGCTTGTGGTTGTGTAACTTGCCTATGCTTGTTGTTGTGTAACTTGCCTATGCTTGTTGTTGGGTAACTTGCCTATGCTTATTGAGATAGTCTTGTGGTGCAAGAATTGTGTTTCTATACTCTGGCGTCTCTCGATGGAGGCGGTTGACTTATTGAGAACTTACTTGGGCGTGCAAGCGGTGGCGGGAGATTCCGCGGTGTGCTTCGATAGCATTGTTACATGGGCATGTCTACACCATTGATGGATTCTGTGGACATGTGACCATTTTGGTTATGGCGAAGTATCGTGACTTACGGTTGTGATCGGGTGCATGGCCGATTCACTTGCCCCCGTCAGCTACGTGACGCAGGTGGATCTGGTGGAGGCTAGTGTACTTGCGCGTGTCGACCGCGAGTCGGTATTTGGATGGAGCCGTGACTTACGGTTGTGATGCAGTGCGTGGGCGATTCACTTGCCCCGTCGACTCGTGGCGCAGGTGGAGCTGGTGGAGGCTATTGCACTTGCCACGTGTCAGCTTCATGATATGGTTGTACAGTATTATTGGTACGGTCGGATCTGGTAGTTATACTTGCCCCGTACGGTTTTATTGACACAGGTAGGACCTGGTGTTCACATATACTCCTTGGTGTTTTTATATCATGATCATGGCGGTGAGGAAGGAATTCCACGGGCACGAGTGATGATTTGGAGGGCGTGAGTCCCTGACTTGATATGACTGTTTATATGTGGTGTACTGTAGTTTGGTTATCATACATGTCTCTTGCTTTATATAGACTGCTATGGTTTCATTCTGATATTTCTGATTTCACATACTTGGTACTGTTGTCTTGACCTCCTTGAGTGCGTTCATCTGCGCGGTAAGTACATCGGTTTGTCGATCCCCGCTTAGGATCACTTTTGTTATACCGTATTTCCAGTATGTATGCGAGGGCGTGCGTGCGAGAATCTGGCGAAAGATTGGAAAGGAAGAAAGAGGTGATTTTTCCACGGAAAAGTTTCGGTTTTGTGAAGGAAAAAGGTTCGTTAATGGGAATTGGATTCCCAGTTTGGTATTCGGACTTCTGGAATATTAGAGAATTATGGAATTTTATTTTGGAAATGGTCACGTGGGGCCCACGGGAGAAATTCTGGTTTTGTAGGCCCACTTTGTTTTGAGATTTTGGCCATTGTGGATTTTTTTGAAGAGCGTTTTTGAGGGCGATAGGAGGGTGACACGTGTCACCCCGCTAGGTGGCTTGGCGAAATGACCTGTCTGCAACACGGTTAGAGTCGTTTTCGGCGAAGCGTTTTGCGTAACTGCGAAGGAAAATTCCGGCTATGTCGTTTTGTATTTTTGCGGATTTTTCCGAGAGGCGAAACATACGGACCAACGGGAGGGTGACATGTGTCACCTGCCATGATAAGACAAGTGGGGCGACTTGGCCGAATTGAGGGCTTGTGGTGCTAGATATTTGTGTAGATATTTGTGAGGTTTTAAGGAGTAGGGGCTAGGGTGCACTTGGCTTGATCTTGGCCTTACACTTGCCTTGCACTTGGCTAGATCTTGGCCATTGGTTGGCCTTTGGGTTTGCTATAAATACCCCTTAGTTGATGAACTTTCTTCGTCAAAATCATTTTCAAGTCTTGAAATCTCTCCCTTGTGAGTTGAAATCGTCCAAAGCCCTCCCCTTGTGGAGCTTTGGCGAGAGGCCCCCTTTGAGTGAGGCTTGGCGTGGGTACCCACTAGCCTAGTTGTTTTAGTATAATACCCTTTGTCAGGTATAGATATACTCCCTAGTATTGTTATAATGCCCAAAATACCTTAGCCTTGTACCTTGTAGTATTCCAAAGATACCTCTTTCGTAGAGTCAAAATACTACCTTTTGTCCTTTTAGTCTCAAACCGAAACCCTAAGGAAATCTTCATATTTGGTTGAAGTATTTTGAGTAGAAGTTGGTTAGAACTTATAAGGGTTGTTTGGAGTGGTTAGGAGCGCACGGAGAGTAGCTAAACCTTGCTCAGGATCGACATTATAACTTGGATAATTTTGGGCTTATCGAGGTAATTATCTTGTCCCTCTATTGTAATTGGAAATTACATGTTTGGTTGAATATATAGTTGAAGTATACTATATATGGAACTACTTAGTATTCGCAATGTCTTTTGACTTAAGCTGAAGAATAAAGAATCGAATGAATCAGTATTTACATGTGATCAGACAAAGAGACTTGTGTAGAATTGTACACGTCAGGTAGGCGTAAACCCCCTGGTTGGCTTGGTAGCCGACCTCGATAGAGGAGGAGATTTACGCTGTTGCGGGGGGGGGGAGGTGCTGCCGAATTTTCTATAGAAAGATAGAAACTTGTGTTTTGGGGTTAATAGACGTTTTGACCTTTATAGGTGAAAGTACTAAGAGTAGCGTATTCTACCGGAGAGTGGAAAGGGCTAGAGTTGTAGTACTTGGAGCATTTTGCTTATTGTCGATAAATCGTCGCGAGGTATGTGAACCTCTTCCTATCTTTTCTAGCATGATTGTTGTGAACTATGTAGTACGGTGACGCATACGTGCTAAGTGATTTGGTTGGTTTAAAACATAGGGTGTTATAATAGCTTTATGGGAAGTTAGTTATAACGACCTTATGTAAGTGAAAATGGTTTACTGATGTTAGAAGTTAAGAGACTTGATCTTATAAGATAAGAGACTTAACTTATTTGTTTTAATGTGGATGTTTGTGTGAAACCTCATTCGTGAGTAATGAGTACTTGGTGTTAAAGGGATAATGTTTTACCGATTTGGAATCGGAATGTGTATCGACAGCACCACCGCGGCGTTAATAAAGGAAATGTATTGAATAATGATGTGTTGTATTAAAACCAAGAGAAACCTCCATCTGCATGTAAGCTAAGATGAGACAAAATGATATTACATTTTCTAGATCATGGTCTTTGTAATAAGATCGTTATAAACAAGAATAAACTACTCACGTATATGACATATGTTACTCAATTGTTCTAAAAAGGAATCAAGTGATTAAGTTTGGGAACTATGAAACCATTTGAAAATGAGAAGCTTGAGTAATTGAAACTAGGCAAACTGGAACTTAGGAAAAGAATGTTGTTACTTGATTTTGAAAAGGAAGGTGGGTTGGTCATTCTAATACTACGGGTATCGGGTGACTTTTATAAAAGTAATGGATCTCTTTTAAAAGAACTTAACGTATGTAGTACTTTGGGGTTAAAAACCCGGACTTTGGCATAAAATGAAAGTACTTTGAGTTGTGTGAAACTTGTTATACCCCGTTTTTCCAGAGTATGTACGTATGGACGTACGTACGAAATTTGAGCCTTAGGATAGGCATTGGATTCGAAATTTGGGCACAAGTGCCGATTAGAGTCGTTTTCTGACGAAACGTTTCCACAGCTTACGTTGGGAAAATTCCGGCTATGTCATTTAGTATTTTTGCGGATTTTTCCGAGCGACGGAACATTTTTGGACCAACGGGAGGGTGACACTTTTCACCCTCATTGGACGGCAAAGAGGAGGCTTGGCCTTGGCCGATTGGCTCCCTCTTTTGTGCCTTGCTTTGTGGCTTGTTTTGTGGAGTGTTTTGTGGAGTGTTTTGTGGGTGCACTTGGCTTGATCTTGGCCTTACACTTGCCTTGCACATGGCTTGATCTTGGCCATTGGTTGGCTTTTGGTTTTGCTATAAATACCCCCTCTCTTTGAAGACTTCTTCATCCACTCTTCACTTGCCTAAGTCTTGAGAACCCTCCTCCTCTTGTTGACTCTCGTCCAAGAGCTCCTCTCCCCTTGAAAGTGGCCTTTGGCGGGTGAGGTCTCCCTCCCTCTTGAGGTCTAGCAGTGGGTACCCACTAGCCTAGTTGTTTCGTATAATACCCCGGGTTGTGGTTTAGAAATACTCCCCGCGGATGGTTATAATGCCAAAAAAACCTGGGCCTTGGACCTTGTAGTATTCCAAAGATACCTCTTTCGTAGAGTCAGGAAATACTACCTTTTGTCCTTTTAGTCTCAAACCGAAACCCTAAGGAAATCTTCATAGTTGGTCAAGTATGTGATTAGAAGTTGGTTAGAACTTCTAAGGGTTGTTTGGAGTGGTTTGGAGCGCACGGAGTGGAGCTAAACCTTGCTCAGGAGCGACATTAAACTCGGATAATTTTGGGCTTATCGAGGTAATTATCTTGTCCCTCTATTGTAATTGGAAATTACATGTTTGGTTGACTATATAGTTGTTGTATACTATATATGGAACTACTTAGTATTCGCGATGTCTTTTGACTTAAGCTGAAGAATAAAGAACCGAATCGAATGTATTTACATAGGATGTGTGCGGTAGACTTGTGTAAGATATCGAGTAGAATTGTACACGCCCGGTAGGCGTGTAAACCCCCGGTTGGCTTGGTAGCCTCGATAGAGAGAGATTTACGCTGCGGGGAGGTCTTGCCAATTTTCTGTAGAAAGATAGAACTTGTGTTTTGGGGTTAATAGACGTTTGTGACCTTTATAGGTGAAAGTAAAAACAGTAGCGTATTCTACTCGAGTGGAAAGGGCTAGCAAGGTTGTAGTACTTGGAGCTTTTGCTTATTGTCGATAATCGTCGCGAGGTATGTGAACCTCTTCCTATCTTTTCTAGCATGATTGTTGTGAACTATGTAGTACGGCAGACGCATACGTGCTAAGTGATTTGGTTGGTTTAAAACATAGGGTGTTATAATAGCTTTATGGGAAGTTAGTTATAACGACCTTATGTAAGTGAAAATGGTTTCTTGATGTTAGAAGTTAAGAGACTTGATCTTATAAGATAAGAGACTTAACTTATTTGTTTTAATGTGGATGTTTTTGTGAAACCTCATTCGTGAGTAATGAGTACTTGGTTTTAAAGGGATAATGTTTTACTGATTTCGGGAATCAGAATGTGTATCGACAGACCACTGCAGCGTTAATAAAGGAAAATGTATTGAATAATGATGTGTTGTATTAAAACCAGTAGAAACCTCCATCTGCATGAAGCTAAGATAAGACAAAATGATATTACATTTTCTAGATCATGGTCTTTGTAATAAGATCGTTATAAACAAGAATAAACTACTCACATATATGACATATGTTACTCAATTGTTCTAAAAAGGAATCAAGTGATTAAGTTTGGGAACTATGAAACCATTTGAAAATGAGAAGCTTGAGTAATTGAAACTAGGCAAACTGGGACCTAGGAAAAGAATGTTGTTACTTGATTTTGAAAAAAGAAGGTGGGTTGGTCATTCTAATACTACGTATCGGGTGACTTTTATAACAAGAATGGATCTCTTTTAAAAGAACTTAACGTATGTAGTACTTTGGGGTTAAAAACCGGACTTTGGCATAAAATGAAAGTACTTTGAGTTGTGAAACTTGCCTATGCTTGTTGTTGTGAAACTTGCCTATGCTTGTTGTTGTGAAACTTGCCTATGCTTGTGATGATAGCCTTTATTGTACAAGCGTTGTGTTTCGTGTTACCGCCTCTCGATAGAGTCGGTTGGTAGTTGAGAACTTACTTGGATGTGCTGCAGCGATGGAGAAATTCCACGCACGTTCGTTGATAGTATTATTGTCGTTAATCGCTTTGGACATACCGACACGATGCGTGGCGCACGTATGCTTCCATTTTGGTTAAGGTCTTGTGGTTAATCGCTCGATATATCGACACGACGCGTGGCGCACGTATGTTTCCATTTCGATTATCGCCTTGTGATTTCCTTTGGACATATCGACACGATCGTAGCGCACGCGGGTATCGTCCATTTGGAAAGTTGTCTTATTGTTTTCCTTTGGACATATCGACACGACGCGTAGCGCGGGTATGCTTCCATTTGATTCTTGTCTTGTTGTTGAGGTCACATGGACATGTCTACACCGATGCGGTCGGCACGTGGCATGGGACATTGGTATTATGGTTGCATCATGGACATGTCTACACCGATGCAGATTCGGGGCACGCGCCATAACGAACTGATTGATGTTGTGGGCGTGAGACCCATAGTTATATCGAGTGATGATCGTTTTATGTGGTGAATCGTAGTTTGGTTATCATACATGTCTCCCGCTTTATATAGACTAGTATGATTTCATTTCTGATGTTATGCATTTCACATACTTGGTACTGTTATCGACCTCGCTTGAAGCTGCGTAAATCCGCAGTAGAGGTACATCGGTCGATCCTCGCTCATAGGATCACAGCCAACAGATTGAAGCCCGTTTCTCCGAGGCTTATCTTTGGTAGTGTTCCACGAGTTGTAGGTTCTTGTACATTCGGGTATGGCGGGGCCCTGTCCGTCATAGTCATTGTATATCTTAAGTGCGTAGTAATCTTGTTGTGGCGGGGTTGTAAAAGGATTAAACTGCTCGAGTTTTATGTATATCGAAGGCAACCGCTGGTTGGCTGCTTATTTATTATATCTCTTGTATAATGACTCATGTTGTATGTTCCGCTGATTTTCTACGATGTATGTATCGCTAGGGTGCGGGGTAAGGCACGATGAACGCCCCGAACGGTCGTTACAAAAGTGGTATCAGAGCAGTTAATCCTCGGAAAGTGTCTACAGACCGTGTCTAGTAGAGTCTTGATTATCGATGTGTTGTGCACCACATCTATAATCAGGAGGCTGCAGGACATTTAGGAATGGTTGAGAACTTACTTGGACGCGTTTGCAAGGACGAGAAATTCCGCAGTGCGTTCGCTGATAGTATTATTGTTGTTAATCGCTTTGGACATACCGACACGATCGTAGCGCGGGTATGCTTCCATTTTGGTTAAGGTCTTGTGGTTAATCGCTTTGGATATCTCGACACGATCGTGGCGCGGGTATGTTTCCATTTTGATTATCGCCTTGTGATTTCCTTTGGACATACCGACACGATGCGTGGCGCACGGGTATCGTCCATTTGGAATGTTGTCTTATTTTTCCCTTTGGACATCTCGACACGACGCGTAGCGCAGGTATGCTTCCATTTGGATTGTTGTCTTGTTGTTGAGGTCACATGGACATGTCTACACCGGCGCAGAATTCCGGCATGTGGCCATGGGACATTGGTATTATTGTTGCATCATGGACATGTCTACACCGATGCAAGATTCCGGGCATGCGGCCATAATGCGAACTGATTGATGTTGTGGCGTGAGACCCATAGTTATATTGAGTGATGATCGCTTTATGTTGTGAATCGTAGTTTGGTTATCATACATGTCTCCCGCTTTATATAGACTAGTATGATTTCATTTCTGATATTATGCAGATTCACATACTTGGTACTGTTATCGACCTCCTTCGAGCTTGCCGTTCATGCCGCAGTAGGTACATCGGTCGTGGTTCCTCGCTCATAGGATCACGCCAGCGCATTTGAAGCTCCGTTTCTCGAGGCTTATCTTTTTGTAGGTGTTCCCTGAGTAGTAGGTTCTTGTACATTAATGGGAATGGCGGGGCACTGTCCCGTCATAGTCATTGTATATCTTAGAGGTCAGTAGTACTGTTGTGTGCAGGGTTGTAAAAGGATTAAACTGTTCAGGTTTTATGTATATCTCAAGGCAAATTGTTTTGGTTGGCTTTTTATTCATTTATCTCTTGTTAAATGACTCTTGTTTTGTGTTCCGCTGATTTTCTCTCGATGTTTGTATCACTAGGGTGCCAGTAAGGCACGATGCTTGCCCCGAACGGGTCGTTACAAAAGTGGTATCGTGAGCGATTAATCCTCGGAAAGTGTCTATGACCGTGTCTAGTAGAGTCTTGATTATCGGTGTGTTGTGCACCACATCTATAATCGTGAGGCTATAGGACATTTAGGATTGGTTTCATTCTTCTCATTCCGAGATCGTGCCTTAGAGTTGTGTTGTAAGTTGTACCCTCCGACGTATCTCGTTTTACCGATTATGCCTCCGCAAGGCAACCAGAGCCCGGAGGGCAAGGTAGCCGAGAGTGCTGCTAGTGAGATCTGAGAGTACGAGGGCGCAGCCCGCACGACTGAGGTTGTGCTTGACGGCGGTTTCGCGACGCCGCCAAAGACCGAGAGTTTAGAGCGCAGCGATGGGCGATGAGACTACAAGACACGAGCCTCCATCCCACACCGATGCAGGAGATGGGTCACAAGGAGATGGCCCGATTATTGGCGGTTGTGGCGGATATGAGGACAGCCGACGCAGCAGATTCGGTTCGAGCACCAGCCGTTCACCCCGAGCAGATAGTTTGAGGCTACGGACTTTACGAGTTGTAGCCCTTGAGTTTTATGGGTCGAGCACGAGGATGATCCGCAGGAGTTCATCCGGCGATTCACAATGGATCACGCGGGTGATCAAGGCTTGAAACCAGTGCGTGACCTTTGTTCGCATCGGCCGCGTGATACCGCGATCGATTGGTTTGATTCATGGAGCTTTCGGGAGAGCATGCACCTCCAGCGGTATGGGATGAGTTTTCGGGCTTTCTCACGCACTTCTTGCCTCCGCAGATGAGGAGGGCACGGCCGGCGATTTTTATTCCGAGGCAGAGAGGCGACCGCCGTGGAGTACAATGTCGAGTTCGATTCTTTGGCTCGATATGTCCTCGCGCTTAGTTGCAGATATGGAGGATAAGGTGCATCGCTACGTCACCGGGCTAGATGATTATATGGCTGAGTCTTGTGCGGGTGTTTCTCTTCAGCCGGGCATGGACATTGCCCGCATGCAGGATCATGCACTAGGATGTGAGGCACAGAGAGGTCGACGGAACGACTGGATCGTGAGAAGAGGCCGGGACGCAGGTCCTTTGGTGGCTTTCGAGGCGCACCGCCGCGGAAGAGCTAGTTATATACCCCCACCGGTACAGAGTGGTCCTCCACCGTCTTCAGGAGCAGTCGAGGCTCGAGGTTGATTTTCGGCAGAGCGGGGTGTTAACCACCAAGCCACCTACCTCGTTGTGACCATTGTGGTAGACTCCATTTTGGAGAGTGTCGTGCTAGATTGGGAGTTTGTTTTGCATGCGGCCAGCAGGGCCATTTTGCGAGGAACTGTCCGACCAAGGGAAGCGCGGATGTTACGACTCAGCCTTCAGGATCTGTGGCTGGTTCATCACCTTCTACAGCTATGCGCCCTGCAGGGCAGGCCTATGATTAGAGTGGAGCGGTAGCTTCAGGTATATCCTTAACCCTCTAGAGTTTTGGTATGCTTGTTATGATGATCTCATTATTGTGTGCTATGTACGGATAGCATTGTGATATGTGTGAGTTAGAATGCATGGTTAGTTGGAAGGATACGTATGGAGGCATGGTAAGTGTGAACCTTAGACTATTTCACGACTGAGACCTTAGAGGTAAGGTCGTCTTGAGTAAAAGATTCGTTTTATGTTTGACCTTTTTAAGGGTGAGTAGTATCATGGGATTTATTTGTGTGATAAGTCTGTGGGTAGTGTGAGATGGAAGTGGTAGCTTTCATGATGTGAATTAGTAAGATTGTTCGAATCGGGAACAAGAGTTTGCACGGTCGGGTTTAGGACCATTGCAGTCAACCCGTAACCCGGTTTAGGTGGTCAGTTAAGGTGGTCCCGCGGTGGTAGGGTCACGAGGGTGCTAGGCCCGAGTTTAGACGACCATCGTATGAGTTTGTGGATGTGTTCGACCAGAATCGTTCGTGAAGGCCGGTAATGGCCTTAGGGATATTACGCTAGTAAGATGACCAAGTTGGAGGTGGTGACTCCAAGGTTTTGGGAACTGAAGCGATGACTGAAGTGTGGTGCGTATACTAGAAGAGTTCAAGTGTTCGAGAAGGGCACGACGAGTAAGGAAGGATGAGAACGTGTGTTATTTCGTGACGGCCGCATGGCGTTGGCAATTTGTTAGAAGAGCTTCATCGATATCCGTCTTGTGAAGGAACATTCGACGAATGTTTCTAAGAGGAGAATGTTATACCGTATTTCCAGTATGTATGCGAGACGACGTGCGAGAATCTGCAGAAAGATTGGAAAGGAAGAAAGAGGTGATTTTTCCACGGAAAAGTTTCGGTTTTTGTGAAGGAAAAAGGTTCGTTAATGGGAATTGATTCCGATTTGGTATTCGGACTTCTGGAATATTAGAGAATTATGGAATTTTATTTTGGAAATGGTCACGTGGGGCCACGGAGAAATTTACTGGTTTGTGGGCCCACTTTGTTTTGAGATTTTGGCCATTGTGGATTTTTTCGAAAGGCGTTTTTGAGGGCCAATAGAGGGTGACACGTGTCACCCCGCCTAAATGGCTGGGCCGAAATGACCTTTGTGCACAACACCTTGTTAGAGTCGTTTTCGACGAAGCGTTTTGCGTAACTTGCGAAGGAAAATTCCGGCTATGTCGTTTTGTATTTTTGCGGATTTTTCCGAGAGGCGAAACATTCGACCAACGGAGGGTGACATGTGTCACCTCACAACGGAGACAAGTGGGCGACTTGGCCGAGAGGGCTTGTGGTGCTAGATATTTGTGTAGATATTTGTGAGGGTTTTAAGGAGTAGGGGCTAGGGTGCACTTGGCTTGATCTTGCCTTACACTTGCCTTGCACTTGGCTAGATCTTGCCGTTGGTTGGCCTTTGGGTTTGCTATAAATACCCCTTAGTTGATGAACTTTCTTCATCCAAAATCATTTTCCAAGTCTTGAAATCTCTCCTTTGTGAGTTGAAATCGTCCAAAGCCCTCCCTCATGGAGCTTTGGCCGAGAGGCCCCCTTTGAGTGAGGCTTGGCCGTGGGTACCCACTAGCCTAGTTGTTTCGTATAATACCCTTGTTGTGGTATAGAAATACTCCCTAGTATTGTTATAATGCCCAAAATACCTTAGCCTTGTACCTTGTAGTATTCCAAAGATACCTCTTTACGTGAGTCAGAAATACTACCTTTTGTCCTTTTAGTCTCAAACCGAAACCCTAAGGAAATCTTCATAGTTGGTTGAAGTATTTTGAGTAGAAGTTGGTTAGAACTTCTGGGGTTGTTTGGAGTGGTTTGGAGCGCACTGAGTGAGCTAAACCTTGCTCAGATCGACATTATAACTTGGATAATTTTGGGCTTATCGAGGTAATTATCTTGTCCTCTATTGTAATTGGAAATTACATGTTTGGTTGAATATATAGTTGAAGTATACTATATATGGAACTACTTAGTATTCGCAATGTCTTTTGACTTAAGCTGAAGAATAAAGAATCGAATCGAATGTATTTACATGGATTGTATTGCAAGAGACTTGTGTAGAATTGTACACGTCCGTAGGCGTGTAAACCCCCTGGTTGGCTTGGTAGCGGCCTCGATAGAGAGAGATTTACGCTGTTGGGAGGAGTCTGCGAATTTTCTATAGAAAGATAGAAACTTGTGTTTTGGGGTTAATAGGCGTTTTGACCTTTATAGGTGAAAGTACTAAGAGTAGCGTATTCTACTCGAGTGGAAAGGGCTAGCAAGGTTGTAGTACTTGGAGCATTTTGCTTATTGTCGATAAATCGTCGCGAGGTATGTGAACCTCTTCCTATCTTTTCTAGCATGATTGTTGTGAACTATGTAGTACGGTGACGCATACGTGCTAAGTGATTTGGTTGGTTTAAAACATAGGGTGTTATAATAGCTTTATGGGAAGTTAGTTATAACGACCTTATGTAAGTGAAAATGGTTTCTTGATGTTAGAAGTTAAGAGACTTGATCTTATAAGATAAGAGACTTAACTTATTTGTTTTAATGTGGATGTTTGTGTGAAACCTCATTCGTGAGTAATGAGTACTTGGTTTTAAAGGGATAATGTTTCTTGATTTCGGGAATCGAATGTGTATCGACAGACCAACTGCAGCGTTAATAAAGGAAATGTATTGAATAATGATGTTGTATTAAAACCAAGAGAAACCTCCATCCGCATGAAAGCTAAGATGAGACAAAATGATATTACATTTTCTAGATCATGGTCTTTGTAATAAGATCGTTATAAACAAGAATAAACTACTCACGTATATGACATATGTTACTCAATTGTTCTAAAAAGGAATCAAGTGATTAAGTTTGGGAACTATGAAACCATTTGAAAATGAGAAGCTTGAGTAATCAAACTAGGCAACCGGAACTTAGGAAAAGAATGTTGTTACTTGATTTTGAAAAGGAAGGTGGGTTGGTCATTCTAATACTACGGGTATCGGGTGACTTTTATAAAAGTAATGGATCTCTTTAAAAGAACTTAACGTATGTAGTACTTTGGGGTTAAAAACCCGGACTTTGGCATAAAATGAAAGTACTTTGAGTTGTGAAACTTGCCTATGCTTGTGATGATAGTCTTTATTGTACAAACGTTGTGTTTCTGTGTTACCGCGTCTCTCGATAGAGGTCGGTTGGTAGTTGAGAACTTACTTGGACGCGGCGGTGACGAGAAATTCCACGCACGCGTCGCTGATAGTATTATTGTTGTTAATCGCTTTGGACATCACGACACGATGCGTAGCGCACGTATGCTTCCATTTTAGTTAAGGTCTTGTGGTTAATCGCTTTGGATATATCGACACGATGCGTAGCGCGGGTATGTTTCCATTTTGATTATCGCCTTGTGATTTCCCTTTGACATACCGACACGATCGTAGCGCTGCGAGTATCGTCCATTTGGAATGTTGTCTTATTTTTCCTTCGACATACCGACACGACGCGTAGCGCACGTATGCTTCCATTTGGATTCTTTGTCTTGTTATTGAGGTCACATGGACATGTCTACACCGATGCAGAATTCCGAGGGCATGTGGCCATGGGACATTGGTATTATTGTTGCATCATGGACATGTCTACACCGATGCAGTATTCCGGGGGCATGCGGCCATAATGCGAACCTGATTGATGTTGTGGGCGTGAGACCCATAGTTATATTGGAGTGATGATTGTTTTATGTTGTGAACTGTAGTTTGGTTATCATACATGTCTCCCGCTTTATATAGACTAGTATGATTTCATTCTGATATGTGATTTCACATACTTGGTACTGTTATCGACCTCCTCGGGGCTGTGTTCATGCCGCAGTGAGGTACACACGGTCGTGGTTCCTCGCTCATGGATCTGATCAGCGCATTTGAAGCTCCGTTTCTCCGAGGCTTATCTTTTAGTAGGTGTTCCACGAGTTGTAGGTTCTTGTACATTCGGGGTATGGCGGGGCCCTGTCCGTCATAGTCGTGTATATCTTAGAGTGCAGAAATCTTGTTGTGGCGGTTGTAAAAGGATTAAACTGCTCGTTTTATGTATATCTTGAAGGCAACTGTTTTGGTTGGCTGTTTATTCATTTATCTCTTGTTAAATGACTCTTGTTTTGTGTTCCGCTGATTTTCTCTGATGTTTGTATCACTAGGGTGCAGGTAAGGCACGATGCCCCGAACGGCAGTCGTTACAACTTTTCAGCAGATTGAAGCTCCGTTCCTTGGAGGCTTATCTTTTGGTATGTTACCACAGTCTGTAGGTTCTTGTACATTCAGGGGTATGGCGGGGCCCTGTCCCGTCATAGTTGTTGTAAAAATCTTAGAGGTCTGTAGCACTGTTGTGGGCAGGGTTGTAAGGATTGTAACTGTTCAAATGTCTATATATATATATGTTGAAAGGCAATCGTTTTGGTTGGCCTATTTTCTTTATCTTGATCCATGTCTATTTAAAATGTTTATTTATCATGTCTCTTAATTCTTGTTCGTGTTTTTATTTCCGTTGATTTATTCTGATGTTGTATCACTAGGGTGCCCGGGTAGGCACGACCACGCCCGGTTCGGTCGTGACAAAAGTGGTATCAGAGCAGTTAGTCCTCGGAAAGTGTCTACAGACCGTGTCTAGTAGAGTCTTGATTATCGATGTGTTGTGCACCACATCTATAATCAGGAGGTCGCAGGACATTTAGGATTAGTTTCCATTCTTCTCATTCCGAGATCGTGCCTTAGAGTGTGTGATAAGTGGACCCTCCGACGTATTTCGTTTTACGATTATGCCTCCGCAGTGCAACCTGAGCCCGTGGCGGCAAGGCGTGAGTCGCGAGTAGAGCGGCGCCTCACAGACCACAGCACTGAGCCTCTAGTCCCGATGCGAGGCAGAGAGATGGGTTACAAGGAGATGCACGATTGCTAGCCGTGATTGTGGCCGCATACGAGGATAGGCCGGACGCAGCAGTTCGAGCACCGATGGTTCACTTTAGATCGATAGCCCGAGGTGCGGGATTTTCCGAGTTGTAGGCCGCGAGTTTTATTGGTCGAGGCACGAGGATGATCCGCAGGAGTTCATCCGCGATTCTGGGATCGTGAGAGTGATCAAGGCATTGAGACCGAGTCGGTGGTCTTAGGTTCGCATCACCGCGTGATACCGCAGCCGATCGTTTGATTCGCGGAAGCGTCCCGGAGAGAATGCACTTCCACTTTATGGACGAGTTCTCGAGGCATTTCTTGCACACTTCGCCTCCACGGATGAGGAGGGCTCGGCCGATGATTTTTGGTGTTGCGCGAGCAGGCGACGGTCGGGAGTACAATGTGAGTTCGACTCATTGGCGACGTCCCGCGTTTGTAGCTAGTATGGAGGATCGAGTGCACCGATATGTTACAGGGCTCGATGATTACCTAGCAGAGAGTTGTTCGGGTGTAGCTCTTCAGCCGGGCATGGACATTGCCCGCATGCAGGCTTATGCACTTGGATGTGAGGAGCGGAGGAATCGACGGAATGACCAAGATCAGCAGAAGAGGGCCAGAACAGCAGGGTCCTTTGATGACTTTCGAGGCGGACCGCCTCAGCAGCAGACTAGTTATGTACCTCCGCCGATCTGAGTGGTCCTCACGCCGGGACCTTCGGGATATTCAGGAGCAGGTCAGGGCTCCCAGGTTTCAGATTTTCAGAGGAGCAGGAGTGCTCGCCGGATGAGGCCACCCGTATCTCAGTGTGACCATTGTGGTAAAGCCCATAGAGGGGAATGTCGTACTGGTTTGGGAGATTGCTATACTTGCGGCCGACAGGGCCATTTGTGAGATCGTCCAGGGGTAGCACTGGTGGGATAGCACAGACTACTAGACCAGTTGCGGGTTCTTCACCTTCCATAGCTAGGCAGGATGTTCATACACCGGCAGGCCACGGTAGAGGTCGCGGTGGAAGTTCCCAGTTTTAGCGGTCCTTTGAACCGCCTATTTTCAGGTATATCCTTAATCCTCTAGAGACTTGTGTGTATTGATGTTATGATGATGTGTGAAGTGTTATGTTCGGATAGCTTTGTGCTAAAATGTGATATAGAAGCCTGGTTAGTAAAAGGGTAAGCCTAGGGGTGAGAAAATGATGAACCTTAGAATATTACAGTTGAGACCTTAGATGTAAGGTCGTCTTGAGTACAAGATTTTTGCGGGTGATCCTTGTCAGAATGTAAGTGTACGTGGAGTAATTGTGGGGAAATTCCTGGGGTGGTGTAAAATGGAAGTGGTAGCTTTCGACCAGATAGGTAAGATTGTTAGGATCGAGGAACAAGAGCTCACGCGTTAAGTGGGTCGGGTTGGGGCCATGTTGCGGGCCAACCCGCGGCTGCTTCAGTGGGGGTCAGCTCTGGGTGGTCCCGCCAGGTGGTAGGGTCATGAGGGTGCTAGGCCCAAGTTTAGATGACCATCGTATGAGTTCGTGGATATGTTCGACCAGAAGTGGATCGTGAAGGCCGGGAATGGCCTTAAGGAAGATTGAGGCTGGTAAGATGACCAAGTTTGGAGGTTGTGACTCCAAAGTTTTGGCAACAGAAATGTTGACGGAAGTGTGGTACGTGTACTAGAAGAGTTCAAGTGTTCGAGAAGGGCACGACGAGTAAGGAAGGAAGAGGACGTGTGTTATTTTCGTGGCCAGGCGTGGCGTTGGCAACTTGTTAGAAGAACTTCATCGTTATCCGTCTGAGGAGGAACATTCGGGACGAATGTTTCTAAAGAGGGGAGAATGTTATACCCCGTATTTCCAGAGTATGTACGTGAGGGCGTACGTATTTAAATTTGAGCCTTAAGATTTGACAAGTTCAAAAATTTGGGCACAAGTGCCGAAAAGAGTCGTTTTTCGACGAAACGTTTTACAAACTTTGCGAAGGGAAAATTCCGGCTATGTCATTTATTATTTTTGCGGATTTTTCCGAGAGACGAAATATTTTGGACCAACGGGAGGGTGACACTTGTCACCTCGATGGACGCAAACATGGGGCCTCCTTGCACGTTTTTGTGTTGATTTCTTGGTCGGCGGTTAGGTAGGATATTTTGGTGGTAGATGGATAAGGTGCACTTGGCTTGATCTTGGCCTTACACTTGCCTAACACTTGGATGAATCTTGGCCATTGGTTGGCCATTTCTTGACCTATAAATACCCCCCTTGTTGAAGAGTTATTTCATCCAAACTTGAGCAATCTATCTAAGTCTCAAACTACTCCCTCCCTCTTGAGTTTCGTCCGCCACCCTCCCCCTTTGAGAGCCCTTGGCCGAGAGCCACCCCTCCCCCCTTTGTAGTGTCTAGCCGAGGGGTACCCCCCCTAGCCTAGTTGTTTTTCGTATAATACCCCCCCTCCTTTTGTGGTATAGAAATACTCTCCAAGTATTGTTATAATGCCCAAATAATTTAGCCCAAATACCTTTTAGTACTTTCCAAAGTTACCTCTATACGTAGAGCCCGGAAACTACTATTATACTTCCTTTAGCCACTAAACGAAACCCTAAGGAAATCTTCACTAATAGTTGAAGTAATTGAGTAGAAGTTGGTTAGAACTTCTAAGGGTTGTTTGGAGCGGGTTGGAGCGCACGGAGGAGGAGCTAAACCTTGCTCAGGATCGACATTTATACTTGGATAATTTTGGGCTTATCGAGGTAAACACTCTTGACCTTCTATTGTAATTGGAAATTACATGTGTAGGAATATATAGTTGAAGTATACTATATATAGAACTGAACATAATTGTGCGACAATGTCTTTTGACTTAAGCCTGAATTTGAAAGAAGAGAATCGAATTGTAATTACATAGATCAGACATGAGACTTGTGTAGCATTCTTGTGAAGTAGAATTGTACACGTCCGGTTAGGCGTAAACCCCACTGGTTGGCTTGTAGCGGCCTCGATAGAGAGGAGATTTCTGTTTTGCGGGAGGTTTGCGAATTTTACGTAGAATATTCTACATTGAGATCTAAGATGTTAATAGGCGCCTTGTGGCCTCTATAGGTTGAAATACTACGTGTGGCGTGGTCTACTTGGCTTAAGGTGTAGCCAAGCGGTTTGAGGTACTTGAGCGTTTTGCTATTAGTCGATAATCGTCGCGAGGTATGTGAACCTCTTCCTATCTTTTCTAGCATGATATGTGTATAACTATGTAGTGCGGTGACGCATACGTGTTAAAGGTATTTGATTGGTTTAAAACATAAAGTGTTATAACGGCTTTATGGAAAGTTGGTTATAACAGCTTTATGTAGGTAAGAAAATGCTTTGTGGTTTTAAAAGGTAACTGATTTGACTTATAACTTACTTGATGTGTGATAATAAAGAACTTGAAGTATTTCATTAAGAAACCCTTTTTTAAAGAAGAGTAATACTTGATTTTGAAAACATAAGAGTTATACTAGCTTTATAGGAAGTTAGGTATAACGTCTTAAAAGAGATAAAGAGAATGGTTTACTGATTTTTAGAAGTTAAGAGACTTGATCTTAAAAGATAAGAGACTTGACTTAAATGTATTAATATGAATTTTGTGTGAAACCTCATTCGTGAGTAATGAGTACTTGGTTTTTTTAAAAGTAATAATGTTTTACTGATTTCGGAAATCAGAATGAGTATCGACAAACCACGGCAGCGTTAATAAAGGAAAATGTAATGAATAATGAAGTATTATTAAAACCAGTAGAAACCTCCATCTGCATAGAAACTAAAATGAGACAAAATGATATTACATTTCCTAGATCATGGCTGCTTAATAAGATTGATTATGAATAAGAATAACCTACACTCATATAAGGCATATGTTACTCAAATGTTTTAAAAGAGATTAAGACATTGAACTATGAAACTTTTCTAAAATAAAGAGCCTTGAGTAATTGAAATTAGGCAAACTGGAACCTTAGGGAAAAGAATGTGGTTAAAAAGGGAAGTGTTTTGGTTTACCTAAAAATGTGAGTCACTCTATTTTATACTACGGGTATCGGGTGACTTTTATAAAAGGAATGGATCTCTTTAAAAAAGGAATTTAACGTACGTAGTACTTTAGGGTTAACACCCGGATTTTGACTTAAAATGAAAGTACTTTGAGTTGTGTATAACTTGCCTATGCTTGTGGTTGTGTAACTTGCCTATGCTTGTTGTTGTGTAACTTGCCTATGCTTGTTGTTGGGTAACTTGCCTATGCTTATTGAGATAGTCTTGTGGTGCAAGAATTGTGTTTCTATACTACCGCGTCTCTCGATGGAGGGCCGGTTGACTTGTTGAGAACTTACTTGGACGTACCGGCAGTGACGGGAGATTCCACGGGTGTGCTTCCAGTAGCATTGTTACATGGGCATGTCTACACCATTGATGGATTCTGTGGACATGTGACCATTTTGGTTATGGCGAAGTATCGTGACTTACGGTTGTGATCGGGTGCGTAGCCTGTTTACTTGCCCCCGTCAGCTACGTGACGCAGGTGGATCTGGTATAGGTTATTGCACTTGCCACGTGTCAGCTTCGCGGCGAAGTATCGTGACTTACGGTTGTGATCGGGTGCCTGGCCGATTCACTTGCCCCCGTCAGCTACGTGACGCAGGTGGATCTGGTGGAGGCTAGTGTACTTGCCACGTGTCGCCTTCGCGAGTCGATTTGGATGGAGCCGTGACTTACGGTTGTGATCTGCGCGTGGCGATTCACTTGCCCCGTCGTCACGTGCAGCGAGTGGGCGAGGCTATTGCACTTGCCACGTGTCGACCGTGATATGGTTGTAAAGTATTATTGATGCGGTCGGATCGGTAGTTATACTTGTCGTACGGTTTTATTGACACAGGTAGGACCTGGTGTTCACATATACTCCTTGGTGTTGTTATATCATAGACTGCCGACAGTGAGAATGAATTCCACGGGCACGAGTGATGATTTGGAGGGCGTGAGTCCCTGACTTGATATGACTGTTTATTTGTGGTGATTGTAGTTTGGTTAACATACATGTCTCCCGCTTTATATAGATCGCTATGGTTTCATTCTGATTTTACGATTTCACATACTTGGTACCTGTTGTACTGACCTCCTTCGGGGGGCTGCGTTCATGCCGCAGGTAGAGGTACATCGGCTGTCGATCCCCGCTTAGGATCACTTTTCAGCGTATTGGGAAGCTCCGTTCCTTCGGAGGCTTATCTTTTGGTATGTTACCCTGAGTCTGTAGGTTCTTGTACATTCAGGGGTATGGCGGGGCCCTGTCCCGTCATAGTTGTTGTAAAAATCTTAGAGTGCAGATGTTGTGGCGGGGTTGTAAGGATTGTAACTGTTCAAATGTCTATATATATATATGTTGAAAGACAATCGTTTTGGTTGGCCTATTTTCTTTATCTTGATCCATGTCTATTTAAAATGTTTATTTATCATGTCTCTTAATTCATGTTCGTGTTTTTATTTCCGCTGATTTTCTCTGATATTGTATCACTAGGGTGCCCGGGGTAAGGCACCAGTCACGGGCCCGGGTTCGGGTCGTGACAACCTCATTCGTGAAGTAATGGGTACTTGGTCTTTGAAAGAATAAAGTTATCTTGATTTCGGAAATGAGAGTAGTTGTCCTTGGTTGGTTTAAAACATAAAGAGTTATAATAGCTTTATGGGAAGTTAGTTATAACGACTTTATGAAAACAAAAGAATGGTTTTATTATTGGATTTAAAATGGTAACTTGACATTTTTTTTTAAAAGTAATGAGACCTTGATGTAAGGTCTTGATTTCTAAACATAAGAAGAGACTTGAGAATTTGAAGTTATGAAACTTGAACTATTTTGAAAAGTATATTGTTACTTGACTTTAAAAAGGAGAAGTGTTTTTGTTTAAAAAGAAGGCACGGTATTGTCTTGATTTGGTTTTAAAAGAAGGCATGGTATTGTCTTGATGTGGTTTAAAAAGAAGGCATTGTATTGTCTTGGTTTATTTAAAAGGAAGGTATGGAAATTGTTTTGGTTTACTTAAAATAATAGTTACTCTATTTTGATACTACGGGTGTTAGTATCATGTGACTTTTGTGAAAGAAATGGATCTTTTTAAAGAGTTAAAGTGCGTAGTACTTTGGGGTTAACACCCGGATTTTTGGCATAAAATGAAAGTACCTTGAGTGTGAGTAACTTTCCTATGTTTGCTTGTGATAGCCTTGTTGTGCAAGTATTGTATCCTTATGCTACCACGTCTCTCGATGGAGGGTCGGTCATGTTATTCTTGGTCATTTTGGACATACTGACTCGATGGATGGTCCACGGGTATGCGACCATGATGAGGGTTCGTTCTCTGTTGATAGTGTTATTCCATGGACTAGCTCTCCATAAGGTTTACTGATGCAGGGTGTGTTACACCCCGTAGTTCCAGAGTATGTACGTGAGGACGTACGTAAGAGAATACGACATTAAGATTGGAAATGAAGAAAGGTTTGATTTTCCGACGGAAAATTTTTCGGATTTTGTGAAGGAAAAAGATTCGTAAATGGGAATTGAATTCCCAGATTTGGTATTCGGACTTCTGGGAATATATAAGAATTATGGAATTTTATTTCCAGATTTGGTCACGTGGGGCCTACGGGGAAAATTTACGGTTTTGTGGGGCCCACATTATTTTCGGGATTTTGGCCATTATGGATGTTTTCGGGAGATGAAATATTTTGGACGAATTGGAGGGAGACACATGTCACCCCCTTAGGTGGCATGTGGCCGAAATGGGTGGGACAAGTGGCTAGCCACTTGTCCATGTTGGCCGAAATGGTCTTGCCATTTGTCTCAAGTTTTTGTTAGACATGTGGATGGTGGGACCCACACACACTTGTCCCCCAATCTCACCACACACTTGCTATGATCCTAGCCTTTGATTTTTGTATAAATACCCCCTTGATGCAAGACTTCTTCATCCAACACATAGATAATTTCCAAGGCTTAAAATACTCCCTCCCTCTTCTTGTTGTTCTCGGCTTTGGCCTTGATAATTTACCAAAAGTTGTCCAAAAATCCTTAAACTTTTAAGTGTTCTTCCTTGATGTGTTAGGAAGGTTGTTAAGCAAGTGTTAGAAAAGATTTCACACCCCTAGCCTTAAATATACCCATTGGCCGAAAGTTGGTGGTGTTGGAACCTAAGTGTTCTTCACTTTTTGGAGTTGGATCTTGAAGAGAATTTGGTTAGAAACTTCTACGGGTTGCTTGTAGCGGGTTGGAATGTAAGGAATTGGAGCTAAGATTCCTAAGGATCGACTTTTAATCATTGGAAAATTTTGGGCTTATCGAGGTAATGATCTTTGTCCTTCTATTGTAATTGGAGATTACATGTTGTAGTAGTTTATAATTAAGTATATAATATGTGGATAGAAGGTTGAAAAGAAATGGACTGTTTAGTATATTGTGGGGCAGAATTTTACACGTCCAGTTAGGCGTGTAATCCCCTATGAGTTGTTGTATTATTGCGCCTTAAATGTGGCATGTTGGCTATTGATATCGGGCCTTGAAAAAGGTGGAACAGTAAGTAAATACAGGGGAAGTGCTGCCCAATTTTCCGTAGGATAAGGAACCTTATACTTAGGAATGTTCTACGAAGAGATCTAGACGTTGATAGACGTGTTTGGTTGTTATAGGTGGATATTCTACGTGCGGCATACTCGACTTGGCTAGTGGATTAAGCCGAAGAGGTATGTGATTCTTCCTATTATCTTGAGCATGATTATTTGTGAAATATATAGTGCGGTAGACGCACGTGTGTTAAAGGAGTTGGATTTCCTTTTTGTGTCCTTGACTTGATTCTAAATGTTAAGTGACTTGATATGAAATGTTAAGAACTTGAATTGTGTTAAAAAGTTGTGAAACCTCATTCGTGAGTAATGGATACTTGGTCTTTAAAAGAATAAAGTTATCTTGATTTCGGAAATGTGAGTAGTTGTCCTTGGTTGGTTTAAAATGTAAAGTGTTATAACAGCTTTATGGGAAGTTAGTTATAACGACTTTATGAAAACGAAAAAATGGTTTTATCATTGGATTTAAAACGGTAACTTGATCTTTTTAAGAAGTAATGAGGCTTAAACTATTTTGAGAAGTATTTTGTTACTTGACCTTTGAAAGGAGAAGTGTTTTGTTTAAAAGGAAGGCATGGTATTGCCTTGATTTGGTTTTGAAAGCTAAACGCCTTGATTTCGGAAAAGGAGAAGTAACTTGATTTAAAAGTATGGGTTACTTGTTTTGAAAAGAGTGAGTTACTTGGGTTTTTAAAAGTATACTTGATTTTAAAGGCCTTGTAAAGATTTTCTGAAGGTGTAGTAATTTGGTTTGAAAAGAAAACGTGCTTTGATACTACAAGTATTAGTATCGTGTGGCTTTTACGTAAAAAGAGGTATTTTTGAAAGAATGAAAGTATGTAGTACTTTGGGGTTAAAACCCGGATTTTTGGCATAAAATGAAAGTAGCTTGAGTGTGAGTAACTTGCCTATGTTTGCTTGTGATAGCCTTGTTGTGCAAGTATTGTATCCTTATGCTACCGTGTCTCTCGATGGAGGGCCGGTCATGTTGTTCTTGGTCATTTTGGACATACTGACTCGATGGATGGTCCATGGGTATGCGGCCATGATGAGGGTTTGTTCCCTGTTGATAGTGTTATTCCATAGACTAGCTCTCCATGAGGTTTACTGATGCAGGGTGGATCTGATAGCTAGCCTCCGTACTTGCCCCGGTCGTTGCTGATGCAGGCTGGTTCTGGTAGTTGGCTTTCGTACTTGCCCCGGTCAGTGTTAGGACGAAGTCTCGTAATGCATGCGGTATCTGGTAGTTGGCTATCGTACTTGCCCCGGTCAGCGACGTGATGCAGGGTGGATCTGGTAGCAGCTTTCGTACTTGCCCCGGTCAGCTTCGTGAGTTAGTTTTATAGCAGTTTTATGACGAAGTCTCGTGATGCAGGCGGTATCTGGTAGTTGGCTATCGTACTTGCCCCGGTCAGCGACGTGATGCAGGGTGGATCTGGTAGTAGCTTTCGTACTTGCCCCGATCAACTTCATGATACAGTTATATAGTATTGTTGGTACGGTAGGTTCTGGTAGCTGGCTTTTGTACTTGCGGCGATCAGTTGATGATGCAGGGTGGATCTGGTAGTTATGCCTTCGTACTTGCCCCGTACGGTTCTTATGACACAGGTGGGACCTGGTGTTCATGTGTATTCCTTGGTGTTGTTATATCATATACTTCTGGCAGTGAGGAAGGAATTCCATGGGCATGATTGATATTGTGGGCGTGAGACCCATGGTTATATTTGAGTGATGACTTTGAGGGCGTGAGTCCCTGACTTGACATGACTGCTTATATATTGTGTATTGTAGTTTGGTTATCATATATGTCTCCTGTTTTATATAGACTGTTATGATTTCATTACAGAATTTTCAGTTTCACATACTTGGTACCTATTGTACTGACCTCCTTCGGGGGGCTGCGTTCATGCCGCAGGTAGAGGTACACCGTTTGTTGATCCTCGCTCATAGGGTCACAGTTCCGCATTGTGGGAAGCTCCATTTCTCCGGAGGCTTATCTTTTGGTATATTCCCCTGTCATTGTAGGTACTTGTACATTCACGGGTATGGCGGGGCCCTGTCCCGTTGTATTTGTTATAAAAACTCTTAGAGGTATGTAGTACTGTTGTCAGTTGGGCTTGTAAAGGATGTAACTGTTCAGGTTTATATATATATGCAGAAAGGTGACCGTTTTGGTTAGCCTGTTTCTTATTTCATATTGTTTCATGTCTATAAGTTTTTATTTCTGCTGATTTTCTCTGATGTATTATCACTAGGGTGCCCGGGGTAAGGTACCAGTCGCGGGCCCGAGGTCGGGTCGTGACAAAAGTGGTATCAGAGCAATTAATCCTCGGAAAGTGTCTACAGACCGTATCTAGTAGAGTCTTGATTATCGGCGTGTTGTGCACCACACCTATAATCAGGAGGATACAAGATATTTAGGATTGGTTTCCATTCTTCTCACTCTGAGATCGTGCCTTAGAGTTGTGTTGTAAGTTGGACTCCCTCTGACGTATTCTTATGTGCCAGTTATGCCTCTACGTAAGGCAACCAGGGCCCAGAAGGGCAAGACAGCAGAGAGAGCTGCGAGTAGAGCACAGAGGGTTATGAGGGCACATACCCAGTCATTACCTGAGGTGGTACTTCATACGGGGAGTTCTGCGACGCCGCCAGCCCTAGCAGAGTTTAGCGCAGCGATGGCAACCGGGTTCTCACGAGGCGAGATATCCGAACCTCGGCCCACGACCAGAGCGAGAGGATGTGGATTACAAAGAGATGGCCCAGTTACTAGCTAGGATCGTGGCTAGGCATAAGGACAAACGAGAGTCGGAGGTTCGTGAATGCAGTGGCGCACCTGCAGCCGATAGTTTGAGGCCGGGACTTCTTGAGTTCTGATCCACGAGTTCTATGGATCGAGCGAGGAAGATCCTCAGGAGTTTATTCGACAGTGCACGGATCATGAGAGAGTGATTAAGGCCTCGAGGCCGAGTCGGTGTCTTGAGTTCTTATCGTTTGCGTGATCTGCGATGATCGGTTTGATTCATGGGAACTGTCCCGGGGGGAGCATGCGCTTCCAGCTGGTTGGGACGAGTTCTCAGAGGCATTTCTTACACACTTCTTGCCCTCGCAGATAAGGAGAGCTCGGGCATATAGATTTATGATGTTGAGGCGAGCAGGCGTGCTCGAGTACAATGTAGAGTTTGACTCGTTGGCTCGGTATGTCCTCGATTTAGTGGCAGACATGGAGGATAGAGTGCACCGCTATGTCACAGGGCTCGATGATTATTTAGGAGAGGGTTGCACGGGTGTAGGTCTTCAGCCGGGCATGGACATTGCCCGCATGCAGGCTTATGCCCAGCAGACTGAGGAACGTAGAGGTCGACGAAATGACCAAGATCAGCATAAGAAGGCCAAGACGACAGCAGGGTCCTTTGGTAACTTTTGAGGTGGACCGCCACAGCAGCAGGCTAGTTATGTGTTATACCCCGTAGTTCCAGGGTATGTATGCGAGGACGTACGTACGAGAATACGACAGAAAGATTGGAAAGGAAGAAAGAGGCGATTTTTCCACGGAAAAGTTTCCGGTTTTTGTGAAGGAAAAAGGTTCGTTAATGGGAATTGGATTCCCAGATTTGGTATTCGGACTTCCTGGAATATTAGAGAATTATGGAATTTTATTTTCGGAAATGGTCACGTGGGCCCACGGAGAAATTTACTGTTTTGTAGGGCCCGCTTTGATTTTGAGATTTTGGCGTTTTGGATATTTTGGAAGACGAAATATTTTGGGCGAATCGAGGCGACACGTGTCACCCCATGTGGCACCTTTGGGCGAATTATGTTTGTGCATAACACCGGTTAGAGTCGTTTTTAGTGAAACGTTTTCACGACTTTCGTAGGGAATTTCGGCTATGTCATTTGGTATTTTTGCGGATTTTTCCGAGAGGCGGAACATTTTGGACCAACGAGAGGGCGACGGCACCCTCTCGTTGGTGGGCAAGGTGGGCTTCTTGGGCGAAAGGGGAATGTCAGTGGTAGATATTTTGGTAGATATTTTGTGTGCAAGTTGGCTAGTACATACGTGGGTGAATCTTGCCCTACACTTGCCTAACACTTGGTGTAATCTTGGCCATTGGTTGGCTTTCACTTGACCTATAAATACCCTCCCTTGAAGACTAATTCATTCACAAATTGCCTAAGTCTTGAAAGCTTCTTCCTTCCCTTGTGGTGTCTTGGCGAGAGCCCTCTCTCCCTGGCCGAGTCCCCACTAGTGGGGTAGGCCGAGGGTAGACACCCTCCTTTGAGGTGCTAGCTGGGTACCCACTAGCCTATTGTTTCGTATAAATACCCCTCTTGGTAGAAATACTCTCAAAAGTATTGTTGTTATGCCCAAATTACCTTAGCCTTATACCTTGTAGTATTCTAAGGTTATACCTATCTGAAAAGCCCGAAATACTATTATACTTCCGTCGGTCACAAACCGAAACCCTAGGAAAATCTCCATAGTCAGTTGGAGTATTGTGTAGAAGTTGGTTAGAACTTCTAAGGGTGGTTTAGAGCGGGTTGGGCGCTGAGTTGGAGCTAAACGATTGCCCAGGATCGACTTTATACTTGGATAATTATGGGCTTATCGAGGTAATTATCTTGTCCCCCTATTGTAATTGGATATTACATGTTGTAGGAGTATATAGTGGAAGTATACTATATATAGTACTGAACTGTAATTACATAGGGTATTGATGAGACTTGTGTAGTAGTGCAGAGTAGAATTGTACAGTTAGGTTAGATGTATAACCCCACGGTTGGCTTGATGGCAGCCCCGATAGAGAGGAGATTTACGCTGCATGGGGAGAGTCTTTGTCGAATTTTCGGTAGAATGTTCTACGATAAGATCTAGATGTTAATAAGCGCTGTGGCCTTATAGGTTGAAGTACTACGTGTGGCGCTCTACTTGGCTTAGGAGTGGCCGACGGCGAGGTACTCGAGCATTTTGCTATTAGTCGATAATCGTCGCGGTATGTGAACCTCTTCCTATCTCTTCTAGCATGATATGTGTGAACTATGTAGTACGGTGAGCGTACGTGCTAAATGTATTCGATTGGTTTAAAACATAAAGTGTTATAACGGCTTTATGGGAAGTTGGTTATAACGACTTTATGTAGATAAGAAAACACTTTGTGGTTTTTAAAAGGTAAATGATTTGTTTACAATGGCTTGATGTGTTATCATAAAGAACTTGAAGTATTTCAAAGATTTCAAATCGTTTTGAAAGAGAAGTAATACTTGGTTTTGAGAACTTAAGAGTTATACTAGCTTTATGGGAAGTTAGGTATAACGGCTTAAGAACGCTTTCTTGATTTTGGAAATCGGGATGTGTATCGACAAACCAACTGCGGCGTTAATAAAAGGAAATGTTTTGAATAATTAAGTATTATTAAAACCGGAGAAACTTCCATCTGCATAGAAGCTAAGATGAGACAAAATGATATTTCCTAGATCATGGTCTTTGTAATAAGATTGTTATAAACAAGAATATCCTACTCACATATAAGGCTTATGTTTCTCCGATTGTTTAAAAGAGAATTATATTCTTAATTGAATAAGACTATGAACTACTGAAACCTTTCTAAAATGAGAAACTTGAACATTGGAAATTAGGCAAACTTGATCAATGGAAAAGAATTTAGATACTTGAATATAAAAAGAGAAGTAATTGATTTACTTTAAAAGGATAGTCACACTAATTTATACTACGGGTATTGTGTGACATTGTGAAAGTAACGTATCTATTAAAGAGTTGATTTATGAAGTACTTTGGGGATAAAATCCCGATTTTGTTAATCATATAGTAGAAGGTACCTTGTGTGAACAACTTGATTGTATTGGTTTGTGATAGCCTTGTAATACTTTCTTGATTGCGTTGATAAGTAAGCGTGTTGGGATCTACGTGTGTTAGTATCTTGTGATGTTTGTGTAAGGGGTTTCCTTGATTATGCTTATTAACTATCGATCGTTATGATAGTATTGTGGCATTCATCTCTTGAGATGATTCCGGTTAAGCGCCTCCACGCGGGTAGACTCAGCGGTCGATGGACCTATGATTCGAGATACCTCACGCGGGTCACGGGGCCTATGCGGAGCTACGAGTTCCGAGTTAGTGTTCGTCCTTTATGGGCATGCGGTCCTTGTGCCATGCGGACTCGGAAGTCGGGGCGATGCCGGAGTAGCTACCCTCGATGCGGGAATGCCTCATGCGGCCGATGAGATTGGCCTACGCGAGTCGCGGAAGTTCGAGGACTAGACGCGCACATCGAATCTGCGCAAGTGGCGGCCTTGATCATGTGACGGTGCAGGCAGATCTTATAATCTGATTCATGACCTTGTTGGTATTGTAGGTGTTAGTAGTCGGCTATGCCTTCGTACTTACCTCAGACGGTTTTATTTGGACACAGTGGGACACGTGTTCATGTATGTATTCCTTGGTGCTTTTTTTCTATCATAGATCGCCGGTGAGGAAGGTATTCCACGCACGATTGATGTTGTGGGCGTGAGACCCGTTGTTAAATTGAGTGATGACTTGAGGTGTGAGTCACGACTTGACATGGCCGCTATTTATAGTGAATCGTAGTTTGGTTATCATACATGTCTCTGCTTTGTATAGACTACTATGATTTCATTTCTGATTTATTTTTAGTTTCACATACTCTGCACTGTCAGATCGACCTCCTTCGGGCTGCGTTCATGCCGCAGTTGAGGTACATCGATCGTTGATCCTAGCTCGTGGTCACGATTCGGCGTTTGGGAAGCTCCGTTTCTCGGAGGCTTATCGGTGGTATAGTCCGTCGTAGTAAGTGTTTACATTCGGGGTTTGGCGGGCCCTGTCCCGCCATTGTGGTCGTATCATTCTTAGAGGTGCAGAGTAATGTGGGCGGGGTTGGTAAAAAGGATTGCCGTTCATTTGTAAAAGAGTTGATGGTTATATATATGCCGAAGCAAGTTTTCTGATTATTGTTTTATATTTACATTATCTCATGTTGTTGTTTTATGTTCGTGATTACTCGATGTTGTGTCACTAGGGTGCCCGGTAAGGCACGATCACGCCCGCCGGTCGTGACAAAAGTGGTATCGAGCGATTAATCCTCGGAAAGTGTCTACGCCGTATCGAGTAAGTCTTGATTATCGGTGTGTTGTGCACCACATCAATAATCGAGAGGCTATAGGATATTTAGGATTGGTTTCTATTCTTCTCACTCGAGATCGTGCCTTAGAGCCGTGTTGTTGTAAGTTGAACCCTCCGACGAAATCCTTTCCTTATCGTTATGCCTCCGCGTAGGGCAACCCGAGCCCGGGAGGGCAAGGCAGCTGAGGGAGCTGCGAGTAGAGTTCAGAGGTGGCGAGGGCACAGCCCAATCATTACCTAGGTAGTGCTTCATTCGGGGAGTTTTGCGACGTCACTAGCCCCAGCAGAGTTTAGCACGGCGGCGGCAGTTCCTACTGCGGCCATGATATTTGAACCTTCAGTTCCACGACCGGGAACAGAGAATATAGATTGCGAGGGACAACCGTTACTAGCTATAGATTTGGCTACGAGAGTATACCGATGTACTGCGAGTCCGGAGGACTATCTAAGAGAGGTTGTGCAAGAGTAATTCTTGATTAGGCTCGAGCATGGCACGTACGGGCTTATGCGCAGCCGAGAAACGTAGAGATCGGCGGTTAACCAAGGGCGCAGAAGAGGGCGAGCAGAGTCCTTTGGTAACTTTCAAGGTGAGTATACCTTAAGTGCTATGTTACGATAGCGGTGTTAGTTGTGATTAGAATCACGGTGGGTTAGCAGAGTAAGATTTTGGGGATAGAGAAGGTGTGAGCCTTAGAGTGTTATCTGCAAAGACCTTAGAGGTAAGGCCATCTCGAGAAAGGTGTAGTGTTATGTTTGACCTTTATAGGAGTGCATAGAGCACGTGGTGTGTTTGGGATAAGTCCCTATGTAGTATGAAATGAAAGAAGGTAGTCGAGCTAGGAAGACCGCTAGGTTTTCGTAATATGATTTGTGAAATTATTCCTTCGGGGAGCTAGTGTTTTGCGCAATGCCGGGTCGGGTTGAGGCCATTGCGGTCAACCCTGGCGGTATGGTGGTGCGTCGGTTTGTGGTGGTCCCGCCTTGTGGTAGGGTCATGAGGGTGTTAGGCCCGTGTTTAGTTAGCCAGCGTGCAAGTTCGTGGATGCGTCGACCCGATGGTCGGGCCGATGGGCGACTATCGTGTTCTTCTCGAAGTCGTTCTCGGCGTGTTGATGTTATCCAAAAGGTTGTGAGGTTGCACGAGGTGCCTACCTTCACCTTATGACGATGTGGAGCCAGTGCACGCTTTCTCTCTGGGAGTTTGTACGAGCGGCTAGGAACTGGTGAGTCTCCAGATCGCATTCGCCTCCGGCCGGTGTTTTGATTTGGTAGCTATGAGATCGTTGTCTCCGGTTGAAGTGTTTAAGCTACCATTTCGGTGTTCGGATGTCGTCTTGTGGCGCCTTGTAGAGGCGAAATGCAAGTTGCGGTCGATTGGTTCGATGTTGGCGTGGTTCGATAGTTGGTTGAGCTTGTTCCGCAGATCGTGGATAGTGTGAAGCTTGTCTAGAAGTAGTTCGGCTCGGAGGAATCGTGCGGATAATCGGCGACGACGCCAGAGTTGAGTTGACGGTCGGTCTTCTTGAAAGTACCACCGGACGAGTGTGACGAGTTTTTGGAAACGAAGGAACTTAGCCCGAGTTACTTTGGGCCTTTGTGAGTTCATGTGAAGAATAGGCCAGTTGCCTATATGTTAGCATTTGCCGTCCGACTTAGGAGGAAGGGCGTCCGGTCTTCGTATTGTTATGTTCGGAAAGTATCGAAGATCCATCCGAATGTTCCGATTAATGATGACCACGTTAGAGATAGTAACCGAGTTTTGGATACTAAAGCGATGATCGAAATGTGGTAAGAATTCGAGTGCACGGCCGGTGATCGCGCAGCCGCGGTACCATTTGTTGGGTCGTCGAGCAAGGCTCGCGACAAAGTGACAATAGTAGTATTATTTGTGGTGATGTAGGTGTTTCCTCGTGGACTTAGATGTAAGTTTTGCGCAGTGTTTCCATGGCCACCGTGTGGCGGGATTGTTTCGTAAGTATAGTAGTGAAGACTATACGGACGCGTGTTCGCTTTGAGACTTAGAAGGAACATTCGGACGAATGTTTCTGGGAAGAATGTTATACCCGTAGTTCCGTGGTATGTATGCGAGGGCGCACGTGCGAGAATACGGCGTAAAGATGGAAAGGAAGAAAGAGGCGATTTTTCCACGGAAAAGTTTCGGTTTTGTGAAGGAAAAAGGTTCGTTAATGGGAATTGATTCCTGATTTGGTATTCGGACTTCTGGAATATTAGAGAATTATGGAATTTTATTTTCGGAATGGTCACGTGGGCCCACGGAGAAATTTACTTTTGTGGGGCCCGCTGATTTTGAGATTTTGGCCGTTTTGGATATTTTCGGAAGACGAAATATTTTGGACGAATCGGGGGGCGACACGTCTCACCCCCATGTGGCACCCTTGGGCCGAATTATGTTTGTGCATAACACCCGGGTAGAGTCGTTTTTAGTGAAACGTTTTCCACGACTTTCGTAGGGGAATTTCCGGCTATGTCATTTGGTATTTTTGCGGATTTTTCCGAGAGACGGAACATTTTGGACCAACGAGAGGGCGGCACTTGGCACCCTCTCATTGGTGGGCAAGGTGGGCGGTTCTTGGACGAAAAGGGGATGTCAAGTGGTAGATATTTTGGTAGATATTTTGTGTGCAAGTTGGCTAGGTACACATGGGTGAATCTTGGCCCTACACTTGCCTAACACTTGGTGTAATCTTGGCCATTGGTTGGCTTTCACTTGACCTATAAATACCCCTCCCTTTGAAGACTAATTCATTCACAAATTGCCTAAGTCTTGAAAGCTTCTTCCTTCCCCCTTGTGTGGTGTCTTGGCCGAGAGCCCCTCTCTCCCCCCTTGGCCGAGAGTCCCCCCCCCTAGTGGGGTAGGCCGAGGGGTAGACACCCCCCCTCCTTTGAGGTGCTAGCCGTGGGGTACCCCCCCCCCCTAGCCTATTGTTTTCGTATAAATACCCCCCCCCTCTTGGTAGAAATACTCTCAAAAGTATTGTTGTTATGCCCAAATTACCTTAGCCTTATACCTTGTAGTATTCTAAGGTTATACCTATACGAAAAGCCCAGAAATACTATTATACTTCCCACTACCACAAAACCGAAACCCTAGGAAAATCTCCATAGTCAGATTGAGTATTGTGTAGAAGTTGGTTAGAACTTCTAAGGGTGGTTTAGAGCGGGTTGAGCGCCGGAGTTGAGCTAAACGATTGCCCAGATCGACTTTATACTTGGATAATTATGGGCTTATCGAGGTAATTATCTTGTCCCCTATTGTAATTGGATATTACATGTCAGAGTATATAGTGGAAGTATACTATATATAGTCTTGAACTGTAATTACATGGATCAGACATTCTGAGACTTGTGTAGTAGTACCGGAGTAGAATTGTACTGTTAGGGTTAGATGTATAACCCCGGTTGGCTTGATAGCCGGCCGATAGAGAGGAGATTTACTGCCATTGCGGGGAGGTGTCACGAATTTTCGGTAGAATGTTCTACGATAAGATCTAGATGTTAATAAGCGCTGTGGCCTTATAGGTTGAAGTACTACGTGTGGCGCGTTCTACTTGGCTTAAGGAGTAGCCGACGGCGAGGTACTCGGAGCATTTTGCTATTAGTCGATAATCGTCGCGAGGTATGTGAACCTCTTCCTATCTCTTCTAGCATGATATGTGTGAACTATGTAGTATGCAGACGCATACGTGCTAAATGTATTCGATTGGTTTAAAACATAAAGTGTTATAACGGCTTTATGGGAAGTTAGTTATAACGACTTTATGTAGATAAGAAAACACTTTGTGGTTTTTAAAAGGTAAATGATTTGTTTACAACTGGCTTGATGTGTGATCATAAAGAACTTGAAGTATTTCAAAAGATTTCTGAAATCGTTTTGAAAGAGGAGTAATACTTGGTTTTGAGAACTTAAGAGTTATACTAGCTTTATGGGAAGTTAGGTATAGCGGCTTAAGAACGCTTTCTCGATTTTGGAAATCGGGATGTGTATCGACAAACCATCGCGGCGTTAATAAAAGGAAATGTTTTGAATAATTAAGTATTATTAAAACGAGAAACTTCCATCTGCATAGAAGCTAAGATGAGACAAAATGATATTTCCTAGATCATGGTCATTGTAATAAGATTGTTATAAACAAGAATATCCTACTCACATATAAGGCTTATGTTTCTCCGATTGTTTAAAAGAGAATTATATTCTTAATTGAATAAGACTATGAACTACGAAACCTTTCTAAAATGAGAAACTTGAACATTGGAAATTAGGCAAACTTGATCATTGGAAAAGAATGTTGCTACTTGATTTTACAAAGAGAAGTAATTGATTTACTTTAAAAGGATAGTCACACTATTTTATACTACGGGTATTGTGTGACATTGTGAAAGTAACGTATCTTTTAAAGAGTTGATGTATGAAGTACTTTGGGGATAAAAACCCGATTTTGTTAATCATATAGTAGAAGGTACCTGGTGTGAACAACTTGATTGTATTGGTTTGTGATAGCCTTGTAATACTTTCTTGATTGCGTTGATAAGTAAACGTGTTGGGATGCTACGTGTGTTAGTATCTTGTGATGTTTGTGTAAGGGGGTTTCCCTTGATTATGCTTATTAACTATCAGTCGTTATGATAGTATTGTGGCATTCATCTCTTGAGATGATTCCGGGGGTTAAGGCTCCGACGCGGGTAGACTCAAAGCGGGTCGATGGACTATGATTCGAGATACCTGCACGCGGTCACGGGGCCTATGCGCGAGCTACGAGAGTTCGGTGTTAGTGTTCGTCCTTTATGGGCATGCGGTCCTTTTGGCCATGCGGACTCGGAAGTCGGGGCGACGCCGGAGTAGCTACCCTCGATGCGCGGAATGCCATGCGGGCGATGAGATTGGCCTATCGCGAGTGCGGAAGTTCGAGACTAGACGCGCACATCGAATCTGCGGGCAAGTGGCGGCCTTGATCATGTGACGGCCTAGGCAGATCTTATGATACGATTCATGACCTTGTTGGTATTGTGGGTGTTAGTAGTCGGCTATGCCTTCGCACTTACCCCGCAGACGGTTTTATTTGGACACGGTGGGACACGTGTTCATGTATTCCTCGTGCTTTTTTTCTATCATAGGCCAGCGGTGAAGGTATTCCACGCACGATTGATGTTGTGGCGTGAGACCCATTGTTAAATTGAGTGATGACTTGAGGTGAGTCCCCGACTTGACATGATCGCTATTTATGGTGAATCGTAGTTTGGTTATCATACATGTCTCCCGCTTTGTATAGACTACTATGATTTCATTTACGATTTATTTTTAGTTTCACATACTCGGCACTGTTAGATCGACCTCCTTCGGGCCGCGTTCATGCCGCGAGTTGAGGTACATCGATCGTTGATCCTAGCTCGTGGTCACGATTCAGCGTTTGGGAAGCTCCGTTTCTCCGAGGCTTATCGGTGTATAGTCCCTGTCGTAGTAAGTGTTTACATTCGTGGTTTGGCGGGCCCCGTCCCGCCATCAGGTCGTATCATTCTTAGAGGTGCAGTAATCTTGTTGTGGGGTTGGTAAAAAGGATTAAGTTGTTCATTTGTAAAAGAGTTGATGGTTATATATATGCCGACAGTGCAAGTTTTCCTGATTATTGTTTTATATTTACGTTATCTCACGTTGTTGTTTTATGTTCACTGATTACTGATGTTGTGTCACTAGGGTGCAGGGTAAGGCACGATCACGCCCGGGCCGGTCGTGACATTATGCACCTCCGCCAGTACAGAGTGGTCCTCCACAGTTTTCAGGACATCCAGGGTATTCAGGAGCAGGTCAGGGATCCAAGGATTTAGGTTTTCGGGGGAGTAGATGTTATACCCCGTAGTTCTGGCCAAACATGTGAGAGCATACGAAAGGGATTAAGATTTAAATTTTAGAAGGATAGGTTGACGGATTGTTTCGGACGGGTTTTTGGCCAACTTTGGGGCAGGTTATGACCCGTTACATTGAGAGTTCCTAGGTGTTTCAAAGGCCTCGTACGTAGTTCGTTGAGTCTAGTTTCCAACGCAACCAACCGTTCGTCTATAGGACATCGGAGTAGAAAGTTATGGGAGTTACAAGTTCAGTGCGCAGTCGGACAGAAATGCGTTTGATCGAGAGCCATGGCCGCAGCGCCAGTGCGAGTCGCATGGCCGGATGATCTGAGGGTTCGCTGAAGTTGCAGCGCCGCGGCGCTGGGAAGCAGGGCCGCGGCACCGGAATGTTCTGGGAGTCGGCAGAAGTTTTTGCGCCGAGGCGGGTTCTGCGAGGTTAAGTGGAAAAATCTGAACTGTTTTGTTTTAAAAAAGGCCATGGGAGGGTGACAAGTGTCCCCCCCCCCCCCATCTGATTTTGCATGCACTACTTATTGACCAAGTCTTGAAGACTTGGTCATTCTTCAAGTTCTTCTCTCTCTCTAAAGCTAAAAGCTCTCCCTTCTCTCTAGAATTTCAAGAGGAAATCTAAGCTTGAGAAAAATCTGAAAAAGTGTGGTAAGAAGAAAGCTTGTTGGCTAGCTTGTAGGAGTTATTGTGGTGGTGTGTTTGGAAAGGAGGCTAGCAAATTGTTGGAATAATTTGGCTAAAGCTCTAAGGTAACAATTCCTTCTCTCTTTGTTGGTTTTTGGTGTTGCATGTGAAGAAGAAAGATCTTGTAGTGGTAAATATTACTCTTAGATAAATTGCATGTAAGAAATATGAGTTGGATATGAAAGAATTGGATAAGAAGGTTATGTAAGCATGTTATAGCCTAAATACTACCTTAAACTTGCTAAGTTAGTTGTTGTACATTGTGGGGAAGAATTTTACATATCCAAGTTTAGGTGTGTAATCCCCTTTGAAATGTTTGGATTGTTGGGCCTTAAATGTGGCGTTTGGATGTTGAATTCGGCCTTGAAAAAGGTGGCAAAGTATGTATAAACAAAGGAAATGCAACCCAATTTTCCATAGAATTTAGTGACTTTGAACTTGGAATATTCTACGTTGAAACTAGAGGTTAATGAACGTATTATGGTCATTATAGGTTGACATACTACGTGCGGTATTTTGAACTTAGCAAGTGGATTGACCCGAAGAGGTATGTGGAACTTTCCTACCTCTTAAGCATGAATAATTGTATCTATGTAGTACGGTAGACGTACAAAGGCTTTGGTATCTCTTACTTGTTTTAATGATGTTTTAAGTCTTAAAGTTAAGGGACTTTGAGTGTTTGAAGTATATAATTGTTACACCCCGTAAGTCCAGGACATGTATAAGAGAATGTACGTAAGGAATCAAGACTTGAAAATTGGTACGAAAGGAAGAATTGTTTTTCCGACAGAAAATCTTCGGGACGTCGGAAAGGAAAAATGTTCGTTGTTGACAATTGGATTCTCAAAATACATTATTTGAAAAGTATGAAACTCTTAACCTTATGGAATTTATTTTTACGGATTTGGTCATGTGGGGCCCACCCGAGGAATTTTACATTTTGCGGGGCCCACGAGGGTTACGAAATTTTATGGACGAATGAGAGGGCGACACGTGGCACCCCCACATATGGTCTTGGGCGAATTAGAGGGAGGGTAAAATGGTCATTGACCATCTTGGAAGATAAGTCTTGCAAGCTTGATATTGTTGACTTGTCAACTTGTCCACATGGGCTTAATCCTAGTGAAATTCATCCTAGCCTCACATTTGTTGATATCTAAGCCTCCCATTGTGTTATATATACATAACTAGTAGCAAGACAAGGTCTTGAAGACTTAGAAAAATTTCACAATACTTTGAGCTTGTTATGTTGCTCTCGGGTTTAGGCTAGATCCCACACAAAAAATTTGCAATTTTGATCCATTATTCACAAGACTTAAACCCAAGGTTCCTAAGAGTATTATAAGGTTATCTCAATAGAAAGATTTCGGAAAAACGGCGTTTTCGTATTAGTCGCAAGGCGGAAACTTAGGGAGTTCTTCAACTTTGAAGTTGGAACTTGAAGATGAGTTTTTCATAGGCTTATAAGGAGTGCTTGGAGCAGATTGTAACCTAAGGAAAGGAGCTAAGAATTGCTAAGGCGCGACTTTGAATCTTGGAAATTTTAAGGGCTTATAAAGGTATAAATTTTGTCGTTTTAGTAGTTAAGACTTACTTATTGTTGTAGCTATGGATATTAGCAAGCATGAGTTATATATTATGAGGTTTGATAAGTGTTGTGGCTATTGGAAGCCTAATCCGAAAACTAGCATGTTAGCCCTAAGATTTCAATTCAAGTCGATTATTAGTAAAGTCGTCGCATGTTGTAAAAAAGAAGGAAATTGTAGTTGTTGAAGTTGTTTATGACTATATAACATGTTAGACCTTAGAACTTGGAATTAGAAAAGGATTGGAAAGGACTTAGTGTTATTATTTATGTTGGCCGAGAATGGCTAGATTATGGAGCTATTTCGTATGAATTGTGGGGCGGAATTTTACACGTATTGTAAGGCGTGTAATCCCCTTTGTTTGGTTGTTGTTTTGAGCCTTAAATGTGGCATGTTGGTTATTGTATTCGGCCTTGAAAAAGGTGGCAAAGTGAGTAGAAACAAAGGAAGTGCTGCCCGATTTTTCGTAGAATTAGAGACCGTATACTTAGTATTATTCTACGTTAGAGACTAGAAGTTGATAGTCTTGTTGTGACCATTATAGGTTGACACTTCTACGTACGTCGTATTCGGCTTAGCTTGTGGATTTAGCCGAAAAGGTATGTGAACTATCTCCTCTTCTAGCACGATTCCTTAAGATCAAGAAAGTACGTCCTACTCCTTAAATGATCCATTCCTTGGTTGTATTTGGATTGCGTAAAATATAATTTGTTCTATGTACTTCCTCGAGTGTACTTTGATGTTTAAATTGTAAGTTGTATAATCCATTTCCTTAGTGAAGTTTGGATTCTTAAAAGTGAAAGTATTTTACTTAAAGTACATAGAGTCTTGAAAAGGAAGTGGTTTCCAAATCTTTTGGCTAGTGCCTTAGTTCCAAAACCTAAAGGTCATTATAATGACTTTAGGGAAGTCAAAGGAGTGATTTACTTAATTGTTTTAAAAGAGGAGAAATGACATGATTTAAGAGAAGTAACTTGTTTTAAAGGTGTAAGTTACTTGAGGTTTAAAAGTAGAAGAAACTTGTTTTCTAAATATTAAGAGACTCAAAGTATTTTGAAAGTTAAGAACTTGATTTGTAAGTATGTGATACTTGGTTTTAAAAGTATAAGTCTCTTGGTTATAAAAAGAATGAAATTGTCTAAAACCATAAAGGGTTATAACGGCTTTATGAGAAGTTGGTTATAACGGCTTTATGGAAGGTTAAGAAAGTTGTCTATTTTGATTATTGGGCATAAGTTGCCTAGATTATGAAAATTTGAAGTTACTTGATTTCAAGCTTTGAAATGAGTTTTCTAAAAGTGTAGTAACTTACTTTGAAAAATAGACACACCTTGATACTACGGGTGTTAGTATCTTGGGATTTTACATAAAAAGGAGTCTTTTGAAAAGAATGTACGTACGTAGTACTTTGGCTTGTTAAATGAGAATTATTCTATTTGTGCCTTGATAAGTACTTTGGCTTGTTAAATGAGAATTATTCTATTGGTGCCTTGATAAGTACTTTGGCTTGTTAAATGAGAATTATTCTATTTGTGCCTTGATAAGTACTTTGGCTTGTTAATTGAGAATTATTCCATGTGTGCCCTGATAAGTACTTTGGCTTGATTAATTGAGAATTGCATATGTGTGCTGGTGATAGCCTTTGAGTGCAAGTATTATGTTTTATTGCGTTGCCGCGACTCTCTGTTGGAGGGCCGGCTGTCTTGTTGTAAGTTACTTGGACGTGACAAGCGGTGATGTGGGATTCCACGGGTATGCTTCCGTTATTTGTAGTACTTGGGTTAAATTCCCGGATTTTTATAAAAGACCTGGTAGTGCTTATGTGTTGTTTGACGGCCGGTCGAGATAGGGTAAGAGTATAAGTGAGGGGTAAATCCCCAAGACGCTATACCACCTTCTCCAGGGTAAAAGTATAAATGAGGGGTAAACCCCCAAGACATTATACCCCCTGCTTGTTTTTTTTGATGGTCGCCAGAGATAGGGTAAGAGTATAAATGAGGGGTAAACCCCCAAGACATTATACCCCCTGCTTTACCACCTGCTCGTCTTCCTACTTGGCCCGTACAGTTTTTAGGACACAGGTGGGACTTGGTGTTCATGTATTCCTATTGGCGTTATATTATATCATGGACTGCCGGCAGTGAGTAAGGATTCCACGGGCATGATTGATATTATGGGCGTGAGACCCATGGTTAGATTTTAGAAATGACTTAAGGGCATGCGTCCCTGACTTGTTATGACTGCTTATGTGTTGTGTACTGTAGGTTGGCTATCATACATGTCTCCTGTTTTGTTTAGACTGTTATGATTTCATTCTGATTTCATCATTTCACATACTTGGTACATTCTTCGTACTGACCTCCTTCGGGGGGCTGCGTTCATGCCGCAGGTTTAGGTACGCTGTTTGGTGATCGGCAGGTGTAGGACCATGCTCAGAGTTTTTGGATAGCTCCTTCTGTTCGGGAGTTATCTTTTTGGTATAAGTTCTTTCAAGATGAGCTTTTATCTGATTATGATGCAGCGGGCCTTGTCCCGTCATAGTTCAGTATAACTCTTAGAGGTCTGTATTCATATATGGGATTGGACTCGTGTACAGTGTAGTGTCTTTTGTTTATGTATATTATATGGCAGCCTTGTCGGCTTTGCCTTTGCACGTACGATTGGTTTTAAAAAAAATGAGGTGTTATTTAATTTCCGCAGTTTACTTAGTTGTTAAGGTAGAAGGGTGCCCAGGTAGGGCACCATCGTGGTCCCGGTTCGGGCGTGGCAGTGGTATCGAGCGAATCCTCGGAATGTCTACAGACCGTGTCTAGTAGAGTCTTGATTATCGGTGTGTTGCGCGCCACACCCATAAACATGAGGCTACAGGACATTTAGGAGTTGGTTTCTATTCTTCTCACTCTAAGATCGTGCCATAGAGCTGTGTTAGTAAGATAATTCCTCTCTGACGTACGGTTGTGTTCTGATTATGCCTCGAGAGGCAACTACCGTGGCGGCGCGGAGTAGCAGGAGTGACACGACCCGACCACGGGCCCGCGACTGGCGCCTTACCCCGGGCACCCTAGTGATACAACATCAGAGAAAATCAGTGGAAATAAAAACTAAAACATGAGACAAGACATAAAGTATGAAACAGGCTAACCAAAACGGTCACCTTCCTGAATATATACATATATATATAAAACTGAACAGTTAAATCCTTTTACAAACCCTGCCCACAACAAGATTACTGGACTTAAGAATGTAACCATAACTATGACGGGACAGGGCCCCGCCATACCCCTGAATGTACAAGTATCTACACTGATAGGGGACTATACCAAAGATAAGCCTCCGGAGAAACGGAGCTTCCCAAAATGCTGAACTGTGATCCTATGAGCGAGGATCCACAACCGATGTACCTCTACCTGCGGCATGAACGCAGCCCCCCGAAGGAGGTCAGTACAACAGGTACCAAGTATGTGAAACTGAAAATACTGTAAATGAAATCATAGTAGTCTATATAAAACAGGAGACATATATGATAGCCAAACTACAGTACATAATATGTAAGCAGTCACGTCAAGTCAGAGACTCACGCTCTCAAAGTCATCACTCAAATATAACTATGGGTCTCACGCCCACAACATCAATCATGCCCGTGGAATACCTTCCTCACTGCCGGCAGTCTATGATATAATAACACCAAGAAGTACACATGAACACCAGGTCCCACCTGTGTTATAAAAACCGTACGGGGCAAGTACGAAGGCTAACTACCAGATACCAAAGCCGCATCATCAACTGACCGGGGCAAGTACGAAAGCCAACTACCAGATACCAAAGCCGTACCAATAAATCTACATAACCATACCACGAAGGCCCAGGCAAGAAAAGACAACTACCAGATACCACTGCGCACGTGGGTCGGGCAAGTACGAAGACTAACTACGGATACTGCCGGAATCACGAGACTTCATCACAAACTGAACGGGCAAATGCGAAGGCAAACTACGGATACCGTCGAATCACCACGACTGGGCAAGTACGAGTCAACTACGGATACCAAGCCGAATCGGTAAAACCTCGTGGAGAGCTAGTCCATGGAATAATAATCGCAGGCGCACTGTGGAATGCTCGTCACCGCCAGACGCCCAAGTAAGATCATAACAAATCAATGCCCTCCATCGAGAGACGCGGTGGTATAGAAATACAATACTAGCATGACAAGGCTATCACACGCAAACATAGGCAAGTTACACACAACTCAAGGTACTTTCATTTTATGCCAAAGTCCAGGTTTTAACCCCAAAGTACTACGTACGTTAAATTCTTTTTAAAAGATCCATTTCTGTTACAAAGGTCACCTGATGCCCGTATTATCAAAATAGAGTGACTAATATTTTGAGTAAACCAAAATAACTTCCATACTTTCCTTTTTAAACCAAATTAAGACAATACCATGCCTTCTTTTTAGACCAAAACACTTCTCCTTTTAAAGTCAAGTTACCATTTTAAAACCAATGATAAAACCATTCTTTTGCTTTCATAAAGTCGTTATAACTAACTTCCCATAAAGCTATTATAACACTTTATGTTTTAAACCAAAAACTCTTCAATTCCTCAAGTCTCTTTTCTTTTAGAAATCAAGTTCCTTACTTTGGAAATTTAAGAAACTTTATGCTTGTTTATAATGATTCTTATTAAAGCAACCATGATCTAGGAAATGTAATACAATTTTGTCTTATCTTAGCTTCTATGCAGATGGAGGTTTCTACTGGTTTTAATAGTAATTAATTATTTGTCAATACATTTTCCTTTATTAACGCTGCAGTGGTTTGTTCGATACTTATTCTCATTTCCGAAATCAATAAATCATTATCCTTTTAAAGACCAAGTACTCATTACTCGCGAATGAGGTTTCACAACTTTCTACACAATTCGAGTTCTTCACATATCATATCAAGTCAAATATAAGTCAAGTCCTTTTTCTTTTAAAATCAATAAACCAACCAAATTCACTTAGCACATGTACGTCTACCGTACTACATAGTTCACAACAATCATGCTAGAAAAGATAGGAAGAGGTTCACATACCTCGAGACGATTATCGACAAATAGCAAAATGCTCCAAGTACTACAACCTTGCTAGCCTTTTCCACCCTTCAAGTAGAATACGCTACTCGTAGTACTTCCACCTATACTGGCCATAAAACGTCTATCAACTTCTAGATCTCTTCGTAGAAAATTCTAAATACAAGATTCCTTATTCTACAAAAATTAGCAGACCTCCCCAGTAACCACATAAATCTCTCCTACTCGGGCTACACAGTGCCAACAACTCCAGAGGATTACACGCCTAACGGGACGTGTTCAATTCTACTTCAGATATACTACACAAGTCATCAGAATACTGATCCTTTGTAAATACAGTTCAATTCTATCAATCTTCTATCCTCATATAATATACTCAAGTATAACTACTACAACATGTAATACCCAATTACAATAGGGGGACATAGATCATTACCTCGATAAACCCAAAATTATCCAAGATTATAAGTCGATCCTGAGAAGCATTTAGCTCCAACTCCTTACGCTCCAACCCGCTCCAAGCGACCCTTATAAGTTTCTAAACAACTTCTCTTAACACTTCAACCACGCTAGGAAGATTTTTCTAGGGTTTCACTTTGCGACTATTGGAATAAAGTAGTATTTCCGGGCTCCTAGTATTGAAATAACTTTGGAATACTACTAGGGATACTAGGCTAAGGTATTTGGGATTATACAACAATACACAAAGTATTTTCTACACAAGTGGGGGAGGGGGGGACGAAACAACTACAAAGGGGAGGGGATTTTTTTAGCCTTGGAAGACTTAAGTGTAGGATGAAATTGGTCTTCAACTTAAGGGGGTATTTATAGAGGAATTAAGGGTCAAGATCTTATGCAAGTGTGTGGTAAAGATTGGGCCATGTGTGTGTGGGTCCCACCACACCACATGGCCAACGATTTGCTCTCCAAGTGTCATGGCCAATGGCGAGGGACAGTGGCCAGCCACTGTCTCCTCCACCCCACATGGCCACTCAAGGGGGGTGACACGTGTCGCCCCTTACTCGTCCAAAATATTTCGTCTTCCGAAAATATCCAAAATACCGAAAATCTCAAAAACAAACTGGGCCCCACAAAACCGTAAATTTCTCCCGTGGGTCCCACGTGACCATTTCCGAAAATAAAATCTCATAATTCTAATATAATCCAAGAAGCCCAAATACCAAATCTGGGAATCCAATTCCCATCAACGAACCTTTTTCCTTCACAAAACCTGGAAACTTTTCCGTCGAAAAATCACATCTTTCATTCTTTCCAATTTTTCTGTCGTATTCTCGTACGTACGTCCTCACATACATACCCTGGAACTACGGGGTATAACATTCTTCCCCCCTTAGAAACATTCGTCCCGAATGTTCCTTCTAAGTCTCCAAACGTACTTGTGTTGGTATAGTCTCCACTACTTCACTTACAAAACCGATCATGCCACCAATGGCCAGAATATAACATGTGTGCAAAACTCAATCCAAGCCAACGAGGAATCACCCCTATCATCACAAAAAGCTCCCACCTAAGGTCTAAAGGATACTCTCTTCGCACCTTCACTTCACAAAAGAAAGGATCACTTCCGTTCTCATAACACATGTTCCCTTCTTCTCTTACTCGTCGTACCCTTCTCATGCACCTGAACTTCTTTCTACTACACGTACAACACCTTCCATGTCCCCATACCTACCTTTTCAACTACCCATGTTTTCTAACTCACCAATAACACAACTCTATCCGTACATAGCACATAATAATAAGATCATTATATCAAGCATACTAATCTCTAGAGGGTTAAAGATATACATGTATCTACCGCTTCACTCTAATCATAGGCCTACCCTGCAGGGCGCATAGCTGTAGAAGGTGATGAACCAGCCATAGATCCTGAAGGCCGAGTCTCTACATCCGCGCACTGGCCTGACAATTTCTCGCAAATGGCCTGCTGGCCGCATGTAAAACAACCTCCGAACCCGCACGACACTCCCATGGATTTTACCGCAACGCCACACCGAGGTGGGTGGCCTCATCCGTCAACACCACTACTCCCGAAAACTCAAACTGGAGCCACGACTGCTCACGAATACTGGATGCCTCAAGATCGCGAGGACCGCTCTGTCTTGGTGGAGGCGCATAACTAGTCATTCTTTGGCCGAGGCGTCCGCCTCGAAGTCGCCAAAAGACCTCGCTGTTATGCCTCTTCACGATCCGGCCATTCCATCGACCTCTCCGCCTCACACCTGCGCGTAAGCTGCACGCGGCAATGTCCATGCCGTGAAGAGCTACACCGAAAGCCTCGCCAAGTAGTCATCGAGCCCGTGACGTAGCGGTGCACTCGTCCTCCATATTTGCCACTAACGCCGGGACATATCGCCAACGAGTCGAACTCCACGTTGTACTCCCAACCGCACGCCCGCCCCGCTCAACATCAAAAACTGGCTTACCCGAGCCCTCCTCGTCTGTGGGGGCAAGAAATGTGCAAGAAATGCCCCTGAGAACTCATCTCATACAGCTGGAAGCGCATGCTCCCCCCGGGACAGTTCCCATGAATCAAACCAGTCGACTGCAGTATCACGCAGCCGATGCGAACCCAATACCACCGACTCTACCTCTGAGGCCTTGATCACTCTCATGATCTACTGTAACTGTCGAATAAACTCCTGAGGGTCATCCTCAGCCCTCGATCCATAGAACACTGGTGGACTGCAACTTAAGAAGTCCCGAAGTCTCCAACTATCAGCCCTGGGGTGCACTACTGGTACCACCGGCTCCCGTCTATCCTCAAGTCTCTCCATAAACCTAACTAGTAACTGGGCCATCTCCTTGCAACCCATATCCTCTGTTCCTGGCCGTGGGACTGGAGGCTCAGATATCGTGGCCTCGTGAGCTACCGCCTTTGCACTAAACTCGCTGGGCCGAGGCATCGTAGAATCCGCCGTCTGTAGCACCACCTCGTAAAATCGGGCCTTTGCCCCGTCACCTCAGTGCTCCACTCGCAGACTCCTCTCGCTTTGCCCTTCTCGGGCTCGTTGCGTAGATGCATAACTGATATAAAAGAATACGTCAGAGGGAGTACAACTTACAATACAGCTCTAAGGCATGATCTCAGAGTGAGAATAATGGAAACCAATCCTAAATGTCCTGCAGCCTCCTGATTATAGATGTGGTGCACAAAACACCGTTAATCAAGACTCTACTAGACACGCTCTGTAGACACTTTCCGAGGACTAACTGCTCTGATACCACTTTTGTCACGACCTGACCTCGGGCCCGCGACTGGTGCCTTACCCCGGGAACCCTAGTGATACAACATCAGAGAAAATCAGCGGAAATAAAAACTAAAACATGAGACAAGACATAAAGTATGAAACAAAGCAACTAAAACGGTCACCTTCCCGAATATATACATATATATATAAAATCAACAGCTTAAATCCTTTTACAAACCCCGCCCACAACAAGATTACTGCACTTCTAAGAATGTAACCATAACTATGACGGACAGGGCCTCGCCATACCACGAATGTACAAGTATCTACACCGACAGGGACTATACCAAAGATAAGCCTCGGAGAAACGGAGCTTCCAAAATGTGAACTGTGATCCCATGAGCGAGGATCCACAACAGATGTACCTCTACTGCGCAGATGAACGCACCCGGGCGAGGTCGATGACAACAGTACCAAGTATGTGAAATCAAAATATCAGAAATGAAATCATAGTAGTCTAAATAAAACAAGAGACATATATGATAGCCAAACTACAGTACATAATATGTAAGCAGTCACGTCAAGTCAGGGACTCACGCCCTCAAAGTCATCACTCAAATATAACTATGGGTCTCACGCCCACAACATCAATCATGCCCGTGGAATACCTTCCTCACTGCTTCAGCCTATGATATAATAACACCAAGAAGTACACATGAACACCAGGTCCCACCTGTGTTATAAAAACCGTACGGGGCAAGTACGAAGGCTAACTACCAGATACCAAATCCGCATCATTAACTGACCGGGGCAAGTACGAAAGACAACTACCAGATACCAAAGTCGTACCAACAAATCTACATAACCATACCACGGCCGACCTGTGGCAAGTTCGAAGCCAACTACCGATACCACCGCGCCAGAGGGCCGGGGCAAGTACGAAGACTAACTACCAGATACCAAGCCGGAATCACGAGACTTCGTCACAAAATTGAACGGGGCAAGTACGAAGGCAAACTAACAGATACCAAGCCGAATCAGCCACGACTTCGGGGCAAGTACGAGAGCCAACTACCAGATACCAAGCCGAATCAGTAAAACCTCATGGAGAGCTAGTCCATGGAATAATAATCGCACGTGCACTGGAATGCTCCACACCGCCAGACGCCCAAGTAAGATCATAACAAATCCGCCGGCCCTCCATCGAGAGACGCGGTGGTATAGAAATACAATACTAGCATGACAAGGCTATCACACGCAAACATAGGCAAGTTACACACAACTCAAGGTACTTTCATTTTATGCCAAAGTCCAGGTTTTAACCCCAAAGTACTACGTACGTTAAATTCTTTTTAAATGATCCATTTCATTACAAAGGTCACCGATGCGTATTATCAAAATAGAGTGACTAATATTTTGAGTAAACCAAAATAACTTCCATACTTTCCTTTTTAAACCAAATTAAGACAATACCATGCCTTCTTTTTAGACCAAAACACTTCTCCTTTTAAAGTCAAGTTACCATTTTAAAACCAATGATAAAACCATTGTTTTGCTTTCATAAAGTCGTTATAACTAACTTCCCATAAAGCTGTTATAACACTTTATGTTTTAAACCAAAAACTCTTCAATTCCTCAAGTCTCTTTTCTTTTAGAAATCAAGTTCCTTACTTTGGAAATTTAAGAAACTTTATGCTTGTTTATAATGATTCTTATTAAAGCAATGATCTAGGAAATGTAATACAATTTTGTCTTATCTTAGCTTCATGCATGGAGGTTTCTACTGGTTTTAATAGTAATTAATTATTTGTCAATACATTTTCCTTTATTAACGCTGCAGTGGTTTGTTCGATACTTATTCTCATTTCCGAAATCAATAAATCATTATCCTTTTAAAGACCAAGTACTCATTACTCGCGAATGAGGTTTCACAACTTTCTACACAATTCGAGTTCTTCACATATCATATCAAGTCAAATATAAGTCAAGTCCTTTTTCTTTTAAAATCAATAAACCAACCAAATTCACTTAGCACATGTACGTCTACCGTACTACATAGTTCACAACAATCATGCTAGAAAGGATAGGAAGAGGTTCACATACCTCGAGACGATTATCGACAAATAGCAAAATGCTCAAAGTACTACAACCTTGCTAGCCTTTTCCACCCTTTAAGTAGAATACACTACTCGTAGTACTTCCACCTATACTGGCCATAAAACGTCTATCAACTTCTAGATCTCTTCGTAGAATATTCTAAATACAAGATTCCTTATTCTACGTAAAAATTCGCAAAGACTCCCCGTAACCACATAAATATCCTCCTCGACTCAGGCCCGTTACCCGGCCAACAACTCCCCGGGGATTACACGTCTAACCGGACGTGTTCAATTCTACTTCACAGATATACTAAACAAGCTCATCAGAATACAAATCCTTTGTAAATACAACAATTCTATCAATCTTCTATCCTCATATAATATACTCAAGTATAACTACTACAGCATGTAATACCCAATTACAATAGGGGGACATAGATCATTACCTCGATAAGCCCAAAATTATCCAAGATTATAAGTCGATCCTGAGAAACGTTTAGCTCCAACTCCTTACGCTCCAACCCGCTCCAAGCGACCCTTAGAAGTTTCTAAACAACTTCTCTTAACACTTCAACCAAGCTAGGAAGATTTTTCTAGGGTTTCACTTTGCGACTATTGGAATAAAGTAGTATTTCCGGGCTCCTAGTATTGAAATAACTTTGGAATACTACTAGGGATACTAGGCTAAGGTATTTGGGATTATACAACAATACACAAAGTATTATCTACACAAGTGGGGGAGGGGGGGACGAAACAACTACAAAGGGGAGGGGATTTTTTTAGCCTTGGAAGACTTAAGTGTGGGATGAAATTGGTCTTCAACTTTAGGGGGTATTTATAGAGGAATTAAGGGTCAAGATCTTATGCAAGTGTGTGGTAAATATTGGGCCATGTGTGTGTGGGTCCCACCACACCACATGGCCAACGATTTGCTCTCCAAGTGTCATGGCCACTGGCCATGGTACAAGCTGCTAGCCACTGTCTCCTCCACCCGCCCACATGGCCACTCAAGGGGGGTGACACGTGTCGCCCCTTACTCGTCCAAAATATTTCGTCTTCCGAAAATATCCAAAATACCGAAAATATCAAAAACAAAGTGGGCCCCACAAAACCGTAAATTTCTCCCGTGGGTCCCACGTGACCATTTCCGAAAATAAAATCTCATAATTCTAATATAATCCAAGAAGCCCAAATACCAAATCTGGGAATCCAATTCCCATCAACGAACCTTTTTCCTTCACAAAACCTGGAAACTTTTCCGTCGAAAAATCACATCTTTCTTTCTTTCCAATTTTTTATGTCGTATTCTCGTACGTACGTCCTCACATATATACCCTGGAACTACGGGGTATAACATTCTTCCCCCCTTTGAAACATTCGTCCCGAATGTTCCTTCTAAGTCTCCAAACGTACTTGTGTTGGTATAGTCTCCACTACTACACTTACAAAACCGATCATGCCACCAATGGCCAGAATATAACATGTGCGCAAAAATCAATCCAAGCCAACGAGGAATCACCCCTATCATCACAAAAAGCTCCCACCTAAGGTCTAAAGGATACTCTCTTCGCACCTTCACTTCACAAAAGAAAGGATCACTTCCGTTCTCATAACACATGTTCGCTTCTTCTCTTACTCGTCGTACCCTTCTCGTGCACCTGAACTTCTTTCTACTACACGTACCACACCTTCCATGTCCCCATACCTACCTTTTCAACTACCCATGTTTTCTAACTCACCAATAACACAACTCTATCCGTACATAGCACACAATAATAAGATCATTATATCAAGCATACTAATCTCTAGAGGGTTAAAGATATACCTGTATCTACCGCTTCACTCTAATCATAGGCCTACCCTGCAGGGCGCATAGCTGTAGACGGTGATGAACCAGCCATAGATCCTGAAAGCCGAGTCTCTATATCCGCGCTACCTCTGGTCGGACAATTTCTCGCAAAATGGCCCTGCTAGCCGCATGTAAAACAACCTCCGAACCAAAGACGACACTCCTTATGGATTTTACCGCAACGCCACACCGAGGTAAGGGTGGTCTCATCCGTCAACACCACTACTCCCCGAAAACTGAACCTCGAGCCACGACCGCCTCACGAATACTCTGGATGCCATGATCGCGAGGACCGCTCAGATCGTGGAGGCGCATAACTAGTCTGGCCGAGGCGGTCCGCCAAAGTCGCCAAAAGACCACGTTGTTCGCCTCTTCGCTGCGATCCGTAATTCCGTCGACCTTCCGCCTCACACCCAGTGTGTAAGCTCGCATGCTGGCAATGTCCATGCCGGTGAAGAGCTACACCCGAGCAAGCCTCGCCAAGTAGTCATCGAGCCCCGCGACGTAGCGGTGCACTCGCCCTCCATATTTGCCACTAACGCCGGGACATATCGCCAACGAGTTGAACTCCACGTTGTACTCCAACCGCACGCCCGCCCCGCCTCAACATCAAAAATATGTCGCCCGAGCCCTCTCGCTGTGGGGGCAAGAAATGTGCAAGAAATGCCCACGAGAACTCGTCCCATACACCGGAAGCGCATGCTCCCGACGCTTCCCATGAATCAAACCGATCGCAGATCACGCGGCCGATGCGAACCCAATACCACCGACTCGCCTCGAGGCCTTGATCACTCTACGATCCGTCAGAATTATCGGATAAACTCACGAGGTCATCCTCAACCTCGATCCATAGAACACCGTGGATCGCAACTTAAGAAGTCCCAGTCTCCAACTATCGGCCCGGGTGCATTCATCGTACCACCGCCCCGCCTATCCTCAAGTCTCTCCATAAACCTAACTAGTAATCGGGCCATCTCTTGCAACCCATATCCTCTGCTCGCCGTGGACGAGGCTCGAATATCGTGGCCTCGCAGCTACCGCTGCCGCACTAAACTCGCTGGCCGAGGCATCGTAGAATCCGTCAGTATCACCACCTCGTAAAAATCGGCCTCGCTCGGTCACCTCCGTGCTCCACTCGCAGCCTCCTCTCGCCTTGCCTTACGGGCTCTGGTTGCCTTGCGTAGAGGCATAACTGATATAAAAGAATACGTCAGAGGGAGTACAACTTACAACACAACTCTAAGGCACGATCTCAGAGTGAGAAGAATGGAAACCAATCCTAAATGTCCTGCAGCCTCCTGATTATAGATATGGTACACAACACACCGATAATCAAGACTTTACTAGACACGGTCTGTAGACACTTTCCGAGGACTAACTGCTCTGATACCACTTTTGTCACGACCCGACCTCGGGCCCGCGACTGGTGCCTTACCCCGGGCACCCTAGTGATACAACATCAGAGAAAATCAGCGGAAATAAAAACTAAAACATGAGACAAGACATAAAGTATGAAACAGGCTAACCAAAACGGTCACCTTCCTGAATATATACATATATATATAAAACTGAACAGTTAAATCCTTTTACAAACCCTGCCCACAACAAGATTACATGCACTTCTAAGAATGTAACCATAACTATGACGGGACAGGGCCCCGCCATACCCCTGAATGTACAAGTATCTACACTGACAGGGGACTATACCAAAGATAAGCCTCCGGAGAAACGGAGCTTCCTAAAATGATGAACTGTGATCCTATGAGCGAGGATCCACAACAGATGTATTCTCTACTGCGGCATGAACGCAGCCAAGGAGGTCGATAACAGTACCAAGTATGTGAAATCAAAATACGTAAATGAAATCATAGTAGTCTATATAAAGCAGAGACATATATGATAGCCAAACTACGAGCATAATATGTAGCAAATACGTCAAGTCGTGACTCACGCCCTCAAAGTCATCACTCAAATATAACTATGGGTCTCACGCCCACAACATCAATCATGCCCGTGGAATACCTTCCTCACTGCCGGCAGTCTATGATATAATAACACCAAGAAGTAAACATGAACACCAGGTCCCACCTGTGTTATAAAAACCGTACGGGGCAAGTACGAAGGCTAACTACCAGATACCAAAGCCGCATCATCAACTGACCGGGGCAAGTACGAAAGCCAACTACCAGATATCAAAGTCGTACCAACAAATCTACATAACCATACCACGAAGCTGACCCAGGGCAAGTACGAAAGCCAACTACCAGATACCACCTGCGCCACGTTTCTGGCCGGGGCAAGTACGAAGACTAACTACCACATACCAAGCCGGAATCACGAGACTTCGTCACAAAACTGAACGGGGCAAGTACGAAGGCAAACTACGGATACCGTCAATCAGCCACGACTTCGGGCAAGTATGAGCCAACTACCGATACCAAGCCGAATCAAGAAACCTCGCGGAGAGCTAGTCCATGGAATAATAATCGCAGGTTGCACTGCGGAATGCTCCACACGCCAGACGTCCAAGTAAGATCATAACAAATCAGACGGCCCTCCATCGAGAGACGCGGTGGTATAGAAATACAATACTAGCATGACAAGGCTATCACACGCAAACATAGGCAGTTACACACAACTCAATGTACTTTCATTTTATGCCAAAGTCCAGGTTTTAACCCCAAAGTACTGCGTACGTTAAATTCTTTTTAAAAGATCCATTTCTGTTACAAAAGTCACCTGATGCCCGTATTATCAAAATAGAGTGACTAATATTTTGAGTAAACCAAAATAACTTCCATACTTTCCTTTTTAAACCAAATTAAGACAATACCATGCCTTCTTTTTAGACCAAAACACTTCTCCTTTTAAAGTCAAGTTACCATTTTAAAACCAATGATAAAACCATTGTTTTGCTTTCATAAAGTCGTTATAACTAACTTCCCATAAAGCTGTTATAACACTTTATGTTTTAAACCAAAAACTCTTCAATTCCTCAAGTCTCTTTTCTTTTAGAAATCAAATTCCTTACTTTGGAAATTTAAGAAACTTTATGCTTGTTTATAATGATTCTTATTAAAGCAGCCATGATCTAGGAAATGTAATACAATTTTCTCTTATCTTAGCTTCTATGCAGATGGAGGTTTCTACTGGTTTTAATAGTAATTAATTATTTGTCAATACATTTTCCTTTATTAACGCTGCAGTGGTTTGTTCGATACTTATTCTCATTTCCGAAATCAATAAATCATTATCCTTTTAAAGACCAAGTACTCATTACTCGCGAATGAGGTTTCACAACTTTCTACACAATTCGAGTTCTTCACATATCATATCAAGTCAAATATAAGTCAAGTCCTTTTTCTTTTAAAATCAATAAACCAACCAAATTCACTTAGCACATGTACATCTACCGTACTACATAGTTCACAACAATCATGCTAGAAAAGATAGGAAGAGGTTCACATACCTCGAGATGATTATCGACAAATTGCAAAATGCTCCAAGTACTACAACCTTGCTAGACTTTTCCACCCTTCAAGTAGAATACGCTACTCGTAGTACTTCCACCTATACTGGCCATAAAACGTCTATCAAATTCTAGATCTCTTCGTAGAATATTCTAAATACAAGATTCCTTATTCTACAGAAAATTCGGCAGCACCTCCCCCCCCCCCCCCCCGTAACCACATAAATCTCCTCCTCTACTCAGGCCCGTTACTAGGCCAACAACTCCCAGAGGATTACACGTTTAACAGGACGTGTTCAATTCTACTTCACAGATATACTACACAAGTCTACTATAAATACAGTCCTTTGTAAATACAGTTCAATTCTATCAATCTTCTATCCTCATATAATATACTCAAGTATAACTACTACAGCATGTAATACCCAATTACAATAGGGGGACATAGATCATTACCTCGATAAGCCCAAAATTATCCAAGATTATAAGTCGATCCTGAGCAACATTTAGCTCCAACTCCTTACGCTCCAACCCGCTCCAAGCGACCCTTAGAAGTTTCTAAACAACTTCTCTTAACACTTCAACACACTAGGAAGATTTTTCTAGGGTTTCACTTTGCGACTATTGGAATAAAGCAGTAATTCCGGGCTCCTAGTATTGAAATAACTTTGGAATACTACTAGGGATACTAGGCTAAGGTATTTAGGATTATACAACAATACACAAAGTATTTTCTACACAAGTGGGGGAGGGGGGGACGAAACAACTACAAAGGGGAGGGGATTTTTTTAGCCTTGGAAGACTTAAGTGTGGGATGAAATTGGTCTTCAACTTAAGGGGGTATTTATAGAGGAATTAAGGGTCAAGATCTTATGCAAGTGTGTGGTAAATATTGGGCCATGTGTGTGTGGGTCCCACCACACCACATGGCCAACGATTTGCTCCAAGTGTCGGCCATTCGGCGAGGGATGATGGCTAGCCACTGTCCTCCACCCGCCCATGGCCACTCAAGGGGGGGTGACACGTGTCGCCCCCTTACTCGTCCAAAATATTTTGTCTTCCGAAAATATCCAAAATACCGAAAATCTCAAAAACAAAGTGGGCCCCACAAAACCATAAATTTCCCCCGTGGGTCCCACGTGACCATTTCCGAAAATAAAATCTCATAATTCTAATATAATCCAAGAAGCCCAAATACCAAATCTGGGAATCCAATTCCCATCAACGAACCTTTTTCCTTCACAAAACCTGGAAACTTTTCAGTCGAAAAATCACATCTTTCTTTCTTTCTAATTTTTCTGTCGTATTCTCGTACGTACGTCCTCACATACATACCCTGGAACTACGGGGTATAACAAGGAGCTACTAGTCAGACTCAGAGAGTTGATAGGGCTTATGCCTGTGGTATACCTGGATGTTGTCCGCATGATCGGCGAGTTCTGCGCCAGTTTTGAGACCTCAGACGAGCCTCCAGTTTCTCAGTTAGGAGAAGACTATAGGGTCATGAGGGAAGCAGTTATGTTATTGACCAAGATAGCGGTGCTACAGTTTCATCAGCAGGAGGTTATTCGGCCAGTACAGACAGGTGTACAGAGGGTAGAGGGCCAACGCGTAGATCAGCGTAAGAGGGCTAGACCGGTTGGTTATCCCGGTGAGTTTTTGGACGAGCTGCCTCAGCAACGAGTGAGATATTCATCCCAGCCTACCCAGTACATACCTCCGCAGCTTACAGGTGGGAGATTTGATCCCACAAGGTTTTTAGGTGCCGGTCCAAGCTCCAGGGGTGGAGGTTCTTAGAGGAGCAGAGGATTTTCTCGGTCGAGGCCACCTATTCCTTAGTGTATCAGATATGGTAAGCGTCATTCGGGGAAATGCCGTTATGGCCCAGGATTTTGTTTTTGTTGTGGCCGTCCGGGCCATATTCGGAGGGGATGTCCTTTTAGAAAGAGCACCGGTGAGGTGGCTCAGCCTATGAGGCCGATGGTTGATTCCCTTTCCTCCACGGTATGCGTTCCCGAGCGGTGTTGGATGTTAGCGGTAGTGGTAGAGGTCGTGGTGGAGTTTATAGTTCGCGGTCCTTGAATCGCGAGATAGCGTGACTACGGGGCAGGATCAGGAGGCGACATCGTACGGGGTTACAGGTATATTTCGATTCTTTTGAAATCATACGTGCGTTGATAGATTCAGATTTTGCCCTAGCGTATATGTTTTACCTTTGTTGCTAGCAGTTGTAAAGTGATAGTACCCCAGAGGTAGGGATACCTTGATTAGTAAAGTGAGAAGTTAAGAATGTTGACAAGAATGGTAAGTGAACTGAGACTATAGTTGTGTAGAGTTCACAAGTTGTAATTGCCCCATAACAGTGTAAGACCAATAGGGAAGAATGTACGATAGAAATACTTCGACCTATGTGACGAACCTCTAGTGATTAGGGGGATAGGGTGAGAAGTACCTTGAGATAAGAGAAAGATTTATTTCAGACTAAGAATGAGAAGTTAAGGGTGACGCTGGGTCGGGTTGTGGACTCATTTCGGGTCAGCCAGTAGTATGGAATGGGGTGATGTCAGTTAGAAATGGTCCCGTTATGTGGTAGGGTCCCGAGGATGACAGGCCCAAGTTTAGTTAATCGTTGTACGAGTTCGTGAATGTGTTCCACCGGAACCAGGCCGTAAGGGTCGAGAAGAGCCTTGACGGGAAAGTAAGTAACAAAATGGCCAAGTTTGGATAGTAACTCCAAGGATTGGAGAATAGAAACAATATTTGAGATTTTGTACGTGTACTAGATGAGTTTGAAAGTACGAGAAAGTATGACAAGTAAGGAAAGAAAGGAACCTCTAAGGATCCCGTGTTTTAGAAGACAGTAACCTTCGAGTTTTGTGAGAAGGGGTCGCGGATGGAAGGTCCGTTGTTATGTTTACGTATGTTGTGGTGGCCATGTGTGGCATCGTTGGTCTTGTGGAGTATTGATTGATAGGCTTGGTAAAGAGATTATGCCGGAATTTGTATAGCTTGACAACCGACTAAGAACATTCGGGGACGAATGTTTCTAAGGGGGGAAGAATGTTACACCCCGTAAGTCCAGGACATGTATAAGAGAATGTACGTAAGGAATCAAGACTTGAAAATTGGTACGAAAGGAAGAATTGTTTTTCCGACAGAAAATCTTCGGGACGTCGGAAAGGAAAAATGTTCGTTGTTGAGAATTGGATTCTCAAAATACATTATTTGAAAAGTATGGAACTCTTAACCTTATGGAATTTATTTTTACGGATTTGGTCATGTGGGGCCCACCCGAGGAATTTTACGTTTTGCGGGGCCCACGAGGGTTACGAAATTTTATGGACGAATGAGAGGGCGACACGTGGCACCCCCACATATGGTCTTGGACGAATTAGAGGGAGGGTAAAATGGTCATTGACCATCTTGGAAGATAAGTCTTGCAAGCTTGATATTGTTGACTTGTCAACTTGTCCACATGGGCTTAATCCTAGTGAAATTCATCCTAGCCTCACATTTGTTGATATCTAAGCCTCCCATTGTGTTATATATACATAACTAGTAGCAAGACAAGGTCTTGAAGACTTAGAAAAATTTCACAACACTTTGAGCTTGTTATGTTGCTCTCGTGTTTAGGCTAGATCCCACACAAAATTTTGCAATTTTGATCCATTATTGACAAGACTTATGTTACACCCCGAAAGTCCAGAACATATATAAGAGAATGTACGAAAGGAAACAAGACTTGGAAATTAGTACGAAAGGAAGAATTGTTTTTCCGACGGAAAATCTTCCGAACGTCGGAAAGGAAAAATGTTCGTTGTTGAGAATTGGATTCTCAAAAGGCATTATTTGAAGATTATGGAACTTATTAAAATTATGGAAATTTATTTTTACGGATTTGGTCACGTGGGGCCCACCCGAGGAATTTTACATTTTTTGTGGGGCCCACAAGGGTTACGAAATTTTATGGACGAATGAGAGGGCGACACGTGGCACTCCCACATGGCTTGGTCGAAATTTATGCAAGGGTGTTATGGTCATTTGACCTATGTAGATGATAAGTCTTCTAAGCTTGATATTGTTGACAAGTCAACTTGTCCACCTAGGCTTGATCCAAGTGAAACTCATCCTAACCTCACATTTGTGTAAGTCTTAGCCATCCATTGTGTTATAAGTATACTACTAGTAGCAAGACAAGTTCTTGGAGACTTAGAAAAATTTCACAACACTTTGTGCACACACATAAGCTCTCGGGTTTGGCTAAGCTCTCACATGAAAAATTTGTAGTTTTGATCCATTAGCCACAAGACTTTAACCCAATGTCCCCAAGGGTATTGTAAGGTTATCTCAATAGAAAGATTTCGGAAAAACGATTTTCACGTTAGTCGCAGGCGGAAACTAAGGAGTTCTTCAACTTTGAAGTTAGAACTTGAAGATGGGTTCTTCATAGGCCTCTAGGAGTGCTTGGAGCGGATTGGAACCTAAGGAAAGGAGCTAAGAATTGCTAAGGCGACTTTGGAATCTTGGAAATTTTAAGGGCTTATAAAGGTATAATCTTGTCGTTTTAGTAGTTAAGATTGCTTATTGATTGTAGCTATGGATATTAGCAAGCATGAGTAATATATTATGTTGTTGGATTAGTGTATTGGCTATTGGAACCCTAATCCGAAATCTAGCATGTTAGCCCTAAGACTTCAATTCAAGTCGATTATTAGTTAAGTCGTCACATGTTGTGTAAAGAAGGAAATTGTAGTTGTTGAAGTAGTCTATAACTATATAACATGTTAGACCTTGGAACTTGGAATTTGAAAAGGGTTGGAAAAGACTTAGTGTTGCTATGTATGTTGGCCGAGAATGGCTAGTGAAGTATTAAACTATTTGGTATGAATTGTTGGGCGGAATTTTACACGTATTATAAGGCGTGTAATCCCCTTTGTTTGGTTATTGTTTGGAGCCTTAAATGTGGCTTGTTGGTTATTGTATTCGGCCTTGAAAAAAGTGGCAAAGTGAGTAGGAACAAAGGAAGTGCTGCCCGATTTTCCGTAGAATTAGAGACTAAATACTTAGTATTATTCTACATAGAGACTAGAAGTTGATAGCCTTGTTGTGACCTTTATAGGTTGACACTTCTACGTACGGCGTATTCGGCTTAGCTTGTGAATTTAGCCGAAAAGGTATGTGAACTATCTCCTCTTCTAGCATGATTCCTTAAGATTAAGAAAGTATGTTCTACTCCTTAAATGATCCATTCCTTGGTTGTATTTGGATTGCCTAGAATAGAATTTGTTCTATGTATGTTATACCCCGTATTTCCAGAGTATGTACGTAAGGACGTACGTAGAAAAATTTGAACTTGTGATTTAGGCTTGGCCGAATTCTTTTTGTTCACAACATCCGATTAGAGTCGTTTTTCGACGAAACGTTTCCACAGCTTTCGTAGGGGAATTTCCGGCTATGTCATTTTTAATTTTTGCGGATTTTTCCGAGAGACGAAACATTTTGGACCAACAAGAGGGCGACACTTGTCACCCTCTCATTGGAACACCTTGGGCGGTAAAGGGGTTGGCGAATGGCCATTGTTTGGTCGAGGGTTGGTAGGATATTTTGGTGGTAGATGGATACGGTGCACTTGGAAAGATCTTGGCCATACACTTGCCTTGCACTTGGCAAGATCTTGGCCATTGGTTGGCCTTTGCTAGACCTATAAATACCCCCCCTTTGGAAGACTTCTTCATCCATTCCTAAAATTTCCTAAGTGTTAAATCCTCCCCCCTGTTGTAGGGTAGTTCTCGTCCTCCCCTTTGAGAAGGCCTCTTGGCGAGAGCTTTCCCATGGCGAGAGTACCCACAGTGGGGTAGTAGAGGGTATACACCCCCCCTAGTTGTCTTCGTATAATACCCCCCCTCTTGTTAGAAATACTCTCAAAAGTATTGTTATAATGCCCAAATACCTTAGCCTTATACCTTGTAGTATTCCAAGGTTACACTTACAAAAGCCCAGAAAATACTATTATACTTTCCGTCAGTCACAAAACCGAAACCCTAAGGAAAATCTCCATAGTCAGTTGGAGTATTGTGTAGAAGTTGGTTAGAACTTCTAAGGGTGGTTTAGAGCGGGTTGGAGCTAAACGTTGCCCAGGATCGACATCTCTACTTGGATAATTATGGGCTTATCGAGGTAATTATCTTGTCCCCCTATTGTAATTGGATATTACATGTTGTAGGAATATATAGTTGAAGTATACTATATATAGAACTGAATATAGCTTGTGGCAATGTCTTTGGACTTAAGCCTGAATTTGGGATGAAGCGAATCGTAATTACATAGGGTGTATTCTGATGAGACTTGTGTAGCTTTCCTGTGAGGTAGAATTTGTGCACGTCCGGATTAGACGTTTAACCCCCCCTGGTTGGCTTGGTAGCCGGCCCCGATAGAGGAGGAGATTACGCCATTGCGGGAGAGTCTTTGCCAATTTTATGTAGAATGTTCTACGATGAGATCTTAATGTTAATAAAGCGCCTTGTGGCCTTATAGGTTGAAGTACTACGTGTGGCGCGATTTACTTGGCTTAAGAGTAATGACGGTTGGAAGTACTTGAGCGTTTTGCTATTAGTCGATACTCGTCGCGAGGTATGTGAACCTCTTCCTATCTCTTCTAGCATGATATGTGAAAACTATGTAGTACGGTAGACATACATATGCTAAATGTATTTGATTGGTTTAAAACATAAAGTGTTATAACGGCTTTATGGGAAGTTGGTTATAACAGCTTTATGTTGGTAAGAAAATACTTGTGGTTTTTAAAGGTAATCGATTTGAACTATAAGCGGCTTGTTATGTGTTAATAAAGAACTTGAAGTTTTTCAAAAGATTTTTGAATCATTTCGAAAGAAGAAGTAATACTTGGTTTTTGAAAACTTAAGAGTTATACTAGCTTTATGGGAAGTTAGGTATAACGACTTAAGAATGTTTTACTGATTCTTGAAATCAGAATGTGTATCGACAAACCACTGCAGCGTTAATAAAAGGAAATGTTTTGACAGATTTAGTATTATTAAAACCAGTAGAAACTTCCATCTGCATAGAAGCTAAGATGAGACAAAATGATATTTCCTAAATCATGGCTGCTGTAATAAGATTGTTATAAACAAGAATATCCTACTCACATATAAGGCTTATGTTTCTCAGATAGTTTAAAAGAGAATTATATTCTTAAAAGAATAAGACTATGAACTACGAAACCTTTCTAAAGTAAGAAACGTGAACATTTGAAATTAGGCAAACTTGGACGTTTGAGAAATAATGTTGTTACTTGATTTTACAAAGAGAAGTGTTTTGCTTTACTTCAAAAGATAATCACTCTATTTTTCATATACTACGGGTATTGTGTGACTTTTGTAAACGTAACGTATCTTTTAAAAGATAATGTATGAAGTACTTTGGGAATAGATACTCGATCTTGTTAATCATATAATAGAATGTACCTTGTGTGTATAACTTGATTGTGTTGGTTTGTGATAGCCTTGTAATACCTTCGTGTTGATTTGATAAGTAATCATATTAGGATGCTACGTGTGTTAGTATTCTGTGATGTTTGTGTAAAGGGGTTTTCCCTTGATTGTGCTTATGTTGTTTAAACGATAAACTGTTGGTATTATACCACTCACCGTGTTTCCGGAGGTTAAGCTGCCCTCCGATGCGGGGTAGACTCAGCGATGCAGGACCATGATTCGAGAATACCTCATGCGGGTCCCGGGGCCTATGCGGAACTCACGAGTTCCGTGTTAGTGTCGCGGCCTTTATGGTCATGCGATGCATGTGGCCATGCGATGCGAGTCGGGGCGATCTTGGGAGTAGCTACCCTCGATGTGGGGTTATACCTCATGCGGGCCTATGAGATTGGCCTATGCGAGTCGCGGGAGTTCGAGGGCTAGACGCGCACATTTGATATTGCGGGCGGCGACCGGCTTTGATCATGTGGCCGGTCTAGACAGATATCTTGATACGATTTATGACCTTGTTAGTCTCGTAGGTGTTAGTAGTCGGCTATGCCTTCGCACTTACCTGTCTTGTTTTATTTGGACACAGTGGGACTCGATGTTCATGTGTATTCCTTGGTGCTTTTCTATCATTGGCGGTGGGAAGGTATTCCACGGGCATGATTGATGTTGTGGGCGTGAGACCCATATTTATGTATTTGAGTGATGACTTGAGGCGTGAGTCCACGACTTGATATGATCGCTTATTTATTGTGAATCGTAGTTTGGTTATCATACATGTCTCGCTTTATATAGACTACTATGATTTCATTTCTGATATTTTCGATTCGCATACTCGGTACTTGTTGTCTCGACCTCCTTGAAGCTGCGTTCATGCCGCAGTAAAGGTACACGATCGTTGATCCTCGCTCTTAGGGTCATTCGGCGTTTGGGAGCTCCGTTCCTCGGAGGCTTATCTTGGTATAGTCCTGTTGTTGTAGGTGCTTACATTCGGGGTATGACGGCCCTGTCCCGTTGTTGTCATATCATTCGTAGAGTGCAGTAATCTGTTGTGGCGTGTGGTAGAAAGGATGTAACTGTTCAAATTGTTATTTATATATATACTGACGGTAATCATTTTTGGTTAGCCTGTCTTCTTATTTCACTGTCTTATTACATTGGTTTCATGTATTGTCTTTATGTTCCGCTGATTACTCTGATGTTGTATCACTAGGGTGCCCGGTAAGGCACGATCCACGCCCGGGCAGTCGTGACAAAAGTGGTATCGAGCGATTAATCCTCGGAAAGTGTCTACGAGCCGTATCGGTAGAGTCTTGATTATCGGTGTGTTGTGCACCACCATAATCATGAGGCTATAGGATAGTTAGGATTGGTTTCTATTCTTCTCACTCGAGATCGTGCCTTAGAGTTGTTGTAAGTTGGACCTCTAACGTATTTCTTTCCACTTACCGCTTATGCCCGCGTAGGCAACGGGCCCAGAGGGCAAAGCGGAGGAGCCGCGAGCAGAGTCTGAGAGGTTACGTGGGCACAGGCCCAATTATCACCTGGGGTGGTGCTTCACTCGGGGAGTTTTGCGACGTCACTAGCCCCAGCAGAGTTTAGCACGGTGGCAGCAGTTCCTACTGCGGCCATGATATTTGAACCTTCAGTTCCACGACAGGGAACATAGAATATAGATTTCAAGGAGGCGACCCTGTATTTGACTACCAGAGAGTATACCGATGTACCGCGAGTCTTGATGAATATCAACGAGAAGGTTGTGCAAAAGTAAGTTCTTCAGTTCGGCTTGAGCATGGCCTGTGTACGGGCTTATGCGCAGCAGGCCGAGAAACGTAGAGATCGACGGGTTAACGAAGGACAGCAGAAGAGGGCCAGAGCAGCAAGGTCCTTTGGTAACTTTCGAGGCGAGTCGCCTCACCGGCGAATCAGATTATGCGCATCCACCGGTGCGAAAGGTCCTCCGCGGGGTTCGGGGCGCTCGGTATGCAGGAGTTGGTCAGAGCTCCAGAGCTTCCGGTTCACGATCCTGCGAAGGTTCGGCCATCCGATTCAGTTTTCGGTGTTCAGCGGTGTGCGGCGCCATCTCGGGAATGTCTTTTAGTTGGTACTTGTTGTACCTATGACCGTCAGGGTCTGATGTTGAAAGAGTGTCCTTGCGGGAGGACTTAGCCTTCAGGATCGGTGGGTAGTTTGTCATCTTCCTTAGCTATGCGCTGTTATACCCCGTATTTCCAGAGTATGTACGTAAGGGAATACGTACAAAAAGTCTAGCCTTAAAGTTTAGGCAAAACGTTTTTTTTTGGCACAACTGACAAAACGAATAGTTTTCCGACGAAACGTTTCCACAGCTTTCGTAGGGTAAATTCCGGCTATGCCATTTCTAATTTTTGCGGATTTTTCCGAGAGACGAAACATTTTGGACCAACAGGAGGGCGACACTTGTCACCCTCCAATTGATGGACTTGAAATCGTCCATTTGGACGAATTGGACAAGGTGAGCACGTTTTTTTGTGCCTTGTGCACAAGTCAAGGAGTTGGTAGGATATTTGTGTGGAGTAAATCTTTCCAAGTCTTGAAAAATCCTCTCCTCTCCCTTTGTAGCTCTTTCGTCCAACACTCCCCCCCTCCCCTTGTGAAGTTTGGCCGAGGGCCTACCCCCCCTAGCCTAGCCAAAACCTACCCCCCCTCCCTTGGTAGAAAAGTTGTCTTCTAGTATTGTTATAATGCCCAAAATACCCTAGCCCAAATCCCTGAGTACTTAGTAGACGTTGTGAAGAACTTCTAAGGTTTCTGAGCTCTGAGCGTACAACTTAGGAGCTAAACCTTGCTCAGGCGCGACTTTAGCTAGGATATTTTTGGGCTTACCGAGGTAACTAATCCTAACCCTCTTTTGAATTAGAGAATGCATACTGTAGTAGTATTAGAATAAGTATTAAATACTTAGAAGAATATCACAGAATAGAATTGAACTGTTACCACAGTAGAAGGGTTTAAAAGAAGAATAATCAAATCGCACTTACATAGAATTTGTTTTCACGATGAACTTATATAGCTCAGGGTAGGGAAAGTCGCCCAACTTTCCATAGAATTGTGAACCCTCTGCTTAGAATGACCTTGAGTAGTCTTTGATAGATGTGCGTGACTATTATAGGATGACTCTCTGCGCGACATATTCAACTTGGCGGTGGTTTTCACGAGAAGGTATGTGATTCTTCCTAAAGCATGATATTTTACAATATATATAGTGCGGTGAGCGTACGTGTGTTAATCGAATAATACATACGGCAATGCCTCTGGCTTAAGCTCGAATAATACTTACGGCAATGCCTCACGCTTAAGCCCGAATAACACTTACGGCGATGCCTCACGGCTTAAGCACGAATAATAAAGATCGAAAGCATTTCATAAGAATCTTGAATCATTTTTAATAGAAGAGAACAAATAGGATTTTAAACAGAAGCTTAAGAGTTATACTAGCTTTATGGGAAGTTAAGTATAACAACTTAAGATTGATAAAAGAATAATAAGATGGTTTGATAAGTAGACATGATATGATGCTATGTGTGTTAGTGTCTTGTAACGTTTGTGTAAAAGAGTATTCTTGTTGTGCTTATGTTGTTAACGATAATTCGTTAGGTTAGTGTAACATCACTCACCTCTTGACATATGCAGGGGTTAAGTCGCCTCCGACGCGGGGTAGACTCGAGTGATGCAGGACCATGATTCGAGAATACCTCATGCGGGTCCAAGGGACCTATGCGAGCTACGGGAGTTCCGGTTAGTGTGCGGGGTTATACCTCACGCGGTCTATGTGGCCATGCGGACGACGAGTCGGGGCGATGCCGAGTAGCTACCTCGATGCGGGGTTATATACCTATGTGGGCCTATGTGATTGGCCTATGCGGACTACGAGTCGTGATTAGGCTTGCATGGTGATACTACGCAATTGGCCTGCTTGATCATTCGCACCTAGAAAAGACACATTACGCTTTACCTATTACGCTCTTGTTTGTGATGTGCACTATGCGCGGTTTCTCGTTGTTTTATACATACTTGCAAACTGTTTTTAAAATGATATGTTTCATTTAAGTATTTCTGATTTCATATACTTAGTACATGTTGTCTCGACCTCCTTGGGGCTGCGTTCATGCCGCAGTAAGGGCAGCAGTGCTAGATCCAAATTCTTAGGATCTCTACGTTGGTGTCGGGAGCTCCATCTTTTAGGAGGCTCTACTTTTGGGTATGATCTCCTGTTGTAGATAGTTTTGTCTGATCGGGTATGGCGGGCCTGTCCCGCCATAGTTGTATATTTCCTTAAGTGCAGTAGTCATGTTTATGCGATTGTCGGATGTAGCGCTAAACCATGTTTATATATATACGAAAGGCGATGTTTTATCACATAAAGCGTGTCTTATTTTATAAATTGTTTCATGTCTTGCTTTATATTTCCGATTACTCGATGTATGACTACTTGGGTGCCGGTAAGGCACGATCCACGGCCCCGAACGGGTCGTGACAAAAGTGGTATCGAGCGCTTAATCCTCGGAAAATGTCTGAGCCGTATCTAGTAGAGTCTTGATTATCGGTGTGTTGTGCACCACAATAATCGTGAGGCTATAGGATATTTAGGATTGGTTTCCATTCTTCTCATTCGAGATCGTGCTTTAGAGTCGTGTTATAGGTTGGACCCTCTAACGTATTCCTTTCCGTATGCTGATTATGCCTCGCGTAAGGCAACCCGGCCCGAAGGGCAAGGCGTGAGGAGCTAGCGAGACACCCAGTCACGAGGGCTCAGTCCGATCTATACGAGACGGCGACTTATGACGCCGCCAGCCCAGCGAGACCACGTACCCACACCTCATCCCCCGGCACAGGGCGGAGGTTAGTACAAGGAGATGGCCCGACTATTGGCTAAAGTTGTGGCCCGACACGAGGAGAGGTGGACGCGGCGGTTCAGTTCAGCTCGGCTCGATCGCACCCGTGGTGCACCCGAGGCGAATAGTTTGAGACTACGAGATTTCTTGAGTCAGAGCCCGCGAGTTTTACGGTCGAGGCGGAGGATGATCCGCGAGTTCATCCGTCGCCTACTGAGAAGAATCATGAGGGTGATCAAGGCCTCGGAGACAGTCCGTGACCTTTGGTTCGCGTCGGCTGCGTGATACCGCGATCGATTGGTTTGATTCATGGGAGTTATCGGGAGAGCACGCGTCCCGCCTACTGGGATGAGTTCTCGAGGCTTTCCTCACTCACTTCTTGCCCCGCAGATGAGGAGGCGCGGGCTGATAGATTTTTACTCGAGGCGAGAGACGACCTGTCGGGAGTACAATGTCGAGTTTGATTCATTGGCTCGATATGTCCCGGCATTGGTAGCAGATATGGAGGATAGGTGCACCGCTATGTCAGGCTAGACGACTATATGGCCGAGTCATGTATGCGGGTGTTTCTCTCGGCCGGATATGGACATTACCCGCACGCAGCTCATGCTCTTGGATGTGAGGCGTAGAGACCACGGGTTGTGACAGCGTGAAGAAGACCAGGACGGCAGGGTCTTTTGGTGGCTATCGTGGTGGGCGGCCTCAGCAGCAGTCTAGATTTGCACCACAGCCAGCCAGAGCACTCCTGCGCCGTCCTCAGCACAGCCAGGATATTCGAGGGCAGACCAGGGCCCCAGGACTTCAGACGTCCAGGCGGCGAGGTGCGGCGATCGGACCACCCGCCGGTGTGGCGTCACGGTAGATCCCACCGGGAGTTGTGGTGCTACGGAGTTTGTTTGATTGTGGCGGCAGGTCACTATGCGGCTTGTCACCAAGGGTGTCAAGACCCAACCTGGCGTGGATCGTGCCTTACCGGGCACCCTAGTGATACAACATCGAGAGAAAATCGGCGGAAATAAAAACATGAACATGAATTTAGAGACAAAATAAATAAACAGCCAACCAAAACAGTTGCCTTCATCATATATATACATAAATACCCGACGCTTATCCTTTTACAAACCACCTTTCGATTACTCTGCACCTTAAGAATTTATACAACAACTATGACGGACAGGGCCCGCCATACCACGAATGTACAAGAACCTACAGACTGTGGGTAACATACCAACAGATAAGCCTCCAAGGAACGGAGCTTCCCAACACGTGAAATGAGATCCTAAACGCGGGATCGACGGTAGATGTACTCTACTGCGGCATGAACGCAGCCAGAAGGAGGTCGGCAACAGTACCAAGTATGTGGCGTAAAAATCAGAATCAAATCATAATAGTCTATAAAAGCGAGATGGTATGATAACCAAACTACGATGCATACACATAACAGTTATATCAATTCAGGGTCTCACGCCCACAACATTAATCCTGCCCGTGGAGTACCTTCCTCACTGCCGGCAGTCTATGATATGATAACAACAAGATAGCAATCCAAATGGGAGCATACCCGTGCGCTACGCATCGTGTCAGTATGTCCAAAGGGAACAAATAAGACAACATTCCAAATGGAAGCATACCCGTGCGCTACGCATCGTGTCCGTAGGTCCAAAGGGAAACAATAAGACAGCATTCCAAATGGAAGCATACCCGTGCGCTACGCATCGTGTCAGTATGTCCAAAGGGAAACAATAAGACAGCATTCCAAATGGAAGCATACCCGTGCGCTACGCATCGTGTCAGTATGTCCAAAGGGAAACAATAAGCAACAAGGCGGTAATCAAAGTGGAAGCATACCCGTGCGCTACGCATCGTGTCAGTATGTCCAAAGTGATTTAACAAAAGTAACACTATCAACAGGAACGTACCCGTGGAATTTATCCACATCGCGGCCACGCCCAAGTAAGTTCTCAACAAGTCAACCGATCCTCCATCGAGACGCGGTAGTATAGAAACACAATTCTTGCACAACAAAGGCTATCACAACAAGCATAGGCAAGTTTCACAACAACAAGCATAGGCAAGTTTCACCACAACTCAAAGTACTTTCATCTTATGCCCAAGTTCGGTTTTTAACCCTAAAGTACTACGTACGTTAAATTCCTTTTATAAAAGTCACCCGATACCCGTAGTATAAAAACAGAGTGACTTATATCTTTTAAGTAAACCCAAAACAACTTCCATACTTTCTTCTTTTTTTTAAAGTCAAGTTACCACGTTAAAACCAATGATAAAACCTTTCTTTTGTTTTCATAAGGTCGTTATAACCAACTTCCCATAGAGCTGGTATAACACCTTATGCTTTAAACCATTTTAAGACAACACAATGCCTTTCTTTTCCCTAAGGTTCCAGTTTGCCTAATTTTTAATTACGCAAGTCTCTTTTTGAAAAGTTTCATAGTTCAATGTCTTAATCTCTTTTAAAACAATTGAGTAACATATGCCATAGGCGAGTAGGTTATTCTTGTTCATAATCAATCTTATTAAGCAACCATGATCTAGAAAATGTATATCATTTTGTCTCATCTTAGCTTCTATGCAGATGGAGGTTTCTACCGGTTTTAATAATACTTAATTATACAATACATTTTCCTTTATTAACGCTGCAGTGGTTTGTCGATACACATTCTGATTTCCGAAATCAGTAAAACATTATTCCTTCCAAAAACCAAGTACTCATTACTCACGAATGAGGTTTCACACAAACATCCATTTTAGGTCAAGTCTCTTATCCTTTAAGAATAAGTCTCTTAACTTCTAAACCATTAAACCATTCTTTTATCTCTCTTGGGCGTTACACCTAACTTCTCATAAAGTGGTATAACTCTTATGTTTTCAAACCAAGTACACACTTCTTTCAAAAGGTTTCTTAATCTTTTAGAATACTCAAGGTTCTTTTACATCCAATCGGTTATAAGTCAAATCAGTTGTCTTTTAAAAATCACAAGGCTTTTTCTTATCTACATAAAGTTGTTATAACCACTTCCCATAAAGCCGTTATAACCCTTTATGTTTAAAACCAATCAAATACATTTAACACGTGACGTCTACCGTACTACATAGTTATACACATATCATGCTAGAAAGATAGGAAGAGGTTCACATACCTCGCGACAGTATCGACTAATAGCAAAACGCTCCAAGTACCTCAAACCGTCTACACTCTCACCAAGCGGATCACTCCACACGTAGTACTACAACCTATAGAGGCCACAAAGCGCCTATTAATATCTTTAGATCTTAATGTAGAATATTCTCTGAAAATTGGCAGACACTCCCCACAACAGCGTAAATCTCCTCTCTATCGAGGCTACCAAGCCAACCGAGGGTTAACACGCCTAACCGGACGCGCATAATTCTATTCACGAATACTACACAAGCTTCATCAGATACAGTCTATGTAATTCTGATTCGATTCACTTCTTAAAATTCAGGCTTAAGTCGCAAGACATTGCCGTAAGTATTATTCAGGCTTAAGTCAAAAGACATTGCCGCACAATTATAATGTTCAGTTCTATATATAGTATACTTCAACTATATATTCCTACAATATGTAATTTCCAATTACAATAGAAGGTCAAGAGTGTTTACCTCGATAAGCCCAAAATTATCCGAGTTTAAATGTCGATCCTGAGCAAGGTTTAGCTCCTACTCCGTGCGCTCCGACCCGCTCCAACCAACCCTTAGAAGTCCTAACCAACTTCTACTTATAACTTCAACTACGGGTGAAGATTTACTTAGGGTTTCATTTTTGTGACTGAGGGAAGTATAATAGTATTTTCTGGGCTTTTGTACAAGTGTAACTTTGGGAATACTACAAGGTATTTGGGCCAAGGTATTTGGACATAACAACAATACTAGGAGAGTATTTCTATACCACAACAAGGGGTATTTATACGAGACAACTAGGCTAGGGGGGGGGTGTGTACCCCACGGCCAAGCCTCAACAAAGGGGGAGGGGGTAGGTTTCGGCCAAGGGGCCTTCAAGAGGGGGAGGGGTGTGTGGTGGACGAGATCACAAGAGGGAGAGGGAGGGTTTGAGACTTAGAAAGATTGCTCAATTTTTGGATGAAGAAAGTTCATCACTTAGAGGGGTATTTATAGGTCAAGAAATGGCCAACCAATGGCCAAGATTCATCCAAGTGTTAGGCAAGTGTAAGGCCAAGATTAAGCCATGTGCTACCTTATCCATCTACCCAAAATATCCTACCTAACCCTTGACCACATTTTTTAGCACAAAAAACGTGCAAGACTTAGCCAATTGCCGTCCAACCTCTTCCAATGTGAGGGTGACACATGTCACCCTCCCGTTGGTCCAAAATGTTTCGTCTCTCGGAAAAATCCGCAAAAATTATTAATGACATAGCCGGAATTTTCCCTTCGAAAGCTGTGGAAACGTTTCGTCGAAAAACGACTCCTTTCGGGTGTTGTGTACAAATTTCGAAACTAGCCAACTTTAAGGCTCAAATTGTATACGTACGCCCTCACGTATATACTCTGGAAATACGGGGTATAACATTCTCCCCTCCTTAGAAACATTCGTCCCGAATGTTCCTTCTCGAAACAGATAACGAAGTTCTTCTAACAAGTTGCCAACGCCACACCTGGCCACGAAATATCAAACCTTCTCGTCCTACCTTACTCCTCGTGCCCTTCTAGGACACTTGAACTCCTCTCGCATCGCACCACACTTCATCATTGCTTTCCCAAAACTTTGGAGTCACCACCTCCAAACTTGGTCATCTTACTAGCTTCATCTCCTTAAGGCCATTCCCGGCCTTCACGATCCGCCTCTGGTCGAACACATCCACGAACTCATACGATGGTTATCTAATCATGGGTCTAGCACCCTCGTGACCCTACCACCTGGCGGGACCACCCAGAGCTGACCCCACTTTGAAGCCGGCGCGGGTTGGCCTCAACATGGCCCCAACCCGACACGCATCAAGCTCTTGTTCCGATCCGGAACAATCTTACCTATACATGTCATGAAAGCTACCACTTACATTACACACTACCCAGGGACTTTACCACACAAAACGTTCTAGGCATAAAAATGCACTCCGACAAGGATCACTTGCAAAATCTGGTACTCAAGACGTCCTTACATCTAAGGTCTCATGTAATATTCTAAGGTTCATCATTTTCTCACCTTCAAGCTTACCCTTCTCACAACTGTGTTCTACATCACGTTTTAGCACAACGCTATCCGAACATAACACTAAACACATCATCACATCATCAATACATACAAAACTCTAGAGGTTAAGGATATACGAAAATAGGCGATTCAGAGGACCGCTAAATCGGGAACTTCCACCGCGACCTCTGGTGGCCGCCGGTGTATGAACATCCCGCTGACTATGGAAGGTGAAGAACCCGCAATCGATCCGTAGTCTGTGCTATCCTACAGCGCTACCACAGTCGGACAATTTCTCCCAAAATGGCCTGGCCGCATGTAAAACAAACTCCGGACTAGCACGACACTCCCACCGTGGAGTCTACCACAGTCACAACGAGGTAGGGGTGGCTTCACCGCTAACACCTCTGCTCTCTCGAAAATCTGAACCTCGAGCCCCGACCGCTCCGAATACTCTGGTGCTCAAGATTGTGGAGGACCACTCATCTTGGCGGAGGCGCATAACTAGTCTGCTGTTGGCGGTCCGCCTCGAAAGTCACCAAAGGACCTGCTGCTCGGCCCTCTTCTGCGACCTTGGTTATTTCGCCGATTTCTCGCTCCTCACCTCAGTGCATAAGCTCGCATGCGGGCAATGTCCATGCCGGTGAAGAGCTACACCAACAACTCTCTGCTAGGTAATCATCGAGCCTCAGAACATATCGGTGCACTCGATCCTCCATACTAGCTACTAATGCGGGGACGTACCGGGCCAATGAGTCGAACTCCACATTGTACTCCCGAACCGTACGCCCGTTCTGCCGCAACCCCAAAAATCTGTCGGCCCGAGCCCTCCTCATCTGTGGAGGCAAGAAATGTGCAAGAAAGGCCTCTGAGAACTCGTCCCATAAAGCTGGAAGTGCATGCTCTCCCCGGGACAGCTCCCACGAATCAAACCAGTCGACTGCGGTATCACGCAGCCGATGCGAACCTAGGACCACCGACTCGGTCTCCGATGCCTTGATCACTCTCATGATCACAGAATCGCCGGATGAACTCATGCGGATCATCCTCAGGCCTCGACCCATAAAACTCTGGCGGGTTACACCTCAGAAAATCCCGTAATCTCAAACTGTCTGCTCGGGGGTGAACTACGGGTGCTACTGGGACTGGAACTGCTGCGTCCAGCTTATCCTCAAGTCTGGCCACAACCCTGGCCATTAACTGGGCCATCTCCTTGTAACCCATCTCGCCCACCTGTAGGATCGAGGCTCGAATCTTGTGGTCTCTGTAGAGGCCGCCATTTGCTACTCGTATCTTCCTCTCGCTTTGCCTTGCCGCCCGGGCGGGTTGCCTTGCGCGGAGGCATAACTGGTAAAGAAAAGGAATACGTCAGAGGGGTTCAACTCATCACACGCCTCTAAGGCACGATCTCGTAACGAGAAGAATGGAAACCAATCCTAAATGTCCTATAGCCTCACGATTATAGATGTGGTGCACAACACACCGATAACCAAGACTCTACTAGACACGGTGCAGACACTTTCCGAGACTAATCGCTCCGATACCACTTTTGTCAAGACCGAACCGGGCCGTGGATCGTGCCTTACCCGGGCACCCTAGTGATACAACATCAGTGTAAATCAGCGGAAATATAAACTTGAACATGAATTTTGAGACAAAATAAATAAACAAAGCAACCAAAACAGCTTGCCTTCATCATATATATACATAAATACGAACAGTTATCCTTTTACAAACCACCGCTCGATTACTACAGCACCTCTAGAATTTATACAACAACTATGACGGGGCGGGGCCCATACCCCGAATGTACAAGAACCTGCTGACTCGGGGTAACATACCAACAGATAAGCCTCGAAGGAACGGAGCTTCCCAAGCTGAAATGAGATCCTAAACGGGGATCGGCGGTAGATGTACTCTACTGCGGCATGAACGCAGCCCCGAAGGAGGTCGATAACAGTACCAAGTATGTGAAATCGTAAAATCAGAATCAAATCATAATAGTCTATAAAAGCGAGACGGTATGATAACCAAACTACGATACATACACATGATTATATCAATTCGGTCTCACGCCCACAACATCAATCCCGCGTGGAGTACCTTCCTCGCCGCTGCGGCGATATGATATGATAACAACAAGATAGCAATCCAAATGGGAGCATACCCGTGCGCTACGCGTCGTGTCGGTATGTCCAAAGGAACAAATAAGACAACATTCCAAATGGAAGCATACCCGTGCGCTACGATCGTGTCGATGAGTCCAAGGGAAACAATAAGACAACATTCCAAATGGAAGCATACGTGCGCTACGATCGTGTCGGTATGTCCAAAGGAAACAATAAGACATCATTCCAAATGGAAGCATACCCGCACTACGATCGTGTCGGTATGTCCAAAGGGAAACAATAAGCAACAAGCGGTAATCAAAGTGGAAGATACCCGCGCTACGCGATCGTGTCGAGATGTCCAAAGTGATTTAACAAAAGTAACACTATCAGCGAGGCGTGCTGCGGAATTTATCCGTCGGCTGCGGCCACGTCCAAGTAAGTTCTCAACAAGTCAACCGATCCTCCATCGAGAGATGCGGTAGTATAGAAACACAATTCTTGCACAACAAAGGCTATCACAACAAGCATAGGCAAGTTTCACAACAACAAGCATAGGCAAGTTTCACCACAACTCAAAGTACTTTCATCTTATGCCCAAGTTCGGTTTTTAACCCTAAAGTACTACGTACGTTAAATTCCTTTTATAAAAGTCACCCGATACCCGTAGTATAAAAACAGAGTGACTTATATCTTTTAAGTAAACCCAAAACAACTTCCATACTTTCTTCTTTTTTTTAAAGTCAAGTTACCACGTTAAAACCAATGATAAAACCTTTCTTTTGTTTTCATAAGGTCGTTATAACCAACTTCCCATAGAGCTGGTATAACACCTTATGCTTTAAACCATTTTAAGACAACACAATGCCTTTCTTTTCCCTAAGGTTCCAGTTTGCCTAATTTTTAATTACGCAAGTCTCTTTTTGAAAAGTTTCATAGTTCAATGTCTTAATCTCTTTTAAAACAATTGAGTAACATATGCCATAGGCGAGTAGGTTATTCTTGTTCATAATCAATCTTATTAAGCAGCCATGATCTAGAAAATGTAATATCATTTTGTCTCATCTTAGCTTCTATGCAGATGGAGGTTTCTAGGTTTAATAATACTTAATTATACAATACATTTTCCTTTATTAACGCTGCAGTGGTTTGTCGATACACATTCTGATTTCCGAAATCAGTAAAACATTATTCCTTCCAAAAACCAAGTACTCATTACTCACGAATGAGGTTTCACACAAACATCCATTTTAGGTCAAGTCTCTTATCCTTTAAGAATAAGTCTCTTAACTTCTAAACCATTAAACCATTCTTTTTATCTCTCTTAAGGCGTTACACCTAACTTCTCATAAAGCTGGTATAACTCTTATGTTTTCAAACCAAGTACACACTTCTTTCAAAAAGGTTTCTTAATCTTTTTAGAATACTCCAAGGTTCTTTTACATCCAGTCGGTTATAAGTCAAATCAGTTGTCTTTTTAAAAATCACAAGGCTTTTTCTTATCTACATAAAGTTGTTATAACCCACTTCCCATAAAGCCGTTATAACCCTTTATGTTTAAAACCAATCAAATACATTTAACACATGTACGTCTACCGTACTACATAGTTATACACATATCATGCTAGAAAGATAGGAAGAGGTTCACATACCTCGCGACGAGTATCGACTAATAGCAAAACGCTCCAAGTACCTCAAACCGTCTGCTACACTCTCAGTCAAGCAGATCACTCCACACGTAGTACTACAACCTATAGAGGCCACAAAGCGCCTATTAATATCTTTAGATCTTAATGTAGAATATTCTACAGAAAATTCGGCAGCACCTCCCCCCCCCCCCGCAACAGCGTAAATCTCCTCCTCTATCGAGGCCGGCTACCAAGCCAACCAGGGGGGGGGGGTTAACACGTCTAACCGGACGCGTACAATTCTACTCACAGTAATACTACACAAGCCTACTGTAATACAGTCCTATGTAATTACAGTTCAGTTCACTTCTTAAAATTCAGGCTTAAGTCGCAAGACATTGCCGTAAGTATTATTCAGGCTTAAGTCAAAAGACATTGCCGCACAATTATAATGTTCAGTTCTATATATAGTATACTTCAACTATATATTCCTACAATATGTAATTTCCAATTACAATAGAAGGTCAAGAGTGTTTACCTCGATAAGCCCAAAATTATCCGAGTTTAAATGTCGATCCTGAGCAAGGTTTAGCTCCTACTCCGTGCGCTCCGACCCGCTCCAACCAACCCTTAGAAGTTCTAACCAACTTCTACTTATAACTTCAACTACGGGTGAAGATTTACTTAGGGTTTCATTTTTGTGACTGAGGGAAGTATAATAGTATTTTCTGGGCTTTTGTACAAGTGTAACTTTGGGAATACTACAAGGTATTTGGGCCAAGGTATTTGGACATAACAACAATACTAGGAGAGTATTTCTATACCACAACAAGGGGTATTTATACGAGACAACTAGGCTAGGGGGGGGTGTGTACCCCACGGCCAAGCCTCAACAAAGGGGGAGGGGGTAGGTTTCGGCCAAGGGGCCTTCAAGAGGGGGAGGGGTGTGTGGTGGACGAGATCACAAGAGGAGAGGGAGGGTTTGAGACTTAGAAAGATTGCTCAATTTTGGATGAAGAAAGTTCATCACTTAGAGGGTATTTATAGGTCAAGAAATGGCCAACCAATGGCCAAGATTCATCCAAGTGTTAGGCAAGTGTAAGGCCAAGATTAAGCCGTATGCTACCTTATCCATCTACCCAAAATATCCTACCTAACCCTTGACCACATTTTTAGCACAAAAACGTGCAAGACTTAGCCAATTGCCGTCAACCTCTTCCAATGTGAGGGTGACACATGTCACCCTCCGTTGTCCAAAATGTTTCGTCTCTCGGAAAAATCCGCAAAAATTATTAATGACATAGCCGGAATTTTCCTTCGAAGTCAGTGGAAACGTTTCGTCAAAAACGACTCCTTTCGGGTGTTGTGTACAAATTTGAAACTAGCCAACTTTAAGGCTCAAATTGTATACGCACGCCTCACGCATACTACGGAAATACGGTATAACAAAGGCGATCTTGATGGTAGGTCGGCCACTGAGTTCTTTCACGGTCTTCTTCATCCCGACAGCTTACTCGCCTGGAGGGCAAGGTACTCATGGACCGGCAGTGTGGCAGGTCGTGGCGCGGGTCCCGATTCTAGCGGTCCTCGAACCGCATTTATGCTTTGTCCAGCGGGATCGGGAGGCCTCACCGATGTCGCCGGTACCTTATCAGTTTCTGGGTTTGATGTTTATGCCTTGATAGATCCGGGTTCTACTCTGTCCTATATATCTCCCCTTGTTTCTAGTAGGATAGGGATAGAGCCTGAGTCTATAGATCCTTTCGAGGTAGCTACGCCAGTGGGTGATTCAGTGGTAGCTCGGCGGGTATATAGAGCTTGTCTGTGACCATTTGATCGTCGGACCCTAGCCAACTTGATAGAGTTAGAGATGATTGACTTCGACGTGATCATGGGGATGGATTGGCTAGCTTCTTTACGCCAATGTAGGCTGAGAGAGTAGTAATGCGGTTCCGGTTTCACGAGGCCGGTTTTTGAGTGGGAGAGCACGGTATCGCGAGGGTAGGTTTATTTCCTACCTCAAGGCTAGGAAGATGGTGCGAAGGGTATATCTACCATCTCGTTCGGGTGTTTGATCTGAAGGCTGCGGTACCAGATTTTCCGTCGTTCGATGGTCGAGAGTTCCCGAGCGTGTTTCGACGACCTCCGGGTATCCTCTCCGAGAGGAGATTGAGTTTTGTATTGACATATTGCCAGACACTCGGCCTATTTCCATTCCGCCATACAGAATGGCACCTGCCGAGTTGAGAGAGTTGAAGGATCAGCTTAGAGATTTGCTGGAGAAGGGTTTCATCAGGCCTAGTGTTTCTCCGCAGGAGCGCGGTATTGTTCGTGAAGAAGAAGGGCGGGACGCTGCGCATGTGTGTTGATTACTGACGGTGAACAAGGTGACCATTAAGAACGTATACCCTTCCGGGATTGATGATTTGTTCGACCGGTTGCAGTGCGAGATGTTTCTCAAGATTGATCTGCGATCGGGCTATCATCAGTGCGAGTCGAGAGGTGGATGTCCCAGGATCGCATTCGGACCGTGACGGGCATTATGAGTTCGGTCATGTCTTTTGGGTTGACCAATGCTCGCGGTATTCATGGATTTGATGAACAGTGTTCAAACCATTTTGGACACGTTTGTGATAGTGTTCATTGATGATATCTTGGTTTATTCTCGCCAGAGCGAGGAGCACGCGAGCACTTGAGGCTGTCTTGCGATTCTCCAGACCAGCGGTTATGCGCCAAGTTTTCCAAATGTGAGTTTTGGTTGACTTCGTGGCGTTTCTTGGGCATATTATGGGTGATGGCATTCGAGTGGATACGGCCAAGATCGAAGCGATCAGGACTTGGCTGAACCTACTACTCCGGCAGAGGTTCGCGACTTTACGGGCCTTGCAGGATATTATCGGCGGTTCGTAGAAGTTTGCTTCTATCTGCGCACCATTGACTAGGGTGACTCGGGCGGCCAAGTTTGATGGGCGATGCTTGTGGCGGGGCTTCGATTCTTGAAAGAAGGCGGCGACCGCCCCGTTCTTACTCTTCGGAGGTCGGATGGTTATGTCGTGTATTGTGATCGTCGGGCATCGGGTTGGGATGTGTGTTGATGCAGCATGGCGGGGTTATAGCATATGCATCCCGACGGTGAAGAAACACGAGAGAACTACCCACCCATGATTTGGAGTTGGCGGTATGATTCACGCCAAGATCTGGAGGCACTATTTGTATGGGGTTCACGTGGATATTTTTACGCACCACAAGAGCCTCAAGTATATCTTCACCGAGAGGAGTGAACTTACGGCGAGACGGTGGTTAGAGTTGCTTAAGGATTACGATGTTGATATCCCGTACCACGGGAAGGCCAATGTTGTGGCCTATGCTCTTAGTCGTAGGTCGATGGGGATCCTATCAGATGTGCAGCTAGAGAGGAGGGGCATGGTTCGTGATTTGCATCAGTTAGCGAGCCTTGGTGTCCGCTTGATAGATTTTGATAGCGGTGGGGTTAGAGTTCGTGAGGTTGCCGAGTCTTCCATCGTCGAGAGGTGAAGAGGCGATTCGAGGATCGGCTTTGATTCGATATCGTGATCTGACTCTTCATGAGGGCAAGGGTCCTTTTGAGGTAGCACGATGGGGTGCTAAGGTTTGAGGCGGTGTGTGTTCGGATGTTTGAGGACTTGGCAGCGAGTTCTTGGGGAAGCACAGCGGCGTTACTCTATCCATCCGGTCGACCAAGATGTACCACGACCTTAGATCGTGTATTGGTGGGATGGCTTGAAGAGGGCGTTGCGAGTTCGTAGCTCGGTGCGTGTTGTCGGCGGTGAAGGTAGAGCACCAGAGGCCGGGGGGGTTGGTACAGACGATTGAGATCCCGACCTGGACGTGGGAGGTAATCAACATGGACTTCATCACAGGATTACCTCGCACTCAGATGAGGCAGGATTCTATATGGGTGAGCGTCGGCGGTCGAAATCAGCCCACTTTCTTCCGTCGGGGCGACTTTTTCGGTGAGGATTATGCCGACTTTACATCCGAGAGATCGCCGATCGCATGGAGTCCCTACTTCGATCATATCGCATGAGAGCCCGGTTCTGGCTAACCAGAGGTCCTTCCAGAGGGTTTAGGGGACGCAGTGAGCCCGAGTCTGCATTTCATCCACGCAGAGACGGACAGCAGAGCGCACTATCCGGACTCTCGAGGATATCCGCGAGCTGTGTTATTGACCGATGGTAGTTGGGAGGATCATTTGCCTCTAGTTGAGTTCGCGTAGAATAATAGCTACCACTCCAGTATTCAGATGGCGCCCTATGAGGCCTTGTATGGGAGGAAGTGCAGATCGCCTATAGGTTGGTTCGATGTGGGCGAGGTGCAGCTAGTGGGACGGATTTGATACAATGGCGATGGATAAGGTGAAGCTTATCCGAGAGCGGCTATTGACAGCTCAGAGTCGACAGAAGTCATATGCAGATCATCGTCGTCGGCATCTTGAGTTCGAGGTTCATGATTGGGTTTTCCTAAAGGTGTCACCCATGAAGGGTGTGATGAGATTCGGGAAGAAGGAAACTTCGGCCCTAGGTACATTGGGCGTTTGATTGTCCGCAGGGTAGGCAAGGTTGCCTATGAGTTGGATCTGCCGTCCGATCTGGAGGCAGTGCATCCGGTTTTTCACGTATCTATGCTGAGGAGATGTATCGAGGATCCATCTAGGGTACACCCGATTGACGATGTCCAGGTGACCGAGGGGTTATCGTATGAGGAGATTCCCATAGCGATAGTCGATCGTCAGGTTAGGCGTCTGCGGACGGGGCGTGGCTTAGTCAAAGTCTTGTGGCGGAACGAGCTCAGGGAGGAGATGACGTGGGAAGCCGAGGAGGACATGAGGCAGAAGTATCCTCACCTATTCCCCACACCTCCAGGTAATTCACTTTCCTACTTGTAAATTTTCGTTATCGTTTCTGCCTAAGTGTTGTTCTGTGGCCGTGTGTGGCATTTGCAACTGTTTTAGTTATGAAGAATCTTATCGTTAACTGTCTTGGGAAGGAACATTCGGGACGAATGTTTCTAAGGAGGGGAGAATGTTATACCCCGTATTTCCAGAGTATGTACGTAAGGGAATACGTACAAAAAGTCTAGCCTTAAAGTTTAGGCAAAACGTTTTTTTTGGGCACAACTCACAAAACGAATAGTTTTCCGACGAAACGTTTCCACAGCTTTCGTAGGGTAAATTCCGGCTATGCCATTTCTAATTTTTGCGGATTTTTCCGAGAGACGAAACATTTTGGACCAACGGGAGGGCGACACTTGTCACCCTCCAATTGATGGACTTGAAATCGTCCATTTGGACGAATTGGACAAGGTGAGCACGTTTTTTGTGCCTTGTGCACAAGTCAAGGAGTTGGTAGGATATTTGTGTGGAGTAAATCTTCACCCTACACTTGCCTTGCACTTGTCTTAATCTTGGCCATTGGTTGGCCACTTCTTGACCTATAAATACCACCTTAGAGATGAAGAGTTCTTCATCCACAAATCTTTCCAAGTCTTGAAAAATCCTCTCCTCTCCCTTTGTAGCTCTTTCGTCCAACACTCCCCCCCTCCCCTTGTGAAGTTTGGCCGAGGGCCTACCCCCCCTAGCCTAGCCAAAACCTACCCCCCCTCCCTTGGTAGAAAAGTTGTCTTCTAGTATTGTTATAATGCCCAAAATACCCTAGCCCAAATCCCTTAGTACTTAGTAGAAGTTGTGAAGAACTTCTAAGGTTTCTTGGAGCTACCGGAGCGTACAACTTAGGAGCTAAACCTTGCTCAGGCGCGACTTTATCTAGGATATTTTTAGGCTTACCGAGGTAACTAATCCTAACCCTCTTTTGAATTAGAGAATGCATACTGTAGTAGTATTAGAATAAGTATTAAATACTTAGAAGAATATCACAGAATAGAATTGAATCTATTACCACAGTAGAAGGGTTTAAAAGAAGAATAATCAAATCAGATTACATAGGATTTGTTTTCACGATGAACTTATATAGCTCACCGGGTAGGAAGTACGCCCAACTTTCCATAGAATTGTGAACCTCTGTTTAGAATGACCTTGAGTAGTCTTTGATAGATGTCTGACTATTATAGTGACTCTCGCATGACATATTGACTTGGCGGTGGTTTATTTGAGAAGGTATGTGATTCTTCCTAAAGCATGATATTTTACAATATATATAGTACGGTAGGCGTACATGTGTTAATGAATAATACATACGGCAATGCCTCACCGCTTAAGCTCGAATAATACTTACGGCAATGCCTCGGCTTAAGCTTTGAATAACACTTACGAATGCCTCACTAAGCTCGAATAATAAAGATCTGAAAGCATTTCATAAGAATCTGAATCATTTTTAATGTAAGAGAACTAATTGGTTTTTAAATGTGCTTAAGAGTTATACTAGCTTTATGGGAAGTTAAGTATAACCACTTAAGATTGATAAAAGAATAATAAGATGGTTTGATAAGTAGACATGATATGATGTTATGTGTGTTAGTGTCTTGTAACGTTTGTGTAAGAGTATTCTTGTTGTGCTTATGTTGTTAACGATAATTTGTTAGGTTAGTGTAACATCACTCACCTCTTGACATATTAGGGGTTAAGCCGCCTCCGTCTGGGGTAGACTCGGTGATGCAGGACCATGATTCGAGAATACCTCATGCGGGTCCAAGGGACCTATGCGAGCTACGGGAGTTCGAGGTTAGTGTGCGGGGTTATACCTCACGCGGTCTATGTGGCCATGCGGACGACGAGTCGGGGCGATGCCGAGGAGTAGCTACTCGACGCGGGGTTATATACCCTATGCGGGCCTATGTGATTGGCCTATGCGGACTACGGAGTCGAGATTAGGCTTGCATGGTGATACTACGCAATTGGCCTGCTCGATCATTCGCAGCCTAGAAAAGACTTACAGTTTACCTATTCGCTCTTGTTTGTGATGTGGCACTATATGCGGTTTCCTTGGTTGTTTTATACATACTTGCAAAATTTTTAAAATGATATGTTTCATTTAATTATTTCTGATTTCATATACTTAGTACTGTTGTCTCGACCTCCTTGGCTGCGTTCATGCCGCAGTAAGGGCAGCAGTGCTAGATCCACATTCTTAGGATCTCTACGTTAGTGTCGGAGCTCCATCTTTCAGGAGGCTCTACTTTTGGTATGATCTCCATTGTAGATAGTTTTATCTGATCGAGGGTATGGCGGGGCCTGTCGCCATAGTTGTATATTTCCTTAAGTGCTGTAGTCATGTTATGCGATGTCGGATGTAATCGCTAAACCATGTTTATATATATATGCCGAAAGCGATGTTTTATCACATAAGCGTGTCTTATTTTATAAACTGTTTCATGTCTTGCTTTATATTTCCGTGATTACTCGATGTATGACTACTTGGGTGCCGGTAAGGCACGATCACGGGCCGAGGCAGGTCGTGACATACGCCTCTAGGCAGGTTTGATTAGAACGACTAAGGGTAGTGAAGCAGTAGATATAGATATATCCTTAACCCTCTAGAGATCAGTATGTGGGATGAGGTGAGTATACCTTAAGTGCTATGTTCTGATAGCAGTGTGTTAGTTGTGATTAGAAATCATGGTGGGTTAACCGAGTAAGAGTTTGGGGGATAGAGAAGGTGTGAGCCTTAGAGTTTTATACGTAGAGACCTTAGAGGTAAGGCCATCTCGAGTAAAGGTGTAGTGTTATGTTTGATCCTTATCGGAGTGCTTAGTGCACGTGAGATATATTGTGTGATAAGTCCCTGAGTAGTGTGGAATGAAAGAGGGTAGTTGAGCTAAGAAGACCGTTAGGTTTTCGTAACGTGATTAGTGAGATTGTTCCTTTGGGGAGCTAGTATTTTGCGCATTGCCGGGTCGGGTTGAGGACACGTTGCGGGTCAACCCGCGGCCTGTTTGATGGTGGGGTCAGTTTGTGGTGGTCCCGCTTTGTGGTAGGGTCACGAGGGTGTTAGGCCCATGTTTAGTTAACCATCGTACGAGTTCGTAGATGCGATCAGCCAGTAGTCGGGCCGATGGGGTCAGCCCATCGTGTCGTTCAGTCAGGACTGTTGCTTGGCATTGATGTTTTATCAGAAAGTTTGTAAGGCTGCACGGGGTGCCTACCTTCACCTTATGACAGACAGTGAAGCCCAGGGTACAGCTGTTTCTTTTTTTTTGGAGGTTTTACCAGGCAAGGTTAGGAACTCAGGTGAGTCTCAGAATCACATTCGCCCTCGGGCCAGTGTTTGGATTTCAGGGATAGTTGCGAGAATTGTTGTCTCCTGTTGAAGGAGTGTTTAAGCTACCATTTCAGTGTTCGGATGTCGCCTTATAAAGCCTTATAGGGGCGGATGTGTAAGTCGCCGGTCGATTGGTTCGATGTTGGCAAGATTCAAATGGTTGGTTCAGGCTTTTTCCAGCAGACTGTGGATAGGGTAAAGCTTGTCTAGAAGAGGTTCTGGCAGCTCAGAGAAATCGTACGGATAATCGGCGACGACGCTTAGAGTTCAGGTTGACGGTCGGTCTTCTTGAGAGTACCACCCCGGGTTGGGTGTGACGAGTTTTGGAAAACAGATGGAACTTAGCCCGAGTTACTTTGGGCCCTTTTTGGGTTCATGTGAAGAATAGGCCAGGTTGCCTATATGTTAGCTTTTGTCGTCCGACTTAGGAGGCAGTACGTCCGGTCTTTCGTATTGATATGTTCGGGAAAGTATCGGAGATCCATCCAGAGTGTTCCCAGTTAATAATGACCACGTTAGAGATAGTAACCCCGAGTTTTGGAAACTGAAGCGATGTAAATGTGGTAAGAGTTCGAGTATACGACGACCTCGGGGATCGCATGCGGCCGGTACCATTTGTTGGGTCGCGGGTGACACTAGAACCTCGCGCAAAGTAGCGAAGTGGTATGCTTTATGATGTTAGAGGTGCTTCTCGTGGACTTGGATATAAGTATTTTGCTGATTGTTTGGTGGCCATGTGTGCAGTTTGTCCTCGTAAGTATAGTAGTGAAGACTATCTGGTAGCGTTTGTTTTGAGACTTAGAAGGAACATTCGGACGAATGTTTCTAAGGAGGAGAATGTTATACCGTATTTCCAGAGTATGTACGTGGGGCGTGCGTAGAAAAATTTGAACTTGTGATTTAGGCTTGGCGAATTCTTTTGTTCACAACACGATTAGAGTCGTTTTTCGACTAAACGTTTCCACGACTTTCGTAGGGAATTTCCGGCTATGTCATTTTTAATTTTTGCGGATTTTTCAGAGACGAAACATTTTGGACCAACAAGAGGCGACACTTGTCACCTCTCATTGGAACACCTGGCGATAAAGGGGTTGGCGAATGGCCATTGTTTGGTCAAGGGGTTGGTAGGATATTTTGGTGGTAGATGGATAAGGTGCACTTGGCAAGATCTTGGCCTACACTTGCCTTGCACTTGGCAAGATCTTGGCCATTGGTTGGCCTTTGCTGACCTATAAATACCCCCCTTTGGAATAATTCTTCATCCATTCCTAAAATTTCCTAAGTGTTAAATCCTCCCCCCGTTTGTAGTGTAGTTCTCGTCCCTCCCCCTTTGAGAAGGCCTCTTGGCCGAGAGCTTTGCCCCCGCCGAGAGTACCCACTGGTAGGGTAGTAGAGGGTATACCTCCTTAGCCTAGTTGTCTTCGTATAATACCCCCCTCTTGTTAGAAATACTCTCAAAAGTATTGTTATAATGCCCAAATACCTTAGCCTTATACCTTGTAGTATTCCAAGGTTACACTTACAAAAGCCCAGAAAATACTATTATACTTTCCGTCAGTCACAAAACCGAAACCCTAAGGAAAATCTCCATAGTCAGTTGGAGTATTGTGTAGAAGTTGGTTAGAACTTCTAAGGGTGGTTTAGAGCGGGTTGGAGCGCTCGGAGTTGGAGCTAAACGTTGCCCAGGATCGACATCTCTACTTGGATAATTATGGGCTTATCGAGGTAATTATCTTGTCCCCCTATTGTAATTGAATATTACATGTTGTAGGAATATATAGTTGAAGTATACTATATATAGAACTGAATATAGCTTGTGGCAATGTCTTTGGACTTAAGCCTGAATTTCAGGATGAGAACTGAACTGTAATTACATAGGGCGTATTCTGATGACTTGTGTAGCTTTCTGTGAGGTAGAATTTGTGCGTCGGATTAGACGTTTAACCCCACTGGTTGGCTTGGTAGCCGGCCGATAGAGGAGGAGATTACGCCGTTGCGGGGAGGTCTTCGAATTTTCGTAGAATGTTCTACGATGAGATCTTAATGTTAATAAGCGCCTTGTGGCCTTATAGGTTGAAGTACTACGTGTGGCGCGATTTACTTGGCTTAAGGAGTAGCCGAGCGGTTGGAAGTACTTGAGCGTTTTGCTATTAGTCGATACTCGTCGCGAGGTATGTGAACCTCTTCCTATCTCTTCTAGCATGATATGTGTGAACTATGTAGTACGGTGAGCGTCATATGCTAAATGTATTTGATTGGTTTAAAACATAAAGTGTTATAACGGCTTTATGGGAAGTTGGTTATAACGACTTTATGTTGGTAGAAAATACTTGTGGTTTTAAAAGGTAAGCGATTTGAACTATAAGCGGCTTGTTATGTGTTAATAAAGAACTTGAAGTATTTCAAAAGATTTTTGAATCATTTGAAGAAGAAGTAATACTTGGGTTTTGAAAACTTAAGAGTTATACTAGCTTTATGGGAAGTTAGGTATAACGGCTTAAGAATGTTTCTTGATTTGGAAATCGAGAATGTGTATCGACAAACCAACTGCGGCGTTAATAAAGGAAATGTTTTGTGATTTAGTATTATTAAAACCGGTAGAAACTTCCATCTGCATAGAAGCTAAGATGAGACAAAATGATATTTCTAGATCATGGTCTTTGTAATAAGATTGTTATAAACAAGAATATCTACTCACATATAAGGCTTATGTTTCTCGGATAGTTTAAAAGAGAATTATATTCTTAAAAGAATAAGACTATGAACTCTGAAACCTTTCTAAAGTATGAAAGCGTGAACATTTGAAATTAGGCAAACTTGGACGTTTGAGAAATAATGTTGTTACTTGATTTTACAAAGAGAAGTGTTTTGCTTTACTTTAAAGATAATCACTCTATTTTTCATATACTACGGGTATTGTGTGACTTTTGTAAACGTAACGTATCTTTTAAAAGATAATGTATGAAGTACTTTGGGAATAGATACTCGATCTTGTTAATCATATAATAGAATGTACCTTGTGTGTATAACTTGATTGTGTTGGTTTGTGATAGCCTTGTAATACCTTCGTGTTGATTTGATAAGTAATCATATTAGGATGCTACGTGTGTTAGTATTCTGTGATGTTTGTGTAAAGGGGTTTTCCCTTGATTGTGCTTATGTTGTTTAAACGATAAATCGTTATGTTGGTATTATACCACTCGTGTTTCGGAGGTTAAGCGCCCTCCGATGCGGGGTAGACTCGGTGATGCAGGACCGTGATTCGAGAATACCTCATGCGGGTCGGGGACTATGCGGAACTACGAGTTCGAGTTAGTGTCGCGGCCTTTATGGTCATGCGGTCTATGTGGCATGCGGTGCGAGTCGGGGCGATGCCGGGAGTAGCTACCTCGATGCGGGGTTATACCTCATGCGGGCCTATGAGATTGGCCTACGCGAGTGCGGGAGTTCGAGGCTAGACGCGCACATTTGATATTGCGAGCGGCGACCAGCTTTGATCATGTGACGGTCAGACAGATATCTTGTCTGATTTATGACCTTGTTAGTACTGTGGGTGTTAGTAGTCGGCTATGCCTTCGTACTTACCCTGTACTGTTTTATTTGGACACAGGTGGGACCTGCTGTTCATGTGTATTCCTTGGTGCTTTTCTATCATTGACTGCCGGCAGTGGGGAAGGTATTCCACGGGCATGATTGATGTTGTGGGCGTGAGACCCATATTTATGTATTTGAGTGATGACTTTTTAATCCTTTTTACAAACCCTGCCCACAACAGTACTACAGACCACTCAAATGTAACTATGGGTCTCACGCCCACAACATCAATCGTGCCCGTGGAATACCTTCCTCACTGCCGGCAGTATACAAGCACCAAGGAATACACATGAACACGGGTCCCACGTGTCCTAATAAAACGATGCAGGTAAGTAAGGCATAGCCGACTACTAACACCACGCATCAACAAGGTCATAAATCGTGTCATGATATCCGTCTGCACCGTCACATGATAAAGCTGGTCACTGCCGCAGATCAAATGTGCGCGTCTAGCCCGAACTCTCGCGACTCCGCATAGGCCAACCTCATAGGCGCGTGTATAACCGCATCGAGGGTAGCTACCCGGCATCGCCCCGACTCGCGATCGCGCCACAATGACCGCGTGACCATAAAGCCGCACACTAACCCGAACTCCGTAGTTCCGCATGGATCCTCGGACCGCATGAGGTATCCTCTAATCATGGTCCTGCATCGCTAATCCCGCGTCGGAGGCAGCCTTAACCTCCGGACACAAGTCAAGGTGAGTGGTACAATACCAACATAACGGCTGATAGTCAAACAACTTTAAGCGCAGTCGATGGTAAAACCCCTTTACACTAACATCACAAGATACTAACACACGTATCATCCTAACATGTTTACTTCTCAAATCGCAAGAAAGTATTACAAGGCTATCACAAACCAATACAATCAAGTTATTCACACAGGTGCTTCTACTAACAAGTTGGGTATCTAACCCCAAAGTACTTCACACATTAAATCTTTAAAGATGCATTTCTTTCACATAAGTCACACAATACCCGTAGTATAAAATAGAGTGACTGTCCTTTAAGAAAACTAAAACTCTTACCTTTGTAAAATCAAGTAACAACATTATTTTCCAAACGCCCAAGTTTGCCTAATTTCAAATGTTCACGTTTCTTATTTTAGAAAGGTTTCGTGGTTCATAGCCTTATTCATTTAAGAATATAATTTCTTTTAAACAACTGAGAAAACATAAGTCTTATATGTGAGTAGGATATTCTTGTTTATAACAATCTTATTACAAAGAACCATGATCTAGGAAATATCATTTTGTCTCATCTTAGCTTATGCAGATGGAAGTTGCTAGTTTTATTAATACTTAATTAATCAAAACATTTCCCTTTATTAACGCCGTGGTTTGTCGATACACATTCGATTTCAAATCAAGAAACATTCTTAAGCCGTTATACCTAACTCCCATAAAGCTAGTATAACTCTTAAGTTTTCAAAACCAAGTATTACTTCTTCTTTCAAAATGATTCAAAACTCTTTTGAAATACTTCAAGTTCTTTATTAACACATAACAAGCCGCTTATAGTTCAAATCGATTACCTTAAAAACTACATGTATTTTCTTACCAACATAAAGCCGTTATAACAACTTCCCATAAAGCCGTTATAACACTTTATGTTTTACACCAATCAAATACATTTAGTACATGTACGCGTCACCGCACTACATAGTTCACACATATCATGCTAGAAGAGATAGGAAGAGGTTCACATACCTCGCGACAGTATCGACTAATAGCAAAACGCTCAAGTACTTCCAACCGTCGCTACTCCTAAGCCAAGTAACGCGCCACACGTAGTACTTCAACCTATAAAGCCACAGCGCTTATTAACATCAAGATCTTATCGTAGAACATTCTACGAAAATTGGCAAGACTCTCCCCGGCGTAAATCTCCTCCTCTAACTGGCTACCAAGCGGCCAACAGGGGTTATACATCTAACCCGAATCTGCACAATTCTACTACAAGTTCATCAGAATACGCTTGGGCTTAAGTCAAAAGACATTGCCAACTAACCACGTTCGTTCTATATATAGTATACTTCAACTATATATTCTAACAACATGTAATTTCCAATTACAATAGAGGACAAGATATTTACCTCGATAAGCCCATAATTATCCGAGTTTAATGTCGATCCTTAGCAAAGTTTCGCTCCTACTCGGTGCTCCAACCCGCTCAAACAACCCTAGAAGTTCTAACCAACTTCTACATAGTACTCCAACTAACTATGGAGGTTTTCCTTGGTTTCGGTTTTGTGGCTAAAGGAAGTATAATCATATTTTACGGGCTTTTGTATAAGTGTAACCTTGGGAATACTACCAGGTATGTGGGCCCAGGGATTTGGACATTATAACAATACTAGGCGAGTCTTTCTATACCACCACAAGGGGTATTATACGAAACAACTAGGCTAGGGGTACCCCGCCAAGGCACCACAAAGGGGAGGAGGCTCTGCCACAAGGCCACTCAAAGGAGGGGGTGTTGACGAACACACACAAGAGGAGGAGGATTTTAGGCTTGGAAGGTTTCATTTGTGGATGAAGAGTTCATCAACATAAGGGGGGGTATTTATAGCAAAACCAAAGGCCAACCAATGGCCAAGATCTAGCCAAGTGCAAGGCAAGTGTAAGGCCAAGATCAAGCCAAGTGCACCCTAACCCCTACTCCACAAAACATGGCACAAAACAAGCCACAAAACAAGGCCAAAACAAGGCACAAAACCATGAACCAATCGGCGAGGCCAAGCCTCCTCTTTGCAGTCAATGAGGGTGACAAGTGTCACCCTCCGTTGGTCCAAAAATGTTTCGTCTCTCGGAAAAATCCGCAAAAATAAAAATGACATAGCGGAAATTCCCTACGAAAGTCGTGGAAAACGTTTACTAAAAACGACTCTAATCGGGTGTTGTGTACAAAAATAATTCGGCCAAGCCTATTCTCAAGTTCGAAATTTCCTACGTACGTCCCTGCGTACATACTCTGGAAATACGGGGTATGTGATACTTGGTTTTTAATAGCATAAGTCTCTTGGTTATTAAAGGAATGGATACGTCTAAAACCATAAAGGGTTATAACGGCTTTATGGGAAGTTGGTTATAACAGTTTTATGGAAGATTTAGAAAGTTGTCTATTTTGATAAAAGGGCATAAGTTGCCAAGATTGTGAAAATTTGAAGTTACTTGATTTCAAGCCTTGAAATGAGTTTTCTAAACGTGTAGTAACTTACTTTGAAAAATAGACACGCATTGATACTACGGGTGTTAGTATCTTGGGGCTTTACATAGAGAGGAGTCTTTTATAAAAGAATGTACGTACGTAGTACTTTGGCTTGATAAATTGAGAATTTGTCTAAGTGTGCCTTGATAAGTACTTTGACTTGTTAAAAGAGAATTATTCTATGTATGCCTTGATTAGTACTTTGGCTTGATAAATTGAGAATTTGTCTAAGTGTGCCTTGATAAGTACTTTGGCTTGTTAAAAGAGAATTATTCTATGTATGCCTTGATTAGTACTTTGGCTTGATAAATTGAGAATTTGTCTAAGTGTGCCTTGATAAGTACTTTGACTTGTTAAAAGAGAATTATTCTATGTATGCCTTGATTAGTACTTTGTCTTGATAAATTGAGAATTTGTCTAAGTGTGCCTTGATAAGTACTTTGATGTCACGACCCGAACCCGGGCCCGTGACTGGTGCCTTACCCCGGGCACCCTAGTGATACAACATCAGAGAAAATCAGCGGAAATAAAAACATAAACATGAATTAAGAGACAAGATAAATAAACAGGCCAACCAAAACAGTTGCCTTCATCATATATACATAAATACCCGAACAGTTATCCTTTTTACAAACCCTGCCTTGTGATTACTCTGAGACCTCTAAGATTTTTACAATTTATGACGGGACAGGGCCCCGCCATACCCCTGAATGTATAAGAATCTACAGACTCAGGGTAACATACCAAAAGATAAGCCTCCGAAGAAATGGGGCTTCCCGACACGCTGAACTGTGATCCTATGAGCGAGGATCCACGGCCGATGTACTTCCACCTGCGGCATGAACGCAGCCCCCCGAAGGAGGTCAGTACAACAGGTACCAAGTATGTGAAACTGTAAAATACTGTAAATGAAATCATAATAGTCTATATAAAGCAGGAGACATGTATGATAACCAGATGAAATACGTGACCCTGCCCATCTCGTGGGACTCGGTGTAATATCAGATGAAATACGTGACCCTGCCCATCTCGTGGGACTCGGTGTAATATCAGATGAAATACGTGACCCTGCCCATCTCGTGGGACTCGGTGTAATATCAGATGAAATACGTGACCCTGCCCATCTCGTGGGACTCGGTGTAATATCAGATGAAATACGTGACCCTGCCCATCTCGTGGGACTCGGTGTAAAATCAGATGAAATACGTGACCCTGCCCATCTCGTGGGACTCGGTGTATAATCGTTCATAACAAATCAACCGGCCCTCCATCGAGAGATGCGGGGGTACAGAAATACAACAAAGGCTATCACAACAAGCATAGGCAAGCTTCACAACAACAAGCATAGGCAAGCTTCACAACAACAAGCATAGGCAAGTTATACACAACTCAAAGTACTTTCATTTTATGCCAAAGTCTGGGTTTTAACCCTAAAGTACTACGTACGTTAAATTCCTTTTAAAGATCCATTTCTTTTACGAAGGTCACCCGATACCCGTAGTATAAAAATAGAGTGACTAACATTGTTAAGTAAACCAAAATGCTTTCCTTTGTAAAATCAAGTAACAACCTTATTTTCCAAACGTTCAAGTTTGCCTAATTTCAAAAGCTCAAGTTTCTCATTTTAGAAAAAGGTTTCGTAGTTCATAGTTTTAAATCCTTTAAAACATAATTCTCCTTTAAACGTTTTGAGAAACATATGTCTTATATGTGAGTAGGTTATTCTTGTTTATAATCAATCTTATTAAGCAGCCATGATCTAGGAAATGTAATATCATTTTGTCTTATCTTAGCTTCTATGCAGATGGAGGTTTCTACTGGTTTTAATACCATACTTCATTATTCAATACATTTTCCTTTATTAACGCTGCAGTGGTTTGTCGATACTCATTCTGATTTCCAAAATCAGTAAAACATTATTCCTTTTAAAACCCAGTACTCATTACTCACGAATGAGGTTTCACACCTTTAACAAAATTCATATCAATACCATTAAGTCAAGTCTCTTATCTTTAAAAAAAATCAGTAAACCATTCTTTTTATCACTCTTAAGACGTTATACCTAACTTCCCATAAAGCTAGTACAACTCTTATGTTTTCAAAGCCAAGTATTACTTTTCTTTCAAAAAGGTCTTTTTGAAACACTTCAAGTTCTTTATTACTACACATCAAATCCGTTATAAGTCAAATCAGTTACCCTTTGACACCACAAAGCATTTTCTTACCTACATAAAGCTGTTATAACCAACTTCCCATAAAGCCGTTATAACACTTTATGTTTCAAACCAATCAAATACATTAAACACGTACGCGTCCACCGTACTACATAGTTATACACATATCATGCTAGAACAGATAGGAAGAGGTTCACATACCTCGCGACGATTATCGACTAATAGCAAAACGCTCCAAGTACCTCAAACCGTCGGCTACTCCTTAAGCCAAGTAGATCACGCCATACGTAGTACTTCAACCTATAGAGGCCACAAGGCGCCTATTAATATCTTTAGATCCCGACGTAGAATATTCTACAGAAAATTCGGCAGCACCTCCCCCCCGCAACAGCGTAAATCTCCTCCTCTATCGAGGCCGGCTACCAAGCCAACCAGGGGGGGTTAACACGTCTAACCGGACGTGTACAATTCTACTCACAGTAATACTACACAAGTCTACTGTAATACAGTCCTATGTAATTACAGTTCAGTTCTCTTCTTTAAATTCAGGCTTAAGTCAAAAGACATTGCCGCACAACTATGTTCAATTCTATATATAGTATACTTAACTATATACTCCTACAACATGTAATTTCCAATTACCACAGAAGGTTAAGAATGTTTACCTCGATAAGCCCAAAATTATCCGAGTTTATATGTCGATCCTGAGCAAGGTTTAGCTCCTACTCCGTGCGCTCCAACCCGCTCCAAACAACCCTTAGAAGTTCTAACCAACTTCTACTTAACACTTCAACCGACTATGAAGGTTTTTCCTTAGGGTTTCGTTTTGTGTGGCTAAAGGAAAGTATAATCGTATTTTTCCGGGTTTTTCGTATAAAGGGTACTTTGGAAAGTACTACAAGGTATTTGGCTAAAGTATTTTGGGCATTATAACAATACTTGTAGAATACATTTCTACCAAGGGGGGGTAGTATTTCGACTAGCACAACTAGGCTAGGGAGGGTTCTCGGCTAGAACCACTAGGCGAGGGGTTGCTCGTGAGGGCCTTGAGAGAGCGGAGGGTGGTGTTTGGACGAGAACAAGGTTGAGGGAGAGGGAGGATTTTTAACACTTAGAAATTTTGGATGAAGAAGTTCATCAACTTAGAGGGGTATTTATAGGTCAAGCAAAGGCCAACCAATGGCCAAGATTCATCCAAGTGTTAGGCAAGTGTAGGGCTAGGATTAAGCCATGTGCACCTTATCCATCTACCACACAAACTTGCACAAATATCCTACCAACTCCCCTTGACCCCTTTGCCGTCCACCACTTCCAATTAGAGGGTGACAAATGTCGCCCTCTCGTTGGTCCAAAATGTTTCGTCTCTCGGAAAAATCCGCAAAAATAATAAATGACAAAGCCGGAATTTTCCCTTCGCAAGTTTAGTAAAACGTTTCGTCGAAAAACGACTCTTTTCGGCACTTGTGCCCAAATTTCGAATTTGCCAAATCTTTAAGGCTCAAATTTTATACGTACGCCCTCACGTACATACTCTGGAAATACGGGGTATAACATTTGACTTGTTAAAAGAGAATTATTCTATGTATGCCTTGATTAGTACTTTGGCTTGATAAATGGAGAATTTGTCTAAGTGTGCCTTGATAAGTACTTTGGCTTGTTAAAAGAGAATTATTCTATGTATGCCTTGATAAGTACTTTGGCTTGATTAATTGAGAATTAGTCTAAGTGTGCTTGGTTAAGTACTTTGGCTCGATTGATTGTGAATCATTCTAAGTGTGCCTTGGTAAGGACTTTGGCTTGTTAATTGAGGATTTCCCTATGTGTGCTGGAAATAGCCGGTTGTGTGCTATTGGTATATCAGTTATTTCGGGGTCAGTCCCCGGGTTTGTGGCATTTGGATAATTCCGTGGATTTGCTACCCACGATGCGAGGAATACCTCATGCGAGTCCGTAGGGCTTATGCGGGTGAAATAGTCCCATGCGGGCGGGTCCGACCTATCACGAGGAATACCTCATGCGAGTCCGTAAGGGCTTATGCGGGTGAAATAGTCCTATGCGAGGAATACCTCATGCGAGTCCGAAAGGGCTTATGCGGGTGAAATAGTCCCATGCGGGCGGGTCCAGCCTATGCGAGGAATACCTCATGCGGGTCCACGCGACTTATGCGGGTGAAATAGTCCCAGGAATAGGATTGCTGAATAATACTGCGGGCGGATGGTCCTGCTTTGATCATGAGCTTCCTATTTTATATTGTAAGGATACTACTGTTTACTCTCATTGTAGTAAGGCACAAGGTGTTGTATTTTGAGTATCATATATGTCCGGTTGTTTGTGTTACCACATGGTCATGCTTTACGATGTGGGATTAGGGCATGAGACCACGTGGTATTTAGGACACGGTGGGACTTGGTGTTCATGTATCCTTATTGGTGTTATTACATCATGGATGCGGTGAGGAAGGATTCCAGGCATGATTGATATTATGGGCGTGAGACCCATGGTTATATTTGAGTAATGACTTTGAGGGCCTGCGTCCCTGACTTGATATGACTGCTTATGTATTGTGTACTGTAGGTAGGCTATCATACATGTCTCCTGCTTTGTTTAGACTGTTATGATTTCATTACAGTACTTACTGTTCACATACTTGGTACATTCTTCGTACTGACCTCGCCGGAGCTGCGTTCATGCCACGAGTTTAGGTCGCGATTTGGTGATCGATAGGTGTAGGACCTGCCGAGTTTTTGGATAGCTCCTTTGTTCGAGTTTATCATTTTGGTATAGTTCCTTGATGTGCTTTTGTACATTTATGGGTACGGCGGGGCCTTGTCCCGTCATAGTTCAGTTTAACTCCTAGAGGTCTGTATTCATATGTGGGATTGGACTCGTGTGCAGTGTAGTGTCTTTTGTTTATGTATATTATATGGCAGCCTAGTCGGCTTTGCCTTGTACGTATAGTTGCTTTTAAAAAATAAAAAAAAAATAAGCTGTTATTAATTTCCGCAATGTACTTAGTTGTTAAGGTAGAAGGGTGCCCAGGTAGGGCACCAGTCACGGGCCCGGGGTTCGGGGTGTGACAACTTAAACCCAAGGTTCCTAAGAGTATTATAAGGTTATCTCAATAGAAAGATTGCGGAAAACGGCGTTTTCGTATTAATCGCAAGGCGGAAACTTAGGGAGTTCTTCAACTTTGAAGTTGGAACTTGAAGATGAGTTCTTCATAGGCTTCTAAGGAGTACTTGGAGCGGATTGGAACCTAAGGAAAGGAGCTAAGAATTTGTCACACCCCGAATCCCGGGCCCGTGACTGGTGCCCTACCTGGGCACCCTTCTACCTTAACAATACAAGTAAACTGCGGAAATTAAATAACACCTCATTTTTTTTAAAGCAACCGTACGTGCAAGGCAAAGCCGACAAGGCTGCCATATAATATACATAATGAAAGACACTACACTGTACATGAGTCCAATCCCACATATGAATACAGACCTCTAGGAGTTAAACTGAAATATGACGGGACAAGGCCCCGCCGTACCCAAAGCGTAAAAGCACATCTTGAAGGATATATACCAAAAGATAACTCCCGGGAGAGGAGCTATCCAAACCACTGGCGAGGATCCTACTGCCGATCACCAAACGGCGTACCTACACTGCGGCGTGAACGGCCCGAAGGAGGTCGATGCGAAGAATGTACCAAGTATGTGAACAGTAAGTACTGTAATAAAATCATAACAGTCTAAACAACACAGGAGACATGTATGATAGCCAACCTACAGTACATAACACATAAGCAGTCATATCAAGTCAGGGACGCAGGCCCTCAAAGTCACTACTCAAATATAACTACGGGTCTCACGCCCATAATATCAATCATGCGTGGAATCCTTCCTCATTGGCGATCCATGATATAATAACACCAATAAGGATACATGAACACCAAGTCCCACCTGTGTCCTAAATACCTCGTGGTCTCATGCCCCGGAATCCCACATCGTAAAAGCATGACCATAGGGTGACACAAACAAATCCGGGGACATATATGATAATCAAATTACAACACACTGTGCCTTACTAACAATGAGAGTAAACAGTAGTATCCTTACAATATAAAATAGGAAGCTCACGATCAGCGGACCACCGCCCGCAGATCATTTAGCAATCCTTCTCTCGGGACTATTTCACCCACATAGGTCACGTGGACCCGCGTGAGGTATTCTCGCGTGGGACTATTTCACGCGTAAGCCCTACGGACTCGCGTGAGGTATTCTCCGCGCATAGGTCGACCGCCGCATGGGACTATTTCACCCGCATAAGTCCTTACGGACCCGCATGAGGTATTCCTCGCATCGTGGGTAGCAATTCCACAGAATCTGCAAATGCCACAAACCCGGGGAATGACCCCGAAACGACTAATATACCAATAGCACACAACCGGCTATTTCCAGCACACATAGGAAAATTCTCAACTAATCAGGCCAAGTACTTATCAAGGCACACATGGAAATAATTCTCAATTAACCAAGCCAAAGTACTTATCAAGGCACACATAGAAAAATTCTCATTTGACAAGCCAAAGTACTTATCAGGGCACAAATAGAATAATTCTCATTTAACAAGCCAAAGTACTTATCAAGGCACTCTTAGACAAATTCTCAATTTATCAAGCCAAAGTACTAATCAAGGCACACTTAGACAAATTCTCAATTTATCAAGCCAAAGTACTAATCAAGGCACACTTAGACAAATTCTCAATTTATCAAGCCAAAGTACTAATCAAGGCACACTTAGACAAATTCTCAATTTAATAGGCCAAAGTACTACGTACGTACATTCTTTTCAAAAGGCTCTTTTTTATGTAAAATCCCAAGATACTAACACCCGTAGTATCAAGGCGTGTCTATTCTTCAAAGTAAGTTACTATACTTTTTGAAACTCATTTCAAAACTTGAAACCAAGTAACTTCAAATTTTCACAAACTAGGCAACTTATGCCGATTAATCAAAATAGACAACTTTCTAAACCTTCCATAAAGCCGTTATAACCAACTTCCCATAAAGCCGTTATAACCCTTTATGGTTTTTTTGACATATACATTCCTTTTTATAACCAAGAGACTTATACTATTAAAACCAAGTATCACATACTTACAAATCAAGTTCTTAACTTTCAAAACACTTCAAGTCTCTTAATATATAGAAAACAAGTTTCTTCTACTTTTAAACCTCAAGTAACTCACTCCTTTAAAACAAGTTACTTCTCTTAAACCATGTCATTTCTCCTCTTTTAAAACAATTAAGTAAATCACTCCTTTGACTCCCATAAAGTCATTATAATGACCTTTAGGATTTTGGGACTAAGGCACTAGCCCAAAAGATTTGGAAACCACTTCCTTTTCAAGACTCTATGTACTTTAAGTAAAATACTTTCACTTTTAAGAATCCAAACTTCACTAAGAAAATGGATTTTACAACTTACAATTTAAACATCAAAGTACAATCAAGGAAGTACATAGAACAAATTCTATTCTAGGCAATCCAAATACAACCAAGGAATGGATCATTTAAGGAGTAGAACATACTTTCTTAATCTTAAGGAATCATGCTAGAAGAGGAGATAGTTCACATACCTTTTCGGCTAAATCCACAAGCTAAGCCGAATACGCCGTACGTAGAAGTGTCAACCTATAAAGGTCACAACAAGACTATTAACTTCTAGTCTCTAACGTAGAATAATACTAAGTGTACGGTCTCTAATTCTACGGAAAATCGGGCAGCACTTCCTTTGTTTCTACTCACTTTGCCACCTTTTTCAAGGCCGAATACAATAACCAACAAGCCACATTTAAGGCTCCAAACAATAACCAAACAAAGGGGATTACACGCCTTACAATACGTGTAAAATTCCGCCCCACAATTCATACCAAATAGTTTAATACTTCACTAGCCATTCTCGGCCAACATATAACCAACAACACTACGTCTTTCCAATCCTTTTCCAATTCCAAGTTCTTAGGTCAACATGTTATTTAGTCATAAACAACTTCAACAACTACAATTTCCTTCTTTACACAACATGTGACGACTTAACTAATAATCGACTTGAATTGAAGTCTTAGGGCTAACATGCTAGTTTTCGGATTAGGGTTCCAATAGTCAAAATAATTATCCAAGTACATAATATATATCTCATGCTTGCTAATATCCATAGCTACAATCAATAAGTAAACTTAATTGCTAAAACGACAAAATTTATACCTTTATAAGCCCTTAAAATTTCCAAGATTCAAAGTCGCGCCTTAGCAATTCTTAGCTCCTTTCCTTAGGTTCTAATCCGTTCTAAGCACTCCTTAGAGTCCTATGAATAACCCATCTTCAAGTTCCAACTTCAAAGTTGAAGAACTCCCTTAGTTTCCGCCTTGCGACTAACGTAAAAATGCATTTTTTTCGAAATCTTTCTATTGAGATAACCTTACAATACCCTTGGGGACATTGGGTTAAAGTCTTGTGGCTAATGGATCAAAATCACAAAATTTTTGTGTGGGAGAGGGCACTAACCCGAGAGCTTCAATGTAGAACAACAATGTTTCTAATTTTTCTAAGTGTGAAATGCTCAAGTCTTGCTACTAGTAGTATAATTATAACACAATGGAGGGCTTGGATAACAACACTTGTTAAAATTGGAGGGAAGAGATCAAGCCAAATGGCTCTTGACTTGGTCAACTTTGTCAAGCTCTAGCAAGACTAATCTTTCACCTTGGTCAATGACCATTATGCCCTTGCATAAATTCGACCAAGCCATGTGGGGGAGGTGCCACGTGTCGCCCTCTCCTTCGTCCATAAAAAATTTCGTAACCCTCGTGGGCCCCACAAAACGTAAAATTTCTCAGGTGGGCCCCACGTGACCAAATCCTTGAAAATAGATTTCCATAATAATAAGTTCCATATTCTTCAAATAATACATTTTGAGAATCCAATTCTCAACAACGAACATTTTTCCTTTCCGACGTTCGGAAGATTTTCCGTCGGAAAAACAATTCCTCCTTTCGTACTAATTTCCAAGTCTAGATTCCTTACGTACATTCTCTTATACATGTCCTGAACTTACGGGGTGTAACAGAATTGCTAAGGCGCGACTTTGAATCTTGGAAATTTTAAGGGCTTATAAAGGTATAAATTTTGTCGTTTTAGTAGTTAAGACTTACTTATTGTTGTAGCTATGGATATTAGCAAGCATGAGTTATATATTATGAGGTTTGATAAGTGTTGTGGCTATTGGAACCCTAATCCGAAAACTAGCATGTTAGCCCTAAGATTTCAATTCAAGTCGATTATTAGTAAAGTCGTCGCATGTTGTAAAATAGAAGGAAATTGTAGTTGTTGAAGTTGTTTATGACTATATAACATGTTAGACCTTATAACTTGGAATTAGAAAAGGATTGGAAAGGACTTAGTGTTATTATTTATGTTGGCCGAGAATGGCTAGATTATGGAGCTATTTCGTATGAATTATGGGGCGGAATTTTACACGTATTGTAAGGCGTGTAATCCCCTTTGTTTGGTTGTTGTTTTGAGCCTTAAATGTCGCGTGTTGGTTATTGTATTCGGCCTTGAAAAAGGTTGTTATACCCCGTATTTCCAGAGTATGTACGTGAGGGCGTACGTACAAAAGTCTAAGCCTTAAGTTAGGCATAGGACGAAAATTTGTGCACAACCCACGAAAGGAATTGTTTTTCGACGAAACATTTTCCGAACTTTGCGAAGGGAAAATTACGGCTATGTCATTTATAATTTTTGCGGATTTTTCCGAGAGATGGAATATTTTGGACCAACGAGAGGGCGACACTTGTCACCCTCAAGTGGACGGTTGTGGTGGCCGAAAGTGGGGCGTTTTCTTGGCATTTTTTGGGGAATAAAACATGGGTCAATGTTTGGAGTGATTTGTGGAGTAGAGGGCTAGGGGGAACTTGGGCAAATCCTCACCCTCCACTTGTCCCCCACTTGTCTTGATCTTGTCCATTGGTTTCCCTATAAATACCCCCTTTAGTTGAAGACTTCTTCATCCACTCCACACCTTTCTAAGTCTTGAAAATCCTCCCCCCCCTCTTGTAGAAGCTCTCGTCCAAAGAGCCTCCCCCTCCCCCTTTGTGAGGCCTTGTGGCCGAGAGGTACCCCCGTTCCTAGTGGTGCTAGCCGAGGGTACCCCCCTACCTTGAGTTGTTCTCGTAAAATACACCCCCCCTTGGTAGAAAAGTATTCTCCAAGTATTGTTACTATTCCAAAATACCTTAGCCTTATACCTTGTAGTATTCCAAAGTTACCTCTATACGTAAAGCCCGGAAATACTACCTTATGTCCTTTTTGTCTCAAAACGAAACCCTAAGGAAAATCTTCATAGTTGGTTGAAGTGCTAGGTAGAAGTTGTTTGGGAACTTCTAAGGGTTGTTTGGAGCGGGTTGGAGCGCCCAGAGTAGGAGCTAAACGTTGCTCAGGATCGACATTGAATCTTGGATAATTTTGGGCTTATCGAGGTATATACTCTTGACCTTCTTTTGTAATTAGAATTTACATACTGTTGAAGCATAAGAATTAAGTTTAAGTTATATACAAGGAAGGTATATAAGAAGGGAATTGAACTGTACTTACATAGGATTTGTATTCTGATGAGACTTGTGAAGTTTGTGGGTAGGAAGTCGCTTGATTTTTCCGTAGAATCTTGTATCTAGATTTATTCTACAGAGTAGTCTAGACATTGATAGACTTGTATAACCGGTATAGGTTGAAGTACTGTGAGTAGCGTGTTCTACTTGAAAGGTGGACAAGGCTAGCCGGGTTATAGCGGTGGAGCGTTTTGCTAATAGTCGATAATCGTCGCGAGGTATGTGATTCTTCCTATCTTGTTGAGCATGATAATTTAAAAGAATATATATAGTACGGTAGACGTACGTGTGTTAACTGAACGTGGTTTTACTCCGATGTCTTTTGACTTGAGTTTTAAATAATAAGAATCTTGAAGTATTTCAAAAGAATTAAGAATCGTTTTTGAAAGAAGAGTAATACTTGGTTTTGAAAGCTTAAGAATTATACTAGCTTTATGGGAAGTTAGGTATAACGACTTAAGAGTGATAAAAAGAATGGTTTATTGATTTTAGAAGTTAAGAGACTTGATCTTAAAAGATAAGAGACTTGACTTAATTATATTAATATGAATTTTGTTAAAAAGTGTGAAACCTTATTCGTGAGTAATGAATACTTGGTTTTAAAAGGAATAATGTTTCTTGATTTGGAAATCGAGAATAAGTATCGAACGAACCACTGCAGCGTTAATAAAGGGAAATGTTTTGACTAATAAAGTAATTATATTAAAACCAGTAGAAACCTCCATCTGCATAGAAGCTAAGATAAGACAAAATTGTATTACATTTCCTAGATCATGGCTGCTTTTATAAGATTGTTATAAACAAGAATAACCTACTCACACATAAGGCTTATTTTTTTAAAAGAGAGTACGTTATTTGATTAAGACTATAATCTATGTAATCTTTCGAAACTAAAAGACTTGAGTATCTGAAATTAGGCAAACTGAACTTTTGGAAAAGAATGTTATTACTTGACGTTGTTCTAAAAGTGTAAGCCACTTGGTTTAAAACAGTGTAAAGTACTTGATTTTAAAACATGAACGTATTTGGTACTACGGATAATAGTATCGAGTTGTTTTTCGTAAAAAGGAGGTCTTTTTGAAAGGATTAATATATGTAGTACTTTGGGGTTAAAACCCGGATTTGTTGTAATAAAATAAAGAGTCTATGAGTATGTTGAACTTGCCTATGCTTGTGGTGATATCCTTTGTTGTGCAAGTGTTGTATTTCTGTGCTACCGCGTCTCTCGTTGGAGGGCCGGCTGTCTGATTGATTGATGGACATACTGACACGATGGGTGGCCCACGTGTATGCTTCTACTATATCGATCCTTTTGGACATACTGACACGATAGGTGGCCCACGGGTATGCTTCCATTAGGAGTGTGATCTTGTTGTTTGTTTTTGAACATACTGACACGATGGGTGGCCCACGAGTATGCTTCCACTTTGATTGTTATTTTGTTATTTCCTTTTGGACATACTGACACGATGGGTGGCCCACGGGTATGCTTCCATTATGAGTGTTATCTTGTTATTTGCTTTGGACATACTGACACGATGGGTGGCCCACGAGTATGCTTCCATTACGATTGTTATCTTGTTATTTCCTTTGGACATACTGACACGATGGGTGGCCCACGGGTATGCTTCCATTAGGATGGTTCCATGGCCATGCTTGTGCAGGAGTAAGACGGGGCACGCGGCGTTTGAGTTAAATTCCCGGGTTATATTTGAGTGATGACTTTACGGGCGTGAGTCCCTAACTTGATATGTCTGCTAGATTATATTGTGAACTGTAGTTTGGTCATCATACATGTCTCCTGTTTTATATAGACTGTTATGATTTCACTTACAGTATTTTTCGGTTTCACATACTTGGTACCTGTTGTACTGACCTCCTTCGGGGGGCTGCGTTCATGCCGCAGGTAGAGGTATGTCACGACCCGAACTCGGGCCCGTGACTGGTGCCTTACCCCGGGCACCCTAGTGATACAACATCAGAGAAAAACCAGCGGAAATAAAAACTTAAACATACAAATAGATATGGATCAAGATAAAAGAAAATAGGCCAACCAAAACGGTTGCCTTTCAGCATATATATATATATCGACCTTTGAGCGATTCTGATCCTTACAACCACGCTTACAGCGATTGCTACTGACCTCTAAGATTTTTACAACAACTATGACGGGACAGGGCCGCCATACCACGAATGTACAAGAACCTACGGACTCGTGGTAACATACCAAAAGATAAGCCTCCAAGGAACGGAGCTTCCAATCTGCTGAAATGTGATCCTATGGCGGAATCGACGGTAGATGTACCTCTACTGCGGCATGAACGCAGCCCCGAAGGAGGTCGATCTAACAGTACCAAGTATGTGGCGAAAATCAGTAAATTAAATCATAATAGTCTATAAAAGCGGAGACATGTATGATAACCAAACTACGATACACATATAACGATTATATCAAGTCGTGGACTCACGCCTCCAAGTCATTACTCAAATATAATTATGGGTCTCACGCCACAACATCAATCATGCGTGGAATACCTTCCTCACCGCCGGTAGTCTATGATATGATAACCCCAAAGTACACTGAACACCAAGTCCTACGATGCCAAAGCGTACTAACAATACTATACAACCAAACCACGGAAGGCGACACGGGGCAAGTCTGGCCGACTACGGATACCAAGGTCGTGTCACGTAGCTGACCGGAAAATACGAGGGCTAACTACTGGTACCAAGGCGTGTCACGAGACTTCGTCACAAAACATCCAAACCACGAAGGCGTCAGGCAAGTCTGAAGCCGACTACGGATACCAAGGCGTGTCACGTGGCGGCGGCAATCACGAGGCTAACTACGGATACCAAGGCGTATCACGAGACCGTCACTAAACCGAACGGGGCAAGTGCGAGGGCTAACTACAGTACCAAGGCCGAATCATCCACGAGACGGGGCAAGTCTGAAGCCGACCACGGATACCAAGGCGGACGGTAAAACCTCGTGGAGAGCTAGTCCATGGAATAACACTATCAGCGGAGGCGTGCTGGAATTCTCCGTCGCCAAGACGCGTCAAGTAAGTTCTCAACAAGTCAACCGACCCTCCATCGAGACGCGGTAGTATAGAAACACAATTCTTGCACAACAAAGGCTATCACAATAAGCATAGACAAGTTTCACAACAACAAGCATAGGCAAGTTATACACAACTCAAGGTACTTTCATTTTATGTCAAAGTCCGGGTTTTAACTAAAGTACTACGACGTTAAATTCCTTTTAAAGATCCATTTCTTTTACAAAGGTCACCCGATACTCGTAGTATAAAAATAGAGTGACTAACATTGTTAAGTAAACCAAAACACTTCCCTTTGTAAAATCAAGTAACAACATTATTTTCCAAACGTTCAAGTTTGCCTAATTTCAAATGCTCAAGTTTCTCATTTTCGAAAAGGTTTCGTAGTTCATAGTTTTAATCCTTTAAAACAATTTGAGAAGCATATGCCTTATGTGTGAGTAGGTTATTCTTTGTTCATAACAATCTTATTAAAGCAACCATGATCTAGGAAATGTAATATCATTTTGTCTCATCTTAGCTTCTATGCAGATGGAGGTTTCTACTGGTTTTAATAATACTTAATTATTCAATACATTTCCCTTTATTAGCGCTGCAGTGGTTTGTTCGATACTTATTCTGATTTCCGAAATCAGTAAAACATTATTCCTTTTAAAAACCAAGTACTCATTACTCACGAATGAGGTTTCGCACTTTTTAACAAAATTCATATTAATTCAATTAAGTCAAGTCTCTTATCTTTTAAGATCAAGTCTCTTAACTTTTAAAATCAATAAATCATTCTTTTTATCTCTCTTAAGTCGTTATACCTAACTTCCCATAAAGCTAGTATAACTCTTAAGCTTTTAAACCAAGTATTATTCTTCTTTCAAAAAGGATTCTTAATTCTTTTGAAATACTTCAAGATTCTTATTATTCAGGCTTAAGTCAAAAGACATTGTCGTAAAACTATATTCAGTTAACACACGTACGTCTACGGTACTATATATATATATATTCTTGTACAATACTTCCAGATTCTTATTATTCAGGCTTAAGTCAAAAGACATTGCCACACGTACGTCTACCGTACTATATATATATATTCTTGTAAAATACTTCCAGATTCTTATTATTCAGGCTTAACTCAAAAGACATTGCCACACGTACGTCTACCGTACTATATATATATATTCTTTTAAAATATCATGCTCAAGAGTATAGGAAGAATCACATACCTCGCGACGATTATCGACTATTAGCAAAACGCCTCGCTATAACCCGCTAGCCTTGTCCACCTTCCAAGTAGTACATGCTACTCGCAGTAATACCAACCAATAAAGGTTATAAGACTATCAGAATACGGTCCTATGTAAGTACAGTTTAATCTTCAACTTAAATATTCTTCTGATGTGATTTCAGTTCAAGTCTTATCTGTAATATCCTTCTATTACAGTTCAATTCTCTTCTATGAATCTTATATTCATTTCCAATAATACTACAGTATGTAATCTCCAATTACAATAGAAGGATAGGATTATTTACCTCGGTAAGCCCCAAAATTATCCAAGTTTAAAGTCGATCCTGAGCAAGGTTTAGCTCATACTCCGTGCGCTCCAATTCGCTCCAAGAAACCCTTAGAAGTTCTACACAACTTCTACTTAGTACTCCAACCAATTATGGAGATTTTTCCATAGGGTTTCTGTAATACCCCGTAGTTCCAGGGTATGTATGCGAGGACGTACGTACGAGAATACGACAGAAAGATTGGAAAGGAAGAAAGAGGCGATTTTTCCACGGAAAAGTTTCCGGTTTTTGTGAAGGAAAAAGGGTCGTTAATGGGAATTGGATTCCCAGATTTGGTATTCGGACTTCCTGGAATATTAGAGAATTATGGAATTTTATTTTCGGAAATGGTCACGTGGGGCCACGTGAAATTTACGCTTGTGGGGCCCGCTTTGATTTTGAGATTTTGGCCGTTTTGGATATTTTCAAGACGAAATATTTTTGATCTAATCGGGGCGACACGTGTCACCCCACGTGGCACCTTTGGTAAATATGTTTGTGCACAACACCGTTAGAGTCGTTTTCGACGAAACGCTTTCCACTTTTCGTAGGGAATTTCCGGCTATGTCATTTAGTATTTTTATGGATTTTTCCGAGAGGCGAACATTTTGGACCAACGAGAGGCGACTGCACCCTCTCATTGGTGGGCAAAGTGCGGCGTGGACGATTTGGGGAAGGCAAGTGGGAGATATTTTTGTAGATATTTTGTGTGCAAGTTGGCTAGGACACGTGGGTGAATCTGCCCTACACTTGCTAGGCACTTGGCTAGATCTTGCCATTGGTTGGCCTTGGCTTGTGCTATAAATACCCTCTAAGGTTGATGAACTTCTTCATCCATTCCAAATATTTCCTAAGTGTTAAAGTCCCTCCTCTCCTCTTGTTTGACTCTCGCCCAAGAGCCCCCTCCCTAGATAGGCCTTTGTGGCCGAGAGCCTCCCTCTCCTCTTGGTGTGGCCGTGGGTACCCACTAGCCTAGTGTTTTCGTATAAATACCCCTCTTGGTAGAAATACTCAAAAGTATTGTTGTTATGCCCAAATTACCTTAGCCTTATACCTTGTTGTATTCTAAGGTTATACCTTTCGAAAAGCCCGAAATACTATTATACTTCCCGCTACCACAAAACCGAAACCCTAGGAAAATCTCCATAGTCAGTTGGAGTATTGTGTAGAAGTTGGTTAGAACTTCTAAGGGTGGTTTAGAGCGGTTGAGCGCCTGAGTCGAGCTAAAACTTTGCTAAGGATCGACATTAAACTCGGATAATTATGGGCTTATCGAGGTAATTATCTTGTCCCCCTATTGTAATTGGAAATTACATGTTGTTAGATTATATAGTAGAAGTATACTATATATAGTGCTGAACTGTAATTACATAGGATTCAGACATGAGACTTGTGTAGTAGTACCGGAGTAGAATTGTACCGTTAGGGTTAGATGTATAACCCCTGGTTGGCTTGTTAGACGGCCTCGTTAGAGAGAGGTTTACGCTGTCATGGGGAGGTGCCACAAATTTCTGTAGAAAGTTCTACGATGAGACCTAAATGTTAATAAGCGCCTTGTGGCCTTATAGGTTGAAGTACTACGTGTGGCGCGTTCTACTTGGCTTAAGGAGTAGCCGACGGCTTGAGGTACTCGGAGCATTTTGCTATTAGTCGATAATCGTCGCGAGGTATGTGAACCTCTTCCTATCTCTTCTAGCATGATATGTGTGCACTATGTAGTACGGTAGACGCATACGTGCTAAATGTATTCGATTGGTTTAAAACATAAAGTGTTATAACGGCTTTATGGGAAGTTGGTTATAACAAATTTTTATGTAGATAAGAAAACACTTTGTGGTTTTAAAAAGGTAAATGATTTGTTTATAAGCGGCTTGATGTGTGATCATAAAGAACTTGAAGTATTTCAAAGATTTCAAATCGTTTTGAAAGAGAAGTAATACTTGGTTTTGAGAACTTAAGAGTTATACTAGCTTTATGGGAAGTTAGGTATAACGGCTTAAGAACGTTTTACTGATTTTGGAAATCAGGATGTGTATCGACAAACCACTGCAGCGTTAATAAAAGGAAATGTTTTGAATAATTAAGTATTATTAAAACCAAGAGAAACTTCCATCCGCATGTAAGCTAAGATGAGACAAAATGATATTTCCTAGATCATGGCTGCTGTAATAAGATTGTTATAAACAAGAATGTCCTACTCACATATAAGGCTTATGTTTCTCCGATTGTTTAAAAGAGAATTATATTCTTAATTGAATAAGACTATGAACTACGAAACCTTTCTAAAATGAGAAACTTGAACATTGGAAATTAGGCAAACTTGATCATTGGAAAAGAATGTTGCTACTTGATTTTACAAAGAGAAGTAATTGATTTACTTTAAAAGGATAGTCACTCTATTTTATACTACGTATTGTGTGACATTGTGAAAGTAACGTATCTTTTAAAGAGTTGATGTATGAAGTACTTTGGGGATAAAAACCCGATTTTGTTAATCATATAGTAGAAGGTACCTTGTGTGAACAACTTGATTGTATTGGTTTGTGATAGCCTTGTAATACTTTCTTGATTGCGTTGATAAGTAAACGTGTTGGGATGCTACGTGTGTTAGTATCTTGTGATGTTTGTGTGAAGGGTTTCTTGATTGTGCTTATTAACTATCGGTCGTTATGATAGTATTGTGGCATTCATCTCTTGAGATGATTCCGGGTTGTCGCCTCCGACGCGGGTAGACTCGGCGGTCGATGGACCTATGATTCGAGAATACCTACGCAGTCCCGGCCTATGCGCGAACTACGAGAGTTCCGGTTAGTGACGCCCTTTATGGGCATGCGGTCCTTGCGCCATGCGATCGCGAAGTCCGTGACGATGCCGGGAGTAGCTACCTCGATGCGGATGCCTATGCGCCGATGAGATTGGCCTACGCGAGTCGCGGAAGTTCGAGGACTAGACGCGCACATTAGATCTGCGGGCAAGTGGCCGCTTTGATCATGTGACGGCCTAGACAGATCTTATAATCTGATTCATGACCTTGTTGGTACTGGGTGTTAGTAATCGTCGGTTATGCCTTCGTACTTACCCCGCACGGTGTTATTATGGCACGTGGGACACGTGTTCATGTGTGTTCCTTGGAACTTTTATATCATAAACCGCTAAGTGAGGAATGTGTCCCACGCACGATTGATGTTAGGGCGTGAGACCCATCGTTATGTTCTTTGTGATGACTTGAGGCGTGAGTCCCCGACTTGATACGATCGCTTAGTTATTGTAAAATCGTAGTTTGGTTATCATACATGCTCTCGCTTTATAGACTATTATGATTTCATTTGCGTATTTTTAGTTTCACATACTGCACTGTTATCGACCTCCTTCGGGCTGCGTTCATGCCGCAGTTGAGGTACACGATCGTTGATCCTAGCTCTCGTGGTCACGTCAGCGTTGGGAAGCTCCGCTTCTCGGAGGCTTATCACGGTGTAGTCCCCGTCAGTAAAGTGTTTACATTCGTGGCGTGGCCCCGCCCGCCATTGTTGTCATATCATTCTTAGAGGTGCAGAGTAATCATTGTGGCGTGGTTTGTAAAAAGGATTAAACTGCTCATGTTAAAAGTTGTCATTTATATATATGCCAAAGGCAAGTTTTCACTGATTATTGTTTTATACTTCATTATCTCATATTGTTGTGTTTGTTCCCGATTACTGATGTATGTCTACTTGGGTGCCCGGTAGGCACGACCACGCCCCGGTCGGTCGTGACAAAAGTGGTATCGAGCGATTAATCTCGGAAAGTGTCTACGCATCAGATCCAAGAGAGTCTTGATTATCGGTGTGTTGTGCACCACATCAATAATCGTGAGGCTATAGGATATTTAGGATTGGTTTCTATTCTTCTCACTCGAGATCGTGCCTTAGAGCCGTGTTGTAAGTCAACCCTCCGACGAAATCTTTTCCCTTATCGCCATGCCTCCGCGCAGGCAACCCGCCCGGAGAGGCAAGGCCGGCAGAGCCGCGAGTAGAGTTCAGAGGTGGCGAGGGCACAGCCCAATCATTACCTAGGTAGTGCTTCATTCGGGGATTTCGCGACGTCACTAGCCCCAAGCAGAGTTTAAGCACGGCGACGGCAGCCTTATCGCGCCATGATATTTGAACCTTCGCCCACGCACCGAACAGAGAATATAGATTGCGAGGACAACCTCACATTAGCTATAGATTTGGCTACGAGAGTATACCGATGTACCGCGAGTCCGGAGGACTATCTAAAAGAGGTTGTGCAAGAGTAATTCTTGATTAGGCTCGAGCATGGCACGTATGCGGGCTTACGCAGCAGGCCGAGAAACGTAGAGATCGACGGGTTAACGAGGGCGGCGAGAAGAGGGCGAGCAGCAAGGTCCTTCGGTAACTTTCAAGGTGAGTATACCTTAAGTGCTACGCTCGATAGCGATGTGTGAGTTGTGATTAGGAATCATGGTGGGTTAACCGAGTAAGATTTTGGGGGATAGAGAAGGTGTGAGCCTTAGAGTGTTATACGTAAAGACCTTAGAGATAAGGCCATCTCGAGAAAGGTGTAGTGTTATATTTGACCTTATAGGAGTGCATAGTGCACGTGAGCTATGTTCGTGGGATAAGTCCCGAGTAGCGTGATTTGAAAGAAGGTAGTCGAGCTAAGACCGCGAGTTTTCGTAACGTGTTTAGTAAGATTGTTCCTTCGGGAGATGGTATTTGCGCCTGCAGGGTCGGGGTTGAGGCTACGCGCGGGTCAACCCGCGTAGGTTTGGTGGTGGGGCTGGTTGTGGTGGTCCTCTTTGTGTTAGGGTCATGAGGTGTTAGGCCCATGTTTAGTTAGCCAGTGCAAGTTCGTGGACGCGTTCGACCAGGTGGTCGGGCCGATGGGGCACCTATCGTGTTCTTCGGCCGTGTCGTTCCTCGGGCAGTTGATGTTATCCAAAAGGTTGTAAGGTTGCACGGGTGCCTACCTTCACCTTATGACGACGATGGAGCCAGTGGTACTACTGCTTTCTTCTCGGGAGTTTGTACGAGCGGGGCTAGAACTCGCAGTCTCCAGACGCATTCGCCCCGCCGTTGTTTTGATTTCAGGGGTAGCTGTGAGGATCGTTGTCTCCGGTTGGGGGAGTGTTTAAGCTACCATTTCAGTGTTCGGATGTCGTCTTGTGACGCCTTGTAGGGGCAGAAATGCAAGTTGCCGGTCGATTGGTTCGATGTTGGCAGGGTTCAGATAGTTGGTTGAGCTTGTTCCACAGATCGTGGATAGTGTGAAGCTTGTCTAGAAGGAGTTCGGCACTCGAGGAATCGTGCGGATAATCGGCGACGACGCTTAGAGTTCGTGCCGACGGTCGGTCTTCTTGAAAGTACCACCGGCAGGTGTGACGAGTTTTGGAAACAGAAGGAACTTAGCCCGAGTTACTTTGGGCCTTTGTGAGTTCATGTGAAGAATAGGCCAGGTTGCCTATATGTTAGCATTTGCCGTCCGACTTAGGAGGAAGGACGTCCGGTCTTTCGTATTGTTATGTTCGGGAAAGTATCGAAGATCCATCCGAATGTTCCCGATTAATGATGACCACGTTAGAGATAGTAACCGAGTTTTGGATACTAAAGCGATGACGTAAATGTGATAAGAATCCGAGTGTACAACCTTGATCGTGACGCATGCCCGGTACCATTTGTGGGTCGTCGAGCAAGGCTCGCGACAAAGTGACAAAAGTAGTATTATTTGTGGTGATGTAGAGGTGTTTCTCGTGGACTTAGATGTAAGTTTTGGCGCAGTGCTTGGCGCCACCGTGGCGATTGTTTCGTAAGTATAGTAGTGAAGACTATACCGCACGTGTTCGTTTTGAGACTTAGAAGGAACATTCGGACGAATGTTTCTAAGGGGAGAATGTAATACCCGTAGTTCCGTGGTATGTATGCGAGGACGACGCACGAGAATACGCGTAAAAGATTGGAAAGGAAGAAAGAGGCGATTTTTCCACGGAAAAGTTTCCGGTTTTGTGAAGGAAAAGGTTCGTTAATGGGAATGGATTCCCGATTTGGTATTCGGACTTCTGGAATATTAGAGAATTATGGAATTTTATTTTGGAATGGTCACGTGGGCCCACGTGAAATTTACTGGTTTGTGGGGCCCGCTTTGATTTTGAGATTTTGGCCGTTTTGGATATTTTCTAAGACGAAATATTTTTGATCGAATCGGGGCGACACGTGTCACCCCATGTGGCACCTTTGGGCGAAATATGTTTGTGCACAACACGGTTAGAGTCGTTTTCGGCGAAACGTTTCACGACTTTCGTAGGGAATTTCGGCTATGTCATTTAGTATTTTTGGATTTTTCCGAGAGGCGAACATTTTGGACCAACGAGAGCGCACTCGCACCCTCTCATTGGTGGGCAAAGTGGGCGCGTGGACGATTTGGGGAAGGCAAGTGGGAGATATTTTTGGTAGATATTTTGTGTGCAAGTTGGCTAGACACATGGGTGAATCTCGCCCTACACTTGCTAGGCACTTGGCTAGATCTTGCCATTGGTTGGCCTTGGCTTGTGCTATAAATACCCTCTAAGGTTGATGAACTTCTTCATCCATTCCAAATATTTCCTAAGTGTTAAAGTCCCTCCTCTCCTCTTGTTTGACTCTCGCCCAAGAGCCCTCCCTAGATAGGCCTTTGTGGGGCCGAGAGCCTCCCCCCTCTCCCCTTTGTGGTGTGGCCGTGGGGTACCCCCCCCCCTAGCCTAGTGTTTTCGTATAAATACCCCCCCCTCTTGGTAGAAATACTCTCAAAAGTATTGTTGTTATGCCCAAATTACCTTAGCCTTATACCTTGTTGTATTCTAAGGTTATACCTTTACGAAAAGCCCAGAAATACTATTATACTTCCCGTCAGTCACAAAACCGAAACCCTAGGAAAATCTCCATAGTCGTTGGAGTATTGTGTAGAAGTTGGTTAGAACTTCTAAGGGTGGTTTAGAGCGGTTGAGCGCTCTGAGTTGGAGCTAAAACTTTGCTAAGGATCGACATTAAACTCGGATAATTATGGGCTTATCGAGGTAATTATCTTGTCCCCCTATTGTAATTGGAAATTACATGTTGTTAGATTATATAGTAGAAGTATACTATATATAGTGCTGAATCAGAATTACATGGGGTCAGACATACAGAGACTTGTGTAGTAGTAGTGGAGTAGAATTGTACAGTTAGGGTTAGATGTATAACCCCGGTTGGCTTGGTAGCCTCGTTAGAGGAGAGGTTTACGCTGTTGCGGGGAGGTCTCACGAAATTTCAGAGAAAGTTCTACGATGAGACCTACCTGTTAATAAGCGCCTTGTGGCCTTATAGGTTGAAGTACTACGTGTGGCGCGTTCTACTTGGCTTAAGGAGTAGCCGACGGCGTGAGGTACTCGGAGCATTTTGCTATTAGTCGATAATCGTCGCGAGGTATGTGAACCTCTACCTAACTCTTCTACCATGATAGGTGTGCACTATGTAGTGCGGTGAGACGATACGTGCTAAATGTATTCGATTGGTTTAAAACATAAAGTGTTATAACGGCTTTATGGGAAGTTGGTTATAACAGCTTTATGTAGATAAGAAAACACTTTGTGGTTTTTAAAAAGGTAAATGATTTGTTTATAAGCGCTTGATGTGTGATCATAAAGAACTTGAAGTATTTCAAAAGATTTCTGAAAACGATTTGAAAGAGAAGAAATAATTGGTTATTCAGAAATTAATAGTTATACTAGCTTTATGGGAAGTTAGGTATAACGGCTTAAGAACGCTTTCTCGATTTTGGAAATCGGGATGTGTATCGACAAACCATCGCGTTAATGAAAGGAAATGTTTTGAATAATTAAGTATTATTAAAACCGAGAAACTTCCATCTGCATAGAAGCTAAGATGAGACAAAATGATATTTCCTAGATCATGGCTGCTGTAATAAGATTGTTATAAACAAGAATGTCCTACTCACATATAAGGCTTATGTTTCTCCGATTGTTTAAAAGAGAATTATATTCTTAATTGAATAAGACTATGAACTACGAAACCTTTCTAAAATGAGAAACTTGAACATTGGAAATTAGGCAAACTTGATCATTGGAAAAGAATGTTGCTACTTGATTTTACAAAGAGAAGTAATTGATTTACTTTAAAAGGATAGTCACTCTATTTTATACTACGGGTATTGTGTGACATTGTGAAAGTAACGATCTTTTAAAGAGTTGATGTATGAAGTACTTTGGGGATAAAACCCGATTTTGTTAATCATATAGTAAGGTACCTTGTGTGAACAACTTGATTGTATTGGTTTGTGATAGCCTTGTAATACTTTCTTGATTGCGTTGATAAGTAAACGTGTTGGGATGCTACGTGTGTTAGTATCTTGTGATGTTTGTGTGAAGGGTTTCTTGATTGTGCTTATTAACTATCGATCGTTATGATAGTATTGTGGCATTCATCTCTTGAGATGATTCCGGTTAAGCCGCTCCACGCGGGTAGACTTCAGCGTCGATGGACTATGATTCGAGAATACCTCACGCAGTCCCGGCCTATGCGCGAACTACGAGAGTTCCGTGTTAGTGACGCCCTTTATGGGCACGCGTCCTTGTGGCTACGCGGATCGCGAAGTCGGGGCGATGCCGGAGTAGCTACCGACGCGGGGATGCCTACGCGGCCGATGAGATTGGCCTATGCGGAGTCGCGGAAGTTCGAGGACTAGACGCGACATTAGATATCTGCGGGCAAGTGGCGGCTTTGATCATGTGACGGTCAGACAGATCTTATGATACGATTCATGACCTTGTTGGTACCGTGGTGTTAGTAGTCGGTTATGCCTTCGCACTTACCCCGCACGGTGTTATTATGGCACAGTGGGACTGGTGTTCATGTGTGTTCCTTGGAACTTTTATATCATAAACCGCCAAGATGAGGAATGTGTCCCACGCACGATTGATGTTGTGGGCGTGAGACCCATTGTTATGTTCTTTGGTGATGACTTGAGGCGTGAGTCCCCGACTTGATATATCGCTAGTTATTGTAAATCGTAGTTTGGTTATCATACATGTCTCCCGCTTTATAGACTATTATGATTTCATTTGCGGTATTTTTAGTTTCACATACTGCACTGTTATCGACCTCCCCGGGCTGCGTTCATGCCGCAGTTGAGGTACACGATCGTTGATCCTAGCTCTCGTGGTCACGATTCGGCGTTTGGGAAGCTCCGTTTCTCCGAGGCTTATCGGTGGTGTAGTCCGCCGTAGTAAGTGTTTACATTCGTGGTTGGCGGCCCTGTCCCGCCATTGTTGTCATATCATTCTTAGAGGTGCGTAGTAATCTTGTTGTGGCGGGGTTTGTAAAAAGGATTAAACTGCTCATGTTAAAAGTTGTCATTTATATATACGCCGAAAGGCAAGTTTTCACTGATTATTGTTTTATACTTTTATCTCATATTGTTGTGTTTGTTCCACTGATTACTCGATGTATGTCTACTGGGTGCCCGGTAAGGCACGATCCACGCCCCGGGTCGTGATGATTTCGTTAGTGGCTAAAGGAAAGTATAGTAGTATTTTCCAGGCTTTTAGTATAGGTGTAACCTTGAATACTATAAGGTATTTGGGCGAAGGTATTTTGGTATTATAACAATACTTGGAGAGTATTTCTACCAAGTGGTGTATATTATACGAAAACTACAAGGCAAGTGGGGTACTTGCCACAACACTAGAGGGGGAGTACCTCGGCCAAGGCTTGTCAAAAGGGGGGGGGGGCTTTGGACGAATACAACTCACAAAGGGGGAGGGATTTCAAGACTTGGAAAATGATTTTTGGATGAAGAAAGTCTTCAAGTTAGGGGAGTATTTATAGGCCAACCAATGTCCAACCAATGGCCAAGATGAAGCCAAGTGTCATGCAAGTGTAGGGTGAGGATTCAACCATGTGTACCTTATCCATCTACCACACCAACTACACAAAATATCCTACCTAACCCAAAGCCCCATTTCGTCCAATTGCCGCCCCAATTCACGCCCAAGGTGAGGGTGACACATGTCACCCTCCCGTTGGTCCAAAATGTTTCGTCTCTCGGAAAAATCCGCAAAAATTATAAATGACATAGCCGGAATTTTCCTTTCGCAAGTTTAGTAAAACGTTTCGTCGAAAAACGATTCTTTTTGGTACTTGTGTACAAATTCCGAGCCTTGCCAACCTTAAGGCTTAAATTTATATACGTACGCCCTCACGTACATACTCTGGAAATACGGGGTATAACATTCTCCCCTCCTTAGAAACATTCGTCCCGAATGTTCCTTCTCAAGACGGATAACGATAAAGTTCTTCTAACAAGTTTCCAACGCCACACCTGGCCACGAAATAACACACGTTCTCTTCCTTCCTTACTCGTCGTGCCCTCTCGAACACTAGAACTCTTCTAGTATACGTACCACACTTCAGTCATCGCTTCAGTTCCCAAAACTTTGGAGTCACCACCTCCAAACTTGGTCATCTTACTAACCTCAATCTTCCTTAAGGCCATTCCCGGCCTTTACGATCCGCTTCTGATCGAACATATCCACGAACTCATACGATGGTCATCTAAACTTGGGCCTAGCACCCTCGTGACCCTACCACCTGGCGACCACCGAATCGACCCAACCCCAAACCGGCACGGTTGACCCGCAACATGGCCCCAACCCGACCCACTTAACGCATCAAGCTCTTGTTCCCCGATCCGGAACAATCTTACCTATACAGGTCATGAAAGCTACCACTTCCATTTTACACCACCCAAGGAATTTTCCAACAATTACTCCACGTATACTTATTGTCACGACTGCCCGGTTCGTGGTAGTGCCTTACCCGCACCCAAGTAGTCATACATCGAGAGATCGGAAAATAAACAACCAAAATATGAAACAAGATAAATAAGACACGCTTTGGAAAAGTTGCCTTTCGCATATATGTATATAAGTACCCCAAAATGAACAGCTACATCCCAACCTTACAACAGTCTGCACCTCTAAGAGTTTAAAACAACAATGGCGGATGGGGCCCCGCCATACCCTGAATACAAATATCTACAATGACAGGGACCATACCAAAATGCTAAGCTCCGAGAAACGGAGCTTTCTAACGCCAAACGGTGATCCTAAGAACGGGGATCAACGAGAGTACCTTTACTCGCGGCATGAACGCAGCCCAAGGAGGTCGATAACAGTACCAAGTATGTGAAACTGAAAATATCGTAAATGAAATCATAGTAGTCTATACAAAGGGAGACATGTATGATAACCAAAACTACGATTCACAAGAAATAAATAAATATGTCAAGTCAGGGACTCACGCCCTCAAAGTCATCATAAAACCGTACGGGGTAAGTACGAGGGCATAGCCGACTACTAAAAACCCCCAGTACAACAAGGTCGTAAACTGTATCATGAGATCTGTCTAGACCGTCACATGATCAAAGCCGCCACTCGCGCGCAAAGATCTAATGCGCGCGTCAGCCCCGAACTTTCCGTAGCTCCGCATGGGCCACTCCAATGGCCCGCATGAGGTATTCCCCGCATCGAGGGTAGCTACTCCCCGGCAGCGTCCTGGACTCGTCGTCCGCATGGCCACAAAGACCGCATGACCACAAGGGCCGCATACTAACCTGGAACTCCCGTAGCTCCGCATAGGCCATACAGACCTGCATAAGGTATTCTCGAATCATAGGTCACTAGACCCGCCTGAGTCTACCCCGCATCGGAGGGCAGCTTAACCCCCGGAATCATGAGTGATATAATATCAACATGACAGTTTTATCATTAAACAACCTAAGCACAATAAGGGAAAACCCCTCTATACAAACATCACAAGATACTAACTCACGTAGCATCCTAACACGTTTACTTATCAAGTCAACAAGAAAGTATTACAAGACTATCACAAATCAATACAATCAAGTTATTCACACAAAGTACTTTCTACATTATGCTAACAAGTTCGGGTTTTTAGCCCCAAGGTACTTAATGTATTACTCTTTTAAAAGATCCGTTTCTTTCACAAAATCACACACAACCCGTAGTATAAAAATAGAGTGATTATCTTTTGAAGTACCTCAACCCCTTTCTCTTGGGAAAATCAAGTAACAACATTCTTTTCCCAACGCTTAAGTTTGCCTAATTTCAATTACTCAAGTTTCTCATTTTCGAAAGGTTTCGTGGTTCATAGCTTTAATCCTTTAAAACAATTTGAGAAACATATACCCTAAGTGTGAGTAGGTTATTATTATTCGTAACAATCTTATTACAGCGGCCATGATCTAGTAAATGTAATATCATTTTGTCTCATCTTAGCTCCTATGCAGATGGAAGTTTCTACTGGTTTTAATAATACTTTATTAGTCAAAATAATTCCCTTTATTATTCTTTGTGGTTTGTTCGACATTTATTACGATCGAGAAACATCATTCCTTTTTGAAAACCAAAAATACTATTTACTCACAACTGAGGTTTCACACTTTTTAACAAAATTCATATTAGTATAATAAGTCAAGTCTCTTATTTCCTTAAATCAATAAATCGTTCTTTTTATCACTCTTGCCGTTATACCTAACTTCCCATAAAGCTAGTATAACTCTTAAGCTTTTAAAACCAAGTGTTACTCTCTTGTTAAAAATGATTCAGATTCTTTTGAAATGTTTTCGATTCTTATTATTCGTGCTTAAGCCTGAGGCATCGCTGTAAGTGTTATTCGAGCTTAAGCCTGAGGCATTGCCGTAAGTATTATTCGAGCTTAAGCGTGAGGCATTGCCGTAAGTATTATTCGGTTAACACGTACGTCACCGTACTACATATATATTATAAAATATCATGCTTTAGGAAGAATCACATACCTTCTCGAAAACCACCGCCAAGTTGAATATGTCGCGCAGAGTATCGACCTATAATATCAACACGCCTATCAACGTCGGTATGATCGAACAAAGCTCTAGCGGAGGGTTCGTTATTCTATGGACATTTGGGCAGCATTTCCCTACCGTGAGCTACTCAAATCTTTGTGAAACGATCCTGTAAGTATCTGATTCTATTATTCTTCTTTTAAGCCCTTCTGCGTGATAACAGTTCAATTCTATTCGCAATATCCTTCTAAGTATTTAATACTTATTCCTATACTTCTACAAGATATAAACTCTAATTACAAAAGGAGGATAAGGTTATTTACCTCGTAAGCCCAATAATATCCTAGATAAAAGTCGCGCTGAGCAAGGTTTAGCTCCTAAGTTGTGCGCTCCCAGAGCTCAAGAAAACCTTAGAAGTTCTTCACAACTTCTACTAAGGACTAAGGGATTTGGGCTAGGTAATTTGGGCATTATAACAATCTTGGAAGGCAACTTTTCTACCAAGAGGGGGTAGTGTTTGGCTAGGCTAGCTTTATGGGGGTTGCTCTCGGCTAGGGCTTCTCAAAGTGGGAGGGTGTTTGGACGAAACAATAAGAGGGAGAGGAGGATTTGAGACTTAGATAGATTGCTCAATTTAGGATGAAATAACTCTTCAACAAGTGGGTATTTATAGGTCAAGACATGGCCAACCAATGGCCAAGATTATGCCAAGTGCAAGGCAAGTGTAGGGTGAGGATTTAGGCAAGTGTCCTCGCCAACTTGCACACAAAATATCCTACTAACTCCAAGACAAAACAAGCCAACCCAATCGCCCTATTGCTGTGACATCCACCAATGAGAGGGTGACAAGTGTCGCCTCTCGTTGATCCAACGTGTCGCCTCTCGAAAAATCCGCAAAAATTAGAAATGCCATAACCGAATTTATCCTACGCGAGTTGTGTAAAACGTTTCGTCGAAAAATGACTCTAACCGGGTGTTGTGTACAAAGTGGAATTCGTCCAAGCCAACTAGGGGGTGACACGTGTCGCCTCCTACTCGTCCAAAATATTTCATCTTAGGAAATATCCACAATGGCCAAAATCTCAAAACAAAGTGGGCCCACAAAATCGTAAATTTCCCGTGGGCCCACGTGACCATTTCGAAAATAAAATTCCATAATTCTCTAATATTCCAAGAAGTCAGAATACCAAATGGGAATCCAATTCCCATTAACGAACCTTTTTCCTTCACAAAACCGAAACTTTTCCGTGGAAAAATCACCTCTTTCTTCCTTTCCAATTTCAATGTCGTATTCTCGTACGTACGTCCTCGTATACATACCCTGAAACTACGGGGTATAACATTCTCCCCTCCTTAGAAACATTCGTCCCGAATGTTCCTTCTAGGCCTCAAAACAGACAGGCGACAGTATAGTCCTTACTGCTATACTTATGGAAACAACCATGCCACACCTGGCCACCACACATCAAGCGCACATACTCATCTCCAAGTCCACGGGGAATCACCTCTATCACGAAAGATCCTACTAGAGGTCTAAAATGATACTCCCTTCGCACCTACTCTTTACAAACGAAATGATCACACCTATGCCTGTAATACATGCTCGCTTCTTTCCATACCACTTTTGTCACTTTGCCTTACTCGTCGTAACCTTCTCGTACACTCGAACTCTTCCTTATCACTTACCATGTTTCTGATACTGCTTCCCACTGACTCTGAGCTGCCAACAACCTCTTCTGGATAAGCTCCACCCTCTCCACGCCCTGCTGAACAAGTACGAACCAACCGTCTGCACCTTGCTTACATCGAATCAGTCGATCGGAAATCTTACACTAGTGCTTATAAAAAGGCTCCAAACGGCGACACCCGAATACTGAAATGGTAGCTATAATATATACTCAACAAGAGGCGAAGAGTCCTTACAGCTACTCCCGAATCCAACCACCGCCCGAGGTGAATGCGACACCGAGATTCACCTGAGTTCCTAACTTACGGTAACTCTTCCGGAAAAGAAACAGTAGCTTGACTCCTGTCACCATAAGGTGAAGGTAGGCACCGTGCGACCTTACAACCTTCTTGAAAATAATCATCTCGCAACTTACTACCGAGTACACGCTGACTAACAGATAAGGCGGTGACCTCATCGCCCGACCATCGATCAACGCATCCACGAACTCGCATAATGGTTAACTAAACTCGCCTAACACCCTCGTGATCCTGACACAAAGCGGGACCACCACAAACTGGCCCCATCACTAAACAGGACGTGGGTCGACCCGCAACACGGCCTCAACCCGACCCGGCGACGCGCCAAACACTAGCTCCCCGATCCGGAACATTCTCACCAATCACGTTACGAAAACCTAGCGGTCTTCTAAGCTCAACCGTCCTCTTTCGTTTCACAACATTCAAGGATTCATCCCACAAAAATACCTCACGTATACTATGAACCTCGATAAGGGTCAAACACGAAATAATTCTTTTACCAAAGATGGCCTCGCCTCTAAGGTCTCTACGTATAATATTCTAAGGCTCCCACTCTCTCTATCCCCCAATCTTACCAGGTTAACTAAAAAATAATTCTAATCACACTAACACCATGTTAACCGAAAACAATACTTTAAGATATTCGCATCTTACTATACATATAAATCTCTAAAGGGTTAAGGATATACATGTATCTACGCGGCACTTTCCCTAGGTCGTCTAGTCAATCCCGACCTGCTGGGCGCATAGCTGGGGAAAGTGATGAACTATCCATCGACCGGCGTCGAGTCCCTACATCCTCGCCAACTCTGGTTGGACAATTTCCGCAAAATGGCCTGCCGCCGCAAACATAACAAGTCGACGCAGGCACGACACTCCCACGATGACATCGACCACAACGGCCACACCGAGGTGGGGGTGGCCTCCCCCGGCTAACACCCCCTCCTCTCCGAACCACTGCATCCACAATTGGTCTAGCAGGCTGAGTCCTCCTACTTGCATCCTTCCTTATAGAACATTCCCTCGCCATATGGCCCTGACGGCCGCAATAAAAACAAGCACCGAAAAGACGCACTTCCCGGACGGCGCACATCGCTGTGAACACCGAGGAAAAGCGAACCACGTGGCGGGACACTCTGACCGCGAGGCGCATGTCTAATTGGCCGAGGCGGTTCGCCGAGAGTTACCAAATGATCACGCCAAACGGGCCTCTTTTCCGATCTTGTTTAATCTGCCGATCTCTACCTCTCTCACCAGCGCACATAATCAACACAAGCTGGCTCGCCCTCGATCAAGAGCTACTCCCTCACAACCCTTCTTTAGATAAGCATCAATATCCTTGGTATACCGGTACATAAAATACTCTTTGGCTGCCAAGTCCCTTGCTAGTAACAGGGTCGTCTCCTTCCAATCCATATTTTCTGCTCCAAGTCGTGGAACTGAAGGTCCAGATGTCATGGCCGCAGAGGAATCGCGGCGTATGCAAACTCGCTGTTGGCGGCGCCTCGTAATCCCTCGTGAAGCATCACCCCAGTGATGATTGGGCTGTGCTCTTCTAAATCTCTCAGATTTACTCGCAGCCTCCTTCACGCCTTGCCCTTCCAGGCCCGAGTTGCTGCTGTGGAGGCATAATCGTAAAGGAAAGGAATACGTTAGAGGGGTCCAACTTATAACACATCTCTAAAGCACGATCTCGAGTGAGAAGAATGGAAACCAATCCTAAATATCCTATAGCCTCACGATTATTGGTGTGGTGCACAACACACCGATAATCAAGACTTACTAGATACGGTCAGACACTTTCCGAGGATTAATCGCTCGATACCACTTTTGTCACGACTGCCCGGTTCGTGATCGTGCCTTACCCGCACCCAAGTAGTCATACATCGAGAGATCGTGGAAAATAAAACAACCAAAATATGAAACAGTATAAATAAGACACAGTTTCTGGGAAAAAGTTGCCTTTCGGCATATATGTATATAAGTACCCCAAAATGAACAGTTACATCCCAACCTTACAACAGGTGTACAGACCTCTAAGAGTTTAAAACAACAATGGCGGGACAGGGCCCCGCCATACCCCTGAATACAAATATCTACAATGACAGGGGACCATACCAAAATGCTAAGCTTCCGGAGAAACGGAGCTTTCCCAACGCTGAAACGGTGATCCTAAGAACGGGGATCAACAGTAGGAGTACCTTTACCCTCGGCATGAACGCAGCCCCCCGAAGGAGGTCAGTACAACAGGTACCAAGTATGTGAAACTGAAAATACTGTAAATTAAATCATAGTAGTCTATACAAAGCAGGAGACATGTATGATAACCAAAACTACAGTTCACAAGAAATAAACAGTCATGTCAAGTCAGGGACTCACGCCCTTAAAGTCATCATAAAACCGTACGGGGTAAGTACGAGGGCATAGCCGACTACTAAAAATCCCCAGTACAACAAGGTCGTAAACTGTATCATGAGATCTGTCTAGACCGTCACATGATCAAAGTTGGCTACTCGCCCGCAGTATCTAATGTGCGCGTCTAGCCCTGGAACTTTCCGTAGCTCCACATGGGCCACTTCAATGGCCCGCATGAGGTATTCCCCGCATCGAGGGTAGCTACTCCCCGGCAGCGTCCTGGACTCGTCGTCCGCATGGCCACAAAGACCGCATGACCACCAGGGCCGCATACTAACCCGAACTCCGTAGCTCGCATAGGCCATACAGACTGCATAAGGTATTCTCGAATCATAGGTCACTAGACCCGCCGAGTCTACCCCAGACGGAGGCGCTTAACCCCTAATCATGAGTGATATAATATCAACATGACAGTTTTATCGTTAAACAACCTAAGCACAATAAGGGAAAACCCCTCTATACAAACATCACAAGATACTAACTCACGTAGCATCCTAACACGTTTACTTATCAAGTCAACAAGAAAGTATTACAAGACTATCAAAACTCAATACAATCAAGTTATTCACACAAAGTACTTTCTACATTATGCTAACAAGTTCGGGTTTTTAGCCCCAAGGTACTTAATGTATTACTCTTTTAAAAGATCCGTTTCTTTCACAAAAATCACACAATACCCGTAGTATAAAAATAGAGTGATTATCTTTTGAAGTAAATCAACACATTTCTCTTTGTAAAATCAAGTAACAACATTCTTTTCCCAACGCTTAAGTTTGCCTAATTTCAATTACTCAAGTTTCTCATTTTCGAAAGGTTTCGTGGTTCATAGCTTTAATCCTTTAAAACAATTTGAGAAACATATACCCTAAGTGTGAGTAGGTTATTATTATTCGTAACAATCTTATTACAGCGGCCATGATCTAGTAAATGTAATATCATTTTGTCTCATCTTAGCTCCTATGCAGATGGAAGTTTCTACTGGTTTTAATAATACTTTATTAGTCAAAATAATTCCCTTTATTAGCGCTGCTGTGGTTTGTTCGACATTTATTCTGATCGGTAAAACATCATTCCTTTTTGAAAACCAAAAATACTATTTACTCACAACTGAGGTTTCACACTTTTTAACAAAATTCATATTAGTATAATAAGTCAAGTCTCTTATTTCCTTAAATCAATAAATCGTTCTTTTTATCACTCTTAAGCCGTTATACCTAACTTCCCATAAAGCTAGTATAACTCTTAAGCTTTTAAAACCAAGTGTTACTCTCTTGTTAAAAATGATTCAGTATTCTTTTGAAATGTTTTCAGTTCTTTATTATTCAGGCTTAAGCCGTGAGGCATTGCCGTAAGTGTTATTCAGGCTTAAGCCGTGAGGCATTGCCGTAAGTATTATTCAGGCTTAAGCCGTGAGGCATTGCCGTAAGTATTATTCAGTTAACACGTACGCTCACCGCACTACATATATATTATAAAATATCATGCTTTAGGAAGAATCACATACCTTCTCGAAAACCACCGCCAAGTTGAATATGTCGCGCAGAGTATCGACTATAATACCAACACGCCTATCAACGTCGGTATCAGATCGAACAAAGCTCAAGCGGAGGGTACGTTATTCTATGGACATTTGGGCAGCATTTCCTACCGGTGAGCTACTCAAATCCATTGTGAAATGATCCCCAGGTAAGTACAATTCTATTATTCTTCTTTAAGCCCTTCTCGTGATAATATTCAATTCTATTCTAATATCCTTCTAAGTATTTAATACTTATTCCTATACTTCTACAAGATATAAACTCTAATTACAAAAGGAGGATAAGGTTATTTACCTCGTAAGCCCAATAATATCCTAGATAAAAGTCGCTGAGCAAGGTTTAGCTCCTAAGTCAGGCGCTCAGAGTCTAAGAAAACCTTAAGTTCTTCACAACTTCTACTAAGGACTAAGGGATTTGGGCTAGGGTAATTTGGGCATTATAACAATACCGAAGGCAACTTTTCTACCAAGGGAGGGGGTAGTGTTTCGCTAGGCTAGCTTTATGGGGGGTTTCGCCAGGCTTCTCAAAGGGGAGGGGTGTGTTTGGACGAAAACAATAAGAGGGAGGGATTTGAGACTTAGATAGATTGCTCAATTTAGGATGAAATAACTCTTCAACAAGGGGGGTATTTATAGGTCAAGACATGGCCAACCAATGGCCAAGATTATGCCAAGTGCAAGGCAAGTGTAGGGTGAGGATTTAGGCAAGTGTCCTTGGCCAACTTGCACACAAAATATCCTACCAACTCCAAGACAAAACAAGCCAACCCAATCGGCCCTATTGCCGTGTGACATCCACCAATGAGAGGGTGACAAGTGTCGCCCTCTCGTTGGTCCAACGTGTTGCGTCTCTCGGAAAAATCCGCAAAAATTAGAAATGCCATAGCCGGAATTTATCCTACGCGAGTTGTGTAAAACGTTTCGTCGAAAAATGACTCTAACCGGGTGTTGTGTACAAAGTGGAATTCGTCCAAGCCAACTAGGGGGGGGGTGACACGTGTCGCCCTCCTACTCGTCCAAAATATTTCATCTTCCGGAAATATCCACAATGGCCAAAATCTCGAAAACAAAGTGGGCCCCACAAAATCGTAAATTTCCCCCGTGGGCCCCACGTGACCATTTCCGAAAATAAAATTCCATAATTCTCTAATATTCCAAGAAGTCCGAATACCAAATCTGGGAATCCAATTCCCATTAACGAACCTTTTTCCTTCACAAAAACCGGAAACTTTTCCGTGGAAAAATCACCTCTTTCTTCCTTTCCAATTTCAATGTCGTATTCTCGTACGTACGTCCTCGTATACATACCCTGAAACTACGGGGTATAACACTTATACATTCTGACAAAGATCACCCGCAAAATCTTGTACTCAAGACGGCCTTACATCTAAGGTCTCAACTGTAATATTCTAAGGTTCATCATTTTCTCACTCCCAGGCTTACCCTCTATCACTAACCAGGTTTCTACATCACATTTTTGCACAAAGCTATCCGAACATAACACTAAACACATCATCAAAACATCAATACATACAAGTCTCTAGAGGGTTAAGGATATACCTGAAAATAGGCGGTTCAAAGGACCGCTAAAACTGGGAACTTCCACCGCGACCTCTGCCGTGGCCTGCCGGTGTATGAACATCCTTCCTAGCTATGGAAGGTGAAGAACCCGCAACGGATCTCAGAGTTCTGTGCTATCCCACCATGCTACCCTGGTCGGACAGTCTCGCCAAATGGCCTGTTGGCCGCAAGCATAACAATCTCCCAAGTTAGTATGACACTCTCCTTATGAAGTTTTCCACAACGCCACACCTGAGACAAGGCGACCTCATCCGCGAGCACTCCTACTCCTCGAAAATCTGAAACACGGGAGCCCCGACCGCTTCCCGAATATCCCGGGTCCCGGCTGTGGAGGTCCACTGCATCGGGCGAGGTACATAACTAGTCTGCTGCTGAGGCGGTCCGCCTCGAAAGTCACCAAAGGACCCTGCTGTTCTGGCCCTCTTCTGCTGATCTCGGTCATTCCGTCGATTTCTCCGATCCTCACATCCAAGTGCATAAGCCTGCATGCGGGCAATGTCCATGCCCGACTGAAGAGCTACACCCGAACAACTTTCTGCTAGGTAATCATCGAGCCCTGTAACATATCGGTGCATTCGATCCTCCATACTAGCTACTAACGCGGGGACGTACCGGGCCAATGAGTCGAACTCCACATTGTACTCCCGAACCGTACGCCCGTTCTGCCGCAACACCAAAAATATGTCGGCCCGAGCCCTCCTCATCTGTGGAGGCAAGAAATGCCTCTGAGAACTCGTCCCATACAGCTGGAAGTGCATTCTCTCCCCGGGACAGCTCCCACGAATCAAACCAGTCGACCGCGGTATCACGCAGCCGATGCGAACCTAGGACCACTGACTCGGTCTCCGATGCCTTGATCACTCTCATGATCGGCGGTAACTGTCGGATGAACTCCTGCGGATCATCCTCAGGCCTCGACCCATAAAACTCTGGCGGGCTACAACTCAGAAAATCCCGTAGCCTCAAACTATCTGATCTAGGGTGAACCACTGGTGCTACTGGAACTGCTGCGTCCAGCCTATCCTCATGTCTGGCCACGATCCTGGCCAGTAACTGGGCCATCTCTTTGTAACCCATCTCCTCTGCTCCAGACTGTGGGACTGGAGGCTCAGGTACTGTGGTCTCTGTAGATCGCCGCCGCCTACTCGCGACTCCTCTCGCTTTGCCCTTCGCCCGGTTGCCTTTACGCGAGGCATAATCGTAAAACGAAATACGTCGAGGGTCCAACTTATCACAGCCTCTAAGGCACGATCTCGGAATGAGAAGAATGGAAACGATCTTAAATGTCCTGCCTCACGATTATAGATGTGGTGCACACAACACACCGATAATCAAGACTCTACTAGACACGTTCAGACACTTTCCGAGGACTAATCGCTCGATACCACTTTGTCACGACCGAACTAGGGCGTGGATGGTGCCTACCGGCACCCTAGTGATACAACATCGAGAAAAACCAGCGGAAATAAAAACTTAAACATACAAATAGATATGGATCAAGATAAAGAAAATAGGCCAACCAAAGCGGTTGCCTTTCAAAGATATATATATATATCGACCTTTGAGCGATTATAATCCTTACAACCCCGCCCACAACAACTCTGCACTTAAGATTTTTACAACAACTATGACGGACAGGGCCCCGCCATACCACGAATGTACAAGAACCTGCTGCACTGTGGTAACATACCAAAAGATAAGCCTCCGAAGGAACGGAGCTTCCCAATACGCTGAAATATGATCCTATAAGCGGGAATCGACAGCCGATGTACCTCTACCTGCGACATGAACGCAACCCCCCGAAGGAGGTCAGTACAACAGGTACCAAGTATGTGAAACTGAAAATACTGTAAATTAAATCATAATAGTCTATAAAAAGCAGGAGACATGTATGATAACAAAACTACAGTACACACATATAACAGTTATATCAAGCCAGGGACTCACGCCCTCCAAGTCATTACTTAAATATAATTATGGGTCTCACGCCCACAACATCAATCATGCCCGTGGAATACCTTCCTCACTGCCGGCAATCTATGATATGATAACCCCAAGAAGTACACCTGAACACCAAGTCCTACCTGATGCCAAAGTCGTACTAACAATACTATACAACCAAACCACGAAGCTGACACGGGGCAAGTACGAAAGCCGACTACCAGATACCAAGGCCGTGTCACGTAGCTGACCGGGGCAAGTACGAGGGCTAACTACCAGGTACCAAGGCCGTGTCACGAGACTTCGTCACAAAACATCCAAACCACGAAGGCGTCACGGGCAAGTACGGCCGACTACGGATACCAAGCGCCGTGTCAATGTGTTGACCGGCAAGTACGAGGGCTAACTACGGATACCAAGGTCGTATCACGAGACTTCGTCACTAAAGCGAGCGGGCAAGTGCGAGGGCTAACTACTGGTACCAGGCCGAATCAACCACGAGACGGGGCAAGTACGAAAGCCGACCACCAGATACCAAGGCCGAACAGTAAAACCTCATGGAGAGCTAGTCCATGGAATAACACTATCAACAGGAGCGTACCCGTGGAATTCTCCGTCACTGCCGGCACGTCCAAGTAAGTTCTCAACAAGTCAACCGGCCCTCCATCGAGAGACGCGGTAGTATAGAAACACAATTCTTGCACAACAAAGGCTATCACAATAAGCATAGACAAGTTTCACAACAACAAGCATAGGCAAGTTATACACAACTCAAGGTACTTTCATTTTATGTCAAAGTCAGTTTAACCCTAAAGTACTACGTACGTTAAATTCCTTTTTAAAGATCCATTTCTTTTACAAAGGTCACCCGATACTCGTAGTATAAAAATAGAGTGACTAACATTGTTAAGTAAACCAAAACACTTCCCTTTGTAAAATCAAGTAACAACATTATTTTCCAAACGTTCAAGTTTGCCTAATTTCAAATGCTCAAGTTTCTCATTTTCGAAAAGGTTTCGTAGTTCATAGTTTTAATCCTTTAAAACAATTTGAGAAGCATATGCCTTATGTGTGAGTAGGTTATTCTTTGTTCATAACAATCTTATTAAAGCAGCCATGATCTAGGAAATGTAATATCATTTTGTCTCATCTTAGCTTCTATGCAGATGGAGGTTTCTACTGTAATATCATTTATTGTATGTCATTTATAATTTTTGCGGATTTTTCCGAGAGATGGAATATTTTGGACCAACGAGAGGGCGACACTTGTCACCCTCAAGTGGACGGTTGTGGTGGCCGAAAGTGGGGCGTTTTCTTGGCATTTTTTGGGGCCTAAAACATGGGTCAATGTTTGGAGTGATTTGTGGAGTAGAGGGCTAGGGGGCACTTGGGCAAATCCTCACCCTCCACTTGCCCCCCACTTGTCTTGATCTTGTCCATTGGTTTCCCTATAAATACCCCCCTTAGTTGAAGACTTCTTCATCCACTCCACACCTTTCTAAGTCTTGAAAATCCTCCCCCCCCCCCCCTCTTGTAGAAGCTCTCGTCCAAAGAGCCTCCCCCTCCCCCTTTGTGAGGCCTTGTGGCCGAGAGGTACCCCCCTTCCTAGTGGTGCTAGCCGAGGGTACCCCCCCTACCTTGAGTTGTTCTCGTAAAATACACCCCCCCTTGGTAGAAAAGTATTCTCCAAGTATTGTTACTATTCCAAAATACCTTAGCCTTATACCTTGTAGTATTCCAAAGTTACCTCTATACGTAGAGCCCGGAAATACTACCTTATGTCCTTTTTGTCTCAAAACGAAACCCTAAGGAAAATCTTCATAGTTGGTTGAAGTGCTAGGTAGAAGTTGTTTGGGAACTTCTAAGGGTTGTTTGGAGCGGGTTGGAACGCCCAGAGTAGGAGCTAAACGTTGCTCAGGATCGACATTGAATCTTGGATAATTTTGGGCTTATCGAGGTATATACTCAGGACCTTCTTTTGTAATTAGAATTTACATACTGTTGAAGCATAAGAATTAAGTTTAAGTTATATACAAGGAAGGTATATAAGAAGGGAATTGAACTGTACTTACATAGGACTGTATTCTGATGAGACTTGTGAAGTTTGTGGTAGGAAGTCGCCAATTTTTCCGTAGAATCTTGTATCTAGATTTATTCTACAGAGTAGTCTAGACATTGATAGACTTGTATAACCGGTATAGGTTGAAGTACTGCGAGTAGCGTGTTCTACTTGAAAGGTGGACAAGGCTAGTCGGGTTATAGCGGTGGAGCGTTTTGCTAATAGTCGATAATCGTCGCGAGGTATGTGATTCTTCCTATCCTGTTGAGCATGATAATTTAAAAGAATATATATAGTACGGTAGACGTACGTGTGTTAACTGAACGTGGTTTTACTCCGATGTCTTTTGACTTGAGTTTTAAATAATAAGAATCTTGAAGTATTTCAAAAGAATTAAGAATCGTTTTTGAAAGAAGAGTAATACTTGGTTTTGAAAGCTTAAGAATTATACTAGCTTTATGGGAAGTTAGGTATAACGACTTAAGAGTGATAAAAAGAATGGTTTATTGATTTTAGAAGTTAAGAGACTTGATCTTAAAAGATAAGAGACTTGACTTAATTATATTAATATGAATTTTGTTAAAAAGTGTGAAACCTTATTCGTGAGTAATGAACACTTGGTTTTTAAAAGGAATAATGTTTTACTGATTTCGGAAATCAGAATAAGTATCGAACGAACCACTGCAGCGTTAATAAAGGGAAATGTTTTGACTAATAAAGTAATTATATTAAAACCAGTAGAAACCTCCATCTGCATAGAAGATAAGATAAGACAAAATTGTATTACATTTCCTAGATCATGACTGCTTTAATAAGATTGTTATAAACAAGAATAACCTACTCACACATAAGGCTTATTGTTTTAAAAGAGAGTACGTTATTTGATTAAGACTATAATCTATGAAATCTTTCGAAACTAAAAGACTTGAGTATCTGAAATTAGGCAAACTGAACTTTTGGAAAAGAATGTTGTTACTTGACGTTGTTCTAAAAGTGTAAGCCACTTGGTTTAAAACAGTGTAAAGTACTTGATTTTAAAACATGAACGTATTTGGTACTACGGATAATAGTATCGAGTTGTTTTTCGTAAAAAAGAGGTCTTTTTGAAAGGATTAATGTATGTAGTACTTTGGGGTTAAAACCCGGATTTGTTGTAATAAAATAAAGAGTCTATGAGTATGTTGAACTTGCCTATGCTTGTGGTGATATCCTTTGTTGTGCAAGTGTTGTATTTACGTACCGCGTCTCGTTGGAGGGCCGGCTGTCTGATTGATTGATGGACATACTGACACGATGGGTGGCCCACAGGTATGCTTCCACTATATCGATCCTTTTGGACATACTGACACGATGGGTGGACCACGGGTATGCTTCCATTAGGAGTGTGATCTTGTTGTTTGTTTTTGGACATACTGACACGATGTGTTATACCCCGTAGTTCCAGGGTATGTATGCGAGGACGTACGTACGAGAATACGACATTGAAATTGGAAAGGAAGAAAGAGGTGATTTTTCCACGGAAAAGTTTTCGGTTTTTTTGTGAAGGAGAAAGGTTCGTTAATGGGAATTGGATTCCCAGATTTGGTATTCGGACTTCTTGGAATATTAGAGAATTATGGAATTTTATTTTCGGAAATGGTCACGTGGGGCCCACGGGAGAAATTTACGGTTTTGTGGGGCCCACTTTGTTTTCGAGATTTTGGCCATTGTGGATATTTTCGGAAGATGAAATATTTTGGACGGGTAGGAGGGAGACACGTGTCACCCCCCCCCCTAGGTGGCTTGGCCGAATTTCACTTTGTGCACAACACCCGATTAGAGTCGTTTTTCGACGAAACGTTCTACTAAACTCGCGTAGGATAAATTCCGGCTATGTCATTTCTAATTTTTGCGGATTTTTCCGAGAGACGAAACACTTTGGACCAACGAGAGGGCGACACTTGTCACCCTCTCATTGGTGGACTTGTGGCGGAATTGAGGCCGATTGGATGGCTTATTTTGTCAAGTAGTTGGTAGGATATTTTGTGTGCAAGTTGGCTAGGTACACTTGCCCTAATACTCACCCTACACTTGCCTTGCACTTGGCACCATCTTGGCCCTTGGTTGGCCATCCCTTGACCTATAAATACCCCTTTTGTGATGAAGAGTTCTTCATCCACAAACAAGCCTTCCAAGTCTTGAAATCCTCTCCTCTCCCTTAAGCCTTTTTCGTCCAACACACCCCCCCCCTTTGGTGAGTTTGGCCGAGGGCCCCCCCCCCTAGCCTAGCCGAAACCTACCCCCCCCTCCCTTGGTTGAAAAGTTGCCTTTCTAGTATTGTTATAATGCCCAAAATACCCTAGCCCAAATCCCTTAGTCCTTAGTAGAAGTTGTGAAGAACTTCTAAGGTTTTCTTGGAGCTCTGGAGCAAGACAACTTAGAGCTAAACCTTGCTCAGGCGCGACGTTTATCTAGGATATTATTGGGCTTACCGAGGTAAATAACCTTATCCTCCTTTTGTAATTAGAAAATACATACTGTAGAAGTATAGGAATAAGTATAAGTACTTAGAAGGATATTAAGAATAGAATTGATGATATCACGAGAAGGGTTTAAAAGAAGAATAATAGAAGCATTTACATAGGATTGTTTTCACTGAGACTTGTAAGGTTGGGATGAATCGCTCATTTTGGGGTACTTATATACATATATGCCGAAAGGCAACTTTTTCCAGTAAAGCGTGTCTTATTTATACTGTTTCATATCTTGGTTGTTTTATATTCCGCTGATTTCTCTGATGTATGACTACTTGGGTGCCCGGGTAAGGCACCAATCACGGGCCCCGAAACGGGTCGTGACAAAGTGGTATCAGAGCAGTTAATCCTCGGAAAGTGTCTACGCACGATTCTAGTAGAGTCTTGATTATCTGTGTTGTGCACCACACCAATAATCGAGAGGCTATAGGATATTTAGGATTAGTTTCCATTTTTCTCACTCGAGATCGTGCTTTAGCCGTGTTATAAGTTGGACCTCTAACGTATTCCTTCCTTTACGATTATGCCTCCACGCCAGTGCAACTCGCCCGTAAAGGCAAGAAGCTGAGTAAAGCTGAGTAAGATTTAGAAGGGCACAGCCCAATCATCACCTAGGTGATGCTTCATGCAGGAGTTACGAGGCGTCGCCCGGCAGAGTTTATACGGCACAGCAGCCTCCTCTGCGGCCATGACATCTGGACTTTCGGTTCCACGACTTGGAGCGAAAATATGGATTGGAAGGAGACGGCCACATTAACAAGGGACTTGGCAGCAGAGTATTTTATGTACCAGATACCAAGGATATTGATGATTATCTAAAGAAGGGTTGTGAGGAAGTAGCTCTTCAGTCAGGAACGAGCCAGGCTTGCGTTCAGGATTATGTGCAGCGGGCTGAGAGAGGTAGAGATCGACAAATTAAACAAGATCAGCGAAGAGGCCCGATTGGTAGGATCATTTGGTAACTCGAGGCGAACCGCCTCGCGGCAGACAGACATGCGCCCGCCGGCAGTGTCCCTCCACGTGGTTCGATTTTTCCTCGGTGTTCACAGCGGCGTCATCCCGGGAAATGCCGTCTTTTTACTGGTGCTTGTTTTACTTGCGACCGTCAGGGCCATATGGCGAGGGAATGTTCTATGAGGAAGGATGCAAGTAGGAAGACTCACCTACGGATCGATTGTTGATGCGATGGTTCGGAGAGGAGGTGTTAGCGAGAGGCCACCCCACCTCGGTGGCCGTTGTGGTCGATGTCATCGTGGGAGTGTCTTCTGCGTCGACTTGTTATGTTTGCGGCGCAGGCCATTTTGCGAGAAATTGTCCAACGAGTTGGCGGGATGTAGGACTCACTTTCGGGATCAGTGGATAGTTCATCACCTTCCCCAGCTATGCGCCCAGCAGGGCGGGATTGACTAGAACGACCTAGGGGAAGTGCCGCGTAGATACAGGTATATCCTTAACCCTTTAGAGATTTATATGTGTAGCTAATATCTTAAGTGTTATTTTTAGATAGCATTGCGTTAACTGTGATTAGGAATCATGATTAGTTAACCGGGAAAGATTGGGGGATAGAAAAAGTGTGAGCCTTAGAATATATACGTAGGGACCATAGAGGCGAGGCCATATTTGGTAAAAGAATTATTTCATGTTTGACCCTTATCGAGGTGCATAGTATACGTGAGATATTTTTGTGGGATGAATCCCTGAGTGATGTGAAATGAAAGAGGGTAGTTGAGCTTAGAAGACCGCTAGGTTTTCGTAACGTGATTGGTGAGATTGTTCCAGATCGGGGAGCTAGTGTTTTGCGCGTTGCCGGGTCGGGTTGAGGCCGTGTTGCGGTCGACCCACGCTGTTTGGTGATGGGGTCGGTTGTGGTGGTCCCGCTTTGTGTTAGGATCACGAGGGTGTTAGGCCCAGTTTAGTTAACCATTATGCGAGTTCGTGGATGTGTTCGACCGATGAGTCGGGCGATGGGTCAACCCGTCTTATCTTTTAGTCAAACCGTGTACTCGATAGTAAGTTGCGAGATGATTATTTCAAGAAGGTTGTAAGGCTGCACGGGGTGCCTACCTTCACCTTATGGCTGACAGGGGAGTCCAAGTTGCGGCTGTTTCTTTCGGAAGAGTTACCGAGCAAGGTTAGAACTCAGTGAATCTCGGTGTCGCATTCACCTCGGGCGGTGTTTGGATTTCGGAGTAGTGTAAGGACTCTTCGCCTCTTGTTGAGTATGTATTATATAGCTACCATTTCGATTCGGGTGTCGCCGTTTGAAGCCTTTTATAAGCGCTAGTGTAAGATTGCCGATCGACCGATTCGATGTAAGCAAGGTGCGATAGTTGCATAGTACTTGTTCGCAGGCGTGGATAGGTGGAGCTTATCCGAAGAGGTCATTGGCGGCTGAGTCGTGGGAAGCGATGCGTAAACATGGTAAGTTATGAGAAAGAGTTCGAGTGTGCGAGAAGCGGTACGACGAGTAAGGGAAGGTTCGTTATACCCGTATTTCCAGAGTATATACGTGAGGCGTCGATACAATTTGAGCCTTAAAGTAGGCATAGGTTCGAATTTGTGCATAGCTACCAAAAGGAGTCGTTTTCGGCGAAAGCGTTTCCACACTTTGAAGGAAAATTCCGCTATGTCATTTATAATTTTTGCGGATTTTTAGAGGCGAAACATTTTGGACCAACGGGAGGGTGACATGTGTCACCTCACATCGACGAGAGAAGTGGACGGCAAAGGCAAGCAAAGGCACGTTTTTTGTGTCTTGGGTTAGGTAGGATATTTGTGCAAGTTGGTGTGGTAGATGGATAAGGTCCACATGGTTGAAATCTAGCCCTACACTTGCACCACACTTGTCTTCATCTTGGCCATTGGTTGGCTTTCACTTGACCTATAAATACCCCTCTAGTTGAAGACATTCTTCATCCAAAAATTGAGCAATCTTTCTAAGTCTCAAACCCTCCCTCTCCCTCTTGTGATCTCGTCCGCCACACACCCCTCCCCCTCTTGAAGGCCCCTTGGCCGAAACCTACCCCCCCCCTTTGTAGAGGCTTGGTCGTGGGGTACACACCCCCACCCTAGCCTAGTTGTTTTCGTATAATACCCCTTGTTGTGGTATAGAAAAAATCTCCTAGTATTGTTGTTATGTCCAAATACCTTGCCCAAATACCTTGTAGTATTCCCGAGGTTACACTTATACAAGCCAGAAAATACCATTATACTTCCCTCACCACAAAACGAAACCCTAAGTAAATCTTCACCCGTAGTTGAAGTTATAAGTAGAAGTTGGTTAGAACTTCTAAGGGTTGGTTGGAGCGGTTAGCGCACGGAGTAGGAGCTAAACCTTGCTCGGATCGACATATAAACTCGGATAATTTTGGGCTTATCGAGGTAAACACTTGACCTTCTATTGTAATTGGAAATTACATGTTGTAGGAATATATAGTTGATGTATACTATATATAGTACGAACATTATAATTGTGCGGCAATGTCTTTTGACTTAAGCACGAATAATACTTACGCAATGTCTTGCGACTTAAGCTGAATTTTAAGAAGAATCAATCGTAATTACATGGATCAGACATGAGGCATGTAGTATTAATGTGAGTAGAATTGTATGCGTCCGGTTAGGCGTGTTAACCCTCATGGTTGGCTTGGTAGCCGGCCTCGATAGAGGAGGAGATTTACGCTGTTGCGGGGGGGGGGGAGGTGCTGCCGAATTTTCTGTAGAATATTGTACATTGAGATCTAAAGATATTAATAGGCGCTTTGTGGCCTCTATAGGTTGTAGTACTATGTGTGGAGTGATCTGCTTGACTGAGAGTGTAGCAGACGGTTTGAGGTACTTGGAGCGTTTTGCTATTAGTCGATACTCGTCGCGAGGTATGTGAACCTCTTCCTATCTGTTCTAGCATGATATGTGTAGAACTATGTAGTACGGTGACGCATACGTGTTAAATGTATTTGATTGTCTTTAAACATAAAGTGTTATAACGGCTTTATGGGAAGTTGGTTATAATGACTCTATGTAAATGAGAAATGCTTTGTGGTTTTTAAAAGATAAGCGATTTGACTTATAACCGATTGGATGTAAAAGAACCTTGAGTATTCTAAAAGATTAAGAAACCTTTTTGAAAGAAGTGTGTACTTGGTTTGAAAACATACGAGTTATACCAGCTTTCTGAGAAGTTAGGTGTAACGCCTTAAGAGAGATAAAAAGAATGGTTTAATGGTTTAGAAGTTAAGAGACTTATTCTTAAAGGATAAGAGACTTGACTTAATATGGATGTTTTTGTGAAACCTAATTCGTGAGTAATGAGTACAAGGTTTTAGGAAGGAATAATGTTTTACTTGATTTGGAAATCGAATGTGTATCGACAAACCAACGCGGCGTTAATAAAGGAAAATGTTTTGAATAATTAAGTATTATTAAATCCTGTAGCAACCTCCATCTGCATAGAATCTATGATGAGACAAAATGATATTACATTTTCTAGATCATGGCTGATTAATAAGATTGATTATTAACACGAATAACTGCTACTTTATGGCATATGTTACTCAATTGTTTTAAAAGAGATTAAGACATTGAACTATGAAACTTTTCAAAAAGAGACTTGCGTAATTAAAATTAGGCAAGCTGGAACCTTAGGAAAAGAAAGGAATTGTGTTGTCTTAAAATGGTTTAAAGCATAAGGTGTTATATGACTTTATGGGAAGTTGGTTATAACGACCTTATGAAAACAAAAGAAAGGTTTTATCATTGGTTTTAACGTGGTAACTTGACTTTAAAAAAAGAAAGTATGGAAGTTGTTTTGGTTTACTTAAAAGATATAAGTCACTCTATTTTTATACTACGTATCGGGTGACTTTTATAAAAGGAATAAATCTCTTTAAAAGGAATTTAACGACGTAGTACTTTAGGTTAAAAACCGAACTTGGGCATAAAATGGAAGTACTTGAGTTGTGTATAAACTTGCCTATGCTTGTTGTTGTGAAACTTGCCTATGCTTGTTGTGATAGCCTTTGTTGTGCAAGAATTGTGTTTCTATACTACCGCGTCTCGATGGAGGATCGGTTGACTTGTTGAGAACTTACTTGGGCGTGGCCGGCATGACGGATAAATTCCACGCACGCCTCGCTGATAGTGTTACTTTTGTTAATCGCTTTGGACATACCGACACGATCGTGGCGCTGCGCATGCTTCCACTTTGATTCTCGCCTTGTTGTCTTATTTTCTCCTTGGACATACCGACACGAGGCGTAGCGCACGGGTATGCTTCCATTTGGAATCTTTGTCTTATTGTTTCCCTTTGACACGCGACACGATCGTAGCGCGCGGGTATGCTTCCATTTGGAATCTTTGTCTTATTGTTTCCCTTTGGACATGCGACACGATCGTAGCGCGCGGGTATGCTTCCATTTGGAATGTTGTCTTATTTGTTCCCTTTGGACATATCGACACGCGTAGCGCGCGGGTATGCTCCCATTTGGATTGATGTCTTGTTGTTATCATATCATAGCCGGCGGTGAGGAAGGTACTCACGGGCGGATTGATGTTGTGGGCGTGAGACCGAATTGATATAATCATATGTGTGTATCTTGTAGTTTGGTTATCATACCGCTCTCGCTTTTATAGACTATTATGATTTCATTTACTGATTTTTCTGATTCACATACTTGGTACTGTTATCGACCTCCTTCGGGCCGTGTTCATGCCGCAGTAGAGTACATCTACCGTCGATCCCCGCGTTAGGATCTCATTTCAGCGTTTGGGAAGCTCCGCCTTCTGAGGCTTATCTGCTGTATGTTACCACGAGTCAGTAGGTTCTTGTACATTCAGTGTACGGGGCCTTGTCCGTCATAGTTGTTATATAAACTCTTAAGTGCAGAGTAATTGTGTGGTGGTTTTGTAAAAAGGATTAAACTGTTCGTTTTAAAAAGAGTTGTTTATATATATATTTTTGGAAGGTAACCGTTTGGTTGGCCCGTTTCATTATCTTGTCTCATGTTCATGTTTAAGTTTTTATTTCCGCTGGTTTTCTCTGATGTTGTATCACTAGGGTGCCCGGGGTAAGGCACCAGTCACGGGCCCGGGATCGGGTCGTGACAAAGTGGTATCAGAGCAGTTAGTCCTCGGAAAGTGTCTACAGACCGTGTCTAGTAGAGTCTTGATTATCGGTATATTGTGCACCACATCTATAATCAGGAGGCTATAGGACATTTAGGATTGGTTTCCATTCTTCTCATTCTGAGATCGTGCCTTAGAGCTGTGTGATGAGTTGAACCCCTCTGACGTATTCCTTTCCTTTACCAGTTATGCCTCCGCGCAAGGCAACCCGCCCGAGGCAAGGCAAGCGTGAAGGAAGATACGAGTAGAACGTGGCGGTCTCTACAGAGACCACGATGCACGAGCCTCGATCCTACAGTAGGCGTATGAGATGGGTTACAAGGAGATGGCGATTAATGGCCGTTGTGGCCGACTTGAGATAAGCCGACGCAGCAGCCAGCCCCAGAGCACCCGTAGTTCACCCCGAGCGCATTTGAGATTACAGATTTTACGAGGTGTAACGCGAGTTTTATGGGTCGAGGCACGAGGATGATCGCGAGGAGTTCATCCGGCGATTCAGCGAATCATGAGAGTGATCAAGGCATCGGAGACCGAGTCGGTGGTCTAGGTTCGCATCGGTGCGTGATACCGCGATGATCGTTTGATTCGTGGGAGCTGTCCCGGGAGAGCATGCACTTCGGCTTTATGGGGCGAGTTCTCGAGGCCTTTCTTGCACATTTCTTGCCTCCACGGATGAGGAGGGCTCGGCCGACAGATTTTTGGTGTTGCGCGAAGCGGCGCACGTTCGGGAGTACAATGTGGAGTTCGACTCATTGGCAGACGTCCCGCATTAGTAGCTAGTATGGAGGATCGAGTGCACCGATATGTTCTGAGGCTCGATGATTACCTAGCGAGAGTTGTTGGTGTAGCTCTTCAGGCATGGACATTGCCCGCATGCAGCTTATGCACTGAGGTGAGGAGCGAGAAATCGGCGAATGACCAAGTCGCAGAAGGGCCGAAGCTGCGAGGTCCTTTGGTGATTTTCGAGGCGAACCGCCTCGCCAGCAGACTAGTTATGTGCCTCCGCCCGATCTGCAGTGGTCCTCTACAATCTTCAGAGCGTCCCGAGTTTTCAGGAGCAGGTCAGGGCTCTAAGGGTTCAGATTTTCGGGAGAGCAGGGGTGTTAACCAGCTGAAGCCACCCATACCTCGTTGTGACCGTTGTGGTAGACTCGCGATGGGAATGTCGTGCTAGTCGGAGTTTGTTTTACATGCGGCAGCAGGCCATTTTGGGAGAAATTGTCCGACCGGGGTAGCGGTAGGATAGCCTGACTACGGATCGATTGCGGTTCTTCACCTTCCATAGTCGAGCGGGATGTTCATACACGGCGGCCACGAGGTCGCGGTGGAAGTTCCCGATTTTAGCGATCCTCAATCGCCTATTTTGGTATATCCTTAACCTCTAGAGTTTTGTATGTATTGATGATGTGATGATGTGTTTAGTGTTATGTTCGGATAGCGTTGTGCTAAAACGTGATGTAGAACACAGGTTGTGAGAGGGTAAGCTTGAGGGTGAGAAAATGATGAACCTTAGAATATTACAGTTGAGACCTTAGATGTAAGGCCGTCTTGAGTGCAGATTTTGCAAGTGATCCTTGTCGGAGTGCATTTTTATGCCTAGAACGTTTTGTGTGATAAAGTCCACAGGTAGTGTGTAATGGAAGTGGTAGCTTTCATGACTGTATAGGTAAGATTGTTAGGATCGGAACAAGAGCTTGATGCGTAAGTGGTCGGGTTGGGGCCATGTTGAGGGCCAACCCGCGGCGGTTTCAAAGTGGGTCAGCTCGGGTGGTCCCGCCGGTGGTACGGTCACGAGGGTGCTAGGCCCATGATTAGATAACCATCGTATGAGTTCGTGGATATGTTCGACCAGAGGCGGATCGTGAAGGCCGGGAATGGCCTTAAGGGAGATTGAAGCTAGTAAGATGACCAAGTTTGGAGGTGGTGACTCCAAAGTTTTGGGAAAGCGATGACTGAAGTGTGGTACGTATGCTAGAGGAGTTCAAGTGTCCGAGAAGGGCACGAGGAGTAAGGAAGGTAGAGTACGTGTTATATTTGGTGGAGAGGTGTGGCGTTGGCAACTTGTTAGAAGAACTTCGTTATCTGTTTCGAGAAGGAACATTCGGGACGAATGTTTCTAAGGAGGGGAGAATGTTATACCCCGTATTTCCAGAGTATATACGTGAGGGCGTACGTATACAATTTGAGCCTTAAAGTAGGCATAGGTTCGAATTTGTGCATAGCTACCAAAAGGAGTCGTTTTTCGACGAAACGTTTCCACAGCTTTCGAAGGGAAAAATCCGGCTATGTCATTTATAATTTTTGCGGATTTTTCCGAGAGACGAAACATTTTGGACCAACGGGAGGGTGACATGTGTCACCTCGCATTGACGAGAAGTGGACGGCAAAGGCAAGCAAAGGCACGTTTTTTGTGCCTTGGGTTAGGTAGGATATTTGTGCAAGTTGGTGTGGTAGATGGATAAGGTCCACATGGTTGAAATCTAGCCCTACACTTGCACCACACTTGTCTTCATCTTGGCCATTGGTTGGCTTTCACTTGACCTATAAATACCCCTCTAGTTGAAGACATTCTTCATCCAAAAATTGAGCAATCTTTCTAAGTCTCAAACCCTCCCTCTCCCTCTTGTGATCTCGTCCGCCACACACCCCTCCCCCTCTTGAAGGCCCCTTGGCCGAAACCTACCCCCTCCCCCTTTGTAGAGGCTTGGCCGTGGGGTACACACCCCCCCCCTAGCCTAGTTGTCTCGTATAAATACCCCTTGTTGTGGTATAGAAATACTCTCATAGTATTGTTGTTATGTCCAAATACCTTGGCCCAAATACCTTGTAGTATTCCCAAGGTTACACTTATACAAGCCCAGAAAATACCATTATACTTCCTCACCACAAAAATGAAACCCTAAGTAAATCTTCACCCGTAGTTGAAGTTATAAGTAGAAGTTGGTTAGAACTTCTAAGGGTTGGTTGGAGCGGGTTAGAGCGCACGGAGTAGGAGCTAAACCTTGCTCAGGATCGACATATAAACTCGGATAATTTTGGGCTTATCGAGGTAAACATTCTTGACCTTCTATTGTAATTGGAAATTACATGTTGTAGGAATATATAGTTGATGTATACTATATATAGTACAGAACATTATAATTGTGCGGCAATGTCTTTTGACTTAAGCTGAATAATACTTACAGCAATGTCTTGCGACTTAAGCTGAATTTTAAGAAGTGAATCGAATCAGAATTACATAGGATTATTACATTAGGCTTGTGTCGTATTACTGTGAGTAGAATTGTACGCGGCCGGTTAGACGGGTTAACCCCCCCCCCCCTGGTTGGCTTGGTAGCCGGCCTCGATAGAGGAGGAGAATTCCGCTGTTGGGGGAGGTCTCGCCAATTTTCGTAGAATATTCTACATTGAGATCTAAAGATATTAATAGGCGCTTTGTGGCCTCTATAGGTTGTAGTACTACGTGTGGGTGATGCGCTTGGTCGAGAGTGTAGACGGTTTGAGTACTTGGAGCGTTTTGCTATTAGTCGATACTGTCGCGAGGTATGTGAACCTCTTCCTATCTGTTCTAGCATGATATGTGTATAACTATGTAGTACGGTGACGTACGTGTTAAATGTATTTGATTGTCTTTAAACATAAAGTGTTATAACGGCTTTATGGGAAGTTGGTTATAAATTTCTATGTAAATGAGAAATGCTTTGTGGTTTTTAAAAGATAAGCGATTTGACTTATAACCGATTGGATGTAAAAGAACCTTGGAGTATTCTAAAAGATTAAGAAACCTTTTTGAAAGAAGTGTGTACTTGGTTTGAAAACATACGAGAGTTATACCACTTTATGAGAAGTTAGGTGTAACGCCAAGAGAGATAAAAAGAATGGTTTAATGGTTTAGAAGTTAGAGACTTATTCTTAAAGGATAAGAGACTTGACTTAATATGGATGTTTGTGTGAAACCTCATTCGTGAGTAATGAGTACTTGGTTTTGGAAGGAATAATGTTTCTTGATTTGGAAATCGAATGTATCGACAAACCAACTGCAGCGTTAATAAAGGAAAATGTATTGAATAATTAAGTATTATTAAAACCGGAGAAACCTCCATCTGCATAGAAGCTAAGATGAGACAAAATGATATTACATTTTCTAGATCATGTTTGCTTAATAAGATTGATTATGAACAAGAATAACCTACTACTTTATGGCATATGTTACTCAATTGTTTTAAAAGAGATTAAGACATTGAACTATGAAACTTTTCAAAAAGAGACCTGCGTAATTAAAATTAGGCAACCTGGAACCTTAGGGAAAAGAAAGGCATTGTGTTGTCTTAAAATGGTTTAAAGCATAAGGTGTTATAACAGCTTTATGGGAAGTTGGTTATAACGACCTTATGAAAACAAAAGAAAGGTTTTATCATTGGTTTTAACGTGGTAACTTGACTTTAAAAAAAAGAAAGTATGGAAGTTGTTTTGGTTTACTTAAAAGATATAAGTCACTCTATTTTTATACTACGTATCGGGTGACTTTTATAAAAGGAATAAATCTCTTTAAAAGGAATTTAACGTACGTAGTACTTTAGGGTTAAAAACCGAACTTGGGCATAAAATGGAAGTACTTCGAGTTGTGTATAAACTTGCCTATGCTTGTTGTTGTGAAACTTGCCTATGCTTGTTGTGATAGCCTTTGTTGTGCAAGAATTGTGTTTCTATACTACCGGCGTCTCGATGGAGGATCGGTTGACTTGTTGAGAACTTACTTGGGCGTGACCGGCGGCGGATAAATTCCGCGTACGCCTCGCTGATAGTGTTACTTTTGTTAATCGCTTTGGACATACTGACACGATGCGTAGCGCACGGGTATGCTTCCACTTTGATTACTGCCTTGTTGTCTTATTTTCTCCCTTTGGACATACTGACACGAGGCGTAGCGCACGGGTATGCTTCCATTTGGAATGCTGTCTTATTGTTTCCCTTTGGACATGCTGACACGATGCGTAGCGCACGGGTATGCTTCCATTTGGAATGATGTCTTATTGTTTCCCTTTGGACATGCCGACACGATCGTGGCGCACGGGTATGCTTCCATTTGGAATGTTGTCTTATTTGTTCCTTTGGACATCACCGACACGACGCGTAGCGCAGGTATGCTCCATTTGGATTCTTGTCTTGTTGTTATCATATCATAGATCGCCGTGATGAGAAGGTACTCACGGCGGGATTGATGTTGTGGCGTGAGACCACGAATTGATATAAGCATTATGTGTGTGTAATGTAGTTTGGTTATCATACTGTCTCGCTTTTATAGACTATTATGATTTCATTTACTGATTTTTCGATTTCACATACTTGGTACTGTTAGATCGACCTCCTTCGGGGCTGCGTTCATGCCGCGGTAGAGTACATCTACCGTCGATCCGCGTTTAGGATCTCATTTCAGCGTTTTGGGAAGCTCTGTTCTGAGGCTTATCATTGGTATGTTACCACGAGTGCAGTAGGTTCTTGTACATTCGGGGTATGGCGGGGCCCTGTCCGTCATAGTTGTTATATAAACTCTTAGAGGTTGCCTTGTGTGTGCAAGGTGGTTTTGTAAAAGGATTAAACTGCGTTTTAAAAAGAGTTTCTTATATTTATTTTTTTGGTAGGTAACATTTTTGTTTGCGTTTTTCATTATCTTGTCTCATGTTGATGTTTAAGTTTTATTTCCGCTGGTTTTCTCTGATGTTGTATCACTAGGGTGCCGGGGTAAGGCACCCACGGGCAGGATCGGTCGTGTGACGAACATGTATTACTGAGCATAGGTGTGATCATTTCGTTTGTAAAGAGTAGGTCACGAAGGAGTATCTTTTTAGACCTCGAGTAGGAGCTTTTGTGATTGAGGTGATTCCTCGTGGACTTGGAGATAAGTATGTGCGCTTGTTGTGTTGTGGCAGTGTGGCATGGTTGTTTCGTAAGTATGGTAAGGAGACTATCTGGCGCTGTTTGTTTAAGACACAGAAGGAACATTCGGACCGAATGTTTCTAAGAGGGAGAATGTTATACCAGTAATTCCGAGGTATGTATGCGAGGGCGTGCGTGCGAGAATGCGACATTGAAATGGAAAGGAAGAAAGAGGTGATTTTCCACGGAAAAGTTTCGGTTTTTGTGAAGGAGAAAGGTTCGTTAATGGAATTGGATTCCCAGTTTGGTGTCGGACTTCTTGGAATATTAGAGAATTATGGAATTTTATTTTGGAAATGGTCACGTGGGGCCCACGGAGAAATTCTGATTTTGTAGGAGCTAATGAGCCACTTTGTTTTGAGATTTTGGCCATTGTGGATATTTTGGAAGATGAAATATTTTGGGCCAGTGCGAGGCGACACGTGTCACCCCAGGTGGCTTGGCGAATTTCACTTTGTGCCTGACACGCGATTAGAGTCGTTTTTCGATGAAGCGTTTTACTAAACTCGCGTAGGATAAATTCGGCTATGTCATTTCTAATTTTTGCGGATTTTCCGAGAGACGAAACACTTTGGACCAACGAGAGGCGACACTTGTCACCTCCGTTAGTGAACTTGTGGTGGAATTGAGGCCGATTGGATGGCTTATTTTGTCAAGTAGTTGGTAGGATATTTTGTGTGCAAGTTGGCTAGGTACACTTGCCCTAATCCTCACCATACACTTGCCTTGCAGCACCATCTTGGCCCTTGGTTGGCCATCCTTGACCTATAAATACCCACTTTTGTGATGAAGAGTTCTTCGTCCACAAACAAGCCTTCCAAGTCTTGAAATCCTCTCCTCTCCCTTAAGCCTTTTCGTCCAACACACCCCCTTTGGTGAGTTTGGCGAGGGCCCCACTAGCCCAGAAACCTACCCCTCCCTTGGTTGAAAAGTTGCCTTAGTATTGTTATAATGCCCAAAATACCTAGCCCAAATCCCTTAGTCCTTAGTAGAAGTTGTGAAGAACTTAAGGTTTTCGAGCTCTGGAGCGCACAACTTAGAGCTAAACCTTGCTCAGGCGCGACTTTTATCTAGGATATTATTGGGCTTACCGAGGTCAATAACCTTATCCTCCTTTTGTAAGTAGAAAATACATCCTGTAGAAGTATAGGACTAAGTCTACGTACTTAGAAGGATATTAAGAATAGAATTGAGTGATATCACGCAGAAGGGTTTAAAGAAGAATAATAGAACTGTACTTACATAGGACTGTTTTCCTGATGAACTGTTGTAAGGTTGGGATGAATCATTCATTTTGGGGTACTTATATACATATATGCGAAAGGCAACTTTCCAAGCCGTGTCTTATTTATCTTTCATATCTTGGTTGTTTTATATTCAGATTTCTCGATGTATGACTACTTGGTGCGGGTAAGGCACGATCCACGCCCGAACGGTCGTGACACGATGGGTGGCCCACGAGTATGCTTCCACTTTGAATGTTATTTTGTTATTTCCTTTTGGACATACTGACACGATGGGTGGCCCACGAGTATGCTTCTATTACGATTGTTATCTTGTTATTTCCTTTGGACATACTGACACGATGGGTGGCCCACGGGTATGCTTCCATTAGGATGGTTCAATGGCCATGCTTGTACCGAGGTAAGATGCCGGGGCATGCGGCCGTTTGCGGGTTAAATTCCCGGGTTATATTTGAGTGATGACTTTATGGGCGTGAGTCCGTAACTTGATATGTCTGCTAGATTATATTGTGAACTGTAGTTTGGTCATCATACATGTCTCCTGTTTTATATAGACTGTTATGATTTCACTTACAGTATTTTTCGGTTTCACATACTTGGTACTGTATCGACCTCCTTGAGGCTGCGTTCATCCGCGGTAAGTACACGATCGTTGATCCTCGCTCATAGGATCACGGTTCAGTATTAGGAAGCTCCGTTTCTCGAGGCTTATCTTTTGTATGTTTTCCCGAGTTGTAGGTTCTTGTACATTCGGGGTATGGCGAGCCACTGTCGTCATGGTTCTTTGTAAAAATCTTAAGTGCAGTGCCTTTGTTGTGGCGGGGTTGTAAAGGATATAGCTATTTCAAACTTTGTATATTTATATATGCCGAAAGGCGACTTTTTCTCAGATAAAATGTGTCTCATTTTACATTTGTTTCATGTCTTGTTTTTATGTTCCGCTGATTACTCTGATGTATGACTACTTGGGTGCCCGGGTAAGGCACCAGTCAGGGCCCCGGAACGGGTCGTGACAAAGGTGGCAAAGTGAGTAGAAACAAAGGAAGTGCTGCCCGATTTTCCGTAGAATTAGAGACCGTATACTTAGTATTATTCTACGTTAGAGACTAGAAGTTGATAGTCTTGTTGTGACCATTATAGGTTGACACTTACGCACGTCGTATTCGGCAGCTTGTGGATTTAGCGAAAAGGTATGTGAACTATCTCCTCTGTACGATTCCTTAAGATCAAGAAAATGCGTCCTACTCGTAAATGATCCGTTCCTTGGTTGTATTTGGATTGCGTAAAATATAATTTGTTCTATGTACTTCCGAGTGTACTTTGATGTTTAAATTGTAAGTTGTATAATCCATTTCCTTAGTGAAGTTTGGATTCTTAAAAGTGAAAGTATTTTACTTAAAGTACATAGAGTCTTGAAAAGGAAGTGGTTTCCAAATCTTTTGGCTAGTGCCTTAGTTCCAAAACCTAAAGGTCATTATAATGACTTTAGGGAAGTCAAAGGAGTGATTTACTTAATTGTTTTAAAAGAGGAGAAATGACATGATTTAAGAGAAGTAACTTGTTTTAAAGGTGTAAGTTACTTGAGGTTTAAAAGTAGAAGAAACTTGTTTTCTAAATATTAAGAGACTCAAAGTATTTTGAAAGTTAAGAACTTGATTTGTAAGTATGTGATACTTGGTTTTAAAAGTATAAGTCTCTTGGTTATAAAAAGAATGAAATTGTCTAAAACCATAAAGGGTTATAACGGATTTATGGAAAGTTGGTTATAACGGCTTTATGGAAGGTTAAGAAAGTTGTCTATTTTGATTATTGGGCATAAGTTGCCTAGATTATGAAAATTTGAAGTTACTTGATTTCAAGCTTTGAATTGAGTTTTCTAAAAGTGTAGTAACTTACTTTGAAAAATAGACACACCTTGATACTACGGGTGTTAGTATCTTGGGATTTTACATAAAAAAAAGTCTTTTGAAAAGAATGTACGTACGTAGTACTTTGGCTTGTTAAATGAGAATTATTCTATTTGTGCCTTGATAAGTACTTTGGCTTGTTAAATGAGAATTATTCTATTGGTGCTTTGATAAGTACTTTGGCTTGTTAAATGAGAATTATTCTATTTGTGCCTTGATAAGTACTTTGGCTTGTTAATTGAGAATTATTCCATGTGTGCCCTGATAAGTACTTTGGCTTGATTAATTGAGAATTGCCTATGTGTGTTGGTGATAGCCTTTGAGTGCAAGTATTATGTTTTATTGCGTTCCCGCGACTCTCGGTTGGAGGGCCGGCTGTCTTGTTGTAAGTTACTTGGGCGTCTGAGCGGTGATATGGGATTCACGGGTATCTTCCGTTATTTATAGTACTTGGGTTAAATTCCCATTTTTATAAAAGACAGTAGTGCTTATGTGTTGTTTGACGGTCGAGAAAGGGTAAGAGTATAAGTGAGGTAAACCCCAAGACGCTATACCACCTTCCGTGGTAAGAGTATAAATGAGGGTAAACCCCAAGACATTATACCCCGCTTGTTTTGTTTGATGGTCGGTCGAGATAGGGTAAGTATAAGTGAGGGTAAACCCCAAGACGCTATACCACCTTCTCCACGCAGTAAGAGTATAAATGAGGGTAAACCCCAAGACATTATACCCTCGCTTGTTTTGTTTGATGGTCGCAGAGATAGGGTAAGAGTATAAATGAGGGTAAACCCCAAGACATTATACCACTGTTTACCACCGCTCGTCTTCCTACTTGGCCCGCATGATTTTAGGACACAGTGGGACTTGGTGTTCATGTATGCCTATTGGCATTATATTATATCATGGATGAGCGGTGAGTAAGGATTCCACGCATGATTGATATTATGGGCGTGAGACCCGTGGTTAGATTTTAGAAATGACTTAGGCACGCGTCACGACTTGTTATGATTGCTTATGTGTTGTGTCTTGTAGGTTGGCTATCATACATGTCTCTGTTTTGTTTAGGGATTATGATTTCATTCTGATTTCATTTCACATACTTGGTACATTCTTCGTCTTGACCTCCTTGCCCGGCTGCGTTAACGCCGCGAGTTTAGGTCTGTTTGGTGATCGGCAGTGTAGGACCGCCTTCGAGTTTTGGATAGCTCCTCGCATTGTGATTTATCTTTTGGTATAAGTTCTTTCGATGAGCTTTTATGCATGGTAGATGCATGGGCCTTGTCCCGTCATAGTTCAGTATAACTCTTAGAGGTCTGTATTCATATGTGGGATTGGACTCGTGTACAGTGTAGTGTCTTTTGTTTATATATATTATATGGCAGCCTTGTCGGCTTTGCCCTTGCACGTACGATTGGTTTTTAAAAAAATGAGGTGTTATTTAATTTCCGCAGTTTACTTAGTTGTTAAGGTAGAAGGGTGCCCAGGTAGGGCCCCAGTCACGGTCCCGGGGTTCGGGGCGTGACAATAATACTTGTTTCGTTTAAAAGTATAAGTCCCTTGGATATAGGGAGATGTGTTTGACTAGTGTATAATGGTAATATAACGACCTTATGGGAAGTTGGTTGTATTGGCTTTATGGAAGGTTAGCAAAGAAAGGTTTACTCCAAGTAAAACAAGTACGGATATATGGTTTGAATTTGTGAAAGGCAAATTGTTTTCAAGACATTAATTGCCTAAGGTTTTTAAAGAAATGAAGTCACTTGATTTAGAAGCCTATTGTATTTTTAAAGATAAACGTGACTTGTTTGAAAAGTTGTCGTGACTTGATACTACGGTTATTAGTATCTTGGGAGTTTTACATAAAAAAGAGTCATTTTCTTAAAAGGTTTAAGGAACGTGGTACTTGGGTTAAATTCCCGGATTTTCTTTTAAAATGACATGTAGTGCCTTAAGTAACTAAAATGAGAGGATGTACTAAAAATGTTATTAAGAAGTTAGGAGATATTCTTAACTTGCTTACGTTATGATAAGCCGGTAGCGTTTATGTTATGTATGATGGCGGTTGTCTTTGATTTATGTATTGTTATTATTATTACTATTTATGCCATGGATTTGCTACCCATGATGCGAGTGCGCGCTTGTACTCATGCGGGCCACCGGTCCACGCGGTGAAATAGTCTCACGCGGTGAAATAGTCCCATGCGAGGCGGATGACCTCATGTGGGTGAAATAGTCCCATGCGGGTGAAATAGTCCCATGCGAGGTGATGACCTTATGCGGGTCCACAGGACCTATGCGGGTGAAATAGTCCCAGGAGTAGGATTGCTTAATGATACTACGGGCGGGAGACCCTGTTTTGATCATGAGCCTCCTATTTTATGCAGTAAAGTTTATACTTGTTACTCTCATTGTTAGTAAGGTACAATGTACTGTAGTTTGATTTTCTTCCATGATTTCAGTTTATTTTAGACTTATGATATTACTACAGTATTTTCCAGTTTTACACACTTGGTACATATTGTGTACTGACCCCCTTCCTCGGGGGCTGCGTTCATGCCGCAGGTAGGGGTAAGCAGGTGGTGGATCCTCATTCTTAGGATCTTGCCTGTGTGTCGGCTTCATTTCTCCGGAGGCTCGACTTTTGGTACGGTTCTCCCTGGTGTTGTGGATATTTGTACATTCAGGGGTATGACGGGGCCCTGTCCCGTCATCGTGTTTACACATTCGTAGAGGTCTGTAGTCCTGTTATAGCTTGGGTTGTTAAGGATGTAACTGTTCAGCTTTGTTATATTAGAGGTAGCCTCTTTGGGTTAGCCTGCTTATATTTTATTTGGGTTCTTGTTGTGAGTTTATTTTCCGCTGGTTTTCTCTGATGTTGTATCACAAGGGTGCCCGGGTTAAGGCACCAGTCACGGGTCCGTGGTCGGGTCGTGACAAAAAGTGGTATCAGAGCAGTTAATCCTCGGAAAAGTGGTCTGTGCCGTATCTAGTAGAGTCTTGATTATCGGTGTTTTGTGCACCACATCTATAATCAGGAGGCTACATGATATTTAGGATTGGTTTTCATTCTTTCACTCTAAGATCGTGCAATAGAGCTGTGTTATAGGTTGAACTTCCTCTGACATATTTTTATGTATCAGTTATGCCTCCACGCAAGGCAACCGCGGCCCAGAAGGGCAAGGCAGCTGAGGGAGCTGCTAGTAGGACACAGAGGGTCACGAGGGCACAGGCCCAGTCCTTACCAGAGATGATGTTTCGGCCGACGAGTTCCACGATGTCGCCACCCCCAGCAGAGTTCAGTGGCGGCAGCCGCCGAGATACTCCGAGCCTCGATTACACTGGAGCAGAGGAGATGGGTTACAAAGAGATGGCCAAGTTATTAGCCAGGATCATGGCTAGGCAGGAGGACAGACGGGAGGCAGCGGGACTGATAGTTTGAGACTGCGGGACTTTTTGAGTTGCAGCCCGCCAGAGTTCTATGGGTCGAGGCCTGAGGATGATCCTCAGGAGTTTATTCGACAGTTACAGCGGATCATGAGAGTGATCAGGGCTTCGGAGACAGAGTCGGTATTATTGGTTCACATCGGCTGCGGGATACTGCAGTTGACTGGTATGATTCATGGGAACTATCCCGGGGGGAGCATGCGCTTCCAGCTGTGTGGGACGAGTTCTCAGAGGCGTTCCTTAGCCATTTCTTGCCTCCGCAGATGAGGAGAGCTCGGGCCGATAGATTTTTGACACTGAGACAGAGTGGGCGGACGGTCCGGGAGTACAACGTAGAGTTTGACTCGTTGGCTCGGTATGTACCCACTTTGGTAGCAGACGTGGAGGACAGGGTGCACCGCTATGTCACAGGGCTCGATGATTACTTGGCCGAGAGTTGCACGGGAGTAGCTCTTCAGCCGGGTATGGAAATTGCCCGCATGCAGGCATATGCACTTGGGTGTGAGGAACGCAGGGGCCGACGGATTGATAGGTATCAGCAGAAGAGGGCCAGGACAGCAGGGTCCTCTGGTAGTTTTCGAGGTAGACAACCTCAGCAGCAGACCGGATTTGCACCTCGGTAGGTTCAGTCGCACGACCGTTCGGGCCCGTGATAGTGCCTTACCGGGCACCCTAGTGATACAACATCAGAGTAATCAGCGGAACATAAAACGATACAAGACATATTATGAAATATGAAACAATAATCTGAGAAAAACTTGCCTTTCGGCATATATATAAATAACAACCTTTTCAACATGAACAATTTAATCCTTTTTACAAACCCTGCCCACAACAGTACTACAGACCTCTAAGAAATGATACGACAACAATGGCGGGACAGGGCCCGCCATACCACGAATGTAAATACCTACAACAGCAGGACTATACCACCGATAAGCCTCGGAGAAGCGGAGCTTTCCCAACGTTGAATTGTGACCCTAAGGCGAGGATCAACGATCGTGTACCTTTTCTGGCAGATGAACGCACCCGAAGGAGGTCGATAACAGTACCAAGTATGTGAACGAAAATCACGAAAATGAAATCATAGTAGTCTATAAAAGCAGAGACATGTATGATAACCAAACTACGATTCACAATAAGCGATCATGTCAAGTCGGGACTCACGCCTCAAAGTCATCACAATAAAACCGTGCAGGGTAGGTAAATGCGAAGGCATAGCCGACTACTAAGACCCCAAGTACCACAAATGCCATAAAGCGTATCACAAGGTCTTTCTAGACCGCACTACATGATCGGCCGCCACTCGCGCGCAGTATCACCGAGCGTCTATTCTCGAACTCTCGCAGACTCCGCATAGGTCACACACGGACCGCATGAGGTATCCCTCGAATCATGGTCCTGCATCACCGAGGTATACCGCGTCGAGGCGGCTTAACCCCGTATCCGCCTAGGCTCCGCAACCCGCATAGTCTCAAAAGACCGCATAGTCTCAGCAGACCGCATAGGAATCCGCGTCAGGCTAAACACCGGAATGATCAATCCCGAGCTACCGCACTCGCGTAGTCACAAGGACCGCGTAGCCGTATAGACCGCGTCAAGGTGGCAAGCCCTCGGTATAATAAGTCAAAGGGGTATGTGATACAATAACGATAACCGCTTAACGTTTAACAACGTAAGCACAACAAGAATGACCCCCTTACATCACGATCACACAAGATACTAACACAAGTAGCATCCTAACATGTTTACTTATCACATCAACAAGAAAGTATTTACAAGGCTATCTCAAACCAACACAATCAAGTTATTCACACAAGGTACTTTATGCTAACAAGTTCGGGTATCTATCCCTAGAGTACTTCATACATTAAATCTTTTAAAAGATCCGTTGCTTTCACATAAGTCACACAATACCCGTAGTATAAAATAGAGTGACTGTCTTTTTTAATTAAACCAAAACATTTACCTTTGTAAAATCAAGTAACAACATTATTTTCCAAACGTCCAAGTTTGCCCAATTTCAAATGTTCACGTTTCTTATTTTAGAAAGGTTTCGTAGTTCATAGTCTTATTCATTTAAGAATATAATTCTCTTTTAAACAATCTGAGAAACATAAGCCTTATATGTGAGTAGGATATCCTTGTTTATAACAATCTTATTACAGCAGCCGTGATCTAGGAAATATCATTTTGTCTCATCTTAGCTTCTATGCAGATGGAAGTTTCTACTGGTTTTAATAATACTTAATTAGTCAAAACATTTCCTTTTATTAACGCTGCAGTGGTTTGTCGATACACATTCTGATTTCCGAAATCAGTAAAACATTCTTAAGCCGTTACACCTAACTTCCCATAAAGCTAGTATAACTCTTAAGTTTTTCAAAAACCAAGTATTACTTCTTCTTTCAAAATGATTCAAAAATCTTTTGAAATACTTCAAGTTCTTTATTAACACATAACAAGCCAGTTATAGTTCAAATCAGTTACCTTTTAAAGACCACAAGTATTTTCGTACCAACATAAAGCTGTTATAACCAACTTCCCATAAAGCCGTTATAACACTTTATGTTTTAGACCAATCAAATACATTTAACACATGTACGTCTACCGTACTACATAGTTACACACATATCATGCTAGAAGAGATAGGAAGAGGTTCACATACCTCGCGACGAGTATCGACTAATAGCAAAACGCTCAAAGTACTTCAAACCGTCGGCTACTCCTTAGCCAGAAGATCGCGCCATACGTAGTACTTCAACCTATAAGGCCACAAGGCGCTTATTAACATTTATATCCCTTCGTAGAACATCTTACAGAAAATTCGGCAGCACCTCCCCCCCCCCGCAACAGCGTAAATCTCCTCCTCTATCGGCCGCTATCAAGCCTACGGGGTTCATACATCTAACCTGACGTGCACAATTCTACCTCACGTAAAAGCTACACAAGTCTCATCAGAATACCCCTATGTAAAAGCAGTTCGATTACTCTTCTTTCAAAAGATTTCTTATTATTCAGCTTAAGTCCAAAGACATTGCCGACAACAACGTTCGATTCTATATATATAGTATACTTCAACTATATGGTCTAACAATCATGTAATTTCCAATTACAATAGAGGACAAGATATTTACCTCGATAAGCCCATAATTATCCGAGTATAAAGTCGATCACGGCAATCGTTTAGCTCCACTCCGTGCGCTCCAACCCGCTCCAAACTACCCTTAGTAGTTCTACCCAACTTCTACAGTCTACTCCAACTCACCATGGAGATTTTCCCTGGGTTGGTTTGGTGGACCGACGGGAAGTATAATAGTATAACTGGGCTTTTTGTAAGGTATGACCTTAGAATACAACAAGGTATACGGCTAAGGTAATTTGGGCATTATAACAATACTTTTGAGAGTATTTCTACCAAGAGGGGGGGTATATACGAGACAACACCACAAGGGGGGGGTGTATACCTCGACCTACCCCACTGTGGGGTACTCTCGGCCAAGGGGTGGGAGGGGCTCTCGCCAAAGTGCCAACTCAAAGGGGAGAGGGGTTGGGCGAAACACCACACAAAGGGAGGAGGATTTTTAACACTTAGGAAATATTTGGAATGGATGAAGAAGTCTTCCAGGGGTATTTATAGGTCTAGCAAAGGCCAACCAATGGCCAAGATCATGCCAAGTGCATAGCAAGTGTAGGCCAAGATCTTGCCAAGTGCACCCTAACCAACTAACACACAAAATATCCTACCTACTACTTGACAAAATTGTCACCAAATCGTCCAAGCCAACCGCCCACACTCCATCAATGAGAGGGTGACAAGTGTCGCCCTCTCGTTGGTCCAAAATGTTTCGTCTCTCGGAAAAATCCGCAAAAATTAAAAATGACATAGCCGGAAATTCCCCTACGAAAGTCGTGGAAAGCGTTTTCGAAAAACGACTCTAAGCGGGTGTTGTGAACAAAATAAATTCGCCAAGCCACTTTACACTTCAAAATTTTCTACGACGTCCCACGCATACTGGAAATACGGTATAACATTCTCCTCCTTAGAAACATTCGTCTCGAATGTTCCTTCTAAGTCTCAAAACAAACGCGGCAGTATAGTCCTCACCGCTATACTTACGAAAACAATCACGCCACGCGTAGCCACGGAACCAACTTGCGCGAAACACTTACCTCCAAGTCCACGAGGAAACACCTCTAACATCACCACAAACACCTCTCTCCGGGGTCTAAAATATACTTCATTCGCACCTTCTCTTTACAAAAGAAATGATACCACTTTTGTCACTTTGCCGCGAGGGGCACTCCGTGACCCAACAAATGGTACCGGCCGCATGCACGCGATCCACGAGGTGGACGTACACTCAAACTCTTACCACATTTACATCGCTTGGTTTCCAAAACTCGAGGTTACTATCTCTAACGTGGTCATCATTAATCGAACACTGATGGATCTCGATACTTTCCAAACATAACAATACGAAAGACGGACGCATCGCCTCCCAAGTCGACCAAGAAAAGCTAACATATAGGCAATCTGGCCTATTCTTCACATGAACTTAAAAAGGCCCAAAACAACTCGGGCTAAGTTTCCTCTGTTTTTCCAAAGCTCGTCACACCCAATCCGGGGTGGTACTTTCAAGAAGACCGACCGTCAACCTGAACTCTAAGCGTCGTGTTATACCCCGTATTTCCAGAGTATGTACGCAGGGACGTACGTAGGAAATTTCGAACTTCAAGTAGGCTTGGCCGATTTAATTTTGTGCACAACACCCGGTTAGAGTCGTTTTTCGGCGAAACGTTTTCACAGCTTTCGTATGGGAATTTCCGGCTATGCCATATTTTATTTTTGCGGATTTTTCCGAGAGACGAAACATTTTGGACCAACGGGAGGGCGACACTTGTCACCCTCCAATTGATGGATGTGAGGCGTTATTGTGGCCGATTGGAATGGCTTTAGTTGGTAGGATATTTGTGTGTTAGTTGGTTAAGGGGCACTTGGCAAGATCTTGGCCCTACACTTGCCTTGCACTTGGCATGATCTTGGCCATTGGTTGGCCATTGGTTGGCCTATAAATACCACTCTATGTTGAAGACTTTCTTCATCCTAAAATCTTCTAAGTGTTAAAATCCCTCCCTCTCCCTTCTTGTGGTTCTCGTCCAAAAGCCTTCCCCCTCCCCTTGGCCGAGAGTTCCCCCCCCCCCTAGTGGGGTAGGCCGAGGGGTATACACCCCCCCCTCCTTGGGGTGCTAGCCGTGGGGTACCCCCCCCCTAGCCTAGTTGTTTTCGTATAATACCCCCCTCTTGGTAGAAATACTCTCAAAGTATTGTTATAATGCCCAAATTACCTTAGCCATATACCTTGTTGTATTCTAAGGTTATACCTATACGAAAAGCCCAGAAATACTATTATACTTACCGTCAGTCACCAACCGAAACCCTAAGGAAAATCTCCATGGTTAGTTGGAGTAGTATGTAGTTGGTTAGAACTTCAAGGGTAGTTTGGAGCGGGTTGAGCGCACGGAGTTGAGCTAAGCGATTGCCCAGGATCGACTTTATACTCGGATAATTATGGGCTTATCGAGGTAAATATCTTGTCCCTCTATTGTAATTGGAAATTACATGATTGTTAGACTATATAGTTGAAGTATACTGTATATATAGAACTGAACGTTGTTGTCGGCAATGTCTTTGGACTTAAGCCTGAATAATAAGAAACCTTTTCAAAGAAGAGTACTAAACTGTTTTTACATAGGGCTGTATTACAGTAGACTTGTGTAGTAGTACCGTGGAGTAGAATTGTACCCGTTAGGGTTAGATGTATAACCCCCGGTTGGCTTGGTAGCGGCCTCGATAGAGAGGAGATTTACGTTTGCGGGGTGGGGAGGTGCTTCGAATTTTACGTAGAATGTTCTACGGTTAGACCTAAATGTTAATAAAGCGCCTTGTGGCCTTATAGGTTGAAGTACTACGTGTGGCGCGATCTACAGGCAAGGAGTAGCCGACGGTTTGAGGTACTTGGAGCATTTTGCTATTAGTCGATACTGTCGCGAGGTATGTGAACCTCTTCCTATCTCTTCTAGCATGATATGTGTGAACTATGTAGCACGGTAGACGTCAGTGCTAAATGTATTTGATTGGTGTAAACATAAAGTGTTATAACGGCTTTATGGAAGTTGGTTATAATGACTTTATGTTGGTAAGAAAATACATGTGGTTTTTAAAAGGTAACTGATTTGAACTATAACTGGCTTGTTATGTATTAATAAAGAACTTGAAGTATTTCAAAAGATTTTTGAATCATTTTGAAAGAAGAAGTAATACTTGGTTTTTGAAAACTTAAGAGTTATACTAGCTTTATGGGAAGTTAGGTATAACGGCTTAAGAATGTTTCTTGATTTCGGAAATGAATGTGTATCGACAAACCACTGCAGCGTTACTAAAAGGAAATGTTTTGACTAATTAAGTATTATTAAAACCAGTAGAAACTTCCATCTGCATAGAAGCTAAGATGAGACAAAATGATATTTCCTAGATCACGGCTGCTGTAATAAGATTGTTATAAACAAGAATATCCTACTCACATATAAGGCTTAGGTTTCTCAGATTGTTTAAAGGAGAATTATATTCTTAAATGAATAAGACTATGAACTTACGAAACCTTTCTAAAATGAGAAACTTGAACATTGGAAATTAGGCAAACTTGAACATTGGAAATTAGGCAAACTTGAACATTGGAAAAGAATGTTGCTACTTGATTTTACAAAGAGAAGTAATTGATTTACTTTGAAAAAGATAATCACTCTATTTTTATATACTACGGGTATTGTGTGATTTTTGTGAAGTAACGTATCTTTTAAAGATTTAATGTATGAAGTACTTTGGGGATAGGTACCCGAACTTGTTAGTAGAAAGTACCTTGTGTGAATAACTTGATTGTATTGGTTTGTGATAGCCTTGTAATACTTTCTTGTTGATTTGATGAGTAAGCATGTTAGGATGCTACGTGTGTTAGTATCTTGTGATTATTATGTAAGGGGGTTATTATTGTTGTGCTTACGTTGTTAAACGTTAAGCGTTGTATGATTATTGTATCACATACCGCTTTGACTTATTATACCGAGGGCTTGCCACCCGACGCGGTCTTTACGGCTATGCGGTCCTCGTGACTACGCGAGTGCGGTAGCTCGAGGATTGATCATTCGGGTGTTTAGCACGATGCGGGGATTCCTATGCGGTCTGTTGAGACTATGCGGTCTTTTGAGACTATGCGGGTTGCGGAGCCTAAGCGGATATCGAGGGTTACTGCGCCCGATGCGGGGTATACCTCGCGATGCGGGACCATGATTCGAGGAATACCTCATGCGGTCCGTGTGACCTATGCGGAGTGCGAGAGTTCGAGGATAGACGCGCATTGATATTGCGGGCGAGGGCGCCGATCATGTAGTGCGATGCAGAAAGACCTCGGATACGATTTGTGGTATTTTTGGTGCGTGGGTCTTAGTAGTCGGCTATGCCTTCGTACTTACCCCGTACGGTTTTATTGTGATAACTTTGAGGGCGTGAGTCCCTGACTTGACATGACTGCTTATTTATTGTGAACTGTAGTTTGGTTATCATACATGTCTCCTGTTTTATATAGACTACTATGATTTCATTTACAGTATTTATTTTCAGTTTCACATACTCTGCACTGTGTTATCGACCTCGCGGGGCTGCGTTCATGCCGCAGTAAAGGTACACCGCCGTTGATCCTCGCTCTTAGGATCACGTCGCTTTTGGGAAGCTCCGTTTCTCCGGAGGCTTATCAGTGGTATAGTCCCCTGTCGTAGTAAGTGTTTACATTCAGGGGTTTGGCGGGGCCCTGTCCCGCCATTATTGTCGTATCATTTCTTAGAGGTCTGTAGTACTGTTGTGGGCAGAATTTGTAAGAGGGTTGTAACTGTTCGAATTGCTATTTATATATATACTGAAGGTAACCGCTTTTGGTTAGTCTGTCTTCTTATTTCACTGTCATTTTACATTGGTTTCATGTATTGTCTTTATGTTCCGCTGATTACTCTGATGTTGTGTCACTAGGGTGCCCGGGGTAAGGCACCAGTAACGGGCCCCGGAACGGGTCGTTACAAAAGTGGTATCAGAGCAGTTAATCCTCGGAAAGTGTCTACAGACCGTATCCAGTAGAGTCTTGATTATCGGTGTGTTGTGCACCACACCAATAATCAGGAGGCTATAGGGTATTTAGGATTGGTTTCTATTCTTCTCACTCTGAGATCGTGCCTTAGAGCTGTGTTGTAAGTTGGACCCTCTAAACGTATTTCTTTCCCTTACCGTTATGCCTCCGCGTAGGCAACCCGCCGGGAGGCAAGGCCGAGGAGCCGCGAGTGATCCAGCAGGGTTACGAGGGCATAGGCCCAATCATCACTGAGTTAGGTGCTTCATTCGGGGATTTCGCGACATCGCTAGCCCATAAAGTTTAGCACGGCGGCGATTCCTCTGCGGCCATGATATTTGAATCTTCGGTCCACGATCGGGAGCAGTGAATATAGATTGCAAAGAGGCGACCGCATTAGCTATGGATTTGGCTACGAGAGTATACCGATGTATCGCGAGTCTTGATGACTACCTAAGAAGGTTGTGCAAGGGGTAATCCTTGATAGGCTTGAGCATGGCACGTATGCGCTTATGCGCGGCAGTAGAAACGTAGAGATCGGCGGGTTAACGAAGGACAACGAGAAGAGGCGAGCAAAGAAGGTCCTTTGGTAACTTTCGAGGCGAGTCACCTCGCGTGATTTGATTATGCACATCCACGGTCGCAGTGGTCTTCCACGAATTTCAGGACGTTCGGGGTGTGCAGGAGTTGGCCAGAACTCCAGGGCTTCCGGTTCACAGTGTGACAGACGTCATCCCGGGGAATGTCGTCTTTTAGTTGGTACTTGTTGTACTATGACCTTGAGGTCTAATGTCGAAAGAGTGTCTAGTAAGGAGGACTTAGCCTTGAGATCGGTGGGTAGTTTGTCATCTCCTCATTTATAAGCTGCAGGCGGGTTTGATTAGAACGATTAAGGAGTGAAACGATGAATTCTGGTATATCTTTAACCCTCAGAGTTTTGTTTATGTGATCGGTGAGTATACCTTAAGTGCTATGTTACGATAGCGGTGTGTTAGTTTTGATTAGATCATGGTTGTTTAGCAGAGTAAGATGTTGAGGATAGAGAAAGTGTGAGCCTTAGAGCTTTATACGTAGAGACCTTAGAGGTAAGGCCATCTCGGGTAAAGGTGTAGTGTTATGTTTGATCCTTATAGGAGTGCATAGTGCACGTGAGCTATGTTTGTGGGATAAGTCCCTGAGTAGCGTGAAATGAAAGAGGGTAGTTGAGCTAAGAAGACCGCTAGGTTTTCGTAACGTGATTAGTGAGAGTTTTCCTTCGGGTCGCTAGTATTGTGCGGCGTTGCGGTCGGGTTGAGGCGCGTGCGGTCAACCCGCAACCTGTTTGTTGGTGGGGTCAGTTTGTGGTGCTCCCGCCGGGTGGTGGGATCACGAGGGTGTTAGGCCCAAGTTTAGTTAACCAGCGTACGAGTTCGTGGATGCATTCGACCAGTGGTCGGGCCGATGGGGGCAGCCCATCGTGTTTTTCGGTCAGGACCGTTTACTCGGCTGTGTTGAGTTATCAAAAAGGTTGTAAGGCTGCACGGGGTGCCTACCTTCACCTTATGGCGCATGGAGCCAGTGTTACGGCTGTTTTTGTTTCTGGAAGTTTTACCAGGCAAGGTTAAGAACTCAGGTGAGTCTCAGAATCGCATTCACCCTCGGGCCAGTGTGTGGATTTCAGGGGTAGTTGTGGGGATTGTTGTCTCCTGTAGAGGGAGCGTTTAAGCTACCATTTCAGTGTTCGGATGTCGCCTTATGAAGCCTTGTAAGGGCGGAAGTGTAAGTTGCCGGTCGATTGGTTCGATGTTGGCAAGGTTCAGACAGTTGGTTCAGGCTTGTTCCAGCAGACCGTGGATAGTGAGAAGCTTGTCTAGAAGAAGTTCTGGCAGCTCAGGGGAAATCGTGCGGATGATCGGCGACGACGCTTAGAGTTCAGGTTGACGGTCGGTCTTCTTGAAGGTACCACCCCGGATAGGGGGTGACGAGTTTTGGAAAAACAGAGGGAACTTAGCCCGAGTTACTTTGGGCCCTTTTTTGAGTTCATGTGAAGAATAGGCCAGGTTGCCTATATGTTAGTTCTTGCCGTCCGACTTAGGAGGCAGTACGTCCGGTCTTTCGTATTGTTATGATCGGGAAGTATCGGAAATCCATCCAGAGTTCGATTAATGATGACCCGTTAGAGATAGTAACCGAGTTTCGAAGCGAGATCAAGAGTTTGGGTGTCACGATAGCCGCAGCGATCGTGACGCGATCCGGTACCATTTGTTGGGTTGCACGAGAAGGTTTATGCCTCGCAAAGTGACATAAGTGGTATCATGTGGTAAGAATTGGAGTGTACGAGAATGGTTCGACAAGTAATGGAAGCATCGATCGTGTATGGCGATCGTATATGTGATCATTTCTTTTGTATTGAGAAAGTACGAAGGATTTATATTTTAGACCCTTGGATGGGAGCGTTTGTGATGTTAGAGGTGTGTCCTCGTGGACTTGGAGGTAAGTATTTTTTTGGCGCAAGTTGGTTCCGTGGCGCGTGGCGTGATTGTTTTCGTAAGTATAGCGGTGAGGACTATACCGCGTTTGTTTTAAGACTTAGAAGGAACATTCGGACGAATGTTTCTAAGAGGAGAATGTTATACCCGTATTTCGGAGTATGTACGCAGGACGACGTAGGAAATTCGAACTTCAAGTAGGCTTGGCCGATTTAATTTTGTGCACAACACCGGTTAGAGTCGTTTTTAGTGAAACGTTTTCCACTTCAGTATGGGAATTTCCGCTATGCCATATTTTATTTTTGCGGATTTTTCCGAGAGGCGAAACATTTTGGACCAGCGGGAGGCGACACTTGTCACCTCCAATTGATGGATGTGAGGCGTTATTGTGGCCGATTGGAATGGCTTTAGTTGGTAGGATATTTGTGTGTTAGTTGGTTAAGGGCACTTGGCAAGATCTTGGCCCTACACTTGCCTTGCACTTGGCATGATCTTGCCATTGGTTGGCCATTGGTTGGCCTATAAATACCACTCTATGTTGAAGACTTTCTTCATCCTAAAATCTTCTAAGTGTTAAAATCCCTCCTCTCCCTTGTGGTTCTCGTCCAAAAGCCTTCCCTCCCCTCGTCGAGATTTCCCCACAGTGGGGTAGGTAGAGGGTATACACCCCTCCAGGGTGCTAGCCGGGGTACCCCAGCCTAGTTGTTTTCGTATAATACCCCCTCTTGGTAGAAATACTCTCAAAGTATTGTTATAATGCCCAAATTACCTTAGCCATATACCTTGTTGTATTCTAAGGTTATACCTATCTAAAAGCCAGAAATACTATTATACTTACCGTCGATACCAACCGAAACCCTAAGGAAAATCTCCATGGTTAGTTGGAGTAGTATGTAGAAGTTGGTTAGAACTTCTAAGGGTAGTTTGGAGCGGGTTGGGCGCACGGAGTTGGAGCTAAACGATTGCCCAGATCGACTTTATACTCGGATAATTATGGGCTTATCGAGGTAAATATCTTGTCCTCTATTGTAATTGGAAATTACATGATTGTTAGACTATATAGTTGAAGTATCGTATATATAGAACTGAACGTTGTTGTCGGCAATGTCTTTGGACTTAAGCCCGAATAATAAGAAACCTTTTGAAGAAGAGTACTAAGCTTTTTTACATAGAAATGTATTACAGTAGACTTGTGTAGTAGTGCAGTGGAGTAGAATTGTACAGTTAGGGTTAGATGTATAACCCCCTGGTTGGCTTGGTAGGCCTCGATAGAGAGGAGATTTACGCTGTCATGGGTGGGGAGGTCTTAGGAATTTTCGTAGAGAATGTTCTACAGTTAGACCTAAATGTTAATAAGCGCCTTGTGGCCTTATAGGTTGAAGTACTACGTGTGGCGCGATCTAGGGCTAAGGAGTGGCCGAGCGGTTTGAGGTACGTGGAGCAGTTTGCTATTAGTCGATACTCGTCGCGAGGTATGTGAACCTCTTCCTATCTCTTCTAGCATGATATGTGTGAACTATGTAGTACGGTAGACGTACAGGTGCTAAATGTATTTGATTGGTGTAAAACATAAAGTGTTATAACGGCTTTATGGAAGTTGGTTATAACAGCTTTATGTTGGTAAGAAAATACATGTGGTTTTTAAAAGGTAACTGATTTGAACTATAACTGGCTTGTTATGTATTAATAAAGAACTTGAAGCATTTCAAAAGATTTATGAATCGTTTTGAAAGAATGAGTATTACTTGGGTTTTGAAAGCTTAAGAGTTATACTAGCTTTATGGGAAGTTAGGTATAACGGCTTAAGAATGTTTCTTGATTTGGAAATCAGAATGTGTATCGACAAACCACTGCAGCGTTAATAAAAGGAAAATGTATTGACTAAAGAAGTATTATTAAAACCAGTAGAAACTTCCATCTGCATAGAAGCTAAGATGAGACAAAATGATATTTCCTAGATCACGGCTGCTGTAATAAGATTGTTATAAACAAGAATATCCTACTCACATATAAGGCTTAGGTTTCTCAGATTGTTTAAAGGAGAATTATATTCTTAAATGAATAAGACTATGAACTACGAAACCTTTCTAAAATGAGAAACTTGAACATTGGAAATTAGGCAAACTTGAACATTGGAAATTAGGCAAACTTGAACATTGGAAAAGAATGTTGCTACTTGATTTTACAAAGAGAAGTAATTGATTTACTTTGAAAAAGATAATCACTCTATTTTTATATACTACGGGTATTGTGTGATTTTTGTGAAGTAACGTATCTTTTAAAGATTTAATGTATGAAGTACTTTGGGGATAGGTACCCGAACTTGTTAGTAGAAAGTACCTTGTGTGAATAACTTGATTGTATTGGTTTGTGATAGCCTTGTAATACTTTCTTGTTGATTTGATGAGTAAGCATGTTAGGATGCTACGTGTGTTAGTATCTTGTGATTATTATGTAAGGGGGTTATTATTGTTGTGCTTACGTTGTTAAACGTTAAGCCCGTTGTAACGGTTATTGTATCACATACCCCTTTGACTTATTATACCGAGGGCTTGCCACCCTTGATGGTCTTTACGGCTATCGCGGTCCTCGTGACTATGCGGAGTCAGGTAGCTCGAGATTGATCATTCGGGTGTTTAGCACGACGCGGGGATTCCACATGCGGTCTGTTGAGACTATGCGGTCTTTTGAGACTATGCGGGTTGCGGAGCCTAGGCGGATACCGAGGTTAGCCGCTTCGATGCGGTATACCTCGGTGATGCAGGACCATGATTCGAGGAATACCTCATGCGGGTCCGTGTGACCTATGCGAGTGCGAGAGTTCGAGGATAGACGCGACATTGATATTGCGGGCGAGGCCGCCGATCATGTGGTGCGGTCTAGAAAGACCTCGGGATACGGTTTGTGGTATTTTTGGTGCTGGTCTTAGTAGTCGGCTATGCCTTCGCACTTACCCCGCACGGTTTTATTGTGATAACTTTGAGGCGTGAGTCACGACTTGACATGATCGCTTATTTATTGTGAATCGTAGTTTGGTTATCATACATGTCTCTGCTTTATATAGACTACTATGATTTCATTTACGATTTATTTTCGTTTCACATACCGCATGCCAGATCGACCTCCTTGGGACCGCGTTCATGCCGCAGTAAAGGTACACGCCGTTGATCCTCGCTCTTAGGATCACAGTCACTTTGGGAAGCTCCGTTTCTCGAGGCTTATCGGGTATAGTCCCCTCGTAGTAAGTGTTTACATTCAGGGTTTGGCGGGGCCCCGCCCGCCATTATTGTCGTATCATTTCTTAAGTCCGTAGTATCGCTGTGGGCAGAATTTGTAAGAGGTTGTAGAATCGTCAATTGCTATTTATATATATACCGAAGGTAACCGCTGGTTAGTCTGTCTTCTTATTTCACTGTCATTTTACATTGGTTTCATGTATTGTCTTTATGTTCCGCTGATTACTCTGATGTTGTGTCACTAGGGTGCCCGGGGTAAGGCACGATGCTTGCCCCGAACGGTCGTTACACGCCGTCGCCGATTTTTCCGACGATTTCTCCGAGCCGCGAACTTCTTCTAGACAAGCTTCACTATCCATACCGCTGGAACAAGCTCAACCAATCGTTCAACCTTGCCAACATCGAACCACTCGACCGGCAACTTACACATCCGCCCCTACAAGGATTTATAAGGCGACATCCGAACACTGAACTGGTAGCTTAAACACTCCCTCCACAGGAGACAACAATCTCCACAACTACCGCGAAATTCAACCATCGCCCGAGGCGAATGCGATTCGAGACTCACCGAGTTCTTAACACATGCTTGGCAAAGCTTCGAAACAAAACAGCCGTAACTGGCTCCACTGTTCGACATAAGGTGAAGGTAGGCACCCCGCAGCCTTACAACCTTTACGATATAACAACACCGCTGAGTACATGGTCTCGACCAAAAACACGACGGCTGCCCCATCGCCCGACCATCGGTCGAACGCATCCACGAACTCGTCTGGTTAACTAAACTTGGGCCTAACACTCGTGACCCACCACCGCGGGACCACCACGAACCGACCCCACCAACAAACAGGCGCTGGTCGACCGCAGCATGGCCTCAACCCGACCCACTCGCCAGAAACACTTGCTCCCGGTCCGAACAACTTTTCTAATCACGTTACCAAAACCTAGCGGTCTTCTTAGCTCAACTACCCCTTTCATTCCACACTACTCGGGGACTTATCACACAATATATCTCACATGCACTAAGCACTGATAAGGATCAAACATAACACTACACCTTTACTCGAGATGGCCTTACCTCTAAGGTCTCTACGCATAGAACTCTAAGGCTCACACCTTCTCTATCCCCAAATCTTACTCGGTTAAACAACCACGATCTAATCACAACTAACACATCGCTATCGAACATAGCACTTAAGGTATACTCACCTTATCACATAAACAAAACTCTAGAGGTTAAAGATATATCTATATCTACCGCTTCACTCCCTTAGTCGTTCTAATCAAACTCGCCACGTAGGGCGATAGCTAGGGAAGATGACGAACTACCCACCGATCACGAAGGCTAAGTCCTCCTACAAGGACATTCTATCGACATCGACCACGGCGGTCGTAGGTACAACAAGTACCAACTAAAAGACGACATTCCCGGATGACGCCTCACATCGCGAACCGGAAGCCCGGAGTTACGACCAACTCGCACACCCCGAACGCCCCAAATCCGTGGAAGACCACTGCACCTGGCGGAGGTGCATATCTAATCACTGGCGAGGTGACTCGCCTCGAAAGTTACCAAAGGACCTTGCTTGGCCGCCCTTCTCGCCCTTTGTTAACCCGTCGATCTCTACGTTTCTCGGCCTGCTGCGCATAAGCCCGTACACAGGCCATGCTCAAGCCCAACTGAAGAATTACTCTTGCACAACCCTCTTTTATATAGTCCTCAAGACTCGTGATGCGTCGGTATACTCTCCGTAGCCAAATCCATAGCTAGTAATGTGGTTGTCTCTTGGCAATCTATATTCTCTGCTCTGGCCGTGGATCGGCGTTCAAATATCATGGCCGCAGAGGCATCGCTGCCGCCGTACTAAACTCTCCTGGGCTAGTGACGTCGCAGAACTCCCCGAATGAAGCACTACCCTAGGTAATGATTGGGCATGTGCCCTCGCCACCCTCTGAACTCTACTCGCAGCTCCCTCGGCTGCCTTGCCCTCCTGGGCCCGGGTTGCCCTACGCTTAGGCATAACTGTAAGGGAAAGAAATACGTCGAGGGTCCAACTTACAACACACTCTAAGGCACGATCTCGTGAGTGAGAAGAATTAGAAACCAATCCTAAATATCCCATAGCCTCACGATTATTGGTGTGGTGCACAACACACCGATAATCAAGACTTCATCGATACTGGTGCAGTAGACACTTTCCGAGGATTAATCGCTCGATACCACTTTTGTCACGACCGTTCGCCCGTGGATCGTGCCTTACCCGCACCCTAGTGATACAACATCAGTAATCACGAACATAAACGATACAAGACATATTATGAAATATGAAACAATAACTGAGAAAACTTGCCTTCGGCATATATATAAATAACAACCTTTTCAACATGAGCGCTTTAATCCTTTTTACAAACCCCGCCACAACGATTTCTGCACTCTAAGAAATGATACGACAATAACAATGGCGGACAGGCCCCGCCATACCACGAATGTAAATACCTACAAAGAGGACTATACCACCGATAAGCCTCGGAGAAACGGAGCTTTCCTAACTGAATGTGACCCTAAGAGCGAGGATCAACGATCGTGTACCTTTTCTCGCGGCATGAACGCAGCCCAAGGAGGTCGATCAACAGTACCAAGTATGTGAAACTGAAAATACTGAAAATGAAATCATAGTAGTCTATAAAAATAGGAGACATGTATGATAACCAAACTACAGTTCACAATAAGCAGTCATGTCAAGTCAGGGACTCACGCCCTCAAAGACATCACAATAAAACCGCACGGTAAATGCGAAGGCATAGCCGACTACTAAGACCCCCAGTACCACAAATGCCATAAACTGTATCACAAGGTCATTCTAGACCGCACCACATGATCGAAGCTGGCCACTCGCCCGCAGTATCACTGAGCGCGTCTATTCCTGGAACTCTCGCAGCTCCGCATAGGTCACACACGGACCCGCGTGAGGTATCCTCGAATCATGGTCCTGCATCGCCGAGGTATACCCCGCATCGAGGCGCTTAACCCGGTATCCGCCAGGCTCCCGCAACCCGCATAGTCTCAAAAGACCGCATAGTCTCAGCAGACCGCATAGGAATCCCCGCATCGGGCTAAACACGGAATGATCAATCCCGAGCTACCGCGACTCGCGTAGTCACAAGGACCGCATAGCCGTATAGACCCGCATCGGGTGGCAAGCCCTCGGTATAATAAGTCAAAGGGTATGTGATACAATAACGACAACGCTTAACGCTTAACAACGTAAGCACAACAAGAATGACCCCTTACATCACGATCACACAAGATACTAACACAAGTAGCATCCTAACATGTTTACTTATCACATCAACAAGAAAGTATTTACAAGGCTATCTCAAACCAACACAATCAAGTTATTCACACAAGGTACTTTATGCTAACAAGTTCGTATCTATCCCAGAGTACTTCATACATTAAATCTTTTAAAAGATCCGTTGCTTTCACATAAGTCACACAATACCCGTAGTATAAAATAGAGTGACTGTCTTTTTTAATTAAACCAAAACATTTACCTTTGTAAAATCAAGTAACAACATTATTTTCCAAACGTCCAAGTTTGCCCAATTTCAAATGTTCACGTTTCTTATTTTAGAAAGGTTTCGTAGTTCATAGTCTTATTCATTTAAGAATATAATTCTCTTTTAAACAATCTGAGAAACATAAGCCTTATATGTGAGTAGGATATCATTGTTTATAACAATCTAATTACAGCAGCCGTGATCTAGGAAATATCATTTTGTCTCATCTTAGCTTCATGCGGATGGAAGTTTCTCGGTTTTAATAATACTTAATTAGTCAAAACATTTCCTTTTATTAACGCCGCAGATGGTTTGTCGATACACATTCGATTTCAAATCAAGAAACATTCTTAAGCCGTTACACCTAACTTCCCATAAAGCTAGTATAACTCTTAAGTTTTTCAAAACCAAGTATTACTTCTTTCAAAATGATTCAAAATCTTTTGAAATACTTCAAGTTCTTTATTAACACATAACAAGCCAGTTATAGTTCAAATCAGTTACCTTTTAAAGACCACAAGTATTTTCGTACCAACATAAAGCTGTTATAACCAACTTCCCATAAAGCCGTTATAACACTTTATGTTTTAGACCAATCAAATACATTTAACACTTGTACGTCTACCGTACTACATAGTTACACACATATCATGCTAGAAGAGATAGGAAGAGGTTCACATACCTCGCGACGAGTATCGACTAATAGCAAAACGCTCCAAGTACTTCAAACCGTCGGCTACTCCTTAGCCAGAAGATCGCGCCATACGTAGTACTTCAACCTATAAGGCCACAAGGCGCTTATTAACATTTATATCCCTTCGTAGAACATCTTACAGAAAATTCGGCAGCACCTCCCCCCCCCCGCAACATCGTAAATCTCCTCCTCTATCGGGGCCGGCTATCAAGCCAACCAGGGGGGGGTTCATACATCTAACCGGACGTGCACAATTCTACCTCACAGAAAAGCTACACAAGTCATCAGAATACACCCTATGTAAAAGCGATTCGGTACTCTTCTTTCGAAAAGATTTCTTATTATTCAGGCTTAAGTCCAAAGACATTGCCGACAACAACGTTCAGTTCTATATATATAGTATACTTCAACTATATGGTCTAACAATCATGTAATTTCCAATTACAATAGAGGGACAAGATATTTACCTCGATAAGCCCATAATTATCCGAGTATAAAGTCGATCCTGGGCAATCGTTTAGCTCCAACTCCGTGCGCTCCAACCCGCTCCAAACTACCCTTAGAAGTTCTAACCAACTTCTACATACTACTCCAACTAACCATGGAGATTTTCCCTAGGGTTTGGTTTGGTAGTGACGGAAGTATAATAGTATAACTGGCTTTTTGTAAGGTATGACCTTAGAATACAACAAGGTATACGGCTAAGGTAATTTGGGCATTATAACAATACTTTTGAGAGTATTTCTACCAAGAGGGGGGGTATATACGAGACAACACCACAAGGGGGGTGTATACCCTCTACTACCCCACTGTGGGTACTCTCGCCGAGGGGGTGGGAGGGCTCTCGCCAAAGTGCCAACTCAAAGGGGAGAGGGGGACGAAAACACCACACAAAGGGAGGAGGATTTTTAAAACTTAGGAAATATTTGGAATGGATGAAGAAGTCTTCCAAGGGGGGGTATTTATAGGTCTAGCAAAGGTCAACCAATGGCCAAGATCATGCCAAGTGCATAGCAAGTGTAGGGCCAAGATCTTGCCAAGTGCACCCTAACCAACTAACACACAAAATATCCTACCTACTACTTGACAAAATTGTCACCAAATCGTCCAAGCCAACCGCCCACACTCCATCAATGAGAGGGTGACAAGTGTCGCCCTCTCGGTGGTCCAAAATGTTTCGCCTCTAAAAATCCGCAAAAATTAAAAATGACATAGCCGGAAATTCCCTACGAAAGTCGTGGAAAACGTTTATTTAAAAACGACTCTAAACGGGTGTTGTGAACAAAATAAATTCGGCCAAGCCACTTTACACTTCAAAAATTTTCTACGTACGTCCTTACGTACATACTCTGGAAATACGGGGTATAACAAGAGCGCTCCTCCACCATCTTCCGGACGTACAGGGCATTCAGGGGCAGGACAGGGTCCCAGGGCTTCGGGTTCTCAGAGGGACAAGAGTTCCAGTCAGATGAGGCCACCTATACCTCGGTGTGGCCGATGTGGCGATTGTCATTATGGGGGGTGTCATGTTACTCCAGGAGCTTATTACTCTTGTGGCCAGCAGGGCCATTTGAGGAGAGATTGTCCGACTAGAGGCGGCGGGAATGTTATTGTCACAACCCGACCAAGCTCGCGATCGTGCCCTACAGGCACCCCTCTTGGTATACATCAGAGAATAGCAGCGGAACATACACAACTGATAAAAATGCTTAACATAAAATAACAACAGGCTAGCCGATAAGGCCACCTTCCGTAAGCTATACAAATAAAACAGTACATTTTTTCTTCTTTACTACCCAAACCACAATGTGACTACAGACCTCTAAGAATAACAACTCTGGCGGGACATGGCCCCGCCATACCCCTGAATGTACAACAACCGACAATACCAGGGATAAGCCTCCGAAATAAAGGAGTTTCTCAACTGCTGAACAATGATCCTAAGAGCGAGGATCAGCAACATGTACTCTACCTGCGGCATGAACGCAGCCCCCCGAAGGAGGTCAGTACAACATGTACCAAATATGTGAAACTGAAAGTACTGTAATGAAATCATAAGTCTAAAATAAAACTGGAGACAGGTATGATAACTCAATTAACAGTACACAATGCCTTACTAACAATGAGAGTAAATAGTAGTATACTTACAATATAAAATAGGAAGCTCACGATCAAAGCAGGACCACCCGCCCGCAGTATCATTAAGCAATCCTACACCTGGGACTATTTCACCCGCATAGGTCGTGTGGACCCGCATGAGGTATTCCTCGCATGGGACTATTTCACCTGCATAAGCCCTTACTTGACTCGCGTGAGGTATTCCTCGTATAGGTCAGTATCCGCCGCACGGGACTATTTCACCCGCATAAGCCCTCATGACTCGCATGAGGTATTCCTCGCATCGTGGGTAGCAAATCCACGGAATATGCAAATGCCACAAACCCGGGGAATGACCCCGAAATGAATAATATACCACTAGCACAAAACCGGCTATCATACATAACATAAGCACTACCGGCTTATCACACAATATATAAGCAAGTTAAGAATCCCCTAACTTCTTATTATTCTTGTTCACATACACTCACATTTTAGTTTACTTAAGGCACTAACATGTCTTTTATAAAGATCCGGGAATTTAACCCAAGTACTACATACTTCTACTCTTTAAAACAAATGACTCTTTTTAGTATAAAACTTCCAAGATACTATTAACCATAGTGTCACGACCCGTTCCGGGGCCCGTGACTGGTGTCTTACCCCGGGCACCCTAGTGATACAACATCAGAGTAAATCAGCGGAAATAAAACTTAAACATGAAACAAGATATATGATCATAAAACAGGCCAACCAAACGGTCACCTTCTAATAAAATATATATATACAAGTCTTTCAAAGCGAACAGTTTAATCCCCTTTTACAAACCCTGCCCACAACAGTACTACAAACCTCTAAGAGTTTTATACAACATGACGGGACAGGGCCCCGCCATACCCCTGAATGTACAAGGACCTACAACTCAGGGTAACATACCAAAGATAAGCCTCCGGAGAAATGGAGCTTCCCAACGCTGAACGATGATCCAAAGAGTGAGGATCAGCAACCGATATACCTCTACCTGCGGCATGAACGCAGCCCCCCGAAGGAGGTCAGTACAACAGGTACCAAGTATGTGAAATCAAAATATCAGAAATGAAATCATAACAGTCTATATAAAAACAGGAGACATGTATGATAACAAAACTACAGTTCACAACATAAAGGCAGTCATGTCAAGTCAGGGGCTCACGCCCTCAAGTCATCAGTCAAATATAACCCGAGAATTTAACCCGCACAACGGCCGCATGCCCCGGTGTTATACCCCGTATTTCCAGAGTATGTACGTGAGGGCGTACGTATAAAAGTTTAAAGCCTTGAGTAGGCAAAGTGGCTTGGCCGAATTAAATTTGTTCACAACACCCGATTAGAGTCGTTTTTCGACGAAACGTTTTCACAGCTTTCGTAGGGGAATTTCCGGCTATGTCATTTTTATTTTTTGCGGATTTTTCCGAGAGACGAAACATTTTGGACCAACAAGAGGGCGCCACTTGGCACCCTCTCATCGTGTGATAGATTGGACGAAATGGGCTAGTAAGGCACGTTTTTTGTGCCTTGGCTAAAGTCAAGGGTTGGTAGGATATTTGTGTGTAATAAATCCTAGCCCTACACTTGCCTAACACTTGGTTTAATCTTGGCCTTTGGTTGGCCATCCCTTGACCTATAAATACCCCTCTCCCTTTGATGAATTCTTCATCCTTTCCACAAATCTCTAAGTGTTAAAATCCCCCCCCTCTCTTGTTGTTGTTCTCGTCCCTCCCCCCTTGGCCGAGAGTTCCCCCCCCTAGTGGGGTAGGCCGAGGGGTAGCCACCCCCCCTCCTTGGGGTGCTAGCCGTGGGGTACCCCCCCTAGCCTAGTTGCTTTGATAATACCTCTCTTGGTAGAAATACTCTCAAAAGTATTGTTATAATGCCCAAATTACCTTAGCCGTATACCTTGTAGTATTCTAAGGTTATACCTATACGAAAAGCCCAGAAATACTATTATACTTCCCGTCTGTCACAAAACCGAAACCCTAAGGAAAATCTTCACCCGTAGTTGAAGTCATAAGTAGAAGTTGGTTAGAACTTCTAAGGGTTGTTTGGAGCGGGTCGGAGCGCACGGAGTAGGAGCTAAACCTTGCTCAGGATCGACATTTAAACTAGGATAATTATGGGCTTATCGAGGTAAATATCTTGTCCCTCTATTGTAATTGGAAATTACATGATTGTTAGACTATATAGTTGAAGTATACTATATATATAGAACTGAACGTTGTTGTCGGCAATGTCTTTGGACTTAAGCCTGAATAATAAGAAACCTTTTCGAAAGAAGAGTACTGAACTGTAATTACATAGGGCTGTATTACAGTAGACTTGTGTAGTAGTACCGTGGAGTAGAATTGTACCCGTTAGGGTTAGACGTATAACCCCCCCTGGTTGGCTTGGTAGCCGGCCTCGATAGAGGAGGAGATTTGCGCTGTTGCGGGGGGGGGAGGTGCTGCCGAATTTTCTGTAGAATATTCTACGATTAGACCTAAATGTTAATAAGCGCCTTGTGGCCTTATAGGTTGAAGTACTACGTGTGGCGCGATCTACTTGGCTTAAGGAGTAGCCGACGGTTGGAAGTACTTGGAGCGTTTTGCTATTAGTCGATACTCGTCGCGAGGTATGTGAACCTCTTCCTATCTCTTCTAGCATGATATGTGTGAACTATGTAGTACGGTAGACGTACATGTGCTAAACGTATTTGATTGATTTAAAACATAAAGTGTTATAACGGCTTTATGGGAAGTTGGTTATAACAGCTTTATGTTGGTAAGAAAATACTTGTGGTCTTTAAAAGGTAACTGATTTGAACTATAACTGGCTTGTTATGTGTTAATAAAGAACTTGAAGTATTTCAAAAGATTTTTGAATCATTTTGAAAGGAGAAGTAATACTTGGTTTTGAAAAACTTAAGAGTTATACTAGCTTTATGGGAAGTTAGGTATAACGGCTTAAGAATGTTTTACTGATTTCGGAAATCAGAATGTGTATCGACAAACCACTGCAGCGTTAATAAAAGGAAATGTTTTGACTAATTAAGTATTATTAAAACCAGAGAAACTTCCATCCGCATAGAAGCTAAGATGAGACAAAATGATATTTCCTAGATCACTATCTTTGTAATAAGATTGTTATAATCTAGTATATACTACTCACATATTAGACTTATGTTTCTAAGATTGTTTAAAAGAGAATTATATTCTTAAATTAATAAGACTATGAACTACTAAAACCTTCTAAAATAATAAACTTTAACATTTTAAATTAGGCAAACTTGGACGTTTCTAAAATAATGTTTTTACTTGATTTTACAAAGGTAAGTGTTTTGGTTTTTTAAAAGACAAATACTCTATTTTATACTACGTATTGTGTGACTTATGTGAAAGCAAATGATCTTTTAATAGATTTAATGAATGAAGTAATTTAGGTGTAGTTACTCGAACTTGTTAGCTTAAAGTACCTTGTGTGAATAACTTGATTGTGCTGGTTTGAGATAGCCTTGTAAATACTTTCTTGTTGATGTGATAAGTGAAAATGTTAGGATGCTACGTGTGTTAGTGTCTTGTGTGATCGTGATGTAAGGGTCATTCTTGTTGTGCTTACGTTGTTAAACGTTAAGCCCGTTGTACTATTATTGTATCACATACCCTTGACTTATTATACCGAGGGCTTGCCACCCTTGATGCGGTCTTTACGGCCTATGCGGTCCTCGTGACTACGCGAGTGCGGTAGCTCGTGGATTGATCATTCCGGTGTTTAGCCCGACGCGGGGATTCTATGCGGTCCGCTGAGACTATGCGGTCTTTTGAGACTATGCGGGTCGCGGAGCCCAGGCGGATACCGAGGGTTATTGCCGCTTCGACGCGGGTATACCTCAGCGATGCGGGACCATGATTCGAGGAATACCTCACGCGGTCCGCGTGTGTGACCTATGCGAGTCGCGAGTGTTCCAGGATAGACGCGCGACATTGATATTGCGGGCGAGTGGCCGCTTCGATCACGTGGTGCGGTCTAGAAAGACCTCGGATACGCTTTGTGGTATTTTTGGTGCGTGGTCTTAGTAGTCGGCTATGCCTTCTTACTTGCCCCGAACGGTTTTATTGTGAAAACTTTGAGGGCGTGAGTCCCCGACTTGACATGACCGCTATTTGTTGTGAATCGTAGTTTGCTTATCATACATGTCTCCCGCTTTATAGACTATTATGATTTCATTTACAGATTTTTAGTTTCACATACTGCATTTGTTATCGACCTTCGGGCTGCTCATGCCGCAGTCGAGGTACACCCCGCGTTGATCCTAGCTCTCGTGGTCACAGCGTTTGGGAAGCTCCGCTTTCTCCGAGGCTTATCAGGTATAGTCCCCGTCAGTAAGTGTTTACATTCGGGTTTGGCGGGCCCCGTCCCGCCATTGTTGTCGTATCATTTCTTAGAGGTCTGTAGTAATGCAAGTTGTGGCGAGTTTGTAAAGAAAGGATTAAACTGCTCATTTTGAAAGAGTTGTTATTATTATTTATGCCAAAGGCAAGTTTTCTAAAGATAATCGTACGCTTCTTGTTATTTCATGTTGTTGTGTTATGTTCGCCGATTACTCGATGTTGTCTCACTAGGTGCCCGGTAAGGCACGACCACGCCCGGTTCGGTCGTGACAAAAGTGGTATCGAGCGATTAATCCTGAAAGTGTCTACGCATCGTATCCAAGAGAGTCTTGATTATCGTGTGTTGTGCACCACACCAATAATCGTGAGGCTATAGGATATTTAGGATTGGTTTCTATTATTCTCACTCGAGATCGTGCCTTAGAGCTGTGTTGTAAGTTGGACCTCTAACGTATTTCTTTCCCTTACCGCTATGCCTCCGCGTAGGCAACCCGCCCGTGAGGGCAAGACACCGAGGAGCCGCGAGCAGAGTACAGAGGGTTACGTGGGCACAGCCCAATTATCACCTCGGGTGGTGCTTCATTCGGGAGTTCTGCGACGCCACTAGCCCCAAAGAGTTTAGCACGGCGGCAGTTCCTACTGCGGCCATGATATTTGAACCTTCAGTTCCACGACCGGGAACAGAGAATATAGATTTCAAGGAGGCGACCCTGTTACTAACTATGGATTTGACTACCAGAGAGTATACCGATGTACCGCGAGTCTTGATGACTATCTAAGAGAGGGTTGTGCAAGAGTAATTCTTCAGTTGGGCTTGAGCATGGCACGTATGCGGGCTTATGCGCGCAGCAGCCAAAAACGTAGAGATCGACGGGTTAACGGGCGACGCAGAAGAGGCCGAGCAAAGAAAGTCCTTTAGTAACTTTTGAGGCGAGTCGCCTCACCAGCGGATTAGTTTATGCACATCCACCAGTGCAGCGAGGTCCTCCACGAATTTCAGGACGTTCGGGGTACGCAGGAGTTGGTCAGAACTCCAGATCTTCCGGTTCACAGTGTGACAGACGTCATCCCGGGGAATGTCGTCTTTTAGTTGGTACTTGTTGTACCTGGCGACCGCCGTGGTCTGATGTCGAAAGGGTGTCCTTGTAGGAGGACTTAGCCTTCAGGATCGATGGGTAGTCGTCACCTTCCTTAGCTATGCGCCCTACGGGGCAGGTTTGATTAGAACGACTAAGGGGAGTGAAGCAGTAGATATAGATATATCTTTAACCCTCTAGAGATCAGTATGTGTGATAAGGTGAGTATACCTTAAGTGCTATGTTCTGATAGCCGTGTGTTAGTCGTGATTAGATCATGGTTGTTTAACCGAGTAAGATTTTGGGGGATAGAGAAGGTGTGAGCCTTAGAGCTTCTTACGTAAAGACCTTAGAGGTGAGGCCATCTCGAGAAAAGGTGTAGTGTTATGTTTGACCCTTATCGGAAGTGCATAGTGCACGTGAGTTATGTTGGGATAGGTCCCTAGTAGTGTGGAATGAAAGGGGGTAGTTGAGCTAAGAAGACCGCTAGGTGTTCAAACGTGATTAGTGAGATTGTTCGGATCGGGAGCTAGTATTGCGCGCTGCCGGTCGGGTTGAGGCCACGTTGCGGGTCAACCCGCGGTAGGTTTGGGTGCGGGTCAGTGGTGGTCCCGCCTTGTGTTAGGGTTGTGAGGGTGTTAGGCCTAAGTTTAGTTGACCAACAGACGAGTTCGTGGACGCGTTCGACTGGTCGGGCCGACGGGGGCAGCCCATCGTGTTCTTTCGGCCAGACCGCATTAGCGTGTTGAGTTATCCGAAAGGTTGAAAGGCTGCACGGTGCCTACCTTCACCTTATGTCGCATATTGCCCGTGTCAGGGCTATTTTCGCTTTCTAAAAGTTTACTGTGCAGGTTAGGAACTCGTGAGTCTCGATCGCATTCGCCTCGCCGTTGTTTGGATTTCGTGGATAGTTGTGGGGATTGTTGTCTCTGTGGAGGTAGTGTTTGATCTACCATTTCAATGTTCGGATGTCGCCCTTGAAGCCCGGGTAGGGCGGAAGTGTAAGTTGCCGGCCGATTGGTTCGATGTTGGCAAGGTGCGATAGTTAGTTCAGCTTGTTCCACAGATCGGGATAGGGGGAAGCTGTCTAGGAGAGGTTTTGGCAGCTCAGAGAAATCGTGCGGATAATCGGCGACGACGCTTAGAGTTCAGGTTGACGGTCGGTCTTCTTGAAAGTACCACCCCGGGTTGGGTGTGACGAGTTTTGAAAAAACAGAGGAAACTTAGCCCGAGCTGTTTTGGGCCTTTTTAAGTCCATGTGAAGAATAGGCCAGGTTGCCTATATGTTAGCTTTTGCCGTCCGACGTAGGAGGCAGTGCGTCCGGTCTTTCGTATTGTGATGTTCGGGGAAGTATCGAAGATCCATCCAGAGTGTTCCCAGTTAATGATGACCACGTTAGAGATAGTAACCCCGAGTTTTGATAATCGCCGTGACGAATGTGGTATGAGTTCGAGTGTACGACATCCTCCGGGATCGCAAGCAGCCCGGTACCATTTGTTGGATCGTCGGAGCAAGGCTCGCGACAAAGTGACAAAAGTGGTACCATTTGTTGGGTCGCCTGAGAAGGTTAATGCCTCAGGCAAAGTGACAAAGAGAAGGTGCGAAGGAAGTATATTTTAGACCCCGGTGGGAAGTGTTTTGTGGTGATGATTAGAGGTGTTTTCTCGTGGACTTAGATAGAAGTATGTGCGCGGTGTTTCGCGGCGGTGTGGCGTGATTGTTTTCGTAAGTATAGCGGTGAAGACTATCTCGGCGCGCTTGTCTTGAGATTTAGAAGGAACATTCGACGAATGTTTCTAAGGAGGAGAATGTTATACCGTATTTCCGCAGTATGTACGTGAGCGCACGTATAAAAGTTTAAAGCCTTGAGTAGGCAAAGTGGCTTGGCGAATTAAATTTGTTCACAACACCCGATTAGAGTCGTTTCGACGAAACGTTTTCTGACTTTTCGTAGGGAATTTCGGCTATGTCATTTTTATTTTTGCGGATTTTTCCGAGAGAAACATTTTGGACCAACAAGAGGGCGCCACTTGGCACCCTCTCATTGGTGGCGGTAGATTGGACGAAATGGGCTAGTAAGGCACGTTTTTTGTGCCTTGGCTAAAGTCAAGGGTTGGTAGGATATTTGTGTGTAATAAATCCTAGCCCTACACTTTCCTAACACTTGGTTTAATCTTGGCCTTTGGTTGGCCATCCTTGACCTATAAATACCCCGCTCCCTTTTATGAATTCGACATCCTTTCCACCAATCTCGAACTGTTAAAATCCCCTCTCTTGTTGTTGTTCTCGTCCCTACCCCCTTGGCCGAGAGTCCCCACAGTGGGGTAGGCGAGGTAGCCACCACCCTCCAGGGTGCTAGCCGTGGGTACCCCAGCCTAGTTGCTTTCGTATAATACCCCCCTCTCTTGGTAGAAATACTCTCAAAAGTATTGTTATAATGCCCAAATTACCTTAGCCGTATACCTTGTAGTATTCTAAGGTTATACCTATCTGAAAAGCCCGTAAATACTATTATACTTCCTGGTCACAAAACCGAAACCCTAAGGAAAATCTTCACCCGTAGTTGAAGTCATAAGTAGAAGTTGGTTAGAACTTCTAAGGGTTGTTTGGAGCGGGTCGGAGCGCTCGGAGTAGGAGCTAAACCTTGCTCAGGATCGACATTTAAACTAGGATAATTATGGGCTTATCGAGGTAAATATCTTGTCCCTCTATTGTAATTGGAAATTACATGATTGTTAGACTATATAGTTGAAGTATACTATATATATAGAACTGAACGTTGTTGTCGGCAATGTCTTTGGACTTAAGCCTGAATAATAAGAAACCTTTTCGAAAGAAGAGTACTGAACTGTAATTACATAGGGCTGTATTACAGTAGACTTGTGTAGTAGTACCGTGGAGTAGAATTGTACCGTAGGGTTAGACGTATAACCCCCTGGTTGGCTTGGTAGCCTACCGATAGAGGAGGAGATTTGCGCTTGCAGTGGGGGAGTCGCCGAATTTTCTGTAGAATATTCTACGATTAGACCTAAATGTTAATAAGCGCCTGGTGGCCTTATAGGTTGAAGTACTACGTGTGGCGCGATCTACTTGGCTTAAGGAGTAGCCGACGGTTGGAAGTACTTGAGCGCTTTGCTATTAGTCGATACTGTCGCGAGGTATGTGAACCTCTTCCTATCTCTTCTAGCATGATATGTGTGAACTATGTAGTACGGAGACGCATACGTGCTAAACATATTTGATTGATTTAAAACATAAAGTGTTATAACGGCTTTATGGGAAGTTGGTTATAACGACTTTATGTTGGTAAGAAAATACTTGTGGTCTTTAAAAGGTAAATCGATTTGAACTATAAGCGGCTTGTTATGTGTTAATAAAGAACTTGAAGTATTTCAAAAGATTTTGAATCATTTTGAAAGGAGAAGTAATACTTGGTTTTGAAAAACTTAAGAGTTATACTAGCTTTATGGGAAGTTAGGTATAACGGCTTAAGAATGTTTTATCGATTTGAAATCGAATGTGTATCGACAAACCATCGCGGCGTTAATAAAAGGAAATGTTTTGACTAATTAAGTATTATTAAAACCAAGAGAAACTTCCATCCGCATAGAAGCTAAGATGAGACAAAATGATATTTCCTAGATCACTACTTTGTAATAAGATTGTTATAAACAAGAATATCCTACTCACATATAAGACTTATGTTTCTCGATTGTTTAAAAGAGAATTATATTCTTAAAGGAATAAGACTATGAACTTTAAACCCTTCTAAAATAAGAAACGTGAACATTTGAAATTAGGCAAACTTGGACGTTTGGAAAATAATGTTGTTACTTGATTTTACAAAGGTAAGTGTTTTGGTTTTTTTAAAAAGACAGTCACTCTATTTTATACTACGGGTATTGTGTGAATTATGTGAAAGCAACGGATCTTTTAAAAGATTTAATGAATGAAGTACTTTAGGGGTAGATACCCGAACTTGTTAGCTTAAAGTACCTTGTGTGAATAACTTGATTGTGCTGGTTTGAGATAGCCTTGTAAATACTTTCTTGTTGATGTGATAAGTGAAAATGTTAGGATGCTACGTGTTAGTATCTTGTGTGATCGTGATGTAAGGGGTCATTCTTGTTGTGCTTACGTTGTTAAACGTTAAGCCCGCTGTACTATTATTGTATCACATACCCTTGACTTATTATACCGAGGGCTTGCCACCCTTGATGCGGTCTTTACGGCCTGCGGTCCTCGTGACTATGCGAGTGCGGTAGCTCGAGGATTGATCATTCCGGTGTTTAGCCCGATGCGGGGATTCCTGCGGTCCGCTGAGACTATGCGGTCTTTTGAGACTATGCGGGTTCATGGAGCCTAGCGGATACCGAGGGTTAGCCGCCGACGCGGGTATACCTCAGCGATGCAGGACCATGATTCGAGGAATACCTCATGGTCCGTGTGTGACCTATGCGAGTCGCGAGAGTTCGAGGATAGACGCGCGACATTGATATTGCGGGCGAGTGGCGGCCGACATGGTGCGGTCTAGAAAGACCTCGGATACGCTTTGTGGTATTTTTGGTGCGCTGGTCTTAGTAGTCGCTATGCCTTCGCACTTGCCCCGCACGGTTTTATTGTGATAACTTTGAGGCGTGAGTCCCCGACTTGACATGATTGCTTATTTGTTGTGAATCGTAGTTTGCTTATCATACATGTCTCTGCTTTATAGACTATTATGATTTCATTTACGGTATTTTTAGTTTCACATACTGCATTGTTATCGACCTCTTCGGGCCGCTCATGCCGCAGTTGAGGTACACCGCCGTTGATCCTAGCTCGTGGTCACGCCAGCGTTGGGAAGCTCCGTTTCTCCGAGGCTTATCACGTATAGTCCTGTCGTAGTAAGTGTTTACATTCGGGTTTGGCGGGGCCCTATCCCGCCATTGTTGTCGTATCATTTCTTAGAGGTCTGTAGTACTGTTGTGGGCAGGGTTTGTAAAGAAAGGATTAAACTGTTCATTTTGAAAGAGTTGTTATTATTATTTATGCCGAAAGGCAAGTTTTCTAAAGATAACTGTTGTACGCTTCTTGTTATTTCATGTTGTTGTGTTATGTTCCGCTGATTACTCTGATGTTGTCTCACTAGGGTGCCCGGGGTAAGGCAACAGTCACGGGCCCGGATCGGGTCGTGACACCCGGCATCTCACCTCGGTATAAGCATGGCCATGGAACCATCCCAATGGAAACATACCCGTGGGCCACCCATCGTGTCAGTATGTCCAAAGGAAATATCCATATAGCAATCGAAATGGAAGCATACTCGTGGGCCACCCATCGTGTCAGTATGTCCAAAGCAAATAACAAGATAACACTCCTAATGGAAGCATACCCGTGGGCCACCCACCGTGTCAGTATGTCCAAAGCAAATAACAAGATCACACTCCTAATGGAAGCATACCCGTGGGCCACCCATCGTGTCAGTATGTCCAGAAAGATCGATATAGTGGAAGCATACCCGTGGACCACCCATCGTGTCAGTATGTCCATCAATCAACTAGATAGCCGGCCCTCCAACGAGAGACGCGGTAGCACAGAAATACAACACTTGCACAACAAAGGCTATCACCACAAGCATAGGCAAGTTCAACATACTTTTAGACATTCTTCTTATTATAACACAACCGGATTTTAACCCCAAGGTACTACGTATTTTAATTCTTTAAAAGATCCATTTCCTTCACAACAAGTCACATGATACCCGTAGTATCAAAACGGAGTAACTATCTTTTTAAGTACACCAAAATACTTCCCTTTGTAAAATCAAGTAACAACATTATTTTCCAAACGTTCAAGTTTGCCTAATTTCAAATGCTCAAGTTTCTCATTTTAGAAAGGTTTCATAACTCATAGTCTTAATCTCTTTTAAAACCATTGAGTAATATATGTCTTGTGTGTGAGTCGTTTATTCTTGTTTATAACAATCTTGTTACAGCAGCCATGATCTAGAAAATTTAATACAATTTTGTCTTATCTTAGCTTCTATGCAGATGGAGGTTTCTACTGGTTTTAATAACAATTAGCCATTCGTCAATACATTTTCCTTTATTAGCGCTGCTGTGGTTTGTTCGACACTTATTCTCATTTCCGAAATCAGTAAAACATTATTCTTTTTAAAACCAAGTACTCATTACTCGCGAATGAGGTTTCACAACATTTTTAACAAAATGTTATATAACAAGTCAAATAAGTTAAGTCTCTTATCTTACAAGATCAAGTCTCTTAACTTCTACAATCAATAAACCATTCTTTTACCCACATAGAGTCGTTATAACTAACTTCCAATAAAGCTATTATAACACCATATGTTTTGAACCAACCAACTCATTTAACACATGTACGTCTACCGTACTACATAGTTTACAAAACATCATGCTAGCAAGGATAGGAAGAGGTTCACATATGTTATACCCCGTATTTCCAGTGTATGTACGTAAGGACGTACGTAGAAAAATTATGAAGCTTAAGTAGGCTTGGCCGATTTTCACTTTGTGCACAACACCCGATTAGAGTCATTTTTCGACGAAACGTTTCCTGACTTTAGCCAGAGGAAAATTCCGGCTATGTCATTTATATTTTTTGCGGATTTTTCCGAGAGACGAAATATTTTTGGGCCAACGGGAGGGTGACACTTGTCACCCTCATTGGACGGTTTAGAGGGGCGGTCAAGGGTTGGTTGGCCTTGGCCGATTGGTCCCTTATTTTGGGCCTTGTTTTGTGCCATGTTTGGTGGAGTAGGGTTAGGGTGCACTTGGCTTGATCTAGGCCTTACACTTGCCTTGCACATGGCTTGATCTTGGCCATTGGTTGGCCTTGGGTTTTGCTATAAATACCCCCCTATGCTTGAAGACTTCATTCATCCAAAAACTTCCAAGTCTTGAAACCCTCTCCTCCCTTCTTGTTGCTCTAGCCGAGAGCTTCCCCCTCTCCCCCCCCCCTTTTTCGTGTGGCCTTTGGCCGAGGGGTTCCCCTCCCCCTTTGTGGTGTCTTGCCATGGGGTACCCCCCCTAGCCTAGTTGTTTCGTATAATACACCCCCCCTCTTGGTAGAAATACTCTCCAAGTATTGTTATAATGCCCAAAATACCTTAGCCTTTACCTTGTTGTATTCCAAAAGTTACCTCAATACGTAGAGCCCGGAAATACTACCTTTTGTCTTTTTGTCTCAAACCGAAACCCTAAGGAAATCTTCATAGTTGGTTGAAGTATTTAAGTAGAAGTTGGTTAGAACTTCTAAGGGTTGTTTGGAGCGCACGGAGTAGGAGCTAAACCTTGCTCAGGATCGACATTTAAACTCGGATAATTATGGGCTTATCGAGGTAATATCTTGTCCCTCTATTGTAATTGGAAATTACATGATTGTTAGACTATATAGTTGAAGTATACTATATATAGAACTGAACGTAGTATCGGCAATGTCTTTTGACTTAAGCCTGAATAATAAGAAACCTTTTCGAAAGAAGAGTACTGAACTGTATTTACATAGGACTGTATTACAGTAGACTTGTGTAGCTTTTCTGTGAGGTAGAATTGTGCACGTCCGGTTTAGACGTATAACCCCCCCTGGTTGGCTTGGTAGCCGGCCCCGATAGAGGAGGAGATTTACGCTGTTGCGGGGGGGGGAGGTGCTGCCGAATTTTCTGTAGAATGTTCTACGATTAGACCTAAATGTTAATAAGCGCCTTGTGGCCTTATAGGTTGAAGTACTACGTGTGGCGCGATCTACTTGGCTTAAGGAGTAGCCGACGTTTGGAAGTACTTGGAGCGTTTTGCTATTAGTCGATACTCGTCGCGAGGTATGTGAACCTCTTCCTATCTCTTCTAGCATGATATGTGTGAACTATGTAGTACGGTAGACGTACATGTGCTAAATGTATTTGATTGGTTTAAAACATAAAGTGATATAACGGCTTTATGGAAAGTTGGTTATAACAGCTTTATGTAGGAAGAAAATACTTGTGGTTTTTAAAAGGTAACTGATTTGAACTATAACTGGCTTGTTATGTGATAATAAAGAACTTGAAGTATTTCAAAAGATTTTTGAATCATTTTGAAAGAAGCGTAATACTTGGGTTTTTGAAAACTTAAGAGTTATACTAGCTTTATGGGAAGTTAGGTATAACGGCTTAAGAATGTTTTACTGATTTCGGAAATCAGAATGTGTATCGACAAACCACCGCAGCGTCAATAAAAGGAAATGTTTTGAATAATTAAGCATTATTAAAACCAGTAGAAACTTCCATCTGCATAGAAGCTAAGATGAGACAAAATGATATTTCCTAGATCACGGTCATTGTAATAAGATTGTTATAAATAAGAATATCCTACTCACATATAAGGCTTATGTTTCTCAGATAGTTTAAAAGAGAATTATATTCTTAAATGAATAAGACTATGAAATACGAAACCTTTCTAAAATAAGAACCGTGAACATTTGAAATTAGGCAAACTTGACGCTTGGAAAATAATGTTGTTACTTGATTTTACAAAGGTAAGTGTTTTGATTTACTTCAAAAGATAATCACTCTATTTTCATATACTACGGGTATTGTGTGGTTTTTGTGAAGTAACATATCTTTAAAGAGTTATTGTATAAAGTACTTTGGGGATAAAAACCCGATCTTGTTAATCATATAGTAGAAAGTACCTTATGTGTGAATAACTTGATTGTATTGGTTTGTGATAGCCTTGTAATACCTTCGTGTTGATTTGATAAGTAATCATATTAGGACGCTACGTGTGTTAGTATTCGTGATGTTTGTGTAAAGGGATTTTCCTTGATTGTGCTTATGTTGTCTAAACGATAAACCGTTATGTTGGTATTTATACCACTCACCGTGTTTCCGGGTTAAGCCTCCGACGCGGGGTAGACTCAGTGATGCGGGACCATGATTCGAGAATACCTCACGCGGGTCCCGGGGCCTATGCGCGAGCTACGAGTTCCGTGTTAGTGTGCGGCCTTTATGGTCATGCGGTCTATGTGGCCATGCGATCGCGAGTCGGTGATACGCCGGAGTAGCTACCGATGCGGGTTATACCTCACGCGCCTATGAGACCGCCTATGCGGAGTGCGGGAGTTCTGTGGCTAGACGCGCACATTTGATATTGCGGCGGCACGGCTTTGATCATGTGACGGTCCAGACATGCATCATGATACGCTTTATGACCTTGTTAGTATCGCTGGTGTTAGTAGTCGGCTATGCCTTCGCATTTACCCTGCATCGCTTTACTTGGACACGGTAGGACTGCTGTTCATGTATTCCTGGTGCTTTTCTATCATTGACTACCGCGGTGAGGAAGGTATTCCACGCATGATTGATGTTGTGGCGTGAGACCCATTGTTATATTGGAGTGATGACTTTGAGGGCGTGAGTCCCTGACTATACATGACTGCTTATTTCTAGTGAACAGTAGTTTGGTTATCATACATGTCTACTGCATTATAGACTATTATGATTTCATTTACTGATTTTCGGGCCACATACTTGGTACCGTTATCGACTCCTTCGGGGGCTGCGTTACGCCGCAGTTGAGGTACACCGATTGTTGATCCTCGCTCTTAGGGTCAGTTTAGCGTTGGGGAAAGCTCCGCCTCCGGAGGCTTATCTTCGTATAGTCCCCGTTGTTGTAGGTGCTTACATTCGTGGGTATGACGGCCCCCGCCCGTCGTTGTTGTCATATCATTCGTAGAGGTCATAGTAATCTTGGGTGTGGTTTGTATAAGGATTAAACTGTTCATTTGGAAAGAGTTTTTATTTATATATACTGACGGTAATCGTTTTTGGTTAGCATGTCTTCTTATTTCACTTTCTTCTTACATTGGTTTCATGTATGTGTTTTATGTTCACTGATTACTGATGTTGTATCACTAGGTGCCCGGTAAGGCACGACCACGCCCGGTTCGGTCGTGACAAAAGTGGTATCGAGCGCTTAATCCTCGAAAGTGTCTACGCATCAGATCCAAGAGTCTTGATTATCGGTGTGTTGTGCACCACACCAATAATCGTGAGGCTATAGGATATTTAGGATTGGTTTCTATTCTTCTCACTGAGATCGATCGTGCCTTAGAGCGGTGTTGTAAGTTGGACCTCTAACGTATTTCTTTCCTCACCGCTATGCTCCGCGTAGGCAACCCGCCCAGAGGACAAGGCAAATGGAGCCGCGAGCAGAGTAGCAGAGGTTACGAGGCACAGCCCAATCATCACCGGGTGGTGCTTCATTTGGGGAGTTCTCACGCCACTAGCCCCAAGCAGAGTTTAGCACGGCGCGGCAGCCTCGCGGCCATGATATTTGAACCTTCGCCCACGGCCGGGACAGAGAGAATATAGATTGCAAAGAGGCGACCCTGTTACTAGCTATGGATGTGGCTACCAGAGAGTATACCGATGTACCGCGAGTCTTGATGACTATCTAAGAGAGGGTTGTGCAAGAATAATTCTTCAGTTAGGCTTGAGCATGGCCTGTGTACGGGCTTATGCGCAATGTCGAGAAGCGTAGAGAGATCGGCGGGTTAACGGCGGCAGGAGAGGCCGAGCAAAGAAGGTCCTTTAGTAACTCTCGAGGCAAGTCGCCTCACCAAAGATTAGATATGCACTCCGCGGTCAGAGTGGACTTCCACGATTTCGTGACGCTCGTACGCAGGAATCGGTCATACCTGTGGCTTCCGTCATTCATGATGCACGTCATTCCGGGGAATGTCGTCTTTTTGTTGGTGCTCGTTTTACCGGCGACCGTCAGGGTCTGATATCGTGAGAATGTCCTTGTAGGAGGACTTAGCCTTCAGGATCGGTGGGTAGTTCGTCATCTTCCTTAGCTATGCGCCCTACGGGGCAGGTTTGATTAGAACGACTAAGGGGAGTGAAGCAGTAGATATAGATATATCCTTAACCCTCTGAGATCAAGATGTGTGATAAGGTGAGTATACCTTAAGTGCTATGTTACGATAGCGGTGTTAGTTGTGATTAGAAATCATGGTGGGTTAACCGAGTAAGATTTTGGGGGATAGAGAAGGTGTGAGCCTTAGAGTTTTATACGTAGAGACCTTAGAGGTAAGGCCATCTCGAGAAAAGGTGTAGTGTTATGTTTGATCCTTATCGGAGTGCTTAGTGCACGTGAGATATATTGTGGGATAAGTCCCCAGTAGTGTGGAATGAAAGAGGTAGTTGAGCTAAGAAGACCGCTAGGTTTTCGTAACATGATTAGTGAGAGTTTTCCTTCGGGAGCTAGCGTTTTGGCGGCCTTGGGTCGGGTTGAGGCCACGTTGCGGGTCAACCCGCGGCATGTTTGGTGGGGTCGGTTGTGGTGGTCCCGCCTTGTGGTAGGTCACGAGGGTGTTAGGCCCAGTTTAGTTAACCAACAGACGAGTTCGTGGATGCATTCGACCGCGAGTCGGGCCGGCGAGGTCACCGCCTTGTCTTCAGCAAAGACCGTTTACTCGGCAGTTGTTGATTTTATCGTAAAGGTTGTAAGGCTGCACGGGTGCCTACCTTCACCTTATGACGCATGTGAGCCTGTGGCACGATCGCTTTTGTTTCTGGAAGTTTTACCAAGCAGGGTTAAGAACTCAGGTGAGTCTCAGAATCGCATTCGCCCTCGGGCCAGTGTGTGGATTTCCGGGGTAGTTGTGGGGATTGTTCTCTCCTGTGGAGGGAGAGTTTAAGTTACCATTTTAGTGTTCGGATGTCGCCTTATGAAGCCTGGTAGGGGCGGATGTGTAAGTCGCCGGTCGATTGGTTCGATGTTGGCAAGATTCAGATAGTTGGTTCAGGCTTGTTCCAGCAGACTGTGGATAGGGTAAAGCTTGTCTAGAAGAGGTTCTGGCAGCTCAGAGAAATCGTGCGGATAATCGGCGACGACGCTTATAGTTCAGGTTGACGGTCGGTCTTCTTGAAAGTACCACCCCGGGTTGGGTGTGGCGAGTTTTGGAAAACAGAGGGAACTTAGCCCGAGTTACCTTGGGCCCCTTTGGGTTCATGTGAAGAATAGGCCAGGTTGCCTATAGGTTAGCTTTGCCGTCCGACTTAGAGGCAAGACGTCCGGCCTTTTCGTATTGTTATGATCGGGAAAGTATCGGAGATCCATCCAGAGTGTTCCCAGTTAATGATGACCACGTTAGAGATAGTGACCCCGAGTTTTGGAAACTGAAGCAGTTTCAGAAATGTGGTAAGAGTTCGAGTGTACGACAGCCTCAGGGATCGCATGCAGCCCGGTACCAATTGTTGGGTCGCCGGAGTGACACTAGAACCTCGCGGCAAAGTGACAAAAGTGGTATCACGACGTGTAAAGGGAGAAGCGAGCATATATGGCGAGCATAGATGTGATCATTTCTTTTGTAAGGAGAGTGCGAAGGAAGTATATTTTAGACCCGGAGAGGTGTTTGTGGTAATGTTAGAGGTGTTTCCTCGTGGACTTGACGGAGGTATTTGCGCGGGTGTTTCGTGGGCCACGTGTGGCGGGATTGTTCTCGTAAGTATAGTAGTGAAGACTATCTCGCGGCGCTTGTTTTGAGACTTAGAAGGAACATTCGGGACGAATGTTTCTAAGGAGGGGAGAATGTTATACCCCGTATTTCCAGTGTATGTACGTAAGGACGTACGTAGAAAATTTTGAAGCTTAAGTAGGCTTGGCCGATTTTCACTTTGTGCACAACACCCGATTAGAGTCGTTTTTCGACGAAACGGTTACACAGCTTTCGTAGGGAAAATTCCGGCTAAGTCAGTTATATTTTTTGCGGATTTTTAAGAGAGACGAAAAATTTTGGTTAACGGAGGGTGACACTTGTCACCTCATTGACGGTTTAGAGGGCGGTCAAGGGTTGGTTGGCCTTGGCCGATTGGTCCCTTATTTTGGGCCTTGTTTTGTGGCTTGTTTTGTGCCATGTTTGGTGGAGTAGGGTTAGGGTGCACTTGGCTTGATCTAGGCCTTACACTTGCCTTGCACATGGCTTGATCTTGGCCATTGGTTGGCCTTGGGTTTTGCTATAAATACCCCCCTAGGCTTGAAGACTTCTTTCATCCAAAAAAACTTCCAAGTCTTGAAACCCTCTCCTCCCTTCTTGTTGCTTAGCCGAGCTTCCCCTCTCCCCTTTCAAGTGGCCTTTGGCCGAGGGTTCCTCCCCTGTGGTGTCTTGCCATGGGGTACCCCCCCTAGCCTAGTTGTTTCGTATAATACACCCCCCCTCTTGGTAGAAATACTCTCCAAGTATTGTTATAATGCCCAAAATACCTTAGCCTTTACCTTGTTGTATTCCAAAAGTTACCTCAATACGTAGAGCCCGGAAATACTACCTTTTGTCTTTTTGTCTCAAACCGAAACCCTAAGGAAATCTTCATAGTTGGTTGAAGTATTTAAGTAGAAGTTGGTTAGAACTTCTAAGGGTTGTTTGGAGCGCACGGAGTAGGAGCTAAACCTTGCTCAGGATCGACATTTAAACTCGGATAATTATGGGCTTATCGAGGTAATATCTTGTCCCTCTATTGTAATTGGAAATTACATGATTGTTAGACTATATAGTTGAAGTATACTATATATAGAACTGAACGTAGTATCGGCAATGTCTTTTGACTTAAGCCTGAATAATAAGAAACCTTTTCGAAGAAGAGCATCGAATCAGATTTACATGGGATCAGACATGAGACTTATGTAGCTTTTACGTGAGGTAGAATTGTGCACGTCCGGTTTAGACGTATAACCCCCGGTTGGCTTGGTAGCGGCCCCGATAGAGGAGAGATTTACGCCACATGTGGGAGGTGCTTGCGAATTTTCTGTAGAATGTTCTACGATTAGACCTAAATGTTAATAAGCGCCTTGTGGCCTTATAGGTTGAAGTACTACGTGTGGCGCGATCTACTTGGCTTAAGGAGTAGCCGACGTTTGGAAGTACTTGGAGCGTTTTGCTATTAGTCGATACTCGTCGCGAGGTATGTGAACCTCTTCCTATCTCTTCTAGCATGATATGTGTGAACTATGTAGTACGGTGACGCATACGTGCTAAATGTATTTGATTGGTTTAAAACATAAAGTGATATAACGGCTTTATGGGAAGTTGGTTATAACAGCTTTATGTAGGAAGAAAATACTTGTGGTTTTTAAAAGGTAACTGATTTGAACTATAACTGGCTTGTTATGTGATAATAAAGAACTTGAAGTATTTCAAAAGATTTTTGAATCATTTTGAAAGAAGCGTAATACTTGGGTTTTTGAAAACTTAAGAGTTATACTAGTTTGTATGGGAAGTTAGGTATAACGGCTTAAGAATGTTTTATCGATTTCGAAATCGTAATGTGTATCGACAAACCATCGCAGTCATTAATAAAAGGAAATGTTTTGAATAATTAAGCATTATTAAAACCAAGAGAAACTTCCATCTGCATAGAAGCTAAGATGAGACAAAATGATATTTCCTAGATCATGGCTGCTGTAATAAGATTGTTATAAACAAGAATATCCTACTCACATATAAGGCTTATGTTTCTCAGATAGTTTAAAAGAGAATTATATTCTTAAATGAATAAGACTATGAAATACGAAACCTTTCTAAAATAAGAACCGTGAACATTTGAAATTAGGCAAACTTGGACGTTTGGAAAATAATGTTGTTACTTGATTTTACAAAGGTAAGTGTTTTGATTTACTTCAAAAGATAATCACTCTATTTTCATATACTACGGGTATTGTGTGGTTTTTGTGAAGTAACATATCTTTAAAGAGTTATTGTATAAAGTACTTTGGGGATAAAAACCCGATCTCGTTAATCATATAGTAGAAAGTACCTTATGTGTGAATAACTTGATTGTATTGGTTTGTGATAGCCTTGTAATACCTTCATGTTGATTTGATAAGTAATCATATTAGGATGCTACGTGTGTTAGTATTCTGTGATGTTTGTGTAAAGGGATTTTCCCTTGATTGTGCTTATGTTGTCTAAACGATAAACTGTTATGTTGGTATTTATACCACTCACCGTGTTTCCGGGGGTTAAGCTGCCCTCCGATGCGGGGTAGACTCAGGCGGTCTGGGACCATGATTCGAGAATACCTCATGCGGGTCCCGGGGGCCTATGCGGAGCTACGAGAGTTCCAGGTTAGTGTGCGGCCTTTATGGTCACGCGTCATGTGGCTACGCGGATCGCGAGTCGGTGACGACGCCGGAGTAGCTACCCTCGATGCGGGTTATACCTCACGCGGGCCTATGAGGCGGCCTATGCGGAGTGCGGGGAGTTTCGTGGCTAGACACGCACATTTGATAATGCGGGCGGCGACCAGCTTTGATCATGTGACGGCCAGACAGACATCATGATACGCTTTATGACCTTGTTAGTATCGTAGGTGTTAGTAGTCGGCTATGCCTTCAGATTTACCTGCATCGTTTTACTTGGACACGTAGGACTCGCTGTTCATGTGTATTCTCGTGCTTTTCTATCATCGATCGCGGCGATGAGGAAGGTATTCCACGCATGATTGATGTTGTGGGCATGAGACCCATTGTTATATTGGAGTGATGACTTTGAGGCGTGAGTCACGACTAGACATGATCGCTTATTTCAGTGAATCGTAGTTTGGTTATCATACATGTCTCCCGCTTTATAGACTATTATGATTTCATTTACGTATTTTCGCCACATACTTGGTACTGTCAGATCGACCTCCTTCGGGCCGCGTCATGCCGCAGTTGAGGTACACCATTGTTGATCCTCGCCTTAGTGGTCACAGTTCAGCGTTGGGAAAGCTCCGCTTCCGAGGCTTATTCGTATAGTCCCTGTTGTTGTAGGTGCTTACATTCGTGGGTATGACGGCCCCGCCCGTCGTTGTTGTCATATCATTCGTAGGTGCAGAGTAATCGTTGTAGGCGGTTTGTAAAAAGGATTAAACTGTTCATTTGGAAAGAGTTGTTATTTATATATACTGACGGTAATCGTTTTTTGTTAGCCTGTCTTCTTATTTCACTGTCTTCTTACATTGGTTTCATGTATGTGTTTTATGTTCCGCTGATTACTCTGATGTTGTATCACTAGGGTGCCCGGGGTAAGGCACCAGTCACGGGCCCGGGTTCGGGTCGTGACAAAATACCTCACGACGATTATCGACAATAAGCAAAACGCTCCACAGTACTATAACCCGGCTAGCCTTTTCCACTCTTCAAGTAGAATACGCTACTCGTAGTACTTCCACCAATATAGGCCACAAACGTCTATTAACCTCTAAACGCACGGTTCCATATTCTACAGAAAATTGGAAGATCTCCCGCAAATCGCGCAGAAATCTCCTCCTCTAACGAGGCCGGCTACCAAGCCAACCAGGGGGGGGGGGATATACGACAAACCGGACGTATACAATTCTACTACACGGAATACCACACAAGTCTCAGAATACACCCTATGTAATTACAGTTCAGTTCTCTTCTTTATTATTCAGGCTTAAGTCAAAAGACATTGCCGCAAAATTATGTTCAGTTCTATATATAGTATACTTCAACTATATATTCCTACAACATGTAATTTCCAATTACAATAAGGGGGACAAGATTATTTACCTCGATAAGCCCAAATTATCCGAGATAAAAGTCGATCCTGAGCAAGGTTTAGCTCCTACTCCGTGCGCTCCAATCCGCTCCAAACAACCCTTAGAAGTTCTAACCAACTTCTACTTAAATATTTCAACCAACTATGAAGATTTCCTTAGGGTTTCGGTTTGAGACTAAAAGGACAAAAGGTAGGATTTTCGGGCTCTACGTATAGAGGTAACTTTGGACTACTACAAGGTATAAGGCTAAGGTATTTTGGGCATTATAACAATACTTGGAGAAGTATTTCAATACCACAAAGGGGGGGTACATTTCTCGAAACAACTAGGCTAGGGTACCTGCCAGAACACTACCAAGGGAGGGTACCCTCTCAGCCAAAGCTTTACACGAAAGGGAGGGGGGCTAGTGTTTGGACGAGAGCCACAAGAGGGAGGGGAGGGATTTCAAGACTTAGACAAAGTGAGGAGTGGATGAAGAAGTTCATCACTAAGGGGGGGGGTATTTATAGGGAAGCCAAAGGCCAACCAATGGTCAAGATGGAGCCAAGTGCAAGGCAAGTGTAAGGCCAAGATCAAGCCAAGTGCACCCTATCCCTACTCCACCAAACATGGCACAAAACAAGGCACAAAACAAGGCCAAAATAAGGCACAAAACAAGGGAGGAAGATGTCCCCCTTTCGTCCACTTCAAACCTCCACTTGAGGGTGACAAGTGCCACCCTCTCGTTGGTCCAAAAATGTTCCGACGCTCGGAAAAATCCGCAAAAATTAAAAATGACATAGCCGGAATTTTCCCTTCGCAAGTTCTGTAAAACGTTTCGTCGAAAAACGACTCTAATCGGGGGTTGTGTACAAATTTTGAAACTTGCCTAACTTTAAGGTTCAACTTCCCTACGTACGCCCACACGTACATACTCTGGAAATACGGGGTATAACATTCTCCCCTCCTTAGAAACATTCGTCCCGAATGTTCCTTCTCAAGACAGATAACGAAGAAGTTCCTTCTCGAACACTTGAACTCTTCTAGTATAATGCATCACACTTCGCCATCGCTTTATTTCCCAAAACCTTGGAGTCACCACCTCCAAACATGGTCATCTTACTAGCCGCAATCTCCCCTAAGGCCATTCCCGGCCTTCACGAACGATTCTGGTCGAACACATCCACAAACTCATACGATGGTCACCTAAACTGGGGCCTAGCACCCTCGTGACCCTACCATCCGGTGACCACCTGCAATCGACTTACATAAACCAAGCTACGGGTTGACCCGCAATACGCCCTCAACCCGACCCTCCGTTGCGCCAACTCTTGCTCCTCGATACGGAACAATCTTACTAATTCACCTCATGAAAGCCACCACTTTCATTTAACACAACCCATGGACTTATTACACAAATAACTCCTACGTAAACTACGCACTCTGATAAAGGTCATAAAATAAATCTTTCGCTCAAGACGACCTTACCTCTAAGGTCTCAATCGTGAAATATTCTAAGGTTCATACCTATCATGCCCCCATACTTATCCTTCCAACTAACCATGTTTTCTAACTCACAAATAACACAACGCTTAGTCAGACATAGCACACAATAATAAGATCATCATATCAAGCATATCAAAACTCTAGAGGTTAAGGATATACCAGATCCACCGCTTTACTCTAATCATAGGCACTGCCTGCAGGCGCATAATCAGAAGGTGATGAACCAGCCATAGATCCCGAAGGCCGAGTCTCTACATCCGCGCTTACCTGCCTGACAATTTCTCACAAAATGGCCCTGCTGGCCGCATGTAAAACAAACTCCCAAATTAGCACGACACTCCCCAAAATGGAGCCTACCACAACGGTCACAACGAGGTAGGGGTGGCTTCAGCTGGCTAACACCCCTGCTCTCCCGAAAATCTGAACCCTTGGAGCCCTGACCTGCTCCTGAAGACGGTGGAGGACCACTCTCAGATCGGGCGGGGTACATAACTAGCTTCGCCGAGGCGGTCCGCCTCGAAAGTCGCCAAAAGACCCTGCTGTCCTGGCCCTTCTGCTGATCCAGGTCATTCTGTCGACCTCTCCGTGCCTCACATCCTAGTGCATGAGCTCGACGCGGGCAATGTCCATGCCCTACCAAGAGCTACACCAACAAGCCTCGCTGGTAATCATCTAGCCCGGTGACGTAGCGGTGCACTCTATCCTCCATGGTTGCCACCAAAGCGGGGACATACCGAGCCAACGAGTCAAACTCCACGTTGTACTCCCGAACCGTACGCCCTCTCTGTCTCAGCATCATAAATCTGTCGGCCCGTGCCCTCCTCATCTGCGGAGGCAAGAAGTGAGTGAGGAATGCCTCTGAGAACTCGTCCCATACTGCTGGAAGCGCATGCTCTCCCCGGGACAGCTCCCACGAATCAAACCAGTCGACTGCGGTATCACGCAGCCGATGCGAACCTAAGACCACTGACTCGGTCTCCGAAGCCTTGATCACTCTCATGACCCGCTGTAACTGTCGGATGAACTCCTGCGGATCATCCTCAGGCCTCGACCCATAAAACTCTGGCGGGCTACAACTCAGAAAGTCCCGTAGCCTCAAACTATCCGATCTCGGGTGAACCATCGGCATCGAATCAAGGCCCAGCCTATCCTCATGTTCGCCACGATCCCGCGAATCGCCATCTTTGTAACCCATCTCTTCGCTCCAGCCGTGGACCGAGGCTCAGTATTGTGGTCTCAGCAGCCATCCGCTGCGCTCTAAACTCTGGGCTGGTGGCGTCGCAAAACTCGTCGTCAAGCACAATCTCGTGTCTCGACCGCCTACACCTCGTACTCCTCAGATCTCACTAGCGCCTCCTCCGCCTTGCCTTCTGGGCTCTGGTTGCCTGCGAGGCATAATCGGTAAAATGAAATACGTCGAGAGGTCCAACTTATAACACACTCTAAGGCACGATCTCGTAATGAGAAGAATGGAAACCAATCCTAAATGTCCTATAGCCTCGATTATAGATGTGGTGCACAACACACCGATAATCAAGACTCTACTAGACACGGTCGTAGACACTTTCCGAGGACTAATCGCTCGATACCACTTTTGTCACGACTGCCCGGCCCGTGGATCGTGCCTTACCCCGGGCACCCTAGTGATACAACATCAGAGTAAATCAGCGGAAATAAAACTTAAACATGAAACAAGATATATGATCATAAAACATGCCAACCAAACGGTCACCTTCCAATAAAATATATATATACAAGTCTTTCAAAACGAACAGTTTAATCTCCTTTTACAAACCCCGCCACAACAAGCATTTACTGCACTTCTAAGAGTTTTATACAACATGACGGACAGGCTTCGCCATACCCCTGAATGTACAAGGACCTACAACTCAGGGTAACATACCAAAGATAAGCCTCCGGAGAAACGGAGCTTCCCAACGCTCAACGATGATCCAAAGAGAGAGGATCAACAACCGATGTACTTACCGCAGATGAACGCACTTCAAGGCGAGGTCAAGACAACAGTACCAAGTATGTGAAATCAAAAATATCAGAAATGAAATCATAATACTATATAAAAACAGAGACATGTATGATAACAAAACTACGATTCACAACATAAAGGCAAATATGTCAAGTCGTGGGCTCACGCCTCAAGTCATCACTCAAATATAACCCGAATTTAACTCGACAACGGCCGCATGCCCCAAGATCTCACCTCAGATAAACATGGCCATGGAACTATCCTAATGGAAACATACCCGGCCACCCATCGTGTCAAGATGTCCAAAGGAAATATCCAGATAGCAATCGAAATGGAAGATACTCGGGCCACCCATCGTGGTCGATGTCCAAAGCAAATAACAAGATAACACTCCTAATGGAAGCATACCCGTGGCCACCCATCGCATGTCCAAAGCAAATAACAAGATCACACTCCTAATGGAAGCATACCCGTGGCCACCCATCGTGTCGATGTCCGTAAGGATCGATATAGTGGAAGCATACCCGGGCCACCCATCGTGTCGGATGTCCATCAATCAACGGATAGCCGCCCTCCAACGAGACGCCAGAGCACAGAAATACAACACTTGCACAACAAAGGCTATCACCACAAGCATAGGCAAGTTCAACATACTTTTAGACATTCTTCTTATTATAACACAACCGGATTTTATCCCCAAGGTACTACGTATTTTAATTCTTTAAAAGATCTATTTCCTTCACAACAAGTCACATGATACCCGTAGTATCAAAACGGAGTAACTATCTTTTTAAGTAAACCAAAATACTTCCCTTTGTAAAATCAAGTAACAACATTATTTTCCAAACGTTCAAGTTTGCCTAATTTCAAATGCTCAAGTTTCGCATTTTAGAAAGGTTTCATAACTCATAGTCTTAATCTCTTTTAAAACCATTGAGTAATATATGTCTTGTGAGTGAGTCGTTTATTCTTGTTTATAACAATCTTGTTACAACAGCCATGATCTAGAAAATGTAATACAATTTTGTCTTATCTTAGCTTCTATGCAGATGGAGGTTTCTACTGGTTTTAATAACAATTAGCCATTCGTCAATACATTTTCCTTTATTAGCGCTGCTGTGGTTTGTTCGACACTTATTCTCATTTCCGAAATCAATAAAACATTATTCTTTTTAAAACCAAGTACTCATTACTCGCGAATGAGGTTTCACAACATTTTTAATAAAATGTTATATAACAAGTCAAATAAGTTAAGTCTCTTATCTTACAAGATCAAGTCTCTTAACTTCTACAATCAATAAACCATTCTTTTACCCACATAGAGTCGTTATAACTAACTTCCCATAAAGCTATTATAACACCCTATGTTTTGAACCAACTAACTCATTTAAGCAAAACGCTCCACAGTACTGTAACCCGGCTAGCCTTTTCCACTCTTCAAGTAGAATACGCTACTCGTAGTACTTCCACCTATATAGGCCACAAACGTCTATTAACCTCTAAACGCACGGTTCCATATTCTACGTAAAATTCGGCAAAGACCTCCCCGCAATCACAGAAATCTCCTCCTCTAACGAGGCCGGCTACCAAGCCAACCAGGGGGGGGGAGGGTTATACGTCTAACCGGACGTATACAATTCTACTACACGGAATACCACACAAGTCTACTGTAATATAGTCCTATGTAATTACAGTTCAGTTCTCTTCTTTATTATTCATGCTTAAGTCAAAAGACATTGCCGCAAAACTATGTTCAGTTCTATATATAGTATACTTCAACTATATATTCCTACAACATGTAATTTCCAATTACAATAAGAGGGACAAGATTATTTACCTCGATAAGCCCAAAATTATCCGAGATAAAAGTCGATCCTGAGCAAGGTTTAGCTCCTACTCCGTGCGCTCCAATCCGCTCCAAACAACCCTTAGAAGTTCTAACCAACTTCTACTTAAATACTTCAACCAACTATGAAGATTTCCTTAGTGGTTTGAGACTAAAAGGACAAAAGGTAGGATTTTCGGGCTCTACGTATAGAGGTAACTTTGGAATACTACAAGGTATAAGGCTAAGGTATTTTGGGCATTATAACAATACTTGGAGAAGTATTTCAATACCACAAAGGGGGGGTACATTTCTCGAAACAACTAGGCTAGGGGGGGTACCCCTCGGCTAGAACACTACCAAGGGGGGAGGGTACCCTCTCGGCCAAAGCTTTACACGAAAGGGAGGGGGCTAGTGTTTGGACTAGAGCCACAAGAGGGAGGGGAGGGATTTCAAGACTTAGACAAAGTGAGGAGTGGATGAAGAAGTTCATCACTAAGGGGGGGTATTTATAGGGAAGCCAAGGGCCAACCAATGGCCAAGATGGAGCCAAGTGCAAGGCAAGTGTAAAGCCAAGATCAAGCCAAGTGCACCCTATCCCTACTCCACCAAACATGGCACAAAACAAGGCACAAAACAAGGCCAAAATAAGGCACAAAACAAGGGAGGAAGACGTCCCCCTTTCGTCCACTTCAAACCGCCACTTGAGGGTGACAAGTGTCACTCTCTCGTTGGTCCAAAAATGTTCCGACGCTCGGAAAAATCCGCAAAAATTAAAAATGACATAGCCGGAATTTTCCCTTCGCAAGTTCTCAGAAACGCTTCATTTAAAAACGACTCTAATCGGGGGTTGTGTACAAATTTCGAAACTTGCCTAACTTTAAGGTTCAACTTCCCTACGTACGCCCACACGTACATACTCTGGAAATACGGGGTATAACACATAGTATCAAGTCGAAATTACGTTCAAGACAAGTCACAATACCTTTAGAAATAAAGTTAGGTTTCTAAATCAAGTGACTCCTTTCCTTATAAAACCTTAGGCAATTGATGCCTTAAAATCAAATTGCCTTTCATTAAATCAAGTCATTTATCATACTTAAATTACTTAGAGTAAACCACTCTTTTTAACTTTCCATAAAGTTATTATAACTAACTTCCCATAAAGTCGTTATACTAGTTTTATACATTAGCAACTTACATACTTCTTTATAACCAAGAGACTTAAACTTTCCAACAAAACAAGTATCAATAATACTTTCAACATACTTAAAGTCTCTTAACTTTTGAAAGCCAAAATATCCTTAATATTTAAAAAGTGAGTTAATTCCCTAACTCAATCAACTTGGACATTCTTAAAATAAGTCAAGGATATCAAATGGAACTAGATTGTCAAAATCTTGTACGTCTACCGTATTATACATTTACAACCTATTCATGCTCAAGAGATAAGAAAGTTCCATATACCTCTTCGGTTTAATCCACCTGCTAAGTTCAATTCGTCGTACGTAGTATGTCAACCTATAATGACCATAGTACGTCTATTAACATCTTACTTCAAACGTAGAATACTATAAGTGTAAAGTCTCTAAATTCTACGGAAAATCGGACAGCACCTCCTTTGTTTCTACTCACTTTGCCACCTTTTTCAAGGCCGAATTCAATAACCAAACACGCCACATTTAAGGCCCAATCAATGCAATTAACAATAGGGGATTACACGCCTACTAGACGTGTAAAATTCCGCCCCACAAAAGATACAAAACTAATACAAACTACTAGTCCAATTCGGCCACATTGAGATGCAACAATACCAATTCTTATCCAATTTCCATTTCAATCCAAGTTGTTAGCATAACATGATATCAAGTCGCAATCGATTATAACTACTATAATCTTCAAGTAAGTAACATGCGACGATTCTAATAAACAACCAAATTGTAATCCAACTTCACATGGCTTAAATGACATTTCGGATTTAAGGCTACAATCAATCCATAATACTTATAAACTTCAACACAAAAACTTCATGCTAGCAACATGTAAAGCTAACAACAATATATATATAATCTTGTAACACTTTTAAGGGACAAGATTATACCTCAACGAATCTTAATCCAACTCCAAATCCGAAGTTGCTCCTTAGCAGCTTAGAGCCTCTTCAAGACACTTCAATCCGCTACTTGAGACCCTTAGAACAACACCAACAAATTTCCTTCAAACCTCCAAACAAAACCTAGAAAGCAACTACGTTTTCACCTTGCGACTAATACGAAAACTATCTTTTTCTGAGATTTTTCTATTGAGATACACTTACAATACACTCAAGAACCTTGGTTTAATGTGTGGAGCTTAATGGACAAGAAACAAATTTTTTTCCTTTTCTTCTTGAGTGAACCCGAGAGCTAACATAGTGAGCTCTTCAATTTCTTGAATTTTTTTCTAAGTGTTAAGCTTGTCTTGCTACTACTAGTATTATATAGCACAATGGAGGGTTAAGATGTGAACAAATTGGTGGCTTGGATGAGCTCTTATTAAATATCAAGACTTTGTGGACCCTTTGACTTAGTCAATATTCTCAAGCTCACTACTTGCAAGACTTAGTCATCCATCAAAGGTCAAATGACCCTTAAGCCCTTGCCCATTTCGTCCAAGGCAACCATAAGGGGGGGGGGTGACACGTGTCGCCCTCCCATTCGTCACAATATTTCGTTTTCCGACAATTCCATAATTCCGATAAATTTTTACTCGTCTCAAACCTTAACATTTTTTAGTTCTTACGTACGTTCTTAGAAACATATCCTGAAATTCCGGGGTGTAACATTTTTCCCCCCTTAGAAACGTTCGTCCCCGAATGTTCCTTTGGGAGTCAAACTTAAAGATAGCGACATAGTCTTCTTTTACGACCCCTACATACCAATAATGCCACACGTGGCCACATAACAATGCTCATACAAAGATGTCAAGCTGAACCCCATGTGTCAACGTCGGTTATCTGCATAAAGCTTCTGCTGACTCTAAGCTTACTAATAATCTTTCCCGGATAAGCTTCGCCTTATCCATAGCCCGCTGAATCAAGTCTGGACCAAATAACTGAACCTCGCCTATGTCGAACCATCTAACCGGCGATCTACACTTCCTTACATACAAGGCCTCACACAGGGCCATCTGAAAACTGGAAGCGGTATTCATATCGACGTAATACCTAAAAGAGGCAATTAACCTTCCCGGCTATTTCTGAAATCAAAAACACAGGCCCGCAACCTATCCTCAAGTGCCTGGATAGTACGCTCTGCCTGTCCGTCGGTCTGAGGGTGTAATGCAACACTGAGACTCACCTGTGTCCCTAAAACCCTTCTGAAAAACCTCCAGAAGTTATCTGTAATCGAGCTCATCTGTCTGACATCATAAACGTAGGAACCCCGTGCAGTCTCACAATCCCCCTGCTATAAAAGCTAGCATAATCCTCAGCCGAGTAAGTGATCCTAACCGGAAGAACACGACTGGTTTCGCCAGCCCATTTACCATGACCCCCAGGGAGTCGCACTTCCTGAGTACGATGCCACCCTGTAACAAGATCCATTTTAAATACCGCCCATGTCTAAGTCGGGGTCTAAATCGCCTGTAATAGCTCCATCGCTTCTTGTCACGACTGCCCGGCTCGTGGATCGTGCCTTACCCGCACCCAAGTAGTCATACATCGAGTAATCAGTGGAATATAAAAACAAGACATGAAAGCTTGATTGTAAAATGAGACACGCTTTATGTGAGAAAATGTCGCATTTCACATATATATATAAACATAGTTTTTGCGATACATCCCAACTGCATAATAGGACTACTGCACTTAAGAAGATAAACAACTATGGCGGACGGGCCCGCCATACCCTGAATGTACAAAACTATATACAACAACAGGGAGATCATACCCAAAAGTCGAGCCTCTGGAGAAGATGGAGCTCCGGACACCAAAGCAAAAGATCCTAAGGATGTGGATCTAGCACCTGCTTGCCCTTACCGCAAAGATGAACGCACTTCGGGCGAGGTCGCACAACGGTACTAAGTATGTGAAATCGTAGCATCAAGTAAAATCAAAGTATTTAAAGCCATTTGTAAATACAACCAGTTTAACTGCACATAGTGCCACAACATAAATAAGAGCAAAATAGATATAATGTAACTGGTCTTTCCTAGGCCGCGAATGATCGGGCAAGGCCGACGCCCATAGTATCATTATGCGTGCCTAGTCTGGACTTCCGCACCGCATAGGTCACACTGCACCCGCATGAGGTATTCTCGATCGGGGTAGCTAACCCCTGCATTCTCCTCGACTCCCGCACCGCATAGTCTCAATAGATCGCATAGTCACACAGACCGCATAGGGCATCCCCCGCATCGGGCTAAAACACCCGGAATGATCAATCCTGGAACTCCCGCAGCTCCGCATAGTCTCACAGACCGCATAGGCCGTATAGACCTGCATCAAGGGTGGAAAGCCCTCGGTATAACAAGTCAAGGGGGTAGGTGATATAATAACGATAACCGACTTACCGTTTAGCAACGTAAGCACAACAAGAATGACCCCCTTTCACAACATCACAAGACACTAACACACGTAGCATCATAATATGTCTATTTATCAATCAATCTTACTACACCTTACAGAAATCAATACAAGGTTTTTATAAGCAAATAAGTAAAAAGTTCTTTTTATCTTTCTTAAGTTGTTATACCTAACTTCCCATAAAGCTAGTATAACTCTTAAGCTTTTGTTTAAAAACCAATTGTTTCTCTTCTGTTAAAAATGATTCAGTATTCTTTTGAAATGCTTCAAGATCTTTATTATTCAGGCTTAAGTCAAAAGACATTGCCGTAATTATTATTCAGGCTTAAGTCAAAAGACATTGCCGTAATTATTATTAAGTTAACACACGTACGTCTACCGTACTATATATATATTTAAAATATCATGCTCAAGAGTATAGGAAGAATCACATACCTTCTCGGCGAAATCCACCTGCCAAGTCGAATATGTCGCGCGCAGAGAATCAACCTATAATAGTCAGACACGTCTATCAACGTCTAGACTACTCAGAACAGATTCTAAGCAGAGGTCCTCTATTCTACGGAAAATCGGGCAAAGACTTCCCTACCGGTGAGCTACTCAAGTCCATCGTGAAAATACCATATATGTAAGTACAGTTCAATTATTCTTCTTTTATACCCTTCTACTGTGATGACAGTTCAATTCTATTCATAATATTCTTTCATATCTTATACTCAAGTCTTAACTATTCTTATATGTAATATCCTAATTACAATAGAAGAACAAGAGTGTTTACCTCGATAAGCCCAAAATTATCCAAGTTAAATGTCGCTCCTGAGCAAGGTTTAGCTCCTAATTTGTACGCTCCGATAGCTCCAAGAAACCCTTAGAAGTTCTACACAACTTCTACTAAAATACTACAAGGGATTTGGGCTACGGTATTTTGGAATAGTAACTATACTTGGAAGACAACTTTTCTACCAAGGGAGGGGGGGTAGGTTTCGGCTAAGGGTTCAAGGAAGGGGGGGGGGGAGAGCCTTGGACGAAAAGCTGATAAGAGAGGGAGGATTTTCAAGACTTGGAGAATTGATTGGGGGATGAAGAAAACCTTCAAGTTAGGGGTATTTATAGGTCAAGCAATGGCCAACCAATGGCCAAGATGAAGCCAAGTGCTAGGCAAGTGTAAGGTGGAGATTTAGGCAAGTGTCCTTATCCATCTACTACACAAATATCCTACCAACTCCTTGACTAAGGGGAGAGGCACAAAAAACGTGCCAACAATGTCCCACTTTGTTGCCCAATGAGGTGACAAGTGTCACCCTCCCGTTGGTCCAAAATGTTTCATCTCTCGGAAAAATCCGCAAAAATTATTAATGACATAGCCGGAATTTTCCCTACGCAAGCTTTGGAAAACGTTTCGTCGGAAAACGATTCTTTTCGAGTGTTGTGCACAATATTTTCGTCCAAAGTGTCAAACTAAGGCTAAACTTTTGTACGTACGTCCTCACGTACATACTCTGGAAATACGGGGTATAACACTTCTGGTGTTCAACCATGACCTGCTACTAATTCGAATATAAAGCAACAACTCTGCTACGTCCATTTTCTGGTCATATTACCCATACATACATCTGAGGTCACGACACAACTTAGTCGACCCCGAACAATTTGAGCAATAAGCACTGTATGCCTCCCCTAAAACCTGTTGACAAGTCCTGTAGTACCGGTACACACAATCTGTCCTCATATCACAACACCTCATCCGGTGCTACTCAAACGGGCTCTTCTCCTCTCGGAGAGCCGTATATCGATACCGCATCATAACTGGATCCTCATACTATCGCCTCTTTACCTCCTCAACGACAGAAGACTCGGCAACCTCTCGGATCTAAACTTCATTAACCTTGGAAACAATTAATCGAACCCCTAGGCTCGATAACTGAAGAATCTCATGGACCACGTCCAGTCTATCTGGCTGCCTAACTGGCATACTACTCTTAGATCCGCGACTAAGAGTATCTTTAACTGTCTTGGCTGTCCCTGGGTGGTATAGGATATCGATATCACAATCCTTGAATAACTCTAACCACTGTCGCTGTCACAAATTCTACTGCCTCAGTCTGCAGATATACCGGAGGCTTTTGTGGTTTGCACAAATATCCACATGAAGTCTATATATACGTTATGCCCCCCAAATCTTCAATGCATGATTTAACTGCCGCCAGCTCTAAATCGTGAGTGGCGTAATTTCCTTTCCTGTTTCCCTAACTACCGGGAAAACATAGGCTCCATCTCGACGGGTCGTACAAGACACAACCTAGCCCAACACCCAACGTGCTATCATAATAACCTAACCCTCTAGTCTCACATGAGGGGTTAGAACTGTAGTCGTGGTCAACTTATCTTCCAATAACTGAAAGCCTTTCTCATTCCTGCGAAATATTCGGGTATTCTTAATCTCACCTATGGTTCATGTTTCCTTTTCTCTGTTGCAACCAAACTTGGTCATTAACTTAGATTTGATTCTTTTGCTTGCCTCCTGGCTAAGACTTCCTGTCAATAATAATTTAGGGGGGAGATTTCCTTGATCTCGCCAAGTAGTAACCCGATGCTACCACCTTTCCTCGAGGTGTTCTTACTGCCCATTATTTACTAATGGTCTTACACTAGTCTGGGGTAAACATATCTCGTACAACTTACATAACCATAGTTGTATTCTCTTTTATCATTCTGGTCCTAACCTTACCTTATGCTCATTATTAGCAAACGTATTTCTATCTTGATTCATAATCGTACAGTTTCATACAAGCGTACAACCTGCATTTATATCTTTACGATATTCCCCTGACCAATTCGTACGTCGTTCTTAATTTCCCCAACACAACACTTTTCCCACGGTTATCCACAATTGTAACCTATGGCATGACGATACTGAAGATTTTACCAGTCGCATATCCTTCGTCTAACAACATGGGTACACGCAACCCCATAATACGTAAAACTGTCCTTTTACGTGGGGAAGAGAACTTATCTCCCTTACTTAAACTTTCCTTGGAGTCACAACCCTAATCACAGGGTCCTCTCGCGGTCCAGTAAATATCTAATCATCACACACCGCCTTTAAGTTCGTGTAGATTTTCAAAACCTACCAAAGATGCCCTCAACTTTCCGCCGGCAGCACTCGTACTTATTTTATTCTTGCCTTGTACATTTTCCTGAAATTATCCGGAAGGTCGTGGCCTTGACCGCCACACCAAACCAACCCCAAGTACCTCCAAGGGCACTTAACATAAATTCCTTCAAATTCAATTATTACTTACTCACACTAATTTTCCTCAAGTGAACAAGTCACACAGACTTAAAAGAAAAACATGATGCCAAAGAAGGAAGGATAATTCACTGGTTACTACCACTTCACTTCCTTTACACTTGGTTGCTCTCTTTCTTTCACTGGTCGTACTCTTTCCGTACTTCCAAACTTATACTAGCATACGTACATAAATTCCATACTAATTCTGGCCTCCACTCTTGGAGTTACTAAATTAAACAATACAAGGCCCATTACGGCTCACATGACTTGTTCCAGTGGAACACGTCCACGAACCCGTAAAATGATTAACTAGATTTGGGCCTTGCACCTCGTGACTCGTCACGTAGCGGGACTACTACCAACTGATCCCATTTCATTTCAAGCTATGAGGCGACCCTTAATAGGTTCCCAACCCGACTCGGCGTCGTATTTAACTCTTTTCCTTGGTCCGTCTTAACTTTTTACTACCCGAGAAGGCCTTATATACCTAAGGTCTCGGTGGTTATCACATTCTTAGGCTCGCAATTTCCATGCTCCATGCCAACCTTATCAGTCCCCCCGTAAACGGGTACAAAACTTATCGTAATACCATAATCGTGTTGTCTTGACCACAACAACCATACTTACTCCATACGGATATCACCCGTACCGTTCTCGAAATTCTACTACGTAGCTCAATCTATTAACATAGTATTCCATTAATTCCTTTAATAATAACTTCTTAAGGGTCCATTTCCTTCTCAGACAGCTCATCATTTCCTAATTATCTCAAATTAGTACGTAAAACCTTGATGAGAATTCATTAAACTGTTTCATACCTCCCCGGTATTTATTTAGTCCTTACCAAATCCTGGTAATCTAAAATCATTCTAGGCAACACGCGTTTGACCCTCATACATAAATCCGCATAGTTGTATGTCACAATACCAACTACAAACATTACCAACCTGGATACGCAATCCACATAATCTTTCCTGGGTCACTGCTCCCTTTCTCGTAGCTGCAAATAATCAATACTTGTTAGGGAGAGACAACCCTAACCATACAGCTCTATCGCACGATCTTAGAGTGAGAAGAATGGAAACCAATCCTAAATGTCTTGCAGCCTCCTGATTATAGATGTGGTGCACAACACACCGATAATCAAGACTCTACTAGACACGGTCTGTAGACACTTTCCGAGGACTAATCGCTCGATACCACTTTTGTCACGACCGACCAAGCTCGCGATCGTGCCCTACCTGGGCACCCCTCTTGGTATACATCAGAGAATAGCAGCGGAACATACACAACTGATAAAAATGCTTAACATAAAATAACAACAGGCTAGCCGATAAGGCCACCTTCCGTAAGCTATACAAATAAAACAATACATTTTTTCTTCTTTACTACCCAAACCACTATGTGACTACAGACCTCTAAGAATAACAACTCTGGCGGGACAGGGCCTCGCCATACCCCTGAATGTACAACAACCGACAATACCAGGGATAAGCCTCCGAAATAAAGGAGCTTCTCAAATGAACAAATGATCCTAAGAGCGAGGATCAACAACTCAGACTCTACTGCGGCATTAACGCACCCAAGGAGGTCAAGACAACATGTACCAAATATGTGAAATCAGCATCAGAATGAAATCATAAGTCTAATATAAAACTGGAGACAGGTATGATAACTCAATTAATAGTACACAGTGCCTTACTAACAATGAGAGTAAATAGTAGTATACTTACAATATAAAATAGGAAGCTCACAATCAAAGCAGGACCACCCGCCCGCAGTATCATTAAGCAATCCTACACCTGGGACTATTTCACCCGCATAGGTCGTGTGGACCCGCATGAGGTATTCCTCGCATGGGACTATTTCACCCGCAAAAGCCCTTACGGACTCGCATGAGGTATTCCTCGCATAGGTCAGATCCGCCGCATGGGACTATTTCACCCGCATAAGCCCTTGCGGACTCGCATGAGGTATTCCTCGCATCGTGGGTAGCAAATCCACGGAATATGCAAATGCCACAAACCCGGGGAATGACCCCGAAATGAATAATATACCACTAGCACAAAACCGACTATCATACATAACATAAGCACTACCGGCTTATCACACAATATATAAGCAAGTTAAGAATCCCCTAACTTCTTATTATTCTTGTTCACATACACTCTCATTTTAGTTTACTTAAGGCACTAACATGTCTTTTATAAAGATCCGGGAATTTAACCCAAGTACTACATATTTCTACTCTTTAAAACAAATGACTCTTTTTAGTATAAAACTTCCAAGATACTATTAACCATAGTATCAAGTCGAAATTACGTTCAAGACAAGTCACAATACCTTTAGAAATAAAGTTAGGTTTCTAAATCAAGTGACTCCTTTCCTTATAAAACCTTAGGCAATTGATGCCTTAAAATCAAATTGCCTTTCATTAAATCAAGTCATTTATCATACTTAAATTACTTAGAGTAAACCACTCTTTTTAACTTTCCATAAAGTTATTATAACTAACTTCCCATAAAGTCGTTATACTAGTTTTATACATTAGCAACTTACATACTTCTTTATAACCAAGAGACTTAAACTTTCCAACAAAACAAGTATCAATAATACTTTCAACATACTTAAAGTCTCTTAACTTTTGAAAGCCAAAATATCCTTAATATTTAACAAGTGAGTTAATTCCCTAACTCAATCAACTTGGACATTCGTAAAATAAGTCAAGGATATCAAATGGACCTAGATTGTCAAAATCTTGTACGTCTACCGTACTATACATTTACAACCTATTCATGCTCAAGAGATAAGAAAGTTCCACATACCTCTTCGGTTTAATCCACCTGCTAAGTCCAATTCGTCGTACGTAGTATGTCAACCTATAATGACCATAGTACGTCTATTAACATCTTACTTCAAACGTAGAATATTATAAGTGTAAAGTCTCTAAATTCTACGGAAAATCGGACAGCACCTCCTTTGTTTCTACTCACTTTGCCACCTTTTTCAAGGCCGAATTCAATAACCAAACACGCCACATTTAAGGCCCAATCAATGCAATTAACAATAGGGGATTACACGCCTACTAGACGTGTAAAATTCCGCCCCACAAAAGATACCAAACTAATACAAACTACTAGTCCAATTCGGCCACATTGAGATGCAACAATACCAATTCTTATCCAATTTCCATTTCAATCCAAGTTGTTAGCATAACATGATATCAAGTCGCAATCGATTATAACTACTATAATCTTCAAGTAAGTAACATGCGACGATTCTAATAAACAACCAAATTGTAATCCAACTTCACATGGCTTAAATAACATTTCGGATTTAAGGCTACAATCAATCCATAATAATTATAAACTTCAACACATAAACTTCATGCTAGGAACATGTAAAGCTAACAACAATATATATATAATCTTGTAATACTTTTAAGGGACAAGATTATACCTCAACGAATCTTAATCCAACTCCAAATCCGAAGTCGCTCCTTAACAACTTAGAGCCTCTTCAAGACACTTCAATCCGCTACTTGAGACCCTTAGAACAACACCAACAAATTTCCTTCAAACCTCCAAACAAAACCTAGAAAGCAACTAGGTTTTCACCTTGCGACTAATACGAAAACTATTTTTTCCGAGATTTTTCTATTGAGATACACTTATAATACACTCAAGAACCTTGGTTTAAAGTGTGGAGCTTAATGGACAAGAAATAATTTTTTTTCCTTTTCTTCTTGAGTGAACCCGAGAGCTAGCATAGTGAGCTCTTCAATTTCTTGAAATTTTTTCTAAGTGTTAAGCTTGTATTGCTACTACTAGTATTATATAGCACAATGGAGGGTTAAGATGTGAACAAATGGGTGGCTTGGATGAGCTCTTATTAAATATCAAGACTTTGTGGACCCTTTGACTTAGTCAATATTCTCAAGCTCAATACTTGCAAGACTTAGTTATCCAACAAAGGTCAAATGACCCTTAAACCCTTGCCCATTTCGTCCAAGGCAACCATAAGGGGGGTGACACGTGTCGCCCTTCCATTCGTCACAATATTTTGTTTTCCGACAATTCCATAATTCCGTTAAATTTTTACTCGTCTCAAACCTTAACATTTTTGAGTTCTTACGTACGTTCTTAGAAACATATCCTGAAATTCCGGTGTAATAGCGATGGCTCACCGACAGTCGATGGTCGGATCTTCGCCTTCAGAGCAATGCGCCCTGAGGCGTGGTGTTCACGACCAGCAGCCGCGGTAGGGGTCGTGGTAGGGTCCCGCCCAGCGTCCTCGAACCGCATTTATGCTATGTCCAAAGCCAGACCGTGAGGCGCCCCTGCATGTCGTCACAGGTACATTATTGATTGCATGTTGTGATGTATATGTTTTGATAGATCCAGGTTCTACCTTGTCCTATATATCTCCTCATATTGCTGGTAGAATAGGAATAGAGCCCGAATCCATAAAACCTTTTGAGGTGGCTACGCCAGTAGGTGATTCGGTGGTAGCTGAGCGAGTATATAAGGCTTGCCCAGTGACTATAGACAGTCGTCAGACTCTAGCCGACTTGATAGAGTTGGATATGACGGACTTTGATGTAATTATGGGTATGGATTGGCTAGCGTCTTGCTATGCCAATGTGGACTGTAGAGAGAGACTGGTACGATTCCAGTTTCCTGGTGAGCCGGTTATCGAGTGGAAGGGGAATACTGCGTCGCCGAGGGGTAGGTTTATTTCTTACCTCAAGGCTAGGAAGATGGTATGGAAAGGGTATATATACCATATGGTTCGAGTATTTGATACTGAGGCAGAGATACCGGACCTTCAGTCAGTTCCGGTCGTTAGAGAGTTTTCAGACATATTCCCCAGACGAGCTTCCGGGTATCCCTCCTGAGAGGGTGATTGAGTTTTGCATTGATTTAGCACCAGACACTCGACCGATATCTATTCCGCCGTATAGGATGGCACCTGCTGAGTTGAAGGAATTGAAAGATCAGCTGAAAGATTTGCTGGAAAAAGGTTTTATCAGGCCAAGTGTTTCTCCCTGGGGAGCGCCAGTGTTATTTGTAAAGAAGAAGGATGGGACGCTGCGTATATGTGTTGATTACAGGCAACTAAATAAGGTGACTATCAAGAACAGATATCCCCTCCCCAGGATTGATGATTTGTTTGACCAGTTGCAGGGGGCGAGGTGTTTTTCCAAGATTGACCTGCGGTCTGGTTATCATCAGGTGCGAGTTAGAGAGGCAGATATCCCAAAGACTGCATTCAGAACCCGGTATGGGCACTATGAGTTCAGGTTGACCAACGCCACAGCTGTATTCACGGATTTGATGAACCGGGTGTTCAAGCCATTCTTGGATATGTTCCTTATAGTATTCATTGATGATATCCTGGTTTATTCGCGCACAGAGCAGGAACATGCGGATCATTTGAGGACGGTATTGGGAGTCCTCCGGGACCGGCAGTTGTATGCCAAGTTCTCGAAATGCGAGTTTTGGTTGGCTTCAGTGGCTTTCTTAAGGCATGTTATCGGGGCCGATGGTATTCGGGTTGATACAGCAAAGATTGAGGCAGTCAGGACTTGGCCCAGACCCACTACACCAACGGAGGTGCGCAACTTTTTGGGTCTTGCGGGTTATTATCGGAGATTTGTGGAGAAGTTTGCTTCCATTTCAGCACCTTTGACTAAGCTGACTCAGAAGGCAGCCATGTTCCGGTGGACGGATTCATGTGAGGGAAGTTTCCAGTTGCTAAAGGAGAAATTGACGACCGCCCCAGTTCTTACTCTTCCAGAGGGTTTAGACGGATATGTGGTTTATTGTGATGCGTCAGGTGTCGAGCTTGGGTGCGTGCTGATGCAGCACGATAAAGTTATAGCTTACGCATCTCGACATCTTAGGAAGCATGAGAAGAACTATCCCACACATGACTTAGAGTTGGCAGCGGTGATTCATTCCTTGAAGATCTGGAGACATTATTTATATGGGGTTCATGTGGATATTTACACAGATCACAAGAGTCTTCAGTATATCTTCAGCCAGAGGGAGCTGAACTTGCGGCAGAGACGGTGGTTAGAGCTAATTAAGGATTATGATGTCGATATTCTATACCACCCATGGAAGGCCAATGTAGTTGCAGACGCCCTTAGTCGCCGATCGATGGGCACCGGTGTGCGCACTGCAGAAGAGGGACACGGTCCGCGAGTTGCATCACCTAGCGAGCCTCGGGGTTCGCTTTGGTTGATTCCGATAGTAATGGAGTTCGGTTCGAGAGGTTGCGAGTCTTCCATCGTCGAGGAGGTGAAGAGGCGATGATGAGGATCCGATTATGGTACAAGATTTAGACGCAGCTCTTCAGAGGAGAAGAGTCTATTTGAGGTAAGACCACTGGGTGCTAAGATTTGAGGGCCGGCCAGGTGTTCTCATCAGGACGCCCAAAATCAGGTTCACATCGTGCCTTACCCCGGGCACCCTAGCGATACATACATCAGAGAAAACCAGCGGAAATAAAAACTTTACACATGAAATGAGAGATATAGTAAATAAACAAAGCCAACCAAAACGGTTGCCTTTCAAGATATACATAAAACACGAGCAGCTTTAACTTTTTCAACCTTGCCCACAACAAGATTACATGCACTCTAAGATATACAATGACTATGACGGGACAGGGCCCCGCCATACCCCTGAATGTACAAGAACCTACAACTCAGGGAACACCTACCAAAGATAAGCCTCCGGGGAAACGGAGCTTCAAATGCGCTGAACTGTGATCCTATGAGCGAGGATCCACGACCGATGTACTTACTGCGCAGATTTAACGCAGCTCAAGGAGGTCAAGATAACAGTACCAAGTATGTGAAATCAGAATATCAGAAATGAACTCATAATAGTCTATAAAAAGCAGGAGACATGTATGATGACCAAACTACAGTATATAACATATAACCAGTTACATCAAGACAGGGACTCACGCCCTCCAAATTATCACTCGTGCCCGTGGAATTTCTTCCTCATCACTGGCATTTATGATATAACCATACCAAGGATTATACATGAACACCATGTCCCACTGTGTTATAAAAACCGTGACAGACAAGTATAACTACCAGATCCGACCGTACCAATAATACAATGCAACCAAAACACGGCCGACACGGCAAGCGAGAGCCGACCATCGGATACCAAGGCCGGCCACGCACTGACCGGGCAAGTACGAGGGTCGACCACCAGTGGACCACGGCCAGATCACGAAACTTCATCACTATACTGAACGGGCAAGCGAGGGTCGACTACCGATACCAAGGCCGAATCCGCCACGAGACGGGCAAGTACGAGCCGACCACCGATACCTGTGCCGAACAAGAAGAAACCTCAACTACCAACCGCCTCTATCGAGACGCCAGAACACGTAAACACCACACTTGCACAACAAAGGCTATCATCACAAGCATAGGCAAGTTTCACAACAACAAGCATAGGCAAGTTTCACAACAACAAGCATAGCAAGTTTCACACAACTCAAAGTACTTTCATTTTATGCCAAAGTCCGGTTTTAACCCCAAAGTACTACATACGTTAAGTTCTTTTAAAAGAGATCCATTACTTTTATAAAAGTCACCCGATACCCGTAGTATTAGAATGACCAACCCACATTCCTTTTCAAAATCAAGTAACAACATTCTTTTCCTAAGTTCCAGTTTGCCTAGTTTCAATTACTCAAGCTTCTCATTTTCAAATGGTTTCATAGTTCATAAACTTAATCACTTGATTCTTTTTTAGAACAATTGAGTAACATATGTCTTATACGTGAGCCGTTGATTCTTGTTTACAACAATCTTGTTACAAAGACCATGATCTAGGAAATGTAATACAATTTTGTCTTATCTTAGCTTCTATGCAGATGGAGGTTTCTACTGGTTTTAATAACAATTAGTTATTTGTCAATACACTTTCCTTTATTAGCGCTGCTGTGGTTTGCTCGACACTTATTCTGATTTCCGAAATCAGTAAAACATTATCCCTTTAAATAAAACCAAGTACTCATTACTCACGAATGAGGTTTCACACAAAACATCCACATTAAAACAAATAAGTTAAGTCTCTTGTCTTATAAGATCAAGTCTCTTAACTTCTAACATTAGTAAACCATTTTCTTTACCTCTCTTAAGACATTATACCTAACTCCCCATAAAGCTAGTATAACTCTTTTTAAAACCTTTTAAAACAAAGTGTTACTCTCCCTTCCAAAACGATTTATAAATCTTTTGAAATACATCAAGTTCTTTATTATAACAAGCCAGTTATAATTCACATCAGTTACCTTTTAAAACCACAAAGTATTTTCTTACCTACATAAAGCTGTTATAACCAACTTCCCATAAAGCCGTTATAACACTTTATGTTTCAAACCAATCAAATACATTAAACACATGTACGTCTACCGTACTACATAGTTACACACATATCATGCTAGAAGAGATAGGAAGAGGTTCACATACCTCGCGACGAGTGCCGACTACTAGCAAAACGCTCCAAGTACTTCAAACCGTCGGCTACTCCTTAAGCCACGTAGATCGCACCACACGTAGTACTTCAACCTCGATAAGCCCAAAATTATCCGAGTATAATGTCGCGCCTGAGCAAGGTTTAGCTCCACTCCGTGCGCTCCAAACCACTTCAAACAACCCTTAGAAGTTCTAACCAACTTCTACTCACATACTTCAACCAACTATGAAGATTTCCTTAGGTTTTGGTTTGAGACTAAAAGGACAAAAGGTAGTATTTCGGACTCTACGTGAAAGAGGTATCTTTGGAATACTACAAGGTATAAGGCTAAGGTATTTTGGGCATTATAACAATACTTGGAGGAGTATTTCAATACCACAAAAGTGGTACCACACGAGAACAACACCCTGGGAGTGGGGTGTTCTCGCTTTAGGCTCACAAAGGGGGAAGGTTTCGCCAAAAGGCCTTCACAAGGGAGAGGGCTCTTGGACGAGTCAACAAGAGGGAGGAGGGGTTCTCAAGACTTAGGCAAGTAAAGAGTGGATGAAGAAGTCTTCAAAGAGAGGGGGTATTTATAGCAAAACCAAAGGCCAACCAATGGCCAAGATCAAGCCATGTGCAAGGCAAGTGTAAGGCCAAGATCAAGCCAAGTGCACCCACAAAACACTCCACAAAACACTCCACAAAACAAGCCACAAAGCAAGGCACAAAAGAGGAGCCAATCGCCAAGGCCAAGCCTCCTCTTTGTGCCCAATGAGGGTGACAAGTGTCACCCTCCCGTTGGTCCAAAATGTTCCGCCGCTCGGAAAAATCCGCAAAAATACTAAATGACATAGCCGAATTTTCCCAACGTAAGTCGTGGAAACGTTTCGCCGAAAAACGACTCTTTCGGCACTTGTGTACAAATTTCAAACTATGCCTACTTAAGGCTCAAATTGTACACGCACGCCACGCATATACTCCGAAATACGGCATAACATTCTCCCTTAGAAACATTCGCCCGAATGTTCATTCAAGGTCTCAAACAAACCGGCGTCGTGATAGTCTTCACCGCTATACGCATTTAAAACAATCATGCCACACTGCCACAAAACATACGCTCACTTTTCCCTAACTCGTAGTACTCGCCACGAACACTCGAACTTGTTCTAGTATCCGTACCACACTTCGCCAACGCTCATACCAACCTCGAGTCACTACCTCCAAACTTGGTCATCTCACTAACCTCGATTTCTAAGGCCATTCCCGCCTTCACGAATCGATTCTCGATCGAACGATCCACGAACTCATACGATGGTCATCTATACTGGGCCTAGCACCCTCGTGACCTACCACTGGCGGGACCACCCAGAATCGACTTCACCCCAAACCGGGTTACGGTTGACCCGCACTGGTCCTCAACCCGACCCCCAATCGCCAACTCTTGTTCCCGATCCGAACAATCTTACTAATTCACATCATGAAAGCTACCACTTCCATCTCACACTACCTGTGGACTTACCCTTTCACTAACTGTGTTTCTAAATCACATTTTAGCACAAAGCTATTCAAACATAACATTAAACACATCAACAACACCAATACAAACAAAACTCTGTAGGTTAAGGATATACTCAAACTAGGCGGTTCAAGGACCGCTAAAATCGAACTCCCACCGCGACCTCTACCGGGCCTTCCGGCACGAACATCCCGCTCGCTACGGAAGGTGAAGAACCCAGAATCGCTTCTAAGAGCCCATGCTATCCTACCAAGCTACTCCCGGCCTGACGCTCTTGCCGATGGCCCCGTTGGCCGCAAAAATAACAATCTCCCGAGTTAGTACGACACTCTCCTTATGAAGCTTTCCACAACGCCACACCGAGACAAGTGGCAACTCATCCGCGAGCACTCTCGCTTCCCGAAAATCTGAAACACGAGCCCCGACCGCCTCCGAATATCCCGGCGTCCCGAAATCGGGAGGACCACTCAGATCGACGGAGGTACATAACTAGTTCGCTGCCGAGGCGGTCCGCCTCGAAAGTCACCAAAGGACCTCGCTGCTCGCCTCTTCTGCGACTTTGGTCATTCCGCCGATTTATCCGCTCACATCCAAGTGTATACGCCAGACGCGGCAATGTCCATGCCCTACCAAGAGCTACACTAACAACTCTGCAAGGCAATCATCGAGCCCTCAGAACATATCGGCACTCGATCCTCCATACTAGCTACTAACGCGGACGCATCGCCAATGAGTCGAACTCCACATTGTACTCAACCGCACGCCTGCTCGGCCAGAACACCAAAAATCTTCGCCCGAGCCCTCCTCATCCGGGAGGCAAGAAATGTGCAAGAAAGGCCTCGAGAACTCGTTCCATACCGCTGAAGTGCATGCTCTCCTCGACAGCTCCCAAGAATCAAACCCGATCATGCGGTATCACGCAGCTGATGTGAACCTGTGGCCACCGACTCGATCTCCGATGCCTTGATCACTTTACGATCCGTCAGAATCGCTTGGATGAACTCCTGCGATCATCCTCCGCCTCGACCCATAAAACTCGCGGCCTACAACTCGTAAAAATCCCGCACTCGAACTATCTCGATCTAGGGTGAACCATCGGTGCATCGAACTGGCTGCGCCCAGCTTATCCTCAAGTCGGCCACAACCCCGCCATTAATCGGGCCTACCTCAGTAACTCATCTCCTCTCGCCTGCATCGCGGATCGAGGCTCAGTATCGTGGTCTCGCCACGCTTTACTCGCAGCCTCCTTCGCCGCTTTGCCCTTCCGCCCGGTTGTTTTCGCAGAGGCATAATCGTAAAACGAAACACGTCGAGGGTCCAATCTTATCACACGCCTCTAAGGCACGATCTCGTAATGAGAAGAATGGAAACCAATCCTAAATGTCCTATAGCCTCACGATTATAGATGTGGTGCACAACACACCGATAATCAAGACTCTACTAGACACGGTCGTAGACACTTTCCGAGGATTAATCGCTCGATACCACTTGACGCCGAAAATCGGGCCATCGTGCCTTACCCCGCACCCTAGCGATACATACATCGAGAGAAAACCAGGAAATAAAAACTTTACACATGAAATGAGAGATATAGTAAATAAACAAAGCCAACCAAAGCGGTTGCCTTGATATACATAAAACACGAACAGTTTAATCCTTTTTCAACCCCGCCACAACAAGATTACTGCACTTAAGATATAATGACTATGACGGACAGGCCCCGCCATACCCCAGAATGTACAAGAACCTACAACTCGTGGAACACCTACAAAGATAAGCCTCCGGGAAACGGAGCTTCAAATGCGCTGGAATCGTGATCCCATGGCGAGGATCCACGGCCGATGTACTTCTACTGCGCAGATTTAACGCAGCCCGGGCGAGGTCGATAACAGTACCAAGTATGTGAAATCAGAATATCAGAAATGAAATCATAATAGTCTATAAAAAGGTGGAGACATGTATGATGACCAAACTACGATATAACATATAACGATATCAAGACAGTGGACTCACGCCTCCAAATTATCACTCGTGCGTGGAATTTCTTCCTCATCCGCCATAGCTTTATGATATAACCATACCAAGGATTATACATGAACACCATGTCCCACTGTGTTATAAAAACCGTGACAGACAAGTATAACTACCAGATCCGACCGTACCAATAATACAATGCAACCAAAACACGGCCGTCACGGCAAGTGCGAGAGCCGACCATCGGATACCAAGGCCGGGCCACGCACTGACCGGGCAAGTACGAGGGTGACCACCGTGGACCACGGCCAGATCACGAAACTTCATCACTATACGAACGGGCAAGTCGAGGGTCGACTACCGGATACCAAGGCCGAATCACACGAGACGGCAAGTACGCAGAGCCGACCACGGATACCCAGCCGAACAAGAAGAAACCTCAACTACCAACCGCCTCTATCGAGAGACGCAGAACACGTAAAACACCACACTTGCACAACAAAGGCTATCATCACAAGCATAGGCAAGTTTCACAACAACAAGCATAGGCAAGTTTCACAACAACAAGCATAGGCAAGTTTCACACAACTCAAAGTACTTTCATTTTATGCCAAAGTCCGGGTTTTTAACCCCAAAGTACTACATACGTTAAGTTCTTTTAAAAGAGATCCATTACTTTTATAAAAGTCACCCGATACCCGTAGTATTAGAATGACCAACCCACATTCCTTTTCAAAATCAAGTAACAACATTCTTTTCCTAAGTTCCAGTTTGCCTAGTTTCAATTACTCAAGCTTCTCATTTTCAAATGGTTTCATAGTTCATAAACTTAATCACTTGATTCTTTTTTAGAACAATTGAGTAACATATGTCTTATACGTGAGCCGTTGATTCTTGTTTACAACAATCTTGTTACAGCAGCCATGATCTAGGAAATGTAATACAATTTTGTCTTATCTTAGCTTCTATGCAGATGGAGGTTTCTACTGGTTTTAATAACAATTAGTTATTTGTCAATACACTTTCCTTTATTAGCGCTGCTGTGGTTTGCTCGACACTTATTCTGATTTCCGAAATCAGTAAAACATTATCCCTTTAAATAAAACCAAGTACTCATTACTCACGAATGAGGTTTCACACAAAACATCCACATTAAAACAAATAAGTTAAGTCTCTTGTCTTATAAGATCAAGTCTCTTAACTTCTAACATTAGTAAACCATTTTCTTTACCTCTCTTAAGACATTATACCTAACTCCCCATAAAGCTAGTATAACTCTTTTTAAAACCTTTTAAAACAAAGTGTTACTCTCCCTTCCAAAACGATTTATAAATCTTTTGAAATACATCAAGTTCTTTATTATAACAAGCCAGTTATAATTCACATCAGTTACCTTTTAAAACCACAAAGTATTTTCTTACCTACATAAAGCTGTTATAACCAACTTCCCATAAAGCCGTTATAACACTTTATGTTTCAAACCAATCAAATACATTAAACACATGTACGTCTACCGTACTACATAGTTACACACATATCATGCTAGAAGAGATAGGAAGAGGTTCACATACCTCGCGACGAGTGCCGACTACTAGCAAAACGCTCCAAGTACTTCAAACCGTCGGCTACTCCTTAAGCCACGTAGATCGCACCACACGTAGTACTTCAACCTCGATAAGCCCAAAATTATCCGAGTATAATGTCGCGCCTGAGCAAGGTTTAGCTCCACTCCGTGCGCTCCAAACCACTTCAAACAACCCTTAGAAGTTCTAACCAACTTCTACTCACATACTTCAACCAACTATGAAGATTTCCTTAGGGTTTCGGTTTGAGACTAAAAGGACAAAAGGTAGTATTTCCGGACTCTACGTAAAGAGGTATCTTTGGAATACTACAAGGTATAAGGCTAAGGTATTTTGGGCATTATAACAATACTTGGAGGAGTATTTCAATACCACAAAAGGGGGGTACCACACGAGAACAACACCCTAAGGGAGGGGGGGGTGTTCTCGGCTTTAGGCTCACAAGGGGGAAGGTTTCGGCCAAAAGGCCTTCACAAGGGGGAGAGGGGCTCTTGGACGAGAGTCAACAAGAGGGAGGGGAGGGGTTCTCAAGACTTAGGCAAGTGAAGAGTGGATGAAGAAGTCTTCAAAGAGAGGGGGTATTTATAGCAAAACCAAAGGCCAACCAATGGCCAAGATCAAGCCATGTGCAAGGCAAGTGTAAGGCCAAGATCAAGCCAAGTGCACCCACAAAACACTCCACAAAACACTCCACAAAACAAGCCACAAAGCAAGGCACAAAAGAGGGAGCCAATCGGCCAAGGCCAAGCCTCCTCTTTGCCGTCCAATGAGGGTGACAAGTGTCACCCTCCCGTTGGTCCAAAAATGTTCCGTCGCTCGGAAAAATCCGCAAAAATACTAAATGACATAGCCGGAATTTTCCCAACGTAAGCTGTGGAAACGTTTCGTCGAAAAACGACTCCTTTCGGCACTTGTGTACAAATTTCGAAACTATGCCTACTTAAGGCTCAAATTGTACACGTACGCCCTCACGTACATACTCTGGAAATACGGGGCATAACACCGATGTGACAGGACTTCATCAGCAGATTCTGGGGGAGGCACACAGTGCTCGTTATTCTATCCATCCGGGGTCGACTAAGATGTACCATGAACTCAGATGTGTGTATTGGTGGGATGGCACGAAGAGGACGCCATGGAGTTCGTGGCGCGATGGCTCGAATTGTCGAGTCAAGGTTTAGCACCAGAAGCGTGGTGGGCTGTTGCAGGCTATTGATATTCCGACTTAGAAGTGGGAGGTGGTAAATATGGATTTTATTATAGGGTTACCTCACACTCAGAGGAAGCACGATTCCATTTGGGTTATTGTCGACAGGCTGACGAAATCAGCCCATTTTCTTCCAGTCTGGACGACTTTTTCGGCCGAGGATTATGCTAGACTGTATATCAGAGAGATTGTGAGACTGCACAGAGTTCCTATATCGATTATTTCAGACAGAGGAGCCTACCACGCTAACTTCGAGGTCTTTCCAAAAGGGATTAGGACGCAGATGAGTCACGATCGCATTTCATCCTCGATCGACAGACAGCCGAGCGCACTATCCGCATACACGAGGATATCTTTGCGGGCTTGTGTTATTGATTTCAGGGGTAGCTGGGAGGATCATTTACCTCTTGTGAAGTTTGCTTATAACAACAGCTACCATTCTAGTATTCAGATGGCGCCTTATGAGGCCTTATACGGGAGGAAGTGCAGGTCACCGATAGGTTGGTTTGAGGTAGGAGAAGTTCAGTTAGTCGGGCCAGACATGATTCAGCAGGCAGTGGATAAGGTGAAGCTTATCCAGGAGCGGTTATTGTCAGCTCAGAGTCGACAGAAGACGTATGCAGATCATCGGCGTCGACACTTAGAGTTTGAGGTAGATGATTGGGTCTTCCTGAAGGTGTCACCCATGAAGGGCGTGATGAGATTTGGGAAGAAGGGGAAACATAGCCCAAGGTACATTGGGCCTTATCAGATTGTCCGTAGGGTAGGCGAGGTTGCCTATGAGTTGGATCTGCCGTCCGATCTGGAGGCAGTACATCCAGTTTTTCACGTGTCTATGTTGCGGAAATGTATTGGAGATGTTACACCCCGGAAATTCCAGGACATGTTTATAAGAACGTACGTAAGAACTAAAAAATGTTAAGGTTTGAGACGAGTAAAAATTTATCGGAATTATGGAATTGTCGGAAAACGAAATATTGCGACGAACGGGAGGGCGACACGTGTCACCCCCTGTTACACCCCGTAGTTCCAGAGTATGTATATGAGGACGTACGTACGAGAATACGACATTAAAACTGGAAAGGAAGAAAGATGTGATTTTTTGACGGAAAAATTTCCGGATTTTGTGAAGGAAAAAGGTTCGTTAATGGGAATTGGATTCCCAGATTTGGTATTCGGACTTTTTGGGATATTTGAGAATTATGGAATTTTATTTCAGGAATTGGTCACGTGGGGCCCGCGGGAGGAATTTACGGTTGTATGGCCCACTTTATTTTCGAAATTTGCGGCATTACGGGCATTTTCGGAAGATGAAATATTTTGAACGAGTAGGAGGGCGACACATGGCACCCCATGTGGCCCTATGGCCGAAAGATAGGGGGCCTTGGACGTTTTTTTGATGGACAAGTGGCCCATTTTTGTGGTGGCCACTTGTCCCATTGTTGTGGTGGACACTTGGTTGGAAGACTCCACTCCCACATGGACCAAATCCTCACCATACACTTGCTTTGATCCTAGCCATTGATTTCACTATAAATACCCCCCTTGATCCAAGACTTATTCATCCAACACTTAGAGAGTTCCAAGTCTTGAAAATTCCCTCCCTCTTCCTTACCTTGCTCTCGGCTTTGGCCATTTTCCTTGAGCAAAACTTGTCCAAAAATCCTTAAAATTATAAGTGTTCTTCCTTAGGGTATTAGGAAGATTGTGTACCAAGTGTTGGAAAAGATTTCACACCCCTAGCCCCTAAATCACACCTTGGCCGAAACTTGCCATAATTTGAGCCTAAGGTGTTCTTCACTTTTTGGAGTTAGATCTTGAAGAGGAGTTGGTTAGGAGCGTATAATGGTTGCTTGGAGCGGTTTGGAGCGTAAGGAATAGGAGCTAAATATTGCTCAGGATCGACTTATTAATCTTGGATAATTTTGGGCTTATCGAGGTAATGATCTTTAGCCCCCTATTGGAATTGGAGATTACATGTTGTAGTTGTATAATTGAGTATATGATTTATGGAAGGATGATTAAAAAAGAATTGAACTGTATTTACATTGGACTATATTTACAGTAGACTTGTAGTATTATTGTGGAGTAGAATTGTACACGTCCGGTTAGACGTGTAACCCCCCCTGGAATTGTTGGCTTGGTAGCAGGCCTCGATAGAGGAGGAGATTTTTGTGGTTGCGGAGGGGGGGGGGAGGTGCTGCCGAATTTTCCGGAGAATTTGGAACCTTGTACTTAGAAATATTCTACGAAGGGATTTAGAAGTTAATAATCGTTTTATGGCCATTATAGGTTGAAGTACTACGAGTAGCGTATTCTACTTGAAGGGTGGAAAAGGCTAGCAGGGTTATAGTACTGTGGAGCGTTTTGCTAATTGTCGATAATCGTCGCGAGGTATGTGAACCTCTTCCTATCCTTTCTAGCATGATATTTGTGAAATATATATAGTGCGGTAGACGCACGTGTGTTTAAAGGAATTTGATTTTCCTTTTGTGTCCTTGACTTGATTCCAAAGTTAAGTGACTTGTTATGAAATATTAAGGACTTAAATTATGTTAAAAAGTTGTAAAACCTCACTCATGAGTAATGGGTGTGTGGTGTTTTAAAGAATAAAGTTATCCTGATTTTGAAAATGAGAATAGTTGTCCTTGGTTGGTTTAAAACATAAAGTGTTATAATAGCTTTATGGGAAGTTATTTATAACGACTTTATGAAAACAAAAGATATGATTTAAAGATTAAGAGACTGATTTTTGAAAGTAAAGAGACTTGACTTATAAACAACTTGATTTCGGGAAATGAGAAGTAACTTGATTTAAAGGTATAGGTTACTTGTTTTTAAAAGAGTAAGACACTTGGTTTAAAAAAGTATATTGCTACTTGACGTTAAAAAGGAAAAAATGTCTTTGTTTTAAAGGAAGACATGGTTTTGTCTTTAAATGGTTTAAAAAGAAGGTATGAAAATTGTTTTGGTTTACTTAAAAGATAGTTACTCTATTTTGATACTACGGGTATCGTGTGACTTTTGTGTGAGTAACTTGACTATGTTGGCTTGTTATAGCCTTGTAATACTTTCTTGATGGTTTGATAAGTAAACATGTTATGATGCTACGTGTGTTAGTGTCTTGTGATGTTTGTGTAAGGGGGTTATTCTTGTTGTGCTTACGTTGTTAAACGATAAGCCCGTTGTACTGCTATTATATCACATACCCCCCTGACTTGTTATGATGCCGAGGACTTGCCACCCTCGATGCGAGGAATACCTCATGCGGTCCACGTGACCTATGCGAGTCGCGGAGTTCCGGATTGATCACCCGGTGTGTTACGCCGGCGCGAGGATACCTCACGCGTCCATAGGACTACGCGACTTCGGGGTCCAAGATGATGTCGCGGGTTAGCTACCCCCGACGCGAATACCTCACGCGCCTATGTGGCCTATGCGATCGCGGAGTTCGAGATTAGGCACGCATAATGATACTATGGGTGAATGGCCTTGCTTCGATCATTAGCGCCTAGAAAAGACCGGTTATGTTATATCTATTTTGCTCTTGGTTATCTTTGTGGCACTATGATGCGTTACATTGGTTGTTTAAATGCGTATTTGTAATTGGTTTTGAAATGTTATGTTTTTATTTGATTTACTGATTTCACATACTTGGTACTGTTATCGACCTCTGAGGGCTGCGTTCATGCCGCAGTAGAGGTACACGATTGTTGATCCTCGCTCATAGGATCACAGCGTTTTGGGAAGCTCCGTTTCTCGGAGGCTTATCTCGTATAGTCCCTGTCGTTGTAGGTACTTACATTCAGGGGTATGGCGGGGCCCTGTCCCGTTGTTGTTATAACATTCTTAGAGGTCTGTAGTACTGTTGTGGGCAGGGTTTGTAAAAGGGATGTAACTGTTCAAGTTTTTATTTATATATACAGAAAGGTAACCGTTTTGGTTAGCCTGTTTTCTTATTTCATTATTGTATATCTTGTTTCATGTGTAAGTTTTTATTTTCGCTGATTTTCTCTGATGTTGTATCACTAGGGTGCCCGGGGTAAGGCACGACCACGCCCAGTTCGGTCGTGACAAAAGTGGTATCAGAGCAGTTAATCCTCGGAAAGTGTCTACAGACCGTATCTGGTAGAGTCTTGATTATCGGCGTGTTGTGCACCACACCTATAATCAGGAGGCTGCAGGATAATTAAGATTGGTTTCCATTCTTCTCACTCTGAGATCGTGCCTTAGAGTTGTGTTATAAGTTGGACTCCCTCTGGCGTATTCTTATGTACCCGTTATGCCTCTACGCAATCCAACCAGAGGGTGCTACGAGTAGAACACGGAGGGTTACGAGGGCACAGGCCTGGTCATTACCTGAGATAGTATTTCAGACGACGAGTTTTATGACGCTGCTAGCCCCATCAGAGTTTAGAGCGGCAACAGTTTCTACTAAGACTACGATACCTGAGTCTCCAGTCCACGGCCAGGAGCCGAGGATATGAGTTACAAGGAGATGGCCCCATTACTAGCTAGTCTGGTGGCTGGGAATGAGGATGGACGGGAGCCGGTGGTTCCGGCAGTACCAGTAGTTCACCCTAGATCCGATAGTTTTGAGACTTCGACTTCGAGTCATCCACCCGAAGTTCTATGGATTGAGAAGCGAGAAGATCCTCGGGAGTTTATTCGATTCTGCGGATCATGAAAGTGATCAAGACCTTAGAGGCGCCTTACACGCTTCTTGCCCTCGCAATGGCGAGAGCTCGGGCAGATAGATTTATGATGTTGAGGCGAAGGCGCGACGGTTCGGGAATACGATAGAGTTTGACTCATTGGCTCGTTATGTCCCCGCGTTAGTGGCAGACATGGAGGATAGAGTGCACCGATATGTCACAGGACATGACGATTATCTAGCAGAGAGTTGTACAAGAGTAGCTCTTCAGTCATACATGGACGTTGCCGCGTACAGGCTTATGCGCAGCAGACTGAGGAACGTAGAGATCGACGAATTAACCAAGATCAACAGAAGAGGGCCAAAACAACAGGGTCCTTTGGTAACTTTCGAGGTGGACCTTCTCAGCAGCAGACTAGTTATGAGCCTCCGCCAGTACAGAGTGGTCATCCACAGACTTCAGGACGTTCGGGGTATTTAGGAGTTGGTCAGAACTCCAGGGTTTCTAGTTCACAGATTTACATAGATTCTAGCCAGCCAGATTCAGTTTTCCCTCAGTGTTCACTATGTGGTAGGCGTCATCCCGGGGAATGTCGTCTTTTTACGCGCCTTGTGTTACCGGCCGTGGCCATGTGAGGAGAGAATGTCCTAGTAGGAGGATACAGTGGGACGACTTAGCCTACCAGTCGATTGCGATTCTGGTTCGGAGAGGAAGGTGTTAGCTGAGGAGGCCACCCCACCCGGTATGGCCGTTGTGGTAGGTGTTCTTATGGGAGTGTCGTACTACTGATAGCTTGTTATGCTTGCAGGCCATTTTGCGAAATTGTCCGACCAGGTGGCGCGGATCTTACGACTCACCTTCGGATCGGTGGGTTCATCACCTTCAGAGTTATCGCCCATCGTGAGCAGGATTTGATTAGAGCGGCAAAGGGAAAGTGAGGCAGTAGTTACATAGATATCTTCAGCCCTTAAGAGACTTGTTTAGGTCGTTATGGTAGATACATGTGGAGTGCTATGTACGGATAGCATTGTGTTAGGTGTGGATTAGAAATCATGGGTAGTTGAAAAGGGTAAGTCTGGGGACGAGAGAATTTTGAGACATAGAATACAGATAACCATGGAGACCTTAGAATTTATAACAATTGAGACCTTAGATGTAAGGTTGTCTTGAGTAAAAGATTTTACGGTTAATCTTTGTCGGAGTACATTGTATACGTGGAGTATATTCAGGTGATAAGTCCATGAGTGGTGTGAAATGGAAGTGGATAGTGAGCTTAGAAGACCACTAGGTTCTCATGACTTGAATAGTGAGATTGTTCCGGACCAGGAACGAGAGTTTAGTGCGAAGTGGGTCGGGTTGAGGCCTTATCGCGAGTCAACCCGCAGCCCGGAATGTGGTGGGGTCAGTTTGAGGTGGTCCCGCTAGATGATAGGGTCACGAGGGTGTTAGGCCCAAGTTTAGGTAACCATCGTACGAGTTCGTGGATGCGTTCGACCAGTAGTCGGGCCGATGAGGTCAGCCCATCTTGTCTTTCAGTTAGGACTGCTTACTCGGCAGAGGGTTATGCGAGATGTTATGTATCAGGGAGGTTGTAAGGCTGCACGGGATTCCTACTTTTTATGACAGTGGAGCCCGCTATTTCGTTTGTTTTGGAGGTTTTACCAGCGGGTTAGGAACTCATGTGAGTCTCGATGTGCATTCACCTCGCCGACGGACAAACAACGCGTTTTATCCAGACATTTGAGGATAGGTTACGGGCCGGTGTTTTGATTTCAGGGGTAGCTGTAAAGATTATTCACCTCTTGTTGAGTGAGTATTATAATAGCTAGCATTTCAGTATTCGGATGTAGCCTTATGAAGCCTTGTATGGGCGGAAGTGTAGGTTGCCGGTCGATTGGTTCGATGTTGGCAAGGTTCAGATAGTTGGTCCATACTGTTTAAAACCGAACAGTTACATCCCATTACAACTCTGCCCACAACAGTACTACAGACCTCTAAGAATGATAGGACAACAATGGCGGGACAGGGCCCCGCCATACCCCTGAATGTAAATACCTACAACGGCGGACTATACCACCGATAAGCCTCCGAGAAACGAGCTTCCATACGCTGAATTGTGACCCGAGAACTAGGATCAACGATCGGTGTACCTCAACTGCGCATGTAACGCAGCTTCGGGAGGTCGATAACAGTACCAAGTATGTGAAACTGTAAAGTACTTAAATGAAAACATATCATTTTAAAATCAGTTTTGCAAGTATGTATGAAACAACCAAGGTAACCGCACATAGTGCCATATCATAAACAAGAGCAACAATAGGTAAACTATAACAGGTCTTTTCTAGGCTGCGAATGATCAAGCAGGCCAATTGCCCGTAGTATCACCATGCAAGCCTAATCACGACTCCGTAGTCCGCATAGGCCACTCATATAGGCCCGCATAGGGTATGTAACCCCGCATCGAGGGTAGCTACCTCGGCATCTTCACGGACTCGTAGTCCGCATGGCCACATAGACCGCGTGAGGTATAACCCCGCATCACTAACACGGAACTCCGTAGCTCCGCATAGGTCCGGACCCGCATGAGGTATTCTCGAATCATGGTCCTGCATCGCGAGTCTACCCCGCGACGGAGGACTTAACCCCCGGTAATATGTCAAGAGGTGAGTGATATTATACTAACACAACAGCTTATCGTTAAACAACATAAGCACAACAAGAATACTCTCTTACACAAACGTTACAAGACACTAACACACGTAGCATCCTAACATGTTTACTTATCAAATCAACAAGAAAGTATTACAAGGCTATCACAAACCAGCACAATCAAGTTATACACACAAGGTACATTCTAATATATGATTAACTGTGCCTGTATCTATTCCCAAAGTACTTCATACATTATCTTTTAAAAGATACGTTACGTTTACAAAGTCACACAATACCCGTAGTATATGAAAATAGAGTGATTATCTTTTGAAGTAAATCAAAACACTTCTCTTCGTAAAATCAAGTAACAACATTCTTTTCCAAATGTTTCAAGTTTGCCTAATTTTCAATTACTCAAGTTTCTTATTTTCGAAAGGTTTCGTAGTTTATAATTTTAATCACTTAATGATATAATTCTCCCTTAAGAGCAATTTGAGAAACATATGTCTGATACGTGAGTAGGTTATTCTTGTTTATAACAATCTTATTTAAGTAGCCATGATCTAGGAAATGTAACATCATTTTGTCTCATCTTAGTTTCTATGCAGATGGAAGTTTCTACTGGTTTTAATAATACTTAATCTGTCAAAACATTTCCTTTTATTAACGCTGCAGTGGTTTGTCGATACACATTCTGATTTCAAATCAAGAAAACATTCTTAAGCCGTTATACCTAACTTCCCATAAAGCTAGTATAACTCTTAAGTTTTCAAAACCCAAGATACTTCTTCTTTCAAAATGATTCAAAAATCTTTTGAAATACTTCAAGTTCTTTATTATTACATAACTTGACCTTATAGTTCAAATCGATCGCTTTAAAAACCACAAGTATTTTCTTACCTACATAAAGTTGTTATAACCAACTTCCCATAAAGCCGTTATAACACTTTATGTTTTAGACCAATCAAATACATTTAACATATGACGTCTATCGCACTACATAGTTACACACATATCATGCTAGAAGAGATAGGAAGAGGTTCACATACCTCGCGACGATTATCGACTAATAGCAAAACGCTCAAGTACCTCAAACCACGGCTACTCCTTAAGCCAAGTAGATCGTGCACGATAGTACTTCAACCTATAAGGCCAAAAGGCGCTTATTAACATCTAGGTCTAATCGTAGAACATTCTACGTAAAATTCGACTCTCCCCGCAACAGCGTAAATCTCCTCCTCTATCTGGCCGGCCACGAAGCCAACTGGGCGGGTTATATGTCTAACCCTGACGCACAATTCTACCCTACGTAAAAGCTACAAGCTTCATCAGAATACGCCTTATGTAATTACAATCAAGATTTTCTTTACATTCAGGCTTAAGTCGCAAGACATTGCCGTAAGTATTATTCAGGCTTAAGTCCAAAGACATTGCCGATAACAAAGTTCAGTTCTATATATAGTATACTTCAACTATATAGTCTAACAATCATGTAATTTCCAATTACAATAGAGGGACAAGATATTTACCTCGATAAGCCCATAATTATCCAAGTATAAAGTCGATCCTGGGCAACGTTTAGCTCCAACTCCGTGCGCTCCAACCCGCTCCAAACTACCCTTAGAAGTTCTAACCAACTTCTACATACTACTCCAACTAACCATGGAGATTTTCATTAGGGTTTCGGTTTGGTGACGGAAGTATAATAGTATTACTGGCTTTTCAGATAGTATAACCTTAGAATACTACAAGGTATACTACTAAGGTAATTTGGGCTTATAACAATACTTTGAGAGTATCACTATACCACAAAAAATGGGGTATTATACGAAAACAACTAGGCTAGTGGTACCCCACTAGCACCACAAGGAGTGGTGTACTTTCTGGCCAACCCCACTGTGGGGAGAGGGCTCGCGGCCGAACTCAACACAACGGCGAGCGATGAGGATTTTAACACTTCGGAAATATTTGGAAGGGATGAAGAAGTCTTCCACAGGGGGGGTATTTATAGGTCTAGCAAAGGCTAACCAACGCCAAGATCATGCCAAGTGCATAGCAAGTGTAGGCCAAGATCATGCCAAGTGCACCTTATCCATCTACCACCAAAATATCCTACCTACTACTTGACAAAAACTCACCCAATTCGTCCACCCTTGACCGCCCAAGCCTATCCAATGAGAGGGTGACAAGTGTCGCCCTCTTGTTGGTCCAAAATGTTTCGTCTCTCGGAAAAATCCGCAAAAATTAGAAATGACATAGCCGGAATTTTCCTACGAAAGTCGTGGAAACGCTTCGCCGAAAAACGACTCTAACCGGGTTGTGCACAAAGAATAATTCGCCAAGCCTATTCTCAAGTTCAAATTTTTTCACGCACGCCCCACGTACATACTCTGGAAATACGGGGTATAACATTCTCCCCTCCTTAGAAACATTCGTCTCGAATGTTCCTTCTAAGTCTCAAACCAAACGTGCGCCAGTATAGTCTTCACTACTATACTTACCTGAACAATCCTGCCACAACTGGCCACAACAACACCTGCGCAAAACACTTACGTCCAAGTCCACGAGGAAACACCTCTAACATCACCACAAACACCTCTAACATCACAACGCTCCCATCCAAGGGTCTAAAATATAATTCCTTCGCACTTTCTCCATACAAAAGAAATGGTCACATCTCTGCTCGCAATACATGCTCGCTTCTCCCTTTACTCGTCGTGATACCACTTTTGTCACTTTGCCGTGAGGTTCTAGTGTCACTCCGGCGACCTAACAAATGGTACCGGGCTGCATGCGATCCCTGAGGCTGTCGTACACTCGAACTCTTACCACATTTCGACATCGCTTCGCCCAAAACTCGGGTTACTATCTCTAACGTGGTCATCATTAATCGGAACACTGATGGATCTCCGATACTTTCCGATCATAACAATACGAAGACCGGACGTCGCCTTCCTAAGTCGGACGGTAAATGCTAACATATAGGCAACCCGCCTATTCTTCATGAACTCGTGCGGCCCAAAGTAACTCGCTAAGTTCCTCTGTTTTCCAAAACTCGCCACACCCAACCCGGTGGTACTTTCAAGAAGACCGACCGTTAATCTCGAACTCTAAGCGCCGCCGCGATTATCCGCACGATTTCTCCGAGCCGCCGTAACCTCTTCTACACAAGGCGTTACCTATCCACGATCACCGGAACAAGCCTGAACCAACTATCTGAATCTTGCCAACATCGAACTAATCGACCGGCGACTTACACTTCCGCCCTGCAAGGCGTCATAAAGCGACATCCCAATACTGAAATGATAGCTACTAAAACACTCCCTCAACAGGAGACAACAATCCTCGCAACTATCCCTGAAATCCAAACGCTGGCCCGAGGGCGAATGTGATTCTGAGACTCACCTGAGTTCTTAACCCTGCTTGGTAAAACTTCCAGAAACAAAAACAGCCGTACCCTGGGCTCCACTGTCTGTCATAAGGTGAAGGTAGGCACCCCGTGCAGCCTTACAACCTTTCTGATAAATCAACACTGCCGAGTAAACGATATTTGCTAGAAGACAAGACGGCTGACCTCTCGCCCGACCATCGGTCGAACGATCCACGAACTCGTCTGTTGGTTAACTAAACTTGGGCCTAACACCTCACGACCTACCACAAGTGACCACCACAAACCGACCCCACCACCATACATGCCGCGGCCGACCCGCAACGTGGCCTCAACCCGACCGGCAACGCCGCGAAATGCTAGCTCCGATCCGAACAATCTCTCTAATCATGTTATTTAAATGTCACGACCCGACTGCCCGTGGATCGTGCCTTACCGGGCACCCTAGTGATATAACATCGAGAAAATCAGCGAAATAAAAACTTAAACAGAAACAAGATACATCATAAGAAAATAGGCCAACCAAAGCGGTCGCTTCATGTATATATACATAACCGAACAGCTTATAATCCTTTACAACCCCGCCCACAACAAAGATTACATGCACTTAAGAATGTAACAACAACTATGACGGACAGGGCCCCGCCATACCCCTGAATGTACAAGAACCTACAACTCAGGGAAACATACCAAAAGATAAGCCTCCGGAGAAACGGAGTTTCCCAATACGCTGAACTGTGATCCTATGAACGAGGATCCACAACCGATGTACCTCTACCTGCGGCATGAACGCAGCCTCGGGCGAGGTCGATAACAGTACCAAGTATGTGAAATGAAAAATACGTAATGAAATCACATTTCATCATTTTATAAAAGCTTTGCGATAAGTAAACTTGATTATGCCAAGTAAGGGACGACATCCCGGAATAATCACTCACACATAACTATGGGTCTCACGCCCATAATATCACCTACGCCGTGGAACTCATTCTCATCACGGCAGTACATGATGTAAAACAACAACCATATGTGAACTCGAACACTAGATCCTGCTCGCCATCAAACCGACGCCAAGTAGAATCGCTCTATACGGATCCAAAAGCTAGTCATAAAACTTCACGCAAGGTACGGAAGCTAATTACGGATCCAAAAGCTAGCCACGAATCGCCGAGGCAAGTACCAAAGCTAACGTCCCCTAGCCAACCGTCTCACGAGATATGACCGAGGCAAGTATCTCAAGCTATCTACCAGAGGCTACCGATACACGAAATGACCGAACAGTATCTAAAGTGTGCTGAACCACACGCATAAATCAAGCCCGTGATCGCCACATCGCGCAAGCTTCATGGATTAGCGTCCATGGACTAACAATCTGAACCTCACAATGACCGCATGCCCGATCTCACTCGGAAGTCATGGCCATGAAACCATCCTATCGACGCATGCCCGTGGAACATCCATCACGCCAAGACGCCAAAGGAATAACAAGATGATACTCAAAGTGGACGATACTGCGGAAAATCCAACGGCGTCAAGATGTCCAACAATCAATCGATAACCGCCTCTCCTGCAGAGTCACGACAAAGACATCAACAAAACACTTGCACATCAAAGACTATCGCGACAAGCATAGGCAAGTTCAACATACATACATTTTTATCAACAATCCGGTTTCAAACCCAAAATACTACATACTTTCATTCTTTCAAAAGACCTCTTTTTCGTAAAAGCCACGATACTAATACTCGTAGTATTAAAACACGTTTCCTTTTAAACCAAATTACTACACCTTCGTAAAATCTTTATAAGATTTTTAAAATCAAGTACTCTATACCTTTTAAAACTAAGTGCTTTTCTTTTAAAACAACAACAAGTGTTGTTCTTTAAAACCCAAATAACTTTACTCTTTTCAAAACAAGTAACCTATACTTAAATCAAGTTACTTCTCTTTTCCAAAAACAAGTCGTTATAAGTCAAGTCTCTTGTCTTTCAAGATCAAGTCTCTTAACTTTCAAAATCAAGTCGCTTTCTGATAAAAACCAAATCTTTCTTTTATTTTCATAAAGTCGTTATAACTAACTTCCCATAAAGCCATTATAACACTTTATGTTTTAAACAAACAAAATCCATTTCACACACGTACGTCTACCGTACTATATAGTTTACAACAATCATGCTCAAGAGTATAGGAAGAATCACATACCTTTTAGCTTAAGCCACAAGCCAAGTCAAGTATGTCGCGCGTAGAAGATCCACCTATAAAGGCCACAATATATCTATCAATCTCTAGTTCTCTTCGTAGAATATTTAAGTAAACAGTTCCTGATTCTACAGAAAATTCGGCAAAGACCTCCCCGCTATCACATAAATCTCCTCCCCTATCCAGGCCCGCTACCAGGCCAACAACTCCCAGGGGATTACACGTCTAACCGGACGTGTTCAATTCTGCTTCACAATAATACAACAGTCTACTGTAAATACAGCCCTATGTAAATACAGTTCAATTCTTTTCAATACTCAATCTATATATAGTATACTCAACTATATATTACTACAACATGTAATTTCCAATTACAATAGGGGGACATAGATTATTACCTCGATAAGCCCAAAATTATCCAAGATTAAAGTCGATCCTGAGCAACGTTTAGCTCCAATTCCTTACGCTCCAACCCGCTCCAAGCGACCCTTAGAAGTTTCTAAACAACTTCTCTTAAAACTTCAACCAAGCTTATGAAGATTTTCTAGGGTTTCATTTTGCGACTTTTGGAATAAAGTAGTATTTTCGGGCTCCTAGTATTGAAATAACTTTGGAACACTACTAGGGATACTAGGCTAAGGTATTTGGTATTATACAACAATACCCAAAGTATTCTACACAAGGGGGAGAGGGGCGGACGAAACACCACAAAGAGGGAGGGAGTATTTTTGCCTTGAAAGGCTTTCAAGTGAGGATGAAATACTCTTCAACTTAAGGGGGTATATATAGAGGGTTCAAGGGTCAAGATCAAGCAAGGTGTGTGGTCAAGATTGGGCCATGTGTGTGTGGGTCCCACCACACCACATGGCCAAACGAAACTATGCCAAGTGTGAGGGCCAAATCGGCCAAGGTAGTAAGTGACAAGTGGCTAGCCACTTGTCACACCATTTCGGCCCACATGGCCACACAAGGGGGTGACACGTGTCGCCCCCCGATTCGTCCAAAATATTTCGTCTTCCGAAAATCTCCAAAATACCGAAAATCTCAAAAACAAAGCGGGCCCCACAAAACCGTAAATTTCTCCCGTGGCCCCACGTGACCATTTCCGGAAATAAAATCTCATAAATCTAGTATATTCCAAGAAGTCCAAATACCAAATCTGGGAATCCAATTCCCATTAACGAACCTTTTTCTTCACAAAAACAGGAAACTTTTCCGTCGAAAAATTCACATCTTTCTTTCTTTCCAAAATTTCTGTCGTATTCTCGTACGTACATCCCCACATACATACCCTGGAACTACGGGGTATAACATTCTTCCCCCCTTAGAAACATTCGTCCCGAATGTTCCTTCTAAGATTCCAAACACACATGCTCCGGTATAGTCTTCACTACTACACTTACGAAACCAATCATGCCATCAATGGCCATAGCATAACATACAAATCCAAACCACGAGGAATCACCTCTAACATGTAAAACAACACTAACTCTCACTCCTGGTCCAAAGGATACTCTTCCGAAACCTAGTAACATGAGATCGGACGACGCCTCCTACGTCGGACGACGATTGCTATCTTATAGCAACCCTACTATTGTACAACCACGCCGAAGGCCCAAAGTACTTCGCTAAGTTGCCTCGCTTCCAAAACTCGCCACACCCTTCCGGTGGTACCTTCAAGAAGACCCACCGCCACCCGAACTCCAAGTGTTGATCTGATTATCCGCACGGCTTCACGACCAGCTGCAAACAACCCCATCCGATAAGCTTCACCCTATCCACATTCTCACAAACAAGTATGTACCCACTATCCGAACCTTGCCAACATCGAACCAATCGATTGGCAATCAACACTTCCGCTATACAAGCCTTCGTGAATGCGATATCCGAATCGAAATGGTAGCTATTATAATAATACACACTCAACAAGAGGCACATAATCCTTACAATACCCACGAAATCACAACACCGCCCGAGGGTAAATGCACATCGAGACTCACTCGAGTTCCTATCCTGTCTGGTAAAACCTCCGGACACAAAAGAAATAGCCAAAACGGGCTCCACCGCCGCCATAGAAAGTAGGAACCCCGGCGGCCTTACAACCTCCCGATACATAACATCTCGCATAATCCTCCGCGAGTAAATCCCCGATCGAAGACAAGATAGCCGACTCATCACCGACCATCGGTCGAACGCATCCTCGAACTCGCACGATGGTTACCTAAACTTGGGCCTAGCACCCTCGTGACCCCATCACACAATGACCACCACAAATCGACCCCACCTTATTCCGGGTTGCGGGTTGACCCGCCATCTGGCCTCAACCCGACCCATTTCGTGCCAATCCTTGTTCCCCGATCCGGAACAATCTCACTAATCAAGTAAATAAAACCTAGTGGTCTTCTTAGCTCAACTACCCTCTTATAATTCACACCCCTCAGGGACTTATCACGCAATTATACCCCACGTATACTATGCACTCCAACAAAGGTCAAATCGCAAACAAAATCTTTTACCCAAGACGGCCTCGCCTCTAAGGTCTCCACGTATAATATTCTAGGGCTCATAATCTCTATGTACCCAACTTCCCCTTTACTAACCGGGCCTCTAAATCACAATTAACATAATACTTAGCACAACATCACATCATCAATGCATACTAGTCTTTAGAGTGTAAAGGATATACCTGAATAAAATAGGCGGTTCCAAGGACCGCTAGAACTGGGAGCTTCCACCACGACCGCTCGCCTCGCCGGCAGTATGAACACCCCGCTTAGCTATCGAAGGTGAAGAACCCGCAATGATCCCGGCGCCGAAGTCTCAACATCCGCGCTACTGGGTCGGACAATTCTTCGCTAAATGGCCTCGCCGCCGCATGTAAAACAAACTCTCGAATACCGCGACACTTCGCACGGGTTTTACCACACCGCCACACCGAGGTTGGGTGGCTTCATCCGCCAACACTCCCGCTTCCTCAAAATCGAACTCGAGCCCCGACCGCCTCAAGATCGTAGAGACCACTGCATCGGGCGGAGGTGCATAACTAGTTTCCGCCGCGCGTCCGCTGAAAGTTGCCAAAGGACTCGCCATCCCGCCTTCTTCTGCCGGTATTGGTCAATCCGCCGGTCTCTCCGTGCCTCACACCCTAGTGCATGAGCCTGCATGCGGGCGATGTCCATGCCCGGCTGAAGCGATACACCCGAACAAGACTCTGCCAAGTAGTCATCAAGCCCTGTGACGTAGCGGTGCACTCTGTCCTCCATATTAGCTACTAATGCAGGGACATATCGGGCCAACGAGTCGAACTCTACGTTGTACCCGAACTGCGGCGCCCTCCCGCCTCAAAGATCAAAACATGTCGCCCGCGTGCCTCTCATCTGCGGAGGCAAGAAATGGCCGAGAAATGCTTCCGAGAACTCGCCCCAAATACCGAGGCGCATGCTCCCGACAGCTCACGAATCAAACCCGATCGCGGTATCACGCGGCCGATGTGAATCGAATATCATGCACTCGGTCTCCGCCTTGATCACGCCGCGATCCTTCAGAATCGACGATGAACTCCTCGCGATCATCCTCGTGCCTCGACCCATAGAACTCGCGGCTACAACTCGTAAAATCCCGTAGCCTCAAACTATCCGACCGGGGTGAACTACGGGGCTATCGAATCGAATCGCCGTGATCCTATCCTCATGTTCGCCGCAACTCGCTAGTAATCGGGCCATCTCTTGTAACCCATCTCCTGCCTCCAGCCGTGGACCTGAGGCTCGTGTATTATGGTCTCGGCAGCACCGCCGCGTTCTAAACTCTGTTGGGCCGGGCGGCGCTACAAAACTCGCCGTCAAGCACTATCTCAGTAATGACCGGCTCGCGCTCGTACTCTCAGATCCTACTAGAAGCTCCTCGGCTGCCTTGCCTTCCGGGCTCTGGTTTCTTACGTGAGGCATAATCGCGTAAAATAATACGTCGGAAGAGTCCAACTTACAACATGCCTCTAAGGCACGATCTCGTAATGAGAAGAATGGAAACTAATCCTAAATGTCCTGCAGCCTCCGATTATAGATGTGGTGCACAATACACCGATAATCAAGACTCTACTAGACACGGTCAGAGACACCTTCCGAGGATTAATCGCTCGATACCACTTTTGTCACGACCACTGGCCCGTGATCGTGCCTTACCGGGCACCCTAGTGATATAACATCGAGAAAATCAGCGGAAATAAAAACTTAAACAGAAACAAGATACATCATAAGAAAATAGGCCAACCAAAACGGTCGCCTTCATGTATATATACATAACCGAACAGTTATAATCCTTTACAACCCTGCCCACAACAAGATTTCTGCACTTAAGAATGTAATAACAACTATGACGGACAGGCTCGCCATACCCCTGAATGTACAAGAACCTACAACTCAGGGAAACATACCAAAAGATAAGCCTCCGGAGAAACGGAGCTTCCCAGTACGCTGAACTAAGATCCTATGAGCGAGGATCCACAACCGATGTACCTCTACCGCTGCAGATGAACGCAGCTTCAAGGAGGTCGATAACAGTACCAAGTATGTGAAACTGAAAATATCGTAATGAAATCACATTTCATCATTTTATAAAACCTTTGCGATAAGTAAACAAGTTATGCAAGTAAGCGGGACGACATCCCGAATAATCACTCACACATAACTATGGGTCTCACGCCATAATATCACTACGCCCGTGGAACTCATTCTCATCACGGCAGTATATGATGTAAAACAACATCCATATGTGAACTCGAACACTAGATCCCGCCAAGGCTATCAAACCGACGGGCAAGTAGAATCGCCTATACCAGATCCAAAAGCTAGTCATAAAACTTCACGCAAGGTATGGCTAATTACGATCCAAAAGCTAGCCACGAATCGCCGAGGCAAGTACCAAAGCTAACGTGCCTAGCCAACCGTCTCACGAGATATGGCCGAGGCAAGTATCTCGCTATCTACCGAGGCTACCGATACATGAGAAATGACCGAACAAGTATCTAAAGTGTGCTCAACCACACGCATAAATCAAGCCCGTGATCGCCACATCGCGCAAGTTTCATGGATTAGCGGTCCATGGACTAACAATCTGAACCTCACAATGACCGCATGCCCCGATCTCACCTCGGAAGTCATGGCCATGAAACCATCCCATCGACGACGCCCGGAACATCCATCACGCCGATGTCCAAAGGAATAACAAGATGATACTCAAAGTGGACGATACCGTGGAAAATCCAACGCGTCAAGATGTCCAACAATCAATCGATAACCGCCTCCTGCAGAGTCACCAGAGCACATCAACAAAACACTTGCACATCAAAGACTATCGCGACAAGCATAGGCAAGTTCAACATACATACATTTTTATCAACAATCCGGTTTCAAACCCAAATACTACATACTTTCATTCTTTCAAAAGACCTCTTTTTCGTAAAAGCCACATGATACTAATACTCGTAGTATTAAAACACGTTTCCCTTTTAAACCAAATTACTACACCTTCGAAAATCTTTATAAGATTTTTAAAATCAAGTACTCTATACCTTTTAAAACTAAGTGCTTTTCTTTTAAAACAACAACAAGTGTTCTTTTAAAACCCAAATAACTTTACTCTTTTCAAAACAAGTAACCTATACTTAAATCAAGTTACTTCTTTTTCCAAAAACAAGTCGTTATAAGTCAAGTCTCTTGTTTTTCAAGATCAAGTCTCTTAACTTTCAAAATCAAGTCGTTTCTACCAAACCAAATCTTTCTTTTATTTTCATAAAGTCGTTATAACTAACTTCCCATAAAGCCATTATAACACTTTATGTTTTAAACAAACAAAATCCATTTCACACACGTACGTCTACCGTACTATATAGTTTACAACAATCATGCTCAAGAGTATAGGAAGAATCACATACCTTTTAGCTTAAGCCACAAGCCAAGTCAAGTATGTCGCGCGTAGAAGATCCACCTATAAAGGCCACAATCTATCTCTCAATCTCTAGTTCTCTTCGTAGAATATTTAAATGCAGTTCTCGATTCTACGTAAAATTCGGCAGACCTCCCCGCTATCACATAAATCTCCTCCTATCCGGGCGCTACTGTGCCAACAACTCCCAGGGGATTACACGTCTAACCGGACGTGTTCAATTCTGCTTCACAATAATACAACAGTCTACTGTAAATACGGCCCTATGTAAATACAGTTCAATTCTTTTCAAAACTCAATCTATATATAGTATACTCAACTATATATTACTACAACATGTAATTTCCAATTACAATAGGGGGACATAGATTATTACCTCGATAAGCCCAAAATTATCCAAGATTAAAGTCGATCCTGAGCAACGTTTAGCTCCAATTCCTTACGCTCCAACCCGCTCCAAGCGACCCTTAGAAGTTTCTAAACAACTTCTCTTAAAACTTCAACCAAGCTTATGAAGATTTTCTAGGGTTTCATTTTGCGACTTTTGGAATAAAGTAGTATTTCCGGGCTCCTAGTATTGAAATAACTTTGGAACACTACTAGGGATACTAGGCTAAGGTATTTGGTATTATACAACAATACCCAAAGTATTCTCTGAGAGAAGGGGAGAGGCGGACGAAACACCACAAAGAGGGAGGGAGTATTTTTGCCTTGAAAGGCTTTCAAGTGAGGATGAAATACTCTTCAACTTAAGGGGGTATATATAGAGGGTTCAAGGGTCAAGATCAAGCAAGGTGTGTGGTCAAGATTGGGCCATGTGTGTGTGGGTCCCACCACACCACATGGCCAAACGAAACTATGCCAAGTGTGAGGGCCAAATCGGCCAAAGTAGTAAGTGACAAGTGGCTAGCCACTTGTCACACCATTTCGGCCCACATGGCCACACAAGGGGGTGACACGTGTCGCCCCCCGATTCGTCCAAAATATTTCGTCTTCCGAAAATCTCCAAAATACCGAAAATCTCAAAAACAAAGCGGGCCCCACAAAACCGTAAATTTCTCCCGTGGGCCCCACGTGACCATTTCCGGAAATAAAATCTCATAAATCTAGTATATTCCAAGAAGTCCAAATACCAAATCTGGGAATCCAATTCCCATTAACGAACCTTTTTCTTCACAAAAACCGGAAACTTTTCCGTCGAAAAATTCACATCTTTCTTTCTTTCCAAAATTTCTGTCGTATTCTCGTACGTACATCCCCACATACATACCCTGGAATTACGGGGTATAACAGAAAACCTAGCGGTATTCTTAGCTCAACTACCCTCTTTCATTCCACACTACTAAGGGACCTATCCCAAACATAGCTCACGTGCACTATGCACTCCGATAAGGATCAAACAAAACACTACACCTTTTCTCAAGATGGCCTTACCTCTAAGGTCTCTACGTATAAAGCTCTAAGGCTCACACTTTCCCTTATATCCAATCTTACCCTCATACTAACCATGATTTCCTAATCACAATTTACACCATGCTATCTGAACATAACACTTTAAGGTATACTCACCTTATCACATATACTGATCTCTAGAGGGTTAAGGATATATCTATATCTACTGCTTCATTCCCCTTAGTCGTTCTAATCAAACCTACCCCGTAGGGCACATAGCTAGGGGAGATGACGAACTACCCACCGATCCTGAAGGTTGAGTCCTCCTACTAGGACATCCTTTCGACACATGGCCATGTGACGCAGTAAAACAAGTACCAACTAAAAGATGACATTCCCGGGATGACGTCACACCGCATGAACAGGGAAAAAAAAAACTGAATCCGGTGGTGGAACCTACGTGTAGTGTGAACAGGAAACTCGAGCTCGACCAACTCCGCCACCCGAACATTCTCAACCCTTTGGAGGAACACTGCGACCGGCGGATGTGCATATCTAATCTGCTGCTGAGGTGATTCGCCTCGAAAGTTACTAAAGGACCTTGCTGTTCTGGCCCTCTCCTGCTGTCCTTCGTTAACCCGTCGATCTCTTCGTCTCTCGGCCTGCTGCGCATAAGTCCGTACCAAGGCTATGCTCAGGCCTAACTGAAGAATTTCTCTTGCACAACCTTCTCTTAGATAGTCATCAAGACTCGCGGTACATCGGTATACACTCTGGCAGCCAAATCCATAGCTAGTAACAGGGTCGCTTCTTTGAAATATCTATTCTCTGTTCCCGGCTGTGGAACTGAAGGTTCATATATCATGGCCGCAGTAGGAACTGCCGCCGCCGTGCTAAACTCTGCTGGGGCTGGTGACGTAGCATAACTCCCCGAATGAAGCACCTAACTCAGGTGATGGTTGGGCCTGTGCCCTCGTAACCCTCTGTACTCTTCTCGCAGCTCCCTCGGCTGCCTTGCCCTCCTGGGCCCGGGTTGCCCTACGCGGAGGCATAACAGTAAGGGAAAGAAATACGTGAGAGGGTCCAACTTACAACACAGCTCTAAGGCACGATCTCAGAGTGAGAAGAATAGAAACCAATCCTAAATATCCTATAGCCTCCTGATTATTGGTGTGGTGCACAACACACCGATAATCAAGACTTCATCGACACGATGCAGAGACACTTTACGAGGATCGCGCTCGATACCACTTTTGTCACGACCGAACCGGGCCGTGATCGTGCCTACCGGGCACCCTAGTGATACAACATCGAGTAATCGGAACATAAAACAAGACATGAAAATATTATGAAGTAAGAAAGCGATGTCGGAGAAAACTTGCCTTACGGCATATATATAAATCAATTTTAAAACCGACGATTTACATCCCATTACAACTCGCCTTGTGATACTACATACCTCTAAGAATGATCGACAACAATGGCGGACGGGGCCGCCATACCACGAATGTAAATACCTACAACGACGTGACTATACCACCGATAAGCCTCGAGAAACGGGCTTCCCATACGCTGAATCAGGACCCGAGAACTAGGATCAACGACTGGTGTACCTCAACCTGCGGCATGAACGCAGCCCCCCCGAAGGAGGTCAGTACAACAGGTACCAAGTATGTGAAACTCTAAAGTACTTAAATGAAAACATATCATTTTAAAATCAGTTTTGCAAGTATGTATGAAACAACCAAGGTAACCGCACATAGTGCCATATCATAAATAAGAGCAACAATAGGTAAATCATGTGAGTCTTTTCTAGGCTGCGAATGATCGGGCGGGGCCAATTGCCCGTAGTATCACCATGCAAGACTAATCTCGGACTCCGTAGTCCGCATAGGCCACTCATATAGGCCGCATAGGGTATGTAACCCGCATCGAGGGTAGCTACTCCTCGGCATCGCCCCGGATTCGTAGTCCGCATGGCCACATAGACCGCATGAGGTATAACCCGCATCACTAACACGGAACTCCGTAGCTCCGCGATAGGTCCCTTGGACCCGCTGAGGTATTCTCGAATCATGGTCCTGCATCGCTGAGTCTACCCCGCATCGGAGGCGACTTAACCCCTGAATATGTCAAGAGGTGAGTGATATTATACTAACACAACAGCTTATCGTTAAACAACATAAGCACAACAAGAATACTCTCTTACACAAACGTTACAAGACACTAACACACGTAGCATTTTAACATGTTTACTTATCAAATCAACAAGAAAGTATTACAAGGCTATCACAAACCAGCACAATAAAGTTATACACACAAGGTACATTCTAATATATGATTAACCAGGTCGGGTATCTATTCCCAAAGTACTTCATACATTATCTTTTAAAAGATACGTTACGTTTACAAAGTCACACAATACCTGTAGTATATGAAAATAGAGTGATTATCTTTTGAAGTAAATCAAAACACTTCTCTTCGTAAAATCAAGTAACAACATTCTTTTCCAAATGTTTCAAGTTTGCCTAATTTTCAATTACTCAAGTTTCTTATTTTCGAAAGGTTTCGTAGTTCATAATTTTAATCACTTAATGATATAATTCTCCCTTAAGAGCAATTTGAGAAACATATGTCTGATACGTGAGTAGGTTATTCTTGTTTATAACAATCTTATTTAAGCAGCCATGATCTAGGAAATGTAACATCATTTTGTCTCATCTTAGTTTCTATGCAGATGGAAGTTTCTACTGGTTTTAATAATACTTAATCTGTCAAAACATTTCCTTTTATTAACGCAGATGGTTTGTCGATACACATTCGATTTCAAATCAAGAAAACATTCTTAAGCCGTTATACCTAACTTCCCATAAAGCTAGTATAACTCTTAAGTTTTCAAAACCAGTATTACTTCTTCTTTCAAAATGATTCAAAATCTTTTGAAATACTTCAAGTTCTTTATTATTACATAACCACGATTATAGTTCAAATCGATTACCCTTTTAAAAACCACAAGTATTTTCTTACCTACATAAAGCTGTTATAACCAACTTCCCATAAAGCCGTTATAACACCTTATGTTTTAGACCAATCAAATACATTTAACACGTATGCGTCTATCGCATTACATAGTTACACACATATCATGCTAGAAGAGATAGGAAGAGGTTCACATACCTCGCGACGATTATCGACTAATAGCAAACGCTCCAAGTACCTCAAACCACCGGCTACTCCTTAAGCCAAGTAGATCGTGCCACGCATAGTACTTCAACCTATAAGGCCACAAGACGCTTATTAACATCTAGGCCTAATCGTAGAACATTCTACAGAAAATTCAAGACCTCCCCAAACAGGCGTAAATCTCCTCCTCTATCTGGGCGGCTACCAAGCCAACCGGGGGTTTATACGCCTAACCCGGACGTGCACAATTCTACCCGAAAAGTTACAGCCTTCATGTCTGATGCTTATGTAATTACAGTTCAGTACTCTTCTTTACATTCAGGCTTAAGTCGCAAGACATTGCCGTAAGTATTATTCAGGCTTAAGTCCAAAGACATTGCCGATAACAACGCTCGATTCTATATATAGTATACTTCAACTATATAGTATAACAATCATGTAATTTCCAATTACAATAGAGGACAAGATATTTACCTCGATAAGCCCATAATTATCCAAGTATAAAGTCGATCTGGGCAACGTTTAGCTCCACTCCGTGCGCCCAACCACTCCAAACTACCCTTAGAAGTTCTAACCAACTTCTACATACTACTCCAACTAACCATGGAGATTTTCCTTAGGGTTTCGGTTTGGTGACTGACGGGAAGTATAATAGTATTACGGGGCTTTTCGTATAGGTATAACCTTAGAATACTACAAGGTATACGGCTAAGGTAATTTGGGCATTATAACAATACTTTTGAGAGTATCACTATACCACAAAAAAAAAGGGTATTATACGAAAACAACTAGGCTAGGGGGGGGGTACCCCACGGCTAGCACCACAAGGAGGGGGGGTGTGTACCCCTCGGCCAACCCCACTAGGGGGGGGGGGAAACTCTCGGCCAAGGGGAGGGGGGGGAGGGAGAGGGGCTCTCGGCCGAACTCAACACAAAGGGGAGGGAGAAGGATTTTAACACTTAGGAAATATTTGGAATGGATGAAGAAGTCTTCCAAAGGGGGGGTATTTATAGGTCTAGCAAAGGCCAACCAATGGCCAAGATCATGCCAAGTGCATAGCAAGTGTAGGGCCAAGATCATGCCAAGTGCACCTTATCCATCTACCACCAAAATATCCTACCTACTACTTGACAAAAACTCACCCAATTCGTCCACCCTTGACCGCCCAAGCCTATCCAATGAGAGGGTGACAAGTGTCGCCCTCTTGTTGGTCCAAAATGTTTCGTCTCTCGGAAAAATCCGCAAAAATTAGAAATGACATAGCCGGAATTTTCCCTACGAAAGTTGTGGAAACGTTTCGTCGAAAAACGACTCTAACCGGGGGTTGTGCACAAAGAATAATTCGGCCAAGCCTATTCTCAAGTTCAAATTTTTCTACGTACGTCCTTACGTACATACTCTGGAAATATGGGGTATAACACATACTTGATTCAGCAGGATGTGGATAAGGTTAAGTTTATCCAGAAGAGGTTATTAGCAGATCAGAGTCAACAGAAGTCGTGCGGATAATCGGCGTCGACACTTGGAGTTCAGGTTGACGGTGGGTCTTTTTGAAGTTACCACCCCGGATGGGTGTGGCAAGATTTGGAAAGCAGGGGAAACTTAGCCCGAGGTACTTTGGGGCTTTTCAGATCGTTGTAGAATAGGCCAGGTTGCCTATAAGTTAGCACTGCCGTCCGACTTAGGAGGCAGTACGTCCGGTATTCCATGTTGCTATGTTTCGGAAGAATATCGGAGAACCATCCAGAGTGTTCCCAGTTAATGATGACCAAGTTGGAGATAGTAACCCCGAGATTTTGGAAACTGAAGCAATGACGGAAATGTGGTAAGTATATTAGGAAGAGTTCGAGTGTACGAGGAGGGTACGGCGAGTAAGAAAAGAGGCGTAGATGGGTTAAGAAGATGGAAGTGTTTTTTTTTATAAGGTAAAGATGTGAAGAAAGTATCATTTGGACCTTGGGTGGAGCTATTAGTATTGTTATACGCTTTAGAGATGATCCCTCGTTGGCTTGGATGTGAGTTTTTGCGAGTATGATTGTATTATGGCCATGTGTGGCATAATTTGGTTTCGTAAGCATAGTAGGGAAGACTATACCGGCAGGTATGTTTGGAGACTTAGAAGGAACATTCGGGACGAATGTTTCTAAGGGGGGAAAAATGTTACACCCCGTAGTTCCAGAGTATGTATATGAGGACGTACGTACGAGAATACGACATTAAAACTGGAAAGGAAGAAATATGTGATTTTTCGACGGAAAAGTTTCCGGATTTTGTGAAGGAAAAAGGTTTGTTAATGGGAATTAGATTCCCAGATTTGGTATTCGGACTTTTTGGGATATTTGAGAATTATGGAATTTTATTTCCGGAATTGGTCACGTGGGGCCCGCGGGAGGAATTTACGGTTGTAGGGCCCACTTTATTTTCGAAATTTGCGGCATTACGGGAATTTTCGGAAGATGAAATATTTTGGACGAGTAGGAGGGCGACACATGGCACCCCATGTGGCCCTATGGCCGAAAGATAGGGGGCCTTGGACGTTTTTTGATGGACAAGTGGCCCATTTTTGTGGTGACCACTTGTCCCATTGTTGTGGTGGACACTTGGTTGGAAGACTCCACTCCCACATGGACCAAATCCTCACCATACACTTGCTTTGATCCTAGCCATTGATTTCTCTATAAATACCCCCCTTGATCCAAGACTTATTCATCCAACACTTAGAGAGTTCCAAGTCTTGAAAATTCCCTCCCTCTTCCTTACCTTGCTCTCGGCTTTGGCCATTTTCCTTGAGCAAAACTTGTCCAAAAATCCTTAAACTTATAAGTGTTCTTCCTTAGGGTATTAGGAAGATTGTGTACCAAGTGTTGGAAAAGATTTCACACCCCTATCCCCTAAATCACACCTTGGCCGAAACTTGCCATAATTTGAGCCTAAGGTGTTCTTCACTTTTTGGAGTTAGATCTTGAAGAGGAGTTGGTTAGGAGCGTATAAGGGTTGCTTGGAGCGGTTTGGAGAGTAAGGAATAGGAGCTAATCGTTGCTCAGGATCGACTTATTAATCTTGGATAATTTTGGGCATATCGAGGTAATGAGCTTTATCCAACTATTGTAATTGGAGATTACATGTTGTAGTTGTATAATTGAGTATATGATTTATGGAAGGATGATTAAAAAAGAATTGAACTGTATTTACATTGGGTGTATTCTGATGAACTTGTAGTATTATTGTGGAGTAGAATTGTACACGTCCGGTTAGACGTGTAACCCCCCCCCCCCCCCCTTGGAATTGTTGGCTTGGTAGCAGGCCTCGATAGAGGAGGAGATTTTTGTGGTTGCAGGGGGGGAGGTGCTGCCGAATTTTCCGGAGAATTTGGAACCTTGTACTTAGAAATATTCTACGAAGGGATTTAGAAGTTAATAACCGTTTTATGGCCATTATAGGTTGAAGTACTACGAGTAGCGTATTCTACTTGAAGGGTGGAAAAGGCTAGCCGGGTTATAGTACTGTGGAGCGTTTTGCTAATTGTCGATAATCGTCGCGAGGTATGTGAACCTCTTCCTATCCTTTCTAGCAAGATATTTGTGAAATATATATAGTGCGGTAGACGCACGTGTGTTTAAAGGAATTTGATTTTCCTTTTGTGTCCTTGACTTGATTCCAAAGTTAAGTGACTTGTTATGAAATATTAAGGACTTAAATTATGTTAAAAAGTTGTAAAACCTCACTCATGAGTAATGGGTGTGTGTTCTTTTAAAGAATAAAGTTATCTTGATTTCGAAAATGAGAATAGTTGTCCTTGGTTGGTTTAAAACATAAAGTGCTATAATAGCTTTATGGGAAGTTATTTATAACGACTTTATGAAAACAAAAGATATGATTTAAAGATTAAGAGACTGATTTTTGAAAGTAAAGAGACTTGACTTATAAACAACTTGATTTCGGGAAAGGAGAAGTAACTTGATTTAAAGGTATAGGTTACTTGTTTTTAAAAGAGTAAGACACTTGGTTTAAAAAAGTATATTGCTACTTGACGTTAAAAAGGAAAAAATGACTTTGTTTTAAAGGAAGACATGGTTTTGTCTTAAAATGGTTTAAAAAGAAGGTATGGAAATTGTTTTGGTTTACTTAAAAGATAGTTACTCTATTTTGATACTACGGGTATCGTGTGACTTTTGTGTGAGTAACTTGACTATGTTGGCTTGTGATAGCCTTGTAATACTTTCTTGATGGTTTGATAAGTAAACATGTTATGATGCTACGTGTGTTAGTGTCTTGTGATGTTTGTGTAATGGGGTTATTCTTGTCAGGCTTACGTTGTTAAACGATAAGCGTTATCGCTATTATATCACATACCCCGACTTGTTATGATGCCGAGAACTTGCCACCTCGATGCGAGAATACCTCACGCGGTCCATGTGACCTATGCGAGTTGCGGAGTTCCGTGATTGATCACTCCGGTGTGTTACGCCGATGCGAGGATACCTACGCGTCCATAGGACTATGCGGACTTCGGGTCGAGGATGATGCGTGGGTTAGCTACCCCGACGCGAGGAATACCACGCGGGCCTATGCGCCATGTGGATTGCGGAGTTCGAGGATTAGGCACGCATAATGATACTATGGGCGAATGGCCTTGCTTCGATCATTAGCGGCATAGAAAAGACCGATTATGTTATATCTATTTTGCTCTTGGTTATGTTGCAGGCACTATGCGTTACATCGTTGTTTAAACGTATTTGTAATTGGTTTTTAAATGTTATGTTTTATTTCGATTTACGCTTCACATACTTGGTACTGTTATCGACCTCCTTCGCTGCGTTCATGCCGCAGTAGAGATACACCGGTTGTTGATCCTCGCCATAGGATCACGTCAGCGTTTTGGGAAGCTCCGTTTCTCCGGAGGCTTATCTTTGGTATAGTCCCCTGTCGTTGTAGGTACTTACATTCAGGGGTATGGCGGGGCCCTGTCCCGTCGTTGTTGTTATAATATTCTTAGAGGTCTGTAGTACTGTTGTGGGCAAGGTTTGTAAAAGGGATGTAACTGTTCAAGTTTTTATTTATATATACAGAAAGGTAACCGTTTTGGTTAGCCTGTTTTCTTATTTCATTATTGTATATCTTGTTTCATGTGTAAGTTTTTATTTCCGCTGATTTTCTCTGATGTTGTATCACTAGGGTGTCCGGGGTAAGGCACCAGTCACGGGCCCGGGTTCGGGTCATGATACCCCCCCCCCCCCTTACTTGGTCTTGGACGAAAAATACATGGATAGGATGGTCATTTGACCATAATTTAAATGACCAAGTCTTGCAAAGACTAAATAGCTTGATATTGTTGACTTAGTCAAGGCCACTTGGCTAGGATCCATGTGAAACTCATCTAGTGTCACGACCCGTTCCGGGGCCCGTGACTGGTGCCTTACCCGGGCACCCAAGTAGTCATACATCAGAGTAATCAGCGGAATATAAAAACAAGACATGAAACAAATGTAAATTGAGACACAGTTTATCTGAGAAAAGTCGCCTTTCGGCATATATATATATAAACCAAAATCGCGCTACATCCCAACTGCATAATAGACTACTGCACTCTAAGAAAGTGAATAACTATGGCGGGACAGGGCCCCGCCATACCCTGAATGTACATATATCTACAACAACAGGGAGAACCATACCAAAAGTCGAGCCTCCGGAGAAGATGGAGCTCCTGACACCAAAGCAAAAGATCCTAAGGATGTGGATCTAGCACCTGCTTTCCCTTACCTGCGGCATGAACGCAACCCCCCGGAGGAGGTCAGTACAACAGGTACCAAGTATGTGAAACTGTAAGGTACTTAAATGAAATCATATCATTTAAAACCAATTTTACAAATATGTTCGAAACAATCAATGTAACCGCACATAGTGCCACATCACAAACGAGAGCAATAATAAGTAAGCTGTAACAGGTTTTTTCTAGGCTGCGAATGATCGAAGCAAGGCCAATCGCCCATAGTATCATCATGCATGCCTAATCCTGGACTCCCGCAGTCCGCATAGGCCACCTAGGCCCGCATGAGGTATTCCCCGCATCGAGGGTAGCTACTCCTCGGCATCGTCCTGGACTCTCGTAGTCCGCATGGCCACATAGACCGCATGAGGTAATCCCCCGCACACTAACCATGAACTCTCGTAGCTCCGCATAGGTCCCCTGGACCCGCATGAGGTGTACCTCGCATCGGGGGGCAGCTTAATCCCCGGTATATCATGTCAAGAGGTGAGTGACATAATACTAACATAACGGCTTATCGTTAAACAAAATAAGCACCATAAGAATAACCTCTTTACTCAAACGTTACAAGATACTAACACACATAGCATCATAGTATGTCTACTTAACAAACCATCTTACTATACTTTCCAGAAATCAATACAAGTCTTTCATAACACATAAGTAAACCGTTCCTTTTATCTTTCTTAAGTTGTTATACCTAACTTCCCATAAAGCTAGTATAACTCTTAAGCTTTTTGTTTAAAAACCAAGTATTACTTTTCTTTCAAAAATGATTCATAATTCTTTTGAAATACTTCAAGATTCTTTATTATTTAGACTCAAGTCAAAAGACGTCAAGTAAAACCATGTTCAGTTAACACACGTACGTCTACCGTACTATATATATATTTTAAAATATCATGCTCAAGGGGATAGGAAGAATGACATACCTTCTCGGCGAAATACACATGCCAAGTCGAATATGTCGCGCGCAGAGTATCAACCTATAATAGTCAAATACGTCTATCAACGTCTAGACTATTCTGTAGGATATTCTAAGCAGAAGGTTCTTAATTCTACGGAAAAAAATCGGGCAACACTTCCCTACCCGTTAAACTACACAAGTCTACTGTAAATACAGTCCTATGTAAGTACAGTTCAATCTTCTTTAATAATCTTCTGATGTGATTACAGTTCAATTCTCTTCTTTTAATACCATCCTTCTATAAGTCTTATACTTAGTTCTATACTTCTACAGTATGTAATCTCTAATTACAATAGAAGGATAAGATATTTACCTCGGTAAGCCCAAAATTATCCAAGTTATAAGTCGATCGTGAGCAAGGTTTAGCTCCTAATCTATACGCTCCAATCCGCTCCAAGAAACCCTTAGAAGTTTCTACACAACTTCTACTTACTACTTCAACCAACTATGAAGATTTTCCCAGGGTTTCGTTTAGTGACTAATGGATATAAGATAGTATTTCTGGGCTTTTTTGTATAGGGGTGACTTTGGAATACTACAAGATATACAGCTAGGGTATTTTGGGGATAATAACAATACTTGGAGAGTATTTTCTACCAAGAGGGGGGGACTTTTGCCGAGACTACTAGGAAGGGAATGGGGTGTTTCGCTTAGCTCTTCAAGAGGGGGCTTTTGCCGAGACTACTAGGAAGGGGAAGTGGGTGTTTCGGCTTAGCTCTTCAAGAGGGGGAGAAGGCTTTGACGAGAGCTTCTCTCAAAGGGGGAGTTTTGAGACTTGGAAGAAGATTTGTGGATGAAGAAGTCTTCAACCTGGGGGTATTTATAGGGCTTTCAAGGGCCAAGATTAAGGCAAGTGGAGGGCAAGTGGAGGGTGGATTTGCACAAGTGCTCTATCCCTACTCCACAAATCACTCACCAAACATTGACCCATGGTTTAGGCCACAAAATCGTGCCATGCTTGCCCACAAGTTGCCGTCCACTTGAGGGTGACAAGTGTCGCCCTCTCGTTGGTCCAAAATATTTCGTCTCTCGAAAAAATCCGCAAAAAATATAAATGTCGCAACCGTAATTTTCCCTTCGCAAGTTTTGGAAAATGTTTCGTCGAAAAACGATTCTTTTCGTGGGTTGTGCACAAATTTCGTCCCTTAAGCCTAACTAAGGCTAAACTTTTGTACGTACGCCCTCACGTACATACTCTGGAAATACGGGGTATAACATTCTCCCCTCCTTAGAAACATTCGTCCCGAATGTTCCTTCCCAAGACAGATAACGATAAAGTTTCTCATAACTTAAACAGTTTGCAAATGCCACACATGGCCACAATACAACACTTAAGCAAATATGACAATGAAAATTTACAAGTAGGAAGGTGAGTTACCTGGAGGTGTGGGGAATAGGTGAGGATACTTCTGCCTCATGTCCTCCTCAGCTTCCCACGTCATCTCCTCCCTGAGCTCGTTCCGCCACAAGACTTTGAAGGAAGCCACGTCCTTGGTCCGCAGACGCCTAACCTGACGATCGATTATCGCTATGGGAATCTTCTCATACGATAACCCCCCGGTCACCTGGACATCGTCAATCGGGTGTTGTTACACCCCGTAAATTCCAGAAGATAAGATAAGAACATACCAAGGAATATAAGATTTGAAAGTGGAAAGATAAGTGGTCAAACATGTGTTGGACGGATTTTGAGTCTACCTTGGAGTGTTGTACCCCAGTTGTTAAGAATTTCGAGGTGTTCAAAAAAAGCCTAGTGTGTAGTCCGTTAAATCTAGCTCCCAACGCAACAAACCGTTCGTCGATAGGACATCGGAGTCAAAAGTCATGGAAGTTACAAGTTAGTGCGCAATGAGCAAAATGCCAGCTTCAGGGTACAGGCAATGCGCCGGTTGTACCGGGAGTCCATGGTTGCAGCCGCGGCGCAGGAATGCAGGGCCGCGGCGCCGGAATGCTGGAACTTTTCGGAAGTGGAAGCGCCGCGGCGCCGGCGGCGGGGCCGATGCAGGAATTTTCTGCGGTAAAGGACGAAAAATCAGGGGATATTTTGTTAAAAGCCTATGGGAGGGTGACAAGTGTCCCTCCCATCCTTTTGACCACGTAAGGGGTCTATTTTAGGGCCAAGTCTTGGAAGACTTGGCCATTTCATCTCAAAACCCTCCCAAGGAAATCCTCTCCCTTTCTCTCTAGTTTTCTTGAAGAAACCTTGCCCTAGGGGAAATTGTTGGAGCGGCGGCAAGAAGGAAAAATGTGGGTAAGCTTGTGGGAAGCGCTGGTGGACGAGTTTGACGGAAAAGAAGTGGAAGAAAGGGGCTTTTGTGGGCTTCCCCAAAGGTAAAAATTTCCCCTTCTCTTGGATATGGGTTAATACTTGTTATAGTAGTTTAGAAATGAGCCTGGGGCTGTTATATTTAAGTTGTATAGATTTGGATCTTGTTGTCTTGTTGAAAACTGAAATGGGCATGTTAACCTTAAGATGATAGCTTCAATTTGGTTACTAATTTGGTCGTCACATGTTGTAAAGGGGGATTGTAGTTGTTGAAGATGTCTAGGGCTAGATATCATGTTAGACCTAAGAACTTGGATTGGAAAGAGTTGAAAGGGGTTAGTATTGGTTATATTGTTGGCCAAGAATGGCATGGAAATTATTGGTTTATTTTGTGTTGTTGTGGGGCGGAATTTTACACGTATTAGTAGGCGTGTAATCCCCTTGTTTTTGCTGAATTAATTGAGCCTTAAATGTGGCGTTGGTTATTGAATTTCGGCCTTGAAAAAGTTGGCATAGTAAGTAGAAACAAAGGAAGTACCGTCCAAATTTCTGTAGAATATAGGGACCTTGCACTTAGTTTATTCTACGTTCGAAGCTAGAGTTTGATAGACGTTTTATGACCATTTTAGGATTGAAGTACTACGAGTAGCATATTCTACTTAAGGGGGATAGTACTGTGGAGCATTTTACTAACCGTCGATAATCGTCGCGAGGTATGTGATTCTTCCTATCCTCTTCAGCATGATTATTTGTGAAATATATAGTGCAATAGATGCACATGTGTTAAAGGAATTTGATTTCCCTTGTTGTGCCTTGACTTGATATGAAGTGTAAAGGTCTTGATTGTTTGAAAGAGTAGGAAAATCTTATTCGTTAAGTAATGGGTACTCGGTGGTTAAAGAATAAGCCCTCTTGGTCTCATAAGGGCTTATAGTTGTAATTGGTTGGTTTAAAACATAAAGTGTTATAACGGCTTTATGGGATGTTTGTTATAACCACTTTATGTAGGTAAAATAATGGTTTGTTGTTTTCAAAAGATAATAGACTTGACTTATAATTGACCTAAATGGTGTTGAAAAGTGTGAAACCTCATTCGTGAGAAATGAGCACTTGGTTTTTAAAAGAATAATGTTACATAAATTTCGGAAATGGGAATAAGAATCGAACAAGCCAATGCAGCGTTAATAAAGGAAAGAGTAATGACAATTTATTATATTAAAACCAGTAGAAACTTCCATCTGCATAGAAGCTAAGATAAGACAAAATTGTATTACATTTCCTAGATCATGGCTGCTCTAATAAGAATTATTGTAATCAAGTTTCGATCTTCTTAAAAATTCCAAAGTAAGGAACTCGATTTCTAAAGGAAAAGAGACTTAATAATTTGAAGTGTTTTGGTTTAAAAGAAAGGCATGGTTTTGTCTTAACTTGTTTTAAAACATAAAGTGTTATAATAGCTTTATGGGAAGTTAGTTATAACGACTTTATGGAAAATAAAGAAATGGATTCATTATTGGATTTAGAATGGTAACTTGATTTTGGGAAAAGAGAAGTAACTTGTTTTCAAATATTGAACTCTTTGTGATGGAAAAACATAAGTGGCTTGGTTATAAAAGGTAGGAGTACATTGATCCTAAAGGGGTTAGATACTTGGGTTTTAAATGGTATACTTGACGTTGTGTTAAGGAGTGTTTAAAGTACCTTGAGTTGTGTGTAACTTGCCTATGCTTGGTTGAGATAGCCTTGTTGTACAAGGGTTTGATTGTGCTATCGAGTCTCTCGATGAAGGGCCGGTTATTGGTTATTTATTTGGACATACTGACACGTTGGGTAGCCCACGGGTATGCTTCCACAGTGAGTATTATCTTGTTATTTGTTTGGACATACTGACACGTTGGGTAGCCCACGGGTATGCTTCCACAGTGAGTATTCTCTTGTTAGTTGTTTGGACATACCGACACGTTGGGTAGCCCACGTATGCTTCCACATGAGTATTATCTTGTTAGTTGTTTGGACATACCGACACGTTGGGTGGCCCACGGTATGCTTCCACAGGATTGTTATCTTGTTATCTCCTTTGGGCATACCGACACGCTGGATGGTCCACGGTTATGGGCCCACTAGGCGGTTCGCGGCCATGCTTATACCGAGGTGATATGTCGGGCACGCGCCATTGTGCGGGTTAAATTCGGGTTGTATTTGAGTGATGATTTCACGGCATGAGTCCCTAACTTGACATGACCGCTATATGTTGGTAATCGTAGTTTGGTTATCATACATGTCTCCCGCTTTATATAGACTATTATGATTTCATTTACGCTTTTTTCGCCACATACTTGGTACTGTTGTATCGACCTCCTTCGGGCCGCTGCTCACGCCGCAGTTGAGGTACATAGCTTGCCGATCCGCACTCTTAGGATCGCCGTTCGGTTCTCGAAAGCTCCATACCTTCTAAGTTTGTCACGTGGGTACGGTTCCTCAAGTGGTGGATATTGTATATTCAGGGCATGGCGGGCCCCGTCCCGTCATTATGGTTTTAAAATTCTGAGGTCTCAGCAAGATCGCTGTGGGCGAGTTTGTGCGGATGTAATCGCTCAAGTTTGTATTCATGTACAGAAAGGTAACCGTTTGGGTTAGCCGGTTTTCTTATTTCACGGTTTTCTTTCATGAGTTTTTATTTCCGCTGGTTTTTCTCTGAGGTTGTATCACTAGGGTGCCCGGTAAGGCACGACCACGCCCGGATCGGTCGTGACAAAAGTGGTATCGAGTAGTTAATCCTCGGAAAGTGTCTACATCGTATCCGCAGAGTCTTGATTATCGGTGTGTTGTGCACCACATCTATAATCAGGAGGCTATAGGATATTTAGGATTGGTTTCCATTCTTCTCACTGTGAGATCGTGCATTAGAGCTATGTTATAAGTTGGACTCCCTCTGACATATTCTTTGTATACCAGTGATGCCTCCACGCAAGGCAACCAGAGCCCAAAAGGGCAAGGCAGGAGGAGTCGAGTAGAGCAAAGAGCGGTCTCACCGAGACCACGCACTGAGGCTCCACCCCACATCCCGGGCAGGAGATGGGTTACTGGAGATGGCCCGATTACTAGCCGTGATCGTGGCATACGAGGATAGGCCGGACGCAGCTAGCCCATGGCACCCATGGTTCACTCGAGATCAGATAGTTTGAGGCTACGGGACTTTCTGAGTTGCAGCCCACCATAGTTCTACGGGTCGAGGTCTGAGGATGATCCACAGGAGTTCATCCGACAGTTATAGCGGATCATGAGAGTGATCAAGGCTTTGGAGACCGAGTCAGTGGTCTTAGGTTTGCATCGGCTGCGTGATACTGCAGTCGACTGGTTTGATTCGTGGGAGCTGTCCCGGGGGGGGCATGCACCCCCAGCTGGTTGGGGCGAGTTCTCAAAGGCTTTCCTTGGCCATTTCTTGCCTCCATAGATGAGGAGGGAACGGGCCGACAGATTTTTTATGCTGAGACAGAGAGAGCGCAAAGTTCGGGAGTACAATGTAGAGTTTGACTCATTGGCTCGGTATGTCCCCGCTCTGGTGGCAGATATGGAGGATAGAGTGCACCGTTATGTCACAGGACTCGATGACTACTTAGCAGAGAGTTGCACGGGAGTAGCTCTTCAGCCGGGCATGGATATTGCCCGCATGCAGGCTTATGCACTGGGTATGGCGAGCGTAGGTCGACGGATTAACCAAGATCCCAGAAGAGGCCAGACAGCAGGGTCCTCTGGTGACCTTCGAGGCAGGCAGCCTCAGCAGCAGACTAGTTATGCGCCTCCTCCAGTACGGAGTGCTCCGCCGCAGTCTTCAGGACATTCGGGAGATTCCGGAGCAGGTCAGGGCTCCAAGGTTTCAGGGTTTTGGGGGAGCAGGGACGTTAGTCAGATGGGACCACCCCTACCTCGTTGTGGCCGTTGTGGTAGGCTCCATGATGGGGAGTGTCGTGCGGGAATGGGAGTTTGTTTTGAATGCGGACAACAGGGCCATTTTGCGAGAAATTGTCCAACCAGAGGTAGCGCGGATGTAGAGACTCAGCCTTCGGGATCGGTGGCTGATTCATCTCCTCCTTTTGTGCGCCGTGCAGGGAAGGAACATGAGTAGAACGACAAAAAGGGGAAGTGAAGTAATAGTTATAGGTATATTCTTAACCCTCTAGAGACTAGTATGCATTGATGTTATGGTGATGTGTTAAGTGTTATGTTCGGATAACTTTGTGTTAAAAATGTGATTTAGAAGCCTGATTAGTGAAAAGGGTAAGTCTGGGGATGAGAAAATTTTGAACCTTAGAATTTATAACAATCGAGACCTTAGAGGTAAGGCCGGCTAGAGTAAAAGATTTTACAGTGATCCTTGTCGGAGTACATAGTATGCGGGGAGTATTTTCGGGTGATAAGTCCATGAGTGGCATAACTGATTCTTTCGTAAGTGTTGTGGTGAAAACTATACCGGCGTCTGCGTTTTAGAGACTTAGAAGGAACATTCGGGACGAATGTTTCTAAGGGGGGAAGAATGTTACACCCCGTAAATTCGTGAAGATAAGATAAGAACATACCAAGGAATATAAGATTTGAAAGTGGAAAGATAAGTGGTCAAACATGTGTTGGACGGATTTTGAGTCTACCTTGGAGTGTTGTACCCCAGTTGTTAAGAATTTCGAGGGGTTCAAAAAAAGCCTAGTGTGTAGTCCGTTAAATCTAGCTCCCAACGCAACAAACCGTTCGTCGATAGGACATCAGAGTCAAAAGTTATGGAAGTTACAAGTTAGGTGCGCAGGTGCAAAGCAAGCAGTTTTCGTGGTACAGCTGGGCCGGACGCAGGCGCGGTTGTACCGAGTCCGCGGGGTTGCAGTGCCGCAGCGCCGGACGCGGTCGCGCGAATGCTGGAACTTTGAGTGGAGCGCGCCGGCGGCGGCCGCAATGCCGAGGCGGATTTTTCTCAGTAAGGACGAAAAATCGGGGATATTTTGTTAAAAGCCTATGGGAGGGTGACAAGTGTCCCTCCCATCCTTTGACCGTAAGGGGTCTATTTTAGGCCAAGTCTTGGAAGACTTGGCCATTTCATCTCAAAACCTCCCAAGGAAATCCTCTCCTTTCTCTCTAGTTTTCTTGAAGAAACCTCCTCTGGGGAAATTGTTGAGCGCGCAAGAAGGAAAAGTGTGGGTAAACTTGTGGGAAGCACTGGTGGACGAGTTTGACGGAAAATAAGTGGAAGAAAGGGGCTTTTGTGGGCTTCCCCAAAGGTAAAAGTTTCCTTCTCGATATGGGTTAATACTTGTTATAGTAGTTTAGAAATGAGCCTGAGGCTGTTATATTTAAGTTGTATAGATTTGGATCTTGTTGTCTTGTTGAAAACTGAAATGGGCATGTTAACCTTAAGATGATAGCTTCAATTTGGTTACTAATTTGGTCGTCACATGTTGTAAAGGGGGATTGTAGTTGTTGAAGATGTCTAGGGCTAGATATCATGTTAGACCTAAGAACTTGGATTGGAAAGAGTTGAAAGGGGTTAGTATTGGTTATATTGTTGGCCAAGAATGGCATGGAAATTATTGGTTTATTTTGTGTTGTTGTGGGGCGGAATTTTACACGTATTAGTAGGCGTGTAATCCCCTTGTATTTTGCTGAATTAATTGAGCCTTAAATGTGGCGTTGGTTATTGAATTTCGGCCTTGAAAAAGGTGGCATAGTAAGTAGAAACAAAGGAAGTGCCGTCCAAATTTCTGTAGAATGTAGGGACCTTGCACTTAGTTTATTCTACGTTCGAAGCTAGAGTTTGATAGATGTTTTATGACCCTTTTAGGATTGAAGTACTACGAGTAGCATATTCTACTTAAGGGGGATAGATCGTGGAGCGGTTGCTAACCGTCGATAATCGTCGCGAGGTATGTGATTCTTCCTATCCTCTTCAAAGATGATTATTTGTGAAATATATAGTGCGATGAATGCACATGTGTTAAAGGAATTTGATTTCCCTTGTTGTGCCTTGACTTGATATGAAGTGTAAAGGTCTTGATTGTTTGAAAGAGTAGGAAAATCTTATTCGTTAAGTAATGGGTACTCGGTGGTTAAAGAATAAGCCCTTTTGGTCTCATAAGGGCTTATAGTTGTAATTGGTTGGTTTAAAACATAAAGTGTTATAACGGCTTTATGGGATGTTTGTTATAACCACTTTATGTAGGTAAAAGAATGGTTTGTTGTTTTCAAAAGATAATAGACTTGACTTATAATTGACCTAAATGGTGTTGAAAAGTGTGAAACCTCATTCGTGAGAAAGGAGCACTTGGTTTTTAAAAGAATAATGTTACATAAATTTCGGAAATGGGAATAAGAATCGAACAAGCCAATGCAGCGTTAATAAAGGAAAGAGTAATGACAATTAATTATATTAAAACCAGTAGAAACTTCCATCTGCATAGAAGCTAAGATAAGACGAAATTGTATTACATTTCCTAGATCATGGTTGCTCTAATAAGAATTATTGTAATCAAGTTTCGATCTTCTTAAAAATTCCAAAGTAAGGAACTTGATTTCTAAAGGAAAAGAGACTTAATAATTTGAAGTGTTTTGGTTTAAAAGAAAGGCATGGTTTTGTCTTGACTTGTTTTAAAACATAAAGTGTTATAATAGCTTTATGGGAAGTTAGTTATAACGACTTTATGGAAAATAAAGAAATGGATTCATTATTGGATTTAGAATGGTAACTTGATTTTGGGAAAAGAGAAGTAACTTGTTTTCAAATATTGAACTCTTTGTGATGGAAAAACATAAGTGGCTTGGTTATAAAAGGTAGGAGTACCTTGATCCTAAAGGGGTTAGATACTTGGGTTTTAAATGGTATACTTGACGTTGTGTTAAGGAGTGTTTAAAGTACCTTGAGTTGTGTGTAACTTGCCTATGCTTGGTTGAGATAGCCTTGTTGTACAAGGGTTTGATTGTGCTATCGAGTCTCTCGATGGAGGGCCGGTTATTGGTTATTTGTTTGGACATACTGACACGTTGGGTAGCCCACGGGTATGCTTCCACAGTGAGTATTATCTTGTTATTTGTTTGGACATACTGACACGTTGGGTAGCCCACGGGTATGCTTCTACAGTGAGTATACTCTTGTTATTTGTTTGGACATACTGACACGTTGGGTAGCCCACGGGTATGCTTCTACAGTGAGTATTATCTTGTTAGTTGTTTGGACATACCGACACGTTAGGTGGCCTACGGGTATGCTTCCACAGGGATTGTTATCTTGTTATCTCCTTTGGGCATACCGACACGTTGGATGGACCACGGGTATGGGCCCACTAGGACGGTTCCAGGGCCATGCTTATACCGAGGTGAGATGCCGGGGCATGCGGCCATTGTGCGGGTTAAATTCCCGGGTTGTATTTGAGTGATGATTTCACCGGCATGAGTCCCTAACTTGACATGACTGCTTATATGTTGTGTACTGTAGTTTGGCTATCATACATGTCTCCTGCTTTATATAGACTATTATGATTTCATTTACGATTTTTCGCCACATACTTGGTACTGTTGATCGACCTCCTTGCGGGCCGCGTTCATGCCGCAGTTGAGGTACATAGCTTGTTGATCCGCACTTAGGATCGCTGTTCGGTTCTCGAAAGCTCCATACCTTCTAAGCTTGTCACGTGGTACGATTCCAAGTGGTGGATTGTATATTCAGGTATGGCGGGGCCCCCGTCCCGTCATTATGGTTTTAAAATTCTTAGAGGTTGCAGTAATTGTTGTGGCGAGTTTGTAAGGATGTAATCGCTCAAGTTTTTATTCATGTACGTAAAGGTAACCGTTTTAGCCTGTTTTCTTATTTCACTGCTTTCTTTCATGAGATTTTATTTCCACTGGTTTTTCTCTGATGTTGTATCACTAGGGTGCCCGGGGTAAGGCACCAGTCACGGGCCCGGGATCGGGTCGTGACAGTGTACCTAGATGGATCCCCAATACATCTCCTCAAAGAAAGAAACATGAAAACCGGATGCATCGCTCAAGATCGGACGGCAGATTCAACTCATAGGCAACCTTGCCTACCTGCGGACATCGATACGCCCAATGTACCTTGGGCTGAGTTTCTTCCCGAATCTCATCACACCCTTCATGGGTGACACCTTCAGAAAACCCAATCATCAACCTCGAACTCGGATGCCGACGATGATGATCTGCGATATGACTTCGCCGACTCGAGATGTCGAACCGCTCCGGATAAGCTTCACCTTATCCATCGCACGATGTATCGTGTCCGGTCCCACTAATCGCACTCGCCTACATCAAACCAGCCTATCGGCGATCCGCACTTCCTCCCATACAAGGCCTCAAGGCGCCATCCGAATCGGGTGGTAGCTATTATTATACGCAAACTCAACTAGAGGCAAATGATCCTCCTACCCCTCAAGTCAATAACACAAGCTCGCGGATATCCTCAAGAGTCCGGATAGTGCGACCTGCTGTCCGTGCATGCGAGGATGGAATGCGACTGTGCTCACTGTGTCCCTAAACCCTTCCGAAAGACCTCCGAGTTAGCGTAAACCGCTCCTGCTCGATATGATAGAAATAGGACCCCATGCGATCGACGATCTCTGATGTAAAGTCGTCCCCGACGGAAGAAAGTGGGCTGATTTCGTCCACTGTCGACGATAACGGATAGAATCATGCTTCTCGAGTGCGAGCGAGGTAATCCGTGATAAAGTCCATGTTGATCACCTCCCACCTCCGGTCGGGATCTCTATAGTTCGCAACAAACCACCGGGCCTCGTGCTCTACCTTCACTGCGACAACACGGCACCGAGCCACAAACTCGCAACGCCCTCTTCAAGCCATCCCACCAATACACGGATCCGAGGTCGTGGTACATCTTGGTCGACCGGATGGATAGAGTAACGCCTTGTGTGCTTCCTAGAACTCGCGCCAAGTCTGCGCAATATCCGGAACACACAACCGCCTCAAACCTTAGCACCCCATCGGTGCTACCTCAAAAGGACCCTTCCTCACGAAGAGTCGTATCACGGTGCAGCGTCAAAACGGATCCTCAAATCGTTGCCTCTTCACCTCCTCGACGATGGAAGACTCGGCAACCTCTCGATCTCGAACCCCACCGCTATCGTAATCAATCAATCGGACTCGAGGCTCGCTAGCGATGCAACTCGCGGACCATGCCCCTCCTCTCTGGCTGTACATCTGATAGACTCCCCATCGACCTACGACTAAGGGCATCTGCCACAACATTGGCCTTCCCTGGGTGGTACAGGATATCGACATCGTAATCCTTGAGCAGCTCTAACCACCGTCTCTGTCGTAAGTTCAGCTCCCTCTGGCTGAAGATATACTGGAGGCTCTTGTGGTCTGTATAAATATCCACATGAACCCCATACAAATAGTGCCTCCAGATCTTCAAGGCGTGAATCACCGCTGCCAACTCCAAATCATGGGTGGGGTAGTTCCTCTCATGTTTCTTAAGCTGTCGGGATGCGTATGCTATAACTTTGCCCTGCTGCATCAACACACATCCAAGCCCGATGCCTGACGCATCACAATACACGACATAGCCATCTGGACCCTCTGGAAGAGTAAGAACGGGGGCGGTCGTCAGTCTCTCCTTCAGTAACTGGAAACCCTGCTCACAAGCATCAGTCCACTGAAACTTACCGCCTCGAGTCAGCCCGTCAATGGTGCGAGAGATAAGCAAACTTCTCCACGAACCGATAATAACTCGTGAGGCCCGAGAAAGTGCGCACTCTGCCGGAGTAGTAGGTCTAGGCCAAGTCTCGCGCTCGATCTTGGCCGTATCAACCCGAATACCATCAGCCCCTACAATATGCCCAAGAAATGCCACCGAAGCCAACCAAAACTCACATTTGGAAAACTTGGCGTATAACTGTTGGTCCTGGAGAACTCTCAAAGACAGATCTCAAATGCTCGCATGCTCCCGCCTGGCGGGAATAAACCAAGATGTCATCAATGAACACTATCACAAACGTGTCCAAAATGGCGAACACTCGGTTCATCAAATCCATGAATACCGCGAGCATTGGTCAAACCGAAGACATAACCCTGAACTCATAGTGCGTCGCAGGGTCGTAATGCGATCTAGGGATATCCGCCTCTCTAACTCGCACCTGATGATAGCCCGATCGCAGATCAATCTTGGAGAAACGTCTCGCACCCTGCAACTGGTCGAACAAATCATCGATCCTGGGAAGGGGGTATCTGTTCTTAATGGTCACCTTGTTCAGCTGCCTGTAATCAACACACATGCGCAACGTCCCGTCCTTCTTCTTCACGAACAATACTGGCGCTCCCCAGGGAGAAACACTAGGCCTGATGAAGCCCTTCTCCAGCAAATCTCTCAGCTGGTCCTTCAACTCTCTCAACTCGGCAGGTGCCATTCTGTATGGCTGAATGGAAATAGGCCGAGTGTCTGGCAGCACATCGATACAAAACTCTATCTCCCTCTCAGGAGGGATACCCGGGAGGTCGTATGGAAATACATCTGGGAACTCTCTGACTCTGGGCCGAAAATCTGGTACCGCATCCTCGATTATCAAACACCGAATGAGATGGTAGATATACCCTTCGCACCATCTTCCTAGCCTCGAGGTAAGAAATAAACTTACCTCGGCGACACGTGTTCCTCCCACTCAACAACCGCTCTCAGAGCTGGAACCGTACCACTCTCTCCCTGCAATCTACATTGGCGTAGCAAGAAGCTAGCCAATCCATACCCATGATCACATCGAAATCAGTCATATCCAACTCTACCAAGTCGGCAAGGGTCTGACGACTGCATATGGTCACTGGACAAGCCCTATATACCCGCCGAGCTACCACCGAATCACCTACTGGCGTAGCTACCTCGAAAGGGTCTATGGACTCAGGCTCTATCCCTATCCTACTAGCAATATGGGGAGATATATAGGACAGAGTAGAACCCGGATCTATCAAGGCATACACGTCACAACATGAAACTGATAAAGTACCTGTGACGACATCAGGTGAGGCCTCCTGGTCCTGCCGGCTGGACAAGGCATATATGCGGTTCTGAGGACCGCTAGAACTGGGACCCGCGCCACGACCTCTGCCGCGACCTACTGGCCCATGAATACCCCGCCTCGGGGCGAAAGCGTAGGAGATGAAGAAGACCCGGCGAAAGACCCTGTAGGCTGACCCCTACCATCTGCGCTGCCCTTGCTCGGACAGTTCCTCGCAAAGTGACCCTGCTGGCCGCAAGTGAAACAGACTCCCGTAGCAGTACCGCAATTCCCGTAATGGGATCTACCGCATCGGCCACACTGAGGGGGCGGTGGTCCCGATCGGTTAGCACCTCTGCTACCCTGGACGTCCGAAGTCCTGGGGCCCTGGTCTGCCCTCGAATACCCTGGCTGTCCTGAGGACGGTGTAGGAGTGCTCTGAGCTGGCTGTGGTGCAAATCTAGACTGCTGCTGAGGCCGTCCACCCCGAGAGCTACCAAAAGACCCTGCCGTCCTGGCCTTCTTCTGCTGCTGTCTGTCAACCCGTCGGCCTCTACGCTCCTCGCATCCAAGTGCATGAGCCTGCATGCGGGTAATGTCCATGCCTGGCTGAAGAGCTACACCCGCACAAGACTCCCCGGTGACGTAGCGGTGCACCCTGTCCTCCATATCTGCTACCAAGGCAGGGACATATCGAGCCAACGAATCGAACTCAACGTTGTACTCGAATCGTGCGCCTGCGTCTCGGAACAAAACTTGTCGGCCCGTGCCCTCCTCATCTGTGGAGGCAAGAAGTGAGAGAGAAAAGCCTCTGAAAACTCGTCCCAAGTAGCTGGGGACGCGTGCTCTCCCCGGGACAACTCCCACGAGTCAAACCAGTCGACTGCAGTATCACGCAGCCGATGCGAACCGAAGATTACGGGCTCGGTCTCCGAAGCCTTGATCACTCACATGATCCTCTGTAACTGACGGATGAACTCCTGCGGATCATCCTCAGGCCTCGACCCGTAGAACTCTGGCGGGCTACAACTCAGAAAATCTCGTAACCTCAAACTATCCGATCTCGGGTGAACCATGTATCGATGGGCTGAACTGCTGCATCGGCCTATCTCGTATGCGGCCACGATCACGGCAAGATGGCCATCTCTCTGTAACCCATCTCATCTGCTCCAGGCTGTGGGGCTGGAGGTGCAGGTACTGTGGTCTCATCAGCCACTGCTGCGGCCCTAAACCCTGCTGGGGCCGGCGGCGTCGTGGAACTCGCCGTCTCGGGTATAGACTGGGCCTGAGCCCTCGTGACTCTCGGTGTCCTACTAGCAGCTCCCTCGGCTGCCTTGCCCTTCTGGGCCCGGGTTGCCTTACGTGGAGGCATAACTGTTAAAGAAAGGAAATACGTTAGAGGGGTCCAACTTATAACACAGCTCTAAGGCACGATCTCAGAGTGAGAAGAATGAAAACCAATCCTAAATATCCTATAGCCTCCTGATTATTGGTGTGGTGCACAACACACCGATAATCAAGACTCTACTAGATACGGTCTGTAGACACTTTCCGAGGATTAACTGCTCTGATACCACTTTTGTCACGACTGTTCGGGGCGTGATCGTGCCTACCCGCACCCAAGTAGTCATACATCAGAGTAATCAGCGGAATATAAAAACAAGACATGAAACAAATGTAAATTGAGACACAGTTTATCTGAGAAAAGTCGTCTTTCGGCATATATATATATAAACCAAAATCTGGCAGTTACATCCCAACTGTACAATAGGACTACAGACCTCTAAGAAAGTGAATAACTATGGCGGGACAGGGCCCCGCCATACCCTGAATGTACATATATCTACAACAACAGGGAGAACCATACCAAAAGTCGAGCCTCCGGAGAAGATGGAGCTCCTGACACCAAAGCAAAAGATCCTAAGGATGCGGATCTAGCACCTGCTTTCCCTTACCTGCGGCATGAACGCAGCCCCCCGGAGGAGGTCAGTACAACAGGTACCAAGTATGTGAAACTGTAAAGTACTTAAATGAAATCATATCATTTTAAAACCAATTTTACAAATATGTTCGAAACAATCAATGTAACCGCACATAGTGCCACATCACAAACGAGAGCAATAATAGGTAAGTTGTAACAGGTCTTTTCTAGGCTGTGAATGATCGAAGCAAGGCCAATCGCCCATAGTATCATCATGCATGCCTAATCCTGGACTCCGCGATCGCATAGCCACCTAGGCCCGCATGAGGTATTCCCCGCATCGAGGGTAGCTACACCTCGGCATCGTCCTGGACTCTCGTTGTTCGCATGGCCACATAGACCACATGAGGTAATCCCCCGCACACTAACCTGGAACTCTCGTAGCTCCGCATAGGTCCCCTGGACCCGCATGAGGTATTCTCGAATCATAGTCACACAGACCGCATGAGGTGTACCTCGCATCGGGGGGCAGCTTAACCCCCGGTATATCATGTCAAGAGGTGAGTGATATAATACTAACAAAACGGCTTATCGTTAAACAACATAAGCACCATAAGAATAACCTCTTTACTCAAACGTTACAAGATACTAACATACATAGCATCATAGTATGTCTACTCAACAAACCATCTTACTATACTTTCCAGAAATCAATACAAGTCTTTCATAACACATAAGTAAACCGTTCCTTTTATCTTTCTTAAGTTGTTATACCTAACTTCCCATAAAGCTAGTATAACTCTTAAGCTTTTTGTTTAAAAACCAAGTATTACTCTTCTTTCAAAAATGATTCATAATTCTTTTGAAATACTTCAAGATTCTTTATTATTTAGACTCAAGTCAAAAGACGTCAAGTAAAACCATGTTCAGTTAACACACGTACGTCTACCGTACTATATATATATTTTAAAATATCATGCTCAAGGGGATAGGAAGAATCACATACCTTCTCGGCGAAATCCACCTGCCAAGTCGAATATGTCGCGCGCAGAGTATCAACCTATAATAGTCAAATACGTCTATCAACGTCTAGACTACTCTGTAGGATATTCTAAGCAGAAGGTTCTTAATTCTACGGAAAAAAATCGGGCAGCACTTCCCTACCCGTTATACTACACAAGTCTACTGTAAATACAGTCCTATGTAAGTACAGTTCAATCTTCTTTAATATTCTTCTGATGTGATTATAGTTCAATTATCTTCTTTTAATACCATCCTTCTATAAGTCTTATACTTAGTTCTATACTTCTACAGTATGTAATCTCTAATTACAATAGAAGGATAAGATATTTACCACGGTAAGCCCAAAATTATCCAAGTTATAAGTCGATCCTGAGCAAGGTTTAGCTCATAATCTATACGCTCCAATCCGCTCCAAGAAACCCTTAGAAGTTTCTACACAACTTCTACTTACTACTTCAACCAACTATGAAGATTTTCCCAGGGTTTCGTTTAGTGACTAATGGATATAAGATAGTATTTCTGGGCTTTTTGTATAGGGGTGACTTTGGAATACTACAAGATATACGGCTAGGGTATTTTGGGGATAGTAACAATACTTGGAGAGTATTTTCTACCAAGAGGGGGGGCTTTTGCCGAGACTACTAGGAAGGGGGGGAAAGGGGGTGTTTCGGCTTAGCTCTTCAAGAGGGGGCTTTGCGAGACTACTAGGAAGGGGAAAGGGGTGTTTCGGCTTAGCTCTTCAAGAGGGGGGGAGAAGGCTTTGGACGAGAGCTTCTCTCAAAGGGGGGGGGGGGGGAGTTTTGAGACTTGGAAGATGATTTGTGGATGAAGAAGTCTTCAACTCAAGGGGGGTATTTATAGGGCTTTCAAGGGCCAAGATTAAGGCAAGTGGAGGGCAAGTGGAGGGTGTGGATTTGCACAAGTGCCCCTATCCCTACTCCACAAATCACTCACCAAACATTGACCCATGGTTTAGGCCACAAAATCGTGCCATGCTTGCCCACAAGTTGCCGTCCACTTGAGGGTGACAAGTGTCGCCCTCTCGTTGGTCCAAAATATTTCGTCTCTCGGAAAAATCCGCAAAAAATATAAATGTCGCAACCGTAATTTTCCCTTCGCAAGTTTTGGAAAACGTTTCGTCGGAAAACGATTCTTTTCGTGGGTTGTGCACAAATTTCGTCCCTTAAGCCTAACTAAGGCTAAACTTTTGTACGTACGCCCTCACGTACATACTCTGAAAATATGGGGTATAACATCTAGGTCACCCAATTGTTCTAATCTTGACCCTCCATTATGTTATATATGTATACTAGTAGCAAGACTAGTTCCCACACTTAGAAAATTTTCAAGAAACTTGTTCTTGCTCACTTGAGGGCTCACGGCAATGGTGGGTTTCCAAGAGGAAAATTCTCAATTGTTGTCCAATAATCTCCCCACTTTAAACCAAGGTACCTAAGGGTATTGTAAGGGTATCTCAATAGAAAGATCCCGGAAAAATGGTGTTTTCGTATTAGTCGCAAGGCGAAAACCTAAGGAGTTATTCAACTTTGAAGTTGGAACTTGAAGATGAGTTATTCATAAGCTTCTAAGGGTTGCTTGGAGTGGATTGGAACGTCGAAAGGAGGAGCTAAAGTTGCTAAGGATCGACTTGTGCTCTTGGATCATATTTGGGCTAATTGAGGTATAACCTTCATTTTACTTTTGTAATTGAAGATTTCATGTTGTGATAAGTTATAAGTGATCATGTGATATGTTTTATGAAGTTTGATAAGTGTTATGGAAATTTGGAAGCTCAAAATCCGAAAATGACATGCTGAGTCATTTGAAATTGAATTACAAGTTGGTCGTTTATTAGAATCGTCGCATGTTACTTACTTGAAGATTATAGTAGTTATAATCGATTGTGACTTGATATCATGTTATGCTAACAACTTGGATTGAAATGGAAATTGGATAAGAATTGGTATTGTTGCCCAAATTGTTGAATTGACATTGTAGTTTAGACTAGTTATTATATATTGTGGGGCGGAATTTTACATGTCTTGATTAAGCATGTAATCCCCTATTGTTAGCTACTTTGTTGGGCCTTAAATGTGGCGTGTTTGGTTATTGAATTCGGCCTTGAAAAAGGTGGCAAAGTAAGTAGAAACAAAGGAAGTGCTGTCCGATTTTCCGTAGAATTTAGTGACTTTGCACTTGGAATATTCTACGTTTGAAACTAGAAGTTAATAGACGTACTATGGTCATTATAGGTTTACATACTACGTACGGCGAATTGGACTTAGCAAGTGGATTAAACCGAAGAGGTATGTGGAACTTTCTTATCTCTTGAGCATGAATAGGTTGTAAATGTATAGTACGGTAGACGTACAAGATTTTGACAATCTAGGTCCATTTGATATCCTTGGCTTATTTTAAGAATGTCCAAGTTGGTTGAGTTAGGGAGTTAACTCACTTGTTTAAATATTAAGGATATCTTGGTTTTCAAAAGTTAAGAGACTTTAAGTATGTTGAAAGTATTTTTGATACTTGTTTTGTTGGAAAGTTTAAGTCTCTTGGTAATAAAGAAGTATGTAAGTTGCTAATGTATAAAGCTAGTAACGGCTTTATGGGAAGTTGGTTATAATAGCTTTATGGAAAGTTAAAAAGAGTGGTTTACTCTAAGTAATTTATGTATGATAAATGACTTGATTTAATGAAAGGCAAATTGATTTTAAGGCATCAATTGCCTAAGGATTTATAAGAAAAGGAGTCACTTGATTTAGAAACATAACTATATTTCTAAAGGTATTGTGACTTGTCTTGAAACGTAATTTCGACTTGATACTATGGTTAATTAGTATCTTGGAAGTTTTATAGGAAAAAGAGTCATTTGTTTTAAAGAGTAGAAGTATGTAGTACTTTGGGTTAAATTCCCGGATTTTATAAAGACATGTTAGTGCCTTAAGTAAACTAAAATGAGAGTGTATATGAACAAGGATAATAAGAAGTTAGGGAATTTCTTAACTTGCTTATATATTGTATGATAAGCCGGTAGTGCTTATGTTATGTATGATAGCCGGTTTGTGCTAGTGGTATATTATTCATTGCGGGGTCATTCCCCGGGTTTGTGGCATTTGCATATTCCGTGGATTTGCTACCCACGATGCGAGGAATACCTCATGCGAGTCCGTAAGGGCTTATGCTGTCACGACCCGATCCCGGGCCCGTGACTGGTGCCTTACCCCGGGCACCCTAGTGATACAACATCAGAGAAAAATCAGCGGAAATAAAAACTTAAACATGAAACAAGAGATATGATAATAAAACAGGCCAATCAAACGGTTACCTTCTTTGTATATATAACCAAAAACTTGAACAGTTACATCCTTACAAACCCTGCCCACAACAGTACTACAGACCTCTAAGAGTTTTTATACAACATGACGGGACAGGGCCCCGCCATACCCCTGAATGTACAAGTACCTCTGATGTGGGGACTATACCAAAGATAAGCCTCGGAGAAACGGAGCTTCCCAAAACGTTGACCGTGATCCTATGGCGAGGATCGACGATCGTGTACCTACTGCGGCATGAACGGCCCCGAAGGAGGTCGATCTAACAGTACCAAGTATGTGAAACTGAAATTACTGTAAATGAAATCATAATAGTCTATATAAAACAGAAGACATATATGATAACCAATTTACGATACCTGATATATGTGATCGTATCAAGTCGGGGACTCGCCTTAAAGTCATCACTCAAATATAACTATGGGTCTCATGCCCACAATATCAATCATGCCCGTGGAATTTCTTCCTCACTGCCGGCAGTCCATGATATAAAAAGCACCAAGAAATACACATGAACACCAGGTCCCACCTGTGTCATAATAAAACCGTACGGGGTAAGTACGAAGGAATAGCCTACTACTAAGACCCACAATACCAACAATTCCATAAACTGTATCACGAGGTCTTTCTAGACCGCGCCACATGATCGAAGCTGGCCACTCGCCCTCAGTATCAATGTGCGTGTCTAATCCTGGAGCATGCCGCTGCTCCGCATAGGCCACACATAGGCCCGCATGAGGTATTCCTCGCATCGGGGGTAGCTAGCCCGCGGTATCCTCCTGGACTCCCGCAGTCCGCATAGTCACATAGACCGCATAGTCACACAGACCGCATAAGGCACTCCTCGCATCGGGATAATACACCGGGAATGATCAATCCTGGAAATCCCGCAGCTCCGCATAGTCACACAGACCGCATAGGCCGTATAGACCTGCATCAAGGGTGGCAAGCCCTCGGTATAACAAGTCAAGGGGGTATGTGATATAATAACAGTACAACGGGATTAACGTTTAACAACGTAAGCACAACAAGAATAACCCCCTTACACAACATCACAAGATACTAGCACACGTAGCATCATAACATGTTTACTTATCAAACCAACAAGGAAGCATTACAAGGCTATCACAAAACAACATAGTCAAGTTATTCACTCAAGGTACTTTCTACTTTATGTCAACAAGTTCGGGTTTTTATTCTCAAAGTACTTCATACATAAACATTTTAAAACAAAACCAAGTACTCATTGCTCACGAATGAGGTTTCACACTTTTTAACAAAATTCATATCAAGTCAATTTAGTCAAGTCCCTTATCTTCAAAAGATTCATAGATCATAGTTTTGAACACTTAACAACGTAATCTCTTTTTTTAAAACAATTTGAGTAACATATGTCTTATGTGTGAGTAGGTTATTCTTGTTTATAACAATCTTATTAAAGCAGCCATGATCTAGGAAATGTAATATCATTTTGTCTAATCTTAGCTTCTATGCAGATGGAGGTTTCTACTGGTTTTAATAATACTTAATTAGTCAATACATTTCCCTTTATTAGCGCTGCAGTGGTTTGTTCGATACTTATTCTCATTTCCGAAATCAATACAAGGCGTTCATAAACAATTAAGTAAACCGTTCCTTTTATCTCTCTTAAGTCGTTATACCTAACTTCCCATAAAGCTAGTATAACTCTTAAGCTTTTAAACCAAGTATTTCTATTCTTTCGACAACGATTCTTAATTCTTTTGAAATACTTCAAGATTCTTTATTATTAGACTCAAGTCAGAAGACATCGTAGTAAAACCACGTTCAGTTAACACACGTACGTCTACCGTACTATATATATTCTTTTAAAATATCATGCTCAAGAGGATAGGAAGAATCACATACCTCGCGACGATTACCGACAAATAGCAAAACGTTCCGCCGTACAATAACCCTGCTAGCCTTGTCCACCTTTCAAGTAGAACATGCTACTCGCAGAACTTTCAACCTATCAAGGCCATCAAACGTCTATCAACTCATAGATCTCTTCGTAGAATATTCTACAGAAAATTCGCAAGACCTCCCCGCAACCACACAAATATCCTTCTCTACTCAGGCCCGCTACCAGGCCAACCATTCCTAGGGGGGTTTACACGTCTAACCGGACGTGTTGATTCTACTTCACGCGAATACTACACAAATCATCAGTAAATACATCTATGTAAGTACAATGCAGTTCAATCTTTTCTTTAATAATCTTACGATGCGATTTCAATTCAATTCTCTTCTCTTATACCATCCTTCATATATCTTATACTCATTTCTATACAACTACGATTTAATTTCCAATTACAATAGAAGGTCAAGAGTATTTACCTCGATAAGCCCAAAATTATCCAAGATTTAATGTCGATCCTGAGCAACGTTTAGCTCTTACTCTGGGCGCTCCAACCCACTCCACACAACCCTTAGAAGTTCTACGCAACTTCTTCTTAATACTTCAACCAATAATGAAGATTTTCCTTAGGGTTTCGTTTAGTGACTAATGGATAGTATAGTAGTATTTCTGGGCTTTTAGTATAGGGGTAACCTTGGAATACTACAAGGTATTTGGGCCAAGGTATTTTGGAATAGTAACAATACTAGAATGCAACTTTCTACAAAAGGGGGGGGGGGGTTTCGGCCGAAGCCACTAGGCAAGGGGGAGGGAGTTGGGACGAGAACACTACTACAAGGGAGAGGATTTTTGAGACTTAGAAAGTGTGGAGTGGATGAAGAAGTCTTCACTCAAGGGGTGTATTTATAGAGCACTCAAGGGACAAGATTAAAACAAGTGAAGGGTTGGGATTAGGATCCATGTGAAAGATGAGGTCTTCCAACCAAGTGTCTCCCACAATATTAGGACATATGTCCACCACAATATTGGAACACATGCCCACCACAACAATGGGCCATGTGGACTCCACTAACTCACAAAAAACGTCCACAATTTACCTACCCCCACTACCAAAATCAACTTGCAAGACTTGACCATTTGACTTGCCCACTAGGCCCCCCAATTCGTCTAACCAAAGACAACTAAGGGTGACACATGTCGCCCTCCTAATGGTCCAAAATATTTCGTCTCTCGGAAAAATCCGTAATCGGTTAAAATATTAAAAACGTAGAATTTCCTTCACAAGGCTCGGAATCTTTTCCGTTGAAAGTTCATAATTCCATCCTTAACCTAATTAGGGTTTGTACAATGTACGTATGTCCTCATATACATACTCTGGAAATACGGGTTATAACATTCTCCCCTCCTTAGAAACATTCGTCTCGAATGTTCCTTCTCAAGACAGATAACGATAACGTTCCTCATAACTTAAACAGTTTGCAAATGCCACACATGGCCACAATACAACACGCGCAAATACTTAAATCCAAGTCCACGAGGAATCACCTCTATCATCACAAAAGCTTCTACCCAAGGTCTAAAAGATATTCCCTTCGCACCTTTACTTCACAAAAGTAATGATCACTCCTATTCTCTTACTCGTCGTACCCTCCTCGAACACTCGAACACTTCCTAAATAAACTTACCACCTTCCTGTTATCGCTTCAGTTTCCAAGATCTCGGGGTTACTATCTCCAACTTGGTCATAATCAACTGGGAACACTCTGGATGGATCTCCGATACTCTTCCGAATATAGCAACATGAAAGACCGGACGTACTGCCTCCCACGTCGGACGACAAAGCTATCTTATAGGCAACCTGGCCTATCCTCCAAAGGATCTGAAAACGCTCTCAGTACCTCAGGCTAAGTTTCCTCTGTTTTCCAAATCTCGTCATGCCCTTTCCGGGGTGGTACCTTCAAGAATACCGACCGTCAACCTGAACTCCAAGTGTCGACGCCGATTATCCGGATGACTTTTGTTGACTCTGAGCTGCCAATAACCTCTCCTGGATAGGCTACACCCTATCCACATCCTGCTGAAACAAGTATGAACCAACTATCTGAACCTTGACAACATCGAACCAATCGACCGACAACTTACACATCCACCCCTGAAAGGCGTCCTAAGGCACATCCGAATACTGAAATGGTAGCTATAAAACACTCCCTCAACAGGAGGAAACAATCCTCCCAGCTACCCCTGAAATCCAAACACTGGCCCGAGGGCGAATGTGATACTGAGACTCACCTGAGTTCCTAACCCTGCCTGGTAACACTTCCAGAAAAAGAAATAGTCGTAACCTGGGCTCCACTGCCTGTCATAAGGTGAAAGTAGGCACCTCGTGCAGCCTTACAACCTTCCTGATAAATAACATCTCGCACAACCCACTACCGAGTACACGGTCCTGACTGAAAGATAAGATGGGCTGACCTCATCGGCCCGACTATTGGTCGAACGCATCCACGAACTCGTACGCTGGTTAACTAAACTTGGGCCTAACACCCTCATGACCCTACCACCTGGCGGGACCACCTCGAACTGACCCCACCACAATACCGGCCGCGGGTTGACCCGCGATCGGTCCTCAACCCGACCCGCTATTGCGCAAAAACACTTGTTCCCCGATCCGGAACAATCTCACTAATCAAGTTATGAAAACCTAGTGGTCATTTTTAGCTCAACTACCCTCTTTCATTTCACACTACTCAGGGACTTATCACACAAATATATCTCACGTATACTATGCACTCCGATAAGGGTCAAACATAAAAATAAATCTTTACTCAAGATGACCTCACATCTAAGGTCTCTACGTATAATATTCTAAGGCTCATAATTAACACAATGCTATCTGAACATAACACTTAAAATATACTCATCTTATCACACATACTAATCTCTAGAGGGTTAAGGATATGCACGTACCTCTTGCTTCACTCCCTTTGTTGTTCTAGTCAATCACCTTTGTTGGCGCATATCTAGGAAGGTGATGAACTAGCCGATCCTGAAGGTGAGTCTACATCCGCGCCACCTGCAGTGGACAATTTCTATAAAATGGCCTCGCTTGTCGCAAGCATAACAAGTGTCGAAGAAGCACGACACTCCCACAATGACATCTACCACAACGGCACACCGAGGGTGGGGTGGCCTCTAGCTAACACCCTTCCTCTCGAACCAGATTCGCGAATCGACCGGTAGGGTGAGTCATTCCGCTGTACCCTCCTATGAGCCTGATCTCGTCCACATGGCCACGGCGACGCAGTGAAACAAGCACCAACAAAAAGACGACATTCCCCGGGATGACGTCGCACACCGTGAAAAATGGCGAGAAATCGAATCCGGTGGCCGGAACCTACGTGCATCACGTGAACTGAGGCCACAGAGCTCGACCAACTCCTGCATACCCGAACGTCACGAACCCCGGAGGACCACTGCTGCGGGCGGACGCATAACCAATCTGCTGCTGAGAAGGTCCGCCTCGAAAGTTACCAAAGGACCCTGATGTTCTGGCCCTCTTCTGCTGTTCTTGGTTAATCCGTCGATCTCTACGTTCCTCTGTGTGCTGCGCATAAGCCTGTACACGGGCAATATCCATGCCTGACTGAAGAGCTACTCTTGTACAACCCTTTACTAGATAATTGTCTAGACCCGTGATATATCGGTGCACTCTATATTCTCTGGTTGCTAAAATCCTAGCTAGTAACAGGTCCATTCCTTTGTAATCCATATTCTCTATTCGGCCGTGGGCGAAGGCTCATATATCATGGCCGCAGTAGGAACTGCTGCCGCTGTGCTAAACTCTGCTGGGACCGGCGACGTCGCAGAACTCCCCGAATGAAGCACCACCTCAGGTGATGGTTGGGCATGTGCCCTCGTAACCCTCTGTACTCTACTCGCAGCTCCCTCGGTTGCCTTGCCCTTCTGGGCCCGGGTTGCCTTAAGCGGAGGCATAACTGGTAAGGGAAGAAATACGTTAGAGGGGCCCAACTTATAACACAGCTCTAAGGCACGATCTCAGAGTGAGAAGAATGGAAACCAATCCTAAATATCCTATAGCCTCCTGATTATTGGTGTGGTGCACAACACACCGATAATCAAGACTATACTAGATACGGTCTGTAGACACTTTCTGAGGATTAACTGCTCTGATACCACTTTTGTCACGACCCGATCCCGGGCCCGTGACTGGTGCCTTACCCCGGGCACCCTAGTGATACAATATCAGAGAAAAATCAGCGGAAATAAAATCTTAAACATGAAACAAGAGATATGATAATAAAACAGGCCAACCAAACGGTTACCTTCTTTGTATATATAACCAAAAACTTGAACAGTTACATCCTTACAAACCCTGCCCACAACAGTACTACAGACCTCTAAGAGTTTTTATACAACATGACGGGACAGGGCCCCGCCATACCCCTGAATGTACAAGTACCTACAGTGACAGGGGACTATACCAAAGATAAGCCTCCGGACAAACGGAGCTTCCCAAAACGCTGAACTGTGATCCTATGAGCGAGGATCGATGACTGGTGTACCTCTACCTGCGGCATGAACGCAGCCCCCCGAAGGAGGTCGATCTGACAATTACAGTATGTGGCGAAATTACGGTAAATGAAATCATAATAGTCTATATAAAACAAAAGACATATATGATAAACAATTTACGATACACATGATATATGCGATCATGTCAAGTCAGGGACTCACGCCCTTAAAGTCATCACTCAAATATAACCATGGGTCTCATGCCCACAATATCAATCATGCCCGTGGAATTCCTTCCTCACTGCCGGCAGTCCATGATATAAAAAGCACCAAGAAATACACATGAACACCAGGTCCCACCTGTGTCATAATAAAACCGTACGGGGTAAGTACGAAGGCATAGCCGACTACTAAGACCCACAGTACCAACAATGCCATAAACTGTATCACGAGGTCTTTCTAGACCGCGCCACATGATCGAAGCTGGCCACTCGCCCTCAGTATCAATGTGCGTGTCTAATCCTGGAGCATGCCGCTGCTCCGCATAGGCCACACATAGGCCCGCATGAGGTATTCCTCGCATCGGGGGTAGCTAGCCCGCGGTATCCTCCTGGACTCCCGCAGTCCGCATAGTCACATAGACCGCATAGTCACACAGACCGCATAAGGCACTCCTCGCATCGGGATAATACACCCGGAATGATCAATCCTGGAACTCCCGCAGCTCCGCATAGTCACACAGACCGCATAGGCCGTATAGACCTGCATCAAGGGTGGCAAGCCCTCGGTATAACAAGTCAAGGGGGTATGTGATATAATAACAGTACAACGGGATTAACGTTTAACAACGTAAGCACAACAAGAATAACCCCCTTACACAACATCAAAAGATACTAGCACACGTAGCATCATAACATGTTTACTTATCAAACCAACAAGGAAGCATTACAAGGCTATCACAAAACAACATAGTCAAGTTATTCACTCAAGGTACTTTCTACTTTATGTCAACAAGTTCGGGTTTTTATTCCCAAAGTACTTCATACATAAACTTTTTAAAACAAAACCAAGTACTCATTGCTCACGAATAAGATTTCACACTTTTTAACAAAATTCATATCAAGTCAATTTAGTCAAGTCCCTTATCTTCAAAAGATTCATAGATCATAGTTTTGAACACTTAACAACGTAATATCTTTTTTTAAAACAATTTGAGTAACATATGCCTTATGTGTGAGTAGATTATTCTTGTTTATAACAATCTTATTAAAGCAGCCATGATCCAGGAAATGTAATATCATTTTGTCTCATCTTAGCTTCTATGCAGATGGATGTTTCTACTGGTTTTAATAATACTTAATTAGTCAATACATTTCCCTTTATTAGCGCTGCCGTGGTTTGTTCGATACTTATTCTCATTTCCGAAATCAATACAAGGCGTTCATAAACAATTAAGTAAACCGTTCCTTTTATCTCTCTTAAGTCGTTATACCTAACTTCCCATAAAGCTAGTATAACTCTTAAGCTTTTAAAACCAAGTATTTCTCTTCTTTCGACAACGATTCTTAATTCTTTTGAAATACTTCAAGATTCTTTATTATTAGACTCAAGTCATAAGACATCGCAGTAAAACCACGTTCAGTTAACACACGTACGTCTACCGTACTATATATATTCTTTTAAAATATAATGCTCAAGAGGATAGGAAGAATCACATACCTCGCGACGATTACCGACAAATAGCAAAACGCTCCGCCGTACAATAACCCTGCTAGCCTTGTCCACCTTTCAAGTAGAACATGCTACTCGCAGAACTTTCAACCTATCAAGGCCATCAAACGTCTATCAACTCATAGATCTCTTCGTAGAATATTCTACAGAAAATTCGGCAGCACCTCCCCCCCCCCCCCGCAACCACACAAATCTCCTCCTCTACTCAGGCCCGCTACCAGGCCAACCATTCCTAGGGGGGTTTACACGTCTAACCGGACGTGTTCAGTTCTACTTCACAGTAATACTACACAAATCTACTGTAAATACAGTCCTATGTAAGTACAGTTCAATCTTTTTCTTTAATAATCTTCTGATGCGATTTCAATTCAATTCTCTTCTCTTATACCATCCTTCTATATATCTTATACTCATTTCTATACAACTACAGTATTTAATTTCCAATTACAATAGAAGGTCAAGAGTATTTACCTCGATAAGCCCAAAATTATCCAAGATTTAATGTCGATCCTGAGCAACGTTTAGCTCTTACTCTGGGCGCTCCAACCCACTCCACACAACCCTTAGAAGTTCTACGCAACTTCTTCTTAATACTTCAACCAATAATGAAGATTTTCCTTAGGGTTTCGTTTAGTGACTAATGGATAGTATAGTAGTATTTCTGGGCTTTTAGTATAGGGGTAACCTTGGAATACTACAAGGTATTTGGGCCAAGGTATTTTGGAATAGTAACAATACTAGAATGCAACTTTCTACAAAAGGGGTTTAGTGGGGAGGAGTTGGGACGAGAACACTACTACAAGGGAGAGGATTTTTGAGACTTAGAAAGTGTGGAGTGGATGAAGAAGTCTTCACTCAAGGGGGGTATTTATAGAACACTCAAGGGACAAGATTAAAACAAGTGAAGGGTTGGGATTAGGATCCATGTGAAAGATGAGGTCTTCCAACCAAGTGTCTCCCACAATATTAGGACATATGTCCACCACAATATTGCAACACATGCCCACCACAACAATGGGCCATGTGGACTCCACTAACTCACAAAAAACGTCCACAATTTACCTACCCCCACTACCAAAATCAACTTGCAAGACTTGACCATTTGACTTTCCCACTAGGCCCCCCATTTCGTCCAACCAAAGCCAACTAAGGGTGACACATGTCGCCCTCCTAATGGTCCAAAATATTTCGTCTCTCGGAAAAATCCGTAATCGGTTAAAATATTAAAAACGTAGAATTTCCTTCACAAGGCTGGGAATCTTTTCCGTTGAAAGTTCATAATTCCATCCTTAACCTAATTAGGGTTTGTACAATGTACGTATGTCTTCATATACATACTCTGGAAATACGGGGTATAACATATGCGGGTGAAATAGTCCCATGCGGGCGGATACAGCTTATGCGAGGAATACCTCATGCGAGTCCGTAAGGGCTTATGCGGGTGAAATAGTCCCATGCGAGGAATACCTCATGCGGGTCCGCACGACCTATGCGGGTGAAATAGTCCCAGGAGTAGGATTTCTTAATGATACTGCGGGCGGGTGGTCCTGCTTGATCGTGAGCTTCCTATTTTATGTTGTAGTCATACTCCTATTTACTCTCATTGTTAGTAAGGCACTGTGTACTGTTAATTGAGTTATCATACCTGTCTCCAGTTTTATTATAGACTTATGATTTCATTACAGTACTTTTAGTTTCACATATTTGGTACATGTTGTACTGACCTCCTTGAGTGCGTTCAATCCGCAGTAGAGTAATCTTGGTTGCTGATCCTTGCTCTTAGGATTCTGTTCAGCTGTTGAGAAGCTCCTTTATTTTGGAGGCTTATCCCTGGTATTGTCGGTAGATGTACATTCAGGGGTATGGCGGGGCCCTGTCCCGTCACAGTTGTTATTCTTAGAGGTCTGTAGTCACATTGTGGATTGGGTTGTAAAGAATAATGTATTGTTTTATTTGTATAGCTTACGGAAGGTGGCCTTATCGGCCAGCCTGCTGTTATTTTATGTTAAGCATTTTTATCAGTTGTGTATGTTCCGTTGCTATTCTCTGATGTATACCGAAAGATGTGCCCAGGTAGGGCACCAGTCGCGGGCCCGGGGTCGGGTCGTGACAAAAGTGGTATCAGAGCAGTTAGTCCTCGGAAAGTGTCTACAGACCGTGTCTAGTAGAGTCTTGATTATCGGTGTGTTGTGCACCACATCTATAATTAGGAGGCTGCAGGACATTTAGGATTGGTTTTCATTCTTCTCACTCTGAGATCGTGCGATAGAGCTGTATGGCTATGGTCTTCTCCCCCTAACAAGTTATGATTGTTTGCAGCTACGAGAAAGCGTGATGACCGGGAAAGATTATGAGGATTGCGTATCCAGGTTGGTAATGTTTGTAGTTGGTATTGTGACATATAACTATATGGATTTATGTATGAGGATCAGACGCGTGTTGCCTAGAATGATTTTAGATTTACCAGGATTTGGTAAGGACTAAATAAATACCGGGAAGGTATGAAACGGTTCAATGAATTCTCATCAAGGTTTTACGTACTAATATGAGATAATTAGAAAATGATGAGCTGTCTGAGAAGGAAATGGACCCTTAAGAAGTTATTATTAAGGGAATTAATGGAAGACCATGTTAATAGATTGAGATACGTAGTAGAATTTCGAGAATGGTACGGGTGAGATCCGTATGGAGTAAGTATGGTTGTGGTGGTCAAGACAACACGATTATGGTATTACGATAAGTTTTGTACATTCTGGGGGCGATAAGGTAGGCATGGAGCATGGAAATTGCGAGCCTAAGAATGTGATAACCACCGAGACCTTAGGTATATAAGGCCTTCTCGGGTAGTAAAAAGTTAAGACAGACCAAGGAAAAGTGTTAAAAACGACGTCGAGTCGGGTTGGGGACCTATTAAAGGTCGCCTCATAGCTTGAAATGAAATGGGATCAGTTGGTAGTAGTCCCGCTATGTGACAGGGTCACTGTTATACCCCGTAATTCCAGGGTATGTATGTGAGGACGTACGTACGAGAATACGACAGTAATTTTGGAAAGAAAGAAAGACGTGATTTTTTTTCCGACGGAAAAGTTTTCGGATTTTGTGAAGGAAAAAGGTTCACTAATGGGAATTGGATTCCCAGATTTGGTATTCGGACTTTTTTGGATTATTTAAGAATTATGGAATTATTTTTTCCGGAATTGGTCACGTAGGGCCCACGGGAGGAAGTTACGGTTTGTGGGGCCCACTTTATATTTTTTTCGGATATTTTCGAAAGGTGAAATATTTTGGACCAATAGGAGGGCGACATGTGTCAACCCTAGGTGACACTTGGTGGACGAAATGTTGGACATGTTTCACACGTTTTTGGCATGGAAAATGCCATAAACATTTGGTCAAAGTCTTGAAGATATTTTGTGTAGTAGATGGATAAGTGGGACCCACACACACATGGCTCAATCTAGACCACACACTTGCTTTAATCCTAGCCCTTGAATGTCCTATAAATACCCCCTTAAGTTTCAAGACTTCTTCATACACACTTAGAGATTTCCAAGTTGAAATACTCCCTCCCCTCTCCTTATGGTTCTCATTTTTTTTGCCCTCCCCCTTAGCCAAAGTTGTCCAAAAATCCTTAAAGTCTTAAGTGTTCTTCCTTAGTGTATTAGGAAGATTATTAACCAAGTGTTGGAAAATATTTCACACCCCTAGCCCCTAAATTACCCCTTGGTCGAAACTAGCCACACTTAGAGCCTAAGTGTTCTTCACTTTTTGGAGTTAAAGTGTTTAAGAGAAGTTATTAGAAACTTCTAAGGGTTGCTTGGAGCGGTTTGAAGCGTACAGATTAGGAGCTAAACGTTGCTCAGGATCGACATTTAATCTTGGATAATTTTGGGCTTATCGAGGTAATGATCTTTATCCCCCTATTGTAATTGGAAATTACATGTTGTAGTAATGTATAGTTGAGTATACTATATATAGAATGGATATTAAAGAAGAGAATTGAACGTAATTACATCGTAAGAAGGATATTAAAAGAAGGATTGAACTGTATTTACATTGGACTGTATTTTCAGTAGACTTATGTAGTATATCTGTGAAGTAGAATTGAACACGTCCGGTTAGACGTGTAATCCCTGAGGAGTTGTTGGCACAGTAGCGGGCCCGAGTAGGAGGAGATTTATGAGAGTTGCGGGGAGGTCTTTGCCAATTTTCCGTAGAAATATTATACGAATAGAACTAGAATTTAAAATGCGTTTTATGGCCATTATAGGTGGAAGTGTCTGAGTAGCGTATTCTACTTGAAGGGTGGAAAAGGCTAGCAAGGTTGTAGTACTTGGAGCATTTTGCTTATTGTCGATAATCGTCGCGAGGTATGTGAACCTCTTCCTATCTTTTCTAGCATGATATGTTGTGAACTATGTAGTACGGTAGACGTACATGTGTTAAATGAATTTGGTTGGTTTAAAACATAAAGTGTTATAACGGCTTTATGGGAAGTTGGTTATAACAACTTTATGTGGGCAAAGAAATGGTTTGTGGTTTTTAAAAGATAAAAGACTGGATGTGAATTAATAAGGACTTGGGTTGTGTTAAAAAGTTGTGAAACCGTTTTAATGAGAAATGGGTAATTGGGTTTTAAAAGGAATAATGTTATATTGATTTCGGAAATGAGAACAAGTATCGAACAAACCACTGCAGCGTTAATAAAGGAAAATGTATTGACTAATTAATTATTATTAAAACCAGTAGAAACCTCCATCTGCATAGAAGCTAAGATAAGACAAAATTGTATTACATTTTCTAGATCATGACTGCTTTAATAAGATTGTTATAAACAAGAATTACCTACTCACACATAAGGCATATGTTACTCAATTTTTTTTAAAAGAGAATTATGTTATTAAGTGATTAAGACTATGAACTATGAAACCTTTCGAAAATAAGAGACTTGAGTATTTGAAATTAGGCAAACTTGAACTTTTGGAAAAGAAGGTTGTTACTTGTCTTTTTAAAGGGAAATTATTTTGGTTTACTTAAAATAATAGTTACTCTGTTTTGGATACTACGAGTGTTAGTATCAGGTGACTTCTTGTGAAAGATTGGATATTTGTAAGAGAATTGAAGTATGGTAATTTGCTTGTGCTTGCTTGTGATAGCCTTGTTGTGTAAAAGTTGTATTCTTATGCTACCGCATCTCCCGATGGAGGGCCGGTATATTGTTATTGTTGTTACATGGACATTTCTGCACCAATGAAGAATTCCGGGGGCATGCGACCATGCGGAGGGTTAATCACCCGGTATATCGTTATTGTTGTTACATGGACATGTCTGCACCGATGCAGAATTCCGGGGGCATGCGGCCATGCGGTGGGTTAATCACTTGGTATATTGTTATTGTTGTTACATGGACATGTATGCACCAATGCAGAATTCCGGGGGAATGCGGCCATGCGACGGGTTAATCACCCGATATATTGTTATTGTTGTTACATGGACATGTCTGCACCGTCACGAGTAGGGCATGTGGCCATGCGGCAGGGTTGATTACCCGATATATTGTAATTGTTGTTACATGGACATGTCTACACCGATGCAGAATTCTGAGGGCATGTGGTCATGCGACAGGGTTGATTACCCGATATATTGTTATTGTTGTTACATGGACATGTCTGCACCGTCACGACTAGGGGCATGTGGCCATGCGGCAGGGTTGATTACCCGGTATACTGTTATTGCATCCTGGACATGTCTACACCGATGGAGAATTCCGGGGGCGTGTGGCCATGATGCGGACATGATTGATATTGTGGGCGTGAGACCCTTGGTTATATTTGAGTGATGACTTTGAGGGCGTGAGTCCCTGCTTTGACATGACTGCTTTTATGTCGTGAACTGTAGTTTGGTTGTCATACATGTCTCCTGTTTTATTTAGACTGTTATGATTTCGTTTACAGTTTTTTCAGTTTCACATACTTGATACATGTTGTACTTGTTACACCCCGGAATTTCAGGATATGTTTATAAGAATGTACGTAAGAACTCAACAATGTTAAGATTTGAGACGAGTAAAAGTTTGTCGGAATTTTTGGAATTGGTCGGAAACTAAATATTGCGACGAACGGGAGGGCGACACGTGTCACCCCCCCTTATGGTCATGGATGAAATTGTCATGGTTAGAATGGTCATTTGACCATAAATTAAATGACCAAGTCTTGCTAGTCTTGAAGCTTGACAAAGTTGACTAAGTCAAAGGCCACATAGACTTGAATCCATGTGAAACTTATCCAAGCCACACAATTGTGCTAATATTAACCCTCCATCATGTTATATATTGTATGCTAGTGCAAGACAAGGCTAAACACTTAGAAATTTTCAAGAAAATTTGAGGGAGGCTTGAGGGAGCTCTCGGCCAAGGGCTAGGGTTTGAAGGAAATTTTTTCAATTGTTGTCCAATAATTCCCCCACTTTAAACCAAGGTACCTAAGGGTATAGTAAGTGTTTCTCAATAAAAAGATCCCGGAAATGTGGTGTTTTCGTATTAGTCGCAAGGCGAAAACCTAAAGGGTTATTCAACTTTGAAGTTGAAACTTGAAGATGAGTCTTTTATAAGCTTCTAAGGGTTGCTTGGAATGGATTGGAACGTCGAAAGGAGGAGCTAAAGTTGCTAAGGAGCGACTTGTGATCTTGGATCATAATTGGGCTAATTGAGGTATAATCTTCGTTTTACTTTTGTAATTGAAGATTTCATGTTATGATAAGTTATAAGTGATCATGTGATTTGTGTTATGAAGTTTGATAAGTGACATGGATTGTAGAAGCCTAGAACCGAAAAGGACATGATTAGCCTTTTGAAATTGAAATACAATTTTGGTCGTTTATTAGAATCGTCGCATGTTTACCTACTTGAGGATTGTAGTAGTTGTAATCGATTGCGGCTTGATATCATGTTATACTTAACCACTTGGATTAAAAAGGAATTGGAAACGATTTGTATTGTTGCCTAATTGTCGAATTGACATTATAGTTTAGACTAGTTTGTTATCGTTTGTGGTGAGCCAATTGGGGCTGTTTGGTTATTCATTTGTATTGAACTACCTTATAAATTGTGGTGAGCCAATTGGGGCTGTTTGGTTATTGTATTCGGCCTTGAAAAGGTGGCAAAGTTAGTAAAAACAAAGGAAGTCTTTGTCCGATTTTCCGTAGAATTTAGTGACTTGCACTTGGAATATTCTACGTTTGAAACTAGAAGTTAATAGACGTACTATGGTCATTATAGGTTGGCATACTACGTACGGCGATTGGACTTAGCAAGTGGATTTAACCGAAGAGGTATGTGGAACTTTCTTATCTCTTGAGCATGATTAAGTTGTAAATGTATAGTACGGTAGGCGTACAAGATTTTGACAATCTAGTCTATTTGATATCCTTGGCTTATTTTAAGAATGCCCAAGTTGTTTGAGCTAGGGAATTAACTCACTTGTTTAATTATTAAGGATATCTTGGTTTTCAAAAGTTAAGAGACTTTAAGTATGTTGAAAGTATTTTGATACTTGTTTTGTTGGAAAGTTTAAGTCTCTTGGTTAAAAAGAAGTATGTAAGTTGCTAATGTATAAAGCTAGTATAACGGCTTTATGGGAAGTTGGTTATAATAGCTTTATGGAAAGTTAATAAGAGAATGGTTTACTCTTAAGTAATTTAAGCATGTTAAGGGACTTGAAGAGTTTTAAAGAATGTGACACTTGTTTCGTTTTAAACGTATAAGTCCCTTGGATAGGAAATTGTACTTGACTTAGGTATAAAGTGAATATAACTACTTTATGGAGAGTTAGTTATATTGGCTTTATGGAAAGATAAATGGCTTGATTTATTTGAAAGGCAATTTGATTTAAAGGCATCAATTGCCTAAGGCTTTTACGAGAGAAAAAGTCACTTGATTTAGAAGCCTAATTTTATTTCTAAAAGTATTGTGACTTGTCTTGAAAAAGAAATTGTAACTTGATACTACGGTTATTAGTATCTTGGAAGTTTTATAATGAAATGAGTCATTTTGAAAGAATAGAAGTACGTAGTACTTTGGGTTAAATTCCCGGATTTTTATAAAGAACATGTTAGTGCCTTAAGTAAACTAAAATGAGAGTGTATATGAAACAAAATAATAAGAAGTTAGGGGATTGCTTAACTTGCTTATATATTGTATGATAAGCCGGTAGTGCTTATGTTATGTGTGATAGCCGGATTTGTGCTAGTAGTTCAGTAATAATTGCGGGGTCATTCCCCGGGTTTGTGGCATTGCATATTTCCGTGGATTTGCTACCCACGATGCGAGGAATACCTCATGCGAGTCCGTAGGGCTTATGCGGGTGAAATAGTCCCATGCGGGCGGGTCCAGCCTATGCGAGGAATACCTCATGCGAGTCCGTAAGGGCTTATGCGGGTGAAATAGTCCCATGCGAGGAATACCTCATGCGGGTCCACGCGATCTATGCGGGTGAAATAGTCCCAGGAATAGGATTGCTTAATGATCATGACGGTGGTCTGTTTTGATCGTGAGCTTCCTACTTTATATTGTAAGTATACACCTATTTACTCTCATTGTTAGTAAGGCACGATTATCGTTAATCGAGTATCATACATGTCTCCGCTTTTATTATTAGACTTATGATTTCATTCTGACGCATTTCGCCACATATTTGGTACATGTTATCTTGACCTCCTTGAAGTGCGTTCATCTGCAGGTAAGTCTGAGTTCTTGATCCTCGCTCTTAGGATCACTGCTCACCGTTGAGAAGCTCCTCATTTGGAGGCTTATCCCCGTATTGTCGGTTGTTGTACATACAGGGATATGGCGGGGCCCGTCACTTGATTATTATTCTTAAGTGCAGTAGTCACATAATGGATTGGGTTGTAAAGAAAAAAAAATGTCTTGTTTTATTGGTATAAGTTACGGAAGGTGGCCTTATCGGCCACTTTGTTGTTATTTTATGTTTAAGTATTTTATCGATTGTGTATGTTCATTGCTATTCTCGATGTATGCCAAAGGGTGCCTGGTAGGGCACCGATCATGAGCTTGGTGTCGGGTCGTGACAAAAGTGGTATCGAGTAGTTAGTCCTCGGAAAGTGTCTGAGGCCGTGTCTAGTAAGTCTTGATTATCGGTGTGTTGTGCACCACATCTATAATCGAGGAGGCTGCAGGACATTTAGGATTGGTTTCCATTCTTCTCACTCTAAGATCGTGCGATAGAAATTTGTATGGTTAGGGTCGTCTTTCCCTAACAAGTTATGATTGTTTGCGACTACGAGAAAGGCATGATGACCGGGAAGGATTATGTGGATTGCGTATCGGGTTGGTAATGTTTGTAGTATAGTTGGTATTGTGACATACAACTATACGGATTTATGTTTGGGGGTCACATGTGTGTTGCCTAGGATGATTTTAGATTACAAGGATTCGGTAAGGACTAAATAAATACCGGGAAGGTATGAGCAGTTAAGGAACTCTCATCAAGGTTTTACGTGCTAATTTGAGATAATTAGGTGATGATGAGATGTGTGAGAATGTAATGGACCCTTAAGAAGTTAATTAAGAGACTAAGTGGAAGACTATGTTAGCAACTTAAGCTACGTGGTATGCTTAAGGGAATTGTACGGGCGAGATCCGGACGAAGAAAGTATAGTTGTTGTGGTCAAGACAACACGGCTATGATTTTACGAGAAGTTTTGTACGGTTCACGAGGGCTGATAAGTTAGGCTTGGAGCATGGAAATTGCGAGCCTGAGAATGTTATAACCGTCGAGACCTTAGGTATATAAGTCCTTCTCGGGTAGTAAAGTTAAGTCAGACCGAGGGTAAGAGTTAAGTGCGGCCGAGTCGGGTTGAGGATCTATTAGGGTCGCCCATAGCTTGAAATGAAATGGGATTAGTTGGTAGTAGTCATTCGTGGCGAGTCACGAGGGTGTAAGGTCCAAGTCTAGTTAATCGTTTTATGGGTTCGTGGACGATTTCACGGAACCAGTTGCGAGGCGGAATGGGCCTTGTATTGTTTAATTTAGTAACTCAAAGATTGAGACCGGATCGATATGAAGGCTATGACGTGCGCTAAAATAAGTTTGGGAGTGCGGGAAAAATGCGACCGATGAAAAGAGAGCAACCAAGTGTAAAGAAATAAAGCCTGAATCCATGAGAACCTTTCGGGGTGATCACACCCGTGAGTGATGGGTGGTAGCTGAGCGAGTAGATAATAATTACCGGTAATGATACAATCGTTGGACCTTAGCAGACCTAGCAGAGCTGTTATGACAGACGTTGAGGCCATTATGAGTACGGACTAGTTGGCCTCTTGTGATGCCAACGTGGACTACAGAGAGAGATTGATTTCGGTACCAGTTTTCCGATAAGCCGGTTATCGAGTGGAAAGGAAGAGAAGTGGTGGTAACCAGTGAATTATTCTTCCTTCTTTGACATAATTGTTTTTAATAAGTCTGTGTGATTTGTTCATTTGAGGTGGATTGAGGCAGAAAGTAGTAATAATTGAATTTGAAGGAATTTATGTTAAATTCCCTTGGAGGTACTTGGAGTTTGTTTGGTGTGGCGGTCAGGGCCACGACCTTCCAGATAATATCAGGAAAATGTGCAAGGCATGAATAAATAAATGCAGTGTCTTTGCCGAAAGTGAGGGCATCTTTGGTAGGTTTTGAAAATCTACACTACTTTAAGGCGGGCGTGATGATTAGATAATTCATGGACGCGAGAGGACCTGTGATTAGGGTTGTGACTCGAGAAAGTTTAAGAAAGGAGATAAGTTTTCTCCCCACATAAAAAGAACGATTTACGAATTAGGGGGTTGCGTGTACCCATGTTGTTAGACGAAGGATATAAGACAGGTAAGGTCTTCGGTATCGTCATGCCATAGGTTACAGTTGTAGATAACCGAGGGAAAAGTGTTGTGTTGGGGTAATTAAGAACGACGTACGAATTGGTCGAGGAAGTCTCGTAAAGATATTAATGTAAGTTGCACGGGTCATGATTACCCCAGACGAGTGTAAAGACCATTAGTTGATAATGGGCAGTAAGAACATTTCAAGAAAATATGGTAACACTTAGTTATAGGCTCTACAAACTGGGAAAGGAAAACCGGGTTACTACTTGACGAGATCAAGGAAACCTCCCCCCCCAAAAAATGTGATTGACAGTAAGTCTTAGCCGTGAGGCAAACAAAGGAATCAAATCTAAGTTTAGTGACCAAGTTTGGTTGCAACAGAGAAAGGGAAACAGGAACCATAAGTGAGATTAAGGATACCCGAATATTTCGCAGGAATGAGAAAGGCTTTCAGTTATCGAAAGATAAGTTGACCACGACTCTGATTCTAACCCCTCTGTGAGACTAGAGGTTAGGTAATTATGATAACACGTTGGGTGTTGGGCTAGGTTGTGTCTTGTATGACGATAAGATAGAGCCTATGTTTTCCGGTAGTTAGGGAAGCGGAGAAGAAATTGCGCCACTCACGATTTAGAGTGGCGGCGATTAAATCATGCTGGAAGATTTGGGGGCATGGCGTATATCTGCACTTCATGTGGATAATTATGCGGACCACAAAAGCCTCCGATATGCGGTCGAGGCGATAAATTTGCGACAGATGGTGGTTAGAGTTACTCAAGGATTGTGATATTGGTATCCTATACCATCCGGAAAGCCAAGGCGATTCTGAGATACTCTTTGTGATGGACTGGGGTAGTGCGCGGATGGGCAGCCAGATAGACAGGATATAGTCCGTGAGATCCTTCAGTTACCGAGCCTAGGGGTTCGATTATTTGTTTCCAAGGTTAATGAAGTCTAGATCCGAGAGGTTGCGAGTCTTCATTGTTGGGGAGGTAAGGAGGCGTGATGAGGATTCAATTATGATACGGTATCGAGTTACGACTCTCAGGAGAGAAGAGCTGTTTGAGTAGCACGGATGGGTGCTATGAGATGAGGATAGTGCGTGTACCGGTCTGCAGGACTAGTCGCGAGTTCTAGGGAGGCACACGGTGCTTATTGCTCGATTGTTTGGGGCCGACTAAGTCGTGTCGTGGCCTCGAGATATATGTATGGGTAAGATGACCAGGAAGAGAGACATAGCGGAGTTCTTGCTTAGTGTCCGAGTTAGTAGCAGTCATGGTTGTGTACCGAAGCCAGTGGGCTATTGCAGCGATTGAAATCCCAACCTAGATATGAGAGGTAATTATTATGGATCTTGTTCAGGTGGCATCGTACTCGGAGGAAGTGCGACTCCCTGGGGGTCATGGTAATTAGGCTGGCGAAACCAGCTGTGTTCTTTCGGATTGGGACTACTTACTCGGCTGAGGTTTATACTAGCTTGTATAGCAGAGAGATTGTGAGACTGCACGAGGTTCCTACGCTTATGATTACAGATAGATGAGCTCGATTGCGGATAACTTCGGAGGTTTTGAGAAAGAATTAGGGACAGGTGAGTCTCGGTGTTGCATTACACCTCGGGCCGGCCGGTCGATGAGCGTACTATCCAAGCACTTGAGGATAGGTTGCGGGCCTGTGTGTTTTATTTCAGGAATAGCCGGGAAGGTTAATTGCCTCTTGTCTTGTTACGTAACGATAACAGATAGCCTTTCAGTTTTCAGGTGGCCCGGTATGAGGCCTTGTGTGTAAGAAAGTGGAGATCGCCGGTCGGATGGTTCGACATAGGCGAGGTTCAGTTATTTGGTCCAGACTTGACTCAGCGGGCTATGGATAAGGCGAGGCTTATCCGGGGAAGATTGTAGTAAGCTTAGAGTCCGCAGAAGCTTTATGCAGATAACCGATGTTCACACGTGGGGTTCACTTGATATTTTTTTTGGTATGAGTATTGTTATGCGGCCAAGTGTGGCATTATTGGTACGTAGGGGTTGTAAGGAGACTATGTCGCTATCTTAAGTTTGACTCCCGAGAGAACATTCGGGGATGAATGTTTCTAAGGGGGGAAGAATGTTACACCCCGGAATTTCAGGATATGTTTATAAGAACGTACGTAAGAACTCAACAATGTTAAGATTTGAGACGAGTAAAAGTTTGTCGGAATTTTTGGAATTGGTCGGAAACGAAATATTGCGACGAACGGGAGGGCGACACGTGTCACACCCCTTATGGTCATGGACAAAATTGTCATGGTTAGAATGGTCATTTGACCATAAATTAAGTGACCAAGTCTTGCTAGTCTTGAAGCTTGACAAAGTTGACTAAGTCAAAGGCCACCTAGACTTGAATCCATGTGAAACTTATCCAAGCCACACAATTGTGCTAATCTTAACCCTCCATCATGTTATATATTGTATGCTAGTGCAAGACAAGGCTAAACACTTAGAAATTTTCAAGAAAATTTGAGGGAGGCTTGAGGGAGCTCTCGGCGAGGGCTAGGGTTTGAAGGAAAAATTTCAATTGTTGTCCAATAATTCCCACTTCAAACCAAGGTACCTAAGGGTATAGTAAGTGTTTCTCAATAAAAGATCCGGAAATGTGGTGTTTTTCGTATTAGTCGCAAGGCGAAAACCTAAAGGGTTATTAAACTTTGAAGTTGAAACTTGAAGATGAGTCTTTTATAAGCTTCTAAGGGTTGCTTGGAGTGGATTGGGCGTCGAAGGAGGAGCTAAAGTTGCTAAGGGCGACTTGTGATCTTGGATCATAATTGGGCTAATTGAGGTATAATCTTCGTTTTACTTTTGTAATTGAAGATTTCATGTTATGATAAGTTATAAGTGATCATGTGATTTGTGTTATGAAGTTTGATAAGTGACATGGATTGTAGAAGCCTAGAACCGAAAAGGACATGATTAGCCTTTTGAAATTGAAATACAATTTTGGTCGTTTATTAGAATCGTCGCATGTTTACCTACTTGAGGATTGTAGTAGTTGTAATCGATTGCGTCTTGATATCATGTTATACTTAACCACTTGGATTAAAAAGGAATTGGAAACGATTTGTATTGTTGCCTAATTGCCGAATTGACATTATAGTTTAGACTAGTTTGTTATCGTTTGTGGTGAGCCAATTGGGGATGTTTGGTTATTCATGTAACGACCCATTCCGGGGCCCGTTACTGGTGCCTTACCCTGGGCACCCTAGTGATACATACATCAGAGAAAATCAGCGGAACATAAAACATGAGTCATTTAACAAGGGATATAATAAATAAACAGGCCAACCAAAAACAGTTGCCTTCAGTATATACATAAAACCTGAACAGTTTAATCCTTTTACAACCACGCTTACAACGATTACTACTGACCTCTAAGATATCTGATGACTATGACGGGGCGGGCCGCCATACCACGAATGTACAAGAACCTACAACTCGGGGAACACCTGCAAAAGATAAGCCTCGGAAAGCGGAGCTTCAATCTGTTGGCTTGTGATCACATGGCGAGGATCCACGGCGATGTACCTCTACTGCGGCATGAACGCGGCCGAAGAGGTCGATGCAAGTACCAAGTATGTGGCTATGCAATCACGTAAATGAAATCATACTAGTCTATATAAAGCGGGAGACATGTATGATAACCAAACTACGATTCCTGACATAAAGCGATCATCACTCGATATAACTATGGGTCTCGCCGCCACATCAATCGAGTTCGCATTATGGCGCGTGCCGAATCTTGCCGGTGTAGACATGTCCATGATGCAACAATAATACCAATGTCCCGTACATGCCCGGAATCTGCGCCGGTGTAGACATGTCCATGACCTCAACAACAAGACGGCAATCCAAATGGAAGCATACCCGTGCGCTACGATCGTGTCGGTATGTCGAAAGAAACAATAAGACAACTGTCCAAATGGACGCATACCCGTGCGCTACGCATCGTGTCAGTATGTCCAAAAAGGAAATCACAAGGCGATAATCGAAATGGAAACATACCCGTGCGCTACGATCGTGTCGATATATCAGCGATTAACCACAAGACCTTAACCAAAATGGAAGCATACGTGCGCTACGCATCGTGTCGGTATGTCCAAAGCGATTAACCACAGACCTTAACCAAAATGGAAGCATACGTGCGCTACGCGTCGTGTCGGTATGTCCAAAGCGATTAACAACAATAATACTATCAGCGAGGCGTGCGTGGAATTTCTCGTCTGTAGGCACGTCCAAGTAAGTTCTCAACGGTCAACCGACCTCTATCGAGAGCGGTAACACAGAACCACAACGATTGTACAATAAACGCGATCATCACAAGCATAGGCAAGGTTCACACAACTCAAAGTACTTTCATTTTATGCCACGTCCGGGTTTTTAACCCCAGTACTACATACGTTAAGTTCTTTTAAAGAGATCCGTTACTTTTATAAAAGTCACCCGATACGTAGTATTAGAATGACCAACCCACCTTCCTTTTCAAAATCAAGTAACAACATTCTTTTCCTAAGTTCGGTTGCCTAGTTTGATTACTCAAGCTTCTCATTTTCAAATGGTTTCATAGTTCCCCAAACTTAATCACTTGATTCCTTTTTAGAACAATTGAGTAACATATGTCATATCGTGAGTAGTTTATTCTTGTTTATAACGATCTTATTACAATGACCATGATCTAGAAAATGTAATATCATTTTGTCTCATCTTAGCACATGCGGATGGAGGTTTCTCCGGTTTTAATACAACACATCATTATTCAATACATTTTCCTTTATTAACATTTGCGGTGGTGCGTCGATACACATTCGATTCGAAATCAAGAAACATTATCCCTTTAAAAACCAAGTACTCATTACTCACGAATGAGGTTTCACACAAACATCCTCGTTAAAACAAATAAGTTAAGTCTCTTATCTTATAAGATCAAGTCTCTTAACTTCTAACATCAAGAAAACCATTTTCTTACCTACATAAAGTCATTATAACCAACTTCCCATAAAGCCGTTATAACACTTTATGTTTTAAAACAATCAAACACGGTTAACACGTATGCGTCTGTACTACATAGTTCACACATATCATGCTAGAAGAGATAGGAAGAGGTTCACATACCTCGCGACGATTTATCGACAATAAGCAAAATGCTCCAAGTACTACCTTGCTAGCCCTTTCCACTCGAGTAGAATACGCTACTCTTAGTACTTTCACCTCGATAAGCCCAAAATTATCCAAGTTATAATGTCGATCTGAGCAAGGTTTAGCTCGCTCAGTGCGCTCAAACCACTCCAAACAACCCTTAGAAGTTCTAACCAACCTACTCAAATACTTCAACCAACTATGAAGATTTCCTTGGGGTTTCGGTTTGAGACTAAAAGGACAAAAGGTAGTATTTAGGACTCTACGTAAAGAGGTATCTTTGGAATACTACAAGGTACAAGGCTAAGGTATTTTGGGCATTATAACAATACTAGGGAGTATTTCTATACCACAAAGGGGTATTATACGAAAACAACTAGGCTAGGGGGTACCCACTGCCAAGGCACCACAAAGGGGAGGAGGCTCTCGGCCTGAGGCCACTCAAAGGGGAGGGGAAGGCTTGGGGCGAGCAACAAGAAGAGAGGAAGGATTGCAAGACTTAGAACACATTTGGATGATGAAGTCTTCACAAAGGAGGGTATTTATAGCAAAGCCAAAGGCCAACCAATGGCCAAGATCTAGCCAAGTGCTACACAAGTGCAAGGCCAAGATATGCCCAGTGCCCTAGTCCCTACTCCTTAAAACCCTCACAAATATCTACCAAAAATATCTACCCACTGACACTGATCGTCCAGTGCGCCCGCTAGCTTCGATGTGAGGGTGACACGTATCACCTCCCGTTGGTCCAAAATGTTCCGTCTCTCGGAAAAATCCGCAAAAATACAAAGCGACATAGCGGAATTTTCCTACGAAAGCGTGGAAACGTTTAGTCGGAAAGCGACTCTAGTCGGCTGTGCCCAAATGTAACCGGCCAAGCCACGCAGGCGGGGTGACACGTGTCACCCTCCTATGGCCCTCAAAGCGTCTTCGAAAAATATCCACAATGGCCAAAATCTCGAAAACAAAGTGGGCCCCACAAAGCAGTAAATTTCTCCGTGGGCCCACGTGACCATTTCAGAAAATAAAATTCCATAATTCTCTAATATTCGGGAAGTCCGAATACCAAATTTGGGAATCAATTCCCATTAACGAACCTTTTCCTTCACAAATAACAGGAAACTTTTAGTGAAAACTCACATCTTTCTTTCTTTTCAAAATTTTACGCGTACTCTCGTGCGTCGTCCTCACATACATACTCTGCAACTACGGTATAACATTCTCCCCTCGCTAGAAACATTCGTCCGAATGTTCCTTCTCAATCGAATAACGATAAAGTTCCTCACAACAGTTGCGATGCCACGGCCGCGAAATAACATCGTCCTCTTCTTTCCTTACTCGTCGTGCCCTTCTCGAGCGCTTGAACTCTCCAAGACGTACCATACTTGGTCATTACTTAGTTCGAAAATCTGCGGAGTCACTACCTCCAAACTTGGTCATCTTACTAACCTCAAACTTCCTTAAGGCCATTCCGGCCTTTACGAACGGCTCGGTCGAGCGTCCACGAACTCATCGATGATCATACAAACTTGGGCCTAGCATCCTCGTGACCCTACCACCTGGCGGGACCACCCAGAACTGACCCCACCCCAAACGGGTTCTGGGTTGACCCAAATGGTCCTCAACCCGACCCCCAGCGCAAACTCTTGTTCCCCGATCCGGAACAATCTTACTAATTCACGTCATGAAAGCTACCACTTCCATCTCACACTACCCACGGACTTATCACACAAAAAAAATCCCACGTATACTACTACTCTGATAAGGGTCAAAAATAAATCTTTAACTCAAGACGACCTTACCCCTAAGGTCTCAGTCGTGACATCGTCTAAGGTTCACACTTACCATGCCCCCATACGTATCCTCCCAACTAAGCATGTTTCTAACTCACACATATCACAATGCTATCCGTACATAGCACACAATAATGAGATCATCATAACAAGCATACCAAAACTCTAGAGGGTTAAGGATATACCTGAAGATACCGCTCCACTCTAATCATAGGCACACTGCCTGCGGTATCGTGTATGAAAGGTGATGAACCACCACAGATCTGAAGGTGAGTCGTAACATCCGCGCTTCCCTTGGTAGGGCAGTTCCTCGCAAAATGGCCATGCTGGCGCATGCAAAACAAACTCCCAATCTAGCACGACACTCTCCAAAATGGAGTCTACCTGATAGTCCTAACGAGGTAGGGGTGGCTTGGTGGTTAACACCCGCTTTCTGAAAATCTGAACCTGGAGCCACGACTGCTCACGAAGGCGGTGGAGGACTACTGCATGCGGTGGGGGTATATAACTAGCTTCTTCTTTGAGGCGGTCCGCCTCGAAAGCCACAAGGACCTGCGTCACGGCCTCTTCTGGCGATCGGTCATTCCGTCGACCCTCCGTGCCTCGCGTCTGGTGCATGAGCTGCGTGCGGGCAATGTCCATGCGGTGAAGAAACACCCGCACAAGTCGGCCATATAATCATCAAGCGGTGGCGTGGCGATGCACCACATCCTCCATATCTGCAACTAAGCGCGAGGACATATCGAGCCAAAGAATCGAACTTCGACATTGTACTCACGGCGGTCGCCTCTGTCTCATTAACAAAAATCTGCCGGCGTGCCCTCGCCATCTGCGGAGGCAAAGTGCGTGAGAAAGCCCGAAAACTCATCCCATCTTGCTGAGTGCATGCTCTCCCGGAAAGCTCCGTGAATCAAACCAATCATTGCGGTATCACGCGGCCGATCACGAACCAAAGGTCCTGAACTCGGTCTCTGAAGCCTTGATCACCGCGTGATCCGTAGCTGCGGATGAACTCCTGCGGATCATCCTCGAGCCTCGACGTAAAACTCTGGCGGGCTACAACTCGAGAAAGTCCGTAGCCTCAAACTATACGCTCGGGGTGAACGGCTGGTGCTCTTTGGGCCGGGCTGCTGCGTCGGCTGTCCTCATATCGGCCTGACCACGGCCAATAAGCGGGCCATCTCGCGTGACCCGTCTCCTGCTCGGTGTGGGGTGGAGGCTCAGTCTTGTAGTCTCATCCGACCAGCTGCTGCGGCTCTAAACTCTCTTTGGTCTTTGGCGGCGTCGCGAAACCCGCCGTCGAAGCACAACCTCAGTCTTATGCGGGCTGCGCCTCGTACTCTCTGTATCTCACTAGCGGCACCTCGGGCGCCTTGCCATCGGGCTCTGGTTGCCTTGCGGAGGCATAAGCGGTAAAAGCGAGATCGTCGGAGGGTCTGACTGTTTCTGACTACAGGCCGCGATCTCGGAATGAGAAGAATGGAAACCAATCCTAAATGTCCTGCGGCCTCACGATTATAGATGTGGTGCACAACACATCGATAATCAAGACCTACTAGACACGATGCGTAGACACTTTCAGGATTAAGCGCTCGATACCACTTTTGTAACGACCCATTCGGGGCGTTCTTGGTGCCTTACCACAGGCACCCTAGTGATACATACATCGAGAAAATCAGCGGAACATAAAACATGAGTCATTTAACAAGGGATATAATAAATAAGCAGGCCAACCAAAAGCGATTTGCCTTGGTATATCATAAAACACGAGCAGTTTAATCCTTTTACAACCACCGCCGGTACTACAGACCTCTAAGATATCAATGACTATGACGGGACGGGGCCGCCGCCATACCACGAATGTACAAGAACCTCTGACTCGAGAACACTGCAAAAGATAAGCCTCGAGAAGCGGGCTTCAATCTGTTGACGTGATCCTATGGCGAGGATCCACGGCGATGTACCTCTACTGCGGCGTGAGCGGCCCAGGAGGTCGATCTACAGTACCAAGTATGTGGCTATGCAATCACGTAAATGAAATCATACTAGTCTATATAAAGCGGAGACATGTATGATAACCAAACTACGATTCACAACATAAAGCGATCATCACTCGATATAACTATGGGTCTCGCGCCCGCGCATCAATCGAGTTCGCATTATGGCGCGTGCCGGAATCTTGCATCGGTGTAGACATGTCCATGATGCAACAATAATACCAATGTCCCATGGCCACATGCCGGAATGCGCCGGTGTAGACATGTCCGTATGACCTCAACAACAAGACGGCAATCCAAATGGAAGCATACGTGCGCTACGCATCGTGTCGGTATGTCGAAGGAAACAATAAGACAACTTTCCAAATGGGCGCATGCGTGCGCTACGCATCGTGTCGATATGTCCAAAAAGGAAATCCTGGCGATAATCGAAATGAAACATACGTGCGCTACGCATCGTGTCGATATATCAGCGATTAACCACGAAGACCTTAACCAAAATGGAAGCATGCGTGCGCTACGCATCGTGTCGGTATGTCCAAAGCGATTAACCACAAGACCTTAACCAAAATGGAAGCATACGTGCGCTACGCATCGTGTCGGTATGTCCAAAGCGATTAACAACAATAATACTATCAGCGAGAGCGTGCGGTGGAATTTCTCGTCGCTGCGGCACGTCCAAGTAAGTTCTCAACCAGTCAACCGACCCTCTATCGAGAGACGCGGTAACACAGAAACACGACGATTGTACAATAAAGGCTATCATCACAAGCATAGGCAAGTTTCACACAACTCAAAGTACTTTCATTTTATGCCAAGTCGGGTTTTAACCCCAGTACTACATCGTTAAGTTCTTTTAAAGAGATCCGTTACTTTTATAAAAGTCACGATACCGTAGTATTAGAATGACCAACCCACCTTCCTTTCAAAATCAAGTAACAACATTCTTTTCCTAAGTTCGGTTGCCTAGTTTGATTACTCAAGCTTCTCATTTTCAAATGGTTTCATAGTTCCCCAAACTTAATCACTTGATTCCTTTTAGAACAATTGAGTAACATATGTCATATCGTGAGTAGTTTATTCTTGTTTATAACGATCTTATTACAATGACCGTGATCTAGAAAATGTAATATCATTTTGTCTCATCTTAGCTTACATGCGGATGGAGGTTTCTCTTGGTTTTAATACAACATCATTATTCAATACATTTTCCTTTATTAGCATTTGCGGTGGTGCTGCCGATACGTTACGATTCGAAATCGGTAAACATTATCCCTTTAAAAACCAAGTACTCATTACTCACGAATGAGGTTTCACACAAACATCCTCGTTAAAACAAATAAGTTAAGTCTCTTATCTTATAAGATCAAGTCTCTTAACTTCTAACATCAGTAAAACCATTTTCTTACCTACGTAAAGTCTGTTATAACCAACTTCCCATAAAGCGTTATAACACTTTATGTTTTAAAAACAATCAAACACGATTAACACGTATGCGTCTACCGTCTTACATAGTTCACACATATCATGCTAGAAGAGATAGGAAGAGGTTCACATACCTCGCGACGATTTATCGACAATAAGCAAAATGCTCCAAGTACTACAACGCGCTAGCCACTTTCCACTCCTCGAGTAGAATACGCTACTCTTAGTACTTTCACCTCGATAAGCCCAAAATTATCCAAGTTATAATGTCGATCTGAGCAAGGTTTAGCTCACTCAGTGCGCTCAAACCACTCCAAACAACCCTTAGAAGTTCTAACCAACCTGCTCAAATACTTGACAACTATGAAGATTTCCTTAGGGTTTCGGTTTGAGACTAAAAAGGACAAAAGGTAGTATTTAGGACTCTCGTAAAGAGGTATCTTTGGAATACTACAAGGTACAAAGGCTAAGGTATTTTGGGCATTATAACAATACTAGGGAGTATTTCTATACCACAAAGGGTATTATCACGAAAACAACTAGGCTGGGGTACCCACGGCCAAGGCACCACAAAGGGAGGAGGCTCTCGGCCTGAGGCCACTCGAAGGGGAGGGGAAGGCTTGGGGCGAGAGCAACAGAAGAGAGGGAAGGATTGCAAGACTTAGAACACATTTGGATGATGAAGTCTTCAACAAAGGGAGGGTATTTATAGCAAAGCCAAAGGCCACCAATGGCCAAGATCTAGCCAAGTGCTACACAAGTGCAAGGCCAAGATATGCCCAAGTGCCCCTAGTCCCTACTCCTTAAAACCTCACAAATATCTACCAAAAATATCTACCCACTGGCACTGATCGTCAGTGCGCCCCCACCTAACTTCGATGTGAGGTGACACATGTCACCCTCGTTGGTCCAAAATGTTAGTCTCTCGGAAAAATCCATAAAAATACAAAGCGACATAGCGGAATTTTCCTACGAAGGCGTGGAAGCGTTTAGTCGGAAAGCGACTCTAGTCGGCAACGTGCCCAAATGTAACCGGCCAAGCCACTGGCGGGGTGACACGTGTCACCCTCTATTGGCCCTCAGCGTCTTTGAAAAATATCCACAATGGCCAAAATCTCGAAAACAAAGTGGGCCCACAAAGCGTAAATTTCTCCGTGGGCCCAGCGTGACCATTTCGAAAATAAAATTCCATAATTCTCTAATATTCGGAAGTCCGAATACCAAATTTGGGAATCCAATTCCGTTAACGAACCTTTTCCTTCACAAATAGCGGAAACTTTTAGTGAAAACTCGCATCTTTCTTTCTTTTCAAAATTTTCTGCAGTACTCTGCGTCGTCGTCCTCACATACATACTGCAACTACGGGGTATAACATTCTCCCCTCGTAGAAACATTCGTCGAATGTTCCTTCTCAAGTCGAATAACGATAAAGTTCCTCTAACAAGTTGCGATGCGGCGAACGCGAAATAACATACGTCCTCTTCTTTCCTTACTCGTCGTGCCGCTTCTCGAGCGCTTGAACTCTCCCAAGACGTACCATACTTGGTCATTACTTCCGTTCGAAAATCTGCGGAGTCACTACCTCGAACTTGGTCATCTTACTAACCTCGAACTTCCAAGGCCATTCCGGCCTTCTGAACCGCTCAGTCGAGCGCGTCCACGAACTCATACGATGATCATACAAACTTGGGCCTAGCATCCTCGTGACCCTACCACTGGCGGGACCACCCGAGCGGCCCCCTGGCCGGGTTCTGGGTTGACCGCAAATGGTCCTCAACCCGACCCCGACGCGCCAAACTCTTGTTCCCCGATCCGGAACAATCTTACTAATTCACGTCATGAAAGCTACCACTTCCATCTCACACTACCCACGGACTTATCACACAAAAAAAATCCCACGTCTACTACTACTCTGATAAGGGTCAAAAATAAATCTTTAACTCAAGGCGACCTTACCACAGGTCTCGATCGTGACATCGTCTAAGGTTACTTACCGTGCCCCCATCGTATCCTCCCAACTAAGCATGTTTCTAACTCACACATATCACAATGCTATCCGTACATAGCACACAATAATGAGATCATCATAACAAGCGTACCAAAACTCTAGAGGTTAAGGATATACACGAAGATACCGCTCGCTCTAATCATAGGGCACTGCGCAGTGTAGCGTATAGAAGGTGATGAACCGACCACAGATCACGAAGGTGAGTCGTAACATCCGCTTCCCTTGGTAGGGCAGTTCCTCGCAAAATGGCCATGCTGGCGCATGCAAAACAAACTCCCAATCTAGCACGACACTCTCCAAAATGGAGTCTACCACGATGGTCACAACGAGGTAGGGGTGGCTTGGTGGTTAACACCCCGCTCTGCCGAAAATCTGAACCCTTGGAGCCACGACCGCTCACGAAGGCGGTGGAGGACTACTGCATGCGGTGGGGTATATAACTAGCTTTCTTCTTTGGCGGTCCGCCTCGAAAGCCACCAAAGGACCTGTAGTCACGGCCTGCCTGGCGATCCAGTCGTTCCGTCGACCCTCCGTGCCTCGCATCCTAGTGCATGAGCTGCGTGCGGGCAATGTCCATGCGGTGAAGAGAAACACCGCACAAGATTCGGCCATATAATCATCAAGCGGTGGCGTAGCGATGCACCACATCCTCCATATCTGCAACTAAGCGCAGGGACATATCGAGCCAAAGAATCGAACTCGACATTGTACTCACGACGGTCGCGCCTCTGCTGTCTCGATAACAAAAATCAGCCGGCGTGCCCTCCTCATCTGCGGAGGCAAGAAGTGCGTGAGAAAGCCCGAAAACTCATCCCATCTGCTGGAGTGCATGCTCTCCCGGGAAAGCTCCTAGATCAAACCAATCGGCTGCGGTATCACGCGGCCGATGCGAACAAAGGTCACAGACTTCGGTCTCTGAAGCCTTGATCACCGCGTGATCGTCAGCTGCGGATGAACTCCTGCGGATCATCCTCGAGCCTCGACCAGTAAAACTCTGGCGGGCTACAACTCGAAAGTCCGTAGCCTCAAACTATCTGCTCGGGGTGAACGGCTGGTGCTCTTTGGGCGGGCTGCTGCGTCGGCTGTCGCCGTATCGGCCTGACCACGGCGATAATCGGGCCATCTCGTGACCCGTCTCCCTGCTCGGTGTGGGGTGGAGGCTCAGTCTTGTAGTCTCATCAGCCCGCTGCTGCGGCTCTAAACTCTGCTTTGGTCTTTGGCGGCGCGAAACCCGTCGTGCGAAGCCTGACCTCAGTCTTATGCGGGCTGCGCCTCGTACTCCTCTGTATCTCACTAGCGGCACCTCGGCTGCCTTGCCTTCGGGCTCTGGTTGCCTTGCGCGGAGGCATAGCGGTAAAAACGAGATCGTCGGAGGGTACAACCTACAACTGACTCTAAGGCACGATCTCGGAATGAGAAGAATGAAACCAATCCTAAATGTCCTGCGACCTCACGATTATAGATGTGGTGCACAACACCGATAATCAAGACACTACTAGACACGATGCAGACACTTTCCGAGGATTAGCGCTCGATACCACTTTTGTAACGACCCATTCGGGGCGTTCGGTGTCTTACTGGGCACCCTGGTGATACATACATCGAGAGAAAATCAGCGGAACATAAAACATGAGTCATTTAACAAGGGATATAATAAATAAACAGCCAACCAAAAGCGATTGCCTTGGTATATACATAAAACACGAGCAGTTTAATCCTTTTACAACCACCTTGTGATTACTCTGGACCTCTAAGATATCTGATGACTATGACGGGGCGGGGCCCGCCATACCACAATGTACAAGAACCTACAACTCGAGAACACCTGCAAAAGATAAGCCTCGAGAAGCGGAGCTTCAATCTGTTGGCGTGATCCTATGGCGAGGATCCACGATCGATGTACCTCTACTGCGGCATGAGCGGCCGAAAGAGGTCGATAACAGTACCAAGTATGTGAAGCTATGCAATCGTAAATGAAATCATACTAGTCTATATAAGCGAGAGACATGTATGATAACCAAACTCTGATTCACAACATAAAGCGATCATCACTCGATATAACTATGGGTCTCACGCACACACATCAATCGAGTTCGCATTATGGCGCGTGCCCCGGAATCTTGCATCGGTGTAGACATGTCCATGATGCAACAATAATACCAATGTCCCATGGCCACATGCCGGAGTGCGCCGGTGTAGACATGTCCATGTGACCTCAACAACAAGACGGCAATCCAAATGGAAGCATACGTGCGCTACGCGTCGTGTCGGTATGTCGAGGAAACAATAAGACAACTTTCCAAATGGACGCATACGTGCGCTACGCATCGTGTCGATATGTCCAAAAAGGAAATCCTGGCGATAATCGAAATGGAAACATACGTGCGCTACGCATCGTGTCGATATATCCAAAGCGATTAACCACAAGACCTTAACCAAAATGGAAGCATACGTGCGCTACGCATCGTGTCGGTATGTCCAAAGCGATTAACCACAAGACCTTAACAAAATGGAAGCATACGTGCGGCTACGCATCGTGTCGGTATGTCCAAAGCGATTAACAACAATAATACTATCAGCGAGGCGTGCGGTGGAATTTCTCGTCGCTGGCACATCCAAGTAAGTTCTCAACGATCAACCGACCCTCTATCGAGAGCGGTAACACGAAACACAACGATTGTACAATAAAGGCTATCATCACAGCATAGGCAAGTTTCACACAACTCAAGTACTTTCATTTTATGCCAAGTCGGGTTTTATCCCCAAAGTACTACATCGTTAAGTTCTTTAAAAGAGATCAGTTACTTTTATAAAAGTCACCCGATACGTAGTATTAGAATGACCAACCCACCTTCCTTTTCAAAATCAAGTAACAACATTCTTTTCTAAGTTCGGTTTGCCTAGTTTGATTACTCAAGCTTCTCATTTTCAAATGGTTTCATAGTTCCCCAACTTAATCACTTGATTCCTTTTTAGAACAATTGAGTAACATATGTCATATACGTGAGTAGTTTATTCTTGTTTATAACGATCTTATTACAGTGACCATGATCTAGAAAATGTAATATCATTTTGTCTCATCTTAGCTTACATGCGGATGGAGGTTTCTCTTGGTTTTAATACAACACATCATTATTCAATACATTTTCCTTTATTAACGCTGCGGTGGTGCTGTCGATACGTTCGATTCCCGAAATCAGTAAAACATTATCCCTTTAAAAACCAAGTACTCATTACTCACGAATGAGGTTTCACACAAACATCCTCGTTAAAACAAATAAGTTAAGTCTCTTATCTTATAAGATCAAGTCTCTTAACTTCTAACATCAGTAAAACCATTTTCTTACCTACATAAAGCTGTTATAACCAACTTCCCATAAAGCCGTTATAACACTTTATGTTTTAAAAACAATCAAACACGATTAACACGTATGCGTCTACCGTACTACATAGTTCACACATATCATGCTAGAAGAGATAGGAAGAGGTTCACATACCTCGCGACGATTTATCGACAATAAGCAAAATGCTCCAAGTACTACAACCTTGCTAGCCCTTTCCACTCCTCGAGTAGAATACGCTACTCTTAGTACTTTCACCTCGATAAGCCCAAAATTATCCAAGTTATAATGTCGATCCTGAGCAAGGTTTAGCTCCACTCCGTGCGCTCCAAACCACTCCAAACAACCCTTAGAAGTTCTAACCAACTTCTACTCAAATACTTGACCAGTATGAAGATTTCCTTAGGGTTTCGGTTTGAGACTAAAAAGGACAAAAGGTAGTATTTTCGGGCTCTACGTATAGAGGTATCTTTGGAATACTACAAGGTACAAGGCTAAGGTATTTTGGGCATTATAACAATACTAGGGGAGTATTTCTATACCACAACAAGGGGTATTATACGAAAACAACTAGGCTAGGGGTACCCAGCGGCACCACAAAGGGAGGAGGCTCTCGGCCACAAGGCCACTCAAAGGGGAGGGGAAGGCTTAGGGCGAGCAACAAGAAGAGGAAGGATTGCAAGACTTAGAACACATTTGGATGATGAAGTCTTCACAAAGGAGAGGGTATTTATAGCAAAGCCAAAGGCCAACCAATGGCAAGATCTAGCCAAGTGCTACAAGTGCAAGGCCAAGATATGCCCAAGTGCCCCTAGTCCCTACTCCTAAAACCCTCACAAATATCTACCAAAATATCTACCCACGACACTGATCGTCCAGTGCGCCCACCTAGCTTCCGATGTGAGGTGACACATGTCACCCTCCGTTGGTCCAAAATGTTCGTCTCTCGGAAAAATCCATAAAAATACAAAGCGACATAGGAATTTTCCTACGAAAGTCTGGAAACGTTTCGTCGGAAAGCGACTCTAGTCGGCACTTGTGCCCAAATGTAACCGGCCCGTTACCTAGGCGGGGTGACACGTGTCACCCTCTATTGGCCTCAAAACGTCTTCGAAAAATATCCACAATGGCCAAAATCTCGAAAACAAAGTGGGCCCTACAAAACCGTAAATTTCTCCGTGGGCCCACGTGACCATTTCAGAAAATAAAATTCCATAATTCTCTAATATTCCAGGAAGTCCGAATACCAAATTTGGGAATCAATTCCCATTAACGAACCTTTTCCTTCACAAATAAGGAAACTTTTAGTGAAAACTCACATCTTTCTTTCTTTTCAAAATTTTCTGCCGTACTCTCGTACGTACGTCCTCACATACATACTCTGCAACTACGGGGTATAACAATTCATTTGTATTGAACTACCTTATAAATTGTGGTGAGCCAATTGGGGCTGTTTGGTTATTGTATTCGGCCTTGAAAAAGGTGGCAAAGTTAGTAAAAACAAAGGAAGTCTTTGTCAGATTTTCCGTAGAATTTAGTGACTTGCACTTGGAATATTCTACGTTTGAAACTAGAAGTTAATAGACGTACTATGGTCATTATAGGTTGGCATACTACGTACGGCGATTGGACTTAGCAAGTGGATTAAACCGAAGAGGTATGTGGAACTTTCTTATCTCTTGAGCATGATTAAGTTGTAAATGTATAGTACGGTAGACGTACAAGATTTTGACAATCTAGTCTATTTGATATCCTTGGCTTATTTTAAGAATGCCCAAGTTGTTTGAGTTAGGGAATTAACTCACTTGTTTAATTATTAAGGATATCTTGGTTTTCAAAAGTTAAGAGACTTTAAGTATGTTGAAAGTAATTTGATACTTGTTTTGTTGGAAAGTTTAAGTCTCTTGGTTAAAAAGAAGTATGTAAGTTGCTAATGTATAAAGCTAGTATAACGGCTTTATGGGAAGTTGGTTATAATAGCTTTATGGAAAGTTAATAAGAGAATGGTTTACTCTTAAGTAATTTAAGCATGTTAAGGGACTTGAAGAGTTTTAAAGAATGTGACACTTGTTTCGTTTTAAACGTATAAGTCCCTTGGATAGGAAATTGTACTTGACTTAGGTATAAAGTGAATATAACGACTTTATGGAGAGTTGGTTATATTGGCTTTATGGAAAGATAAATGGCTTGATTTATTTGAAAGGCAATTTGATTTAAAGGCATCAATTGCCTAAGGCTTTTACGAGAGAAGAAGTCACTTGATTTAGAAGCCTAATTTTATTTCTAAAAGTATTGTGACTTGTCTTGAAAAAGAAATTGTAACTTGATACTACGGTTATTAGTATATTGGAAGTTTTATAATGAAATGAGTCATTTTGAAAGAATAGAAGTACGTAGTACTTTGGGTTAAATTCCCGGATTTTTATAAATAACATTTAAGTGCAATAAGTAAACTAAAATGAGAGTGTATATTAAAAAGAATAATAACAAGTTAGTGTATGGTTAACTTGCATATATCTTGTATGATGAGCCGGTAGTGCTTATTTTATGTGTGATAGTCGGATTTGTGCTAGTAGTACAGTAATAATTGCCGGGTCATTCACAGGGTTTGTGGCATTGCATATTTCTGTGGATTTGCTACCCACGATGCGAGGAATACCTCATGCGAGTCCGTAGGGCTTATGCGGGTGAAATAGTCCCATGCGGGCGGGTCCAGCCTATGCGAGGAATACCTCATGCGAGTCCGTAAGGGCTTATGCGGGTGAAATAGTCCCATGCGAGGAATACCTCATGCGGGTCCACGCGATCTATGCGGGTGAAATAGTCCCAGGAATAGGATTGCTTAATGATACTGCGGACAGGTGGTCCTGTTTTGATCGTGAGCTTCCTACTTTATATTGTAAGTATACACCTATTTACTCTCATTGTTAGTAAGGCACAGTGTACTGTTAATTGAGTATCATACATGTCTCCAGTTTTATTATTAGACTTATGATTTCATTCTGATGCTGATTTCACATATTTGGTACATGTTATCGACCTCGCCGGGGGTTGCGTTCATCCGCATGGTAGAGTCTGTGTTGTTGATCCTCGCTCTTAGGATCACTGTTCAGCTGTTGAGAAGCTCCCTCATTTCGGAGGCTTATCCCTGGTATTGTCAGTTGTTGTACATTCAGGGGTATGGCGGGGCCCTGTCCCGCCAGGATTGTTATTTGGTATAAGTTACGGAAGGTGGCCTTATCGGCTAGCCTGTTGTTATTTTATGTTTAAGTATTTTATCAGTTGTGTATGTTCCGCTGCTATTCTCTGATGTATGCCAAAAGGGGTGCCCAGGTAGGGCACCAGTCGCGGGCCCGGTGTCGGGTCGTGACAAAAGTGGTATCAGAGCAGTTAGTCCTCGGAAAGTGTCTACAGACCGTGTCTAGTAGAGTCTTGATTATCGGTGTGTTGTGCACCACATCTATAATCAGGAGGCTGCAGGACATTTAGGATTGGTTTCCATTCTTCTCACTCTAAGATCGTGCGATAGAGTTGTATGGTTAGGGTCGTCTTTCCCTAACAAGTTATGATTGTTTGCAGCTACGAGAAAGGCAGCAGTGACCCAGGAAGGATTATGTGGATTGCGTATCCAGGTTGGTAATGTTTGTAGTATAGTTGGTATTGTGACATACAACTATACGGATTTATGTTTGGGGGTCACATGTGTGTTGCCTAGGATGATTTTAGATTACCAGGATTGGGTAAGGACTAAATAAATACCGGGAAGGTATGAGCAGTTAAGGAACTCTCATCAAGGTTTTACGTGCTAATTTGAGATAATTAGGTGATGATGAGATGTGTGAGAATGTAATGGACCCTTAAGTTAATTAAGAGACTAAGTGGAAGACTATGTTAGCAACTTAAGCTACGTGGTATGCTTAAGGGAATTGTCTGCGAGATCGGACGAAGAAAGTATAGTTGTTGTGGTCAAGACAACACGGCTATGATTTTGAGAAGTTTTTGTACCGTTCTGGGGTGATAAGTTAGGCTTGGAGCATGGAAATTGCGAGCCTGAGAATGTGATAACCGTCGAGACCTTAGGTATATAAGTCCTTCTCGGGTAGTAAAGTTAAGTCAGACCGAGGGTAAGAGTTAAGTGCGACGCCGAGTCGGGTTGGGGATCTATTAAGGGTCGCCCCATAGCTTGAAATGAAATGGGATTAGTTGGTAGTAGTCATTCGTGGCGAGTCACGAGTGTAAGGTCCAAGTCTAGTTAATCGTTTTATGGGTTCGTGGACGCATTTCACCGGAACCAGGTTGCGAGAGCCGGAATGGGCCTTGTATTGTTTAATTTAGTAACTCCAAAGATTGGAGACCGGATCGATATGAAGGCTATGTACGTGCGCTAAAATAAGTTTGGGAGTGCGGAAAAATGCGACCGATGAAAAAGAGAGCAACCAAGTGTAAAGAAATAAAGCCCGAATCCACGAGAACCTTTGGGGTGATCACACCCGTGAGTGATGGGTGGTAGGCGGCGAGTAGATAATAATTAGTAACGATCTGATCGTTGGACCTTAGCGGACCTAGCGGATTGTTATGTGACGTTGAGGCCATTATGAGTGCGGACTAGTTGGCCTCTTGTGATGCCAACGTGGACTCTGAGAGAGAGATTGATTTCGTTACGGTTTCCGATGGCGGTTATCGAGTGGAAAGGAAGCGAAGTGGTGGTAACGATGAATTATTCTTCCTTCTTTGACATAATTGTTTTTAATAAGTCCGTGTGATTTGTTCATTTGAGGTGGATTGAGCGAGAAAGTAGTAATAATTGAATTTGAAGGAATTTATGTTAAATTCCCTTGGAAGTACTTGGAGTTTGTTTGGTGTGGCGGTCGGGGCCACGACCTTCCGAATAATATCGGAAAATGTGCAAGGCATGAATAAATAAATGCAGGTCTTTGCGTGAAAGTCGAGGGCATCTTTGGTAGGTTTTGAAAATCTACACTACTTTAAGCGGGCGTGATGATTAGATAATTCTTGGACGCGAGAGGACCTGTGATTAGGGTTGTGACTCGAGAAAGTTTAAGAAAGGAGATAAGTTTTCTCCCCACATAAAAGAACGATTTACGAATTAGGGGTTGCGTGTACCCGTATTTGTTAGGCGAAGGATATAAGGCAGGTAAGGTCTTGATATCGTCGTGCCATAGGTTCTGATTGAAGATAACCGTGGGAAAAGTGTTGTGTTGGGGTAATTAAGAACGGCGTACGAATTGGTCGAGGAAGTATCGTAAAGATATTAATGTAAGTTGCACGGGTCATGATTACCCCAGACGAGTGTAAAGACCATTAGTTGATAATGGGCAGTAAGAACATTTCAAGAAAATATGGTAACACCTAGTTATAGGCTCTGGCGGGAAAGGAAAAAGGGTTACTACTTGCGAGATCAAGGAAACCTCCCCAAAAAAATGTGATTGTGATGAAGTCTTAGTAGTGAGGCAAGCAAAGGAATCAAATCTAAGTTTAGTGGCCAAGTTTGGTTGCAATAGAGAAAGGGAAACAGGAACCATAAGTGAGATTAAGGATACCCGAATATTTCGCAGGAATGAGAAAGGCTTTCAGTTATCGAAAGATAAGTTGACCACGACTACAGTTCTAACCCCTCCTGTGAGACTAGAGGGTTAGGTAATTATGATAACACGTTGGGTGTTGGGCTAGGTTGTGTGCTGACGCAACCCGATAAGGATAGAGCCTATGTTTTCCCGGTAGTTAGGGACGCAGGAGAAGAAATTGCGCCACTCACGATTTAGAGTGTGGCGATTAAATCATGCACGGAAGATGTCACGACCGAACTCGGGCGTGGATGGTGCCTTACCGGGCACCCTAGTGACACAACATCGAGTGTCAGTGAACATAAAGACAATACATGAAACCAATGTAATATGACGGTAAAATAAGAAGACAGGCTAACCAAAGCGGTTACCTTGGTATATATATAAATAGCAATTTGAGCGATTCTACAACCTCTCTTACAAATTCTGCGCGGCAAGATTACTACGGACCTCGAAGAATGATACGACAACAATGGCGGGACGGGGCCGCCATACCCCGAATGTAAATACCTACAACGGCGGACTATACCACTGATAAGCCTCGGAGAAACGGAGCTTCCATCTGTTGACGTGACCCGAGAACTAGGATCAACGGCGGTGTACCTCGACTGCGGCATGAGCGGCCCGAAGAGTCGATTACAACAGTGCAGTATGTGGCGAAATAAATCAGTAAATGAAATCATAGTAGTCTATATAAAGCGGGAGACATGTATGATAACCAAACTACGATTCACAATAAATAACGATCATGGCAAGTCAGGGACTCACGCCCTCAAGTCATCACAATAGAACCGTACGGGGTAAGTACGAAGGCATAGCCTACTACTAAGACCCGCAGTACAAACAAAATACCATAAACTACATCACGAGGTCTTTCTAGACCGCACCATGATCGAGGCGGCCGCCGCGCGGTATCAATGTGCGCGTCTATCCTGGAACTACCGCGACTCGCATAGGTCACACACGCACCGCGTGAGGTATTCCTCGAATCATGGTCCTGCACGCTGAGGTATACCCGCGTCGAGGCGGCTTAGCCCCGGTATCCACCTAGGATCCGCGGCCGCATAGTCCTCAAAGACCGCGTAGTCCGCCGAGACCGCGTAGGGCATCCCCGCGTCGGGCTAAACACCGGAATGATCAATCCGGAGCTCATGACTCGCGTAGTCACAAGGATTTGCATAGGCCGTATAGACCGCATCAAGGGTGGCAAGCCCTCGGTATAACAAGTCGAGGGTATGTGATATAATATGATCTAACGGGCTTAACGTTTGACAACGTAAGCACAACAAAGTGACCCCTTACATAATAATCACAAGATACTAACACACGTAGCATCCTAACATGTTTACTTATCAAATCAATAAGAAAGTATTACAAGGCTATCACAAACCAATACAATCAAGTTATTCACACAAGGTACTTTCTACTAACAAGTTGAATTTTATCCCCAAAGTACTTCACATTAAATCTTTAAAAGAACCGTTTCGTTCACATAAGTCACCTGATACCCGTAGTATAAAATAGAGTTGTCTTTTTAAAGTAATCAAAATACTTACCTTTGTAAAATCAAGTGACAACATTATTTTCCAAACGTCCAAGTTTGCCTAATTTCAAGTGTTTACGTTTCTTATTTTAGAAAGGTTTCGTAGTTCATAGTCTTATTTATTTAGGAATATAATTCTCTTTTAACAATCTGAAAAACATAAACCTTATGTGTGAGTAGGACATTCTTGTTTATAACAATCTTATTACAGCAGCCATGATCTAGGAAATATCATTTTGTCTCATCTTAGCTTCCATGCAGATGGAAGTTTCTACTGGTTTTAATAATACTTAATCTGTCAAAACATTTCCTTTTATTAACGCTGCAGTGGTTTGTCGATACACATTCTGATTTCCGAAATCAGTAGAACATTCTTAAGCCGTTATACCTAACTTCCCATAAAGCTAGTATAACTCTTAAGTTTTTTAAAAACCAAGTATTACTTCTTCTTTCAAAATGATTCAAAAATCTTTTGAAATACTTCAAGTTCTTTATTATCACACATTAAGTTAGTTATAAGTCAAATCAGTTACCTTTTAAAACCATAAAGCATTTTCTTACTTACATAAAGCTGTTATAACCAACTTCCCATAAAGCCGTTATAACACTTTATGTTTCAAACCAATCAAATACGTTTAACACGTACGCGTCACCGTACTACATAGTTATACACATATCATGCTAGAAAAGGTAGGAAGAGGTTCACATACCTCGCGACGATTATCGACTAATAGCAAAGCGCTCCAAGTACTTCCAATGTCGGCTACTCCTTAAGCCATGTAGATCGCGCCATACGTAGTACTTGACCTATAAGGCCACAGGCGCTTATTAACATTTAGATCTCTTCGTAGAACATTCTACAGAAAATTCAGACCTCCCCGCAGCGTAAAATCTCCTCGATGGGTAGGCTACGAAGCCAACCGGGGTTATACGTCTAAACCGGACGTGCACAATTCTACCTCACAGAAAAGCTACACAAGTCTACTGTAATACAGTCCTATGTAATTACAGTTCAGTACTCTTCTTTCGAAAAGGTTTCTAATTATTCAGGCTTAAGTCGCGAGACATTGCCGTGAGTATTATTCAGGCTTAAGTCCAAAGACATTGCGATAACAACGTTGATTCTATATATAGTATACTTCAACTATATAGTCTAGCAATCATGTAATTTCCAATTACAATAGAGGACAAGATATTTACCTCGATAAGCCCATAATTATCCAAGTATAAAGTCGATCTGGGCAACGTTTAGCTCGACTCCGCGCTCTCGACCACCAGAAGTTCTAACCAACTTCACATACTACTCCACTAACCATGGAGATTTTTCCTTAGGGTTTCGATTTGGTGGTGACGGGAAGTATAATAGTATATCGAGGCTTTTGTTTAGGTATAACCTTAGAATACTACAAGGTATTCGTCTAAGGTTATTTGGGGATTATGACAATACTTTTGAGAGTATTTCTAACAAGAGGAGGGTATTTATATGAAAACTACTAGGCTAGGGGGGGTACCCCACGGCTAGCACCATAAGGAGGGGGGGTGTATACCCCTCGGCCTACCCCACTAGGGGGGGGGGGGAACTCTCGGCCAAGGGGGGGGAGAGGGACTCTCGGCTAAGGCCTCACAAGGGGGAGAAAAAGAGCTTTCAAGACTTAGGCAAATTTATGGATGAATTAGTCTTCCAAAGGGGTGGGTATTTATAGGACAAGCCAAGGCCAACCAATGGCCAAGATCTTGCCAAGTGCATAGCAAGTGTAGGGCCAAGATCTTGCCAAGTGCACTAGCCAACTAACACAAAATATCCTACCAACCGCGACCACAATGGCCATGCTTTCGGCCACTATTCCGCCCGAGGTGTTCCAATGAGAGGGTGACAAGTGTAAGCCCTCTTGTTGATCCAAAATGTTTAAATCTCTCGGAAAAATCCGCAAAAATTAAAAATGACATAGCGGAATTTTCCTACGAAAATGTGAAACGTTTCGTCAAAAAGCGACTCTAATTGGGTGTTGTGAACAAAGTTAATTCGCCAAGCCTATGTAAAAGTTCAAATTTTTCTCGTCGTCCTTACGTACATACTGCGAAATACGGTATAACATTCTCCCTCGTAGAAACATTCGTCGAATGTTCCTTCTAAATCTCAAAACAAGCGTGCGCCGATATAGTCTTCACTACTATGCTTACGAGAACAATCCACGCCACAATGGCCACGAAACAAGCTGCGCAAAATACTTACATCCAAGTCCACGAGGAATCACCTCTAACATCACCACAAACTTCTCTCGGGTCTAAAATATACTTCCTCCACACTTTTTCCAAACAAAAGAAAAGGTCACATCTCTGCTTTCATGTCTGCTCGCTTCTCCTTTACTCGTCGTGATACCACTTTTGTCACTTTGCGCGAGGTTCTAGTGTCACTCGGCGACCTAACAAATGGTGCCGAATGCGTCGATCCACGAGGTCGTCGTACACTCGAACTCTTACCACATTTAAATCGCTTGCTTTCCAAAACTCTGGGTTACTATCTATAACGTGGTCATCATTAACTGGGAACACTCTGGATGGATCTCCGATACTTTCCCGCTCATAACAATATGAAAGACCGAACGTATTGCCTCCTAAGTCGGACGGCAAAAGCTAACATATAGGCAACCTGGCCTATTCTTCACATGAACTTAAAGGGCCCAGTAACTGGGCTAAGTTCCTCTGTTCTCCAAAACTCGTCACACTGACGGGGTGGTACTTTGAAGACCGACCGTCAACTTTGAACTCTAAGCGCCGTCGCCGATTATCCGCACGATTTCTCTGAGCTGCCAGAACCTCATCTAGACAAGCTTCACCCTATCCACATCCTGCTGAACACGTATGAACCAACTATATGAACCTTGCCAACGTCGAACCAATCGACCGGCAACTTACACTTCCGCCCCTACAAGGCGTCACAAGGCGATATCCGAACACTGAAATGGTAGCTATAAAATACTTCCCCAACAGGAGATAACAATCCCCAACTACCCTGAAATCCACACCGCTGGCGGCGAATGCGGTCGAGACTGCGAGTTCTTAACCTGTGGTAAAACTTCCGAAACAAAAACAGTGGTACCACTGGCTCCACATGCATCACAAGGTGAAGGTTAGGCACCCCGTGCAGCCTTACAACCTTTCCGATAAATCAACACTGCCGAGTAAACGGTCTTTGCTAGAAGACAAGACGGCTGACCTCCTCGGCCCGACCACTGGTCGAATGCATCCACGAACTCGTACGCTGGTTAACTAAACTTGGGCCAAACACCCTTATGACCCTAGCACAAGGCGGGACCACCACAAACTGACCCCACCACTAAACATGCCGCGGGTTGACCCGCAACGTGGCCTCAACCCAACCGTGGCAGCAAAGCGCTAGCCCCAGGAAAACTCTCACTAATCACGTTACGAAAACCTAGCGGTCTTCTTAGCTCAACTACCCTCTTTCATTCCCCACTACTCAGGGACTCATCCCACAAACATAATTCACGTGCACTATGCACTCCTATAAGGGTCAAACATAAACAATACATCTTTTACTCGAGATGGCCTTACCTCTAAGGTCTCCACGTATAACACTCTAAGGCTCACACTTTCTCTATCCCCGATCTTCCGGTTACTAACCATGATTTCTAATCACAAATTACCAGCTGCTATCGAACATAGCACTTAAGATATACTCATCTCATCATACGTACTAATCTACAGAGGTTAAGGATAAACACAGTATCTCTTGCTCCACTCCTTAAGTCGTTCTAATCAAACTCGCCCGTGAGCGCATAGCTAAGGAAGGTGGCGACTACCCATCGATCTGAAGGCTAAGTCCTCCTACAAGGACACTCTTTCGACATCGGACCACGGCGGTCGTAGGTAAAACAAGTACTAACTAAAAGATGACATTCCGGGATGGCGTGCATCCTGTGAACAACGGGAAAAACTGAATCGGTGGTTTGGAACTGCGTGTAGCGTGAACCGGAAGCTTTGGAGCTCGACCAACTCCTGCGTACCCGAGCGTCACGAATCTGTGGAGGACCTTTGCCGGTGGATGTGCATAATCTAATCTGTGGTGAGGTGACTCGACTCGAAAGTTACCAAAGGACCTTCTGCTCTGGCCTCTTACGTCGCCCTTCGACACGTTGATCTCTACGTTTCTTGGCTGCGCATAAGCGATACGGGCCATGCTCAAGCCTAACTGAAGAATTACTCTCGCACAACCCCTTCTAAGATATTCATCAAGACTCGCGGTACATCGGTATACACTCTGGTAGCCAAATCCATAGCTAGTAACAGGGTTGTCTTTTCACAATCTATATTTTCTGTTTCGTCGTGGGCGAAGGTTCAAATGTCGTGGCGCGATGGAGCTGCCGTGCGTGCTAAACTCTGCTGGGGTGACGTAGCATAACTTCCCGAACGAAGCACCTAACTCAGGTGATGGTTGGGCCTGTGCCCTCGTAACCCTCTGAACTCTACTCGCAGCTCCCTCGCCGCCGCGCCTCCCGGGCGGGTTGCCCTACGCGGAGGCATAACGGTAAGGGAAAGAAATACGTGAGAGAGTCCAACTTACAACACAGCTCTAAGGCACGATCTCAGAGTGAGAAGAATAGAAACAAATCCTAAATATCCTATAGCCTCCTGATTATTGGTGTGGTGCACAACACACCGATAATCGAACTCTTGGATCTGATGCGTAGACACTTTCCGAGGATTAACTGCTCTGATACCACTTTTGTCACGACCCGAACCTGGGCCCGTGACTGGTGTCTTACCCCGGGCACCCTAGTGACACAACATCAGAGTAATCAGCGGAACATAAAGACAATACATGAAACCAATGTAATATGACAGTGAAATAAGAAGACGGACTAACCAAAAACGGTTACCTTCGGTATATATATAAATAGCAATTTGAGCGATTACAACCCTCTTACAAATTCTGCCCACAACGATTACTACTGCACCTCTAGAATGATATGACAACAATGGCGGGACGGGGCCCGCCATACCACTGAATGTAAATACCTACAACGGCGGGGACTATACCACTGATAAGCCTCCGAGAAACGGAGCTTCCCATCTGTTGACGTGACCCGAGAACTAGGATCAACGGCGGTGTACCTCAACTGCGGCATGAACGGCCCGAAGGAGGTCGATCTACAAAAATGCAGGTATGTGGCGAAATAAATCGTAAATGAAATCATAGTAGTCTATATAAAGCGGAGACATGTATGATAACCAAACTACGATTCACAATAAATAAACGATCATGTCAAGTCGTGGACTCACGCCTCAAGTCATCACAATAGAGCAAATGCAGGGTAAATGCGAAGGCATAGCCGACTACTAAGACCGCTGATGCAAACAAAATACCATAAAGCGCATCACGAGGTCTTTCTAGACCGCGCGCATGTCGAAGTTGGCCGCCGCGCGATATCAATGTGCGCGTCTATCCACTGGAACTACCGCGACTCGCATAGGTCACGCACTGACCGCGTGAGGTATTCTCGAATCATGGTCCCAGACCGCTGAGGTATACCCGCGTCGAGGCGGCTTAACCCCGGTATCCACCTAGGCTCCGCGGCCCGCATAGTCCCTCAAAGACGCATAGTCCTCAAAGACCGCGTAGGGCATCCCCGCGTCGGGCTAAACACCGGAATGATCAATCTCGGAGCTCCGCAACTCTGCATAGTCACAAATTTGCATAGGCCGTATAGACCCGCATCGAGGGTGGCAAGCCCTCGGTATAACAAGTCAAGGGTATGTGATATAATAACGATCTGACGGGCTTAACGTTTGACAACGTAAGCACAACAAGTGACCCCCTTACATAATAATCACAAGATACTAACACACGTAGCATCCTAACATGTTTACTTATCAAATCAATAAGAAAGTATTACAAGGCTATCACAAACCAATACAATCAAGTTATTCACACAAGGTACTTTCTACTAACAAGTTGAATTTCTATCCCCAAAGTACTTCACACATTAAATCTTTAAAAGAACTGTTTCGTTCACATAAGTCACCTGATACGTAGTATAAAATAGAGTATTTGTCTTTTTAAGTAATCAAAATACTTACCTTTGTAAAATCAAGTGACAACATTATTTTCCAAACGTCCAAGTTTGCCTAATTTCAAGTGTTTACGTTTCTTATTTTAGAAAGGTTTCGTAGTTCATAGTCTTATTTATTTAGGAATATAATTCTCTTTTAACAATCGAAAAACATAAACCTTATGTGTGAGTAGGACATTCTTGTTTATAACAATCTTATTACTGACCATGATCTAGGAAATATCATTTTGTCTCATCTTAGCTTACATGCGGATGGAAGTTTCTCTGGGTTTAATAATACTTAATCTGTGAAAACATTTCCTTTTATTAACTTTGCAGTGGTTTGTCGATACACATTCGATTTCAAATCGTTAGAACATTCTTAAGCGTTATACCTAACTTCCCATAAAGCTAGTATAACTCTTAAGTTTTTAAAAACCAAGTATTACTTCTTCTTTCAAAATGATTCAAAATCTTTTGAAATACTTCAAGTTCTTTATTATCACACATTAAGTTAGTTATAAGTCAAATCGATTTACCTTTTAAAACCATAAAGCATTTTCTTACTTACATAAAGTCGTTATAACCAACTTCTCATAAAGCCGTTATAACACTTTATGTTTCAAACCAATCAAATACGTTTAACACGTATGCGTCTACGTACTACATAGTTATACACATATCATGCTAGAAAAGGTAGGAAGAGGTTCACATACCTCGCGGCGATTATCGACTAATAGCAAAACGCTCCAAGTACTTCCAACGTCGGCTACTCCTAAGCGATGTAGATCGCGCCACGTAGTACTTGACCTATAAGGCCACAAGGCGCTTATTAACATTTAGATCTCTTCGTAGAACATTCTCTGAAAATTCGGCGCACCTCCCCACATGACGGCGTAAAATCTCCTCCTCGATGGGCGGCTACGAGCCAACGGGGTTATACGTCTAAACGGACGTGCACAATTCTACCTCACGAAAAGCTACACAAGTCTCATGTCTGATACACCCTATGTAATTCTGATTCGGTACTCTTCTTTCGAAAAGGTTTCTAATTATTAGGGCTTAAGTCGCGATTCATTGCGTAAGTATTATTGAGCTTAAGTCCAAAGACATTGCCGATAACAACGTTGATTCTATATATAGTATACTTCAACTATATAGTCTAGCAATCATGTAATTTCCAATTACAATAGAGGACAAGATATTTACCTCGATAAGCCCATAATTATCCAAGTATAAAGTCGATCCCGGCAACGTTTAGCTCGACTCGCGGCGCTCAACCACCCTTAGAAGTTCTAACCAACTTACATACTACTCCAACTAACCATGGAGATTTTCCTTAGGGTTTCGGTTGGGTGGTGACGGGAAGTATAATAGTATAAGCGGGCTTTTGTTTAGGTATAACCTTAGAATACTACAAGGTATGGCTAAGGTAATTTGGGCATTATAACAATACTTTTGAGTATTTCTACCAAGAGGAGGGTATTTATCACGAAAACTACTAGGCTAGGGGGTACCCTACGGCTAGCACCACAGGAGGGGGTGTATACCCCTCGGCCTACCCATGTGGGGAACTCTCGGCCAAGGGGAGGGGAGAGGACTCGGCTAAGGCCTCACAAGGGGGGAGAAAGAGAGCTTTCAAGACTTAGGCAAATTTATGGATGAATTAGTCTTCCAAAGGGGTGGGTATTTATAGGACAAGCCAAGGCCAACCAATGGCCAAGATCTTGCCAAGTGCATAGCAAGTGTAGGGCCAAGATCTTGCCAAGTGCATGTCACGACCCGAACCCGGGCCCGTGACTGGTGCCTTACCCCGGGCACCCTAGTGATACAACATCAGAGAAAACCAGCGGAAAATAAAATAAAAAAAAACTTAAACATGTAAAATAGACATGGATCATGATGAAATAAAATAGGTCAACCAAAATGGTTGCCTTTCAACATATATATAAAGACATTTGAACAGTTAGAATCCTTACAAACCTGCCCACAACAGTACTACAGACCTCTAAGATTTATACAACAACTATGACGGGATAGGGCCCCGCCATACCCCTGAATGTACAAGGACCTACAGACTCAGGGTGACATACCAAAGATAAGCCTCCGAAGGAACGGAGCTTCCCAAGACGCTGAAATGAGATCCTAAACGCGGGGATCGGCGGTGATGTACTTCTACCTGCGGCATGAACGCAGCCCCCCGAAGGAGGTCAGTACAACAGGTACCAAGTATGTGAAACTGTAACATACTGTAAATGAAATCATAGCAGTCTATATAAAGCAGGAGACATGTATGATAACCAAACTACAATTTACGATAAATAACGATCGTATGTAAGTCGTGGACTCACGCTCCGAGTCATCACTCATGCGTGGAATACCTTCCTCAGCTGGCGATGCATGACATGGTAACAACAAGACAACAATCCAAATGGGAGCATACTCGTGCGCTACGCATCGTGTCAGTATGTCCAAAGGGAAACAATAAGACAGCATTCCAAATGGAAACATACCCAGGCGCTACGCATCGTGTCAGTATGGCCAAAGGGAAACAATAAGACAGCATTCCAAATGGGAACATACCCGTGCGCTACACATCGTGTCAGTATGCCCAAAGGGAAACAATAAGACAACATTCCAAATGGGAACATACCCGTGCGCTACGCATCGTGTCAGTATGCCCAAAAGGAAACAATAAAGCAGTATCAAAATGGAAGCATACGATGCGCTACGATCGTGTCGGTATGTCCAAGCGATTTAGCAAAAGTAACACAATCAGCGAGGCGTGCGTGGAATTTCTCGTCACGCAAGACGCGTCACGTAAGTTCTCAACAAGTCAACCGCCCTCCATCGAGAGGCGCGGTAGTATAGAAACACAATTCTTGCACAACAAAGGCTATCACGACAAGCATAGGCAAGTTTCACAACAACAAGCATAGGCAAGTTTCTCAACAACAAGTACTTTCATTTTAAGCCAAGGTCCGGGTTTTAACCCTAAAGTACTACGTACGTTAGATTCCTTTTAAGAGATTCATTCCTTTTATAAAAGTCACCCGATACCCGTAGTATAAAATAGAGTGACTTACATCTTTTAAGTAAACCAAAGCAACTTCCATACTTTCTTTTCTTTAAAACCAAGTTAAGGCAACACTATGCCTTCTTTTTAGACCAAACCACTTTTCTTTTTAAAGTCAAGTTACCACATTAAAACCAATGATAAAAACCCTTCTTTTGTTTTCATAAAGTCGTTATAACCAACTTCCCATAAAGCTGTTATAACACTTTATGTTTTAAACCATTTTAAGACAACACAATGCCTTTCTTTTCCCTAAAGTTCCAGTTTGCCTAATTGCAATTACGCAAGTCTCTTTTTGAAAAGTTTCATAGTTCAATGTCTTAATCTCTTTTTTTAAAACAATTGAGTAACATATGCCATAGGCGAGTAGGTTATTCTTGTTCATAATAAATCTTATTAAGCAGCCATGATCTAGAAAATGTAATATCATTTTGTCTCATCTTAGCTTCTATGCAGATGGAGGTTTCTACTGGTTTTAATAATACTTAATTATTCAATACATTTTCCTTTATTAACGCTGCAGTGGTTTGTCGATACACATTCTGATTTCCGAAATCAGTAAAACATTATTCCTTTCAAAAACCAAGTACTCATTATGTCACGACCCGTTCCAGGGCTCGTGACTGGTGCCTTACCGGGGCACCCAAGTAGTCATACATCAGAGTAATCAGCGGAAATATAAAGCAAGACATGAAAGAGTTTATAAAATAGAACACAGTTTAAGTGAGAAAACATCGCCTTTCGGCATATATATAAAAACATGGTTTAGCGATTACATCAAATCTTGTACAATGTGACTGAGACCTCTGAAATATACAACTATGGCGGGACGGGGCCGCCATACCGATGTACAAAACTATCTACAACGGGAGATCATACCCAAAGTAGAGCCTCGGAAAGGATGGAGCTCACGACACCAACGTAGAGATCCTAGGAATGTGGATCTAGCACACCTTGCCCGCCTGCGGCATGAGCGCGGCCCCGAAGGAGAGTCGATAACAAGTACCAAGTATGTGAAACTATAAAGAAGCGAAATAAAATCAATGTATTTAAAACCTTTTCACAAATACAATCGGTTCAATTGCACATAGTGTCATCACAAACAACAACGATAATAGGAAAAGCGTATGCAGTCTATTCTAGGCGCGAATGATCGGCAAGGCGATCGCCCATAGTATCATGCGTGCCTAGTCACGGACTTCCGCGGCCGCATGGAGTCACTGCGGACCCGCGTGAGGTATTCCCGCATCGGGGCAGCGACCGGCATCCGCCTAGGCTCCGCGGCCGCATAGCCTCAAAAGACCGCGTAGTCTCAGCGGACCGCATAGGAATCCCCGCGTCGGGCTAAACACGGAATGATCAATCCTGGAGCATACCGCTGCTCGCGATAGTCTCGCGAACCGCGTAGGCCGTATAGACCGCGTCGAGGCAAGCCCTCGGTATAACGATCGAGGGTAGGTGATACAATAACGACAAGCGGACTTACGGTTAGCAACGTAAGCACAACAAGAATGACCATTATACACAGAAATTCAAGACACTAAAACAGGTAGAATCATAATATTTCTACTTATCACACAAATCTTACTACACTTAATGAAATCAATACAAGGCTTTTATAAACAAACAAGTGCAGTTCCTTTTTATCTTAAGTTGTTATACCTAACTTCCCATAAAGCTAGTATAACTCTTAAGCTTTTGTTTTAAAACCAAATATTTATCTTCTTAAAAATGATCGATATTCTTTTGAAATGTTTTGATTCTTTGTTATTCGAGCTTAAGCGTGAGGCATTCGTAAGTATTATTCAGCTTAAGCGTGAGGCATTGCCATAAGTATTATTCGGGCTTAAGTCAAAGACATTGCCGTAGTTATTATTCGATTAACACGTATGCGTCTACCGGTACTATATATTGTAAAATATCATGCTTTAGGAAGAATCACATACCTTCTGAAAACCACCGCCAAGTTGAATATGTCGCAGAGAGTCGACCTATAATAGTCACGAGATATCTATCAAAGACTACTCAAGGTCATTCTAAGCAGAGGGTTCATAATTCTACGGTAAGTCGTGCAAGACTTCCTACAGTGAGCTATATAAGTCTCTTGTGAAAGCAGTCCTATGTAAATCTGATTTGATTATTCTTCTAAGTATTTATACTTATTCTTATTCTACAACAGTAAGTATTCTCTAATTCAAAGAGGGTTAGGATTAGTTACCTCGGTAAGCCCAATAATATCCTAGAAAAGTCGCTGAGCAAGGTTTTGCTCTAAGTTGTATGCTCGAGAAACCTTAGAAGTTCTTCACAACTTCTACTAAGTACTAAGGTATTTGGGCTAGGGTATTTTGGGCATTATAACAAAACAAGAAGGCAACTTTTCTACCAAGGGAGGGTAGGTTTCGGCTAGGCTAGGGGTGGGGTAGCCTCGGCCAAGCTTCTCGAGGAGGGTGTTGGACGAATTGCTACAAAGGGAGAGGAAGGATTTTTAGACTTGGAAAGCTTTTGTGGATGAAGAACTCTTCATCTCAAGAGGGTATTTATAGCTCAAGCCTTGGCCAACCAATGGCCAAGATGAAGACAAGTGCAAGGCAAGTGTAAGGCCAAGATCAAGCCAAGTGCACCTAACCCCTACTCCACAAAACACTCCACAAAACACTCCACAAAACATGGCACAAAACAAGGCCTAAGCAAGGAACCAATCGGCGAGGCCAACACCCCTCTTGGGCCTTGATCGTCCAAAGCCACCCACTTGCTTCAATGTGAGGGTGACACATGTCACCCTCCGTTGGTCCAAAAATGTTTCGTCTCTCGGAAAAATCCGCAAAAATAAGAAATGGCATAGCGGAATTTACTCACGAAAGTGGAAGCGTTTAGTCGGAAACGATTCTTTTAGTGAGTTGTGTACAAAAAAACGTCGAGGCTAACTAAGGCCAAACTTTTTATGCGTATTCCTTACGTACATACTCTGGAAATCTGAGGTATTACATTCTCCTCCTTAGTGTAACGACGTTCGGGGCGTTCTTGGTGCCTTACCACGGCACTAGTGATACATACATCGAGAAAATCAGCGAACATAAAACATGAGTCATTTAACAAGAGATATCATAAATAAACAGGCCAACCAAGCGGTTGCCTTGGTATATACATAAAACACGAGCAGTTTAATCCTTTACAACCACACTTGCGGGACTACGGACCTCCAAGATTTACACGACTATGACGGACGGGGCCCGCCATACCACGAATGTACAGAACCTACAACTCAGGGAACACATACCAAAAGATAAGCCTCAGAAAGCGGAACTTCAATACGTCTGGCGTGATCCTAAGGCGGGGATCCACGGCCGATGTACCTCTACTGCGGCGTGAACGGCCCCAAGGAGTCGATAACAGGTACCAAGTATGTGAAATGCATAATCTGTAAATGAAATCATACTAGTCTATATAAAGCGGGAGACATGTATGATAACCAAACTCTGATTCACAACATAAGCGATCATCACTCGATATAACTATGGGTCTCACGCCCACAACATCAATCGAGTTCGCATTATGGCGCATGCCGGAATCTTGCGACGGTGTAGACATGTCCATGATGCAACAATAATACCAATGTCCCATGGCCACATGCCGGAATTCTGCGCCGGTGTAGACATGTCCATGTGACCTCAACAACAAGGCAAATCCAAATGGAAGCATACCTGCGCTACGCATCGTGTCGGTATGTCCAAAGGAAAAATAAGACAACATTCCAAATGGGCGCATACCCGTGCGCTACGATCGTGTCGGTATGTCGAAGGAAAAATAAGACAACATTCCAAATGGACGCATACGTGCGCTACGCATCGTGTCGGTATGTCGAAGGAAATCACAAGGCGATAATCAAAATGAAACATACGTGCGCTACGCATCGTGTCGATATATCCAAAGCGATTAACCACAAGACCTTAACCAAAATGGAAGCATACGTGCGCTACGATCGTGTCGGTATGTCAGCGATTAACAACAATAATACTATCAGCGAACGCACTGCGTGGAATTTCTCCGTCACTGTGCAAGCGTCCAAGTAAGTTCTCAACGATCAACCGACCTCTATCGAGAGGCAGCGGTAACACGAAACACAACGATTGTACAATAAAGGCTATCATCACAAGCATAGGCAAGTTTCACAACAACAAGCATAAGCAAGTTTCACACAACTCAAAGTACTTTCATTTTATGCCAAAGTCGGGTTTTAACCCCAAAGTACTACATCGTTAAGTTCTTTTAAAGAGATCCATTACTTTTATAAAAGTCACCCGATACAGTAGTATTAGAATGACCAACCCACCTTCCTTTTCAAAATCAAGTAACAACATTCTTTTCCTAAGTTCGGTTTGCCTAGTTTCAATTACTCAAGCTTCTCATTTTCAAATGGTTTCATAGTTCCCCAAACTTAATCACTTGATTCCTTTTTAGAACAATTGAGTAACATATGTCATATCGTGAGTAGTTTATTCTTGTTTATAACGATCTTATTACTGACCATGATCTAGAAAATGTAATATCATTTTGTCTCATCTTAGCCATGCGGATGGAGGTTTCTCTTGGTTTTAATACAACACATCATTATTCAATACATTTTCCTTTATTAACATTTGCGGTGGTGCTGCCGATACACATTCGATTCGAAATCGGTAAAACATTATCCCTTTAAAACCAAGTACTCATTACTCACGAATGAGGTTTCACACAAACATCCACATTAAAACAAATAAGTTAAGTCTCTTATCTTATAAGATCAAGTCTCTTAACTTCTAACATGATAAACCATTTTCACTTACATAAGGTCGTTATAACTAACTTCCCGTAAAGCTATTATAACACCACATGTTTTAAACCAACCAAATCACTTAGCACGTATGCGTCACCGTACTACATAGTTCACAACAATCATGCTAGAAAAAGATAGGAAGAGGTTCACATACCTCGCGACGATTTATCGACAATAAGCAAAATGCTCCAGTACTACAACCTTGCTAGCCCTTTCCACTCCTTGAGTAGAATACGCTACTCTTAGTACTTTCACCTATAAAGGTCAAGCGTCTATTAACCCCAAAACACAAGTTTCTATCTTTACATAGAAAATTGGCGACCTCACATACAGCGTAAATCTCCTCTCTATCGAGGCGGCTACGAAGCCAACCGGGGGTTTACCGCCTACCGGGCGTGTACAATTCTACTGAATACTACACAAGTCTACCGCTGATCTATGTAAATCTGATTCGATTCGATTCTTTATTCTTCAGGCTTAAGTCAAAAGACATTGCGAATACTAAGTAGTTCCATATATAGTATACTTGACTATACTCTAACAAACATGTAATTTCCAATTACAATAGAGGACAAGATAATTACCTCGATAAGCCCAAAATTATCCAAGTTATAATGTCGATCTGAGCAAGGTTTAGCTCGGCTCCGTGCGCTCCAAACCACTCCAAACAACCCTTAGAAGTTCTAACCAACCTACTCACATACTTCAACCAACTATGAAGATTTCCTTAGGGTTTGGTTTGAGACTAAAGGACAAAAGGTAGTATTTAGGACTCTACGTAAAGAGGTATCTTTGGAATACTACAAGGTACTGTGCTAAGGTATTTTGGGCATTATAACAATACTAGGGAGTATTTCTATACCACAACAAGGGTATTATCACGAAAACAACTAGGCTAGGGGTACCAGGCCAAGCCTCACTCAAAGGGGGCCTCGGCCAAAGCTCCACAAGGGGAGGGCTTTGGACGATTTCAACTCATGAGGGGAGAGATTTCAAGACTTGGAAAAAGATTTTTGGATGCAGAAAGTTCCTCAACTAAGGGGGGTATTTATAGCAAACCCAAAGGCCAACCAATGGCCAAGATCTAGCCAAGTGCAAGGCAAGTGTAAGGCCAAGATCAAGCCAAGTGCACCCTAGCCCTACTCCTTAAAACCCTCACAAATATCTACACAATATCTAGCACCACAAGCCAGATTCGGCCAGTCGCCCACTGTCTCCGTTGTGAGGGTGACACATGTCACCCTCCGTTGGTCGAGAATGTTTCGATCTCTCGGAAAAATCCGCAAAAATACAAAACGACATAGCCGGAATTTTCCGCGCAGAAGTTCTGAAAGCGTTCGTCGGTAACGACTCTAACGGTGTTGTGCACAAAGGTCATTTCGGCCAAGCCACCTGGCGGGGTGACACGTGTCACCCTCTATTGGCCCTCAAAAACGTCTTCGAAAAAATCCACAATGGCCAAAATCTCAAAACAAAGTGGGCCCACAAAGCGTAAATTTCTCCCGTGGCCCCACGTGACCATTTCCAAAATAAAATTCCATAATTCTCTAATATTCCGGAAGTCCGAATACCAAATCGGGAATCCAATTCCCGTTAACGAACCTTTTTCCTTCACAAAAACCGGAAACTTTTCCGTGGAAAAATCACCTCTTTCTTCCTGTCCAATCTTTCTGCCGTATTCTCGTACGTACGTCCTCGCATACATACTCTGAAATACGGGGTATAACATTCTCCTCGCGAAACATTCGTCCGAATGTTCCTTCACAAGACGGATATCGATGAAGCTCTTCTAACAAATTTCCAACGCCACGGCGCGAAATAACACACGTTATCTTCGCCCTTACTCGTCGTGCCGCTTCTCGAACACTTGAACTCTCCCAAGACGTACCATACTTCGGTCATTACTTAGTTCGAAAATCTGCGAGTCACTACCTCCAACTTGGTCATCTTACTAAGCGTAATATCCCACAAGGCCATTCCGGCCTTCACGAACGATTACGGTCGAACACGTCCACAAACTCATACGATGGTCGTCTAAACTCGGCCTAGCACCCTCGTGACCCTACCACCGGCGGGACCACGGAAGCGGCCCACCCAAAACCGGGTTCTGGGTTGACCATAAATAGTCCTAAACCCGACCCCGTGCCAAACTCTTGTTCCCGATTGAACAATCTTACTAATTCACATCATGAAAGCTACCACTTCCGTCTCACTACCCACGGACTTATCACACAAATAAATCCACGTATACTACTACACGCAAAAGGTCAAACATAAAGCGAATCTTTTACTCAAGGCGACCTTACCTCTAAGGTCTCGATCGTGAAATAGTCTAAGGTTCACACTTACCATGCCTCCATCGTATCCTTCCAACTAACCATGCATTCTAACTCACACATATCACAATGCTATCCGTACATAGCACACAATAATGAGATCATCATAACAAGCATACCAAAACTCTAGAGGTTAAGGATATGCACAAGCTACCGCTCCACTCTAATCATAGGCCTGCCCTGCAGGGCGCATAGCTGTAGAAGGTGATGAACCAGCCACAGATCATGAAGGCTGAGTCGTAACATCCGCGCTTCCCTTGGTAGGACAGTTCCTCGCAAAATGGCCTGCTGTCGCATGCAAAACAAACTCCCAATCTAGCACGACACTCTCCAAAATGGAGTCTACCACAATAGTCACAACGAGGTAGGGGTGGCTTGGTGGTTAACACCCTGCTCTCCGAAAATCTGAACCCTTGGAGCCACGACTGCGTCGAAGGCGGTGGAGGACCACTGCATGCGGTGGGGGTATATAACTAGTTTCTTCTTTGGCGGTCCGCCTCGAAAGCCACCAAAGGACTCTGCCGTCTGGCCTCTTCTGGCGATCGGTCGTTCCGTCGACCCTCCGTGCCTCGCATCCTAGTGCATGAGCTGCATGCGGGCAATGTCCATGCGGTGAAGAAACACCCGCACAAGATTCGGCCATATAATCATCAAGCGGTGGCGTGGCGATGCACCACTATCCTCCATATCTGCAACTAAGCGCGAGGACATATCGAGCCAAAGAATCGAACTCGACATTGTACTCCCGGCGGTCGCCTCTCTGTCTCAATAACAAAAATCTGCCGGCGTGCCCTCGCCATCTGCGGAGGCAAAGTGCGTGAGAAAGCCCGAAAACTCATCACATCTGCTGGAGTGCATGCTCTCCGGGAAAGCTCCGTGAATCAAACCAATCATTTGCGGTATCACGCGGCCGATCACGAACAAAGGTCCTGACTCGGTTTACGAAGCCTTGATCACGCGTGATCGGCGAAGCTGCCGGATGAACTCCTGCGGATCATCCTCGAGCCTCGACGTAAAACTGCGGCGGGCTACAACTCGAGAAAGTCCGTAGCCTCAAACTATCCGCTCGGGGTGAACCACTGGTGCTCTGGGCTGGCTGCTGCGTCCATCCTATCCATATCGGCCCACGACCACGGCGAAGGCGGGCCATCTCGCGTAACCCATCTCCTCGCCCGGTGTGGGGTGGAGGCTCAGTGCTGCGGTCTCGGCGGCCATTCTTTGCGGCTCACAACTCTCTTTGGGTTTGGCGGCGTCACAAAACCGCCGTCGAAGCACAACCTCAGTCTTATGCGGGCTGCGCCTGCGTACTCCAGTATCTCACTAGCGGCACCCTGGCTGCCTTGCCCTTCGGGCTCTGGTTGCCTTGCGGAGGCATAAGCGGTAAAAGCGAGATCGTCGGAGGGTCCAACTTACAACACAGCTCTAAGGCACGATCTCAGGATGAGAAGAATGGAAACCAATCCTAAATGTCCTGCGACCTCACGATTATAGATGTGGTGCACAATACATCGATAATCAAGACTACTACTAGACACGGTGCGTAGACACTTTCAGAGGATTAAGTGCTCTGTTACCACTTTTGTAACGAGCCGTTCGGGGCGTTCTTGTGCCTTACCACAGGCACCTAGTGATACATACATCGAGAGAAAATCAGCGGAACATAAAACATGAGTCATTTAACAAGAGATATCATAAATAAACAGGCCAACCAAGCGGTTGCCTTGGTATATACATAAAACACGAGCAGTTTAATCCTTTTACAACCACGCCACAGCGGGACTACGGACCTCAAGATTTACAACGACTATGGCGGGACGGGGCCCGCCATACCACGAATGTACAGAACCTACAACTCGGGAACACATACCAAAAGATAAGCCTCGAAGAAAGCGGAACTTCATACGCTGAGCTGATCCTAAGGCGGGGATCCACGGCCGATGTACCTCTACTGCGGCATGAGCGGCCCCGAAGGAGTCGATTACAGTACCAAGTATGTGAAACTGCATAATCGTAAATGAAATCATACTAGTCTATATAAAGCGGGAGACATGTATGATAACCAAACTACGATTCACAACATAAGCGATCATCACTCGATATAACTATGGGTCTCACGCCCGACATCAATCGAGTTCGCATTATGGCGCGTGCCCGGAATCGCATCGGTGTAGACATGTCCATGATGCAACAATAATACCAATGTCCCATGGCCACGCGTACCGGAATGCGCCGGTGTAGACATGTCCATGTGACCTCAACAACAAGACAATCCAAATGGAAGCATACGTGCGCTACGCATCGTGTCGGTATGTCGAAAGGAAAAATAAGACAACATTCCAAATGGGCGATACGTGCGCTACGCATGTCCGGTATGTCGAAGGGAAAAATAAGACAACATTCCAAATGGGCGCATGCGTGCGCTACGCGTCGTGTCGGTATGTCGAAGGAAATCACTGGCGATAATCAAAATGGAAACATACAGGTGCGCTACGCATCGTGCCGATATATCCAAAGCGATTAACCACAAGACCTTAACCAAAATGGAAGCATACGTGCGCTACGCATCGTGTCGGTATGTCCAAAGCGATTAACAACAATAATACTATCAGCGAGGCGTGCGTGGAATTTCTCGTCGCTGCCGCGCGTCCAAGTAAGTTCTCAACGGTCAACCGACCTATCGAGAGAGCGGTAACACGAAACACAACGATTGTACAATAAAGGCTATCATCGAAGCATAGGCAAGTTTCACAACAACAAGCATAAGCAAGTTTCACACGACTCAAAGTACTTTCATTTTATGCCAAAGTCAGGGTTTTAACCCCAAGTACTACATCGTTAAGTTCTTTTAAAGAGATCCATTACTTTTATAAAAGTCACCCGATACCGTAGTATTAGAATGACCAACCCACCTTCCTTTTCAAAATCAAGTAACACATTCTTTTCCTAAGTTCCGGTTTGCCTAGTTTGATTACTCGAAGCTTCTCATTTTCAAATGGTTTCATAGTTCCCAAACTTAATCACTTGATTCCTTTTTAGAACAATTGAGTAACATATGTCATATCGTGAGTAGTTTATTCTTGTTTATAACGATCTTATTACGTGACCGTGATCTAGAAAATGTAATATCATTTTGTCTCATCTTAGCTTACATGCGGATGGAGGTTTCTGCGGTTTTAATACAACACATCATTATTCAATACATTTTCCTTTATTAGCAGCTGCGGTGGTGCGCCGATACGTTACGATTCGAAATCGGTAAAACATTATCACTTTAAAACCAAGTACTCATTACTCACGAATGAGGTTTCACACAACATCCACATTAAAACAAATAAGTTAAGTCTCTTATCTTATAAGATCAAGTCTCTTAACTTCTAACATGATAAACCATTTTCACTTACATAAGGTCGTTATAACTAACTTCCCGTAAAGCTATTATAACACCACATGTTTTAAACCAACCAAATCACTTAGCACGTATGCGTCTGCAGTACTACATAGTTCACAACAATCATGCTAGAAAAGATAGGAAGAGGTTCACATACCTCGCGACGATTTATCGACAATAAGCAAAATGCTCCAAGTACTACAACGCACTAGCCCTTTCCACTCCTTGAGTAGAATACGCTACTCTTAGTACTTTCACCTATAAAGGTCAAGCGTCTATTAACCCCAAAACACAAGTTTCTATCTTTCTATAGAAAATTCGCGCACTCCCCACATGACAGCGTAAATCTCTCCTCTATCGGTGGCTACCAAGCCAACCGGGGTTTACACGTCTACGGGCGTGTACAATTCTACTCGATATCTACACAAGTCTCTTGTCTGATCCTATGTAAATCTGATTCGATTCGATTCTTTATTCTTGAGCTTAAGTCAAAAGACATTGCGAATACTAAGTAGTTCCATATATAGTATACTTGACTATACTCTAACAAACATGTAATTTCCAATTACAATAGAGGACAAGATAATTACCTCGATAAGCCCAAAATTATCCAAGTTATAATGTCGATCTGAGCAAGGTTTAGCTCGCTCAGTGCGCTCGAACCACTCCAAACAACCCTTAGAAGTTCTAACCAACCTACTCACATACTTCAACCAATGAAGATTTCCTTAGGGTTTCGGTTTGAGACTAAAAGGACAAAGGTAGTATTTAGGACTCTACGTAAAGAGGTATCTTTGGAATACTACAAGGTACAAGGCTAAGGTATTTTGGGCATTATAACAATACTAGGGAGTATTTCTATACCACAATGAGGGTATTATACGAAAACAACTAGGCTAGGGGTACCGCGGCCAAGCCTCGCTCAAAGGGGGCCTGCCAAAGCTCCATGAGGGGAGGGCTTTGGGCGATTTCAACTCACTGAGGAGAGATTTCAAGACTTGGAAAAGATTTTTGGATGAAGAAAGTTCATCAACTAAGGGGTATTTATAGCAAACCCAGGCCAACCAATGGCCAAGATCTAGCCAAGTGCAAGGCAAGTGTAAGGCCAAGATCAAGCCAAGTGCACCTAGCCCTACTCCTTAAAACCCTCAAATATCTACACAAATATCTAGCACCACAAGCCCGCCGATTCGGCCAAGTGCGCCCCACTTGTCTCCGTTGTGAGGTGACACATGTCACCCTCCGTTGGTCGAGAATGTTTCGTCTCTGGAAAAATCCGCAAAAATACAAAGCGACATAGCCGGAATTTTCCGCCGCAGATTCTGTAAGCGTTTCGTCGAAAGCGACTCTAGCAGGGTGTTGTGCACAAAGGTCATTTCGGCCAAGCCACCTGGCGGGGTGACACGTGTCACCTCCTATTGGCCTCAAAAACGTCTTTGAAAAAATCCACAATGGCCAAAATCTAGAAAACAAAGTGGGCCCCAAAAGCGTAAATTTCTCCCGTGGGCCCGCGTGACCATTCAGAAAATAAAATTCCATAATTCTCTAATATTCCGGAAGTCAGAATACCAAATCGGGAATCCAATTCCGTTAACGAACCTTTTTCCTTCTCAAAAGCGGAAACTTTTCCGTGGAAAAATCACCTCTTTCTTCGCTTTCCAATCTTTCTGTAGTATTCTCGTGCGTCGTCCTCGCATACATACTGCGGAAATACGGGGTATAACTTAGAAACATTCGTCCGAATGTTCCTTCTCAAAACGATTAACGATAAGATTCTTCATAACTTAAGCAGTTTGCAAATGCCACTGACGCGCCAAAAACAACACTTAGGCATAAGCGATAACGAAAATTTACAAGTAGGAAAGTGAATTACGGAGGTGTGGGTAATAGGTGAGGATACTTCTGCCTCATGTCCTCCTCGGCTTCCACGTCATCTCCTCTCGAGCTCGTTCGCCACAGACTTTGTGGAAGCCCGTCCTCCGTCGCAGACGCCTAACACGACGATCGACTATCGCTATGGGAATCTCCTCATACGATAACCCTGGTCACTGGACATCGTCAATCGGGTGTACCACTAGATGGATCCGATACATCTCGCCGGCATAGATACGTGAAAAGCGGATGCCTGCCTCCGGATCGGACGGCGGATCCAACTCGGCAACCTTGCCTACCTGCGGACAATGCGAAGCGGCCCGATGTACCTGAAATTTGAGTTTCCCCTTCTTCCCAAATCTCATCACACCGCCATGGGTGACACTAGGAAAACCCAATCATGAACCTCGAACTCAAGATGCCGACGGCGATGATCTGCATCGACTTACATCGACTACGGTATCGATAGCGCTCTCGGATAAGCTTCACCTTATCCACTGCTGCTGCGCCAAATCTGGTCCCACTGCGCACCTCGCCCACATCGAACCAACCTATGGCGATCGCACTTCCTCGATACAAGGCCTTATAAGGCGCCATCGAATCTTTGGAGTGGTAGCTATTATTATACGAAACTCAACTAGAGGCAAATGATCCTCCCAACTACTGCGAAGTCAATAACACGGGCTCGCGGCATATCCTCGAGAGTGCGGATAGTGCGCTCTGCTGTCCGTCATGCATGTGGATGAAATGCGATTACTCGGGCTCACTGCGTCCTAAACCCCTGCGGAAGGACCTCCAAGTTAGCCGTGGCGGGCTCCTGCATGCGATATGATCGAAGTAGGGACTCCATGCGATCGGCGATCTCTCGGATGTAAAGTCGGCATAATCCTCGGTAGAAAAAGTCATCGGACGGGAAGAAAGTGGGCTGATTTGTCGACTGTCGGCGATAACCCATATAGAATCATGTCTCCTACGAGTGCGAGGTAATCACGTGATGAAGTCCATGTTGATTACCTCCCACTTCCGGTCGGGATCTCGATAAATGCGTAATAAACCACGGGCCTCGGTGCTCTACCTTCGCTGCGACAACACGGGCACCGAGCTACGAACTGCAGCGTCTCTCTTGAGCCATCCCACCAATACACGGATCTAAGGTCGTGGTACATCTTGGTCGACCCGGATGGATGAAACGCTTGTGTGTGCTTCCCAAGAACCTGCTGCGAAGTCACGAAACATCTGGAACACGCGATGCGCCCTCAAACCTTAGCACCCGTGGTGCTACCTCAAGGACCCTTGCCCTCACGAAGAGGCGTATCACGATATCGAATCAAAGTGGATCCTCGGCTGTTGCCTCTTCACCTCGCCGACGATGGAAGACTCGGCAACCTCGCGAACTCTAACCACCGCTATCGGAATCAATCAAGCGGACACGAGGCTCGCTAAGCGATGCAAATCACGAACCATGTCCTCCTCTCTAGCTGCACATCGATAGGCTCCCATCGACCTACGACTAAGAGCATACGCCTGACATTGGCCTTCCGGGTGATGCGGGATATCAACATCGTAATCCTTAAGCAACTTTAACCACCGTCTCGTCGTAAGTTCGGCTCCCTGGTGAAGATATCTGGAGGCTCTTGTGGTGCGTATAAATATCCACGTGAACCCATACAAATAGTGCCTCGGATCTTCAAAGCGTGAATTACGGTGCGACTCCAATCATGGGTGGGGTAGTTCCTCCGTGTTTCTTGGTGTCGGGATGCGTATGCTATAACCTGCCATGTTGCATCAACACACATCCCAACCCGATGCACGGCGCGTCACAATACGACATAATGCGGACCCTGCGGAAGAGTAAGAGCGGGCGATGCGTCAATCTCTCCTTCAAAGCTGGAAACCACGCTCCAAGCATCAGTCGGCTGGAACTTGGCGCCACGAGTCGGCCTAGTCAATGGTGCGAGATAGAAGCAAACTTCTACGAACGATAATATCTGCAAGGCCCAAAAAGCTGCGAACCTCAGCCGGAGTAGTAGGTCTAGGCCAAGTCTGATGCCTCGATCTTGGCGTATCAACTCGAATGCCATCGGCCGACAATATGCCCAGCGCCGCGAAGTCAACAAAACTCACATTTGGAAAACTTGGCGTCAAGCTTGCAGTCTGGAGAAGCGTCGGCCGATCGCCAAATGCTCGCGTGCTCCTGCTCTGGCGAGAATAAACCAAGATATCATCAATGAACACTATCACAAGCGTGTCCAAAAATGGTTTGAACACTCGGTTCATCAAATCCATGAATCTGCGGAGCATTGGTCAACCAAAGACATGACCACGAACTCGTAATGCCGTCTGCGGGTCGGAATGCGATCTAAGGACATCCACCTCTCGACTACTTTGATGATAGCGATCGCATATCAATCTTGGAGAAACATCTCGCACCACACTGGTCGAACAAATCATCAATCACAGGAAGGGGTATACATTCTTAATGGTCACCTTGTTCATTGCTGTAATCAACACATGCGCGGCGTCGTCCTTCTTCACGAACAATCTGGCGCTCCCGGGGAGAAACACCGGGCTAATGAAGCCCTTCTCTAGCAAATCCTAAAGTGATCCTTGAACTCTCAACTCGGCGGGTGCCGTTACGTATGGCCGAATGGAAATAAGTAGTATCGCGCAATCTATACAAAACTCGATCTCCTGCGGAGGATACAGGAGTCATGCGGAAACACGTGCGGGAACTCGTGACTCTTCGGGCGGCGAAAATCTGGTACGCGGCTTGATATCAAACACGAGCGAGATGATAGATATACCCGCCATGCCATCTTCCAGCCTTGAGGTAGGAAATAAACCTACCGCCGGCGTCTGGTGCTCCTCGCTCAACAATCGGCTCGCCGGAAGCTGGAACCGTACTCTCTCTCTGCGGTCTACATTGGCGTAGCAGAAGCTAGCCAATCCATCCCCATAATCACGTCGAAGTCAATCATCTCCACTCTATCAAGTCGGCTAGGGTCAGCGACGTAAATAGTCACGGGACAAGCTCATATACGCGAGCTACCAAGAATCACCTTGGCATAGCTACCTCGAAAGGGTCTATGGACTCGTGCTCTATCCCTATCCTACTAGCAACAAGGAGATATATAGGGCCAGTAGAACCGGATCTATCAAAGCATACATCAAACCCAGCGATAAGGTACGTGGCGACATCGGTGAGGCCTCACGATCTGTCGGTGGACAAAGCATATATGCGGTTACGAGGACCGCTAGGCTGGGACTGCGCCACGACCTGCCGCGACCGCTGATCCATATGTACCTTGCCCTCGGGCGAGTGGCTGTCGGGGATGAAGAAGCGGCAGCAGACCACAGCAGGGCCTACTACGGCGCGCTCGGTCGGACAAACTCGCGAAATGACCTGCTGGCCACAAGTATAGCGAGCTCGGTCTGACTCGAGAATGGTATCTGCCACAGCCAGGCTGCAGCGGACCTCGAGCAGTTAGCACCCTGCTACCACAAATCAGAAGTCTGGGGCCACGACGCTGCCCCGCTCTGGTATCTTGAAAATGAGGTAGGGCGCTCTGCGGCTGGTGTGGTGCAAATCTGGACCTGGCGATGCCGCCCACCACGAGGACCACCAAAGAAGCCGGCCGTCTTGGCCTTCCTGCTGCGATGTCGCTCTGCCGGCGGTCTCTACGCTCCACATCCCGGTCGTGAGCTGCATCGGGTTATGTCCATGCACTGGTGAAGGACACACCGCGAAGACTTCGGCCATGTAATCATCTAGCCCGATGACATAGCGATGCACCTGTCCTCCGTCTACGCTACCGGTGCGGGGACATATCGAGCCAAAGAATCAAACTCGACATTGTACTCCCTCGGCATGCGTCCTCGCATCTCGGCAACAAGAATCTATCGGCTCGTGCCCTCGCCGTATGCGGAGGCAAGAAGTGTGTGAGAAAAGCCTCGAAAACTCATCCCATCTGGCGGAGTGCGTACTCTCCGGAAAGCTCCGTGAATCAAACCAATCATTTGCGGTATCACGCGCGGCCGTCTGAACGAATATCACGACTCGGTCTACGAAGCCACGATCACCGCATAATCCTCTGCGGTGACGGATGAACTCCTGCGGATCATCTTAGACCTCGACGTAAAACTACGGAGGCTCTGACTAAGGAAATCCGTAGTCTCAAACTATACGCCTCGGGTGCACTACGGGTCTGGCCCAGGCTGGGCCGGCCCAGGCTGCCGCGTCGACCTCTCGCCGTGTCGGGCCACACTTTAGCCAAAAGGCTGGGCCGTCTCCTTGCCCTAACTCCTCCGCCCGGTGTGGGGCGGGAGGTGGGAGTGCTGTGGTCTCTTTGAAATTTGGCGGCGTCATAGAACTCGCCGTCTACGGTATAGGCGGGCACGAGCCCTCGTGACTCTGGGTGTCTGCTAGCGACTCCTCATTTGCCTTGCCACGGGCCGGGTTGCCTTACGTGGAGGCATAAGCATTACGAGGAAAGGAATACGTTAGAGGGTCGACCTATAACACGACTCTAAAGCACGATCTCGGAATGAGAAGAATGAAACCAATCCTAAATATCCTATAGCCTCACGATTATTGGTGTGGTGCACACACGATAATCGAACTACTAGATGCGATCTGTGCGTAGACACTTTCAGAGATTAAGCGCTCACGATACCACTTTTGTCACGACGTTCGGGGCGTGGTGGTGCCTCTAGGGGGCACCCAGTAGTCATACATCAGTGTCGGCGGAAATATAAAGCAAGACATAAACGATTTATAAAATAGAACAGTTTAAGTGAGAAAACATCGCCTTTCGGCGTATATATAAAAACATGGTTTAGCGATTTACATCCGATCTTGTACAACGAGACTACAGACCTCTGAGAAATATACAACTATGGCGGGACGGGGCCGCCATACCACTGTACAAAACTATCTCTGACGGGGAGATCATACCCAAAGTAGAGCCTCGGAAAGGATGGAGCTCACGACACCAACGTAGAGATCCTAGGAATGTGGATCTAGCACTGCTTGCCCGCCTGCGGCATGAGCGGCCCAGAAGGAAGTCGATGCAACGGTACCAAGTATGTGAAACTATAAAGCGAAATAAAATCAAAGTATTTAAAACCTTTTCACAAATACAATCGGTTCAATTGCACGTAGTGTCACATCACAACAACAATAATAGGAAAAGCGTAGCAGTCTATTCTAGGCGCGAATGATCGAAGCAAGGCGATCGCCCATAGTATCGTGCGTGCCTAGTCTGACTTCCGCGGCCGCATAGGTCACGCGCAGACCGCGTAGGTATTCCCGCGTCGGGGCAGCCAACCCGGCGTCGCCTAGGCTCCGCGGCCGCATAGCCTCAGACCGCGTAGTCTCAGCGGACCGCATAGGAATCCGCGTCGGGCTAAACACCGGAATGATCAATCACGGAGCATACCGCTGCTCGCATAGTCTCACAAACCGCATAGGCCGTATAGACCGCGTCGAGGGGCAAGCCACCGGTATAACGATCGAGGGTAGGTGATACAATAACGACAGCGGACTTACGGTTAGCAGCGTAAGCCAACAAGAATGACCACTTTTACACGGCAATTCAAGACACTAACGGTAGCATCATAATATGTCTACTTATCACACAAATCTTACTACACTTAGAAATCAATACAAAGCTTTTATAAACAAACAAGTAAGCAGTTCCTTTTTATCTTCTTAAGTTGTTATACCTAACTTCCCATAAAGCTAGTATAACTCTTAAGCTTTTGTTTAAAAACCAAATATTTATCTTATTAAAAATGATTAGTATTCTTTTGAAATGTTTTGATTCTTTGTTATTGAGCTTAAGCGTGAGGCATTCCGTAAGTATTGTCGAGCTTAAGCGTGAGGCATTACCATAAGTATTATCGGGCTTAAGTCAAAGACATTGCGTAGTTATTATTCGATTAACACGTATGCGTCTACGTACTATATATTGTAAAATATCATGCTTTAGGAAGAATCACATACCTACCGTGAAAACCACACTTGAGTTGAATATGTCGTGAGAGAGTCGACCTATAATAGTCACAGATATCTATCAAAGACTACTCGAAGGTCATTCTAAGCAGAGGTTCATAATTCTACGGTAAGTCGGGCGACTTCCCTGCACAGTGAGCTATATAAGTCTCTTGTGAAAGCAGTCCTATGTAAATCTGGTTTGATTATTCTTCTAAGTATTTATACTTATTCTTATTCTACAGTGATAAGTATTCTCTAATTCAAAGAGGGTTAGGATTAGTTACCTCGGTAAGCCCAATAATATCCTAGAAAAGTCGCTTTGAGCAAGGTTTTGCTCCTAAGTTGTATGCTCGAGAAACCTTAGAAGTTCTTCACAACTTCTACTAAGTACTAAGGTATTTGGGCTAGGGTATTTTGGGCATTATAACAAAACAAGAAGGCAACTTTTCTACCAAGGGAGGGGGGGTAGGTTTCAGCTAGGCTAGGGGTGGGGTAGCCTCGGCAAGCTTCTCGAGGAGGGGGTGTTGGACCAATTGCTACAAAGGGAGAGGGAAGGATTTTTAGACTTGGAAAGCTTTTGTGGATGAAGAACTCTTCATCTCAAGAGGGTATTTATAGCTCAAGCCTTGTGACCAATGGCGAAGATGAAGACAAGTGCAAGGCAAGTGTAAGGCCAAGATCAAGCCAAGTGCACCTAACCCCTATGTTATACCGTATTTCGGTATATGCGTAAGGGAATACGTCTGAAAAGTTGGCTTTAAGTTAAGCCTTGGGCGTTTTTGTACCTGACTCGGCAAAGAATCGTTTCGGCGAAAGCGTTTCCACGACTTTCGTAGGAAAATTCGGCTATGCCATTTATAATTTTGCGGATTTTTCAGAGGCGAAACATTTTGGACCAGCGGGAGGCGACACTTGGCACCCTCCCATTGATGAACAGATCGTCCATTGGGCGAGATTGGAGAAGGTGGAGCACGTTTTTGTGCCTTGTGCACAAGTCAAGGAGTTGGTAGGATATTTGTGTGGAGTAAATCTCCACCCCTACACTTGCCTTGCACTTGTCTTAATCTTGGCCATTGGTTGGCCACTTCTTGACCTATAAATACCCTTAAGATGAAGAGTTCTTCATCCACAAATCTTCAAGTCTTGAAAAATCCTCCTCTCCCTTTGTGAGCTTTTAGTCCAACACCCTTCCCTCCTTGTGAGTTTGGCGAGGCTAACCCCTAGCCTAGCGAAATCTACCCCCTCCTTGGTAGAAAAGTTGTCTTCTAGTATCGTTATAATGCCCAAAATACCTAGCCCAAATCCCTTAGTCTTTGGTAGAAGTTGTGAAGAACTTCTAGGTTTCTTGGAGCTCAGGCGTCTGACTTAGGAGCTAAACCTTGCTCGGCGACTTTATCTAGGATATTATTGGGCTTACCAGGGTAATAATCCTAACCCTCTTTTGAATTAAAGAATACTTCTTGTTGTAGTATAAGGATAAGTATAAATACTTAGAAGAATATCACGAGAAAGAATTGAACTATTACCACGTAGAAGGTTTTAAAGAAGAATAATCTGCTGTACTCACATAGAATTTGTTTTCACGATGAGACTTATATAGCTCACGGGTAGGGTTGTCTGCCCGACTTTCCGTAGAATTGTGAACCCTCTGTTTAGAATGACCCTCGAGTAGTCTTTGATAGATATCTGTGACTATTATAGGTGACTCTCTGCGACATATTGACTTGGCGGTGGTTTTATTGAAGGTATGTGATTACGCCTAAGCATGATATTTTACAATATATATATAGTACGGTAGGCGTACATGTGTTAACGAATAATACTTACGGCAATGCCTCGGCTTAAGCTGAATAATACTTACGATGCCTCGCGCTTAAGCACGAATAATAAGGCGAAAACATTTCAAAGAATCTTGAATCATTTTTAACAGAAGATAAATATCTGGTTTTAAAACAAAATCTTAAGAGTTATGCTAGCTTTATGGGAAGTTAGGTATAACTTAAGAATGATAAAAAGGCTGTTTACTTGTTTGTTTATAAAAGCCTTGTATTGATCTCTGTTAAGTGTAGTAAGATTGTTTGATAAGTAGACATATCATGATGCTACTGTGTTAGTGTCTTGTAATCTTTGTGTAAAGTCATTCTTGCTGCGCTACGTTGCTAACCGGTAAGTCCGTTATCACATTCTTGTATCACCTACCCTTGGCTATTATCCGAGGGCTTGCCACGCGATCTTGGTCTATCGGCTGTATGCGATCTGTGAGACTATGCGGAGCGGCGGTATGCTCGAGATTGATCATTCGGCGTCTAGCCCGATGCGGGGATTCCTATGCAGTCGCTGAGACTATGCGGTCTTTTGAGGCTATGCGGCTGCGGGAGCCTAGGCGGATGCGGGGTTAGCTGCCACGATGCGAGGGCTACCTCATGCGGGTCTATGTGTGACTATGCGGCTGCGAAAGTCGAGGACTAGGCACGAGAATGATACTATGGGCGATTGGCCTTGCCCGATCATTCGCGGCCTAGAATAGACTGTTCTGATCTTTATTCTTGTTGTTGTTTGTGATGTGGTATGTGCAATTGAATCGATTGTATTTGTGAAAAGGTTTTAAATACTTTGATTTCATTTTAAAGTACTTTATAGTTTCACATACTTGGTACTGTTATCGACCTCGGCCGGGGCTGCGTTCATGCGGTAAGGCGGCAGTGCTAGATCCACATCCTTAGGATCTTTGCGTTGGTGTCGGGAGCTCATCTTCTAGGAGGCTCTACTTTTGGGTATGATCTCCTATTGTAGATAGTTTTATGATCGAGTATGGCGGGCCCCTGTCCGCCATAGTTGTTTACTTCTTAGAGTGCGTAGTACTATTATGCAGTTGGGATGTAGCGCAAAACTTGAGTTATTTATATTATCGAAAGGCAAGCTTTTCATCGAGATAAGCGTGTCTTATTTTTTTAAAAGCTGTTTCTGTCTTGTTTTATATTCATTGGTTACTCGATGTATGACTACTTGGTGCCGTAAGGCACGATCACGAACCGGGCAGGTCGTGACAAAAGTGGTATCGAGCGATTAATCCTCGGAAAGTGTCTACAGGCCGTATCTAGTAAGTCTTGATTATCGGTGTGTTGTGCACCACACCAATAATCGAGAGGCTATAGGATATTTAGGATTGGTTTCCATTCTTCTCATTACGAGATCGTGCTCTAGAAGGCATGTTATAAGTTGGACCTCTAACGTATTCCTTTCTTAACGATTATGCCTCGCGTAAAACCGGCCGAGAAGGGCAAGCGAGGAGCTAGCGAGACACCCCAGTCACGAGGCTCGTGGCCCGATCTATACGAGACGGCGAGTTCTATGACGCGGCGGCCCCAAAGAGACCACAGTGCCACACCTCATCCCGCGGCTGGGCGGAGAGTTAGGTACCTGAGGAGATTGACTTTTGGCTAAAGTTGTGGCCCGTCTGAGGAGGCTGGATCACGACAGTTCAGCTCGGCTCGATCGCACGTAGTGCACCCAGGCGAATAGTTTGAGTGCGAGATTTCTTGAGTTGTAGCCTTGAGTTTCTGGTGGCGGAGGATGATCTGTGAGAGTTCATCCGTCAGTGCCGAAGGATTATGCGGTGATCGGGCTTGGCGAGTGTGACATTCGGTTCGCGGCTGCGTGACCGCGATCGATTGGTTTGATTCATGGGAGCTTTCAGGGAGAGCATGCACCTCAGTGATATGGGATGAGTTTTGAGGCTTTTCTCACACACTTCTTGCCTCCGCGGATGAGGAGGCACGGTGATAGATTCTCGCTTTGAGGCAGGGGACGCACCGTCGAGAATACAATGTCGAGTTTGATTCTTTGGCTAGATATGTCCCGGATTGGTAGCGATATGGAGGATAGGGTACACCGCGTCGCCAGGGCTAGATGATTATATGGCGAGTCGTATGCGGTGTTTCTCTTCAGGGTATGGACATTACCGCATGCGTGCTCATGCACTAGGATGCGAGGCGCGGACCGCCGGGTAGCGATATCGGCGAGAAGAAGGCGAGGCGGCGGTTCTTTGGTGGTCCTCGGGGTGGCGGCATCGGTAAATCGATTTGCACCACGGCCCAGCAGAGCTCTACCTCATTTTCGGCCCGAGCGATCGGGCGGTCGGGGCCCGGGACTTGTTTCGAGTAGCGAAGTGCTAACCGTTCGAGTATGCTCGGTGTGCGTTGTGGCGAATACCATTCGGGAGCTGTACTCGAGCTTGCTATACTTGTGGCCAGGGTCACTGCGAGTTTGTCAGGGCGGCGTGGTGGTGAGCTCGGCTACGGGGTTTTGTTGCCGCTTCATCCCACGATCGCTACTCGCCACGGAGGGCAAGGTACGTGGATCAGCGGGTGGCGGTCGTGGCGCGAGTCGATTCTAGCGGTCCTCGAACCGCATATATGCTTTGTCGGTAAGCAGAGCGAGGCCTCACTGATGTCGCCGCGGTACCTTATCGGTTCGGGTTTGATGTGTATGCTTTGATAGATCGGGTTCTACTGTCCTATATATCTCCCTTGTTGCTAGTAGGATAGGGATAGAGCACGAGTCCATAGACCACTTCGAGTGGCTACGCGATGGGTGATTCGGTGGTAGCTCGGCGGGTATATAGAGCTTGTCTGTGACCATTCTGATCGTCGGACCACCGACTTGATAGAGTTGGAGATGATTGACTTGGCGTGATTATGGGGATGGATTGGCTAGCTTCTTGCTACGCCAATGTAATGCAGAGAGAGTAATGCAGTTCGGTTTCACGAGGCCGGTTGTTGAGTGGGAGCAGCAGTATCGCGGGTAGGTTTATTTCCTACCTCAAGGCTAGGAAGATGGTGCGAAAGGGGTATATCTACCATCTCGTTCGGGTGTTTGATCTGAAGGCTGGTACGGACTTTGATCGATTCCGGATGGCGAGTTCCCAGGCGTGTTTCGGATGACCTCCGGGTATCCCTCGAGAGGAGATTGAGTTTTGTATTGACATATTGCGGACACTCGGCCTATTTCCATTCCGCCATCTGAGAATGGCACCGCCGAGTTGAGAGTTGAAGGACCAGCAGGGATTTCTTTGGAGAAGGGTTTTATCGACCTAGTGTTTCTCCGCGAAGCGCGGTATTGTTCGTGAAGAAGAAGGGCGGGGCGGCTGCGCATGTGTTGATTCTGACGGTGAACAAGGTGACCATTAAACGAATACCCTTCCCGGGATTGATGATTTGTTCGACCGATTGCGGCGCGAGATGTTTCTCCAAGATTGATCGTTCGGGCTATCATCGAGTTCGTGTCGAGAGAGGTGGATGTCCCTAGATCGCATTCGGACGATGCGGCATTATGAGTTCAGTCATGTCTTTTGGGTTGACCAATGCTCGGCGGTATTCATGGATTTGATGAACCGAGTGTTCAAACCATTTTGACACGCGTTGTGATAGTGTTCATTGATGATATCTTGGTTTATTCGCTCGGGCGAGCATGCGAGCATTTGAGATTGTCTTGTGATTCTCGAGATCGGCGATTTATGCGCCAAGTTTTCCAAATGTGAGTTTTGGTTGACTTGATGGCGTTTCGGGCATATTGTGGGCGATGGCATTCAGTGGATACGCCAAGATCGGCGATCGGGACTTGGCCTAGACCTACTACTCGACAGAGGTTCGCGATTTCGGGCCTTGCGGGTTATTATCGGCGGTTCGTGGAGAAGTTTGCTTCATCTACGCACCATTGACTAGTGACTCGAAGGCGCAAGTTTGATGGTGATGCTTGTGGCGGGGTTTCGATTCTTGAAAGAGATTGACGACCGCCGTTACTCTTCCGGAGGTCGAGACGGATATGGTGTATTGTGATCGTCGGCATCGGGTTGGGATGTGTGTTGATGCGGATGGCGAGTTATAGCATATGATCCCGGTGAAGAAACACGAAGAACTACCCACCCATGATTTGGAGTTGGCGGTAGTGATTCACGCTTTGAAGATCTGAGGCACTATTTGTATGGGGTTCACGTGGATATTTATCTGCACCACAAGCCTCGGTATATCTTCACCAGGAGCCGAACTTACGGCGAGACGGTGGTTAGAGTTGCTTAAGGATTACGATGTTGATATCTGTACCACGGGAAGGCGATGTTATGGCGGATGCTCTTAGTCGTAGGTCGATGGGAGCCTATCGGATGTGCAGCTAGAGAGGGACATGGTTCGTGATTTGCATCGATTAGCGAGCCTTGGTGTCCGTTTGATTGATTACGATAGCGGTGGGGTTAGAGTTCGTGAGGTTGCCGAGTCTTCCATCATCGAGAGGTGAAGAGGCAACGATTCGAGATCGGCTTTGATTCGATATCGTGATCTGACTCTTCGTGAGGCAAGGTCCTTTTGAGGTAGCACGATGGGGTGCTAAGGTTTGAGGGCAAGCGTGTGTTCCAGATGTTTGAGACTTCGGCGAGTTCTTGGGGAAGCCTACGCTAAGCGTTACTCTATCCATCGGGTCGACTAAGATGTACCACGACCTTAGATCGGTGTATTGGTGGGATGGCTTGAAGAGGGCGTTGCGAGTTCGTAGCTCGATGCGTGTTGTCGGCGGTGAAAGTAGAGCACCGGAGGCCGGTGGTTTGTTCTGACGATTGAGATCCCGACGGAAGTGGAGGTAATCAACATGGACTTCATCACGGGATTACCTCGCACTCGGAGAGACATGATTCTATATGGGTTATCGCCGTGGTGTGAAATCAGCCCACTTTCTTCCCGTCCGACGACTTTTGGTGAGGATTATGCGAACTTTACATCAGAGATCGTCGATCGCATGGAGTCCCTACTTCGATCATATCGCATGCAGGCCCGATTCGGCTAACGGAGGTCCTTCGAGAGGTTTAAGGGACGGTGAGCTTTGAATCGCATTTCATCCGCAGAGCGGACAGCAGAGCGCACTATCCGACTCTCGAGGATATGTGCGAGCTGTGTTATTGACTTCAGTGGTAGTTGGGAGGATCATTTGCCTCTAGTTGAGTTCGCATATAATAATAGCTACCACTCGATTCGAGATGGCGCCTTATGAGGCCTTGTATGAGAGGAAGTGCAGATCGCCTATGTTGGTTCGATGTGGGCGAGTGCGGCTAGTGGGACGATTTTGGTGCAGTGGCGATGGATAAGGTGAAGCTTATCCGAGCGGCTATTAATGACTCGTAGTCGGCAAGTATCTGAGATCATCGTCGTCGGCATCTTGAGTTCGAGGTTCATGATTGGGTTTTCTAAGGTGTCACCCATGAAGGGTGTGATGAGATTCGGGAAGAAGGAAACTCACCAAGGTACATCGGGCCATTTCGATTGTCGCGGGGTAGGCAAGGTTGCCTACGAGTTGGATCTGCCGTCCGATCGGAGGCGGTGCATCCGTGTTTCACGTATCTATCTTTGAGGAGATGTATCGGGATCCATCTAGTACACCCGATTGACGATGTCGGTGTGAGGGTTATCGTATGAGAGATTCCCATGCGATAGTCGATCGTCAGTTAGGCGTCTGCGGGCGAAGGCGTTCCTTCCGCCAAAGTCTTGTGGCGGAACGAGCTCGAGGAGATGACGTGGGGCGAGGAGGACATGAGGCAGAAGTATCTCACCTATTCCCACACCTCCGGGTAATTCACTTTCCTACTTGTAAATTTCCATTATCATTTATGCCTAAGTGTTGTTTTGTGGCGTGTGTGGCATTTGCTAACTGCTTAAGCTTCGATAATCGTCTTGAGAAGGAACATTCGGGACGAATGTTTCTAAGGAGGAGAATGTTATACCGTATTTCAGTATATGCGTAAGGGAATACGTACAAAGAGTTTGGCTTTAAAGTTAAGCCTTGGACGTTTTTTTTGTACACAACTCGCTTAAAGAATCGTTTTCCGACGAAACGTTTCCACAGCTTTCGTAGGGAAAATTCCGGCTATGCCATTTATAATTTTTGCGGATTTTTCCGAGAGACGAAACATTTTGGACCAACGGGAGGGCGACACTTGGCACCCTCCCATTGATGGACTTGAATCGTCCATTGGACGAGATTGGAGAGGTGGAGCACGTTTTTTGTGCCTTGTGCACAAGTCAAGGAGTTGGTAGGATATTTGTGTGGAGTAAATCTCCACCCTACACTTGCCTTGCACTTGTCTTAATCTTGGCCATTGGTTGGCCACTTCTTGACCTATAAATACCCCCCTTAAGATGAAGAGTTCTTCATCCACAAATCTTCCAAGTGTTGAAAAATCCTCCCCTCTCCCTTTGTGAGCTTTTCGTCCAACACCCCTTCCCTCCCCTTGTGAGTTTGGCCGAGGGCCTTACCACCCCTAGCCTAGCCGAAATCTACCCCCCTCCTTTGGTAGAAAGTTTGTCTTCTCGTATCGTTATAATGCCCAAAATACACTAGCCCAAATCCCTTAGTCTTTGGTAGAAGTTGTGAAGAACTTCTAAGGTTTCTTGGAGCTACCGGGGCGTACAACTTAGGAGCTAAACCTTGCTCAGGCGCGACTTTATCTAGGATATTATTGGGCTTACCGAGGTAATAATCCTAACCCTCTTTTGAATTAGAGAATACTTAATGTTGTAGTATAAGGATAAGTATAAATACTTAGAAGAATATCACAGAAAAGAATTGAACTATTACCACAGTAGAAGGTTTTAAAAGAAGAATAATCACACTGTACTCACATAGGACTGTTTTCACAGTAGACTTATATAGCTCACCGGGTAGGGTTGTGCTGCCCGACTTTCCGTAGAATTGTGAACCCTCTGTTTAGAATGACCCTCGAGTAGTCTTTGATAGATATCTGTGACTATTATGGTGACTCTCTCAGGCGACATATTGACTTGGCGGTGGTTTTCACGAGAAGGTATGTGATTACGCCTAAGCATGATATTTTACAATATATATATAGTACGGTACGGCGTACATGTGTTAATCGAATAATACTTACGGAATGCCTCACGCTTAAGCTCGAATAATACTTACGGAATGCCTGGCACGCTTAAGCACGAATAATAAGAACTGAAAACATTTCAAAAGAATACTGAATCATTTTTAACAGAAGATAAATATCTGGTTTTTAAAACAAAAGCTTAAGAGTTATGCTAGCTTTATGGGAAGTTAGGTATAACAACTTAAGAATGATAAAAAGGCTGTTTACTTGTTTGTTTATAAAAGCCTTGTATTGATCTCTGTTAAGTGTAGTAAGATTGTTTGATAAGTAGACATATCATGATGCTACCTGTGTTAGTGTCTTGTAATGCTGTGTAAGGGGGTCATTCTTGCTGCGCTTACGTTGCTAACCGGTAAGTCCGTTATATCATTCGTATCACCTACCCTCGACTATTATACAGGGCTTGCCTCTGACGGGTCTATACGACCTATGCGGTCTGTGAGACTATGCGGAGCAGCGGTATGCTCCAGGATTGATCATTCCGGGTGTTTAGCCTGATGCGGGGGATTCCCTATGCGGTCTGTTTAGACTATGCGGTCTTTTGAGGCTATGCGGGCTGCGGGAGCCTAGGCGGATGCCGGCGGTTGGCTGCACCCGATGCGTGGAATACCTCATGCGTGTCAGTGAGTGACCCATGCTGGCTGCGGAAGTCCAGGACTAGGCACGCAGAATGATAATATGGGCGATTGGCCTTGCCCGATCATTCGCGGCCTAGAATAGACACATTCTGCTTTTCCTATTATCATTGTTGTTTGTGATGTGGCACTATGTGCAATTGAACCGATTGTATTTGTGAAAAGGTTTTAAATACTTTGATTTCATTTCGTTCTTTATAGTTTCACATACTTGGTACTGTTGTCGACCTCCCGGGCTGCGTTCATGCCGCAGGTAAGCGGCAGTGCTAGATCCGCATCCTTAGGATCTTTTGCGTTGGTGTCGTGAGCTCCATCTTCTCGGAGGCTCTACTTTTAGGTATGATCTCCTGTATTGTAGATAGTTTTGTCTGATCGGGGTATGGCGGGGCCCTGTCCCGCCATAGTTGTTTACTTCCTTAGAGGTCTGTAGTACTATTGTACAGTTGGGATGTAACTGCAAAACTTGAGTTATTTATATTATGCCGAAAGGCAAGCTTTTCATCAGATAAACTGTGTCTTATTTTTTTAAAAACTGTTTCCTGTCTTGTTTTATATTCCGCTGGTTACTCTGATGTATGACTACTTGGGTGCCCCGGTAAGGCACCAGTCACGGGCCCCGGAACGGGTCGTGACACCCTACTCCACAAAACACTCCACAAAACACTCCACAAAACATGGCACAAAACAAGGCCTAAGCAAGGAACCAATCGGCCAAGGCCAACACCCCTCTTGGACGCCCAATCGTCCAAAGCCACCCCACTTGCTTCCAATGTGAGGGTGACACATGTCACCCTCCCGTTGGTCCAAAATGTTTCGTCTCTCGGAAAAATCCGCAAAAATAAGAAATGGCATAGCCGAAATTTACTCTACGAAAGCTGTGGAAACGTTTCGTCGGAAAACGATTCTTTTAGTGAGTTGTATACAAAAGAAAACGTCCAAGGCTAACTAAGGCCAAACTTTTTGTACGTATTCCCTTACGTACATACTCTGGAAATACGGGGTATTACACATTACTCACGAATGAGGTTTCACACATCTTACAACTTCCAAATCAATTTAATTAAGTTAAGTCTCTTATCTTCTAAGTTCAAATAGCCATTCTTTTTATCTCTTTTAGACGTTATACCTAACTTCCCTTAAAGCTAGTATTACTCTCAAGTTCTCAAAACCAAGTATTACCCTTCTTTCAAAAAGGGTTTCTTAATGAAAGACTTCAAGTTCTTTATTATCACACATCAAGTCAGTTATAAGTCAAATCAGTTGCCTTTTAACAATCACAAGGCTTTTTCTTATCTACATAAAGCTGTTATAACCAACTTCCCATAAAGCCGTTATAACCCTTTATGTCTTAAACCAATCAAATACATTTAACACATGTACGTCTATCGTACTACATAGTTATACACATATCATGCTAGAAAGATAGGAAGAGGTTCACATACCTCGCGACAGTATCGACTAAAAGCAAGACGCCCAAGTACTTCAAACCGTCGGCTACTCCTTAAGCCACGTGATCGCACCACGTAGTACTTCAACCTATAAGGACACAAGGCGCTTATTAACATCTAGATCTAATCGTTCCATATTCAACAGAAAATTCAGGCACCTCCCCGCACATGCGTAAATCTCCTCTCTATCGGTGCTGGCTACCAAGCCAACCGGGGTTTGCACGTCTAACTGGACGTGTACAATACTACTCACGAATACTACACAAGTCTCATCTAATAACCCTATGTAATTACGATTGATTCACTTAAAATTCAGGCTTAAGTCGCAAGACATTGTAAGTATTATTCAGCTTAAGTCAAAAGACATTGCCGCACAACTATGATCAGTTCTATATATAGTATACTTTAACTATATACTCCAACAACATGTAATTTCCAATGACAACAGAAGGTCAAGAATGTTTACCTCGATAAGCCCAAAATTATCCGAGTTTATATGTCGATCTGAGCAAGGCTTAGCTCTACTCGAGTGCTCCATTCGCTCAAACAACCCTTAGAAGTTCTACGCAACTTCTACTTAACACTTCAACCGACTATGAAGGTTTTCCTTGGGTTTTGATTTTGTGGCTAAAGGAAAGTATATTAGTATTTCTGGGCTTTACGTATAGAGGTAACTTTTGGAAAGTACTACTAGGTATTTGGGCTAAAGTATTTGGGCATTATAACAATACTAGGAGAGTATTTCTATACCACAAAAGGGGGGTATTATACGAAAACAACTAGGCTAGGGGGTACCTACGGCTAGAACACTACTGAGGAAGGGGAGCTTTCGGCCAAGGGCCTTTCTCAAAGGGGGAGGGTTTGGACGATTTTAACTCACAAAGGGGGAGAGATTTCAAGACTTGGAAAATGATTTTTGGATGAAGAAAGTTCATCAACTAAGGGGGTATTTATAGGTCAAGCAAAGGCCAACCAATGGCCAAGATCAAGCCAAGTGTTAGGCAAGTGTAGGGCTAGGATTAAGCCATGTGCACCTTATCCATCTACCACACAACTTGCACAAAATATCCTACCAACTCCCCTTGACCCTTTCGTCCAATCCGCCCAAAAACGTGCTCCAATTAGAGGGTGACAAGTGTCGCCCTCTCGTTGGTCCAAAATGTTTCGTCTCTCGGAAAAATCCGCAAAAATTTTAAATGACATAGCCGGAATTTTCCCTACGAAAGCTGTGGAAACGTTTCGTCGAAAAACGACTCCTTTTGGTAGTTATGCACAAATTCGAACCTATGCCTACTTTAAGGCTCAAATTGTATACGTACGCCCTCACGTACATACTCTGGAAATACGGGGTATAACATTCTCCCCTCCTTAGAAACATTCGTCCCGAATGTTCCTTCTCGAAACAGATAACGAAGAAGTTCCTTCTAACAAGTTGTCAACGCCACACCTGGCCACGTAATAACACACGTTCTCTTCCCTCCTTACTCGTCGTGCCCTTTTGAACACTTGAACTCTTCTAGTATACGTACCACACTTCAGTCATCGCTTCAGTTCCCAACACTTTGGAGTCACAACCTCCAAACTTGGTCATCTTACTAGCTTCACTTTCCTCTAAGGTCATTCCCGGCCTTCACGAACCGATTCTGGTCGAACATATCCACAAAATCATACGATGGTCATCTAAACTTGGGCCTAGCACCCTCGTGACCCTACCACCTGGCGGGACCACCCAGAGCTGACCCAACCCCAAAACAGGCCGCGGGTTGGCCCGCAGCATGGCCCCAACCCGACCCACTTAACGCATCAAGCTCTTATTTCCCGATCCGGAACAATCTTACCTCTACAGGTCATGAAAGCTACCACTTCCATTTCACCCTACCCAGGGACTTATCACACAATACATTCTAGGCATAAAATGCACTCCGACAAGGATCACTTGCAAAAACTTGTACTCAAGACGGCCTTACATCAAAGGTCTCAACTGTAATATTCTAAGGTTCATCATTTTCTCACCCCCAGGCTTACCCTTTTTCACTAAGCATGTTTCTAAGTCACATTTTAGCACAAAGCTATCCGAACATAACACTTAAAACATTATCATAACATACAAAACTCTAGATGGTTAAGGATATACCTGAAGTAGGCGGTTCAGAGGACCGCTAAAACTGGGAACTTCCACCGCGACCTCTACCGTGGCCCGCCGGTGTATGAACATCCTGCCTAGCTTGTTATACCCCGTAGTTCCAGGGTATGTATGCGAGGACGTACGTACGAGAATACGACAGAATGATTGGAAAGGAAGAAAGAGGCGATTTTTCCACGGAAAAGTTTCCGGTTTTTGTGAAGGAAAAAGGTTCGTTAATGGGAATTGGATTCCCAGATTTGGTATTCGGACTTCCTGGAATATTAGAGAATTATGGAATTTTATTTTCGGAAATGGTCACGTGGGGCCCACGGGAGAAATTTATGGTTTTGTGGGGCCCACTTTGTTTTCGAGATTTTGGCCATTGTGGATATTTTCGGAAGATGTTTTATTTTGGGCCAATAGGAGGGTGACACGTGTCACCCCCGCCTAGGTGGCTTGGCCGAATGGCATTTGTGCACAACACCCGGTTAGAGTCGTTTTTAGACGCTTTACATAACTTGCGAAGGAAAATTCCGGCTATTTATTTTCTCATTTTTTAGGAATTTTCCGAGAGACGTAACATTTTGGACCAACGAGAGGGCGGCACTTGGCACCCTCTCATTGGTGGGCAAGGTGGGCGGCACATGGGACGAATTGGGGAGGTCAAGTGGTAGATATTTTGGTAGATATTTGTGAGGGTTTTAAGGAGTAGGGACTAGGGGGCACTTGGGCATATCTTGGCCCTACACTTGTGTAGCACTTGGCTCAATCTTGGCCATTGGTTGGCCTTGGCTTGTGCTATAAATACCCCTCTCCCTTTGATGAATTCTTCATCCTTTCCTAAATGTTTCTAAGTGTTAAATCTTCTCCCTCCCCTTAGTGTTGAGTTCGGCCAAGAGGCCTCCCCCTCTCCTAGAGGCCTTGTCAGAGGTACACCCCTCCTAGTAGTGTGGTAGTGGGGTACCCACAGCCTAGTTCTTTCGTATGATACCCCTTTGTGGTGTAGAAATACTCTCAAAGTATTGTTATAATGCCCAAATTACCTTAGCCGTATACCTTGTTGTATTCTAAGGTTATACCTATACGAAAAGCCCGGAAATACTATTATACTTCCCGTCAGTCACAAAACCGAAACCCTAGGAAAATCTCCATAGTCCGTTGGAGTATTGTGTAGAAGTTGGTTAGAACTTCTAAGGGTGGTTTAGAGCGGGTTGGAGCGCTCGGAGTTGGAGCTAAACGATTGCCCAGGATCGACTTTATACTTGGATAATTATGGGCTTATCGAGGTAAATATCTTGTCCCCCTATTGTAATTGGATATTACATGTTGTAGGAAATTATAGTTGAAGTATACTATGTATATAACTGAACATAGCTTGTGGCAATGTCTTTGGACTTAAGCCTGAAGAACTGAACTGTTTTTACATAGGACTGTATTACAGTAGACTTGTGTAGTAGTACTGTGGAGTAGAATTGTACCCGTTCGGGTTAGATGTATAACCCCCCCCTGGTTGGCTTGGTAGCCGGCCCCGTTAGAGGAGGAGATTTACGCTGTTGCGGGGGGGGAGGTGCTGCCGAATTTTCGGTAGAATGTTCTGCGATAAGATCTTAATGTTAATAAGCGCCTTGTGGCCTTATAGGTTGAAGTACTACGTGTGGCGCGTTCTACTTGGCTTAAGGAGTAGCCGACAGTTGGGAGTACTTGGAGCGTTTTGTTAATATTCGATACACTTAGCGAGGTATGTGAACCTCTTACTATCTCTTCTAGCATGATATGTGTGAACTATGTAGTACGGTAGACGTACATGTACTAAATGTATTTGATTGGTGTAAAACATAAAGTGTTATAACGGCTTTATGGGAAGTTGGTTATAACGGCTTTATGTTGGTAAGAAAATACATGTGGTTTTTAAAAGGTAACCGATTTGAACTATAACTGGCTTGTTATGTGTTAATAAAGAACTTGAAGTATTTCAAAAGAGTTTTGAATCATTTTGAGAGAAGAAGTAATACTTGATTTGTTTTGAAAACTTAAGAGTTATACTAGCTTTATGGAAAGTTAGGTATAACGTCTTAAGAATGTTTTACTGATTTTGGAAATCGAATGTATCGACAAACCACTGCAGCGTTAATAAAAGGAAATGTTTTGACAGATTAAGTATTATTAAAACCAGTAGAAACTTCCATCTGCATAGAAGCTAAGATGAGACAAAATGATATTTCCTAGATCATGGCTGTTGTAATAAGATTGTTGTAAACAAGAATATCCTACTCACATATAAGACTTATGTTTCTCAGATAGTTTAAAGGAGAATTATATTCTTAAATGAATAAGACTATGAACTACTTAAACCTTTCTAAATAAGAAACATGAACATTTGACATTAGGCAAACTTGGACGTTTGGAAAATAATGTTGTTACTTGAGTTTTACAAAGAGAAGTGTTTTGATTTACTTCAAAAGATAATCACTATATTTTTCATATACTACGGGTATTGTGTGACTTTTGCGAAAGTAACGTATCTTTTAAAGAATTAATGTATGAAGTACTTTGGGGATAAAACCCCGAACTTGTTAGCATATAGTAGAAAGTACAGGTGTGTATAACTTGATTGTGTTGGTTTGTGATAGCCTTGTAATACCTTTGTTGATTTGATAAGTAAACATGCTAGGATCTACGTGTGTTAGTATCTTGTGATGTTTGTGTAAAGGGGTTTTCCTTTGTTGTGCTTATGTTGTTTAACGATAAGTCGTTATGATAGTATTATACATCACTCATCTCTTGAGATGATTCCGGGTTGCGCCTCCGACGGGGTAGACTCAGGCGGGTCGATGGACCTATGATTCGAGACTACCTCATGCGGGTCCAGGGGGCCTATGCGGAACTGCGGAAGTTCCAGGTTAGGATGCGGCCCTTGTGGTCATGCGGTCCTTGTGGCCATGCGGACGGCGAGTCCAGACGCCGCTGGGAGTAGCTACCCTCGATGCGGGTTATACCTCATGCGGGCGATCGATTGGCCTATGCGAGTGCGGAAAGTTCCAGGCTAGACGCGCACATTAGATCTGCTGGGCAAGTGGTCGACTTTGATCATGTGACGATGCAGACAGATCTTATGATACGATTCATGACCTTGTTGGTGCGTAGGTGTTAGTAGTCGTCTATGCCTTCGCATTTACCTGCACGTGTTATTATGGCACAGTGGGACACGGTGTTCATGTGTGTTCCTTGGTGCTTTTATATCATAAAGCTGGCGGTGAGGAAGGTATTCCACGCATGATTGATGTTGTGGGCGTGAGACCCATTGTTATATTTGAGTGATGACTTGAGGCGTGAGTCACGACTTGACATATCGCTTATTATTGTGAATCGTAGTTTGGTTATCATACATGTCTCCGCTTTATAGACTATTATGATTTCATTTCTGATATTTTTAGTTTCACATACTAAATTTTGTTATCGACCTCCTTCGGGCCGCGTTCATGCGCGAGTAAAGGTACACGATCATTGATCCTCGCTCTTAGGGTCACAATTCGGCGTGTGGGAAAGCTCCGTTTCTCGGAGGCTTATCGATGGTATAGTCCTGTTGTTGTAGGTGTTTACATTCGGGGTATGGCGGGGCCTGTCCCGCCATTGTTGTCGTATCATTTCTTAAGTGCAGTAATCGTTGTGGCGGGGTTTGTAAAAAGGATTAAAGCGTTCATGTTGGAAAAAGTTGTTATTTATATATATGCGAAAGGCAAGTTTTTCTCGATTATTGTTTCATATTTCATAATATGACTTGTATCGTTTATGTTCGTGATTACTCGATGTTGTATCACTAGGGTGCCCGGTAAGGCACGATCCGGGCCGGAATCGGTCGTGACAAAAGTGGTATCGAAGCGATTAATCCTCGGAAAGTGTCTCTGAACCGTATCGATTCAGAGTCTTGATTATCGGTGTGTTGTGCACCACGCCAATAATCAGGAGGCTATAGGATATTTAGGATTGGTTTCTATTCTTCTCACTCTGAGGTCGTGCCTTAGAGCTGTGTTTTAAGTTGGACCCTCTAAACGTATTTCTTTCCCTTACCGTTATGCCTCAGCGTAGGCAGGGCCCGGGAGGCAAGCGGCCAGGAGCTGCGAGTAGAATACAGAGGGTTGCGAGGGCACAGGCCCAATCATTACCTAGGGTAGTGCTTCATTCGGGGATTTCTGCGACGTTACTAGCCCCAGCGGAGTTTAGCACGGCGACGGCAGTTCCTACTGCGGCCATGATATTTGAACCTTCAGTTCCACGACCGGGAACAGAGAATTTAGATTGCAAAGAGGCGACCCTGTTACTAGCCATGGATTTGGCTACCAGAGAGTATACCGATGTACCGCGAGTCTTGATGACTACCTAAGAAAGGGTTGTGCAAGAGTAATTCTTCAGTTGGGCTTGAGCATGGCCTGTGTACGGGCTTATGCGCAGCAGGCCGAGAAACGTAGAGATCGACGGGTTAACCAGGCGAGAAGAGGGCGGGCAGCAAGGTCGCCGGTAACTTTCAAGGTGAGTATACCTTAAGTGCTATGTTCTGATAGCAGTGTGTTAGTTGTGATTAGAAATCATGGTGGGTTAACCGAGTAAGATTTTGGAGGATAGAGAAAGTGTGAGCCTTAGAGCTTTATACGCAAAGACCTTAGAGGTAAGGCCATCTCGGGTAGAGACGTATGTTTATGTTTGACCCTTATAGGAGTGCATAGTGCACGTGAGCTGTGTTTGGGATAGGTCCCTAAGTGGTATGAAATGAAAGAGGGTAGTTGAGCTAAGAAGACCGCTAGGTTTTCGTAACATGTTTAGTAAAATTGTTCCTTCGGGGAGATAGTATTGTGCGCGTTGCCGGGTCGGGTTGAGGCCACGTTACGGGTCAACCCGCGGCATGTATGGCGGTGGGGTCTGTTTGTGGTGGTCCCGCCTTGTGGTAGGGTCACGAGGGTGCTAGGCCCAAGTTTAGTTAACCAACGTACGAGTTCGTGGATGCGTTCGACCGGTGGTCGGGCCGATGGGGGCAGCCCATCGTGTTCTTCGGTCGGGACCGTTCACTTGGCAGTGTTGATTTATCAGAAAGGTTATAAGGCTGCACGGGGTGCCTACCTTCACCTTATGACAGACAGTGGAGCCCAGGTTACGGCTGTTTTTGTTTCTGGAAGTTTTACCAAGCATGTGTTAAGAACTCAGGTGAGTCTCAGAATCGCATTCGCCCGCCGGGCGGTCGTGGATTTGAGGTAGTTGTGAGATTGTTGTCTCTGTGGAGGGAGCGTTTGAGCTACCATTTCGTTGTTCGGATGTCGCCTTATGAAGCCTTGCGAGGCGGAAGTGTAAGTTGCGGCCGATTGGTTCGATGTTGGCGGGGTTGAGATAGTTGGTTGATCTTGTTCCACAGATCGTGGATAGTGAAGCTTGTCTAGAAGAAGTTCGGCGATTCGGAGGAATCGTGCGGATAATCGGCGACGCCAGAGTTCGAGTCGACGGTCGGTCTTCTTGAAAGTACCACCGGACGAGTGTGACGAGTTTTGAAGCGAAGGAACTTAGCCCGAGTTACTTTGGGCCTTTGTGAGTTCATGTGAAGAATAGGCCAGTTGCCTATATGTTAGCATTTGCCGTCCGACTTAGGAGGAAGGGCGTCCGGTCTTCGTATTGTTATGTTCGGAAAGTATCGAAGATCCATCCGAATGTTCCCGATTAATGATGACCACGTTAGAGATAGTAACCCGAGTTTTGGATACTAAAGCGAGATCGTAAATATGGTAAGAATTGAGTGTCACGGCGACTTGGTGATCGCATGCGGCCGGTACCATTTGTTGGGTCGTTGGAGCAAGGCTCGCGACAAAGTGACAAAAGTAGTATTATTTGTGGTGATGTTAGAGGTGTTTCCTCGTGGACTTGGATGTAGGTATTTTGCGTGGGTATTTCGTGGCGGTGTGGCGGATTGTTTCGTAAGTATAGTAGTGAAGACTATCTCGCACGCGTTCGTTTTGAGACTTAGAAGGAACATTCGGACGAATGTTTCTAAGGAAGAATGTTATACCCGTAGTTCCGTGGTATGTATGCGAGGACGTGCGTGCGAGAATACGGCGAAAGATTGGAAAGGAAGAAAGAGGCGATTTTCCACGGAAAAGTTTCCGGTTTTGTGAAGGAAAAAGGTTCGTTAATGGGAATTGGATTCCCAGATTTGGTATTCGGATTTCCTGTAATATTAGAGAATTATGGAAGTTTATTGTTGGAAATGGAGACGTGGGGCCCACGGGAGAAAGTTACGGTTTTGTAGGGCCCACTTTGTTTTGAGATTTTGGCCATTGTGGATATTTTGGAAGATGTTTTATTTTGGGCCAATAGGAGGGTGACACGTGTCACCCCGCCAGTGGCTCGCCGAATGGCATTTGTGCACAACACCGGTTAGAGTCGTTTTCTAAACGTTTTATAACTTGCGAAGGAAAATTCCGGCTATGTCTTTTCTTATTTTTGCGGATTTTTCCGAGAGGCGAACATTTTGGACCAACGAGAGGCGGCACTTGGCACCTCTCATTGGTGGGCAAGGTGGGCGACACGTGGGACGAATCGGGAGAGTCAGTGGTAGATATTTTGGTAGATATTTGTGAGGTTTTAAGGAGTAGGGACTAGGGGCACTTGGGCATATCTTGGCCCTACACTTGTGTAGCACTTGGCTCAATCTTGGCCATTGGTTGGCCTTGGCTTGTGCTATAAATACCCTCTCCCTTTGATGAATTCTTCATCCTTTCCTAAATGTTTCTAAGTGTTAAATCTTCTCCCTCCCCTTAGTGTTGAGTTCGGCCAAGAGGCCTCCCCCTCTCCTAGAGGCCTTGGCCGAGGGGTACACCCCCCCTCCTAGTAGTGTGGCCGTGGGGTACCCCCCCCCTAGCCTAGTTGCTTTCGTATGATACCCCCCCTTTGTGGTGTAGAAATACTCTCAAAAGTATTGTTATAATGCCCAAATTACCTTAGCCGTATACCTTGTTGTATTCTAAGGTTATACCTATCTGAATAGCCGAAATACTATTATACTTCCGTCAATCCACAAAACCGAAACCCTAGGAAAATCTCCATAGTCCGTTGGAGTATTGTGTAGAAGTTGGTTAGAACTTCTAAGGGTGGTTTAGAGCGGGTTGGAGCGCTCGGAGTTGGAGCTAAACGATTGCCCAGGATCGACTTTATACTTGGATAATTATGGGCTTATCGAGGTAAATATCTTGTCCCCCTATTGTAATTGGATATTACATGTTGTAGGAAATTATAGTTGAAGTGTACTATGTATATAACTGAACATAGCTTGTGGCAATGTCTTTGGACTTAAGCTCAAGAATCGAATCTGTTTTTACATAGGATCAGACATGAGACTTGTGTAGTAGTCTTGTGGAGTAGAATTGTACCGTTCGGGTTAGATGTATAACCCACGGTTGGCTTGGTAGCCGCCCTGTTAGAGGAGGAGATTTACGCTGTTGCGGGGAGAGTCTTCTGCCGGTAGAATGTTCTGCGATAAGATCTTAATGTTAATAAAGCGCCTTGTGGCCTTATAGGTTGAAGTACTACGTGTGGCGCGTTCTACTTGGCTTAAGGAGTAGCCAGGCGGTTGGGAGTACTTGAGCGTTTTGCTATTAGTCGATACTCGTCGCGGTATGTGAACCTCTTACTATCTCTTCTAGCATGATATGTGTGAACTATGTAGTACGGTAGACGTCGTGTACTAAATGTATTTGATTGGTGTAAAACATAAAGTGTTATAACGGCTTTATGGGAAGTTGGTTATAACGGCTTTATGTTGGTAAGAAAATACATGTGGTTTTAAAAGGTAACGATTTGAACTATAACCGCTTGTTATGTGTTAATAAAGAACTTGAAGTATTTCAAAAGAGTTTTGAATCATTTTGAGAGAAGAAGTAATACTTGATTTGTTTTGAAAACTTAAGAGTTATACTAGCTTGATGGAAAGTTAGGTATAACGTCTTAAGAATGTTTCTTGATTTTGGAAATCGAATGTGTATCGACAAACCACCGCAGCGTTAATAAAAGGAAATGTTTTGTGATTAAGTATTATTAAAACCAAGAGAAACTTCCATCCGCATAGAAGCTAAGATGAGACAAAATGATATTTCCTAGATCACGGTCATTGTAATAAGATTGTTGTAAACAAGAATATCCTACTCACATATAAGACTTATGTTTCTCAGATAGTTTAAAGGAGAATTATATTCTTAAATGAATAAGACTATGAACTACGAAACCTTTCTAAATAAGAAACATGAACATTTGACATTAGGCAAACTTGGACGTTTGGAAAATAATGTTGTTACTTGAGTTTTACAAAGAGAAGTGTTTTGATTTACTTCAAAAGATAATCACTATATTTTTCATATACTACGGGTATTGTGTGACTTTTGCGAAAGTAACGTATCTTTTAAAGAATTAATGTATGAAGTACTTTGGGGATAAAACCCCGAACTTGTTAGCATATAGTAGAAAGTACCTGGTGTGTATAACTTGATTGTGTTGGTTTGTGATAGCCTTGTAATACCTTCTTGTTGATTTGATAAGTAAACATGCTAGGATGCTACGTGTGTTAGTATCTTGTGATGTTTGTGTAAAGGGGTTTTTCCTTTGTTGTGCTTATGTTGTTTAACGATAAGCTGTTATGATAGTATTATACATCACTCATCTCTTGAGATGTTTCCGGTTAAGCCTCCGTCACGCGGGTAGACTTCAGCGGGTCGATGGACCTATGATTCGAGACTACCTCATGCGGGTCCAGGGGGCCTATGCGGAACTGCGGGAGTTCCAGGTTAGGATGCGGCCCTTGTGGTCATGCGGTCCTTGTGGCCAGGCGGACGGCGAGTCCAGGACGCTGCCGGGGAGTAGCTACCCTCGATGCGGGGTTATACCTCATGCGGGCGATCTGATTGGCCTACGCGAGCTGCGGAAAGTTCCAGGGCTAGACGCGCACATTAGATACTGCGGGCAAGTGGTCAGCTTTGATCATGTGACGGTCTAGACAGATCTTATGATACAGTTCATGACCTTGTTGGTACTGTGGGTGTTAGTAGTCGGCTATGCCTTCGTACTTACCCTGTACGTGTTATTATGGCACAGGTGGGACCTGGTGTTCATGTGTGTTCCTTGGTGCTTTTATATCATAAACTGCCGGCAGTGAGGAAGGTATTCCACGGGCATGATTGATGTTGTGGGCGTGAGACCCATTGTTATATTTGAGTGATGACTTGAGGGCGTGAGTCCCTGACTTGACATGACTGCTTATTATTGTGAACTGTAGTTTGGTTATCATACATGTCTCCTGCTTTATAGACTATTATGATTTCATTTACAGTATTTTTAGTTTCACATACTCGGTACTTGTTAACTGACCTCCTTCGGGGGGCTGCGTTCATGCCGCAGGTAAAGGTACACCAGTCATTGATCCTCGCTCTTAGGGTCACAGTTCAGCGTGTGGGAAAGCTCCGTTTCTCCGGAGGCTTATCAGTGGTATAGTCCCCTGTTGTTGTAGGTGTTTACATTCAGGGGTATGGCGGGGCCCTGTCCCGCCATTGTTGTCGTATCATTTCTTAGAGGTGCAGAAATCGTTGTGGCGTGGTTTGTAAAAAGGATTAAAACTGATCATGTGGGAAAAAGTTGTTATTTATATCTATGCCGAAACGCAAGATTTTCTCAGATTATTGTTTCATATTTCATAATATGTCTTGTATCGTTTATGTTCTGCGATTACTCGATGTTGTATCACTAGGGTGCCGGGTAAGGCACGATCACGGGCCTTAATCGGGTCGTGACATAGCCGTGGAAGGTGAAGAACCCGCATCGATCTCGTAGTCAGTGCTATCCTACCGGTGCTACCACGGTCGGACGGTTTCTCCCAAAATGGCCTGGCCGCATGTAAAACAAACTCCGGACTAGCACGACACTCCCCACCGTGGAGTCTACCACAATGTCACAACGAGGTAGGTGGCTTCAGCTAACACCGCTTCTCTCGAAAATCTGAACCTCGAGCCACGACCGCCTCCGAATACTCTGGATTCTCTGAAGACTGTGGAGGACCACTCTGTACTAGCGGAGGCGCATAACTAGCCTGCTGCCGAGGCGGTCCGCCCGGAAAGTCACCAAAGGACCCTGTTGTTCTGGCCCTCTTCTGCTGATCTTGGTTATTCCGTCGATTTCTCCGCTCCTCACCTCCAAGTGCATTAGCCTGCATGCGGGCAATGTCCATGCCGGTGAAGAGCTACACCAACAACTCTGCTAGGTAATCATCGAGCCTGTAACATATCGGTGCACTCGATCCTCCATACTAGCTACTAATGCGGGACGTCGCCAATGAGTCGAACTCACATTGTACTCCCAACCGCACGCCTGCTCGCGCAACACCAAAAATCATGCGCGAGCCCTCCTCATCCGCGAGGTAAGAAATGTGCAAGAAAGGCCTCTGAGAACTCGTCCCATAAAGCTGGAAGTGCATGCTCTCCCCGGGACAGCTCCCACGAATCAAACCAGTCGACTGCGGTATCACGCAGCCGATGCGAACCTAGGACCACCGACTCGGTCTCCGATGCCTTGATCACTCTCATGATCCGCTGTAACTGCCGGATGAACTCCTGCGGATCATCCTCAGGCCTCGACCCATAAAACTCTGGCGGGTTACACCTCAGAAAATCCCGTAATCTCAAATGCGCTCGGGGTGAACTACGGGTGCTCTGGGCTGAAGGCTGCATCGATCTATCCTCGTATTCGCCACGATCTCGCGATGGCGGGCCATCTCTCAGAACCCATCTCCTCTGCTCCGGTGTGGACCGAGGCTCAGTGCTTGTGGTCTCTGTAGAGGCCGCCGCTCTACTCGCGACTCCTGCGTTGCCTTGCCGCCACGGGCGGGTTGCCTTACGCGGAGGCATAACTGGTAAAAACGAAGTATGTCAGAGGGGTCCAATCTTATCACACCGCTCTAAGGCACGATCTCAGAATGAGAAGAATAGAAACCAATCCTAAATGTCCTGCAGCCTCCTGATTATAGATGTGGTGCACAACACATCGATAATCAAGACTCTACTAGACACGGTTTGTAGACACTTTCCGAGGACTAACTGCTCTGATACCACTTTTGTCACGACCCGAACCCGGGCCCGTGACTGGTGTCTTACCCCGGGCACCCCAGTGATACAACATCAGAGAAAACCAGCGGAAAATAAAATAAAAAAAAACTTAAACATGTAAAATAGACATGGATCATGATGAAATAAAATAGGCCAACCAAAATGGTTGCCTTTCAACATATATATAAAGACATTTGAACAGTTACAATCCTTACAACCCTGCCCACAACAGTACTACAGACCTCTAAGATTTATACAACAACTATGACGGGACAGGGCCCCGCCATACCCCTGAATGTACAAGGACCTACAGACTCAGGGTGACATACCAAAGATAAGCCTCCGAAGGAACGGAGCTTCCCAAGACGCTGAAATGAGATCCTAAACGCGGGGATCGACAGCCGATGTACTTCTACCTGCGGCATGAACGCAGCCCCCCGAAGGAGGTCGATAACAGTACCAAGTATGTGAAATCAGAACATCGTAAATGAAATCATAGCAGTCTATATAAAGCAGGAGACATGTATGATAACCAAACTACAGTTTACGATAAATAAACAGTCATGTAAGTCAGGGACTCACGCCCTCAGAGTCATCACTCATGCCCGTGGAATACCTTCCTCACTGCCGGCAGTCTATGACATGGTAACAACAAGACAGCAATCCAAATGGGAGCATACCCGTGCGCTACGCATCGTGTCAGTATGTCCAAAGGGAAACAATAAGACAGCATTCCAAATGGAAACATACCCGTGCGCTACGCATCGTGTCAGTATGCCCAAAGGGAAACAATAAGACAGCATTCCAAATGGGAACATACCCGTGCGCTACGCATCGTGTCAGTATGCCCAAAGGGAAACAATAAGACAGCATTCCAAATGGGAACATACCCGTGCGCTACGCATCGTGTCAGTATGCCCAAAGGGAAACAATAAAGCAGTATCAAAATGGAAGCATACCCGTGCGCTACGCATCGTGTCAGTATGTCCAAAGCGATTTAGCAAAAGTAACACAATCAGCGAACGCACTGCGGAATTTCTCGTCACCGCCAAGACGTCCAAGTAAGTTCTCAACAAGTCAACCGACCCTCCATCGAGAGGCGCGGTAGTATAGAAACACAATTCTTGCACAACAAAGGCTATCACGACAAGCATAGGCAAGTTTCACAACAACAAGCATAGGCAAGTTTCTCAACAACAAGTACTTTCATTTTAAGCCAAGGTCCGGGTTTTAACCCTAAAGTACTACGTACGTTAGATTCCTTTTAAGAGATTCATTCCTTTTATAAAAGTCACCCGATACCCGTAGTATAAAATAGAGTGACTTACATCTTTTAAGTAAACCAAAGCAACTTCCATACTTTCTTTTCTTTAAAACCAAGTTAAGGCAACACTATGCCTTCTTTTTAGACCAAACCACTTTTCTTTTTAAAGTCAAGTTACCACATTAAAACCAATGATAAAAACCCTTCTTTTGTTTTCATAAAGTCGTTATAACCAACTTCCCATAAAGCTGTTATAACACTTTATGTTTTAAACCATTTTAAGACAACACAATGCCTTTCTTTTCCCTAAAGTTCCAGTTTGCCTAATTGCAATTACGCAAGTCTCTTTTTGAAAAGTTTCATAGTTCAATGTCTTAATCTCTTTTTTTAAAACAATTGAGTAACATATGCCATAGGCGAGTAGGTTATTCTTGTTCATAATAAATCTTATTAAGCAGCCATGATCTAGAAAATGTAATATCATTTTGTCTCATCTTAGCTTCTATGCAGATGGAGGTTTCTACTGGTTTTAATAATACTTAATTATTCAATACATTTTCCTTTATTAACGCCGCAGTTGGTTTGTCGATACACATTACGATTTCAAATCAAGAAACATTATTCCTTTCAAAAACCAAGTACTCATTACTCACGAATGAGGTTTCACACATCTTACAACTTCCAAATCAATTTAATTAAGTTAAGTCTCTTATCTTCTAAGTTCAAATAGCCATTCTTTTTATCTCTTTTAGACGTTATACCTAACTTCCCTTAAAGCTAGTATTACTCTCAAGTTCTCAAAACCAAGTATTACCCTTCTTTCAAAAAGGGTTTCTTAATGAAAGACTTCAAGTTCTTTATTATCACACATCAAGTCAGTTATAAGTCAAATTAGTTGCCTTTTAACAATCACAAGGCTTTTTCCTATCTACATAAAGCTGTTATAACCAACTTTCCATAAAGCCGTTATAACCCTTTATGTCTTAAACCAATCAAATACATTTAACACATGTACGTCTATCGTACTACATAGTTATACACATATCATGCTAGAAAGATAGGAAGAGGTTCACATACCTCGCGACGAGTATCGACTAAAAGCAAGACGCTCCAAGTACTTCAAACCGTCGGTTACTCCTTAAGCCACGTAGATCGCACCACACGTAGTACTTCAACCTATAAGGCCACAAGGCGCTTATTAACATCTAGATCTTATCGTTCCATATTCTACAGAAAATTCGGCAGCACCTCCCCCCCCGCAACAGCGTAAATCTCCTCCTCTATCGAGGTCGGCTACCAAGCCAACCAGGGGGGGGGGGGGTTTGCACGTCTAACTGGACGTGTACAATACTACTCACAGTAATACTACACAAGTCTCGTAATACGATCTATGTAATTACAGTTCAGTTCACTTCTTAAAATTCAGGCTTAAGTCGCAAGACATTGCCGTAAGTATTATTCAGGCTTAAGTCAAAAGACATTGCCGCACAACTATTATCAGTTCTATATATAGTATACTTTAACTATATACTCCAACAACATGTAATTTCCAATGACAACAGAAGGTCAAGAATGTTTACCTCGATAAGCCCAAAATTATCCGAGTTTATATATCGATCCTGAGCAAGGCTTAGCTCCTACTCCGAGTGCTCCAATTCTCTCCAAACAACCCTTAGAAGTTCTACGCAACTTCTACTTAACACTTCAACTGACTATGAAGGTTTTCCTTAGGGTTTCGATTTTGTGGCTAAAGGAAAGTATATTAGTATTTCTGGGCTTTACGTATAGAGGTAACTTTTGGAAAGTACTACTAGGTATTTGGGCTAAAGTATTTGGGCATTATAACAATACTAGGAGAGTATTTCTATACCACAAAAGGGGGGTATTATACGAAAACAACTAGGCTAGGGGTACCCATGCTAGAACACTACAAGGGAAGGGGAGCTTTCGGCGAGGGCCTTTCTCAAAGGGGGAGGGTTGGGACGATTTTAACTCACAAAGGGGGAGAGATTTCAAGACTTGGAAAATGATTTTTGGATGAAGAAAGTTCATCAACTAAGGGGGTATTTATAGGTCAAGCAAAGGCCAACCAATGGCCAAGATCAAGCCAAGTGTAGGGCTAGGATTAAGCCATGTGCACCTTATCCATCTACCACACAACTTGCACAAAATATCCTACCAACTCCCCTTGACCCTTTCGTCCAATCCGCCCAAAAACGTGCTCCAATTAGAGGGTGACAAGTGTCGCCCTCTCGTTGGTCCAAAATGTTTCGTCTCTCAGAAAAATCCGCAAAAAAATTTAAATGACATAGCCGGAATTTTCCCTACGAAAGCTGTGGAAACGTTTCGTCGAAAAACGACTCCTTTTGGTAGTTATGCACAAATTCGAACCTATGCCTACTTTAAGGCTCAAATTGTATACGTACGCCCTCACGTACATACTCTGGAAATACGGGGTATAACAGTGCACACTAGCCAACTAACACAAAATATCCTACCAACCCTTGACCACAATGGCCATGCTTTCGGCCACCACTATTACCGCCCAAGGTGTTCCAATGAGAGGGTGACAAGTGTCGCCCTCTTGTTGGTCCAAAATGTTTCGTCTCTCGGAAAAATCCGCAAAAATTAAAAATGACATAGCCGTAATTTTCCCTACTAAAGCTGTGGAAACTTTTCGAAAAAAAACGACTCTAATCGGGTGTTGTGAACAAAGTTAATTCGGCCAAGCCTATGTAAAAGTTCAAATTTTTCTACGTACGTCCTTACGTACATACTCTGGAAATACGGGGTATAACAGAAGATTTGGGGGCATGACGTATATACAGACTTCATGTGGATAATTGTGCAGACCACAAAAGCCTCTGATATGTCTGCAGACTGAGGCAGTAGAATTTGCGACACCGATGGTGGTTAGAGTTACTCAAGGATTGTGATATTGGTATCCTATACCATCCGGGGAAAGCCAAGACAGTTACAGATACTCTTTGTGATGGACCTAAGGGTAGTCTGCCAGATGGGCAGCCAGATAGACAGGATATAGTCCGTGAGATCCTTCAGTTACCGAGCCTAGGGGTTCGATTATTTGTTTCCAAGGTTAATGAAGTCTAGATCCGAGAGGTTGCCGAGTCTTCAGTTGTTGGGGAGGTAAGGAGGCGACAGTATGAGGATTCAATTATGATACGGTATCGAGTTACGACTCTCCGAGGAGAGAAGAGCCTGTTTGAGTAGCACCAGATGGGGTGCTATGAGATGAGGATAGATTGCGTGTACCCGGTGCTGCAGGACTAGTCAGCAGGTTCTAGGGGAGGCACGCAGTGCTTATTGCTCTGATTTTTTGGGGCCGACTAAGTCGTGGCGTGGCCTCAGATGTATGTATGGGTAAGATGACCGGAAGAGAGACATAGCGGAGTTTACTGCTTAGTGTCCGAGTTAGTAGCAGGTCATGGTTGTGTACCAGAAGCCCAGTGGGCTATTGCAGGCGATTGAAATCCCAACCTAGATATGAGAGGTAATTATTATGGATCTTGTTACAGGGTGGCATCGTACTCGGAGGAAGTGCGACTCCACAGGGTCATGGTAATTAAATTTGGCGAAACCATTGTGTTCTTTCGGATTGGGACCACTTACTCGGCTGAGGTTTATACTAGCTTGTATAGCAGAGAGATTGTGAGACTGCACGAGGTTCCTACGCTTATGATTACAGATAGATGAGCTCAGTTGCGGATAACTTCTGGAGGTTTTTCAGAAAGGATTAGGGACACAGGTGAGTCTCAGTGTTGCATTACACCCTCAGACCGACGGTCAGGCAGAGCGTACTATCCAGGCACTTGAGGATAGGTTGCGGGCCTGTGTTTTTTATTTCAGGAATAGCCGGGAAGGTTAATTGCCTCTTGTCTTGTTACGTAACGATAACAGATACCCTTTCAGTTTTCAGGTGGCCCGGTACGAGGCCTTGTGTGTAAGAAAGTGGAGATCGCCGGTCGGATGGTTCGACATAGGCGAGGTTCAGTTATTTGGTCCAGACTTGACTCAGCGGGCTATGGATAAGGCGAGGCTTATCCGGGGAAGATTGTAGTAAGCTTAGAGTCCGCAAGAGCTTTATGCAGATAACCGATGTTGACACGTGGGGTTCACTTGATATTTTTTTTGGTATGAGTATTGTTATGCGGCCAAGTGTGGCATTATTGGTACGTAGGGGTTGTAAGGAGACTATGTCGCTATCTTAAGTTTGACTCCCGAGAGAACATTCGGTGATGAATGTTTCTAAGGGGGGAAGAATGTTACACCCCGGAATTTCAGGATATGTTTATAAGAACGTACGTAAGAACTCAACAATGTTAAGATTTGAGACGAGTAAAAGTTTGTCGGAATTTTTGGAATTGGTCGGAAACGAAATATTGCGACGAACGGGAGGGCGACACGTGTCACCCCCCTTATGGTCATGGACTAAATTGTCATGGTTAGAATGGTCATTTGACCATAAATTAAGTGACCAAGTCTTGCTAGTCTTGAAGCTTGACAAAGTTGACTAAGTCAAAGGCCACCTAGACTTGAATCCATGTGAAACTTATCCAAGCCACACAATTGTGCTAATCTTAACCCTCCATCATGTTATATATTGTATGCTAGTGCAAGACAAGGCTAAACACTTAGAAATTTTCAAGAAAATTTGAGGGAGGCTTGAGGGAGCTCTCGGCCAAGGGCTAGGGTTTGAAGGAAAAATTTTCAATTGTTGTCCAATAATTCCCCCACTTTAAACCAAGGTACCTAAGGGTATAGTAAGTGTTTCTCAATAAAAAGATCCCAGAAATGTGGTGTTTTCGTATTAGTCGCAAGGCGAAAACCTAAAGGGTTATTCAACTTTGAAGTTGAAACTTGAAGATGAGTCTTTTATAAGCTTCTAAGGGTTGCTTGGAGTGGATTGGAACGTCGAAAGGAGGAGCTAAAGTTGCTAAGGAGCGACTTGTGATCTTGGATCATAATTGGGCTAATTGAGGTATAATCTTCGTTTTACTTTTGTAATTGAAGATTTCATGTTATGATAAGTTATAAGTGATCATGTGATTTGTGTTATGAAGTTTGATAAGTGACATGGATTGTAGAAGCCTAGAACCGAAAAGGACATGATTAGCCTTTTGAAATTGAAATACAATTTTGGTCGTTTATTAGAATCGTCGCATGTTTACCTACTTGATGATTGTAGTAGTTGTAATCGATTGCGGCTTGATATCATGTTATACTTAACCACTTGGATTAAAAAGGAATTGGAAACGATTTGTATTGTTGCCTAATTGCCGAATTGACATTATAGTTTAGACTAGTTTGTTATCGTTTGTGGTGAGCCAATTGGGGTTGTTTGGTTATTCATTTGTATTGAACTACCTTATAAATTGTGGTGAGCCAATTGGGGCTGTTTGGTTATTGTATTCGGCCTTGAAAAAGGTGGCAAAGTTAGTAAAAACAAAGGAAGTGCTGTCCGATTTTCCGTAGAATTTAGTGACTTGCACTTGGAATATTCTACGTTTGAAACTAGAAGTTAATAGACGTACTATGGTCATTATAGGTTGGCATACTACGTACGGCGATTGGACTTAGCAAGTGGATTTAACCGAAGAGGTATGTGGAACTTTCTTATCTCTTGAGCATGATTAAGTTGTAAATGTATAGTACGGTAGGCGTACAAGATTTTGACAATCTAGTCTATTTGATATCCTTGGCTTATTTTAAGAATGCCCAAGTTGTTTGAGTTAGGGAATTAACTCACTTGTTTAATTATTAAGGATATCTTGGTTTTCAAAAGTTAAGAGACTTTAAGTATGTTGAAAGTAATTTGATACTTGTTTTGTTGGAAAGTTTAAGTCTCTTGGTTAAAAAGAAGTATGTAAGTTGCTAATGTATAAAGCTAGTATAACGGCTTTATGGGAAGTTGGTTATAATAGCTTTATGGAAAGTTAATAAGAGAATGGTTTACTCTTAAGTAATTTAAGCATGTTAAGGGACTTGAAGAGTTTTAAAGAATGTGACACTTGTTTCGTTTTAAACGTATAAGTCCCTTGGATAGGAAATTGTACTTGACTTAGGTATAAAGTGAATATAACGACTTTATGGAGAGTTGGTTATATTGGCTTTATGGAAAGATAAATGGCTTGATTTATTTGAAAGGCAATTTGATTTAAAGGCATCAATTGCCTAAGGCTTTTACGAGAGAAGAAGTCACTTGATTTAGAAGCCTAATTTTATTTCTAAAAGTATTGTGACTTGTCTTGAAAAAGAAATTGTAACTTGATACTACGGTTATTAGTATCTTGGAAGTTTTATAATGAAATGAGTCATTTTGAAAGAATAGAAGCACGTAGTACTTTGGGTTAAATTCCCGGATTTTTATAAAGAACATGTTAGTGCCTTAAGTAAACTAAAATGAGAGTGTATATGAAACAGAATAATAAGAAGTTAGGGGATTGCTTAACTTGCTTATATATTGTATGATAAGCGTAGTGCTTATGTTATGTGTGATAGCGGATTTGTGCTAGTAGTTCAAGAATAATTGCGGGTCATTCCGGGTTTGTGGCATTGCATATTTAGTGGATTTGCTACCCACGATCGAGGAATACCTCGTGCGAGTCCGTAGGGCTTATGCGGGTGAAATAGTCCCATGCGGGCGGGTCCAGCCTATGCATGGAATACCTCATGCGAGTCCGTAAGGGCTTATGCGGGTGAAATAGTCCCATGCGAGGAATACCTCATGCGGGTCCACGCGATCTATGCGGGTGAAATAGTCCCAGAAATTGGATTGCTTAATGATACTGCGGACAGGTGGTTCTGTTTTGATCGTGAGCTTCCTACTTTATATTGTAAGTATACACCTATTTACTCTCATTGTTAGTAAGGCACGATTATCGTTAATTGAGTATCATACATGTCTCCGCTTTATTATTAGACTTATGATTTCATTACGATTTCGATTTCACATATTTGGTACATGTTGTATCGACCTCCTCGGGGCCGCTCACGCCGAGTAGAGTACGTTGTCGGATCCTCGCTCTTAGGATCAATGTTCACCGTTGAAGCTCCTCATTTCGGAGGCTTATCCTCGGTATTGTCGGTTGTTGTACATTCGGGGTATGGCGGGGCCTGTCCGCCTTGATTGTTATTCTTAAGTGCAGTAGTCACATAGTGGATTGGGTTGTAAAGAAAAACAATGTCTTGTTTTATTGGTATAAGTTACGGAAGGTGGCCTTATCGGCTAGCTTTGTTGTTATTTTATGTTTAAGTATTTTATCGATTGTGTATATTCCGCCGCTATTCTCTCGATGTATGCCAAAGGGGTGCCTGGTAGGGCACGAGCCGCGAGCTGGTCGGTCGTGACAAAAGTGGTCTCAGAGCAGTTAGTCCTCGGACAGGGTCTACAGACCGTGTCTAGGAGAGTCTTGATTATCGATGTGTTGTGCACCACATCTATAATCAGGAGGCTGCAGGACATTTAGGATTGGTTTCCATTCTTCTCACTCTGAGATCGTGCGACAGAAATGTATGGTTAGGGTCGTCTTTCCTAACAAGTTATGATTGTTTGCGCCTACGAGAAAGCGTGATGACCGGGAAGGATTATGTGGATTGCGTATCCGGTTGGTAATGTTTGTAGTATAGTTGGTATTGTGACATACAACTATACGGATTTATGTTTGGGGTCACGTGTGTTGCCTAGGATGATTTTAGATTACCGTGTTGGGTAAGGACTAAATAAATACCGGGAAGGTATGAGCAGTTAAGGAACTCTCATCAAGGTTTTACGTGCTAATTTGAGATAATTAGGTGATGATGAGATGTGTGAGAATGTAATGGACCCTTAAGAAGTTAATTAAGAGACTAAGTGGAAGACTATGTTAGCAACTTAAGCTACGTGGTATGCTTAAGGGAATTGTACGGGCGAGATCCGGACGAAGAAAGTATAGTTGTTGTGGTCAAGACAACACGGCTATGATTTTACGAGAAGTTTTTGTACCCGGTTACGGGGGGCTGATAAGTGTCACGACCCGAAACTGGGCCCGTGACTGGTGCCTTACCCCGGGCACCCTAGTGACACAACATCAGAGTAATCAGCGGAACATAAAACAACAACATGAGATAACAGAAATATAAAACAATAATCTGTGAAAACTTGTCTTTCGGCATATATATAACCATCAACTCTTTTACAAATGAACAGCTTAATCCTTTTTACCAACCCTGCCCACAACAGTACTACAGACCTCTAAGAATGATACGACCACAATGGCGGGACAGGGCCCCGCCAAACCCCTGAATGTAAATACTTACTACGACAGGACTATACCACCGATAAGCCTCGAGAAACGGAGCTTCCCAAACGCCGAATCGTGACCACGAGCTAGGATCAACGATCGATGTACCTCAACTGCGGCATGAACGCGGCCTCAAGGAGGTCGATAACAACAGTGCAGTATGTGAAACTAAAAATAAATCGTAAATGAAATCATAGTAGTCTATACAAAGCAGAGACATGTATGATAACCAAACTACGATTCACCATAAATAAGCGATCATGTCAAGTCGTGGACTCACACCTCAAGTCATCACTCAATTTAACCATGGGTCTCACGCCCACAACATCAATCGTGCGTGGAATACCTTCCTCACCGCTTAGCTTTATGATATACAAGCACCAAGGAATACATATGAACACCGTGTCCCACTGTCCTAATAAAACGCATGCAGGGTAAGTGCGAAGGCATAGCCGACTACTAACACCACAGCACCAACAAGGTCATAAATCGTATCTTAAGATCTGTCTGCGTCACATGATCAAAGCCGGCCACTTGCCCGCAGTATCTAATGCGCGTCTAGTCCTCGAACTTCCCGCGACTCGCATAGGCCAATCTCATCGGCTGCATGAGGTATTCCCGCATCGAGGGTAGCTACTCCCGGCATCGCCCGACTTTCGAGTCGCGTAGCGCAAGGACCGCATGCCCATAAAGGACGCACACTAACACGGAACTCTCGTAGCTCGCATAGGCCCCAGGACCCGCATGAGGTATTCTCGAATCACGGTCCTGCATCACCGAGTCTACCCCGCATCGGAGGCGACTTAACCGGAATCATCTCAAGAGATGAATGCCACAATACTATCATAACGATCGATAGTTAATAAGCACAATCAAGGAAACCCCTTACACAAACATCACAAGATACTAACACACGTAGCATCCTAACACGTTTACTTATCAAAGCAACAAGAAAGTATTACAAGGTTATCACAAACCAATACAATCAAGTTATTCACACAAGGTACTTTCTACTAACAAGTTCGTATCTATCCCCAAAGTACTTCACACATTAAAATCTAAAGAAAGATCTGCTTCTTTCACATAAGTCACACAATACGTAGTATAAAATAGAGTATGTCCTTTTAAGAAAACTAAAACTCTTACCTTTGTAAAATCAAGTAACAACATTATTTTCCAAACGTCCAAGTTTGCCTAATTTCAAATGTTCACGTTTCTTATTTTAGAAAGGTTTCGTAGTTCATAGTCTTATTCATTTAAGAATATAATTCTCTTTTAAACAATCGAGAAACATAAGCCTTATATGTGAGTAGGATATTCTTGTTTATAACAATCTTATTACAATGACCATGATCTAGGAAATATCATTTTGTCTCATCTTAGCTTCTATGCAGATGGAAGTTTCTCTTGGTTTTAATAATACTTAATTATTCAAAACATTTCCTTTTAACGCCGCAGTTGGTTTGTCGATACACATTCTGATTTCCGAAATCAGTAAAGCATTCTTAAGCCGTTATACCTAACTTCCCATAAAGCTAGTATAACTCTTAAGTTTTCAAACACCAAGTATTACTTCTCCTTTCAAAATGATTCAAAAATCTTTTGAAATACTTCAAGTTCTTTCTTATCATATAACAAGCCAGTTATAGTTCAAATCAGTTACCTTTTAAAAACCACATGTATTTTCTTACTAACATAAAGCTGTTATAACCAACTTCCCATAAAGCCGTTATAACACTTTATGTTTTAAACCACTCAAACACATTTAGCACATGTACGCCTACCGTACTACATAGTTCACACATATCATGCTAGAAGAGATAGGAAGAGGTTCACATACCTCGCGACGAGTATCGACTCATAGCAAAACGCTCCAAGTACTTCCAAACGTCGGCTACCCCTTAAGCCACGTAGATCGCGCCACACGTAGTACATCAACCTATAAGGCCACAAGGCGCTTATTAACATTTAGATCTCATCGTAGAACATTCTACCGAAAATTCGGCAGCACCTCCCCCCCCCGCAACAGCGTAAACCTCCTCCTCTAACGAGGCCGGCTACCAAGCCAACCAGGGGGGGGTTATACATCTAACCCTAACGGGTACAATTCTACTCCACGGTACTACTACACAAGTCTACTGTAATACAGTTCAGTTCAGTTCTTCAGGCTTAAGTCCAAGGACATTGCCACAAGCTATGTTCAGTTATATATATATAGTATACTTCAACTATATAATCTAACGACATGTAATTTCCAATTACAAATAGAGGGACAAGATATTTACCTCGATAAGCCCATAATTATCCGAGTTTAATGTCGATCCTGGGCAATCGTTTAGCTCGACTCAGCGCCCAACCCGCTCTAAACCACCCTTAGAAATTCTAACCAACTTCTACACAATACTCCAACGGACTATGGAGATTTTCCTAGGGTTTCGGTTTTGTATCGACGGGAAGTATAATAGTATTTCTGGGCTTTTCGTATAGGTATAACCTTAGAATACTACAAGGTATACGGCTAAGGTAATTTGGGCATAATAACAATACTTGAGAGTATTTCTACACCACAAAGGGGGGGGGTATTATACGAAAGCAACTAGGCTAGGGGGGGGGTACCCCACGGCCACACTACTAGGAGGGGGGGGGTGTACCCCTCGGCCAAGGCCTCACAAAGGAAGGGGGGAGGGACGAAACCATAAGGAAGGGAGGGGGAGGATTCTAACACTTAGGAAATATTTAGGATGAAGAAGTTCATCAAAGGAGAGGGGTATTTATAGCACAAGCCAAGGCCAACCAATGGCCAAGATCTAGCCAAGTGTATAGCAAGTGTAAGGCCAAGATTCACCCAAGTGCCCCCTAGACCCTACTCCTTAAAACCCTCACAAATATCTACACAAAAAATCAACCAAGACTTGCTCATTCAATCGGCCCTAACGCCCCTTCAAGTCCACCAACGAGAGGGTGCCAAGTGTTGCCCTCTCGTTGGTCCAAAACGTTTCGTCTCTCGGAAAAATCCGCAAAAATACTAAATGACATAGCCGTAATTTACCCTTCGTAAGTTAGGTAGAACGTTTCGTCTAAAAACGACTCTAACCGGGTGTTGTGCACAAACATATTTCGGCCGGGTGCCACGTGGGGTGACACGTGTCGCCCCGATTAAATCCAAAATATTTCGTCTTCCGAAAATATCTATAACGGCCAAAATCTCAAAATCAAAGCGGGCCCCACAAAACCGTAAATTTCTCCCGTGGGCCCCACGTGACCATTTCCGAAAATAAAATTCCATAATTCTAATATAATCTAAGAAGTCCAAAAACCAAATATGGGAATCCAATTCCCATTAACGAACCTTTTTCCTTCACAAAAACCGGAAACTTTTCCGTGGAAAATTCACCTCTTTCTTCCTTTCCAATCTTTCTATCGTATTCTCGTACGTACGTCCTCGCATACATACCCTGGAACTACGGGGTATAACATTCTTCCCCCCTTAGAAACATTCGTCCCAAATGTTCCTTCTAAGTCTCAAAACAAACGTGCGCCAGTATAGTCTTCACTACTATACTTACGAAACAATCCTGCCATACCTGGCCACAGAAATACCTGCGCAACATACTTATATCCAAGTCTACGAGGAAACACCTCTAACATCACCACAAATAATACCACTTTTGTCACTTTGTCGCGAGCCTTGCTCCGACGACCCAACAAATGGTACCGGCCGCACGCGATCACCAAGCCGTCGTACACTCGAACCCTTACCACATTTCTGATACTGCTTTAGTTTCCAAAACTCGTCACACCCTGACCGGGGTGGTACTTTCAAGAAGACCGACCGTCAACCTGAACTCTAAGCGTCGTCGCCGATCATCCGCACGATTCCTCCGAGTGCCGTAACTTCTTCTAGACGAGCTTTACCACATCCACGATCTGTGGAACAAGCTCGATCCAACTATCTCAACCCCGCCAACATCGAACCAATCGACCGCAACTTACACTTCGCCCCAACAAGGCTTCGTAAGGCGACATCCGAACACCGAAATGGTAGCTTAAACACTACCTCCACAGAGACAACAATCCCACAACTATCCTCAAATCCAAACACCGCCCGGCGGCGAACGCGATTCGAGACTTACGAGTTCTTAACACATGCCCGCAAAACTTCCGAAACAAAACAGCCGCACTGGCTCCACTGTCGTCATAAGGTGAAGGTAGGCACCCTGCAACCTTACAACCTTTACGATAACCCAACACACCGAGTAAAACGGTCCCGATCAAGAACACGATGGGCTGCCCCATCGCCCGACCACCGGTCGAACGCATCCACGAACTCGCACTGGTCAACTAAACTTGGGCCTAACACCCTCGTGACCCTAACACAAGGCGGGACCACCACAACCGCACCACCACCAAACATGCCGCGGGTTGACCCGCAACACGGCCTCAACCCGACCGGCAGATCGCGAAAAACACTAGCTCCCCGAAGGAATAATTTCACAAATCATATTACGAAAACCTAGCGGTCTTCCTAGCTCGACTACCTTCTTTCAAATCACGCTACTCATGGACTTATCCCACGAACATAGCTCACGTGCACTATGCACTCCTATAAGGGTCAAACATAACACTACACCTTTCTCGAGATGGCCTTACCTCTAAGGTCTTTGCGTATAAAGCTCTAAGGCTCACACTTTCTCTATCCTCCAAAATCTTACTCGGTTAACCCACCATGATTTCTAATCACAACTAACACACTGCTATCAGAACATAGCACTTAAGGTATACTCACCTTGAAAGTTACCGAAGGACCTGGCCGCTCGCCTCTTCTTGTCCTTGGTTAACCCGTCGATCTCTACGTTTCTCGGCCTGCTGCGCATAAGCCCGTACACAGGCCATGCTCAAGCCTAACTGAAGGATTACTCTTGCACAACCTTCTCTTAGGTAGTCATCAAGACTCGCGATACATCGGTATACTCTCTGGTAGCCAAATCCATAGCTAGTAACAAGGTTGTCTCTTGCAATCTATATTCTCGGTTCCCGGTCGTGGAACTGAAGGTTCACATATCATGGCCGCAGTAGGAACTGCCGTCGCCATGCTTAAACTCTGCTGGGGCTAGTGACGTCGCAGAAATCCCCGAATGAAGCACTACCCTAGGTAATGATTTGGCCTGTGCCCTCGCCACCCTCTGAACTCTACTCGCAGCTCCCTCGGCCTTTGCGCGCCTCCTGGGCCCGGGTTGCCCTACGCGGAGGCATAACGATAAGGGAAATAATTTCGTCAGAGGGTCCAACTTACAACACAGCTCTAAGGCACGATCTCAGAGTGAGAAGAATAGAAACCAATCCTAAATATCCTATAGCCTCCTGATTATTGGTGTGGTGCACAACACCCCGATAATCAAGACTTCATCGATACGTCTCAGACACTTTCCGAGGATTAATCGCTCGATACCACTTTTGTCACGACCCGGCGGGCGTGGATCGTGCCTTACCGGGCACCCTAGTGACACAACATCAGAGTAATCAGCGGAACATAAAACAACAACATGAGATAACAGAAATATAAAACAATAATCTGTGAAAACTTGCCTTTCGGCATATATATAACCATCAACTCTTTTACAAATGAACAGCTTAATCCTTTTTACCAACCCTGCCCACAACAGTACTACAGACCTCTAAGAATGATACGACCACAATGGCGGGACAGGGCCCCGCCAAACCCCTGAATGTAAACACTTACTACGACAGGGGACTATACCACTGATAAGCCTCCGGAGAAACGGAGCTTCCCAAACGCTGAACTGTGACCCTGAGAGCTAGGATCAACGACTGATGTACCTCAACCTGCGGCATGAACGGCCTCGAAGGAGGTCGATCTAACAGTGCAGTATGTGAAACTAAAAATAAATACTGTAAATGAAATCATAGTAGTCTATACAAAGCAGGAGACATGTATGATAACCAAACTACAGTTCACCATAAATAAGCAGTCATGTCAAGTCAGGGACTCACACCCTCAAGTCATCACTCAATTTAACCATGGGTCTCACGCCCACAACATCAATCGTGCCCGTGGAATACCTTCCTCACTGCCGTGGTTTATGATATACAAGCACCAAGAATACATATGAACACGTGTCCCACGTGTCCTAATAAAACCGCATGCAGGTAATGCGAAGGCATAGCCGACTACTAACACCCACAGTACCAACAAGGTCATAAACTGTATCTTAAGATCTGTCTAGACCGTCACATGATCAAAGCTGGCCACTTGCCCGCAGTATCTAATGTGCGCGTCTAGTCCTGGAACTTCCCGCAGCTCCGCATAGGCCAATCTCATCGGCCCGCATGAGGTATTCTCGCATCGAGGTAGCTACTCCCGGCATCGCCCCGACTTTCGAGTCCGCATGGCCACAAGGACCGCATGCCCATAAAGGACGACACTAACTCGGAACTCTCGTAGCTCGCATAGGCCCCGGGACCGCGTGAGGTATTCTCGAATCATGGTCCTGCATCACCGAGTCTACCCGCGTCGGAGGCGCAACCCCCGAATCATCTCAAGAGATGAATGCCACAATACTATCATAACGACTGATAGTTAATAAGCACAATCAAGGGAAACCCCCTTACACAAACATCACAAGATACTAACACACGTAGCATCCTAACACGTTTACTTATCAAAGCAACAAGAAAGTATTACAAGGTTATCACAAACCAATACAATCAAGTTATTCACACAAGGTACTTTCTACTAACAAGTTCGGGTATCTATCCCCAAAGTACTTCACACATTAAAATCTAAAGAAAGATCTGTTTCTTTCACATAAGTCACACAATACCCGTAGTATAAAATAGAGTGACTGTCCTTTTAAGAAAACCAAAACTCTTACCTTTGTAAAATCAAGTAACAACATTATTTTCCAAACGTCCAAGTTTGCCTAATTTCAAATGTTCACGTTTCTTATTTTAGAAAGGTTTCGTAGTTCATAGTCTTATTCATTTAAGAATATAATTCTCTTTTAAACAATCTGAGAAACATAAGCCTTATATGTGAGTAGGATATTCTTGTTTATAACAATCTTATTACAGCAGCCATGATCTAGGAAATATCATTTTGTCTCATCTTAGCTTCATGCGGATGGAAGTTTCTCTGGTTTTAATAATACTTAATTATTCAAAACATTTCCTTATTAACGCCGCAGTGGTTTGTCGATACACATTCGATTTCAAATCAAGAAAGCATTCTTAAGCCGTTATACCTAACTTCCCATAAAGCTAGTATAACTCTTATGTTTTCAAACACCAAGTATTACTTCCTTTCAAAATGATTCAAAAATCTTTTGAAATACTTCAAGTTCTTTCTTATCATATAACAAGCCAGTTATAGTTCAAATCAGTTACCTTTTAAAAACCACATGTATTTTCTTACTAACATAAAGCTGTTATAACCAACTTCCCATAAAGCCGTTATAACACTTTATGTTTTAAACCACTCAAACACATTTAGCACATGTACGTCTACCGTACTACATAGTTCACACATATCATGCTAGAAGAGATAGGAAGAGGTTCACATACCTCGCGACGAGTATCGACTCATAGCAAAACGCTCCAAGTACTTCCAAACGTCGGCTACCCCTTAAGCCACGTAGATCGCGCCACACGTAGTACATCAACCTATAAGGCCACAAGGCGCTTATTAACATTTAGATCTCATCGTAGAACATTCTACCGAAAATTCGGCAGCACCTCCCCCCCCCGCAACAGCGTAAACCTCCTCCACTAACGAGGCCGGCTACCAAGCCAACCAGGGGGGGGTTATACATCTAACCCTAACGGGTACAATTCTACTCCACGGTACTACTACACAAGTCTACTGTAATACAGTCCTATGTAATTACAGTTCAGTTCAGTTCTTCAGGCTTAAGTCCAAGGACATTGCCACAAGCTATGTTCAGTTATATATATATAGTATACTTCAACTATATAATCTAACGACATGTAATTTCCAATTACAAATAGAGGGACAAGATATTTACCTCGATAAGCCCATAATTATCCGAGTTTAATGTCGATCCTGGGCAATCGTTTAGCTCCAACTCCGAGCGCTCCAACCCGCTCTAAACCACCCTTAGAAGTTCTAACCAACTTCTACACAATACTCCAACGGACTATGGAGATTTTCCTAGGGTTTCGGTTTTGTAGTGGGAAGTATAATAGTATTTCTGGGCTTTTCGTATAGGTATAACCTTAGAATACTACAAGGTATACGGCTAAGGTAATTTGGGCATTATAACAATACTTGAGAGTATTTCTACACCACAAAGGGGGGGGGTATTATACGAAAGCAACTAGGCTAGGGGGGGGGGGGTACCCCACGGCCACACTACTAGGAGGGGGGGGTGTACCCCTCGGCCAAGGCCTCACAAAGGAAGGGGGGAGGGACGAAACCATAAGGAAGGGAGGGGGAGGATTCTAACACTTAGGAAATATTTAGGATGAAGAAGTTCATCAAAGGAGAGGGGTATTTATAGCACAAGCCAAGGCCAACCAATGGCCAAGATCTAGCCAAGTGTATAGCAAGTGTAAGGCCAAGATTCACCCAAGTGCCCCCTAGACCCTACTCCTTAAAACCCTCACAAATATCTACACAAAAAATCAACCAAGACTTGCTCATTCAATCGGCCCTAACGCCTTTTCAGTCCACCAACGCAGGTGTTGCCCTCTCGTTGGTCCAAAACGTTTCGTCTCTCGGAAAAATCCGCAAAAATACTAAATGACATAGCCGTAATTTACCGTACGTAGTTAGGTAGAACGCTTCGTCAAAAACGACTCTAACCGGGTGTTGTGCACAAACATATTTCGGCCCAAGGGTGCCACATGGGGGTGACACGTGTCGCCCCCCGATTCGTCCAAAATATTTCGTCTTCCGAAAATATCTATAACGGCCAAAATCTCAAAATCAAAGCGGGCCCCACAAAACCGTAAATTTCTCCCGTGGGCCCCACGTGACCATTTCCGAAAATAAAATTCCATAATTCTAATATAATCTAAGAAGTCCAAAAACCAAATATGGGAATCCAATTCCCATTAACGAACCTTTTTCCTTCACAAAAACCGGAAACTTTTCCGTGGAAAATTCACCTCTTTCTTCCTTTCCAATCTTTCTGTCGTATTCTCGTACGTACGTCCTCGCATACATACCCTGGAACTACGGGGTATAACAATAAGTTAGGCTTGGAGCATGGAAATTACGAGCCTGAGAATGTGATAACCGTCGAGACCTTAGGTATATAAGGCCTTCTCGGGTAGTAAAGTTAAGTCAGACCGAGGGTAAGAGTTAAGTGCGACGCCGAGTCGGGTTGGGGATCTATTAAGGGTCGCCCCATAGCTTGAAATGAAATGGGATTAGTTGGTAGTAGTCCCGCTACGTGACAGGGTCACGAGGGTGTAAGGCCCAAGTCTAGTTAATCGTTTTATGGGTTCGTGGACGCATTCCACCGGAACCAGGTTGCGAGAGCCGGAATGGGCCTTGTATTGTTTAATTTAGTAACTCCAAAGATTGGAGACCCGGATCAGTATGAAGGCTATGTACGTACGCTAAAATAAGTTTGGGAGTACGGGAAAAGTACGACCAGTGAAAAAGAGAGCAACCAAGTGTAAAGAAATAAAGCCTGAATCCATGAGAACCTTTCGGGGTGATCACACCCGTGAGTGATGGGTGGTAGCTGAGCGAGTAGATAATAATTACCGGTAACGATCGATCGTTGGACCTTAGCGCACCTAGCGAGCTGTTAATGACGTTGAGGTCATGATGAGTACGGACAAGTTGGCCTGTTGTGATGCCAACGTGACTCTGAAGAGAGATTGATTTGGTACGCTTTTCCGATAAGCCGGTTATCGAGTGGAAAGGAAGAGAAGTGGTGGTAACCAGTGAATTATTCTTCCTTCTTTGACATAATTGTTTTTAATAAGTCTGTGTGATTTGTTCATTTGAGGTGGATTGAGGCAGAAAGTAGTAATAATTGAATTTGAAGGAATTTATGTTAAATGCCCTTGGAGGTACTTGGAGTTGGTTTGGTGTGGCGGTCAGGGCCACGACCTTCCAGATAATTTCAGGAAAATGTGCAAGGCATGAATAAATAAGTACGGGTGCTGCCGGCGGAAAGCTGAGGGCATCTTTGGTAGGTTTTGAAAATCTACACTACTTTAAGGCGGGGCGTGATGATTAGATAATTACTGGACCGCGAGAGGACCCTGTGATTAGGGTTGTGACTCCAAGGAAAGTTTAAGAAAGGGAGATAAGTTTTCTCCCCCACATAAAAGGACAGTTTTATGAATTAGGGGCTTGCGTGTACCCATGTTGTTAGACGAAGGATATAAGACAGGTAAGGTCTTCGGTATCGTCATGCCATAGGTTACAGTTGTAGATAACCGTGGGAAAAGTGTTGTGTTGGGGTAATTAAGAACGACGTACGAATTGGTCGAGGAAGTATCGTAAAGATATTAATGTAAGTTGCACGGGTCATGATTACCCCAGACGAGTGTAAAGACCATTAGTTGATAATGGGCAGTAAGAACATTTCAAGAAAATATGGTAACACCTAGTTATAGGCTCTACAAACTGGGAAAGGAAAACCGGGTTACTACTTGATGAGATCAAGGAAACCTCCCCCCCCCCCCAAAATGTGATTGACAGTAAGTCTTAGCCGTGAGGCAAGCAAAGGAATCAAATCTAAGTTTAGTGACCAAGTTTGGTTGGAACAGAGAAAGGGAAACAGGAACCATAAGTGAGATTAAGGATACCCGAATATTTCGCAGGAATGAGAAAGACTTTCAGTTATCGAAAGATAAGTTGACCACGACTACAGTTCTAACCCCTCCTGTGAGACTAAAGGGTTAGGTAATTATGATAACACGTTGGGTGTTGGGCTAGGTTGTGTCTTGCGACCCGATAAGGATAGAGCCTATGTTTTCCCGGTAGTTAGGGAAGCAGGAGAAGAAATTGCGCCACTCACGATTTAGAGCTGGCGACAGTTAAATCATGCCTGGAAGATTTGGGGGCATGACGTATATACAGACTTCATGTGGATAATTGTGCAGACCACAAAAGCCTCCGGTATGTCTGCAGACTGAGGCAGTAGAATTTGCGACACCGATGGTGGTTAGAGTTACTCAAGGATTGTGATATTGGTATCCTATACCATCCGGGGAAAGCCAAGACAGTTACAGATACTCTTTGTGGTGGACCTAAGGGTAGTCTGCCAGATGGGCAGCCAGATAGACAGGATATGGTCCGTGAGATCCTTCAGTTACCGAGCCTAGGGGATATGGTCCGTGAGATCCTTAAATGTGGCGTGTTTGGTTATTGAATTCGGCCTTGAAAAGGGTGGCAAAGTAAGTAGAAACAAAAGAAGTGCTGTCCGATTTTCCGTAGAATTTAGTGACTTTGCACTTGGAATATTCTACGTTTGAAACTAGAAGTTAATAGACGTACTATGGTCATTATAGGTTGACATACTACACGACCTAATTGGACTTAGCAAGTGGATTAAACCGAAGAGGTATGTGGAACTTTCTTATCTCTTGAGCATGAATAGGTTGTAAATGTATAGTACGGTAGACGTACAAGATTTTGACAATCTAGGTCCATTTGATATCCTTGGCTTATTTTAAGAATGTCCAAGTTGGTTGAGTTAGGGAGTTAACTCACTTGTTTAAATATTAAGGATATCTTGGTTTTCAAAAGTTAAGAGACTTTAAGTATGCTGAAAGTATTTTTGATACTTGTTTTGTTGGAAAGTTTAAGTCTCTTGGTTATAAAGAAGTATGTAAGTTGCTAATGTATAAAGCTAGTAACGGCTTTATGGGAAGTTGGTTATAATAGCTTTATGGAAAGTTAAAAAGAGTGGTTTACTCTAAGTAATTTAAGTATGATAAATGACTTGATTTAATGAAAGGCAAATTGATTTTAAGGCATCAATTGCCTAAGGTTTTATAAGAAAAGGAGTCACATGATTTAGAAACCTAACTTTATTTCTAAAGGTATTGTGACTTGTCTTGAAACGTAATTTCGACTTGATACTATGGTTAATTAGTATCTTGGAAGTTTTATAGGAAAAAGAGTCATTTGTTTTAAAGAGTAGAAGTACGTAGTACTTTGGGTTAAATTCCCAGATTTTATAAAGACATGTTAGTGCCTTAAGTAAACTAAAATGAGAGTGTATATGAACAAGGATAATAAGAAGTTAGGAAATTTCTTAACTTGCTTATATATTGTATGATAAGCCGGTAGTGCTTATATTATGTATGATAGCCGGTTTGTGCTAGTGGTATATTATTCATTGCGGGGTCATTCCCCGGGTTTGTGGCATTTGCATATTCCGTGGATTTGCTACCCACGATGCGAGGAATACCTCATGCGAGTCCGTAAGGGCTTATGCGGGTGAAATAGTCCCATGCGGGCGGATACAACCTATGCGAGGAATACCTCATGCGAGTCCGTAAGGGCTTATGCGGGTGAAATAGTCCCATGCGAGGAATACCTCATGCGGGTCCGCACGACCTATGCGGGTGAAATAGTCCCAGGAGTAGGATTGCTTAATGATACTGCGGGCGGGTGGTCCTGCTTGATCGTGAGCTTCCTATTTTATGTTGTAGTCATACTCCTATTTACTCTCATTGTTAGTAAGGCACTGTGTACTGTTAATTGAGTTATCATACCTGTCTCCAGTTTTATTATAGACTTATGATTTCATTACAGTACTTTCAGTTTCACATATTTGGTACATGTTGTCGACCACCTTCGGTGCGTTCATGCCGCAGTGAAATCGGTTGTTGATCCTCGCTCTTAGGATCACTGTTCAGCTGTTGAGAAGCTCCTTTATTTCGGAGGCTTATCCCTGGTATTTTTGGTAGATGTACATTCAGGGGTATGGCGGGGCCCTGTCCCGTCACAGATGTTATTCTTAGAGGTCTGTAGTCACATTGTGGATTGGGTTGTAAAGAAAAATGTACTGTTTTATTTGTATAGCTTACGGAAGGTGGCCTTATCGGCCTGCCTGTTGTTATTTTATGTTAAGAATTTTTATCAGTTGTGTATGTTCCGCTGCTATTCTCTGATGTATACCGAAAGAGGTGCCCAGGTAGGGAACCAGTCGCGGGCCCGGGGTCGGGTCGTGACAGGAGATCCATCTAGAGTGCACCCGATTTGTGATTTCCAGGTGACGGATGAGAGTCCCATAGCCATAATCGATCGCCAGGTTAGGCGACTACGGACAAAGGATGTGGATTCCGTCAAGGTCTTATGGCGGAACGAGAACATGGAAGAGATGACGTGGGAAGCAGAGGATGACATGATGAAGAAGTATCCTCACTTATTCCCTATACCTCCAGGTAACCCACTTTCCTGCTTATTAGTTTTAATTTAGCAATTATGCTTGAGTAATGTTGTGGCTATGTGGAGTGTTTTATTTGCAAGAGAAATAGTTAAGAGGGTCTATGTCGATATCGTGATTTGAGTAAGCCTAGAAGGAACATTCGGGATGAATGTTTCTAAGGGGGGGGGGGGGAGAATATTATACCCCGTAGTTCTGGACATACGTGTGAGAGTGTACGAAAGGGATTAAGACTTAAATTTTAGAAGGATAGGTTGACGGATTGTTTCGGAAGGGTTTTTGGCCAACTTTGGGGCGGGTTATGACCCGTTACATTGATAGTTCCTAGGTGTTTCAAAGGCCTCGTGCGTAGTTCGTTGAGTCTAGTTTCCAACGCAACCAACCGTTCGTCAATAGGACATCGGAGTAGAAAGTTATGGGAGTTACAAGTTCGGTCTTGTGATCGTAAATGCATTTCGGTCGTGAGCCACGAGGCGGCGCCCAGTGCGAGGCCGCGGCGCCGGATGATCTGAGGGTTCGCTGAAGTTGCAGCGCCGCATCGCTGGGAAGCAGGGACGCGGCGCCGGAATGTTCTGGGAGTCGGCAGAAGTTTTAGCGCCGCGGCGCCGGCTGCAGGGCCGCGGCGCCGAGGCGGGTTCTGCGAGGTTAAGTGGAAAAATCTGAACTGTTTTGTTTTAAAAAACGCCATGGGAGGGTGACAAGTGTCCCCCCATCTGGTTTTGCATGCACTACTTATTGACCAAGTCTTGAAGACTTGGTCATTCTTCAAGTTCTTCTGTCTCTCTAAAGCTAAAAGCTCTCCCTTCTCTCTAGAATTTCAAGAGGAAATCTAAGCTTGAGAAAAGAAAGCTTGTTGGCTAGCTTGTAGGAGTTATTGTGGTGGTGTGTTTGGAAAGGAGGCTAGCAAATTGTTGGAATAATTTGGCTAAAGCTCTAAGGTAACAATTCCTTCTCTCTTTGTTGGTTTTTGGTGTTGCATGTGAAGAAGAAAGATCGTGTAGTGGTAAATATTACTCTTAGATAAATTGCATGTAAGAAATATGGGTTGGATATGAAAGAATTGGATAAGAAGGTTATGTAAGCATGTTATAGCCTAAATACTACCTTAAACTTGCTAAGTTAGTTGTTGTACATTGTGGGGCAGAATTTTACATATCCAAGTTTAGGTGTGTAATCCCCTTTGAAATGTTTGGATTGTCGGGCCTTAAATGTGGCATTTGGATGTTGAATTCGGCCTTGAAAAAGGTGGCAAAGTATGTATAAACAAAGGAAATGCAGCCCAATTTTCCATAGAATTTAGTGACTTTGAACTTGGAATATTCTACGTTGAAACTAGAGGTTAATGAACGTATTATGGTCATTATAGGTTGACATACTATGTGCGGTATTTTGGACTTAGCAAGTGGATTGACCCGAAGAGGTATGTGGAACTTTCCTACCTCTTGAGCATGAATAATTGTATCTATGTAGTACGGTAGACGTACAAAGGCTTTGGTATCCCTTACTTGTTTTAATGATGTTTTAAGTCTTAAAGTTAAGGGACTTTGAGTGTTTGAAGTATATAATACTTGTTTCGTTTAAAAGTATAAGTCCCTTGGATATAGGGAGATGTGTTTGACTAGTGTATAATGGTAATATAACGACTTTATGGGAAGTTGGTTGTATTGGCTTTATGGAAGGTTAGCAAAGAAAGGTTTACTCCAAGTAAAACAAGTACGGATAAATGGTTTGAATTTGTGAAAGGCAAATTGTTTTCAAGACATTAATTGCCTAAGGTTTTTAAAGAAATGAAGTCACTTGATTTAGAAGCCTATTGTATTTTTAAAGATAAACGTGACTTGTTTGAAAAGTTGTCGTGACTTGATACTACAGTTATTAGTATCTTGGGAGTTTTACATAAAAAGGAGTCATTTTCTTAAAAGGTTTAAGGAACGTGGTACTTGGGTTAAATTTCCGGATTTTCTTTAAAAATGACATGTAGTGCCTTAAGTAACTAAAATGAGAGGATGTACTAAAAATGTTATTAAGAAGTTAGGAGATATTCTTAACTTGCTTACGTTATGATAAGCCGGTAGCGCTTATGTTATGTATGATAGCCGGTTGTGCTGATTTATGTATTGTTATTATTATTACTATTTATGCCATGGATTTGCTACCCATGATGCGAGTGCGGCGCTTGTATTCATGCGGGCCCACCGGGTCCATGCGGGTGAAATAGTCCCATGCGGGTGAAATAGTCCCATGCGAGGCGGATGACCTCATGCGGGTGAAATAGTCCCATGCGGGTGAAATAGTCCCATGCGAGGTGATGACCTTATGTGGGTCCACAGGACCTATGCGGGTGAAATAGTCCCTGGAGTAGGATTTCTTAATGATACTACGGGCGGGAGACCCTGTTTTGATCATGAGCCTCCTATTTTATAAAGTAAAGTTTATACTTGTTACTCTCATTGTTAGTAAGGCACAGTGTACTGTAGTTTGATTTTCTTCCATGATTCCAGTTTATTTTAGACTTATGATATTACTACAGTATTTTCCAGTTTTACACACTTGGTACATATTGTGTACTGACCCCCTTCCTCGGGGGATGCGTTCATGCCGCAGGTAGGGGTAAGCAGGTGGTGGATCCTCATTCTTAGGATCTTGCTCAGGTGTCAGAAGCTCCATTTCTCCGGAGGCTCGACTTTTGGTACGGTTCTCCCTGGTGTTGTGGATATTTGTACATTCAGGGGTATGACGGGCCCTGTCCCGTCATCGTGTTTACACATTCGTAGAGGTCTGTAGTCATGTTATAGCTTGGGTTGTTAAGGATGTAACTGTTCAGCTTTGTTATATTAGAGGTAGCCTTTTTGGGTTAGCCTGCTTATATTTTATTTGGGTTCTTGTTGTGAGTTTATTTTCCGCTGGTTTTCTCTGATGTTGTATCACAAGGGTGCTCGGGGTAAGGCACCAGTCACGGGTCTGTGGTCGGGTCGTGACAGTAGGGGTATTAGCCTGAGGAAGCCACCTCTACCTCGGTGTAGTCGATGTGGTAGGACCCATTATGGGTAGTGTCGTGCTAGTTTGGGAGGTCGTTATACTTGCGGCCGACAGGGCCATTTTGCGAAGGATTGTCCGACCAGAGGTAGCGCGGATGTAGAGACTTAGCCTTCGGGATCAGTGGCTGGTTCATCGCCTTCTCTAGCTATACGCCCTGCAGGGCGGGATTATGATTAGAGTGATGAAGGGAAAGTGGAGCAATAGTTACAGGTATATCTTTAACCCTCTAGAGACTAGTACGTGTTGTTATGATGATTATATGTTAAGTATTATGTTCGGATAGCATTGTGTAAATTGTGTTTAAGACACCTGGTTAGAAGGAAAGGTAGGTTTGGGTGCATGGAGATTGTGAGCCTTAGAATTTTGATAACCGTGGAGACCTTAGATGCAAGACCGTCTTGAGTAAAAGACTTTAGGTGTCACGACCCACTGCCGCGATCGGTGCCCTACCCGGGCACCCTGCCTGTATACATCAGAGAATAGCAACGGAACATACACAACATAAACATATGTGTAAACAAAAGACATCACAGGCTAGCCGATAAGGTCGCCTTCCATAATATAAACATAATCAAAAGTACAATCTGCATAACTCGCTTCTGACCCAACCACATATGTGAATACTGCACTCTAGAATAACAACTGTGGTGGGACAGTGGCTCTCGCCATACCACGAATGTACATAAATCTACAACACTGTGGAAAAGATCGTAAAAAAGACAAGCCTCCTGATAAATGGAGCTTCGACGTCGATAAGTGATCCTAAGAATGAGGATCCACCACCGCTACCTTTCTGCGGCATGAACGCAGCCCCGAAGTGGGTGACACAATATGTACTAAGTATGTAAAACCGAAAGTAATGTAATTACAACATAAGTTTAAAACAAAGCCGAGACATGTATGATAACAAAATTACAAAGACACGTGCCTTACTAACAATGAGATTAAATCAAGGGAATACGTACAACATCACAATAGGAGACTCCCGATCAAATCATGGGTAGCGAACCCATAGAAACAGGTGGTATAACGTCTTAGGGTTCTTACCCCTCATTTATACTCTTACCCTGAAGCAGGTGGTATAACGTCTTGGGGGTTTGCCCCTCATTTATACTCTTACCCTGGAGAAGGTAATAAAACAGGTGGTATAACGTCTTGGGGGTTTACCCCTCATTTATACTCTTATCCTGGAGAAGGTGGTATAGCGTCTTGGGGGTTTACCCCTCACTTATACTCTTACCCTATCTCTACCGGTCGTCATACAATAAATAAGCAAGTTAGTAATCCCCCTAACTTCTTATTAGTCTTATTCGTCTACACTCTAATTTTAGTATACTTAAGGCACTAATATGTTATAATCAAACCGGGAGTTTAACCCAAAGTACTACGTACTTCCAACCTTTTAAAAATGACTCATTTTTCATATAGAACTTCCAGATACTATAAACCGTAGTATCAAGTCAAAATTACTTTTCAAGACAAGTCACAATACCTTTAAACATAAAGTTAGGTTTCTAAATCAAGTGACTCCTTTTATCATAAAACCCTAGGCAATTGATGCCTAAAAAAATCGAATTGCCTTTTTATTAAAATTAAGCCATTTATCTTTCCATAAAGCAAACATAACCAACTCCTCATAAAGTCGTTACATTCGCTTTATACCTTAGCCATATACAATTTCCTATCCAAGGGACTTATACGTTTAAAACGAAACAAGTATCACATACTTTAAAACTCTTCAAGTCCCTTAACTTTATTAAAACATTAGACATCCTTAATACTTTCAAGAAGTGAGTTAATCTACTAACTCACCCGGCTTGGCTATTCATAAAACTAGTAAAGGATATCAAGGTCATGTACTTCTACCGTACTATATACGTACAGCTAGTCATGCTCAAAAGATAGGAAAAGTTCTACATACCTCGCCGGGTCAAACCACTTGCCAAGTACAAAGTCCCGCCCGTAGAACGTCAACCTATAATATTCACAATACGTCTATTAAGGCGTTACTTCAAACGTAGAATATTATAAGTGTCAAGTCGCTAAATTCTACGGAAAATCGGACAGCACCTCCTTTGTTTTTACTAACTTTGCCACCTTTTTCAAGGCCGAATACAATAACCAAACACGCCACATTTAAGGCACAAACCAAGCAATTAATCAATAGGGGATTACACGCCGACTAGACGTGTAAAATTCCGCCCCACAACGATAACAAACTAATACAACTACTAGTCCAATTTCGGCCATAATGAATACAACAATACCAATTCTTATCCAATTTCCATTTCAATCCAAATTGGTAGCATAACATGATATCAAGTCACATTTGATTATATGTCACGACCCGAACCGGGGCCCGTGACTGGTGCCTTACCCCGGGCACCCAAGTAGACATACATCAGAGTAATCAGCGGAACAAACACAACAACATGAGATAACAGAAGTATAAAACAATAATCTGTGAAAACTTGCCTTCTAAGATATATATAAATGACAACTTTTAACATGAGCAGCTTAATCCTTTTTACAAACCCCGCCACAACAAGATTACTGCACCTCTAAGAATGATACGACAACAATGGCGGACAGGCCCCGCCAACCCCGAATGTAAACACCGACTACGACAGGACTATACCATCGATAAGCCTCCGAGAAACGGAGCTTTCAAACGCCGAATCGTGACCACGAGCTAGGATCAACGATCGGTGTACCTCAACTGCGGCATGAACGCAGCCCGGCGAGGTCAAGCATAACAAAATTTAGTATGTGAAACTAAAAATAAATCGTAAATGAAATCATAGTAGTCTATACAAAGCAGAGACATGTATGATAACCAAACTACGATTCACCATAAATAAGCAAATATGTTAAGTCGTGACTCACGCCTTAAGTCATCACTCAATTTAACAATGGGTCTCACGCCCACAACATCAATCGTGCGTGGAATACCTTCCTCACCGCCAGCTTTATGATATACAAGCACCAAGGAATACACATGAACACCGTGTCCCACCGTGTCCTAATAAAACAAGACAGGTAAGGCACGAAGGCATAGCCGACTACTAACACCCACGCACTACAAGCGTCATAAGTCGTGTCATGATATCTGCTGCACCGTCACATGATAAAAGCTGGTCACTCGCTCGCAGATCAAATGCGCGTCTAGCCACGAACTCTCCGCAGCCCGCATAGGCGCCGATAGGCCCGCATGAGGTATAACCCCGCATCGAGGGTAGCTACTCCCTAAGATCGCCCCGACTCGCACCGCGCATGGCCACAAGCGACCGCATGACCACAAGGGCCGCACACTAACCCGAGCTCCCGTAGCTCGCATGGATCCTCGACCCGCATGAGGTATTCTCGAATCACGGTCCTAGACCGCTCGAGTCTACCCCAGACGGAGGGCAGCTTAACCTCGGAACACAAGTCAAGGTGAGTGGTACAATACCAACATAACTACCGATAGTCAAACAACTTTAAGCGCAAATGAGGAAAACCCCTTTACACTAACATCACAAGATACTAACACACGTAGCATCCTAACATGTTTACTTCTCAAATCAACAAGAAAGTATTTACAAGGCTATCACAAACCAATACAATAAAGTATTCACACAAGGTACTTTCTACTAACAAGTTCGTATCTAACCCCAAAGTACTTCACACATTAAATCTTTAAAAGATCTGCTTTTCACATAAGTCACACAATACCCGTAGTATAAAAATAGAGTGACTATCCTTTTAAGAAAACCAAAACTCTTACCTTTGTAAAATCAAGTAACAACATTATTTTCCAAACGTCCAAGTTTGCCTAATTTCAAATGTTCACGTTTCTTATTTTAGAAAGGTTTCGTAGTTCATAGCTTTATTCATTTAAGAATATAATTCTCTTTTAAACAATCGGAGAAACATAAGCCTTATATGTGAGTAGGATATTCTTGTTTATAACAATCTTATTACAGCAGCCATGATCTAGGAATATCATTTTGTCTCATCTTAGCTTCTATGCAGATGGAAGTTTCTACTGGTTTTAATAATACTTAATTATTCAAAACATTTCCTTTTATTAACGCTGCAGTGGTTTGTCGATACACATCCTGATTTCCAAAATCAGTAAAACGTTCTTAAGCCGTTATACCTAACTTCCCATAAAGCTAGTATAACTCTTAAGTTCTCAAAACCAAGTATTACTTCTCTTTCAAAACGATTTCAGAAATCTTTTGAAATACTTCAAGTTCTTTATAATCACACATCAAGCCAGTTATAAACAAATCATTTACCTTTTAAAAACCACAAAGTGTTTTCTTATCTACATAAAGCTGTTATAACCAACTTCCCATAAAGCCGTTATAACACTTTATGTTTTAAACCAATCAAATACATTTAGCACACGTGACGTCTACCGCACTACATAGTTCACACATATCATGCTAGAAGAGATAGGAAGAGGTTCACATACCTCGCGACGATTATCGACTAATAGCAAAATGCTCCGAGTACCTCGCCGTCGGCTACTCCTTAAGCCAAGTAACGCGCCACACGTAGTACTTCAACCTATAAGGCCACAAGGCGCTTATTAACATCTAGATCTTATCGTAGAACATTCTAAAAATTCGACAAAGACCTCCCCGCAACAGAAATCTCCTCTCTAACTGGCCGCTATCAAGCCAACCAGTGGGGTTATACGCCTAATCCGGATGTGCACAATTCTACCTCACAGAAAGCTACACAAGTCTCATCAGAATACACCCTATGTAATTACAGCCAAGACTCTTCTTCGAAAAGGTTTCTTATTATTCAGCTTAAGTCCAAGGACATTGCCACAACATTAAGTTCAAGACTATATATATAGTATACTTCAACTATATATTCCTACAACATGTAATATCCAATTACAATAGGGGGACAAGATAATTACCTCGATAAGCCCATAATTATCCAAGTATAAATGTCGATCCTTAGCAACGCTTAGCTCCAACTCCGAGCGCTCAACCCGCTCTAAACCACCCTTAGAAGTTCTAACCAACTTCTACACAATACTCCAAATCTGACTATGGAGATTTTCCTGGTTTCGGTTTTGTGGACTGACGGAAGTATAATAGTATTTACGGCTTTTCAGATAGGTATAACCTTAGAATACTACAAGGTATACGGCTAAGGTATTAGGGCATTATAACAATACTGAGAGTATTTCTATACCACAAAGGGTATTATACAAAAGCAACTAGCAGTGGGTACCCCACTGGCTAGCACCTCAAAGGAGTGGGTGTCCACCTCGGCCTCCCCCACTAGGGGGGGAACTCTCGGCCAAGGGGGGGGAGAGGGGCTCACGGCCAAGGCACTACACTAAGGGGGGAAGGAAGAAGCTTTCAAGACTTAGGCAATTTTGAATGAATTAGTCTTCAGCGTGGTATTTATAGGTCAAGTGAAAGCCAACCAATGGCCAAGATTACACCAAGTGTTAGGCAAGTGTAGGCCAAGATTCACCCATGTGTACCTAGCCAACTTGCACACAAAATATCTACCAAAAATATCTCCCACTTGCCTTCCCAAATCGCCCAAGTGCCGCCATTTGCCACCAACGCAGAGGTGCCAAGTGTCGCCTCTCGTTGGTCCAAAATGTTCCGTCTCTCGGAAAAATCCGCAAAAATAAGAAAAGACATAGCCGAATTTTCCTCGCAAGTTATGTAAAACGTTTTCGAAAAACGACTCTAACCGTGTCAGGCACAAATGCCATTCGGCCAAGCCACCTAGCGGGGTGACACGTGTCACCCTCCTATTGGCCCAAAATAAAACATCTTCCAAAATATCCACAATGGCCAAAATCTCAAAACAAAGTGGGCTCCTACAAAACAGTAAATTTCTCCCGTGGGCCCCACGTGACCATTTCCAAAATAAAATTCCATATTTCTCTAATATTCCAGAAGTCCGAATACCAAACTGGGAATCCAATTCCCATTAACGAACCTTTTTCCTTCACAAAACCGAAACTTTTCCGTGGAAAATCGCCTCTTTCTTCCTTTCCAATCTTTCTGTCAGATTCTCGCACGCACGCCCTCGCATACATACCACGAACTACGGGTATAACATTCTCCCCTCCTAGAAACATTCGTCCCGAATGTTCCTTCTAAGTCTCAAAACAAACGCGCGCCGGTATAGTTTTCACTACTATACTCACGAGAACAATCCTGCCATACCTGGCCATGGAAACACCTGCGCAAAACTTACATCTAAGTCCACGAGGAAACACCTCTACATCACCACAATAATACTACTTTTGTCACTTTGCTCGAGATACCACTTTGTCACTTTGCCGCGAGCCTTGCTCCAACGACCCAACAAATGGTACCGGCCGCACGCGATCATCGAAGTCGTCGTCAGACACTGAATTCTTACCACATTTCTGAGCATCGCTTAGTATCCAAAACTCGGGTTACTATCTCTAACGTGGTCATCATTAATCGGGAACATTCGGATGGATCTTCGATACTTTCCGAACATAACAATACGAAGACCGGACGCCCTTCCTCCTAAGTCGGACGGCAAGAATGCTAACATATAGGCAACTCGCCTATTCTTCACATGAACTCACAAAGGCCCAAAGTAACTCGGGCTAAGTTCCTTCGCTTCCAAAACTCGTCACACCGTCCGGTGGTACTTTCAAGAAGACCGACCGTCAACTCAACTCTAAGCGTTGCCGCCGATTATCCGCACGATTCCTCTTACCGCCGTAACTTCTTCTAGACAAGCTTCACTATCCACATCACCGGAACAAGCTCAACCAACTATTCGAACCCCGCCAACATCGAACCAATCGACCGCAACTTGCATTTACGCTCTACAAGGCGTCACAAGACGACATCCGAACACCGAAATGGTAGCTTAAACACTTCAACCGAGACAACGATCCTCACACTACCTCAAATCAAAACACCGCCCGAGATGACGCGATACGGAGACTCACCTGAGTTCCTAGCCCCGCCGTACAAACTCCCGAAGAGAAACAGCTGCACTGGCTCCATCGTCCGTCATAAGGTGAAGGTAGGCACCTGCAACCTCACAACCTTTTCGGATAACATCAACACCGCCGAGGAACGACTGACCGAAGAACACGATAGGTCGCTTCATCGGCCGACCACCGGTCGAACGCATCCACGAACTTGCACGTGGCTAACTAAACATGGGCCTAACACCCTCATGACCCTAACACAAAGAGGGACCACCACAACCGACCCCACCACCAAACCTACCGCGGTTGACCCGCACGTAGCCTCAACCCGACCCGCAAGGCGCGAATACCATCTCCCGGGAACAATCTTACTAAACATGTTACGAAAACCTAGCGGTCTTCTTAGCTCAACTACCCTCTTTCATTTCATACTACTTGGACTTATCCCAAACACACCACGTGCACTATGCACTCCTATAAGTGGTCAAACATAAACATACGCCTCTACCCGAGATGGCCTTACCTCTAAGGCCTTTGCGTATAAAGCTCTAAGGCTCACACTTTCTCTATCCTCCAAAATCTTACTCGGTTAACCCACCATGATTTCTAATCACAACTAACACACTGCTATCGTAACATAGCACTTAAGGTATACTCACCTTGAAAGTTACCGGACTCACGCGCTCGCCCTCTTCTCGCCCTCGTTAACCCGTCGATCTCTACGCTTTCTACCGCGCATAAGCCCGCATACGTGCCATGCTCAAGCCCAATCAAGAATTACTCTTGCACAACCCTTTCTTAGGTAGTCATCAAGACCCGCAGACATCGCAGATACTCTCGTAGCCAAATCCATGGCTAGTAAATGTGGTTGCTTTTGCAATCTATATTCTCTGCTCTGGCCGTGGAACCAAGGTTCACATATCATGGCCGCAGAGGAACCGCCGTCGCCGCTTAAACTCTTTGGGCTAGTGACGTCGCAGAAATCCCGAATGAAGCACTACCCTAGGTAATGATTGGGCTGTGCCCTCGCAACCCTCCGAACTCTACTCGCAGCCTCCACGCTTTCCCTCCGCCCGGTTTGCCCTACGCGAGGCATAACGGTAAGGGAAAGAAATACGTCGAGGTCTAACTTACAACATGACTCTAAGGCACGATCTCGGAGTGAGAAGAATAGAACCCAATCCTAAATATCCTATAGCCTCACGATTATTGATGTGGTGCACAACACACCGATAATCAAGACTTCATCGATACGGCTCAGAGACACTTTCCGAGGATTAATCGCTCGATACCACTTTTGTCACGACCAACCGGTTCGTGGATCGTGCCTTACCGGGCACCCAAGTAGACATACATCGAGTAATCAGTGAACAAACACAACAACATGAGATAATGTAAGTATAAAACAATAATCAGGAAAACTTGCCTTTGGCATATATATAAATGACAACTTTTAACATGAGCAGTTTAATCTTTTTACAAACCCCGCCCACAACAAGATTACTGCACTTAAGAATGATACGACAACAATGGCGGGACAGGGCCCCGCCGAACCCCTGAATGTAAACACCGACTACGACAGGGGACTATACCACTGATAAGCCTCCGGAGAAACGGAGCTTTCCAAACGCCGAATCGTGGACTCGAGAGCTAGGATCAACGATCGGTGTACCTCAACTGCGGCAGATGAACGCACTTCGGGCGAGGTCAGATAACAAAACCGAGTATGTGAAACTAAAAATAAATCAGAAATGAAATCATAGTAGTCTATACAAAGCAGAGACATGTATGATAACCAAACTACGCTCACGATAAATAAGCGAATATGTTAAGTCGTGACTCACGCCTTAAGTCATCACTCAATTTAACAATGGGTCTCACGCCACAACATCAATCGTGCCGTGGAATACCTTCCTCACCGCCAGCTTTATGATATACAAGCACCAAGGAATACACATGAACACCGGTCCCACGTGTCCTAATAAAACGATGCAGGTAAGTACGAAGGCATAGCCGACTACTAACACCCACGCAGTACAAGCGTCATAAGGCGTGTCATGATATCTCGCTTGCACCGTCACATGATAAAAGCCGGTCACCGCCCGCAGATCAAATGTGCGCGCGTTTCAGCCTCGAACTCTCCGCAGCCCGCATAGGCGCCGATAGGCCCGCATGAGGTATAACCCCGCATCGAGGGTAGCTACTCCCGTAAGATCGCCCCGACTCGCACCCGCGTAGCCACAAGCGACCGCATGACCACGCGGGCCGCACACTAACCTCGAGCTCCCGTAGCCCGCATGGATCCCCGACCCGCCGAGGTATTCTCGAATCATGGTCCTGCATCGCCCGAGTCTACCCCGCATCGGAGGCGCCTAACCTCGGAACACAAGTCAAGGTGAGTGGTACAATACCAACATAACGGTGATAGTCAAACAACTTTAAGCGCGATGAGGAAAACCCTTTACACTAACATCACAAGATACTAACACACGTAGCATCCTAACATGTTTACTTCTCAAATCAACAAGAAAGTATTTACAAGGCTATCACAAACCAATACAATAAAGTATTCACACAAGGTACTTTCTACTAACAAGTTCGTATCTAACCCCAAAGTACTTCACACATTAAATCTTTAAAAGATCTGCTTTTCACATAAGTCACACAATACCGTAGTATAAAAATAGAGTGACTATCCTTTTAAGAAAACCAAAACTCTTACCTTTGTAAAATCAAGTAACAACATTATTTTCCAAACGCCCAAGTTTGCCTAATTTCAAATGTTCACGTTTCTTATTTTAGAAAGGTTTCGTAGTTCATAGCTTTATTCATTTAAGAATATAATTCTCTTTAAACAATCTGAGAAACATAAGCCTTATATGAGTAGGATATTCTTGTTTATAACAATCTTATTACAAAGACCATGATCTAGAAATATCATTTTGTCTCATCTTAGCTTCTATGCAGATGGAAGTTTCTACCGGTTTTAATAATACTTAATTATTCAAAACATTTCCTTTATTAACGCCGCAGATGGTTTGTCGATACACATCCCGATTTCCAAATTCAAGAAAACGTTTTAAGCCGTTATACCTAACTTCCCATAAAGCTAGTATAACTCTTAAGTTCTCAAAACCAAGTATTACTTCTCTTTCAAAACGATTTGAAAATCTTTTGAAATACTTCAAGTTCTTTATAATCACACATCAAGCCGCTTATAAACAAATCATTTACCTTTAAAACCACAAAGTGTTTTCTTATCTACATAAAGTTATAACCAACTTCCCATAAAGCCGTTATAACACTTTATGTTTTAAACCAATCAAATACATTTAGCACACGTACGCTCACCGTACTACATAGTTCACACATATCATGCTAGAAGAGATAGGAAGAGGTTCACATACCTCGCGACGATTATCGACTAATAGCAAAATGCTCGAAGTACCTCAAGCCGCTGGCTACTCCTTAAGCCAAGTAACGCGCCACACGTAGTACTTCAACCTATAAGGCCACAAGGCGCTTATTAACATCTAGATCTTATCGTAGAACATTCTACCGAAAATTCGACAAAGACTCTCCCGCAACAACAGTAAATCTCCTCCTCTAACAGGCTATCAAGCCAACCAGGGGGGGGGGGGTTTATACGTCTAATCCGGATGTGCACAATTCTACCTCACAGGAAAGCTACACAAGTCTACTGTAATACAGTCCTATGTAATTCTGATCAAGACTCTTCTTTGAAAAGGTTTCTTATTATTCGGGCTTAAGTCCAAGGACATTGCCACAACATTAAGTTCAAGACTATATATATAGTATACTTCAACTATATATTCCTACAACATGTAATATCCAATTACAATAGGGACAAGATAATTACCTCGATAAGCCCATAATTATCCAAGTATAAATGTCGATCCTTAGCAACGCTTAGCTCCAACTCCTAGCGCTCAAACCCGCTCTAAACCACCCTTAGAAGTTCTAACCAACTTCTACACAATACTCCAACGGACTATGGAGATTTTCCTAGGGTTTCGGTTTTGTGGATCGACGGAAGTATAATAGTATTTACGGGCTTTTCAGATAGGTATAACCTTAGAATACTACAAGGTATACGGCTAAGGTATTAGGGCATTATAACAATACTTGAGAGTATTTCTATACCACAAATGGGTATTATACAAAAGCAACTAGCAGTGGGGTACCCACGGCTAGCACCTCAAAGGAGTGGGTGTCCACCTCGGCCTACCCCCACTGTGGGGAACTCGGCGAGGGGAGAGAGGGGCTCTCGCCAAGGCACTACACTGGGGAAGGAAGGTTTTCAAGACTTAGGCAATTTTGTGAAAGAATTAGTCTTCAAAGGTGGGGTATTTATAGGTCAAGTGAAAGCCAACCAATGGCCAAGATTACACCAAGTGTTAGGCAAGTGTCGGGCCAAGCTTCACCCATGGGTACCTCGCCCACGTGCACCCAAAATATCTACCAAAAATATCTCCCACTTGCTTCCCAAATCGTCCAAGTGCCGCCATTTGCACCAACGAGAGGTGCAAGTGTCGCCTCTCGTTGGTCCAAAATGTTCCGTCTCTCGAAAAATCCGCAAAATAAGAAAAGACATAGCCGAATTTTCCCTCGCAAGTTATGTAAAACGTTTCGTCGAAAACGACTCTAACCGTGTTGTGCACAAATGCCATTCGGCTAAGCCACCTAGGCGTGGTGACACGTGTCACCCTCCTATTGGCCCAAAATAAAACATCTTCCGAAAATATCCACAATGGCCAAAATCTCGAAAACAAAGTGGGCCCCACAAAACCGTAAATTTCTCCCGTGGGCCCCACGTGACCATTTCCGAAAATAAAATTCCATATTTCTCTAATATTCCAGGAAGTCCGAATACCAAATCTGGGAATCCAATTCCCATTAACGAACCTTTTTCCTTCACAAAAACCGGAAACTTTTCCGTGGAAAAATCGCCTCTTTCTTCCTTTCCAATCTTTCTGTCGTATTCTCGTACGTACGTCCTCGCATACATACCCTGGAACTACGGGGTATAACATTATAACTACCATAATCTTCAAATAAGTGACATGCGACGATTTCTAATAAACGACCAATTAGTAATCCAATCTTCAAGTGGCTTGTATAATATTTCGGATTTAAGCTACAAGCAATCCATAATACTTATAAACTTCAACATATCAACTTCATGCTAGCAACATGTAAAGCTAACAACAACAATAAAAATATATAATCTTGTAACACTTAAAAGACAAGATTATACCTCAATGAAACTTAATCCAACTCCAATCCGAAGTCGCTCCTTAGTAGTTTAGAGCCTCTCCATGATACTTCAATCCGCTTGTTGAGACCCTTTGAACAACACCAACAAATATCCTTCAAATCTCCAAACAAAACCTAGAAGGACAACTAGGTTTTCGTTTTGCGACTAACCCGTAAACAATCTTTTTCCAAGATTTTTCTATTGAGATATACTTACACTACCCTCAAGAACCTTGGTTTAAAGTGTGGAGCTAAATGGATCACAAACAAAGATTTTTCTTTTTTTTCTATAGTGAACCCGAGAGCAAGGCTCTTGTTCATCCAATTTTTGTGAAAATTTTCTAAGTGTTGGCACAAGTAGTGCTACTAGTAGTATTATATAGCACCTTGGAGGGTCAAGATACAACCATTTGGGTGTCTAGGATAAGCTCTTATTAAATATCAAGACCTTGTGGGTCCTTTGACTTAGTCAAGATTATCAAGCTACAAGTTGCAAGACTTTAGTCATACAAGACTATGGTCAATGACCATCTTAGCCATGGCATTTTCGTCCAAGGCATCACTAAGGGGGGTGACACATGTCGCCCTCCCATTCGCCACAATAAAACATTTTCCGACAATTTCATATTTCCGATAAATTTTTACAAGTCTCAAATCTTAACACTTGTGAGTTCTTACTTACGTTCTTAAAACATGTCCTGTAATTACGGGGTGTAACATTCTTCCCCTCTTAGAAACATTCGTCCCCGAATGTTCTTTCGGAGTCAAACTTATAATTAGCGACATAGTTTCCTTACACAACCCCGACATACCAATACTGCCACACATGGCCACATAATAGCATTTACACAAAACAAATGCTTCAATAAAAACTTGACAAGTAAGGGAAAACGAATTACCTGATGGTCTAGGGAATAAGTGAGGATACTTCCTCAACATGTCCTCCTCCGCTTCCCAAGTCATCTCCTCTCGGTTATCATTTCTCCACAGGACTTTGACGGAAGCTACATCTCTGGTCCGCAGTCGCCTGACCTGGCGATCGAGTATCGCTATGGGACTCTCCTCATACGATAACCCCTCTGTCACCTGGACCTCACTAGTAGGGAAAACTCTCGCTGGATCACCTATACACTTCCGCAACATAGAAACATGGAAGACCGGATGTACCGCCTCTAACTCTGATGGCAGATCCAACTCGTAGGCAACCTTGCCCACTCTACGGACGATCTGGTAGGGCCCAATGTACCTTAGGCTGAGTTTCCCCTTCTTACCGAATCTCATCACACCCTTCATGGGTGACACCTTCAAGAATACCCAGTCGTCTACCTGAAACTCCAAATGTCGACGCCGATTATCCGCATATGACTTCTGCCGACTATGAGCTGCTAACAGTCTCTCCTGGATAAGCTTTACTTTATCCACAACCTGCTGAACCAAGTCTGGGCCAACTAACTGTACCTCGCCCACGTCGAACAAACCAATCAGCGACCTGCATTTCCGCCCATATAAAGCCTCGTATGGCGCCATCTGTATACTGGAATGGTAGCTGTTGTTATAAGCAAACTCCACAAGAGGCAAAAGATCCTCCCAGCTACCCCTGAAATCAATCACGCAGGCATGCAACATATCCTCAAGTGTCTGGATAGTACGCTCTGCCTGCCCGTCAGTCTGAGGATGAAATGATGTACTGAGACTCACCTGTGTCCCTAAACCCTTCTGGAAAGACCTCCAGAAGTTAGCCGTAAACTGGGCTCCCCTATCAGATATAATCGACACCGGGACACCGTGCAGCCTCACAATCTCTCTGATGTACAATCTGGCATAGTCCTCAGCTGAAAACGTCGTCCTGACTGGAAGGAAATGGGCTGATTTCGTCAGCCTGTCAACAATAACCCAAATGGAGTCGTACTTCCTCTGAGTACGAGGTAACCCTGTAACAAAGTCCATGTTGATCACCTCCCACTTCCAAATCAGAATCTCAATAGACTGCAATAATCCGCTGGGCCTCTGGTGCTCGACCTTGACCTGCTGGCAATTTGGACACTGTGCAACAAAACCTGCCACGTCCCTCTTCAGGCCATCCCACCAATACAAACATCTGAGGTCATGGTACATCTTGGTCGACCCTGGATGAATAGAATAACGAGCACTGTGTGCCTCCCCCATAATCTGCTGACGTAGTCCTGACACATCGGGAACACACAACCGACCCTCAAATCTCAGCACCTCATCAGGCGCTACCTCAAATAGACCCTTCTCCTCCCGAAGAGCTGCATCTCGATACCGTACCAACACAGGGTCCTCAAACTGTCGCCTCTTCACCTCATCAACGATGGAAGACTCGGCAACCTCACGAACCCGCACCCCGCTATCGTCGGTATCGATCCAACGAACCCCAAGGCTCGCCAACTGGTGGATCTGACGGACCATGTCCTGCCTCTCCGGCTGTACCTCTGACAGGCTCCCCATCGATCTACGACTCAAGGCATCAGCAACTACGTTGGCTTTCCCCGGATGGTATATAATATCAACATCATAGTCTTTCAGCAACTCTAACCACCGTCTCTGTCTCAAGTTCAGCTCCCTCTGCCTGAAGATATACTGGAGGCTCTTGTGGTCTGTATAAACATCCACATGAACCCCATACAAATAATGTCTCCAAATCTTCAAGGCATGTTTAACTGTGGCCAACTCTAAGTCATGGGTAGGGTAATTCCTCTCATGCTTCCGTAACTGCCGGGAAGCATAGGCTATAACCTTGTCGTGCTGCATCAAAACACACCCTAGCCCGATACCCGAGGCATCACAATAGATCACGCATCTGCCTAACCCTCGAAGAGTAAGAACTGGGTTGTAGTCAACCTCTCTTTCAAAGAATCGAAACCCTACTCGCAAGCCTTCGCCCATCGGAACTTGGCCGCTCGAGTCACCTAGTCAGCGGTCTGAAATTGAAGCAACCGCTTCCACAAACCTACGATAATACCACGCCACTTCTAAGAAATCTGCACACTCGGTCGGAGTAGTAGGTCTCGCCAAGACTGATCGTCTCACCTTTGCCGTATCCACGCGAACACCATCACCCAATAATATGCCCAGAATGCCACCGAGGCCAACCAAAACTCACACTTGGAGAACTTGGCGAATAATCGCCGGCCCGAGGACCCTGGCATCTGCCTCGCCGAGTGATCTGCATCCTCGCTCGTCGCGAATAAACCAGATGTCATCAATGAATACAATCACAAATGTATCCAAAATGACTTGAACACGGTTCATCAAATCCATAAATACCGCTGAGCGTTGGTCAAACCGAAAGACATAACCCTAAACTCATAGTGCCCATACAGGGTCCGAATGCGATCTTTGGGATGTGCGCCTCGAACTCGAACTCGATGATAACTGGACCGCAGTCTATCTTTGAAAAACACCTCGCACTCGCGGTGGTCAAACAAATCATCAATCCGGGAGGGGTACCTATTCTTGATGGTTACCTTATTCACCGCTCAGAATCAACACACATACGCAGCTGGCCCCATCCTTCTTCTTCACGAACAAGACCGGCGCTCCCGGGAGATACACTAGGCACGATAAAGCCTTTTCCAAAGAAATCTTTCACCTGGTCCTTCGCCTCCTCAACTCAAGAGTGCCATCCTGTATGGCGGAATGGAAATAGCCGAGTGTCCGCAACGTGTCAATACAAAACTCAATCTCCTCTCGGGAGGATACCCAAGATCATCCGGGAACACATCCGAAACTCCTAACCACTGCATCGATCAAGAACCGACACCTCACCTCAGTATCAAATACGAACGGATGATAGATGTACCTTTCGCACCATCTTCCTAGCCTTGAGGTAAGAAATAAACCTACCTCGGCGACGCTGTGTTGCCTTCCACTCGATAATCGGCTCGCCAGAAATCGAACCGAACCAACCTGTCCCTAGCCAACGTTGGCATAACAAGAAGCCAACCATCCCATACCCATAATGACCTCAAAATCTGTCATCTCCACTTATCAAGTCTGCAAGTGGTCCGACGATCAGAATATAAACCGACAACCTCTCAGACACCCGCTCGGCTAACACCGAATCTCCCATAGGCGTAGCTACCTCAAAAGGCTCTATCGACTCGCTCTATCCCGATTCTACCCGCAATAAGAGGACACATAGGACAAGGTAGAACTGGATCTATCAAAGCATAAACGCTACAACATGAAATCAATAATGTACCGTGACGACGTCGGGAAGCCTCACGATCCCGGGCGGCTAGAGAATATATGCGGTTACGTGGACCGCTAGAATCGAACCACCACCACGACCTCTACCGCTGCCCGCCCGTGAGTACTCGCCCGGCGCATAACCACGTAAGAGAGAAGACCCAAAGAACAGATCATGTCCGGGTTGCCTGTACCACCCATGCCGCCTAGACGGACAATCTTCTCAAATGGCCCCGCCGCCACACGAGTAACAAGCTCCCGGCTCGCGACAATCGCTCGGTGAAACCTACGCATCGAGCACACCGAGGTGGGTGGTCCCGACGGTGACGGTTCGCCTCCGAAATCTCAAGTCCCGAGCTATGACCGCTCAATGACTGGCCGCTCGGACCTCTTGCCAGAAAACCGTGAAGGAGCACTCTGTGCTGGCTGGAAAGTGGACTCAGTTCGCCGAGGCTGTCCGCCGAAATCGCCCCGAGACCGATGTCCCGACCTTGGGCCGGCTCGAGTCAATATGGTCCTCCTTCTCTATACTCTATCCTCGCAGATAGGCTCGCATCCGGTGATGTCCATACCGGGCTGAAGAGCCACACCCAAGCATGCGGTAATCATATGACGGTCAAGCCCCATCACAAAACGATGAACCCTATCCGCCATGTCAGCTACAATAGTATGCGCATGTCTGGCCAAGGAGTCAAACTCCAAGCTATACTCCCTGATAGTCCTCCCGTTCTGCCTCAAGGTCAAGAACTGCCTACCCGGCTCTCTCATCTCGTAAGGCAAAAAGTGAACCATGAAGGCCTCTGCAAACTCCTCCCAAACAGCTGGAAGAGCATCATCACCTCTCGAAAGCAACCACGACTCAAACCAGTTCAACGCAATATCGCGCAACCGATAGGAGGCTAGCGTAATGCACTGCCTCAAGCCCTAAGAACCTCCGTGGTCCGCTGTAGTCGCTGAATGAACTCTGCGGATCCTCCTCGCACTCGAACCATAAAACTCGTGGATGACAACCCGTAAAATCCCTAACTCGCAAAACCGCCGCCCTAGGGTGGGTCGCTTCGCTTCGGCGTTGTCAGACTATTATTGTCGCGCTCAACCTCAAGCTCGTGGATCGGTGCCCTACACAGGCACCCTTCTACCTTAACATTACAAGTAAACTGGGGAAATTAAATAACACCTCATTCATTTTTTTTTCTTTTAAAGCAAATGCGTGCGGCAAAGCCGACAAGGCTGCCATATATACATAAACAAAAGACACTACACCGCATACGAGTCCAATCCCACATATGAATACTGCACTTAGGAGTTAAATCGAAATATGACGGACAAGGCCCCGCCGTACCCAAAATCGCATAAAGCTTTGTCAAGGATATATACCAAAAGATAAACTCACGACAGAGGAGCTATCCAAAACCCCGAGCAGGATCCTACACCGCCGATCACCAAACAACGTACTACACTGCAGATGAACGCGGCCCGAAGGAGGTCAAGACGAAGAATGCAAGTATGTGAGCGAAGTAATCAGAATGAAATCATAAAAGTCTAAACAAAGCAGAGACATGTATGATAGCCAACCTACAAGACGCAATACATAAGCGCATATCAAGTCGTGGACGCAGCCTCCAAGTCACTACTCAAATATAACTATGGGTCTCACGCCATAATATCAATCATGCGTGGAATCCTTCCTCACCGCGATCCATGCGATGTACTAACACCAATAAGGATACATGAACACCAAGTCCCACTCGTGAACTAAATACCACGTGGTCCCATGCCCCTAATCCCACATCGTAAAAGCATGACCATAGGGTAACACAAACAACCGGGACATATATGATAATCAAATTACAACACATTGTGCCTTACTAACAATGAGAGTAAACGAGTATCCTTACAATATAAAATAGGAAGTTCAGATCAAACAGACCTTCCGCGCGCAGTATCATTTAGCCATCCTACTCGCGGGACTATTTCACCCGATAGGCGCGTGGACCCGCGAGGTATTCTCGCATGGGACTAATTCACCCGCATAAGCCCTTACGGACTCGCGTGAGGTATTCTCGCATAGGTGGACCCGCCCGCACGGGACTATTTCACCGCATAAGTCCCACGGACCCGCACGAGGTATTCCTCGATCGTGGGTAGCAATTCCACGGAATCTGAAATGCCACAAACCCGGAATGTCCTCAAACGATCGATATACCAATAGTACACAACCGCTATTTCCAAAGACACATAGGCAATTCTCAACTAAACAAGCCAAAGTACTTATCAAGGCACACATAGAATAACTCTCAATTAATCAAGCCAAAGTACTTATCATGGCACAATTAGACAAATTCTCAATTTATCGCCAAAGTACTTATCGGGCACAAATAGAATAATTCTCTTTTAACAAGCCAAAGTACTTATCGTGGCACAAATAGAATAATTCTCATTTAACAAGCCAAAGTACTTATCGTGGCACAAATAGAATAATTCTCATTTAACAAGCCAAAGTACTTATCGTGGCACAAATAGAATAATTCTCATTTAACAAGCCAAAGTACTTATCAGGGCACAAATAGAATAATTCTCATTTAACAAGCCAAAGTACTTATCAGGGCACAAATAGAATAATTCCCATTTAACATGCCAAAGTACTTATCAGGGCACAAATAGAATAATTCTCATTTAACAAGCCAAAGTACTTATCAGGGCACAAATAGAATAATTCTCATTTAAACAAGCCAAAGTACTTATCAAGGCACTCTTAGACAAATTCTCAATTTATCAAGCCAAGGTACTAATCAAGGCATCACATAGAATTATTCTCAATTAAACAGGCCAAAGTACTACGTACGTACATTCTTTTCAAAAAACTCTTTTTTATGTAAAATCCCAAGATACTAACACCCGTAGTATCAAGGCATGTCTATTTTTCAAAGTAAGTTACTACACGTTTAGAAAACTCATTTCAAGGCTTGAAATCAAGTAACTTCAAATTTTCACAATCTAGGCAACTTATGCCCTTTAATCATAATAGACAACTTTCTAAACCTTCCATAAAGCCGTTATAACCAACTTCCCATAAAGCCGTTATAACCCTTTATGGTTTTAGACATATCCATTCCTTTTATAACCAAGAGACTTATACTATTAAAACCAAGTATCACATACTTACAAATCAAGTTGTTAACTTTCGAAACACTTCAAGTCTCTTAATATATAGAAAACAAGTTTCTTCTACTTTTAAAGCTCAAGTAACTCACTCCTTTAAAACAAGTTACTTCTCTTAAATCATGTCATTTCTCCTCTTTTAAAACAATTAAGTAAATCACTCCTTTGACTCCCCCTAAAGTCATTATAATGACCTTTAGGATTTTGGGACTAAGGCACTAGCCCAAAAGATTTGGACACCACTTCCTTTTCAAGACTCTATGTACTTTAAGTAAAATACTTTCACTTTTAAGAATCCAAACTTCACTAAGAAAATGGATTTTACAACTTACAATTTAAACATCAAAGTACAATCAAGGAAGTACATAGAACAAATTCTATTCTAGGCAATCCAATTACAACCAAGGAATGGATCATTTAAGGAGTATGACGTACTTTCTTTATCTTAAGGAATCATGCTAGAAGAGGAGATAGTTCACATACCTTTTCGGCTAAATCCACAAGCTAAGCCGAATACGCCGTACGTAGAAGTGTCAACCTATAATGGTCACAACAAGACTATCAACTTCTAGCCTCTAACGTAGAATAATACTAAGTATACGGTCTCTAATTCTACGGAAAATCGGGCAGCACTTCCTTTGTTTCTACTCACTTTGCCACCTTTTTCAAGGCCGAATACAATAACCAAACATGCCACATTTAAGGCTCCAAACAACAACCAACCAAAGGGGATTACACGCCTTACAATACGTGTAAAATTCCGCCCCACAATTCATACCAAGTAGTTTAAAACTCCAAGCCATTCTCGGCCAACTACAACTAACAATTCAAAGTCTTTTCCAATCCTTTTCCAATTCCAAGTTCTAGGGTCTAACATGTTATATAGTCATAAACAACTTCAACAACTACAATTTCCTTCCTACACAACATGCGACGACTTAAACGAATAATCGACTTGAATTGAAATCTTAAGGCCAAACATGCTAGTTTTCGGATTAGGGTTCCAATAGCCAATTTAATAATCAAACTTCGTAATATATAACTCATGCTTGCTAATAACCATAGCTACAATCAATAATTAAACTTAATTGCTAAAACGACAAAATTTATACCTTTCAAAGCCCTTAAAATTTCCAAGATTCAAAGTCGCGCCTTAGCAATTCTTAGCTCATTTCCTTAGGTTCCAATCCGCTACAAGCACTCCTTAGAGGCCTATGAAGAACCCATCTTCAAGTTCCAACTTCAAAGTTGAAGAACTCCTCAAGTTTCCGCCTTGCGACTAACGTAAAAATGCGTTTTTTCCGAAATCTTTCTATTGAGATAACCTTACAATACCCTTGGGAACATTGGGTTAAAGTCTTGTGGCTAATGGATCAAAACTATAAAAAATTTGTGTGGGAATTTCATGAAAGCCGAGAGCTCTTTCTTGAGCAAGAAAGATTGTGATTTTTCTCTAAGTGTTAAATGAGCTAGTCTTGCACTAGTAGTATACTTATAACACAATGGAGGGTTTAGATGTCCACAATTGTGAGGTTAGGATGGGTTTCACTTGGATCAAGCCTAGGTGGACAAGTTGACTTGTCAACAATATCAAGCTTAGAAGACTTATCATCTACATAGGTCAAATGACCATCCAACCCTTACTAATTTCGTCCAACACCACATGTGGGAGTGCCACGTGTCGCCCTCTCATTCGTCCATAAAATTCCGTAACCCTCGTGGGCCCCACAAAAATGTAAAATTCCTCGGGTGGGCCCCACGTGACCAAATCCGTAAAAATAAATTTCCATAGTGTTAATAAGTTCCATACTTTACAAATATTGTCTTTTGAGAATCCAATTCTCAACAACGAGCATTTTTCCTTTTCGTCGTCCGGAAGATTTTCCGTCGGAAAAACAATTCTTCCTTTCGAACTAATTTCCAAGTCTTGTTTCCTTTCGTACATTCTCTTATACATGTTCTGGACTTACGGGGTGTAACATTCTTCCCCACTTAGAAACATTCGTCCCCGAATGTTCTTAGTCGGTTGTCACGCTATACAAACTCTGGCACAAACTCTATACTATGCCTATCAATCAAATCTCCACAAGACTAACGATGCCACACCTGGCCATCGCCTAACATACGTAAACATATCAATGGACCTTCCGTCCGCTACCCCTTCTCATAAACTCGAAGGTTACAGTCTCCTAGAACACGGGATCCTTAGAGGTTCCTTTCTTTCCTTACTTGTCATTCTTTCTCGTACTTCTAAACTCATTTAGTAAAACGTACAAAATCTCAAATTTTATTTCTGTTCTCCAATCCTTGGAGTTACTATCCAAACTTGGCCATATAGTTACTTACATTCCCGTTAAGGCTCTTCTCGGTCCTTACGACCTAGTTCCGGTGGAACGCATCCACGAACTCGTACAACGATTAACTAAACTTGGGCCTGGCATCCTCGGGACCCTATCACATAACGGGACCATTTCTAACTGACGTCACCCCATTCCATACTACCGGCTAACCCGAAATGAGTCCATAACCCGACTCATCGTCACACTTAACTTCTCATTCTTAGTCTGAAATAAATCTCTCTCTTATCTCAAGGTACTTCTCACCCTATCCTCCCATTCACTAGAGGTTCATCACATAAGCCAAAGTATTTCTACTGTACAATCTTCCCTATCGGTCTAACACTGCTACGGGGTAACTACAACTTGTGAACTCTACACAACTATAGTCTCAGTTCACTTTATCATTCTTGTCAACATTCTTAACTTTTCACTTTACTAATCAAAGTATCCCTACCTCTGGGGTACTATCACTTTACAACTCTTGCAATAAAGGGAAAACATATACGCTAGGGCAAAATCTGAATCTAACAATGCACATATGATTCAAAAGAATCGAGATATACCTGTAACCCCGTGCGATGTCGCCTCCTGATCCTCGCCCGAGTCACGTCATCTCTCGCGTTCGAAGGACCGCCAGACTATAAACTCCACTCGACTCTACCACGGTGGCTAACATATGAACACCCCGCTCGGGAACGCATACCGTGAGGAAAGGGAACCAACTACCGCCTCATAGCCGAGCCACCTCACCGGTGCTCCTTCTAAAAGGACATACCCTCAGAATATGGCCCGGACGGCCACAATAAAAACAAACACCTGTGCCATAACGGCATTTCCCTGAATGACGCTTACCACATCTGGAACACTGAGGAATAAGTGGCCTCGACTGAGAAAATCCTATGCTCCTCTGAGAACCTCGATCCTCGAGCTTGACCGCCCTAAATACCTGGGGTCAAATCTCCCACCGTGAGCTGCGGGGTATGTCTGGGTAGGTCGACGAATATCTCACTCGGCGAGGCAACTCGTCCAAAACTCACCGGAATAACCAACCGGCTAGCCTCTCTACGCATGCCTCTACCCTCTGACACTGCCTGCATCGCCGGATAACCTCCGCCGACGAAACCGCAGCACCACTATCTTGGTTAATAACATAATGGCTTCCTTCACGACCCTAAAGTCTTCCCTTAATCGAGAAATCGAGGCTCGTGTCGGGCCTCAAAACACGCGAAGAAGAACTCGCCGATCGTGGAACCACATCCGGTATGCCACGGCATAAGCCCTATCAACTCTCTCGAGTCCGACTAGTAGCTCGCTACTCCTTTGCCCTTCAAGGCCTGTTGCCCTCCTCGAGGCATAATCAGAACACAACAATACGTCGAGAGGAATTATCTTACTAACACACTCTAGGCACGATCTTAGAGTGAAGAATAGAAACCAACTCCTAAATGTCCTGTAGCCTCTTGTTTATGGGTGTGGCGCGCAACACACCGATAATCAAGACTTAATAGACACGGTCAGACATTCCGAGGACCGATCGCCTGATACCACTCTGCCGCGCGAACCTCGCTCGTGGATCGGTGCCCTACACGGGCACCTTCTACCTTAACAATACAAGTAAACTGCGGAAATTAAATAACACCTCAATCATTTTTTTTTTCTTTTAAAGCAACCGTACGTGCAAGGGCAAAGCCGACAAGGCTGCCATATATACATAAACAAAAGACACTACACCGTACATGAGTCCAATCCCACATATGAATACTGCACTTAGAGTTAAATCAAATATGACGACAAGGCCCCGCCATACCCAAACTGCATAAAGCACATCAAGGATATATACCAAAAAGATAAACTCGGACAGAGGAGCTATCCAAAACCCCGAGCAGATCCTACACCGCCGATCACCAAACAACGTGCCTACACTGCGGCGTGAACGCAGCCAAGGAGGTCGACGAAGAATGTACCAAGTATGTGAACAGTAGCATCGTGAATGCACTCATAAAAGTCTAAACAAAGCAGGAGACATGTATGATAGCCAACCTACAGTACGCAATACATAAGCAGTCATATCAAGTCAGGGACGCAGGCCCTCCAAGTCACTACTCAAATATAACTATGGGTCTCACGCCCATAATATCAATCATGCCCGTGGAATCCTTCCTCACTGCCGGCAGTCCATGATGTACTAACACCAATAAGGATACATGAACACCAAGTCCCACCTGTGTCTTAAATACCACGTGGTCCCATGCCCCGGAATCCCACATCGTAAAAGCATGACCATAGGGTAACACAAACAAATCCGGGGACATATATGATAATCAAATTACAACACATTGTGCCTTACTAACAATGAGAGTAAACAGTAGTATCCTTACAATATAAAATAGGAAGTTCATGATCAAAACAGGACCTTCCGCCCGCAGTATCATTTAGCCATCCTACTCCTGGGACTATTTCACCCGCATAGGCCGCGTGGACCCGCGTGAGGTATTCCTCGCATGGGACTAATTCACCCGCATAAGCCCTTACGGACTCGCATGAGGTATTCCTCGCATAAGCTGGACCCGCCCGCATGGGACTATTTCACCCGCATAAGTCCTTACGGACCCGCATGAGGTATTCCTCGCATCGTGGGTAGCAATTCCACGGAATCTGCAAATGCCACAAACCCGGGGAATGACCCCGAAACGACTGATATACCAATAGTACACAACCGGCTATTTCCAGCACACATAGGCAATTCTCAACTAAACAAGCCAAAGTACTTATCATGGCACACATAGAATAACTCTCAATTAATCAAGCCAAAGTACTTATCAAGGCACACTTAGACAAATTCTCAATTTATCAGGCCAAAGTACTTATCAGGGCACAAATAGAATAATTCTCTTTTAACAAGCCAAAGTACTTATCAGGGCACAAATAGAATAATTCTCATTTAACAAGCCAAAGTACTTATCGTGGCACAAATAGAATAATTCTCATTTAACAAGCCAAAGTACTTATCAGGCACAAATAGAATAATTCTCATTTAACAAGCCAAAGTACTCAGGGCACAAATAGAATAATTCTCATTTAACAAGCCAAAGTACTTATCAGGGCACAAATAGAATAATTCTCATTTAACAAGCCAAAGTACTTATCAGGGCACAAATAGAATAATTCTCATTTAACAAGCCAAAGTACTTATCAGGGCACAAATAGAATAATTCTCATTTAACAAGCCAAAGTACTTATCAGGGCACAAATAGAATAATTCTCATTTAACAAGCCAAAGTACTTATCAGGGCACAAATAGAATAATTCTCATTTAACAAGCCAAAGTACTTATCAGGGCACTCTTAGACAAATTCTCAATTTATCAAGCCAAGGTACTAATCAAGGCATCACATAGAATTATTCTCAATTAAACAGGCCAAAGTACTACGTACGTACATTCTTTTCAAAAGACTCCTTTTTATGTAAAATCCCAAGATACTAACACCCGTAGTATCAAGGCATGTCTATTTTTCAAAGTAAGTTACTACACGTTTAGAAAACTCATTTCAAGGGTTGAAATCAAGTAACTTCAAATTTTCACAATCTAGGCAACTTATGCCCTTTAATCAAAATAGACAACTTTCTAAACCTTCCATAAAGCCGTTATAACCAACTTCCCATAAAGTCGTTATAACCCTTTATGGTTTTAGACATATCCATTCCTTTTATAACCAAGAGACTTATACTATTAAAACCAAGTATCACATACTTACAAATCAAGTTCTTAACTTTCAAAACACTTCAAGTCTCTTAATATATAGAAAACAAGTTTCTTCTACTTTTAAAGCTCAAGTAACTCACTCCTTTAAAACAAGTTACTTCTCTTAAATCATGTCATTTCTCCTCTTTTAAAACAATTAAGTAAATCACTCCTTTGACTCCCCCTAAAGTCATTATAATGACCTTTAGGATTTTGGGACTAAGGCACTAGCCCAAAAGATTTGGAAACCACTTCCTTTTCAAGACTCTATGTACTTTAAGTAAAATACTTTCACTTTTAAGAATCCAAACTTCACTAAGAAAATGGATTTTACAACTTACAATTTAAACATCAAAGTACAATCAAGGAAGTACATAGAACAAATTCTATTCTAGGCAATCCAATTACAACCAAGGAATGGATCATTTAAGGAGTAGGACGTACTTTCTTTATCTTAAGGAATCATGCTAGAAGAGAAGATAGTTCACATACCTTTTCGGCTAAATCCACAAGCTAAGCCGAATACGCCGTACGTAGAAGTGTCAACCTATAATGGTCACAACAAGACTATCAACTTCTAGCCTCTAACGTATAATAATACTAAGTATACGGTCTCTAATTCTACGGAAAATCGGGCAGCACTTCCTTTCTTTCTACTCACTTTGCCACCTTTTTCAAGGCCGAATACAATAACCAAACATGCCACATTTAAGGCTCCAAACAACAACCAACCAAAGGGGATTACACGCCTTACAATACGTGTAAAATTCCGCCCCACAATTCATACCAAGTAGTTTAAAACTCCAAGCCATTCTCGGCCAACTACAACTAACAATTCAAAGTCTTTTCCAATCCTTTTCCAATTCCAAGTTCTAGGGTCTAACATGTTATATAGTCATAAACAACTTCAACAACTACAATTTCCTTCCTACACAACATGCGACGACTTAAACGAATAATCGACTTGAATTGAAATCTTAAGGCCAAACATGCTAGTTTTCGGATTAGGGTTCCAATAGCCAATATAATAATCAAACTTCGTAATATATAACTCATGCTTGCTAATAACCATAGCTACAATCAATAATTAAACTTAATTGCTAAAACGACAAAATTTATACCTTTCAAAGCCCTTAAAATTTCCAAGATTCAAAGTCGCGCCTTAGCAATTCTTAGCTCATTTCCTTAGGTTCCAATCCGCTACAAGCACTCCTTAGAGGCCTATGAAGAACCCATCTTCAAGTTCCAACTTCAAAGTTGAAGAACTCCTCAAGTTTCCGCCTTGCGACTAACGTAAAAATGCGTTTTTTCCGAAATCTTTCTATTGAGATAACCTTACAATACCCTTGGGGACATTGGGTTAAAGTCTTGTGGCTAATGGATCAAAACTATAAAAATTTTGTGTGGGAATTTCATGGAAGCCGAGAGCTCTTTCTTGAGCAAGAAAGATTGTGATTTTTCTCTAAGTGTTAAATGAGCTAGTCTTGCACTAGTAGTATACTTATAACACAATGGAGGGTTTAGATGTCCACAATTGTGAGGTTAGGATGGGTTTCACTTGGATCAAGCCTAGGTGGACAAGTTGACTTGTCAACAATATCAAGCTTAGAAGACTTATCATCTACATAGGTCAAATGACCATCCAACCCTTACTAATTTCGTCCAACACCACATGTGGGAGTGCCACGTGTCGCCCTCTCATTCGTCCATAAAATTCAGAACCTCATGGGCCCCACAAAATGTAAAATTTCTCGGGGCCCCACGTGACCAAATCCGTAAAAATAAATTTCCATAGTGTTAATAAGTTCCATACTTTACAAATATTGTCTTTTGAGAATCCAATTCTCAACAACGAGCATTTTTCCTTTTCGTCGTCCGGAAGATTTTCCGTCGGAAAAACAATTCTTCCTTTCGAACTAATTTCCAAGTCTTGTTTCCTTTCGTACATTCTCTTATACATGTTCGACTTACGGGTGTAACATTCTTCCCACTTAGAAACATTCGTCCCGAATGTTCTTAGTCGATTGTCACGCTTATACAAACTCTGGCACAAACTCTATACTATGCCTATCAATCAAATCTCCACAAGACTAACGATGACACACCTGACCATCGCCTAACATACGTAAACATATCAATGGACCTTCCGTCCGCTACCCCTTCTCATAAACTCGAAGGTTACTTCTCCTAGAACACGGATCCTTAGAGGTTCCTTTCTTTCCTTACTTGTCATTCTTTCTCGCATTTCTAAACTCATTTAGTAAAACGCATAAAATCTCAAATTTTATTTCGTTTCTCCAACTCGAGTTACTATCCAAACTTGGCCATAGTTACTTACATTCCCGTTAAGGCTCTTCTCGGTCCTTACGACCTAGTTCGTGGAACGCATCCACGAACTCGCATAACGATTAACTAAACTTGGTCCGGCATCCCTGACCCTATCACATAATCTGACCATTTCTAACTGACGTCACCCCATTCCATACTACCGGCTAACCCGAAATGAGTCCATAACCTGACTCATCGTCACACTTAACTTCTCATTCTTAGTCTGAAATAAATCTCTCTCTTATCTCAAGGTACTTCTCACCCTATCCTCCCATTCACTAGAGGTTCACACATAAGCCAAAGTATTTCTATCAGATAATCTTCCCTATCTGGCCTAACACTGCACTGGTAATTACAACTTGTGAACTCTACACAACTATAGTCTCAGTTCACTTTATCATTCTTGTCAACATTCTTAACTTTTCACTTTACTAATCAAAGTATCCCTACCTCTGGGTACTATCACTTTACAACTCTTGCAATAAAGGGAAAACATATACGCTAGAGCAAAATCTGAATCTAACAACGCACGTATGATTCAAAAGAATCGAGATATACCAGTAACCTCGCGCGATGTCGCCCCGATCCCGCCCAAAGAGTCACGCCATATCTGCGGTTTGAAGGACCGCCAGACTATAAACTCCACTCGACCTCTACCACTACCGCTAACATATGAACACCGCTCGGGAACGCATACCGCGAGGAAAGGGAACCAACCACGCCTCATAGCCGAGCCACCTCACCTGCTCTTTCTAAAAGGACATACCGGACGCCACAATAAAAACAAACACCGTGCCATAATGGCATTTCCGAACGACGCTTACCACATCCGAACACCGAGGAATAAGTGGCCTCGATCGAGAAAATCCTCGCTTCCTCCGAGAACCTCGATCCTCGAGCTTGGACCGCTCCTAAATACCTTGTGGGTCAAATCTCCCACCCGTGAGCCGCGGGGTATGTACCGGGTAGGTCGACGAATATCTCACTCGCGAGGCAACTCGTCCAAAAACTCACCGGAATAACCAACCGGTCTAGCCTCTTACGCAGATCTCCGCTACCGCCTCTACCTCAGACACTGTTTGTACCGCCGATAACCTCCTCCGACGAAATCGCAGACCGCTTATCTTGGTCAATAACATAATGGCTTCCTTCATGACCCTAAAGTCTTCCCTTAATCGAGAAACTGAGGCTCGTGCTTGGGGCCTCAAAACTCGCGAAGAACTCGCCGATCGTGGAACCACATCCAGATGCCCAGGCATAAGCCCTAGCAACTCTCGAGTCCGACTAGTAGCTCTCGCTACTCCTTTGCCTTTCTCGGGCCGCTCTCTCGAGGCATAATCAGAACACAACAATACGTCATAGAGGAATTATCTTACTAACACAGCTCTAGGGCACGATCTTAGAGTGAGAAGAATAGAAACCAACTTCTAAATGTCCTGTAGCCTCCTGTTTATGGGTGTTGCGCGCAACACACCGATAATCAAGACTCTACTAGACACGCCTCAGACATTCCGAGGATCGATCGCTCGATACCACTGTCGCGCCCAACCTCAAGCGTGGATCGGTGCCCTACCTGGGCACCTTCTACCTTAACAATACAAGTAAATGCGGAAATTAAATAACACCTCATTCATTTTTTTCTTTTAAAGCAACAGACGTAAGGGCAAAGCCGACAAGTGCCGCCATATATACATAAACAAAAGACACTACACCGCATACGAGTCCAATCCCACATATGAATACAGGCACTTAGGAGTTAAATCGAAATATGATGGGACAAGGCCCCGCTGCACCCAAAACTGCATAAAGCCATCTCTGAAGGATATATACCAAAAAGATAAACTCCTGGACAGAGGGAGCTATCCAAAAACCCTGAGCAGGATCCTACACCTGCCGATCACCAAACAACGTACCTACACCTACGCATTTAACGCACCCCGGGCGAGGTCAAGACGAAGAATGTACCGTATGTGAACATGAAATCAGAATGAAATCATAAAAGTCTAAACAAAGCAGGAGACATGTATGATAGCCAACCTACAGTACGCAATACATAAGAAGTCATATCAAGTCATGGACGCAGGCCCTCCAAGTCACTACTCAAATATAACTATGGGTCTCACGCCCATAATATCAATCATGCCCGTGGAATCCTTCCTCACTGTCGGCAGTCCATGATGTACTAACACCAATAAGGATACATGAACACCAAGTCCCACCTGTGTCCTAAATACCACGTGGTCCCATGCCCCGGAATCCCACATCGTAAAAGCATGACCATAGGGTAACACAAACAAATCCGGGGACATATATGATAATCAAATTACAACACATTGTGCCTTACTAACAATGAGAGTAAACAGTAGTATCCTTACAATATAAAATAGGAAGTTCATGATCAAAACAGGACCTTCCGCCCGCAGTATCATTTAGCCATCCTACTCCTGGGACTATTTCACCCGCATAGGACGCGTGGACCCGCGTGAGGTATTCCTCGCATGGGACTAATTCACCCGCATAAGCCCTTACGGACTCGCATGAGGTATTCCTCGCATAGGCTGGACCCGCCCGCATGGGACTATTTCACCCGCATAAGTCCTTACGGACCCGCATGAGGTATTCCTCGCATCGTGGGTAGCAATTCCACCTACCGCAAATGCCACAAACCCGGGGAATGTCCCCGAAACGACTGATATACCAATAGTACACAACCGGCTATTTCCAGCACACATAGGCAATTCTCAACTAAACAAGCCAAAGTACTTATCAAGGCACACATAGAATAACTCTCAATTAATCAAGCCAAAGTACTTATCAAGGCACACTTAGACAAATTCTCAATTTATCAGGCCAAAGTACTTATCAGGGCACAAATAGAATAATTCTCTTTTAACAAGCCAAAGTACTTATCAGGGCACAAATAGAATAATTCTCATTTAACAAGCCAAAGTACTTATCAGGGCACAAATAGAATAATTCTCATTTAACAAGCCAAAGTACTTATCAGGGGCACAAATAGAATAATTCTCTTTTAACAAGCCAAAGTACTTATCAGGGCACAAATAGAATAATTCTCATTTAACAAGCCAAAGTACTTATCAGGGCACAAATAGAATAATTCTCATTTAACAAGCCAAAGTACTTATCAGGGCACAAATAGAATAATTCTCATTTAACAAGCCAAAGTACTTATCAGGGCACAAATAGAATAATTCTCATTTAAACAAGCCAAAGTACTTATCAAGGCACTCTTAGACAAATTCTCAATTTATCAAGCCAAGGTACTAATCAAGGCATCACATAGAATTATTCTCAATTAAACAGGCCAAAGTACTACGTACGTACATTCTTTTCAAAAGACTCCTTTTTATGTAAAATCCCAAGATACTAACACCCGTAGTATCAAGGCATGTCTATTTTTCAAAGTAAGTTACTACACGTTTAGAAAACTCATTTCAAGGGTTGAAATCAAGTAACTTCAAATTTTCACTATCTAGGCAACTTATGCCCTTTAATCAAAATAGACAACTTTCTAAACCTTCCATAAAGCCGTTATAACCAACTTCCCATAAAGCAGTTATAACCCTTTATGGTTTTAGACATATCCATTCCTTTTATAACCAAGAGACTTATACTATTAAAACCAAGTATCACATACTTACAAATCAAGTTCTTAACTTTCAAAACACTTCAAGTCTCTTAATATATAGAAAACAAGTTTCTTCTACTTTTAAAGCTCAAGTAACTCACTCCTTTAAAACAAGTTACTTCTCTTAAATCATGTCATTTCTCCTCTTTTAAAACAATTAAGTAAATCACTCCTTTGACTCCCCCTAAAGTCATTATAATGACCTTTAGGATTTTGGGACTAAGGCACTAGCCCAAAATATTTGGAAACCACTTCCTTTTCAAGACTCTATGTACTTTAAGTAAAATACTTTCACTTTTAAGAATCCAAACTTCACTAAGAAAATGGATTTTACAACTTACAATTTAAACATCAAAGTACAATCAAGGAAGTACATAGAACAAATTCTATTCTAGGCAATCCAATTACAACCAAGGAATGGATCATTTAAGGAGTAGGACGTACTTTCTTTATCTTAAGGAATCATGCTAGAAGAGGAGATAGTTCACATACCTTTTCGGCTAAATCCACAAGCTAAGCCGAATACGTGCACGAAGTGTCAACCTATAATGGTCACAACAAGACTATCAACTTCTAGCCTCTAACGTATAATAATACTAAGTATACGGTCTCTAATTCTACGGAAAATCGGGCAGCACTTCCTTTGTTTCTACTCACTTTGCCACCTTTTTCAAGGACGAATACAATAACCAAACATGCCACATTTAAGGCTCCAAACAACAACCAACCAAAGAGGATTACACGCCTTACAATACGTGTAAAATTCCGCCCCACAATTCATACCAAGTAGTTTAAAACTCCAAGCCATTCTCGGCCAACTACAACTAACAATTCAAAGTCTTTTCCAATCCTTTTCCAATTCTAAGTTCTAGGGTCTAACATGTTATATAGTCATAAACAACTTCAACAAGTACAATTTCCTTCCTATACAACATGCGACGACTTAAACGAATAATCGACTTGAATTGAAATCTTAAGGCCAAACATGCTAGTTTTCGGATTAGGGTTCCAATAGCCAATATAATAATAAAACTTCGTAATATATAACTCATGCTTGCTAATAACCATAGCTACAATCAATAATTAAACTTAATTGCTAAAACGACAAAATTTATACCTTTCAAAGCCCTTAAAATTTCCAAGATTCAAAGTCGCGCCTTAGCAATTCTTAGCTCCTTTCCTTAGGTTCCAATCCACTACAAGCACTCCTTAGAGGCCTATGAAGAACCCATCTTCAAGTTCCAACTTCAAAGTTGAAGAACTCCTCAAGTTTCCGCTCATGACTAACGTAAAAATGCGTTTTTTCCGAAATCTTTCTATTGAGATAACCTTACAATACCCTTGGGGACATTGGGTTAAAGTCTTGTGGCTAATGGATCAAAACTATAAAAAAAAATTGTGGGAATTTCATGAAAGCCGAGAGCTCTTTCTTGAGCAAGAAAGATTGTGATTTTTCTCTAAGTGTTAAATGAGCTAGTCTTGCACTAGTAGTATACTTATAACACAATGGAGGGTTTAGATGTCCACAATTGTGAGGGTAGGATGGGTTTCACTTGGATCAAGCCTAGGTGGACAAGTTGACTTGTCAACAATATCAAGCTTAGAAGACTTATCATCTACATAGGTCAAATGACCATCCAACCCTTACTAATTTCGTCCAACACCACATGTGGGAGTGCCACGTGTCGCCCTCTCATTCGTCCATAAAATTCCGTAACCCTCGTGGGCCCCACAAAAATGTAAAATTCCTCGGGTGGGCCCCACGTGACCAAATCCGTAAAAATAAATTTCCATAGTGTTAATAAGTTCCATACTTTACAAATTTGAGAATCCAATTCTCAACAACGAGCATTTTTCCTTTTCGTCGTCCGGAAGATTTTCCGTCAGAAAAACAATTCTTCCTTTCGAACTAATTTCCAAGTCTTGTTTCCTTTCGTAAATTCTCTTATACATGTTCTGGACTTACGGGGTGTAACAACTATACTGGTCAATAACCGGATCTGCTCCCTGTAGTCTCTATACTCAAGACCACGCAGAATCGAGGCTCGTACCGAACCTCTCGAGCTACCGCCGCCTCGGCCTCTAATATCGCCGCGTGGCTGAACTCGCCGACCCGCCTACTACCTCGTATAGTCCGTGCTCGAGCCCGTAACTCTCGAGTACCGCTAGCGCCTCCGCTGCCGCTTGCCCTTCTCGGGCCCCGTCGCCTTCCGTGGAGGCATATCTGCTCATAAGACTAGTCGGAGAGGATTCACCCGAATAAGACAGCTCTACTGCACGATCTCAGAGAGAGAAGAATGGAAACCAATCCTAAATGTCCTGCAGCCTCCTGATTATAGATGTGGTGCACAACACACCGATAATCAAGACTCTACTAGACACTGGCCCAGACACTTTCCGAGGACTAAATGCTCTGATACCACTTTTGTCACGACCCGACCCGGGGCCGCGACTGGTGCCCTACCTGGGCACCCCATTCAGGTATACATCAGAGAATAGCAGTGGAACATACACAACATAAACATATGTGTAAACAAAAGACATCACAGGCTAGCCGATAAGGTCGTCTTCCATAATATAAACATAATCAAAAGTACAATCAGATAACTCGGGCTTCATGTACCTCAACCACATATGTGAATACGCACTTCAGGAATAACAACGTGGCGGGACAGGGCCCCGCCATACCCCTGAATGTACATAAATCTACAACACCAGGGAAAAGACTGTACCAAAAAGACAAACCTCCGGATAAATGGAGCTTCTGACGTCTGATAAGTGATCCTAAGAATGAGGATCCACCACCGCTACCCTTTCCTCGCGATGAACGCAACCCCGAGGAAGGGGTCAAGACACAATATGTACTAAGTATGTAAACCGAAAGTAATGTAATTACAACATAAGTTTAAAACAAAGCCGAGACATGTATGATAACAAAATTACAAGACACATTGCCTTACTAACAATGAGAGTAAATCAAGGAATACGCATAACATCACAATAGAGACTCGATCAAATCATGGGTAGTAACCCATAGAAACAAGTGATATAACGCCTTAGGGTTCTTACCCTCATTTATACTCTTACCCCAGCGGTGGTATAACGTCTTGGGGTTTGCCTCATTTATACTCTTACCGGAGAAGGTAATAAAACAGGTGGTATAACGTCTTGGGGGTTTACCCCTCATTTATACTCTTATCCTGGAGAAGGTGGTATAGCGTCTTGGGGGTTTACCCCTCACTTATACTCTTACCCTATCTCTACCGGCCACATATACAATAAATAAGCAAGTTAGTAATCCCCCTAACTTCTTATTAGTCTTATTCGTCTACACTCTCATTTTAGTATACTTAAGGCACTAATATGTTATAATCAAACCGGGAGTTTAACCCAAAGTACTACGTACTTCCAACCTTTTAAAAATGACTCATTTTTCATATAGAACTTCCAGATACTATAAACCGTAGTATCAAGTCAAAATTACTTTTCAAGACAAGTCACAATACCTTTAAACATAAAGTTAGGTTTCTAAATCAAGTGACTCCTTTTATCATAAAACCCTAGGCAATTGATGCCTAAAAAAATCGAATTGCCTTTTCATTAAAATTAAGCCATTTATCTTTCCATAAAGCAAACATAACCAACTCCCCATAAAGTCGTTACATTCGCTTTATACCTTAGCCATATACAATTTCCTATCCAAGGGACTTATACGTTTAAAACGGAACAAGTATCACATACTTTAAAACTCTTCAAGTCCCTTAACTTTATTAAAACATTAGACATCCTTAATACTTTCAAGAAGTGAGTTAATCTACTAACTCACCCGGCTTGGCTATTCATAAAACTAGTAGAGGATATCAAGGTCATGTACTTCTACCGTACTATATACGTACAACTAGTCATGCTCAAAAGATAGGAAAAGTTCTACATGCCTCGCCGGGTCAAACCACTTGCCAAGTACAAAGTCCCGCCCGTAGAACGTCAACCTATAATATTCACAATACGTCTATTAAGGCCTTACTTCAAACGTAGAATATTATAAGTGTCAAGTCGCTAAATTCTACGGAAAATCGGACAGCACCTCCTTTGTTTTTACTAACTTTGCCACCTTTTTCAAGGCCGAATACAATAACCAAACACGCCACATTTAAGGCACAAACCAAGCAATTAATCAATAGGGGATTACACGCCGACTAGACGTGTAAAATTCCGCCCCACAACGATAACAAACTAATACAACTACTAGTCCAATTTCGGCCATAATGAATACAACAATACCAATTCTTATCCAATTTCCATTTCAATCCAAATTGGTAGCATAACATGATATCAAGTCACATTTGATTATAACTACCATAATCTTCAAATAAGTGACATGCGACGATTTCTAATAAACGACCAATTAGTAATCCAATCTTCAAGTGGCTTGTATAACATTTCGGATTTAAGCTACAAGCAATCCATAATACTTATAAACTTCAACATATCAACTTCATGCTAGCAACATGTAAAGCTAACAACAACAATAAAAATATATAATCTTGTAACACTTAAAAGACAAGATTATACCTCAATGAAACTTAATCCAACTCCAATCCGAAGTCGCTCCTTAGTAGTTTAGAGCCTCTCCAAGACACTTCAATCCGCTTGTTGAGACCCTTTGAACAACACCAACAAATATCCTTCAAATCTCCAAACAAAACCTATGACAACTAGGTTTTCGTTTTCATGGCTAACCCGTAAACAATCTTTTTCCAAGATTTTTCTATTGAGATATGCTTACACTACCCTCAAGAACCTTGGTTTAAAGTGTGGAGCTAAATGGATCACAAACAAAGATTTTTCTTTTTTTTCTATAGTGAACCCGAGAGCAAGGCTCTTGTTCATCCAATTTTTGTGAAAATTTTCTAAGTGTTGGCACTAGTAGTGCTACTAGTAGTATTATATAGCACCTTGGAGGGTCAAGATACAACCATTTGGGTGGCTAGGATAAGCTCTTATTAAATATCAAGACCTTGTGGGTCCTTTGACTTAGTCAAGATTATCAAGCTACAAGTTGCAAGACTTTAGTCATACAAGACTATGGTCAATGACCATCTTAGCCATGGCATTTTCGTCCAAGGCATCACTAAGGGGGGGTGACACATGTCGCCCTCCCATTCGCCACAATAAAACATTTTCCGACAATTTCATATTTCCGATAAATTTTTACAAGTCTCAAATCTTAACACTTGTGAGTTCTTACTTACGTTCTTAAAATATGTCCTGTAATTACGGGGTGTAACATTACGGGTGATCTTTGTCGAGGTACATAGTATATGTGGGGTATATTAGTGTGGTAATTCCATGAGTGGTGTGAAATGAAAGTGGGTAATTAAGCTAAGAAGACCACTAGGTTTTCGTGACTTGAATAGTGAGATTGTTCCGGACCGGGAACAAGAGTTTGGTACGAAATAGATCGGGTTGAGGCCAGATCGCGGGTCAACCCACAACCCGGAATGAAGTGAGGTAAGTTTGAGGGGGTCCCTCTAGGTGATAGGGTCATGAGGGTGCAAGGCCCAAGTTTAGGTAACCATTTTACGAGTTCATGGATGCGTTCGACCAGAATCAGATCGTGAAGGCCGGGAATAGTCTTAAAGGAAATTGAAGCTAGTAATGACCAAGTAGGTGGTAGTAACTCCAAGGTTTTGGAAACTGAAGCGATGACTGAAATGTAGTACGTGTACTAGAAAGATTTCGGGTATACGAGAAGGGTACGACGAGTAAGAAAAGAAGTGAACCTGTGTTAAGAGAATGGAAGTGATCATTTTGTGAAGTAAAGATGCGAAGAAAGAGTCCTTTAGACCATGGGTGAGAGCTTATTGTGATGTTATACACGTTAGAGGTGATTCTTCATTGTCTTGGATTTGAGTTTTGAGCGTGTGTTATATTATGGCCATGTGTGGCATAATTGGTTTTGTAAGTATAGTAGTGAACACTATACCGGCGCATGTGTTTTTGAGACTTAGAAGTATCATTCGGGACGAATGTTTCTAAAGAGGGAAGAATGTTACACCCCGTAGTTCCAGAGTATGTATGTGAGGACGTATGTAAGAGAATACGACATTAAGATTGGAAAGGAAGAAAGGTTTGATTTTCCGACGGAAAATTTTCCGGATTTTGTGAAGGAAAAAGGTTCGTCAATGGGAATTGGATTCCCAGATTTGGTATTCGGACTTCTGGGAATATATTATAATTATGGAATTTTATTTCCAGATTTGGTCACGTGGGGCCCACGGGGAAAATTTACGGTTTTGTGGGGCCCACATTATTTTCGGGATTTTGGCCATTATGGATGTTTTCGGGAGATGAAATATTTTGGACGAATTGGAGGGCGACACGTGTCACCCCCTTAGGTGGCATGTGGCCGAAATGGGTGGGACAAGTGGCTAGCCACTTGTCCATGTTGGCCGAAATGGTCTTGCCATTTGTCTCAAGTTTTTGTTAGACATGTGGATGGTGGGACCCACACACACTTGTCCCCCAATATCACCACACACTTTCTATGATCCTAGCCTTTGATTTCACAATAAATACCCCCTTTGATGCAAGACTTCTTCATTCAACACTTAGATAATTTCCAAGGCTTGAAATACTCCCTCCCTCTTCTTGTTGCTCTCGGCTTTGGCCTTGATCATTGACCAAAAGTTGTCCAAAAATGCTTAAACTTTTAAGTGTTCTTCCTTGATGTGTTAGGAAGGTTGTTAAGCAAGTGTTAGAAAAGATTTCACAAACCCTAGCCTTAAATATACCCCTTGGCCAAAAGTTGGTGGTGTTGGAACCTAAGTGTTCTTTACTTTTTGGAGTTGGATCTTGAAGAGAAGTTGGTTAGGAACTTCTACGGGTTGCTTATAGCGGGTTGGAACGTAAGGAATTGGAGCTAAGATTCCTAAGGATCGACTTTTAATCATTGGAAAATTTTGGGCTTATCGAGGTAATGATCTTTGTCCTTCTATTGTAATTGGAGATTACATGTTGTAGTAGTTTATAATTAAGTATATAATATGTGGATAGAAGGTTGAAAAGAAATGGATTGTTTAGTATATTGTGGGGCAGAATTTTACACGTCCAGTTAGGCGTGTAATCCCCTCTGAGTTGTTGTATTATTGCGCCTTAAATGTGGCATGTTGGCTATTGATATATGGCCTTGAAAAAGGTGGAACAGTAAGTAGATACAGGGGAAGTGCTGCCCACTTTTCCGTAGGATAAGGAACCTTATACTTAGGAATGTTCTACGAAGAGATCTAGACGTTGATAGACGTGTTTGGTTGTTATAGGTGGATATTCTACGCGCGGCATACTTGACTTTGCTAGTGGATTAAGCCAAAGAGGTATGTGATTCTTCCTATTCTCTTGAGCATGATTATTTGTGAAATATATAGTGCGGTAGACGCACGTGTGTTAAAGGAGTTGGATTTCCTTTTTGTGTCCTTGACTTGATTCTAAATGTTAAGTGACTTGATATGAAATGTTAAGAACTTGAATTGTGTTAAAAGGTTGTGAAACCTCATTCGTGAGTAATGGGTACTTGGTCTTTAAAAGAATAAAGTTATCTTGATTTCGAAAATGTGAGTAGTTGTCCTTGGTTGGTTTAAAATGTAAAGTGTTATAACAGCTTTATGGGAAGTTAGTTATAACGACTTTATGAAAACGAAAGAATGGTTTTATCATTGGATTTAAAACGGTAACTTGATATTTTTAAGAAGTAATGAGGCTTAAACTATTTTGAGAAGTATATTGTTACTTGATTTGGTTTTGAAAGCTAAACGCCTTGATTTCGGAAAAGGTTAAGTAACTTGATTTAAAAGTATGGGTTACTTGTTTGGAAAAGAGTGAGTTACTTGGGTTTTTAAAAGTATACTTGATTTTAAAGGTCTTGTAAAGATTTTCTGAAGGTGTAGTAATTTGGTTTGAAAATAAAATGTGCTTTGATACTACGAGTATTAGTATCGTGTGGCTTTTACGTAAAAAATGGTCTTTTTGAAAGAATGAAAGTATGTAGTACTTTTGGGTTAAAACCCGGATTTTTGGCATAAAATGAAAGTACCTTGAGTGTGAGTAACTTGCCTATGTTTGCTTATGATAGCCTTGTTGTGCAAGTATTGTATCCTTATGCTACCGCGTCTCTCGATGGAGGGCCGGTCATGTTGTTATTGGTCATTTTGGACATACTAACTCGATGGATGGTCCATGGGTATGCGGCCATGATGAGGGGTCGTTCCCTGTTGATAGTGTTATTCCATGGACTAGCTCTCCATGAGGTTTACTGATGCAGGGTGGATCTGGTAGCTAGCCTCCGCATTGCCGGCCGTTCTTGATGCAGCCGGTATCGTAGTTGGCTGACGCCTTGGCCGGTGTTAGGACCAAGTCTAGTGATGAAGGAGGTATCCGGTAGTTGGCTATCGTACTTGCCCCGGTCAGCGACGTGATGCAGGGTGGATCTGGTAGCAGCTTTTGTACTTGCCCCGGTCAGCTTCGTGAGTTAGTTTTATAGCAGTTTTATGACGAAGTCTCGTGATACAGGCGGTATCTGGTAGTTGGCTATCGTACTTGCCCCGGTCAGCGACGTGATGCAGGGTGGATCTGGTAGTAGCTTTCGTACCGCCTTGACCGTGATCTGATTATATAGTATTGTTGGTACAATAGGTTCTGGTAGCTGGCTTTCGTACTTGCCCCGGTCAGTTGATGATGCAGGGTGGATCTGGTAGCTATGCCTTCGTACTTGCCCCGTACGATTCTTATGACATAGGTGGGACCTGGTGTTCATGTGTATTCCTTGGTGTTGTTATATCATAGACTGCCGGCAGTGAGGAAGGAATTCCACGGGCATGATTGATATTGTGGGCATGAGACCCATGGTTATATTTGAGTGATGACTTTGAGGGCGTGAGTCCCTGACTTGACATGACTGCTTATATATTGTGTACTGTAGTTTGATTATCATATATGTCTCCTGTTTTATATAGACTGTTATGATTTCATTACTGATTTTCGCCACATACTTGGTACTGTGCATCGACCTCTCGGGCTGCGTTCATGCCGCAGTTAGAGGTACACCGTTTGTTGATCCTCGCTCATAGGGTCACGATTCCGCATTGTGGGAAGCTCCGTTTCTCCGGAGGCTTATCTTTTGGTATAGTCCCCTGTCATTGTAGGTACTTGTACATTCAGGGGTATGGCGGGGCCCTGTCCCATCGTAGTTGTTATAAAAACTCTTAGAGGTCTGTAGTACTGTTGTGAGTTGGGCTTGTAAAGGATGTAACTGTTCAGGTTTATATATATATGCAGAAAGGTGACCGTTTTGGTTAGCCTGTTTCTTATTTCATGTCTATAAGTTTTTATTTTCGCTAATTTTCTCTGATGTATTATCACTAGGGTGTCCGGGGTAAGGCACCAGTCGCGGGCCCGAGGTCGGGTCGTGATAGGGTGGATCTGGTAGCTAGCCCCCGTACTTGCCCCGGTCGTTGCTAATGCAGGCTGGTTCTGGTAGTTGGCTTTCGTACTTGCCCCGGTCAGTGTAAGGACGAAGTCTCGTGATGCAGGGTGGATCTGGTAGTTGTCTATCGTACTTTCCCCTGTCAGCGACGTGATGCAGGGTGGATCATGTAGTAGCTTTCGTACTTGCCCCGATCAGCTTCGTGATGCAGTTATATAGTATTGTTTGTACGGTAGTTTCTGGTAGTTGGCTTTCGTACTTGCCCCGGTCAGTTGATGATGCAGGGTGGATCTGGTAGCTATGCCTTCATACTTGCCCCGTACGGTTCTTATGACACAGGTGGGACCTGGTGTTCATGTGTACTCCTTGGTGTTGTTATATCATAGACTGACGGCAGTGAGGAAGGAGTTCCACGGGTATGAGTGATGACTTTGAGGGCGTGAGTCCTTGACTTGGCATGACTACTTGTATATTGTGTACTGTAGTTTAGTTATCATACATGTCTCCTGTTTTATATGATCGTATGATTTCATTCTGATTTTCGATTCACATACTGTACTTGCCAGATCGACCTCCTTCGGGGGGTTGCGTTCATGCCGCAGGTAGAGGTACACCGGTTGTTGATCCTCGCTCATAGGATCACGGTCCTGCGTTTTGGGAAGCTCCGTTTCTCCAGAGGCTTATCTTTTGGTATGATTCCCTGAGATTGTAGGTTCTTGTACATTCAGGGGTATGGCGGGGCCCTGTCCCGTCGTAGTTGTTATAAAACTCTTAGAGATCTGTAGTACTATTGTGAGTTGGGCTTGTAAAGGATGTAATGTCACGACCCGACCTCGGGCCCGCGACTGGTGTCTTACCCCGGGCACCCTAGTGATAAAAACATCAGAGAAAATCAGAGGAAATAAAAACTCAAAGATATGAACAATATGAAATAAGAAGCAGGCTAACCAAAACGGTCACCTTTCTGTATATATATATAAAACTGAACAGTTACATCCTTTACAAACCCTGCCCACAACAGTACTACAGACCTCTAAGAGTGTTTATAACCACTACGACGGCAGAGGGCCCCGCCATACCCCTGAATGTACAAGAACCTACAAACTCGAGGAAACATACCAAAAGATAAGCCTCCGGAGAAACGGAACTTCCCAATACGCTGAACTGTGATCCTAAGAGCGAGGATCAACAACCGATGTACCTCTACCTGCGGCATGAACGCAGCTCGGGCGAGGTCAAGCACAACAGTACCAAGTATGTGAATCAAAATATCAGAATGAAATCATAATACTATATAAAACAGAGACATGTATGATAACCAAACTACGTTCACAACATATAAGCAAATATGTCAAGTCGTGGACTCACGCCTCAAAGTCATCCTCACGCCTGGAACTCCTTCCTCACCGCAGCCTACATATAAATCGTATGATACGTATAACATGTCTCGGCCATCCCACGGACTCGAGGTAGAATCGTATGGTATACATATCTCGGCCCATCCCATGGGACTCGAGGTAGAATCGTGTGGTATACATATCTCGGCCCATCCCATGGGACTCGAGGTAGAATCGTGTGGTATACATATCTCGGCCCATCCCATGGGACTCGAGGTAAAATCGTGTGGTATACATAACATTTAAACCCTCTTTTAAGACAGATTAAGACAATACCATGCCTTCCTTTTAAACCAAACTAAGGCAATGTCATGCCTTCCTTTTAAACCAAAACACTTTCTCTTTTAAAGTCAAGTAACAATATTCTTTTCCAATAGTTCAAGTTGCATAACTTCAAATACTCAAGTCTCTTATTTTCGAAAGATTTCATAGTTCATAGTCTTAATCACTTAATAACGTAATCTCTTTTAAAATTGAATAACATATGTCTTATGTGTGAGTAGGTTATACTTGTTTATAACGATCTTATTAAAGCAGCCATGATCTAGAAAATGTAATACAATTTTGTCTTATCTTAGCTTCTATGCAGATGGAGGATTCTACTTGTTTTAATATAATTATTTGTCAATACATTTTCCTTTATTAACGCTGCAATGGTTTGTTCGATACTTATTCTCATTTCCGAAATACCCATTACTCATGAATGCGGTTTCACAACTTTTTAACACCCTTTAAGTCCTTAACATTTCATATCAAGTCATTTATAAGTTAAGTCTCTTATCTTTTAAGATCAAGTCTCTTAACTTCTAAAATCAACAAACCATTCTTTTACCTACATAAAGTTGTTATAACTAAATTTCCATAAAGCTATTATAACACTTTATGTTTTAAACCGACCAAATTCGTTTAGCACACGTACGTCTACCGTACTACATAGTTCACAACAATCATGCTAGAAAGGATAGGAAGAGGTTCACATACCTCGCGACGATTATCGACAAATAGCAAAATGCTCCAAAGTACTATAACCCTGCTAGCCTTTTCCACCCTTCAAGTAGAATACGCTACTCGTAGTACTTCAACCTATAATGGCCATAAAACATCTATTAACTTCTAGATCTCTTCGTAGAACATTTCTAAGTACAAGGTTCCTTATTCTACGGAAAATTCGGCAGCACCTCCCATGCAACTACTTACCACCACCTCTTTCAAGGCTCGATACCAATAGCCAACAACTCCAAAGAGGGGGGTTTACACGCCTACTGGATGTGTACAAAACTGCCCAACAGTAATTGTTACACCCCGTAATTACAGGACATGTGTTAAGAACGTACGTAAGAATTCCAAATGTTAAGATTTGAGACTAGTAAAAATTTATCGAAATTTTGGAATTTTCGGAAAACGTAATTATCACGCCTCGAACCCCGGGCCCGTGACTGGTGCCCTACCTGGGCACCCTTCTACCTTAACAACTAAGTAAACTGCGGAAATTAAATAACACCTCTTTTTTTTTTAAACCAACATACGTACAAGGGCAAAGCCGACAAGGCTGCCATAATATACATAATCAAAAGACACTACACTGTACATGAGTCCAATCCCACATATGAATACAGACCTCTAAGAGTTTTACTGAAATATGACGGGACAAGGCCCCGCCGTACCCATAACCGTACAAAAGCCTGTACTGAAGGAACTATACCAAAAAGATAAACTCCTGAACAGAGGGAGCTATCCAAAAACTCTGAGCAGGGTCCTACACCTGCAGATCACCAAACTGCGTACCTAAACCTGCGGCATGAACGCAGCCCCCCGAAGGAGGTCAGTACGAAGAATGTACCAAGTATGTGAAACTGAAAATACTGTAATGAAATCATAACAGTCTAAACAAAACAGGAGACATGTATGATAGCCAACCTACAGTACACAATACATAAGCAGTCATATCAAGTCAGGGACGCATGCCCTCAAAGTCACTACTCAAATATAACTATGGGTCTCACGCCCATAATATCAACCATGCCCGTGGAATCCTTTCTCACTGCCGGCAGTCCATGATATAATATAACACCAATAGGCATACAAACAAATCCGGGAATCTAACCCGCCTCCTGGTCACATGCCCCGGAATCCCACATCGTATTAGCATGTCCAAGGAGTATCCCTCGTGGTCGCATGCACCGGAATCCCACATCATATTAGCATGTCCAAAGAGTATCCCTCGTGGTCGCATGCCCCGGAATCCCACATCGTATAAGCATGACCATGGGGTAATACAAACAAATCCGGGAATCTAACCCGCCTCGTGGTCACATGCCCCGGAATCCGACATCGTATAAGCATGTCCAAGGAGTATCCCTCGTGGTCGCATGCCCCGGAATCCCACATCGTATAAGCATGACCATGGGGTAATACAAACAACTCCGGGAATCTAACCCGCCTCCTGGTCACATGCCCCGGAATCCCACATCGTATAAGCATGTCCAAGGAGTATCCCTCGTGGTCGCATGCCCCGGAATCCCACATCGTATAAGCATGACCACAGGGTAATACAAATAACCGAATCTAACCCGCCTCCTGGTCACATGCCCCGGAATCCCACATCGTATAAGCATGTCCAAGGAGTATCCCTCGTGGTCGCATGCCCCGGAATCCCACATCGTATAAGCATGACCATGGGGTAATACAAATAATGGAAGCATACCCGTGGAATCCCACATCACCGTCGGTACGTCCAAGTAAACTTACAACAAGACAACCGGCCCTCCAACCGAGAGTCGCAAGCAATGCATAAATATAATACTTGCACTCAAAGGCTATCAGCAGCACACATAGGCAAGTTCATAAAATCTTTAGACTTTCATTTTATAAACTCAAGGCACTTATAGAATACTCCTCAATTAAACAAGCCAAAGTACTTATCAAGGCACACGTAGAATAATTCTCAATTAAACAAGCCAAAGTACTTATCAAGGCACACATAGAATAATTTTCAATTAAACAAGCCAAAGTACTTATCAAGGCACACATAGAATAATTCTCAATTAAACAAGCCAAAGTACTTATCAAGGCACACATAGAATAATTCTCAATTAAACAAGCCCAAGTACTACGTACGTACATTCTTTTCAAAAGACTCATTTTTATGTAAAACCCCAAGATACTAACACCCGTAGTATCAAGGCATGTCTATTTTTCAAGGTAAGTTACTACACTTTTAGAAAACTCATTTCAAAGCTTGAAATCAAGTAACTTCAAATTTTCACAATCTAGGCAACTTATGCCCATTAATCAAAATAGAAAACTTTCTAAACCTTCCATAAAGCCGTTATAACCAACTTCCCATAAAGCCGTTATAACCCTTTATGGTTTTAGACATATTCATTCCTTTTATAACCAAGAGACTTATACTTTTAAAACTAAGTATCACATACTTACAAAACCAAGTTCTTAACTTTCAAAATACTTCAAGTCTCTTAATATTTAGAAAACAAGTTACTTCTACTTTTAAACCTCAAGTAACTCACACCTTTAAAACAAGTTACTTCTCTTAAATCATGTCATTTCTCCTCTTTTAAAACAATTAAGCAAATCACTCCTTTGACTCCCCTAAAGTCATTATAACAACCCTTAGGTTTTGGAACTAAGGCACTAGCCAAAAGATTTGGAAACCCCTTCCTTTTCAAGACTCTATGTACTTTAAGAAAATACTTTCACTCTTAAGAATCCAAACTCCACTAAGGCAATGGATTATACAACTTACAATTTAAACATCAAAGTACAATCAAGGAAGTACATAGAACAAATTCTATTTTAGGCAATCCAAATATAACCAAGGAATGGATCATTTAAGGAGTAGGACATACTTTCTTTATCTTAGGGAATCATTCTAGAAGAGGAGATAGTTCACATACCTTTTCGGATAAATCCACAAGCTAAGCCGAATACGCCGTACGTAGAATTGTCAACCTATAATGGTCACAACATGACTATCAATTTCTAGTTTCTAATGTAGAATAATACTAAGTATACGGTCTCTTATTCTACGGAAAATCGGGAAGCACCTCCTTTGTTTCTACTTACTTTTCCACCTTTTTCAAGGCCAAATACAATAACCAAACATGCCACCTTTAAGGCTCAACATACCAACCAATCAAAGGGGAGTACACGCCTTACAATATGTTACACCCCGTAGTTCCAGGGTATGTATGTGAAGACATACGTACGAGAATACGACAGTAATTTTGGAAAGAAAGAAAGATGTGATTTTTCGACGGAAAAGTTTCCGGTTTTTGTGAAGTAAAAAGGTTCGTTAATGGGAATTGGATTCCCAGATTTGGTATTCGGACTTTTTGGAATATTTAAGAAGTATTGAAATTTTAATTTCCGGAATTGGTCACGTGGGGCCCACGAGAGAACTTACGGTTTTGTGAGGCCCACTTTATTTTCGGATTTTTGGCATTACGAATTTTTTCCGAGAGACGAAATATTTTGGACCAATAGGAGGGCGACATGTGTCACCCTTAGTTGGCATGGGTTGGACAAAAATGTTGGGCTAGTGGACAAGTCAAATGGTCAAGTCTTGGAAGATATTTCTTTGGGTGAGTGGGAGTAGGTGGTGGACGTTTTTTGGTGCTAGTGGAAGGCCACATGGCTCATTGTTGTGGGGGACATATGTCCCAAGGTTGTGGTGGACATATGTCCCAACATTGTGGTTGACACTTGGGTGTAAGACCTCATTCTTCACATGGATCCAAATCTTCACCCTCCATTTGTTTTAATCTTGGCCCTTGGTGGTTCTATAAATACCCCCCTTGATAGCAAGACTTATTCATCACTTGAACAATTTCCAAGTCTCAAAATCCCTCTCCCCCTTTAGTTGATGTTCTCGTCCAAACTTCCCCTCCCCCTTCCTTGAAAGCCTTCGTCCGAAACACCCCTCTCCCTTAACTAAACTTTGTCCAAAAATTCCTAAACTCTTAAGTGTTCTTCCTTAGTATATTAGGAATATTGTTAACCAAAAGTTATAAAAGATTTCACACCCTAGCCCCTAAAGCCTCACCTTGGCCGAGAGTTGTGAGGACAAGAACCTTAGTGTTCTTCACTTGTTTAGGGTGGTTCTTAAAGAGGAGTTGGTTAGGAGCGTATAAGGGTTTCTTGGAGCGGGTTGGAGCGCACGGAGTAGGAGCTAAACGTTGCACAGGATCGACTTTAATCTTGGATAATTTTGGGCTTATCGAGGTAATGATCTTTATCCCCCTATTGTAATTGGAAATTACATGTTGTAGTAATGTATAGTTGAGTATACTATATATAGAATGGATATTAAAGAAGAAAATTGAACTGTAATTACATAGGACTGTATTTACAGTAGACTTGTAGTATTCATGTGAAGTAGAATTGAACACGTCCGGTTAGACGTGTAATCCCCTGGGAGTTGTTGGCCTGGTAGCGGGCCTTGGTAGGGGAGGAGATTTATGTGATAGCGGGGGGTGAGGTGCTGCCGAATTTTCCGTAGAAATATTCTACGAAGAGAACTAGAGGTTAATAGGCGTTTTATGGCCATTATAGGTGGAAGTACTACGAGTAGCGTATTCTACTTGAAGGGTGGAAAAGGCTAGCAAGGTTGTAGTACTTGGAGCATTTTGCTAATTGTCGATAATCGTCGCGAGGTATGTGAACCTCTTCCTATCTTTTCTAGCATGATATGTTGTGAACTATGTAGTACGGTAGACGTACATGTGTTAAATGAATTTGGTTGATTTAAAACATAAAGTGTTATAACGGCTTTATGGGAAGTTTGTTATAACAACTTTATGTGGGCAAAGAAATGGTTTGTGGTTTTTAAAAGATAAAAGACTTGATGTGAAATAATAAAGAATTGGGTTTTAAAAGGAATAATGTTATATTGATTTCGGAAATGAGAACAAGTATCGAACAAACCACTGCAGCGTTAATAAAGGAAAATGTATTGACTAAGTAATTATTATTAAAACCAGTAGAAACCTCCATCTGCTTAGAAGCTAAGATAAGACAAAATTGTATTACATTTTCTAGATCATAGCTGCTTTAATAAGATTGATATAAACAAGAATAACCTACTCACACATAAGGCATATGTTACTCAAATTGTTTTAAAAGAGAATTATGTTATTAAGTGAGTAAGACTTTGAACTACGAAACCTTTCGAAAATAAGAGACTTGAGTATTTGAAATTAGGCAAACTTGAACTTTTGGAAAAGAATGTTGTTACTTGTCATTAAAAAAAAGGGAAATTATTTTGGTTTACTTAAAATAATAGTTACTCTGTTTTGGATACTACGAGTGTTGGTATCAGGTGACTTCTTGTGAAAGAATGAATATTTGTAAGAGAATTGAAGTATGGTAATTTGCTTGTGCTTGCTTGTGATAGCCTTGTTTTCAAAAGTTGTATTCATATGCTACCGCGTCTCTCGATGAAGGGCCGGTATATTGTTATTGTTGTTACATGGACATGTCTGCACCGATGAAGAATTCCGGGGGCATGCGGCCATGCGGCGGGTTAATCACCCGGTATATTGTTATTGTTGTTACATGGACATGTCTGCACCGATGAAGAATTAGGGGCATGCGGCACGCGGTTAATCACGGTATATTGTTATTGTTGTTACATGGACATGTCTGCACCGATGAAGAATTCCGGGGGCATGTGGCCATGCGGCAGGGTTGATTACCCGATATATTGTTATCGTTGTTACATGGACATGTCTGCACCGATGAAAAATTTCGGGGGCATGTGGCCATGCGGCAGGGTTGAATACCCGGTATACTGTTATTGCATCCTGGACATGTCTACACCGATGGAGAATTCCGGGGGCATGTGGCCATGATGCGGGCATGATTGATATTGTGGGCGTGAGACCCTTGTGTTACACCCCGGAATTTTAGGATATGTTTATAAGAACGTACGTAAGAACTCAACAATGTTAAGGTTTGAGACGAGTAAAAATTTATCGGAATTATGGAATTGTCAGAAAACAGAATATTGCGACGAACGGGAGGGCGACACGTGTCACCCCCCCCCCCTTAGTGTCTTGGACGAAATTTACCATGGGCAAAAGGGTCATTTGACCATTAGTGAGATAACCAAGTCTTGCAAATGGCTTAGCTTGACATTGTTGACTAAAAGTCCAAGGGGCCACTTGGCTAGGATCCATGTGAAACTCATCTAGGCCAACCAATTGTGTAGATCTTGACCCTCCATAGTATTATATATGTGTGCTAGTGCAAGACAAGGCTAAACACTTAGCCATTTTTTTCACAAAAATCTTGAAGAGCTCAAGTAGTGCTCTCGGCTTTGAGGGTTCAAAGAAGAAAAAAAAATTCAATTGTTGTCCAATAATTCCCCCACTTTAAACCAAGGTACCTAAGGGTATTGTAAGTGTTCCTCAATAGAAAGATCCCGGAAATGTGGTGTTTTCGTATTAGTCGCAGTTTAAAACCTAAAGGGTTATTCAACTTTGAAGTTGGAACTTGAAGATGAGTTATTCTTAAGCTAAGGGTTGCTTGGAGTGGATTGGACGCCGAAAGGAGGAGCTAAAGGTGCTAGAGATCGACTTGTACTCTTGGATCATAATTGGGCTATTTGAGGTATAATCTTCGTTTTACTTTAGTAATTGAAGATTTCATGTTTTGATAAGTTATAAGTGGTCATGTGATATGTATTATGAAGTTTGATAAATGTTATGGAATTGGAAGCTAAAAATCCGAAAATGACTTATTTAGCCATTTGAAATTGAAATCCAATTTGATCGATAAATTGAATTGTCGCATGTTACCTACTTGGAGAATGTAGTAGCTAGAATCAATTGCGGCTTGATATCTTATTATGCTACCAATTTGGATTGAAATGGATATTGAATAAGAATTGGTATTGTTATATCATTGTGAGCCAATTGGGGCTGTTTGGCTATTCATTTGCATTGAATTACCTTCTATATTATTGTGAGCCAATTGGGGCTGTTTGGTTATTCATTTGCATTGGATTACCTTCTATATTGTTGTGAGCCAATTGGGGCTGTTTGGTTATTGTATTTCGACCTTGAAAAAAGTGGCAAAGTTAGTAAAAACAAAGGAAGTGTTGTCCGATTTTTCGTAGAATTTAGTGACTTGCACTTGGAATATTCTACGTTTGAAACTAGAAGTTAATAGATGTACTATGGTCATTATAGGTTGACATACTACGTACGACAAAATTGACTTAGCAAGTGGATTAAACCGATGAGGTATGTGGAACTTTCTTATCTCTTGAGCATGATTAAGTTATAAATGTATAGTACGGTAGACGTACACGATTTTGACAATCTAGTCTATTTGATATCCTTGGCTTATTTTAGAGAATGTCCAAGTTGTTTGAGTTAGGGAATTAACTCACTTGCTTAGATATTAAGGATATCTTGGTTTTCAAAAGTTAAGAGACTTTAAGTATGTTGAAAGTATTTTTAATACTTGTTTTGTGGGAAAAATTTAAGTCTCTTGGTTATAAGGAAAGAATGTAATTTGCTAATGTATAAGGCTAGTATAATAGCTTTATGGAAAGTTAAAGAGTGGTTTACTCTAAGTAACTTAAGTATGTTAAGGGACTTGAAGAGTTTTAAAGAATGTGATACTTGTTTCGTTTTAAACGTATAAGTCCCTTGGAAAGAAAATTGTACTTGACTAAGGTATAAGGTGAATATAACGACTTTATGGGGAGTTGGTTATATTGGCTTTATGGAAAGAAAAATGGCTTGATTTTATGGAAGGCAATTCGATTTTAAGGCATCAATTGCCTAGAGTTTTATAAGAAAAGGAGTCACTTGATTTAGAAACTTAACTTTATTTCTAAGGGTGTTGTGACTTGCCTTGAATTGTAATTTGAACTGGATACTAGGATTTATAGTATCTTGGAAGTTTTCTACCAAAAAGAGTCATTGGTTTTTTAAGAATAGAAGTACGTAGTACTTTGGGTTAAATTCCCGGATTTCTATTAAGAACATGTTAGTGCCTTAGGTAAACTAAAATGAGAGTGTATATAAACAAGAATAATAAGAAGTTAGGGGATTTCTTAACTTGCTTATATATTGTATGATAAGCCGTTAGAGCTTATGTTATGTGTGATAGCCGGATTCGGGCTAGTGATATATTATTCGTTGCGGGGTCATTCCCCGGGATTGTGGCATTGTATATTTCCGTGGATTTGCTAACCACGATGCGAGGAATACCTCATGCGAGTCCGTATGGCTTATGCGGGTGAAATAGTCCCATGCGGGCGGGTCCAGCCTATGCGAGGAATACCTCATGCGAGTCCGTAAGGTCTTATGCGGGTGAAATAGTCCCATGCGAGGAATACCTCATGCGGGTCCACGCGATCTATGCGGGTGAAATAGTCCCAGGTATAGGATTGCTTAATGATACTGCGGGCGGATGGTCCTGCTTTGATCGTGAGCTTTCCTACTTTATATTGTAAGTATACACCTATTTACTCTCATTGTTAGTAAGGCACAGTGTACTGTTAATTGAGTATCATACATGTCTCCAGTTTTATTATCAGACTTATGATTTCATTACAGTACTTTCAGTTTCACATATTTGGTACATGTTGTACTGACCTCCTTCGGGGGGCTGCGTTCATGCCGCAGGTAGAGTACAGGTTGCTGATCCTCGCTCTTAGGATCACTGTTCAGCTGTTGAGAAGCTCCCTCATTTCGGAGGCTTATCCCTGGTATTGTCAGTTGTTGTACATTCAGGGGTATGGCGGGGCCCTGTCCCTTGTGATTGTTATTCTTAAGTGCAGTAGTCACATAGTGGATTGGGTTGTAAAGGTAAAAAAAAAGATGTACTGTTTTATTGGTATAAGTTACGGAAGGTGGCCTTATCGGCTAGCCTGTTGATATTTTTTTATGTTTAAGTATTTTATCAGTTGTGTATGTTCATTGCTATTCTCACGATGTATGCCAAAGGGGTGCCTGTGTAGGGCACTAGTCGCGCCCGAGGGTGGTCGTGACAAAAGTGGTATCAGAGCAGTTAGTCCTCGGAAAGTGTCTACAGACCGTGTCTAGTAGAGTCTTGATTATCGGTGTGTTGTGCACCACATCTATAATCAGGAGGTTGCAGGACATTTAGGATTGGTTTCCATTCTTCTCACTCTAAGATCGTGCGATAGAGCTGTATGGTTAGGGTCGTCTTTCCCTAACAAGTTATGATTGTTTGCAGCTACGAGAAAGGCAACAGTGACCCAGGAAGGATTACGTGGGTTGCGTATCCAGGTTGGTAATAGCTGTAGTTGGTATTGTGACATACAACTATGCGGATTTATGTATGGGGGTCACATATGTGTTGCCTAGGATGATTTTAGATTACCAGGATTTGGTAAGGACTAAATAAATACCGGGAAGGTATGAAACAATTTAATGAACTCTCATCAAGGTTTTACGTGCTAATTTGAGATAATTAGGTGATGAGGAGTTGTGGGAGGATGTAATGGACCCTCAAGAGGGTGATTAAGGGACTTAATGTAAGACTATGTTAATAGATTGAGCTACGTAGAAGGATTTCGAGAATTGTACGGGCGAGATCCGGACAAAGAAAGTATGGTTGTTGTGGTCAAGACAACACGACTATGATTTTACGAGAAGTTTTGTGCGGTTCACGAGGGCTGATAAGTTAGGCTTGGAGCATGGAAATTGCGAGCCTGAGAATGTGATAACCGTCGAGACCTTAGGTATATAAGGCCTTCTCGGGTAGTAAAGTTAAGTCAGACCAAGGGTAAGAGTTAAGTGCGACGCCGAGTCGAGTTGAGGACCTATTAAGGGTCGCCTCATAGTTTGAAATGAAATGGGATCGGTTGGTAGTAGTCCCGCTACGTGACAGGGTCACGAGGGTGCAAGGCCCAAGTTTAGTTAGTCATTTTACGGGTTCGTGGACGTGTTCCACCGGTTTCCAGGTTGTGAGGCGAATGGGCCTTGTATTGTTTAATTTAGTAACTCCAGAGATTTGAGGCCCGAAACAGTATGAAGGCTATGTACGTACGCTAGAATAAGTTTGGGAGTACGGGAAGAGTACGACCAGTGAAAAAGAGAGCAACCAAGTGTAAAGAAATAAAGCCGGAATCCATGAGAACCTTTCGGGGTGATCACACCCGTGAGTGATGGGTGGTAGCTGAGCGAGTAGATAATAATTACCGGTAACGATATAGTCGTTGGACCTTAGCAGACCTAGCGGTTTGTTATGATGACGTTGAGGTCATTATGAGTGCGGACTAGTTGGCCTCTTGTGATGCCAACGTGGACTCTGAGAGATTGATTTGGTACGGTTTTTCGATAAGCCGGTTATCGAGTGGAAAGGAAGAGAAGTGGTGGTAACCAGTGAATTATCCTTCCTTCTTTGGCATCATTGTTTTTCTTTTTAAGACTGTGTGACTTGTTCACTTGAGGTAAATTGACGCAGGAAGTTTTTTTTTTTAAAAAATTTAATTTGGAGGAATTTATGTTAAGTGCCCTTGGGGATACTTGGAGTTGGTTTGGTGTGGCGGTCAGGGCCACGACCTTCCGGATAATTTCAGGAAAGCGTTCAAGGCAAGAATAAAATAAGTTCGAATGCTGCCGGCGGAAAGCTGAGGGCAACTTTGGTAGGTTTTTGAAAATCTACATGACTTTAAGGCGGTGCGTGATGATTAGATATTTACTGGCCCGCGAGGGGACCCTGTGATTGGAGTTGTGACGCCAAGGAAAGTTTAAGAAAAGAGAGATAAGTTTTCTCCCCCACATAAAAGGACAGTTTTTACGAATTATGGGGTTGCGTGTACCCATGTTGTTAGACAAAGGATATAAGACAGGTAAGGTCTCGTGATCGTCATGCCATAGGTTCTGATTGTAGATAACCGTGGGAATAGTGTTGTGTTGGGGTAATTAAGAACGACGTGCGAATTGGTCGGAAGTATCGTAAAGATATTAATGTAAGTTGCGGGTCATGATTACCCAGGGCAGTGTAAAGACCATTAGTTGATAATGGGCGAGAACATTTCAAGAAAATGTGGTAACACCTAGTTATAGGCTCTACAAACTGGGAAAGGAAAACTGGGTTACTACTTGACAAGATCAAGGAAACCTCCCCCCCCCCAAAAATGTGATTGACAGTAAGTCTTAGCCGTGAGGCAAGAAAAGGAATTAAGTCTAAGTTAGTGACCAAGTTTGGTTGCAACAAAAAGGAAATCAGGAACAATAAGTGAGATTAAGGATACCCGAATATTTCGCAGGAATGAGAAAGGCTTTCAGTTATCGAAAGATAAGTTGACCACGACTACAGTTCTAACTCCTCCTGAAAGACTAGAGGGTTAGGTTTTGATGATAACACGTTGAGTGTTGGGCTAGGTTGTGTGCTGACGCAACCCGATAAGGATAAAACCTATGTTTTCCCGGTAGTTAGGGAAGCAGGAGAAGAAATTGCGCCACTCACGAGTTAGAGCTGGCGGCAGTTAAATCATACCTGGAAGATTTGGGGGCATGACGTATATACAGACTTCATGTGGATAATTGTGCAGACCACAAAAGCCTCCGGTATGTCTGCAGACTGAGGCAGTAGAATTTGCGACGCCGATGGTGGTTAAAGTTACTCAAGGATTGTGATATTGGTATCCTATACCATCCGGGGAAAGCCAAGACGATTCTGAGATACTCTTTGTGGTGGACTGGGGTAGTGCGGATGGGCAGCGGATAGACAGGATATGGTCCGTGAGATCCTTGATTCACGAGCCTGGGGTTCGATTATTTGTTTCCAAGGTTAATGAAGTCTAGATCCGAGAGGTTGCCGAGTCTTCCGTTGTTGGGGAGGTAAGGAGGCGACAGTATTAGGATTCAGTTATGATACGGTATCGAGATACGACTCTCCGAGGAGAGAAGAGCTTGTTTGAGTAGCACCGGATGGGGTGCTGTGAGATGAGGATAGATTGCGTGTGCCCGGTACTGCAGGACTAGTCAGCAGGTTATAGGGGAGGCATACAGTGCTTATTGTTCACACTGTTCGAGGTCGACCAAGTTGTGTCGTGACCTCAGATGTATGAATGGGTAAGATGACCGGGAAAGGGACATAGCGGAGTTTACTGCTTAGTGTCCGAGTTAGTAGCAGGTCATGGTTGTGCACCAGAAGCCCAGTGGGCTATTGCAGGCGATTGAAATCCCAACCTAGATATGAGAGGTAATTAATATAGATCTTGTTACAAGGTGGCATCGTACCCGGAGGGAGTGCGACTCCCTGGGGGTCATGGTAATTAGGCTGGCGAAACCAGCCGTGTTCTTTCGGATTTGGGACCACTTACTCGGCTGAGGATTATGCTAGCTTGTATAGCAGGAGTATTGTGAGACTGCACGGGGTTCCTACGTTTATGATGTCAGACAGATGAGCTCGATTACAGATAACTTCTGGAGGTTTTTCAGAAGGGTTTAGGGACACAGGTGAGTCTCAGTGTTGCATTACACCCTCAGACCGACGGACAGGCAGAGCGTACTATCCAGGCACTTGGGGATAGGTTGCGGGCCTGTGTTTTTTTATTTCAGTTATAGCCGGGAAGGTTAATTGCCTCTTGTCGTGTTACGTACGATAACAGATACCCTTCCAGTTTTCAGGTGGCCCGGTACGAGGCCTTGTAAGTAAGAAAGTGGAGATCGCCGGTCGGATGGTTCGACATAGGCGAGGTTCAGTTATTTGGTCCAGACTTGATTCAGCGGGCTATGGATAAGGCGAAGCTCGTCCAGGGAAGATTGTAGTAAGCTTAGAATCCGCAGAAGCTTTATGCAGATAACCGATGTTGACACGTGGGGTTCAGTTTGTTATTTTGGTATGAGTATTGTTATGTGGCCAAGTGTGGCATCATTGGCACGTAGGGGTTGTAAGGAGACTATGTCGCTATCTTAAGTTTGACTCCCAAAAGAACATTCGGGGACGAATGTTTCTAAGGGGGGAAGAATGTTACACCCCGGAATTTCAGGATATGTTTATAAGAACGTACGTAAGAACTCAACAATGTTAAGGTTTGAGACGAGTAAAAATTTATCGGAATTATGGAATTGTCAGAAAACGGAATATTGCGATGAACGGGAGGGCGACACATGTCACCCCCCCCCCCCCCCCTTAGTGTCTTGGACGAAATTTACCATGGGCAAAAGGGTCATTTGACCATTAGTGAGATGACCAAGTCTTGCAAATGGCTTAGCTTGACATTGTTGACTAAAAGTCCAAGGGGCCACTTGGCTAGGATCCATGTGAAACTCATCTAGGCCAACCAATTGTGTAGATCTTGACCCTCCATAGTATTATATATGTGTGCTAGTGCAAGACAAGGCTAAACACTTAGCCATTTTTTTCACAAAAATCTTGAAGAGCTCAAGTAGTGCTCTCGGCTTTGAGGGTTCAAAGAAGAAAAAAAAATTCAATTGTTGTCCAATAATTCCCCCACTTTAAACCAAGGTACCTAAGGGTATTGTAAGTGTTCCTCAATAGAAAGATCCCGGAAATGTGGTGTTTTCGTATTAGTCGCAAAGCGAAAACCTAAAGGGTTATTCAACTTTGAAGTTGGAACTTGAAGATGAATTATTCTTAAGCTTCTAAGGGTTGCTTGGAGTGGATTGGAACGTCGAAAGGAGGAGCTAAAGGTGCTAGAGATCGACTTGTACTCTTGGATCATAATTGGGCTATTTGAGGTATAATCTTCGTTTTACTTTAGTAATTGAAGATTTCATGTTTTGATAAGTTATAAGTGGTCATGTGATATGTATTATGAAGTTTGCTAAATGTTATGGAATTGGAAGCTAAAAATCCGAAAATGACTTATTTAGCCATTTGAAATTGAAATCCAATTTGATCGATAAATTCAATTGTCGCATGTTACCTACTTGGAGAATGTAGTAGCTAGAATCAATTGCGGCTTGATATCTTATTATGCTACCAATTTGGATTGAAATGGATATTGAATAAGAATTGGTATTGTTATATCATTGTGAGCCAATTGGGGCTGTTTGGCTATTCATTTGCATTGAATTACCTTCTATATTATTGTGAGCCAATTGGGGCTGTTTGGTTATTCATTTGCATTGGATTACCTTCTATATTGTTGTGAGCCAATTGGGGCTGTTTGGTTATTGTATTTCGACCTTGAAAAAGGTGGCAAAGTTAGTAAAAACAAAGGAAGTGCTGTCCGATTTTCCGTAGAATTTAGTGACTTGCACTTGGAATATTCTACGTTTGAAACTAGAAGTTAATAGATGTACTATGGTCATTATAGGTTGACATACTACGTACGACGAAATGGACTTAGCAAGTGGATTAAACCGAAGAGGTATGTGGAACTTTCTTATCTCTTGAGCATGATTAAGTTATAAATGTATAGTACGGTAGACGTACACGATTTTGACAATCTAGTCTATTTGATATCCTTGGCTTATTTTAGAGAATGTCCAAGTTGTTTGAGTTAGGGAATTAACTCACTTGCTTAGATATTAAGGATATCTTGGTTTTCAAAAGTTAAGAGACTTTAAGTATGTTGAAAGTATTTTTAATACTTGTTTTGTGGGAAAAATTTAAGTCTCTTGGTTATAAGGAAAGAATGTAATTTGCTAATGTATAAGGCTAGTATAATAGCTTTATGGAAAGTTAAAGAGTGGTTTACTCTAAGTAACTTAAGTATGTTAAGGGACTTGAAGAGTTTTAAAGAATGAGATACTTGTTTCGTTTTAAACGTATAAGTCCCTTGGAAAGGAAATTGTACTTGACTAAGGTATAAGGTGAATATAACGACTTTATGGGGAGTTGGTTATATTGGCTTTATGGAAAGAAAAATGGCTTGATTTTATGGAAGGCAATTCGATTTTAAGGCATCAATTGCCTAGAGTTTTATAAGAAAAGGAGTCACTTGATTTAGAAACTTAACTTTATTTCTAAGGGTGTTGTGACTTGCCTTGAATTGTAATTTGAACTGGATACTAGGATTTATAGTATCTTGGAAGTTTTCTACCAAAAAGAGTCATTGGTTTTAAAGAATAGAAGTACGTAGTACTTTGGGTTAAATTCCCGGATTTCTATTAAGAACATGTTAGTGCCTTAGGTAAACTAAAATGAAAGTGTATATAAACAAGAATAATAAGAAGTTAGGGGATTTCTTAACTTGCTTATATATTGTATGATAAGCCGTTAGAGCTTATGTTATGTGTGATAGCCGGATTCGGGCTAGTGATATATTATTCGTTGCGGGGTCATTCCCCGGGATTGTGGCATTGTATATTTCCGTGGATTTGCTAACCACGATGCGAGGAATACCTCATGCGAGTCCGTAGGGCTTATGCGGGTGAAATAGTCCCATGCGGGCGGGTCCAGCCTATGCGAGGAATACCTCATGCGAGTCCGTAAGGTCTTATGCGGGTGAAATAGTCCCATGCGAGGAATACCTCATGCGGGTCCACGCGATCTATGCGGGTGAAATAGTCCCAGGTATAGGATTGCTTAATGATACTGCGGGCGGATGGTCCTGCTTTGATCGTGAGCTTTCCTACTTTATATTGTAAGGATACACCTATTTACTCTCATTGTTAGTAAGGCACGATTAATCGTTAATGAGTATCATACATGTCTCCGCTTTATTATCGTGCTTATGATTTCATTACTGATTTTCGATTTCACATATTTGGTACATGTTGTCGACCTCCTTGGGCCGCGTTCATGCCGCAGTAGAGTGCAGTTCGATCCTCGCTCTTAGGATCACTGTTCCGTGTTGAAGCTCCCTCATTTCGGAGGCTTATCCCTGGTATTGTCAGTTGTTGTACATTCAGGGGTATGGCGGGGCCCTGTCCCGCCAGGATTGTTATTCTTAGAGGTCTGTAGTCACATAGTGGATTGGGTTGTAAAGGTAAAAAAAAAGATGTACTGTTTTATTGGTATAAGTTACGGAAGGTGGCCTTATCGGCTAGCCTGTTGATATTTTTTTATGTTTAAGTATTTTATCAGTTGTGTATGTTCCGCTGCTATTCTCTGATGTATGCCAAAAGGAGTGCCCAGGTAGGGCACCAGTCGCGGGCCCGGGGTCGGGTCGTGACACCTTGGTTATATTTGAGTGATGACTTTGAGGGCGTGAGTCCCTGCTTTAACATGACTGTTTTTATGTCGTGAATTGTAGTTTGGTTATCATACATTTCTCCTGTTTTATTTAGACTGTTATGATTTCGCTTACAGTATTTTCAGTTTCAAATACTTGGTACCTGTTGTACTGACCTCCTTCGGGGGGATGCGTTCATGCCGCAGGTAGAGGTATATTGGTTGTTGATTGTTATACCCCGTATTTCCAGAGTATGTACGTGAGGGCGTACGTAGAAAAGTTTGAGCCTTAAATTAGGCAAGGGACGAAAATTTTGTTCACAACTACCAAAAAAGAATTGTTTTCCGACGAAACGTTTTCCAAACTTTGCGAAGGGAAAAATACGGCTATGCCATTTATTATTTTTGCGGATTTTTCCGAGAGATGAAATATTTTGGACCAACGAGAGGGTGACACTTGTCCTCAGTGGGCGCAAAGCTAGGGGAGTTGGTGCACGTTTTTTTCATTTATTTTGCCTAAAACATTTGGTCAATGGTTGGTAGGATATTTTGTGTAGTTGATGAGCAAGTGGGACCCACTTACACTTGTCCAAATCCACACCCTACACTTGCCAACCACTTGTCTAAATCTTGGCAATTGATTGGCCTATAAATACCCCTCCAATGCAAGACTTATTCTTCATCCACACTTGTGAAATTCCAAGGAAAATACTCCCTCCCCTTTGTGTAGTTTTTCGTCCAAAGCCTCCCCCTCCCCCTTGAGAGGCCTCGGCGAACCCCCTTGCCTAGTTGTTTTCGTAAAATACCCCCCCTTGGTAGAAAATTATTCTCCAAGTATTGTTACTATTCCAAAATACCTTGGCCCAAATACCTTGTAGTATTCCAAGGTTACACCTATACTAAAAGCCCAGAAATACTATTATACTTCCCTTCAGTCACAAAAGTGAAACCCTAAAGAAAATCTTCATAGCGGGTTGAAGTATTAAGAAGAAGTTGCGTAGAATTTCTAAGGGTTGTTTGGAGCGGGTTGGAGCGTTCAGAATAGGAGCTAAACGTTGCTCAGGATCGACATATAAACTTGGATAATTTTGGGCTTATCGAGGTAAATACTCTTGTCCTTCTATTGTAATTGGAAATTACATACTGTAGTTGTATAGAAGTGAGTATAATACGTATATAAGGATTGTATAAAAAAAGAGAATTGAATTGAAATCACATCAGAAGAATATTAAAGAAGAAGACTGAACTGTACTTACATAGATTTGTATTTATGAGAATTGTGTAGTTTGTGCAGTGGAAGTCTGCCCAATTTTTTCCGTAGAATAAGGAATCTGTATCTAGAATTATTCTACAGAGTAGTCTAGACGTTGATAGACTTGTATGACCGTTATAGGTTGAAGTACTGCAAGTAGCGTATTCTACTAGAAGGGTGGAAAAGGCTAGCCGGATTACAGTACTTTGGAGCTATTTGCTTATAGTCGATAATCATCGCGAGGTATGTGATTCTTCCTATACTCTTGAGCATGATATTTTAAAAGTATATATATATATAGTACGGTAGACGTACGTGTGTTAACTGAACGTGGTTTTACGGCAATGTCTTTTGACTTAAGCCTGAATAATAAGAATCTTGAAGTATTTCAAAAGAATTAAGAACCGTTTTGAAAGAAGAGTAATACTTGGTTTTGAAAGCTTAAGTTATACTAGCTTTATGGGAAGTTAGGTATAACGACTTAAGAGAGATAAAAGGAACGGTTGACTTAATTAAATTGATTTTAAAGTCTGTTAAAGTGTGAAACCTCATTCGTGAGTAATGAGTACTTGGTTTTTAAAAGAATAATGTTTTACTGATTTCAGAAATCAGAATAAGTATCGAACAAACCACTGCAGCGCTAATAAAGGGAAATGTATTGAATAATTAAGTATTATTAAAACCAGTAGAAACCTCCATCTGCATAGAAGCTAAGATAAGACAAAATGATATTACATTTCCTAGATCATGGCTGCTTTAATAAGATTGATTATGAATAAGAATAACCTACTCACACATAAGGCATACGTTACTCAATTGTTTTAAAAGAGAGTATGTTATTTGATTAAGACTATAAACTATGAAAGCTTTCGAAACTAAAAGACTTGAGTATCTGAAATTAGGCAAACTTGAACTTTTGGAAAAAGAATGTTGTTACTTGACGTTGTTCTAAAAGGTGTAAGCCACTTGGTTTAAAATAGTGTAAAGTACTTGATTTTAACATGAACGTATTTGGTACTACGGATAATATAACGAGTTGTTTTTACGTAAAAAGAGGTAGTTTTGAAAGGATAAATGTATGTAGTACTTTGGGATTAAAACCCGGATTTGTTGTAATAAAATAAATGTCTGTAAGTATGATTGGACTTGCCTATGCTTGTGGTGATAACCTTTGTTGTGCAAGTGTTGTATTTACGTACTCTGCGTCTCGTTGGGCCGAGGCTATCTGATTGATTGATGGACATACTGACACGATGGGTGGCCCACGGGTATGCTTCCACTATATCGATCCTTTTGGACATACTGACACGATGGGTGGCCCACGGGTATGCTTCCATTAGGAGTGTTATCTTGTTATTTGCTTTGGACATACTGACACGATGGGTGGCCCACGAGTATGCTTCCATTTTGATTGTTATCTAGTTATTTCCTTTTGGACATACTGACACGATGGGTGGCCCACGGGTATGCTTCCATTAGGAGTATGATCTTGTTATTTGTTTTGGACATACTGACACGATGAGTGGCCCACGAGTATGCTTCCATTCTTGTTTGTTATCTTGTTATTTCCTTTGGACATACTGACACGATGGGTGGCCCACGGGTATGCTTCCATTAGGATGGGTCCATGGCCATGCTTATACTGAGGTAAGATGCCGGGGCATGCGGCCGTTGTGCGGGTTAAACTCTCGGGTTACATTTGAGTGATGACTTTGAGGGCGTGAGTCCCTGACTTGACATGACTGCTTTTATGTTGTGAACTGTAGCCTGGTTATCATACATGTCTCATGTTTTATATGGACTATTATGATTTCGTTTTCAGTATTTTCAGTTTCACATACTTGGTACCTGTTGTACTGACCTCCTTCGGGGGGCTGCGTTCATGCTGCAGGTAGAGGTATACCAGTCGTTGATCATCGCTCATAGGATCGCAGTTCAGCGTATTGGGAAGCTCCGTTTCTCCGGAGGCTTATCTTTTGGTATGTTTTCCCTGAGTTGTAGGTTCTTGTACATTCAGGGGTATGGCGGGGCCCTGTCCCGTCATAGTTGTTGTATAAAAATCTTAGAGGTCTGTAACACTGTTGTGGGCAGGGTTGTAAAGGATGTAACTGTTCAAACTTTGTATATATATATGCCGAAAGGCGACTTTCTCTCAGATAAAATGTGTCTCATTTTACAATTGTTTCATGTCTTGTTTTTATGTTCCGCTGATTTCTCTGATGTATGACTACTTGGGTGCCCGGGTAAGGCACCAGTCACGGGCCCCGGAACGGGTCGTGACATTGATCCTCGCTCATAGGATCACAGTTCAGCGTATTGGGAAGCTCCGTTTCTCCGGAGGCTTATCTTTTGGTATGTTTTCCCCGAGTTTGTAAGTTTTTGTACATTCAGGGGTATGGCGGGGCCCTGTCCCGTCATAGTTGTTGTAAAAATCTTAAGTCCGTAGTCTTGTTGTGGGCGGGTGTAAAGGATTATCGCTTCGGTTGTATGTATATACATGAAGGTGACCGTTTTGGTTAGTCTGTTTTGTTATGTTGTATCTTGTTTCCTGTTTAAGTTTTTATTTCCGCTGATTTTCTCTGATGTAGTATCACTAGGGTGCCCGGGGTAAGGCACCAGTCGCGGGCCCGAGGTCGGGTCGTGACAAAAGTGGTATCAGAGCAGTTAGTCCTCGGAAAGTGTCTACAGACCGTGTCTAGTAGAGTCTTGATTATCGGTGTGTTGTGCACCACATCTATAATCAGGAGGCTGCAGGACATTTAGTGTTATACCCCATATTTCCAGAGTATGTATGTGAGGACGTACGTACATTTATTCAAGCCCTATTAGGTTAAGAATGAACTTGTGAACTTTCGACGGAAAAGATTCCGAACTTTGTGAAGGAAATTCTACGTTTTTAATATTTTAACCGATTACGGATTTTTCCGAGAGACGAAATATTTGGACCAATAGGAGGGCGACATATGTCACCCTTAGTTGGCATGGGTTGGACGAAATGGTGGCCTAGTGGACAAGTCAAATGGTCAAGTCTTGCAATGATATTTTTGGGGTTAGTGGGGGTAGGTATAGTGGACGGTTTTCTTGAGTAAGTGGGAGGCCACATGGCTCATTGTTGTGGGGGACATATGTCCCAATGTTGTGGTGGACATATGTCCCAAGGTTGTGGTGGAAACTTGGTGGAAGAATCCACTCACACAAGCTAGCTAATCTTCACCCTCCATTTGTGTTAATCTTGGCCATTGAAGGCTCTATAAATACCCCCCCTCTTGTGCAAGACTTCTTCATCCACTAAACATTTTCCAAGTCTCAAAATCCTTCCCTCTAGTAGTGTTCTTGTCCAAGTCCTCTCCTCCCCCCTTTGCCTAGTGCTTCGTACGAAAACACCCCCCTTCCCCCCTTCCTTTTTGTTTCGTCCCAACCCCCCCCCCCCCCCCTTTGTAGAAAAATATTCTCCTAGTATTGTTACTATCCCAAAAGACCTTAGCCAAATACCTTGTAGTATTCCAAAGTCACCTCTATACTAAAAGCCCAGAAATACTACCTTATATCCATTAGTCACAAAATGAAACCCTAAGGAAAATCTTCATAGTTGGTTGAAGTATTAGTAGAAGTTGTTTGGAAATTTCTAAGGGTTTCTTGGAGAAATCGGAGCGTGCAGAATATGAGCTAAACCTTGCTCAGGATCGACATTAAATCTTGGATAATTTTGGGCTTACCGAGGTAAATATCTTGTCCTTCTATTGTAATTGGAAATTACATACTGTAGTAGTATAGAAATGAGTATAATATTTATAGAAGGATGGTATAAGAGAAGAGAATTGAACTGTAGTTACATATGACTGTATTTACAGTAGACTTGAGTAGTTTGACGGGTAGGGAAGTGCTGCCCAATTTTCGGTAGCATTAAGAACCTTCTGCTTAGAATATTCTACAGAGTAGTCTAGACGTTGATAGACGTATTTGACTATTATAGGTTGATACTCTGCGCGCGACATATTCGACTTGGCAGGTGGATTTCGCCGAGGAGGTATGTGATTCTTCCTATCCTCTTGGGCATGATATTTTAAAATATATATAGTACGGTAGACGTACGTGTGTTAACTGAACGTGGTTTTACTTCGATGTCTTTTGACTTGAGTTTAAATAATAAGAATCTTGAAGTATTTCAAAAGAATTAAGAATCGTTTTTGATAGAAGAGTAATACTTGGTTTTAAAAGCTTAAGAGTTATACTAGCTTTATGGGAAGTTAGGTATAACGACTTAAGAAAGATAAAAGGAACGGTTTACTTAATTGTTTATGAAAGCCTTGTATTGATTTTGGAAAAGGGAAATAAGTATCGAACAAACCACTGCAGCGCTAATAAAGGAAAGTGTATTGACTAATTAAGTATTATTAAAACCAGTAGAAACCTCCATCTGCATAGAAGCTAAGATAAGACAAAATTGTATTACATTTCCTAGATCATGGCTGCTTTAATAAGATCATTAATAAACAAGTTTTGATTTTCTTAAAATTTCAAAGTAAGGACTTGATTTATAAAGGACAAAGACTTGAAAAATTGAAGTGTTTTCATTTAAAAAGGAAGGCATGCTTTTGTCTTAAGTTGGTTCAAAAAGAAGGTAGGGAAACTGTTTTGGTTTACTTAAAAAGATAGTCACTCTATTTTTGATACTACGGGTATCGTGTGTCTTTTATGAAAGAAACGGATCTTTTTAAAGAGTTAATGTATGAAGTACTTTGGGGATAAAAACCCGAACTTGTTGACATAAAAAAGAAAGTACCTTGTGTGAATAACTTGACTATGTGGGTTTGTGATAGCCTTGTAATACTTTCTTGTTGGTTTGATAAGTAAACATGTTATGATGCTACGTGTGTTAGTGTCTTGTGATATTGTGTAAGGGGGTTATTCTTGTTGTGCTTACGTTGTTAAACGTTAAGCCCGTTGTACTGTTATTATATCACATACCCCCCCTGACTTGTTATACCGAGGGCTTGCCACCCTTGATGCGGGTCTATACGGCCTATGCGGTCTGTGTGACTATGCGGAGCTGCGGGAGTTCCAGGATTGATCATTCCGGGTGTATTATCCCGATGCGAGGGATGCCTCATGCGGTCTGTGTGACTATGCGGTCTATGTGACTATGCAGACTGCGGGAGTCCAGGAGGATACTGTCACGACCCGACCCCGGGCCGCGACTGGTGCCCTACCTGGGCACCCTTAAAACATACAACATAATAAACTGCTGCGGAAAATAAGTAACACATTTTTTTTTCCTTAAAACCAAGGCAAAGCCGATAAGGCTGCCGTAATATAAATCACCCAAAAAGGGCTTACACTATCCAAAAATGTAATTACAATTCTAACGATCCGGCCACGTGAATACGGACCTAAGATTTGAACACCTACTATGACGGGACAAGGCCCCGCCGTACCCCTGAATATACATAGCCATGACAACTCCGGAACATTGGAGCCATCTCAAAATGCTGAACCAGGATCCTAAGCTCGCGGATCCATAACTGTGTACCTAAACCTGCGGACATGAACGCATCCCCAAGAAGTCGCATAACAACAGTGCGAATATGGAGCAAATATAGTACAAGAAGCAGATCATAAGCGTACAAAGAATGACAGAGAAAGTATAAAAGTACATACGGATCTGCGTGTCATTACCACTTATGAACTTAATTGCATATCATTATCTTTTCTATTCCATTAAGAGTTATAGCCATATCTTACGTACATACTTAGTAGAAGTCATAAAGTTTATTACCATCTAACTTACTTATCTTTCATAACCTAATCCGACTCTTGACGGAGGGACGCCTATACTGCCCGGCCCAAACTGGGACGCGATAAAGTCACATAGTGCGCCTAAGGTATCTTGCCGACCCATCTGCGGGTCGATAATGTCATATAGTGCGCGTAAGGTATCTTGCTGGCCCATCTCTGGGTCGATAATGTCTTATAGTGCGCGTAAAGGTATCTCGCCGCCCGTCTCGGGTCGATAATGTCATATAGTGCGCGTAAGGTATCTTGCCCGGCCCGTCTCTAGGTCGATAATGTCATATAGTGCGCGTAAAGGTATCTTGCCGGCCCATCTCGGGTCGATAATGTCATATAGTGCGCGTAAGCTATCTTGCCGGCCCATCTGCGGGTCGATAATGTCATATAGTGCGCGTAAGGTATCTTGCGGCCCATCTGCGGGTCGATAATGTCATATAGTGCGCGTAAAGGTATCGCCGGCCCATCTCTGGGTCGATAATGTCATATAGTCTGCCCGTAAAGGTATACTGCCCGGCCCATCTCTGGGTCAATAATGTCATATAAAACCCGGGAATTTAACCCAACGTACTACGCACCTCTACTCCTTTAGAAAGACTCTTTTTCAAATAAAACTTCCCAGATACTAACAACCGTAGTATCAAGTCATCCCTAACTTTCAGGACAAGTCACAATACCTTTTTATAAATACAAATACCGGCTTCTAAATCAAGTGACTTCTTTCTTAAAGACCTTAAGCAATTGGTACCTTTAAAACAATTTGCCCTTCTTTATTTCAAATCATTTCTTGTTTATGTTACTGAAGAAAACCATTCTCTTAACCTCCCATAAAGTTATTATAACCAACTTCCCATAAAGCCGTCATACTAACTTTATGCCTTAAACTAATTCATTCTTTTTATAACCAAGAGACTTCTACTTTTTGAAACCAAGTATTTTATACTTTCAAATCAATTCTCTTAACTTTCAAAAATACAGTTAGTCTCTTAACCTTTAGAACTCAAGTGACTCCTTTTATTATAAAACCTTAGGCAATTGATGCCTTAAAATCAAGTTGTCTTTTCACTAAAATCAAGTCATTTATCTTTCCATAAAGCAATTATAACCAACTCTCCATAAAGTCGTTATATTCACTTTATGCCTTAGCCAAATACCATTTCCTATCCAAGGGACTTATACGTTTAAAACAGAACAAGTATCACATACTTTAAAAATCTTCAAGTCCCTTAACTTAATAAAACTTAAGACATCCTTTATTCTTTCAAAGAAGTGAGTAAATCTCCTAACTCACCCGACTGGCTATTCATAAAACTAGTAAAGGATATCAAGGTATCAGACGCTCACCGTACTACATACGTGCAACTAGTCATGCTCAAAAGATAGGAAAAGTTCTATATAGAGTAAGTCACACAACTACCTCTTAACTTCTAAGAGTATAAGGAAACATGAAATGATACCACAGGTATATTCCATACATAGAATCATGCCAAAGGAAGGAAGAGGTTCACATACCTCGCGACGATTATCGACAAGTAGCAAAATGCTCCAAAGTACTTCAACCTTGATAGCTATTCCACCCTCCAAGTAGGATACGCTATACTTAGTACTTCAACCTATTGTTATACCCCGTATTTACAGAGTATGTACGTGAGGGCGTACGTATAAGAATTTGAGCCTTAAGATTAGGCAAGGTTCGAAATTGGGCACAAGTGCCGAAAAGAGTCGTTTTCCGACGAAACGTTTCCACGACTACGTGGGAAAATTCCGGCTATGTCATTAATAATTTTTGCGGATTTTTCCGAGAGACGAAACATTTTGGACCAACGGAAGGGTGACAAGTGTCACCCTCACATTGGAAGCAAGTGGACGGCAAAGCTAGACCATTGGCACGTTTTTTGTGTTGAAATTTTGGTCAAGGGTTAGGTAGGATATTTTGTGTAGATGGATAAGGTAGCACATGGCTAAATCTTGGCCTTACACTTGCTATGCACTTGTCTTCATCTTGGCCATTGGTTGGCCTTCACTTGACCTATAAATACCCCTCTAAGTTGAAGACTTTCTTCATCCTCACTTGAGCAATCTATCTAAGTCTCAAAATACTCCCTCCCTCTTGTTCTTTCGTCCACCACGCCCCTCCCCTTTCGTCCACTGGCCCTTTGGTAGAGCTTCCCTCCCTTTGTAGTGGTTAGTGAGGTACCCCTAGCCTAGTTGTCTCGTATAAATACCCCCCTTTTTGTGGTATAGAAATACTCTCCAAGTATTGTTATAATGCCTAAATACCTTGGCCCAAATACCTTGTAGTATTCCCAAGGTTACACTTATACAAAAGCCCAGAAAATACTATTATACTTCCCTCAGTCACAAAAACGAAACCCTAAGGAAAACCTTCATAGTCGGTTGAAGTGTTTAAGTAGAAGTTGCGTAGAACTTCTAAGGGTTGTTTGGAGCGGATTGGAGCACCCGGAGTAGGAGCTAAACGTTGTTCAGGATCGACATATAACTTGGATAATTTTGGGCTTATCGAGGTAATCACTCTTGACCTTCTATTGTAATTGGAAATTACATGTTGTAGGAATATATAGTTGAAATATACTATATATAGAACTGAACATAATTGTGCGGCAATGTCTTTTGACTTAAGCCTGAATAATACTTACGGCAATGTCTTGCGACTTAAGCCTGAATTTAAAGAAGAGAACTGAACTGTAATTACATAGGACTGTATTACAGTAGACTTGTGTAGTATTACTGTGAGTAGAATTGTACACGTCCGGTTAGACGTGCAAACCCCACACCTGGTTGGCTTGGTAGCACCTCGATAGAGAGGAGATTTCTGTTGCGGGAAAATCTTCGAATTTTACGTAGAATATTCTACATTGAGATCTAAGATGTTAATAGGCGCCTTGTGGCATCTATAGGTTGAAATCTGCGTGTGGCGTGGTCTACTTGGCTTAAGGTGGCCGAGCGGTTTGAGGTACTTGGGCGTTTTGCTATTAGTCGATAATCGTCGCGAGGTATGTGGACCTCTTCCTATCTTTTCTAGCATGATATGTGTGGACTATGTAAATGCGGTGAGCGTACATGTGTTAAATGTATTTGATTGGTTTAAAACATAAAGTGTTATAACGGCTTTATGGGATGTTGGTTATAATAGCTTTATGTAGGTAAGAAAATGCGGTGGTTTTAAAAGGTAAGCGATTTGACTTATAAGCGACTTGATGTGTGATAATAAGGAACTTGAAGTATGTCACAAGAGTTAAGAAACCATTTTTGAAAGAAGAGTAACACTTGGTTTTAAAGGTTTTAAAAAGAGTTATACTAGCTTTATGGGAGTTAGGTATAACGTCTTAAGAGAGGTAAAGAAAATGGTTTATCGATTTTAGAAGTTAAGAGACTTAACTTAATTAATCGACTTGAAAGTGGGAAGATGGATGAAAGGCCAGTCGTGCGTAATGAGTACTTGGTTTCCAAAGAATAATGTTTCTTGATTTGGAAATCGAGAATGTGTATCGACAATCCACTGCAGCGCTAATAAAGGAAAATGTATTGAATAATGAAGTATTATTAAAACCAGTAGAAACCTCCATCTGCATAGAAGCTAAGATGAGACAAAATGATATTACATTTCCTAGATCATGGCTGCTTAATAAGATTGATTATGAACAAGAATAACCTACTCATATAAGGCATATGTTTATCGGTTTGTTTAAAAGAGAATTATATTCTTAAATGAATAAGACTATGAACTACAAAACCTTTCTAAAATAAGAAACGTGAATACTTGAAATTAGGCAAACTGGAACTTTAGGGAAAAGAAAGGCATTGTGTTATCTTAAATTGGTTTAAACCATAAAGTGTTATAACAGCTTTATGGGAAGTTAGTTATAACGACTTTATGAAAACAAAAGAAGGGTTTTATCATTGGTTTTAATGTGGTAACTTGACTTTAAAAAGAAGTGTTTTGGTCTAAAAAGAAGGCATGGTGTTGCCTTAATTTGGTTTTAAAAGGATAGTATGGAAGTTGTTTTGGTTTACTTAAAAGATATAAGTCACTCTATTTTATACCACGGTATCGGGTGACTTTTATAAAAGGAATGGATCTTTAAAAGGAACTTAACGTACGTAGTACTTTAGGATTAAAACCCGGACTTTGACATAAAATGAAAGTACCTTGAGTTGTGTATAACTTGCCTATGCTTGTTGTGATAGCCTTTGTTATGCAAGAATTGTGTTCTATATTACTGGCGTCTCTCAATGGAGGGCGGTTGACTCGTTGAGGACTTACTTGGGCGTCTGCGGTGTGGAAAATTTCACGGGTATGCTCCTGATGATAGTGTTATTCCATGGACTAGCTCTCCATGAGGCTTCTTACTGTTCGGCCTTGGTGCCTGGTGGTCGGCTTTCGTACTTGCCCCGTCTCGTGGCTGATTCGGCCTTGGTACCTGGTAGTTAGCCCTCGCACTTGCCCCGTTCAGTGTAGTGACGAAGTCTCGTGATACGGCCTTGGTACCCGGTGGTCATCCCTCGTACTTGCCCCGGTCAGCTACGTGACCGGCCTTGGTATCTGGTAGTCGGCTCGCATTGCCCGTGTCGCCGTGGTTTGGTTGTATTGTATTGTTATTACGGCTTTGGCATCGGTAGGACTTGGTGTTCGGTATACTTCTTGATGTTATCATATCATAGGCTGAAGCGGTGAGGAAGGTATTCCACGGGCATGGCGATGTTGTGGGCGTGAGACCCATAATTATATTTGAGTAAATGACCGGAGGCGTGAGACCACGACTTGATATAATCGTTATATGTGTGTCTTGTAGTTTGGTTATCATACATGTCTCTGCTTTATATAGACTATTATGATTTCATTTACTGATATTCTGATTTCACATACTTAGTACTGTTATCGACCTCGCCCGAAGTGCGTTCACGCCGCGGTAGAAATCGTCATTTGTCGATCCCCTTTTAGGATCACCTTTCGTATTGGGAAGCTCGTTCCTTGGAGGCTTATCTTTGGTATATTACCACGATGTGCGTAGGTTCTTGTACATTCAGGGGTATGGCGGGCCCTGTCGTCATAGTTGTTGTAAAAATCTTAGAAGTGCATGCCTTGTTGTGGCGGGGTTGTAAGGATTATGGCTTGTTCAAACGTTTATATATATATGTTGAAAGGCAACTGTTTTGGTTGGCCTGTTTATTTATAATATCTCTCATTTCATGATTATGTTTTATTTCCGCTGATTTTCTCTGATGTTGTATCACTAGGGTGCCCGGGGTAAGGCACCAGTCACGGGCCCGGATTCGCGGGTCGTGACAAGTGGTATCAGAGCAGTTAGTCCTCGGAAAGTGTCTACAGACCGTGTCTAGTAGAGTCTTGATTATCGGTGTGTTGTGCACCACATCTATAATCAGGAGGCTATAGGACATTTAGGGTTGGTTTCCATTCTTCTCATTCTGAGATCGTGCCTTAGAGCTGTGTGATAAGATTGGACCCCTCTGACATACTTCGTTTTACGATTATGCCTCGCGTAAAACGGCCGGGCCAGAAGGGCAAAGCGGCGAGGAGGCTGCGAGTAGAAGCGTGGCGAGACCACGATACACGAGCCTCGATCCGCGATGCAGGCGAGAGGAGATGAGTTACAAAGTGGGCCCGATTAATGGCGAGGGTTGTGGCGAACTTGAGGATAGGGCCGGCGCAGTTCGAGCACCGATGGTTCACCCTAGATCGGATAGTTCGAGGCTACGGGATTTTACGAGTTGTAGGCGCGAGTTTTATGGGTCGAGGCACGAGGATGATCCGCAGGAGTTCATCAAGCGATTCTAACGGATCGTAGAGTGATCAAGGCATCGGAGACCGAGTCGGTGGTCCTAGGTTCGCATCGGCTGCGTGATACCGCAGTCGACTGGTTTGATTCGTGGGAGCTATCCCGGGGAAAGCATGCACTTCCAGCTTTATGGGACGAGTTCTCAGAGGCCTTTCTTGCACATTTCTTGCCTCCACAGATGAGGAGGGCTCGGGCAGACAGATTTTTGGTGTTACGACAGAACGGGCGTACGGTTCGGGAGTACAATGTGGAGTTCGACTCATTGGCCCGGTACGTCCCCGCGTTGGTAGCTAGTATGGAGGATCGAGTGCATCGATTTGTTACAGGGCTCGATGATCACCTAGCCGAGAGTTGTTCGGGTGTAGCTCTTCAGCCGGGCATGGACATTGCCGCATCTGCGTATGCACTTGGATGTGAGGCGGATAAATCGACGGAATGACCGAGTCGTGAGAAGAGGGCGAGCAGCGAGGTCCTCTGGTGACTTTCGAGGCGGACCGCCTCAGTGAGCGATTATGCGCCTCGCGATCTGAGTGGTCCTCGGCGCCGGGACCTTTGGGATATTCGGGGCGGTCGGGGCTCCTGAGTTTCAGATTTTGAGGGTAGGAGTGCTCGCGGATGAGGTTGCCCTTGTCTCGGTGTGGCGTTGTGGAAAACTTCATAAGGGAGAGTGTCGTCTTGAATTGGGAGATTGTTATTCTTGCGGCCAACAGGCCATCGGCAAGAGACGTCCGACTGTGGTAGCGCTGGTAGGATAGCCTGACTACTAGAAGCGATTGCGGGTTCTACACCTTCCATAGCTTGAGCGGGATGTTCGTACCTGCGGACCCGGTAAGTCGCGGTGGGAGTTCGATTTTAGCGGTCCTTTGAACCGCCTATTTTCAGGTATATCCTTAACCCTCTAGAGTTTTGTATGTATTAATGTTATGATGACGTGTTTAGTGTTATGTTCGGATAGCCTTGTGCTAAAATGTGATTTAGAAACCTGGTTGGTAAAAAGGGTAAGCCTGGGGGTGAGAAAATGATGAACCTTAGAATATTACAGTTGAGACCTTAGATGTAAGGCCATCTTGAGTACAAGATTTTTGCGGGGGATCTTTGTCAGAATGTGTAAGTATGCGTGGTGTAATTGTGGAAAAAATTTCCTTGGGTGGTGTAAATGGAAGTGGTAGCTTTCATGACCTGTATAAATAGATTGTTCGGATCGAAAGCGAGAGAGTCGGCGTGTCGAGCTCGGGTTGAGGGCGTGTTGCGTGTCAACCGTGGCGAAATGAGGTGGGTCGGATCGAGGTGGTCCCGCCAGTGGTAGGGTCACGGTGCTAGGCCCAAGTTTAGATGACCGTCGTATGAGTTCGTGGTTATGTTCGACCAGAAGCGGATCGTGAAGGCCGGGAATGGCCTTAGAGAGAAGTGAAGCTAGTAAGATGACCAAGTTTGGAGGTGGTGACTCCAAAGTTTTGGGAACTGTAGCGATGACTGAAGTGTGGTACGTATACTAGAAGAGTTCAGGTGTTCGAGAAGGGCACGACGAGTAAGGAAGGAAGAGAACGTGTGTTATTTCGTGGCCAGGTGTGGCGTTGGCAACTTGTTAGAAGAACTTCATCGTTATCCGTCTTGAGAAGGAACATTCGGGACGAATGTTTCTAAGGAGGGGAGAATGTTATACCCCGTATTTCCAGAGTATGTACGTGAGGGCGTACGTATAAGAATTTGAGCCTTAAGATTAGGCAAGGTTCGAAATTGGGCACAAGTGCCGAAAAGAGTCGTTTTCCGACGAAACGTTTCCACAACTTACGTAGGGAAAATTCCGGCTATGTCATTAATAATTTTTGCGGATTTTTCCGAGAGACGAAACATTTTGGACCAACGGGAGGGTGACAAGTGTCACCCTCACATTGGAAGCAAGTGGACGGCAAAGCTAGACCATTGGCACGTTTTTTGTGTTGAAATTTTGGTCAAGGGTTAGGTAGGATATTTTGTGTAGATGGATAAGGTAGCACATGGCTAAATCTTGGCCTTACACTTGCTATGCACTTGTCTTCATCTTGGCCATTGGTTGGCCTTCACTTGACCTATAAATACCCCTCTAAGTTGAAGACTTTCTTCATCCTCACTTGAGCAATCTATCTAAGTCTCAAAATACTCCCTCCCTCTTGTTCTTTCGTCCACCACACCCCCCCTCCCCCTTTGAGAAGGCCCTTTGGCCGAGAGCTTCCCCCTCCCCCTTTGTAGTGGTTAGCCGTGGGGTACCCCCCCTAGCCTAGTTGTCTCGTATAAATACCCCCCTTTTTGTGGTATAGAAATACTCTCCAAGTATTGTTATAATGCCCAAATACCTTGGCCCAAATACCTTGTAGTATTCCCAAGGTTACACTTATACAAAAGCCCAGAAAATACTATTATACTTCCTCGATCACAACACGAAACCCTACGGAACACCTTCATAGTCGGTTGAAGTGTTTAAGTAGAAGTTGCGTAGAACTTCTAAGGGTTGTTTGGAGCGGATTGGAGCACCCGGAGTAGGAGCTAAACGTTGTTCAGGATCGACATATAACTTGGATAATTTTGGGCTTATCGAGGTAATCACTCTTGACCTTCTATTGTAATTGGAAATTACATGTTGTAGGAATATATAGTTGAAGTATACTATATATAGAACTGAACATAATTGTGCGGCAATGTCTTTTGACTTAAGCCTGAATAATACTTACGGCAATGTCTTGCGACTTAAGCCTGAATTTAAAGAAAGAACTGAATCGTAATTACATAGGGTGTATTCTGATACTTGTGTAGTATTCTTGTGAGTAGAATTGTACACGTCAGGTTAGGCGTGCAAACCCCACTGGTTGGCTTGGTAGCGGCCTCGATAGAGAGGAGATTTCTGTTGTTGCGGGAAATCTTCGAATTTTACGTAGAATATTCTACATTGAGATCTAAGATGTTAATAGGCGCCTTGTGGCCTCTATAGGTTGAAATACTGCGTGTGGCGTGGTCTACTTGGCTTAAGGTGTAGCCGACGGTTTGAGGTACTTGGAGCGTTTTGCTATTAGTCGATAATCGTCGCGAGGTATGTGGACCTCTTCCTATCTTTTCTAGCATGATATGTGTGGACTATGTAGTACGGTAGACGTACATGTGTTAAATGTATTTGATTGGTTTAAAACATAAAGTGTTATAACGGCTTTATGGGATGTTGGTTATAATAGCTTTATGTAGGTAAGAAAATGCCAGTGGTTTTAAAAGGTAACTGATTTGACTTATAACTGACTTGATGTGTGATAATAAGGAACTTGAAGTATGTCACAAGAGTTAAGAAACCATTTTTGAAAGAAGAGTAACACTTGGTTTTAAAGGTTTTAAAAAAGAGTTATACTAGCTTTATGGGGAGTTAGGTATAACGTCTTAAGAGAGGTAAAGAAAATGGTTTACTGATTTTAGAAGTTAAGAGACTTAACTTAATTAATCGACTTGAAAGTGGTAAGATGTATGAAACCCCATTCGTGCGTAATGAGTACTTGGTTTCCAAAGAATAATGTTTTACTGATTTCGGAAATCAGAATGTGTATCGACAATCCACTGCAGCGCTAATAAAGGGAAATGTATTGAATAATGAAGTATTATTAAAACCAGTAGAAACCTCCATCTGCATAGAAGCTAAGATGAGACAAAATGATATTACATTTCCTAGATCATGGCTGCTTAATAAGATTGATTATGAACAAGAATAACCTCTCATATAAGGCATATGTTTATCGGTTTGTTTAAAAGAGAATTATATTCTTAAATGAATAAGACTATGAACTACAAAACCTTTCTAAAATAAGAAACGTGAATACTTGAAATTAGGCAAACTGGAACTTTAGGGAAAAGAAAGGCATTGTGTTATCTTAAATTGGTTTAAACCATAAAGTGTTATAACGACTTTATGGGAAGTTAGTTATAACGACTTTATGAAAACAAAGAAGGGTTTTATCATTGGTTTTAATGTGGTAACTTGACTTTAAAAGAGAAGTGTTTTGGTCTAAAAGAAGGCATGGTGTTGCCTTAATTTGGTTTTAAAAGGATAGTATGGAAGTTGTTTTGGTTTACTTAAAAGATATAAGTCACTCTATTTTATACTACTGTATCGGGTGACTTTTATAAAAAGGGAATGGATCTTTAAAAAGGAATTTAACGTACGTAGTACTTTAGGATTTAAACCCGGACTTTGACATAAAATGAAAGTACCTGGAGTTGTGTAAACTTGCCTATGCTTGTTGTGACAGCCTTTGTTATGCAAGAATTGTGTTCTATATTACCGCGTCTCTCAATGGAGGGCCGGTTGACTCGTTGAGGACTTACTTGGACGTACCGGCAGTGACGGAAAATTTCACGGGTATGCTCCTGATGATAGTGTTATTCCATGGACTAGCTCTCCATGAGGTTTCTTACTGTTCGGCCTTGGTACCCGGTGGTCGGCTTTCGTACTTGCCCCGTCTCGTGGCTGATTCGGCCTTGGTACCTGGTAGTTAGCCCTCGCACTTGCCCCGTTCAGTGTAGTGACGAAGTCTCGTGATACGGCCTTGGTACCTGGTGGTCAGCCCTCGTACTTGCCCGGTCGACCACGTGAACCGACCTTGGTATCGGTAGTCGGCTCGCACTTGCCGTGTCGACCGTGGTTTGGTTGTATTGTATTGTTATTACGGCTTTGGCATCAGGTAGGACTTGGTGTTCAGGTGTACTTCTTGATGTTATCATATCATAGACTGCCGGCAGTGAGGAAGGTATTCCACGGGCATGACTGATGTTGTGGGCGTGAGACCCATAATTATATTTGAGTAAATGACCCGGAGGGCGTGAGACCCTGACTTGATATAACTGTTATATGTGTGTACTGTAGTTTGGTTATCATACATGTCTCCTGCTTTATATAGACTATTATGATTTCATTTCTGATATTCTGATTTCACATACTTAGTACTGTTATCGACCTCCTTGAAGCTGCGTTCATCTGCAGGTAGAAATCGTCATTTGTCGATCCCCGCTTTTAGGATCACCTTTCAGCGTATTGGGAAGCTCCGTTCCTTCGGAGGCTTATCTTTGGTATGTTACCCTGATGTCTGTAGGTTCTTGTACATTCAGGGGTATGGCGGCCACTGTCGTCATAGTTGTTGTAAAAATCTTAGAGTGCATCGCTTTGTTGTGGCGGGGTTGTAAGGATTGTAACTGTTCAAACTTTTATATATATATGTTGAAAGGCAACTGTTTTGGTTGGCCTGTTTATTTATAATATCTCTCATTTCATGATTATGTTTTATTTCCGCTGATTTTCTCTGATGTTGTATCACTAGGGTGCCCGGGGTAAGGCACCAGTCACGGGCCCGGATTCGCGGGTCGTGACACCTATAATGGTCACAATATGTCCATTAACCTCTTACTTCACACGTAGAATATTCTAAGTGCTAAGTCACTAAATTCTACGGAAAATCGGACAACACCTCCTTTGTTTATACTTACTTTGCCACCTTTTTCAAGGCCGAATACAATAACCAAACACGCCACATTTAATGGCACACCAATGTAATCAACAATAGGGGATTACACGACTACCAGACGTGTAAAATTCTGCCCCACAAACGATATTAATTTAATACAACATACTTGGCCAATTCGGCTACATTGAGGTACTACAACATTAATTCTTATCCAATTTCCAATTCAATCCAAGTTGTTAGTATAACATGATATCAAGTCGCAACCCATTATAACTACTATAATCTTCAAGTCAATAACAAGCGACGATTCTAATAACGACCAAATTGTAATCCAACTTAACATGACTCACATTACATTTCGGATTTCCATGGCCACAATCAATCCATAATCCTTACAAACTTCAACACATATACTTCATGCTAGCAACAAGTATAGCTAACAACAATATAAATAATCTTGTAACACTTTCAAAGAACAAGATTATACCTCAACGAATCTTAATCCAAAACTTCAAATCCGAAGTCGCTCCTTAGCAATCTAGAGCCTCTTCAAGACACTTCAATCCGCTCCTTGAGACCCTTAGAGCAACACCAACAATTTTCCTTCAAACTTTTAAACAAAACCTAGAAAGACAACTAGGTTTTCGTTTTGCGACTAACCCGAAAACTATCTTTTCCCGAGATTTTTCTATTGAGATACACTCACAATACACTTAGGAACCTTGGTTTAAAGTGGGGAGATTATTGGACAAGAAACAAATTTTTTTCCCTTTGAATGGTATGGAACCCGAGAGCACTCTTGCTCTTCTCTCAATTTTCTTGAAAATTTTCTAAGTGTTAGACAAAGTCTTGCTACTACTAGTATTATAAAGGGACATGGAGGATCAAGATGCAACCATTTGGGTGGCTAGGATGAGCTTTAGCTAAATATCAAGACTAATTGACTCCTTTGACTTAGTCAATAATCTCATGCTCACAAGTTGCAAGACTTAGTCATACAAGACTATGGTCAATGACCATTTTGCCCATGCCTTATTTCGTCCAAGGCATCATAAGGGGGGGTGACACGTGTCGCCCTCCCATTCGTCACAATATTACGTTTTCCGACAATTCCATAATTCCGATAATTTTTTTACAAGTCTCAAATTTTAACACTTGCGAGTTCTTACGTACATGCTTAAAACATATCCTGTAATTACGGGGTGTAACAGATACCGCAGGTTAGCTACCCCCGATGCGAGGAATACCTCATGCGGGTCTGTGTGTGACCTATGCGGACTGCGGGAGTTCCAGGATTAGGCTCGCATAATGATACTATGGGCGATTGGCCTTGCTTCGATCATTAGCGGCCTAGAAAAGACCAGTTATGTTATGTCTATTTTGCTTTTGGTTATGCTGTGGCACTATGTGCGGTTACATTGGTTGTTTCGTACATATTTGTAAAAATTGGTTTTAAAATGATATGATTTCATTTAAAGTACTTCTGATTTCACATACTTGGTACTGTTATCGACCTCCTTGAGGGTTGCGTTCATGCCGCAGGTAGAGGTACACCAGCTATTGATCCTCGCTCATAGGGTCACAGTTCAGCGTTTTGGGAAGCTCCGTGTCTTCGGAGGCTTATCTTTGGTATAGTCCCCTGTCGTTGTAGGTACTTACATTCAGGGGTATGGCGGGGCCCTGTCCCGCCATTGTTGTTATAACATTCTTAGAGGTCTGTAGTACTGTTGTGGGCAGGGCTTGTAAAAGGGATGTAATTGTTCAAATTTTTATATATATATATGCCGAAAGACAACTTTTCTCAGATAAACTGTTTCTCACTTCATATTGTTTCATGTCTTGTTTAATTTTCCGCTGGTTACTCTGATGTATGTCTACTTGGGTGCCCGAGTAAGGCACCAGTAACGGGCCCGGGTTCGGGTCGTGACATTTAGGATTGGTTTCTATTCTTCTCACTCTGAGATCGTGCCTTAGAGCTGTGTCGTAAGTTGGACTCCCTCTGACGTATTCTTTTGTACCAGTTATGCCTCTACGCAAGGCAACCAGAGCCCAGAAGGGCAGGGCAGCAGAGGGAGCTGCGAGTAGAGCACAGAGGGTTACCAGGACAGAGGCCCAGTCTTTACCCGAGGTGGTGCTACAGACGGCGGATTCTAGGATGCCGCCAGCCCAACAGAGTTTAGAGCAGCAGCAGTAGCTACTGAGGCCACGATACCTGAGCCTCCTGTCCCACAACCTGGAGTAGAGGAGATGGGTTACAAGGAGATGGCCCAGTTATTGGCGTGATTGTGGCGGACATGAGATAAGTGGGCCGGCGGTTCCAAAGACCCGTGGTTCACCCGAGATCGGATAGTTTGAGGCTATGGGGTTTTCTGAGTTGCAGCCCGCCAGAGTTCTACGGGTCGAGGCCTGAGGATGATCATCAGGAGTTCATCAAGCGATTCTGACGGATCATGAGAGTGATCAAGGCTTCGGAGACCGAGTCGGTGGTCTTAGGTTCGCATCGGCTGCGTGATACTGCAGTCGATTGGTTTGATTCGTGGGAGCTGTCCCGGGGAGAGCATGCACTTCCAGCAGTATGGGACGAGTTCTCAGAGGCATTCATCACTCATTTCTTGCCTCCGCAGATGAGGAGGGCACGGGCCGACAGATTTATGATGTTGAGATAGAGAGGGCGTACGGTTCGGGAGTACAATGTGCAGTTTGACTCACTAGCTCGGTACGTCCCCGCATTAGTATCCGACATGGAGGACAGAGTGCACCGCTACGTTACGGGGCTCGATGACTACTTGGCAGAGGCTTGTTCGGGTGTAGCTCTTCAGCCGGGAATGGACATTGCCCGCATGCAGGCTTATGCACTTGGATGTGAGGAGCGGAGAGGTCGACAGAATGACCGAGATCGTGAAGAGGGCGAACAGCAGGTCCTTTGGTGACTTTCGAGGCGGACCGCCTCGTGATAGGCTAGTTATGCACCTTCGCCCGATCTGCAGTGGTCCTCCGCGATCTTGTGGCTTCAGGATATTCGGGAGCGATTAGGGCTCAAGGTTGAGTTTTCGGGGAGTTGGGGTCTTGGCGGATGAAGCCACCCCGACCTCGGTGCGGTCAATGTGGTAGACCCCATTTTGGGGAGTGTCGTGCTGCCAAGGGAGCCTGTTATATTTGCGGCCGTCAGGGCCATTTTGCGAGGAACTGTCCGACCAGGGGTAGCACGGATGTTACGACTCAGCCTTCAGGATCAGTGGTTGGTTCATCACCTTCACTAGCTATCGCCTGCAGTGGGTGTGATTATTAGAGTAAAACGGTAGTTACAGGTATATCCTTAACCCTCTAGATATTTGTATGCGTGATATGATGATTTTATGTTGAGTGTTATGTTTGGATATCATTGTGTAAAATTGTGATCTACAGAATATGGTTAGTTGATAGGATAAGTATGGGGACATGGAAAGTGTGAACCTTAGAATATTTCACGTTGAGACCTTAGATGTAAGGCCGTCTTGAGTAAAGGATTTTGCAAATGATCCTTGTCGGAGTGCATTATATGCATAGGGTGAATTAGTGTGATAAGTCCATGGGTAGTGTGAGATGGAAGTGGTAGCTTTCATGACGTGAATTAGTAAGATTGTTCTGTATCGGGGAACAAGAGTTTGGCGCGATTATGGGTCGGGTTGAGGACCATTCGCGGGTCAACCCGTAGCCCGACATGAGGTAGGGTCAGTTAGAGGTGGTCCCACCAGGTGGTAGGATCACGAGGGTGCAAGGCCCAAGTTTAGGTAACCACTGTATGAGTTCGTGGACGTGTTCGACCAGAATCGGATCGTGAAGGCCAGGAATGGCCTTGAAGAAATTTGAGGCTAGTAAGATGACCAAGTTTGGAGGTAGTGACTCCAAAGATTTTGGAAATCAAGTGATGATCAAGTATGGTGCGGTACTAAAAAGAGTTCGAGTGTTCGAGAAGAGTACGACAGTAAGGAAAGAAGTGAACATGTCTTTGAGAGATAGAAGTGATCATTTTTCTGAAGTGAATGTGCGACAGGAGTATCCTTTGGACCAGGAGCGAGAGTTGGTGTTGTTTTACACCTTCGAGGTGATTCCTCGTTGGCTTGGATTAGGGTTTCGCGCGTATGATTTTATTATGGCAATATGGGGCATAGTTGGTTTCGTAAGTATAGTAGTGACTATACCGGCGCATGTACGTTTGGAGACTTAGAAGGAACATTCGGGACGAATGTTTCTAAGGAAGAATGTTACACCCGTAGTTCGAGTATGTATGTGAAGACGTGCGTGCGAGAATCACGATAATTTTGGAAAGAAAGAAAAATGTGATTTTTCGACGGAAAAGTTTCCGGTTTTTGTGAAGTAAAAAGGTTCGTTAATGGGAATTGGATTCCCAGATTTGGTATTCGGACTTTTTGGAATATTTAAGAAGTATTGAAATTTTAATTTCCGGAATTGGTCACGTGGGGCCCACGAGAGAACTTACGGTTTTGTGAGGCCCACTTTATTTTCGGATTTTTGGCATTACGGATTTTTTCCGAGAGATGAAATATTTTGGACCAATAGGAGGGCGACATGTGTCACCCTTAGTTGGCATGGGTTGGACGAAAATGTTGGGCTAGTGGACAAGTCAAATGGTCAAGTCTTGGAAGATATTTCTTTGGGTGAGTGGGAGTAGGTGGTGGACGTTTTTTGGTGCTAGTGGAAGGCCACATGGCTCATTGTTGTGGGGGACATATGTCCCAAGGTTGTGGTGGACATATGTCCCAACATTGTGGTGGACACTTGGGTGGAAGACCTCATTCTTCACATGGATCCAAATCTTCACCCTCCATTTGTTTTAATCTTGGCCCTTGGTGGTTCTATAAATACCCCCCTTGATAGCAAGACTTATTCATCACTTGAACAATTTCCAAGTCTCAAAATCCCTCTCCCCCTTTAGTTGAAGTTCTCGTCCAAACTTCCCCTCCCCCTTCCTTGAAAGCCTTTCAGAAACACCCTCTCCTTAACCAAACTGTGTCAAAAAATTCCTAAACTCTTAAGTGTTCTTCCTTAGTATATTAGGAAGATTGTTAACCAAAAGTTAGAAAAGATTTCACACCCTAGCCTCTAAAGCCTCACCTTGGCCGAGAGTTGTGAGGACAAGAACCTTAGTGTTCTTCACTTGTTTAGGGTGGTTCTTAAAGAGGAGTTGGTTAGGAGCGTATAAGGGTTGCTTGGAGCGGGTTGGAGCGCACGGAGTAGGAGCTAAATGTTGCTCAGGATCGACTTTAATCTTGGATAATTTTGGGCTTATCGAGGTAATAATATTTATCCCCCTATTGTAATTGGAAATTACATGTTGTAGTAATGTATAGTTGAGTATACTATATATAGAATGGATATTAAAGAAGAAAATTGAACTGTAATTACATAGAATTTGTATTTACTGAGACTTGTAGTATTCTGTGAAGTAGAATTGAACACGTCCGGTTAGACGTGTAATCCCCTGGGAGTTGTTGGCCTGGTAGCGGGCCTTGGTAGGGGAGGAGATTTATGTGATAGCGGGGAGGTCGCCGAATTTTCCGTAGAAATATTCTACGAAGAGAACTAGAGGTTAATAGGCGTTTTATGGCCATTATAGGTGGAAGTACTACGAGTAGCGTATTCTACTTGAAGGGTGGAAAAGGCTAGCAAGGTTGTAGTACTTGGAGCATTTTGCTAATTGTCGATAATCGTCGCGAGGTATGTGAACCTCTTCCTATCTTTTCTAGCATGATATGTTGTGAACTATGTAGTACAGTAGGCGTACATGTGTTAAATGAATTTGGTTGATTTAAAACATAAAGTGTTATAACGGCTTTATGGGAAGTTTGTTATAACAACTTTATGTGGGCAAAGAAATGGTTTGTGGTTTTTAAAAGATAAAAGACTTGATGTGAAATAATAAGGAATTGGGTTTTAAAAGGAATAATGTTATATTGATTTCGGAAATGAGAACAAGTATCGAACAAACCACTGCAGCGTTAATAAAGGAAAATGTATTGACTAAGTAATTATTATTAAAACCAGTAGAAACCTCCATCTGCATAGAAGCTAAGATAAGACAAAATTGTATTACATTTTCTAGATCATGACTGCTTTAATAAGATTGATATAAACAAGAATAACCTACTCACACATAAGGCATATTGTTATACCCCGTATTTCCAGAATATGTACGTGAGCGCGTACGTATTATAATTTGAGCCTTAAAGTTGGCTAGTTTCGAAATTTGTACACAAGTGCCGAAAAGAGTCGTTTTCCGACGAAACGTTTCCACAGCTTTCGTACGGAAAATTCCGGCTATGTCATTAATTATTTTTGCGGATTTTTCCGAGAGACGAAACATTTTGGACCAACGAGAGGGCGACACTTGTCACCCTCTAATTGGAAGGAGTGGGCGTTGTTTTGGACGAAATTGGTGAGTGGGGTTAGGTAGGATATTTTGTGCAAGTTGTTGTGGTAGATGGATAAGGTGCACTTGGCTTAAATCTAGCCCTACACTTGCCTTGCACTTGGCACCATCTTGGCCATTGATTGGCCTTCACTTGACCTATAAATACCCCTCTAGTTGAAGACATTCTTCATCCTAAACTTGAGCAATCTATCTAAGTCTCAAACTACTCCCTCTCCCTTGAGCTTTCGTCCACCACCACCCCCTCCCCCTTTGAGAGCCCTTGGCCTTTAGTTTCCCCCTCCCCTTTGTGGTGTTTTGCCGTGGGGTACCCCCCCCCCCCTAGCCTAGTTGTCTCGTATAAATACCCCCCTTTTGTGGTATAGAAATACTCTCCTAGTATTGTTATAATGCCCAAATACCTTGGCCCAAATACCTTGTAGTATTCCCAAGGTTACACTTATACAAAAGCCCAAATACTTTTATACTTCCTTTAGCCACTAAACGAAACCCTAAGGAAAACCTTCATAGTCGGTTGAAGTGTTTAGTAGAAGTTGCGTAGAACTTCTAAGGGTAGTTTGGAGCGGGTTGAGCGCACGGAGTCGAGCTAAACCTTGCTCGTGAGCGACTTTAAACTAGGATAATTTTGGGCTTATCGAGGTAAATATCTTGTCCCCCTATTGTAATTGGAAATTACATGATTGTTAGAATATCTAGTTGAAGTATACTATATATAGAATGAATATTGAATAAGAACTAAGCGTAGTCCTTAGGCAATGTCTTTTGACTTAAGCCCAATAAGAATTGAACAAGAATCACATGAAGGATAATAAAGAGAAGAATCGAATCAATCAGTAATTACATAGGATCAGACATGAGACTTGTGTAGCATTACTATGTAGTAGAATTGTACACGTCCGTTTAGACGTGTAAACCCCTATTTGGCTTGGTAGCCACTCGTTAGAGAGGAGATTAACGCCATGGGGAGGTCGCCTAATTTTCTCAGAGAAAGATGGAAACTTGTGTTTAAGATTTAATAGACGTTGTGGCCCTTATAGGTGAGAGTACTAAGAGTAGCGTATTCTACTCGAGGAGTGGAAATGGCTAGCAAGGTTGCAGTACTTGGAGCTTTTTGCTTATTGTCGATAAATCGTCGCGAGGTATGTGAACCTCTTCCTATCTCTTCTAGCATGATATGTGTGAACTATGTAGTACGGTAGACGCATACGTGTTAATTGTATTTGATTGTTGTAAAGCATAAAGTGTTATAACGGCTTTATGGGAAGTTGGTTATAACAGCTTTATGTAGGTAAGAAATGCCAGTGGTTTTAAAAGGTAACTGACTTGACTTATAACTGACTTAATGTGTGACCATTAAGAACTTGAAGTATTTCAAAAGATTGAGAACTCTTTGTTGAAAGAAGAGTAATACTTGGTTTTAAAAAACATAAGAGTTATACTAGCTTTATGGGAAGTTAGGTATAACGTCTTAAGGGAGGTAAAAATGAATGGGTTATTGGTTTTAAAAAGTTAAGAGACTTGATCTTGAAAGGATAAGAGACTTGACTTGAATGTATTAATATGAGTTTTGTGTAAAACCTCATTCGTGAGTAATGAGTACTTGGTTGTTAAAAGGGAATAATGTTTTACTGATTCGGAAATCAGAATGTGTATCGACAAACCACTGCAGCGTTAATAAAGGAAAATGTATTGAATAAATGAAGTATTATATTAAAACCAGTAGAAACCACCATCTGCATAGAAGCTAAGATGAGACAAAATGATATTACATTTCCTAGATCATGGCTGCTTTAATAAGATGGTTATAAACAAGAATAAAACTGCTCACACATATGGCTTATGTTACTCAATTGTTTTAAAAGAGATTAAGACATTGAACTATGAAACTTTTCTAAAAAGAGACTTGAGTAAGGGAAATTAGGCAACCGAACTTGAGGGAAAAGAATGTTGTTACAAAGGAAAGTGTTTTGGTTTACCTAAAAATGTGAGTCACTCTATTTTTAATACTACGGGTATCGGGTGACTTTGATAAAAGGAATGGATCTCTTTAAAAAGGAATTTAACGTACGTAGTACTTTAGGGTTAAAACCCGGACTTTGGCATAAAATGAAAGTACTTTGAGTTGTGTATGACTTGCCTATGCTTGTTGTGGTGAAACCTGCCTATGCTTGTGATGATAGCCTTTGTTGTGCAAATGTTGTATTTACGTTACCGCTCTCGATGGAGGGCCGTTGACTTGTTGAGAACTTACTGGACGTCCGGCGCGACAAGAATTCCACGTATGTTTCCATTCTGATTGTTGTCTTGATTAAATTGATGTTACATGGACATTTCTACACCGTCGCAGATTCCGGGGCATGGCCGTAGCAGGTTGATTACCCGATATATGGTTACTATTGTCACATGGACGTGTCTACACCGGCGCAATTCCGGGGAACGTGGCTACGCGCAGGTTGATCACCCAAAGATATTGTTGTTGATGTTTCATGGGCATGTCTACACCGGCGCAGACTCGGTACGTGGCCATGCGGCATTGTTATTATTGTTGCATCATGGACATGTCTACACCGAGGCGAATTCCGGGGCACGCGCGCGATGCGAACATGATTGATGTTATGGGCGTGAGACCCATAGTTGTATTTGAGTGATGACTCGAGGCGTGAGTCCTCGACTTGATCGCTTACGTTGTGGTATCGTAGTTGGTTATCACGCATGTCCCGCTTTTTATAGATCGCTATGATTTCATTTATAGTACTTACGATTTCACATACTTGGTACTGTTATCGACCTCCTTCGGGGCCGCGTTCATGCCGCAGTACATCGGTTGTCGATCCCCGTTTAGGATCTCATTTCAGCCTTGGGAAGCTCCGCCTTCTGAGGCTTATCTTGGTATGTTACCCGAGTGCAGAGGTTCTTGTACATTCGTGGTATGGCGGGCCCCGTCTCCGTCATAGTTGTTGTAAAAATCTTAGAGGTCTGTAACACTGATGTGGGCAGGGTTGTAAGGATTGTAACTGTTCAAATGTCTATGTATATATATATGCTGAAAGGCAACCGTTTTGGTTGGCCTGTTTTCGTTCATCATGATCCATGTCTATTTGCATGTTTAAGTTTTATTTCCGCTGGTTTTCTCTGATGTTGTATCACTAGGGTGCCCGGGGTAAGGCACGAAGAACGCCCGGTTCGTGTTACAAGTGGTATCGAGCGCTTAATCTCGGAAAGTGTCTACAGACCGTGTCTAGTAGAGTCTTGATTATCGGTGTGTTGTGCACCACATCTATAATCAGGAGGCTATAGGACATTTAGGATTGGTTTCCATTTCTTCTCATTCTGAGATCGTGCCTTAGAGCCGTGTGATAAGTTGGACCCCTCTGACGTATTCCTTTCCTTTACCAGTTATGCCTCCGCGTGCAACCTGTGCCCAGACGGCAAGGCAAATGAGGAGTCGCTAGTGAGATACAGGAGTACGAGGGCGCAGACCCTGGCCACAAGACTGAGATAGTACTTCAGACGGCGAAGTTTGGCGACACCGCCAAAGACCAAAGAGTTTAGAGCCGCAGCAGCTGCCGAGACTACAAGACTGAGCCTCCACCCCACGGCCCGGGCGTAAGAGACGGGCAAGGCGAGATGGCGCCATCGCCGTGGTCGTGGCGATATGAGGATAGGCCGGATGCAGCAGCTTCCACTCAGTAGCACCCGTAGTTCACCCCGAGCGCATGCTTGAGGCTACAGGACTTTCCGAGACGAGCCCGCCGCAGTTCTACGTCGAGGCCCGAGGATGATCCGCAGGAGTTCATCAAGCGATACATGGATCATGAGAGTGATCAAGGCTTCGAGACCGAGTCGCTGGTCCTAGGTTCGCATCGGTCGCGTGATACCGCAGCCGATCCGGTTTGATTCGCGAGCTCTCCCGGGAGAGAATGCACTTCCACCGCTTGGGACGAAGTTTTCGGGGCCTTCCGGCACATTTCTTGCCTCCACGGATGGCGAGGGCTCGCCGGCGATTTTTGATGTTGAGGCGTAATCCGCGTCTGATCGAGTACAACGTGGAGTTCGACTCATTGGCCCGGTATGTTCCCGCATTAGTAGCTAGTATGGAGGATCGAGTGCACCGATATGTTACAGGCTCGATGATTACCTAGCAGAGAGTTGTTCGGGTGTAGCTCTTCAGCCGGGCATGGACATTGCCCGCATGCAGGCTTATGCACTGAGGTGAGGAGCGAGAAATCGACGGAATGACCAAGATCGCAAGAGGCCGTAACAGCAGGTCCTTTGGTGACTTTCGAGGCGGACCGCCTCGAAGCAGACTAGTTTTGTACCTCCGCCAAGCAGAGTGGTCCTCCACAACCTTCGGAGCAGTCGAGCTCCATGGGTTCAGTGTCCGGGAGTAGGGTGTTGGCTGAAGTCACCCTACCTCTGTGGTCGATGTGGTAGACCGCATTTCGGGAATGTCGTGGTGCCAAGGAGCTTGTTATTTTTGCGCATGGGGCCATTTTGCAGGAACCCGACCAAGGGTAGCACGGATGTTACGACTCACCTTTCAGGATCGGGCTGGTTCATCGCCTTCATACGCATGCAGGCAGTATGTGCCTATGATTAGAGAGAGCGGTAGATTCGTGTATATCCCTAACCTCTAGAGTTTTGTATGTATTGATGTTGTTGATGTGTTTAGTGTTATGTTTGGATAGTGGTGCTAAAATGTGATTTAGAAACACGTTAGTGAAAAGGGTAAGTCCTCGGGTAGTGTGAAATGGATGTGGTAGCTTTCATGACCAGATAGGTAAGATTGTTCCGGATCGGGAACAAGAGCCGACGCGTTAAGTGGTCGGGTTCGGGCCATGTTGAGGGCCAACCCGCGCCCGCTTCGAGATGAGATCAACTCGGGTGGTCCCGCCAGTGGTAGGGTCCCGAGGGTGCTAGCCCAAGTTTAGATGACCGTCGTATGATTTCGTGGTTATGTTCGACCGAGCGGATCGTAAAGGCCGAATGGCCTCGCGGAGATCGCGGTTAGTAAGATGACCAAGTTGAGGTAGTGACTCCAAAGTCTTGGAACTAAAGCGATGATCAAGTGTGGTACGATACTAGAAGAGTTCAAGTGTTCGGCGAGGCACGACGAGGCGAGGAAGAGAACGTGTTGTTACGTGGCGTGTGGCTTTGACAACTTGTTGAAGGAACTTCTTCGTTATCTGTTGAGAAGGAACATTCGGACGAATGTTTCTAAGGAGGAGAATGTTATACCGTATTTCCGAATATGTACGTGAGCGCAGACGTATTATAATTTGAGCCTTAAAGTTGGCTAGTTTCGAAATTTGTACACAAGTGCCTAAAAGAGTCGCTTTCCGATTTAAACGTTTCCACTTCGTAGGGAAAATTCCGCTATGTCATTAATTATTTTTGCGGATTTTTCCGAGAGACGAAACATTTTGGATCAACGAGAGGCGACACTTGTCACCCTCAATTGGAAGGAGGGCGTTTTTGGACGAAATTGGTGAGTGGGGTTAGGTAGGATATTTTGTGCAAGTTGTTGTGGTAGATGGATAAGGTGCACTTGGCTTAAATCTAGCCCTACACTTGCCTTGCACTTGGCACCATCTTGGCCATTGATCGCCTTCACTTGACCTATAAATACCCCTCTAGTTGAAGACATTCTTCATCCTAAACTTGAGCAATCTATCTAAGTCTCAAACTACTCCCTCTCCTCGAGCTGGGCCCACCACCACCCCTCCCCTTGAGAGCCCTCGCCGAGAGTTTCCTCCCTTGTGGTGTTTTGCCGGGTACCCCTAGCCTAGTTGTCTCGTATAAATACCCCTTGTTGTGGTATAGAAATACTCTCCTAGTATTGTTATAATGCCCAAATACCTTGGCCCAAATACCTTGTAGTATTCCCAAGGTTACACTTATACAAAAGCCCAAATACTTTTATACTTCCTTTAGCCACTAAACGAAACCCTAAGGAAAACCTTCATAGTCGGTTGAAGTGTTTAGTAGAAGTTGCGTAGAACTTCTAAGGGTAGTTTGGAGCGGGTTGGAGCGCACGGAGTCGAGCTAAACCTTGCTCGTGAGCGACTTTAAACTAGGATAATTTTGGGCTTATCGAGGTAAATATCTTGTCTCTCATTGTAATTGGAAATTACATGATTGTTAGAATATATAGTTGAAGTATACTATATATAGAATGAATATTGAATAAGAACTAAGAGTAGTCCTTCGCAATGTCTTTTGACTTAAGCCCTAATAAGAATTGAACAAGAATCACATGAAGGATAATAAAGAGAAGAATCGAATCGAATCAGAATTACATAGGATCAGACAAAGAGACTTGTGTAGCATTACTGTAGTAGAATTGTACACGTCCGCTTAGGCGTGTAAACCCCCGGTTGGCTTGGTAGCCGCCTCGTTAGAGAGAGATTAACGCTGCATGTGTGGGAGGTGCCGAATTTTCTGTAGAAAGATGGAAACTTGTGTTTAAGATTTAATAGACGTTGTGGCCCTTATAGGTGAGAGTACTAAGAGTAGCGTATTCTACTCGAGGAGTGGAAAGGGCTAGTGCGTTGCAGATTGAGCTTTTTGCTTATTGTCGATAAATCGTCGCGAGGTATGTGAACCTCTTCCTATCTCTTCTAGCATGATATGTGTGAACTATGTAGTACGCAGACGCATACGTGTTAATTGTATTTGATTGTTGTAAAGCATAAAGTGTTATAACGGCTTTATGGGAAGTTGGTTATAACAGCTTTATGTAGGTAAGAAATGCCAGTGGTTTTAAAAGGTAACTGACTTGACTTATAACTGACTTAATGTGTGACCATTAAGAACTTGAAGTATTTCAAAAGATTGAGAACCCTTTGTTGAAAGAAGAGTAATACTTGGTTTTAAAAAACATAAGAGTTATACTAGCTTTATGGGAAGTTAGGTATAACGTCTTAAGGGAGGTAAAAATGAATGGGTTATTGGTTTTAAAAAGTTAAGAGACTTGATCTTGAAAGGATAAGAGACTTGACTTGAATGTATTAATATGAGTTTTGTGTAAAACCTCATTCGTGAGTAATGAGTACTTGGTTGTTAAAAGGGAATAATGTTTTACTGATTCGGAAATCAGAATGTGTATCGACAAACCACTGCAGCGTTAATAAAGGAAAATGTATTGAATAAATGAAGTATTATATTAAAACCGTAGAAACCACCATCCGCATAGAAGCTAAGATGAGACAAAATGATATTACATTTCCTAGATCATGGTCGCTTTAATAAGATGGTTATAAACAAGAATAAAATCGCCACACATATGGCTTATGTTACTCAATTGTTTTAAAAGAGATTAAGACATTGAACTATGAAACTTTTCTAAAAAGAGACTTGAGTAAGGGAAATTAGGCAACCGAACTTTAGGAAAAGAATGTTGTTACAAAGGAAAGTGTTTTGGTTTACCTAAAAATGAGTCACTCTATTTTTAATACTACGGGTATCGGGTGACTTTGATAAAAGGAATGGATCTCTTTAAAAAGGAATTTAACGTACGTAGTACTTTAGGGTTAAAACCCGGACTTTGGCATAAAATGAAAGTACTTTGAGTTGTGTATGACTTGCCTATGCTTGTTGTGGTGAAACCTGCCTATGCTTGTGATGATAGCCTTTGTTGTGCAAATGTTGTATTTCTGTGTTACCGCGTCTCTCGATGGAGGGCCGGTTGACTTGTTGAGAACTTACTTGGACGTGCTGGCAGTGACAAGAATTCCACGGGTATGTTTCCATTCTGATTGTTGTCTTGATTAAATTGATGTTACATGGACATTTCTACACCGATGCAGAATTCCGGGGGCATGTGGCCATGTAGCAGGGTTGATTACCCGATATATGGTTACTATTGTCACATGGACGGTTCACACCGACGCAATTCCGGGGCACGCTACGCGGCAGGTTGATCACCCAAGATATTGTTGTTGATGTTTCACGGGCATGTCTACACCGGCGCACTCGGGCATGTGGCTACGCGGCATTGTTATTATTGTTGCATCATGGACATGTCTACACCGGCGCGTAATTCCGGCACGCGCCATGACGCGAACATGATTGATGTTATGGGCGTGAGACCCATAGTTAGATTTGAGTGATGACTTGAGGCGTGAGTTCGACTTGATCGCTTACGTTGTGTCAGTAGTTGGTTATCATGCATGTCTCTCGCTTTTATAGATCGCTATGATTTCATTTATAGTACTTACGCTTCATACAGCCGTATGTACCGACTTCGTTGACGCTGCGCTCATGCCGCAGTAGAAGTACGGCCGTCGATCTCGCGTTTAGATCTCATTTCAGCGTCTTGGGAAGCTCGCCTTCGAGGCTTATCTTGGTATGTTACCCGAGTCCGAGGTTCTTGTACATTCGTGGTATGGCGGCCCCGCCGCCATAGTTGTTGTAAAAATCTTGAGGTCCAGAACAATCGATGGGCAAGTGGTTGTAAGGATTGTAATGCTCAAATGTCTATGTATATATATATTGTCACGACCAACCGGCCCGTGATCGTGCCTTACCTGCACCCTAGTGACACAACATCGAGTAATCACGAACATAAAACACGCATATGAAACAAGTGAAGTACAAAACAAGAACTGAGGAAAACTTGCCTTTCTAAGATATATAAATAACAACTTTTACAAATGAACAGCTTTAATCCTTTTTACAAACCCCGCCACAACAAGATTACATGCACTTCTAAGAAATGATACGACAACAATGGCGGACAGGTTCCCGCCATACCCCGAATGTAAGCACCTACAACAACAGGACTATACCATGATAAGCCTCCGAGGAACGGAGCCTCCCACACGCCGAATCGTGACCCTAAGAGCGAGGATCAACGATCGGTGTACCTCAACTCGCGGATGAACGCAGCTTCGGGCGAGGTCGATAACAAAACGAGTATGCGAAACTGAAAATACATATCAGAAATGAAATCATAGCGCCATATAAAGCAGAGACATGTATGATAACCAAACTACGCTTTACAACAAAGCGCCATGTCAAGTCGTGACTCACGCCTAAAAGTCATCCTCATGCCCGTGGAACTCCTTCCTCACCGCCAGCCTAGGTACAAATCATGTGATACGATATCGCATCTCGCCCATCTTATGGACCCAATATAGAAAAGGGTGGAATACATTCCTGCTCATCCTATGAACCTAGAGTCGAGTGGAACACATTCCGGATGAACCGGTAGTCAAGTGAAATACATTCTGATGAACCTGGCCCTCAAGTGGAATACATTCTGATGAACCTAGTCGAGTGAAATACATTCTGATGAACCTAGTCAAGTGAAATACATTCCTGGATGAACCGGTCCTCAAGGAATACATTCCTGGATTTAACCGTAGTCGAGTGAAATACATTCCTGATGAACCTAATCAAGTGATATACATTCCCTGATGACCCAGAGTCGAGTAGAACACAATACTTACACAACAAGGCTATCACACGAACATGGTTAAGTTTCATAACAACAAGTATAAGCAAGTTACACACGACTCAAGGTACTTTCATTTTATATCAAAGTCCCGATTTTAACCTTAAAGTACTACGTCCGTTAAATTCCTTTTAAGATCCATTTCTTTTACAAAGGTCATCCGATACCCGTAGTATAAAAATAGAGTGACTAACATTGTTAAGTAAACCAAAATGCTTTCCTTTGTAAAATCAAGTAACAACCTTATTTTCCAAACGTTCAAGTTTGCCTAATTTCGAATGCTCAAGTTTCTCGTTTTAGAAAAAGGTTTCGTAGTTCATAGTCTTATTCAGTTGAGAATATAATTCTCCTTAAAACTATCTGAAAAACATAAGTCTCATATGTGAGTAGGATATTCTTGTTATAACAATCTTATTACAGCAGCCATGATCTAGGAAATATCATTTTGTCTCATCTTAGCTTCTATGCAGATGGAAGTTTCTACTGGTTTTAATAATACTTAATTAGTCAAAAGCATTTCCTTTTATTAACGCTGCAGTGGTATGTCGATACACATTCTGATTTCCGAAATCAGTAAAACATTCTTAAGCCGTTATACCTAACTTCCCATAAAGCTAGTATAACTCTTAAGTTTTCACAAACCAAGTATTACTTCTTCTTTCAAAATGATTCAAAATCTTTGAAATACTTCAAGTTCTTTATTAACACATAACAAGCCGCTTATAGTTCAAATCGCTTACCTTTTAAAACCACATGTATTTTCTTACCAACATAAAGTCGTTATAACCAACTTCCCATAAAGCCGTTATAACACTTTATGTTTTAAATCAATCAAAGACATTTAGCACATGTACGTCTCCCGTACTACATAGTTCACACATATCATGCTAGAAGAGATAGGAAGAGGTTCACAGACCTCGCGACGAGTATCGACTAATAGCAAAACGCTCCAACCGTCGCTACTCCTTAAGCCGCAGATCGCACCACACGTAGTACTTCCACCTATAAGGCCACAAGGCGCTTATTAACATTTAGGTCTCATCGTAGAACTTTCTACGTAAATTTCAAGAAGACCTCCCCGCAAGAATCACAGAAATCTCCTCCTCTATCGAGACCGCTACCAAGCCAACCAGGGGGTTATACATCTAACCCTAACGGGTACAATTCTACTCCACAAGATTACTACACAAGTTCATCAGAATACACCTATGTAATTACAGCTCAAGATTCTTCTTTAAATTCAGCTTAAGTCGCAAGACATTGCCGTAAGTTTTATTCAGCTTAAGTCAAAAGACATTGCCGATAACTACGCTCGCTTTATATACAAGATACCTCAACTATATAATCTAACAACATGTAATTTCCAATTACAATAGAGGACAAGATAATTACCTCGATAAGCCCATAATTATCCTAGCTTAAAGTCGATCCCGGCAATCGCTTAGCTCCAACTCGAAGCGCCCAACCCGCTCTAAACCACCCTTAGAAGTTCTAACCAACTTCTACACAATACTCCAACGGACTATGGAGATTTTCCTAGGGTTTTGGTTTGGACTGACGGAAGTATAATAGTATTTTCTGGCTTTTCAGATAGGTATAACCTTAGAATACAACAAGGTATATGGCTAAGGTAATTTGGGCATTATAACAATACTTTGAGAGTATTTCTACCAAGAGAGTGGGGTATTTATACGAAAACACTAGGCTAGGGGTACCCCACGCCACACCCCAAAGGAGAGGGAGGCTCTCGCCATAAAGGCCTATCTAGTGAGTGGGGCTCTGACGAGAGTCAAACAAGAGGGGAGAGGAGGGATTTAACACTTAGGAAATATTTGGAATGGATGAAGAAGTCATCCTAAGGGGGTATTTATAGTGTAAGCCAAGGCCAACCAATGGCCAAGATCTTGCCAAGTGCATAGCAAGTGTAGGCCAAGATCTTGCCAAGTGCACACTAGCCAACTAACACAAAAATATCCTACCAACCCTTGACCACAAAAGCCACACTTTCGCCAACACAATTTCCGCCTGTTTTAATGAGAGGTGACAAGTGTCACCCTCTTGTTGGTCCATAATGTTTCGCCTCTCGGAAAAATCCGCAAAATTAAAAATGACATAGCCGGAAATTCCCTACGAAAAGTCGTGGAAAACGCTTAAAAAACGACTCTAACCGTGTTGTGCACAAATAAATTTCGCCAAGCCACTTTCTCAAGTTCAAATTTCCTACGCACGCCCCACGCACATACTGAAATACTGGTATAACATTCTCCCCTCCTTAGAAAGATTCGTCCCGAATATTCCTTCTAAGTCTCAAAACTAATGCGCGCCAGTATAGTCTTCACTACTATACTTACGAGAACAATCCTTGCCACACATGGCCATAGAAACAACCGCACAAATACCCATCCAAGTCCACGAGGAAACACCTCTAACATCACCACAACCACCTCTCTCCGTGGTCTAAAATATACTTCCTTCGACCTTCTCTACAAAAGAAATGTTCTCATCAATGCTCGCAATACAATCTCACTTCTCTCCTTTCTCGTCGTAGATACCACTTTGACACTTTGTCGCGAGACTTGCTCCGTCGACCCAACAATTGGTACTGGCCGCCATGATCCCGAGGATGTCGTACACTCAAACTCTTACCACATTCGACACGGCCAGATCTAAAACTCGGGTTACTATCTCTAACGTGGTCATCATTAAGTGGGAACACTCGATGGATCTCCGATACTTTTCCAACATCACAATACGAAAGACCGGACGCATCGCTTCCCACGGACGGCAAATGCTAACATATAGGCAACCCGCCTATCCTTCACATGAACTCACAAAGGCCCAAAGTAACTCGCTAAGTTCCTCTGCTTTCCAAAACTCGTCACACCCAAACCCGGTGGTACTTTCAAGAAGATCGACCGCCAACTCGAACTCTAAGCGCCGCCACCGACATCCGCACAATTCCCCCGAGCTGCCGTAACTTCTTCTAGACAAGCTTCACTATCCACAATTACCGGAACAAGCTCAACCAACGGCTCAACCTTGCCAACCTCGAACCAATCGACCAAGAACTTACACTTCCGCCTCTTACAAGGCTTCATAAGGCGATATCCGAACACCGAAATGGTAGATCAAACACTACCTCCACAGAGACAACAATCCTCACAACTACCTCAAATACACGACCGCCCGAGGCGAACGCGATTCTCGAGACTCACCCGAAGTTCTTAACCCCGCTCGTAAACTTTTAGAAAACGGAAATAACCACAACCTGGGCTTCACTGTCTGACATAAGGTAAAGGTAGGCACCCCGTGCAGCCTTTCAACCCTTCAGATAACTCAACACAGCCGAGTAAACGGTCCCGAACGAAGAACACGATGGGCTGCCTCATCGACCACCACCGGCCGAACGATCCACGAACTCAGACCGTTAATCGAACACGGGCCTAACACCCTCGTGACCCTACCACAAGGCGACCACCACAACCGACCACCACCAAACAGCCGCGGGTTGACCCGCATCATGGCCTCAATCCGACCACAACGAGCACAACACTAGTTCCCCGATTCGAATGGGCCTCACTAATCACGCTACGAAACCTAGCGGTCTTCTTAGCTCAACTACCCCTTTCATTCCACACTACTAGGACCTATCCCAACCATAACTCACGCACTATGCACTCCGATAAGTGGTCAAACATAACACTACACCTTTCTCGAGATGGCCTCACCTCTAAGGTCTCTACGAAAAGCTCTAAGGCTCACACCTTCTCTATCCCCAAAATCTTACTCTGCTAAACAACCATGATTTCAAATCACAACTAACACACCGCTATCGTAACATAAAGACCTAAGGTATACTCACCTTATCACATATACCGATCTCTGCAGGTTAAAGATATATCTATATCTACCGCTTCACTCCTTAATCGCTCAAATCAAACCCCGCCTGCAGGCGATAACTAAGGAAGGTGACGACTACCCATCGATCCTCAAGGCTAAGTCCTCCTACAAGGACACTCTTCGACACTGCACTCGACGGTCATAGGTACAACAAGTACCAACCTAAAAGATGACATTCCCGATGACGCTCGTCACATCGCGGAACCGAAGCCCCGGAGTTCTAACCAACTCCTCGTGATACCCCGAATGTCCCGAACTCCGTGGAAGACCACTCGACCGGGCGAGGTGCATAATCTGATCGGCCGTGAGGTGACTCGCCAAAGTTACTAAAGGACCTTGCCGCTCGCCCTCTTCTCGTGTCCTTCGTTAACTCGCCGATTTCTACATCGCTCTGGCCACGCATAAGCCCGCATACGTGCCATGCTCAAGCCTAATCAAGAATTACTCTTGCACAACCTCTTTAGATAGTCCTCAAGACTCGCAGACATCGGTATACTCGTAGCCAAATCTATAGCTAGCAACAGGTCGCCTTTGCAATCTAAATGCTCGCCCCTGGCCGTGGAACCAAGGTTCATATATCATGGCCGCAGTAGGGACTGCCGCTGCCGTGCCAAACTCTGCTGGGGCTAGTGACGTCGCAGAAATCCCCGAATGAAGCACTACCCTAGGTAATGATTGGGCATGTGCCCTCGCCACCCTCTCGATTTACTCGCAGCCTCGGCCGCCTTGCCTCCCCGGCTCTGCTGCCCACGCGAGGCATATCGGTAAGTGGAAAGAAATACGTTAGAGGGTCCAACTTACAACACAGCTCTAATGCACGATCTCAGAGTGAGAAGAATAGAAACCAATCCTAAAATATCCTATAGACTCCTGATTATTGATGTGGTGCACAACACACCGATAATCAAGACTTCATCGATACGGCTCAGTAGACACTTTCCGAGGATTAATCGCTCGATACCACTTTTGTCACGACCAACCTGCCCGTGGATCGTGCCTTACCCCGCACCCTAGTGACACAACATCGAGTAATCACGAACATAAAACACGCATGAAACAAGTGAAGTACAAAACAAGAACTGAGGAAAACTTGCCTTTCGCATATATAAATAACAACTTTTACAAATGAACGCTTTAATCCTTTTTACAAACCCCGCCCACAACAAAGATTATGCACTTAAGAAATGATACGACAACAATGGCGGATGTGGTTCCCGCCATACCCCGAATGTAAGCACCTACAACAACAGGGACTATACCATGATAAGCCTCCGAGGAACGGAGCCTCCCACACGCCGAATCGTGACCCTAAGAGCGAGGATCAACGATCGTGTACCTCAACTCGCGGCATGAACGCAGCCTCAAGGAGGTCCGCAACAAAAATTTAGTATGCGAAACTGAAAATACATACTGTAAATGAAATCATAGCAGTCATATAAAGCAGGAGACATGTATGATAACCAAACTACAGTTTACAACAAAGCAGTCATGTCAAGTCAGGGACTCACGCCCTAAAAGTCATCCCTCATGCCCGTGGAACTCCTTCCTCACTGCCGCCTAGGTACAAATCATGTGATACGATAATGCATCTCGCCCATCTTATGGACCCAATATAGAAAAGGGAATACATTCCTGCTCATCCCATGAACCGGTAGTCGAGTGGAACACATTCCCGGATGAACCGGTAGTCAAGTGAAATACATTCCCGGATGAACCGGTCCTCAAGTGGAATACATTCCCGGATGAACCGGTAGTCGAGTGAAATACATTCCCGGATGAACCGGTAGTCAAGTGAAATACATTCCCGGATGAACCGGTCCTCAAGGGGAATACATTCCCGGATGAACCGGTAGTCGAGTGAAATACATTCCCGGATGAACCGGTAATCAAGTGATATACATTCCCGGATGACCCGGTAGTCGAGTAGAACACAATACTTACACAACAAGGCTATCACACGTAACATGGTTAAGTTTCATAACAACAAGTATAAGCAAGTTACACACGACTCAAGGTACTTTCATTTTATATCAAAGTCCCGATTTTAACCTTAAAGTACTACGTCCGTTAAATTCCTTTTAAGATCCATTTCTTTTACAAAGGTCATCCGATACCCGTAGTATAAAAATAGAGTGACTAACATTGTTAAGTAAACCAAAATGCTTTCCTTTGTAAAATCAAGTAACAACCTTATTTTCCAAACGTTCAAGTTTGCCTAATTTCGAATGCTCAAGTTTCTCATTTTAGAAAAAGGTTTCGTAGTTCATAGTCTTATTCAGTTGAGAATATAATTCTCCTTAAAACTATCTGAAAAACATAAGTCTCATATGTGAGTAGGATATTCTTGTTATAACAATCTTATTACAGCAGCCATGATCTAGGAAATATCATTTTGTCTCATCTTAGCTTCTATGCAGATGGAAGTTTCTACTGGTTTTAATAATACTTAATTAGTCAAAAGCATTTCCTTTTATTAACGCTGCAGTGGTATGTCGATACACATTCTGATTTCCGAAATCAGTAAAACATTCTTAAGCCGTTATACCTAACTTCCCATAAAGCTAGTATAACTCTTAAGTTTTCACAAACCAAGTATTACTTCTTCTTTCAAAATGATTCAAAATCTTTTGAAATACTTCAAGTTCTTTATTAACACATAACAAGCCAGTTATAGTTCAAATCAGTTACCTTTTAAAACCACATGTATTTTCTTACCAACATAAAGCTGTTATAACCAACTTCCCATAAAGCCGTTATAACACTTTATGTTTTAAATCAATCAAATACATTTAGCACATGACGCCTACCGTACTACATAGTTCACACATATCATGCTAGAAGAGATAGGAAGAGGTTCACATACCTCGCGACGAGTATCGACTAATAGCAAAACGCTCCAACCGTCGGCTACTCCTTAAGCCAAGCAGATCGCACCACACGTAGTACTTCCACCTATAAGGCCACAAGGCGCTTATTAACATTTAGGTCTCATCGTAGAACTTTCTACAGAAATTTCAAAGACTCTCCGCAGAATCACAGAAATCTCCTCCTCTATGGAGACCGGCTACCAAGCCAACCAGGGGTGGGTTATACATCTAACCCTAACGGTACAATTCTACTCCACAAGATTACTACACAAGTTCATCTGAATACACCCTATGTAATTACAACAAGATTCTTCTTTAAATTCAGCTTAAGTCGCAAGACATTGCCGTAAGTTTTATTCAGCTTAAGTCAAAAGACATTGCCGATAACTACGCTCAGCTTTATATACGATACCTCAACTATATAATCTAACAACATGTAATTTCCAATTACAATAGAGGACAAGATAATTACCTCGATAAGCCCATAATTATCCTAGCTTAAAGTCGATCCCGGCAATCGCTTAGCTCCAACTCGAGCGCCCAACCCGCTCTAAACCACCCTTAGAAGTTCTAACCAACTTCTACACAATACTCCAACGGACTATGGAGATTTTCCTGTGGTTTTGGTTTGGACCGACGGAAGTATAATAGTATTTTCTGGCTTTTCAGATAGTATAACCTTAGAATACAACAAGGTATATGGCTAAGGTAATTTGGGCATTATAACAATACTTTGAGAGTATTTCTACCAAGAGAGGGGGTATTTATACGAAAACACTAGGCTAGTGGGGTACCACGGCCACACCCCAAAGGGAGAGGGAGGCTCTCACCATAAAGGCCTATCTAGGGAGGGCTCTTGGACGAGAGTCAAACAAGAGGGGAGAGGAGGGACTTAACACTTAGGAAATATTTGGAATGGATGAAGAAGTCATCCTAAGGGGGGTATTTATAGTGTAAGCCAAGGCCAACCAATGGCCAAGATCTTGCCAAGTGCATAGCAAGTGTAGGGCCAAGATCTTGCCAAGTGCACACTAGCCAACTAACACAAAAATATCCTACCAACCCTTGACCACAAAAGCCACACTTTCGCCAACACAATTTCCCAAGGTGTTCCAATGAGAGGGTGACAAGTGTCACCCTCTTGTTGGTCCATAATGTTTCGTCTCTCGAAAAATCCGCAAAAATTAAAAATGACATAGCGGAAATTCCCTACGAAAGTCAGGAAAACGCTTCGAAAAACGACTCTAACCGGGTGTTGTGCACAAATAAATTTCGGCCAAGCCACTTTCTCAAGTTCAAATTTCCTACGTACGTCCTTACGTACATACTCTGGAAATACGGGGTATAACATATATGCTGAAAGGCAACCGTTTTGATTGGCCTGTTTTTGTTCATCATGATCCATGTCTATTTGCATGTTTAAGTTTTATTTCCGCTGGTTTTCTCTGATGTTGTATCACTAGGGTGCCCGGGGTAAGGCACCAGTAACGGGCCCGGGTTCGGGGTGTTACACATATGTTACTCAAATTGTTTTAAAAGAGAATTATGTTATTAAGTGAGTAAGACTTTGAATTACGAAACCTTTCGAAAATAAGAGACTTGAGTATTTGAAATTAGGCAAACTTGAACTTTTGGAAAAGAATGTTGTTACTTGTCTTTAAAAAAAAGGGAAATTATATTGGTTTACTTAAAATAATAGTTACTCTGTTTTGGATACTACGAGTGTTGGTATCAGGCGACTTCTTGTGAAAGAATGAATATTTGTAAGAGAATTGAAGTATGGTAATTTGCTTGTGCTTGCTTGTGATAGCCTTGTTGTGTAAAAGTTGTATTCCTATGCTACCGCGTCTCTCGATGGAGGGCCGGTATATTGTTATTGTTGTTACATGGACATGTCTGCACCGATGAAGAATTTCGGCATGCGTTACGCGCGGGTTAATCACGGTATATTGTTATTGTTGTTACATGGACATGTACGCACCGATGAAGAATTCCGGGGCATGCGGCGCGGCGGGTTAATCACCCAGATATTGTTATTGTTGTTACATGGACATGTCCGCACCGATGAAGAATTCCGGGCATGCGCTACGCGCGTTAATCACCCGGTATATTGTTATTGTTGTTACATGGACATGTCTGCACCGATGAAGAATTTCGGGGGCATGTGGCCATGCGGCAGGGTTGATTACCCGATATATTGTTATCGTTGTTACATGGACATGACTGCACCGATGAAGAATTCCGGGGGCATGTGGCCATGCGGCAGGGTTGATTACCCGTTATACTGTTATTGCATCCTGGACATGTTTACACCGATGGAGAATTCCGGGGGCATGTGGCCATGATGCGGGCATGATTGATATTGTGGGCGTGATACCCTTGGTTATATTTGAGTGATGACTTTGATGGCGTGAGTCCCTACTTTGACATGACTGTTTTTATGTCGTGAACTGTAGTTTGGTTATCATACATGTCTCCTGTTTTATTTAGACTGTTATGATTTCGCTTACGCATTTTCGCCGCATACTTGGTACTGTTGATCGACCTCCTTCGGGGGGCTGCGTTCATGCCGCAGGTAGAGGTATATTGGTTGTTGATCCTCGTTCTTAGAATCACAGTTCAGCGTATTGGGAAGCTCCGTTTCTCCGGAGGCTTATCTTTTGGTATGTTTTCCCCGAGTTTGTAAGTTTTTGTACATTCAGGGGTCTGTAGTACTGTTGTGGGCAGTGTGTAAAGGATTGTAACTGTTCGGTTGTATGTATATACATGAAGGTGACCGTTTTGGTTAGCCTGTTTTCTTATGTTGTATCTTGTTTCCTGTTTAAGTTTTTATTTCCACTGATTTTCTCTGATGTAGTATCACTAGTGTTATACCCCGTATTTCCAGAGTATGTACGTAAGGACGTACGTAGAAAATTTGAACTTGTACTAAGGCTTGGCCGAATTAATTTTGTTCACAGCACCCGTTTAGAGTCGTTTTTCGACGAAACGTTTTCACGACTTCGTAGGGGAATTTCCGGCTATGTCATTTTTAATTTTTGCGGATTTTTCCGAGAGACGAAACGTGTTGGGCCAACAAGAGGGCGCCACTTGGCACCCTCCCATTGGCGGACGTGAGGGCTCGGATTGGACGAAATGGAGAGGTGTAGTTGGTAGGATATTTTGTGTGTTAGTTGGCCTAGGACACATGGGTGAATCTTGGCCCTACACTTGCCTTGCACTTGGCTAAATCTTGGCCATTGGTTGGCCTTCACTTGACCTATAAATACCCCCTTAGAGATGAAGAGTTCTTCATCCACAAAAGCTTTCCAAGTCTAAAAATCCTCTCTTCTCCCTTTGTTAGCAAATCGTCCAACCCCCCCGCCTCGAGAAGCTTGGCCGAGGCTACCCCACCCCTAGCCTAGCCAAAATCTACCCTCCCTTGGTAGAAAAGTTGTCTTCTAGTATCGTTATAATGCCCAAAAATACCCTAGCCCAAATCCCTTAGTCTTTAGTAGAAGTTGTGAAGAACTTCTAAGGTTTCTTGGAGCTACCGGAGCGTACAACTTAGGAGCTAAACCTTGCTCAGGCGCGACTTTATCTAGGATATTATTGGGCTTACCGAGGTAACTAATCCTAACCCTCTTTTGAATTAGAGAATACTTACTGTTGTAGTATTAGAACAAGTATTAGATACTTAGAAGAATATCACAGTAGAAGGGTTTAAAAGAAGAATAATTGAACTGTACTCACTTAGGACTGTTTTTCACAGTAGACTTACATAGCTCACCGGGTAGGGTTGTGCTGCCCGACTTACCGTAGAATTATGAACCCTCTGTTTAGAATGACCTTCAGAGTAGTCTAGACTTTGATTGATGTCTGTGACTATTATAGTGAATCTCTGCGCGACATATTCAACTTGGCGGTGGTTTTATTTGAGAAGGTATGTGATTCTTCCTAAAGCATGATATTTTACAATATATAGTACGGTGAGCGTACATGTGTTAACTGAATAATAACTACGGCAATGTCTTTGACTTAAGCCTGAATAATACTTATGGCAATGCCTCACGGCTTAAGCCTGAATAATACTTACGGCAATGCCTCACGGCTTAAGCCTGAATAACAAAGAACTGAAAACATTTCAAAAGAATACTGAATCATTTTTAACAGAAGATAAATACTTGGTTTTTAAAACAAAAGCTTAAGAGTTATACTAGCTTTATGGGAAGTTAGGTATAACAACTTAAGAAAGATAAAAAGGAACTGTTTACTTGTTTGTTTATAAAAGCCTTGTATTGATTTCGGTTAAGTGTAGTAAGATTGTTTGATAAGTAGACATGTTATGATGCTACCTGTGTTAGTGTCTTGTAATGCTGTGTAAGGGGGTCATTCTTGCTGTGCTTACGTTGCTAACCGGTAAGTCCATTATCTGTTATTGTATCACCTACCCTCGATTTGTTATACGAGGGCTTGCCCGCTTGATGCGGGTCTATACGGCTATGCGATCTGTGAGACTATGCGGGCAGCGGTATGCTCGTGATTGATCATTCCGGCGTTTAGCGATCTGGGGATTCCTATGCGGTCTGTTGAGACTACGCGGTCTTTTGAGGCTATGCGAGTGCGGGAGCCTAGGCGGATCTGGGGTTGGCTGCCCCGACGAGAAATATCTCATGCGGGTCTGTGTGGGACCTATGCGGGCTGCGGAAGTCCAGGGCTAGGCACGCAGAATGATACTATGGGCGATTGGCCTTGCTTCGATCATTCGCGGCCTAGAATAGACCTGTTACAGTTTTCCTATTGCTGTTGTTTGTGATGTGGCACTATGTGCAATTGAACTGATTGTATTTGTGAAAAGGTTTTGAATACTCTGATTTCATTTAAGTACTTTATAGTTTCACATACTTGGTACCTGTTGTACTGACCTCCTTCGGGGGGCTGCGTTCATGCCGCAGGTAAGGGCAAGCAGGTGCTAGATCCACATCCTTAGGATCTTTGCGTTGGTGTCGTGAGCTCCATCTTCTCGGAGGCTCTACTTTTGGGTATGATCTCCTGTATTGTAGATAGTTTTATCTGATCGGGGTATGGCGGCCTGTCCGCCATAGTTGTTTACTTCCTTAGAGGTGCTGTAGTACTATTATACGGTTGGGATGTATCGCAAAACTTGAGTTATTTATATTATGCGAAAGGCAAGCTTTTCATCGATAAAGCGTGTCTTATTTTATAAAGCTGTTTCTGTCTTGTTTTATATTCATGGTTACTCGATGTATGACTACTTGGGTGCCTGAGGCACGATCCACGGGCCGGGCGGTCGTGACAAAAGTGGTATCGAAGCGATTAATCCTCGGAAAGTGTCTACGCCGTATCGATGAGAGTCTTGATTATCGGTGTGTTGTGCACCACACCAATAATCAGGAGGCTATAGGATATTTAGGATTGGTTTCCATTCTTCTCATTCTGAGATCGTGCTTTAGAGCTGTGTTATAGGTTGGACCCCTCTAACGTATTCCTTTCCTGTAACAGTTATGCCTCCACGTAAGGCAACCCGGGCCCAGAAGGGCAAGGCAGCCGAGGGAGCTGCTAGCAGGACACCCAGAGTCACGAGGGCTCAGGCCCAGTCTATACCAGAGACGGCGAGTTCTATGACGCCGCCGGCCCCAGCAGAGACCACAGTACCCACACCTCCTGTCCCACAGCCTGGGGCGGAGGAGTTAGGGTACAAGGAGATGGCCCAGCTATTGGCTAAAGTTGTGGCCCGATACGAGGAGAGGCTGGATGCGGCAGTTCCAGCTCCAGTCGCACCCGTAGTGCACCCGAGGGCAGATAGTTTGAGGCTACGAGATTTCTTGAGTTGTAGCCCGCCAGAGTTTTACGGGTCGAGGCCGGAGGATGATCCGCAGGAGTTCATCCGTCAGCTGCAGAGGATTATGCGGGTGATCAGGGCTTCAGAGACTGAGGCTGTGACATTCGGTTCGCATCGGCTGCGTGATACCGCAGTCGATTGGTTTGATTCATGGGAGCTTTCGGGAGAGCATGCACCTCAGCAGTATGGGATGAGTTTTGAGGCTTTTCACACACTTCTTGCCTCCGCAGATGAGGAGGGCACGAGCTGATAGATTCTTGTTGTTGAGGCAGGGAGGACGCACAGTGAGGGAGTACAATGTCGAGTTTGATTCTTTGGCTCGATATGTCCTGCACCCGGTAGCGAGATGGAGGGCAGTGCATCGCTATGTCATGGGCTAGATGATTACATGGCGAGTCTTGTGCGGGTGTGTCCCTTCACCAGCATGGACATAACCCGTATGCGAGCTCATGCTGGGTTGTGAGGCGTAGAGACCGCGGGTAGAGCGATATCAGCGGCGAAGAAGGCCAAGACGGCGGTTCTTTTGGTGGTCCTCGGGGTGGCGGCATCGTGAAGTCGATTTGCACCACGGCCACGCGAGCGCTCCTACCTCATTTTCAGCCACGGCCAGGCGGTCGGGGCGGTCGGGGCCCAGGACTTGATTTCGGTAGCGAGGTGCTAACTGTTCGAGTCTGCTCGGTGTGCCCGTTGTGGCGAATACCATTCGGAGGCGTACTCGGAGCTTGCTATACTTGTGGCGGCGAGTCACTGCGAGTTTGTCGGCCGGGCGGCGTTGGTGGTAGGGCTCGGCCTACGAGTGCATTGCGCTTCTTCATCCCCGAAGCGATTTACTCGCCGGGAGGCAAGGTACACATGGATCAGCGGGTCGGCAGAGGTCGTGGCGCGAGTCGATTCTAGCGGTCCTCGAAACGCATATATGCTTTGTCGGTAAGCGGGATCGGGAGGCCTCACGATGTCGTCACAGTACCTTATCGGTTTAGGGTTTGATGTGTATGCTTTGATAGATCCGGTTCTACTGTCTATATATCTCCCCTTGTTGCTAGTAGGATAGGGATGAGCACGAGTCCATAGACCGCTTCGGTAGCTACGCCAGTGGGTGATTCGGTGGTAGCTCGGCGGGTATATAGAGCTTGTCCTGTGACCATTTGCAGTCGTCGGACCCTAGCCGACTTGATAGAGTTGGAGATGATTGACTTCGACGTGATTATGGGGATGGATTGGCTAGCTTCTTGCTACGCCAATGTAGACTGCAGAGAGAGTAATGCGGTTCGATTTCTGAGGCCGGTTGTTGAGTGGGAGGGGAGCACGGTATCGCCGAGGGGTAGGTTTATTTCCTACCTCAAGGCTAGGAAGATGGTGCAGAAGGGGTATATCTACCATCTCGTTCGGGTGTTTGATACTGAAGCTGCGGTACCAGATTTTCAGTCAGTTCCAGTAGTCAGCGAGTTCCCAGACGTGTTTCCAGATGACCTCCCGGGTATCCCTCCTGAGAGGGAGATTGAGTTTTGTATTGACATATTGCCAGACACTCGGCCTATTTCCATTCCGCCATACAGAATGGCACCTGCCGAGTTGAGAGAGTTGAAGGATCAGCTTAGAGATTTGCTGGAGAAGGGTTTTATCAGACCTAGTGTTTCTCCCTGGGGGGCGCCGGTATTGTTCGTGAAGAAGAAGGACGGGACGCTGCGCATGTGTGTTGACTACAGGCAGCTGAACAAAGTGACCATTAAGAACAGATACCCCCTTCCCAGGATTGATGATTTGTTCGACCAGTTGCAGGGCGCGAGATGTTTCTCCAAGATTGATCTGCGTTCGGGCTATCATCAGGTTCGTGTCAGAGAGGTGGATGTCCCTAGGACTGCATTCCGGACCCGGTACGGGCATTATGAGTTCAGGGTCATGTCTTTTGGGTTGACCAATGCTCCGGCGGTATTCATGGATTTGATGAACCGAGTGTTCAAACCATTTTTGGACACGTTTGTGATAGTGTTCATTGATGATATCCTGGTTTATTCTCGCTCAGAGCGGGAGCATGCGGAGCATTTGAGGCTATCTTGTGATTCTCGGGACCAGCGATTGTACGCCAAGTTTTCCAAATGTGAGTTTTGGTTGACTTGATGGCGTTTCTTGGGCATATTGTGGGTGATGGCATTCAGTGGATACGGCCAAGATCGGCGATCGGGACTTGGCCTAGACCTACTACTCCGGCGAGAGGTTCGCGATTTCGGGCCTTGCAGGATATTATCGGTTCGTGGAGAAGTTTGCTTCTATCTCGCACCATTGACTAGGTGACTCGAGAAGGCAGCCAAGTTTGATGGACTGATGCTTGTGGCGGGGTTTCGATTCTTGAAAGAGAGACTAACGACCGCCCCGTTCTTACTCTTCCGAGGTCGGATGGTTATGTCGTGTATTGTGATCGTCGGGCATCGGGCTGGGATGTGTGTTGATGCGGCATGGCGAGTTATAGCATATGCATCCCGCATTTGAAGAAACACGGAGAACTACCCCCATGATTTAGAGTTGGCGGTGTGATTCACGCTTTGAAGATCCGGAGGCACTATTTGTATGGGGTTCACGTGGATATTTATACGGACCACAAGAGCCTCGGTATATCTTCACCAGAGGAGCCGAACTTACGGCGAGACGGTGGTTAGAGTTGCTTAAGGATTACGATGTTGATATCTGTACCACGGGAAGGCCAATGTTGTGGCGTATGCTCTTAGTCGTAGGTCGATGGGAGCTTATCGGATGTGCGACGGCGAGGAAGGACATGGTTCGTGATTTGCATCAGTTAGCGAGCCTTGGTGTCCGTTTGATTGATTCTGATAGCAGTGGGGTTAGAGTTCGTGAGGTTGCCGAGTCTTCCATCGTCGAGGAGGTGAAGAGGCAACAGTTCGAGGATCCGGTTTTGGCACGTTATCGTGATACAGCTCTTCGTGAGAGCAAGGGTCCTTTTGAGGTAGCACCTGATGGGGTGCTAAGGTTTGAGGGCAGGTTGTGTGTTCCAGATGTTTCAGGACTTCGGCAGCAGGTTCTTGGGGAAGCACACAGCGCGCGTTACTCTATCCATCCGGGGTCGACCAAGATGTACCACGACCTTAGATCTGTGTATTGGTGGGATGGCTTGAAGAGGGACGTTGCAGAGTTCGTAGCTCAGTGCCCGTGTTGTCAGCAGGTGAAGGTAGAGCACCAGAGGCCTGGTGGTTTGTTACAGACGATTGAGATCCCGACCTGGAAGTGGGAGGTAATCAACATGGACTTCATCACAGGATTACCTCGCACTCAGAGGAGACATGATTCTATATGGGTTATCGTCGACGGTCGTGAAATCAGCCCACTTTCTTCCCGTTAGGACGACTTTCTCGGCTGAGGATTATGCCAGACTTTACATCCGAGAGATCGTCAGACTGCATGGAGTCCCTAGTTCGATCATATCAGACAGAGGAGCCCAGTTTACGGCTAACTTCTGGAGGTCCTTCCAGAGGGGTTTAGGGACGCAGGTGAGCACGAAGTCGCATTTCATCCACGAGCAGACGGACGCAGAGCGCACTATCCGGACTCTTGAGGATATCTTTGCGAGCCCGTGTTATTGACCGATGGTATTTGGGAGGATCATTTGCCTCTAGTTGAGTTTTCGTATAATAATAGCTACCACTCCAGTATTCAGATGGCGCCTTATGAGGCCTTGTATGGGAGGAAGTGCAGATCGCCTATAGGTTGGTTCGATGTGGGCGAGGTGCAGCTAGTGGGACCAGATTTGGTGCAGCAGGCAGTGGATAAGGTGAAGCTTATCCGAGAGCGACTATTGACAGCTCAGAGTCGACAGAAGTCGTATGCAGATCATCGTCGTCGGCATCTGGAGTTCGCAGTAGATGATTGGGTTTTCCTAAAGGTGTCACCCATGAAGGGTGTGATGAGATTCGGGAAGAAGAAACTTCGGCCCAAGGTACATTGGGCGTTTCAGATTGTCCGCGAGGTAGGCAAGGTTGCCTACGAGTTGGATCTGCCGTCCGATCTGGAGCGGTGCATCCGGTGTTTCACGTATCTATCTTTGAGGAGATGTATCGGGGATCCATCTAGGAGTACACCCGATTGGCGATGTCGGTGTGACCAGGGGTTATCGTATGAGGAGATTCCCATAGCGATAGTCGATCGTCGAGTTAGGCGTCTGCGGACGAAGGGCGTGGCCGTCAAAGTCTTGTGGCGGAGCGAGCTCGAGAGGAGATGACGTGGGAAGGGAGGACATGAGACAAGTATCCTCACCTATTCCCACACCTCGGGTAATTCACTTTCCTACTTGTAAATTTCCATTATCATTTATGCCTAAGTGTTGTTTTGTGGCGTGTGTGGCATTTGCTAGCTGTTTAAGCTTCTTCGATAAATGTCTTGAGAAGGAACATTGGGACGAATGTTTCTAAGGAGGAGAATGTTATACCGTATTTCCGGAGTATGTACGTGGGGCGTACGTAGAAAATTTGAACTTGTACTAAGGCTTGGCCGAATTAATTTTGTTCACAGCACCCGTTTAGAGTCGTTTTTCGACGAAACGTTTTCACAGCTTTCGTAGGGGAATTTCCGGCTATGTCATTTTTAATTTTTGCGGATTTTTACGAGAGACGAAAAGTGTTGGGCCAACAATAGGGCGCCACATTGCACCCTCCCATTGGCGGACGTGAGGGCTCGGATTGGACGAAATGGAGAGGTGTAGTTGGTAGGATATTTTGTGTGTTAGTTGGCCTAGGACACATGGGTGAATCTTGGCCCTACACTTGCCTAGCACTTGGCTAAATCTTGGCCATTGGTTGGCCTTCACTTGACCTATAAATACCCCCTTAGAGATGAAGAGTTCTTCATCCACAAAAGCTTTCCAAGTCTAAAAATCCTCTCTTCTCCCTTTGTTAAGCAAATCGTCCAACACCCCCCTCCCCTTGAGAAGCTTGGCCGAGGCTACCCCCCCCTAGCCTAGCCAAAATCTACCCCCCCTCCCTTGGTAGAAAAATTGTCTTCTAGTACCGTTATAATGCCCAAAATACCCTAGCCCAAATCCCTTAGTCCTTAGTAGAAGTTGTGAAGAACTTCTAAGGTTTCTTAGACTCTGGAGCGCACAACTTAGGAGCTAAACCTTGCTCAGCGCGACTTTATCTAGGATATTATTGGGCTTACCGAGGTACCTAATCCTAACACTCTTTTGAATTAGAGAAAACTTACTGTTGTAGTAGTAGAACAAGTATTAGATACTTAGAAGAATATCACAGTAGAAGGGTTTAAAAGAAGAATACTTGAACTGTACTCACTTAGGATTTGTTTTCACGATGAACTTACATAGCTCATGGGTAGGGTTGTCTGCCCGACTTAGTAGAATTATGAACCCTCCGTTTAGAATGACCTTGAGTAGTCTAGACTTTGATTGATGTATGTGACTATTATAGGATGACTATCTGAGCGCGAAATATTCAACTTGGCAGGTGGTTTTCTCTGAGAAGGTATGTGTTTATTCCTAAAGCAAGATATTTTACAATATATTGTACGGTGAGCGTACATGTGTTAACTGAATAATAACTACGGCAATGTCTTTGACTTAAGCCTGAATAATACTTATGGCAATGCCTCACGGCTTAAGCCTGAATAATACTTACGGCAATGCCTCACGGCTTAAGCCTGAATAACAAAGAACTGAAAACATTTCAAAAGAATACTGAATCATTTTTAACAGAAGATAAATACTTGGTTTTTAAAACAAAAGCTTAAGAGTTATACTAGCTTTATAGGAAGTTAGGTATAACAACTTAAGAAAGATAAAAAGGAATTTACTTGTTTGTTTATAAAAGCCTTGTATTGATTTCGGTTAAGTGTAGTAAGATTGTTTGATAAGTAGACATGTTATGATGCTACCTGTGTTAGTGTCTTGTAATGCTGTGTAAGGGGGTCATTCTTGCTGTGCTTACGTTGCTAACCGGTAAGTCCATTGTATTGTTATTGTATCACCTACCCTCGATCGTTATACGAGGCTTGCCCCTCGATGCGGGTCTATACGGCCTATGCGGTCTGTGAGACTATGCGGAGCAGCGGTATGCTCCAGGATTGATCATTCCGGGCGTTTAGCCTGATGCGGGGGATTCCCTATGCGGTCTGTTGAGACTATGCGGTCTTTTGAGGCTATGCGGGCTGCGGGAGCCTAGGCGGATCTGGGGTTAGCTGCCCCGATGCGAAATATCTCATGCAGTGCTGTGGGACCTATGCGAGTGCGGAAGTCCAGGGCTAGGCACGCAGAATGATACTATGGGCGATTGGCCTTGCTTCGATCATTCGCGGCCTAGAATAGACCTGTTACAGTTTTCCTATTGCTGTTGTTTGTGATGTGGCACTATGTGCAATTGAACTGATTGTATTTGTGAAAAGGTTTTGAATACTCTGATTTCATTTAAGTACTTTATAGTTTCACATACTTGGTACCTGTTGTACTGACCTCCTTCGGGGGGCTGCGTTCATGCCGCAGGTAAGGCAAGCGGTGCTAGATCCACATCCTTAGGATCTTTGCGTTGGTGTCGGGAGCTCCATCTTCTCGGAGGCTCTACTTTTGGGTATGATTTCCTGTATTGTAGATAGTTTTATGCAGATCGAGGGTATGGCGCCACTGTCCCGCCATAGTTGTTTACTTCTTAAGAGGTGCAGTACTATTATGCAGTTGGGATGTATCGCAAAACTTGAGTTATTTATATTATGCCGAAAGGCAAGTTTTCATCGATAAAGCGTGTCTTATTTTATAAGCTGTTTCTGTCTTGTTTTATATTCCGCGGTTACTCGATGTATGACTACTTGGGTGCCGGTAAGGCACGATCCGCGAACCGGGCGAGTCGTGACAACTAAGTGCCCGGTAAGGCACGATCGCGGGCGAGAGTCGGGTCGTGTCACGACCGGTCCGGCGTGATCGTGCCTTACCGCACCTAATGATACAACATCGTGTCAATGGAACATAAAACAATACGAGACATATTATGAAATATGAAACAATAACTGAGAAAAACTTGCCTTCGGCATATATATAAATAACAACTTTTTCCAACATGAGCAGTTTTAATCCCTTTTACAAACCACACTTGGCGGTACTCTGAGACCTCTAAGAAATGATCGACAACAATGGCGGGACAGGGCCCGCCATACCTGAATGTAAACACCTACAACAACAGGGGACTATACGCTGATAAGCCTCGGAAACGGAGCTTTCCACCTGTGAATCGTGACCCTAAGGCGAGGATCAATGGCGGTGTACCTTTACTGCGGCATGACGCGGCCCCGAAGGAGGTCGATACAACAGTACCAAGTATGTGGCGAAAATAAATCAGTAAATGAAATCATAGTAGTCTATACAAAGCGGGAGACATGTATGATAACCAAACTACGATTCACCATAAATGTGATCATGTCAAGTCGGGGACTCACGCCAAGTCATCACTCAATTTTACCAATGGGTCTCACGCCCACAACATCAATCGTGCGTGGAATACCTTCCTCACCGCCGGCGGTTTATGATACACAAACACCAAGGAATACATGAACACCAGTCCCACGTGTCCTAATAAAGCGATGCGAGGGTAAATGCTGAAGGCATAGCCGACTACTAACACCCACGGTACCAACAAGGTCATAAAATGTGTCATGATATCTGTCTAGCCGTCACATGATAAAGGCGGTCACTCGCGCGATATCAAATGTGCGCGTCTAGCCACGAACTCTCCGCGACTCGCATAGGCCAACCTCATAGGCGCGTGAGGTATAACCCGCATCGAGGGTAGCTACTCCCGACATCGTCCCGGACTCGCGATCGCATGGCCACAACCGCGTGACCACAAGGGCCGTAAACTAACACGGAACTCCGTAGTTCCGCATGGATCCCCGGACCCGCATGAGGTATCCTCGAATCACGGTCCTGCACCGCTGAGTCTACCGCGTCGGAGGGCTTAACCTCCGGACACAAGTCAAGGTGAGTGGTACAATACCAACATAACGGCTGATAGTCAAACAACTTTAAGCGCAGTCGAGGGGAAAACCCCTTTACACTAACATCACAAGATACTAACACACGTAGCATCCTAACATGTTTACTTCTCAAATCAACAAGAAAGTATTATAAGGCTATCACAAACCGATACAATCAAGTTATTCACACAAGGTGCTTTCTACTAACAAGTTCGGGTATCTAACCCCAAAGTACTTCACATTAAATCTTTAAAAGATCTGTTTCTTTCACATAAGTCACACAATACCCGTAGTATAAAATAGAGTGACCGTCCTTTTAAGAAAACCAAAACTCTTACCTTTGTAAAATCAAGTAACAACATTATTTCCCAAACGTCCAAGTTTGCCTAATTTCAAATGTTCACGTTTCTTATTTTAGAAAGGTTTCGTGGGTTCATAGCCTTATTCATTTAAGAATATAATTTTCTTTTAAACAATCTGAGAAACATAAGCCTTATATGTGAGTAGGATATTCTTGTTTATAACAATCTTATTACAGCAACCATGATCTAGGAAATATCATTTTGTCTCATCTTAGCTTATATGCAGATGGAAGTTGCTACTGGTTTTATTAATACTTAATTAATCAAAACATTTCCCTTTATTAACGCTGCTGTGGTTTGTCGATACACATTCTGATTTCCGAAATCAGTAAAACATTCTTAAGCCGTTATACCTAACTTCCCATAAAGCTAGTATAACTCTTAAGTTTTCAAAAACCAAGTATTACTTCTTCTTTCAAAATGATTCAAAACTCTTTTGAAATACTTCAAGTTCTTTATTAACACATAACAAGCCAGTTATAGTTCAATTCAGTTACCTTTTAAAAACCACATGTATTTTCTTACCAACATAAAGCCGTTATAACCAACTTCCCATAAAGCCGTTATAACACTTTATGTTCTACACCAATCAAATACATTTAGTACATGTACGTCTACCGTACTACATAGTTCACACATATCATGCTAGAAGAGATAGGAAGAGGTTCACATACCTCGCGACGAGTATCGACTAATAGCAAAACGCTCCAAGTACTTCCAACTGTCGGCTACTCCTTAAGCCAAGTAGAACGCGCCACGTAGTACTTCAACCTATAAGGCCACAAGGCGCTTATTAACATCAAGATCTTATCGTAGAACATTCTACAGAAAATTCGGCAGCACCTCCCCCCCCCGCAACAGCGTAAATCTCCTCCTCTAACGGGGCCGGCTACCAAGCCAACCAGGGGGGGGTTATACATCTAACCCGAACGGGTACAATTCTACTCCACAGTACTACTACACAAGTCTCGTAATCAGAATCCTATGTAATTACAGATTCGATTGATTCTTGGGCTTAAGTCAAAAGACATTGCCGCAGTACTAAGCTTAGTTCTATATATAGTATACTTCAACTATATAATCTAACAACATGTAATTTCCAATTACAAATAGAGGGACAAGATAATTACCTCGATAAGCCCATAATTATCCAAGTATAAATGTCGATCCTTAGCAACGCTTAGCTTCTACTCCGGGTGCTCCAACCCGCTCCAAACAACCCTTAGAAGTTCTAACCAACTTCTACTTAATTACTTCAAACACTCAATGAAGATTTCCTTAGGGTTTCGGTTTGAGACAAAAAGGACATACGGTAGTATTTCCGGGCTCTTCGCATAGAGGTTTCTTTGGAATACTACAAGGTATACGGCTAAGGTAATTTGGGCATTACAACAATACTTGGAGAGTATTTCCTACCAAGAGGGGGGGTACCTCACGGCACACCACTAGGAGGGGGGGTGTACCCCTCGGCCAAGGCCTCTAGGAGGGGGGGTGCACCCCTCGGCCAAGGCCTCACAAAGGAAGAGGGAGGACGAAACCAACAAGGAGGAGGAGGTTTTCAAGACTTGGAAATTATGGAATGGATGAAGAAGTCTTCAGGGGAGGTATTTATAGGCCAAGCAAAGGCCAACCAATGGCCAAGATCTAGCCAAGTGGGGGGCAAGTGGAGGGCCAAGATATGCCCAAGTGCCCCCTAGACCCTACTCCTTAAAACCCTCACAAATATCTACACAAATATCTAGCAACCCTTGCCCATCCAATCGGCCCTAACGCCCCTTCAAGTCCACCAACGAGAGGGTGCCAAGTGTTGCCCTCTCGTTGGTCCAAAACGTTTCGTCTCTCGGAAAAATCCGCAAAAAATACTAAATGACATAGCCGTAATTTACCCTTCGTAAGTTAGGTAGAACGTTTCGTCGAAAAACGACTCTAACCGGGTGTTGTGCACAAACATATTTCGGCCCAAGGGTGCCACATGGGGGTGACACGTGTCGCTCCGATTAAATCAAAATATTTCGTCTTAGAAAATATCCATAACGGCCAAAATCTCAAAATCAAAGCGGGCCCCACAAAACCGTAAATTTCTCCCGTGGGCCCCACGTGACCATTTCCGAAAATAAAATTCCATAATTCTAATATAATCTAAGAAGTCCAAAAACCAAATCTGGGAATCCAATTCCCATTAACGAACCTTTTTCCTTCACAAAAACCGGAAACTTTTCCGTGGAAAAAATCACCTCTTTCTTCCTTTCCAATCTTTCTGTCGTATTCTCGTACGTACGTCCTCGCATACATACCCTGGAACTACGGGGTATAACATTCTTCCCCCCTTAGAAACATTCGTCCCGAATGTTCCTTCTAAGTCCCCAAACATACAAGCGTCGATATAGTCTCTACTACTATACTTATGAGAACAATCCTGCCACACCTGGCCATGGAAACACCTGCGCAAAGACTTACATCCAAGCCCACGAGGAAACACCTCTATAACACCACAAATACCTCTTCCCGGGGTCAAAATATACTTCCTCAGTCACTGATACCACTTTTGTCACTTTGCCGCGAGCCTTGCTCCGACGACCCAACAAATGGTACCGGGCTGCTTGCGATCCCTGAGGCATGCCCTACGGCCCTTCTCAGGATGTGCCATACGGAGAGCCACGGTTCGGGTCTGTTCCCGTGGTAGAGGCTCTGGCCTCTTTATACGCTCAGCCCCCCGAACATAACAATACGAAAGACCGGACGTACTGCCTCCTAAGTCGGACGGCAATTGCTAACATATAGGCAACCTGGCCTATTCTTCACATGAACTCAAAAGCCCAAAGTAACTCGGGCTAAGTTCCTTCATTTCCAAAACTCGTCACACCACTGTCGGTGGTACTTTCAAGAAGACCATTGTCGGCACTGAACTCTAAGCGTCGTCGCCGATTATACGCACGATTCCTCTGAGCTGCCAGAACTTCTTCTCGACGAGCTTTACCACATCCGTCTGTGGAACAAGCTGAACCAAGTATGCGAACCTTGCCAACATCGAACCAATCGACCAAGCAACTTACACTTCGCCCTTACAAGGCTTCATAAGCGACATCCGAACACCGAAAAGGTAGCTAGAAGCACTTCTCTCTGAGGAGACAACAATCCCACGACTACCTGAAATCCACACCGCGGCCGAGGGCGAATGCGGTCTGAGACTCACTGAGTTCTTAACCTGCTGGTAAAACTTCCAGAAACAAAAACAGCTGTACCCTGGGCTCCACTGTTTGTCATAAGGTGAAGGTAGGCACCCGTGCGACCTTACAACCTTTTAGATAACTCAACACAGTAGTAAGCGGTCTGGTGAAAAATATGATGGGCTGCCCCATCGGCCCGACCACGGGTCGAGCATCCACGAACTCGTGTTTGGTTAACTAAACTTGGGCCTAACACCCTCAACCCTAACACAAGGCGGGACCACCACAAACTGACCCACCACCAAACTGCGCGGGTTGACCCGGCGTGGCCTCAACTTCGACCACTTTCATTCCACACTGCCAGGGACCTATCCCCAACATAGCTCACGTGCACTATGCACTTCTGATAAGGATCAAACATAACACTACACCTTTTCTTGAGATGGCCTTACCTCTAAGGTCTCCACGTATAACACTCTAAGGCTCACACCTTCTCTATCCCCCAAAATCTTACTCGGTTAACCCACCATGATTTCTAATCACAACTAACACACTGCTATCAGAACATAGCACTTAAGGTATACTCACCTTGAAAGTTACCGAAGGACCTTGCTGCTGCAGCCTCTCCTGTCCTTGGTTAACCCGTCGATCTCTACGTTTCTCGGCCTGCTGTACATAAGCCCGTACACAGGCCATGCTCAAGCCCAACTGAAGAATTACTCTTGCACAACCCTCTCTTAGGTAGTCATCAAGACTCGTGGTACATCGGTATAATCTCTGGTAGCCAAATCCATAGCTAGTAACAGGGTCGCCTCTTTGCAATCTATATTCACTGTTCCCGGTCGTGGAACTGAAGGTTCAAATATCATGGGCCTTGAGGAGGCTGCCGTCATGCTAAACTCTGCGGGGCTAGTGGCGTCGCAGAAATCCCCGAATGAAGCACTACCCTAGGTAATGATTGGGCCTGTGCCCTCGCAACCCTCTGAACTCTACTCGCCGCTCCCTCGGCTGCCTTGCCCTCCTGGGCCCGGGTTGCCCTACGCGGAGGCATAACGATAAGGGAAAGAATTTCATCAGAGGGTCCAACTTACAACTCAGCTCTAAGGCACGATCTCAGAGTGAGAAGAATAGAAACCAATCCTAAATATCCTATAGCCTCCTGATTATTGGCGTGGTGCACAACACGATAATCAAGACTCTCTCGATACGGTGCGTAGACACTTTCCGAGGATTAATCGCTCGATACCACTTTTGTCACGACCGATTAGGGCGTGGTAGTGCCTTACCGGGCACCCTAGTGATACAACATCGAGTAATCACGAACATAAAACATTCCGAGACATATTATGAAAGATGAAACTATAATCTGAGAAAAACTTGCCTTTCGGCATATATATAACTAACAACTTTTTCCAACCTGAACATTTTTAATACCTTTTACAAACCACCTTGCCTGGGGTACTACGGACCTCTGAAATGATCGACAACAATGGCGGGACGGGGCCGCCATACCACGAATGTAAACACCTACAACAACGGGGACTATACCTACGATAAGCCTCGAGAAACGGAGCTTTCCCATGTGGCTGTGACCCTAAGGCGAGGATCAATGGTGGTGTACCTTTACTGCGGCATGACGCAGCCCCGAAGGAGTCGATAACAGGTACCAGTATGTGGCGAAAATAAATCACGTAAATGAAATCATAGTAGTCTATACAAAGCGGGAGACATGTATGATAACCAAACTCTGATTCACCATAAGTAAGCGATCATGTCAAGTCGGGGACTCACGCCTCAAGTCATCACTCAATTTTACCAATGGGTCTCACGCCCAACATCAATCGTGCCGTGGAATACCTTCGCCACTGCGGTTATGATACACAAACACCAAGGAATACACATGAACACGTGTCCCACTTGTGTCCTAATAAAACGACAGGGGTAAATGCGAAGGCATAGCCGACTACTAACACCTGCAGTACCAACAAGGTCATAAAATGTGTCATGATATCTGTCTGAGCCGTCACATGATAAAAGCGGTCACTGCGCATGATATCAAATGTGCGCGTCTAGCCACTGAACTCTCCGCTGACTCGCATAGGCCAACCTCATAGGCCCGCATGAGGTATAACCCGCATCGGTAGCTACTCCGGCGTAAATCGCGGACTCGCGATCCGCATGGCGCGAAAGACCGCGTGACCACAAGGGCCGTAAACTAACACGGAACTCCGTAGTTCGCATGGATCCTCGGACCCGCATGAGGTATCCTCGAATCATGGTCCTGCATCACCGAGTCTACCCGCGTCGGAGGCGGCAACCTCGGACACAAGTCAAGGTGAGTGGTGGTACAATACCAACATAACGGTGATAGTCAAACAACTTTAAGCGCGATCGAGGAAAACCCCTTTACACTAACATCACAAGATACTAACACACGTAGCATCCTAACATGTTTACTTCTCAAATCAACAAGAAAGTATTATAAGGCTATCACAAACCGATACAATCAAGTTATTCACACAGGGTGCTTTACTAACAAGTTCGTATCTAACCCCAAAGTACTTCACACATTAAATCTTTAAAAGATCTGTTTCTTTCATAAGTCACCTGATACGTAGTATAAAATAGAGTGACTGTCCTTTTAAGAAAACCAAAACTCTTACCTTTGTAAAATCAAGTAACAACATTATTTCCCAAACGTCCAAGTTTGCCTAATTTCAAATGTTCACGTTTCTTATTTTAGAAAGGTTTCGTGGTTCATAGCCTTATTCATTTAAGAATATAATTTTCTGTTAAACAATCTGAGAAACATAAGCCTTATATGTGAGTAGGATATTCTTGTTTATAACAATCTTATTACGAACCATGATCTAGGAAATATCATTTTGTCTCATCTTAGCTTCTATGCGGATGGAAGTTGCTCTGGTTTTATTAATACTTAATTAATCAAAACATTTCCCTTTATTAACTTATTCTGTGGTTTGTCGATACACATTCTGATTTCCGAAATCAGTAAAACATTCTTAAACCGTTATACCTAACTTCCCATAAAGCTAGTATAACTCTTAAGTTTTCAAAAACCAAGTATTACTTCTTCTTTCAAAATGATTCAAAACTCTTTTGAAATACTTCAAGTTCTTTATTAACACATAACAAGCCAGTTATAGTTCAATTCAGTTACCTTTTAAAAACCACATGTATTTTCTTACCAACATAAAGCCGTTATAACCAACTTTCCATAAAGCCGTTATAACACTTTATGTTCTACACCAATCAAATACATTTAGTACGTATGCGTCTCACCGTACTACATAGTTCACACATATCATGCTAGAAGAGATAGGAAGAGGTTCACATACCTCGCGGAGTATCGACTAATAGCAAAACGCTCAAGTACTTCCAATGTCGGCTACTCCTTAAGCCAAGTAGAGCGCGCCACGTAGTACTTCAACCTATAAGGCCACAAGGCGCTTATTAACATCAAGATCTTATCGTAGAACATTCTCTGAAATTTGAAGACCTCTCCCCGCAACAACGTAAATCTCCTCTCAAGCGGGGCGGCTACCAAGCCAACCGAGGGGTTATACATCTAACCCGAACGGTACAATTCTACTCCACAAGATTACTACACAAGTCTCTGTCTGATACACCCTATGTAATTACAGTTCGATTCGATTCTTGGGCTTAAGTCAAAAGACATTGCCGCAGTACTAAGCTTAGTTCTATATATAGTATACTTCAACTATATAATCTAACAACATGTAATTTCCAATTACAAATAGAGGGACAAGATAATTACCTCGATAAGCCCATAATTATCCAAGTATAAATGTCGATCCTTAGCAACGCTTAGCTTCTACTCCGGGTGCTCCAACCCGCTCCAAACAACCCTTAGAAGTTCTAACCAACTTCTACTTAATTACTTCAAACACTCAATGAAGATTTCCTTAGGGTTTCGGTTTGAGACAAAAAGGACATACGGTAGTATTTCCGGGCTCTTCGCATAGAGGTTTCTTTGGAATACTACAAGGTATACGGCTAAGGTAATTTGGGCATTACAACAATACTTGGAGAGTATTTCCTACCAAGAGGGGGGGTACCTCACGGCACACCACTAGGAGGGGGGGTGTACCCCTCGGCCAAGGCCTCTAGGAGGGGTGCACCTCGGCCAAGGCCTCACAAAGGAAGAGGGAGGGACGAAACCAACAAGGAGGGAGGGAGGTTTTCAAGACTTGGAAATTATGGAATGGATGAAGAAGTCTTCAAAGGGGGAGGGTATTTATAGGCCAAGCAAAGGCCAACCAATGGCCAAGATCTAGCCAAGTGGGGGGCAAGTGGAGGGCCAAGATATGCCCAAGTGCCCTAGACCCTACTCCTAAAACCCTCAAATATCTACACAAATATCTAACAACCCTTGCCCATCCAATCGGCCCTAACGCCCCTTCAAGTCCACCAACGAGAGGGTGCCAAGTGTTGCCCTCTCGTTGGTCCAAAACGTTTCGTCTCTCGGAAAAATCCGCAAAAAATACTAAATGACATAGCCGTAATTTACCCTGCGTAAGTTAGGTCGAACGTTTCGTCGAAACACGACTCTAACCGGGTGTTGTGCACAAACATATTTCGGCCCAAGGGTGCCACGTGGGGTGACACGTGTCGCCCCGATTAGATCAAAATATTTCGTCTTCCGAAAATATCCATAACGGCCAAAATCTCAAAATCAAAGCGGGCCCCATAAAACCGTAAATTTCTCCCGTGGGCCCCACGTGACCATTTCCGAAAATAAAATTCCATAATTCTAATATAATCTAAGAAGTCCAAAAACCAAATCTGGGAATCCAATTCCCATTAACGAACCTTTTTCCTTCACAAAAACCGGAAACTTTTCCGTGGAAAAAATCACCTCTTTCTTCCTTTCCAATCTTTCTGTCGTATTCTCGTACGTACGTCCTCGCATACATACCCTGGAACTACGGGGTATAACAGGTCGTGACACAATACATGTAAAATTCCGCCCCACAATTCATACCAAGTAGTTTAAAATCCAAGCCATTCTCGGCCAACTTATAACCAACAACACTAAGTCTTTTCCAATCCTTTTCCAATTCCAAGTTCTAAGGTCTAACATGTTATATAGTCATAAACAACTGCAACAACTACAATTTCCTTCTTATACAACATGCGACGACTTAAACTAATAATCAACTTGAATTGTAATCTTAAGGCTAAACATGCTAGTTTTCGGATTAGGGTTCCAATAGCCAATACAATTAACAAACTTCATACTAAACATTTCATGCTTGATAATATCCATAACTACAAATATAATTAGACATTAATTGCTAAAACGACAAGATTTATACCTTTACAAGCCCTTAAAAATTCCAAGATTCCAAGTCGTGCCTTAGCAATTCTTAGCTCCTTTCTTTTCAGCTCCAATCCGCTATTTGAAGCCTCTAGAAGTTCACAACCAACTTCTCTTCCATTTCCAATCCAAAACTAGAAAAACCACTTAGGTTTTCGCCTTGCGACTAACGTGAAAACGTCGTTTTCCGAAATCTTTCTATTGAGATATCCTTACAATACCCTTAGGGACCTTGGGTTTAAGTCTTGTGAATAATGGATCAAAACTACAAAATTTTTGTGTGGGAAATATGTCAAACCCGAGAGCATCACATGAAGAACAAGGTGTTGTGATTTTTTTCTAAGTGTTGAAGACTAGTCTTGCACTAGTAGTATGCTTATATAACACATTGGAGGGCTTGGATTAAAACACTTGTGGGCTAGGATGAAGATCATTAATTAGATAGCCAAGTGGACAAGTTGACTTGGTCAACAATCTCAAGCTTTGAAGACTTATCTTCCTTGATGGTCAATGACCATTTTACCCTTACATAAAATGTCCAAGACCATATGGGGTGCCACGTGTCGCCCTCCCATTCGTCCATAAAATTCCGTAACCCTCGTGGGCCCCACAAAACGTAAAATTCCTCAGGTGGGCCCCACATGACCAAATCCGTAAAAATAAATTTCCATAATGTTAATAAGTTCCATACTCTTCAAATAATACATTTTGAGAATCTAATTCTCCTCAACGAACATTTTTCCTTTCCGACGTTCGGAAGATTTTCCGTCGGAAAAACAATTCTTCCTTTCGTACTAATTTCCATGTCTTGATTCCTTACATACCTTCTCTTATACATGTCCTGGACTTACGGGGTGTAACATTCTTCCCCCCTTAGAAACATTCGTCCCCGAATGTTCTTAGTCGGTTTTCAAGCTATACACACTCCGACGTAGTCTCTTTACTATGCCTATCAATCAATACTCCACAAGAACAACGATGCCACACATGGCCACCACAAAACATACGAAAACATAACAATGGACCTTCCATCCATGGTCCCTTCTCACAAAACTCGAAGGTTACAGTCTTATCACAAACAAGATCTTTAGAGGTTACTTTCTTTTCTTACTTGTCATACTTCCTCGTACTTCTACACTTATTATGGGGTAACTACAACTTGTGAACTCTACACAACTATAGTCTCAGTTCACTTTATCATTCTTGTCAACATTCTTATCTTTTCACTTTACTAATCAAAGTATTCCTACCTCTGGGGGTACTATCACTTACAACTGCTAGCAACAAAGGGAAAACATATATTGTCACGACCCGACCCCGGGCCGCGACTGGTGCCCTACCTGGGCACCCTTCCAAACATACAACACCAAAACAACTGCGGAAAATAAGTAACACATTTTTTTTTAAAACCAAGGCAAAACCGATAAGGCTGCCATAATATAAATCACCCAAAAAGGGCTTACACTATCCAAAAATGTAATTACAACTCTAACCAGTCCAGCCCACATGTGAATACAGACCTCTAAGATTTGAACACATACTATGACGGGACAAGGCCCCGCCGTACCCCTGAATATACATAACCATGACAACTCCGGAACATTGGAGCCATCTCAAAATGCTGAACCAGGATCCTAAGCTCGCGGATCCACAACTGTGTACCTAAACCTGCAGACATGAACGCAAGAAATCGGTCTAACAGTACGAATATGGAGCGAAATAAAGCACGATGCAGATCATAACTGTACAAAAGAATGATAGGGGCAAGTATAAAAAGTACATACCAGACCCTGCCGTGACATTACCCCTTATGAACCTAATTGCATATCATTATCTTTTCCATTCCATTAAGAGTTATAGCCATATCTTACGTACATACTTAGGAGAAGTCGTTAAGTTTATTACCATCTAACTTACTTATCTTTCATAACCTAATCCGGCCCTTTACGGAGGGACGCCTATACTGCCCGGCCCAAACGGGGACGCGATAAAGTCACATATGTAACGACCCGTTCTTGGGCCCGTTACTGGTGCCTTATCCCGGGCACCCTAGTGATACAATCATCAGAGAAAACCAGCGGAAAATAAAACTTTACACAAGAAACAAGATATATGAACATAAAACAGGCCAACCCAACGGTTACCTTCCAATAACATAAATAAATACAACTCTTTCAAAACGAACAGTTTAATCCTTTTTACAACCCTGCCCACAACAGTACTACAGACCTCTAAGATTTACAACAACTATGACGGGGGGGCCGCCATACCCCGAATGTACAAGAACCTACAACTCGTGGAACACATACAAAAGATAAGCCTCGGAGAAACGGAGCTTCCCAAAACGATCGAGATCCTAAGGCGAGGATCCACGACCGATGTACCTCTACCGCGACATGAACGCAGCCCGAAGGAGGTCGAGACAACAGTACCAAGTATGTGAATCAGTAAAAATCAGAATGAAATCATACTAGTCTATATAAAGCAGAGACATGTATGATAACCAAACTACGATTCACAACATAAAAGCGATCATGTCGATCGAGGACTCGCCTCAAGTCATCACTCAAATATAACTATGGGTCTCACGCCCACAACATCAATCATGTTCGCATCATGGCCGCATGCCCCCGGAATTCTGCATCGGTGTAGACATGTCCATGATGCAACAATAATACCAATGCCCACGGCCACATGCCGGAATTCTACCTCGGTGTAGACACGCCCATGTGACATCAACAATAATATCTGGGTGATCAACCTGCCGCGTGGCCACATGCCCCGAATTCTACCTCGGTGTAGACATGTCCATGTAACCACAATAACAATATATCGGGTAATCAACCCGGCGCGTGGCCGCATGCCGAATCGCGTCGGTGTAGACATGTCCATGTGACATCAAAAACAAGACGAGAATCAAAATGGAAACATACCCGTGGAATTCTCCATCACCGCCAAAGACGCCCAAGTAAGTTCTCAACAAGTCGACCGCCTCTATCGAGACGCGGTAATACGTAAATACAAAACTTTCACAACAAAGGATATCACCACAAGCATAGGAAAGTTTCACACCAAAAATATTAGGCAAGTTTCACACAACAAGAATAGGCAAGTTTCACAAATCTCAAAGTACTTTAATTTTATACCAAAGTCCGGTTTTAACCCCAAGTACTACATACGTTAAGTTCTTTTAAAGAGATCCATTACTTTTATAAAAGTCACCCTATACCCATAGTATTAGAATGACCAACCCACATTCCTTTTCAAAATCAAGTAACAACATTCTTTTCCTAAGTTCCAGTTTGCCTAGTTTCAATTACTCAAGCTTCTCATTTTCAAATGCTCAAGTCACTTATTTTAGAAAGGTTTCATAACTCATAGTCTTAATCTCTTTTAAAACAATTGAGTAACATATGTCATATATGTGAGTAGTTTATTCTTGTTTATAACGATCTTATTACATGACCATGATCTAGAAAATGTAATATCATTTTGTCTCATATTAGCTTCATGCAGATGGAGGTTTCTCTTGGTTTTTAATACAACACATCATTATTCAATACATTTTCCTTTATTAACGCTGCAATGGTCTGTCGATACACATTCTGATTCCCGAAATCAGTAAAACATTATCCCTTAAAAAAACCAAGTACTCATTACTCACGAATGAGGTTTCACACAAACATCCACATTAAAACAAATAAGTTAAGTCTCTTATCTTATAAGATCAAGTCTCTTAACTTCTAACATCAGTAAACCATTTTCACCTACATAAGGTCGTTATAACTAACTTCCCATAAAGCTATTATAACACCCTATGTTTTAAACCAACCAAATCACTTAGCACATGTACGTCTACCGTACTACATAGTTCACAACAATCATGCTAGAAAAGATAGGAAGAGGTTCACATACCTCGCGACGATTTATCGACAATAAGCAAAATGCTCCAAGTACTACAACCTTGCTAGCCCTTTCCACTCCTCGAGTAGAATACGCTACTCTTAGTACTTTCACCTATAAAGGTCACAAACGTCTATTAACCCCAAAACACAAGTTTCTATCTTTCTATAGAAAATTCGTCAGCACCTCCCCCCCCCGCAACAGCGTAAATCTCCTCCTCTATCGAGGCCGGCTACCAAGCCAACCAGGGTTTACACGCCTAACCGGACGTGTACAATTCTACTGATATCTTACACAACTCTACTGCAATACAGTCCTATGTAAATACAGTGCAGTTCTTTTCTTTATTCTTCAGGCTTAAGTCAAAAGACATTGCCGCAGTACTAAGCTTAGTTCTATATATAGTATACTTCAACTATATATTCTAATAACATGTAATTTCCAATTACAAATAGAGGGACAAGATAATTACCTCGATAAGCCCAAAATTATCCAAGTTATAATGTCGATCCTGAGCAAGGTTTAGCTCCACTCCAAGGCGCCCAAACCACTCCAAACAACCCTTAGAAGTTCTAACCAACTTCTACTCAAATACTTCAACCAACTATGAAGATTTCCTTAGGGTTTCGGTTTGAGACTAAAAGGACAAAAGGTAGTATTTCCGGGCTCTACGTATAGAGGTATCTTTGGAATACTACAAGGCATACGGCTAAGGTATTTTGGGCATTATAACAATACTAGGAGAAGTATTTCAATACCACAAGGGAGGGGTATTATACGAAAACAACTAGGCTAGGGGGGGGGACCCCACGGCTAGCACCACAAAGGGGAGGAACCCCCGGCCAAAACACGAAAAGGGGAGGAGGCTCTCGGTAGAGCTCACAGGTGAGGAGAGGGTTTCAAGACTTGGAAGTTTTTGGAATGGATGAAGTCTTCACACTTAGGGGGGTATTTATAGCAAAACCAAAGGCCAACCAAGGGCCAAGATCCTTCCAAGTGTATAGCAAGTGTAAGGGCAAGATTAAGCCAAGTGCACCCTAAACCCTACTCCTTAAAACCCTCACAAATATCTTGCCCAACCTTATCTCCCAATCGTCCCATGTGCCGCCCACCTTGCCCACCAATGAGAGGGTGCCAAGTGCCGCCCTCTCGTTGGTCCAAAATGTTCCGTCTCTCGGAAAAATCCGCAAAAATACTAAATGACACAGCCGGAATTTTCCCAATGTAAGCTGTGTAAAATGTTTCGTCGAAAAACGACTCTAATCGGGTGTTGTGCACAAAGGTCATTCGGCCTAAGCCACTGGCGGGGTGACACGTGTCACCCTCCTATTGGCCCTCAAAAACGTCTTCAGAAAAAATATCCACAATGTCCAAAATCTAGAAAACAAAGTGGGCCCACAAAACCGTAAATTTCTCAGTGGGCCCACGTGACCATTTAAAATAAAATCTCAAAATTCTAATATAATCTATGAAGTCCAAATACCAAATCTGGGAATCCAATTCCCATTAACGAACCTTTTTCTTCACAAATAACAGGAAACTTTTCGTCGAAAACTCACATCTTTCTTTCTTTTCAAAATTTCTGTGCTACTCGCAAATGCGTCGTCCTCACATACATACCACGCAACTACGGGGTATAACATTCTCCTCTTAGAAACATTCGTCCGAATGTTCCTTCTCAAGTCGGATAACGATAAAGTTCCTCTAACAAGTTGCCAACGCCACGGCTTGCCACGAAATAACACACGCCCTCTTCTTTCCTTACTCGCCGTGCCGCTTCTCGAACACTTGAACTCTCCCAAGACGCACCATACTTGGTCATTACTTCCGTTCGAAAATCTGCGGAGTCACTACCTCCAAACTTGGTCATCTTACTAACCTCAACTTCCTTAAGGCCATTCCGGCCTTTACGAACCGCTCGGTCGAACGCGTCCACGAACTCATACGATGGTCACACAAACTTGGGCCTAGCATCCTCGTGACCCTACCACTGGCGGGACCACCTAACTGACCCCACCTCAATCCGACACGGGTTGACCCGCAAATGGTCCTCAACCCGACCCCCAACCGCGCCAAACTCTTGTTCCCCGATCCGGAACAATCTTACTAATTCACATCATGAAAGCTACCACTTCCATCTCATACTACCCACGGACTTATCACACAAATAAAACCCACGTATACTACTACTCTGATAAGGGTCAAAAATAAATCTTTAACTCAAGACGACCTTACCCCTAAGGTCTCAGTCGTGACATAGTCTAAGGTTCACACTTACCATGCCCCCATACGTATCCTCCCAACTAAGCATGTTTTCTAACGCACAATTAACACAACGCTATTCGTACATAGCACATAATAATGAGACCATCATAACAAGCATACCAAAACTCTAGAGGGTTAAGGATATACCGGCTACCGCTCACTCTAATCATAGGCACGCTGCAGGTATGCTATGAAAGCGATGAACCACCATCGATCCGGTGGTGAGTCGTAACATCCGTGCTACCCTTGGTGGACGATTCCTCGCAAAATGGCCTGCTGGCCAAAAATAACAAGCTCCTGGTACCACGACACTCCCGAAATGCGGTCTACCACATCGACCACACCGAGGTAGGGGTGACCGTCCGCCAACACCCTACTTCCTCGAAACTCAACCCTTGGAGCCACGACCGCTCCGAATACTCGAAGGTTGTGGAGGACCACTGCACCGGGCAGAGGTACAAAACTAGTATCTTTCGAGGCGGTCCGCCTCGAAAGTCACCAAAGGACCACTGTTGTTCGGCCTCTTCGCCGATCTTGGTCATTCCGTCGACCTCTCCGTGCCTCACATCGGTGCATGAGCTGCATGCGGGCAATGTCCATGCCGGTGAAGAGCTACTCCCGAACATGCCTCGACATGTAATCATCGAGCCTCGTAACATATCGGTGCACTCGATCCTCCATACTAGCTACGCTGGGACGTCAAGCCGATGAGTCGAACTCACATTGTACTCGAACCGCACGCCCGCTCTGTCTAAGCATCAAAAATCTGCCGGCCCATGCCTCCTCATCTGCGGAGGCAAGAAGTGCGTGAGAAAGCCCCGAAAACTCATCCCATCTGCTGGAGTGCATGCTCTCCCGAAAGCTCATGAATCAAACCAATCATTGCGGTATCACGCGGCCGATCACGAACAAAGGTCACAGACTCGGTCTCTGAAGCCTTGATCACCCGCATGATCGTGTAGCGCCGGATGAACTCCTGCGGATCATCCTCGTGCCTCGACCCATAAAACTCGCGGGCTACAACTCGTAAAGTCGTAGCCTCAAACTATCTGCTCGGGGTGAACGGCTGGTGCTCGAATCGGCCGCTGCGTCAGCCTATCCTCATATCGCCACGACCACGGCGGCCAATCGGGCCATCTCCTTGTAACCCATCTCCTCGGCCCCAGGCTGTGGGAGTGGAGGCGCAGGTACTGTGGTCTCAGCAGCCATTGCTGCGGCTCTAACCTCTCTTTGGGCGGCGTCCACAAAACCCGCCGTCTGAGCACAACCTCAGTCTTGTATGCGGGCTGCGCCTCGTACTCCTCAGATCTCACTAGCGGTTCCTCTGTCTTGCCCTTCAGGGCTCTGGTTGCCTTGCGCGGAGGCATAACTGGTAAAAACGAGACACGTCAGAGGGGTCCAACTTACAACACAGCTCTAAGGCACGATCTCAGAATGAGAAGAATGGAAACCAATACTAAATGTCCTGCAGCCTCCTGATTATAGATGTGGTGCACAACACATCGATAATCAAGACTCTACTAGACACGGTCTGTAGACACTTTCCGAGGATTAATCGCTCGATACCACTTTTGTAATGACCTGTTCGGGGCCGTTCATCGTGCCTTATCCCGGGCACCCTAGTGACACAACATCAGAGAAAACCAGCGGAAAATAAAACTTTACACAAGAAACAAGATATATGAACATAAAACAGGCCAACCCAACGGTTACCTTCCAATAGCATAAATAAATACAACTCTTTCAAAACGAACAGTTTAATCCTTTTTACAACCCTGCCCACAAAGATTACGCACTTAAGATTTACAACAACTATGACGGACAGGGCCCGCCATACCCCGAATGTACAAGAACCTACAACTCAGGAACACATACCAAAAGATAAGCCTCGGAGAAACGGAGCTTCCCAAACGCAATCGAGATCCTAAGAGCGAGGATCCACGACCGATGTACCTCTACCGCGGCATGAACGCAGCCGAAGAGTCAAGACAACAGTACCAAGTATGTGAAATCGTAAAAATCAGAATGAAATCATACTAGTCTATATAAAGCGTGAGACATGTATGATAACCAAACTCTGATTCACAACATAAGCGATCATGTCGATCGGGGACTCACGCCTCAAGTCATCACTCAAATATAACTATGGGTCTCACGCCCACAACATCAATCATGTTCGCATCATGGCGCTTGCCGGATTCTGCATCGGTGTAGACATGTCCATGATGCAACAATAATACCAATGCCCGTGGCCACATGCCCGAATTCTACCTCGGTGTAGACACGTCCATGTGACATCAACAATAATATACTAGGTGATCAACCCTGCCGCATGGCCACATGCCCCCGGAATTCTACCTCGGTGTAGACATGTCCATGTAACCACAATAACAATATATCGGGTAATCAACCCGACCGCATGGCCGCATGCCCCCGGAATACTCCGGTGTAGATACGCCCATGTGACATCAACAACAAGACAAGAATCAAAATGGAAACATACCCGTGGAATTCTCCATCACCGCCAAAGACGCCCAAGTAAGTTCTCAACAAGTCGAGGCCTCTATCGAGAGACGCGGTAACACAGAAATACCACACTTGCACAACAAAGGCTATCACCACAAGCATAGGCAAGTTTCACAACAACAAGCATAGGCAAGTTTCACACAACTCAAAGTACTTTCATTTTATACCAAAGTCCGGGTTTTTAACCCCAAAGTACTACATACGTTAAGTTCTTTTAAAAGAGATCCATTACTTTTATAAAAGTCACCCTATACCCATAGTATTAGAATGACCAACCCACATTCCTTTTCAAAATCAAGTAACAACATTCTTTTCCTAAGTTCCAGTTTGCCTAGTTTCAATTACTCAAGCTTCTCATTTTCAAATGCTCAAGTCACTTATTTTAGAAAGGTTTCATAACTCATAGTCTTAATCTCTTTTAAAACAATTGAGTAACATATGTCATATATGTGAGTAGTTTATTCTTGTTTATAACGATCTTATTACAAAGACCATGATCTAGAAAATGTAATATCATTTTGTCTCATCTTAGCTTCTATGCAGATGGAGGTTTCTCCGGTTTTAATACAACACATCATTATTCAATACATTTTCCTTTATTAACGCTGCAATGGTCCTGTCGATACACATTCGATTCCCAAATCAAGAAACATTATCCCTTAAAAACCAAGTACTCATTACTCACGAATGAGGTTTCACACAAACATCCACATTAAAACAAATAAGTTAAGTCTCTTATCTTATAAGATCAAGTCTCTTAACTTCTAACATCAGTAAACCATTTTCACCTACATAAGGTCGTTATAACTAACTTCCCATAAAGCTATTATAACACCCTATGTTTTAAACCAACCAAATCACTTAGCACGTATGCGTCTACCGTGCTACATAGTTCACAACAATCATGCTAGAAAAGATAGGAAGAGGTTCACATACCTCGCGACGATTTATCGACAATAAGCAAAATGCTCCAAGTACTACAACCTTGCTAGCCCTTTCCACTCCTCGAGTAGAATACGCTACTCTTAGTACTTTCACCTATAAAGGTCACAAACGTCTATTAACCCCAAAACACAAGTTTCTATCTTTCTACAGAAAATTCGAACACCTCCCACATAAACGTAAATCTCTCCTCTATCGAGGCGGCCACCAAGCCAACCGAGGGGTTTACACGTCTAACCGGACGTGTACAATTCTACTCAGTAATACTACACAAGTCTACTGCAATACAGTCCTATGTAAATACAGTGCAGTTCTTTTCTTTATTCTTCAGGCTTAAGTCAAAAGACATTGCCGCAGTACTAAGCTTAGTTCTATATATAGTATACTTCAACTATATATTCTAATAACATGTAATTTCCAATTACAAATAGAGGGACAAGATAATTACCTCGATAAGCCCAAAATTATCCAAGTTATAATGTCGATCCTGAGCAAGGTTTAGCTCCACTCCGCGCGCTCCAAACCACTCCAAACAACCCTTAGAAGTTCTAACCAACTTCTACTCAAATACTTCAACCAACTATGAAGATTTCCTTAGGGTTTCGGTTTGAGACTAAAAGGACAAAAGGTAGTATTTCCGGGCTCTACGTATAGAGGTATCTTTGGAATACTACAAGGCATACGGCTAAGGTATTTTGGGCATTATAACAATACTAGGAGAAGTATTTCAATACCACAAGGGAGGGGTATTATACGAAAACAACTAGGCTAGTGGGACCCACGGCTAGCACCACAAAGGGGAGGAACCCTCGGCCAAAGGCCACGAAAAGGGGAGGAGGCTCTCGGCTAAGAGCTCACAAAGGGGGGAGGAGAGGGTTTCAAGACTTGGAAGTTTTTGGAATGGATGAAGTCTTCACACTTAGGGGGGTATTTATAGCAAAACCAAAGGCCAACCAAGGGCCAAGATCCTTCCAAGTGTATAGCAAGTGTAAGGGCAAGATTAAGCCAAGTGCACCCTAAACCCTACTCCTTAAAACCCTCACAAATATCTTGCCCAACCTTATCTCCCAATCGTCCCATGTGCCGCCCACCTTGCCCACCAATGAGAGGGTGCCAAGTGCCGCCCTCTCGTTGGTCCAAAATGTTCCGTCTCTCGGAAAAATCCGCAAAAATACTAAATGACATAGCCGGAATTTTCCCAACGTAAGCTGTGTAAAATGTTTCGTCGAAAAACGACTCTAACCGGGTGTTGTGCACAAAGGTCATTCGGCCAAGCCACCTAGGCGGGGGTGACACGTGTCACCCTCCTATTGGCCCTCAAAAAACGTCTTCCGAAAAAAATATCCACAATGGCCAAAATCTCGAAAACAAAGTGGGCCCCACAAAACCGTAAATTTCTCCCGTGGGCCCCACGTGACCATTTCCGAAAATAAAATCTCAAAATTCTAATATAATCTATGAAGTCCAAATACCAAATCTGGGAATCCAATTCCCATTAACGAACCTTTTTCTTCACAAATAACCGGAAACTTTTCCGTCGAAAACTCACATCTTTCTTTCTTTTCAAAATTTCTGCCGTACTCTCGTACGTACGTCCTCACATACATACCCTGCAACTACGGGGTATAACAACATAGTCTGCCCATACAGGTATACTGTCCGGCCCATTTCTGGGACGATAATGTCATATAGTCTGCCCATAAAGGTATACTGTCCGACCCATTTCTGGGACGATAATGTCATATAGTCTGCCCATAAAGGTATACTGCCCGACCCAATTCTGGGACGATAATGTCATATAGTCTGCCCATAAAGGTATACTGCCCGACCCATTTCTGGGACGATAATGTCATATAGTCTGCCCATAAAGGTATACTGCCCGGCCCATTTCTGGGACGATAATGTCATATAGTCTGCCCATAAATGTATACTGCCCGGCCCATTTCTGGGACGATAATGTCATATAGTCTGCCCATAAAGGTATACTGCCCGGCCCATTTCTGGGACGATAATGTCATATAGTCTGCCCATAAAGGTTTACTGCCCGACCCATTTCTGGGACGATAATGTCATATAAAATCCAGGAATTTAACCCAAAGTACTACGCACCTCTACTCCTTTAGAAAGACTCTTTTTCAAATAAAACTTCCCAGATACTAACAACCGTAGTATTAAGTCATATCTACCTTTCAAGACAAGTCACAATACCTTTTTAGAAATACATTTACCGGCTTCTAAATCAAGTGACTTCTTCTTAAAAACTGTAAGCAATTGGTACCTTTAAAACAATTTGCCCTCCCTTATTTCAAATCATTTCTTTGCTTACATTACTGAAGAAAACCATTCTTTTAATCTTCCATAAAGTTGTTATAACCAACTTCCCATAAAGCCGTTATAACTCTTTATGTCTTAGACAAAATCATTCCTTTTATAACCAAGAGACTTATACTTTCAAATCAAATCACATAGCTTTCAAAATACTTCAAGTCTCTTAACTTTTAAGAAAACAAGTTTCAAAGTCTTAAAAACATCATACGTAAGCTCTTTGAAATTAATAACATATACCTTGGTGCGTTGTGAATAAGTTATACTTATTTATAACGATCTTATTCAAGTAGCCATGATCTAGAAAATGTAATACAATTTTGTCTTATCTTAGCTTCTATGCAGATGGAGAATTCTACTTGTTTTAATATAATTTATCGTCATTACATTTTCCTTTATAAACAAATAAGTAAACAGTTCCTTTTATCTCTCTTAAGTTGTTATACCTAACTTCCCATAAAGCCAGTATAACTCTTAAGCTTTTTGTTTAAAAACCAAGTATTACTCTTCTGTTAAAAATGATTCAATATTCTTTTGAAATACTTCAAGATTCTTATTATTTAGACTCAAGTCAAAAGGCGTCAGTAAAACCATGTTTAGTTAACACACGTACGTCTACCGTACTATATATATATTTTAAAATATCATGCTCAAGAGGATAGGAAGAATCACATACCTTCTCGGCGAAAACCACCTGCCAAGTCGAATATGTCGCGCGCAGAGTATCGAACTATAACAGTCAAATACGTCTATCAACGTCTAAACTATAATGTATAAAGTTCTAAGCAGAGGGTTCTCTATTCTACAGAAAATTGGGCAGCACTTCCCTACCCGTCAAGCTACCCAAGTCTACTGTAAATACAGTCCTATGTAATTACAGTTTAATTCTTCTTTTGTTATACCCTTCTACTCTGATTACAGTTCAATTCTATTCTTTAATATCCTTCTATATCTTATACTCAAGTCTTAACTATTCTTATATGTAATATCCAATTACAATAGAAGGACAAGAGTATCTACCTCGATAAGCCCAAAATTATCCAAGTTAAATGTCGATCCTGAGCAAGGTTTAGCTCCTAATTTGCACGCTCCGATAGCTCCAAGAAGCCCTTAGAAGTTCTACACAACTTCTACTTAAATACAATAAGGGATTTGGGCTAGGGTATTTAGGAATAGTAACTATACTTGGAAGATAACTTTCTACCAAGGGGGGGGGGGGGGGTTTCGGCAAGAGCTACTAGGCAAGATGGGGAAGATGTTTTTTCCAAGGGCCTTCACAAGGGGGAGGGGGAGTGTTGGACGAAACACTACAAGAGAGGGGGAAGGATTTTCAAGACTTGGAGAAATGATTTGTGGATGAAGAAAACCTTCAAGTTAGGGGGGTATTTATAGGCCAACCAATGGCCAAGATGATGGCAAGTGGAGGGCAAGTGGAGGGTGGGGATTCACCCAAGTGTCCTTATCCATCTACTACACAAAAATATCCTACCTAACCTTGACTAATGCAAGGCCACAAAAATCGTCCAACTTGCCCAAGTTGCCGTCCATATGAGGGTGACAAGTGTCACCCTCCCGTTGGTCCAAAATGTTTCATCTCTCGGAAAAATCCGCAAAAATAATAAATGACATAGCCGTAATTTTCCCTACGCAAGTTTTGTAAAACGTTTCGTCGGAAAACGATTCTTTTAGTGGGTTGTGCACAAGTTTTTCGTCCAATGCCTAACTTTAAGGCTAAACTTTTGTACGTACGCCCTCACGTACATACTCTGGAAATACGGGGTATAACATTCTCCCCTCCTTAGAAACATTCGTCCCGAATGTTCCTTCTCAAGACAGATAACGATATAGGTCCTCACAACTTAACAGTTTGCAAATGCCACACATGGCCACAATACAACACTTAAGCAAAATATGATAATTAAAAATTTACAAGTAGGAAAGTGAGTTACCTGGAGGTGTGGGGAATAGGTGAGGATACTTCCGCCTCATGTCCTCCTCAGCTTCCCATGTCATCTCCTCCCTGAGCTCGTTCCGCCACAAGACTTTGACGGAAGCCACATCCTTGGTCCGCAGACGCCTAACCTGACGATCGATTATCGCTATGGGAATCTCCTCATACGATAACCCCTCGGTCACCTAGACATCGTCAATCGGGTGTACCCTAGATGGATCCCCGATACATCTCCTCAGCATAGAAATATGAAACACCGGATGCACTGCCTCCAGATCGGACGGCAGATCCAACTCATAGGCAACCTTGCCTACCCTGCGGACAATCTGATACGGCCCAATGTACCTTGGGTTGAGTTTCCCTTTCTTCCCGAATCTCATCACACCCTTCATGGATGACACCTTCAGGAAAACCCAATCATCAACCTCGAACTCCAGATGCCGACGACGATGATCTGCATATGACTTCTGTCGACTCTGAGCTATCAGTAACCGCTCCTGGATAAGCTTCACCTTATCCACTGCCTTCTGTATCAAGTCTTGTCCCACTAACTGCACCTCGCCTACATCAAACCACCCTATCGACGATCTGCACTTCCTCCCATACAAGGCCTCATAAGGCACCATCTGAATACTGGAGTGGTAGCTATTATTATAAGCAAACTCAACTAGAGGAAAATGATCCTCCCAGCTACCCCTGAAGTCAATAACACAGGCTCGCAGCATATCCTCAAGAGTCTGGATAGTGCGCTCTGCCTGTCCGTCTGTCTGAGGATGGAATGCGATTACTGTGCTCACTGCGTCCCTAAACCCTTCGGAAAGACCTCCGAAGTTAGCCGTAACCGGGCTCCTGCATGCGATGTAATAGAAATAGGGACCCATGCGACCGACGATCTCTCGGATGTAAAGTCTGGCATAATCCTCAGCCGAAAAAGTCGTCCTGACGGGAAGAAAGTGGGCTGATTTCGTCAGCCTGTCGACGATAACCCAAATAGAATCATGTTTCCTCGGAGTGCGAGGTAACCCTGTGATAAAGTCCATGTTGATCACCTCCCACTTCCAGGTCGGGATCTCTATCGTCTGCAACAAACCACCAGGCCTCTGGTGCTCTACCTTCACCTGCTGACAACACGGGCACTGAGCCACAAACTCTGCAACGTCCCTCTTCAAGCCATCCCACCAATACACTGATCTGAGGTCGTGGTACATCTTTGTCGACCCCGGATGGATAGAGTAACGCGCGCTGTGTGCTTCCCCTAGAACCTGCTGCCGAAGTCCTGCAATATCTGGAACACACAACCTGCCCTCAAACCTTAGCACCCCATCAGGTGCTACCTCAAAAGGACCCTTCCCCTCACGAAGAGCCGTATCACGATACCGTGTCAAAACCGGATCCTCAAACTGTTGCCTCTTCACCTCCTCGACGATGGAAGACTCGACAACCTCTCGAACTCGAACCCCACTGCTATCAGAATCAATCAATCGGACTCCAAGGCTCGCTAACTGATGTAAATCGCGAACCATGCCCCTCCTCTCTGGCTGCACATCTGATAGACTCCCCATCGACCTACGACTAAGAGCATCTGCCACAACATTGGCCTTCCCTGGGTGGTACAGGATGTCGACATCGTAATCCTTAAGCAACTCTAACCACCGTCTCTGTCGTAAGTTCAGCTCCCTCTGGCTGAAGATATACTGGAGGCTCTTGTGGTCTGTATAAATATCCACATGAACCCCATACAAATAGTGCCTCCAGATCTTCAAGGCGTGAATCACCGCTGCCAACTCTAAATCATGGGTGGGGTAGTTCCTCTCATGCTTCTTAAGCTGTCGGGATGCGTACGCTATAACCTTGCCTCTTTGATCAACACACATCCCAACCCGATGTCCGACGATCACAATACGACATAGCCGTGCGGACCTCCGGAAGAGTAAGAACGGGGCGGTCGTCGATATCTCTTTCGAGAATCGAAACCCTGCTCACACGCATCAGTCCACTGAAACTTAGCTGCCTTCTGAGTCAGCCTAGTCAATGGTGCAGAGATAGAAGCAAACTTCTCTACGAACCGCCGATAATAACCTGCAAGGCCCAGAAAACTGCGAACCTCTGTCGGAGTAGTAGGTCTAGGCCAACTCCTGACTGCCTTGATCATGGCCGTATCTACCTGAATACCATCGGCCCCGACTATATGCCCAAGAAAAGCCACCGAAGTCAACCAGAACTCACATTTCAAAAACTTGGCGTATAACTGCTGGTCCTGGAGAACTCTCAGCACAGTCCTCAAATGCTCCGCATGCTCCTGCTCTAAGCGAGAATAAACCAAGATATCATCAATGAACACTATCACAAACGTGTCCAAAAATGGTTTGAACACTCGGTTCATCAAATCCATAAAAACTGTCAGAGCATTGGTCAAACCGAACGACATAACCCTGAACTCATAGTGCCCGTACCGGGTCCGGAATGCAGTCCTAGGGACATCCGCCTCTCTGACTCGTACCTGATGATAGCCCGATCGCAGATCAATCTTGGAGAAACATCTCGCACTCGCAACCGGTCGAACAAATCATCAATCACGGAAGGGTATCATTCTTTATGGTCACCTTGTTCAGCTGCCTGTAATCAACACACATGCGCAGTGTCCCATCCTTCTTCTTTACGAATAATACCGGCGCTCCCCAGGGAGAAATACTAGGCCTGATGAAGCCCTTCTCCAGAAAATCTCTCAGCTGGTCCTTCAACTCTCTCAACTCGGCAGGCGCCATTCTGTATGGCGGAATGGAAATAGGCCGAGTGTCTGGAAGCACATCGATACAAAACTCTATCTCCCTCTCGTGAGGATACGGGAGGTCGTCGGAAACACATCCGGGAACTCTCGACCATCGAATCGATCAAGATCTGGTACCACGGCCTCGATTTCGAATACCCGAATGAGATGGTAGATGTACCCCTTCTGCACCATCTTCCTAGCCTTGAGGTAAGAAATAAACCTACCCCTCGGCGACAGAGTGTTCCCCTCCCACTCATTAACCGGCTCTCAGAAACTCGAACTGCACCACTTTCTCCTGCAGCCTACACCGGCGTAGCAAGCTAACCAATCCATGCCCATGATCACATCGAAATCAGTCATGTACAACTCTATCAAGTCGGCTAGGTCCGACGATCGCATAAAGTCACCGGCAAGCCCATATATCCGCCGAGCTACTACCGAATCACCATCGCGTAGCTACCTCAAAAGGGTCTATGGACTCAGGCTCTATCCCTATCCTACTAGCAAGAAGGGAGATATATAGGACCGAGTAGAACCCGGATCTATCAAGGCATACACATCATAACGGCCCGATAAGGTACTGGCGGCGTCGAGCGACGCCTCCGGTCTGCCGGTGGACAAGGCATAAATGCGGTTCTGAGGACCGCTAGAACTGGGACCCGCGCCACGACCTCTGCCGCGACCTGCTGGTCCATGAGTACCCCGCCCGGGCGAGTAATCGAAGGATGAAGACGCAAGCAGACCTGCGGTGACCCCTACCATCAGCGCTGCCCCTGGTCGGACAGACTCTCGCATAATGACCCTGCTGGCCACAAGTGTAGCAAGCTCCCGAAGTAGTACTACAACCTCCTGAATGGAATCTACCACATCGGACACACTGAGCGGACCTCGATCGGTTAGCACCCTTGCTACCCTGGAAATCCGAAGTCCTGGGGCCCTGACCTGCCCCCGAATACTCTGGCTGTACCAAAAACAATGTAGGAGTGCTCTGAGCTGGCTGGGGTGCAAATCTAGACTGTTGTTGAGGCCGTCCACCCCGAGAGATACCAAAAGATCCGGTCGTCTTGGCCTTCTTCTGCTGCTGATATCTATCGACCCGTTGGTCTCTACGCTCCTCGCATCCAAGTGCATGAGCCTGAATGCGGGCAATGTCCATACCCGGCTGAAGAGCCACACCTGAGCAAGACTCTGCCAGATAATCATCTAACCCAGTGACGTAGCGGTGCACTCGGTCCTCCATGTCTGCTACTAGCGCAGGGACATATCGAGCCAATGAATCGAACTCAACGTTGTACTCCCTAACTATGCGCCCTCTCTGTCTCAGCATCAAAAACTTATCGGCCCGTGCCCTCCTCATCTGCGGAGGCAAGAAGTGATTGAGAAAAGCCTCCGAGAACTCGTCCCAAATAGCTGGAGGCGCGTGCTCTCCCCGGGATAACTCCCACGAATCAAACCAATCGACTGCGGTATCACGCAGCCTATGTGAACCGAAGATCACGGACTCGGTCTCTGACGCCTTGATCACTCGCATGATCCTCTGTAGCTGACGGATGAACTCCTGCGGATCATCCTCAGGCCTCGACCCATAGAACTCTGGCGGGCTACAACTCAGAAAATCCCGCAGTCTCAGGCTGTCCAATCTAGGATGTACTACGGGAGCCACTGGAACTGTTGTGTCCAGCCTATCCTCATGTCTAGCCACGATCCTGGCCAGTAACTGGGCCATCTCTCTGTAACCCATCTCCTCCGCTTCGGTGTGGGGCGGAGGTGCAGTCTTGTGGTCTCATCAGCCACTGCTGCGGCCCTAAACCCTGCTGGGGCCGGCGACGTCGTGGAACTCGCCGTCTCGGGTATAGACTGGGCCTGAGCCCTCGTGACTCTCGGTGTCCTACTAGAAGCTCCATCGGCTGCCTTGCCCTTCTGGGCCCGGGTTGCCTTACGTGGAGGCATAATCATTCTGAGAAAGGAATACGTTAGAGGGTCCAACTTATAACACAGCTCTAAAGCACGATCTCAGAGTGAGAAGAATGGAAACCAATCCTAAATATCCTATAGCCTCCTGATTATTGGTGTGGTGCACAACACACCGATAATCAAGACTCTACTAGATACGGTCTGTAGACACTTTCCGAGGATTAACTGCTCTGATACCACTTTTGTCACGACCTGTTCCGGGGCCCGTGACTGGTGCCTTACCCGGGCACCCAAGTAGTCAAACATCAGAGTAATCAGCGGAATATAAAAACAAGACAAGAAACAATATGAAAAGAGAAACAATTTATCTGATAAAAAGTGGCCTTTCGGCATATATATATATCCAAAGTTTGGCAGTTACATCCCAACTGTACAATAGGACTACTGCACCTCTGGAAGTAAACAACTATGGCGGGACAGGGCCCCGCCATACCCTGAATGTACATATATCTACGACACCAGGGAGAACCATACCAAAAGTCGAGCCTCCGGAGAAGATGGAGCTCCTGACACCAAAGTAGAGATCCTAAGGATGCGGATCTAGCACCTGCTTTCCCTTACCTGCGGCATGAACGCAGCCCCCCGAAGGAGGTCAGTACAACAGGTACCAAGTATGTGAAACTGTAAAGTACTGAAGTAAAATCAAAGTATTTAAAACCATTTGCAAATACAACCAGTTCAACTGCACATAGTGCCACAACATAAACAAGAGCAAAATAGATATAGTGTAACTGGTCTTTTCTAGGCCGCGAATGATCGAAGCAAGGCCAATCGCCCATAGTATCATTATGCGTGCCTAATCCTGGACTTCCCGCAGTCCGCATAGGTCACACACAGACCCGCATGAGGTATTCCTCGCATCGGGGGTAGCTAACCCCCGGTACCTTCCTGGACTCCGCGATCCGCATAGTCTCATAGACGCGTAGTCACACAGACGCATAGGGCATCCGCGTGACGGGATAAAACACCGGAATGATCAATCTCGAACTCCGCGACTCCGCATAGTCACACGCACCGCATAGGCCGTATAGACCGCGCATCAAGGTGGCAAGCCCTCGGTATAACAAGTCGAGGGTATGTGATATAATATGATAAAGCGGTCTTAAAGTTTAACAACGTAAGCACAACAAGAATGACCCCCTTACACAACATCACAAGACACTAACACACGTAGCATCATAATATGTCTACTTATCAAACAATCTTACTACAATTTACAGAAATCAATACAAGGCTTTTATAAACAAATAAGTAAACAGTTCCTTTTATCTCTCTTAAGTTGTTATACTTAACTTCTCATAAAGCCAGTATAACTCTTAAGCTTTTTGTTTAAAAACCAAGTATTACTCTTCTGTTAAAAATGATTCAATATTCTTTTGAAATACTTCAAGATTCTTATTATTTAGACTCAAGTCAAAAGGCGTCAGTAAAACCATGTTTAGTTAACACACGTACGTCTACCGTACTATATATATATTTTGAAATATCATGCTCAAGAGGATAGGAAGAATCACATACCTTCTCGGCGAAAACCACCTGCCAAGTCGAATATGTCGCGCGCAGAGTATCGACCTATAATAGTCAAATACGTCTATCAACGTCTAGACTATACTGTATAAAGTTCTAAGCAGAGGGTTCTCTATTCTACGGAAAATTGGGCAGCACTTCCCTACAGTCAAGCTACCCAAGTCATCAGTAAATACAGTCCCATGTAAGTCAGCTTTAATTCTTCTTTTGTTATACCCTACTCTTTGTGATTACAGCTCAATTCTATTCTTTAATATCCTTCTATATCTTATACTCAAGTCTTAACTATTCTTATATGTAATATCCAATTACAATAGAAGGACAAGAGTATTTACCTCGATAAGCCCAAAAATTATCCAAGTTAAATGTCGATCCTGAGCAAGGTTTAGCTCCTAATTTGCACGCTCCGATAGCTCCAAGAAGCCCTTAGAAGTTCTACACAACTTCTACTTAAATACTATAAGGGATTTGGGCTAGGGTATTTAGGAATAGTAACTATACTTGGAAGACAACTTTCTACCAAGGGGGGGAGGGGGTTTCGGCTAGAGTTACTAGGCTAGAGGGTGAAGATGTTTCGGCCAAGGGCCTTGTCACGACCCGAACCCGGGCCCGTGACTGGTGCCTTACCCCGGGCACCCAAGTAGCCATACATCAGAGTAATCAGCGGAACATAAAGACAATACATGAAACCAGTGTAATAAGCAGACAGGCTAACCAAAAACGGTTACCTTCAGTATATATATAAATAACAACTCTTTCAACATGAACAGTTTAATCCTTTTTACAAACCACCTTGTACAAGATTACTCTGCACCTCTAAGAATGATACGACAACAATGGCGGGGCGGGGCCAAAACCCCGAATGTAAACACTTACGACGACGGGGACTATACCATGATAAGCCTCGAGAAACGGAGCTTCCCAACGCTAAGCTGTGACCACGAGCTAGGATCAACGGCGGTGTACCTTTACTGCGGCATGAACGCGGCCGAAGGTCGATGCAACAGGTACCAAGTATGTGAAACTGAAAATAAATACTGTAAATGAAATCATAGTAGTCTATATAAAGCAGGAGACATGTATGATAACCAAAATACAGTTCACAATAAATAAGCAGTCATGTCAAGTCAGGGACTCACGCCCTCAAAGTTATCACAATAAAACCGTACGGGGCAAGTACGAAGGCATAGCCGACTACTAAGACCAGCATGCCAAAAATACCACAAAGCGTATCTCGAGGTCTTTCTAGACCGCACCACATGATCGGCTGGCCACTCGCCCGCAATATCAATGCGCGTCTATCCTCGGAACTCTCGCGACTCGCATAGGTCACCCAGACCGCATGAGGTATTCCTCGAATCATGGTCCTGCATCGCCGAGGTATACCCCGATCGGCGCACCAACCCTCGGTATCCGCCTAGGCTCCCGCAGCCCGCATAGTCTCAAAAGACCGCATAGTCTCAACAGACCGCATAGGGAATCCCCCGCATCAGGCTAAACACCCGGAATGATCAATCCTGGAGCTACCGCACTCCGCATAGTCACAAGGACTGCATAGGCCGTATAGACCCGCATCAAGGGTGGCAAGCCCTCGGTATAACAAGTCAAGGGGGTATGTGATACAATAACAGTACAACGGGCTTAACGTTTGACAACGTAAGCACAACAAGAGTGACCCCCTTACACAATAATCACAAGATACTAACACACGTAGCATCCTAACATGCTTACTTATCAAATCAACAAGAAAGTATTACAAACCAATACAATCAAGTTATTCACACAAGGTACTTTCTACTAACAAGTTCGGGTACCTATCCCCAAAGTACTTCATACATTAAATCTTTAAAAGATACGTTACTTCACAAAAACCACACAATAACCGTAGTATATGAAAATAGAGTGATTATCTTTTTAAGCTAAATCAATTACTAACCTTAGTAAAATCAACTAGCAACATTCTTTTCCAATTTTCAAGTTTCTTATTTTTGAAGGGTTTCGTAGTTCATAGATTTATTAAGTTAAGAATATAATTCTCTTTTAAATATCTGAGAAACATATGTCTTATATGTGAGTAGGATATTCTTGTTTATAACAATCTTATTACAAAGACCATGATCTAGGAAATATCATTTTGTCTCATCTTAGCTTCTATGCAGATGGTATTTTCTAGTGGTTTTTATATTAATTAATTAGTCAAAAAATTTCGTTTTATTAACGCCGATGGTTTGTCGATACATTCGATTTCAAATCAAGAAACATTCTTAAGCCGTTATACCTAACTTCCCATAAAGCTAGTATAACTCTTAAGTTTTGCAAAACCAAGTATTACTTCTTCTTTCAAAATGCTTCAAAAATCTTTTGAAATACTTCAAGTTCTTTACTAACACATAACAAGCCGCTTATAGTTCAAATCGATTACCTTTTAAAGACCACAAGTATTTTCTTACCAACATAAAGTCATTATAACCAACTTCCCATAAAGTCGTTATAACACTTTATGTTTTAAATCAATCAAATACATTTAGCACATGTACGTCTACCGCTCTACATAGTTCACACATATCATGCTAGAAGAGATAGGAAGAGGTTCACATACCTCGCGACGAGTATCGACTAATAGCAAAACGCTCAAGTACTTCCAACCGTCGGCTACTCCTTAAGCCAAGTAGATCGCGCCACACGTAGTACTTCAACCTATAAGGCCACAAGGCGCTTATTAACATTTAGATCTCATCGTAGAACATTCTACCGAAAATTCGAAGACTCCCCATGGCAGCGTAAATCTCTCTCTATCGAGTGCCGCTACCAAGCCAACCAGGGGTTATATGTCTAACCCTAACGGGTACAATTCTACTCCACACTACTACTACAAGTCTCACTGTGTCTGACCCATGTAATTACTGATCAAGATTCTTCTTTAAATTCGTGCTTAAGTCGCAAGACATTGCGTAAGTATTATTCAGGCTTAAGTCAAAAGACATTGCCGATAACTACGTTCAGTTCTATATATAGTATACTTCAACTATATATTCTAACAATATGTAATTTCCAATTACAATAGAGGGACAAGATAATTACCTCGATAAGCCCATAATTATCCTAGTTAAAGTCGATCCTGGGTAATCGTTTAGCTCCAACTCCGAGCGCTCCAACCCGCTCTAAACCACCCTTAGAAGTTTTAACTAACTTCTACACAATACTCCAACGGACTATGGAGATTTTCCTAGGGTTTCGGCTTTGTGACTGACGGGAAGTATAATAGTATTTCGGGCATTTCAGATAGGTATAACCTGAGAATACAACAAGGTATACGGCTAAGGTAATTTGGGCATTATACCAATACTTTTGAGAGAATTTCTACCAAGAGGGGGGGTATATTATACGAGAACAACACCACTAGGAGGGGGGGTGAAGTCTCGGCCACAAGGCCACACAGGAGGGCTCTCGCCAAGGGGAGGGACGAGAACCACAACAAGAGAGTGGGATTTTTACACTTAGAGATTTGTGGAAAGGATGAAGAATTCATCAAAGGAGAGGGTATTTATAGGTCAAGGATGGCCAACCAAAGGCCAAGATTAAACCAAGTGTTAGGCAAGTGTAGGGCTAGGATTTATTACACACAAATATCCTACCAACCCTTGACTTTAGCCAAGGCACAAAAAACGTGCCTTACTAGCCCATTTCGTCCAATCTATCACACCAATTGGAGGGTGCCAAGTGGCGCCCTCTTGTTGGTCAAAAATTTTTCGTCTCTCGGAAAAATCCGCAAAAATTAGAAAGGACATAGCCGGAAATTCCCCTACGAAAGCTGTGAAAACGTTTCGCCGAAAAACGACTCTAATCGGGTGTTGTGAACAAATAAATTTCGGCCAAGCCTAATTCTCAAGTTCAAATTTTCTACGACGCCCCACGCATACTCGGAAATACGGGGTATAACATTCTCCCCTCCTTAGAAACATTCGTCCCGAATGTTCCTTCTAAGCCTCAAAACAAACGTGCGCCAGTATAGTCTTTACTACCATACTTACGAAACAATCCTGCCACAATGGCCACAGAAACAACTGCGCAAAATACTTACATCCAAGTCCACGAGGAATCACCTCTAACATCACCACAAACACCTCTCTCCGGGGTCTAAAATATACTTCCTTCGCACCTTCTCTTTACAAAAGAAATGATCACATCAATGCTCGCCATACATGCTCGCTTCTTCCCGATACCACTTTTGTCACTTTGCCGCGAGGTTCTAGTGCCACTCCGGCGACCCAACAAATGGTACCGGACTACATGCGATCCCTGAGGCTGTCGTTCACTCGAACTCTTACTACATTTCTGATACTGCTTCAGTTTTCCAAAACTCGGGGTTACTAACTCTAACGTGGTCATCATTAACTGGGAACACTCTGGATGGATCTCCGATACTTTTCCGATCATAACAATACGAAAGACCGGTCATACTGCCTCCTAAGTCGGACGGCAAAAGCTAACATATAGGCAACCTGGCCTATTCTTCACATGGACTCAAAGGCCCAAAGTAACTCGGGCTAAGTTCCCTCTGTCTTCCAAAACTCGTCACACCCACTCCGGGGTGGTACTTTCAAGAAGACCGACCGTCAACCTGAACTCTAAGCGTCGTCGCCGATTATCCGCACGATTTCTCTGAGCTGCCAGAACCTCTTCTAGACAAGCTTTACTCTATCCACAGTCTGCTGGAACAAGCTCAACCAATTATCTCAATCTCGCCAACATCGAACCAATCGACCGGCGACTCACACATCCGCCCCTACAAGGCTTCAAAAGGCGACATCCTAACACTGAAATGGTAGCTTAAACACTCCTTCAACAGGAGACAACAATTCTCGCAACTATCCCTGAAATCCAAACACTGGCCCGAGGGCGAATGTGATTCTGGGACTTACTCGAGTTCCTAACCTTGCCTGGTAAAACCTCCAGAAAAGAAATGCAACACGGGCTCCACTGCGACATAAGGTGAAGGTAGGTACCTCGTGCAGCCTTACGACCTTTTACGATATATCATCTCGCATAACCTCTGCCGAGTAAACGGTCTTAGCTAGAAGACAACACGGTGACCTCGCCGCCCAACCATCGGTCGAACGCATCCACGAACTCGTCTGTTGGTTAACTAAACTTGGGCCTAACACCTCACAACCCTAACACAAGGCGGGACCACCACAACCCGACCCCACCACAAACCTACCGCTGGTTGACCCGCGGCGTGGCCTCAACCCGACCCGGCCGCGCACAATACTAGCTCCCTATTCTAACAATCTCACAAATCACGTTTCAAAACCTAGCGGTCTTCTTAGCTCAACTACCCCTTTCATTCCACACTACTAGGGACCTATCCCAAATATAACTCACGTGCACTATGCACTTCCGATAAGGTCAAACATAACACTACACCTTTTACTCGAGACGGCCTTGCCTCTACAAGGTCTCTACGTAAAAAGCTCTAAGGTTCACACCTTCTCTATCCCCAAAATCTTACTCGGTTAAACAACCATGATCTAATCACGACTAACACACCGCTATCGAACATAGCACTTAAGGTATACTCACCTTATCACACATCGATCTCTGAGGGTTAAAGATATATCTATATCTCTCGCTTCACTCCTTAGTCGCTCTAATCAAACTCGCCGTGAGGCGCATAGCTAAGGAAGATGACGAACTACCCACCAATCTCAAGGCTAAGTCCTCCTCTGAGGACACTCTTCGACACATGGCCCCGACGGCGCAGTACAACAAGTACCAACTAAAAGACGACATTCCCGGGATGACGCTGCATCGCGTGAACGGAAGCCACGGAGTTCTGACCAACTCCTGCATACTCCGAACGTCCTGATATCCATGGAAGACCACTCTGCACTGGCGGAGGTGCATATCAAATCTGCTGGTGAGGCGACTTACCTCGAAAGTTACCAAAGGACCTTCGCTCGGCCTCTCTGCTGTCGCCCGTTAACGCGCCGATCTTTACGCTTTCACTGCTGCGCATAAGCCCGCACACAGGCCATGCTCAAGCCCAACTGAAGAATTACTCTTGCACAACCCTCTTTTAGATAGTCATCAAGACTCGCGGTACATCGGTATACTCTCTGGTAGCCAAATCCATAGCTAGTAACAGGGTCGCCTCCTTGCAATCTATATTCACTATTCCCGGTCGTGGAACTGAAGGTTCAAATATCATGGCCGCAGTAGGGACTGCCGCTGCCGTGCCAAACTCTGCTGGGGCTAGTGACGTCGCAGAAATCCCCGAATGAAGCACTACCCTAGGTAAAGATTGGGCCTGTGCCCTCGCCACCCTCTGAACTCTACTCGCACTCGCCGCCTTGACCTCTGGGCGGGTTGCCTACGCGGAGGCATAACGATAAGGGAAATAATTTCGTCAGAGGGTCCAACTTACAACACAGCTCTAAGGCACGATCTCAGAGTGAGAAGAATAGAAACCAATCCTAAATACCCTATAGCCTCCTGATTATTGGTGTGGTGCACAACACACCGATAATCAAGACTTCTCGATACGATGCGTAGACACTTTCCGAGGATTAATCGCTCGATACCACTTTTGTCACGACCGAACCGGGCGTGGATCGTGCCTTACCGGGCACCCAAGTAGCCATACATCGAGTAATCACGAACATAAAGACAATACATGAAACCATGTAATAAGCGCAAAGCTAACCAAAAACGGTTACCTTCAGTATATATATATAAATAACAACTCTTTCAACATGAACAGTTTAATCCTTTTTACAAACCCTGCCCACAACAGTACTACAGACCTCTAAGAATGATACGACAACAATGGCGGGACAGGGCCCCGCCAAACCCCGGAATGTAAACACTTACGACGACAGGGGACTATACCACTGATAAGCCTCCGGAGAAACGGAGCTTCCCAAACGCTGAAACTGTGACCCTGAGAGCTAGGATCAACGACTGGTGTACCTTTACCTGCGGCATGAACGCAGCCCCCCGAAGGAGGTCAGTACAACAGGTACCAAGTATGTGAAACTGAAAATAAATACTGTAAATGAAATCATAGTAGTCTATATAAAGCAGGAGACATGTATGATAACCAAAATACAGTTCACAATAAATAAGCAGTCATGTCAAGTCAGGGACTCACGCCCTCAAAGTTATCACAATAAAACCGTACGGGGCAAGTACGAAGGCATAGCCGACTACTAAGACCCACAGTACCAAAAATACCACAACTGTATCTCGAGGTCTTTCTAGACCGCACCACATGATCGCGCCACTCGCCCGCAATATCAATGCGCGTCTATCCTCGAACTCGCACTCCGCATAGGTCACCGCGGACCGCATGAGGTATTCTCGAATCATGGTCCTGCATCACCGAGGTATACCCCGCATCGAAGGCAGCCAACCCTCGGTATCCGCCTAGGCTCCCGCAGCCCGCATAGTCTCAAAAGACCGCATAGTCTCAACAGACCGCATAGGGAATCCCCCGCATCAGGCTAAACACCCGGAATGATCAATCCTGGAGCTACCGCACTCCGCATAGTCACAAGGACTGCATACGTATAGACCGCATCAAGGGTGGCAAGCCCTCGGTATAACAAGTCGAGGGTATGTGATACAATAACAAGATAACGGCTTAACGTTTGACAACGTAAGCACAACAAGAGTGACCCCCTTACACAATAATCACAAGATACTAACACACGTAGCATCCTAACATGCTTACTTATCAAATCAACAAGAAAGTATTACAAACCAATACAATCAAGTTATTCACACAAGGTACTTTCTACTAACAAGTTCGGGTACCTATCCCCAAAGTACTTCATACATTAAATCTTTAAAAGATACGTTACTTCACAAAAACCACACAATACCTGTAGTATATGAAAATAGAGTGATTATCTTTTTAAAGTAAATCAATTACTTCTCTTTGTAAAATCAAGTAGCAACCTTCTTTTCCAATGTTCAAGTTTCTTATTTTAGAAGGGTTTCGTAGTTCATAGTCTTATTCAGTTAAGAATATAATTCTCTTTTAACTATCTGAGAAACATAAGTCTTATATGTGAGTAGGATATTCTTGTTTATAACAATCTTATTACAGCAGCCATGATCTAGGAAATATCATTTTGTCTCATCTTAGCTTCTATGCAGATGGAAGTTTCTACTGGTTTTAATAATACTTAATTAGTCAAAACATTTCCTTTTATTAACGCTGCAGTGGTTTGTCGATACACATTCTGATTTCCGAAATCAGTAAAACATTCTTAAGCCGTTATACCTAACTTCCCATAAAGCTAGTATAACTCTTAAGTTTTGCAAAAACCAAGTATTACTTCTTCTTTCAAAATGCTTCAAAAATCTTTTGAAATACTTCAAGTTCTTTACTAACACATAACAAGCCAGTTATAGTTCAAATCAGTTACCTTTTAAAGACCACAAGTATTTTCTTACCAACATAAAGCTGTTATAACCAACTTCCCATAAAGCTGTTATAACACTTTATGTTTTAAACCAATCAAATACATTTAGCACATGTACGTCTACCGTACTACATAGTTCACACATATCATGCTAGAAGAGATAGAAAGAGGTTCACATACCTCGCGACGAGTATCGACTAATAGCAAAACGCTCCAAGTACTTCCAACCGTCGGCTACTCCTTAAGCCAAGTAGATCGCGCCACACGTAGTACTTCAACCTATAAGGCCACAAGGCGCTTATTAACATTTAGATCTCATCGTAGAACATTCTACCGAAAATTGAAGAAGACCTCCCCGCAACAGCAGAAATCTCCTCTCTATCGAGGCTACCAAGCCAACCGTGGGGTTATATGTCTAACCCTAACTGTACAATTCTACTCCACGGTACTACTACACAAGTCTCGTAATACACCTCATGTAATTCTGATTCAAGATTCTTCTTTAAATTCAGGCTTAAGTCGCAAGACATTGCCGTAAGTATTATTCAGGCTTAAGTCAAAAGACATTGCCGATAACTACGCTCAGTTCTATATATAGTATACTTCAACTATATATTCTAACAATATGTAATTTCCAATTACAATAGAGGGACAAGATAATTACCTCGATAAGCCCATAATTATCTTAGTTAAAGTCGATCCTGGGTAATCGTTTAGCTACAACTCCGAGCGCTCCAACCCGCTCTAAACCACCCTTAGAAGTTTTAACTAACTTCTACACAATACTCAAACGGACTAAGGAGATTATCCTAGGGTTTCGGTTTTGTGACTGACGGAAGTATAATAGTATTTCTGGGCATTTCGTATAGGTATAACCTTAGAATACAACAAGGTATACGGCTAAGGTAATTTGGGCATTATAACAATACTTTTGAGAGTATTTCTACCAAGAGGGGGGGTATATTATACGAGAACAACACCACTAGGAGGGGTGAAGTCTCGCCACAAGGCCACACAGGGAGGGCTCTCGGCCAAGGGGGGAAGGGACGAGAACCACAACAAGAGAGGGGGGGATTTTTACACTTAGAGATTTGTGGAAAGGATGAAGAATTCATCAAAGGGAGAGGGGTATTTATAGGTCAAGGGATGGCCAACCAAAGGCCAAGATTAAACCAAGTGTTAGGCAAGTGTAGGGCTAGGATTTATTACACACAAATATCCTACCAACCTCGACTTTAGCCAAGGCACAAAAACGTGCCTTACTAGCCCATTTCGTCCAATCTACGCCACCAATGAGAGGGTGACAAGTGGCGCCATATTTTTGGTCAAAAATGTTTCGTCTCTCGGAAAAATCCGAAAAAATTAAAAATGACATAGCCGGAAATTCCCCTACGAAAGCTGTGAAAACGTTTCGTCGAAACACGACTCTAATCGGGTGTTGTGAACAAATAAATTTCGGCCAAGCCTAATTCTCAAGTTCAAATTTTCTACGTACGTCCTTACGTACATACTCTGGAAATACGGGGTATAACAGGCCTTCACAAGGGGGAGGGGGAGTGTTGGATGAAACACTACAAGAGAGGGGGAAGGATTTTCAAGACTTGGAGAAATGATTTGTGGATGAAGAAAACCTTCAAGTTAGGGGGGTATTTATAGGCCAACCAATGGCCAAGATGATGGCAAGTGGAGGGCAAGTGGAGGGTGGGGATTCACCCAAGTGTCCTTATCCATCTACTACACAAAAATATCCTACCTAACCTTGACTAATGCAAGGCCACAAAAATTGTCCAACTTGCCCAAGTTGCCGTCCATATGAGGGTGACAAGTGTCACCCTCCCGCTGGTCCAAAATGTTTCATCTCTCGGAAAAATCCGCAAAAATAATAAATGACATATCCGTAATTTTCCACGCAGTTTTGTAAAGCGTTGTCGGAAAACGATTCTTTTAGTGGGTTGTGCACAAGTTTTTCGTCCAATGCCTAACTTTAAGGCTAAACTTATGCGTGCGCCCACGCACATACTGAAATACGGTATATGGATACTTATTCTCTTTGGAGTCGTAACTGTTATACCCCGTATTTCCAGAGTATGTACGTGAGGACGTACGTAGAAAAGTTTGAGCCTTAAAGTTACGCAAGGACCGAAAATTTTGTGCACAACACACGAAAAGAATCGTTTTCCGACGAAACGTCTTCCAAAACTTGCGAAGGGAAAATTCCGGCTATGTCATTTATTATTTTTGCGGATTTTTCCGAGAGACGAAATATTTTGGACCAACGAGAGGGCGACACTTGTCACCCTCAAGTTGGTGGATGTGGGGCGGCTTTTGGACGAATTGGAAGTCAAGGGTTGGTAGGATATTTGTGATATTTTTGTGTGGTAGTTGGATAAGGTACACATGGATGAATCCTCACCCTACACTTGCCTACCACTTGGCTTGAAGGTTTAAATACCCCCCTAACTTGAAGGTTTTTCTTCATCCCTTAAAATCATTTCTAAGTCTTGAAATCCCTCCCCCCTCTCTTGAGAGCTCTAGCCGAGAGCACCCCTTCCCCTTTGAGAAAGCCCTTGGCCGAGGGGTACACCCCCCTCCTAGTGGCCTTGGTCGAGGGGTACCCCCCTACCTAGAGTTGTTTTCGTAAAATACACCCCCCTCTTGGTAGAAATACTCTCCAAGTATTGTTACTATTCCAAAATACCTTGGCCCATATACCTTGTAGTATTCCAAGGTTACACTTATACTAAAAGCCCAGAAATACTATTATACTTCCCTTCAGTCACTAAACGAAACCCTAAGGAAAATCTTCACAGTTGGTTGAAGTATTAAGATGAAGTTGCGTAGAACTTCTAAGGGTTGTTTGGAGCGGGTTGGAGCACCCGGAGTAGGAGCTAAACGTTGCTCAGGATCGACATTAAACTTGGATAATTTTGGGCTTATCGAGGTAAATACTTTTGTCCTTATATTGTAATTGGAAATTACATACTGTTGTAACATAGAAATGAATATAAGATTCATAGAAGAGAATTGAACTGTAATAGAAGGATATTACAGAAAAGACTGGAACTGAAATCGCATCAGTAGAATATTAAAGTAGAAGTTGATAGACTTATATAACCTTTATATGTTGAATGTTCTGCGAGTAGCATGTACTACTTGAAAGGTGGACAAGGCTAGTCGGGTTATAGTCGTGGAGCGTTTTGCTAATAGTCGATAATCGTCGCGAGGTATGTGATTCTTCCTATCCTCTTGAGCATGATATTTTAAAAGAATATATATATAGTACGGTAGACGTACGTGTGTTAACTGAATGTAGTTTTACGGCAATGTCTTTTGACTTAAGCCTGAATAATAAGAATCTGGAAGTATTTTAAAAGAATATATATATAGTACGGTAGACGTACGTGTTTTAACTGAATGTAGTTTTACGGCAATGTATTTTGACTTAAGCCTGAATAATAAGAATCTGGAAGTATTTCAAAAGAATTAAGAATCCTTTTTGAAAGAAGAATAATACTTGGTTTGAAAGCTTAAGAGTTATACTAGCTTTATGGGAAGTTAGGTATAACGACTTAAGAGAGATAAAAAGAATGGTTTATTGATTTTAAGAAGTTAAGAGACTTGATCTTAAAAGATAAAAGACTTGACTTAATTGAATTAATATGAATTTTGTTAAAAAGTGTGAAACCTCATTCGTGAGTAATGAGTACTTGGTTTTTAAAAGGAATAATGTTTTACTGATTTCGGAAATCAGAATAAGTATCGAACAAACCATCGCAGCTAATAAAGGGAAATGTATTGAATAATTAAGTATTATTAAAACCAGTAGAAACCTCCATCTGCATAGAAGCTAAGATGAGACAAAATGAAATTACATTTCCTAGATCATGGCTGCTTTTATAAAATTGTTATAAACAAAGAATAACCTAATCACACATAAGGCTTATTGTTTTAAAGGGGAGTACGTTATTTGATTAAGACTATAAACTATGAAATCTTTCCAAACTAAAAGACGTGAGTATCTGAAATTAGGCAAACTTGAACTTTTGGAAAAGAATGTTGTTACTTGACGTTGTCCTAGAAAGTGTAAGCCATTTGGTTAAAATAGTGTAAAGTACTTGATTTTAAAACATGAACGTATTTGGCACTACGGATAATAGTATCGAGTTGTTTTTACGTAAAAAGAGGTATTTTTGAAAGAATTAATGTATGTAGTACTTTGGGGTTAAAACCCGGATTTGTTGTAATAAAATAAGAGTCTATAAGTATGTTGAACTTGCCTATGTTTGTAGTAATAGCCTTTGTTGTGCAAGTGTTGTATTTCTGTGCTACCGCGTCTCTCGTTGGAGGGCCGGCTATCTGACTGATTGATGGACATACTGACACTATGGGTGGCCCACGGGTATGGTTCCATTAGGAGTGTGATGTTGTTACATGGACATGTCTGCACCGATGCAGAATTCCGGGGGCATGCGGCCATGCGGCGGGTTAATCACCCGATATATTGTTATTGTTGTTACATGGACATATGCGCACGGCGCAACTCGGGCACGCGGCTACGCGGCGGGTTAATCACCCGATATATTGTTATTGTTGTTACATGGACATATACGCACCGTCTGACTCGGGGCATGTGGCGTGCGGCAGGTTGATCACCGGTGTATTGGTATTATTATTACATGGACATGCTCGCACCGTCACGCACTCGGGGCATGTGGCGTGCGGCGGCGATTACGGTACCTTATTATTATTGTTGCATCACGGACATATGCGCACCGATGGAGAATTCCGGGCATGTGGCCAAGATGCGAACATGATTGATGTTGTGGGCGTGAGACCAGCGATTATATTTGAGTGATGACTTTGAGGCGTGAGTCGGACTCAATCTGCGTTTATGATTGCATCGTATTTTGGTTATCATATATGTCTCCTGCTTTATATAGACTGTTATGATTTAACTATAGTATTTTCAGTTTCACATACTTGGTACCTGTTGTCTCGACCTCCTCGAAGTGCGTTCATGCCGCAGGTAGAGGTACATCGGTTGTTGATCCTCGCTCTTAGGATCGCAGTTCAGCATTGGGAAGCTTCGTTCCTCCGGAGGCTTATCTTTTGGTATGTTACCCTGAGTTGTAGGTTCTTGTACATTCAGGGGTATGGCGGGGCCCTGTCCCGTCATGTTGTATAAAAACTCTTAGAGGTCTGTAGTACTGTTGTTGTGGCGAGTTTGTACAAAAAGGATAATTGTTCGGGTTTTTATGTATATATCTGACAACTATTTTGGTTGCTTTGTTTATTTATCATATCTCTTGTTTCATGTTTATGTTTTATTTCCGTGATTTTCTCGATGTTGTATCACTAGGGTGCGGGGTAAGGCACGATCCACTGCCCGGTTAGTCGTGACAAAAGTGGTATCATAGCAGTTAATCCTCGGAAAGTGTCTACAGACCGTATCTAGTAGAATCTTGATTATCGGTGTGTTGTGCACCACACCTATAATCAGGAGGCTGCAGGATATTTAGGATTGGTTTCCATTTTTCTCACTCTGAGATCGTGCCTTAGAGCTGTGTTATAAGTTGGACTACCTCTGACGTATTCTTTTTCACCCGTTATGCCTCCGCGTAAGGCAAACCCTGGCCCAGAAGGGCAAGGCGGAGCCGCGAGTAAAGCAGAGGGTTCTTGGGGCCTGAGCCCAATCATCACCTGGGGTGGTGTTTCATTCGGGGATTTCTGCGACGTCGCCAGTTCCAGCAGAGTCTAGCACAGCGGCGATTCCTCTGCGGCGCGAGATTTGAACCTTCATCCCACGACCAGCAGACAGTATAGATTGCAAAGAGACGACCCTGTTACTAGCTAGGGAGTTAGCAACCAGGGAGTATTTTAGGTATCGATTTATCACGGGTCTTAATGACTATTTAAGAGAGGGTTGTGCAAGGGTAGCTCTTCAGTCAGGCTTGAGCATGGCCTGTATACGGGCTTATGCGCAGCAGGCCGAGAAACGTAAGGATCGACGGGTTAACCAAGATCAGCAGAAGAGGGCCAGAACAGCAGGGTCCTTTGATAACTTTCGAGACGAATCGCCTCAGCAGCAGATTAGATATGCGCCTCCGCCAGTGCAGAATGGTCCTCCACGGGGTTCAGGACGTTCGGGGTAATACTCAGGCAGTCTGTGTGATAAGATAAGTATATCTTAAGTGTTATGTTTAGATAACATTGTATAATTGTGGTTAGAAACCATGGTTAGTTAGAAAGGTAAGATTGGGGATAAGGGAAAGCGTGAGCCTTAGAATGTTATACGTGGAGACCTTAGAGGCAAGGCCATCTCGAGTAGAAGATTTATATTTTTATGTTTGACCCTTATCGGAGTGCATAGTACACGTGAGATATGTTTGTGTGATAAGTCCCTGAGTGGTATGAAGTAAGAGGGTAGTTGAGCTAAGAAGACCGCTAGGTTTTCATGAATTGATTGTGAGATTGTTCCGGATCGAGGAACAAGAGTTTGGCACGATAGCGGGTCGGGTTGAGGACCGATCACGGGTCAACCCGCGGCCTATTTGGTGGTGGGGTCAGATTGTGGTGGTCCCGCCAGGTTGTGGGGTCACGAGGGTGTTAGGCCCAAGTTTAGTTAAACCAGCATACGAGTTCGTGGGTGCATTCGACCAGTAGTCGGGCCGATGAGGTCAGCCCATCTTGTCTTTCAGTCAGGACCGTTTACTCGGCAGAGGGTTATGCGAGATGTTACCTCAGGAAGGTTGTAAGGCTGCACGAGGTGCCTACTTTCACCTTATGACAGGCAGTGGAGCCCAGTTTACGGCTGTTTCTTTTCTGGAGGTTTTACCAGGCAGGGTTAGGAACTCAGGTGAGTCTCAGTAGCACATTCGCCCTCGGGCCAGTGTTTGGATTTCAGGGGTAGCTGTGAGGATTGTTGCCCCCTGTTGAGGGAGTGTTTTTATAACTACCATTTCAGTATTCGGATATCGCCTTACGAAGCCTCATAGGGGCGGAAGTGTGAGTTGCCGGTCGATTGGTTCGATGTTGGCAAAGTTCAGATAGTTGGTTCATACTTGTTTCGGCAGGATGTGGATAGGGTGAAGCTTATCCAGGAGAGGCTATTGGCAGCTCAGAGTCAACAGAGTCGTACGACGACGCTTGGAGTTCAGGTTGACGGTGGGTCTTCTTGAAGGTACCACCCCGGAAAGGGTGTGACGAGTTTTGGAGAACAGAGGAAACTTAGCTCGAGTTACTTTGGGCCTTTTCAGGTCATGTGAAGAATAGGCCAGGTTGCCTATAGTTAGCATTGTCGTCCGACGTAGGAGGCAGTACGTCCGATCTTTCATGTTGCTATATTCGGAAGAGTATCAGAGATCCATCCAGAGTATTCTCAGTTAATGATGACCAAGTTGGAGGTAGTAACCCAGATTTTTGGAAACTGAAGCAGTAACATGAATGTGGTAAGTTATGAGAAAGAGTTCGAGTGTACGAGAAGGGTACGACGAGTAAGGGAAGAAGCGAGCATGTGTTGAGAACATAGATGTGATCTTTCCTTTTGTAAAGTGAAGGTGCGAAGGGAGTACCTTTTAGCCCTTGGGTGGGAGTTTTTGTGATGTTAGAGGTGATTCCTCGTGGACTTGGATGTAAGTATTTGCGCGGGTGTTTTCTGTGGCCATGTGTGGCATTTGCAAACTGGTTAAGCTATGAGGAACTTGATCGTTATCTGTCATGAGAAGGAACATTCGGGACGAATGTTTCTAAGGAGGGGAGAATTTTATACCCCGTGTTTCCAGAGTATGTACGTGAGGACGTACGTAGAAAAGTTTGGCCTTAAAGTTAGGCAAGGACCGAAAATTTTGTGCACAACACACGAAAAGAATCGTTTTCCGATGAAACGTCTTCCAAAACTTGCGAAGGGAAAATTCCGGCTATGTCATTTATTATTTTTGCGGATTTTTCCGAGAGACGAAATATTTTGGACCAACGAGAGAGCGACACTTGTCACCCTCAAGTTGGTGGATGTGGGGCGGCTTTTGGACGAATTGGAAGTCAAGGGTTGGTAGGATATTTGTGATATTTTTGTGTGGTAGTTGGAAAAGGTACACATGGATGAATCCTCACCCTACACTTGCCTACCACTTGGCTTGATCTTGGCCATTGATTTCCCTATAAATACCCCCCTAACTTGAAGGTTTTTCTTCATCCCTTAAAATCATTTCTAAGTCTTGAAATCCCTCCCCCCTCTCTTGAGAGTTCTAGCCGAGAGCACCCCTCCCCCTTTGAGAAAGCCCTTGGCCGAGGGGTACACCCCCCCTCCTAGTGGCCTTGGCCGAGGGGTACCCCCCCCTACCTAGAGTTGTTTTCGTAAAATACACCCCCCCTCTTGGTAGAAATACTCTCCAAGTATTGTTACTATTCCAAAATACCTTGGCCCATATACCTTGTAGTATTCCAAGGTTACACTTATACTAAAAGCCCAGAAATACTATTATACTTCCCTTCAGTCACTAAACGAAACCCTAAGGAAAATCTTCACAGTTGGTTGAAGTATTAAGATGAAGTTGCGTAGAACTTCTAAGGGTTGTTTGGAGCGGGTTGGAGCACCCGGAGTAGGAGCTAAACGTTGCTCAGGATCGACATTAAACTTGGATAATTTTGGGCTTACCGAGGTAAATAATCCTATCCTTCTATTGTGATTGGAAATTACATACTGTAGTTGTATAGAAATGAATATAAGATTCATAGAAGAGATTTGAACTGTAATAGAAGGATATTACAGAAAAGACTTGAACTGTACTTACATAGGACTGTATTACAGTAGACTTGTGAAGTTTGACGGGTAGGGAAGTGCTGCCCAATTTCTCGTAGAATCTTGTATATAGATTTATTCTACAGAGTAGTCTAGACGTTGATAGACGTATATAACCTTTATAGGTTGAATGATCTGCGAGTAGCATGTTCTACTTGGAAGGTGGACAAGGCTAGCCGGGTTATAGCCGTGGAGCGTTTTGCTAATAGTCGATAATCGTCGCGAGGTATGTGATTCTTCCTATCCTCTTGAGCATGATATTTTAAAAGAATATATATATAGTACGGTAGATGTACGTGTGTTAACTGAATGTAGTTTTACGACAATGTCTTTTGACTTAAGCCAAAAATAATAAGAATCTGGAAGTATTTTAAAAGAATATATATATAGTACGGTAGACATACGTGTGTTAACTGAATGTAGTTTTACGGCAATGTCTTTTGACTTAAGCCTGAATAATAAGAATCTGGAAGTATTTCAAAAGAATTAAGAATCCTTTTTGAAAGAAGAATAATACTTGGTTTGAAAGCTTAAGAGTTATACTAGCTTTATGGGAAGTTAGGTATAACGACTTAAGAGAGATAAAAAGAATGGTTTATTGATTTTAAGAAGTTAAGAGACTTGATCTTAAAAGATAAAAGACTTGACTTAATTGAATTAATATGAATTTTGTTAAAAAGTGTGAAACCTCATTCGTGAGTAATGAGTACTTGGTTTTTAAAAGGAATAATGTTTTACTGATTTGAAATCGAATAAGTATCGAACAAACCATCGCAGGCTAATAAAGTGGAAATGTATTGAATAATTAAGTATTATTAAAACCAGTAGAAACCTCCATCTGCATAGAAGCTAAGATGAGACAAAATGATATTACATTTTCTAGATCATGGTTGCTTTTATAAGATTGTTATAAACAAAGAATAACCTACTCACACATAAGGCTTATTGTTTTAAAGGGGAGTACGTTATTTGATTAAGACTATAAACTATGAAATCTTTCCAAACTAAAAGACGTGAGTATCCAAATTAGGCAAACTTGAACTTTTGAAAAGAATGTTGTTACTTGACGTTGTCCTAGAAAGTGTAAGCCACTTGGTTAAAACAAAGTAAAGTACTTGATTTTAAAACATGAACGTATTTGGCACTACGGATAATAGTATCGAGTTGTTTTTACGTAAAAAGGTCTTTTGAAAGGATTAATGTATGTAGTACTTTGGGGTTAAAACCGGATTTGTTGTAATAAAATAAGAGTCTATAAGTATGTTGAACTTGCCTATGTTTGTAGTAATAGCCTTTGTTGTGCAAGTGTTGTATTTACGCTACCGCTCTCGTTGGGAGGCATTATCCGATTGATGGACATACTGACACGATGGGTGGCCCACGGGAATGCTTCCATAAAGAGTGTGATGTTGTTACATGGACATGCGCACGTCTGCATTCCGGCATGCGGCCGCGACGGGTTAATCACCCGATATATTGTTATTGTTGTTACATGGACATGTTCGCACGATGTAGAATTCCGGGGGCATGCGTCCATGCGGCGGGCTAAACACCCGATATATTGTTATTTTTGTTACATGGACATGTCCGCACCGATCACAGAATTCGGGGCATGTGGCGTGCGGCAGGTTGATCACCGGTGTATTGGTATTATTGTTACATGGACATATCCGCACCGATGCAATTTCGGGGCGTGGCCATGCGGCGGGGTTGATTACGGCACCTTATTATTGTTGCATCTGGACATATTCGCATCGATGGAGAATTCCGGGAATGTGGCCAAGATGCGAACATGATTGATGTTGTGGGCGTAAGACCCATAGTTATATTTGAGTGATGACTTTGAGGCGTGAGTCACGACTTAATCGTTTATGATTGCATCGTATTTTGGTTATCATATATACGCTTTGCTTTATATAGATGTTATGATTTAACTACGATATTTTGATTTCACATACTTGGTACTGTTATCGACCTCCTTCGGGGGGCTGCGTTCATGCCGCAGGTAGAGGTACATCGGTTGTTGATCCTCGCTCTTAGGATAGCAGTTCAGCGTTGGGAAGCTCCGTTCCTCCGGAGGCTTATCTTTTGGTATGTTACCCTGAGTTTTTGGTTCTTGTACATTCAGGGGTATGGTCGGGCCCTGTCCCGTCATGTTGTATAAAAACTCTTAGAGGTGCAGAAATCTGTTGTGGCGAGTTTGTAAAAAAAGGATAACTGCTCGAGTTTTTATGTATATATCTGTATGCAACTGCTTTGGTTAGCCTGTTTATTTATCATATCTCTTGTTTCATGTTTATGTTTTATTTCCGCTGATTTTCTCGATGTTGTATCACTAGGGTGCGGGGTAGGCACGATCCACTGGCCGGGTTGGTCGTGTGATAAGAATTTAGTCGACTTGACTCCAAATACCTCCTAACGATTCTTACCAACATCCCCCATAAGACTTGGCAAGAACTTAGGATAACCTAGACATAACCCTTACGTAGAGTAAATCAACATACTTATTTCTTAACTTCTAAGAGTAGAAGGAAATCATGAAATAATACCACATGTATATTCCATACATAAAATCATGTCAAAAGAAGGAAGAGGTTCACATACCTCGCGACGATTATCGACAAATAGCAAAATGCTCCGAAGTACTTCAACCTTGATAGCTATTCCATCCTTCAAGTAGAATCCGCTATACCTAGTACTTCAACCTAAAATGGCCATAATACGTCCATTAACCTCTAGCTTCGAACGTAGAATATTCTAAGTGCTAAGCCACTAAATTCTACGGAAAATCGGACAGCACTTCCTTTGTTTCTACATACTTTGCCACCTTTTTCAAGGCCGAATACAATAACCAAACACGCCACATTTAAGGCTCAACAATGTAGTTAACAATAGGGGATTACACGCCTACAAGACGTGTAAAATTCCGCCCCACAATCGATATCAAACAAGTCCACAATACAATGCCATTTTCGGCCAAAAGGTGCAACAACTTATCAAACTTTCCAATTCCTTTTCAATCCAAGTTCTTAGGTCAACATGTTATATAGTCAAAAACAACTTCAACAACTACAATTTCCTTCTTTATATAACATATGACAACTTAACTAGTAACCAACTTGCATTAAAATCTTAAGGGCTAACATACTAGTTTTCGGATTAGGGTTCCAACAATCAATACACTTATCAAACTTCATACTAAATACCTCATGCTTGCTAATATCCATAGCTACAACAATAAGTAATCTTAATTACTAAAACGACAAGAATTATACCTTTACAAGCCCTTAATCTTTCCAAGATTCAAAGTCGCTCCTTAGAAATTCTTAGCTCCTTTCCTTATGTTCCAATCCGCTCCAAGCACTCCTTAGAAGCCTATGAAGAACTCATCTTCAAGTTCCAACTTCAAAGTTGAAGAACTCCTTAAGTTTCCGCCTTGCGACTAATACGAAAACGCCACTTTTCCGAAATCTTTCTATTGAGATAACCTTACAATACTCTTAGGAACCTTGGGTTAAAGTCTTGTGGCTAATGGATCAAAACTACAAAAATTTTGTGTGGGAAACACACCCAACCCGTGAGCTCCCTCTCTTTGCTCTCCAATATTTTCTTGAAATATGACTGTGGAACTAGTCTTGCTACTAGTATGTATTTATAACACTATGGAGGGTCAAGAATTAAACAAATGGGTGGCTAAGATGAGTTTCACTAGGATCAAGCCCATGTGGCCCTTTGACAAGTCAACTATATCAAGCTCTATAATTAGCAAGACTTTCTCATCTTTAAAATGGTCAAATGATCCTTTTACCCTTGCATTCATTCGATCAAGCCATGTGGGAGGGTGCCACGTGTCGCCCTCCCATTCGTCCATAAAATTCCGTAACCCGCGTGGGCTCCACAAAACGTAAAATTCCTCGGGTGGGCCCCACACGACCAAATCCGTAAAATAAATTTCCATAATGAAAATACCTTCCATAATCCTCAATTAATGCATTTTGGGAATCCAATTCTACTCAACGAACATTTTTCCTTTCCGACGTTCGGAAGATTTTCCGTCGGAAAAACAATTCTTCCTTTCGTACTAATTTCCAGTTTTGTGTTCCTTACGTACATTCTCTTAAACATGTCCTGGAGTTACGGGGTGTAACATTCTTCCCCCCTTAGAAACATTCGTCCTCGAATGTTCCTTCGGAGTCCAATCTAATTAGATAGCGACATAGTCTCCTTTTACTGCACCCTTCATACTACATATGCCACCCATGGCCACATAACAATACTTATACAAAGATGTCAACCTTGGCACTCACGAAGCCAACTAGTCCATACTCATAATGACCTCAAAGTCTATCGTAATCATCTCTACTATGTTTACTAGGGTCTGACGACTGTATAATCACCGGGCAATTCTCATATACGCCATTTACCACCCCAAACACTCACGCGGGTGTAGTTACCTCGAAAGGTTCTTATGGATTCAGGCTCTACTCCTTTACACTTGGTTGCTATCTTTCTTACTGGTCGTACTCTTCCCGTACTTCCAACTCATACTAGCATACATACATAACTTCCATACCGATTCTGGCCTCTAATCTTTGGAGTCAATCTATAAAACAATATAAGGCCATTTTCGGCTTTCCTGACCTGGTTCGGTGGAGCGTGTCCACGAACAGTAAAACAATTAACTAGACTTGGGCCTTGCACCCTCGTGACCACGTCACGTGCGGAACTACTACCAATTGATCCCACTCTATTCGGGCTAGGGTCGACCCGCATGAGCCTCACCGCCCCGCCGTCGCACTTAACTCTTATCCTCGTCCGACTTAAAATCTTATGGCCCGAGAGAGCCTTATATCTAAGGTCTCAGCAGTTATCAACATTCTTAGGCTCGCAATTTCCATGCTCCAAGCCTACCTTACCAGTCCCCCAATAAACGGGTACAAAAACTTCTCATAATACCATAATCGTGTCGTCTTGATCACAACAACCATTACTTACTCTATACGGACCTCATCCGTACAATTCTCTTAGTCCTACTACGCAGCTTAATCTATTAACATGACATTCCGTTAAGTTCCTTAACATGACTTCTTAAGGGTTCACTACCCTATCAGACAGCTCATCCTTCCCCAATCATCTCAAAATAAAACATAAGACCTTGGCGAGAATTCATTAACTGTTCTATACCTTTCCGGTATCTAGTTAGTCTTTACCAACTCCTGGTAATCTAAAATCGTTCTAGGCTACACGCGTCTGACCCTCATACATAACTCCGTATAGATGTATGTCACAATACCAACTATACTATAATCATTACCAACCTGGATACGCAATCCACATAGTCCTTCCGGGTCATCTTTGCGCTTCTCGTAGTGCAATCAACGTAACTCGTTAGGGAGACGACTTAACGTCCACTGTCATCGCACGATCTCGAGTGAGAAGAATGGAAACCAATCCTAAATGTCCTGCAGCCTCACGATTATATATGTGGTGCACAACACACGATAATCAAGACTCTACTAGACACGCGATGCAGACACTTTCCGAGACTAATCGCTCGATACCACTTTTGTCACGACCCGACCCGGGCGCGGTCAGTGCCTACAGGCACCCTTCCAAACATACAACACCAAAACAACTGCGGAAAATAAGTAACACATTTTTTTTTAAACCAAGGCAAAGCCGATAAGGCTGCCATAATATAAATCACCCAAAAAGGGCTTACACTATCCAAAAAAATGTAATTACAACTCTAACCAGTCCAGCCCACATGTGAATACAGACCTCTAAGATTTGAACACATACTATGACGGGACAAGGCCCCGCCGTACCCCTGAATATACATAACCATGACAACTCCGGAACATTGGAGCCATCTCAAAATGCTGAACCAGGATCCTAAGCTCGCGGATCCACAACTGTGTACCTAAACCTGCGGACATGAACGCAGCCCCCCGAAGGGGGTCAGTACAACAGGTACCGAATATGGAACAGAAATAAAGTACAGTAAACAGATCATAACTGTACAAAAGAATGACAGGGGCAAGTATAAAAAGTACATACCAGACCCTGCCGTGACATTACCCCTTATGAACCTAATTGCATATCATTATCTTTTCCATTCCATTAAGAGTTATAGCCATATCTTACGTACATACTTAGGAGAAGTCGTTAAGTTTATTACCATCTAACTTACTTATCTTTCATAACCTAATCCGGCCCTTTACGGAGGGACGCCTATCGCCGCCTACCAAATCGGGGCGATAAAGTCACATAGTCCGCCCATACAGGGTATCGCCGGCCATTTCTGGGACGATAATGTCATATAGTCTGCCCATAAAGGTATACTGTCCGACCCATTTCTGGGACGATAATGTCATATAGTCTGCCCATAAAGGTATACTGCCCGGCCCATTTCTGGGACGATAATGTCATATAGTCTGCCCATAAAGGTATACTGCCCGGCCCATTTCTGGGACGATAATGTCATATAGTCTGCCCATAAAGGTATACTGCCCGGCCCATTTCTGGGACGATAATGTCATATAGTCTGCCCATAAAGGTATACTGCCCGACCCATTTCTGGGACGATAATGTCATATAAAATCCGGGAATTTAACCCAAAGTACTACGCACCTCTACTCCCTTAGAAAGACTCTTTTTCAAATAAAACTTCCCAGATACTAACAACCGTAGTATTAAGTCATATCTACCTTTCAAGACAAGTCACAATACCTTTTTAGAAATACATTTACCGGCTTCTAAATCACGTGACTTCTTCTTAAAAACCTTAAGCAATTGGTACCTTTAAAACAATTTGCCCTCCCTTATTTCAAATCATTTCTTTGCTTACATTACTGAAGAAAACCATTCTTTTAATCTTCCATAAAGTTGTTATAACCAACTTCCCATAAAACCGTTATAACTCTTTATGTCTTAGACAAAATCATTCCTTTTATAACCAAGAGACTTATACTTTAAAATCAAATCACATAGCTTTCAAAATACTTCAAGTCTCTTAACTCTTAAGAAAACAAGTTTCAAATTCTTAAAAACTTCATACGTAAACTCTTTGAAATTAATAACATATACCTTGGTGCGTTGTGAATAAGTTATACTTATTTATAACGATCTTATTCAAGTAGCCATGATCTAGAAAATGTAATACAATTTTGTCTTATCTTAGCTTCTATGCAGATGGAAAATTCTACTTGTTTTAATATAATTTATCGTCATTACATTTTCCTTTATTAACGCTGCAATGACTTGTTCGATACTTATTCTCTTTGGTGCCGTAACTTAGTCGAGTCAACTTGACTCCAAATACCTCCTAACGATTCTTACCAACATCCCCCATAAGACTTGGCAAGAACTTAGGATAACCTAGACATAACCCTTACGTAGAGTAAATCAACATACTTATTTCTTAACTTCTAAGAGTAGAAGGAAATCATGAAATAATACCACATGTATATTCCATACATAAAATCATGTCAAAAGAAGGAAGAGGTTCACATACCTCGTGACGATTATCGACAAATAGCAAAATGCTCCGAAGTACTTCAACCTTGATAGCTATTCCATCCTTCAAGTAGAATCCGCTATACCTAGTACTTCAACCTAAAATGGCCATAATACGTCCATTAACCTCTAGCTTCGAACGTAGAATATTCTAAGTGTTAAGCCACTAAATTCTACGGAAAATCGGACAGCACTTCCTTTGTTTCTACATACTTTGCCACCTTTTTCAAGGCCGAATACAATAACCAAACACGCCACATTTAAGGCTCAACAATGTAGTTAACAATAGGGGATTACACGCCTACAAGACGTGTAAAATTCCGCCCCACAATCGATATCAAACTAGTCCACAATACAATGCCATTTTCGGCCAAAAGGTGCAACAACTTATCAAACTTTCCAATTCCTTTTCAATCCAAGTTCTTAGGTCAACATGTTATATAGTCAAAAACAACTTCAACAACTACAATTTCCTTCTTTATATAACATATGACAACTTAACTAGTAACCAACTTGCATTAAAATCTTAAGGGCTAACATACTAGTTTTCGGATTAGGGTTCCAACAATCAATACACTTATCAAACTTCATACTAAATACCTCATGCTTGCTAATATCCATAGCTACAACAATAAGTAATCTTAATTACTAAAACGACAAGAATTATACCTTTACAAGCCCTTAATCTTTCCAAGATTCAAAGTCGCTCCTTAGCAATTCTTAGCTCCTTTCCTTATGTTCCAATCCGATCCAAGCAGTCCTTAGAAGCCTATGAAGAACTCATCTTCAAGTTCCAACTTAAAAGTTGAAGAACTCCTTAAGTGTTATACCCCGTATTTCCAGAGTATGTACGTAAGGACGTACGTAGAAAATTTGAGCCTTAAGTTAGGCAAAGAACCGAATTTGGGCACAAGTGCCGAATAGAGTCGTTTTTGGCGAAACGTTTGCCAGACTTTCGTAGGGAAAATTCGGCTATGTCATTTATAATTTTTGCGGATTTTTCCGAGAGACGTAACATTTTGGACCAACGGGAGGGTGACATGTGTCACCCTCACATTGGAAGCAAATAGGGTGGCTTGGACGATTGGGCGTCCAAGAGGATGGGTTGGCCTTGGCCGATTGGTCCCTCCTTTTGTGCCTTGTTTTGTGGCTTGTTTTGTGGAGTGTTTTGTGGAGTGTTTTGTGGGTGCATTTGGCTTGATCTTGGCCTTACACTTGCCTAACACATGGATGGATCTTGGCCATTGGTTGGCCTTTGCTTGGCCTATAAATAGCTCCTTTGTGAAGACTTTATTCATCCACAAATTGTTCTAAGTGATAAATCCCTTCCTCCCTCTTGTAGACTCTCGTCCAAGAGCTCCTCTCCCTCTCTTGTGAGCTAGCCGAGAGCCTCCTCCCCTTAGCCAGTGGTACCCCTCTAGTGGTGCTAGCCGTGGGGTACCCCCCCCCTAGCCTAGTTGTTTTCGTATAATACCCCTTGTTGTGGTATAGAAATACTCCCCGAGTATTGTTATAATGCCCAAAATACCTTAGCCTTGTACCTTGTAGTATTCCAAAGATACCTCTATACGTAGAGCCTTAAATACTACCTTTTGTCCTTTTTAGTCTCAAACCGAAACCCTAAGGAAATCTTCATTGTTGTTTGAAGTACTTAAGAGAAGTTGGTTAGAACTTCTAAGGGTTGTTTGGAGCGGATTGGAGCGCACGGAGTAGGAGCTAAACCTTGCTCAGGATCGACATATAAACTCGGATAATTTTGGGCTTATCGAGGTAAACACTCTTGACCTTCTATTGTAATTGGAAATTACATGTTGTAGGAATATATAGTTGAAGTATACTATATATAGAACTGAACATTATAATTGTGCGGCAATGTCTTGCGACTTAAGCCTGAATTTAAATAAGAGAACTGAACTGTAATTACATACGTATCAGATGAGACTTGTGTAGCATTGCTGTGTAGTAGAATTGTACACGTCCGGTCAGACGTGTTAACCCCCCCCTGGTTGGCTTGGTAGCCGGCCTCGATAGAGGAGGAGATTTGCGCTGTTGCGGGGGGGGGGAGGTGCTGCCGAATTTTCTGTAGAATATTCTACGTCGGGATCTAAAGGTATTAATAGGCGCTTTGTGGCCTCTATAGGTTGTAGTACTACGTGTGGAGTGATCCACTTGGCTTAAGGAGTAGCCGGCGGTTTGAGGTACTTGGAGCGTTTTGCTATTAGTCGACAATCGTCGCGAGGTATGTGGACCTCTTCCTATCTCTTCTAGCATGATATGTGTGAACTATGTAGTACGGTAGACGTACATGTGCTAAATGTATTTGATTGATTTAAAACATAAAGTGTTATAACGGCTTTATGGGAAGTTGGTTATAATAGCTTTATGTGGATAAGCACATACTTTGTGGTTTTTAAAAAAAGGTAACTGATTTGAATAATAACTGGCTTGATATGTGTTAATAAAGAACTTGAAGCATTTCAAAAGATCTATGAATCGTTTTGAAAGAATGAGTATTACTTGGGTTTTGAAAGCTTAAGAGTTATACTAGCTTTATGGGAAGTTAGGTATAACGGCTTAAGAATGTTTTACTGATTTCGGAAATCAGAATGTGTATCGACAAACCACTGCAGCGTTAATAAAAGGAAAATGTATTGACTAAAGAAGTATTATTAAAACCAGTAGAAACCTCCATCTGCATAGAAGCTAAGATGAGACAAAATGATATTACATTTCCTAGATCATGGCTGCTTAATAAGATTGATTATAAACAAAGAATACCTACTCACTTATAAGACATAGGTTTCTCAAAACGTTTAAAGGAGAATTATGTTTTAAAGGATTTAAAACTATGAACTACGAAACCTTTTTCTAAAATGAGAAACTTGAGCATTCGAAGTTAGGCAACTTGAACGTTTGGAAAATAAGGTTGTCACTTGATTTTACAAAGGAAAGCATTTTGGTTTACTTAACAATGTTAGTCACTCAAATTTTATACTACGGGTATCGGGTGACCTTTGTAAAAGAAATGGATCTTAAAAGGAATTTAAATGACTTAGTACTTTAATGTTAAAATCGTGACTTTTATATAAAATGAAAGTACCTTGAGTCGTGTGTAACTTGCTTATACTTGTTGTTATGAAACTTGACCATGTTACGTGTGATAGCCTTGTTGTGTAAGTCTTGTGTTCTACTCGACTCACGGTCATCCAGGAATGTATTTCACTCGACTCACGGCTCATCCGAATGTGTTTCACTTGATTAGGTTCATCCGGAATGTATTTCACTTGAGGACCGGTTCATCCGGAATGTATTTCACTTGAGGACCGGTTCATCCGGAATGTATTTCACTTGACTAGGTTCATCCGAATGTATTCCACTCGACTCAGGTTCATGGGATGAACCGGGAATGTATTCCACCCTTTTCTATATTGGGTCCATAAGATGGGCAGACACCTTATACGTATCACAGGATTTGTACCTAGACTGCCGGCAGTGAGGAATGAGTTCCACGGGCATGAGGTATGACTTTTATGGCGTGAGTCACGACTTGACATGATCGCTTCTATGTTGTGAATCGTAGTTTGGTTATCATACATGTCTCTGCTTTATATAGACTATTATGATTTCATTCTGATATTCTGATTTCACATACTTGGTACTGTTATCGACCTCCTTCTGGGCGAGCGTATAAAGAGGCGAGCCTCTACCGGGAAATGACGAACCGTGGCTCTCCGTATGGCACGTCCTGAGAAGGTCCAAACCTCAGGGATCGCATGCAGTCCGGTACCATTTGTTGGGTCGGTACCCTGAGTCTGTAGATGCTTATACATTCAGGGGTATGGCGGGGCCCTGTCCCGTCATAGTTGTTGTAAATCTTAAGTGCATGCCTTTGTTGTGGGCAGGGTTTGTAAAAAGGTTAACTGTTCGGGTTTTTATGTATATACTGAAGGCAACTGTGTTGGTTGGCCTGTTTACTTATTATATCTCTTGTTTCATGACTCGTGTTTTATTTTCCGCTGGTTTTCTCTGATGTTGTATCACTAGGGTGCCCGGGGTAAGGCACCAGTCACGGGCCCGGGATTCGGGTCGTGACAAAAGTGGTATCAGAGCAGTTAGTCCTCGGAAAGTGTCTACAGACCGTGTCTAGTAGAGTCTTGATTATCGGTGTGTTGTGCACCACATCTATAATCAGGAGGCTATAGGACATTTAGGATTGGTTTCCATTCTTCTCATTCTGAGATCGTGCCTTAGAGCTGTGTTGTAAGTTGGACCCCTCTGACGTGTTTCGTTTTTACCAGTTATGCCTCTGCGAAAGGCAACCAGGGCCCAGAAGGGCAAGGCAGCCGAGGGAGCTGCTAGTGGGATTCAGAGGAGTGCGAGGGCGCGAGCCGGTGAGACAGTAGTACTTCCGACGGCGGGTTTCGCGCGCCCGCCAGCAGAGTTTAGAGCGCAGCGATGGCTGCGAGACTCTGATACACGAGCCTCGGTCCACGGCTGAGCCGATGAGATGGGTACAAGAGATGGCGATTCATGGCGGTCGTGGCAGATATGAGGATAAGTGGATCACGTGATTCCGGCCCGAGAGCACCCGTAGTACACCCCAGCGAGCGGTTTGAGGCTACGTGACTTCCGAGTTGTAGCCTCCGGTGTTCTATGGATCGAGAGCCGAGGACGACCTCGGGAGTTTATCAAGCGACTACAATGGATCATGAGTGATCGAGCCTCGAGCGTAGTCGGTGGTATTGGGTTCACATCACCGCGTGATCTGCGATTGGTAGTTTGATTCGTGAGCTGTCGGGAAGAGCATGCACTTCCAGTGATTTGGGGACGAGTTCTCGAGGCATTTCTTGCACATTTCTTGCCTCGCAGATGAGGGCTCGGGCAGATTTTTGACGTTGAGCGGGGCGGGCGGGCGGTTAGAGAGTACAATGTGGAGTTCGACTCATTAGCTCGGTATGTTCCACTGTAGTAGCGGATATGGAGACGAGTACACCGCTACGCCACCGGTGGACGATTACTTAGCGAGGCTTATGCGGGTGTAGCTCTTCACCGCATGGACATTGCCGCGTCTGCAAGCTCATGCACTAGGATGTGAGGCACGGAGAGGTCGACGGAATGACCGAGATCAGCAGAAGAGGCCCAGAACAGCAGGGTCCTTTGGTAACTTTCGAGGCGGACCGCCTCAGCAGCAGTCTAGTTATGTACCTCCACAATTACAGAGTGGTCCCCGCCTTGGGGCGTTCAGGGTATTCGGAGCTGGTCGAGCTCCGTGGCTTCGTTCCGCGGTATACGTGAGTGCTAGCGATGGGATTCATGTCCCCCACAGTGTGCACGATGTGGCAAACATCATCCCGGGGAATGTCGTCTTTTATCGCGGTGTTTGTTTCACTGCGGCCGTCGGGGCCATGTGACGAGATCGTGCTTATAGGAGAGGTGGCGGCAGCGCGACCTGCGGATCGATGGCGGGTTCATCGCCTTCGATTATGCGCCTGCAGGCGGACTTATGATTAGAGTGAGCGGTAGCCGGGTATATCCTAACCATCTAGAGTTTTGTTTGTTATGATAATGTGTTAAGTGTTATGTTCGGATAGCTTGGTGCTAAAATGTGATTTAGAAACATGCTTAGTGAAAGGGTAAGCCTGGAGGTGAGAAAATGATGAACCTTAGAATATTACTGTTGAGACCTTAGATGTAAGGCCGTCTTGAGTACAAGATTTTGCGAGTGATCCTTGTCAGAGTGCATTTTATGCCTAGAATGTATTGTGTGATAAGTCCCTGGGTTGGGTAAATGAAAGTGGTAGCTTTCATGATGTGTTTTAGCAAGATTGTTCCGTGTCGAGGAGCAAGAGTTGGCGCGATAGTGGGTCGGGTTGGGGCCATGTTGCGGGCCAACCCGCGTCCCGTTTCGAGGAAAGGTCAGCTCTGGGTGGTCGCCCGGTGGCGGTCACAAGTGCTAGGCCCAAGTTTAGATGACCATCTTATGAGTTCGTGGATACGCTCGACCAGAATCAGTTCGTGAAGGCGAGAGTGGCCTTAGAGGAAATCGAGGTTAGTAAGATGACCAAGTTTGAGGTAGTGACTCGAGGTTGGAAACGAAGCGTTGGTGAAGTGTGGTGCGTGTACTGGGAAGGGTTCGATTGTTCGAACAGGGTACGACGAGGTAGGGGAGAAGTGAACGAGTGTGATCGTTTCTTTTGTGAAATGAATGTGCGAAGGGGGTATCTTTTGGACCAGGGGTGAGAATTTGTTTTGTATCTTCGAGGTGGATCCTCGTGGACTTGGGATTACGTATTTTGTGTAGGTGTTATTTTGTGGCCATGTGTGGCATGTTTGATTCTCGTAAGTATAGTAGTGAAGACTATACTGGGGCACGTTTGTTTTGAGACTTAGAAGGAACATTCGGGACGAATGTTTCTAAGGAGGGGAGAATGTTATACCCCGTATTTCGAGTATGTGCGTGGGGCGTGCGTGAAAATTTGAGCCTTAAGTTAGGCAAAGGATCGAATTTGGGCACAAGTGCGAATAGAGTCGTTTTTGACGAAACGTTTGCAGACTTTCGTAGGAAAATTCCGGCTATGTCATTTATAATTTTTGCGGATTTTTCCGAGAGACGTAACATTTTGGACCAACGGGAGGGTGACATGTGTCACCCTCACATTGGAAGCAAATAGGGTGGCTTGGACGATTGGGCGTCCAAGAGGATGGGTTGGCCTTGGCCGATTGGTCCCTCCTTTTGTGCCTTGTTTTGTGGCTTGTTTTGTGGAGTGTTTTGTGGAGTGTTTTGTGGGTGCACTTGGCTTGATCTTGGCCTTACACTTGCCTAACACATGGATAGATCTTGGCCATTGGTTGGCCTTTGCTTGGCCTATAAATAGCTCCCCTTTGTGAAGACTTTATTCATCCACACATTGTTCTACGTGATAAATCCCTTCCCCGCCCTCTTGTAGACTCTCGTCCCAGAGGGCCTCTCCCCCACTCTGGTGAGCTAGCCGCGAGCCTCCTCCCCCTTAGCCAGAAATTTACACCCCCTCTAGTGGTGCTAGCAGTGGGGTAACCCCCTAGCCTAGTTGTTTTCGTATAATACCCCTTGTTGTGGTATAGAAATACTCCCCTAGTATTGTTATAATGCCCAAAATACCTTAGCCTTGTACCTTGTAGTATTCCAAAGATACCTCTATACGTAGAGCCCGGAAATACTACCTTTTGTCCTTTTTAGTCTCAAACCGAAACCCTAAGGAAATCTTCATTGTTGTTTGAAGTACTTAAGAGAAGTTGGTTAGAACTTCTAAGGGTTGTTTGGAGCGGATTGGAGCGCACGGAGTAGGAGCTAAACCTTGCTCAGGATCGACATATAAACTCGGATAATTTTGGGCTTATCGAGGTAAACACTCTTGACCTTCTATTGTAATTGGAAATTACATGTTGTAGGAATATATAGTTGAAGTATACTATATATAGAACTGAACATTATAATTGTGCGGCAATGTCTTGCGACTTAAGCCTGAATTTAAATAAGAGAACTGTAATTACATACATTTGTATTCTGATGAGACTTGTGTAGCATTGCTGTGTAGTAGAATTGTACACGTCCGGTCAGACGTGTTAACCCCCCCCTGGTTGGCTTGGTAGCCGGCCTCGATAGAGGAGGAGATTTGCGCTGTTGCGGGGGGGGGAGGTGCTGCCGAATTTTCTGTAGAATATTCTACGTCGGGATCTAAAGGTATTAATAGGCGCTTTGTGGCCTCTATAGGTTGTAGTACTACGTGTGGAGTGATCCACTTGGCTTAAGGAGTAGCGGCGGTTTGAGGTACTTGAGCGTTTTGCTATTAGTCGACAATCGTCGCGAGGTATGTGGACCTCTTCCTATCTCTTCTAGCATGATATGTGTGAACTATGTAGTGCGGTGAGCGTCGTATGCTAAATGTATTTGATTGATTTAAAACATAAAGTGTTATAACGGCTTTATGGGAAGTTGGTTATAATAGCTTTATGTGGATAAGCACATACTTTGTGGTTTTTAAAAAAAAGGTAACTGATTTGAATAATAACTGGCTTGATATGTGTTAATAAAGAACTTGAAGCATTTCAAAAGATCTATGAATCGTTTTGAAAGAATGAGTATTACTTGGGTTTTGAAAGCTTAAGAGTTATACTAGGTTTATGGGAAGTTAGGTATAACGGCTTAAGAATGTTTCTTGATTTGGAAATCGAATGTGTATCGACAAACCAACTGCAGCGTTAATAAAAGGAAAATGTATTGACTAAAGAAGTATTATTAAAACCAGTAAAAACCTCCATAGAAGCTAAGATGAGACAAAATGATATTACATTTCCTAGATCATGGCTGCTTAATAAGATTGATTATAAACAAAGAATACCTACTCACTTATAAGACATAGGTTTCTCAAAACGTTTAAAGGAGAATTATGTTTTAAAGGATTTAAAACTATGAACTACGAAACCTTTTTCTAAAATGAGAAACTTGAGCATTCGAAGTTAGGCAACTTGAACGTTTGGAAAATAAGGTTGTCACTTGATTTTACAAAGGAAAGCATTTTGGTTTACTTAACAATGTTAGTCACTCAAATTTTATACTACGGGTATCGGGTGACCTTTGTAAAAGAAATGGATCTTAAAAGGAATTTAACGGACGTAGTACTTTAAGGTTAAAATCCGGACTTTGATATAAAATGAAAGTACCTTGAGTCGTGTGTAACTTGCTTATACTTGTTGTTATGAAACTTGACCATGTTACGTGTGATAGCCTTGTTGTGTAAGTACTGTGTTCTACTCGACTACCGGGTCATCCGGGAATGTATTTCACTCGACTACCGGTTCATCCGGGAATGTGTTTCACTTGATTACCGGTTCATCCGGGAATGTATTTCACTTGAGGACCGGTTCATCCGGGAATGTATTTCACTTGAGGACCGGTTCATCCGGGAATGTATTTCACTTGACTACCGGTTCATCCGGGAATGTATTCCACTCGACTACTGGTTCATGGGATGAACCGGGAATGTATTCCACCCTTTTCTATATTGGGTCCATAAGATGGGCCGAGACCTGTTATACGTATCACATGATTTGTACCTAGACTGCCGGCAGTGAGGAAGGAGTTCCACGGGCATGAGGGATGACTTTTAGGGCGTGAGTCCCTGACTTGACATGACTGCTTCTATGTTGTGAACTGTAGTTTGGTTATCATACATGTCTCCTGCTTTATATAGACTATTATGATTTCATTCTGATATTTCTGATTTCACATACTTGGTACTGTTGTCTTGACCTCGCCCGGGCTGCGTTCATCCGCAGTAAAAGGTACATCATTGTCGATCCCCTTTTAGGATCACCTTTCGTATTGGAAGCTCGTTCCTTCGGAGGCTTATCTTTTGGTATGTTACCACAGTGCAGTAGATGCTTATACATTCGAGGTATGGCGGGAGCCACGTCCCGTCATAGTTGTTGTAAATCTTAAGTGCAGTAATCTTTGTTGTGGCGGGGTTTGTAAAAAGGTTAACTGCTCGGGTTTTTATGTATATCTTGAAAGGCAAGCTGTGTTGGTTGGCCATTTACTTATTATATCTCTTGTTTCATGACTCGTGTTTTATTTTCCATTGGTTTTCTCGATGTTGTATCACTAGGGTGCCCGGGTAAGGCACGATCCACGGGCAGGATTGGTCGTGACATTAAGTTTCACTTTGCGACTAATACGAAAACGCCACTTTTCCGAAATCTTTCTATTGAGATAACCTTACAATACTCTTAGGAACCTTGGGTTAAAGTCTTGTGGCTAATGGATCAAAACTACAAAAATTTTGTGTGGGAAACACACCCAACCCGTGAGCTCCCTCTCTTTGCTCTCCAATATTTTCTTGAAATATGACTAAGTGTGGAACTAGTCTTGCTACTAGTATGTATTTATAACACTATGGAGGGTCAAGAATTAAACAAATGGGTGGCTAAGATGAGTTTCACTAGGATCAAGCCCATGTGGCCCTTTGACAAGTCAACTATATCAAGCTCTATAATTAGCAAGACTTTCTCATCTTTAAAATGGTCAAATGACCCTTTTGCCCTTGCATTCTTTTTACCAAGCCATGTGGGAGGGTGCCACGTGTCTCCCTCCCATTCGTCCATAAAATTCTGTAACCCGCGTGGGCCCCACAAAATGTAAAATTCCTCGGGTGGGCCCCACACGACCAAATCCGTAAAATAAATTTCCATAATGAAAATACCTTCCATAATCCTCAATTAATGCATTTTGGGAATCCAATTCTCCTCAACGAACATTTTTCCTTTCCGACGTTCAGAAGATTTTCCGTCGGAAAAACAATTCTTCCTTTCGTACTAATTTCCAGTCTTGTGTTCCTTACGTACATTCTCTTAAATATGTCCTGGAGTTACGGGGTGTAACATATATGCTAGGGCGAAATCTAAATCTATCAATGCACGTATGATTTAAAAGAATCGACATATACCTGTAACCCCATGCGATGTCGCCTCCTGATCCTGTCCCGTAGTCACGTCAGCTATGCGGTTCGAAGGACCGCCAGAACTATAAAATCCACCCTGACCTCTACCACAGCTGGCTGACATTTGAACACCCTGCCCTGGGGGACGCACAGCTGCGGAGGAAAGAGAATCAACCATCGGCCTCATAGGCTGAGCCACCTTACCGGCGCTCTTTCTAACCGGACATTCCCACTTCTTGTGGCCCGGACGGTCACAATAATAACAAACATCTGTGCCATAACGGCATTTCCCCGAATGACGCTTACCACATCTGATACACTGAGGAATAGGTGGCCGCGACTGAGAAAGTCCTCTGCTCCTTTGAGAACCTCGACCCCTGGAGCTTGGACCGGCTCCTAAATACCTCGTGGGGTCCAATCTCCCACCTGTGCTCTGCGGGGGTATGTACTGGGTAGGCTGCGATGAATATCTCACTCGCTGCTGAGGCTGCTCGTCCAAGAACTCACCGGTATAACCAACCGGTCTATCCCTCTTACGTTGATCTCCACGTTGGCCCTCTACCCTCTGTACACCTGTCTGCACCGATCGAATAACCTCCTGCTGATGAAACTGTAGCATCGCTATTGTAACGACCCGTTCCGGGGCCCGTTACTGGTGCCTTATCCCGGGCACCCTAGTGATACAATCATCAGAGAAAACCAGCGGAAAATAAAACTTAAACAAGAAACAGATATATGAACATAAAACAGGCCAACCCAACGGTTACCTTCCAATAACATAATAAATACAACTCTTTCAAACGAACAGTTTAATCCCTTTTTACAAACCACCGCCACAGCGATTACTACAGACCTCTAAGATTTACAACAACTATGACGGGACAGGGCCCCGCCATACCCCTGAATGTACAAGAACCTACAACTCAGGGAACACATACCACAAGATAAGCCTCCGGAGAAACGGAGCTTCCCAAAACGCTGAACTGAGATCCTAAGAGCGAGGATCCACGACCGATGTACCTCTACCTGCGGCATGAACGCAGCCCAAGGAGGTCAAGACAACAGTACCAAGTATGTGAAATCGTAAAAATATCAGAATGAAATCATACTAGTCTATATAAAGCGGGAGACATGTATGATAACCAAACTACTGATTCACAACATAAAAGCGATCATGTCGATCGGGGACTCGCCTCAAGTCATCACTCAAATATAACTATGGGTCTTACGCCCACAACATCAATCATGTTCGCATCATGGCGCATGCCCGGAGTGCATCGGTGTAGACATGTCCATGATGCAACAATAATACCAATGCCCGTGGCCACATGCCCCGGAATTCTACCTCGGTGTAGACACGCCCATGTGACATCAACAATAATATCTTGGGTGATCAACCCCGCGCGTGGCCACATGCCCGGAATTCTACCTCGGTGTAGACATGTCCATGTAACCACAATAACAATATATCGGGTAATCAACGCCGCGTGGCGCGTGCCGGAATCTGCATCGGTGTAGACATGTCCATGTGACATCAACAACAAGCGATAATCAAAATGGAAACATACCCGTGGAATTCTCCATCACCGCCAAGACGCGTCAAGTAAGTTCTCAACAAGTCGACCACCTCTATCGAGAGCGGTAATACGAAATACCACACTTGCACAACAAAGGCTATCATCACAAACATAGGCAAGTTTCACAACAACAAGCATAGGCAAGTTTCACAACAACAAGCATAGGCAAGTTTCACACAACTCAAAGTACTTTCATTTTATGCCAAAGTCGGGTTTTAACCCCAAAGTACTACATACGTTAAGTTCTTTTAAAGAGATCCATTACTTTTATAAAAGTCACCCTATACCCATAGTATTAGAATGACCAACCCACATTCCTTTTCAAAATCAAGTAACAACATTCTTTTCCTAAGTTCGGTTTGCCTAGTTTCAATTACTCAAACTTCTCATTTTCAAATGCTCAAGTCACTTATTTTAGAAAGGTTTCATAACTCATAGTCTTAATCTCTTTTAAAACAATTGAGTAACATATGTCATATATGTGAGTAGTTTATTCTTTGTTTATAACGATCTTATTACAATGACCATGATCTAGAAAATGTAATATCATTTTGTCTCATCTTAGCTTCTATGCGGATGGAGGTTTCTCCGGTTTTAATACAACACATCATTATTCAATACATTTTCCTTTATTAACGCAATGGTGCTGTCGATACACATTACGATTCGAAATCGGTAAAACATTATCCCTTTAAAACCAAGTACTCATTACTCACGAATGAGGTTTCACACAAACATCCACATTAAAACAAATAAGTTAAGTCTCTTATCTTATAAGATCAAGTCTCTTAACTTCTAACATCAAGAAACCATTTTCACTACATAAGGTCGTTATAACTAACTTCCCATAAAGCTATTATAACACCCTATGTTTTAAACCAACCAAATCACTTAGCACGTATGCGTCTACCGCACTACATAGTTCACAACAATCATGCTAGAAAAGATAGGAAGAGGTTCACATACCTCGCGACGATTTATCGACAAAAGCAAAACGCTCCAAGTACTTCCACGTCGGCTACTCCTTAAGCCAAGTAGATCACGCCACACGTAGTACTCCACTCCTAAAATGGTCATAGTACTCTATCAAACCTTTCTTATCATTGAAGACTTATACCAATAAAAAGCCCTCAAAATCTACGGAAATTTCTACAAAGACTTCCGCTTATACTCACTTTTCCATCTTTTACCAAGGCAGAATAACCGTAATATATATACCATATATATATATAAGGCGTAATAATTAAACAACATAAAGAAGGGGATTACACGCCCAAACGGTAACGGTTTACTATCACGCCTCCATAACAACAATAAGTAAAAGAAGGGATTACGCGCCAACCGTGCGCGGTTTACTATCACGCCTTCATAACAACAATAATTAAAAGGGGATCACACGCCCAAACTAACGCGATTGAAAATCTTCCCCTTAACAGAAATGTAAATACAGTCCAATGTAAATACGGTCCAAAGTAAATACAGTCCAAAGTAAATACAGTCCTTAAGTTGGGGTCCTTGGCCAACTTTGTCCATTTTACTTATCCAATTTACTCATTAGTCATCCAACTTATATTTCCATTCTTAATATAAGTTATAGTTACTTTGTTATTAGCTTCTTAGCAAGTAAGATACGTTTTTACCATTTTAATGGCATACGGCCAATCCTTTCTTTTAACAAGTTAACAAAATCCAACTCTTCCAAACTTACTCCATATATTATATAATCCATAATATACTTATAATATATGTATAACAACCAATTCACAAAGAGGTTTAAGTTCCACTACCTCAAATAGCCCAAAAATATCCAAGTTCTTAAAGTCGCTCCAAGCAAGTCTTAGCTCCAAATCTTTACGTTCCAATCCGCTACAAGCAACCCATAGAAGCTCCTAACCAACTTCTCTTCAAGATTCAACTCCAAAAAGTGAAGAACACTTAGGGTTTCAAGATGACAACTTTCGGCCAAGGCATCCCTTCAAGGCTAGGGTGTGAAATCTTTTCCAACTCTTGGTACACAATCTTCCTAACACCTTAGGGAAGAACACTTGAGAGTTTAAGAATTGTTGGACAAATTTTACTCAAGAAATGGGGGCAAACCGAGAGCTCTAGGTCAAGGAGAAGGAGGGTTTTCAAGTCTTCAAATGTCTAAGTGTGGAAGATTTCATCAACTAAGGGTGCATATATAGGACAACCAAGGGATAGGATGAAGGCAAGTGTGTGGTTGAGATTGGGGACAAGTGTGGGTGGGACCCACAAGCCACTTGTCCACACAAAATATCTAGCAAGACTTGGCCACTTGTCTTGCCACTTGTCTAGCTAATTTCGGCCAAGGGCCACCTAGGGGTGACACGTGTCGCCTCCTACTGCCCAAAATATTTCATCTCGAAAATATCCATAATGGCCAAAATCTCAAAAACTAAGCGGGCCCAAACCAGTAAATTTCACCCGTGGGCCCACGTGACCATTTCCTAAATAAAATTCCATAATTCTCAAATATTCTAAGAAGTCCGAATACCAAATCGGGAATCCAATTCCCATTAACGAACCTTTTTCTTCACAAAACCGGAAACTTTTAGTCGAAAAATCACATCTTTCTTTCTTTCCAAAATTTCTGTCGTAATCTCGCACGTACATCCTCACCTATATACCCTGGAACTACGGGGTATAACATTCTTCCCCCCTTAGAAACATTCGTCCCGAATGTTCATTCTAAGTCTCCAAACGGACTTGTGCTCGGTATAGTCTTCACTACTATACTTACAAAACCGATCATGCCACCAATGGCCAGAATATAACATGTGCGCAAAACTCACATCCAAGCCAACGAGGAATCATTTCTAATCTTACAACAGCTCCCACTAGCTTCAATTTACTCTAAGGCCATTCCCGGCCTTCACGATCCGATTCTGGTTGAACGCATCCACGAACTCGTACGATGGTTACCTAAACTTGGGCCTAGCACCCTCGTGACCCTACCACCTGGCGGGACCACCTCGAACTGACCCCACCTCAATATGGGCTGCGGGTTGACCCGCAAATGGCCCTCAACCCGACCCCTAAACGCGCCAACTCTTGTTCCCGATCCGGAACAATCTTACTAATTCACGTCATGAAAGCTACCACTTCCATCTCACACTACCCATGTAATTATCCCACAATATTTCCCCGCATACCAAGTACATCGGCAAAGACCAACCGTAAAATCACCCACTCAAGACGGCCTCGCCTCTAAGGTCTCCACGTATAAAACTCTAAGGTTCACACTTTCCATGCCCCCACACTTATCCTTCCAACTAACCATGTTTTCTAACTTACAAACAACACAACGCTATCCGTACATAGCACACAATAATAAGATCATCATATCGCGCAAACCAAACTCTAGAGGGTTAAGGATATACCTGAAGCTACCGCTCCACTCTAATCATAGGCACGCCTGCAGGCGCATGCTATCAGAAGGCGATGAACCGACCATCGATCCGTGAGGTGAGTCGTAACATCCGTGCTACCCTTGGTCGGACAGTTCCTCGCAAAATGGCCTGCTGCCGCAAAAATAACAAGCTCCCGGCACCACGACACTCCCGAAATGCGGTCTACCACATCGACCACAGAGGTAGGGGTGACCGTTGGCCAACACCCTTACTTCGCGAAACACGAACCCTTGGAGCCCTAACTCGCTCGAATACTCAAGGTTGTGGAGGACCACTCTGCTGGCGGAGGTACAAAACTAGTATCTTCTTGGTGCGGTCCGCCTCGAAAGTCACCAAAGGACCACTGTTGTTCGCCCTCTTCGCTGATCTTGGTCATTCCGTCGACCTCTCGTGCCTCACATCCCGGTCGTGAGCTGCATGCGGGCAATGTCCATGCGGTGAAGAGCTACTCCCGAACATGCCTCGACATGTAATCATCGAGCCTGTAACATATCGGTGCACTCGATCCTCCATACTAGCTACCAACGCCGACGCAAGCCAATGAGTCGAACTCCACATTGTACTCGAACCGCACGCGCTCTGTCTAAGCATCAAAAATTTGTCGGCGTGCCCTCCTCATCTGCGGAGGCAGAAGTGCGTGAGAACGCCCGAAAACTCATCCCATCTGCTGGAAGTGCATGCTCTCCCGAAAGCTCCATGAATCAAACCAATCGTGCGGTATCACGCGGCCGATGCGAACCAAAGGTCACAGACTCGGTCTCTGAAGCCTTGATCACCGCGTGATCCAGAATCGGATGAACTCCTGCGGATCATCCTCGTGCCTCGACCCATAAAACTCTGGCGGGCTACAACTCGTAAAGTCCCGTAGCCTCAAACTATCCGCCGGGGTGAACCATGGTGCTACTTGAATCGAGGCTGCTGCGTCGGCCTATCCTCATATCGGCCACGACCACGGCCAAGAAGGCCGCTATCTCCTTATAACCCATCTCCTGCCCGGTGTGGGGTGGAGGCTCAGTGCTGCGGTCTCGGCAGCCATTCTTTGCGCTCTAACCTCTCTTTGGCTGGCGGCGTCCACAAAACCCGCCGTCAAGCACAACCTCAGTCTCGCTCGGGCTGCGCCTCGTACTCTCAGTATCTCACTAGCGGTTCCTCGGTGTCTTGCCGCCCGTGGCTCGTCGCTGCGGAGGCATAGCGGTAAAAGCGAGATACGTCGGAGGTCCAACTTACAACACGGCTCTAAGGCACGATCTCGGAATGAGAAGAATGGAAACTAATCCTAAATGTCCTGCGACCTCCCGATTATAGATGTGGTGCACAACACATCGATAATCAAGACTACTAGACACGGTGCGTAGACACTTTCCGAGGATTAAATGCTCGATACCACTTTTGTAACGACCGTTCGGGGCGTTCTATCGTGCCTTATCGGGCACCCTAGTGATACAATCATCGAGAGAAAACCGGAAAATAAAACTTAAACAAGAAACAGATATATGAACATAAAACAGGCCAACCCAACGGTTACCTTCCAATAACATAATAAATACAACTCTTTCAAACGAACAGTTTAATCCCTTTTTACAAACCACGCTTGTGCGATACTACGGACCTCTAAGATTTACAACTATGACGGACGGGGCCGCCATACCACAGATGTACAAGAACCTACAACTCGGGAACACATACCAAAAGATAAGCCTCGGAGAAATGGAGCTTCCCAAGGAACCCAACTGAGATCCTAAGGCGAGGATCCACGGCCGATGTACCTCTACTGCGGCATGAACGCGGCCCGAAGGAGGTCGATAACAGTACCAAGTATGTGGCGTAAAAATCAGTAATGAAATCATACTAGTCTATATAAAGCAGGAGACATGTATGATAACCAAACTACAGTTCACAACATAAAAGCAGTCATGTCCAGTCAGGGACTCACGCCCTCAAGTCATCACTCAAATATAACTATGGGTCTTACACCCACAACATCAATCATGTTCGCATCGTGGCGCATGCCCCGGAATCTGCGCCGGTGTAGACATGTCCATGATGCAACAATAATACCAATGCCCCACGGCCACATGCCGGAATTCTACCTCGGTGTGACACGCCCATGTGACATCAACAATAATATACTGGGTGATCAACCCTGCCGCATGGCCACATGCCCCCGGAATTCTACCTCGGTGTAGACATGTCCATGTAACCACAATAACAATATATCGGGTAATCAACCCTGCCGCATGGTCACATGCCCCCGGAATACTGCATCGGTGTAGACATGTCCATGTGACATCAACAACAAGACAGTAATCAAAATGGAAACATACCCGTGGAATTCTCCATCACTGCCAAAGACGCGTCAAGTAAGTTCTCGACAAGTCGACCGCCTTCATCGAGAGACGCAGAATACGTAAATACCACACTTGCACAACAAAGGCTATCATCACAAGCATAGGCAAGTTTCACAACAACAAGCATAGGCAAGTTTCACAACAACAAGCATAGGCAAGTTTCACACAACTCAAACTTTCATTTTATGCCAAAGTCGGGTTTTAACCCCAAAGTACTACATACGTTAAGTTCTTTTAAAGAGATCCATTACTTTTATAAAAGTCACCCTATACCCATAGTATTAGAATGACCAACCCACATTCCTTTTCAAAATCAAGTAACAACATTCTTTTCCTAAGTTCCGGTTGCCTAGTTTCATTACTCAAACTTCTCATTTTCAAATGCTCAAGTCACTTATTTTAGAAAGGTTTCATAACTCATAGTCTTAATCTCTTTTAAAACAATCGAGTAACATATGTCATATATGTGAGTAGTTTATTCTTTGTTTATAACGATCTTATTACAAAGACCATGATCTAGAAAATGTAATATCATTTTGTCTCATCTTAGCTTCATGCAGATGGAGGTTTCTCTTGGTTTTAATACAACACATCATTATTCAATACATTTTCCTTTATTAACGCCGCAATGGTGCGTCGATACACATTCGATTCGAAATCAAGAAAACATTATCCCTTTAAAACCAAGTACTCATTACTCACGAATGAGGTTTCACACAAACATCCACATTAAAACAAATAAGTTAAGTCTCTTATCTTATAAGATCAAGTCTCTTAACTTCTAACATCAAGAAACCATTTTCACTACATAAGGTCGTTATAACTAACTTCCCATAAAGCTATTATAACACCCTATGTTTTAAACCAACCAAATCACTTAGCACGTATCGTCTACCGTACTACATAGTTCACAACAATCATGCTAGAAAGGATAGGAAGAGGTTCACATACCTCGCGACGATTTATCGACAAAAAGCAAAACGCTCCAAGTACTTCAACTCCGTCGGCTACTCCTAAGCCAAGTAGATCACGCCACACGTAGTACTCCACTCCTAAAATGGTCATAGTACTCTATCAAACCTTTCTTATCATTGAAGACTTATACCAATAAAAAGCCCTCAAAATCTACGGAAATTTCTACAAAGACTTCCCGCTTATACTCACTTTTCCATCTTTTACCAAGGCGAATAACCGTAATATATATACCATATATATATATAAGGCGTAATAATTAAACAACATAAAGAAGGGGATTACACGCCCAAACGGTAACGCGGTTTACTATCACGCCCATAACAACAATAAGTAAAAGAAGGGGATTACGCGCCAACCTAACGCGCGGTTTACTATCACGCCTTCATAACAACAATAATTAAAAAGGGATCACACGCCCAAAGCGAACGCGATTGAAAAATCTTCCCAATGAAATGTAAATACATCCAATGTAAATACCCAAAGTAAATACGGTCCAAAGTAAATACAGTCCTTAAGTTGGGGTCCTTGGCCAACTTTGTCCATTTTACTTATCCAATTTACTCATTAGTCATCCAACTTATATTTCCATTCTTAATATAAGTTATAGTTACTTTGTTATTAGCTTCTTAGCAAGTAAGATACGTTTTTACCATTTTAATGGCATACGGCCAATCCTTTCTTTTAACAAGTTAACAAAATCCAACTCTTCCAAACTTACTCCATATATTATATAATCCATAATATACTTATAATATATGTATAACAACCAATTCACAAAGAGGTTTAAGTTCCACTACCTCAAATAGCCCAAAAATATCCAAGTTCTTAAAGTCGCTCCAAGCAAGTCTTAGCTCCAAATCTTTACGTTCCAATCCGCTACAAGCAACCCATAGAAGCTCCTAACCAACTTCTCTTCAAGATTCAACTCCAAAAAGTGAAGAACACTTAGGGTTTCAAGATGACAACTTTCGGCCAAGGCATCCCTTCAAGGCTAGGGGTGTGAAATCTTTTCCAACTCTTGGTACACAATCTTCCTAACACCTTAGGGAAGAACACTTGAGAGTTTAAGAATTGTTGGACAAATTTTCCTAAAGAAATGGGGCAAAACCGAGAGCTCAGGTCAAGGGAGAAGGGAGGGTTTTCAAGTCTTCAAATGTCTAAGTGTGGAAGATTTCATCAACTAAGGGTGCATATATAGGACAACCAAGGGATAGGATGAAGGCAAGTGTGTGGTTGAGATTGGGGACAAGTGTGGGTGGGACCCACAAGCCACTTGTCCACACAAAATATCTAGCAAGACTTGGCCACTTGTCTTGCCACTTGTCTAGCTAATTTCGGCCAAGGGCCACCTAGGGGGGTGACACGTGTCGCCCTCCTACTCGTCCAAAATATTTCATCTCCCGAAAATATCCATAATGGCCAAAATCTCAAAAACTAAGCGGGCCCCACAAAACCGTAAATTTCACCCGTGGGCCCCACGTGACCATTTCCGGAAATAAAATTCCATAATTCTCAAATATTCTAAGAAGTCCGAATACCAAATCTGGGAATCCAATTCCCATTAACGAACCTTTTTCTTCACAAAAACCGGAAACTTTTCCGTCGAAAAATCACATCTTTCTTTCTTTCCAAAATTTCTGTCGTAATCTCGCACGTACATCCTCACCTATATACCCTGGAACTACGGGGTATAACAGCTATCTTGGTCAATAACATAATTGCTTCCCTCATGACCCTATAGTCTTCTCCTAACTGAGAAACTGGAGGCTCTAGTGCTGGGGTCTCAAAACCTGGCGCATAAGAACTCGCCGACTGTGGCACAACATCCGGTATACCCTGGGCATAAGCCCTATCAACTATCTGAGTTTGACTGGTAGATTCTGCTACTCCTTTGCCCTTCTGGGCGACTGTTGCCCTCCTTGGAGGCATAGCTGTAACACAATTTTACGTTAGAGAGGAATTATCTTACTAACACAGCTCTATGGCACGATCTTAGAGTGAGAAGAATAGAAACCAACTCCTAAATGTCCTGTAGCCTCCTGTTTATGGGTGTGGCGCGCAACACACCGATAATCAAGACTCTACTAGACACGGTCTGTAGACATTCCGAGGACTGACTGCTCTGATACCACTCTGTCACGCCCCGAACCCCGGGCCCGTGACTGGTGCCCTACCTGGGCACCCTTCTACCTTAACAACTAAGTAAACTGCGGAAATTAAATAACACCTCATTTTTTTAAACCAACGTACGTGCAAGGGCAAAGCCGACAAGGCTGCCATAATATACATAATCAAAAGACACTACACTGTACATGAGTCCAATCCCACATATGAATACAGACCTCTAAGAGTTTTACTGAAATATGACGGGACAAGGCCCCGCCGTACCCATAACCGTACAAAAGCCTGTACTGAAGGAACTATACCAAAAAGATAAACTCCTGAACAGAGGGAGCTATCCAAAAACTCTGAGCAGGGTCCTACACCTGCAGATCACCAAACTGCGTACCTAAACCTGCGGCATGAACGCAGCCCCCCGAAGGAGGTCAGTACGAAGAATGTACCAAGTATGTGAAACAGTAAGTACTGTAATGAAATCATAACAGTCTAAACAAAACAGGAGACATGTATGATAGCCAACCTACAGTACACAATACATAAGCAGTCATATCAAGTCAGGGACGCATGCCCTCAAAGTCACTACTCAAATATAACTATGGGTCTCACGCCCATAATATCAACCATGCCCGTGGAATCATTTCTCAATGTCGGTAGTCCATGACATAATATAACACCAATAGGAATACAAACAAATTCGGGAATCTAACCCGCCTCCTGGTCACATGCCCCAGAATCTCACATCGTATAAGCATGTCCAAGGAGTATCCCTCGTGGTCGCATGCCCCGGAATCCCACATCGTATAAGCATGACCATGGGGTAATACAAACAAATTCGGGAATCTAACCCGCCTCCTGGTCACATGCCCCGGAATCCCACATCGTATAAGCATGTCCAAGGAGTATCCCTCGTGGTCGCATGCCCCGGAATCCCACATCGTATAAGCATGACCATGGGGTAATACAAACAAATCCGGGAATCTAACCCGCCTCCTGGTCACATGCCCCGGAATCCCACATCGTATAAGCATGTCCAAGGAGTATCCCTCGTGGTCGCATGCCCCGGAATCCCACATCGTATAAGCATGACCATGGGTAATACAAACAAATCCGGGAATCTAACCCGCCTCCTGGTCACATGCCCCAGAATCCCACATCGTATAAGCATGTCCAAGGAGTATCCCTCGTGGTCGCATGTGTTATACCCCGTATTTCCAGAGTATGTACGTGAGCGCGTACGTATTATAATTTGAGCCTTAAAGTTGGCTAGTTTCGAAATTTGTACACAACACCCGATTAGAGTCGTTTTTCGACGAAACGTTTCCACAACTTTCGTAGGGAAAATTACGGCTATGTCATTAATAATTTTTGCGGATTTTTCCGAGAGACGAAACATTTTGGACCAACGAGAGGGCGACACTTGTCACCCTCTAATTGGAAGGAGTGGACGGACGAAAAGGGGCAAGTTGGCACGTTTTTTGTGCATTGTTTTTGGTCAAGGAGTTGGTAGGATATTTTGGGTAGATGGATAAGGTTGCACATGGCTTAATCTTGGCCCTACACTTGCATGGCACTTGGCTTGATCTTGGCCATTGGTTGGCCTTTGGTTAGCCTATAAATACTCCCCTTACTTGAAGACTTTCTTCATCCAAAACTTGAGCAATCTTTCTAAGTCTCAAATACTCCCTCCCTCTTGTTTGATCTCGTCCAAAATCCCCCCTCCCCCTTTGAGAAGGCCCTTTGGCCGAGAGCTTCCCTCCTCAGGTGGTGTCTAGCCGTGGGGTACCCCTAGCCTAGTTTTTTTCGTATAAGTCCCGTTGTTGTTGTTTAGAAATACTCTCCTTTTATTGTTATAATGCCCACAATCGTTTAGCCAAATACCTTGTAGTACTTTACAAAGTACCCTTTTACAAAAAGCCCAGAAAATACCATTATACTTTCCTCACTACTAAAACGAAACCCTAAGTAAATCTTCACCCGTAGTTGAAGTTATAAGTAGAAGTTGGTTAGAACTTCTAAGGGTTGGTTGGAGCGGCCTGAGCGCACTGAGTAGGAGCTAAACCTTGCTCAGATCGACATATAAACTCGGATAATTTTGGGCTTATCGAGGTAAACATTCTTGACCTTCTGTAATTGGAAATTACATGTTGTAGGAGTATATAGTTAAGTATACTATATATAGAACTGAACATAGTTGTGCGGCAATGTCTTTTGATTAAGCCTGAATAATACTTACGGCAATGTCTTGCGACTTAAGCCTGAATTTTAAGAAGTGAACTGAACTGTAATTACATAGGACTGTATTACAGTAGACTTGTGTAGCATTACTGTGTAGTAGAATTGTACACGTCCGGTTAGACGTGTTAACCCCGTTGGCTTGGTAGCCAGCCTCGATAGAGAGGAGATTTACGCTGTCATGCGGGGAGAGTCTGCCGAATTTTCTGTAAGATATTCTACATTGGGATCTAAGATGTTAATAGGCGCCTTGTGGCCTCTATAGGTTGAAATACTACGTGTGGCGCGGTCTACTTGGCTTAAGGTGTAACCGACGGTTTGAGGTACTTGGAGCGCTTTGCTATTAGTCGGTAATCGTCGCGAGGTATGTGAACCTCTTCCTATCTGTTCTAGCATGATATGTGTATAACTATGTAGTGCGGTAGACGTACATGTGTTTAATGTATTTGATTGGTTTGAAACATAAAGTGTTATAACGGCTTTATGGGAAGTCGGTTATAACAGCTTTATGTAGGTAAGAAAATGCTTTGTGGTTTCAAAGGTAAATCGATTTGACTTATAACGGATTTGATGGGTAGTAATAAAGAACTTGAAGTGTTTCAAAAGACACTGTTGAAAGAAGAGTAATACTTGGCTTTGAAAACATAAGAGTTGTACTAGCTTTATGGGAAGTTAGGTATAACGTCTTAAGAATGATAAAGAAGAATGGTTTCTCGATTTTTGAAGATAAGAGACTTGACTTAATGGTATTGATAAGAATTTTGTTAAAAGTGTGTAACATCATTCTTAAGTAATGAGTACTTGGTTTTAAAAGGAATAATGTTTCTTGAATTTGGAAATCGAATGAGCATCGACAAACCATCGCGGCGTTAATAAAGGAAAATGTATTGAATAATGAAGTATGGTATTAACACCGCAGAAACCTCCATCTGCATAGAAGCTAAGATGAGACAAAATGATATTACATTTCCTAGATCATGGTCGCTTAATAAGATTGATTATAAACAAGAATAACCTACTCACATATAAGACATATGTTTCTCAAAACGTTTAAAGGAGAATTATGTTAAAACTATGAACTACGAAACCTTTTCTAAAATGAGAAACTTGAGCATTTGAAATTAGGCAAACTTGAACGTTTGGAAAATAAGGTTGTTACTTGATTTTACAAAGGAAAGCATTTTGGTTTACTTAACAATGTTAGTCACTCTAATTTTATACTACGGCATCGGGTGACCTTTGTAAAAGAAATGGATCATAAAAGGAATTTAACGTACGTAGTACTTTAGGGTTAAACTCCGGACTTTGACATAAAATGAAAGTACCTTGAGTTGTGTATAACTTGCCTATGCTTTTGTTATGTAACTTGACCATGTTACGTGTGATAGCCTTGTTGTGCAAGTATTGTGTTCTACTCGACTACCGGTTCATCCGGGAATGTATTTCACTTGACTACCGGTTCATCCGGGAATGTATTTCACTTGACTACCGGTTCATCCGGGAATGTATTTCACTTGACTACCGGTTCACCCGGGAATGTATTTCACTTGACTACCGGTTCATCCGGGAATGTATTTCACTTGACTACCGGTTCACCCGGGAATGTATTTCACTTGACTACCGGTTCATCCGGGAATGTATTCCACCCGTTTTTATATTGGGTCCATAAGATGGGCCGAGACCTGTTATACGTATCACATGATTTGTACCTAGACCGCCGGCAGTGAGGAAGGAGTTCCACGGGCATGAGGGATGACTTTGAGGGCGTGAGTCCCTGACTTGACATGACTGCTTTTATGTTGTGAACTGTAGTTTGGTTATCATACATGTCTCCTGCTTTATATAGACTATTATGATTTCATTTACGATTTTACGCTTCACATACTTGGTACTGTTATCGACCTCCTTCTGGGCCGCGTTCACGCCGCAGTAAAGGTACATCGATCGATCCCCGCTTATAGGATCACATTTCAGCGTGTTGGGAAGCTCCGTTCCTTCGAGGCTTATCTTTGGTATGTTACCCGAGTCCAGAGGTTCTTGTACATTCAGGGTATGGCGGGGCCCCCGTCGCCATAGTTGTTGTCACTTCTTAGAGGTCTGTAGTTCTTTTGTGGCGTAGTCCGTAAAGGATAACTGTTCGGGTATTTATGTATATATACTGAAGGCAACTGTTTTGGTTGGCCTGTTTACTTATCATGTCTCTTAATTCATGTTCATGTTTTTATTTCCGCTGATTTTCTCTGATGTTGTATCACTAGGGTGCCCGGGGTAAGGCACCAGTCACGGGCCCGGGTTCGGGTCGTGACAGCATGCCCCGGAATCCCACATCGTATAAGCATGACCATGGGGTAATACAAATAATGGAAGCATACCCGTGGAATCCCACATCACCGTCGGTACGTCCAAGTAAACTTACAACAAGACAGCCGACCCTCCAACCGAGTGTCGCGGCAGCGTACAAATATAATACTTGCACTCAAAGGCTATCACCAGCACACATAGGCAAGTTCATAAAATCTTTAGAGTTTCATTTTATAAACTCAAGGCACTTATAGAATACTCCTCAATTAAACAAGCCAAAGTACTTATCAAGGCACACGTAGAATAATTCTCAATTAAACAAGCCAAAGTACTTATCAAGGCACACATAGAATAATTCTCAATTAAACAAGCCAAAGTACTTATCAAGGCACACATAGAATAATTCTCAATTAAACAAGACAAAGTACTTATCAAGGCACACATAGAAAAATTCTCAATTAAACAAGTCAAAGTACTACGTACGTACATTCTTTTCAAAAGACTCATTTTTATGTAAAACCCCAAGATACTAACACCCGTAGCATCAAGGTGTGTCTATTTTTCAAAGTAAGTTACTACACTCTTAGAAAACTCATTTCAAAGCTTGAAATCAAGTAACTTCAAATTTTCACAATCTAGGCAACGTATGCCCATTAATCAAAATAGACAACTTTTTAAACCTTCCATAAAGCCGTTATAACCAACTTCCCATAAATCGTTATAACCCTTTATGGTTTTAGACATATTCATTCCTTTTATAACCAAGAGACTTATACTTTTAAAACCAAGTATCACATACTTACAAAACCAAGTTCTTAACTTTCAAAATACTTCAAGTCTCTTAATATTTAGAAAACAAGTTACTTCTACTTTTAAACCTCAAGTAACTCACACCTTTAAAACAAGTTACTTCTCTTAAATCATGTCATTTCTCCTCTTTTAAAACACTCCTTTGACTCCCCTAAAGTCATTATAACAACCCTTAGGTTTTGGAACTAAGGCACTAGCCAAAAGATTTGAAAACCCCTTCCTTTTCAAGACTTTATGTACTTTAAGAAAATACTTTCACTCTTAAGAATCCAAACTCCACTAAGGCAATGGATTATACAACTTACAATTTAAACATCAAAGTACAATCAAGGAAGTACATGGAACAAATTCTATTTTAGGCAATCCAAATATAACCAAGGAATGGATCATTTAAGGAGTAGGACATACTTTCTTTATCTTAGGGAATCATGCTAGAAGAGGAGATAGTTCACATACCTTTTCGGCTAAATCCACAAGCTAAGCCGAATACGCCGTACGTAGAATTGTCAACCTATAATGGTCACAACATGACTATCAATTTCTAGTTTCATACGTAGAATAATACTAAGTATACGATCTCTTATTCTACGGAAAATCGGGCAGCACCTCCTTTGTTTCTACTTACTTTGCCACCTTTTCAAGGCCGAATACAATAACCAAACATGCCACCTTTAAGGCTCAACATACCAACCAATCAAAGGGGATTACACGCCTTACAATACATGTAAAATTCCGCCCCACAATTCATACCAAGTAGTTTAAAATCCAAGCCATTCTCGGCCAACTTATAACCAACAACACTAAGTCTTTTCCAATCCTTTTCCAATTCTAAGTTCTAAGGTCTAACATGTTATATAGTCATAAACAACTTCAACAACTACAATTTCCTTCTTATACAACATGCGACGACTTAAACTAATAATCAACTTGAATTGTAATCTTAAGGCTAAACATGCAAGTTTTCAGATTAGGGTTCCAATAGCCAATACAATTAACAAACTTCATACTAAACATCTCATGCTTGCTAATATCCATAACTACAAATATAAGTAGACATTAATTGCTAAAACGACAAGATTTATACCTTTACAAGCCCTTAAAAATTCCAAGATTCCAAGTCGCGCCTTAGCAATTCTTAGCTCCTTTATTTTCCGCTCCAATCCGCTATTTGAAGCCTCTAGAAGTTCACAACCAACTTCTCTTCCATTTCCAATCCAAAACTAGAAAAACCACTTAGGTTTTCGCCTTGCGACTAACGTGAAAACGTCGTTTTTCCGAAATCTTTCTATTGAGATATCCTTACAATACCCTTAGGGACCTTGGGTTTAAGTCTTGTGAATAATGGATCAAAACTACAAAATTTTTTTGTGGGAAATATGTCAAACCCGAGAGCATCACATGAAGAACAGGTGTTGTGATTTTTTTCTAAGTGTTGAAGACTAGTCTTGCAATAGTAGTATGCTTATATAACACATTGGAGGGCTTGGATTAAAACACTTGTGGGCTAGGATGAAGATCATTAATTAGATAGCCAAGTGGACAAGTTGACTTGGTCAACAATCTCAAGCTTTGAAGACTTATCTTCCTTGATGGTCAATGACCATTTTACCCTTACATAAAATGTCCAAGACCATGTGGGGGTGCCACATGTCACCCTCCCATTCGTCCATAAAATTCCGTAACCCTCGTGGGCCCCACAAAACGTAAAATTCCTCGGGTGGGCCCCACATGACCAAATCCGTAAAAATAAATTTCCATAATGTTAATAAGTTCCATACTCTTCAAATAATACATTTTGAGAATCTAATTCTCCTCAACGAACATTTTTCCTTTCCGACGTTCGGAAGATTTTCCGTCGGAAAAACAATTCTTCCTTTCGTACTAATTTCCAAGTCTTGATTCCTTACATACCTTCTCTTATACATGTACTGGACTTACGGGGTGTAACAATAATATTGTGACGAATGGGAGGGCGACACATGTCACCCCCCCTTAAATGGTCTTGGACGAATTACATGGTCAAAAGAGTCATTTGACCCTTGTTAGGAAGACAAGTCTTGCAAGTAGTAAAGCTTGATATATTTGACTTAGTCAATGGGACCACTAGCTTGATATTTAAAAGAACTTCATCCAAACCACACATTTGTGCTAATCTCAACCCTCCATGTTACTATATAGTAGTACTAGTAGTGAGACAAGTTCCACACTTAGCCAAATTTTCAAGAAATTGGATGAACAAAGGCTTGTGCTCTCGGATTTGGAGTTGGACTAAGAATCGTTGAGGTAATAATCTTGTCTCTTAAGTGTTACAAGATTATATATTGTTGTTAGCTTTACATGTTTGCTAGCATGAAGTATATGTGTTGAAGTTTCATAAGTGTTATGGATTGATTGTAACCTAAAAATCCGAAATGATATATAAACCATTTGAAGTTGGATTACAAATTGGTCGTTAATTAGAATCGTCGCATGTTACTTACTTGACGATTATAGTAGTTATAATCGATTGCGACTTGATATCATGTTATGCTAACAATTTGGATTGAAAAGGAAATTGGATAAGATTTGGTGTTGTTATATCTCAAGTTGCCGGAATTGCACTTGTAGTTGTATTAGTTATATATCAATTGTGGGGAGGAATTTTACACGTCTATTAGGCGTGTAATCCCCTATAGATTAATTGTATTGTTGGGCCTTAAATGTGGCATGATTGGTTATTGAATTCGGCCTTGAAAAAGGTGGCAAAGTATGTAGAAACAAAGGAGGTGATGTCCGATTTTCCGTAGAATTTAGTGACTTAGCACTTAGAATATTCTACGTTTGAAGTAAGAGGTTAATGGACGTATTATGGCCATTATAGGTTGAAGTACTAAGTATAGTGTATTCTACTTGAAGGATGGAATAGCTATCAAGGTTGAAGTACTTTGGAGCATTTTTCTACTTGTCGATAATCGTCGCGAGGTATGTGAACCTCTTCCTTCCTTTGGCATGATTCTATGTATGGAATATACATGTGGTATTATTTCATGTTTCCTTCTACTCTTAGAATTTAAGAGTTATGTGTGTGATTTACTCTATGTAAAGGTTATGTCTAAGTTATCCTAAGTCCTTACCGAGTCTTATGGGGGATGTTGGTAAGAGTCGTTAGGAGGTATTTTGGAGCCAAGTTGACTTGGCTAATTTATGGCACGAATGAGAATAAGTATCGAACAAGCCATTGCAGCGTTAATAAAGGAAAATGTAATGACAATTGATAATATTAAAATGAGTAGAATTCTCCATCTGCATAGAAGCTAAGATAAGACAAAATTGTATTACATTTTCTAGATCATGGCTGCTTTAATAAGATCGTTATAATCAAGTATAATCTACTCACACTCATAAGGCATATGTACTTAACTTAAAGAATTTATGTTATGAAGTTTTAAGACTGTGAACCTTAGACTCATAAAAGGTTGAGAGACTTTATTTTCAGGTAATGAACTTGATTCTTAAAGGAAGAATTGACTTGATTTAAGGGAAGTAACTTGTTTTAAAAGGTGTGAGTACTTGAGTTATAAAAGTTAAGAAACTTGATTTCTAAAAGTTATGTTACACCCCGTAATTCCAAGAGGATGAGATGAGAACGTACGAAAGGAAATAAGATTCGAAGTTGGAAAAAAAAAAAAAAAAAAAAAGTTGGCAGAATATTTTTGGACAGTTTTTCAGTCAACTTGGGAGCAGTATATCTCCTAGTATAATTGGGGGTTTTAGGTGTTTCAAAAGCCTAATATGAATTTCATTGAGTCTAGTTTCCAACGCAACAAACCGCTCGTCGATAGGACATCGGAGTAGAAAGTTATGGACGTTACAAGATCGGCTGACAGTGCAGACAGGTTCAGGCGCCGGGGCGCCGGCTGCAGGGCCGCGGCGCCGAGGCGGGATTTTTTGCAGAAATAGGGTAAAAATAGAAGATATTTATTGTAGAGGACCCCTGGGTGGGTGACAAGTGTCCCCCCAACTTGTGGATCAAGATAGAGGCTATATTATGACCAAGTCTTGCAAGACTTGGTCATTTGCAAGAATTCCTCCATAGAAATTTTCCTCCTCTTTCTCTAAAAGTTTATGAAACCCTAAGCCTAAATGAGATTTTTAGAAAGGCAACAAGAAGGAAATACGTTGACAAGCTTGTAGGGGGTTCGTAGAGATGATATTTGCGGGAAGAAGAATTTCGGAAAGAGGGCTAAAGTGGACAAGATTGTTGGACTATTTTGGGCTTATCAAGGTAACCACTTTGTCCTCTTAAGTGATTGAAGATTTCTTATTGTTGTAGCTATACATTTTATCAAGCATGAGAAATATGTATTGGAGATTAATAAGTGTTATGGATATTAGAAGCCTAAAAACCGAAATGACCTTGTTAGCCATTTGAAGTTGAAATACAAGTTGGTCGATAGTTAGAATCGTCACATGTTATCTAATTGAAGATTGTAGTTGTTATAATCAATTGTGTCTATATAACATGTTAGACTAAACAACTTGGATGGAAAAAGGAATTGGAAAAGACTTTACATTGTTGTTGCATTGTAGCCATTTGGCATTGAAATGTTGGACTATTTGGATATTTATTGTGGGGCGGAATTTTACACGTCTTGTTAAGCTTGTAATCCCCTATTGTTAACTACTTTGTTGAGCCTTAAATGTGGCATGTTTGGTTATTGAATTCGGCCTTGAAAAAGGTGGCAAAGTGTGTAGAAACAAAGGAAGTGCTGTCCAATTTTCCGTAGAATTTAGTGACTTTGCACTTAGAATATTCTACGTTCGAAGATAAAGGTTAATGGACGTATTATGGCCATTATAGGTTGAAGTACTAAGTATAGCGTATTCTACTTGAAGGATGAAATAGCTATCAAGGTTGTAGTACTTTGGAGCATTTTGCTATTTGTCGATAATCGTCGCGAGGTATGTGAACCTCTTCCTTCTTTTGACATGATTCTATTTATGGAATATACATGTAGTACTATTTCATGATTCCTTCTACTCTTAGAAGTTAAGAGGTATGTATGTTGATTTACTCTACGTAAAGGTTATGTCTAAGTTATCCTAAGTTCTTACCAAGTCTTATGGGGGATGTTGGTAAGAGTCGTTAGGAGGTATTTGGAGCCAAGTTGACTTGGCTAAGTTACGGTACAAATGAGAATAAGAATCGAACAAGCCACTGCAGCGTTAATAAAGGAAAATGTAATGACAATCAATTGAGTTAAAATGAGTAGAATTCTCCATCTGCATAGAAGCTAAGATAAGACAAAATTGTATTACATTTTCTAGATCATGGCTACTCGATTAAGATCGTTATAAATAAGTATAACTTATTCACAGTGCACCAAAGTATATGTTACTTAATTTATAAGAATTTACGTATGAAGTTTTAAGACTATGAACCTCAAATTTTTAAAAGGTTAAGGGACTTTATTTTTCAAGTTATGGGACTTGATTCTTAAAGGAAGAAATGAATTGATTTAAAAGTATAGAATACTTGATTTGGAAAGTATTGATTTCTTGCCATTCTAAAGTTAAGAAACTTGTTTTCTTAAAAGTTAAGAGACTTGAAGTATTTTGAAAGCTATGTGATTTGAATTGAAAGTATAAGTTTCTTGGTCATAAAAGGAATGAATTTGTCTAAGACATAAAGAGTTATAACGGCTTTATGGGAAGTTGGTTATAACAACTTTATGGAAGATTAAAAGAATGGTTTTCTTCAGTAATGTAAGCAAAGAAATGATTTGAAATAAAGAAGGGCAAATTGTTTTAAAGGTACCAATTGCTTAAGGTTTTAAAGAAAGAAGTCACTTGATTTAGAAGCCTATAAATGTATTTCTAAAAGGTATTGTGACTTGTCTTGAAAAGTAGATATGACTTGATACTACGGTTATTAGTATCTTGAAAGTTTTATTTGAAAGAGAATCATTTTAAAGGAGTAGAGGCACGTAGTACGTTGGGTTAAATTCCCGGATTTTATAATGACATGTTAGTGCCTTAAGTAAACAAAAATGAGAGTGTATATGAACAAGCTAATAAGAAGTTAGGGGATTTCTTAACTTGCTTATGTAATGTATGATAAGCCGGTGGTGCTTATGTTATGTATGGTAAGCCGGTGGTGCTTATGTTATGTATGATAAGTCGGTGGTGCTTATGATATGTATGATAAGTCGGTAGTGCTTATGTTATGTATGATAAGTCGGTAGGGCTTATGTTATGTATGATGGTCGGTTGAGTTAGGGTAAGAGTATAAATGAGGGGTAAACCCCCAAGGCGTTATACCACCTTCTCCAGGGTAAGAGTATAAATGAGGGGTAAACCCCCAAGACGTTATACCACCTTCTCCAGGGTAAGAGTATAAATGAGGGGTAAACCCCCAAGACGTTATACCACCTGCTTCAGGGTAAGAGTATAAATGAGGGGTAAACCCCCAAGACGTTATACCACCTGTTTCGTGGATTTGCTACCCATGATGCGAGGAATACCTCATACGAGTCTTTATGGGCTTATGCGGGTGAAATAGTCCCATGCGGGCGGATACAGCCTATGCGAGGAATACCTCATGCCGGTCCACAGGACCTATGCGGGTGAAATAGTCTCAGGAGTAGGATTGCTTATCGATACTACGGGCGAGGGACCCTGTTTTGATCATGAGCCTCCTATTTTTATGCAGTATACCTTTATGGGCAGACTTATGTGATTTTATCGCGTCCCAGATTGGGCCGGACAATATATCTTTATGGGCAGACTTATGTGACTCTATCGCGTCCCAGTTGGTCGGCAAAGATACCTTTATGGCGGACTTATGTGATTTATCGCGTCCCAGTTGGTAAACGATATAGGCGTTCCTCCATAAAGGGACATATTAGGTTATGCAAGATACGTAAGTTATATGTTTATGAACTTGATGAGTTTTCTTAAGTATGTACGTAAGAATTTGACTGTACTCTTATGGAAAAATGAGAAAAGATAATAAGGTACGATTAAGTTCACGAGATGGAAATGACACGGTAGGATCTGGTATTTACCCTTTCTTTATACTTGCCACTGTCATTCTTTTGTACAGTTATGATTTGTTATTGTACCTTATTTTCCGTTCCATATTCGGCACTTTTGTTATGCGACCCCTTCGGGCGTTCATGTCCGCATGTTTAGGTACGATTGTGGATCCGCGAGCTTAGGATCTGGTTCAAGATTTTGAGACGGCTCCAATGTTCCGAGCTTGTCGTCATGGTTATGTATATTCGTGGTATGGCGGGGCCTGTCGTCATAGCATTGGTCCAAATCTTAGAGTGCAGTATTCATCGTAATGGGTGGCTAGAGTTGTTTTTACATTATTAAACAGTGTAGACCCTTTCGGGTAATTTTTATGTTATGGCAGCCTTATCGGCTTGGCCTTAGTTTTAAAAAAAAAAGTGTTATTTATCTTCCGCAGTTTATTATGTTGTATGGATATAAGGGTGCGTGTAGGGCACGATGCGCCCGGTCGGTCGTGACAAAAGTGGTATCAGAGCAGTTAGTCCTCGGAAAGTGTCTACAGACCGTGTCTAGTAGAGTCTTGATTATCGATGTGTTGTGCACCACATCTATAATCAGGAGGCTGCAGGACTGTTACATCCCGTAAGTCCAGGACATGTATAAGAGAATGTATGTAAGGAATCAATACTTGGAAATTAGTACGAAAGAGAGAATTGTTTTTCCGACGGAAAATCTTCCGAACGTCGGAAAGGAAAAATGTTCGTTGTTGAGAATTGGATTCTCAAAATGCATTATTTGAAGAGTATGGAACCTATTAACATTATGGAAATTTATTTTTACGGATTTGGTCACGTGGGGCCCACCCGAGGAATTTTACGTTTTGTGGGGCCCACGAGGGTTACGAAATTTTATGAATGAATGAGAGGGCGACACGTGGCACCCTCACATATGGTCTTGGACGAAATTAGAGGAAGGGTAAAATGGTCATTGACCATCTTGGAAGATAAGTCTTGCAAGCTTGATATTGTTGACTTGTCAACTTGTCCACATGGGCTAAATCCTAGTGAAATTCATCCTAGCCTCACATTTGTTGATATCTAAGCCTCCCATTGTGTTATATATACATAACTAGTAGCAAGACAAGGTATTGGAGACTTAGAAAAATTTCACAACACTTTGAGCTTGTTATGTTGCTCTCGGGTTTAGGCTAGATCCCACACAAAATTTTTGCAATTTTGATCCATTATTCACAAGACTTAAACCCAAGGTTCCTAAGAGTATTATAAGGTTATCTCAATAGAAAGATTGCGGAAAAACGGCGTTTTCGTATTAGTCGCAAGGCGGAAACTTAGGGAGTTCTTCAACTTTGAAGTTGGAACTTGAAGATGAGTTCTTCATAGGCTTCTAAGGAGTGCTTGGAGCGGATTGGAAACTAAGGAAAGGAGCTAAGAATTTCTAAGGCGCGACTTTGAATCTTGGAAATTTTAAGGGCTTATAAAGGTATAAATTTTGTCGTTTTAGTAGTTAAGACTTACTTATTGTTGTAGCTATGGATATTAGCAAGCATGAGTTATATGTTATGAGGTTTGATAAGTGTTGTGGCTATTGGAACCCTAATCCGAAAACTAGCATGTTAGCCCTAAGATTTCAATTCAAGTCGATTATTAGTAAAGTCGTCGCATGTTGTAAAAAGAAGGAAATTGTTGTTGTTGAAGTTGTTTATGACTATATAACATGTTAGACCTTAGAACTTGGAATTGGAAAAGGATTGGAAAGGACTTAGTGTTATTATTTATGTTGGCCGAGAATGGCTAGATTATGGAGCTATTTCGTATGAATTGTGGGGCGGAATTTTACACGTATTGTAAGGCGTGTAATCCCCTTTGTTTGGTTGTTGTTTTGAGCCTTAAATGTGGCGTGTTGGTTATTGTATTCGGCCTTGAAAAAGGTGGCAAAGTGAGTAGAAACAAAGGAAGTGCTGCCCGATTTTCCGTAGAATTAGAGACCGTATACTTAGTATTATTCTACGTTAGAGACTAGAAGTTGATAGTGTTATACCCCGTATTTCCAGAGTATGTACGTGAGGACGTACGTAGAAAAGTTTGAGCTTTAAAGTTAGGTAAGGACGAAAATTTTGTGCACAACACACGAAAGGAATCGTTTTCCGACGAAACGTCTTCCAAAGCTTGCGTAGGGAAAATTGCGGCTATGTCATTTATATTTTTTGCGGATTTTTCCGAGAGATGAAATATTTTGGACCAACGAGAGGGCGACACTTGTCACCCTCTAATTGGCGGACTTGTGGGCGTCTATGGGACGAATTGGAGCCATGGAGTTGGTAGGATATTTTGTGTAGTTGTTGAGCAAGTGGGACCCACAAACACTTGTCCAAATCTTGACCTTACACTTGCCTACCACTTGTCTTGATCTTGGCCATTGGTTGGCCTATAAATACCCCCCTTAGTTGAAGATCTTCTTCATCCACAAATTGTTTCTAAGTCTTGAAATCTCCATCCCCTCTTAGCAAGGCTCTCGTCCAGGCCCTTGGTGAGGCTTTGGCCGAAACCCCCCCCCCCCTCACCTAGTAGTGCTAGCCGAGACACACACACACCCCTACCTTGAGTTGTCTCGTAAATACTACCCCCCCCCCCTTGGTAGAAAATACTCTCCAAGTATAGTTACTATTCCAAAATACCTTGGCCCAAATACCTTGTAGTATTCCAAGGTTACACCTATACTAAAAGCCCAGAAATACTATTATACTTCCCTTCAGTCACAAAAACGAACCCTAAGGAAAATCTTCATAGTTGGTTGAAGTATTAAGAAGAAGTTGCGTAGAACTTCTAAGGGTTGTTTGGAGCGGGTTGGAGCACCCGGAGTAGGAGCTAAACGTTGCTCAGGATCGACATTAAACTTGGATAATTTTGGGCTTATCGAGGTAAATACTTTTGTCCTTATATTGTAATTGGAAATTACATACTGTTGTAACATAGAAATGAATATAAGATTCATAGAAGAGAATTGAACTGTAATAGAAGGATATTACAGAAAAGACTGGAACTGAAATCGCATCAGTAGAATATTAAAGTAGAAGTTGATAGACTTATATAACCTTTATAGGTTGAATGTTCTGCGAGTAGCATATACTACTTGAAAGGTGGACAAGGCTAGCCGGGTTATAGCCATGGAGCGTTTTGCTAATAGTCGATAATCGTCGCGAGGTATGTGATTCTTCCTATCCTCTTGAGCATGATATTTTAAAAGAATATATATATAGTACGGTAGACGTACGTGTGTTAACTGAACGTAGTTGTACGTCAATGTCTTTTGACTTAAGCCTGCATAATAAGAATCTTGAAGTATTTCAAAAGAATTAAGAATCTTTTTTGAAAGAAGAGTAATACTTGGTTTTAAAAGCTTAAGAGTTATACTAGCTTTATGGGAAGTTAGGTATAACGACTTAAGGGTGATAAAAAGAATGGTTTATTAATTTTAGAAGTTAAGAGACTTGACTTAAATAAATATTAATATGAATTTTGTATGAAACCTCATTCGTGAGTAATGAGTACTTGGTTTTTAAAAGGAATAATTTTTTTTACTGATTTCGGAAATCAGAATAAGTATCGAACAAACCACTGCAGCGTTAATAAAGGGAAATGTTTTGACTAATTAAGTATTATTAAAACCAGTAGAAACCTCCATCTACATAGAAGCTAAGATGAGACAAAATGATGTTACATTTCCTAGATCATGGCTGCTTTAATAAGATTGTTATAAACAAGAATAACCTACTTACATATAAGGCATATGTTTCTCAAATTGTTTTAAAGGAGAATTATATCATTAAGTGATTAAAACTATGAACTACGAAACCTTTCGAAAATGAGAAACTTGAGCAATTGAAATTAGGCAAACTTGAACGTTTGGAAAATAATGTTGTTACGTGATTTTACAAAAGGAAGTGTTTTGGTTTACTTAAAAAAAAAGATAGTCACTCTATTTTTATACTACGGGTATTGTGTGACTTTTGTGAAAGAAACAGATCTTTTAAAGAATTAATGTATGAAGTACTTTGGGGATAAATTCCCGAACTTGTTAACATAAAGTAGAAAGTACCTTGTGTGAAAAACTTGATTGTATTGGTTTGTGATAGCCTTGTAATACTTTCTTGTTGATTTGATAAGTAAACATGTTAGGATGCTACGTGTGTTAGTACCTTGTGATGTTGTGAAAGGGGGTTATTCTTGTTGTGCTTACGTTGTTAAACTTTAAGCCCGTTGTACTGTTATTATATCACATACCCCCTTGACTTGTTATACCGGGCTTGCCACCTCGATGCGGTCTATCGGCCTACGCGGTCTATGTGACTATGCGAGCGGCGGTATGCTCCAGATTGTTCATTCCGGTGTTTTAACCCGACGCGGGGATGCCCTATGCGGTGCAGTGACTATGCGGTCTATTGAGACTATGCGGACTGCGGGAGTCCAGGAGGGTACCGGGGTTAGCTACCCCCGATGCGGGTCTATACGACCTATGCGGGTCTATGTGTGACCTATGCGGGCTGCGGGAAGTCCAGGATTAGGCACGCATAATGATACTATGGGCGATTGGCCTTGCTTCGATCATTAGCGGCCTAGAAAAGACCAGTTACAGTATATCTATTTCGCTCTTGTTTATGTTGTGGGCGTGAGACCCATAGTTATATTTGAGTGATGGCTTTAAGGGCGTGAGTCCCTGACTTGACATGACTGCTTATTTATTGTGAACTGTAGTTTGGTTATCATACATGTCTCCTGCTTTATATAGACTACTATGATTTCATTTACAGTATTTTCAGTTTCACATAGTTGGTACCTGTTATCGACCTCCTTGGCTGCGTTCATGCCGCAGTAGAGTACACCGTTGTTGATCCTCGCCATGTGGTCACGATTCAGCGTTTGGAAGCTCCGTTTCTCGGAGGCTTATCGGTGGTATAGTCCTGTCGTTGTAGGTACTTACATTCGTGGTATGGCGAGCCTGTCCGCCATTGTTGTTATAACATTCTTAGAGGTGCGAGTAATCTTGTTGTGGGCAGAGTTGTAAAAAGGGATGTAACTGTTCTAGTTGTTATATATATATGCCGAACGACAATTTTCCTCAGACAAACTGTTTCGCACTTCTTATTATTTCATGTCTTGTTTTATATTCCGCTGATTACTCTGATGTATGTCTACTTGGGTGCCCGGGTAAGGCACCAGTCACGGGCCCGGGTTCGGGTCGTGACAAAAGTGGTATCAGAGCAGTTAATCCTCGGAAAGTGTCTACAGACCGTATCTAGTAGAGTCTTGATTATCGGTGTGTTGTGCACCACACCAATAATCAGGAGGCTATAGGATAATTAGGATTGGTTTCCATTCTTCTCACTCTGAGATCGTTCTTAGAGCCGTGTTATAAGTTGGACCCCTCTAACGTATTCCTTTCCCGTACCAGTTATGCCTCCGCGTAAGGCAACCCGGGTGAGGCAAGCGGCGAGGGAGCTGCGAGTAGAGCACATAGGGTTACGAGGGCACAGGCCCAATCATCACCTGGGGTGGTGCTTCATTCGGGGAGTTCTGCGACGTCGCCAGCCCCAGCAGAGTTTAGCACAGCGGCAACAGTTCCTACTGCGGCCATGATATATGAGCCTTCAGTTCCACGACCGGGAACAAAGAATATGGATTACAAAGGAATGGACCTGTTACTAGCTAGGATTTTAGCAACCAGAGAGTATTTTATGTACCGATTTATCACGGGTCGTGATGACTATCTAAAAGAGAGTTGTGCAAGAGTAGCTCTTCAGTCAGGCTTGAACATGGCCTGTGTAGGGCCAGAACAGCAGGGTCCTTTGGTAACTTTCAAGGCGAACCGCCTCAGCAGCAGATTAGATATGCACCCCACGGTCTGCAGTGGTCCTCCGCGTGGTTCGTGACGTTGAGGTATGCGAGTTGGTCGAGCTCCGGGCTTCCGGTTCCTGAGATATACGTAGGTTCTAGCCAGCCGAGTTCAGTTTTTCCTCAGTGTTCACAGTGTGGCAGGCGTCATCCCGGTGAATGTCGTCTTGTTGATGGTGCTTGTTTTACCTGCGGCCGTCAGGGCCATGTGTCGAAAAGATGTCCTAGTAGGAGGGATGCAAGTAGGAGGAATCAGCCTTCAGGATCAGTGGCTAGTTCATCACCTCCCCTAGCTATGCGCCCAACAGGGCAGGATTGATTAGAACGACAGAGGGGAGTGAAGCAGTAGATATAGGTATATCCTTAACCCTCTAGATATTTGTACGTGTGATAAAATGGGTATATCTCAAGAGTTATGTTCAGATAACATAGTGTTAATTGTGATTAGAGATCATGATTAGTTAAAAGGGTAAGATTGGGGATAAGGAAAGTGTGAGCCTTAGAGTTTTATATGTAGAGACCTTAGAGGAAAGGCCATCTCGAGTAAAAGATTTATATTTTTATGTTTGACCCTTACCGGAGTGCATAGTACACGCGAGATATGTTTGTGTGATAAGACCCTGAGTAGGGTGAAATGAAAGAGGGTAGTTGAGCTAAGAAGACCACTAGGTTTTCGTGACTTGATTAGTGAGATTGTTCCGGATCGGGGAACAAGAGTCTTTGGCGCGATAGCAGGTCGGGTTGAGGACCGATCGCGGCTCAACCCGCGGCCTGTTTTGTGGTGGGGTCAGTTTGTGGTGGTCCCGCCAGGTGGTGGAGTCACGAGGGTGTTGGGCCCAAGTTTGGTTAACCAGCGTACGAGTTCGTGGATGCGTTCGACCCGAGTCATCCAGGTAGGTCGATCCTCTTGCATTAGTCAAGATCGTTTACTCGACAGAGGGTTATGCGAGGTGTTATATCTGGAAAGTTGTGAGGCTGCACGAGGTGCCTACTTTCACCTTATAACAGCGATGGAGCCAGTTATGGCTATTTCTTTTTACCGTGTAGGTTAGGAACTCAGGTGAGTCTCAGTATCGCATTCGCCCTCGGGCCAGTGTTTGGATTTCAGGGGTAGCTGTAAGGATTAGTCGCCTCTTGGTTGAGTGTGTGTTATAATAGCTACCATATCAGTATTCGGATATCGCCTTATGAAGCCTTGTAGGGGCGGAAGTATAAATTGCCGGTCGATTGGTTCGATGTTGGCAAGGTTCAGATAGTTGGTTCATACTTGCTCAGCAGGATGTGGATAGGTTGAAGCTTATCCAGAAGAGGTTATTAGCAGCTCAGAGTCAACAGAAGTCGTGCGGGTAATCGACGTCGACACTTGAAGTTCAGGTTGACGGTCGGTATTCTTGAAGGTACCATCCCAGAAAGGGTGTGACGAGTTTTGGAAAACAGAGGAAACTTAGCCTGAGGTACTTAGAGCGTTTTCAGATCCTTTGGAGGATAGGCCAAGTTGCCTATAAGTTAGCTTTGCCGTCCGATCTTTCATGTTGCTATGTTCGGAAGAGTGTCGGAGATCCATCCAAAGTACTCTCAGTTAATTGTTATACCCCGTATTTCCAGAGTATGTACGTAAGGGAATACGTACGAAAGTCTAGCCTTAAAGATAAGCCTTGGACGTTTTTATTTGTACACAACTCACTAAAAGAATCGTTTTCCGACGAAACGTTTCCACAACTTTAGGATAAATTCCGGCTATGCCATTTCTAATTTTTGCGGATTTTTCCGAGAGACGAAACATTTTGGACCAACGGGAGGGCGACACTTGTCACCCTCCAATTGATGGACTTGAAATCGTCCATTTGGATGATTTGAACAATAGGGAGCACGTTTTTTGTGCCTTGTGCACAAGTCAAGGAGTTGGTAGGATATTTGTGTATAGTTAATCCTCACCCTACACTTGCCTTGCACTTGTCTTAATCTTGGCCATTGGTTGGCCACTTCTTGACCTATAAATACCCCCCTTAAGATGAAGAGTTCTTCATCCACAAATTACTTTCCAAGTCTTGAAAATCCTCCCTTCTCCCTTGTTAGCCATTTCGTCCAAGCCCTCTTCCCCCTCTAGCCTAAGTGGCCCTTGGCGAATACCCCTCGCCTAGCCAAACATCTACCCCCCTCCCTGGGTAGAAAAGTTACCTTCTTGTATCGTTATAAAGCCCAAAATACCTAGCCCAAATACCTTAGTACTTAGTAGAAGTTGTGAAGAACTTCTAAGGTTCTGGAGCATACAACTTAGGAGCAAAACCTTGCTCGGTAGCGACTTTTCTAGGATATTATTGGGCTTACCGAGGTAATAATCCTAACCCTCTTTTGTATTAGAGAATGCATACTGTAGAAGTATAAGAATAAGTATTAATCACTTAGAAGAATATCACATTATAGAATTGAACTGTTACCACAGTAGAAGGGTTTAAAGAAGAATAATCAAACTATACTTACATAGAATTTGTTTTCACAAGAGACTTATATAGCTCAGGGTAGGGAAGTGCTGCCCGACTTACCGTAGAATTATGAACCCTCTGTTTAGAATGACCTTGAGTAGTCTTTGATAGTTATCTGTGACTATTATAGGTGACTCTCTTGCGACATATTCAACTTAGCGGTGGTTTTTTGAGAAGGTATGTGATTCTTCCTAAAGCATGATATTTTACAATATATATAGTACGGTGAGCGTACATGTGTTAACTGGATAATAACTATGGCAATGTCTTTGACTTAAGCTCCGAATAATACTTACGTGATGCCTCACGCTTAAGCTGAATAATACTTACGTGATGCCTCACGGCTTAAGCTGAATAATAAAGAATCGAAAACATTTCAAAAGACTCGAATCATATTAATGTAAGAGAACTAATTGGTTTTAAAGCGAAGCTTAAGAGTTATACTAGCTTTATGGGAAGTAAGTATAACCACTTGAGATTGACAAAAGAAACAAGTTTGCCTATGTGTTTATAACAGACTTATATTGTGAAAAGAATAATAAGATGGTTTGATAAGTAGACATGATATGATGCTATGTGTGTTAGTATCTTGTAACGTTTGTATAGGTGAGTATCCTTGTTGTGCTTATGTTGTTTAAAGATAAGTTGTTATGTTAGTATACTATCACCACCTCTTGAGACGATACCGGGGTTGTCGCCTCCGACGCGGGGTAGACTCGGTGATGCAGGACCATGATTCGAGAATACCTCATGCGGGTCCGGGGCCTATGCGAGCTACGAGAGTTCCGTGTTAGTATGCGGGGTTATGCCTCACGCGGTCTATGTGGCCATGCGACAGCGAGTCCAGACTATGCCGGAGTAGCTACCCTCGACGCGGGGTTATACCTCATGCGGGCCCGTGAGTGGCCTATGCGGGCTCCGGAGTCGTGATTAGGCTTGCGAGAATGATAATACGGCGAGTGGCCTGCGTCAATCATTCGCAGCCTAGAAAAGACCTATTACGCTTTACCTATTGTTGCTCTTGTTTGTGATGTGGCACTATGTGCGGTTTCCTTGATTTCTTCATACATATTTGTAAACCGGTTTTAAAAAGGGTTATGATTTCATTTAAGTACTTCTGATTTCACATACTTAGTACTGTTGTCGACCTCCTTCGGGGCTGCGTTCATGCCGCGGTAAGGGCAGCGAGTGCTAGATCCGCATCCTCAGGATCTCTACATTGGTGTCGGGAGCTCCATCTCTTCCGAGGCTCTACTTTTGGTATGATCTCCTGTTGTAGATAGTTTTGTCAGATCGGGGTATGGCGGGGCCTGTCCGCCATAGTTGTATATTTCCTTAGAGGTTTGTAGTCATGTTATGCGATTGTCGGATGTAGCGCTAAACCATGATTATATATATATATCGAAAGCGATGTTTTCTCACATAAACGTGTCTTATTTTATAAACTGTTTCATGTCTTGCTTTATATTTCCGATTACTCGATGTATGACTACTTGGGTGCCGGTAAGGCACGATCCACGCCCCGAACGGTCGTGACAAAAGTGGTATCGTGAGCGATTAATCCTCGGAAAGTGTCTACAGACCTTATATAGTAGAGTCTTGATTATCGGTGTGTTGTGCACCAAACAAATAATAATTAGGCTATAGGATATTTATGATTGGTTTCCATTCTTCTAATTCTGAGATCGTGCTTTAGAGCGTGTTATAGGTTGGACCTCTAACGTATTCCTTTCTGTATGCTGATTATGCCTCGCGTAAAGGCGGGCCCCGAAGGGCAAAGCGTGAGCCGCTAGCAAAGACACCAAGAGTCACGAGGGCTCAGGCCCAGTCTATACCAGAGACGGCGAGTTCTATGACGCCGCCTCAGCTAGAGACCACAGTACCACACCTCCCGCCCCACACGGGCGGAGAGTTAGGTACAAGAGATGGTGACTTTTGGCTAAAGTTGTGGCCCGACGAGAGAGGCTGGATCACGGCGGTTCGATTCAGCTCGGCTCGGTCGTACCGTTGTTCACCCGAGGCGAGAGTTTGAGCTCTGAGACTTCTTGAGTCAGTAGCACGGAGTTTTATGGGTGGCCGGAGGATGATCCGCGAGAGTTCATCCGTCGGCTTGAGGATTTTGAGAGTGATCGGGCGTCGGAGACCGAGTCCGTGATCTTTGGTTCACATAAGTGCGTGATACGCGATCGATTGGTTTGATTCACGGGAGTTATCGGGAGAGCACGCGTCCCAGCTACTCGGGATGAGTTCTCGGAGGCTTTCCTCTCACTCACTTCTTGCCTCGCGGATGAGAGGCACGGCCGATAGATTTTTCTTTGGCGAGGCAGAGGACGCCTTGTCGGGAGTACAATGTCGAGTTTGATTCATTGGCTCGATATGTCCCAGCATTGGTAGCAGATATGGAGGATAGGGTGCACCGTTATGTCACCGGCCGGGCGACTATATGGCCGAGTCATGTGCGGGGTTTCTCTCGGCCAGGTATGGACATTACCGCATGCGAGCTCACGCCTTGGATGCGAGGCGCAGAGGTCGACGAGTGGGCGACGGCGGCGAGAAGAAGGCGGGGCGGGAGGGTCTTACGGTGGTTATCGTGGTGGCGGCCTCGGCGATCTGGGTCGCACCACGGCCGGCTCGAGCACTCTGCACCGTCCTCGGCCTGGCCCGAGTTTTGGCGACCAGGGCCCTGTGGCTTGAGCGTCGAGTAGCAGAGTGCGGCGACGGGACCACCCTGGTGTGGCGTCACGGTGGATCCCATTACGGGAAGTGTGGTACTACTTTTGGAGCTTGTTCTGATTGTAGCGGCGAGGTCACTTTGCGAGATTGTCCGGCCGGCGTGGCGGTGGTAGGGCTCACGCCGAGTTACATTGCCGCTTCATCATCTCCTGATTACTCGCCCGGGCGGGGTTCATATGGGTCGGCCAGTCGCGGCAGAGGTCGTGGCTCGGGTCGATTCTAGCGGTCCTCAGAAACGCATCTATGCTTTGTCCAGCCGACAGGATCAGGAGGCCTCACCTGATGTCGTCACAGGTACCTTATCAGTTTCTGGGTTGGATGTTTATGCCTTGATAGATCCGGGTTCTACTGCCCTATATATCTCCCCTTGTTGCTAGTAGGATAGGGATGAGCACGAGTCCATAGACCCTTTCGAGGTAGCTACGCGATGGGTGATTCGGTGGTAGCTCGGCGGGTATATAGGGCTTGTCTGTGACCATTTACGTCGGACCGCGCCGACTTGATAGAGTTGGAGATGATTGACTTGACGTGATTATGGGGATGGATTGGCTAGCTTCTTGCTATGCCAATGTAGCTGCAGAGAGAAGTAATGCGGTTCCAGTTCTGAGGCCGGTTGTTGAGTGGGAGCACGCGGTATCGCCGAGGGTAGGTTTATTTCCTACCTCAAGGCTAGGAAGATGGTGCGAGAAGGGTATATCTACCATCTAGTTCGAGTGTTTGATCACGAGGTGCGGTACAGATTTTGATCGATTCCGTAGTCAGCGAGTTCCCAGACGTGTTCCCAGATGACCTCCCGGGTATCCCTCCTGAGAGGGAGATTGAGTTTTGTATTGACATATTGCCAGATACTCGGCCTATTTCCATTCCGCCATACGAACGGCACCGCCGAGTTGAGAGGTGAAGGACCAGGTGAGGATTTCTTTGGAGAAGGGCTTCATTAGGCCCGATGTTTCCCCAGAAGCGCGGTATTGTTCGTGAAGAAGAAGGGCGGGGCCAGCTGCGCATGTGTGTTGATTCTGACGGTGAACAAGGTGACCATTAAACGAATACCCCCTTCCGTGATTGATGATTTGTTCGACCGGTTGCGAGCGCGAGATGTTTCTCAAGATTGATCTGCGTCGCTATCATCGAGTTCGTGTCGAGAGGTGGATGTCCCTAGATCGCATTCGGACGATGCAGGCATTATGAGTTCGTGGTCATGTCTTTTGGGTTGACCATGCTCGTGGTATTCATGGATTTGATGAACCGAGTGTTCAAACCATTTTGGACACGTTTGTGATAGTGTTCATTGATGATATCTTGGTTTATTCGCTCGGAGCGAGGAGCATGCGGAGCATTTGAGGATCTTGTGATTCTCCAGACCGGCGGTTATACGCCAAGTTTTCCAAATGTGAGTTTTGGTTGACTTGATGGCGTTTCTTGGGCATATTGTCGGGTGATGGCATTCGAGTGGATACGCCAAGATCGGCGATCGGGACTTGGCCTGAACTCTTACTCGGCAGAGGTTCGCGATTCGGGCCTTGCGAGTTATTATCGGCGGTTCGTGGAGAAGTTTGCTTATCTTCGCACCATTGACTAGCCGACTCGTAAGCGGCCAAGTTCCGATGGTGATGCTTGTGGCGAGGATTTCCGATTCTTGAAAGAGATTGGCCGCCCCGTTCTTACTCTTCCGGAGGTCGGATGGTTATGTCGTGTATTGTGACGTCGGGCATCGGGTTGGGATGTGTGTTGATGCAGCATGGCGGGGTTATAGCATACGCATCCCGGTGAAGAAACACGAGAACTACCCCACCCATGATTTGGAGTTAGCGTAGTGATTCACGCTTTGAAGATCTGGAGGCACTATTTGTATGGGGTTCACGTTGATATTTATACAGACCACAAGAGCCTCGGTATATCTTGACGGAGGAGTGAACTTACGGCGAGACGGTGGTTAGAGTTGCTTAAGGATTACGATGTTGATATCTGTACCACCGGGAAGGCCAATGTTGTGGCGGATGCCTTAGTCGTAGGTCGATGGGAGCCTATCGGATGTGCGACTAGAGAGGAGGGACATGGTTCGTGATTTGCATCGCTTAGCGAGCCTTGGTGTCCGCTTGATTGATTACGATAGCGGTGGGGTTAGAGTTCGTGAGGTTGCGAGTCTTCCATCGTCGAGGAGGTGAAGAGGCAACGATTCGAGGATCGGCTTTGATTCGATATCGTGATCTGACTCTTCGTGAGGGCAAGGGTCCTTTTGAGGTAGCACCTGATGGGGTGCTAAGGTTTGAGGCGGTATGTGTTCCGGGCGTTTGAGGACTTGGCGAGTTCTTGGGAAGCACACGGCAAGCGTTACTCTATCCATCGAAGTCGACCAAGATGTAACACGACCTTAGATCTGTGTATTGGTGGGATGGCTTGAAGAAGGGCGTTGCGAGTTCGTAGCTCGGTGCGTGTTGTCGGCGGTGAAGGTAGAGCACCGAGGCCCGGTGGTTTGTTGCGACGATTGAGATCGACACGGAAGTGGGAGGTAATCAACATGGATTTCATCACGCGGGATTACCTCGCTCGGAGGAGACATGATTCTATATGGGTTATCGTCGACGGTGTCGAAATCAGCCCACTTTCTTCCGTCGGGGCGACTTTTTCGGTGAGGATTATGCGGACTTTACATCAGAGATCGTCGGTGCATGGAGTCCCTACTTCGATCATATCGCAGCGAGAGCCGGTTCGGCTAACTGAGATCCTTCCAGAGGTTTAGGGACGAGTGAGCACGAGTCTTGCATTTCATCCACAGCAGGCAGGCGGCGAGCGCACTATCCGGACTCTTGAGGATATCTGCGAGCTGTGTTATTGACCGATGGTAGTTGGGAGGATCATTTGCCTCTAGTTGAGTTCGCATATAATAATAGCTACCACTCCCGTATTCAGATGGCGCCTTATGAGGCATTGTATGGGAGGAAGTGCAGATCGCCTATAGGTTGTTTCGATTTGGGCGAGTGGCAGCTAGTGGGACAAGATTTGGTACAAAGAGCGATGGATAAGGTGAAGCTTATCCGAGCGGTTATTGTGACTCGAGTCGTCAGAAGTCGTATGCAGATCATCGTCGTCGGCATCTTGAGTACGAGGTTCATGATTGGGTTTTCCTAAAGGTGTCACCCATGAAGGGTGTGATGAGAGTCGGGAAGAAGAAACTTCGGCCCAGTACATTGGGCGTTTCAGTTGTCGCGAGGTAGGCAAGGTTGCCTATGAGTTGGATCTGCCATCCGATCCGGAGGCGGTGCATCCGGTTTTCACGTATCTATCTTTGAGGAGATGTATCGGATCCATCTAGGGTACACCCGATTGACGATGTCCAGTGACCAGGGGTTATCGTATGAGAGATTCCCATAGCGATAGTCGATCGTCGAAGTTAGGCGTCTGCGGACGGGGCGTGGCTTCCGTCAAAGTCTTGTGGCGGAACGAGCTCAGGGAGGAGATGACGTGGGAAGCCGAGGAGGACATGAGACGGAAGTATCCTCACCTATTCCCCACACCTCCAGGTAAATTCACTTTCCTACTTGTAAATTTTCGTTATCGTTTCTGCCTAAGTATTGCTCTGTGGCCGTGTGTGGCATTTACAACTGTTTAAGCTTCTTCAATAACTGTCTTGGGAAGGAACATTCGGGACGAATGTTTCTAAGGGGGGGAGAATGTTATACCCCGTGTTTCCAGAGTATGTACGTAAGGGAATACGTACGAAAGTCTAGCCTTAAAGATAAGCCTTGGACGTTTTTATTTGTACACAACTCACTAAAAGAATCGTTTTCCGACGAAACGTTTCCACAGCTTTCGTAGGATAAATTCCGGCTATGCCATTTCTAATTTTTGCGGATTTTTCCGAGAGACGAAACATTTTGGACCAACGGGAGGGCGACACTTGTCACCCTCCAATTGATGGACTTGAAATCGTCCATTTGGACGATTTGAACAATAGGGAGCACGTTTTTTGTGCCTTGTGCACAAGTCAAGGAGTTGGTAGGATATTTGTGTATAGTTAATCCTCACCCTACACTTGCCTTGCACTTGTCTTAATCTTGGCCATTGGTTGGCCACTTCTTGACCTATAAATACCCCTTAAGATGAAGAGTTCTTCATCCACAAATTACGTTCCAATTCTTGAAAATCCTCCCTTCTCCCCTGTTAGCCATTTCGTCCAAGCAATCTTCACACTCTAGCCTTAGTGGCCATTGGCCGAATACACCCCCTAGACTAGCCAAAAATCTACCCTCCTTGGTAGAAAAGTTACCTTCTTGTATCGTTATAATGCCCAAAATACCCTAGCCCAAATACCTTAGTACTTAGTAGAAGTTGTGAAGAACTTCTAAGGTTCTGGAGCATACAACTTAGGAGCAAAACCTTGCTCAGTGCGACTTTTCTAGGATATTATTGGGCTTACCGAGGTAATAATCCTAACCCTCTTTTGTATTAGAGAATGCATCTGTAGAAGTATAAGAATAAGTATTAATCACTTAGAAGAATATCACGAATAGAATTGAACTGCTACCACAAGTAGAAGGGTTTAAAAGAAGAATAATCAAACTATACTTACATAGGATTTGTTTTCTGATGAGACTTATATAGCTCACCGGGTAGGGAAGTGCTGCCCGACTTACGAGAGAATTATGAACCCTCTGTTTAGAATGACCTTGAGTAGTCTTTGATAGTTATCTGTGACTATTATAGGTGACTCTGCGTATGACATATTCAACTTGGCGGTGGTTTTATTTGAGAAGGTATGTGATTCTTCCTAAAGCATGATATTTTACAATATATATAGTACGGTAGCGTACATGTGTTAATCTGGATAATAACTATGGCAATGTCTTTGACTTAAGCTGAATAATACTTACAGAATGCCTCACGGCTTAAGCTGAATAATACTTACTGAATGCCTCACGGCTTAAGCTTTGAATAATAAAGAATCAAAACATTTCAAAAGACTCTTTGAATCATATTATGAGAGAGAACTAATTGGTTTTAAAACGAAGCTTAAGAGTTATACTAGCTTTATGGGAAGTAAGTATAACCACTTGAGATTGACAAAAGAAACAAGTTTGCCTATGTGTTTATAACAGACTTATATTGTGAAAAGAATAATAAGATGGTTTGATAAGTAGACATGATATGATGCTATGTGTGTTAGTATCTTGTAACGTTTGTATAGGTGAGTATCCTTGTTGTGCTTATGTTGTTTAAAGATAAGTTGTTATGTTAGTATACTATCACTCACCTCTTGAGATGATACCGGGGTTAAGGCCCGCCTCCGTGCGGGGTAGACTCAGTGATGCAGGACCATGATTCGAGAATACCTCATGCGGGTCGGGGGCCTATGCGAGCTACGAGTTCCAGGTTAGTATGCGGGGTTATGCCTCATGCGGTCTATGTGGCCATGCGGACAATGAGTCCAGGACGTTGCCGAGGAGTAGCTACCCTCGATGCGGGGTTATACCTCATGCGGGCCTATGTGAGTGGCCTAGCGGGCTCGGAGTCGAGATTAGGCTTGCAGAATGATATCTGGCGAGTGGCCTGCTTGAATCATTTGCAGCCTAGAAAAGACCTATTACAGTTTACCTATTGTTGCTCTTGTTTGTGATGTGGCACTATATGCGGTTTCCTTGATTTCTTCATACATATTTGTAAATGGTTTTAAAAAGGGTTATGATTTCATTTAAGTACTTTACGCTTTCACATACTTAGTACTGTTATCGACCTCCTTGGGGGCTGCGTTCATGCCGCAGTAAGGTGGCAGCAGTGCTAGATCCGCATCCTTAGGATCTCTACATTGGTGTCTGAGCTCCATCTCTTGGAGGCTCTACTTTTGGTATGATCTCCTGTTGTAGATAGTTTTATACGATCGGGGTATGGCGGGCCCTGTCGCCATAGTTGTATATTTCAGAGTGCTGAGTCATGTTATGCGATGTCGGATGTAACTGCTAAACCATGATTATATATATATATGCCGAAAGGCGATGTTTTCTCACATAAACTGTGTCTTATTTTATAAATTGTTTCATGTCTTGCTTTATATTTCCGCTGATTACTCTGATGTATGACTACTTGGGTGCCCCGGTAAGGCACCAGTCACGGGCCCTGGAACGGGTCGTGACATTAATGATGACCAAGTTGGAGGTAGTAACCCAGAGTTTTGGAAACTGAAGCAGTAACAGGAATGTGGTAAGTTATGAGAAAGAGTTCGAGAGTATGAGAAGGGTACGACGAGTAAGGGAAGAAGCGAGCATGTGTTAAGAACATAGATGTGATCTTTTCTTTTGTAAAGTGAAGGTGCGAAGGGAGTATCTTTTAGCCCTTGGGTGGGAGTTTTTGTGATGTTAGAGGTGATTCCTCGTGGACTTGGATGTAAGTATTTGCGCGGGTGTCTTAGGTGGCCATGTGTGGCATTTGCAAACTGATTAAGCTATGAGGAACTTGATCGTTATCTGTCTTGAGAAGGAACATTCGGGACGAATGTTTCTAAGGAGGGGAGAATGTTGTACCCCGTATTTCCAGAGTATGTACGTGAGGACGTACGTAGAAAAGTTTGAGCCTTAAAGTTAGGCAAGGACGAAAATTTTGTGCACAACATACGAAAGGAATCGTTTTCCGACGAAACGTCTTCCAAAGCTTGCGTAGGGAAAATTGCGGCTATGTCATTTATATTTTTTGCGGATTTTTCGAGAGATGAAATATTTTGGACCAACGAGAGGGCGACACTTGTCACCCTCTAATTGGCGGACTTGTGGGCGTCTATGGGACGAATTGGAGCCATGAAGTTAGTAGGATATTTTGTGTAGTTGTTGAGCAAGTGGGACCCACAAACACTTGTCCAAATCTTGACCTTACACTTGCCTACCACTTGTCTTGATCTTGGCCATTGGTTGGCCTATAAATACCCCCCTTAGTTGAAGATCTTCTTCATCCACAAATTGTTTCTAAGTCTTGAAATCTCCCTCCCCTCTTAGCAAGGCTCGTCCCAAGCCTGGTGAGGCTTTGGCTTAAACCCCTACCTTGAGTTGTCTCGTAAATACTACCCCACCCCCCCTTGGTAGAAAATACTATCCAAGTATAGTTACTATTCCAAAATACCTTAGCCCAAATACCTTGTAGTATTCCAAGGTTACACCTATACTAAAAGCCCAGAAATACTATTATACTTCCCTTCAGTCACAAAAACGAAACCCTAAGGAAAATCTTCACAGTTGGTTGAACTATTAAGAAGAAGTTGCGTAGAACTTCTAAGGGTTGTTTGGAGCGGGTTGGAGCACCCGGAGTAGGAGCTAAACGTTGCTCAGGATCGACATTAAACTTGGATAATTTTGGGCTTATCGAGGTAAATACTTTTGTCCTTATATTGTAATTGGAAATTACATACTGTTGTAACATAGAAATGAATATAAGATTCATAGAAGAGAATTGAACTGTAATAGAAGGATATTACAGAAAAAACTGGAACTGAAATCGCATCAGTAGAATATTAAAGTAGAAGTTGATAGACTTATATAACCTTTATATGTTGAATGTTCTGCGAGTAGCATGTACTACTTGAAAGGTGGACAAGGCTAGTCGGGTTATAGCCGTGGAGCGTTTTGCTAATAGTCGATAATCGTCGCGAGGTATGTGATTCTTCCTATCCTCTTGAGCATGATATTTTAAAAGAATATATATATAGTACGGTAGACGTACGTGTGTTAACTGAACGTAGTTGTACGGCAATGTCTTTTTACTTAAGCCTGAATAATAAGAATCTTGAAGTATTTCAAAAGAATTAAGAATCCTTTTTGAAAGAAGAGTAATACTTGGTTTTAAAAGCTTAAGAGTTATACTAGCTTTATGGGAAGTTAGGTATAATGACTTAAGGGTGATAAAAAGAATGGTTTATTAATTTTAGAAGTTAAGAGACTTGACTTAAATAAATATTAATATGAATTTTGTATGAAACCTCATTCGTGAGTAATAAGTACTTGGTTTTTAAAAGGAATAATGTTTTACTGATTTCGGAAATCAGAATAAGTATCGAACAAACCACTGCAGCGTTAATAAATGGAAATGTTTTGACTAATTAAGTATTATTAAAACCAGTAGAAACCTCCATCTGCATAGAAGCTAAGATGAGACAAAATGATGTTACATTTCCTAGATCATGGCTGCTTTAATAAGATTGTTATAAACAAGAATAACCTACTCACATATAAGGCATATGTTTCTCAAATTGTTTTAAAGGAGAATTATATCATTAAGTGATTAAAACTATGAACTACGAAACCTTTCAAAATGAGAAACTTGAGCAATTGAAATTAGGCAAACTTGAACGTTTGGAAAATAATGTTGTTACGTGATTTTACAAAAGGAAGTGTTTTAGTTTACTTAAAAAAAGATAGTCACTCTATTTTTATACTACGTATTGTGTGACTTTTGTGAAAGAAAGCGGATCTTTTAAAGAATTAATGTATGAAGTACTTTGGGGATAAATTCCCGAACTTGTTAACATAAAGTAGAAAGTACCTTGTGTGAAAAACTTGATTGTATTGGTTTGTGATAGCCTTGTAATACTTTCTTGTTGATTTGATAAGTAAACATGTTAGGATCTACGTGTGTTAGTACCTTGTGATGTTGTGAAAGGGGTTATTCTTGTTGTGCTTACGTTGTTAAACTTTAAGCCCGTTATCGTTATTATATCACATACCCTTGACTTGTTATACCGGGCTTGCCACCATTGATGCGGTCTATACGGCTATGCGGTCTATGTGACTATGCGAGCGGCGGTATGCTCGAGATTGATCATTCGGGTGTTTTATCCGATGCGGGGATGCCCTACGCGATGCGTGTGACTATGCGATCTATTGAGACTATGCGGATGCGGGAGTCGAGGAGAATGCAGGGTTAGCTACCCCGACGCGGTCTATACGACCTATGCGTCTACATGTGTGACTATGCGAGTGCGGGAAGTCCAGGATTAGGCACGCATAATGATACTATGGGCGATTGGCCTTGCTTCGATCATTAGCGGCCTAGAAAAGACCAGTTACAGTATATCTATTTCTCTCTTGTTTATGTTGTGGGCATGAGACCCATAGTTATATTTGAGTGACGGCTTTAAGGGCGTGAGTCCCTGACTTGACATGACTGCTTATTTATTGTGAACTGTAGTTTGGTTATCATACATGTCTCCTGCTTTATATATACTACTATGATTTCATTTACAGTATTTTCAGTTTCACATACTTGGTACCTGTTGTACTGACCTCCTTCTGGGCTGCGTTAAATGCAGCGGTAGGTACACCAGTGTTGATCCTCGCTCATAGGGTCACAGTTCAGCATTTGGGAAGCTCCGTTTCTCCGGAGGCTTATCAGTGGTATAGTCCCCTGTCGTTGTAGGTACTTACATTCAGGGGTATGGCGGGGCCCTGTCCCGCCATTGTTGTTATAACATTCTTAGAGGTCTGTAGTACTGTTGTGGGCAGAGTTGTAAAAAGGGATGTAACTGTTCTAGTTGTTATATATATATGCCGAACGGCAATTTTCCTCAGACAAACTGTTTCACACTTCTTATTATTTCATGTCTGGTTTTATATTCCGCTGATTACTCTGGTGTATGTCTACTTGGGTGCCCGGGTAAGGCACCAGTCACGGGCCCGGGTTCGGGTCGTGACAGATAGTCTTGTTGTGACCATTATAGGTTGACACTTCTACGTACGGCGTATTCGGCTTAGCTTGTGGATTTAGCCGAAAAGGTATGTGAACTATCTCCTCTTCTAGCATGATTCCTTAAGATCAAGAAAGTACGTCCTACTCCTTAAATGATCCATTCCTTGGTTGTATTTGGATTGCCTAAAATAGAATTTGTTCTATGTACTTCCTTGAGTGTACTTTGATGTTTAAATTGTAAGTTGTATAATCCATTTCCTTAGTGAAGTTTGCATTCTTAAAAGTGAAAGTATTTTACTTAAAGTACATAGAGTCTTGAAAAGGAAGTGGTTTCCAAATCTTTTGGCTAGTGCCTTAGTTCCAAACCTAAAGGTCATTATAATGAATTTACGGAAGTCAAAGGAGTGATTTACTTAATTGTTTTAAAAGAGGAGAAATGACATGATTTAAGAGAAGTAACTTGTTTTAACGGTGTAAGTTACTTGAGGTTTAAAAGTAGAAGAAACTTGTTTTCTAAATATTAAGAGACTCAAAGTATTTTGAAAGTTAAGAACTTGATTTGTAAGTATGTGATACTTGGTTTTAAAAGTATAAGTCTCTTGGTTATAAAAAGAATGAAATTGACTAAAACCATAAAGGGTTATAACGGCTTTATGGGAAATTGGTTATAACGGCTTTATGGAAGGTTAAGAAAGTTGTCTATTTTGATTATTGGGCATAAGTTGCCTAGATTATGAAAATTTGAAGTTACTTGATTTCAAGCTTTGAAATGAGTTTTCTAAAAGTGTAGTAACTTACTTTGAAAAATAGACACACCTTGATACTACGGGTGTTAGTATCTTGGGATTTTACATAAAAAGGAGTTTTTTGAAAAGAATGTATGTACGTAGTACTTTGGCTTGTTAAATGAGAATTATTCTATTGGTGCCTTGATAAGTACTTTGGCTTGTTAAATGAGAATTATTCTATTTGTGCCTTGATAAGTACTTTGGCTTGTTAAATGAGAATTATTCTATTGGTGCCTTGATAAGTACTTTAGCTTGTTAAATGAGAATTTGTTATACCCAATATTTCCAGAGTATGTACGTGAGGACGTACGTAGAAAAGTTTGAACTTTAAGTAGGCTTGGATGAAAATATTTTGTGCACAACACCCGATTAGAATCGTTTTTCGACGAAACGTTTTACATAACTTGCGAAGGGAAAATTCCGGCTATGTCATTTAGTATTTTTGGGGATTTTTCCGAGAGACGGAATATTTTGGACCAACAAGAGGGCGACACTTGGCACCCTCTAATTGGTGGACTTTGGGGCGGCAATTGGACGAAATGGAGAGTGGGAGTAGGTAGGATATTTTGTGATATTTGTGTGGTAGATGGATAAGGTGCACATGGATGAATCTTGACCCTACACTTGCCTTGCACTTGGCATGATCTTGGCCATTGGTTGGCCATTGCTTGACCTATAAATACCCCCTTAGTTGAAGACATTTCTTCATCCACAAACCATTTTCTAAGTCTTGAAAATCCCTTCCCCCTCTTGGTAGTGTTTCGTCAAACACCCCCTCCCTTTGAGAAGGCCCTCGGCCGAGAGCCCCTCCCTTGGCCGAAAGTATCCCTCCTAGTGGTGCTGGCCGAGGTACCCCCGCTGCCTAGTTGTTCTCAAAAAATACACCCCCACCTTGGTAGAAATACTCTCTAAGTATTGTTACTATTCCAAAATACCTTGGCCCATATACCTTGTAGTATTCCAAGGTCACACTTATACGAAAAGCCCAGAAATACTATTATACTTCCCTTCAGTCACAAAACACAACCCTAAGGAAATCTCCATAGTTGGATGGAGTATTAAGAAGAAGTTGCATAGAACTTCTAAGGGTTGTTTGGAGCGGGTTGGAGCATCCGGAGTAGGAGCTAAACGTTGCTCAGGATTGACATTAAACATTGGATAATTTTGGGCTTACCGAGCTAAATATCTTGTCCTTTTATTGTAATTGGAAATTACATATTGTAGTAGTATAGAAATGAATATAAGATTCATAGAAGGGAGTTGAACTGTTATAGAAGAATATTAAAGAAGAAGGACTAAACTGTACTTACATAGGACTGTATTTACAGTAGACTGTGTAGCTTAACGGGTAGGGAAGTGCTGCCCGATTTTCCGTAAATAGAGAACCTACTGATTATTCTTGTTATACCCCGTATTTCCAGAGTATGTACGTGAGCGCGTACGTATTATAATTTGAGCCTTAAAAGTTGGCTAGTTTCGAAATTTGTACACAACACCCGATTAGAGTCGTTTTTTACTGAAACGTTTCCACAGCTTTCGTAGGGAAAATTCCGGCTATGTCATTTATAATTTTTGCGGATTTTTCCGAGAGACGAAACATTTTGGACCAACGAGAGGGCGACACTTGTCACCCTCTAATTGGAAGGGGTGGACGGCAAAAGCTTGCCCTTTTGCACGTTTTTGGTGTTGCATTTTTGGTCAAGGGTTAGGTAGGATATTTTGTGTAAATGGATAAGGTAGCACATGGCTAAATCTTGGCCTTACACTTGCTATGCACTTGTCTTCATCTTGGCCATTGGTTGACCTTCACTTGACCTATAAATACCCCTCTAAGTTGAAGACTTTCTTCATTCTCACTTGAGCAATCTACCTAAGTCTCAAACACTCCCTCCCTCTTGTCCTCTCGTCCACCACACCCCTCCCCTTTGAGGCCCTATTGGCGAGAGCTTCCCCTCCCCTGTGGTGCCACTGGCCAGGGGTACCCCTAGCCTAGTTGTCTCGTATAAATACCCCTTGTTGTGGTATAGAAATACTCTCCTAGTATTGTTATAATGTCCAAATACCTTGTAGTATTCCCAAGGTTACAATTATACAAGCCCAGAAAATACCATTATACTTCCTCACTACTAAACGAAACCCAAGGAAATCTTCATTGATTGTTGAAGTATTTGAGTAGGCGTTGGTTAGAACTTCTAAGGGTTGTTTGGAGCGGGTTGAGCGCCGCGAGTAGGAGCTAAACGTTGTTCGGGATCGACATATAAACTCGGATAATTTTGGGCTTATCGAGGTAAACATTCTTGACCTTACATTTGTAATTGGAAATTACATGTTGTAGGAGTATATAGTTAAGTATACTATATATAGAATGAACCTAGTTGTGCGGCAATGTCTTTTGACTTAAGCTGAATAATACTTACAGCAATGTCTTGCGACTTAAGCTGAATTTAAAGAAGAGCTGAACTATAATTACATAGGGTGTATCAGATGAGACTTGTGTAACATTCTTGTGTAGTAGAATTGTACGTCAGGTTAGACGTGTTAACCCCCCGTTGGCTTGGTAGCGGCCTCGATGGAGGAGGAGATTTACGCTGCATTGCGGGAGAGTCTTGCCGAATTTTACGTAGAATATTCTACGTCGGGATCTAAAGATATTAATAGGCGCTTTGTGGCCTCTATAGGTTGTAGTACTACGTGTGGGGTGATCCGCTTGGCGAGAGTGTAGCCGAGCGGTTTGAGGTACTTGAGCGTTTTGCTATTAGTCGATAATCGTCGCGAGGTATGTGAACCTCTTCCTATCTGTTCTAGCATGATATGTGTATAACTATGTAGTACGGTGAGCGTCATATGTTTAATGTATTTGATTGATTTGAAACATAAAGTGTTATAACGGCTTTATGGGAAGTTGGTTATAACAGCTTTATGTAGGTAAGAAAGTACTTGTGGTTTTTAAGAGGTAACTGATTTGAACTATAACTGGCTGGCTATGTGTTAATAAAGAACTTGAAGTATTTCAAAAGATTTATGAATCATTTTGAGAGAAGAAGTAATACTTGGTTTTTGGAAACTTAAGAGTTATACTAGCTTTATGGGAAGTTAGGTATAACGGCTTAAAAATGTTTTACTGATTTCGGAAATCAGAATGTGTATCGACAAACCACTGCAGCGTTAATAAAAGGAAATGTTTTGGACAGATTTTAGTATTATTAAAACCAGTAGAAACTTCCATCTGCATAGAAGCTAAGATGAGACAAAATGACATTTCCTAGATCATGGCTGCTTAATAAGATTGATTATAAACAAGAATAACCTACTCACTTATAAGACATAGGTTTCTCAAAACGTTTAAAGGAGAATTATGTTTTAAAGGATTTAAAACTATGAACTACGAAACCTTTTTCTAAAATGAGAAACTTGAGCATTCGAAATTAGGCAAACTTGAACGTTTGGAAAATAAGGTTGTTACTTGATTTTACAAAGGAAAGCATTTTGGTTTACTTAACAATGTTAGTCACTCAAATTTTATACTACGGGTATCGGGTGACCTTTGTAAAAGAAATGGATCTTAAAAGGAATTTAACGGACGTAGTACTTTAGGGTTAAAATTTGGACTTTGACATAAAATGAAAGTACCTTGAGTTGTGTGTAACTTGTTTATGCTTGTTGTTATGAAACTTGACCATGTTACGTGTGATAGCCTTGTTGTGCAAATCGTGTTCTACTCGACTACTGGGTTCATCCGAATGTATTTCACTTGATTCAGGTTCATCCGAATGTATTTCACTTGATTCGGTTCATCCGAATGTATTTCACTTGATTCCGGTTCATCCAGGAATGTATTTCACTCGACTCACGGCTCATCCGAATGTATTTCACTTGATGACCGGTTCATCCGGGAATGTATTTCACTTGACTACCGGTTCATCCGGGAATGTATTCCACTCGACTACCGGTTCATGGGATGAACCGGGAATGTATTCCACACTTTTCTATATTGGGTCCATGAGATGGGCCGAGACCTGTTATACGTATCACATGATTTGTACCTAGACTGCCGGCAGTGAGGAAGGAGTTCCACGGGCATGAGGGATGACTTTTAGGGCGTGAGTCCCTGACTTGACATGACTGCTCTTATGTTGTGAACTGTAGTTTGGTTATCATACATGTCTCCTGCTTTATAGACTATTATGATTTCATTTCTGATATTTCTGATTTCACATACTTGGTACTGTTATCGACCTCGCCCGAAGTGCGTTCATCCGCGAGTAAAGGTACATCGATCGTCGATCCCCGCTTATAGGATCACATTCAGCGTGTTGGGAAGCTCCGTTCCTTGGAGGCTTATCTTTTGGTATGTTACCACGAGTGCATAGATTCTTATACATTCGTGGGTATGGCGGGGCCACTGTCGTCATATTGTTGTAAAAATCTTAGAAGTGCATGCCTTTGTTGTGGCGGGGTTTGTAAAAAGGATAACTGTTCGGGTATTTATGTATATATGATGAAGGCAACTGTTTTGGTTGGCCTGTTTATTTATCTCTTCTCTTAATTCATGTTCATGTTTTTATTTCCGCTGATTTTCTCTGATGTTGTATCACTAGGGTGCCCGGGGTAAGGCACCAGTCACGGGCCCGGGTTCGGGTCGTGACAATTCTGCAGAGTAGTCTAGCTATTGATAGACTCGTATAACCTTTATAGGTTGAATGTTCTGCGAGTAGCATGTGCTACTTGAGAGATGGACAAGGCTAGCCGGGTTATAGCCGTGGAGCGTTTTGCTAATAGGCGATAATCGTCGCGAGGTATGTGATTCTTCCTATCCTCTTGAGCATGATATTTTAAAGAATATATATATAGTACGGTAGACGTACGTGTGTTAACTGAATAATAATTGCGGCAATGTCTTTTGTCTTAAGCCTGAATAATAAGAATCTTGAAGTATTTCAAAAGAATGCTGAATCATTTTTAACAGAAGAGTAATACTTGGTTTTAAAACTTAAGAGTTGTACTAGCTTTATGGGAAGTTAGGTATAACGGCTTAAGAAAGATAAAAAGAATGGTTTATTAATTTTAGAAGTTAAGAGACTTGATCTTAAAAGATAAGAGACTTGACTTAAAGGAATTAATATGAATTTTGTTAATAAGTGTGAAACCTCATTCGTGAGTAATGAGTACGTGGTTTTTAAAATGGGATAATGTTTTACTGATTTCGGAAATCAGAATAAGTATCGAACAAACCATTGCAGAGCTAATAAAAGGAAATGTACTGAATAATTAAGTATTATTAAAACCAGTAGAAACCTCCATCTGCATAGAAGCTAAGATGAGACAAAATGATATTACATTTCCTAGATCATGTCTTCTTTAATAAGATTGTTATAAACAAGAATAACCCACTCACATATAAGGCATATGTTTCTCAAATCGTTTTAAAGGAGAATTATATCATTAAGTGATTAAAACTATGAACTACGAAAACTTTCGAAAATGAGAAACTTGAGCATTTGAAATTAGGCAAACTTGAACGTTTGGAAAAATAATGTTGTTAATTGATTCTACAAAAGAAAGTGTTTTGGTTTACTTAAAAAGATAGTCACTCTATTTTAATACTACGGGTATTGTGTGACTTTTGAAACGGATCTTTTAAAGAGTTAATGTATGAAGTACTTTGGGGATAAAAACCCGAAAGTGTTAACATAAAGTAGAAAGTACCTTGCGTGAATAACTTGATTGTGTTGGTTTGTGATAGCCTTGTAATACTTTCTTGTTGATTTGATAAGTAAACATGTTAGGATGGTACGTGTGTTAGTATCTGGTGATGTTTGTGTAAAGGGGTTTCCCTTGTTGTGCTTATGTTGTTTAACGATAAGCTGTTATGTTATTATATCACATACCCTCGACTTATTATACAGGGCTTGCCACCCTTGATGCAGTGCATACGGCTACGCGGTCTATGTGACTATGCGAGCAGCGGTATGCTCAGGAGTTGATCATTCCGGTGTTTTATCCCGATGCGGGGATGCCTATGCGATCCGTGTGACTATGCGGTCTATCGAGACTATGCGGATTGCGAGAGTCGAGGATGGTGCCGGGTTAGCTACCGTCACGCGGTCTATACGACTATGCGGTCTATGTGTGACCTATGCGCGCGGGAAGTCGAGGATTAGGCACACAGAAGGATACTATGGGCGATCGGCCTTGCTTCGATCATTAGCGGCCTAGAAAAGACCAGTTCCAGTTTATCTATTTCACTCTTGAGAGATGTTGTGGGCGTGAGACGCATAGTTATATTTGAGTGATGACTTTGAGGGCGTGAGTCCCTGACTTGACATGACCGCTTATTTATTGTGAACTGTAGTTTGGTTATCATACATGTACACCCGTATTTCCGTGATTGAGATAAACGTCGTAAGAATTTGGGAATTGAATTTTAGAAGGAATTAAAGATTCTGAAAAATTCTCCGAACCTGGTAAAGGAAAAACGTTTATTAGTTGAATTTAATTCTCGCATTCGGTATTTGGGACTTTTAGAATTTATCTGAATTTCGGAATTTAATTTCGAAATTTGGTCACGATGGGACCACGAGAAATTTTGTATATGTTGGGGAGTTTGGGAAGGCAACGCAGAACAAAAAAATACCAAAGCAGTATGAGCAGTGAAAACCGTCCATGAACGGTGTTGTTCGATGAACAGTGTTCGGAAGAACGCCATTTCCGGCCAAACCAGGAATCCGCCGGTGGCGAGACATATACCAAAAGCTTCTTCTCGTCGAGCCCGTCACGTCCATACCAACCGCCACCGTCGATTCTCCCGGAATCGCCGTGATTCGAATCAGTTTGATCGCTGTTCATCTATCTTCCCCGTTCGGTTTTTCTGATTTTCCGACCAACTGAGGTACAATCGACGGGAGTGGAGTATACCATCAGAACCACCATCTCCTTGCCGTCATTTCCATGTAAACCAGGACCCTCGATTCTTGCTCAAACTCGCCGTCGACCAGATCGATCTTCGCCGAAACCCTAGGTCGTCGACGAGCATTTTCCGGCCACCACAGGTAGAGTCGACGGTCGTGGCTAGTGTAGAAATATTCAGGGTGGAAAGGCCGTCATTTTGGCACCACCACGACCTCCAATTCAACCTGGATCGTCGGTCAACAAAACATTTTCTTGATCGGAAGTTGGAAGATTCCGATCGATTCTCTGATTGAGGGCTAAGGCGTATACCGTTGTGTTCGTATTTATCTTAGCTACGTTTGCAACCAATCCGAGCCTCAATTCTCGTATTTTGGAATCCGCCATTGATGCCGCCTTGAGCTCGCGGCGGTGGCGGTGCCATGAGACCACCGTGAGACCTCCAAAAATTGATTTTCAAGGCTATGGGCGTATTGTGGCCATTTTAGGTTGAAGTACTTTGGGCGTTTTGCTAATTGTCGATAATCGTCGCGAGGTATGTGAACCTCTTCCTTCTTTAGACATGGTTCTATGTATGGAATATACATGTGGTATTATTTCATGATTCCTTCTACTCTTAGAAGTTAAGAAGTATGTATGTTGATTTACTCTATGTAAGGGTTATGTCTAAGTTATCCTAAGTTAAAAGTATGTTAAATTGTCCTAAGTCCTTACCAAGTCTTATGGGATATGTTGGTAAGAATGGTTAGGAAAATATGAGATTTGATTTAAAGCTATGTGTCTTGATTTATTTAAAGTAAGTAAGTGGATTTTACGTTCAAAAATGACTTGAATTTATATGTGAAAAGGGGATCGATTTTAAAAGTGGATGTTATATGGTTTTAAGAGAATAAGTTACTTGGTTTTGGAAGTGTATGGAACTTTGTATATTTGTTTATAAGTATAAGTAAGTGGACTGTAAAGAATGTACGTTATAAGGTTTTAAGACTATGAACTTTGGTTGTCTTCTAAGGATTATGAAACTTTATTTTTTCAAGTTGTGGACTTGATTTCTAAAAGTAATTGATGACATGATTTTAAAGAGTATGTGACTTGAGTTTTAAAAAGAAAGAAGTTTATGATTCATTTAAGTACGTATGTACGTAGTATTTTTGGGTCTAGTTTCCCTAATGTTGTAAGAATAAAAGTGTCTTAAGTTCTCTAAATGAAAGGTTGTTATAACAACTTTATGGGAAGTTGTTATGACGACTTAAGAAGAAGTAATAAGATGGTTTAAAAATGTTATGTAAGGAAAATCACACCGAGCCTACACATAGGCCGGATTACGTTATGAAATACACCGAGCCTACAAATAGGCCGGATTACGCCATATTACCCCGAGCCTACATGCCGTAGGGTTACGTCATCTTACAAGGCCCACGGGCGGGCGAATTATGTTATATGATTCCACAAGACACCGGCCCCACAAAGGGCGGATTATGTTATATGATTCCACAAGACAAGGCCCCACAAAGCGGGCGGATTATGTTATATGATTCCACGATGCACCGAGCCCCACGGCGGGCGGATTATGTTATATGATTCCACAAGACACCGATCCCCACAAAGGGCGGATTATATTATATGATTCCACAAGACACCGAGCCCCACGGCGGGCGGATTATGTTATATGATTCCACAAGACACCGAGCCCCACAGCGGGCGGATTATGTTATATGATTCCACAAGACACCGAGCCCCACAAAGGGCGGATTATGTTATATGATTCCACAAGACACCGAGCCCCACGGCGGGCTGGATTATGTTATATGATTCCACGATGCGAGCCACGGCGGGCGGATTATGTTATATGATTCCACAAGACCGAGCCCACAAAGCGGGCGGATTATGTTATATGATTCCACGATAACCGAGCCCGCGGGCGGGCGGTTATGTTATATGATTCCACAAGACAAAACCCCACAGCGGGCGATTATGTCACATGATTCATCAAGACACCGTGTCCCGCAAATGGGCGGATTATGTTATGAAAGATATGTAAGTTATGTGGAAAAAGCTGGATTAAACTCTTAAGTATGTATGTAAGAATATGTTGTTAAATCTTATTGAAAGAAGGAAAGAGCGATTAATATATGATTGATTTGAGGAGTTAAAAATGGCATTCTTTTATGCGATTATGATTTGATTCTTGCACGTTATTTACATTCCATATTCGCAATTACTGTTGTGCGGCCCCGCCGGCTGCGTTAAATGTCCGCGAGTTTAGGTACACGATGTGGATCCGCGAGCTTAGGATCTGGTTCACATTTTTAGATGGCCGTTGTTGCAGGTTGTCATTGCTATGTATATCCGTGGTATGGCGGGGACTGTCGCCACGCTTGTAATTCTTAAGTGCGTAGTCACATATTGTGGAGTGTTTGTAAATAAAAGGAGGCAAGCTTGCCGTTTATGTATGACGTCCGGGAAGGTAGCCATCGGCTAACTTTGTTGTTTTACTTCCGTTGTTTTATTTATAAGTTTCATGTATGTTCCACGATTATCTCGATGTTTACGTAAGGGTGCCTGGTAGGGCACGATCGCGATCCGGGTCGTCGTGACAAAAGTGGTATCGAGCGCTTAGTCCTCGGAAAGTGTCTACGGACCGTGTCTAGTAGAGTCTTGATTATCGGTGTGTTGTGCACCACATCTATAATCAGGAGGCTGCAGGACATTTAGGATTGGTTTCCATTCTTCTCACTCTGAGATCGTGCGATAGAGCTGTATTGTTAGGGTCGTCCCTCCCTAACGAGTTATGTTGATTGCAGCTACGAGAAAGGCAGCAGTGACCCAAGAAAGACTATGTGGATTGCGTATCCAGGTTGGTAATGATTGCAGTATAGTTGGTATTGTGATATACATCTATACGGAGTTATGTACGAGGGTCAGACGCGTGTTGCCTAGAATAATTTTAGATTACCAGGAATTGGTAAAGACTAACTAGATACCGGGAAGGTATGGAATAGTTAATGAATTTTCGCCAAGGTTTTGTGTTTTATTTGAAATAATTGGGAAAGGATGAAGTTTCGATAGGGTAGTGAACCCAGAAGCCATGTTAAGGAACTTAACGGAATGTCATGTTAATAGATTGTCGCATAGTAGGCTTAAGAGAATTGTACGGATGAGGTCCGTATAGAGTAAGTAATGGTTGTTGTGATCGAGACAACATGGTTTTGGTTTTATGAGAAGTTTTTGTACCCGTTTACTGGGGGGACTGGTAAGGTAGGCTTGGAGCATGGAAATTGCGAGCCTAAGAATATTGATTACTGCCGAGACCTTAGGTGTCACGACCCGAACCCGGGCCCGTGACTGGTGCCTTACCCCGGGCACCCAAGTAGACATACATCAGAGTAATCAGCGGAACATAAAGACAATACATGAAACCAGTGTAATAAGACAGTGAAATAAGAAGACAGGCTAACCAAAAACGGTTACCTTCAGTTTATATATAAATAACAACTCTTTCAACATGAACAGTTTAATCCTTTTTACAAACCCTGCCCACAACAGTACTACAGACCTCTAAGGATGATACGACCATAATGGCGGGACAGGGCCCCGCCAAACCCCTGAATGTAAACACTTACGACGACAGGGGACTATACCACTGATAAGCCTCCGGAGAAACGGAGCTTCCCAAACGCTGGCCCGTGACCACGAGCTAGGATCAACGGCGGTGTACCTCAACTGCGGCATGAACGCGGCCCCGAAGGAGTCGATCAACAGTGCAGAGTATGTGAAACTAAAAATCAGTAAATGAAATCATAATAGTCTATAAAGCGGAGACATGTATGATAACCAAACTACGATTCCTGATAAATAAGCGATCGTATGTCAAGTCGGGGACTCACGCCAAGTCATCACTCAAATATAACAATGGGTCTCACGCCCACAACATCAATCATGCGTGGAATACCTTCTCCGCTGGCGATTTATGATATAAAAGCACCAAGGAACACATGAACACGGGTCCCACGTGCCATAATAATACCGTGCAGGTAAATGCGAAGGCATAGCCGACTACTAACACCCACAGTACCAACAAGGTCATGAACTGTATCATAAGATCTGTCTAGACCGTCACATGATCAAAGCTGGCCACTTGCCCGCAGTATCTAATGTGCGCGTCTAGCCCTGGAACTTTCCGCAGCTCCGCATAGGCCAATCTCATCGGCCCGCATGAGGTATTCCGCGTCGGTAGCTACTCCGGCGTCGTCCCGACTTCGCGATCCGCGTAGCCACATGGACCGCATGCCCATAAAGGACGCACTAACACGGAACTCGTAGCTCCGCATAGGCCCCGGGGACCTGCATGAGGTATTCTCGAATCATAGGTCCATCGACCCGCCTGAGTCTACCCCGCATCGGAGGGCAGCTTAACCCCCGGAATCATCTCAAGAGATGTAAAATACTAACACAACAGCTTATCGTTAAGCAACATAAGCACAACAAGGAAACCCCTTTACACAACATCACAAGATACTAACACACGTAGCATCCTAACATGTTTACTTATCAATCAACAAGAAAGTATTACCAGGCTATCACAAACCAACACAATCAAGTTATACACACAAGGTACTTTCTACTATATGCCAACAAGTTCGGGTTTTTATCCCCAAAGTACTTCATACATTAAATCTTTAAAAGATACGTTACTTTCACAAAAATCACACAATACCCGTAGTTATGTGAAAATAGAGTGATTATCCTTTTAAGTAAACCAAAACACTTACCTTTGTAAAATCAAGTAACGACATTATTTTCCAAACGTCCAAGTTTGCCTAATTTCAAATGTTCACGTTTCTTATTTTAGAAAGGTTTAAATGTTCATAGTCTTATTCATTTAAGAATATAATTCTCTTTTAAACTATCGAGAAACATAAGTCTTATATGTGAGTAGGATATTCTTGTTTATAACAATCTTATTACTGACCATGATCTAGGAAATATCATTTTGTCTCATCTTAGCTTCATGCGGATGGGAGTTTCTCTTGGTTTTAATAATACTTAATCTGTCAAAACATTTCCTTTTATTAGCAGCTGCGATGGTTTGTCGATACACATTCGATTTCAAATCAAGAAAACATTCTTAAGCCGTTATACCTAACTTCCCATAAAGCTAGTATAACTCTTAAGTTTTCAAAAACCAAGTATTACTTCTTCTTTCAAAATGATTCAAAAATCTTTTGAAATACTTCAAGTTCTTTATTAACACATAACAAGCGGTTATAGTTCAAACCGATTACCTTTTAAAAACCACAAGTATCTTCTACCAACATAAAGTGTTATAACCAACTTCCCATAAAGCCGTTATAACACTTTATGTTTTAAACAATCAAATACATTTAGCACATGCGTCTCCGCACTACATAGTTCACACATATCATTCTAGAAGAGATAGGAAGAGGTTCACATACCTCGCGGCAGTATCGACTAATAGCAAAACGCTCAAGTACTTCAAACCGTGGCTACTCCTTAGCGGTAGATCGCGCCATACGTAGTACTTCAACCTATAAGGCCACAAGGCGCTATTAACATTTAGATCCCTTCGTAGAACATTCTACGAAAATTCGCAAGACCTCCCCACATGGCAGCGTAAATCTCCTCCTTTATCGAGGCTACCAAGCCAACCAGGGGTTATACATCTAACGACGGGTACAATTCTACTCCACGGAAAAGCTACACAAGTCTCTGTAATACAGTCTATGTAAATCTGATTCAAGACTCTTCTTTCGAAAAGGTTTCTTATTATTGGGCTTAAGTCCAAAGACATTGCCGACAACAACGTTCATTCTATATATATAGTATACTTCAACTATTTAGTCTAACAATCATGTAATTTCCAATTACAATAGAGGACAAGATATTTACCTCGATAAGCCCATAATTATCCGAGTTTAAATGTCGATCCCGAGCAAGGTTTAGCTCCTACTCCGTGTGCTCAACGCTCCAAACAACCCTTAGAAGTTCTAACCAACTTCTACTTAATACTCCAACTAAGCGTGGAGATTTTCCTTAGGGTTTCGGTTTTGTGTGGAAGGAAGTATAATAGTATTTACGGGCTTTTAGTATAAGTATAACCTTAGAATACTACAAGGTATACGGCTAAGGTAATTTGGGCATTATAACAATACTTTTGAGAGTATTTCTACCAAGAGGGGGTATTATCTGAAAACAACTAGGCTAGGGGTACCCGGCTAGCACCCAGAGGGAAGGGCTCTCGGCCAGGGGGCCTTTCAAAGGGGAGAGGGCTCTTGGGCGAGAGTCAACAAGAGGAGAGGGAGGATTTTAACACTTAGGAAATATTTGGAATGGATGAAGAAGTCATCCTAAGGAGTATTTATAGTATAAGCCAAGGCCAACCAATGGCCAGATCATGCCAAGTGCAAGGCAAGTGTAGGGCCAAGATCTTGCCAAGTGCCCCTTAACCAACTAACACACAAATATCCTACCAACTCCATGACAAAATAGGCACACTTTCGCCACCCTTGACCGCCCAGTGTTCCAATGAGAGGGTGACAAGTGTCGCCCTCTTGTTGGTCCAAAATGTTTCGTCTCTCGGAAAAATCCGCAAAAATTAAAAATGACATAGCCGGAAATTCCCCTACGAAAGCTGTGAAAACGTTTCATCGAAAAACGACTCTAACCGGGTGTTGTGCACAAATAAATTTCGGCCAAGCTACTATCTCAAGTTCAAATTTTCTACGTACGTCCTACGTACATACTGGAAATACGGGTATAACATTCTCCCTCTTAGAAACATTCGTCGAATGTTCCTTCTAAGTCTCAAAACAAGCGTGCGCGAAGTATAGTCTTCACTACCATACTTACGAAACCATCACGCCACATGGCCACGAAACAATGCGCCAAAATACGTACAGCCAAGTCCACGAGGAAATCACCTCTAACATCACCACAAACACCTCTCTCCGGGGTCTAAAATATACTTCCTCCACATTTTTTCCAAACAAAAGAAATGGTCACATCTATGCTCGCCATACATGCTCGCTTCTTCCGATACCACTTTTGTCACTTTGCGCGAGGTTCGCTCCGCGACCCAACAAATGGTATCGGGCATGCGATCCACGAGGTCGACGTGACTCGAACTCTTACCACATTTACGATCGCTTGGTTTCAAAACTCGGGTTACTATCTCTAACGTGGTCATCATTAGCGGGAACACTCTGGATGGATCTCCGATACTTTCCGAACATAACAATACGAAAGACCGGACGTACTGCCTCATAAGTCGGACGGCAAAAGCTTACATATAGGCAACCTGGCCTATTCTTCACATGAACTTAAAAAAGGCCCAAAACAACTCGGGCTAAGTTTCCTCTGTTTTTCCCAAAGCTCGTCACACCCAATCCGGGGTGGTACTTTCAAGAAGACCGATCGGCACGAACTCTAGCGTCGTCGCCGATTATCCGCACGATTTCCTCTGAGCTGCCAGAACTTCTTCTAGACAAGCTTCTCACTATCCACAGTCTGCTGGAACAAGCCTGAACCAACTGTCTGAACCTTGCCAACATCGAACCACTCGACCGGCAACTTACACATCCGCCCCTGAGGCTTAATAAGGCGACATCAGAACACGAAATGGTAGCTTAAACACTCCTCCACCGAGACAACAATCTTCACAACTACCCCGAAATACACCGGCTGGCAGGCGAATGCGATCGAGACTCACCGAGTTCTTAACCTGCTTGGTAAAACTTCGAGAAAAATGAAAATAGCCACAACACGGGCTTCATTGCACGACATAAGGTGAAGGTAGGCACCGTCGCAGCCTTACAACCTTTACGATATAACATCTCGCATAACCTGCCGAGAAAGCGGTCGAACGAAGAACACGATAGGCTGCCCATCGACCGACCACGGTCGACGTATCCACGAACTCGTCTGTTGGTTAACTAAACTCGGGCCTAACACCTCGTGACCCTATCCTGGCGGGACCACCACAACCGACCCCACCACCAAAAGCGGGCGGGTTGACCCGGCGTGGCCTCAACCCGACCGTAACGCCGCGCATACTAGCTCCGGCGGAACAATCTCACTAATCACGTTACGAAAACCTAGCGGTCTTCTTAGCTCAACTACCTCTTTCATTCCACACTACTCGGGGACTAATCCCACAGCATAACTCACGTGCACTATGCACTCCTATAAGGGTCAAACATAAACAATACATCTTTTACTCGAGATGGCTTTACCTCTAAGGTCTCTACGTATACAACTCTAAGGCTCACACCTTCTATCCCCAAAATCTTACTCGGTTAACCCACCATGATTTCTAATCACAACTAACACTTGCTATCGAACATAGCACTTAAGGTATACTCACCTTATCACATAAACAAAACTACAGAGGGTTAAAGATATATCTATATCTGCTTTGCTCCCTTAGTCGTTCTAATCAAACACGCCTGTAGGCGTATAGCTAAGGAAGATGACAAACTACCCATTACGAAGGTGAGTCCTCCTACCAGACACTCGACATCGGACCGACGGTCATGTACAACAAGTACCAACTAAAAGCGACATTCCCGAGATGGCGTCACGCCGCTATGAACACCGAGAAAAACTGAATCGGATCATTTGGAACGCCCGTGTGAGCGGAAGCTCGGGCTCGACCAACTCCTGCATACCCGAGCGTCACGAACCACTGGAGGACCTACGCACCGGTGGATGCGCATAATCTAATCTCTTTGGTGGCGACTCGCCTCGAAAGTTACCAAAGGACGCTCTTGCTCGGCTCTGCCTGTACTTGGTTAACCCGTCGATCTCTACGTGTCTCGGCCGGCTGCGCCTTAGCCCGTACACAGGCCATGCTCAAGCCTCACTGAAGAACTACTCTTGAACAACCCTCTCGTTGATAGTCATCCCGACTCGCGGTACATCGGTATACTCTCTGGTAGTCAAATCCATAGTTACTAACAGGGTCGCCTCCTTGCAATCTATATTCACTATTCTCGTCGTGGGCGAAGGTTCAAATATCATGGCATGATGGAACCGCCGCCGTGCTAAACTTTCTTTGGGGCTAGTGGCGTCGCAAAACTCCGAATGAAGCACCACCCAAGGTGATAATTGGGCTGTGCCCACGTAACCCTCGTACTCACTCGCGGCTCCTGGCTGCCTTGCCCTCTGGGCGGGTTGCCTACGCGGAGGCATAACGATGGAAATAATTTCGTCGGAGGGTCCAACTTACAACACGGCTCTAAGGCACGATCTCGAGTGAGAAGAATAGAAACCAATCCTAAATACCTATAGCCTCACGATTATTGGTGTGGTGCGCAACACGATAATCGAACTCTTGGATACGATGCGTAGACACTTTCCAGATTAATCGCTCGATACCACTTTTGTCACGACCGAACCGGGCGTGATCGTGCCTACCGGGCACCCAAGTAGACATACATCCAGTAATGTCGGAACATACAGACAATACATTAAAGCTGTGTAATAAGACATTTAAATAAGAAGACAGGCTAACCAAAAAAGTTACCTTGATTTATATATAAATAACAACTCTTTCAACATGAGCAGTTTAATCCTTTTTACAAACCACGCTTGCGATTACTACAAACCTCTAAGGATGATACGACCGTAATGGCGGGGCGGGGCATGAACCACGAATGTAAACACTTACGACGACGGGGACTATACGGCTGATAAGCCTCGGAGAAACGGAGCTTCCCAAACGCTGCGTGACCACGAGAGCTAGGATCAACGGCGGTGTACCTCAACTGCGGCATGACGCAGCCGAGAGAGTCGATCTGATAGGTGCAGAGTGTGTGAAACTAAAAATCGTAAATGAAATCATAATAGTCTATAAAGCGGGAGACATGTATGATAACCAAACTACGATTCACAATAAATAGCGATCATGTCAAGTCGTGGACTCACGCCTCAGTCATCACTCAAATATAACAATGGGTCTCACGCCCACAACATCAATCATGCCCATGGAATACCTTCCTCACCGCTGCGGTTTATGATATAAAAGCACCAAGGAACACACATGAACACGGGTCCCACTGTGCCATAATAACACCGTCTGAGGTAAGTCTGAAGGCATAGCCGACTACTAACACCACAGTACCAACAAGGTCATGAATCGTATCATAAGATCTGTCTGCACCGTCCACATGATCAAAGGCGGCCACTTGCCCGCGATATCTAATGCGCGCGTCTAGCCACGGAACTTTCGCGACTCGCATAGGCCAATCTCATCGCCCGCATGGTATTCCCGCGTCGGTAGCTACTCCCGGCGTCGTCACGGACGCGATCGCGTAGCCACGTGGACGCGTGCCCATAAAGGCGACGCTAACACGGAACTCGTAGCTCGCATAGGCCGGGGACTGCGTAGGTATTCTCGAATCATAGGTCCATCGACCGCTGAGTCTACCCGCGTCGGAGGCGGCAACCGGAATCATCTCAAGAGATGTAAAATACTAACACAACGACTTATCGTTAAGCAACATAAGAAACCTGACATGCACAAGATACTAACACACGTAACATCCTAACATGTTTACTTATCAATCAACAAGAAAGTATTACGGGCTATCACAAACCAACACAATCAAGTTATACACACAAGGTACTTTCTACTATATGCCAACAAGTTCGGGTTTTATCCCCAAAGTACTTCATACATTAAATCTTTAAAAGATACGTTACTTTCACAAAAGTCACACAATACGTAGTTATGTGAAAATAGAGTGATTATCCTTTTAAGTAAACAAAACACTTACCTTTGTAAAATCAAGTAACGACATTATTTTCCAAGCGCCCAAGTTTGCCTAATTTCAAATGTTCACGTTTCTTATTTTAGAAAGGTTTAAATAGTTCATAGTCTTATTCATTTAAGAATATAATTCTCTTTTAAACTATCCGAGAAACATAAGTCTTATATGTGAGTAGGATATTCTTGTTTATAACAATCTTATTACGTGACCATGATCTAGGAAATATCATTTTGTCTCATCTTAGCTTCTATGCGGATGGGAGTTTCTCTTGGTTTTAATAATACTTAATCTGTCAAAACATTTCCTTTTATTAACTGCGATGGTTTGTCGATACACATTCGATTTCGAAATCAAGAAAACATTCTTAAGCGTTATACCTAACTTCCCATAAAGCTAGTATAACTCTTAAGTTTTCAAAAACCAAGTATTACTTCTTCTTTCAAAATGATTCAAAAATCTTTTGAATTACTTCAAGTTCTTTATTAACACATAACAAGCGATTATAGTTCAAACGATTACCTTTTAAAAACCACAGTATCTTACCAACATAAAAGTTATAACTAACTTCCCATAAAGCCGTTATAACACTTTATGTTTTAAACAATCAAATACATTTAGCACGTACGTCTACCGTACTACATAGTTCACATATCATGCTAGAAGAGATAGGAAGAGGTTCACATACCTCGCGACAGTATCGACTAATAGCAAAACGCTCAAGTACTTCAAACCGTCGGCTACTCCTTGCTTGATGATCGCGCCATACGTAGTACTTCAACCTATAAGGCCACGGCGCTTATTAACATTTAGATCCGCCGTAGAACATTCTACGAAAATTCGACACCTCCCCGCACGGCGTAAATCTCTCCTTTATCGAGGCTACGACCAAGCCAAGAGGTTATACATCTAACCCGACGGGTACAATTCTACTCCACAGAAAAGCTACACAAGTCTCATGTCTGATCCTATGTAAATCTGATTCGGTACTCTTCTTCGAAAAGGTTTCTTATTATTCAGGCTTAAGTCCAAAGACATTGCCGACAACAACGTTCAGTTCTATATATATAGTATACTTCAACTATATAGTCTAACAATCATGTAATTTCCAATTACAATAGAGGGACAAGATATTTACCTCGATAAGCCCATAATTATCCGAGTTTAAATGTCGATCCTGAGCAAGGTTTAGCTCCTACTCCGTGTGCTCCAACCCGCTCCAAACAACCCTTAGAAGTTCTAACCAACTTCTACTTAATACTCCAACTAACTGTGGAGATTTTCCTTAGGGTTTCGGTTTTGTGACGGAAGGGAAGTATTGTTATACCCCGTATTTTCCAGAGTATGTACGTAGGACGTACGTAGAAAAATTTGAAACTTTTAATATTGGCTTGGCCGAAAATTATTTGTGCACAACACCCGATTAGAGTCGTTTTTCGACGAAACGTTTCCACAGCTTTCGTAGGGGAATTTCCGGCTATGTCATTTTTTATTTTTGCGGATTTTTCCGAGAGACGAAACATTTTGGACCAACGAGAGGGCGCCACTTGGCACCCTCCCATTGGCGGACGTGAGGACTCGGCTTGGACGAATTGAAGAGGGGGGAGTTGGTAGGATATTTTGTGTGTTAGTTGGTTAAGGACACATGGGTGAATCTTGGCCCTACACTTGCTAGGCACTTGGCTAGATCTTGGCCATTGGTTGGCCTTGGCTTGTGCTATAAATACCCCTCTAAGGTTGAAGACTTCTTCATCCAAAATGCCTAAGTCTTGAGAGCCTTCCCCCTCCCCTGTTCGTGAGGCCCCCGTGGCCGAGAGTAGCGCCCCCCCTCCTAGTAGTGTGGCCGTGGGGCACCCCCCCCTAGCCTTGTTGCTTTCGTATAATACCCCCCCTTTGTGGTGTAGAAATACTCTCAAAAGTATTGTTATAATGCCCAAATTACCTTAGCCATATACCTTGTTGTATTCTAAGGTTATACCTATACGAAAAGCCCAGAAATACTATTATACTTCCCGTCTGTCACAAAACCGAAACCCTAGGAAAATCTCCATAGTCCGTTGGAGTATTGTGTAGAAGTTGGTTAGAACTTCTAAGGGTGGTTTAGAGCGGGTTGGAGCGCTCAGAGTTGGAGCTAAACGATTGCCCAGGATCGACTTTAAGCTAGGATAATTATGGGCTTATCGAGGTAATTATCTTGTCCCTCTATTGTAATTGGAAATTTCATGATTGAATATATAGTTGAAGTATACTATATAATAGAACTGAACGTAGTTATCGGCAATGTCTTTTGACTTAAGCCTGAATAAAACTTACGGCAATGTCTTGCGACTTAAGCCTGAATTTAAAGAAGAATACTGAACTGTAATTACATAGGGCTGTATTACAGTAGACTTGTGTAGTAGTACCGTGGAGTAGAATTGTACCCGTTAGGGTTAGACGTATAACCCCCCCCCTGGTTGGCTTGGTAGCCGGCCTCGATAGAGGAGGAGATTTACGCTGTTGTTGCGGGAGAGTCTTCGAATTTTCTGTAGAATGTTCTACGATAAGATATTGATGCTAATAAGCGCCTTGTGGCCTTATAGGTTGAAGTACTACGTGTAGCACGTTCTACTTGGCTTAAGGAGTAGCCGACAGTTGGAAGTACTTGGAGCGTTTTGCTATTAGTCGATACTCGTCGCGAGGTATGTGAACCTCTTCCTATCTCTTCTAGCATGATATGTGTGAACTATGTATGCGGTGAGCGTACATGTGCTAAATGTATTTGATTGGTCTAAAACATAAAGTGTTATAACGGCTTTATGGGAAGTTGGTTATAACAGCTTTATGTTGGTAAGAAAATACTTGTGGTTTTTAAAAAGGTAACTGATTTGAACTATAACTGGCTTGATATATGTTAATAAAGAACTTGAAGTATTTCAAAAGATTTTTGAATCATTTTGAAAGAAGAAGTAATACTTGGTTTTGAAAACTTAAGAGTTATACTAGCTTTATGGGAAGTTAGGTATAACTACTTAAGAATGTTTCTTGATTTGGAAATCGAGAAAGTGTATCGACAAACCACTGCGGCGTTAATAAAGGAAATGTTTTGAATAATTAAGCATTATTAAAACTAATAGAAACTTCCATCCGCATGGAAGCTAAGATGAGACAAAATGATATTTCTAGATCATGGCTTGTAATAAGATTGTTATAAACAAGATATCCTACTCACATATAAGGCTTATGTTTCTCAGTTGTTTAAAGGAGAATTATATTCTTAAATGAATATTACGATGAACTACTAAACCTTTCTAAAATGAGAAACTTGAACATTGGAAATTAGGCAAACTTGAACATTGGAAATTAGGCAAACTTGAACATTGGAAATTAGGCAAACTTGAACATTGGAAAAGAATGTTGCTACTTGATTTTACAAAGAGAAGTAATTGATTTACTTTAAAAAGATAATCACTCTATTTCCATATACTACGGGTATTGTGTGACTGTTGTGAATGTAACGTATCTTTTAAAGAGTTAATGTATGAAGTACTTTGGGGATAAAAACCCGATCTTGTTAATCGTATAGTAGAAGGTACCTTGTGTGAACAACTTGATTGTATTGGTTTGTGATAGCCTTGTAATACTTTCTTGATTGCTTTGATAAGTAAACGTGTTAGGATGCTACGTGTGTTAGTATCTTGTGATATTTGTGTAAAGGGGTTTCCCTTGATTGTGCTTATTAACTATCAGTCGTTATGATAGTATTGTGGCATTCATCTCTTGAGATGATTCCGGGGGTTAAGCTGCCCTCCGATGCGGGGTAGACTCAGGCGGGTCGATCGACCTATGATTCGAGAATACCTCATGCAGGTCCTGAGGGCCTATGCGAGCTACGAGAGTTCGAGTTAGTATCGTCCTTTATGGTCATGCGGTCCATGTGGCCACGCGATGCGAAGTCGGTGACGATGCCGGGAGTAGCTACCGATGCGGGAATACCTCATGCGGGCGATGAGATTGGCCTATGCGGAGCTGCGGGAGTTCGAGGTTAGACGCAGCGTACATTGATCTGCGGGCAAGTGGCCGCTTTGATCATGTGACGGCCAGACAGATCTTATGATACGATTCATGACCTTGTTGGTGCGTGGTTTTTAGTAGTCGGCTATGCCTTCGTAATTACCCCGTAGCGGTTTATTATGACACAGGTGGGCCCTTGTGTTCATGTGTGTTCCTTGGTGCTGGTATATCAAAGACTGCCTGCAGTGAGGAAGGTATTCCACGGGCATGAGTGATGTTGTGGGCCCGAGACCCATTGTTATACTTGAGTGATGACTTGAGGCGTGAGTCCCGACTTGACATGATCTTTGTTGTAAAGCGTAGTTTGGTTATCATACATGTCTCTGCTTTATATGACCGCTATGATTTCATTTACGTATGTATTTTGATTTCACATACTAAATTTTCAGATCGACCTCGCCGGGGCTGCGTTCATGCCGCAGGTAAAGGTACACCATTCGTTGATCCTCGCTCTTAGGGTCACAGTCCAGCTTTTGGGAAGCTCCGTTTCTCCGGAGGCTTATCTTGGTATAGTCCCCTGTTGTCGTAGGTGCTTACATTCAGGGGTATGACGGGGCCCTGTCCCGTCGTTGTTGTCATATCTTTCGTAGAGGTCTGTAGTACTGTTGTGGGCAGGGTTGTAAAAAGGATTAAACTGTTCATTTGTAAAAGTTGTTAATTATATATGCCGAAAGGCAAGTTTTCCTCAGACTATTGTTTTGTACTTCACCTGTTTCATGTATGTTTTTTTTTGTGTTCCGCTGATTACTCTGATGTTGTGTCACTAGGGTGCCCGGGGTAAGGCACCAGTCACGGGCCCCGGAACGGGTCGTGACAAAAGTGGTATCAGAGCAGTTAATCCTCGGAAAGTGTCTCTGCACCGTATCGATGAAGTCTTGATTATCGGTGTGTTGTGCACCACATCAATAATCAGGAGGCTATAGGATATTTTAGGATTGGTTTCTATTCTTCTCACTCTGAGATCGTGCCTTAGAGCTGTGTTGTAAGTTGGACCCTCTAAACGTATTTCTTTCCCTTACCGTTATGCCTCCGCGTAGGGCAACCCGGGTGAGGCAAGCGATCGAGGAGGCTGCGAGTAGAGAACAGAGGGTTACGTGGGCACAGGCCCAATCATCACCTGGGGTGGTGCTTCTTTCGGGGAGTTTTGCGACGTCACTAGCCCCAGCAGAGTTTAGTACAGCGGCGGCAGTTCCTACTGCGGCCATGACATTTGAACCTTCAGTTCCACGACCGGGAACAGAGAATTTAAATTGCAAAGAGGCGACCCTGTTACTAGCTATGGATTTGGCTACCATAGAATATACCGATGTACCGCGAGTCTGGAGGACTATCTAAAAGAGGGTTGTGCAAGAGTAATTCTTGATTGGGCTTGAGCATGGCACGTATGCGGGCTTATGCGCGGCCGAAAGCGTGAGATCGCGGGTTAACGAAGGGCGAGAGGAGGGCGAGCAAGGTCCTGGTAACTTTCGAGGCAAGTCGCCTCGCGGCAGATTTGATATGCACCTCCGCGATGCAGTGGTCTTCCACGGATATCGGGGCGTTCGAGTATGCAGGAGTTGGTCGAGAACTCCGTGGCTTCCTGTTCCGCATGTGATGACGTCATCGGGAATGTCATCTTTTAGGTTGGTACTTGTTGTACCTGTGGCCGTCAGGGCCAGGTGTCGAATGGGTGACCTAGTAGGGGGACTTTTCCTTCAGTACCGGTGGGTAGTTTGTCACCTTCCTTAGCTATCGCCTACAGGCGTGTTTGATTAGAACGACTAAGGGAGTGAAGCGAAGAGATATAGATATATCTTTAACCTCTGAGTTTTGTTTATGTGCTAAGGTGAGTATACCTTAAGTGCTATGTTCTGATAGCAGTGTGTTAGTTGTGATTAGAAATCTTGGTTAGTTAACCGAGTAAGATTTTGGGGGATAGAGAAGGTGTGAGCCTTAGAATGTTTTACGTAAAGACCTTAGAGGTAAGGCCATCTCGGGTAAAGGTGTAGTGTTATGTTTGATCCTTATAGGAGTGCATAGTGCACGTGAGCTACGTTTGTTGGGATAGGTCCCTAGTAGTGTGGAATGAAAGGGGGTAGTTGAGCTAAGAAGACCGCTAGGTTTTCGAAACGTGATTAGTGAGATTGTTCCGGATCGGGGAGCTAGTATTGTGCTCATTGACGGGTCGGGTTGAGGCCACGTTGTGGGTCAACCCGCGGTAGGTTTGGTGGTGGGGTCAGGTTGTGGTGGTCCCTTGTGTTAGGGTTGTGAGGGTGTTAGGCCCAAGTTTAGTTAACCATTGTCTGAGTTCGTGGATGCGTTCGACCGATGGTCGGGCGATGGGGCAGCCCATCGTGTTCTTGGTCGACCGTTTACTCGGTGTGTTGAGTTATCGAAGGTTGTAAGGCTGCGGGGTGCCTACCTTCACCTTATGGCGAGCGGTGGAGCCAGTTACTGTTGTTGTTTCGGAAGTTTTGCCAAGCATGTGTTAAGAACTGGTGAGTCTCAGTCGCATTCGCCTCGGGCGGTGTTTGGATTTCAGGGATAGTTGTGGGGATTGTTGTCTCCTGTGGAGGTAGTGTTTAAGCTACCATTTCAGTGTTCGGATATCACCTTATGAAGCCTTGTAAGGGCGGAAGTGTAAGATGCCGGTCGATTGGGTCGATGTTGACAAGGTTCAAACAGTTGGTTCAGGCTTGTTCCAGCAGACTGTGGATAGTGAGAAGCTTCTCTAGAAGAAGTTCTGGCAGCTCAGAGAAATCGTGCGGATAATCGGCGACGACGCTTAGAGTTCAGGTTGACGGTCGGTCTTCTTGAAAGTACCACCCCGGGTTGGGTGTGGCGTATTTGGAAAACAGAGGGAACTTAGCCCGAGTTACTTTGGGCCCTTTTGAGATCATGTGGGGGATAGGCCAGGTTGCCTATATGTTAGCATTTGCCGTCCGACGTAGGAGGCAGTACGTCCGGTCTTTCGTTTTGTTATGATCGGGAAAGTATAAGAGATCCATCCAGAGTGTTCCCGGTTAATGATGACCACGTTAGAGATAGTAACCCCGAGTTTTGAATCGGCCGTATCAGAATGTGGTAAGAGTTTGAGTGTACGACATCCTCCGGGATCGCAAGCAGCCCGGTACCATTTGTTGGGTCGTCGGAGCAAGGCTCGCGACAAAGTGACAAAGTGGTATCTACGACGAGTAAAGAGAGAAGCGAGCATGTATGGCGAGCATAGATGTGATCATTTCTTTTGTAAAGAGAAGGTGCGAAGGAAGTATATTTTGGACCCCGGTGAGAAGTGTTTTGTGGTGATAATTAGAGGTGTTTTCCTCGTGGACTTGGATGGGGGTAGTTACGCAAGTTGTTTCTGTGGCCAGGTGTGGCAGGTTTGATTCTCGTAAGTATAGTAGGGAAGACTATACTGGCGCATGTTTGTTTGGGACTTAGAAGGAACATTCGGGACGAATGTTTCTAAGGAGGGGAGAATGTTATACCCCGTATTTTCCAGAGTATGTACGTAGGACGTACGTAGAAAAATTTGAAACTTTTAATATTGGCTTGGCCGAAAATTATTTGTGCACAACACCCGATTAGAGTCGTTTTTCGACGAAACGTTTCCACAGCTTTCGTAGGGGAATTTCCGGCTATGTCATTTTTTATTTTTGCGGATTTTTCCGAGAGACGAAACATTTTGGACCAACGAGAGGGCGACCCTCCCATTGGCGGACGTGAGGACTCGGCTTGGACGAATTGAAGAGGGGGGAGTTGGTAGGATATTTTGTGTGTTAGTTGGTTAAGGACACATGGGTGAATCTTGGCCCTACACTTGCTAGGCACTTGGCTAGATCTTGGCCATTGGTTGGCCTTGGCTTGTGCTATAAATACCCCTCTAAGGGTGCAGACTTCTTCATCCAAAATGCCTAAGTCTTGAGAGCCTTCCCCCTCCCCTTTTCGTGAGGCCCCCTTGGCCGAGAGTAGCGCCCCCCCTCCTAGTAGTGTGGCCGTGGGGTACCCCCCCCCTAGCCTTGTTGCTTTCGTATAATACCCCCCTTTGTGGTGTAGAAATACTCTCAAAAGTATTGTTATAATGCCCAAATTACCTTAGCCATATACCTTGTTGTATTCTAAGGTTATACCTATACGAAAAGCCCAGAAATACTATTATACTTCCCGTCTGTCACAAAACCGAAACCCTAGGAAAATCTCCATAGTCCGTTGGAGTATTGTGTAGAAGTTGGTTAGAACTTCTAAGGGTGGTTTAGAGCGGGTTGAGCGCCGAGTTGGAGCTAAACGATTGCCCAGGATCGACTTTAAGCTAGGATAATTATGGGCTTATCGAGGTAATTATCTTGTCCCTCTATTGTAATTGGAAATTTCATGATTGAATATATAGTTGAAGTATACTATATAATAGAACTGAACGTAGTTATCGGCAATGTCTTTTGACTTAAGCCTGAATAAAACTTACGGTGCGACTTAAGCCTGAATTTAAAGAAGAATACTGAACTGTAATTACATAGGGTTGTATTACAGTAGACTTGTGTAGTAGTACCGTGGAGTAGAATTGTACCCGTTAGGGTTAGACGTATAACCCCCCCTGGTTGGCTTGGTAGCCGGCCTCGATAGAGGAGGAGATTTACGCTGTTGCGGGGGGGGGAGGTGCTGCCGAATTTTCTGTAGAATGTTCTACGATAAGATCTTGATGCTAATAAGCGCCTTGTGGCCTTATAGGTTGAAGTACTACGTGTAGCACGTTCTACTTGGCTTAAGGAGTAGCGGCGGTTGGAAGTACTTGGAGCGTTTTGCTATTAGTCGATACTCGTCGCGAGGTATGTGAACCTCTTCCTATCTCTTCTAGCATGATATGTGTGAACTATGTAGTACGGTAGACGTACATGTGCTAAATGTATTTGATTGGTCTAAAACATAAAGTGTTATAACGGCTTTATGGGAAGTTGGTTATAACAGCTTTATGTTGGTAAGAAAATACTTGTGGTTTTTAAAAGGTAACTGATTTGAACTATAACTGGCTTGATATATGTTAATAAAGAACTTGAAGTATTTCAAAAGATTTTTGAATCATTTTGAAAGAAGAAGTAATACTTGGTTTTGAAAACTTAAGAGTTATACTAGCTTTATGGGAAGTTAGGTATAACGGCTTAAGAATGTTTTACTGATTTCGGAAATCAGAAAGTGTATCGACAAACCACTGCAGCGTTAATAAAAGGAAATGTTTTGAATAATTAAGCATTATTAAAACCAATAGAAACTTCCATCTGCATGGAAGCTAAGATGAGACAAAATGATATTTCCTAGATCATGGCTGCTGTAATAAGATTGTTATAAACAAGATATCCTACTCACATATAAGGCTTATGTTTCTCAGATTGTTTAAAGGAGAATTATATTCTTAAATGAATAAGACTATGAACTACGAAACCTTTCTAAAAATGAGAAACTTGAACATTGGAAATTAGGCAAACTTGAACATTGGAAATTAGGCAAACTTGAACATTGGAAATTAGGCAAACTTGAACATTGGAAAAGAATGTTGCTACTTGATTTTACAAAGAGAAGTAATTGATTTACTTTAAAAAGATAATCACTCTATTTCCATATACTACGGGTATTGTGTGACTGTTGTGAATGTAACGTATCTTTTAAAGAGTTAATGTATGAAGTACTTTGGGGATAAAAACCCGATCTTGTTAATCGTATAGTAGAAGGTACCTTGTGTGAACAACTTGATTGTATTGGTTTGTGATAGCCTTGTAATACTTTCTTGATTGCTTTGATAAGTAAACGTGTTAGGATGCTACGTGTGTTAGTATCTTGTGATGTTTGGGTAAAGGGGTTTCTCTTGATTGTGCTTATTAACTATCAGTCGTTATGATAGTATTGTGGCATTCATCTCTTGAGATGATTCCGGGGGTTAAGCTGCCCTCCGATGCGGGGTAGACTCAGGCGGGTCGATGGACCTATGATTCGAGAATACCTCATGCAGGTCCCGGGGGCCTATGCGGAGCTACGAGTTCGAGTTAGTATCGTCCTTTATGGGCATGCGGTCCATGGGGCCACGCGGGCTGCGAAGTCGGGGCGATGCCGGGAGTAGCTACCCTCGATGCGAGAATACCTCATGCGGGCGATGAGATTGGCCTACGCGAGTGCGGGAGTTCGTGGTTAGACGCGTACATGATCTGCGGGCAAGTGGCGGCTTTGATCATGTGGCGGTCTAGACAGATCTTATGATCTGATTCATGACCTTGTTGATGCGTGGGTTTTTAGTAGTCGGCTATGCCTTCGTATTTACCGTCAGATTTTATTATGACACAGTGGGACACGGTGTTCATGTGTGTTCCTTGGTGCTTTTATATCATAGGCAGCCGGTGAGGAAGGTATTCCACGGGCATGATTGATGTTGTGGGCACGAGACCCATTGTTATACTTGAGTGATGACTTGAGGCGTGAGTCACGACTTGACATGATCGCTTTGTTGTAAGCGTAGTTTGGTTATCATACATGTCTCTCGCTTTATATGATCGCTATGATTTCATTTACGATATGTATTTTGATTTCACATACTCTGCACTTTTGTTATCGACCTCCTTCGGGGCTGCGTTCATGCCGCAGTAAAGGTACACCGATCGTTGATCCTCGCTCTTAGGGTCACGATCCGGCTTTGGAAGCTCCGTTTCTCGGAGGCTTATCTTCGTATAGTCCCCTGTTGTCGTAGGTGCTTACATTCGTGGGTATGACGGGCCCCGTCGTTGTTGTCATATCTTTCGTAGAGGTCTGTAGTACTGTTGTGGGCAGGGTTGTAAAAAGGATTAAACTGTTCATTTGTAAAAGTTGTTAATTATATATGCCGAAAGGCAAGTTTTCCTCAGACTATTGTTTTGTACTTCACCTGTTTCATGTATGTTTTTTTTTGTGTTCATTGATTACTACGATGTTGTGTCACTAGGGTGCAGGGTAAGGCACGATCACGGGCCCAGGCAGTCGTGACAAGTATAATAGTATTCTGGGCTTTTAGTATAAGTATAACCTTAGAATACTACAAGGTATACTGGCTAAGGTAATTTGGGCATTATAACAATACTTTTGAGAGTATTTCTACCAAGAGGGGTATTATACGAAACAACTAGGCTAGGGGTACCACGGCTAGCACCCGAGAGGGAAGGGCTCTCGGCCAAGGGGGCCTTTCAAAGGGGGAGAGGGGCTCTTGGACGAGAGTCAACAAGAGGGGAGAGGGAGGGATTTTAACACTTAGGAAATATTTGGAATGGATGAAGAAGTCATCCTAAGGGGGGTATTTATAGTATAAGCCAAGGCCAACCAATGGCCAAGATCATGCCAAGTGCAAGGCAAGTGTAGGGCCAAGATCTTGCCAAGTGCCCCTTAACCAACTAACACACAAATATCCTACCAACTCCATGACAAAATAGGCACACTTTCGGCCACCCTTGACCGCCCAAGGTGTTCCAATGAGAGGGTGACAAGTGTCGCCCTCTTGTTGGTCCAAAATGTTTCGTCTCTCGGAAAAATCCGCAAAAATTAAAAATGACATAGCCGGAAATTCCCCTACGAAAGCTGTGAAAACGTTTCGTCGAAAAACGACTCTAACCGGGTGTTGTGCACAAATAAATTTCGGCCAAGCTACTATCTCAAGTTCAAATTTTCTACGTACGTCCTTACGTACATACTCTGGAAATACGGGGTATAACATTAGGTATATAAGGCTTTCTCTGGCAATAAGATTTTAAGTCAGACCAAGGATAAGAGTTAAGTGTGACGCTGAGTCGGGTTGAGGACCTGTTACGGGTCTCCCCATGGCCTGGAATAGAGTGGGATCAGTTGGTAGTAGTTCCGCTACGTGACGGGGTCACGAGGGTGCAAGGCCCAAGTCTAGTTAATTGTTTTACGGGTTCGTGGACACGTTCCACCGGAACCAGGCCGTGAAAGCCGGAAATGGTCGTATATTGTTTTATAGAGTGACTCCAAAGATTAGAGGCCAGAGTCGGTATGGAAGTTATGTATGTATGCTAGTAAGAGTTGGAAGTACGGAAAGAGTACGGTCAGTAAGAAGATAGCAACCAAGTGTAAAGGAATAGAGCCTGAATCTATAAGAACATTTCGGGGTAACTACACCCGTGAGTGTTTGGGGTGGTAGCTGAGCGGGTATATGAGATTGCCCGGTGATGATACAGTCGTCAGACCCTAGTAGACCTAGTAGAGATGGTTACGACAGGCTTTGTGGTCATTATGAGTATGGGCTAGTTGGCTTCGTGAGTGCCAAGGTTGACATTGTAGTATAAGTATTGTTATGTGGCCATGGGTGGCATATGTTGTAAGAAGGGTGTAGTAAAAGGAGACTATGTCGCTATCTAATTAGATGGGACTCCGAAAGAACATTCGAGGACGAATGTTTCTAAGGGAGGAAGGATGTTACACCCCGTATTTCCGGCAGTTGAGATAAGAACGTACGTAAGAATTTGGGAATTGAATTTTAGAAGGAATGAAAGATTCTGAAAACTTCTCCGAACCTTGTAAAGGAAAAAGGTTTATTAGTTGAATTTAATTCTCGCATTCGGTATTTGGGACTTTTAGAATTTATCGGAATTTTGGAATTTAATTTCGAAATTTGGTCACGTGGGACCACCCGAGAAATTTTGTATATGTTGGGGAGTTTGGGAAGGCAACGCAGAACAAAAAAAATACCAAAACGAGTATGAACAGTGAAAACCCGTCCATGAACAGTGTTGTTCGATGAACAGTGTTCGGAAGAACGCCATTTCCGGCCAAACCAGGAATCCGCCGGGGGCGAGACATATACCAAAAGCTTCGTCTCGTCGAGCCCGTCACGTCCATACCAACCGCCACCGTCGATTCTCCCGGAATCGCCGGCAGTTTCAGATCAGTTTGATCGCTTTGTTCATCCATCTTCCCCGTTCGGTTTTTCTGATTTTCCGACCAACTGAGGTGCAATCGACGGGAGTGGAGTATACCATCAGAACCACCATCTCCTTGCCGTCATTTCCATGTAAACCATGACCCTCGATTCTTGCTCAAACTCGCCGTCGACCAGATCGATTTTCGTCGAAACCCTAGGTCGTCGACGAGCATTTTCCGGCCACCACAAGTAGAGTCAACGGTCGTGGTTAGTGTAGAAATATTCAGGGTGGAAAGGCCGACATTTTGGCACCACCCATGACCTCCAATTCAACCCAGATCGTCGGGTCAACCAAAACATTTTCTTCGATCGGAAGTTGGAAGATTCCGATCGATTCTGGTACATTTGAGGGCTAAGGCGTATACCGTTGTGTTAGTATTGATCTTAGCTACGTTTTGCAACCAATCCCGAGCCTCAATTCTCAGTATTTTGGAATCCGCCATTGATGCCGCCTTGAGCTCGCCGTGGCGTGCGCCGCCAGACCACCGTGAACCTCCAAACAAATTGATTTTCAAGGCTATGGACGTATTGTGGCCATTTTAGGTTGAAGTACTTTGGAGCGTTTTGCTAATTGTCGATAATCGTCGCGATGTATGTGAACCTCTTCCTTCTTTAGACATGGTTCTATGTATGGAATATACATGTGGTATTATTTCATGATTCCTTCTACTCTTAGAAGTTAAGAAGTATGTATGTTGATTTACTCTATGTAAGGGTTATGTCTAAGTTATCCTAAGTTAAAAGTATGTTAAATTGTCCTAAGTCCTTACCAAGTCTTATGGGAGATGTTGGTAAGAATGGTTAGGAAAATATGAGATTTGATTTAAAGCTATGTGTCTTGATTTATTTAAAGTAAGTAAGTGGATTTTACGTTCAAAAATGACTTGAATTTATATGTGAAAAGGGGATCGATTTTAAAAGTGGATGTTATATGGTTTTAAGAGAATAAGTTACTTGGTTTTGGAAGTGTATGGAACTTTGTATATTTGTTTATAAGTATAAGTAAGTGGACTGTAAAGAATGTACGTTATAAGGTTTTAAGACTATGAACTTTGGTTTTCTAAGGATTATGAAACTTTATTTTTTTCAAGTTGTGGACTTGATTTCTAAAAGTAATTGATGACATGATTTTAAAGAGTATGTGACTTGAGTTTTAAAAAGAAAGAAGTTTATGATTCTTTTAAGTACGTATGTACGTAGTATTTTTGGGTCTAGTTTCCCTAATGTTGTAAGAATAAAAGTGTCTTAAGTTCTCTAAATGAAAGGTTGTTATAACAGTTTTATGGGAAGTTGTTATGACGACTTAAGAAGAAGTAATAAGATGGTTTAAAAATGTTATGTAAGGAAAATCACACCGAGCCTACACATAGGTCGGATTACGTTATGAAATACACCGAGCCTACAAATAGGCCGAATTACGCCATATTACCCCGAGCCTACACATAGGCCGGGTTACGTCATCTTACACCGAGCCCCACAGGCGGGCCGGATTATGTTATATGATTCCACAGTACACCGAGCCCCACAGGCGGGCCGGATTATGTTATATGATTCCACATTACACCGAGCCCCACAGGCGGGCCGGATTATGTTATATGATTCCACAGTACACCGAGGCCAGCGCGGGCGGATTATGTTATATGATTCCACGATGCGAGCCCCACAGCGGGCGGATTACGTTATATGATTCCACAAGACACCGAGCGGGCGGATTACGTTATATGATTCCACAGTACCCCGAGCCCCACAGGCGGGCCGGATTATGTTATATGATTACACAGTACACCGAGCCCCACAGGCGGGCTGGATTATGTTATATGATTCCACAAGACACCGAGCCCCACGGCGGCGGATTATGTTATATGATTCCACAAGACACCGAGCCCCACGCGGGCGGATTATGTTATATGATTCCACAAGACACCGAGCCCCACAAAGCGGCTGGATTATGTTATATGATTCCACGACACCGAACCTACAGCGGGCGATTATGTCACATGATTCATCAAGACACCGTGTCCAAATGGGTGGATTATGTTATGAAAGATATGTAAGTTATGTGGAAAAAGATTAAACTCTTAAGTTGTATGTAAGAATATGTTGTTAAATCTTATTGAAAGAAGGAAAGGCGATTAATATATGATTGATTTCGGAGTTAAAAATGGCATTCTTTTATGCGATTATGATTTGATTCTTGCACGTTATTTCGCTCCATATTAAATTTTTGTTATCGACTTCTTTCGGGCTGCGTTCATGTCCGAGTTTAGGTACAGGTGTGGATCCACGCAGCTTAGGATCCCGGTTCAGCATTTTTAGATGGCTCGATGTTCGGAGTTGTCAGCTATGTATATCCGAGGGTATGGTGGGGCCGTCCCGCCACAATTGTAATTCTTAAGTGCAGTAGTCACATATTGTGGGTGCTTTGTAAAGAAAGGAGGCAACCGCCGTTTATGTATGACGTCGCGAAGGTAGCCCTATCGGCTAACCTGTTGTTTTACTTCCGTTGTTTTTATTTATAAGTTTCATGTATGTTCCGCTGATTATCTCTGATGTTTACCTGTAAGGGTGCCCAGGTAGGGCACCAGTCGCGGTCCCAGGGTCGGGTCGTGACAATACATGTCTCCTGCTTTATATAGACTACTATGATTTCATTTACAGTATTTTTCAGTTTCACATACTTGGTACATGTTGTACTGACCTCCTTCGGGGGGCTGCGTTCATGCCGCAGGTAGAGGTACACCAGTCGTTGATCCTCGCTCTTAGGGTCACAGTTCAGCGTTTGGGAAGCTCCGTTTCTCCATGAGCTTATCGGTGGTATAGTCCTGTCGTAGTAGGTACTTACATTCAGGGTATGGCGGCCTGTCCGCCATTGTTGTCATATCATTCTTAGAAGTGCAGTAAATGCTGTTGTGGCGTAATTGTAAAAAAACAAAAAGGGATGTAATCGTTCTAGTTGATATATATATATGCAAGGCAAGTTTTCTCGAATAAGCTTTTCACTTCACTTTATTCATGTCTTGTTTTATATTCCGCTGATTACTCTGATGTATGGCTACTTGGGTGCCCGGGGTAAGGCACCAGTCACGGGCCCGGATTCGGGTCGTGACAAAAGTGGTATCAGAGCAGTTAATCCTCGGAAAGTGTCTACATACCGTATCTAGTAGAGTCTTGATTATCGGTATGTTGTGCACCATACCAATAATCAGGAGGCTATAGGATATTTAGGATTGGTTTCCATTCTTCTCACTCAGAGATCGTGCCTTAGAGCTGTGTTATAAGTTGGACCCCTCTAACGTATTTCTTTCCCTTACCGTTATGCCTCCGCGTAAGGCAACCCGGGCCCAGTAGGGCAAGGAAGCCGAGGGAGCAGCGAGTTGAGTACAGAGGGTTACGAGGGCGCAGGCCCAATCATCACCTGGGGTGGTGTTTCATTCGGGGAGTTCTGCGTCACGGCCCAAAGAGTTTAGCACGGCAGTAATTCCCACTGCGGCCATGATGTATGAGCCTTCAGTTCCACGACCAGGAACAAAGAATATGGATTAAAAGGAATGGACCTGTTACTAGCTAGGATTTTAGCAACCAGAGAATATAGAGTGCACCGATATATCACGGGTCTTGATGACTATCTAAAGGAAGGATGTGCAAGAGTAGCTCTTCAGTCAGGCTTGAGCATGGCCTGTGTACGGGCTTATGCGCAGCAGGCCGAGAAACGTAGGGATCAACGGGTTAACCAAAATCAGCAGAGGAGGTCCAGAACAGCAGGGTCCTTTGGTAACTTTCGAGGCGAATCGCCTCAGCAGCAGACTGGATATGCGCCTCCGCCAGAACAGAGTGGTCCTCCATAGGGTTCAGGACGTTCATGGTATTTAGGAGTTGGTCAGAACTCCGTGGTTTAGTTCCGATTTACATAGGTTCTAGCCGGCCATTCGTTTTCCCGGTGTTCGCGGTGTGCACGCCATCCGGGAATGTCGTCTTTTTGTTGGAGCTTGTTATACTTACGGCCAGTAGGGCCATTTTGCGAGGAATTGTCCGACTAAAGGTGGCGCGGATGTAGAGACTCAGCCTTCAGGATCAGTGGCTAGTTAATCACCTTCCCAAGCTATGCGCCCTACGGGGCAAGATTGATTAGAACGACAAAGGGGAAGTGAAGCGGTAGATACATGTATATCCTTGAACCCTCTAGAGATTGTAGGTGTGACAAGATAAGCGTATCTTAAGTGTTATGTTCAGATAACATAGGTGTTAATTGTGATTAGAAATCATGGTTAGTTAACCGGGTAAGATTGGGGGGCAGAGAAAGTGTGAGCCTTAGAGTTTTATATGTAGAGACCTTAGAGGTAAGGCCATCTCGAGTAAAAGATGTATTTTTTTTATTTATGTGTTTTGACCATTATCGGAGTGCATAGTGCACGTGAGATTTAGTTGTATAATAAGTCCCTGAGTAGTGTGGAATGAAAGAGGGTAGTTGAACTAAGAAGACCACTAGGTTTTCGTGAATTGATTAGTGAGATCGTTCCGGATCGGGGAACAAGAGTTTTTGCGCGATAGCGGGTCGGGTTGAGGACCGATCACGGGTCAACCCGCGACCTGTTTTGTGGTGGGGTCAGTTCGGGGTGGTCCCTCCAGGTGGTAGGGTCACGAGGGTGTTAGGCCCAAGTTAGTTAACCATCGTACGAGTTCGTGGATGCGTTCAACCAGTAGTCGGGCCAATGAGGTCAGCCCGTATTGTCTTTCAGTCAAGATCGTTTACTCGGCAGAGGGTTATGCGAGATGTTATTTATCAGGAAGGTTGTAAGGCTGCACGAGGCGCCTACTTTCACCTTATGACAGACAGTGAAGCCCAGGTTGTGGCTATTTCGTTTTCCGGAAGTTTTACCAGGCAGGGTTAGGAACTCAGGTGAGTCTCAGAATCGCATTCGCCCTCGGGCCAGTGTTTGGATTTCAGGGGTAGTTGTGAGGATTGTTGCCTCCTGTTGAGGGAGTGCTTTTATAACTACCATTTCAGTATTCGGATATCGCCTTACGAAGCCTCGTAGGGGCGGAAGTGTAAGTTGCCGGTCGATTGGTTCGATGTTGGCAAAGTTCAGATAGTGGGTTCATACTTGTTTCGGCAGGATGAGGATAGGGTGAAGCCTATCCAGGAGAGGTTATCGACAGCTCAGAATCAACAGAAGTCGTACGGATGATCGGCGACGACGCTTGGAGTTCAGGTTGACGGTGGGTCTTCTTGAAGGTACCACCCCGGAAGGGTGTGACGAGATTCGGAAAACAGAGGAAACTTAGCCCGAGTTACTTTGGGCCTTTTCAGGTCATGTGAAGAGTAGGCCAGGTTGCCTATATGTTAGCTTTTGCCGTCCGACTTAGGAGGCAGTATGTCCGGTCCTTCATGTTGTTAGGTTCGGAAAAGTATCGGAGATCCATCCAGAGTATTCCCGGTTATGATGATCAAGTTGGAGGTAGTAACCCATAGTTTTTTTTTGAAATTGATGCAGTAACAGAAATGTGGTAAGTTATGAGAAGGAGTTCGTGTGTACGAGAAGGGTACAACGAGTAAGGGAAAAAGCGAGCATGTGTTAAGAACATAGATGTGATCTTTTCTTTTGTAAAGTGAAGGTGTGACGGGAGTACCTTTTAGCCCTTGGGTGGGAGTTTTGTGATATTAGAGGTGATTCCTCGTGGACTTGGATGTCAGTATTTGCGCGGGTGTTTTCTGTGGCCATGTGTGGCATTTGCAAGCTTGTTAAGCTATGAGGAACTTCATCGTTATCCGTCTTGAGAAGGAACATTCAGGACGAATGTTTCTAAGGAGGGGAGAATGTTATACCCCGTATTTCCAGAGTATGTACGTGAGGACGTACGTAGAAAAGTTTGAACTTTAAGTAGGCTTGGACGAAAATATTTTGTGCACAACACCCGATTAGAATCGTTTTCGACGAAACGTTTTACATAACTTGCGAAGGGAAAATTCCGGCTATGTCATTTAGTATTTTTGCGGATTTTTCCGAGAGACGAAATATTTTGGACCAACAAGAGGGCGACACTTGGCACCCTCTAATTGGTGGACTTTGGGGCGGCAACTGGACGAAATGGAGAGTGGGAGTAGGTAGGATATTTTGTAATATTTGTGTGGTAGATGGATAAGGTGCACATGCATGAATCTTGACCCTACACTTGCCTTGCACTTGGCATGATCTTGGCCATTGGTTGGCCATTGCTTGACCTATAAATACCCCCTTAGTTGAAGACATTTCTTCATCCACAAACCATTTTCTAAGTCTTGAAAATACCTTCCCCCTTTTGGTAGTGTTTCGTCCAAACACCCCTCTCCCCCTTTGAGAAGGCCCGGCCGAGCCCCTCCCTTGGCGAAAGTATCCCCTCCTAGTGGTGCTAGCAGGGTACCCCCTTTGCCTAGTTGTTCTCAAAAAATACACCCCCACCTTGGTAGAAATACTCTCTAAGTATTGTTACTATTCCAAAATACCTTGGCCCATATACCTTGTAGTATTCCAAGGTTACACTTATATGAAAAGCCCAGAAATACTATTATACTTCCCTTCAGTCACAAAACACAACCCTAAGGAAATCTCCATAGTTGGATGGAGTATTAAGAAGAAGTTGCGTAGAACTTCTAAGGGTTGTTTGGAGCGGGTTGGAGCACCCGGAGTAGGAGCTAAACGTTGCTCAGGATCGACATTAAACATTGGATAATTTTGGGCTTACCGAGGTAAATATCTTGTCCTTTTATTGTAATTGGAAATTACATACTGTAGTAGTATAGAAATGAATATAAGATTCATAGAAGGGAGTTGAACTGTTATAGAAGAATATTAAAGAAGAAGGACTAAAAGATTTACATAGGATGTATTCTGATGAAGTTGTGTAGCTTAACGGATGGGAAGTGCTGCCCGATTTTCCGTAAATAGAGAACCTACTGATTATTCTGCAGAGTAGTCTAGCTATTGATAGACTCGTATAACCTTTATAGGTTGAATGTTCTGCGAGTAGCATGTGCTACTTGAGAGATGGACAAGGCTAGCCGGGTTATAGCCGTGGAGCGTTTTGCTAATAGTCGATAATCGTCGCGAGGTATGTGATTCTTCCTATCCTCTTGAGCATGATATTTTAAAGAATATATATATAGTACGGTAGACGTACGTGTGTTAACTGAATAATAATTGCGGCAATGTCTTTTGACTTAAGCCTGAATAACAATTGCGGCAATGTCTTTTGACTTAAGCCTGGATAATAAGAATCTTGAAGTATTTCAAAAGAATGCTGAATCATTTTTAACAGAAGAGTAATACTTGGTTTTAAAACTTAAGAGTTATACTAGCTTTATGGGAAGTTAGGTATAACGGCTTAAGAAAGATAAAAAGAATGGTTTATTAATTTTAGAAGTTAAGAGACGTGATCTTAAAAGATAATAGACTTGACTTAAAGGAATTAATATGAATTTTGTTAATAAGTGTGAAACCTCATTCGTGAGTAATGAGTACGTGGTTTTTAAAATGGGATAATGTTTTACTGATTTCGGAAATCAGAATAAGTATCGAACAAACCATTGCAGCGCTAATAAAAGGAAATGTACTGAATAATTAAGTATTATTAAAACCAGTAGAAACCTCCATCTGCATAGAAGCTAAGATGAGACAAAATGATATTACATTTCCTAGATCATGACTGCTTTAATAAGATTATTATAAACAAGAATAACCCACTCACATATAAGGCATATGTTTCTCAAATCGTTTTAAAGGAGAATTATATCATTAAGTGATTAAAACTATGAACTACGAAACCTTTCGAAAATGAGAAACTTGAGCATTTGAAATTAGGCAAACTTGAACGTTTGGAAAAATAATGTTGTTAATTGATTTTACAAAAGGAAGTGTTTTGGTTTACTTAAAAAGATAGTCACTCTATTTTAATACTACGGGTATTGTGTGACTTTTGAAACGGATCTTTTAAAGAGTTAATGTATGAAGTACTTTGGGGATAAAAACCCGATAGTGTTAACATAAAGTAGAAAGTACCTTGCGTGAATAACTTGATTGTGTTGGTTTGTGATAGCCTTGTAATACTTTCTTGTTGATTTGATAAGTAAACATGTTAGGATGCTACGTGTGTTAGTATCTGGTGATGTTGGTGTAAAGGGTTTCCTTGTTGTGCTTATGTTGTTTAACGATAATTTGTTATGTTATTATATCACATACCCTCGACTTATTATACCGAGGGCTTACCACCCTTGATGCGAGTCTATCGGCTATGCGGTCTATGTGACTTTGCGAGCGGCGGTATGCTCGTGATTGATCATTCCGGTGTTTTATCCGTCACGGGGATGCCTACGCGATCAATGTGACTATGCGGTCTATTGAGACTATGCGGATTGCGGGAGTCCAGGAGGGTACCGGGGTTAGCTACCCCCGATGCAGGTCTATACGACCTATGGGGGTCTATGTGTGACCTATGCGGGCTGCGAGAAGTCCAGGATTAGGCACGCATAATGATACTATGGGCGATCGGCCTTGCTTCGATCATTAGCGGCCTAGAAAAGACCAGTTACAGTATATCTATTTCACTCTTGATTGATGTTGTCACGACCCGACCCCGGGACCGCGACTGGTGCCCTACCTGGGCACCCTTACAGGTAAATATCAGAGATAATCAGCGGAACATACATGAAACTTATAAATAAAACAACGGAAGTAAAACAACAGGTCAGCCGATAGGGCTACCTTCCTGGACGTACATACATAAACGAAGCAGTTGCCTCCTTTCTTTACAAACAGACCCACAATATGTGACTACAGACCTCTAAGAATTACAACTGTGGCGGGACAGGGCCCCGCCATACCCCTGAATATACATGAATCTACTACCTCAGGGAAAACCGTACCAAGAGCTAAACCTCCGGAGCAAATGGAGCTTTCTCTCAAAGACTGAACCAAGATCCTAAGAGCAAGGATCACCAACCTGGGTACCTAAAACCTGCGGGCATGAACGCAGCCCCCCGAAGGGGGTCAGTACAACAGGTACCGAGTATAGAACAGAAATAAAATGCAATAACCAAAACATATCTGTATAAAAGAATGTCCTTTTAACTCCTGAAACCAATCATATATTAACCGTTCCGTTCCTTCTTTCGATAAGATTTAACAACATATTCTTACATACTTACTTAAGAGTTTAATCCAGCCTTTTTCACATAACTTACATATCTTACATAACATAATCCGGCCCATTTGCGGGACACGGTGTACTGATGAATCATGTGACATAATCCGGCCCGCCTGTGGGGCTCGGTGTACTGTGGAATCATATAACATAATCCGGCCCGCCTGTGGGGCTCGGTGTACTGTGGAATCATATAACATAATCCGGCCCGCCTGTGGGGCTCGGTGTACTGTGGAATCATATAACATAATCCGGCCCGCCTGTGGGGCTCGGTGTAAGATGACGTAACCCGGCCTATGTGAAGGCTCGGGGTAATATGGCGTAATCCGGCCTATGTGTAGGCTCGGTGTATCTCATAACGTAATCCGGCCTATTTGTAGGCTCGGTGTATTTCATAACGTAATCCGGCCTATTTGTAGGCTCGGTGTATTTCATAACGTAATCCGACCTATTTGTAGGCTCGGTGTGATTTTCCTTACATAACATTTTCAAACCATCTCTTCACTTCTTCTTAAGTCATCATAATAACTTCCCATAAAGCTATTATAACAACCTTTCACTTTAGAGAACTTAAGGCACTTTTTATTCTTACAACATTAGGAAAAACTAGATCCAAAAATACTACGTACATACAAACTTAAAAAGAATCATAGAACTCCTTTCTTTTTAATTGTTATACCCCGTACTTCAGAGTATGTACGTGAGGGCGTACGTATTATAATTTGAGCCTTAAAGTTAGGCAAGTTTCGAATTTGTGCATAACTACCTAAAGGAGTCGTTTTAAATGAAACGTTTCCACGACTTTCGTAGGAAAATTCCGGCTATGTCATTAATATTTTTGCGGATTTTTCAGAGGCGAAACATTTTGGACCAACGGGAGGGTGACATGTCACCTGCATTGGATGAAGGTGGACGGCCAAAGGGAAGGGTGAGCACGTTTTTGTGCAAAAAATGTGGTCAAGGTTAGGTAGGATATTTTGTGTAGTTGATGAGCAAGTGGGACCCACAAACACATGGCTTCATCTTGACCTTACACTTGCCTTACACTTGGATAGATCTTGGCCATTGGTTGGCCATTTCTTGACCTATAAATACCTCTAAGTTGATGAACTTATTCATCCAAAAATTGTCTAAGTCTTGAAAACCTTTCCCCTCCTCTTGCTTGCTCTCGCCCTATAGCCCCTCTCCTTTGAGAAGGCCTTGGCGAAACCCCTTCCCCTGTGGTGCCACTAGCCGAGGGTACCCACTACTAGTGGTTTTCGTATAATACCCCTTTTTGTGGTATAGAAATACTCCTAGTATTGTTATAATGCCCAAAATACTTTAGCCAAATACCTTGTAGTACTTTCCAAAGTACCCTTTTTACAAAAGCCCAGAAAATACTATTATACTTTCCCTCAGTCACTAAAACGAAACCCTAAGTAAATCTTTACCCGTTGTTGAAGTTATTAGTAGAAGTTGGTTAGAACTTCTAAGGGTTGGTTGGAGGCGAATTCGGGCGCACGGAGTAGGAGCTAAACCTTGCTCAGGATCGACATATAAACTCGGATAATTTTGGGCTTATCGAGGTAAACATTCTTGACCTTCTGTTGTAATTGGAAATTACATGTTGTAGGAGTATATGGTTAAGTATACTATATATAGAACTGAACATAGTTGTGCGGCAATGTCTTTCGACTTAAGCCTGAATAATACTTACGGCAATGTCTTGCGACTTAAGCCTGAATTTTAAGAAGTGAACTGAACTGTAATTACATAGGACTGTATTACAGTAGACTTGTGTAGCATTGCTGTGTAGTAGAATTGTACACGTCCGGTCAGACGTGTTAACCCCCCCCCCCCCTGGTTGGCTTGGTAGCCGGCCTCGATAGAGGAGGAGATTTACGCTGTTGCGGGGGGGGAGGTGCTGCCGAATTTTCTGTAGGATATTCTCCATTGAGATCTAAATGTTAATAGGCGCATTGTGGCCTCTATAGGTCGAAGTACTACGTATGGCTTGGTCTACTTAGCTTAAGGAGTAGCCGACGGTTTGAGGTACTTGGAGCTTTTTGCTATTAGTCGATAATCTTCGCGAGGTATGTGAACCTCTTCCTATCTCTTCTAGCATGATATGTGTGAACTATGTAGTACGGTAGACGTACATGTGCTAAATGTATTTGATTGGTTTAAAACATAAAGTGTTATAACGGCTTTATGGGAAGTCGGTTATAATAGCTTTATGTGGATAAGCAAATACTTTGTGGTTTCTAAAAGGTAACTGATTTGAATAATAACTGGCTTGATATGTGTTAATAAAGAACTTGAAGTATTTCAAAAGATTTATGAATCGTTTTGAAAGAATGAGTAGTACTTGGGTTTTGAAAGCTTAAGAGTTATACTAGCTTTATGGGAAGTTAGGTATAACGGCTTAAGAATGTTTTACTGATTTCGGAAATCAGAATGTGTACCGACAAACCACTGCAGCGTTAATAAAAGGAAAATGTATTGACTAATAAAGTATTATTAAAACCAGTAGAAACCTCCATCTGCATAGAAGCTAAGATGAGACAAAATGATATTACATTTCCTAGATCATGGCTGCTTAATAAGATTGTTTATAAACAAGAATAACCTACTCACATATAAGACATATGTTTCTCAAGCGTTTAAAGGAGAATTATGTATTAAAGGACTAAAACTATGAACTACGAAACCTTTTTCTAAAATGAGAACCGAGCATTGAAATTAGGCAAACTTGAGCGTTTGGAAAATAAGGTTGTTACTTGATTTTACAAAGGAAAGCATTTTGGTTTACTTAACAATGTTAGTCACTCCAATTTTATACTACGGGTATCGGGTGACCTTTGTAAAAGAAATGGATCTTAAAAGGAATTTAACGGACGTAGTACTTTAAGGTTACAATCGGACTTTGACATAAAATGAAAGTACCTTGAGTCGTGTGTAACTTGCTTATGCTTGTTGTTATGAAACTTGACCATGTTACGTGTGATAGCCTTGTTGTGCAAGTACTGTGTTCTACTCGACTACCGGTTCATCCGGGAATGTATTTCACTTGATTACCGGGTCATCCGGGAATGTATTTCACTTGATTACCGGGTCATCCGGGAATGTATTTCACTTGATTCCGGGTCATCCGGAATGTATTTCACTTGATTACCGGTCATCCGGAATGTATTTCACTTGATTAGGGTCATCCGGAATGTATTTCACTTGATTACGGTTCATCCGGAATGTATTTCACTTGATTAGGTTCATCCGGAATGTATTTCACTCGACTCACGGTTCATCAGGAATGTATATCACTTGACTACTGGGTTCATCCGAATGTATTTCATGGACTACCGGTTCATCCGGGAATGTATTCCACACGTTTCTATATTGGGTCCATAAGATGGGCGAGACACATTATACGTATCACATGATTTGTACCTAGGCTGGCGGTGAGGAAGAAGTTCCACGGGCGTGAGGATGACTTTGAGGCGTAAGTCACGACTTGACATGATCGCTTCTATGTTGTGAATCGTAGTTCGGTTATCATACATGTCTCTGCTTTATATAGACTATTATGATTTCATTCTGATATTTCTGATTTCACATACTTGGTACGTGTTATGCGACCTCCTTGAAGTGCGTTCATCTGCATGAGTAAAAGGCATCGTCATTGTCGATCCCTTTTAGGATCACCTTTCAGCGTATTGGAAGCTCGTTCCTTGAGGCTTATCTTTTGGTATGTTACCCCAGTGCAGATTCTTATACATTCGGGGTATGGCGGGGCCTGTCCGTCATAGCTGTTGTAAAATCTTAAGTGCATGCTTTGTTGTGGCGGGGTTTGTAAAAAGGATAAGCGTTCGGGTATTTATGTATATATGATGAAAGGCAAGCTTTTTGGTTGGCTTTGTTTATTTATCTTTTCTCTTAATTCATGTTCATGTTTTTATTTCCGCTGATTTTCTCGATGTTGTATCACTAGGGTGCGGGGTAAGGCAGATCCACGGGCAGGGTTGGGTCGTGACAAAAGTGGTATCGAGCGATTAGTCCTCGGAAAGTGTCTACAGACCATGTCTAGTAGAGTCTTGATTATCGGTGTGTTGTGCACCACATCTATAATCAGGAGGCTGCAGGACATTTAGGATTGGTTTCCATTCTTCTCATTCTGAGATCGTGCCTTAGAGTTGTGTGATAAATTAGACCCCTCTGACGTATTCCTTTTCTTTACCAGTTATGCCTCCGCGTAAGGCAACCCAGGCCCAGATGGGCAAGGCGATCGAGGAGTATTAGTGAGATCTGAGAGTGCGAGCGCGAGCAGTCGATGCACGAGGCAAGACTTCCGAGCGGGTTTCGCGCGCCCGGCAAAGCGAGTTTAGAGCGCGGCGGTGGGCTGCCGAGACTACAATACGAGCCTCAGGTCCCACGGCACCGGCCGATGAGATGGGTACAAGGAGATGGCGATTCTGGCGAGTCGTGGCGAATATGAGATAGGTGGATCAGCGATTCCATCCCAGCGGCACCGTAGTTCACCCCGGCGAGCGGTTTGAGGCTACGGGACTTCTGGAGTCAGCCCTCCGGTGTTCTATGGATCGAGGCGAGGCGACCCTCGAGTTTATCCGGCTACAACGGATCATGAGTGATCGAGCCTCGAGCGAGTCGGTGGTATTGAGTTCGCATCACCGCGTGATCTGCGATTGGTAGTTTGATTCGTGGGAGCTGTCGGGAAGAGCATGCACTTCCAGCGGTTTGGGACGAGTTCTCGAGGGCATTTCTTGCACATTTCTTGCCTCGCGGATGAGAGGCTCGGGTAAACAATTTTTGACGTTGAGGCGGGGCGGGCGACGGTTAGAGAGTACAATGTGGAGTTCGACTCATTAGCTCGGTATGTTCCGTAGTGCGGATATGGAGGAGCAGTACACCGCTACATCAGGTGGGCGATTACTTGGCGAGAGGCATGCGGGTGTAACTCTTCAGGGCATGGACATTGCCCGTCTGCAAGCTCATGCACTAGGATGTGAGGCACGGAGAGGTCGGCGGAATGACCAGATCGGCGAGAAGAGGGCGAGCAGCGAGGTCCTTTGGTAACTTTCGAGCGGACCGCCTCGGCGCCGATCTAGTTATGTACCTCCGCCCGATGCCAGTGGTCCTCGCGATCTTGGTCGTTCGGGTATTTGGAGCTGGTCGAGCTCCGGGCTTAGTTCACGAGTTTACGTGAGTGCTAGCGGCCGGATTCATGTCCCCTCGGTGTGCGCGATGTGGCAAACATCATCGGGAAATGTCGTCTTTTTCGGTGCTTGTTTCACTGCGGCCATGTGACGACGAGGCGTGCTTATAGAAGAGGTGCGGCAGCTTGGCACCTACCGGATCGATGGCGAGTTAAGCCGCCTACCGATTATGCGCCTGCAGTGGACTTATGATTAGAGTGGGCGGTAGCTTCGGTATATCCTAACCATCTAGAGGCTTGTATGTTTTGATGTTATGTGAATGTGTTAAGTGTTATGTTCGGATAGCTTTGTGCTAAAATGTGATTTAGGAGCCTGGTTGGGGAAAAAGGGTAAGCTGGGGGTGAGAAAATGATGAACCTTAGAATATTACTGTTGAGACCTTAGATGTAAAGTCTTGAGTACAAGATTTTGCGAGTGATCCTTGTCGAGTGCATTTTATGCCTAGAATATATTGTGTGATAAGTCTCTGGTTGGGTAAATGAAAGTGGTATCTTTCATGATGTGATTTAGCAAGGTTGTTCGGATCGGCGAGAGAGTCGGCGTGTGAGGCTCGGGTTGAGGGCGTGTTGCGTGTCAACCGTGGCCGGAATGAGGTGGGGTCAGCTGGGTGGTCACTTGGTAGAGTCACGAGTGCTAGGCCCAAGTTTAGATGACCATCGTATGAGTTCGTGGATATGTTCGACTGGCGGATCGTGAAGGCGGAAGTGGCCTTAAGGAAGATTGAGGCTAGTAAGATAACCAAGTTGGAGGTGGTGACTCGAGGTTTGGAGAATCAAGCGATGGCGAAGTGTGTGCGTCTTGGAAGAGTTCCAGAGTTCGAGAAGAGTACGACGAGTAAGGGTAGAGGCGAGCATGTATTGCGAGCATAGATATGATCATTTCTTGTAAAGGGAGAAGGTGCGAAGGATGTATATTTTAGACCTCAGGAATCGCATGCAGTCCGGTACCATTTGTTGGGTCGCCGGAGTGACACTAGAACCTCGCGGCAAAAGGGACAAAAGTTTGTGATCTTAGAGGTGTTTCCTCGTGGACTTGGATATAAGTATTTGTGTGCATGTGTTGTTTCGTGGCAAGTTGTGGCGTTGGCAACTTATTAGAAGAACTTTATCGTTATCCGTCTTGAGAAGGAACATTCGGGATGAATGTTTCTAAGGAGGGGAGAATGTTATACCCCGTACTTCAGAGTATGTACGTGAGGGCGTACGTATTATAATTTGAGCCTTAAAGTTAGGCAAGTTTCGAATTTGTGCATAACTACCTAAAGGAGTCGTTTTTCGACGAAACGTTTCCACAGCTTTCGTAGGGAAAATTCCGGCTATGTCATTAATAATTTTTGCGGATTTTTCCGAGAGACGAAACATTTTGGACCAACGGGAGGGTGACATGTGTCACCCTCACATTGGATGAAGGTGGACGGCCAAAGGGAAGGGTGAGCACGTTTTTTGTGCAAAAAAATGTGGTCAAGGGTTAGGTAGGATATTTTGTGTAGTTGATGAGCAAGTGGGACCCACAAACACATGGCTTCATCTTGACCTTACACTTGCCTTACACTTGGATAGATCTTGGCCATTGGTTGGCCATTTCTTGACCTATAAATACCCCTCTAAGTTGATGAACTTATTCATCCAAAAATTGTCTAAGTCTTGAAAACCTTTCCCCCTCCCTCTTGCTTGCTCTCGTCCTATAGCCCCTCTCCCCCCTTTGAGAAGGCCTTGGCCGAAACCCCCTTCCCCCCCCTTTGTGGTGCCCTAAGCCGAGGGGTACCCCCCCTACCCTAGTGGTTTTCGTATAATACCCCTTTTTGTGGTATAGAAATACTCCCCTAGTATTGTTATAATGCCCAAAATACTTTAGCCAAATACCTTGTAGTACTTTCCAAAGTACCCTTTTTACAAAAGCCCAGAAAATACTATTATACTTTCCCTCAGTCACTAAAACGAAACCCTAAGTAAATCTTTACCCGTTGTTGAAGTTATTAGTAGAAGTTGGTTAGAACTTCTTTGGGTTGGTTGGAATGGTCGAGCGCACGGAGTAGGAGCTAAACCTTGCTCAGGATCGACATATAAACTCGGATAATTTTGGGCTTATCGAGGTAAACATTCTTGACCTTCTGTTGTAATTGGAAATTACATGTTGTAGGAGTATATGGTTAAGTATACTATATATAGAACTGAACATAGTTGTGCGGCAATGTCTTTCGACTTAAGCCTGAATAATACTTACGGCAATGTCTTGCGACTTAAGCCTGAATTTTAAGAAGTGAACTGAACTGTAATTACATAGGACTGTATTACAGTAGACTTGTGTAGCATTGCTGTGTAGTAGAATTGTACACGTCCGGTCAGACGTGTTAACCCCCCCCCTGGTTGGCTTGGTAGCCGGCCTCGATAGAGGAGGAGATTTACGCTGTTGCGGGGGGGGGGAGGTGCTGCCGAATTTTCTGTAGGATATTCTCCATTGAGATCTAAATGTTAATAGGCGCATTGTGGCCTCTATAGGTCGAAGTACTACGTATGGCTTGGTCTACTTAGCTTAAGGAGTAGCCGACGGTTTGAGGTACTTGGAGCTTTTTGCTATTAGTCGATAATCTTCGCGAGGTATGTGAACCTCTTCCTATCTCTTCTAGCATGATATGTGTGAACTATGTAGTACGGTAGACGTACATGTGCTAAATGTATTTGATTGGTTTAAAACATAAAGTGTTATAACGGCTTTATGGGAAGTCGGTTATAACAGCTTTATGTGGATAAGCAAATACTTTGTGGTTTCTAAAAGGTAACTGATTTGAATAATAACTGGCTTGATATGTGTTAATAAAGAACTTGAAGTATTTCAAAAGATTTATGAATCGTTTTGAAAGAATGAGTAGTACTTGGGTTTTGAAAGCTTAAGAGTTATACTAGCTTTATGGGAAGTTAGGTATAACGGCTTAAGAATGATTTCTTCGATTTGGAAATCAGAATGTGTACCGACAAACCACTGCAGCGTTAATAAAAGGAAAATGTATTGACTAATAAAGTATTATTAAAACCAGTAGAAACCTCCATCTGCATAGAAGCTAAGATGAGACAAAATGATATTACATTTCCTAGATCATGGCTGCTTAATAAGATTGTTTATAAACAAGAATAACCTACTCACATATAAGACATATGTTTCTCAAAACGTTTAAAGGAGAATTATGTATTAAAGGACTAAAACTATGAACTACGAAACCTTTTTCTAAAATGAGAAACTGAGCATTCGAAATTAGGCAAACTTGAACGTTTGGAAAATAAGGTTGTTACTTGATTTTACAAAGGAAAGCATTTTGGTTTACTTAACAATGTTAGTCACTCCAATTTTATACTACGGGTATCGGGTGACCTTTGTAAAGAAATGGATCTTAAAAGGAATTTAACGGACGTAGTACTTTAAGGTTAAAATCCGGACTTTGACATAAAATGAAAGTACCTTGAGTCGTGTGTAACTTGCTTATGCTTGTTGTTATGAAACTTGACCATGTTACGTGTGATAGCCTTGTTGTGCAAGTACTGTGTTCTACTCGACTACCGGTTCATCCGGGAATGTATTTCACTTGATTACCGGGTCATCCGGGAATGTATTTCACTTGATTACCGGGTCATCCGGGAATGTATTTCACTTGATTACCGGGTCATCCGGGAATGTATTTCACTTGATTACCGGGTCATCCGGGAATGTATTTCACTCGATTCTGGGTCATCCGAATGTATTTCACTTGATTAGGTTCATCCGGAATGTATTTCACTTGATTACCGGTTCATCCGAATGTATTTCACTCGACTACGGCTCATCCGGAATGTATATCACTTGACTCTGGGTTCATCCGGAATGTATTTCATCGACTACGGTTCATCCGGAATGTATTCCACACGTTTCTATATTGGGTCCATAAGATGGGCGAGACCGTTATCGTATCACATGATTTGTACCTAGGCTGGCGGTGAGGAAGAAGTTCCACGGCGTGAGGATGACTTTGAGGCGTGAGTCACGACTTGACATGATCGCTTCTATGTTGTGATCGTAGTTCGGTTATCATACATTTATCCTGCTATATATAGACAATTATGATTTCATTTACGATATTTCTGCTTTCACATACTTGGTACGTGTTATCGACCTCCTTCGAGTGCGTTCATGCCGCATGAGTAAAAGGTACATCGGTATCGATCCGCTTTTAGGATCACCTTTGCGTATTGGGAAGCTCCGTTCCTTGGAGGCTTATCTTTTGGTATGTTACCACTGAGTGCATCAGATTCTTATACATTCAGGGGTATGGCGGGGCCCTGTCCCGTCATAGCTGTTGTAAAATCTTAGAGGTCTGTAGCACTGTTGTGGGCAGGGTTTGTAAAAAGGATAACTGTTCGGGTATTTATGTATATATGATGAAGGCAACTGTTTTGGTTGGCCTGCTTATTTATCTTTTCTCTTAATTCATGTTCATGTTTTTATTTCCGCTGATTTTCTCTGATGTTGTATCACTAGGGTGCCCGGGGTAAGGCACCAGTCACGGGCCCGGGTTCGGGTCGTGACATTAATGCTCAAGTCACATACTCTTTTGGAAGCCATCTTCTTAACTTTTGAAATAAATTAAGAAGCCATACTTTGTAAAATTAAGTCATTTCCACTTATAAAATCAAGGCTTATAGCCTTAACACCTCGTAGCATACACTCTTTCAAATCATGTCGCTTATACTTTAGAAATCAAGTCCCATAACTTGAAAAATAAAGTTTCATAATCCTTTAAAGAAAATCAAAGTTCATAGTCTTAAAACTTCATAACATACATTCTTTAAAGTCCATTTACTTATACTTGTAAAATCATGTCATCTACACTTTTAAAACCAATCCCCTTTTTACACATAAATTCAAGTCATTTTCAAACATAAAAATCAACTTACATACTTACTTTAAACAAATCAAGACACATAGCCTTTAAATCAAATCTCATAATTTCCTAACCATTCTTACTAACGTCTCCCATAAGACCTAGTAAGGACTTAGGACAATTTAAACATACTCTTAACTTAGATTCAACAATGTAAATACTTCTTAACTTCTAAGAGTAGAAGGAATCTTGAAATACTATCACATGGATATTTCATACGTAGGATCATGCCAAAGAAAGTAGAGGTTCACATACCATGACGATTGTCGACAAGTAGCAAAATGCTCCAAAGTACTTCAACCTTGAGCTATTCCATTCTTCAAGTAGGATACGCTATACTTAGTACATCAACCTATAATGGTCACCATACGTCCATTAACCTCTTACTTCATCGTAGAATATTCTAGGTGCTAAGTCGCTAAATTCTACGGAAAATCGACAAGACCTCCTTTGTTTCTACTCATTTTGCCACCTTTTTCAAGGCCGAATACAATAGCCAAACAGCCCCAATTGGCTCACAACAATATAGAAGGCAGTCCAATACAAATAGTTAACTATACAGCCCCAATTGGCTCACCACAAAATAGAAGGTAGTTCAATACAAATAAATAACAAACTAATACAAACTACATGTCCAAATTCGGCCACCTTGAGTTCAACAATACTAATTCTTATCCAATTTCCATTTCAATCCAACTTGGTAGCATAACATGATATCTAGTCGCAACCAATTATAACTACTATAATCTTCAAGTCAATTACATGCGACGATTCTAATAACGATCAAATTGTATTCCAACTTAACATGACTTACTTTCATTTGAACTTAAGCTACAAGTAATCCATAATACTTATAAACTTCAACTTAACAACTTCATGCTAGCAACATGTAAAGCTAACAATAACAATATAAATAATTTTGTAACACTTTCAAAGAACAAGATTATACCTCAACGAGTTGTAATCCAATCTTCAAAACCGAAGTTGCTCCTTAGCAACCTAGAGCCTCATCAAGACACATCAATCCGCTCCTTGAGACCCTTAGAACCACACCAACAACTTTCCTTCAAACCTCCAATCCAAAACCTAGAAAGCCACTAGGTTTTCACTTTCGACTAACCGAAAACTATCTTTTCCGAGATTTTTCTATTGAGATATGCCTCTGATACACATAGGGACCTTGGTTTAAAGTGGGAAGATTATTGGATAACAAACAAAAAAAATTCTTGTGGGAAGCTAGCCTAACCCGAGAGCACCCCAAAGGATTCTTGAAATTCTTGGAAATTTTTCTAAGTGTCAAACTTGGTCTTGCTACTAGTAGTGTTAAATAGAACCTTGGAGGGTCAAGATGCAAACAATTGGGTGGTTTGGATGATCTCTAATTAAATATCAAGACTTGTGGGACCTTTGACTTTGGTCAATTTTGTCAAGCTAATTAATTGGAAGACTTAGTCATCCTAAGGCTATGGTCAATGACCATTTTGGCCATGACATTTTCGTCCAAGGCATCAATAGGGGGGGGGTGACAAGTGTCGCCCTCCCATTCGTCACAATATTACGTTTTCCGACAATTTCACAATTCCGATAAAATTTTACAAGTCTAAAATTTTGACACTTATGAGTTATTACGTACGTTCTTAAAACATGTCCTGAAAATACGGGGTGTAACAGATGTTGTGGGCGTGAGACCCATAGTTATATTTGAGTGATGACTTTGAGGGCGTGAGTCCCTGACTTGACATGACTGCTTATTTATTGTGAACTGTAGTTTGGTTATCATACATGTCTCCAGCTTTATATAGACTACTATGATTTCATTTACAGTATTTTCAGTTTCACATACTTGGTACTGTTATCGACCTCGCCCGGGCTGCGTTCATGCCGCAGGTAGAGGTACACCAGTCGTTGATCCTCGCTCTTAGGGTCACAGTTCAGCGTTTGGGAAGCTCCGTTTCTCCGGAGGCTTATCGGTGGTATAGTCCCCTGTCGTAGTAGGTACTTACATTCAGGGGTATGGCGGGGCCCTGTCCCGCCATTGTTGTCATATCATTCTTAGAGGTCTGTAGTACTGTTGTGGGCAGAATTGTAAAAAAAAACAAAAAAGGGATGTAACTGTTCTAGTTGATATATATATATGCCGCAAGGCAAGCTTTTCTCAGATAACTGTTTTTCACTTCACTTTATTCATGTCTTGTTTTATATTACGCTGATTACTCTGATGTATGGCTACTTGGGTGCCCGGGGTAAGGCACCAGTCACGGGCCCGGGTTCGGGTCGTGACAGAATTATTCTATTTGTGCCTTGATAAGTACTTTGGCTTGTTAATTGAGAATTATTCCATGTATGCCTTGATAAGTACTTTGGCTTGATTAATTGAGAATTGCCTATGTGTGCTGGTGATAGCCTTTGAGTGCAAGTATTATGTTTTATTGCGTTGCCGCGACTCTCGGTTGGAGGGCCGGCTGTCTTGTTGTAAGTTACTTGGACGTACCGACAGTGATGTGGATTCCACGGGTATGCTTCCGTTATTTGTAGTACTTGGGTTAAATTCCCGGATTTTTATAAAAGACACAGTAGTGCTTATGTGTTGTTTGTGTAGGTCGAAATAGGGTAAGAGTATAAGTGAGGGTAAACCCCAGACGCTAGACCACCTTCTCCTGGGTAAGAGTACAAATGAGGGGTAAACCCCCAAGACATTATACCCCCTGCTTGTTTTGTTTGATGGTCGGTCGAGATAGGGTAAGAGTATAAGTGAGGGGTAAACCCCCAAGACGTTATACCACCTTCTCCAGGGTAAGAGTATAAATGAGGGGTAAACCCCCAAGACATTATACCCCCTGCTTGTTTTGTTTGATGGTCGCCAGAGATAGGGTAAGAGTATAAATGAGGGGTAAACCCCCAAGACATTATACCCCCTGCTTTACCACCTGCTCGTCTTCCTACTTGGCGTCTGCTTTTAGGACACAGGTGGGACTTGGTGTTCAGGTCTGCCTATTGGCGTTATACTATATCATGGACTGCCGGCAGTGAGGAAGGATTCCACGGGCATGATTGATATTGTGGGCGTGAGACCCATGGTTATATTTTAGAAATGACTTGAGGGCATGCGTCCCTGACTTGTTATGACTGCTTATTTGTTGTGTACTGTAGGTTGGCTATCATATATGTCTCCTGTTTTGCTTAGACTGTTATGATTTCATTACTGATACTATCATTTCACATACTTGGTACATTCTTCGTACTGACCTCCTTCGGGGGGCTGCGTTCATGCCGCAGGTTTAGGTACGCAGTTTGGTGATCGGCAGGTGTAGGACCCTGCTCAGAGTTTTTGGATAGCTCATTCAGTTCGGGAGTTTATCTTTTTGTATAAGTTCTTTCAAGATGTGCTTTTACGATTATGGGTACGGCGGGGCCTTGTCCCGTCATAGTTCAGTATAACTCTTAGAGGTCTGTATTCATATGTGTTTGGACTCATGTACAGTATAGTGTCTTTTGAGTATGTATATCATGGCAGCCTTGTCGGCTTTGCCCTTGCACGTACGATTGGTTTAAAAGAAAAAAAAAGGGTGTTATTTAATTTCCGCAGTTTACTTGTGTTGTTAAGGTAGAAGGGTGCCCAGGTAGGGCACCGAACGCCCGGGTTCGGGCGTGACAGTGGTATCGAGCGATCACCCTGAATGTCTGAGGCCGTGTCTAGTAGAGTCTTGATTATCGGTGTGTTGCGCGCCACACCCATAAACAGGAGGCTACAGGACATTTAGGAGTTGGTTTCTATTCTTCTCACTCTAAGATCGTGCCATAGAGCTGTGTTAGTAAGATAATTCCTCTATGACGTGATTTTGTGTTACAGTTATGCCTCGAGGAGAGCGGCCGCCCAGAAGGGCAAAGGAGTAGCAGGAGCTACTAGTCTGACTCAGAGAGTTGATAGGGCTTATGCCCAGGGTATACCGGATGTTGTGTCGCAGTCGGTGAGTTCTTCTGCGCCAGGTTTTAAGACCCCAACACCAGCGCCTCCAGTTTCTCAGTTAGGAGAAGACTATAGGGTCACGAGGGAAGCAGTTATGTTATTGACCAAGATAGCGGTGCTACAGTTTCATCAGCAGGAAGTTATTCGGCGATGCGGCGGTGTGCAGGTAGAGGCCAACGCGAGATCAGCGTAAGAGGCTAGACCGGTTGGTTATCCGGTGAGTTTTGGACGAGCAGCCTCGAAATGAGTGAGATATTCGTCCCACCTACCCAAGACAAACCCGCAGCTCACGGTGGGATATCGACCTCAAGGGATTTAGGAGCCGGTCCAAGCTCCAGGGGTCGAGGTTCTCAGAGGAGCAGAGGACTTTCTTGGTCGAGGCCACCTATTCCTCAGTGTATCAGATGTGGTAAGCGTCATTCGGGGAAATACCGTTATGGCCCAGGAGTTTGTTTTTGTTGTGGCCGTCCGGGACATATTCGGAGGGGATGTCCTTTTAGAAAGAGCACCGGTGAGGTGGCTCAGCCTATGAGGCCGATGGTTGATTCCCTTTCCTCCACAGCTGTACGTCCCGTGTCATGGTGTTGGATGTCACCGGTGTGGTAGAGTCGTGGTGGTGTTTATAGTTCTGGCGGTCCTTCGAACCGCATAGCTGACGTGACTACTAGGCAGGATCAGGAGGCAACATCTCATGGGGTTACAGGTATATTTCGATTCTTTGGAATCATACGTGTATTGATAGATTCAGATTTCGCCCTAGCATATATGTTTTCCCTTTGTTGCTAGCAGTTGTAAGTGATAGTACCCCCAGAGGTAGGAATACTTTGATTAGTAAGGTGAAAAGTTAAGAATGTTGACAAGAATGGTAAGTGAACTGAGACTATAGTTGTGTAGAGTTCACAAGTTGTAATTTCCCCATAACAGTGTAATACCAATAGGGAAGAATGTACGGTAGAAATACTTTGGCTTATGTGACAAACCTCTAGTGAATAGGGGGGGATAGGGTGAGAAGTACCTTGAGATAAGAGAAAGATTTATTTCAGACTAAAAATGAGAAGTTAAGTGTGACGATGAGTCGGGTTATGGACTCATTTCGGGTCAACCGCTAGTATAGAATGGGGTGATGTCAGTTAGAAATGCTCCCGTATGTGATAGGGTCCCGAGGATGCAAGGCCCAAGTTTAGTTAATCGTTGTACGAGTTTGTGGATGTGTTCCACCGGAATCAGGTCGTAAGGACCGAGAAGAGCCTTAGCGGAAATTCAAGTAGCATCATGGCCAAGTTTAGAAGTACGAGAAAGTATGACAAGTAAGGAAATAAAGGAACCTCTAAGGATCCCGTGTTTTAGAAGACTGTAACCTTCGAGTTTTGTGAGGAGGGCTCGCGGACGGAAGGTCCATTGATATGGTTACGTATGTTGTGGTGGCCATGTGTGGCATCGTTGGTCTTGTGCAGTTTTGATTGAGAGGCATAGTATAGAGTTTATGCCGGAGTTTGTATAGCTTGACAACCGACTAAGAACATTCGGGGACGAATGTTTCTAAGGGGGGAAGAATGTTACATCCCGTAAGTCCAGGACATGTATAAGAGAATGTATGTAAGGAATAAAGACTTGGAAATTAGTACGAAAGAGAGAATTGTTTTTCCGACGGAAAATCTTCCGAACGTCGGAAAGGAAAAATGTTTGTTGTTGAGAATTGGATTCTCAAAATGCATTATTTGAAGAGTATGGAACCTATTAAGATTATGGAAATTTATTTTTACGGATTTGGTCACGTGGGGCCCACCCGAGGAATTTTACGTTTTGTGGGGCCCATGAGGGTTACGGAATTTTATGAACGAATGAGAGGGCGACACGTGGCACCCTCATATATGGTCTTGGACGAAATTAGAGGAAGGGTAAAATAGTCATTGACCATCTTGGAAGATAAGTCTTGCAAGCTTGATATTGTTGACTTGTCAACTTGTCCACATGGGCTTAATCCTAGTGAAATTCATCCTAGCCTCACATTTGTTGATATCTAAGCCTCCCATTGTGTTATATATACATAACTAGTAGCAAGACAAGGTCTTGGAGACTTAGAAAAATTTCACAACACTTTGAGCTTGTTATGTTGATCTCGGGTTTAGGCTAGATCCCACACAAATTTTTTGCAATTTTGATCCATTATTCACAAGACTTAAACCCAAGGTTCCTAAGAGTATTATAAGGTTATCTCAATAGAAATATTACGGAAAAACGGCGTTTTCGTATTAGTCGCAAGGCGGAAACTTAGGGAGTTCTTCAACTTTGAAGTTGGAACTTGAAGATGAGTTCTTCATAGGCTTCTGAGGAGTGCTTGGAGCGGATTGGAACCTAAGGAAAGGAGCTAAGAATTGCTAAGGCGCGACTTTGAATCTTGGAAATTTTAAGGGCTTATAAAGGTATAAATTTTGTCGTTTTAGTAGTTAAGACTTACTTATTGTTGTAGCTATGGATATTAGCAAGCATGAGTTATATGTTATGAGGTTTGATAAGTGTTGTGGCTATTGGAACCCTAATCCGAAAACTAGCATGTTAGCCCTAAGATTTCAATTCAAGTCGATTATTAGTAAAGTCGTCGCATGTTGTAAAAAGAAGGAAATTGTAGTTGTTGAAGTTGTTTATGACTATATAACATGTTAGACCTTAGAACTTGGAATTGTAAAAGGATTGGAAATGACTTAGTGTTATTATTTATGTTGGCCGAGAATGGCTAGATTATGGAGCTATTTCGTATGAATTGTGGGGCAGAATTTTACACGTATTGTAAGGCGTGTAATCCCCTTTTTTTGGTTGTTGTTTTGAGCCTTAAATGTGTCGTGTTGGTTATTGTATTCAGCCTTGAAAAAGGTGGCAAAGTGAGTAGAAACAAAGGAAGTGTTGCCCGATTTTCCGTAGAATTAGAGACCGTATACTTAGTATTATTCTACGTTAGAGACTAGAAGTTGATAGTCTTGTTGTGACCATTATAGGTTGACACTTCTACGTACGGCGTATTCGGCTTAGCTTGTGGATTTAGCCGAAAAGGTATGTGAACTATCTCCTCTTCTAGCATGATTCCTTAAGATCAAGAAAGTACGTCCTACTCCTTAAATGATCCATTCCTTGGTTGTATTTGGATTTCCTAAAATAGAATTTGTTCTATGTACTTCCTTGAGTGTACTTTGATGTTTAAATTGTAAGTTGTATAATCCATTTCCTTAGTGAAGTTTGCATTCTTAAAAGTGAAAGTATTTTACTTAAAGTACATAGAGTCTTGAAAAGGAAGTGGTTTCCAAATCTTTTGGCTAGTGCCTTAGTTCCAAAACCTAAAGGTCATTATAATGACTTTAGGGAAGTCAAAGGAGTGATTTACTTAATTGTTTTAAAAGAGGAGAAATGACATGATTTAAGAGAAGTAACTTGTTTTAACGGTGTAAGTTACTTGAGGTTTAAAAGTAGAAGAAACTTGTTTTCTAAATATTAAGAGACTCAAAGTATTTTGAAAGTTAAGAACTTGATTTGTAAGTATGTGATACTTGGTTTTAAAAGTATAAGTCTCTTGGTTATAAAAAGAATGAAATTGTCTAAAACCATAAAGGGTTATAACGGCTTTATGGGAAGTGTAACGCCCCGAACCCGGGCCCGTTACTGGTGCCTTACCCCGGGCACCCTAGTGATACAACATCAGAGAAAACCAGCGGAAAATAAAACACGAGTCATGAAACAAGAGATATAATAAATAAACAGGCCAACCAAAACAGTTGCCTTCAGTATATACATAAAAACCGACGATTTATCCTTTTTACAAACCCCGCCACAACAATTACTCTGACCTCTAAGATTTACAACAACTATGACGGGACAGGGCCCCGCCATACCCCTGAATGTACAATAAGCTACAACTCAGGGAAACATACCAAAGATAAGCCTCCGAAGGAACGGAGCTTTCAACACGAAATGAGATCCTCGGGCGGGGATCCACGACCGATGTACCTACTGCGGCATGAACGCAGCCCGAAGGAGGTCGATAACAGTACCAAGTATGTGAAATCACAACATCGTAAATGAAATCATACTAGCTTAAAAGCGGGAGACATGTATGATAACCAAAATACAAGACGCAACATAAGCGATCAAGTCGTGGACTCACGCCTCAAAGTCACCACTCAAATATAACTATGGGTCTCACGCCGCAACATCCATCATGTTCGCATCATGGCGCGTGCCCGGAATCTTGCATCGGTGTAGACATGTCCATGATGCAACAATAACAAGGCGCATGGCCACATGCCCGAATCGCGACGGTGTAGACATGCCCATGTAACCTCAATAACAATATCTTGGGTGGTCAACCCCGCGCACGGCCACATGCCCCGAATCTTGCATCGGTGTAGACACGCCCATGTTGCGGTAATAACCATATATCGGGTAATCAACCGGCGTGGCGCATGCCCCGAATCTCGTGACGGTGTAGACATGTCCATGTGACATCAACAACAAGACAAGAATCAAAATGGAAACATACCCGTGGAATTCTCCATCACCGCAAAGACGCCCAAGTAAGTTCTCAACAAGTCAACCGCCCTATCGAGACGCGGTAACGTAAATACCACACTTGCACAACAAAGGCTATCATCACAAGCATAGGCAAGTTTCACAACAACAAGCATAGGCAAGTTTCACAACAACAAGCATAGGCAAGTTTCACAACAACTCAAAGTACTTTCATTTTATGCCAAAGTCCGGTTTTAACCCCAAAGTACTACATACGTTAAGTTCTTTTTAAAAGAGATCCATTACTTTTATAAAAGTCACCCGATACCGTAGCCTTAGAATGACCGACCATTCCTTTCCAAAATCAAGTAACAACATTCTTTCCTAAGTTCCGGTTGCCTAGTTTCATTACTCAAGCTTCTCATTTTCAAATGGTTTCATAGTTCATAAACTTAATCACTTGATTCCTTTTTAGAACAATTGAGTAATATATGTCTCACGTGAGTAGGTTATTCTTGTTTACAACATTCTTATTACAAAGAGCCATGATCTAGAAAATGTAATATCATTTTGTCTCATCTTAGTTTCTATGCAGATGGAGGTTTCTACTGGTTTTAATACGATACATCATTATTCAATACATTTTCCTTTATTAACGCTGCGTTGGTCCGTCGATACACATTCGATTTCAAATCAAAAACATTATCCCTTTAAATAAAACCAAGTACTCATTACTCACGAATGAGGTTTCACACAAACATCCACATTAAAACAAATAAGTTAAGTCTCTTATCTTATAAGATCAAGTCTCTTAACTTCTAACATCATTAAACCATTTTCTTTACTTCTCTTAAGACATTATACCTAACTCCCCATAAAGCTAGTATAACTCTTTTAAATCCTTTAAAACCAAGTGTTACTCTCGATTTATAAATCTTTTGAAATACATCAAGTTCTTTATTATAACTAGCCAGTTATAGTTCACATCAGTTACCTTTTAAAACCACAAAGTATTTTCTTACCTACATAAAGCTGTTATAACCAACTTCCCATAAAGCCGTTATAACACTTTATGTTTTAAGAACAATCAAACACGATTAACACGTATGCGTCTACCGCACTACATAGTTCACACATATCATGCTAGAAGAGATAGGAAGAGGTTCACATACCTCGCGACGATTGTCGACTAATAGCAAAACGCTCCAAGTACCTCAAACCGCCGGCTACTCCTTAAGCCAAGTGGATCACTCCACACGTAGTACTTCAACCTATAAGGCCACAAGGCGCTTATTAATATCTAGATCTCAACGTTCCATAATCTACAGAAAATTCGGCAGCACCTCCCCCCCCGCAACAGCGTAAATCTCCTCCTCTATCGAGGCCGGCTACCAAGCCAACCAGGGGGGGGTTTTACACGTCTAACCGGATGTGTACAATTCTACTACACAGTAATGCTATACAAGTCTACTGTAATACAGCCCTATGTAATTACAGTTCAGTTCAGTTCTTTATTCTTCAGGCTTAAGTCAAAAGACATTGCCACAATACTATGTTCAGTTCTATATATAGTATACTTCAACTATATATTCTAACAACATGTAATTTCCAATTACAATAGAAGGACAGTAGTGTTTACCTCGATAAGCCCAAAATTATCCAAGTATAATGTCGCTCCTGAGCAACGTTTAGCTCCTACTCCGAGTGCTCCAATCCGCTCCAAACAACCCTTAGAAGTTCTAACCAACTTCTACTTACAACTTCAACTACGGGTGAAGATTTCCTTAGGGTTTCGTTTAGAGGCTAAAGGAAAGTATAATCGTATTTTCTGGGCTTTTCGTACAAAGGGTACTTTGGAAAGTACTACAAGGTATTTGGGCTAAAGTATTTTGGACATTAAAACAATACTAGGAGAGTATTTCTATACCACAACAAAGGGTATTATACGGAAACAACTAGGCTAGGGGGGGGGTGGCTCTCGGCCAAGGCTCACTCAAGGGGGGGGTAGTGTGGCGGACGAATTGCTCACAAGAGGGAGGGAGTATTTTTCTTGGAATTTCACAAGTGTGGATGAAGAATAACTCTTGCATTAGAGGGGTATTTATAGGTCAAGGGATGGCCAACCAATGGCCAAGATTATGCCAAGTGCAAGGCAAGTGTAAGGCCAAGATTTGGGCAAGTGTCCTAAGCCAACTTGCACACAAAATATCCTACCAACTCCAAGACAAAACAAGCCACCTTGTTCGTCCCTTTTGCCGCCCACTCAAGGCCAATGTGAGGGTGACACTTGTCACCCTCCCGTTGGTCCAAAATGTTTCGTCTCTCGGAAAAATCCGCAAAAATTATAAATGACATAGCCGGAATTTTCCCAACAAAAGTTGTGGAAACGTTTCGTCGAAAAACGACTCTAATCGGGTGTTGTGTACAAATTTCGAAACTTGCCTAACTTAAGGCTCAAATTTTCTACGTACGTCCTCACGTACATACTCTGAAAATACGGGGTATAACATTCTCCCCTCCTTAGAAACATTCGTCCCGAATGTTCCTTCTAAAGACGGATTACGAAGAAGATCTTCTAACAAGTTGCCAATGCCACACATGGCCACAAACATAACACACGTTCTCTTCCCTCCTTACTCGTAGTGCCTCGCCGAACACTTGAACTCTTCTAGTATACGCACCATACTTGATCATCATTTCAGTTCCCAAAACTTTGGAGTCACTACCTCCAAACTTGGTCATCTTACTCGCCTCAATCTTCCTTAAGGCCATTCCCGGCCTTCACGATCTACTTCTGGTCGAACGTATCCACGAACTCATACGCTGGTCATCTAAACTTGGGCCTAGCACCCTCGTGACCCTGCCACCTGGCGGGACCACCCAGAGCTGACCCTTCCTCGAAACGGGACGCGGGTTGGCCCGCAACATGGCCCCGACCCGACCCACTATCGCGCCAACTCTTGCTCCTCGACACGGAACAATCTTGCTAAATCACATCATGAAAGCTACCACTTTCATTTACTCAACCCAGGGACTTATCACACAATACATTCTAGGCATAAAATGCACTCCGACAAGGATCACTTGCAAAAACTTGTACTCAAAACGGCCTTACATCTAAGGTCTCCTCTGTAATATTCTAAGGTTCATCATTTTCTCACCCCAGGCTTACCCTTTCACTAAGCATGCTTCTAAGTCACATTTTAGCACAAAGCTATCCGAACATAACACTTAACACATTATCATAACATACAAAACTCTAGATGGTTAAGGATATACCTGAAAGTAGGCGGTTCAAAGGACCGCTAGAACTGGGAACTCCCACCGCGACCTCTACCGGGGCCTGCCGGTGTACGAACATTCTGCCTGGCTATGGAAGGTGAAGAACCCGCAACTGCTCCAGTAGTCTGTGCTATCCTACCAGCGCTACCCCTGGTCGGACAGTCTCTCGTCATATGGCCCTGTTGGCCGCAAGAATAACAAGCTCCCTTGGTACTACGACACTCCCCGAAATGCGGTCTACCACATCGACCACACCGAGGTAGGGGTGACTGCATCTGGCCAACACCCCTACTCCCCTGAACATCTGAAGCCTGGGAGCCCTGACCTGCTCCTGAATATCCCAAGGGTCCCGAAGGCTGCGGGGGACCACTCTGCAATGGCGGAGGTACATAACTAGTCTGCTGCTGAGGCGGTCCGCCTCGAAAGTCGCCAAAATATCCGACCGTCTTGGCCTTCTTCTGCTGAAAGCGGTCCACCCGTCGATCTCTGCGCTCCTCGCACCCAAGTGCATGAGCCTGAATGCGGGCAATGTCCATGCCCGGCTGAAGAGAAACACCCGAACAACTCTCTGCTAGGTAATCATCGAGCCCAGTAACATATCGGTGCACTCGATCCTCCATACTAGCTACTAATGCGGGAACATACCGCCAATGAGTCGAACTCACATTGTACTCCCGAATGCGACGCTTCGCCTCAACATCAAAAATCTGCCCGAGCCCTCTCCATTTGTGGAGGATAGAAATGTGCCAGTATGGCCCCCGAAAACTCGTCCCAAAGGGCTGGAAGTGCATGGTCTCCCCGGGAAAGCTACCACGAGTCAAACCAATCGACTGCGGTATCACGCGGCCGACGCGAACAAATGTCACAGACTCGATCTCAAGCCTTGATCACCGCGTGATCCTTCAGAATCGACGGATGAACTCCTGCGGATCATCCTCCGCCTCGACCAGTAAAACTCAGCGGGCTACAACTAAGGAAATCCGTAGCCTCAAACTGCGCCTCGGGTGCACTACAGTCTTCTTTGGGCTGAGGCTGAACTGCGTCGGCCCACTTATCTCATATCGGCCACAACGGCCAATAATCGCCATCTCTCGTGACCCATCTCCCGCTCTGCATCGGGCTGGAGGCTCAGTATTGTAGTCCCAGCCCATTCTTTGCGGCTCTCTAAACTCTGGTCTTTGGCGGCGTCGCAAAACTCGCCGTCTCAAGCACTACTCAGTCTTGACCGGGCTCGCGCTCGCACTCTCTCAATCCCACTAGCAGCTCCTCGGCGCCTTGCCCTTCTGGGCCCTGGTTGCCTTTCGCAGAGGCATAACTGGTAAAAACGAAACACGTCAGAGGGGTCCAACTTACAAACACAGCTCTAAGGCACGATCTCAGAATGAGAAGAATGGAAACCAATCCTAAATGCCCTATAGCCTCCTGATTATAGATGTGGTGCACAACACACCGATAATCAAGACTCTACTAGACACGGTGCAGACACTTTCCGAGGACTAATCGCTCGATACCACTTTGTAACGCCCGAACCGGGCACATCGTGCCTTACCGGGCACCCTAGTGATACAACATCGAGAAAACCAGCGGAAAAATAAAACACGAGTCATGAAACAAGAGATATAATAAATAAACAGGCCAACCAAAACAGTTGCCTTGGTATATACATAAAAACCGAACAGTTATCCTTTACAAACCCCGCCACAACAATTACTCTGCACTTAAGATTTACAACAACTATGACGGACAGGGCCGCCATACCCCGAATGTACAATAACCTACAACTCGTGGAAACATACCAAAGATAAGCCTCCAAGGAACGAGCTTTCAACACTGAAATGAGATCCTCAGGCGGGGATCCACGACCGATGTACCTCTACTGCGGCATGAACGCAGCCCCGAAGGAGTCGAGATAACAGTACCAAGTATGTGAAATCACAAATCAGTAAATGAAATCATAATAGCTTAAAAAGCGGGAGACATGTATGATAACCAAAATACAAGACGCAACATAAAGCGATCAAGTCGTGGACTCACGCCTCAAAGTCACCACTCAAATATAACTATGGGTCTCGCCCGCAACATCCATCATGTTCGCATCATGGCCGCATGCCGGAATCGTGATCGGTGTAGACATGTCCATGATGCAACAATAATAACAAGGCGCGTGGCCACATGCCCGGAATCGCATCGGTGTAGACATGCCCATGTAACCTCAATAACAATATACTGGGTGGTCAACCCTGCCGCATGGCCACATGCCCCCGGAATACTGCATCGGTGTAGACACGTCCATGTTGCAGTAATAACCATATATCGGGTAATCAACCCGGCCGCATGCCCCCGGAATACTGCATCGGTGTAGACATGTCCATGTGACATCAACAACAAGACAGTAATCAAAATGGAAACATACCCGTGGAATTCTCCATCACTGCCAGCACGTCCAAGTAAGTTCTCAACAAGTCAACCGGCCCTCTATCGAGACGCGGTAACACAGAAATACCACACTTGCACAACAAAGGCTATCATCACAAGCATAGGCAAGTTTCACAACAACAAGCATAGGCAAGTTTCACAACAACAAGCATAGGCAAGTTTCACAACAACTCAAAGTACTTTCATTTTATGCCAAAGTCCGGGTTTTTAACCCCAAAGTACTACATACGTTAAGTTCTTTTAAAAGAGATCCATTACTTTTATAAAAGTCACCCGATACCCGTAGCCTTAGAATGACCGACCCACATTCCTTTCCAAAATCAAGTAACAACATTCTTTTCCTAAGTTCCAGTTTGCCTAGTTTCAATTACTCAAGCTTCTCATTTTCAAATGGTTTCATAGTTCATAAACTTAATCACTTGATTCCTTTTTAGAACAATTGAGTAATATATGTCTCACGTGAGAGTAGGTTATTCTTGTTTACAACATTCTTATTACAGCAGCCATGATCTAGAAAATGTAATATCATTTTGTCTCATCTTAGTTTCTATGCAGATGGAGGTTTCTACTGGTTTTAATACGATACATCATTATTCAATACATTTTCCTTTATTAACGCTGCAGTGGTCTGTCGATACACATTCTGATTTCCGAAATCAGTAAAACATTATCCCTTTAAATAAAACCAAGTACTCATTACTCACGAATGAGGTTTCACACAAACATCCACATTAAAACAAATAAGTTAAGTCTCTTATCTTATAAGATCAAGTCTCTTAACTTCTAACATCATTAAACCATTTTCTTTACTTCTCTTAAGACATTATACCTAACTCCCCATAAAGCTAGTATAACTCTTTTTAAATCCTTTAAAACCAAGTGTTACTCTCGATTTATAAATCTTTTGAAATACATCAAGTTCTTTATTATAACTAGCCAGTTATAGTTCACATCAGTTACCTTTTAAAACCACAAAGTATTTTCTTACCTACATAAAGCTGTTATAACCAACTTCCCATAAAGCCGTTATAACACTTTATGTTTTAAGAACAATCAAACACAGTTAACACATGTACGTCTACCGTACTACATAGTTCACATATCATGCTAGAAGAGATAGGAAGAGGTTCACATACCTCGCGACGATTGTCGACTAATAGCAAAACGCTCCAAGTACCTCAAACCGCCGGCTACTCCTTAAGCCAAGTGGATCACTCCACACGTAGTACTTCAACCTATAAGGCCACAAGGCGCTTATTAACATCTAGATCTCAACGTTCCATAATCTACAGAAAATTCGGCAGCACCTCCCCCCCCCGCAACAGCGTAAATCTCCTCCTCTATCGAGGCCGGCTACCAAGCCAACCAGGGGGGGGTTTTACACGTCTAACCGGACGTGTACAATTCTACTACACAGTAATGCTATACAAGTCTACTGTAATACAGCCCTATGTAATTACAGTTCAGTTCAGTTCTTTATTCTTCAGGCTTAAGTCAAAAGACATTGCCACAATACTATGTTCAGTTCTATATATAGTATACTTCAACTATATATTCTAACAACATGTAATTTCCAATTACAATAGAAGGACAGTAGTGTTTACCTCGATAAGCCCAAAATTATCCAAGTATAATGTCGCTCCTGAGCAACGTTTAGCTCCTACTCCGAGTGCTCCAATCCGCTCCAAACAACCCTTAGAAGTTCTAACCAACTTCTACTTACAACTTCAACTACGGGTGAAGATTTCCTTAGGGTTTCGTTTAGAGGCTAAAGGAAAGTATAATCGTATTTTCTGGGCTTTTCATACAAAGGGTACTTTGGAAAGTACTACAAGGTATTTGGGCTAAAGTATTTTGGACATTATAACAATACTAGGAGAGTATTTCTATACCACAACAAAGGGTATTATACGGAAACAACTAGGCTAGGGGGGGGGGGTACCCCACGGCCAAACACCACAAAGGGGAGGGGGGGTGGCTCTCGGCCAAGGCTCACTCAAGGGGGGGGTAGTGTGGCGGACGAATTGCTCACAAGAGGGAGGGAGTATTTTTCTTGGAATTTCACAAGTGTGGATGAAGAATAACTCTTGCATTAGAGGGGTATTTATAGGTCAAGGGATGGCCAACCAATGGCCAAGATTATGCCAAGTGCAAGGCAAGTGTAAGGCCAAGATTTGGGCAAGTGTCCTAAGCCAACTTGCACACAAAATATCCTACCAACTCCAAGACAAAACAAGCCACCTTGTTCGTCCCTTTTGCCGCCCACTCAAGGCCAATGTGAGGGTGACACTTGTCACCCTCCCGTTGGTCCAAAATGTTTCGTCTCTCGGAAAAATCCGCAAAAATTATAAATGACATAGCCGGAATTTTCCCAACAAAAGCTGTGGAAACGTTTCGTCGAAAAACGACTCTAATCGGGTGTTGTGTACAAATTTCGAAACTTGCCTAACTTAAGGCTCAAATTTTCTACGTACGTCCTCACGTACATACTCTGAAAATACGGGGTATAACAGGAAGTTGGTTATAACGACTTTATGGAAGGTTAAGAAAGTTGTCTATTTTGATTATTGGGCATAAGTTGCCTAGATTATGAAAATTTGAAGTTACTTGATTTCAAGCTTTGAAATGAGTTTTCTAAAAGTGTAGTAACTTACTTTGAAAAATAGACACACCTTGATACTACGGGTGTTAGTATCTTGGGATTTTACATAAAAAAAAGTCTTTTGAAAAGAATGTACGTACGTAGTACTTTGGCTTGTTAAATGAGAATTATTCTATTGGTGCCTTGATAAGTACTTTGGCTTGTTAAATGAGAATTATTCTATTTGTGCCTTGATAAGTACTTTGGCTTGTTAAATGAGAATTATTCTATTGGTGCCTTGATAAGTACTTTGGCTTGTTAAATGAGAATTATTCTATTTGTGCCTTGATAAGTACTTTGGCTTGTTAAATGAGAATTATTCTATTGGTGCCTTGATAAGTACTTTGGCTTGTTAAATGAGAATTATTCTATTTGTGCCTTGATAAGTACTTTGGCTTGTTAATTGAGAATTATTCCATGTATGCCTTGATAAGTACTTTGGCTTGATTAATTGAGAATTGCCTATGTGTGCTGGTGATAGCCTTTGAGTGCAAGTATTATGTTTTATTGCGTTGCCGCGACTCTCGGTTGGAGGGTAGGCTGTCTTGTTGTAAGTTACTTGGACGTACCGACAGTGATGTGGGATTCCACGGGTATGCTTCCGTTATTTGTAGTACTTGGGTTAAATTCCCGGATTTTTATAAAAGACCTGGTAGTGCTTATGTGTTGTTTGACGGCCGGTCGAGATAGGGTAAGAGTATAAGTGAGGGGTAAACCCCCAAGACGCTATACCACCTTCTCCTGGGTAAGAGTACAAATGAGGGGTAAACCCCCAAGACATTATACCCCCTGCTTGTTTTGTTTGATGGTCGGTCGAGATAGGGTAAGAGTATAAGTGAGGGGTAAACCCCCAAGACGCTATACCACCTTCTCCAGGGTAAGAGTATAAATGAGGGGTAAACCCCCAAGACATTATACCCCCTGCTTGTTTTGTTTGATGGTCGCCAGAGATAGGGTAAGAGTATAAATGAGGGGTAAACCCCCAAGACATTATACCCCCTGCTTTACCACATGTTCGTCTTCCTACTTGGCCCGTACAGTTGTTAGGACACAGGTGGGACTTGGTGTTCATGTCTGCCTATTGGCGTTATACTATATCATGGACTGCCGGCAGTGAGGAAGGATTCCACGGGCATGATTGATATTGTGGGCGTGAGACCCATGGTTATATTTTAGAAATGACTTGAGGGCATGCGTCCCTGACTTGTTATGACTGCTTATGTGTTGTGTACTGTAGGTTGGCTATCATATATGTCTCCTGTTTTGCTTAGACTGTTATGATTTCATTACGATGCATCTTTCACATACTTGGTACATTCTTCGTACTGACCTCCTTCGGGGGGCTGCGTTCATGCCGCAGGTTTAGGTACGCAGTTTGGTGATCGGCAGGTGTAGGACCCTGCTCAGAGTTTTTGGATAGCTCCTTCTGTTCGGGAGTTTATCTTTTTGGTATAAGTTCTTTCAGTACAGGCTTTTGTACAGTTATGGGTACGGCGGGGCCTTGTCCCATCATAGTTCAGTATAACTCTTAGAGGTCTGTATTCATATGTGTTTGGACTCATGTACAGTATAGTGTCTTTTGAGTATGTATATCATGGCAGCCTTGTCGGCTTTGCCCTTGCACGTACGATTGGTTTAAAAGAAAAAAAAAGGGTGTTATTTAATTTCCGCAGTTTACTTGTGTTGTTAAGGTAGAAGGGTGCCCAGGTAGGGCACCAGTCACGGGCCCGGGATTCGGGGCATGACAGAGTGGTATCAGAGCAGTCAGTCCTCGAAATGTCTATAGACCGTGTCTAGTAGAGTCTTGATTATCGGTGTGTTGCGCGCCACACCCATAAACAGGAGGCTACAGGACATTTAGGAGTTGGTTTCTATTCTTCTCACTCTAAGATCGTGCCATAGAGCTGTGTTAGTAAGATAATTCCTCTATGACGTGATTTTGTGTTACTGTTATGCCTCCAAGGAGGGCAACAGCCGCCCAGAAGGGCAAATGAGTAGCAGGAGCAACTAGTCTGACTCAGAGAGTTGATAGGGCTTATGCCCAGGGTATACCGGATGTTGTGTCGCAGTCGGCGAGTTCTTCTGCGCCAGGTTTTGAGACCCCAACACCAGCGCCTCCAGTTTCTCAGTTAGGAGAAGACTATAGGGTCATGAGGGAAGAAGTTATGTTATTGACCAAGATAGCGGTGCTACAGTTTCATCAGCAGGAAGTTATTCGGCCAGTACAGGCAGGTGTACAGGGTAGGGGGCCAACGCGGAGATCAGCGTAAGAGGGCTAGACCGGTTGGCTATCCCGGTGAGTTTTTGGACGAGCAGCCTCAGCAGCGAGTGAGATATTCGTCCTAGCCTACCCAGCACATACCCCCGCAGTTCACAGGTGGGATATTGGACCCCACAAGGGATTTAGGAGCCGGTCCAAGCTCCAGGGGCCGAGGTTCTCAGAGGAGCAGAGGACTTTCTTGGTCGAGGCCACCTATTCCTCAGTGTATCAGATGTGGTAAGCGTCATTCGGGGAAATGTCGTTATGGCCCAGGAGTTTGTTTTTGTTGTGGCCGTCCGGGCCATATTCGGAGGGGATGTCCTTTTAGAAAGAGCACCGGTGAGGTGGCTCAGCCTATGAGGCCGATGGTTGATTCCCTTTCCTCCACAATTGTACGTCTCCCAGGGCAGGGTATTCAGATGTCAGCCAACCGTGGTAGAGGTCAGGGTGGTGTTTATAGTTCTGGCGGTCCTTCGAACCGCATAGCTGACGTGACTACTAGGCAGGATCAGGAGGCAACATCTCATGGGGTTACATGTATATTTCGATTCTTTGGAATCATACGTGTATTGATAGATTCAGATTTCGCCCTAGCATATATGTTTTCCCTTTGTTGCTAGCAGTTGTAAGTGATAGTACCCCCAGAGGTAGGAATACTTTGATTAGTAAGGTGAAAAGTTAAGAATGTTGACAAGAATGGTAAGTGAACTGAGACTATAGTTGTGTAGAGTTCACAAGTTGTAATTTCCCCATAACAGTGTAATACCAATAGGGAAGAATGTACGGTAGAAATACTTTGGCTTATGTGACAAACCTCTAGTGAATAGGGGGGGATAGGGTGAGAAGTACCTTGAGATAAGAGAAAGATCTATTTCAGACTAAAAATGAGAAGTTAAGTGTGACGATGAGTCGGGTTATGGAATCATTTCTGGTCAACCGCTAGTATAGAATGGGGTGATGTCAGATAGAAATGGTCCCGTTATGTGATAGGGTCCCGAGGATGCAAGGCCCAAGTTTAGTTAATCGTTGTACGAGTTTGTGGATGTGTTCCACCGGAATCAGGTCGTAATGACCGAGAAGAGCCTTAGCGGAAATTCAAGTAGCATCATGGCCAAGTTTAGAAGTACGAGAAAGTATGACAAGTAAGGAAATAAAGGAACCTCTAAGGATCCCGTGTTTTAGAAGACTGTAACCTTCGAGTTTTGTGAGGAGGGCTCGCGGACGGAAGGTCCATTGATATGGTTACGTATGTTGTGGTGGCCATGTGTGGCATCGTTGGTCTTGTGCAGTTTTGATTGAGAGGCATCGTATAGAGTTTATGCCGGAGTTTGTATAGCTTGACAACCGACTAAGAACATTCGGGGACGAATGTTTCTAAGGGGGGAATAATGTTACATCCCATTAGTCCAGGACATGTATAAGAGAATGTATGTAAGGAATAAAGACTTGGAAATTAGTACGAAAGAGAGAATTGTTTTTCCGACGGAAAATCTTCCGAACGTCGGAAAGGAAAAATGTTCGTTGTTGAGAATTGGATTCTCAAAATGCATTATTTGAAGAGTATGGAACCTATTAACATTATGGAAATTTATTTTTACGGATTTGGTCACGTGGGGCCCACCCGAGGAATTTTACGTTTTGTGGGGCCCACGAGGGTTACGGAATTTTATGAACGAATGAGAGGGCAACACGTGGCACCCTCACATATGGTCTTGGACGAAATTAGAGGAAGGGTAAAATAGTCATTGACCATCTTGGAAGATAAGTCTTGCAAACTTGATATTGTTGACTTGTCAACTTGTCCACATGGGCTTAATCCTAGTGAAATTCATCCTAGCCTCACATTTGTTGATATCTAAGCCTCCCATTGTGTTATATATACATAACTAGTAGCAAGACAAGGTCTTGGAGACTTAGAAAAATTTCACAACACTTTGAGCTTGTTATGTTGCTCTCGGGTTTAGGCTAGATCCCACACAAAAAATTTGCAATTTTGATCCATTATTCACAAGACTTAAACCCAAGGTTCCTAAGAGTATTATAAGGTTATCTCAATAGAAAGATTACGGAAAAACGGCGTTTTCATATTAGTCGCAAGGCGGAAACTTAGGGAGTTCTTCAACTTTGAAGTTGGAACTTGAAGATGAGTTCTTCAAAGGCTTCTGAGGAGTGCTTAGAGCGGATTGGAACCTAAGGAAAGGAGCTAAGAATTGCTAAGGCGCGACTTTGAATCTTGGAAATTTTAAGGGCTTGTAAAGGTATAAATTTTGTCGTTTTAGTAGTTAAGACTTACTTATTGTTGTAGCTATGGATATTAGCAAGCATGAGTTATATGTTATGAGGTTTGATAAGTGTTGTGGCTATTGGAACCCTAATCCGAAAACTAGCATGTTAGCCCTAAGATTTCAATTCAAGTCGATTATTAGTAAAGTCGTCGCATGTTGTAAAAAGAAGGAAATTGTAGTTGTTGAAGTTGTTTATGACTATATAACATGTTAGACCTTAGAACTTGGAATTGTAAAAGGATTGGAAAGGACTTAGTTGTTATACCCCGTATTTCCAGAGTATGTACGTAAGGACGTACGTAGAAATTTGAACTTGAGAATAGGCTTGGCCGATTTACTTTTGTGCACAACACCCGTTTAGAGTCGTTTTTCGACGAAACGTTTCCACAGCTTTCGTAGGGGAATTTCCGGCTATGTCATTTTTAATTTTTACGTATTTTTCTGAGAGACGAAACGTGTTGGGCCAACAAGAGGGCGCCACTTGGCACCCTCTCATTGGCGGACGTGAATGGGCGGTAAAGGGAGGGTGGACGAATTGGCCTTGTTGGTCAAGGGGAGTTGGTAGGATATTTTTTGTGTGTTAGTTGGTCAAGGACACTTGGGTGGATCTTGGCCCTACACTTGCCTTGCACTTGGCAAGATCTTGGCCATTGGTTGGCCTTCACTTGACCTATAAATACCCCTCTCCCTTTGATGAATTCTTCATCCTTTCCACAAATCTTCTAAGTGTTAAAATCCCTCCCTCTCCCCTCTTGTTGACTCTCGTCCAAGAGCCCTCTCCCTTTGAAAGGCCCCTTGGCAGTGCCCTCTCCCCTCCTTGTAGTGTGGCCGTGGGGTACCCCCCCCTAGCCTAGTTGTCTCGTATAATACACCCCCCCTCTTGGTAGAAATACTCTCAAAAGTATTGTTATAATGCCCAAATTACCTTAGCCGTATACCTTGTAGTATTCTAAGGTCATACCTATACGAAAGGCCCAGTTATACTATTATACTTCCCGTCTGTCACAAAACCGAAACCCTAGGAAAATCTCCATAGTCCGTTGGAGTATTGTGTAGAAGTTGGTTAGAACTTCTAAGGGTGGTTTAGAGCGGGTTGGAGCGCTCGGAGTTGGAGCTAAACGATTGCCCAGGATCGACATTTTAACTTGGATAATTATGGGCTTATCGAGGTAAATATCTTGTCCCTCTATTGTAATTGGAAATTACATGATTGTTAGACTATATAGTTGAAGTATACTATATATAGAACTGAACGTTGTTGTCGGCAATGTCTTTGGACTTAAGCCTGAATAATAAGAAACCTTTTCGAAAGAAGAGTACTGAACTGTTTTTACATAGGACTGTATTACAGTAGACCTTGTGTAGCTTTTCTGTGAGGTAGAATTGTGCACGTCCGGTTAGATGTATGAACCCCCCCCCTGGTTGGCTTGATAGCCGGCCCCGATAGAGGAGGAGATTTACGCTGTTGCGGGGGGGGGAGGTGCTGCCGAATTTTCTGTAGAATGTTCTACGAAGGGATCTAAATGTTAATAAGCGCCTTGTGGCCTTATAGGTTGAAGTACTACGTGGCGCGATCTACTGGCTAAGGAGTAGCCGACGGTTTGAAGTACTTGGAGCGTTTTGCTATTAGTCGATACTCGTCGCGAGGTATGTGAACCTCTTCCTATCTCTTCTAGCATGATATGTGTGAACTATGTAGTACGGTAGACGTACATGTGCTAAATGTATTTGATTGGTTTAAAACATAAAGTGTTATAACGGCTTTATGGGAAGTTGGTTATAACAGCTTTATGTTGGTAAGAAAATACTTGTGGTTTTAAAGGGTAACTGATTTGAACTATAACTGGCTTGTTATGTGTTAATAAAGAACTTGAAGTAATACTTGGTTTTTGAAAACTTAAGAGTTATACTAGCTTTATGGGAAGTTAGGTATAACGGCTTAAGAATGTTTCTTGATTTGAAATCGTAATGTGTATCGACAAACCATCGCAGCGTTAATAAAAGGAAATGTTTTGACTAATTAAGTATTATTAAAACCAGAGAAACTTTCATCCGCATAGAAGCTAAGATGAGACAAAATGATATTTCCTAGATCATGGTTTGTAATAAGATTGTTATAAACAAGAATATCCTACTCACATATAAGGCTTATGTTTCTCAGTTGTTTAAGGAGAATTACATTCTTAAATGAATAAGACTATGAACTACGAAACCTTTCTAAAATAAGAACCTGAACATTGAAATTAGGCAAACTTGAACATTGGAAATTAGGCAAACTTGAACAGTGGAAAGAATGTTGCTACTTGATTTTACAAAGAGAAGTAATTGATTTACTTTAAAAGATAGTCACTCTATTTTTATACTACGGTATTGTGTGACATTGTGAAAGTAACATATCTTTTAAAGAGTTAATGTATGAAGTACTTTGGGGATAAAACCCGAACTTGTTGGCATATAGTAGAAAGTACTCGTGTGTATAACTTGATTGTGTTGGTTTGTGATAGCCTTGTAATACTTTCTTGTTGATTGATAAGTAAACATGCTAGGATGCTACGTGTGTTAGTATCTTGTGATGTTTGTGTAAAGGGGTTTTCCTTTGTTGTGCTTATGTTGTTTAACGATAAGTCGTTATGTTAGTATTTTACATCACTCATCTCTTGAGATGATTCCGGGGTTAAGCGCCCTCCGTGCGGGGTAGACTCAGTGGTCGATGGACCTATGATTCGAGAATACCTCACGCAGTCCTGTGGGCCTATGCGGAGCTACGAGTTCCGTGTTATTGGCGTCCTTTACGGGCACGCGGTCCATGTGGCCATGCGATGCGAAGTCGGGCGATCTTGGGAGTAGCTACCCTCGATGCGGGAATACCTCACGCGGGCGATGAGATTGGCCTACGCGAGTGCGGGAAGTTCCAGGGCTTGACGCGACATTAGATATGCGGGCAAGTGGCCGCTTTGATCATGTGACGCCTAGACAGATCTTATGGTACGCTTCATGACCTTGTTGGTGCTGGGTGTTAGTAGTCGGCTATGCCTTTGTACTTACCGTGCGGTGTTATTATGGCAGGTGGGACTCGGTGTTCATGTGTGTTCCTTGGTGCTTTTATATCATAAACCGCTGGCGTGAGGAAAGGTATTCCACGGGCATGATTGATGTTGTGGTAACGACCCGTTCGGGCGTTCATCGTGCCTTATCCCGCACCCTAGTGATACAACATCGAGAAAACCAGCGGAAAAATAAAACATGAGTCATGAAACATGAGATATAATAAGCCAAGCAAAAGCGGTTTTGGTGATATACATAAAACTCGAGCAGTTTAATCCTTTTACAACCCCGCCACAACAAGATTACTCTGCACTCTAAGATATCTGATGACTATGGGGACAGGGCCTCGCCATACCCCGAATGTACAAGAACTCGCAACTCGTGGAACACCTACTAAAAGATAAGCCTCGAGAAACGGAGCTTCAAATGCTGGCGTGATCCTATGAGCGAGGATCCACGACCGATGTACCTCTACCTGCGGCGTGAACGCAGCCCCCCGAAGGAGGTCAGTACAACAGGTACCAAGTATGTGAAACTGTAAAATACTGTAATGAAATCATACTAGTCTATATAAAGCAGGAGACATGTATGATAACCAAACTACGATTCACAACATAAAACGATCATCACTCCATATAACTATGGGTCTCACGCCCAACATCAATCAGTTCGCATTATGGCGCATGCCGGAATCTTGCGACGGTGTAGACATGTCCATGATGCAACAATAATACCAATGTCCCATGGCCACATGCCGGACTCTGCATCGGTGTAGACATGTCCATGTGACCTCAACAATAAGACAAAGAATCCAAATGGAAGCATACGTGCGCTTACGATCGTGTCGGTATGTCCAAAGGAAAAATAAGACAACATTCCAAATGGACGATACCCGCGCTACGATCGTGTCGGTATGTCCAAAGGAAATATAAGACAACATTCCAAATGGACGATACCCGCGCTACGCATCGTGTCAGTATGTCCAAAGGGAAACAACAAGGCGGTAACCTAAATGGAAGCATACACGTGCGCTACGCATCGTGTAAGTACGTCCATAGCGATGCACAACAATAATAATATCAGCGAGAACGTGCGGTGGAACTTCTCCGTCACGCAAGACGCCCAAGTAAGTTCTCAACAAGTCAACCGACCCTCCATCGAGACGCGGTAATACGAAATACAACGCTTTGCACAACAAAGGTTATCACAATAAGCATAGCCAAGCTTCACAACAACAAGCATAGGCAAGTTTCACAACAACACAAAGTACTTTCATTTTATACCAAAGTCGGGTTTTAGCCTAAAGTACTACGTCGTTAAATTTTGTAAAAGAGATCCATTACTTTTATCAAAGTCACACGATACAAGTAGTATTAGAATGACCAACCCACATTTTTAAGTAAATAAGAACACGTTCCTTTTAAAATAAAGTACCAACAATCTATTCCTAAGTTCCAGTTTTCCTAGTTTCAATTACTCCAACTTCTTATTTTCAAAAGGTTTCATAGTTCCCAATCTTAATCAATTGATCCCTTTTTAGAAGAATTGATTAACATATGTCATTTATGTGAGTAGTTTATTCTTGTTTATAACGATCTTATTACTGACCATGATCTAGAAAATGTAATATCATTTTGTCTCATCTTAGCTTCTATGCAGATGGAGGTTTCTCGGTTTTAATACAACACATCATTATTCAATACATTTTCCTTTTATTTACGCTGCAGTGGTCCTGTCGATACATTCGATTCGAAATCAAGAAACATTATCCCTTTAAAAACCAGTACTCATTACTCACGAATGAGGTTTCACACAAACATCCACATTAAAACAAATAAGTTAAGTCTCTTATCTTATAAGATCAAATCTCTTAACTTCTAACATCAAGAACCATTTTCACTTACATAAGGTCGTTATAACTAACTTCCCATAAAGCTATTATAACACCCTATGTTTTAAACCAACCAAATCACTTAGCACGTATGCGTCACCGCACTACATAGTTCACAACAATCATGCTAGAAAAGATAGGAAGAGGTTCACATACCTCGCGACGATTTATCGACAATAAGCAAAATGCTCCAAGTACTACAACCTTGCTAGCCCTTTCCACTCCTCGAGTAGAATACGCTACTCTTAGTACTTTCACCTATAAAGGTCACAAACGTCTATTAACCCCAAAACACAAGTTTTCTATCTTTCTATAGAAAATTCGCAGACACCTCCCCGCAACAACGTAAATCTCCTCTATCGAGGCCGCTACCAAGCCAACTGGGGGTTTACACGCCTAACCGGACGTGTACAATTCTACACAAGTCTACTGCAATACAGTCCTATGTAAATACAGTTCAGTTCAGTTCTTTATTCTTCAGGCTTAAGTCAAAAGACATTGCCGAATACTAAGTATAGTTCCATATATAGTATACTTCAACTATATATTCTAACAAACATGTAATTTCCAATTACAATAGAGGGACAAGATAATTACCTCGATAAGCCCAAAATTATCCAAGTTATAATGTCGATCATGAGCAAGGTTTAGCTCCACTCCGTGCGCTCCAAACCACTCCAAACAACCCTTAGAAGTTCTAACCAACTTCTACTCAAATACTTCAACCAACTATGAAGATTTCCTTAGGGTTTCGGTTTGAGACTAAAAGGACAAAATGTAGTATTTCCGGACTCTACGTAAAGAGGTATCTTTGGAATACTACAAGGTACAAGGCTAAGGTATTTTGGGCATTATAACAATACTAGGGGAGTATTTCTATACCACAACAAGGGGTATTATGCGAAAACAACTAGGCTAGGGGGGGGGACCCTTCTCGGCCAAAGGCCACAAGGAGGAGGGAGGGGGAGAGGCTTAGGACGAGAGCTACTAGAGGGAGGGGAGGGATTTCAAGACTTAGACAAAGTGAGGAGTGAATGAATAAGTCTTCACAAGGGAGGGGTATTTATAGCAAAACCAAAGGCCAACCAATGGCCAAGATTAAGCCATGTGCAAGGCAAGTGTAAGGCCAAGATCAAGCCAAGTGCACCCTAGCCCCTACTCCTTAAAACCCTCACAAATATCTACACAAATATCTAGCACAACTTGCCCCTCCAAATCGGCCAAGTGCCGCCCCACTTGTCTCCATTGTGAGGGTGACACATGTCACCCTCCCGTTGGTCCAAAATGTTTCGTCTCTCGGAAAAATCCGCAAAAATACAAAACGACATAGCCGGAATTTTCCCTTCGCAGTTACGAAAACGCTTCGCCGAAAACGACTCCAACCGGTGTTGTGCACAAATGTAAAATCGCCAAGGGTGCCACATGGGGTGACACGTGTCGCCCGATTCGCCGAATATTTCGTCTTCGAAAATATCCAATTTCTGAAATCTCAAAAACAAAGCGGGCCCACAAAATCAGTAAATTTCTCCGTGGGCCCACGTGACCATTTCGAAAATAAAATCTCAAAATTCTAATATAATCTATGAAGTCCAAATACCAAAACGGGAATCCAATTCCCATTAACGAACCTTTTTCTTCACAAATAACCGGAAACTTTTCCGTTAAAAACTCACATCTTTCTTTCTTTTCAAAATTTTCTGCGTACTCAGACGCACGTCCTCACATACATACCCGCAACTACGGTATAACATTCTCCCTTAGAAACATTCGTCCGAATGTTCCTTCTCAAGTCGAATAACGATAAAGTTCCTCTAACAAGTTGCCAATGCCACGCCACGCGAAATAACACACGTTATCTTCCTCCTTACTCGTTGCACCCTTCTCGAACACTCGAACTCTCCCAAGACGTACCATACTTCAGTCATTACCTCCGTTCGAAAATCTGCGAGTCACTACCTCCAAACTTGGTCATCTTACTAACCTCAAACTTCCTTAAGGCCATTCCCGCCTTTACGAACCGCTCGTCGAACGCGTCCACGAACTCATACGATGATCATACAAACTTGGGCCTAGCATCCTCGTGACCCTACCACCGGCGGGACCACCTAACCGACCACCCCAAACCGGGTACTGGGTTGACCGCAAATGGTCCTCAACCCGACCCCAACCGCTAAACTCTTGTTCCCGATCCGAACAATCTTACTAATTCACATCATGAAAGCTACCACTTCCATCTCACACTACCCACGGACTTATCACACAAATAAATCCCACGTATACTACTACTCGATAAAGGTCAAACATAAAACGAATCTTTAATCTCAAGACGACCTTACCCTAAGGTCTCGATCGTGACATAGTCTAAGGTTCACTTACCATGCCCCATACGTAACCTCCCAACTAAACATGTTTTCAAACTCACAATTAACACAACGCTTATTCGTACATAGCACACAATAATGAGACCATCATAACAAGCATACCAAAACTCTAGAGGTTAAGGATATACAAGCTACCGCCCACTCTAATCATAGGCACACTGCAGGCATAGTCAGAAGGTGATGAACCAGCCACGATCCCGAAGGTCGAGTCGTAACATCCGCGCTTCCCTTGGTGGACAGTTCCGCAAAATGGCCTCGCTGGCGCATGCAAAACAAACTCCCAATCTAGCACGACACTCTCCAAAATGGAGTCTACCACAATGGTCACGAGGTAGGGGTGGCTTCATGGTTAACACCCCGCTCTGCCGAAAATCAACCTGGAGCCCCGACCGCTCCTCAAGACGGTGGAGGACCACTGCATGCGGTGGGGTATATAACTAATATCTTCGAGGCGGTCCGCCTCGAAAAGTCGCCAAAAGACCGATGTCTCGCCTCTTCTGCGATCCAGGCCATTCCGTCGACCTCTCCGTACCTCACATCCTAGTGCATGAGCCTGCATGCGGGCAATGTCCATGCCCGGCTGAAGAGCTACTCCTGAACATGCCTCTGACATGTAATCATCGAGCCCTGTAACATATCGGTGCACTCGATCCTCCATACTAGCTACCAACGGGGACGCACGCCAATGAGTCGAACTCCACATTGTACTCCCGAACCGCACGCGCCTGCCTAAGCATCAAAAATCTGTCGGCCCGTTCCTCCTCATCCGCGGAGGCAAGAAGTGCGTGAGAAAGCCCGAAAACTCATCCCATACCGCGGAGTGCATGCTCTCCCCGGGAAAGCTCCCATGAATCAAACCAATCGACTGCGGTATCACGCAGCCGATGCGAACCAAAGGTCACAGACTCGATTTTTGAAGCCTTGATCACCCGCATGATCCGCTGTAACTGCCGGATGAACTCCTGCGGATCATCCTCAGGCCTCGACCCATAAAACTCTGGCGGGCTACAACTCGTAAAGTCCCGACCTCAAACTATTCGCTCTCGTGCACCAGCGGTCTCTTTGGAACTGCTGCATCCAGCCTCTCCTCATACTGCCACGACCACTCGGCCAAGAATCGCCATCTCCTTGTAACCCATCTCCTCCGCCTGCATCGGACGGAGGCTCGTGTATGCGGTCTCAGCAGCCATTCTGCGGCTCTAACCTCTCTTGGGTGGCGGCGTACAAAACCCGCCGTCAAGCACAACCTCGTCTTCGCGGGCTGCGCGCTCGCACTCTCAGTATCTCACTAGCGGCACCCTCGGCTGCCTTGCCCTTCGGGCTCTGGTTGCCTGCGCGGAGGCATAATCGTAAAACGAGATACGCCGGAGGGTCCAACTTACAACATGACTCTAAGGCACGATCTCGTAATGAGAAGAATGGAAACTAATCCTAAATGTCTCAGACCTCACGATTATAGATGTGGTGCACAACACATCGATAATCAAGACTCTACTAGACACGGTGCGTAGACACTTTCCGAGGATTAATCGCTCTCGATACCACTTTTGTAACGACTGTTCGGGGCGGGTGCGGTGCCTTATCCGGCACCCTAGTGATACAACATCAGAGAAAACCAGCGGAAAATAAAACATGAGTCATGAAACATGAGATATAATAATAAACAGGCCAACCAAAACGGTTGCCTTCAGTATATACATAAAACCTGAACAGTTTAATCCTTTTACAACCCTGCCTACACAAGATCTATGCACTTAAGATATACATGACTATGACGGACAGGGCCGCCATACCACAATGTACAAGAACACGCAACTCAGGAACACCTACTAAAAGATAAGCCTCGGAAAACGGAGCTTCAATCTGTTGGCTCGTGATCCATGGCGAGGATCCACGACCGATGTACCTCTACTGCGGCATGAACGCAGCCCCGAAGGAGGTCAAGATAACAGTACCAAGTATGTGAAATCGCATATCAGATATCAGAATGAAATCATACTAGTCTATATAAAGCAGAGACATGTATGATAACCAAACTACGATTCACAACATAAAACGATCATCACTCCAATATAACTATGGGTCTCACGCCACAACATCAATCAGTTCGCATTATGGCGCATGCCGGAATCTTGCATCGGTGTAGACATGTCCATGATGCAACAATAATACCAATGTCCCATGGCCACATGCCGGAATTCTGCGCCGGTGTAGACATGTCCACGTGACCTCAACAACAAGACAAAGAATCCAAATGGAAGCATACGTGCGCCACGATCGTGTCGGTATGTCCAAGGAAAAATAAGACAACATTCCAAATGGACGATGCGATGCGCTACGCGTCGTGTCGGTATGTCCAAAGGGAAATATAAGACAACATTCCAAATGGACGATACCCGTGCGCTACGATCGTGTCGGTATGTCCAAAGGGAAACAACAAGGCGGTAATCTAAATGGAAGCATACGTGCGCTACGATCGTGTCGTGATGTCCATAGCGATGCACAATAATACTATCAGCAGAACGTGCGTGGAACTTCTCCGCCATCACAGACGCGACGCCCAAGTAAGTTCTCAACAAGTCAACCGACCCTCCATCGAGACGCGGTAATACGTAAATACAACGCTTTGCACAACAAAGGTTATCACAATAAGCATAGCCAAGCTTCACAACAACAAGCATAGGCAAGTTTCACAACAACACAAAGTACTTTCATTTTATACCAAAGTCCGGTTTTAGCCTAAAGTACTACGACGTTAAATTTTGTAAAAGAGATCCATTACTTTTATCAAAGTCACCCGATACGTAGTATTAGAATGACCAACCCACATTTTAAGTAAACCGTAACACTTTCCTTTTAAAATCAAGTACCAACATTCTTTTCCTAAGTTCGGTTTGCCTAGTTTCAATTACTCAAACTTCTCATTTTCAAAAGGTTTCATAGTTCCCAAACTTAATCACTTGATTCCTTTTTAGAACAATTGAGTAACATATGTCATATATGTGAGTAGTTTATTCTTGTTTATAACGATCTTATTACTGACCATGATCTAGAAAATGTAATATCATTTTGTCTCATCTTAGCTTCTATGCAGATGGAGGTTTCTCTTGGTTTTAATACACATCATTATTCAATACATTTTCCTTTTATTTACGCTGCAGTGGTCTGTCGATACACATTCTGATTCCCGAAATCAGTAAAAACATTATCCCTTTAAAAACCAAGTACTCATTACTCACGAATGAGGTTTCACACAAACATCCACATTAAAACAAATAAGTTAAGTCTCTTATCTTATAAGATCAAATCTCTTAACTTCTAACATCAAGAACTCCATTTTCACTTACATAAGGTCGTTATAACTAACTTCCCATAAAGCTATTATAACACCCTATGTTTTAAACCAACCAAATCACTTAGCACATGACGTCTACCGTACTACATAGTTCACAACAATCATGCTAGAAAAGATAGGAAGAGGTTCACATACCTCGCGACGATTTATCGACAATAAGCAAAATGCTCCAAGTACTACAACCTTGCTAGCCCTTTCCACTCCTCGAGTAGAATACGCTACTCTTAGTACTTTCACCTATAAAGGTCACAAACGTCTATTAACCCCAAAACACAAGTTTTCTATCTTTCTATAGAAAATTGAAGACCTCCCCGCAACAACGTAAATCTCTCCTCTATCGAGGCCGCTACCAAGCCAACGGGGGTTTACACGTATAAACTGACGTGTACAATTCTACACAAGTCTACTGCAATACAGTCCTATGTAAATACAGTTCAGTTCAGTTCTTTATTCTTCAGGCTTAAGTCAAAAGACATTGCCGAATACTAAGTATAGTTCCATATATAGTATACTTCAACTATATATTCTAACAAACATGTAATTTCCAATTACAATAGAGGGACAAGATAATTACCTCGATAATCCCAAAATTATCCAAGTTATAATGTCGATCTCGAGCAAGGTTTAGCTCCACTCCGTGCGCCCAAACCACTCCAAACAACCCTTAGAAGTTCTAACTAACTTCTACTCAAATACTTCAACCAACTATGAAGATTTCCTTAGGGTTTCGGTTTGAGACTAAAGGACAAAATGTAGTATTTCCGGACTCTACGAAAGAGGTATCTTTGGAATACTACAAGGTACAAGGCTAAGGTATTTTGGGCATTATAACAATACTAGGGAGTATTTCTATACCACAACAAGGGTATTATGCGAAAACAACTAGGCTAGGGGACCTTCGGCCAAAGGCCAGAGGAGGAGGAGGAGAGGCTTAGGACGAGAGCTACTAGAGGAGGAGGGATTTCAAGACTTAGACAAAGTGAGGTGAATGAATAAGTCTTCACAAGAGGGTATTTATAGCAAAACCAAAGGCCAACCAATGGCCAAGATTAAGCCATGTGCAAGGCAAGTGTAAGGCCAAGATCAAGCCAAGTGCACCCTAGCCCCTACTCCTTAAAACCCTCACAAATATCTACACAAATATCTAGCACAACTTGCCCCTCCAAATCGGCCAAGTGCCGCCCCACTTGTCTCCATTGTGAGGGTGACACATGTCACCCTCCCGTTGGTCCAAAATGTTTCGTCTCTCGGAAAAATCCGCAAAAATACAAAACGACATAGCCGGAATTTTCCCGCAGTTACTGAAAACGTTTCGTCGAAAAACGACTCCACCCGGGTGTTGTGCACAAATGTAAAATCGGCCAAGGGTGCCACATGGGGGTGACACGTGTCGCCCCCCGATTCGCCCAGAATATTTCGTCTTCCGAAAATATCCAATTTACCGGAAATCTCAAAAACAAAGCGGGCCCCACAAAACCGTAAATTTCTCCCGTGGGCCCCACGTGACCATTTCCGAAAATAAAATCTCAAAATTCTAATATAATCTATGAAGTCCAAATACCAAAACTGGGAATCCAATTCCCATTAACGAACCTTTTTCTTCACAAATAACCGGAAACTTTTCCGTCGAAAACTCACATCTTTCTTTCTTTTCAAAATTTTCTGCCGTACTCTCGTACGTACGTCCTCACATACATACCCTGCAACTACGGGGTATAACATGGGCGTGAGACCCATTATTATATTTGAGTAATGACTTTGAGGGCGTGAGTCCCTGACTTGATATGACTGCTTGTTTATTGTGAACTGTAGTTTTGTTATCATACATGTCTCCTGCTTTATATAGACTACTATGATTCCATTTACTGATATTTTCATTTCACATACTTGGTACTGTTATCGACCTCGCCGGGGCTGCGTTCATGCCGCAGGTTGAGGTACACCAGTCGTTGATCCTAGCTTTCAGGGTCACAGTTCAGCGTATGGGAAGCCCCGTTTCTCCGGAGGCTTATCAGTGGTATAGTCCCCTGTCGTAATAGGTGTTTACATTCAGGGGTTTGGCGGGCCTGTCCGCCATTCTTTATCGTATCTTTTCTTAGAGGTGCGTGAAATCTTGTTGTGGCGGGGTTTGTAAAGAAAGGATTAAACTGTTCATTTTGAAAGAGTTGTTATTATTATTTATGCCGAATGGCAAGTTTTCTAAAGATAATTGTTGTCCGCTTCTTGTTATTTCATGTTGTTGTGTTATGTTCCGCTGATTTCTCTGATGTTGTATCACTAGGGTGCCCGGGGTAAGGCACCAGTCACGGGCAGGTTGGTCGTGACAAAAGTGGTATCGAGCGATTAATCCTCGGAAAGTGTCTCTGAGCCGTATCCAAGAAGTCTTGATTATCGGTGTGTTGTGCACTACATCAATAATCGTGAGGCTATAGGGTATTTAGGATTGGTTTCTATTCTTCTCACTCGAGATCGTGCCTTAGAGCTGTGTTGTAAGTTGGACCCTCGACGAAATTATTTCCTTATCGTTATGCCTCGCGTAGGCAAACCCGGCCCGGGAGGGCAAGGCGGCAGGAGGCGCGAGTAGAGTTCAGAAGGTTACGAGGGCACAGGCCCAATCATCACCTGAGTTAGGTGCTTCATTCGGGGATTTCTGCGACATCACTAGCCCCAGTAAAGTTTAGCACGGCGGCGGCAGTTCCTACTGCGGCCATGATATTTGAACCTTCAGTTCCACGACCAGGAACAGAGAATATGGATTGCAAAGAGGCGACCCTGTTACTAGCTATGGATTTAACTACCAGAGAGTATACCGATGTACCGCGAATCTTGATGAATATCAACGAGAGGGTTGTGCAAGAGTAGTTCTTCAGTTAGGCTTGAGCATGGCCTGTGTACGAGCTTATACACAGCAGTCGAGAAACGTAGAGATCGACGGGTTAACGAGGCGGCGAGAAGAGGGCCAGAGCAGCAAGGTCCTTTGGTAACTTTCGAGGCGAGTCACCTCACCAGCAGATTTGATTATGCACATCCACAATGCAGAGTGGTCTTCCACGGATTTCAGGACGTTCGGGGTATGCAGGAGTTGGTTAGAACTCCAGGGCTTCCGGTTCACAGTTTGGCAGACGTCATCCCGGGGAATGTCGTCTTTTAGTTGGTACTTGTTGTACCTATGACCGCCGTGGTCCGATGTCGAAAGAGTGTCCTGGTAGGAGGACTTAGCCTTCAGGATCGGTGGGTAGTTCGTCACCTTCCTTAGCTATGCGCCCTACGGGGCAGGTTTGATTAGAACGACTAGGGGAGTGAAGCAGTAGATTCAGGCATATCCTTAACCCTCTAGAGTTCAGTATGTGTGATAAGATGGGTATATCATAAGTGCTATGTTTTGATAGCAGTGTGTTAATATTTGTGATTAGAAATCATGGTTAGTAACCGGGGAAGATTGGGGGATAGAGAAAGTGTGAGCCTTAGAGTTTTATACGTAGAAACCTTAGAGGTAAGGCCGTCTCGAGTAAAGGTGTAGTGTTATGTTTGATCCTTATCGGAGTGCATAGTGCACGTGAGCTATGTTTGTGGGATAAGTCCCTGAGTAGCGTGATTTGAAAGAGGGTAGTCGAGCTAGAAGACCGCTAGGTTTTCTGTCACGACCCGATTCCGGGCCCGTGACTGGTGCCTTACCCCGGGCACCCTAGTGATACAACATCAGAGTAATCAGCGGAACATAAAACGATACAAGACATATTATGAAATATGAAACAATAATCTGAGAAAAACTTGCCTTTCGGCATATATGTAAATAACAACTTTTTCAACATGAACAGTTTAATCCTTTTTACAAACCACACTTGGCCAGCGATTACTACAGACCTCTACGAATGATATGACAACAACGACGGACGGGGCCGCCATACCTGAATGTAAGCACCTACAACAACGAGGACTATACCAAGACAAGCCTCCGAGAAACGGAGCTTTCCCAAGCGCTGACCTGACCTAAGAGCGAGGATCAACGGCGGTGTACCTTTACTGCGCATGACGCGGCCCCAAGGAGATCGATCTGGCAGTGCAGAGTATGTGGCTGAAAATACGTAAATGAAATCATAGCGATCTATATAAAGCGGGAGACATGTATGATAACAAAACTACGATTCACAACAAACAAGCGATCATATCAAGTCGTGGACTCATGCCTCAAGTCATCACTCAAATATAACAATGGGTCTCACGCCCATATCAATCATGCCCGTGGAATACCTTCGCTCAGGCGATTTATGATATAAAAGCACCAAGGAACACACATGAACACCGGTCCCACGTGCCATAATGAAAACGTGAGGTAAGTGCGAAGGCATAGCCGACTACTAACACCTACGGTACCAACAAGGTCATGAATCAGATCATAAGATCTGTCTGCACCGTCACATGATCAAAGCCGCCACTTGCCCGCAGATCTAATGTGCGCGTCTAGCCCCGAACTTTCGCGACTCGCATAGGCCAATCTCATCGGCCGCATGAGGTATTCCTCGCATCGAGGGTAGCTACTCCGGCATCGTCACGACTTGGTCGCGTGGCCACATGGACGCGATGCCCATAAAGGACGACACTAACTGGAACTCGTAGCTCCGCATAGGCCCTCAGGACTGCGTGAGGTATTCTCGAATCATAGGTCCATCGACCGCCGAGTCTACCCGCGTCGGAGGCGACTTAACCGGAATCATCTCAAGAGATGAGTGATGTAAAATACTAACACAACGACTTATCGTTAAGCAACATTAGCACAACAAAGGAAAACCCTTTACACAACATCACAAGATACTAACACACGTAGCATCCTAGCATGTTTACTTATCAATCAACAAGAAAGTATTACAAGGCTATCACAAACCAACACAATCAAGTTATACACACAAGGTACTTTAAGCTAACAAGTTCGGTATCTACCCCTAAAGTACTTCATACATTAAATCTTTTAAAAGATCATTTGCTTTCACATAAGTCACACAATACCCGTAGTATAAAATAGAGTATTTGTCTTTTAAATAAACCAAACACTTACCTTTGTAAAATCAAGTAACAACATTATTTTCCAAACGCCCAAGTTTGCCTAATTTCAAATGTTCACGTTTCTTATTTTAGAAAGGTTTCAGTAGTTCATAGTCTTATTCATTTAAGAATATAATTCTCTTTTAAACAATCGAGAAACATAAGTCTTATATGTGAGTAGGATATTCTTGTTTATAACAATCTTATTACTGTGTAGTGATCTAGGAAATATCATTTTGTCTCATCTTAGCTTCTATGCGGATGGAAGTTTCTCTTGGTTTTAATAATACTTAATTAGTCAAAACATTTCCTTATTAACGCCGCGATGGTTTGTCGATACATTCGATTTCAAATCAAGAAAACATTCTTAAGCCGTTATACCTAACTTCCCATAAAGCTAGTATAACTCTTAAGTTTTCAAAAACCAAGTATTACTTCTTCTTTCAAAATGATTCAAAATCTTTTGAAATACTTCAAGTTCTTTATTAACACATAACAAGCCGTTATAGTTCAAATCGATTACCTTTTAAAGACCACAGTATTTTCTTACCAACATAAAGTCGTTATAACCAACTTCCCATAAAGCCGTTATAACACTTTATGTTTTAAACCAATCAAATACGTTTAGCACATATCGTCTACCGCACTACATAGTTCACACATATCATGCTAGAAGAGATAGGAAGAGGTTCACATACCTCGCGACGAGTATCGACTAATAGCAAAACGCTCAGTACTTCCAACCGTCGGCTACTCCTTAAGCCAAGTAGATAGCGCCACACGTAGTACTTCAACCTATAAGGCCACAGCGCTTTATTAACATTTAGATCTCATCGTAGAACATTCTACCGAAAATTGGCACACCTCCCCACATGATAGCGTAAATCTCCTCCTCTATCGAGGCGGCTAAGCCAACCGGGGGTTATACGCCTAACCTAACGGTACAATTCTACCCCACGCTACTACTACACAAGTCTACTGTAATACAGCCCTATGTAATTACAGTTCAGTATTCTTCTTTAAATTCAGGCTTAAGTCAAAAGACATTGCCGATAACTACGTTCAGTTCTATATATAGTATACTTCAACTATATATTCTAACAACATGTAATTTCCAATTACAATAGAGGGACAAGATATTTACCTCGATAAGCCCATAATTATCCTAGTTAAAGTCGATCTGGGCAATCGTTTAGCTCCAACTCCGGCGCCCAACCTCACGACCGAACGGGCGTGATCGTGCCTTACCGGGCACCCTAGTGATACAACATCAGAGAAAATCAGCGGAAATAAAAACATGAACATGAATTTAGAGAAAAAATAAATAAACAGGCCAACCAAAACAGTTGCCTTCATCATATATATACATAAATACCCGAACAATTATCCTTTTTACAAACCACCGCCCACATTACTGCACTCTAAGAATTTATACAACAACTATGACGGACAGGCCCCGCCATACCCCGAATGTACAAGAACCTGCTGACTCGGGTAACATACAACAGATAAGCCTCCAAGGAACGGAGCTTCCCAACGCTGAAATGAGATCCTAAACGCGGGGATCGACGGTAGATGTACTCTACTGCGGCGGCATGACGCGGCCGAAGGAGGTCGCATAACAGTACCAAGTATGTGAAATCAGAAAAATCAGAATCGAAATCATAATAGTCTATAAAAGCAGGAGACAGGTATGATAACCAAACTACAGTACATACACATATCATGCTAGAACAGATAGGAAGAGGTTCACATACCTCGCGACGAGTATCGACTAATAGCAAAACGCTCCAAGTACCCCAAACCGTCTGCTACACTCTCAGTCAAGCAGATCACTCCACACGTAGTACTACAACCTATAGAGGCCACAAAGCGCCTATTAATATCTTTTAGATCCCGACGTAGAATATTCTACAGAAAATTCGGCAGCACCTCCCCCCCCCCCCCCCGCAACAGCGTAAATCTCCTCCTCTATCGAGGCCGGCTACCAAGCCAACCAGGGGGGGGGGTTTGCACGTCTAACCGGACGTGTACAATTCTACCCACAGTAATACTACACAAGTCTCGTATGTCTGTTCTATGTAATTACAGTTCAGTTCTCTTCTTTAAATTCAGGCTTAAGTCGCAAGACATTGCCGTAAGTATTATTCAGGCTTAAGTCAAAAGACATTGCCGCACAATTATAATGTTCAGTTCTATATATAGTATACTTCAACTATATATTCCTACAACATGTAATTTCCAATTACAATAGAAGGTCAAGAGTGTTTACCTCGATAAGCCCAAAATTATCCGAGTTTAAATGTCGATCCTGAGCAAGGTTTAGCTCCTACTCCGTGCGCTCCGACCCGCTCCAACCAACCCTTAGAAGTTCTAACCAACTTCTACTATAACTTCAACTACGGGTGAAGATTTACTTAGGGTTTCGTTTTTGTGGTGAGGAAGTATAATAGTATTTTCTGGGCTTTTGTACAAGTGTAACTTTGGGAATACTACAAGGTATTTGGGCCAAGGTATTTGGACATAACAACAATACTAGGAGAGTATTTCTATACCACAACAAGGGGGTATTATACGAGACAACTAGGCTAGGGGGGGGGGTTGTTATACCCCGTATTTTCAGAGTATGTACGTAAGGACGTACGTAGAAAAATTTGAAGTTTAAAGTTGGCTTGGCCGAAAATTATTTTGTTCACAACACCCGTTTAGAGTCGTTTTTAGACGAAACCTTTTCACAGCTTTCGTAGGGAAAATTACGGCTATTTCATTTTTAATTTTTTCGGATTTTTACGAGAGACGAAAAATTTTGGACCAACAAGAGGGCGCCACATGGCACCCTCTCAATTGAGCACGTTTGGGGCGGTAAAGGGGTGGACGAATGGCCATTGTTTGGTCAAGGGGTTGGTAGGATATTTTGTGGTAGATGGATAAGGTGCACTTGGCAAGATCTTGGCCCTACACTTGCCTTGCACTTGGCAAGATCTTGGCCATTGGTTGGCCTTTGCTAGACCTATAAATACCCCCCTCTTTGATGACTTCTTCATCCATTCTACAAATCTCTAAGTGTTAAAAATCCTCCCCCTCTCTTAGTAGTGTTCTCGTCCAACACCATCCCCCTCCCCCTTGGCCGAGAGCCCTCCCCCCCTCCTAGTAGTGTGGTCGTGGGGTACTCCCCCCCCTAGCCTAGTTGTTTCGTATAATGCCCCCCCTCTTGTTAGAAATACTCTCAAAAGTATTGTTATAATGCCCAAATTACCTTAGCCATATACATTGTAGTATTCTAAGTTTATACCTTTAAAGCCCGAAATACTATTATACTTCCCTTCACCACAAACCGAAACCTAAGGAAATCTTCAGCCGTCGGTGGAGTTATAAGTAGTAGTTGGTTAGAAGTTCTTCGGGGTGTTTGGAGCGGGCCTGAGCGCTTGAGTAGGAGCTAAACCTTGCTCAGGATCGACATTTAAACTCGGATAATTATGGGCTTATCGAGGTAAATATCTTGTCCCTCTATTGTAATTGGAGATTACATGATTGTTAGACTATATAGTTGAAGTATACTATATATAGAACTGAACGTTGTTATCGGCAATGTCTTTTGACTTAAGCCTGAATAATAAGAAACCTTTTCGAAAGAAGATCTTGTATTTACATAGGGATCAGATAAGAGACTTGTGTAGCTTGTCTGTGAGGTAGAATGGTGCACGTCCGGAGTAAACGTATAACCCCCTGGCTTGGTAGCGGCCCGATAGAGGAGGAGATTTACGCTGTTGCGGGAAAATGTTCGAATTTTCTGTAGAATGTTCTACGAAGGGATCTAAATGTTAATGAGCGCCTTGTGGCCTTATAGGTTGAAGTACTACGTGTGGCGCGATCTACTTGGCTTAAAGGAGTAGCCGACAGTTGGAAGTACTTGGAGCGTTTTGCTATTAGTCGATACTCGTCGCGAGGTATGTGAACCTCTTCCTATCTCTTCTAGCATGATATGTGTGAACTATGTAGTACGGCAGACGTACATGTGCTAAATGTATTTGATTGGTTTAAAACATAAAGTGTTATAACGGCTTTATGGGAAGTTGGTTATAACAGCTTTATGTTGGTAAGAAAATACTTGTGGTTTTTAAAAGGTAACTGATTTGAACTATAACTGGCTTGTTATGTGTTAATAAAGAACTTGAAGTATTTCAAAAGATTTTTGAATCATTTTGAAAGAAGAGGTAATACTTGATTTTTTTAGAAAACTTAAGAGTTATACTAGCCTTATGGAAAGTTAGGTATAACGGCTTAAGAATGTTTCTTGATTTTGGAAATCAGAATGTGTATCGACAAACCACTGCAGCGTTAATAAAAGGAAATGTTTTTAATAATTAAGTATTATTAAAACCAGTAGAAACTTCCATCTGCATAGAAGCTAAGATGAGACAAAATGATAATTCCTAGATCATGGCTGCTGTAATAAGATTGTTATAAACAAGAATATCCTACTCACTTATAAGGCTTATGTTTCTCAGATTGTTTAAAGGAGAATTATATTCTTAAATGAATAAGACTATGAACTACGAAAACCTTTCTAAAATGAGAAACTTGAACATGGGAAATTAGGCAAACTTGAACATTGGAAATTAGGCAAACTTGAACATTGGAAAAGAATGTTGCTACTTGATTTTACAAAGAGAAGTAATTGATTTACTTTAAAAAGATAATCACTCTATTTTCATATACTACAGGTATTGTGTGGTTTTTGTGAAGTAACGTATCTTTTAAAGATTTAATGTATGAAGTACTTTGGGGATAGGTACCCGAACTTGTTAGTAGAAAGTACCTTGTGTGAATAACTTGATTGTATTGGTTTGTGATAGCCTTGTAATACTTTCTTGTTGATTTGATAAGTAAGCATGTTAGGATGCTACGTGTGTTAGTATCTTGTGATTATTGTGTAAGGGGGTCACTCTTGTTGTGCTTACGTTGTCAAACGTTAAGCCCGTTATCTTATTATTGTATCACATACCCCTTGACTTATTATACCGAGGGCTTGCCACCGCGATGCGGTCTATCGGCCTATGCAATCCTTGTGACTACGCGAGCGCGGTAGCTCGGGATTGATCATTCCGGTGTTTAGCCCGACGCGGGGATTCCTATGCGGTCCGCTGAGACTATGCGGTCTTTTGAGACTATGCGGGTGTTATACCGTATTTCCAGTATATGCGTAAAGGAATACGCATAAAAGTTTGGTCTTAAAGTTAGGCCTTGGGCGATTTTTAGGCACAACTCACAAGCGAGCGATTTTTCCGACGAAACGTTTCCACAGCTTTTGTAGGATAAATTCCGGCTATGTCATTTCTAATTTTTGCGGATTTTTCCGAGAGACGTAACACTTTGGACCAACGAGAGGGCGACACTTGCCACCCTCTCATTGGTGGACTTGTCACGGCAATAGGGCCGAATGGATGACCATCCTTGTCATAAAGTTGGTTAGATATTTTGTGTGCAAGTTGGCTAGGTACACTTGCCCTAATCTTGACCTTACACTTGCCTAGCACTTGGCTAAATCTTGGCCATTGGAGAGGAAGTGCACGTTTTTTGTGCCTTGTGCACAAGTCAAGGAGTTGGTAGGATATTTGTGTGGAGTAAATCTTCACCCTACACTTGCCTTGCACTTGTCTTAATCTTGGCCATTGGTTGGCCATGTCTTGACCTATAAATACCCCTCTTGAGATGAAGAGTTCTTCATCCACAAAAGCTTTCCAAGTCTAAAAATCCTTCCCTCTCCCTTTGTAAGCAATTCGTCCAACACACCCCCCCTCCCCTTGAGAAGCTTGGCCGAGGCTACCCCACCCCATAGCCTGGCAGAAACCTACCCCCTCCTTGGTAGAAAAGTTGCCTTCTTGTATTGTTATAATGCCCAAAATACCCTAGCCCAAATACCTTAGTACTTAGTAGAAGTTGTGAAGAACTTCTAAGGTTTCCTTGGAGCATACAACTTAGGAGCAAAACCTTGCTCAGGCGCGACTTTTTCTAGGATATTATTGGGCTTACCGAGGTAACTAATCCTAACCCTCTTTTGAATTAGAGAATACTTACTGTTGTAGAATAAGAATAAGTATAAATACTTAGAAGGTTATTAAGGAATAAAATTGAACTGTAACACCTTAGAAGGGTATAAAAGAAGAATATACGAACTGTACTTACATAGGACTGTTTTCACAGTAGACTTATATAGCTCACCGGGTAGGGTTGTGCTGCCCGACTTTCCGTAGAATTGAGGACCCTCTGTTTAGAATGACCTACAGAATAGTCTAGACTTTGATAGATGTCTGTGACTATTATAGGCTGATTCTCTGCGCGAGACATACCGACTTGGCGGTGGATTTCACGAGAAGGTATGTGATTCTTCCTAAAGCATGATATTTTACAATATGTATATAGTACGGTGAAGCGTACATGTGTTAACTGAATAATACTTACGGCAATGCCTCACGCTTAAGCTGAATAATACGTCTGGCAATGCCTCTCACGCTTAAGCTGAATAATAAAGAATGAAAACATTTCAAAAGGACTCTTGAACCATTTTTTTCGTAAGAGAACTAATTGGTTTCTCAAGCGAAGCTTAAGAGTTATACTAGCTTTATGGGAAGTTAAGTATAACCACTTAAGATTGATAAAAGAAATAAGTTGCCTATGTATTTCTAACAGACTTATATGAAATTGTGAAAAGAATAATAAGATGGTTTGATAAGTAGACATGACATGTTGCTATGTGTGTTAGTACGCTTGTAACGTTTGTATAAGTGAGTATCCTTGTTGTACTTATGTTGTTTAAAGATAAGTCGTTATGTTAGTGTACTATCACTCACCTCTTGAGATGATCAGGAGGTTAAGTCGCCTCCGACGCGGGGTAGACTCGGGTGATGCAGGACCATGATTCGAGAATACCTCACGCGGGTCCAGGGGCCTATGCGAGCTACGAGTTCGAGTTAGTATGCGGGGTTATGCCTCACGCGGTCTATGTGGCCATGCGGACGAGTCGGGGCGATCGCAGGAGTAGCTACCCTCGACGCGGGGTTATACCTCATGCGGGCCCACGCGAGTGGCTATCACGGACTCGAGAGTCGTGATTAGGCTTGCGAGAATGAGGATGTGGCGAGTGGCCTGTTTCGATCATTCGCGGCCTAGACAAGACGTATTACAGTTACCTCTTGTTGCTCTTGTTTGTGCTGTGGCACTATGTGCGGTTTCCTTGGTTGTTTCACACATATTTGTAACCTGGTTTTGAAAATGATATGTTTTCATTTAAGTACTTTACTGATTTCGCATACTTAGTACTGTTATCGACCTCCTTGGGCTGCGTTCATGCCGCAGGTAAGCAAGCAGTGCTAGATCCGCATCCTTAGGATCTCTACGTTGGTGTCGTGAGCTCCATCTCTTCGGAGGCTCTACTTTTGGTATGATCTCCTGTTGTAGCTAGTTTTTGTATCGAGGTATGGCGGGGCCCTGTCCGCCATAGTTGTATATTTCCTTAGAGTGCTGTAGTCATGTTATGCGATGTCGGATGTAGCTTGCTAAACCATGATTATATATATATGCCGAAAGCGATGTTTTCTCACAAAATCGTGTCTTATTTTATAAAGCTGTTTCATGTCTTGCTTTATGTTTCCGATTACTACGATGTATGACTACTTGGGTGCCGGTAAGGCACGATCACGGGCCGAACGGTCGTGATACGGGCTGCGAGCCTAGGCGGATCTGAGGTTAGCGCGCCGATGCGGTATACCTCGGCGATGCAGGACCATGATTCGAGAATACCTCATGCGGGTGCGTGGGTGACCTATGCGGGCTGCGAGAGTTCGAGGATAGACGCGGCATTGATATTGCGGGCGAGTGGCGGCCGATCGTGGTGCGATGCAGAAAGACCTCGGGATACGATTTGTGGTATTTTTGGTGCGTGGGTCTTAGTAGTCGGCTATGCCTTCGTACTTGCCGTGCGGTTTTATTGTGATAACTTTGAGGCGTGAGTCACGACTTGACATATTTGCTTATTTATTGTGAATCGTAGTTTGGTTATCATACATGTCTCTGCTTTATATAGACTATGATTTCATTTACTGATTTATTTTGATTTCACATACTTGGTACTGTTATCGACCTCGCCCGGAAGTGCGTTCATCCGCAGTAAAGGTACACGATCGTTGATCCTCGCTCTTAGGGTCTGATTCGGCGTTTGGGAAAGCTCCGTTTCTCGGAGGCTTATGCAGGTATAGTCCCCTGTCGTTGTAGGTATTTACATTCAGGGGTATGGCGGGGCCCTGTCCCGCCATTGTTGTCGTATCATTTCGTAGAGGTCTATAGTACTGTTGTGGGCAGGGTTGTAAAAAGGATTAAACTGTTCATTTGTAGGAGTTGTTATTTATATTGCCGAAAGACAAGTTTTCCTCAGATTACTGTTTTGTACTTCATTTGTTTCATGTATGTGTTTTATGTTCATTGATTACTCGATGTTGTATCACTAGGGTGCCCGGGTAAGGCACGATCACGCCCAAATTGGTCGTGACAAAAGTGGTATCGAGCGATTAATCCTCGGAAAGTGTCTGAGACAGTATCCGATGAAGTCTTGATTATCGATTGTGTTGTGCACCACCAATAATCGAGAGGCTATAGGATATTTAGGATTGGTTTCTATTTCTTCTCACTCGAGATCGTGCCTTAGAGTGTGTTGTAAGTTGGACCTCTAACGTATTTCTTTCCCACCGTTATGCCTCGCGCGTGCAACTCGAGCCCGGAGGACAAGGCAATGGCGAGGCTGCGAGTAAATCTGAGAGGGTTACGTGGGCACAGGCCCAATTATCACCTTGGGTGGTGCTTCATTCGGGGAGTTCTGCGACGTCATTAGCCCCAGCAGAGTTTAGCACGGCGGCGGCAGTTCCTACTGCGGCCATGATGTTTGAACCTTCAGTTCCACGACCGGGAACAGAGAATATAGATTTCAAGGAGGCGACCCTGTTAATAACTATGAATTTGACTACCAGAGAGTATACCGATGTACCGCGAGTCTTGATGAATATCAACGAGAAGGTTGTGCAAGAGTAATTCTTCAGTTGAGCTTGAGCATGGCCTGTGTACGGGCTTATGCGCAGCAGGCCAAGAAACGTAGAGATCGACGGGTTAACGAAGGGCGAAGAGGGCGAGCGGAGTCCTTTAGTAACTTTCGAGGCGAGTCGCCTCGCGGCGAATTAGATTATGCGCATCCACGATCTGAAAGGTCCTCCGCGGGGTTCGGGGCGTTCGGGGTATGCGAAGTTAGTCGAGCTCCGAGCTTCGATTCACCATCACGAAGGTTCGGCCATCCGGATTCGATTTTCGGTGTTCGCGGTGTAGCGGCGCCATCGTGGAATGTCGTCTTTTAGTTGGTACTTATTGTACCTATGACCGTCAGGGTCTGATGTCGAAAGAGTGTCCTTGCGGGAGGACTTAGCCTTCAGGATCGGTGGGTAGTTCGTCATCTTCCTTAGCTATGCGCCCTACGGGGCAGGTTTGATTAGAACGACTAAGGGGAGTGAAGCAGTAGATACAGATAGATCTTTAACCCTCTAGGGTTTAGTATGTGTGATAAGGTGAGTATACCTTAAGTGTTATATTCTGATAGCATTGTGTAAATGGTGATTAGAAATCTTGGTTAGTTAACCAAGTAAGATTTGGGGGATAGAGAAAGTGTGAGCCTTAGAGTGTTATACGTAGAGACCTTAGAGGTAAGGCCATCTCGAGTAAAAGATGTATTGTTTATGTTTGACCCTTATAGGAGTGCATAGTGCACGTGAGTTATGTTTGTGGGATTAGTCCCTGAGTAGTGTGGAATGAAAGAGGGTAGTTGAGCTAAGAAGACCGCTAGGTTTTAAATAACGTGATTAGTGAGTTTTCCTTGAGGAGCTAGCGTTTTGCGCGTTGCCGGGTCGGGTTGAGGCCACGTTGCGGGTCAACCCGCGGCATGTATGGTGGTGGGGTCAGTTTGTGGCGGTCCGGCCTTGTGGTAGGGCCACGAGGGTGTTAGGCCCAAGTTTAGTTAACTAACGTCTGGTCGTGGACGATTCGACCGATGGTCGGGCGAGGAGGTCAGCCGTCTTGTCTTCTAGCAAAGACCGTTTACTCGGCAGAGGGTTATGCGAGATGATATATCAGAAAGGTTGTAAAGCTGCACGAGGTGCCTACCTTCACCTTATGGCGACGGTGGAGCCAGTGCGGCTGTTTTGGTTTCCGGAAGTTTTACCAGCGGGGTTAAGAACTCAGGTGAGTCTCAAAATCGCATTCGCCCTCGGGCCAGTGTGTGTATTTCAGAGGTAGTTGTGGGGATTGTTGTCTCCTGTGGAGGGAGTGTTTAAGCTACCATTTCAGTTTTCGAATGTCGCCTTATGAGGCCTTGTAGGGGCGGAAGTGTAAGTTGTCGGTCGATTGGTTCGATGTTGGCAAGATTCAAATAGTTGGTTCAGGCTTGTTCCAGCAGACTGTGGATAGAGTAAAGCTTGTCTAGAAGAGGTTACGGCTCGGAGAAATCGTGCGGATAATCGGCGACGACACTTAGAGTTCAGGTTGACGGTCGGTCATCTTGAAGGTACCACCCCAGTTTGGGTGTGACGAGTTTTGACAGAGGGAACTTAGCCCGAGTTACTTTGGGCCCTTTTGAGTTCATGTGAAGAATAGGCCAGGTTGCCTATATGTTAGCGATTCTTGCCGTCCGACTTAGGAGGCGTGACGTCCGATCTTCGTATTGTTATGTTCGGGAAGTATCGAAGATCCATCCAGTGTTCCCGATTAATGATGACCACGTTAGGGATAGTAACCCGAGTTTTGAATCGAGCGATTTCGAAATGTGGTAAGAGTTCGAATGTACGGCGAACCGGTGATCGCGTCGGCGGTACCAATTGTTGGGTCGCCTGAGAAGGTTAATGCCTCAGGCAAAGTGACAAAAGTGGTATATCATTTTGGTGATGTTAGAGGTGTTTCCTCGTGGACTTGGATGTAAGCATTTTGCGCAAGTTGTTTCTGTGGCCAGGTGTGGCAGGATTGATTCTCGTAAGTATAGTAGTGAAGACTATACTGGCGCACGTTTGTTTGAGACTTAGAAGGAACATTCGGACGAATGTTTCTAAGGAGGAGAATGTTATACCGTATTTTCGAGTATATGCGTGGGGCGACGTAGAAAAATTTGAAGTTTAAAGTTGGCTTGGCGAAAATTATTTTGTTCACAACACCCGTTTAGAGTCGTTTTCGAAACGTTTTCCACGACTTTCGTAGGAAAATTCCGGCTATGTCATTTTTAATTTTGCGGATTTTTGAGAGACGAAACATTTTGGACCAACAAGAGGCGCCACTTGGCACCTCTCATTGGAGCACGTTTGGGGCGGTAAAGGGGTGGGCGAATGGCCATTGTTTGGTCAAGGGTTGGTAGGATATTTTGTGGTAGATGGATAAGGTGCACTTGGCAAGATCTTGGCCCTACACTTGCCTTGCACTTGGCAAGATCTTGGCCATTGGTTGGCCTTTGCTAGACCTATAAATACCCCCTCTTTGATGACTTCTTCATCCATTCTACAAATCTCTAAGTGTTAAAAATCCTCCCCCTCTCTTTGTAGTGTTCTCGTCCTACACCATCCCCCTCCCTTGGCGAGAGCCCTCACTCCTAGTAGTGTGGCGTGGGGTACTCCCCTAGCCTAGTTGTTTCGTATAATGCCCCCCCTCTTGTTAGAAATACTCTCAAAAGTATTGTTATAATGCCCAAATTACCTTAGCCATATACCTTGTAGTATTCTAAGGTTATACCTTTACAAAGCCCAGAAATACTATTATACTTCCCTTCAGTCACAAAACCGAAACCCTAAGTAAATCTTCACCCGTAGTTGAAGTTATAAGTAGAAGTTGGTTAGAACTTCTAAGGGTTGTTGGAGCGGGTCGGAGCGCACGGAGTAGGAGCTAAACCTTGCTCAGGATCGACATTTAAACTCGGATAATTATGGGCTTATCGAGGTAAATATCTTGTCCCTCTATTGTAATTGGAGATTACATGATTGTTAGACTATATAGTTGAAGTATACTATATATAGAACTGAACGTTGTTATCGTGATGTCTTTTGACTTAAGCTGAATAATAAGAAACCTTTTGAAAGAAAATCTTGAATCAGATTTACATAGGGTGTATTCTGATGAGACTTGTGTAGCTTTTACGTGAGGTAGAATTGTACGCGTCCGGATTAACGTATAACCCCGGTTGGCTTAGTGGCCGGCCCGATAGAGAGGAGATTTCTGTTGTTGCGGGAAGGAGTTCTTGCGAATTTTACGTAGAATGTTCTCTGAAGGGATCTAAATGTTAATGGCGCCTTGTGGCCTTATAGGTTGAAGTACTACGTGTGGCGTGATCTTGGCTTAAAGGAGTAGCCGGTTGGAAGTACTTGAGCGTTTTGCTATTAGTCGATACTCGTCGCGAGGTATGTGAACCTCTTCCTATCTCTTCTAGCATGATATGTGTGAACTATGTAGTACGGTGAGCGTCATGTGCTAAATGTATTTGATTGGTTTAAAACATAAAGTGTTATAACGGCTTTATGGGAAGTTGGTTATATGACTTTATGTTGGTAAGAAAATACTTGTGGTTTTAAAAGGTAATCGATTTGAACTATAAGCGGCTTGTTATGTGTTAATAAAGAACTTGAAGTATTTCAAAGATTTTTGAATCATTTTGAAAGAAGAGGTAATACTTGATTTTTAGAAAACTTAAGAGTTATACTAGCCTTATGGAAAGTTAGGTATAACGGCTTAGAATGTTTCTTGATTTTGGAAATCGAATGTGTATCGACAAACCAACTGCGGCGTTAATAAAAGAAATGTTTTTAATAATTAAGTATTATTAAAACCGGAGAAACTTCCATCTGCATAGAAGCTAAGATGAGACAAAATGATAATTCTAGATCATGGCTGCTGTAATAAGATTGTTATAAACAAGAATATCCTACTCACTTATAAGGCTTATGTTTCTCAGATTGTTTAAAGGAGAATTATATTCTTAAATGAATAAGACTATGAACTACGAAACCTTTCTAAAATGAGAAACTTGAACATGGGAAATTAGGCAAACTTGAACATTGGAAATTAGGCAAACTTGAACATTGGAAAAGAATGTTGCTACTTGATTTTACAAAGAGAAGTAATTGATTTACTTTAAAAGATAATCACTATATTTTCATATACTACAGGTATTGTGGTTTTTGTGAAGTAACGTATCTTTTAAAGATTTAATGTATGAAGTACTTTGGGGATAGGTACCCGAACTTGTTAGTAGAAAGTACCTTGTGTGAATAACTTGATTGTATTGGTTTGTGATAGCCTTGTAATACTTTCTTGTTGATTTGATAAGTAAGCATGTTAGGATGCTACGTGTGTTAGTATCTTGTGATTATTGTGTAAGGGGGCACTCTTGTTGTGCTTACGTTGTCAAGCGTTAAGCCCGTTATCTTGTTATTGTATCACATACCCCCGACTTATTATACAGGGCTTGCCACGCTTGATGCGGTCTATACGGCTATGCGATCCTTGTGACTACGCGGAGTCGCGGTAGCTCGGGATTGATCATTCGGGTGTTTAGCCCGACGCGGGGATTCCTATGCGGTCCGTTGAGACTATGCGGTCTTTTGAGACTATGCGGGCTGCGGGAGCCTAGGCGGATACCGAGGTTAGCGCCCGATGCGGGGTATACCTCGAGTGATGCAGGACCATGATTCGAGAATACCTCATGCGGGTGCATGGGTGACCTATGCGAGTGCGAGAGTTCGAGGATAGACGCGCATTGATATTGCGGCCAGTGGCGAGCTTCGATCATGTGGTGCGGTGCAGAAAGACCTCGGGATACGATTTGTGGTATTTTTGATGCGTGGGTCTTAGTAGTCGGCTATGCCTTCGTACTTGCCGTGCACGGTTTATTGTGATAACTTTGAGGCGTGAGTCACGACTTGACATATTTGCTTATTTATTGTGAGCGTAGTTTGGTTATCATACATGTCTCTGCTTTATATAGACTACTATGATTTCATTTCTGATTTATTTTGATTTCACATACTTGGTACTGTTATCTTGACCTCGCCCGAAGTGCGTTCATCCGCGAGTAAAGGTACACGATCGTTGATCCTCGCTCTTAGGGTCACAGATTCAGCGTTTGGAAAAGCTCCGTTTCTCGGAGGCTTATGCAGGTATAGTCCTGTCGTTGTAGGTATTTACATTCGGGGTATGGCGGGGCCTGTCCGCCATTGTTGTCGTATCATTTCGTAAGTGCATGAATCTTGTTGTGGGCGGGGTTGTAAAAGGATTAAACTTCATTTGTAGGAGTTGTTATTTATATATATGCCGAAAGACAAGTTTTCCTCAGTTCTTGTTTTGTACTTCATTTGTTTCATGTATGTGTTTTATGTTCATGATTACTCGATGTTGTATCACCAGGGTGCCGGGGTAAGGCACGATCACGGGCCCAGTTCGGGTCGTGTGAGGTACCCTCGGCCAAGGCTTCACAAGGGGAGGTGTGGTGGCTCTCGGCCAAGCTCAGTAGGAGGAGAGGGACGAAAAGCTCAAGCTAAGAGGGAGTAGTTTGAGACTTAGATAGATTGCTCAAGTTTAGGATGAAGAATGTCTTCAACTAGAGGGGTATTTATAGGTCAAGTGAAGGCCAACCAATGGCCAAGATGAAGACAAGTGCATAGCAAGTGTAAGGCCAAGATTTAGCCATGTGCTACCTTATCCATCTACACAAAAATATCCTACCTAACCGCGACCAAAATTTCACACCAAAAGCGTGCAAGCCTTAGCCAATTGCCGTCGACCTCTTCGATGTGAGGTGACACATGTCACCCTCCCGTTGGTCCAAAATGTTTCGTCTCTCGGAAAAATCCGCAAAAAATATTAATGACATAGCCGGAATTTTCCCTTCGAAAGATGTGGAAACGTTTCGTCGAAAAACGACTCCTTTCGGGTGTTGTGTACAAATTTCGAAACTAGTCAACTTTAAGGCTCAAATTGTATATATGCGCCACGCATACATACTGCGGAATCTGGGTATAACATTCTCCCTCCTTAGAAACATTCGTCGAATGTTCCTTCTCAAGACGGACACTGAAGAAGATCTTCTAACAAGTTGCCAATGCCACGCTCGCCACGAACTAACACACGTACTCTTTCTTAAGGCCATTCCGGCCTTCACGATCTATACGGTCGAACATATCCACGAACTCATACGATGGTCATCAAAACTTGGGCCTAACACCTGGTGACCCTACCTCTGGCGGGACCACCCAGTGACCCACCTCCAATCCGGCCACGGGTTGACACGCAACACGCCCTCAACCCGACCCTCCGTCACGCCAACTCTCTAGTTTCTTGATCCAAACAATCTTACCTCTACAGGTCATGAAAGCTACCACTTCCATTTCACACTACCCAGGGACTTTGTCACACAAAACGTTCTAGGCATAAAAATGCACTCCGACAAGGATCACTTGCAAAATCTGGTACTCAAGACGACCTTACATCTAAGGTCTCAACTGTAATATTCTATGGTTTATCATGTCTCACCCCCAGGCTTACCCCTTTTCACAACCAGGTTCTACATCACGTTTTAGCATAACGCTATCCGAACATAACACTAAACACATCATCACATCATCAATACATACAAAACTCTAGAGGGTTAAGGATATACCTGAAAATAGGCGATTCAGAGGACCGCTAAAACTGGGAACTTCCACCGCGACCTCTACCGTGGCCCGCCGGTGTATGAACATCTGCGACTATGGGAGGTGAAGAACCCAATCGATCCGTAGTGTGCTATCCTACCAGCGCTACCCCTAGTCGGACAATTTCTCCCAAAATGGCCCTGCTGGCCGCATGTAAAACAAACTCCCGGACTAGCACGACACTCCCCACTGTGGAGTCTACCACGGCCATCACAACGGTAGGGGTGGCCGGTGGCTAACACCTCTGCTCTCTCGAAAATCTGAACCCTTGGAGCCCTGACCTGCTCCTGAATACTCTGGGTGCTCTGAAGATTGTGGAGGACCACTCTGTACTGGCGGAGGCGCATAACTAGTCTGCTGTTGAGGCGGTCCGCCTCGAAAGTCACCAAAGGACTCTGCTGTTCTGGCCCTCTTCTGCTGACCCTGGTCATTCCGTCGATTTATCCGTTCCTCACATCCAAGTGCATATGCCTGCATGCGGGCAATGTCCATGCCCGGCTGAAGAGCTACACCCGAACAACTCTCGGCTAGGTGATCATCGAGCCCTGTAACAAATCGGTGCACTCGATCTTCCATACTAGCTACTAATGCGGGGACGTACCGGGCCAATGAGTCGAACTCCACATTGTACTCCTGAGCAAATGCGCGGATTCTGCGCAACCCAAAAATCGCCGGCCCGAGCCCTCCTCATCTGTGGAGGCAAGAAATGTGCAAGAAAGGCCTCTGAGAACTCGTCCCATAAAGCTGGAAGTGCATGCTCTCCCCGGGACAGCTCCCACGAATCAAACCAGTCGACTGCGGTATCACGCAACCGATGCGAACCTAGGACTACCGACTCGGTCTCCGATGCCTTGATCACTCTCATGATCCGCTGCAACTGCCGGATGAACTCCTGCGGATCATCCTCAGGCCTCGACCCATAAAACTCTGGCGGGTTACACCTCAGAAAATCCCGTAATCTCAAACTATCTGCTCGGGGGTGAACTACGGGTGCTACTGGGACTGGAACTGCTGCGTCCAGCTTATCCTCAAGTTTGGCCACAACCCTGGCCATGGCGGGCCATCTCTTGTAACCCATCTCATCGCGCCTGTAGGGTGGAGGCTCGAATCTTGTGGTTTCGTAGAGGCTGCCACGCTCTACTCGTATCTTCCTTTGCTGCCTTGCCCTTCTGGGCCCGGGTTGCCTTGCGCGGAGGCATAACTGGTAAAGGAAAGGAATACGTCAGAGGGGTTCAACTCATCACACAGTTCTAAGGCACGATCTCAGAATGAGAAGAATGGAAACCAATCCTAAATGTCCTATAGCCTCCTGATTATAGATGTGGTGCACAACACACCGATAATCAAGACACTACTAGACACGTGCATAGACACTTTCAGAGGACTAAGCGCTCTGATACCACTTTTGTCACGACCGAACGGGCCCGTGATCGTGCCTTACCGGGCACCCTAGTGATACAACATCGAGAGAAAATCGTGAAATAAAAACATGAACATGAATTTAGAGACAAAATAAATAAACAGGCCAACCAAAGCATTTGCCTTCATCATATATATACATAAATACCCGACAGCTTATCCTTTTTACAAACCACCTTGCACGATTACTCTGCACCTCTAGAATTTATACAACAACTATGACGGGACAGGGCCCGTACCCCGAATGTACAAGAACCTACAGGACTCAGGGTAACATACCAGATAAGCCTCGAAGGAACGGAGCTTCCCAAAGCTGAAATGAGATCCTAGCGCGGGGATCGACGGTGATGTACTCCTACTGCGGCATGAACGGCCGAAGGAGGTCGATCTAACAGTACCAAGTATGTGAAATCAGAAAATCAGAATCGAAATCATAATAGTCTATAAGCGGGAGGCGGTATGATAACCAAACTACGATGCATACACACGTATCATGCTAGAACAGATAGGAAGAGGTTCACATACCTCGCGACGAGTATCGACTAATAGCAAAACGCTCCAAGTACCCCAAACCGTCTGCTACACTCTCAGTCAAGCAGATCACTCCACACGTAGTACTACAACCTATAGAGGCCACAAAGCGCCTATTAATATCTTTTAGATCCTGGCGTAGAATATTACGAGAAAATTCGGCACCTCCCGCAACATGGCAGCGTAAATCTCCTCTATCGAGGCGGCTACCAAGCCAACCGAGGGGTTTACGTCCTAACCGGGCGTGTACAATTCTACCCACGAATACTACACAAGTCTCTGTAATACTGACCCTATGTAATTACGATTCGATTCTCTTCTTTAAATTGGGCTTAAGTCGCAAGACATTGCGTAAGTATTATTCAGCTTAAGTCAAAAGACATTGCCGCACAATTATAATGTTCAGTTCTATATATAGTATACTTCAACTATATATTCCTACAACATGTAATTTCCAATTACAATAGAAGGTCAAGAGTGTTTACCTCGATAAGCCCAAAATTATCCGAGTTTAAATGTCGATCCTGAGCAAGGTTTAGCTCCTACTCCGTGCGCTCAGGCCGCTCCACCAACCCTTAGAAGTTCTAACCAACTTCTACTATAACTTCAACTACGGGTGAAGATTTACTTAGGGTTTCGTTTTTGTGGTGAGGAAGTATAATAGTATTTTCTGGGCTTTTGTACAAGTGTAACTTTGGGAATACTACAAGGTATTTGGGCCAAGGTATTTGGACATAACAACAATACTAGGAGAGTATTTCTATACCACAACAAGGGGGTATTATACGAGACAACTAGGCTAGGGGGGGGGGTACCCCTCGGCCAAGGCTTCACAAGGGGGAGGGTGTGGTGGCTCTCGGCCAAGCTCAACTAGGAGGGGGGGAGAGGGACGAAAAGCTCAAGCTAAGAGGGAGTAGTTTGAGACTTAGATAGATTGCTCAAGTTTAGGATGAAGAATGTCTTCAACTAGAGGGGTATTTATAGGTCAAGTGAAGGCCAACCAATGGCCAAGATGAAGACAAGTGCATAGCAAGTGTAAGGCCAAGATTTAGCCATGTGCTACCTTATCCATCTACACAAAAATATCCTACCTAACCCTTGACCAAAATTTCACACCAAAAACGTGCAAGCCTTAGCCAATTGCCGTCAACCTCTTCCAATGTGAGGTGACACATGTCACCTCCCGTTGGTCCAAAATGTTTCGTCTCTCGGAAAAATCCGCAAAAATTATTAATGACATAGCCGGAATTTTCCTTCAAAGTGGAAACGTTTCGTCGAAAAACGACTCCTTTCGGGTGTTGTGTACAAATTTCGAAACTAGTCAACTTTAAGGCTCAAATTGTATACGTACGCCCTCACGTACATACTCTGGAGATACGGGGTATAACAAACCCGCTCTAAACCACCCTTAGAAGTTGTAACCAACTTCTACACAATACTCCAACGGACTATGGAGATTTTCCTAGGGTTTCGGTTTGTGGTAGTGGAAGTATAATAGTATTTGGGCATTTTCGTATAGGTATAACCTTAGAATACAACAAGGTATACGGCTAAGGTAATTTGGGCATTATAACAATACTTTTGAGAGTATTTCTACACCACAAAGGGGGGTATTATACGAAAGCAACTAGGCTAGGGGGGGGGGTACCCCACGGCCACACTACTAGGAGGGGGGGGCGCTACTCTCGGCCAAGGGGGCCTCACGAAATGGGGAGGGGGAGCTCTCAAGACTTAGAGATTTTTTTGGATGAAGAAGTCTTCAAAGGGAAGGGGTATTTATAGGTCAAGTGAAGGCCAACCAATGGCCAAGATCTTGCCAAGTGCAAGGCAAGTGTAGGGCCAAGATTCACCCATGTGTCCTTGACCAACTAACACACAAAATATCCTACCAACTACACCTCTCCATTTCGTCCAATCCGAGCCCTTACGTCCGCCAATGGGAGGGTGCCAAGTGGCGCCCTCTTGTTGGCCCAACACGTTTCGTCTCTCGGAAAAATCCGCAAAAATTAAAAATGACATAGCCGGAAATTCCCCTACGAATGGTGTGAAAACGTTTCGGCGAAACACGACTCTAAACGGGTGTTGTGAACAAAATTAATTCGGCCAAGCCTTAGTACAAGTTTCAAATTTTCTACGTACGTCCCACGCACATACCAAAATACGGGGTATAACATTCTCCCCTTAGAAACATTCGTCGAATGTTCCTTCTAAGTCTCAAAACAAGCGCGCGCGAAGATAGTCTTCACTACTATACTTACGAGAACAATCCACGCCACGGTGGCCACGAAGCACTGCGTAAATACTTACATCAAAGTCCACGAGGAAACACCTCTAATCATCACCACAAAACACTCACCGGTCTAAAATATACTTCCTTCGCCTTCTCTTTACAAAAGAAATGATCACATCTATGCCCGCCATACATGCTCGCTTCTCTCTTTACTCGTCGTAGATACCACTTTGTCACTTTGCACGAGGCATTAACCTTCTCGGCGACTCCAACAAATGGTACCACTTTTGTCACTTTGTCGCGAGCCTTGCTCGACGACCCCACAAATGGTACCGGGCTGCTTGCGACCACTGAGGCTGTCGTACACTCGAACTCTTACCACATTCTGATATGGCTTCAGTTTCCAAGACTCGGTGTTACTATCTCTAACGTGGTCATCATTAACTGGGAACACTGATGGATTCTCCGATACTTTCCGATCATAACAATACGAAAGACCGGACGTCGCCTCCTAAGTCGGACGACAAAAGCTATCATATAGGCAACCCGCCTATCCTTCACATGAACTCAAAAGGGCCCAGTAACACGGGCTAAGTTCCTCTGTCATACCAAAACTCGTCACACCTAACCACGATCTGCTGGAACAAGCTGAACCAATCTATGCGAACGCGCTTGCAACATCGAACCAATCGAGGCAAGACTTACACTTCCGCCTTACAAGGCTTCATAAGGCGATATCCGAACACCGAAATGGTAGCTTAAACATTTCCTCCACAGAGACAACAATCCCGCGACTACCTCGAAATACACACCGCCCGAGGCGAATGCGGTCGAGACTCACGAGTTCCTAACCTTGCACGGCAAAACCTCCGAGAAAAAAGCGTAGTAACACGGGCTCCATCATGCATCTTAAGGTGTAGGTAGGCACCTCGTGCAGCCTACAACCTTCGATAACTCAACACGGTCGAGTAGCGGTCTGACCGAAGAACACGATGGTCTGCCCCATCGGCGCGACCACCGGTCGAACGAATCCACGAACTCGTTCGCTGTTTAACTAAACTTGGGCCTAACATCCTCACAACCCTAACACGGCGGGACCACCACAACCGACCCCACCAAACCTACCGCGGGTTGACCATGGCGTGGCCTCAACCCGACCCGCAACGCGCACAATACTAGCTCCCGATCGAACAATCTCACTAATCACGTTTGAAAACCTAGCGGTCTTCTTAGCTCAACTACCCTTTCATTCCACACTACTAGGGACCTATCCCAACATAACTCACGTGCACTATGCACTTCGATAAGGGTCAAACATAACACTACACCTTTTCTCGAGATGGCCTCACCTCAAGGTCTTTACGTAAAAGCTCTAAGGCTCACACCTTCTCTATCCCCAAAATCTTACTCGGTTAAACAACCATGATCTAATCACGACTAACACCGCTATCGAACATAGCACTTAAGGTATACTCACCTTATCACACATACGATCTCTAGAGGTTAAAGATATATATATATCTCTTCTTCACTCCTTAGTCGTTCTAATCAAACACGCCACGTAGGGCTCGTAGCTAAGGAAGATGACGAACTACCCACCGATCTGAAGGCTAAGTCCTCCTGAGACACCCATCGACATCGAACCGGACGGTCGTAGGTACAACAAGTACCAACTAAAAGACGACATTACCCGGAATGACGTGCATCACTGTGAGCAGGAAGCCACGGAGTTCGACCAACTCCTGCGCACCCCGAACGCCCCGAAATGCGCGGAAGACCACTCTGCGGCGGAGGTGCATATCTAATCTGCCGTGAGGCGACTCGCCTCGAAAGTTACTAAAGGACCTTCTTTGCTCGGCCTCTCCTGCCGTCCTTTGTTAACGTAAATCTCGTTTCTTGGCTGCTGCGCATAAGCCCGCATACAGGCCATGCTCAAGCCTAATCGAAGAATTACTCTTTGACAACCTCTCTTAGATAGTCATCAGACCAGTGGTACATCGGTATACTCTTTGGTAGCCACATTCATAGCTAATGTGAGGTCGTCTTCTTTGCACTCTATATTCACTGTTCCGCCGTGGGCGAAGGTTCAAATATCATGGCGCGTGGGAGCTGCGCCGTGCCAAACTCTGCTGGGGCTAGTGGCGTCGCAAAACTCCCGAATGAAGCACTACCCTAGGTAATGATTGGGCTGTGCCTCGCCACCTCTGAACTCTACTCGCAGCTCCTGCCGGTGCCTTGCCTCCGGGCCCCGGGTTGCCTACGCGGAGGCATAGCGGTAAGGGAAAGAAATACGTCGGAGGTCCAACTTACAACACGACTCTAAGGCACGATCTCGAGTGAGAAGAATAGAAACCAATCCTAAATACCTATAGCCTCACGATTATTGGTGTGGTGCACAACACACGATAATCAAGACTGCTCGATACGGTGCGTAGACACTTTCAGAGGATTAATCGCTCACGATACCACTTTTGTCACGACCGATTCGGGCGTGGATGGTGCCTTACCGGGCACCCTAGTGATACAACATCGAGTAATCGTGAACATAAACGATACAAGACATATTATGAAATATGAAACAATAACTGAGAAAAACTTGCCTTTCGGCATATATGTAAATAACAACTTTTTCAACATGAACAGTTTAATCCTTTTTACAAACCCTGCCACAACAGTACTACAGACCTCTACGAATGATATGACAACAACGACGGGGCGGGGCCGTCATACCACGAATGTAGCACCTACAACGAGGGGACTATACGAACAAGCCTCGGAGAAACGGAGCTTTCCCAGCCGACTGTGACCCTAGAGCGAGGATCAACGGCGGTGTACCTTTACTGCGGCATGAACGCGGCCCCGAGAGTCGATCTAACAGTGCAGAGTATGTGGCCCGAAAATCGTAAATGAAATCATAGCGATCTATATAAGCGAGACATGTATGATAACAAAACTACGATTCTGATAAACAAGTTGTCATATCAAGTCGTGGACTCATGCCTCAAGTCATCACTCAAATATAACAATGGGTCTCACGCCCACAATATCAATCATGCGTGGAATACCTTCCCGCCTGGCAGCTTTATGATATAAAAGCACCAAGGAACACATGAACACGGGTCCCACTTGTGCCATAATGAAAGCGCATGAGGGTAAATGCGAAGGCATAGCCGACTACTAACACCACAGCACCAACAAGGTCATGAATCGTATCATAAGATCTGTCTAGACCGTCACATGATCAAAGCCGCCACTTGCCCGCGGTATCTAATGCGCGTCTAGCCCCGAACTTTCCGCACTCGCGTAGGCCAATCTCATCGGCCCGCATGAGGTATTCCCGCGTCGGTAGCTACTCCCGGCATCGTCACGGACTTCGCGGTCCGCGTGGCCACATGGACCGCATGCCCATAAAGGACGACACTAACACGGAACTCGTAGCTCCGCATAGGCCCACAGGACTGCGTGAGGTATTCTCGAATCATAGGTCCATCGACGCTTTGAGTCTACCGCGACGGAGGCTTAACCCGGAATCATCTCAAGAGATGAGTGATGTAAAATACTAACACAACTTATCGTTAAGCAACATAAGCACAACAAAGGAAAACCCCTACACAACATCACAAGATACTAACACGTAGCATCCTAGCATGTTTACTTATCAATCAACAAGAAAGTATTACAAGGCTATCACAAACCAACACAATCAAGTTATACACACAAGGTACTTTAAGCTAACAAGTTCGTATCTACCTAAAGTACTTCATACATTAAATCTTTTAAAAGATCCGTTGCTTTCACATAAGTCACACAATACGTAGTATAAAATAGAGTGATTTGTCTTTTAAATAAACCAAACACTTACCTTTGTAAAATCAAGTAACAACATTATTTTCCAAACGCCCAAGTTTGCCTAATTTCAAATGTTCACGTTTCTTATTTTAGAAAGGTTTCGTAGTTCATAGTCTTATTCATTTAAGAATATAATTCTCTTTTAAACAATCTGAGAAACATAAGTCTTATATGTGAGTAGGATATTCTTGTTTATAACAATCTTATTACAGCAGCCGTGATCTAGGAAATATCATTTTGTCTCATCTTAGCTTACATGCGGATGGAAGTTTCTCTTGGTTTTAATAATAATTAATTAGTCAAAACATTTCCTTAATTAACGCTGCGATGGTTTGTCGATACACATTCTGATTTACGAAATCAGTAAAACATTATTAAGCCGTTATACCTAACTTCCCATAAAGCTAGTATAACTCTTAAGTTTTTCAAAAACCAAGTATCACTTCTTCTTTCAAAATGATTCAAAAATCTTTTGAAATACTTCAAGTTCTTTATTAACACATAACAAGCCAGTTATAGTTCAAATCGATTACCTTTTAAAGACCACAAGTATTTTCTTACCAACATAAAGTTATAACCAACTTCCCATAAAGCCGTTATAACACTTTATGTTTTAAACCAATCAAATACGTTTAGCACGTATGCGTCTCTGGTACTACATAGTTCACACATATCATGCTAGAAGAGATAGGAAGAGGTTCACATACCTCGTGACCAGTATCGACTAATAACAAAACGCTCAAGTACTTCCAACCGTCGGCTACTCCTTAAGCCAAGTAGATCGCGCCACACGTAGTACTTCAACCTATAAGGCCACAAGGCGCTTAATAACATTTAGATCTCATCGTAGAACATTCTACCGAAAATTCGGCGACCTCCCCGCATGATAGCGTAAATCTCCTCTCTATCGAGGCGGCTACCAAGCCAACCAGGGGTTATACGCCTAACCTAACAGGTACAATTCTACTCCGGTACTCTACTACAAGTCTCATGTCTGACCTATGTAATTACGATTCGGTATTCTTCTTTAAATTGGGCTTAAGTCAAAAGACATTGCGATAACTACGTTCGATTCTATATATAGTATACTTCAACTATATATTCTAACAATATGTAATTTCCAATTACAATAGAGGACAAGATAATTACCTCGATAAGCCCATAATTATCCTAGTTAAAGTCGATCTTGGGCAATCGTTTAGCTCCACTCCGGCGCTCAACCCGCTCTAAACCACCCTTAGAAGTTGTAACCAACTTCTACACAATACTCAACGGACTATGGAGATTTTCCTAGGGTTTCGGTTTATGGTGACGGAAGTATAATAGTATTTCTGGGCATTTTCGTATAGGTATAACCTTAGAATACAACAAGGTATACGGCTAAGGTAATTTGGGCATTATAACAATACTTTTGAGAGTATTTCTACACCACAAAGGGGGGTATTATACGAAAGCAACTAGGCTAGGGGGGGGGGGTACCCCACGGCCACACTACTTGGAGGGCGCTACTCTCGGCAAGGGCCTCACGAAATGGGGAGGAGCTCTCAAGACTTAGAGATTTTTGGATGAAGAAGTCTTCAAAGGAAGGGGTATTTATAGGTCAGTGAAGGCCAACCAATGGCCAAGATCTTGCCAAGTGCAAGGCAAGTGTAGGGCCAAGATTCACCCATGTGTCCTTGACCAACTAACACACAAAATATCCTACCAACTACACCTCTCCATTTCGTCCAATCCGAGCCCTTACGTCCGCCAATGGGAGGGTGCCAAGTGGCGCCCTCTTGTTGGCCCAACACGTTTCGTCTCTCGGAAAAATCCGCAAAAATTAAAAATGACATAGCCGGAAATTCCCCTACGAAAGCTGTGAAAACGTTTCGTCGAAAAACGACTCTAAACGGGTGTTGTGAACAAAATTAATTCGGCCAAGCCTTAGTACAAGTTTCAAATTTTCTACGTACGTCCTTACGTACATACTCTGAAAATACGGGGTATAACATTTTCGAAACGTGATTAGTGAGATTGTTCCGGATCGGGGAGCTAGTATTGTGCGCGTTGCCGGGTCGGGTTGAGGCCACGTTGCGGTTCAACCCGCGGTAGGTTTGGTGGTGGGGTCAGGTTGTGGTGGTCGCTTGTGTTAGTACGTGAGGTGTTAGGCCCAAGTTTAGTTAACCAAAGATACGAGTTCGTGGATGCGTTCGACCGATGGTCGGGCCGAGAAGTCACCGCCTTGTCTTAGCAAAGGCAGTTTACTCGGCGGTGTTGATTTTATCGTAAAGGTTGTAAGGCTGCAGGTGCCTACCTTCACCTTATGATGACAGTGGAGCCAGTGCGGCTGTTTTGTTTCTGGAAAGTTTTACGAGCAAGGTTAAGAACTGGTGAGTCTCGAATCGCGTTCGCCTCGGGCGGTGTTTGGATTTCGTGGGTAGTTGTGGGGATTGTTGTCTCTGGAGAGGGAAATGTTTTTAACTACCATTTCGGTGTTCGGATGTCGCCTTATGAAGCCTTGTAAGGCGGAAGTGTAAGATCGGTCGATTGGTTCGATGTTGGCAAGGTTCGACAGTTGGTTCAGCTTGTTCCGGTGATGTGGTTAGTGAAGCTTGTCTAGAAGAAGTTACGGCGGCTCGGAGAAATCGTCACGGATAATCGGCGGCGCTTAGAGTTCGAGTTGTGGTCGGTCTTCTTGAAGGTACCACCGGGTTGGGTGTGAGTTTGAGCTGAAGCGATATCGAAGTTTGGGTGTCTGACAGCGATGATCGCATGCAGTCCGGTACCATTTGTTGGGTCGCCTGAGAAGGTTTATGCCTCGGGCAAAGTGACAAAAGTGGTATCATGTGGTAAGAATTCGAGTGTACGAGAAGGGTACGACACGTAAGGGAAGAAGCGAGCGTGTATGGCGAGCGTAGATGTGATCATTTCTTTCGTATGGAGAAAGTGCGAAGGAATTATATTTTAGACCCTTGGATGGGAGCGTTTGTGATGTTAGAGGTGTGTCCTCGTGGACTTGGAGGTAAGTACTTTGCGCAAGATGGTTCCGTGGCCATGCGTGGCAGGATTGTTTTCGTAAGTATAGCAGTGAGGACTATACCGACGCGCGTTTGTTTTGAGACTTAGAAGGAACATTCGGGACGAATGTTTCTAAGAAGGGGAGAATGTTATACCCCGTATTTCCAGAGTATATGCGTGGGGCGTGCGTAGAAAATTTGAACTTGAGAATAGGCTTGGCGATTTACTTTGTGCACAACACCCGTTTAGAGTCGTTTTCGTGAAACGTTTCCACGACTTTCGTAGGGAATTTCGGCTATGTCATTTTTAATTTTACGGATTTTTCAGAGACGAAGCGTGTTGGGCCAACAAGAGGCGCCACGGCAGCACCTCTCATTGGCGGACGTGAATGGGCGGTAAAGGGAGGGTGGACGAATGGGCCGGGTTGGTCACGGGGCGTGGGTAGGATATTTTGTGTGGGTGAGTTGGTCAAGGACACTTGGGTGGCTCTTGGCCTACACTTGCCTTGCACTTGGCAAGATCTTGGCCATTGGTTGGCCTTCACTTGACCTAGAAATACCCCTCTCCCTTTGATGAATTCTTCATCCTTTCCACAAATCTTCTAAGTGTTAAAATCCCTCCCTCTCCCCTCTTGTTGACTCTCGTCCAAGAGCCCTCTCCCCTTTGAAAGGCCCCCGCCGAGAGCCCTCTCCCCCACTCCTTGTAGTGTGGCCGTGGGTACCACTGCCTAGTTGTCTCGTATAATACACCCCCCCTCTTGGTAGAAATACTCTCAAAAGTATTGTTATAATACCCAAATTACCTTAGCCGTATACCTTGTAGTATTCTAAGGTCATACCTATACGAAAAACCCAGTTATACTATTATACTTCCCGTCTGTCACAAAACCGAAACCCTAGGAAAATCTCCATAGTCCGTTGGAGTATTGTGTAGAAGTTGGTTAGAACTTCTAAGGGTGGTTTAGAGTGGGTTGGAGCGCTCGGAGTTGGAGCTAAACGATTGCCCAGGATCGACATTTTAACTTGGATAATTATGGGCTTATCGAGGTAAATATCTTGTCCCTCTATTGTAATTGGAAATTACATGATTGTTAGACTATATAGTTGAAGTATACTATATATAGAACTGAACGTTGTTGTCGGCAATGTCTTTGGACTTAAGCCTGAATAATAAGAAACCTTTTGAAAGAAATCTTGTTGTTTTACATAGGGTGTATTCTGATGAACCTTGTGTAGCTTTTCTGTGAGGTAGAATTGTGCACGTCCGGTTAGATGTATGAACCCCCCCCCCCCCCTGGTTGGCTTGATAGCCGGCCCCGATAGAGGAGGAGATTTACGCTGTTTGTTGCGGAGAGTCTTCGAATTTTACGTAGAATGTTCTCTGAAGGGATCTAAATGTTAATAAGCGCCTTGTGGCCTTATAGGTTGAAGTACTACGTGGCGCGATCTACTGGCTAAGGAGTAGCCGACGGTTTGAAGTACTTGGAGCGTTTTGCTATTAGTCGATACTCGTCGCGAGGTATGTGAACCTCTTCCTATCTCTTCTAGCATGATATGTGTGAACTATGTAGTACGGTAGACGTACATGTGCTAAATGTATTTGATTGGTTTAAAACATAAAGTGTTATAACGGCTTTATGGGAAGTTGGTTATAACAGCTTTATGTTGGTAAGAAAATACTTGTGGTTTTAAAGTGCATCGATTTGAACTATAAGCGGCTTGTTATGTGTTAATAAAGAACTTGAAGTAATACTTGGTTTTGAAAACTTAAGAGTTATACTAGCTTTATGGGAAGTTAGGTATAACGGCTTAAGAATGTTTCTTGATTTGAAATCGAGAATGTGTATCGACAAACCACTGCGGCGTTAATAAAAGGAAATGTTTTGACTAATTAAGTATTATTAAAACGGTAGAAACTTCCATCTGCATAGAAGCTAAGATGAGACAAAATGATATTTCCTAGATCATGGGCTTTGTAATAAGATTGTTATAAACAAGAATATCCTACTCACATATAAGGCTTATGTTTCTCAGATTGTTTAAAGGAGAATTACATTCTTAAATGAATAAGACTATGAACTACGAAATCTTTCTAAAATAAGAACCCTGAACATTGGAAATTAGGCAAACTTGAACATTGGAAATTAGGCAAACTTGAACAGTGGAAAAGAATGTTGCTACTTGATTTTACAAAGAGAAGTAATTGATTTACTTTAAAAAGATAGTCACTCTATTTTTATAATACTGGTATTGTGTGACATTGTGAAAGTAATTTATCTTTTAAACAGTTAATGTATGAAGTAATTTGGGGATAAAACACAGAACTAGTTGGCATATAGTAGAAATTACCACGTGTTTATAACTTGTTTGTGTTTGTTTGTGATAGCCTTGTAATACTTTCTTGTTGATTGATAAGTAAACATGCTAGGATGATACGTGTGTTAGTATCTTGTGATGTTTGTGTAAAGGGGTTTTTCCTTTGTTGTGCTTATGTTGTTTAACGATAAGTCGTTATGTTAGTATTTTACATCACTCATCTCTTGAGATGATTCCGAGTTAAGCGCCTCCGTGCGGGGTAGACTCGGGCGGGTCGATGGACCTATGATTCGAGAATACCTCATGCAGTCCCGAGGGCCTATGCGAGCTACGAGTTCGAGTTAGTGTCGTCCTTTATGGGCATGCGGTCCGTGGCCATGCGATTTGCGAAGTCGGGGCGATACCGGGAGTAGCTACCTCGATGCGAGGAATACCTCATGCGGGCGATGAGATTGGCCTATGCGGAGTGCGGGAAGTTCGAGGGCTTGACGCGCGCATTAGATCTGCGGGCAAGTGGCGGCTTTGATCATGTGACGATGCAGACAGATCTTATGGTACGATTCATGACCTTGTTGGTGCTGTGGGTGTTAGTAGTCGGCTATGCCTTCGCACTTACCGTGACGGTGTTATTATGGCACAGTGGGACTGGTGTTCATGTGTGTTCCTTGGTGCTTTATATCATAAATCGGCGATGAGGAAGGTATTCCACGGGCATGATTGATGTTGTGGGCGTGAGACCCATTATTATATTTGAGTAATGACTTTGAGGCGTGAGTCACGACTTGATATATCGCTTGTTTATTGTGAGCGTAGTTTTGTTATCATACATGTCTCCCGCTTTATATAGACTACTATGATTCCATTTGATATTTTGATTTCACATACTTGGTACTGTTATCGACCTCCTTGGCTGCGTTCATGCCGCGAGTTGAGGTACATCGTTGATCCTAGCTTTGAGTCACGATTCGGCGTATGGGAAGCCCCGTTTCTCCGGAGGCTTATCAGTGGTATAGTCCCCTGTCGTAATAGGTGTTTACATTCAGGGGTTTGGCGGGGCCCTGTCCCGCCATTCTTTATCGTATCTTTTCTTAAGTGCATGAAATCTTGTTGTGGCGGGGTTTGTAAAGAAAGGATTAAACTGTTCATTTTGAAAGAGTTGTTATTATTATTTATGCCGAAGGGCAAGTTTTCTAAAGATAATTGTTGTACGCTTCTTGTTATTTCATGTTGTTGTGTTATGTTCCGCTGATTTCTCTGATGTTGTATCACTAGGGTGCCGGGGGTAAGGCACCAGTCACGGGCCCGGGTTCGGGTCGTGACATTAGTGTTATTATTTATGTTGGCCGAGAATGGCTAGATTATGGAGCTATTTCGTATGAATTGTGGGGCAGAATTTTACACGTATTGTAAGGCGTGTAATCCCCTTTGTTTGGTTGTTGTTTTGAGCCTTAAATGTGGCGTGTTGGTTATTGTATTCTGCCTTGAAAAAGGTGGCAAAGTGAGTAGAAACAAAGGAAGTGTTGCCCGATTTTCCGTAGAATTAGAGACCGTATACTTAGTATTATTCTACGTTAGTGACTAGAATTTGATAGTCTTGTTGTGACCATTATAGGTTGACACTTCTACGTACGGCGTATTCGGCTTAGCTTGTGGATTTAGCCGAAAAGGTATGTGAACTATCTCTTCTTCTAGCATGATTCCTTATGATCAAGAAAGTACGTCCTACTCCTTAAATGATCCATTCCTTGGTTGTATTTGGATTGCCTAAAATAGAATTTGTTCTATGTACTTCCTTGAGTGTACTTTGATGTTTAAATTGTAAGTTGTATAATCCATTTCCTTAGTGAAGTTTGCATTCTTAAAAGTGAAAGTATTTTACTTAAAGTACATAGAGTCTTGAAAAGGAAGTAGTTTCCAAATCTTTTGGCTAGTGCCTTAGTTCCAAAACCTAAAGGTCATTATAATGACTTTAGGGAAGTCAAAGGAGTGATTTACTTAATTGTTTTAAAAGAGGAGAAATGACATGATTTAAGAGAAGTAACTTGTTTTAACGGTGTAAGTTACTTGAGGTTTAAAAGTAGAAGAAACTTGTTTTCTAAATATTAAGAGACTCAAAGTATTTTGAAAGTTAAGAACTTGATTTGTAAGTATGTGATACTTGGTTTTAAAAGTATAAGTCTCTTGGTTATAAAAAGAATGAAATTGTCTAAAACCATAAAGGGTTATAACGGCTTTATGGGAAGTTGGTTATAACGGCTTTATGGAAGGTTAAGAAAGTTGTCTATTTTGATTATTGGGCATAAGTTGCCTAGATTATGAAAATTTGAAGTTACTTGATTTCAAGCTTTGAAATGAGTTTTCTAAATGTGTAGTAACTTACTTTGAAAAATAGACACACCTTGATACTACGGGTGTTAGTATCTTGGGATTTTACATAAAAAGGAGTCTTTTGAAAAGAATGTACGTACGTAGTACTTTGGCTTGTTAAATGAGAATTATTCTATTGGTGCCTTGATAAGTACTTTGGCTTGTTAAATGAGAATTATTCTATTTGTGCCTTGATAAGTACTTTGGCTTGTTAAATGAGAATTATTCTATTGGTGCCTTGATAAGTACTTTGGCTTGTTAAATGAGAATTATTCTATTTGTGCCTTGATAAGTACTTTGGCTTGTTAAATGAGAATTATTCTATTGGTGCCTTGATAAGTACTTTGGCTTGTTAAATGAAATTTTTTCTATTTGTGCCTTGATAAGTACTTTGGCTTGTTAATTGAGAATTATTCCATGTATGCCTTGATAAGTACTTTGGCTTGATTAATTGAGAATTATCTATGTGTGCTGGTGATAGCCTTTGAGTGCAAGTATTATGTTTTATTGCGTTGCCGCGACTCTCGGTTGGAGGGCCGGCTGTCTTGTTGTAAGTTACTTGGGCGTCGAGCGGTGATGTGGGATTCCACGGGTATGCTTAGTTATTTGTAGTACTTGGGTTAAATTCCCAGATTTTTATAAAAGACACAGTAGTGCTTATGTGTTGTTTGTGGCCGGTCGAGATAGGGTAAGAGTATAAGTGAGGTAAACCCCAGGCGCTATACCACCTTCTCGAGTAAGAGTATAAATGAGGGGTAAACCCCCAAGACATTATACCCCCTGCTTTTGTTGGTTGATGGTCGGTCGAGATCGGGTAAGAATATAAGTGAGGTAAACCCCAAGACGCTATACCACCTTCTCGGGTAAGAGTATAAATGAGGGTAAACCCCAAGACATTATACCACGCTTGTTTTGTTTGATGGTCGCCAGAGATAGGGTAAGAGTATAAATGAGGGGTAAACCCCCAAGACATTATACCCCCTGCTTTACCACCTGCTCGTCTTCCTACTTGGCCCGTACAGTTTTTAGGACACAGGTGGGACTTGGTGTTCAGGTCTGCCAATTGGCATTATACTATATCATGCACTGCCGGCAATGATGAAGGATTCCACGGGCATGATTGATATTGTGGGCGTGAGACCCATGGTTATATTTTAGAAATGACTTGAGGGCATGCGTCACTGACTTGTTATGACTGCTTATGTGTTGTGTACTGTAGGTTGGTGTCACGACCCGTTCCGGCCGTGGTAGTGCCTTACAGGCACCCAGTAGTCATACATCAGTGTCAGTGGAATATAAAAACACAAGACATGAAACAATTGTAAATGAGACACGCTTTATACGAAAAAAGTCGCCTTCGGCATATATATATATAACCAAAATCGCGATTACATCCCAACTGTACAATAGGACTACAGACCTCTAAGGAAGTAAACAACTATGGCGGGACAGGTTCCCGCCATACCCTGAATGTACAAAACTATCTACATCAACAGGGATATCATACCAAAAAGTCGAGCCTCCGGAGAAGATGGAGCTCCTGACACCAAAGAAAAGATCCTAAGACTGAGGATCCGCTACCTGCTTCCTTTACTGCGGCATGAACGGCCCCGAAGAGTCGATCTGGCAAGTACCAAGTATGTGAAGCGTAAAGTACTTAAATGAAATCATATCATTTTAAAACCGGTTTACAAATATGTACGAAACAAACAAGGTAACGCGCATAGTGCCACATCACAAACAAGAGCAATAAAAGGTAAACTGTAACAGGTCTCTTTCTAGGCTGCGAATGATCGAAGCAAGGCCAATCGCCCATAGTATCATTAAGCATGCCTAATCTTGGACTCCCGCAGTCCGCATAGGCCACTCACGTAGGCGCGTGAGGTATTCCGCATCGAGGGTAGCTACTCCTCGGCGTCGCCTGGACTCGTAGTCGCGTAGCCACATAGACCGCATGGCCACAAGGACCGCACTAACACGGAACTCTCGTAGCTCGCATAGGCCCGGGACCGCGTGAGGTATTCTCGAATCATAGTCACACAATCGCTTGAGCTATACCCGCGTCGGAGGCGACTTAACCCGGTATCATGTCAAGAGGTGAGTGATATAATACTAACATAACAGCTTATCGCTAAACAACATAAGCACAATAAGAATAACCTCTTTACACAAACGTTTACAGGATACAACACACATAGCATCACAATATATCTACTCAACAAACCATCTTATTATACTTTCCAGAATTAATACAAGTCTTTCATAAACACATAAGTAAACTGTTCCTTTCATCTTTCTTAAGTCGTTATACCTAACTTTCCATAAAGCTAGTATAACTCTTAAGCTTTTTGTTTTAAAAACAATTATTATTCTTCTTTCAAAAATGATTTATAATTCTTTTGAAAGACTTCAAGATTCTTATTATTCAGGCTTAAGTCAAAAGACATTGCCGTAAAACTACGTCCAGTTAACACACGTACGTCTACCGTACTATATATATTTTAAAATATCATGCTCAAGAGTATAGGGAGAATCACATACCTCCTCGGCAAAATCCACCTGCCAAGTCAAGTATGTCGCGCGCAGAGAATCAACCTATAATAGTCAGGTACGTCTATCAATGTCTAGACTACTCTGTAGACTATTCTAAGCAGAGGGTTCTTTATTCTACGGAAATTTGGACAGCACTTCCCTACCCGTCAAGCTACACAAGTCATCAGTAAATACAATCACATGTAAATCTGATTCAATTCTTCTTTATTATACTTCTGATGTGATTTCAGTTCAATACTCTTCTGTATTATCCTTCAGTGTAATTACAGTTCAATTATCTTCTTTAATATTCTTCTATGTGTTTTATACTTATTTCTATACTTCTACGGTATGTATTCTCCAATTACAATAGAAGGATAAGATTATTTACCTCGATAAGCCCAATATTATCCAAGTTAAATGTCGATCCTGAGCAAGGTTTAGCTCCTAACTTGTACGCTCTGATAGCTCCAAGAAACCCTTAGAAGTTTCTAACAACTTCTACTTAAATACTATAAGGGATTTGGGGCTAGGGTATTTAGGAATAGTAACTATACTTGGAAGACAACTTTTCTACCAAGGGAGGGGGTAGGTTTCGGCTAGGACTCAAGGAAGGGGGGAGAAGAGCTTTGACGAAAAGCTATAAAAGAGGGGAGGGATTTTTCAAGACTTGGAGAATTGATTTGTGGATGAAGAAAACCTTCAAGTTAGGGGGTATTTATAGGCCAACCAATGACCAAGATGAAGCCAAGTGGTAGGCAAGTGTAAGGTGGAGATTTAGGCAAGTGTCCTTAACCATCTACTACACAAATATCCTACCAACTCCTTGACCAAAAACTAAGCCACAAAATCGTCCAACCCTTGCCCAAGTTGTCGTCCATATGAGGGTGACAAGTGTCACCCTCCCGTTGGTCCAAAATATTTCGTCTCTCGGAAAAATCCGCAAAAATTATAAATGACATAGCCGTAATTTACCCTACGCAAGTTTTGAAAAACGTTTCGTCGGAAAACCATTCGTTTCGTGGGTTGTGCACAAATTTCGCCCAAAGTGCCTATCTTAAGGCTAAACTTTTGTACGTACGCCCTCACGTACATACTCTGGAAATAAGGGGTATAACAGTTGGCTATCATACATGTCTCCTGTTTTGCTTAGACTGTTATGATTTCATTACAGTACTTACTGTTTCACATACTTGGTACATTCTTCGTCTCGACTTCCTTGAAGTGCGTTCATGCCGCAGTTTAGTCTGTGATTTGGTGATCGGCAGTGTAGGACCTGCTCGGAGTTTTGGATAGCTCCTACGTCGGGAGTTTATCTTTTTGGTATAAGTTCTTTCGATGCAGGCTATTATGCGATTATGGGTACGGCGGGGCCTTGTCCCGTCATAGTTCAGTATAACTCTTAGAGGTCTGTATTCATATGTGGGTTTGGACTCATGTACAGTATAGTGTCTTTTGAGTATGTATATCATGGCAGCCTTGTCGGCTTTGACCTTGCACGTACGATTGGTTTAAAAGAAAAAAAAAGGGTGTTATTTAATTTCCGCAGTTTACTTGTGTTGTTAAGGTAGAAGGGTGCCCAGGTAGGGCACCAGTCACGGGCCCGGGGTTCGGGGCGTGACAAGGACATTTAGGATTGGTTTCCATTCTTCTCACTCTGGGATCATGCGATAGAGCTGTGTTGTTAGGGTCGTCCCTCCCTAACGAGTTATGTTGATTGCAGCTACGAGGAAGGCATCAATAACCCAGGAAGAACTATGTGGATTGCGTATCCAGGTTAGTAATGATGGTAGTATAGTTGGCATTGTGACGCACAACAATACGTAGTTATGTATGAGGGTCAGACGCGTGTTGCCTAGAATGATATTGGAATACCAAGGATTAGTAAGGACTAAATAGATACCGGGAAGGTATGAAACAGTTTAACGGATTCTCATCAAGGTTTTACGTATTAATTTGAGATAACTAGGAAGTGATGAGATGTCTGAGAAGGTATTGAACCTTTAAGAAATCATGTTAAGAGACTTAATGGAAGACTATGATTGTAAATTAAGCTACGTGGTATGCTTAGGATGATAGTACGGAGGAGATCCGTGTGGGATAAGTAATGGTTGTTGTGATCAAGACAACACAGTTAGGATATTATGAGAAGTTAGTGTACCCGTTTATGGGGTGGGATCAGTGGTAGTAGTCCCGCTACGTGACAGGGTCACGTGGGTGCAAAGCCCAAGTCCAGTAAATCGTTTTACGGGTTCGTGGATGCGTTCCATCGGAACCAGGTCGTGAGGGCCGGAAATGGCCTTAATTTGTTCATGTAGGTAGCTCCAAAGATTGAAGGATTTTATGTTAAGTGCCCTTGGAGGTATTTGGAATTGGTTTAATGTGGTGGTCACGGCCACGACATTCTGAATAATTTCAGGAAAAATGCGCAAGGCAAGAATAAGATACGTATGAGTGCTGCCTGTGGAAAATAGAGGACATCAGTGGTAGGTCTTATATATCTATACGATTATAAGGTGGCACTAGATGATCAAGATTATGAAAGAGAGATAAGCTCTCTCCCCCACATAAAATGATGGTTTTGCGTATTATGGGGTTGTGTGTACCCATGTTATTAAGCGATGGATGTGAGACTGGTAAGATCTTCAGTGTCGTTGTGCCAAAGGTTACAGTTTTAGATAACCGTGGGAGAAGTATTGTATCGTGGAAAAAAATGGTATGAAGGGTTTGTAAAAGGAAACTGTGTCGCTAATTATTAGATTGACTCCAAAAGAACATTCGAGGACGAATGTTTCTAAGGGGGGAAGAATGTTACACCCCGTAATTCCAAGAGGATGAGATGAGAACGTACGAAAGGAAATAAGATTCGAAGTTGGAAAAAGAAAAAAAAAAAAAAAATTGGCAGAATATTTTTGGACAGTTTTTCAGTCAATTTGGGAGAAGTATATATCCTAGTATAATTGGGGTTTTTAGGTGTTTAAAAAGCCTAATATGAATTTCATTGAGTCTAGTTTCCAACGCAACAAACCGCTCGTCGATAGGACATCGGAGTAGAAAGTTATGGACGTTACAAGATCGGCTGACAGTGTAGACAGGTTCAGGCGCGCGGCCAGGCTGCGGCAGCGCGAAGGCTGAAAATTGTCTGAAATTGCAGCGCCGCGGCTCCGGCTGCAGGGTCGCGGCGCCGAGGCGGGATTTTTTGCGGAAATAGGGTACAAATAGAAGATATTTGTTGTAGAGGACCCCTGGGTGGGTGACAAGTGTCTCCCCAACTTGTGGATCAAGATAGAGGCTATATTATGACCAAGTCTTGCAAGACTTGGTCATTTGCAAGAATTCCTCCATAGAAATTTTCCTCCTCTTTCTCTAAAAGTTTATGAAACCCTAAGCCTAAATGAGATTTTTAGAAAGGCAACAAGAAGGAAATACGTTGACAAGCTTGTAGGGGGTTCGTAGAGATGATATTTGCGGGAAGAAGAATTTCGGAAAGAGGGCTAAAGTGGACAAGATTGTTGGACTATTTTGGGCTTATCAAGGTAACCACTTTGTCCTCTTAAGTGATTGAAGATTTCTTATTGTTGTAGCTATACATTTTATCAAACATGAGATATATGTATTGGAGATTAATAAGTGTTATGGATATTAGAAGCCTAAAAACCGAAATGACCTTGTTAGCCATTTGAAGTTGAAATACAAGTTGGTCGATAGTTAGAATCGTCACATGTTATCTAATTGAAGATTGTAGTTGTTATAATCAATTGTGTCTATATAAAATGTTAGACTAAACAACTTGGATGGAAAAAGGAATTGGAAAAGACTTTACATTGTTGTTGCATTGTAGCCATTTGGCATTGAAATGTTGGACTATTTGGATATTTATTGTGGGACGGAATTTTACACGTCTTGTTAAGCGTGTAATCCCCTATTGTTAACTACTTTGTTGAGCCTTAAATGTGGCATGTTTGGTTATTGAATTCGGCCTTGAAAAAGGTGGCAAAGTGTGTAGAAACAAAGGAAGTGCTGTCCGATTTTCCGTAGAATTTAGTGACTTTGCACTTAGAATATTCTACGTTCGAAGCTAAAGGTTAATGGACGTATTATGGAAATTATAGGTGTTATACCCCGTATTTCCAGAGTATGTATGTGAGGACGTACGTACAATTTTGTAAGCCCGAATTGTTGTTAAGGACGAAATTGTACACATCCACGAAAAAGATTTGTTTTTCCGACGGAAAATTTTCCGAACCTTGTAAAGGAATTTTACGTTTTCAGGAATTTATTTATTTTGGATTTTTCCGAGAGATGAAATATTTTGGACCAACGAGAGGGCGACAAGTGTCACCCTCAAGTGGACGATTTTGGTGGACATTTTTGTGTGGCACGTTTTTTGTGTGAAAAAGGCCAAACACCTTTGGTCAAAAGTCTTGCAAAGTAGATAGATAAGGTAGCACTTGTCCAAATCTCCACCATCCACTTGCTTTGATCTTGGCCATTGATTGACCTATAAATACCCCTTAAGTTCAAGACTTATTCTTCATCACTTAAACATTTTTCCAAGTCTCAAAATCCCTCTCCCCCTCTTGGAAGCTCTCGGCCGAAACACTACCCCCCTTCCTTGAAGCTTTCGTCCAAAATACCCCCCCCCCCCGCCCTTGATAGAAAAGTATTCTCCAAGTATTGTTATTATTCCAAAATACCTTGGCCCAAATACCTTGTAGTATTCCAAAGTTACCTCTATACAAAAAACCCCGGAAATGCTACTTTATATCCTTTAGTCACAAAACGAAGCCCTAGGGAAATCTTCATAGTTGGTTGAAGTATTAAGTAGAAGTTGTTTAGAACTTCTAAGGGTTTCTGGAGCGAATTGGAGCGTACAGAATAGGAGCTAAACCTTGCTCAGGATCGACTTTAATCTCGGATAATTTTGGGCTTATAGAGGTAAATATCTTTGTCCTTCTATTGTAATTGGAAATTACATATAGTAGTTTAGAATTGAGTATAAGATATAGAAGGATGGTATATAAGAAGAGAATTGAATCAGACTTACATTGGGTGTATTCTGATGAGACTTGAGTAGTTTGTGGTGAGGAAGTCTGCCCAAATTTCCGTAGAAATAAGAACCTTCTGCTTAGAATATTCTACAGAGTAGTCTAGACGTTGATAGACGTATTTAACTATTATAGGTTGATACTCTGCGCGCGACATATTCGACTTGGCAGGTGGATTTCGCCGAGGAGGTATGTGATTCTTCCTATCCTCTTGAGCATGATATTTTAAAAGAATATATATAGTACGGTAGACGTACGTGTGTTAACTGAACGTGGTTTTACTTCGATGTCTTTTGACTTGAGTTTTAAATAATAAGAATCTTGAAGTATTTCAAAAGAATGAAGAATCGTTTTTGAAAGAAGAGTAATACTTGGTTTTAAAAGCTTAAGAGTTATACTAGCTTTATGGGAAGTTAGGTTTAACGGCTTAAGAGAAATAAAAGGAACGGTTTACTTAATTGTTTATGAAATCCTTGTATTGATTTCGGAAATGAGAATAAGTATCGAACAAATCACTGCAGCGCTAATAAAGGAAAATGTATTGACTAATTAAGTATTATTAAAACCAGTAGAAACCTCCATCTGCATAGAAGCTAAGATAAGACAAAATTGTATTACATTTCCTAGATCATGGCTGCTTTAATAAGATCATTAATAAACAAGTTTTGATTTTCTTAAAATTTCAAAGTAAGGACTTGTTTATAAAAGACAAAGACTTGAAAATTTGAAGTGTTTTCGTTTAAAAAGGAAGGCATGCTTTTGTCTTAAGTTGGTTCAAAATGAAGGTAGGGAAATTGTTTTGGTTTACTTAAAAAGATAGTCACTCTATACTACGGGTATCGTGTGACTCTTGTGAAAGAAACAGATCTTTTTAAAGAGTTAATGTATGAAGTACTTTGGGGATAAAACCCCGAACTTGTTGACATAAAATAGAAAGTACCTTGTGTGAATAACTTGACTATGTTGGCTTGTGATAGCCTTGTAATACTTTCTTGTTGGTTTGATGAGTAAACGTGTTAGGATGCTACGTGTGTTAGTGTCTTGTGATGTTTGTGTAAAGGGGTTTCCCTTGTTTGTGCTTATGTTGTTTAACGATAAGCCGTTATGTTAGTATTGTACCACTCACCTCTTGACATGATATACCGGGGGTTAAGCTGTCCCCCGATGTGAGGGATGCCTCATGCGGGTCCAGGGGACCTATGCGGAGCTACGAGAGTTCCAGGTTAGTGTGCGGGGAATACCTCATGCGGTCTATGTGGCCATGCGGACTACGAGAGTCGGGGCGATGCCGAGTAGCTACCCTCGACGCGGGAATACCTCATGCGGGCCTAGGTGGCTTATCGCGAGTGCGGTGAGTTCCAGATTTGACGCGCATTGATCTCGAGGCGTGTGGCGGCCTTCGATCATGTGGCGCGGTCTAGAAAGACCTCATGATCTGATTTTATAGAATTGTTGGTGCGTGGGTTTTAGTAGTCGGATATGCCTTCGTACTTACCCCGTCTGATTTTATTATGACACAGTGGGACACGGTGTTCATGTGTATTCCTTGGTGCTTTTATATCATGGATCGGCGGTGAGGAAGAATTCCACGGGCATGATTGATATTATGGGCATGAGACCCATGGTTATATTTGAGTGATGACTTTAAGGCGTGAGTCACGACTTGACATGATCGCTTACATGTGTGTAAATTGGTTATCATATATGTCTTACATTTTATATAGACTATTATGATTTCATTTACGTATTTTGATTTCACATACTTGGTACTGTTATCGACCTCGCCCGGGGCTACGTTCATGCCGCAGGTAGAGTTACACCAGTTGTTGATCCTCGCTCATAGGGTCACAGTTCAGCGTTTTGGGAAGCTCCGTGTCTCCGGAGGCTTATCTTTGGTATAGTCCCCTGTCGTTGTAGGTACTTACATTCAGGGGTATGGCGGGGCCCTGTCCCGCCATTGTTGTTATAACATTCGTAGAGGTCTGTAGTACTGTTGTGGGCAGGGTTTGTAAAAAGGATGTAACTGTTCAAGCTTTCATATATATATGCCGACAGGCAGCTTTTCTCAGATAAACTGTTTCTCTCTTCATATTGTTTCATGTCTTGTTTTATATTCCGCTGGTTACTTTGATGTAGGTCTACTTGGGTGCCCGGGTAAGGCACCAGTCACGGGCCCGGGTTCGGGTCGTGACAAAAGTGGTATCAGAGCAGTTAATCCTAGGAAAGTGTCTACAGACCGTATCTAGTAGAGTCTTGATTATCGGTGTGTTGTGCACCACACCAATAATCAGGAGGCTATAGGATATTTAGGATTGGTTTCCATTCTTCTCACTCTGAGATCGTGCCTTAGAGCTGTGTTATAACTTGGACTCCCTCTGACATATTCTTTTCACCCGTATTGCCTCTACGCAAGGCAACCAGAGCCCAGAAGGGCAAAGCAGCAGAGGGAGCTGCGAGTAGAAACGAGAGGGTTACGTGGCAGGCCCAGTCATTATCTGAGACAGCGCTTCATTCGGGGAGTTCTGCGACGCCGCTAGCCCCAAGAGAGTTTAGAGCAGTAGCAGTAGCTACAGAGACCACGATACCTGAGCCTCTAGTCCCACGGCCAGGATCCGAGGATATGAGTTACAAGGAGATGGCCCCGTTACTAGCTAGTCTGGTGGCTGGGAGTGAGGACGGACGGGAGCCGGTGGTTCGGCGATACGATGGTTCACCCTAGATCCGATAGTTTTGAGACTTGGGACTTCGAGTTGCGATCCACCCGAGTCCTATAGATTGAGGCGAGGAAGATCATCGAGAGTTTATTCGACGATTGCAGCGGATCATGAAAGTGATCAAGACCTCGAAGGCATTTCTTACACACCTTGCCCTCGCGGATGAGGAGCTCGGGCGAGATAGATTTATGAGGTTGGCGAAGCAGGCGGACCGGGAGTCTGATATAGAAGTTTGACTTATTGGCTCGTTATGTCCCGCGTTAGTGGCGCACATGGAGGATATAGTGCCGATATATCACAGGCATAGCGATTATCTAGCGAGAGTTGTACAAAGTAGCTCTTGATCGGGCGTGGACATTGCGCGTCTGAGCTTACGCCTGCAGACTAAGGCGTAGAGGCAAGCGGATCAACCAAGATCAGCAGAAGAAGGCCAGATCGGCAGGGTCCTTTGGTAACTTTCGAGGTGAATCGCCTCAGCAGAAGACTGGATACGCACCTCGGCGGTCGAGTGGTCCTCCATGGTTCAGGGCGTTCGGGGTATCTGAGGAGTTGGTGAGCTCGTGGCTTCTGGTTCACAGATACACGTAGGTTCCAGCCAGCCGGATTCAGTTTTCCCTCAGTGTTCACAGTGTGGCAGGCATCATCCCGGGGAATGTCGTCTTTTTGTTGGTGCTTGTTTTACCTGCGGCCGTCAGGGCCATGTGACGAAAGAATGTTCAAGTAGGAGGGATGCAAGTAGGAGGACTCAGCCTACAGTTAGTTGCGGTCGGTGGTTCGGAGAGGAAGGGGTGTTAGCCAGAGGAGGCCACCCCCACCTCGGTGTGGCCGTTGTGGTAGGTGTCATTGTGGGGAGTGTCGTACTTCTTCGACAACTTGTTATGCTTGCGGCCAGCAGGGCCATTTTGCGAGAAATTGTCCGACCAGAGGTGGCGCGGATGTAGAGACTCAGCCTTCAGGATCAGTGGCTAGTTCATCACCTTCCCTAGCTATGCCCAACGAGCGGTGATTTATTAGAACGACAAAGGGAGTGAAGCGATGAATCTGGTATATCCTTAACCCTCTAGAGATTAGTATGTGTGATAAGATGAGTATATCTTAAGTGTTATGTTCAGATAGCATTGTGTTAATTGTGATTAGAAATCATGGTTAGTTAAAAGGGTAAGATTGGGGATAGGGGAAATTGTGAGCTTTAGAATATTATACGTGGAGACCTTAGAGGCGAGGCCATCTCGAGTAAAAGATTTATTTTTATGTTTGACCCTTATCGGACTGCATAGTATACGTGAGATATATTTGTGTGATAAGTCCCTGAGTAGTGTGAAATGAAAGAGGGTAGTTGAGCTAAGAAGACCACTAGGTTTTCGTGACTCGATGGTGAGATTGTTCCGGATCGGGAAACAAGAGCTTGGCGCGATAAATGGGTCGGGTTGAGGCCAGATTGCGTGTCAACCCGCAGCCCGGTTTAAAGTAAGGAAATATTGTGGTGGTCCCGCTTTGTGATAGGGTCACGAGGGTGTTAGGCCCAAGTTTAGTTAACCATCGTACGAGTTCGTGGATGCGTTCGACCGATGGTCGGGCGATGAGTCAGCCCATCTTGTCTTTCGATCAGATCGTTTACTCGTGAGGTTATGCGAGATGTTATATATCGGGAAGGTTGTAAGGCTGCACGGGGTGCCTACTTTCACCTTATGACAGACAGTGGAGCCCAGGTTACGGCTATTTTCTTTTTCTGGAAGTTTTACCAGGCGGGGTTAAGAACTCAGGTGAGTCTCAGTATTGCATTCACCCTCGGGCCGGTGTTTTGATTTCAGGGGTTGCAGCGAGGATTATGTGCCTCTTGTTGAGTGAGTATCATTATAGCTACCATTTCAGTATTCGGATGTCGCTATATGAAGCCTTGTATGGGTGGTAGTGTAGGTTGCCGGTCGATTAGTTCGATGTTGGCAAGGTTCAGATAGTTGGTTCATACTTGATTCAGCAGGATGTGGATAGGGTGTAGCTTATCCAGGAGAGGTTATTGACAACTCAAAGTCAACAGGAGTCGTGTGGATAATCTGCGTCGATACTTGGAGTTCAGGTTGACGGTCGGTCTTCTTGAAGGTACCACCCCGGAAGGGTGTGACGAGATTTGGAAAGCAGGGGAAACTTAGCCCGAGGTATTTTGAGCGTTTTTAGATCATTTGGAGAATAGGCCAGGTTGCCTATAAGTTAGCTTTGCCGTCCTACGTAGGAGGTAGTATGTCCGGTCTTTCATGTTGTTATGTTCGGAAAAGTATCGGAGATCCATCCAGAGTGTTCCCGGTTAATGATGACCAAGTTGGAAATAGTAACCCCGAGATTTTGGAAAGCTGACAATATGAGAAGGTGGTAAGTTTATTTAGGAAGTGTTCGAGTGTACAAGGAGGGTACGACGAGTAAGAGAATAGAAGTGATCAATACTTTTGTGAAGTAAAGGTGCGAAGGGAATATCTTTTAGACCTTGGGTGAGAGCTTTTGTGATGCTAGAGGTGATTCCTTGTGGACTTGGATTTAAGTATTTGCGCGTGTTGTATTGTGGCCATGTGTGGCATTTGCAAACTGTTTAAGTTATGAGGAACTTTATCGTTATCTGTCTTGGGAAGGAACATTTGGGACGAATGTTTCTAAGGAGGGGAGAATGTTATACCCCGTATTTCCAGAGTATGTATGTGAGGACGTACGTACAATTTTGTAAGCCCAAATTGTTGTTAAGGACGAAATTGTGCACATCCACGAAAAAGATTTGTTTTTCCGACGGAAAATTTTCCGAACCTTGTAAAGGAATTTTACGTTTTCAGGAATTTATTTATTTTGGATTTTTCCGAGAGATGAAATATTTTGGACCAACGAGAGGGCGACAAGTGTCACCCTCAAGTGGATGATTTTGGTGGACATTTTTGTGTGGCACGTTTTTTGTGTGAAAAAGGCCAAACACCTTTGGTCAAAAGTCTTGCAAAGTAGATAGATAAGGTAGCACTTGTCCAAATCTCCACCATCCACTTGCTTTGATCTTGGCCATTGATTGGCCTATAAATACCCCTTAAGTTCAAGACTTATTCTTCATCACTTAAACATTTTTCCAAGTCTCAAAATCCCTCTCCCCCTCTTGGAAGCTCTCGACCGAAACACTACCCCCCCTTCCTTGAAGCTTTCGTCCAAAATACCCCCCCCCCCCTTGGTAGAAAAGTATTCTCCAAGTATTGTTACTATTCCAAAATACCTTGGCCCAAATACCTTGTAGTATTCCAAAGTTACCTCTATACAAAAAGCCCGGAAATGCTACTTTATATCCTTTAGTCACAAAACGAAGCCCTAGGAAAATCTTCATAGTTGGTTGAAGTATTAAGTAGAAGTTGTTTAGAACTTCTAAGGGTTTCTGGAGCGAATTGGAGCGTACAAAATAGGAGCTAAACCTTGCTCAGGATCGACTTTAATCGGGGATAATTTTGGGCTTATCGAGGTAAATATCTTTGTCCTTCTATTGTAATTGGAAATTACATATAGTAGTTTAGAATTGAGTATAAGATATAGAAGGATGGTATATAAGAAGAGAATTGAACTGTACTTACATTGACCGTATGTTCTGATGAGACTTGAGTAGTTTGTGGGTAGGGAAGTCTTGCCAAATTTCCGTAGAAATAAGAACCTTCGCTAGAATATTCTACAGAGTAGTCTAGACGTTGATAGACGTATTTAACTATTATAGGTTGATACTCTGCGCGCGACATATTCGACTTGGCAGGTGGATTTCGCCGAGGAGGTATGTGATTCTTCCTATCCTCTTGAGCATGATATTTTAAAAGAATATATATAGTACGGTGAGCGTCGTGTGTTAACTGAACGTGGTTTTACTTCGATGTCTTTTGACTTGAGTTTTAAATAATAAGAATCTTGAAGTATTTCAAAAGAATGAAGAATCGTTTTTGAAAGAAGAGTAATACTTGGTTTTAAAAGCTTAAGAGTTATACTAGCTTTATGGGAAGTTAGGTATAACGGCTTAAGAGAAATAAAAGGAACGGTTTACTTAATTGTTTATGAAAGCCTTGTATTGATTTCGGAAATGAGAATAAGTATCGAACAAACCACTGCAGCGCTAATAAAGGAAAATGTATTGACTAATTAAGTATTATTAAAACCAGTAGAAACATCCATCTGCATAGAAGCTAAGATAAGACAAAATTGTATTACATTTCCTAGATCATGGCTGCTTTAATAAGATCATTAATAAACAAGTTTTGATTTTCTTAAAATTTCAAAGTAAGGACTTGTTTATAAAAGACAAAGACTTGAAAATTTGAAGTGTTTTCGTTTGAAAAGGAAGGCATGCTTTTGTCTTAAGTTGGTTCAAAAAGAAGGTAGGGAAATTGTTTTGGTTTACTTAAAAAGATAGTCACTCTATACTACGGGTATCGTGTGACTCTTGTGAAAGAAACGGATCTTTTTAAAAAGTTAATGTATGAAGTACTTTGGGGATAAAAACCCGAACTTGTTGACATAAAATAGAAAGTACCTTGTGTGAATAACTTGACTATGTTGGCTTGTGATAGCCTTGTAATACTTTCTTGTTGGTTTGATAAGTAAACATGTTAGGATGCTACGTGTGTTAGTGTCTTGTGATGTTTGTGTAAAGGGGTTTCCCTTGATTGTGCTTATGTTGTTTAACGATAAGCCGTTATGTTAGTATTGTACCACTCACCTCTTGACATGATATACCGTGGGTTAAGCGCCCCGTCACGAGGATGCCTCACGCGGGTCGGGGACCTATGTGGAGCTACGAGTTCCGTGTTATTGTGCGGGGAATACCTCACGCGGTGCGTGGCCACGCGGACTCACGAGTCGGGGCGATGCAGGAGTAGCTACCCTCGATGCGGGAATACCTCAATGCGGGCCTAGGTGGCTATCGCGAGCTGCGGTGAGTTCGAGGATTTGACGCGCATTGATACCGAGGCGAGTGGCGGCCGATCATGTGGCGCGGTCTAGAAAGACCTCGTGATACAGTTTTATAGCATTGTTGGTACTGTGGGTTTTAGTAGTCGGCTATGCCTTCGCACTTACCCCGTACGGTTTTATTATGACACAGGTGGGACCTGGTGTTCATGTGTATTCCTTGGTGCTTTTATATCATGGACTGCCGGCAGTGAGGAAGGAATTCCACGGGCATGATTGATATTGTGGGCATGAGACCCATGGTTATATTTGAGTGATGACTTTAAGGGCGTGAGTCCCTGACTTGACATGACTGCTTACATATTGTGTATCGTAAATTGGTTATCATATATGTCTTCTGTTTTATATAGACTATTATGATTTCATTTACAGTATTTTCAGTTTCACATACTTGGTACCTGTTATCGACCTCGCCCGGGGCTGCGTTAAATCGCAGTAGAGGTACACGATTGTTGATCCTCGCTCATAGGGTCACAATTCAGCGTTTTGGGAAGCTCCGTGTCTCCGGAGGCTTATCTTTGGTATAGTCCCCTGTCGTTGTAGGTACTTACATTCAGGGGTATGGCGGGGCCCTGTCCCGCCATTGTTGTTATAACATTCTTAGAGGTCTGTAGTACTGTTGTGGGCAGGGTTTGTAAAAGGGATGTAACTGTTCAAGCTTTTATATATATATGCCGACAGTGACTTTTTCTCGAATAAAGCTTTCTCACTTCATATTGTTTCATGTCTTGTTTTATATTCCGCTGGTTACTCTGATGTAGGTCTACTTGGGTTCCCGGGTAAGGCACCAGTCACGGGCCCGGTTTCGGGTCGTGACAATAGGTTAAAGTACTAAGTATAGCGTATTCTACTTGAAGGATGGAATAACTATCAAGGTTGTAGTACTTTGGAGCATTTTGCTATTTGTCGATAATCGTCGCGAGGTATGTGAACCTCTTCCTTCTTTTGACATGATTCTATGTATGGAATATACATGTAGTACTATTTCATGATTCCTTCTACTCTTAGAAGTTAAGAGGTATGTATGTTGATTTACTCTACGTAAAGGTTATGTCTAAGTTATCCTAAGTTCTTACCAAGTCTTATGGGGGATGTTGGTAAGAGTCGTTAGGAGGTATTTGGAGCCAAGTTGACTTGGCTAATTTACGGTACAAATGAGAATAAGAATCGAACAAGCCACTGCAGCGTTAATAAAGGAAAATGTAATGACAATCAATTGAGTTAAAATGAGTAGAATTCTCCATCTACATAGAAGCTAAGATAAGACAAAATTGTATTACATTTTATAGATCATGGCTACTCGATTAAGATCGTTATAAATAAGCATAACTTATTCACAGCGCACCAAAGTATATGTTACTTAATTTATAAGAATTTACGTATGAAGTTTTAAGACTATGAACCTCAAATTTTCAAAAGTTTAAGGGACTTTATTTTTCAAGTTATGGGACTTGATTCTTAAAGGAAGAAATGAATTGATTTAAAAGTATAGAATACTTGATTTGGAAAGTATTGATTTCTTGCCATTCTAAAGTTAAGAAACTTGTTTTCTTAAAAGTTAAGAGACTTGAAGTATTTTGAAAGCAATGTGATTTGAATTGAAAGTATAAGTTTCTTGGTCATAAAAGGAATGAATTTGTCTAAGACATAAAGAGTTATAACGACTTTATGGGAAGTTGGTTATAACAACTTTATGGAAGATTAAAAAAATGGTTTTCTTCAGTAATGTAAGCAAAGAAATGATTGGAAATAAAGAAGGGCAAATTGTTTTAAAGGTACCAATTGCTTAAGGTTTTAAAGAAAGAAGTCACTTTATTTAGAAGCCTATAAATGTATTTCTAAAAGGTATTATGACTTGTCTTGAAAAGTAGATATGACTTGATACTACGGTTATTAGTATCTTGGAAGTTTTATTTGAAAGAGAATCATTTTAAAGGAGTAGAGGCACGTAGTACGTTGGGTTAAATTCCCGGATTTTATAATGACATGTTAGTGCCTTAAGTAAACAAAAATGAGAGTGTATATGAACAAGCTAATAAGAAGTTAGGGGATTTCTTAACTTGCTTATGTAATGTATGATAAGCCGGTGGTGCTTATGTTATGTATGGTAAGCCGGTGGTGCTTATGTTATGTATGATAAGTCGGTGGTGCTTATGTTATGTATGATAAGTCGGTAGTGCTTATGTTATATATGATAAGTCGGTAGGGCTTATGTTATGTATGATGGCCGGTTAAGTTAGGGTAAGAGTATAAATGAGGGGTAAACCCCCAAGGAGTTATACCACCTTCTCCAGGGTAAGAGTATAAATGAGGGGTAAACCCCCAAGACGTTATACCACCTTCTCCAGGGTAAGAGTATAAATGATGGGTAAACCCCCAAGACGTTGTACCACCTGCTTCAGGGTAAGAGTATAAATGAGGGGTAAACCGCCAAGACGTTATACCACCTGTTCCGTGGATTTGCTACCCATGATGTGAGGAATACCTCATGCGAGTCCTTATGGGCTTATGCGAGTTAAATAGTCCTATGCGGGCGGATACAGCCTATGCGAGGAATACCTCATGCGGGTCCACAGGACCTATGCGGGTGAAATAGTCCCAGGAGTAGGATTGCTTATCGATACTACGGGCGAGGGACCCTGTTTTGATCATGAGCCTCCTATTTTTATGCAGTATACCTTTATGGGCAGACTTATGTGATTTTATCGTGTCCCAGATTGGGCCGGGCAATATACCTTTTGTTACACCCCGTATTTACATGACATGTTTTAAGAACGTACGTAAGAACTCACAGTGTTAAGATTTGAGACTTGTAAAAATTTATCGGAATTATGAAATTGTCGGAAAACGTACTATTGTGACGAATGGGAGGGCGACACGTGTCACCCCCCTTAAGGATGCCTTGGACGAAATTTGCAAGGGCAAGAGGGTCATTGGACCTTTGTTAGCAAGACAAGTCTTGCAAGTAGTAGCTTGAGATTCTTGACTAAGTCAAAGGGGTCCACTAGTCTTGATATTTGATAAGACTTCATCCAAACCACCCATTTGTTTACATCTTGACCCTCCATTGCACTATATTATACTACTAGTAGCAAGACTAATGCCAACACTTATAAAATTTTCTAGAGAAATTGAAGAACACAAGAGCATTGCTCTCGGGTTTGCCCCTCTCTACAACAAAAAAATTTTGTTTGTTATCCATTTAGCTCCACACTTTAAACCAAGATTCATGAGGGTATTGTAAGCATATCTCAATAGAAAAATCTCGGAAAAAGATAGTTTTCGGGATAGTCGCAAAGTGAAAACCTAGTTTCTTTCTAGGTTTTGGATTGGAAGTTTGAAGGAAAGTTGTTGGTATTGTTCTAAGGGTCTCAAGTAGCAGATTGAAGTGTATTGAAGAGGCTCTAAGTTGCTAAGGAGCGACTTCGGATTTGGAGTTGGATTAAGATTCGTTAAGGTATAATCTTGTCCCTTAAAAGTGTTACAAGATTATTTATATTGTTGTTAGCTTTACATGTTGCTAGCATGAAGTATATGTGTTGAAGTTTATAAGTATTATGGATTGCTTGTAGCCTTAAAATCCGAAATGTAATGTAAGCCTTGTGAAGTTGGATTACAATTTGGTCGTTTACTAGAATCGTCGCATGTTACTTAGTTGGAGATTATAGTAGTATAATCGATTGTGACTTGATATCATGTTATGCTAACAATTTGGATTGAAATGGAAATTGGATAAGAATTGGTATTGTTGTACTCAATATGGCCGAAATTGGACTAGTAGTTGTATTAGTTTGATATCTATTGTGGGGCGGAATTTTACACGTCCAGTAGGCGTGTAATCCCCTATTGTTGATTGCATTGATTGGGCCTTAAATGTGGCGTGTTTGGTTATTGTATTCGGCCTTGAAAAAGGTGGCAAAGTAAGTAGAAACAAAGGAAGTGCTGTCCGATTTTCCGTAGAATTTAGTGACTTAGCACTTAGAATATTCTACGTTTGAAGTGAGATGTTAATGGACGTATTGTGACCATTATAGGTTGAAGTACTAAGTATAGCGTATCCTACTTGAAGGATGGAATAGCTATCAAGGTTGAAGTACTTTGGAGCATTTTGCTACTTGTCGATAATCGTCACGAGGTATGTGAACCTCTTCCTTCCTTTGGCATGATTCTATGTATGGAATATACCTGTGGTATCATTTCATGTTTCCTTCTACTCTTAGAAGTTAAGAGGTAGTTGTGTGATTTACTCTATGTAGAACTTTTCCTATCTTTTGAGCATGAGTAGTTGCACGTATGTAGTACGGTAGACGTACAACACCTTGATATCCTTTACTAGTTTTATGAATAGCCAAGTCGGGCGAGTTAGGAGATTAGCTCACTTCTTTGAAAGTATTAAGGGTGTCTAATGTTTTATTAAAGTTAAGGGACTTGAAGAGTTTTAAAGTATGTGATACTTGTTCCGTTTTAAACGTATAAGTCCCTTGGATAGGAAATTGTATTTGGCCAAGGTATAAAGTGAATATAACGACTTTATGGGGTGTTGGCTATATTTGCTTTATGGAAAGATAAATGACTTGATTTTAAGGCATCAATTGCCTAAGGTTTTATAATAAAAGGAGTCACTTTATTTCTAAAGGTTAAGAGACTAATTGTACTTTGAAAGTTAAGAGAATTGATTTGAAAATATATAATACTTGGTTTTAATAAAAAGTATAAGTCTCTTGGTTATAAAAGGAATGAGTTTTGTCTAAAACCATAAAGGGTTATAACGGCTTTATGGGAAGTTGGTTATAACGGCTTTATGGAAGGTTAAGAGAATGGTTTTCTCTAATAAGGTAAACAAAGAAATAACTTGTATTAAGGAAGGGCAATTTGATTTAAAGGTATCACTTGCTTAAAGCTTTAAAGTAAGGGTCACTTGATTTAGAAGCCGAGAAATGTATTTCTAAAAGTATCGTGACTTATGTGAAATGTATACAAGCCTGGATACTACGGGGGTTAGTATTTTGGGGTTTTATATGAAAGGGGATCTTTTGAAAATAATGAAAGTACGTAGTACTTGGGGTTAAATTCCCGGATTTTGATGTGTAAAAAGAAAGTTTCATGAGTTTATAAAAATGGAAGTCTAAAGGTTTAATGAACTTGTCTGTATTTGCTTGTGATAGCTTTAAGTGCAAGTATTATATGTTACGTTGTCGTGACTCTCGGTTGGAGGGCCGGCTGTCTTGTTATAAGTTTACTTGGACGTACCGATAGTGATGTGGGATTCCACGGGTATGCTTCCATCATGATTGATCCTTGGACATGCTTATACGATGTGGGATTCCGGGGCATGTGACCAGGATGTGGGTTAGATGCCCGGACATTTTATTGGACGTACCGGCAGTGACGGGGGATTCCACGGGTATGCTTCCATTGTGATTGATCTTGGCCATGCTTATACGATGAGGGATGCCGGGGCATGTAGCCAGGATGCGGGTTAGATGCCCGCTCGTTTTATTACCCCATGGCCATGCTTATACGATGTGGGATTCCGGGGCATGCGACCATGTTATATTTTACTCCATGGGCTAGCTCCCCATGAAGACATGTACCCACGATGAGGGATTCCGGGGGCATGTGATATTATTACTCCATGGGCTAGATCCCCATAAAGACCTGCACCTACGATGAGGGATGCCGAGGGCACGTTATGGCCATGCTTATACGATGTGGGATTCCGGGGCATGCGACCGCGTTATATATATATATATATATATATGTGTTGTATATGTGTCTGGCAAGCGGTGAGGTGGGATGCCACGGGCGCGTCACATGGTTATATTTTTACACTTATAGTTGTCGGCAGTGATGTGGGATTCCACGGGCAGGGGATATATATATGTGTTGTATATGTGTACGCCGACAGTGAGGTGGGATGCCACGGGCGCGTCACATGGTTATATTTTACGCTTATAGTTGTCGGTAGTGATGGGGGATTCCACGGACACGCTTTGATATTGTGTGACTTGATCGCGTCCCAGATTGCGCCGGGTAGTATATGCGTCCCTCCATAAAGGGCCGGATTGTGTTATGAAAGGTAAGTAAGTTAGATGGAAATGAACTTAATGACTCCTCCTAAGTATGTACGTAAGATATGGCTATAACTTTTATTGAAAACGGGAAAAGATAATAAGGTACGATTAAGTTCATAAGTGGTAATGACACGGCAGGATCTGGTATGTACTCTGTATATTTGTCCCTGTCATTCTTTTGTACAGTTATGATCTGTTTCTTATGCGTTATTTACATTCCATATTAAATTTTTGTTATCGACCCCGCCGTGCGTTAAATGCCGCGAGTTTAGGTACCAGGTTGGTGATCCTTGCTCTTAGGATCTCGGTTGATTTTGGGAAAAAGCTCCATTTGCTCGGAGGCTTATCTCTTGTGCAGTTTTCCCGAGGTTGTAGATTCATGTATATTCGGGGTATGGCGGGGCCTGTGTCACGACCCGACCCGGGCCGGCATCGTGCCCTACACAGGCACCCTTACAGGTATACATCAGAGATAATCAGCGGAACATACATGAAACTTATAAATAAATCAACAAAAGTAAAACAACAGGATAGCCGATAGGGCTACCTTCCTGGACATACATATATACAACCGAAGCAGTTACCTCCTTTCCTTTACAAACTGACCCACAATATGTGACTACAGACCTCTAAGAGTTTTAACATAACAACTGTGGCGGGACAGGGCCCCGCCATACCCCTGAATATACATGAATTTACTACCTCAGGGAAAACCGTACCAAGAGATAAGCCTCCGGAGCAAATGGAGCTTTTTCCCAAAAACTGAACCGAGATCCTAAGAGCAAGGATCACCAACCTGGGTACCTAAAACCTGCGGGCATGAACGCAGCCCCCTGAAGGGGGTCAGTACAACATGTTATACCCCGTATTTCAGAGTATGTACGTGAGGGCGTACGTATTATAATTTGAGCCTTAAAGTTAGGCAAGTTTCGAATTTGTGCATAACTACCTAAAGGAGTCGTTTTTCGACGAAACGTTTCCACAGCTTTCGTAGGGAAAATTCCGGCTATGTCATTAATATTTTTTGCGGATTTTTCCGAGAGACGAAACATTTTGGACCAACGGGAGGGTGACATGTGTCACCCTCACATTGGAAGAAGGTGGACGGCCAAAGGGAAGGGTGAGCACGTTTTTTTTGTGCAAAAAAATGTGGTCAAGGGTTAGGTAGGATATTTTGTGTAGTTGATGAGCAAGTGGGACCCACAAACACATGGCTTCATCTTGACCTTACACTTGGATAGATCTTGGCCATTGGTTGGCCATTTCTTGACCTATAAATACCCCTCTAAGTTGATGAACTTATTCATCCAAAAATTGTCTAAGTCTTGAAAACCTTTCCTCCTCTTGCTTGCTCTCGTCCAATAGCCCTCTCCCCCTTTGAGAAGGCCTTGGACGAAACCCCTCCCCTTTTGTGGTGCTCCTGCCAGAGGTACCCCACTGCCTAGTGGTTTCATATAATACCCCTTTTTGTGGTATAGAAATACTCTCCTAGTATTGTTATAATGCCCAAAATACTTTAGCCAAATACCTTGTAGTACTTTCCAAAGTACCCTTTTTACAAAAGCCCAGAAAATACTATTATACTTTCCTTCAGTCACTAAAACGAAACCCTAAGTAAAGTTTCACCTGTAGTTGAAGTTATTAGTAGAAGTTGGTTATACCTTCTAAGGGTTGGTTGGAGGCGAGTCGGGCCTGCGGAGTAGGAGCTAAACCTTGCTCAGGATCGACATATAAACTCGGATAATTTTGGGCTTATCGAGGTAAACATTCTTGACCTTACATTTGTAATTGGAAATTACATATTGTAGAGTATATGGTTAAGTATACTATATATAGAACTGAACATAGTTGTGCGGCAATGTCTTTCGACTTAAGCTGAATAATACTTACGGCAATGTCTTGCGACTTAAGCTGAATTTTAAGAAGTGGAACTGTAATTACATAGGATCATTCTGATGAGACTTGTGTAGCATTCTTTGTGTAGTAGAATTGTACGTCCGGTCGGGCGTGTTAACCCCCGTTGGCTTGGTAGCCGGCCTCGATAGAGAGAAGATTTACTGTTGTTGCGGGAGAGTCTTTGAATTTTACGTAGGATATTCTCCATTGAGATCTAAATGTTAATAGGCGCCTTGTGGCCTCTATAGGTTGAAGTACTACGTATGGCTTGGTCTACTTAGCTTAAGGAGTAGCCGACGGTTTGAGGTACTTGGAGCTTTTTAGTATTAGTCGATAATCTTCGCGAGGTATGTGAACCTCTTCCTATCTTTTCTAGCATGATTGTTGTGAACTATGTAGTACGGTAGACGTACATGTGCTAAGTGATTTGGTTGGTTTAAAACATAGGGTGTTATAATAGCTTTATGGGAAGTTAGTTATAACGACTTTATGTAGGTAAAAGAATGGTTTATTGATTGTAGAAAGATAAGAGACTTGACTTATACACGACTTGATTTTGAAAGTTAAGAGACTTGATCTTGAAAGATAAGAGACTTGACTTATACACGACTTGATTTTGAAAGTTAAGAGACTTGATCTTGAAAGATAAGAGACTTGACTTAGTTTGACATGTTATGAATTTTGTTAAAATGTTGTAAAAACCTCATTCGCGAGTAATGAGTAGTTGGTTTTAAAAGAATAATGTTTTACTGATTTCGGAAATCAGAATGTGTATCAACAAACCACTGCAGCGTTAATAAAAGGAAATGTTTTGGACAGATTTAGTATTATTAAAACCAGTAGAAACTTCCATCTGCATAGAAGCTAAGATGAGACAAAATGACATTTCCTAGATCATGGCTGCTTAATAAGATTGTTTATAAACAAGAATAACCTACTCACTTATAAGACATAGGTTTCTCAAAACGTTTAAAGGAGAATTATGTTTTAAAGGATTTAAAACTATGAACTACGAAACCTTTTCTAAAATGAGAAACTTGAGCATTTGAAATTAGGCAAACTAGAACGTTTGGAAAATAAGGTTGTTACTCGATTTTACAAAGGAAAGCATTTTGGTTTACTTAACAATGTTAGTCACTCTAATTTTATACTACGGGTATCGGGTGACCTTTGTAAAAGAAATGGATCTTAAAAGGAATTTAACGGACGTAGTACTTTAGGGTTAAAATCCGGACTTTGACATAAAATGAAAGTACCTTGAGTTGTGTGTAACTTGCTTATGCTTGTTGTTATGAAACTTGACCATGTTACGTGTGATAGCCTTGTTGTGCAAGTACTGTGTTCTACTCGACTACCGGTTCATCCGGGAATGTATTTCACTCGACTACCGGTTCATCCGGGAATGTATTTCACTTGATTACCGGTTCATCCGGGAATGTATTTCACTTGATTACCGGTTCATCCGGGAATGTATTTCACTTGATTACCGGTTCATCCGGAAATGTATTTCACTTGATGACCGGTTCATCCGGGAATGTATTTCACTTGACTACCGGTTCATCCGGGAATGTATTCCACTCGACTACCGGTTCATGGGATGAACCGGGAATGTATTCCACACTTTTCTATATTGGGTCCATAAGATGGGCCGAGACACGTTATCGTATCACATGATTTGTACCTAGGCTGGCGGTGAGGAAGGAGTTCCACGGGCGTGAGGATGACTTTGAGGCGTGAGTCACGACTTGACATGATCGCTTTTATGTTGTGAATCGTAGTTTGGTTATCATACATGTCTCTGCTTTATATAGACTATTATGATTTCATTTACGATTTTCTGATTTCACATACTTGGTACTGTTGTCTCGACCTCGCCGGGGCTGCGTTCATGCCGCAGTAAAGGTACATCGATCGCCGATCCTCTTATAGGATCACATTCGGCGTGTTGAAGCTCGTTCCTTGAGGCTTATCTTTGGTATGTTACCACAGTGCAGCAGGTTCTTGTACATTCGGGGTATGGCGGGGCCTGTCCGTCATAGTTGTTGTCACTTCTTAAGTGCAGTAATCTTGTTGTGGGCGATGCAGTAAAAGGATAACTGTTCGGGTATTTATGTATATATACTGAAGGCAACTGTTTTGGTTGGCCTGTTTTTTATCATGTCTCTTAATTCATGTCCATGTTTTTATTTCCGCTGATTTTCTCTGATTGTGTATCACTACGGTGCCCGGGGTAAGGCACCAGTCACGGGCCCGGGTTCGGGTCGTGACAAAAGTGGTATCAGAGCAGTTAGTCCTCGGAAAGTGTCTGAGCCGTGTCTAGTAGAGTCTTGATTATCGGTGTGTTGTGCACCACATCTATAATCAGGAGGCTATAGGACATTTAGGATTGGTTTCCATTCTTCTCATTCTAAGATCGTGCCGTAGAGCTGTGTGATGAGTTGAACCCCTCTGACGTATTCCTTTCCTTTACCAGTTATGCCTCCGCGTAAGGCAATCCAGGCCCAGATGGGCAAGGCAGTCGAGGCATTAGTGAGATCTGAGGAGTACGAGCGCGAGCCCGGTCAAGATCTGACGATGCCGACGGCGAGTTTCGCGACGCCCGGCCAAAGCAGAGTTTAGAGCGCGATAGTAGCTGCGAGACTCTGATGCACTGAGCCTCGGTCCCCACGGCTGGAAGCGAGATGAGATGGTACAAGGAGATGGCGATTCCATCGGCGTGGTCGTGGCGAGATATGAGGATAGGCTAGATCGTGATTCAGCCCGATAGCACCCGTAGTTCACCCCGCGGCGGTTTGAGGCTACGTGACTTTACGAGTCAGCCCGCGGTGTTATGGATCGAGAGGCGAGGGCGACCCTCGGGAGTTTATCCGAAGCACTCTGACGGATCATGAGTGATCGAGCCTCGAGGCGTAGTCGGTGGTATTGGGTTCGTGTCAGTGCGTGATCTGCGATTGATCGTTTGATTCGTGGAGCTGTCGGGAAGAGCATGCACTTCCAGCAGTTTGGGATGAGTTCTCGAGGCATTTCTTGCACATTTCTTGCCCACAGATGAGAGGCTCGGGCCAGATTTTTGACGTTGAGCGGGGCAGGCGGGCGGTTAGAGAGTACAATGTGGAGTTCGACTCATTAGCTCGGTATGTTCCATTGTGGTAGGCGATATGGAGGATGATTACACCGCTTCACCGGGCTAGATGATTACTTGGCGAGGCTTATGCGGGTGTAGCTCTTCACCGCATGGACATTGCCCGTCTGGCTCATGCACCAGGATGTGAGGCACGGAGAGGTCGGCGGAATGACCGAGATCGTGAGAAGAGGCGAACAACAGGTCCTTTGGTAACTTTCGAGGCGGACCGCCTGTGGCGATCTAGTTATGTACCTCCACGGTGCAGAGTGGTCCCCGATCTTGGGGCGTTCAGGTATTCGGAGCTGGTCGAGCTCGGGCTTCCGGTTCACGGTATACGTGAGTGCTAGCGAGAAGGATTCATGTCCCCTCGGTGTGCGCGATGTGGCAAACATCATCCGGGAATGTCGTCTTTATCGGGTGCTTGTTTCACTGCGGCCGTCGAGACGTGTGAGAGCGTGCTTATAGGAGAATGCAAGCGGCAGCGTAACCTAGGATCGATGGCGAGTTCATCGCTCCTACGATTATGCGCCTGCAGTGGACTTATGATTAGAGTGGAGCGGTAGCCAGGTATATCCTTGACCCTCAGAGGCTTGTATGTTTTGATGTTATGTTAATGTGTTAAGTGTTATGTTCGGATAGCTTTGTGCTAAAATGTGATTTAGGAACACAGTTGGGGAAAAAGGGTAAGCACAGGGTGAGAAATGATGAACCTTAGAATATTACAGTTGAGACCTTAGATGTAAGCCGTCTTGAGTACAAGATTTTTCGAGTGATCCTTGTCAGTGCATTTTACGCCTAGAAAGTATTGTGTGATAAGTCACAGGTTGGGTAAATGAAAGTGGTATCTTTCATGTTGTGATTTAGCAAGATTGTTCCGTGTCGAGGAGCAAGAGTTGGCGACGATGGAGTCGGGTTGGGGCCATGTTGCGGACCAAACCGCTTTGTTTGAGGTGGGGTCAGCTCGGGTGGTCCCGCGGTGGTAGGGTCACAAGGGTGCTAGGCCCAGTTTAAATTGACCATCGTATAAGTTCGGAGAGTGTTCGACGAGCGGATCGTGAAGGCGGGAATGGCCTTAAGGAAGATTGAGGCTAGTCGGATAACCAAGTTGGAGGTGGTGACTCCAAGTCTTTGGAAAACGAAACGTTGACGGAAGTGTAGTGCGGATACTAGAAAGTGTTGAGTGTTAGAAGGGTACAACAAGATAGGGGAGAAGTGAGCGTGTGTGATCATTTCTTGTGAAGGAGAAGGTGCGAAGGATGTATATTTTAGACCTCGGGGATCGCATGCGACCGGTACCATTTGTTGGGTCGCGGAGTGACACTAGAACCTCGCAAAGTGACAAAAGTTTGTGATGTTAGAGGTGTTTCCTCGTGGACTTGGATATAAGTATTTGCGTGCATGTGTTATTTCGTGGCGGTTGTGGCGTTGGCAACTTGTTAGAAGAACTTTATCGTTATCCGTCTTGAGAAGGAACATTCGGACGAATGTTTCTAAGGAGGAGAATGTTATACCGTATTTGAGTATATGCGTGAGGCGTCGTATTATAATTTGAGCCTTAAAGTTAGGCAAGTTTCGAATTTGTGCATAACTACCTAAAGGAGTCGTTTTTCGCGAAACGTTTCCACGACTTTCGTAGGAAAATTCGGCTATGTCATTAATATTTTTACGGATTTTTAGAGACGAAACATTTTGGACCAACGGGAGGGTGACATGTGTCACCTCACATTGGAAGAAGGTGGGCGGCCAAAGGGAAGGGTGAGCACGTTTTTGTGCAAAAAATGTGGTCAAGGGTTAGGTAGGATATTTTGTGTAGTTGATGAGCAAGTGGGACCCACAAACACATGGCTTCATCTTGACCTTACACTTGCCTTACACTTGGATAGATCTTGGCCATTGGTTGGCCATTTCTTGACCTATAAATACCCTCTAAGTTGATGAACTCATTCATCCAAAAATTGTCTAAGTCTTGAAAACCTTTCCCCTCCTCTTGCTTGCTCTCGTCGATAGCCCCTCTCCCCTTTGAGAAGGCCTTGGCGAAACCCCTCCCCTTTTGTGGTGCCACTGCCGAGGGTACCCCACTAGCCTAGTGGTTTCGTATAATACCCTTTTTGTGGTATAGAAATACTCTCTAGTATTGTTATAATGCCCAAAATACTTTAGCCAAATACCTTGTAGTACTTTCCAAAGTACCCTTTTTACAAAGCCCAGAAAATACTATTATACTTTCCCTCAGTCACTAAAACGAAACCCTAAGTAAATCTTCACCCGTTGTTGAAGTTATTAGTAGAAGTTGGTTAGAACTTCTAAGGGTTGGTTGGAGGCGGGTCGGAGCGCGAGTAGGAGCTAAACCTTGCTCGGGATCGACATATAAACTCGGATAATTTTGGGCTTATCGAGGTAAACATTCTTGACCTTACATTTGTAATTGGAAATTACATATTGTAGGAGTATATGGTTAAGTATACTATATATAGAACTGAACATAGTTGTGCGGCAATGTCTTTCGACTTAAGCTGAATAATACTTACGTGATGTCTTGCGACTTAAGCTGAATTTTAAGAAGTGAATCAATCGTAATTACATAGGGGTGTATTACTGATGAGACTTGTGTAGCATTCTTTGTGTAGTAGAATTGTACACGTCCGGTCGACGTGTTAACCCCTGGTTGGCTTGGTGGCGGCCTCGATAGAGGAGGAGATTCTGTTTGTTGCGGGAGAGTCTTTGCAGATTTTTGTAGGATATTCTCCATTGAGATCTAAATGTTAATAGGCGCCTTGTGGCCTCTATAGGTTGAAGTACTACGTATGGCTTGGTCTACTTAGCTTAAGGAGTAGCCGACGGTTTGAGGTACTTGGAGCTTTTTGCTATTAGTCGATAATCTTCGCGAGGTATGTGAACCTCTTCCTATCTTTTCTAGCATGATTGTTGTGAACTATGTAGTACGGTAGACGTACATGTGCTAAGTGATTTGGTTGGTTTAAAACATAGGGTGTTATAATAGCTTTATGGGAAGTTAGTTATAACGACTTTATGTAGGTAAAAGAATGGTTTATTGATTGTAGAAAGATAAGAGACTTGACTTATACACGACTTGATTTTGAAAGTTAAGAGACTTGATCTTGAAAGATAAGAGACTTGACTTATACACGACTTGATTTTGAAAGTTAAGAGACTTGATCTTGAAAGATAAGAGACTTGACTTAGTTTGACATGTTATGAATTTTGTTAAAATGTTGTAAAAACCTCATTCGCGAGTAATGAGTAGTTGGTTTTAAAAGAATAATGTTTTACTGATTTCGGAAATCAGAATGTGTATCAACAAACCACTGCAGCGTTAATAAAAGGAAATGTTTTGGACAGATTTAGTATTATTAAAACCAGTAGAAACTTCCATCTGCATAGAAGCTAAGATGAGACAAAATGACATTTCCTAGATCATGGCTGCTTAATAAGATTGTTTATAAACAAGAATAACCTACTCACTTATAAGACATAGGTTTCTCAAAACGTTTAAAGGAGAATTATGTTTTAAAGGATTTAAAACTATGAACTACGAAACCTTTTCTAAAATGAGAAACTTGAGCATTTGAAATTAGGCAAACTAGAACGTTTGGAAAATAAGGTTGTTACTCGATTTTACAAAGGAAAGCATTTTGGTTTACTTAACAATGTTAGTCACTCTAATTTTATACTACGGGTATCGGGTGACCTTTGTAAAAGAAATGGATCTTAAAAGGAATTTAACGGACGTAGTACTTTAGGGTTAAAATCCGGACTTTGACATAAAATGAAAGTACCTTGAGTTGTGTGTAACTTGCTTATGCTTGTTGTTATGAAACTTGACCATGTTACGTGTGATAGCCTTGTTGTGCAAGTACTGTGTTCTACTCGACTACCGGTTCATCCGGGAATGTATTTCACTCGACTACCGGTTCATCCGGGAATGTATTTCACTCGATTACCGGTTCATCCGGGAATGTATTTCACTTGATTACCGGTTCATCCGGGAATGTATTTCACTTGATTACCGGTTCATCCGGAAATGTATTTCACTTGATGACCGGTTCATCCGGGAATGTATTTCACCTGACTACCGGTTCATCCGGGAATGTATTCCACTCGACTACCGGTTCATGGGATGAACCGGGAATGTATTCCACACTTTTCTATATTGGGTCCATAAGATGGGCCGAGACCTGTTATACGTATCACATGATTTGTACCTAGACTGCCGGCAGTGAGGAAGGAGTTCCACGGGCATGAGGGATGACTTTGAGGGCGTGAGTCCCTGACTTGACATGACTGCTTTTATGTTGTGAACTGTAGTTTGGTTATCATACATGTCTCCTGCTTTATATAGACTATTATGATTTCATTTACAGTATTTTACAGTTTCACATACTTGGTACCTGTTGTACTGACCTCCTTCGGGGGGCTGCGTTCATGCCGCAGGTAAAGGTACATCGACTGTCGATCCCCGCTTATAGGATCACATTCAGCGTGTTGGGAAGCTTCGTTCCTTCGGAGGCTTATCTTTGGTATGTTACCCTGAGTCTGTAGGTTCTTGTACATTCAGGGGTATGGCGGGGCCCTGTCCCGTCATAGTTGTTGTCACTTCTTAGAGGTCTGTAGTACTGTTGTGGGCAGAGTCTGTAAAAAGGATAATTGTTCGGGTATTTATGTATATATACTGAAGGCAACTGTTTTGGTTGGCCTGTTTTTTTATCATGTCTCTTAATTCATGTTCATGTTTTTATTTCCGCTGATTTTCTCTGATGGTGTATCACTAGGGTGCCCGGGGTAAGGCACCAGTCACGGGCCCGGGTTCGGGTCGTGACACAACAGGTACCGAATATGGAACAGAAATAACGTACAGTAAACAGATCATAACTGTACAAAAGAATGACAGGGACAAGTATAAAAATACATACCAGATCCTGCCGTGTCATTACCACTTATGAACTTAATCGCACCTTATTATCTTTTCCCATTTTCAATAAAAGTTATAGTCACATTCTTATGTACATGATTAGGAAAAATCATTAAGCTCATTACTGTATAACTTACTTATCTTTCATAAGTATAATCCGGCCCTTTAAGGAGGGGCACCTATACTACCCGGCCCAATCTGGGACGCGATCAAGTCACACAAATATCAAAGCGTGCCCGTGGAATCCCCCATCACGGCCGACAGCTATAAGTGTAAAATATAACCATGTGACGCGCCCGTGGCATCCCACCTCACTGTCGGCGTACACATACACAACACACATATATATATATCTCCTGCCCGTGGAATCCCACATCACTGCCGACAACTATAAGTGAAAATATAACCATGTGACGCGCCCGTGGAATCCCACATCACTGCCGACAACTATAAGTGTAAAATATAACCATGTGACGCGCCCGTGGCATCCCACCTCACTGTCGGCGTACACATACACAACACATATATATATATATATAACGCGGCCGCATGCCCCGGAATCCCACATCGTATAAGCATGGCCATAACGTGCCCTCGGCATCCCTCATCGTAGGTGCAGGTCTTCATGGGGAGCTAGCCCATGGAGTAATAATATAACATGCCCCCGGAATCCCTCATCGTGGGTACATGTCTTCATGGGGAGCTAGCCCATGGAGTAAGATATAACATGGTCGCATGCCCCGGAATCCCACATCGTATAAGCATGGCCATGGAGTAATAACACGCGCGGGCATCTAACCCGCATCCTGGCTGCATGCCCCGGCATCCCTCATCGTATAAGCATGGCCAAGATCAATCACAATGGAAGCATACCCGTGGAATCCCCCGTCACTGCCGCAGACGTCAATAAAATGTCCGCATCTAACCCGTCTGGTCACATGCCCCGGAATCCCACATCGTATAAGCATGTCCAAGGATCAATCATGATGGAAGCATACCCGTGGAATCCCACATCACTGTCGGTACGTCCAAGTACTTATAACAAGACAGCCGGCCCTCCAACTGAGAGACACGACAACGTAGACATGTAATACTTGCACTCAAAGCTATCACAAGCAAACCTATGCAAGTTCATTAAACCCTTAGACTTCCATTTTTATAAACTCATGGCACTTTCGTTTTACACATCAAAATCCGGGAATTTAACCCCAAGATACTAACACCCGTAGTATCCAGGCTTGTGTACATTTCACATAAGTCACGATACTTTTAGAAATACATGTCTCAGCTTCTAAATCAAGTGACCCTTACTTAAAGCTTTTAAGCAAGTGATGCCTTTAAATCACATTGCCCTTCCTTAATTCAAGTTATTCCCTTGATTACTTTATTAGAGAAAACCATTCTCTTAACCTTCCATAAAGCCGTTATAACCAACTTCCCATAAAGCCGTTATAACCCTTTATGATTTTAGACAAACTCATTCCTTTTATAACCAAGAGACTTCTATTTTGAAAAAACCAAGTATTGTATACTTTCAAATCGATTCTCTTAACTTCAAAAAATACAATTAGTCTCTTAACCTTTAGAAATCAAGTGACTCCTTTTATTATAAAACCTTAGGCAATTGATGCCTTAAAATCAAGTCATTATCCTTCCATAAAGCAAATATAACCAACTCCCCATAAAGTCGTTATATTCACTTTATACCTTAGCCCAAAATATAATTTCCTATCCAAGGGACTTATACGTTTAAAACGGAACAAGTATCACATACTTTAAAACTCTTCAAGTCCATTAATTAATAAAACTTAAGACATCCTTTATTCTTTCAAAGAAATGAGTTAATCTCCTAACTCACCTGACTTGACTATTTATAAAACTAGTAAAGGATATCAAGGTGTTGTACGTCTGCCGTACTACATACGTGCAACTAGTCGTGCTCAAAAGATAGGAAAAGTTCTACATAGAACAAATCACACAACTACCTCTTAACTTCTAAGAGTAGAAGGAAACATGAAATGATACCACAGGTATATTCCATACATAGAATCATGCCAAAGGAAGGAAGAGGTTCACGTACCTCGCGACGCTTATCGACAAGTAGCAAAATGCTCCAAAGTACTTCAACCTTGATAGCTATTCCACCCTCCAAGTAGGATACGCTATACTTAGTACTTCAACCTATAATGGTCACAATATGTCCATTAACCTCTTACTTCAAACGTAGAATATTCTAAGTGCTAAGTCACTAAATTCTACGGAAAATCGGACAGCACCTCCTTTGTTTTTACTTACTTTGCCACCTTTTTCAAGGCCGAATACAATAACCAAACACGCCACATTTAAGGCCCAATCAATGCAATCAACAATAGGGGATTACACGCCTACTAGACGTGTAAAATTCCGCCCCACAAACGATATCAAAATAATACAACTTACTAGGCCAATTCGGCTAACTTGAAGTACTACAACATCAATTCTTATCCAATTTCCATTTCAATCCAAGTTATTAGCCTAACATGATATCAAGTCGCAAACGATTATAACTACTATAATCTTCAAGTAAGTAACATGCGACGATTCTAAATACGACCAAATTGTAATCCAACTTCAAATGGCTAATATGTCATTTCGGTTTTTAGGCTACCACAATCCATAACACTTATAAAACTTCAACACATATACTTCATGCTAGCAACATGTAAAGCTAACAACAATATAAAATCTTGTAACACTTAAGAGACAAGATTATTACCTCAACGAATCTTAATCCAACTCCAAATCCGAAGTCGCTCCCTAGCAACTTAGAGCCCCTTCAAGACACTTCAATACGCTACTTGAGACCCTTAGAACAATACCAAAAACTTTCCTACAAACTTCCAATCCAAAACCTAGAAAGCAACTAGATTTTCACCTTGCGACTAACCCGAAAACTATCATTTCCGAGATTTTTCTATTGAGATACACTTACAATACACTCATGAATCTTGGTTTAAAGTGTGGAGCTTAATGGACAAGAAACAATTTTTTTTCCTTTTGAAATGTATGGAACCCGAGAGCTAAGCCTTAGTGTTCTTGGAATTCTTGAAAAAATTTCTAAGTGTAGAACTTAGTCTTGCTACTAGTATTACTATATAGTGTAATGGAGGGTCAAGATGTGCGCAAATGGGTGGCTTGGATGAACTTCAATTAAATATCAAGACTTGTGGGACCTTTGACTTAGTCAATTTTCTCAAGCTCACACTTGCAAGACTTTGTCATCTTAAGACTATGGTCAATGACCATTTGGGCCATGCCTATTTCGTCCAAGGCATCACAAGGGGGGTGACACGTGTCACCCTCCCATTCGTCACCATATTACGTTTTCCGACAATTCCATAATTCCGATAAATTTTTACTAGTGTCAAATCTTAACATTCGGAATTCTTACGTACGTTCTTAACACATGTCCTAAAAATACGGGGTGTAACATTCTTCCCCCCTTAGAAACATTCGTCTGCGAATGTTCTTTCGGAGTCAAACTTATAATTAGCAACATAGTTTCCTTTTACCACCCCGACATACCAATAATGCCACATATGGCCCTAATACCTCGCACACGCATATCTGTCCATCATAAGCCCAAAAAGGGATTATCTTTTCGTACTTCCAACTCCTTCTAACTTATACACAGTCTCAATATAATCTGTTTATGACACTTAAACATACAACAACTTTATCATGTCTACAAGTTTCTAAAGGGTCAAAGACATTGTTATACCCCGTATTTCCAGTGTATGTACGTAAGGACGTACGTAGAAAATTTGAACTTTTAAATAGGCTTGGACGATTTCCCTTTGTGCACAACACCCGGTTAGAGTCGTTTTTCGACGAAACGTTTTCACAGCTTTCGTAGGGAAAATTCCGGCTATGTCATTTCTAATTTTTGCGGATTTTTCCGAGAGACGAAACATTTTGGACCAACGAGAGGGCGACACTTGGCACCCTCTCATTGGAGGATGGTTGGACGGTAATGTGGCCGAAAGTGTGCCTATTTTGTCATGGAGTTGGTAGGATATTTTTTTGTGGTAATTGGATAAGGTGCACTTGGCATGATCTTGACCCTACACTTGCACCACACTTGGCTTGATCTTGGCCATTGGTTAGCCATGACTTGACCTATAAATACCCCTCCCCTTTGATGAACTTCTTCATCCAAAAATTGTGCTAAGTCTTGAAATCTCTTCTCCCTCCCTCTAGAGTTCTCGTCCCCCTCCCCCTTGTGAGGCCTTAGCCGAGAGTCCCTCCCCTCGTGGCGAGAGTACCCCACAGTGGGGTAGGGTAGAGGGTATACACCCCCTTTGTGGTGTTGTCTCGTATAAATACCCCCCCTCTTGGTAGAAATACTCTCAAAAGTATTGTTACTATACCCAAATTACCTTAGCCATATACCTTGTAGTATTCTAAGGTTATACTTATACGAAAAGCCCAGAAATACTATTATACTTCCCTTCCGTCACAAAACCGAAACCCTAAGGAAAATCTCCATAGTTGGTTGGAGTATTAAGTAGAAGTTGGTTAGAACTTCTAAGGGTTGTGTGGAGTGGGTCGGAGCGCACGGAGTAGGAGCTAAACCTTGCTCAGGATCGACATTTAAACTCGGATAATTTTGGGCTTATCGAGGTAAACACTCTTGACCTTCTATTGTAATTGGAAATTACATGTTGTTAGAATATATAGTTGAAGTATACTATATATAGAAATGAACGTAGTTATCGGCAATGTCTTTTGACTTAAGCCTGAATTATAAGAAACCTTTTGAAAGAAGAGTCTTTGTTGTAATTACATAGGACCGTATTCTGATAGACTTGTGTAGCTTTTACGTGTGATAGAATTGTGCACGTCCGGTTTAGGCGTCTAACCCCTGGTTGGCTTGGTGGCGGCCCAGATAGAGGAGGAGATTTCTGTTGTTGCGGGGAGAGTCTTTGCCGAATTTTTTGTAGAATGTTCTACGATTAGACCTAGATGTTAATAAGCGCCTTGTGGCCTTATAGGTTGAAGTACCATGCGTGGCGCGATCTACTTGGCTTAAGGAGTAGCCGACGGTTTGAGGTACTTGGAGCATTTTGCTATTAGTCGATAATCGTCGCGAGGTATGTGAACCTCTTCCTACCTTTTCTAGCATGATATGTGTATAACTATGTAGTACGGTAGACGTACATGTGTTAAGCGTATTTGATTGGTTTGAAACATAAAAGTGTTATAACGGCTTTATGGGAGGTTGGTTATAACAGCTTTATGTAAGTAGGAAAATGCTTTATGGTTTTAAAAGGTAACTGATTTGACTTATAACTGACTTGATGTGTAATAATAAAGAATCTTGAAGTACTTCAAAGAATCTTTGAATCATTTTTAACAGAAGAATAATACTTGGTTTTGAAAACATAAGAGTTATACTAGCTTTATGGGAAGTTAGGTATAACGTCTTAAGAATGGTGAAATGAATGGTTTATTGATCTTAAAAGATAAGAGACTTAACTTGTTTTACTTGATAATTAACATTTTGTTAAAAAATGTTGTAAAACCTCATTCGCGAGTAATGAGTACTTGATTTTAAAAGCAATAATGTTTCTTGATTTGAAATCGAGAATAAGTATCGAACAAACCACGCGGCGCTAATAAAGGAAATGTTTTGACTAATAATGTATTAGTAAAACCAGTAGAAACTTCCATCTGCATAGAAACTAAGATGAGACAAAATGATGTTACATTTCCTAGATCATGGCTGCTTAAATAAGATTGTTATAAACAAGAATAACCTACTCACGTATCAGACATATGTTTCTCAAATTGCTTTTAAAGGAGAATTATATCATTAAGTGATTAAAATTATGAACTCTGAAACCTTTGAAAGCGAGAAACTTGAGTAATTGAAATTAGGCAAACTTGAAACATTTGGAAAAGAATGTTGTTACTTGATTTTACGAAGAGAAGTGTTTTGATTTACTTCAAAGGATAATCACTCTATTTTCATATACTACGGGTATTGTGTGACTTTTGTAAACGTAACGTATCTTTTAAAAGATAATGTATGAAGTACTTTGGGAATAGATACTCGATCTTGTTAATCATATAATAGAATGTACCTTGTGTGTATAACTTGATTGTGTTGGTTTGTGATAGCCTTGTAATACTTTCTTGTTGATTTGATAAGTAGACGTGATATGATGCTATGTGTGTTAGTGTCTTGTAACGTTTGTGAAAGAGAGTATTCTTGTTGTGCTTATGTTGTGTAACGATAAGCTGTTATGTTAGTATAATATCACTCACCTCTTGACATATTTCCGGAGGTTGGCGCCTCCGACGCGGGGTAGACTCGGTGATGCAGGACCATGATTCGAGAATACCTCATGCGGGTCCAAGGGATCCATGCGGAACTACGGGAGTTCCAGGTTAGTTTGCGGCCCTTGTGGTCATGCGGTCTCTGTGGCCATGCGGACTGCGGGTCCAGGACGATGCCGAGGAGTAGCTACCCTCGATGCGGGGTTACATACCCTATGCGGGCCTATATGAGTGGCCTATGCGGACTACGGGAGTCCAGGATTAGGCTTGCATGGTGATACTACGGGCAATTGGCCCTGCTTCGATCATTCGCAGCCTAGAAAAGACACATTCTGATTTACCTATTTTGCTCTTGTTTATGATGTGGCACTATGCGGTTACCTTGGTTGTTTCATACATACTTGCAACCGATTTTAAAATGATATGTTTTCATTTAAGTACTTTCTGATTTCACATACTTGGTACTGTTATCGACCTCCTTGAAGCTGCGTTCATGCGCGAGTTGAGGTACACGATCGTTGATCCTAGTTCTCGGGGTCACGATTCAGCGTATGGGAAGCTCCGTTTCTCGAGGCTTATCGGTGGTATAGTCCTGTCGTTGTAGGTATTTACATTCGAGGGTATGGCGGGGTCTGTCCGCCATTGTTGTCATATCTTTCTTAAGTGCATGAAATGCTGTTGTGGCGAGTTGTGATGGGATGTAGCTATTCGGTTTTAAGTTGATCTATATATATATGCCGTAAGGCAAGTTTTCTCCGACATGTTTCTTACTTCATAATATTTTCATGTCTTGTTTTATGTTCGTGATTACTACGATGTTGTATCACTAGGGTGCGGGGTAAGGCATCGATCCGCGGGCCGGTTGGTCGTGACAAAAGTGGTATCGAGCGATTAATCCTCGGAAAGTGTCTGAGCCGTATCGATGAAGTCTTGATTATCGATGTGTTGTGCACCATAATCGAGGCTATAGGATATTTAGGATTTGTTTCTATTCTTCTCACTCTGAGATCGTGCCTTAGAGCTGTGTTGTAAGTTGGACCCTCTCACGTATTTCTTTCCATTACCGTTATGCCTCGCGTGCGTGGCAAGGCCCGGGAGGCAAAGCGGTGAGGAGGCTGCAGTAGAGTTCGAGAGGGTTCGAGGCGGGCCCAATCTTTACCTAGGGAAGTGCTTCATTCGGGAGTTTTGCGGCGTCACTAGCCCCAGAGTTTAGCACGGCGGCGATTCTTACTACGGCCATGATATTTGAACCTTCCACGACGAGCAGAGAATATGGATTACAAAGAGGCGACCACATTACTAGCTATGGATTTGGCTACGGAGGTATACCGATTTACGCGAGTCTTGATGGCTATCTAAGAAAGGGTTGTGCAAGAGTAATTCTTGATTGAAGCTTGAGCATGGCACGTATGCGGGCTTATGCGCGCGGCGAGCCAAGCGTAGAGATCGGCGGGTTAACGAAGGACAGAAGAGGGCGAGCGGCGAAGGTCCTTTAGTAACTTTTGAGGCGATCGCCTCGCGGTGATTAGATTACGCACATCCACCGGTGCGAAAGGTCCTCCACGGGGTTGGGGCGTTCGGTATGCGAGGAGTTGGTGAGCTCGAGCTTAGGTTCACGGCTACACGTAGGTTCCGGCCAGTGGATTGATTTTCCCCGATTTTCACGGTGTGACGCGTCATCGGGAATGTCATCTTTTAGTTAGTACTTGTTTTACCTACATTTGTCGAGTGCGATGTCGAAAGAGTGTCCTTGTAGGAGGACTTAGCCTTGAGGTCGATGGGTAGTCGTCACCTTCCTTAGCTATGCGCCTGCAGGCGAGTTTGATTAGAACGACTTAAGGGAGTGGAGCTGTAGATACAGGTTTATCCTTAACCCTCTAGAGATTAGTACGTATGATGAGATGAGTATATCTTAATTGCTATGTTCTGATAGCAGTGTGTAAATTGTGATTAGGAATCATGGTTAGTGCAGGGAAGATTGGGGGATAGAGAAAGTGTGAGCCTTAGAGTGTTATACGTGGAGACCTTAGAGGTAAGGCCATCTCGAGTAAAAGATGTATTGTTTATGTTTGACCCTTATCGGAGTGCATTGTGCACGTGAGCTATGTTTGTGGGATAAGTCCCTGAGTAGTGTGGAATGAAGAGGGTAGTTGAGCTAAGAAGACCGCTAGGTTTTCGTAACGTGATTAGTAAGAGTTTTAGGTTGGGAGCTAATGTTTTGCGCCTTCGGGTCGGGTTGAGCCACGTTGCGGGTCAACCGGCATGTTTGGTGGTGGGTCAGTTTGTGATGGTTCCGCCTTGTGGTAGGATCACAAGGTTGTTTGGCCCAAGTTCAGTTAACCAGCGTACGAGTTCGTGGATGCGTTCGACCGATGGTCGGGCGATGGGGCGACCCATCGTGTTCTTGATCGGGGCCGTTCACGGCGATGTTGATTTATCGAAAGGTTGTAAGGCTGCAGGGTGCCTACCTTCACCTTATGGGACGGTGAAGCCCGAGTTGTGGCTATTTTCGTTTTCTAAAAAGTCTTACCAGCGGGGTTAGGAACTCGGTGAGACTCAGAATCGCATTCGCCCTCGGGCAGTGTTTGGATTTCAGGGGTAGTTGTGGGGATTGTTGTCTCCTGTGGAGGGAGTGCTTAAGCTACCATTTCAGTGTTCGGATGTCGCCTTATGAAGCCTTGTAGGGGCGGAAGTGTAAGTCGCCGGTCGATTGGTTCGATGTTGGCAAGATTCAGATAGTTGGTTCAGGCTTGTTCCAGCATTTGTGGATAGGGTAAAGCTTGTCTAGAAGTGGTTCTGGCAGCTCAGAGAAATCGTGCGGATAATCGGCGACGACGCTTAGAGTTCAGGTTGATGGTCGGTCTTCTTGAAAGTACCACCCCGGGTTGGGTGTGACGAGTTTTGGAAAACAGAGGGAATTTAGCCGAGTTACTTTGGGCCCTGTTGAGTTCATGTGAAGAATAGGCCAGGTTGCCTATATGTTAGCTTTTGCCGTCCGGTCTTTCGTATTGTTATGATCGGGAAAGTATCGGAGATCCATCCGCAGTGTTCCCGATTAATGATGACCACGTTAGAGATAGTAACCCGAGTTTTGGAAAGCGAAGCGATTTCGAAATGTGGTAAGAGTTCGAGTGTCTGACGACCTCGAGGATCGCATACTGACCGATACCATCTGTTGGGTCGCCGGAGTGACACTAGAACCTCGCGGCAAAGTGACAAAAGTGGTATCACGACGAGTAAAGGGAGAAGCGAGCATGTATTGCGAGCAGAGATGTGACCATTTCTTTGGTATGGAAAAAGTGCGGAGGAAGTATATTTTAGACCCCGGAGAGAGGTGTTTGTGGTGATGTTAGAGGTGATTCCTCATGGACTTGGATGTAAGTATTTTGCGCAGTTGTTTCTGTGGCCATTTGTGGCAGGATTGTTCTCGTAAGCATAGTAGTGAAGACTATACTGGCGCACGTTTGTTTTGAGACTTAGAAGGAACATTCAGGACGAATGTTTCTAAGGAGGGGAGAATGTTATACCCCGTATTTCCAGTGTATGCGTGGGGCGTGCGTAGAAAATTTGAACTTTTAAATAGGCTTGGGCGATTTCCCTTTGTGCACAACACGGTTAGAGTCGTTTTTACGAAAGCGTTTTCCACGACTTTCGTAGGGAAAATTCCGGCTATGTCATTTCTAATTTTGCGGATTTTTCAGAGACGAAACATCTTGGACCAACGAGAGGCGACACTTGGCACCTCTCATTGGAGGATGGTTGGACGGTAATGTGGCGAAAGTTTGCATAGTTTGTCATGTAGTTGTTATGATATTTTTTTGGTAATTGGATAAGGTGCACTTGGCATGATCTTGACCCTACACTTGCAACACACTTGTCTTGATCTTGGCCATTGTTTAGCCATGGCTTGACCTATAAATACCCTCCCTTTGATGAACTTCTTCATCCAAAAATTGTGCTAAGTCTTGAAATCTCTTCTCCCTCCTCTAGAGTTCTCGTCCCCTCCCTTGTGAGGCCTTAGCGAGAGTCCCTCCCCCTTGGTGAGAGTACCCCACAGTGGGGTAGGCCGAGGGGTATACACCCCCCCTTTTGTGGTGTTGTCTCGTATAAATACCCCCTCTTGGTAGAAATACTCTCAAAAGTATTGTTACTATACCCAAATTACCTTAGCCGTATACCTTGTAGTATTCTAAGGTTATACTTATACGAAAAGCCCAGAAATACTATTATACTTCCCTTCCGTCACAAAACCGAAACCCTAAGGAAAATCTCCATAGTTGGTTGGAGTATTAAGTAGAAGTTGGTTAGAACTTCTAAGGGTTGTGTGGAGCGGGTCGGAGCGCACGGAGTAGGAGCTAAACCTTGCTCAGGATCGACATTTAAACTCGGATAATTTTGGGCTTATCGAGGTAAACACTCTTGACCTTCTATTGTAATTGGAAATTACATGTTGTTAGAATATATAGTTGAAGTATACTATATATAGAAATGAACGTAGTTATCGGCAATGTCTTTTGACTTAAGCCTGAATTATAAGAAACCTTTTCGAAAGAAGAGTGCTGAACTGTAATTACATAGGACCGTATTACAGTAGACTTGTGTAGCTTTTCTGTGTGATAGAATTGTGCACGTCCGGTTTAGACGTACAACCCCCCCTGGTTGGCTTGGTAGCCGGCCCCGATAGAGGAGGAGATTTACGCTGTTGCGGGGGGGGGGAGGTGCTGCCGAATTTTCTGTAGAATGTTCTACGATTAGACCTAGATGTTAATAAGCGCCTTGTGGCCTTATAGGTTGAAGTACCATGCGTGGCGCGATCTACTTGGCTTAAGGAGTAGCCGACGGTTTGAGGTACTTGGAGCGTTTTGCTATTAGTCGATAATCGTCGCGAGGTATGTGAACCTCTTCCTACCTTTTCTAGCATGATATGTGTATAACTATGTAGTGCGGTGAGGCGTACATGTGTTAAGCGTATTTGATTGGTTTGAAACATAAAAGTGTTATAACGGCTTTATGGGAAGTTGGTTATAACAGCTTTATGTAAGTAGGAAAATGCTTTATGGTTTTAAAAGGTAACTGATTTGACTTATAACTGACTTTATGTGTAATAATAAAGAATCTTGAAGTACTTCAAAAGAATGCTGAATCATTTTTAACAGAAGAATAATACTTGGTTTTGAAAACATAAGAGTTATACTAGCTTTATGGGAAGTTAGGTATAACGTCTTAAGAATGGTAAAATGAATGGTTTATTGATCTTAAAAGATAAGAGACTTAACTTGTTTTACTTGATAATTAACATTTTGTTAAAAAATGTTGTAAAACCTCATTCGCGAGTAATGAGTACTTGATTTTAAAAGCAATAATGTTTTACTGATTTCGGAAATCAGAATAAGTATCGAACAAACCACAGCAGCGCTAATAAAGGGAAATGTTTTGACTAATAATGTATTAGTAAAACCAGTAGAAACTTCCATCTGCATAGAAACTAAGATGAGACAAAATGATGTTACATTTCCTAGATCATGGCTGCTTAAATAAGATTGTTATAAACAAGAATAACCTACTCACGTATCAGACATATGTTTCTCAAATTGCTTTTAAAGGAGAATTATATCATTAAGTGATTAAAATTATGAACTACTGAAACCTTTGAAAACGAGAAACTTGAGTAATTGTAATTAGGCAAACTTAAAACATTTGGAAAAGAATGTTGTTACTTGATTTACGAAGAGAAGTGTTTTGATTTACTTCAAAGGATAATCACTCTATTTTCATATACTACGGGTATTGTGTGACTTTTGTAAACGTAACGTATCTTTTAAAAGATAATGTATGAAGTACTTTGGGAATAGATACTCGATCTTGTTAATCATATAATAGAATGTACCTTGTGTGTATAACTTGATTGTGTTGGTTTGTGATAGCCTTGTAATACTTTCTTGTTGATTTGATAAGTAGACGTGATATGATGCTATGTGTGTTAGTGTCTTGTAACGTTTGTGAAAGAGAGTATTCTTGTTGTGCTTATGTTGTGTAACGATAAGCTGTTATGTTAGTATAATATCACTCACCTCTTGACATATTTCCGGAGGTTAAGCTGCCCTCCGATGCGGGGTAGACTCAGGCGGTCTGGGACCATGATTCGAGAATACCTCATGCGGGTCCAAGGGATCCATGCGGAACTACGGGAGTTCCAGGTTAGTTTGCGGCCCTTGTGGTCATGCGGTCTCTGTGGCCATGCGGACTGCGGGTCCAGGACGATGCCGAGGAGTAGCTACCCTCGATGCGGGGTTACATACCCTATGCGGGCCTATATGAGTAGCCTATGCGGACTACGGAGTCGAGATTAGGCTTGCATGGTGATACTACGGGCAATTGGCCTGCTTGATCATTCGCGACCTAGAAAAGACTTATTCTGATTTACCTATTGTTGCTCTTGTTTATGATGTGGCACTATGTGCGGTTACCTTGGTTGTTTCATACATACTTGCAAAACTGATTTTAAAATGATATGTTTTCATTTAAGTACTTTACAGTTTCACATACTTGGTACCTGTTGTACTGACCTCCTTCGGGGGGTTGCGTTCATGCCGCAGGTTGAGGTACACCAGTCGTTGATCCTAGTTCTCGGGGTCACAGTTCAGCGTATGGGAAGCTCCGTTTCTCCGGAGGCTTATCAGTGGTATAGTCCCCTGTCGTTGTAGGTATTTACATTCAGGGGTATGGCGGGGCCCTGTCCCGCCATTGTTGTCATATCTTTCTTAGAGGTCTGTAGTACTGTTGTGGGCAGAGTTGTGATGGGATGTAACTGTTCGGTTTTAAGTTGATCTATATATATATGCCGTAAGGCAAGTTTTCTCCGATTACTGTTTCTTACTTCATAATATTTTCATGTCTTGTTTTATGTTCCGCTGATTACTCTGATGTTGTATCACTAGGGTGCCCGGGGTAAGGCACCAGTCACGGGCCCGGGTTCGGGTCGTGACAGACATACCTGAAATCATATAGGCGGTTCAAAGGACCGCTAAAACTGGGAACTTCCACCACGACCTCTGTCACGGCCTGCCGGTGCAAAAACATCCTTCCTAGCTATGGAAGGCGAAGAACCCGCAACAAATCAAGTAGACTGCGCTATCCCACCAGTGCCACCTCTGGTCGGACAGTCCTCTAAGAGTTTTAACATAACAACCGTGGCGGGACAGGGCCCCGCCATACCCCTGAATATACATGAATTTACTACCTCAGGGAAAACCGTACCAAGGATAAGCCTCCGGAGCAAATGGAGCTTTTTCCCAAAAACTGAACCGAGATCCTAAGAGCAAGGATCACCAACCTGGGTACCTAAAACCTGCGGGCATGAACGCAGCCCCCCGAAGGGGTCGATAACAGTGCGAATATGGAACAGAAATAACGTACAGTAAACATATCATAACTGTACAAAAGAATGACAGGGACAAGTATAAAAATACATACCAGATCCTGCCGTGTCATTACCACTTATTAACTTAATAGCACCTTATTATCTTTTCCCATTTTCAATCAAAGTTATAGTCACATTCTTATGTACATGATTAGGAAAAATCATTAAGCTCATTACTGTATAACTTACTTATCTTTCATAAGTATAATCTGGCCCTTTAAGGAGGGGCACCTATACTACCCGGCCCAATCTGGGACGCGATCAAGTCACACAAATATCAAAGCGTGCCCGTGGAATCCCCCATCACGGCCGACAACTATAAGTGTAAAATATAACCATGTGACGCACCCGTGGCATCCCACCTCACTGTCGGCGTACACATACACAACACACATATATATATATCTCCTGCCCGTGGAATCCCACATCACTGCCGACAACTATAAGTGTAAAATATAACCATGTGACGCGCCCGTGGCATCCCACCTCACTGTCGGCGTACACATACACAACATATATATATATATATATATAACGCGGCCGCATGCCCCGGAATCCCACATCGTATAAGCATGGCCATAACGTGCCCTCGGCATCCCTCATCGTAGGTGCATGTCTTCATGGGGAGCTAGCCCATGGAGTAATAATATAACATGCCCCCGGAATCCCTCATCGTGGGTACATGTCTTCATGGGGAGCTAGCCCATGGAGTAAGATATAACATGGTCGCATGCCTCGGAATCCCACATCGTATAAGCATGTCCATGGAGTAATAACACGCGCGGGCATGTAACTCGTATCCTGGCTGTAGGCCCCAGCATCCCTCATCGTATAAGCATAGCCAAGATCAATCACAATGGAAGCATACCCGTGGAATCCCCCGTCACTGCCGGTACATCCAATAAAATGTCCGGGCATCTAACCCGCATCCTGGTCACATGCCCCGGAATCCCACATCGTATAAGCATGTCCAAGGATCAATCATGATGGAAGCATACCCGTGGAATCCCACATCACTGTCGGTACGTCCAAGTACTTATAACAAGACAGCCGGCCCTCCAACTGAGAGACACGACAACGTAGACATGTAATACTTGCACTCAAAGCTATCACAAGCAAAGCTAGGCAAGTTCATTAAACCCTTAGACTTCCATTTTTATAAACTCATGGCACTTTCGTTTTACACATCAAAATCCGGGAATTTAACCCAAGATACTAACACCCGTAGTATCCAGGCTTGTGTACATTTCACATAAGTCACGATACTTTTAGAAATACATGTCTCGGCTTCTAAATCAAGTGACCCTTACTTAAAGCTTTTAAGCAAGTGATACCTTTAAATCACATTGACCTTCCTTAATTCAAGTTATTCCTTTGATTACTTTATTAGAGAAAACCATTCTCTTAACCTTCCATAAAGCCGTTATAACCAACTTCCCATAAAGCCGTTATAACCCTTTATGGTTTTAGACAAACTCATTCCTTTTATAACCAAGAGACTTCTATTTTTTAAAAACCAAGTATTGTATACTTTCAAATCGATTCTCTTAACTTCAAAAAATACAATTAGTCTCTTAACCTTTAGAAATCAAGTGACTTCTTTTATTATAAAACCTTAGACAATTGATGCCTTAAAATCAAGTCATTATCCTTCCATAAAGCAAATATAACCAACTCCCCATAAAGTCGTTATATTCACTTTATACCTTAGCCCAAAATATAATTTCCTATCCAAGGGACTTATACGTTTAAAACGGAACAAGTATCACATACTTTAAAACTCTTCAAGTCCCTTAACTTAATAAAACTTAAGACATCATTTATGCTTTCAAAGAAATGAGTTAATCTCCTAACTCACCTGACTTGACTATTTATAAAACTAGTAAAGGATATCAAGGTGTTGTACGTCTACCGTACTACATACGTGCAACTAGTCGTGCTCAAAAGATAGGAAAAGTTCTACATAGAACAAATCACACAACTACCTCTTAACTTCTAAGAGTAGAAGGAAACATGAAATGATACCACAGGTATATTCCATACATAGAATCATGCCAAAGGAAGGGAGAGGTTCACGTACCTCGCGACGATTATCGACAAGTAGCAAAATGCTCCAAAGTACTTCAACCTTGATAGCTATTCCACCCTCCAAGTAGGATACGCTATACTTAGTACTTCAACCTATAATGGTCACAATATGTCCATTAACCTCTTACTTCAAACGTAGAATATTCTAAGTACTAAGTCACTAAATTCTACGGAAAATCGGACAACACCTCCTTTGTTTTTACTTACTTTGCCACCTTTTTCAAGGCCTAATACAATAACCAAACACGCCACATTTAAGGCCCAATCAATGCAATCAACAATAGGGGATTACACGCCTACTAGACGTGTAAAATTCCGCCCTACAAATGATATCAAAATAATACAACTTACTAGGCCAATTCGACTAACTTGAAGTACTACAACATCAATTCTTATCCAATTTCCATTTCAATCCAAGTTATTAGCCTAACATGATATCAAGTCGCAAACGATTATAACTACTATAATCTTCAAGTAAGTAACATGCGACGATACTAAATACGACCAAATTGTAATCCAACTTCAAATGGCTAATATGTCATTTCGGTTTTTAGGCTACCACAATCCATAACACTTATAAAACTTCAACACATATACTTCATGCTAGCAACATGTAAAGCTAACAACAATATAAAATCTTGTAACACTTAAGAGACAAGATTATTACCTCAACGAATCTTAATCCACTCAAATCTGAAGTCGCTCCCTAGCAACTTAGAGCCCCTTCAAGACACTTCAATACGCTACTTGAGACCCTTAGAACAATACCAACAACTTTCCTACAAACTTCCAATCCAAAACCTAGAAAGCAACTAGGTTTTCACCTTGCGACTAACCCGAAAACTATCATTTCCGAGATTTTTCTATTGAGATACACTTACAATACACTCATGAATCTTGGTTTAAAGTGTGGAGCTTAATGGACAAGAAACAATTTTTTTTCCTTTTGAAAGGTATGGAACCCGAGAGCTAAGCCTTAGTGTTCTTGGAATTATTGAAAAAATTTCTAAGTGTAGAACTTAGTCTTGCTACTAGTATTACTATATAGTGTAATGGAGGGTCAAGATGTGAACCAATGGGTGGCTTGGATGAACTTCAATTAAATATCAAGACTTGTGGGACCTTTGACTTAGTCAATTTTCTCAAGCTCACACTTGCAAGACTTTTTCATCTTAAGACTATGGTCAATGACCATTTGGGCCATGCCTATTTCGTCCAAGGCATCACAAGGGGGGTGACACGTGTCTCCCTCCCATTCGTCACCATATTACGTTTTCCGACAATTCCATAATTCCGATAAATTTTTACTAGTCTCAAATCTTAACATTCGGAATTCTTACGTACGTTCTTAACACATGTCCTGAAAATACGGGGTGTAACATTCTTCCCCCCTTAGAAACATTCGTCCGCGAATGTTCTTTCGGAGTCAAACTTATAATTAGCAACATAGTTTTCTTTTACCACCCCGACATACCAATAATGCCACATATGGCCCTAATACCTCGCACACGCATATCAGTCCATCATAAGCCCAAAAAGGGATTATCTTTTCGTAGTTCCAACTCCTTCTAACTTATACACAGTCTCAATATAATCTGTTTATGACACTTAAACATATAACAACTTTATCATGTCTACAAGTTTCTAAAGGGTCAAAGACATACCTGAAATCATATAGGCGGTTCAAAGGACCGCTAAAATTGGGAACTTCCACCACGACCTCTGTCACGGCCTGCCGGTGCAAAAACATCCTTCCAAGCTATGGAAGGCGAAGAACCCCCAACTAATCCAGTAGACTGCGCTATCCCACCAGTGCCACCTCTGGTCGGACAGTCTCTCACGAAATGGCCCTGCTAGCCGCAAGCATAACAAGCTGTCGAGGTAGTACGACACTCCCCAAAATGAAATCTACTACAGTGACCACACCGGGGCAAAGGTGGCTTCCCCTGGCTACTATTATCGGACATCTGTGAACCTGTAGCCCTGGAGCCCTGACCTGCTCCCGAATATCCCCGACGACCAAACCTCCGGCCAGAAGACTGGGAAGGAGCACTCTGTGCCGGCTGAGATGTAGACCTAGTCTGCTGTTGAGGCTGTCCGCCTCGAAAGTTACCCTGGAACCCTGCCGTCCTGGCGCTCTTGGGCTGGCCTGAGTCTAGCTGACCCTCTCTCTCTCTGTCCTCTATCCCCTGCGCATAAGCTTGCATTCTGGAAATATCCATACCAGGCTGAAGGGCCACTCCCAGGCATGCAGTAATCATATAATGGTCTAGCCCCATCACATAGCGGTGAACTCTGTCCGCCATATCAGCCACAATAGTGTGCGCATACCTGGACAATGAGTCAAACTCCAGGTTGTATTCCCTGATGGTCCTCCCATTCTGCCTCAATGACAAGAACCTATCAACACGGGCTCTCCTCATTTCAGGAGGCAAAAAGTGATCAAGAAAGGCCTCCGTGAACTCATCCCAAACTGTCGGACGAGCACCCACACCTCTCGACAAAGCTCCAAGACTCAAACCGGTTCAACGCAATATCGCGTAACCGGTAGAGGCTAGCGTAATGAACTCTGTCTCAGAGCCCTAAGAACCTGCATGGTCATTGTAGGCCGAATGAACTCTTGAGGATAATCCTCATATATCTAACCATAAAACTCGTCTGGACTACAACCCAGAAAATCCCGAATCCTCAAACTGTCGGCTCTAGGGTTAGCTACTCGCTCCCGCTTGCCGCCTACCACTATGCTAGTCAATAGCCCGACCGCTCTCCATAATCTCTAAACTCGCCCAGGTGGGATGGAGGCTCGGTGCACGGAACCTCTGGAGCTACTGCCGCTCTTGGCTCCTCTAATATCACCGGCGTGGCTGAACTCGCCAATCCGCCTACTACCTCAGGCATAGCCTGTGCCCGAGTCCTAGTAACCCTCTGCGCACCACTAGCAGCTCCTGCTGCTGCCTTGCCCTTCAGGGCCCTGGTCGCCTTCCGTGGAGGCATAACTGTTACATAAGAAGGGGTCATAGAGGATTCAACCTACTAGGACATCTCTACTGCACGATCTCAAAGAGAGAAGAATGGAAACAAATCCTAAATGTCCTGCAGCCTCCTGATTATAGATGTGGTGCCTGACACCGATAATCAAGACTACTAGACACGGCCTATAGACACTTTCCGAGGACTAATCGCTCGATACCACTTTTGTCACGACCCGACAGGGCGTGGTAGTGCCTACACAGGCACCCTTACATGTATACATCAGAGATAATCAGCGGAACATACATGAAACTTATAAATAAATCAACAAAAGTAAAACAACAGGATAGCCGATAAGGCTACCTTCCTGGACATACATATACAACCGAAGCAGTTACCTCCTTTCCTTTACAAACTGACCCACAATATGTGACTACAGACCTCTAAGAGTTTTAACATAACAACCGTGGCGGGACAGGGCCCCGCCATACCCCTGAATATACATGAATCTACTACCTCAGGGAAAACCGTACCAAGAGATAAGCCTCCGGAGCAAATGGAGTTTTTTCCCAAAAACTGAACCGAGATCCTAAGAGCAAGGATCACCAACCTGGGTACCTAAAACCTGCGGGCATGAACGCAGCCCAGAAGTCGATAACAGTGCGAATATGGAACATAAATAACGTCTGATAAGAAATGATCATAATCAGTACAAAAGAATGACAGGGACAAGTATAAAAATACATACCAGATCCTGCCGTGTCATTACCACTTATGAACTTAATCGCACCTTATTATCTTTTCCCATTTTCAATAAAAGTTATAGTCACATTTTTATGTACAAGATTAGGAAAAATCATTAAGCTCATTACTGTATAACTTACTTATCTTTCATAAGTATAATCCGGCCCTTTAAGGAGGGGCACCTATACTACCCGGCCCAATCTGGGACGCGATCAAGTCACACAAATATCAAAGCGTGACTGTGGAATCCCCCATCACGGCCGACAGCTATAAGTGTAAAATATAACCATGTGACGCGCCCGTGGCATCCCACCTCACCGCTGTCGTACATACACAACACACATATATATATATCTCCTGCCCGTGGAATCCCACATCACTGCCGACAACTATAAGTGTAAAATATAACCATGTGACGCGCCCGTGGCATCCCACCTCACTGTCGGCGTACACATACACAACACACATATATATATATAACGCGGCCGCATGCCCCGGAATCCCACATCGTATAAGCATGGCCATAACGTGCCCTCGGCATCCCTCATCGTAGGTGCAGGTCTTCATGGGGAGCTAGCCCATGGAGTAATAATATAACATGCCCCCGGAATCCCTCATCGTGGGTACATGTCTTCATGGGGAGCTAGCCCATGGAGTAAGATATAACATGGTCGCATGCCCCGGAATCCCACATCGTATAAGCATGGCCATGGAGTAATAACACGCGCGGGCATCTAACCCGCATCCTGGCTGCATGCCCCGGCATCCCTCATCGTATAAGCATGGCCAAGATCAATCACAATGGAAGCATACCCGTGGAATCCCCCATCACTGCCGGTACGTCCAATAAAATGTCCGGGCATCTAACCCGCATCCTGGTCACATGCCCCGGAATCCCACATCGTATAAGCATGTCCAAGGATCAATCATGATGGAAGCATACCCGTGGAATCCCACATCACTGTCGGTACGTCCAAGTACTTATAACAAGACAGCTGGCCCTCCAACTGAGAGACACGACAACGTAGACATGTAATACTTGCACTCAAAGCTATCACAAGCAAACCTAGGCAAGTTCATTAAACCCTTAGACTTCCATTTTTATAAACTCATGGCACTTTCGTTTTACACATCAAAATCCGGGAATTTAACCCCAAGATACTAACACCCGTAGTATCCAGGCTTGTGTACATTTCACATAAGTCACGATACTTTTAGAAATACATGTCTCGGCTTCTAAATCAAGTGACCCTTACTTAAAGCTTTTAAGCAAGTGATACCTTTAAATCACATTGCCCTTCCTTAATTCAAGTTATTCCTTTGATTACTTTATTAGAGAAAACCATTCTCTTAACCTTCCATAAAGCCGTTATAACCAACTTCCCATAAAGCCGTTATAACCCTTTATGGTTTTAGACAAACTCATTCCTTTTATAACCAAGAGACTTCTATTTTTTAAAAACCAAGTATTGTATACTTTCAAATCGATTCTCTTAACTTCAAAAAATACAATTAGTCTCTTAACCTTTAGAAATCAAGTGACTCCTTTTATTATAAAACCTTAGGCAATTGATTCCTTAAAATCAAGTCATAATCCTTCCATAAAGCAAATATAACCAACTCCCCATAAAGTCGTTATATTCACTTTATACCTTAGCCCAAAATATAATTTCCTATCCAAGGGACTTATACGTTTAAAACGGAACAAGTCTCACATACTTTAAAACTCTTCAAGTACCTTAACTTAATAAAACTTAAGACATCCTTTATTCTTTCAAAGAAATGAGTTAATCTCCTAACTCACCTGACTTGACTATTTATAAAACTAGTAAAGGATATCAAGGTGTTGTACGTCTACCGTACTACATACGTGCAACTAGTCGTGCTCAAAAGATAGGAAAAGTTCTACATAGAACAAATCACACAACTACCTCTTAACTTCTAAGAGTAGAAGGAAACATGAAATGATACCACAGGTATATTCCATACATAGAATCATGCCAAAGGAAGGAAGAGGTTCACGTACCTCGCGACGATTATCGACAAGTAGCAAAATGCTCCAAAGTACTTCAACCTTGATAGCTATTCCACCCTCCAAGTAGGATACGCTATACTTATTACTTCAACCTATAATGGTCACAATATGTCCATTAACCTCTTACTTCAAACGTAGAATATTCTAAGTGCTAAGTCACTAAATTCTACGGAAAATCGGACAGCACCTCCTTTGTTTTTACTTACTTTGCCACCTTTTTCAAGGCCGAATACAATAAACAAACACGCCACATTTAAGGCCCAATCAATGCAATCAACAATAGGGGATTACACGCCTACTAGACGTGTAAAATTCCGCCCCACAAACGATATCAAAATAATACAACTTACTAGGACAATTCGGCTAACTTGAAGTACTACAACATCAATTCTTATCCAATTTCCATTTCAATCCAAGTTATTAGCCTAACATGATATCAAGTCGGAAACGATCATAACTACTATAATCTTCAAGTAAGTAACATGCGACGATTCTAAATACGACCAAATTGTAATCCAACTTCAAATGGCTAATATGTCATTTCGGTTTTTAGGCTACCACAATCCATAACACTTATAAAACTTCAACACATATACTTCATGCTAGCAACATGTAAAGCTAACAACAATATAAAATCTTGTAACACTTAAGAGACAAGATTATTACCTCAACGAATCTTAATCCAACTCCAAATCCGAAGTCGCTCCCTAGCAACTTAGAGCCCCTTCAAGACACTTCAATACGCTACTTGAGACCCTTAGAACAATACCAACAACTTTCCTACAAACTTCCAATCCAAAACCTAGAAAGCAACTAGGTTTTCACCTTGCGACTAACCCGAAAACTATCATTTCCGAGATTTTTCTATTGAGATACACTTACAATACACTCATGAATCTTGGTTTAAAGTGTGGAGCTTAATGGACAAGAAACAATTTTTTTTCCTTTTGAAAGGTATGGAACCCGAGAGCTAAGCCTTAGTGTTCTTGGAATTCTTGAAAAAAATTCTAAGTGTAGAACTTAGTCTTGCTACTAGTATTACTATATAGTGTAATGGAGGGTCAAGATGTGCACAAATGGGTGGCTTGGATGAACTTCAATTAAATATCAAGACTTGTGGGACCTTTGACTTAGTCAATTTTCTCAAGCTCACACTTGCAAGACTTTGTCCTCTTAAGACTATGGTCAATGACCATTTGGGCCATGCCTATTTCGTCCAAGGCATCACAAGGGGGGGGGGTGACACGTGTCGCCCTCTCATTCGTCACCATATTACGTTTTCCGATAATTCCATAATTCTGATAAATTTTTACTAGTCTCAAATCTTAACATTCGGAATTCTTACGTACGTTCTTAACACATGTCCTGAAAATATGGGGTGTAACACCCTGTCCCGCCACAGTTGTTATGTTAAAACTCTTAGAGGTCTGTAGTCACATTTTGTGGGTCAGTTTGTAAAGGAAAGGAGGAAACTGCTTCGGTTGTATATTATATGTCCAGGAAGGTAGCCCTATCGGCTAACATGTTGTTTTACTTCTGTTGTTTTATTTTATAGTTTCATGTATGTTCCGCTGATTATCTCTGATGTATACCTGTAAGGGTGCCCAGGTAGGGCACCAGTCGCGGGCCCGGGGTCGGGTCGTGACAAAAGTGGTATCAGAGCAGTTAGTCCTCGGAAAGTGTCTACAGACCGTGTCTAGTAGAGTCTTGATTATCGGTGTGTTGTGCACCACATCTATAATCAGGAGGCTGCAGGACATTTAAGATTGATTTCCATTCTTCTCTCTCTGAGATCGTGCAGATTTGCCGCATCTAGTAGGTTGAATCATCTCGACCCTCTTATGTAATGCTTATGCCTCACGGGCGGCGGGGCCTGAAGGGCAAGCGTGATAGGAGCTGCTAGTGGTACGCAGGGGGTTACCAGGACTCGGGCACAGACTATGCCTGAGGTATTAGGCGGATCGGCGAACTCGGCCACGCCGGCAGTATTAGAGGAGCCGAGAGCGGCAGTAGCTCCAGAGGTTCCGATGCGAGCCTCGATCCGCGGCGAGGCATAGTTTAGAGATTATGGAGAGCAGATCAGGCTTTTGACTAGCATAGTGGTAGGGCAGCGCCGACAGGAGCAGGTAGCTAACCCTAGAGCCGACAGTTTGAGGATTCGGGATTTTCTGGGTTGTAGTCCACCCGAGTTTTATGGTTCGAGATCTGAGGATGATCCTCAAGAGTTCGTTCGGCAGCTACAGCGGACTATGCAGGTGCTTAGGGCCTCGTAGACAGAGTCAGTTGTGTTAGCTTCTTACCGGTTACGCGATATTGCGTTGAATTGGTTTGAGTCTTGGTAGCTGTCGAGAGGTGTGGGTGCTCGTCCGGCAGTTTGGGATGAGTTTACGGAGGCCTTTCTTGATCACTTTTTGCCTCCTGAAATGAGGAGAGCCCGTGTTGATAGGTTCTTGTCGTTGAGGCAGAATGGGAGGACCATCAGGGAATACAACCTGGAGTTTGACTCGTTGGCCAGGTATGCGCACACTATTGTGGCTGATATGGCGGACAGAGTTCACCGTTATGTGATGGGGCTAGACCATTATATGATTACTGCATGCCTGGGAGTGGCCCTTCTGCCCGATATGTATATTGCCAGGATGCAAGCTTATGCGCAAGGTATAGATGACAGAGAGAGAGAGGGTCAGCTAGACTCAGGCCAGCCCAAGAGGGCCAGGACGGCAGAGTTCCAGGGTAACTTTCGAGGCGGACAGCCTCAACAGCAGACTAGGTCTACATCTCAGCCGGCACAGAGTGCTCCTTCCCGGTCTTCTGGCCGGAGGTTTGGTCGCCAGGGATATTCGGGAGCAGGTCAGGGCTCCAGGGCTACAGGTTCACAGATGTCCAAGAATAGTAGCCAGGGGAAACCACCTTTGCCCCGGTGTGGTCACTGTAGTAGATTCCATTTTGGGGAGTGTCGTACTACTTCGACAGCTTGTTATGCTTGCGGCCAGCAGGGCCATTTCGTGAGAGACTGTCCGACCAGAGGTGGCACTGGTGGGATAGCGCAGTCTACTGGATCAGTTGCGGGTTCTTCGCCTTCCATAGCTAGGCAGGATGTTTATGCACCGGCAGGCCGTGACAGAGGCCGTGGTGGGAGTTCCCAGTTTTAGCGGTCCTTTGAACCGCCTATATGATTTCAGGTATGTCTTTGGCCCTTTAGAAACTTGTATGCATGATAAAGTTGTGGTATGTTTAAGTGTCATGAACAGATTATATTGAGGCTGTGTATAAGTTAGAAGGAGTTGGAAGTACGAAAAGATAATCCCTTTTTGGGCTTATGATGGACAGATATGCGTGTGCGAGGTATTAGGGCCATGTGTGGCATTGTTGGTATGTCGGGGTTGTGAAAGGAAACTATGTCGCTAATTATAAGTTTGACTCCGAAAGAACATTCGGGGACGAATGTTTCTAAGGGGGGAAGAATGTTACACCCCGTATTTACAGGACATGTTTTAAGAACGTACGTAAGAACTCACAGTGTTAAGATTTGAGACTTGTAAAAATTTATCGGAATTATGAAATTGTCGGAAAACGTACTATTGTGACGAATGGGAGGGCGACACGTGTCACCCCCCCCCCCCCCCTTAATGATGCCTTGGACGAAATTTGCAAGGGCAAGAGGGTCATTGGACCTTTGTTAGCAAGACAAGTCTTGCAAGTAGTAACTTGAGATTCTTGACTAAGTCAAAGGGGTCCACTAGTCTTGATATTTGATAAGACTTCATCCAAACCACCCATTTGTTTACATCTTGACCCTCCATTGCACTATATTATACTACTAGTAGCAAGACTAATGCCCACACTTAGAAAATTTTCTAGAGAAATTGAAGAACACAAGAGCATTGCTCTCGGGTTTGCCCCTCTCTACAACAAAAAATTTTTGTTTGTTATCCATTTAGCTCCACACTTTAAACCAAGATTCATGAGGGTATTGTAAGCATATCTCAATAGAAAAATCTCGGAAAAAGATAGTTTTCGGGATAGTCGCAAAGTGAAAACCTAGTTGCTTTCTAGGTTTTGGATTGGAAGTTTGAAGGAAAGTTGTTGGTATTGTTCTAAGGGTCTCAAGTAGCGAATTGAAGTGTATTGAAGAGGCTCTAAGTTGCTAAGGAGAGACTTCGGATTTGGAGTTGGATTAAGATTCGTTAAGGTATAATCTTGTCCCTTAAAAGTGTTACAAGATTATTTATATTGTTGTTAGCTTTACATGTTGCTAGCATGAAGTATATGTGTTGAAGTTTATAAGTATTATGGATTGCTTGTAGCCTTAAAATCCGAAATGTAATGTAAGCCTTGTGAAGTTGGATTACAATTTGGTCGTTTACTAGAATCGTCGCATGTTACTTAGTTGGAGATTATAGTAGTATAATCGATTGCGACTTGATATCATGTTATGCTAACAATTTGGATTGAAATGTAAATTGGATAAGAATTGGTATTGTTGTACTCAATATGGCCGAAATTGGACTAGTAGTTGTATTAGTTTGATATCTATTGTGGGGAGGAATTTTACACGTCCAGTAGGCGTGTAATCCCCTATTGTTGATTGCATTGATTGGGCCTTAAATGTGGCGTGTTTGGTTATTGTATTCGGCCTTGAAAAAGGTGGCAAAGTAAGTAGAAACAAAGGAAGTGCTGTCCGATTTTCCGTAGAATTTAGTGACTTAGCACTTAGAATATTCTACGTTTGAAGTGAGAGGTTAATGGACGTATTGTGACCATTATAGGTTGAAGTACTAAGTATAGCGTATCCTACTTGAAGGATGGAATAGCTATCAAGGTTGAAGTACTTTGGAGCATTTTGCTACTTGTCGATAATCGTCGCGAGGTATGTGAACCTCTTCCTTCCTTTGGCATGATACTATGTATGGAATATACCTGTGGTATCATTTCATGTTTCCTTCTACTCTTAGAAGTTAAGAGGTAGTTGTGTGATTTACTCTATGTAGAACTTTTCCTATCTTTTGAGCAAGACTAGTTGCACGTATGTAGTACGATAGACGTACAACACCTTGATATCCTTTACTAGTTTTATGAATAGCCAAGTCGGGTGAGTTAGGAGATTAGCTCACTTCTTTGAAAGTATTAAGGGTGTCTAATATTTTATTAAAGTTAAGGGACTTGAAGAGTTTTGAAGTATGTGATACTTGTTCTGTTTTAAACGTATAAGTCCCTTGGATAGGAAATTGTATTTGGCCAAGGTATAAAGTTAATATAACGAATTTATGGGGTGTTGGCTATATTTGCTTTATGGAAAGATAAATGACTTGATTTTAAGGCATCAATTGCCTAAGGTTTTATAATAAAAGGAGTCACTTGATTTCTAAAGGTTAAGAGACTAATTGTACTTTGAAAGTTAAGATAATTGATTTGAAAATATATAATACTTGGTTTTAATAAAAAGTATAAGTCTCTTGGTTATAAAAGGAATGAGTTTTGTCTAAAACCATAAAGGGTTATAACGGCTTTATGGGAAGTTGGTTATAACGACTTTATGGAAGGTTAAGAGAATGGTTTTCTCTAATAAGGTAAACAAAGAAATAACTTGTATTAAGGAAGGGCAATTTGATTTAAAGGTATCACTTGCTTAAAGCTTTAAAGTAAGGGTCACTTGATTTAGAAGCCGAGAAATGTATTTCTAAAAGTATCGTGACTTATGTGAAATGTACACAAGCCTGGATACTACGGGTGTTAGTATCTTGGGGTTTTATATGAAAAAGGGATCTTTTGAAAATAATGAAAGTACGTAGTACTTGGGGTTAAATTCCCGGATTTTGATGTGTAAAACGAAAGTGTCATGAGTTTATAAAAATGGAAGTCTAAAGGTTTAATGAACTTGCCTGTATTTGCTTGTGATAGCTTTAAGTGCAAGTATTATATGTTACGTTGTCGTGACTCTCGGTTGGATGGTCGGCTGTCTTGTTATAAGTTTACTTGGACGTACCGATAGTGATGTGGGATTCCACGGGTATGCTTCTGTCACGACCCGACCCCGGTCCGCGACTGGTGCCCTACCTGGGCACCCTTATAATCATACAACATAATAAACTGCTGCGGAAAATAAGTAACACACACTTTTTTTTAAAAACCAAGGCAAAGCCGATAAGGCTGCCGTAATATAAATCACCCAAAAAGGGCTTACACTATCCAAAAATGTAATTACAATTCTAACCAGTCCAGCCCACATGTGAATACAGACCTCTAAGATTTGAACACCTACTATGACGGGACAAGGCCCCGCCGTACCCCTGAATATACATAGCCATGACAACTCCGGAACATTGGAGCCATCTCAAAATGCTGAACCAGGATTCTAAGCTCGCGGATCCACAACTGTTGTTACACCCCGTAAGTCCAAGACTTGTATAAGAGAATGTACATAAGGAATCAAGACTTGGAATTTAGTACGAAAGGAAGAATTTTTTTCCGACGGAAAATTTTCCGAACGTCGGAAAGGAAAAATGTTCGTTGTTGAGAATTGGATTCTCAAAATGTTTTATTTGAAGAGTATGGAACTTATTAACATTATGAAAATTTATTTTTACGGATTTGGTCATGTGGGGCCCACCCGAGAAATTTTACGTTTTGCGGGGCCCACGAGGGATACAGAATTTTTATGGACGAATGAGAGTGCGAGACGTGGCACCCCCACAAGGTCTTGGTCGAATTAGAGGAGGGGTAAAATGGTCATTGACCATCTTGGAAGATAAGTCTTCAAGCTTGAGATTGTTGACCAAGGTCAACTTATCCACTTGGCTTTTTAATTAATGATCCTTCATCCTAGCCCACAAGTGTATTAATCTAAGCCATCCAATGTGTTATATATTCACTACACTAGTGCAAGACTAGCTTTTAACACTTAGAATATTTGAGAGAACATTGAGCTTAGCCAATATTGCTCTCGGGTTTGGAGGGTTTCCACACAAAAAAAATTGTGATTTTGATCCATTGTTCACAAGACTTTAACCCAATGTCCCTAAGGGTATTGTAAGGATATCTCAATAGAAAGATTTCGGAAAAACGGAGTTTTCACGTTAGTCGCAAGGCGGAAACTAAAGGAGTTCTTCAACTTTGAAGTTGGAACTTGAAGATGGGTTCTTCATAGGCCTCTAAGGAGTGCTTGGAGCGGATTGGAACCTAAGGAAAGGAGCTAAGAATTGCTAAGGCGCGACTTTGAATCTTGGAATTTTTAAGGGCTTGGAAAGGTATAAATCTTGTCGTTTTAGCAATTAAGGTTTACTTATCATTGTAGCTATGGATTTTAGCAAGCATGAGTTATATATTATGAGGTTTGATAAGTGTTTTGACTATTGGAACCCTAATCCAAAAACTAGCATGTTTAGCCTTAAGATTGGAATTCAAGTTGATTATTAGTTTAAGTTGTCGCATGTTGTATAAAGAAGGAAATTGTAGTTATTGAAGTTGTTTATGACTATATAACATGTTTGACCTTAGAACTTGGAATTGGAATAGAATTGGAAAAAACTTTGAATTGTTAAGTTATGTAGTTGGCCGAGAATGGCTAGTGAGTATTAATCTACTTGGTATGAATTGTGGGGCGGAATTTTACACGTATTGTAAGGCGTGTAATCCCCTTTTGTTTGGTTGTTGTTTGGAGGCTTAAATGTGGCGTGTTGGTTATTGTAATCGACCTTGAAAAAGGTGGCAAAGTGAGTAGAAACAAAGGAAGTGCTGCCCGATTTTCCGTAGAATTAGAGACCGTATACTTAGTATTATTCTACGTTAGAGACTAGAAGTTGATAGTCTTGTTGTGACCATTATAGGTTGACAAATTATACGTACGGCATATTCGGCTTAGCTTGTGGATTTAGCCGAAAAGGTATGTGAACTATCTCCTCTTCTAGCATGATTCCTTAAGATAAAGAAAGTATCTCCTACTCCTTAAATGATCCATTCCTTGGTTGTATTTGGATTGCCTAAAATAGAATTCGTTCTATGTACTTGTAACGCCCCGAACCCGGGCCCGTTACTGGTGCCTTACCCCGGGCACCCTAGTGATACAACATCAGAGAAAACCAGCGGAAAATAAAACACGAGTCATGAAACAAGAGATATAATAAATAAACAGGCCAACCAAAAACAAAAACCCGAACAGTTGTCCTTTTTACAAACCCTGCCCACAACAGTGCTACAGACCTCTAAGATTTACAACAACTATGACGGGACAGGGCCCCGCCATACCCCTGAATGTACAAGAACCTACAACTCAGGGAACATACCAAAGATAAGCCTCCGAAGGAACGGAGCTTTCCAACACGCTGAAATGAGATCCTAAGAGCGGGGATCCACGACCGATGTACCTCTACCTGCGGCATGAACGCAGCCCCCCCGAAGGAGGTCAGTACAACAGGTACCAAGTATGTGAACTGTCAAATACTGTAAATGAAATCATAATAGCCTAAAAAGCAGGAGACATGTATGATAACCAAAATACAGTACGCAACATAAAAGCAGTCAAGTCAGGGACTCACGCCCTCAAAGTCACCACTCAAATATAACTATGGGTCTCACGCCCACAACATCCATCATGTTCGCATCATGGCCGCATGCCCCCGGAATACTGCATCGGTGTAGACATGTCCATGATGCAACAATAATAACAAGGCCGCATGGCCACATGCCCCCGGAATCGCGCCGGTGTAGACATGCCCATGTAACCTCAATAACAATATCTTGGGTGGTCAACCTGCGCGTGGCCCACATGCCGGAATCTTGCATCGGTGTAGAACGCGTCCATGTTGCGATAATAACCATATATCGGTAATCAACCGGCCGCGTGGCCGCATGCCCGAATCTGCGTCGGTGTAGACATGTCCATGTGACATCAACAACAAGACGATAATCAAAATGGAAACATACGTGGAATTCTCCATCACCGCCAAAGACGCCCAAGTAAGTTATCAAGAAGTCAACCTGCACTCTATCTAGAGACGCTGTAACTCAGAAGTACCACACTTTCACAACAAAGGCTCTCAACCCAAGCATAGGCAAGTTTCACAACAACAATAACAGGCAAGTTTCACAACAACAAGCATAGGCAAGTTTCACAACAACTCAAAGTACTTTCATTTTATGCCAAAGTCGGGTTTTTAACCCCAAAGTACTACATACGTTAAGTTCTTTTAAAAGAGATCCATTACTTTTATAAAAGTCACCCGATACCGTAGTATTAGAATGACCAACCCACATTCCCTTTTCAAAATCAAGTAACAACATTCTTTCCTAAGTTCGGCTTTGCCTAGTTTCATTACTCAAGCTTCTCATTTTCAAATGGTTTCATAGTTCCCAAACTTAATCACTTGATTCCTTTTAGAACAATTGAGTAATATATGTCTCACGTGAGTAGGCTATTCTTGTTTACAACATTCTTATTACAAAGACCATGATCTAGAAAATGTATATCATTTTGTCTCATCTTAGTTTCTATGCGGATGGAGGTTTCTCTTGGTTTTAATACAATTCATCATTATTCAATACATTTTCCTTTATTAACGCTGCAGTGGTGCATCGATACACATTCTGATTTCCGAAATCAGTAAAACATTATCCCTTTAAATAAAACCAAGTACTCATTACTCACGAATGAGGTTTCACACAAACATTCTCATTAAAACAAATAAGTTAAGTCTCTTATCTTATAAGATCAAGTCTCTTAACTTCTAACATCAGTAAACCATTTTCTTTACCTCTCTTAAGACATTATACCTAACTCCCCAAAAAAGCTAGTATAACTCTTTTTAAAACCTTTTAAAACCAAGTGTTACTCTCCCTTCCAAAACGATTTATAAATCTTTTGAAATACATCAAGTTCTTTATTATAACTAGCCAGTTATAATTCACATCAGTTACCTTTTAAAACCACAAAGTATTTTCTTACCTTCATAAAGCTGTTATAACCAACTTCCCATAAAGCCGTTATAACACTTTATGTTTTAAGAACAATCAAACACAGTTAACACATGTACGTCTACCGTACTACATAGTTCACACATATCATGCTAGAAGAGATAGGAAGAGGTTCACATACCTCGCGACGATTTATCGACAAAAGCAAAATGCTCCAAGTACTACAACCTTGCTAGCCCTTTCCACTCCTCGAGTAGAATACGCTACTCTTAGTACTTTCACCTATAAAGGTCACAAACGTCTATTAACCCAAAACACAAGTTCTATCTTTCTACAGAAAATTCGGCAGCACCTCCCCCCCCCGCCACAGCGTAAATCTCCTCCTCTATCGAGGCCGGCTACCAAGCCAACCAGGGGGGGGGGGGGTTTACACGTCTAACCGGACGTGCACCATCCTACTCAGTAACTCTACACAAGTCTACTGTAATACAGTCCTATGTAAATACAGTTCAGTTCTTTTCTTTATTCTTCAGGCTTAAGTCAAAAGACATTGCCGAATACTAAGTATAGTTCCATATATAGTATACTTCAACTATATATTCTAACAAACATGTAATTTCCAATTACAATAGAGGGACAAGATAATTACCTCGATAAGCCCATAATTATCCAAGTTAAATGTCGATCCTTAGCAATGTTTAGCTCCAACTCCGGGTGCTCCATCCCGCTCCAAACAACCCTTAGAAGTTCTATCCAACTTCTACTTAAATCCTTCAACTAACAATGAAGATTCCTTAGGGTTTCGGTTTGAGACTAAAAAGGTAGTATTTCGGGCTCTACGTATAGAGGTAACTTTTGGAATACAACAAGGTATAAGGCCAAGGTATTTTGGGCATTATAACAATACTTGGAAGACAACTTTCTACCAAGGGGGGGGGGTACCTCACGAGAACACTCCAACGTGGGGGGGGGTATGCTCTCGGCCACAAGGCCACTAGGGGGGGGTAGTACCCTCTCGGCCACTAGGCCTCACGAAAAGGGGGAGGGAGGGGAAGCTCTCGGCTAGCACAACAAGAAGGGAGGAGAGGGTTTCTAGACTTGGAAGTTTTTGGATGAATGAAGTCTTCAAGCTTAGGGGGTATTTATAGCAAAACCAAAAGCCAACCAATGGCCAAGATCAAGCCATGTGCAAGGCAAGTGTAAGGCCAAGATCAAGCCAAGTGCACCCACAAAACACTCCACAAAACACTCCACAAAACAAGCCACAAAACAAGGCACAAAAGGAGGGACCAATCGGCCAAGGCCAACCAATCCTCTTGGACGCCCAATCGTCCAAGCCACCCTATTTTCTTCCAATGTGAGGGTGACACATGTCACCCTCCCGTTGGTCCAAAATGTTTCGTCTCTCGGAAAAATCCGCAAAAATTATAAATGACATCGCCGTATTTTTCCCTACGAAAGCTGTGGAAACGTTTCGTCGAAAAACGACTCTATTCGGCACTTGTGCCCAAATTCGGTCCTTTGCCTAACTTAAGGCTCAAATTTTCTACGTACGTCCTTACGTACATACTCTGGAAATACGGGGTATAACAGTACTCCCTTGATTGTACTTTGATGTTTAAATTGTAAGTTGTATAATCCATTTCCTTAGTGAAGTTTGGATTCTTAAAAGTGGAAGTATTTTACTTAAAGTACATGGAGTCTTGAAAAGGAAGTGGTTTCCAAACCTTTTGGCTAGTGCCTTAGTTCCAAAACCTAAGGGTTGTTGTAATGACTTTAGGGGAGTTAAAGGAGTGATTTACTTAATTGTTTTAAGAGAGGAGAAATGACATGATTTAAGAGAAGTAACTTGTTTTAAAGGTGTGAGTTACTTGAGGTTTAAAAGTAGAAGAAACTTGTTTTCTAAATATTAAGGGACTTGAAGTATTTTGAAAGTTAAGAAACTTGATTTGAAAGTTTGTGATACTTGGTTTTAAGTATAAGTCTCTTGGTTATAAAAAAAGGAATGAAATTGTCTAAAACCATAAAGGGTTATAACGGCTTTATGGGAAGTTGGTCATAACGGTTTTATGGAAGGTTAAGAAAGTTGTCTATTTTGATTATTGGGCATAAGTTGTCTAGATTGTGAAAATTTGAAGTTACTTGATTTCAAGCTTTGGAATGAGTTTTTCTAAAAGTGTAGTAACTTACTTTGAAAAATAGACACACCTTGATACTACGGGTGTTAGTATCTTGGGATTTTACATAAAAAGGAGTCTTTTGAAAAGAATGCACGTACGTAGTACTTTGGCTTGTTAAATGAGAATTTATTCTATGTGTGCCTTGATAAGTACTTTGGCTTGTTAAATGAGAATTATTCTATTTGTTTTTTTTTAGGTAAATGCAAATATTATTACTAATAACGAAAAAGAAAAATGGCTACAATCAGTCATTGAGGGATCTCAAGCCTCAACGTAATGTAAACAAGAAATGGGGGAGGAGAGGGGTGGTCACTCAAATGTGCCATTACAAGAGGGGATAAAATCATTCTATATGTGCCTTGTTTGGTGGCTTGTTAAATGAGAATTATTCTATTTGTGCCTTGATAAGTACTTTGGCTTGTTAAATGAGAATTATTTTATTTGTGCCTTGATAAGTACTTTGGCTTGTTAAATGAGAATTATTCTATTTGTGCCTTGATAAGTACTTTGGCTTGTTAAATGAGAATTATTCTATTTGTGCCTTGATAAGTACTTTGGCTTGTTAAATGAGAATTATTGTCACGACCCGAACCCGGGCCCGTGACTGGTGCCTTACCCCGAGCACCCTAGTGATACAATATCAGAGAAAATCAGCGGAAATAAAAACATGAACATGAGTTAAGAGACAAGATAAATAAACAGGCCAACCAAAACAGTTTCCTTCATCATATATACATAAATACCCGAACAATTATCCTTTTTACAAACCCCGCTTGTGATTACTACAGGCACTTAAGATTTTTACAACAGCTATGACGGGACAGGGCCCCGCCATACCCCTGAATGTATAAGAATCTACAGACTCAGGGTAACATACCAAAAGATAAGCCTCCGAAGAAATGGGGCTTCCCGACACGCTGAACGGTGATCCTATGAGCGAGGATCCACAACCGATGTACTTACTGCGGCGATGAACGGCCCGAAGGAGGTCGATAACAGTACCAAGTATGTGAAAGCGTAAAAAGGCGTAAATGAAATCATAATAGTCTATATAAAGCAGGAGACATGTATGATAACCAGATGAAATACGTGTCCCGGCCCATCCCGTGGGACTCGGTGAATAATCAGATGGAATACGTGTCCCTGCCCATCTCGTGGGACTCGGTGTATAATCAGATGAAATACGTGTCCCGGCCCATCCCGTGGGACTCGGTGTATAATCAGATGAAATACGTGTCCCTGCCCATCTCGTGGGACTCGGTGTATAATCAGATGGAATACGTGTCCCTGCCCATCTCGTGGGACTCGGTGTATAATCAGATGGAATACGTGTCCCTGCCCATCTCGTGGGACTCGGTGTATAATCGTTCATAACAAATCAACCGGCCCTCCATCGAGAGACGCGGGGGTACAGAAATACAACAAAGGCTATCACAACAAGCATAGGCAAGTTTCACAACAACAAGCATAGGCAAGCTTCACAACAACAAGCATAGGCAAGTTATACACAACTCAAAGTACTTTCATTTTATGCCAAAGTCCGGGTTTTAACCCTAAAGTACTACGTACGTTAAATTCCTTTTAAAGATCCATTTCTTTTACAAAGGTCATCCGATACCCGTAGTATAAAAATAGAGTGACTAACATTGTTAAGTAAACCAAAATGCTTTCCTTTGTAAAATCAAGTAACAACCTTATTTTCCAAATGTTCAAGTTTGCCTAATTTCAATGGCTCAAGTTTCTCATTTTAGAAAAGGTTTCGTAGTTCATAATTTTAATCCTTTAAAACATAATTCTCCTTTAAACGTTTTGAGAAACATATGTCTTATATGTGAGTAGGTTATTCTTGTTTATAATCAATCTTATTAAGCAGTCATGATCTAGGAAATGTAATATCATTTTGTCTCATCTTAGCTTCTATGCAGATGGAGGTTTCTACTGGTTTTAATAATACTTCATTAGTCTTTACATTTCCCTTTATTAACGCTGCAGTGGTTTGTCGATACTTATCCTGATTTCCGAAATCAGTAAAACATTATTCCTTTTAAAAACCAAGTACTCATTACTCACGAATGAGGTTTCACACAAAATTCATACATTTAAGTCAAGTCTCTTATCTTTTAAGATCAAGTCTCTTAACTTCTAAAAATCGGTAAACCATTCTCTTTATCTCTCTTAAGACGTTATACCTAACTTCCCATAAAGCTAGTATAACTCTTATGTTTTCAAAACCAAGTATTACTCTTCTTTCAAAAAGGGTTTCTTAATGAAATACTTCAAGTTCTTTATTATCACACATCAAGTCAGTTATAAGTCAAATCAGTCACCTTTTAAAAACCACAAAAGCATTTCTTACTTACATAAAGCTGTTATAACCAACTTCCCATAAAGCCGTTATAACACTTTATGTTTTAAACCAATCAAATACATTTAACACATGTACGTCTACCGTACTACATAGTTATACACATATCATGCTAGAAAAGATAGGAAGAGATTCACATACCTCGCGACGATTACTGACTAATAGCAAAGCGCTCCAAGTACCTCAAACCGTCGGCTACACCTTAAGCCAAGTAGACCACGCCACACATAGTATTTCAACCTATAGAGGCCACAAGGCGCCTATTAACATCTTAGATCTCAATGTAGAATATCTTACGAGAAAATTCGCAAAGACCTCCCCACATGTGGCGTAAATCTCTCCTCTACCGAGGTCGGCTACCAAGCCAACCAAATGGGGTTTGCACGTCTAACCGGACGTGTACAATTCTACTCACGCGATACTACACAAGTCTCATGTCTAATACACCCTATGTAATTACGATTCGATTCACTTCTTAAAATTCAGGCTTAAGACGCAAGACATTGCCGTAAGTATTATTCAGGCTTAAGTCAAAAGACATTGCCGCACAACTATGTTCAGTTCTATATATAGTATACTTAACTATACACTCCTACAACATGTAATTTCCAATTACAACAGAAGGTCAAGAATGTTTACCTCGATAAGCCCAAAATTATCCGAGTTTAAATGTCGATCCTGAGCAAGGTTTAGCTCCTACTCCGTGCGCTCCAACCCGCTCCAAACAACCCTTAGAAGTTCTAACCAACTTCTACTTAACACTTCAACCGACTATGAAGGTTTTCCTTAGGGTTTCGTTTTTGTGACTGAGGGAAGTATAATAGTATTTTCTGGGCTTTTGTATAAGTGTAACCTTGGGAATACTACAAGGTATTTGGGCCAAGGTATTTGGGCATTATAACAATACTTGGAGAGTATTTCTATACCACAAAAGAAGGGTATTTATACGAGACAACAAGGCTAGGGGGTGTACCCACGGCTGAGGAACTACAAAGGGGAGGGGGTGGCTCTCGGCCAAGCTCACTCGAGGGGGTGTGGTGGACGAAAACTTCACAAGGGAGAGGGAGGGATTTTTAACACTTAGAAAATATTTGGATGAAGAATTTCATCAACAAAGGGTGGGTATTTATAGGTCAAGCCATGGCCAACCAAGGGCCAAGATTAATCCATGTGTTAGGCAAGTGTAAGGCCAAGATCAAGCCAAGTACACCTTATCCATCTACCACCAAAAATATCTTACCAACTACTTGACAAAACAAGCCACATTTTCGTCCCAATTACCGCCCAAACGTGCCCCAATTAGAGGGTGACAAGTGTCGCCCTCTCGTTGGTCCAAAATGTTTCGTCTCTCGGAAAAATCCGCAAAAATTATTATTGACATAGCCGGAATTTTCCCTACGAAAGCTGTGGAAACGTTTCGTCGAAAAACGACTCCTTTTGGTAGTTATGTACAATTTTGAACCTTGCCTAACTTTAAGGCTCAAATTTCTACGTACGTCCTCACGTACATACCCTGGAAATACGGGGTATAACATTCTCCCCTCCTTAGAAACATTCGTCCCGAATGTTCCTTCTAAGCCTCAAAACAAACATGCGCCAGTATAGTCTTCACTACTATATTTACGAGAACAAATCCTGCCACACCTGGCCACAGAAACACCTGCGCAAATACTTACATCCAAGTCCACGAGGAAACACCTCTAACATCACAAACTTTTGTCACTTTGCCGCGAGGTTCTAGTGTCACTCCGGCGACCCAACAAATGGTACCGGACTGCATGCGATCCCTGAGGTCTAAAATATACATCCTTCGCACCTTCTCCCTTCACAAGACATGATCATATCTATGCTCGCAATAGATGCTCGCCTCTCCCCTTACTCGTCGTACTCTTCTCGAACACTTGAACTCTTCTAGTATACGTACCATACTTCAGTTTCCAAAACTTTGGAGTCACTACCTCCAAACTTGGTCATCTTACTAGCCTCGATCTTCCTTAAGGCCATTCCCGGCCTTCACGATCCGCTTCTGGTCGAACATATCCATGAACTCATACGATGGTCATCTAAACTTGGGCCTAGCACCCTCGTGACCCTACCATCTGGCGGGACCACCCAGAACTGACCTACCTTATCCGACTCACGGGTTGACCCGCAACACGTCCTCAACCCGACCCACAATCGCGCCAAACCCTTGTTCCCCGATACAGAACAATTCTTACTAACTCACATCATGAAAGCTACCACTTCCATTTCACACTACCCATGGACTTATCACACAAATATATCCCACGCATACTACGCACTCTGATAAAGGTCAAACATAAAATGAATCTTTTACTCAAGACGACCTTATCTGTAAGGTCTCAATCGTGAAATAATCTAAGGTTCACACTTTCAATGCCCCCATACATATCCTATCAACTAACCATGCTTTCTAACTCATAACCAACATAACTCTATCCGAACGTAGCACACAATAAGAAGGTCATTATATCATGCATACAAATCTCTAGAGGGTTAAGGATATACCTGAATCTACCGCTCCACTCTAATCATAAGCACGCCTGCAGGCGCATAGTAGAAGGTGATGAACTCGCCATGACCGGTGGTGAGTCATTCCTGCTCGCATCCTTCCTACTAGGACGGTTTCGTCATATATGGCGTCCGCGCAGAAAAACAAGCACCGATAAAAGACGACATTCTCGGGATGACGTGCGCCACATCGTGCACACCGAGGAAAACTCGAACCCGATCGCTAGAACCCATGTATATCGTGAACGGAAGCCACGGAGCTCGACCAGCTCCGAATACCACGAGCGCCGGCGATTGTGGGGACCACTGCTTGGTGGAGGTACATAACTAGACTGTTGCTGAGGCGGTCCGCCCCGAAAGTTACCAAAGGACCCTGCTGCTCGGCCTCTCGGCGATCTCGGTCATTCCGTCGACCTCTCCGTGCCTCACATCCTAGTGCATGAGCTTGCGTGCGGGCAATGTCCATGCCGGTGAAGAGCTACACCGCAAGCCTCGCCAAGTAATCATCGGCCGGTGGCGTAGCGGTGTACTGGCCCTCCATATCAGCTACCACAGCGGGAACATACCGAGCTAATGAGTCGAACTCCACATTGTACTCTCTAACCGTCCGCCCGTCCTGCCTCAACGTCAAAAATCTATCGGCCCGAGCCCTCCTCATTTGTGGGGGCAAGAAATGTGCAAGAAAAGCCCTTGAGAACTCGTCCCATACGGCTGGAAGTGCATGCTCTTCCCGGGACAACTCCCACGAATCAAACCAATCAGCTGCAGATCACGCGGTGATGCGAACCAATACCACCGACTACGCCTCGAGACTCGATCACTCTCATGATCCGTAGCTGTCGGATAAACTCACGAGGTCATCCTCGGCTCTCGATCCATAGAACATCGGGCTACAACTGACTCGTAAAGTCTCGTAGCCTCAAACCTGCGCTCGGGGTGAACTACGGGTGCTATCGGGCCGGCTGCTGATCCAGCCTATCCTCATATCTGCCACGACCACGACCGATGGCGGGCCATCTCCTTGTACCCATCTCATCCGCTCCAGTGTGGGACCGAGGCTCAGTGTATGTAGTCTCAGCGACCATCGCCGCGGCCTAAACTTCTTTGGTCTTTGGCGGCGTCGCGAAACTTCGCCGTCGGCACTGGCTCGGACTGCGCCGCTCGCGCTCCTCTGTATCTCACTAACAGCTCCCTCGACTGCCTTGCCCATCTGGGCCCGGGTTGCCCTACGCGGAGGCATAACGGTAAGGGAAAGAAATACGTCAGAGGGTCCAACTTATCACACGGCTCAGGGCACGATCTCGTAATGAGAAGAAATGGAAACTAATCCTAAATGTCCTGCGACCTCACGATTATAGATGTGGTGCACAACACACCGATAATCAAGACTCTACTAGACACGGTCGTAGACACTTTCCGAGGATTAATCGCTTCGATACCACTTTTGTCACGACCGAACCGGGCGTGATCGTGCCTACCGGGCACCCTAGTGATACAATATCAGAGAAAATCAGCGGAAATAAAAACATGAACATGAGTTAAGAGACAAGATAAATAAACAGGCCAACCAAAACAGTTGCCTTCATCATATATACATAAATACCCGAACAATTATCCTTTTTACAAACCACCGCCACAACTCACAGACTGCACTTATGATTTTTACAATAGCTATGACGGACAGGTTCCCGCCATACCCCGAATGTATAAGAATCTGGACTGTGGGTAACATACCAAAAGATAAGCCTCAAGAAATGGGGCTTCGACCGCGAACGGTGATCCTATGAGCGAGGATCCACAACCGATGTACTTCTACCTGCTGTATGAACGCAGCCCCGAAGGAGGTCGATAACAGTACCAAGTATGTGAAGCGTAAAAGGCGTAAATGAAATCATAATAGTCTATATAAAGCGGGAGACATGTATGATAACGGATGAAATACGTGTCCCGGCCCATCCCGTGGGACTCGGTGAATAATCAGATGGAATACGTGTCCCTGCCCATCTCGTGGGACTCGGTGTATAATCAGATGAAATACGTGTCCCTGCCCATCTCGTGGGACTCGGTGTATAATCAGATGAAATACGTGTCCCTGCCCATCTCGTGGGACTCGGTGTATAATCAGATGGAATACGTGTCCCTGCCCATCTCGTGGGACTCGGTGTATAATCAGATGGAATACGTGTCCCTGCCCATCTCGTGGGACTCGGTGTATAATCGTTCATAACAAATCAATCGGCCCTCCATCGAGAGACGCGGGGGTACAGAAATACAACAAAGGCTATCACAACAAGCATAGGCAAGTTTCACAACAACAAGCATAGGCAAGCTTCACAACAACAAGCATAGGCAAGTTATACACAACTCAAAGTACTTTCATTTTATGTCAAAGTCCGGGTTTTAACCCTAAAGTACTACGTACGTTAAATTCCTTTTAAAGATCCATTTCTTTTACAAAGGTCATCCGATACCCGTAGTATAAAAATAGAGTGACTAACATTGTTAAGTAAACCAAAATGCTTTCCTTTGTAAAATCAAGTAACAACCTTATTTTCCAAACGTTCAAGTTTGCCTAATTTCAAATGCTCAAGTTTCTCATTTTAGAAAAGGTTTCGTAGTTCATAATTTTAATCCTTTAAAACATAATTCTCCTTTAAACGTTTTGAGAAACATATGTCTTATATATGAGTAGGTTATTCTTGTTTATAATCAATCTTATTAAGCAGTCATGATCTAGGAAATGTAATATCATTTTGTCTCATCTTAGCTTCTATGCAGATGGAGGTTTCTACTGGTTTTAATAATACTTCATTAGTCTTTACATTTCCACTTTATTAACGCCGCAGTTGGTTTGTCGATACTTATCCTGATTTCCGAAATCAGTAAAACATTATTCCTTTTAAAAACCAAGTACTCATTACTCACGAATGAGGTTTCACACAAAATTCATACATTTAAGTCAAGTCTCTTATCTTTTAAGATCAAGTCTCTTAACTTCTAAAAATCGGTAAACCATTCTCTTTATCTCTCTTAAGACGTTATACCTAACTTCCCATAAAGCTAGTATAACTCTTATGTTTTCAAAACCAAGTATTACTCTTCTTTCAAAAAGGGTTTCTTAATGAAATACTTCAAGTTCTTTATTATCACACATCAAGTCAGTTATAAGTCAAATCAGTCACCTTTTAAAAACCACAAAAGCATTTCTTACTTACATAAAACTGTTATAACCAACTTCCCATAAAGCCGTTATAACACTTTATGTTTTAAACCAGTCAAATACATTTAACACATATACGTCTACCGTACTACATAGTTATACACATATCATGCTAGAAAAGATAGGAAGAGGTTCACATACCTCGCGACATCGACTAATAGCAAAGCGCTCAGTACCTCAAACCGTCGGCCACCTTTAGCCAAGTAGACCACGCCACACGTAGTATTTCAACCTATAGAGGCCTGGCGCCTATTAACATCTTAGATCTCAATGTAGAATATCTTACGAGAAAATTTGGCAAGACCTCCCCGCAATGGCGTAAATCTCTCTCTCTACAGTAGGCTACCAAGCCAACGGGGTTTGCACGCCTAACCGGACGTGTACAATTCTACTCACGGAATACTACACAAGTCTCTCATGTCTGATCCTATGTAATTACAGTTCAGTTCACTTCTTAAAATTCAGGCTTAAGTCGCAAGACATTGCCGTAAGTATTATTCAGGATTAAGTCAAAAGACATTGCCGCACAACTATGTTCAGTTCTATATATAGTATACTTAACTATACACTCCTACAACATGTAATTTCCAATTACAACAGAAGGTCAAGAATGTTTACCTTGATAAGCCCAAAATTATCCGAGTTTAAATGTCGATCCTGAGCAAGGTTTAGCTCCTACTCCGTGCGCTCCAACCCGCTCCAAACAACCCTTAGAAGTTCTAACCAACTTCTACTTAACACTTCAACCGAATATGAAGGTTTTTCCTTAGGATTTCGTTTTTGTGACTGAGGGAAGTATAATAGTATTTTCTGGGCTTTTGTATAAGTGTAACCTTGGGAATACTACAAGGTATTTGGGCCAAGGTATTTGGGCATTATAACAATACTTGAAGAGTATTTCTATACCACAAAAGGGGGGTATTTATACGAGACAACAAGGCTAGGGGGGGTGTACCCCACGGCTAGGGAACTACAAAGGGGAGGGGGTGGCTCTCGGCCAAGCTCACTCAAGGGGGGGGGGGTGTGGTGGACGAAAACTTCACAAGGGAGAGGGAGGGATTTTTAACACTTAGAAAATATTTGGATGAAGAATTTAATCAACAAATTGGTATTTATAGGTCAAGCCATGGCCAACCAAGGGCCAAGATTAATCCATGTGTTAGGCAAGTGTAAGGCCAAGATCAAGCCAAATACACCTTATCCATCTACCACCAAAAATATCTTACCAACTACTTGACAAAACAAGCCACATTTTCGTCCCAATTACCGCCCAAACGTGCCCCAATTAGAGGGTGACAAGTGTCGCCCTCTCGTTGGTCCAAAATGTTTCGTCTCTCTGAAAAATCCGCAAAAATTATTATTGACATAGCCGGAATTTTCCCTACGAAAGCTGTGGAAACGTTTCGTCGAAAAACGACTCCTTTTGGTAGTTATGTACAATTTCGAACCTTGCCTAACTTTAAGGCTCAAATTTCTACGTACGTCCTCACGTACATACCCTGGAAATACGGGGTATAACAATTATTCTATTTGTGCCTTGATAAGTACTTTGGCTTGTTAAATGAGAATTATTATATTTGTGCCTTGATAAGTACTTTGGCTTGTTAAATGAGAATTATTCTATTTGTGCCTTGATAAGTACTTTGGCTTGTTAAATGAGAATTATTCTATTTGTGCCTTGATAAGTACTTTGGCTTGTTAAATGAGAATTATTCTATGGGTGCCTTGATAAGTACTTTGGCTTGATTAATTGAGAATTGCCTATGTGTGCTGGCGATAGCCTTTGAGTGCAAGGAATATGTTTTATTAAGTTTCCGCGACTCTCGGTTGGAGGGCCGGCTATCTTGTTGTAAATTACTTGGACGTACCGACAGTGATGTGGGATTCCACGGGTATTGTCACTACCCGAACCCGGGCCCGTGACTGGTGCCTTACCCCGGTCACCCTAGTGATACAACATCAGAGAAAAACCAGCGGAAATAAAAACTTAAACATACAATTAGATATGGATCAAGATAGAAGAAAATAGGCCAACCAAAATGGTTGCCTTTCAGCATATATAAATATATCGACATTTGAACAGTTACAATCCTTACAACCCTGCCCACAACTGTTATACCCCGTATTTCCAGAGTATGTACGTAAAGGAATACGTACAAAAAGTTTGGTCTTAAAGTTAGGCCTTGGACGATTTTTTGGGCACAACTCACAAAGCGAATAGTTTTCCGACGAAACGTTTCCACAGCTTTTGTAGGGTAAATTCCGGCTATGGTATTTCTATTTTTTGCGGATTTTTCCGAGAGACGAAACATTTTGGACCAACGGGAGGGCGACACTTGTCACCCTCCAATTGATGGATGTGAGGCGTTCATATGGCCGATTGGAGTTGCCAACTTGGTCAAGTAGTTGGTAAGATATTTTGTGTGCAAGTTGGCTAGGTACACTTGCCCTAATCTTGACCTTACACTTGCCTAGCACTTGGCTAAATCTTGGCCATTGGTTGGCCATCCCTTGACCTATAAATACCCCCCTTAAGATGAAGAGTTCTTCATCCACAAATTACTTTCCAAGTCTTGAAAATCCTCCCTTCTCCCTTGTTAGCCATTTCGTCCAAGCCCTCTTCCCCCTCTAGCCTAAGTGACCCTTGGCGAGGCTTCCCAGCCTAGCCGAAATCTACCCCCCCTCCCTTGGTAGAAAAGTTGCCTTCTAGTATTGTTATAATGCCCAAAATACCCTAGCCCAAATCCCTTAGTCCTTAGTAGAAGTTGTGAAGAACTTCTAAGGTTTCCTTGGAACTATCGGAGCGTTCAACTTAGGAGCTAAACCTTGCTCAGGCGCGACTTTTTCTAGGATATTATTGGGCTTACCGAGGTAACTAATCCTAACCCTCTTTTGAATTAGAGAATACTTACTGTTGTAGTATGAGAATAAGTATAAATACTTAGAAGAATATCACAGAATAGAATTGAACTGTTACCACAGTAGAAGGGTTTAAAAAGAAGAATAATCAAATCAGACTTACATAGAATTTGTTTTCACATGAGACTTATATAGCTCACCGGGTAGGAAGTGCTGCCCAACTTTCCATAGAATTGTGAACCTCTGTTTAGAATGACCTTGAGTAGTCTTTGATAGATATCCGTGACTATTATAGGTGACTCTCTGCGACATATTCACTTGGCGGTGGTTTTATTTGAGAAGGTATGTGATTCTTCCTAAAGCATGATATTTTACAATATATATAGTACGGTAGACGCATATGTGTTAACTAAAATATAACTACGGCAATGTCTTTGACTTAAGCTGAATAATACTTACAGAATGCCTCACCGCTTAAGCTCGAATAACACTTACGGCAATGCCTCACGCTTAAGCTTTGAATAATAAAGATCCAAAGCATTTTAAAAGAATCTCAATCATTTTTTTATGTAAGAGAACTAATTGGTTTTAAGCGAAGCTTAAGAGTTATACTAGCCTTATGGGAAGTTAAGTATAACCACTTAAGATTGATAAAAGAAACAGTTTGCCTATGTGTTTATAATGACTTATATTGAATTGTGAAGAGAATAATAAGATGGTTTGATAAGTAGACATGATATGATGCTATGTGTGTTAGTGTCTTGTAACGCTTGTGAAAAGAGTATTCTTGTTGTGATTATGTTGTTTAAAGATAAGTTATGTTAGTGTACTATCACTCACCTCTTGAGATTATAGGAGGTTGTCGCCCTCCGTCTGGGGTAGACTCAGTGATGCAGGACCATGATTCGAGAATACCTCATGCGGGTCGGGGGCCTATGCGGAGCTACGAGTTCCGTGTTAGTATGCGGGGTTATGCCTCACGCGGTCTATGTGGCCATGCGGACAACGAGTCGGGGCGATGCCGAGGAGTAGCTACCCTCGATGCGGGGTTATACCTCACGCGGGCCCGTGAGTGGCCTATGCGGACTCGAGTTCAGATTAGGCTTGCGGAATGATGATATGGGCGAGTGGCCTGTTTGATCATTCGCGGCCTAGACAAGACCTATTACGATTACCTATTGTTGCTCTTGTTTGTGATGTGGCACTACGTGCGGTTTCTTGGTTGTTTCACACATATTTGTAAACCGGTTTTAAAAATGATATGTTTTCATTTAAGTACTTTCTGATTTCGCATACTTAGTACTTGTTATCGACCTCCTCGGGGCTGCGTTCATGCCGCGGTAAGGGCAGCGGTGCTAGATCCGCATCCTTAGGATCTCTTTGCATTGGTGTCGGGAGCTCCATCTTCGGAGGCTCTACTTTTGGTATGATCTCCTGTATTGTAGATAGTTTGTCTGATCAGGGTATGGCGGCCCTGTCCGCCATAGTTGTATATTTCCTTAAGTGCATGTAGTCATATTTATGCGATTGTCGGATGTATCGCTAAACTCGGTTTATATATATATATGCCGAAAGGCGACGTTTGTTCACATAAACTGTGTCTTATTTTATAAACTGTTTCATGTCTTGTTTTATATTTCCGCTGATTACTCTGATGTATGACTACATGGGTGCCCCGGTAAGGCACCAGTCACGGGCCCCGGAATGGGTCGTGACAACAACAGTGCTACAGACCTCTAAGATTTTTACAACAACTCTAACGGGACAGGGCCCCGCCATACCCCTGAATGTACAAGAACCTACAGACTCAGGGTAACATACCAAAAGATAAGCCTCCGAAGGAACGGAGCTTCCCAATACGCTGAAATGTGATCCTAAAAGCGGGGATCGACAGCCGATGTACCTCTACCTGCGGCATGAACGCAGCCCCCCGAAGGAGGTCAGTACAACAGGTACCAAGTATGTGAAACTGTAAATACTGTAAATGAAATCATAATAGTCTATATAAAGCAGGAGACATGTATGATAACCAAACTACAGTACACACATATAACAGTTATATCAAGTCAGGGACTCACGCCCTCCAAGTCATTACTCAAATATAACGATGGGTCTCACGCCCATAACATCAATCATGCCCGTGGAATACCTTCCTCACTGCCGGCAGTCTATGATATGATAACACCAAGAAGTACACCTGAACACCAAGTCCTACCTGATGCCAAAGCCGTACTAACAATACAATACAACCAAACCACGAAGCTGACACGGGGCAAGTACGAAAGCCGACTACCAGATACCAAGGCCGGCCACGTAGCTGACCGGGGCAAGTACGAGGGCTAACTACCAGGTACCAAGGCCGTATCACGAGACTTCGTCACTATACTGAACGGGGCAAGTGCGAGGGCTAACTACCAGGTACCAAGGCCGAATCAGCCACGAGACGGGGCAAGTACGAAAGCCGACCACCAGGTACCAAGGCCGAACAGTAAGAAACCTCATGGAGAGCTAGTCCATGGAATAACACTATCAACAGGAGTGTACCCGTGGAATTCTCCGTCACTGCCGGTACGTCCAAGTAAGTTCTCAACAAGTCAACCGGCCCTCCATCGAGAGACGCGGTAGTATAGAAACACAATTCTTGCACAACAAAGGCTATCACAACAAGCATAGGCAAGTTTCACAACAACAAGCATAGGCAAGTTATACACAACTCAAGGTACTTTCATTTTATGTCAAAGTCCGGGTTTTAACCCTAAAGTACTACGTACGTTAATTTCTTTTACAAGGGTCACCCGATACCCGTAGTATAGAGTGACTAACATCTTTTAAGTAAACCAAAACAACTTCCATACTTTCCTTTTAAAACCAAATTAAGGTAATACCATGCCTTCTTTTTAGACCAAAACACTTCTCTTTTTAAAGTCAAGTTACCACATTAAAACCAATGATAAAACCCTTCTTTTGTTTTCATAAAGTCGTTATAACTAACTTCCCATAAAGCTGTTATAACACTTTATGTTTTAAACCAATTTAAAACAATGCCTTTCTTTTCCCTAAAGTTCCAGTTTGCCCAATTTCAATTACTCAAGTCTCTTTATTTTAGAAAAGTTTCATAGTTCAATGTCTTAATCTCTTTTAAAACAATTGAGTAACATATGCCATAGGTGTGAGCAGTTCATTCTTGTTTATAAACAATCTTATTAAGCAGCCATGATCTAGGAATGTAATATCATTTTGTCTCATCTTAGTTTCTATGCAGATGGAGGTTTCTACTGGTTTTAATAATACTTAATTATTCAATACATTTCCCTTTATTAGCGCTGCAGTGGTTTGTTCGATACTTATTCTGATTTCCGAAATCAGTAAAACATTATTCCTTTTTAAAACCAAGTACTCATTACTCACGAATGAGGTTTCACACAAAATTCATATTAAGTCAAGTCTCTTATCTTTTAAGATCAAGTCTCTTAACTTCTAAAAATCAGTAAACCATTCTCTTTATCTCTCTTAAGACGTTATACCTGACTTCCCATAAAGATAGTATAACTCTTATGTTTTCAAAACCAAGTATTACTCTTCTTTCAAAAAGGTTTCTTAATTCTTTTGAAATACTTCAAGATTCTTATTATTCAGGCTTAAGTCAAAAGACATTGCCGTATAACTACGTTCAGTTAACACACGTACGTCTACCGTACTATATATATATTCCTTTAAAATACTTCAAGATTCTTATTATTCAGGCTTAAGTCAAAAGACATTGCCACACGTACGTCTACCGTACTATATATATATATTCTTTTAAAATATCATGCTCAAGAGTATAGGAAGAATCACATACCTCGCGACGATTATCGACTATAAGCAAAAAGCTCCACGGCTATAACCCGACTAGCCTTGTCCACCTTCCAAGTAGTATATGCTACTCGCAGAACATTCAACCAATAAAGGTTATCAGTCTACTGTAAATATGGTCCTATGTAAGTACAGTTTAATCTTCTACTTTAATATTCTTCTGATGCGATTTCAGTTCAAGTCTTTTCTGTAATATCCTTCTATTACAGTTCAATTCTCTTCTATGAATCTTATATTCATTTCGATACTACTACAGTATGTAATTTCCAATTACACTAGAAGGATAGGATTATTTACCTCGATAAGCCCAAAATTATCCAAGTATAAATGTCGATCCTGAGCGACGTTTAGCTCCTACTCTGGGCGCTCCAACCCGCTCCAAACAACCCTTAGAAGTTCTACGCAACTTCTACTTAACACTTCAACCGACTATGAAGGTTTTCCTTAATGTTTCATTTTTGCGACTGAGGGAAAGTATAATAGTATTTCCGGGCTCTACGTATAGAGGTAACTTTGGAAAGTACTTCAAGGTATATGGGCTAAGGTATTTAGGGTATTATAACAATACTTGGAGTATTTCTACCAAAAGGGGTATTTCTAAAACAACTAGGCTAGGGGGTGTGCTCGTGGGGCCTTTCTCAAAGGGGAGGGGGGGGATGGCTTTGGACGAAACCTCAAGAGGGAGGGAGTATTTTGAGACTTAGAAAAATGCTCAAGTTTGGATGAAGAAAGTCTTCAACTTAGAGGGGTATTTATAGGTCAAGCAATGGCCAACCAATGGCCAAGATCAATCCAAGTGTTAGGCAAGTGTAGGGCTAGGATTTAACCATGTGTACCTTATCCATCTACCACACCAACTTGCACAAAATATCCTACCTAACCAATGCCACCAATCGTCCACTACCGCCCACAATTCCTTCCAATGTGAGGGTGACACATGTCACCCTCCCGTTGGTCCAAAATGTTTCGTCTCTCGGAAAAATCCGCAAAAATTAAAAATGACATAGCCGGAATTTTCCCTTCGCAAGTCTTGTAAAACGTTTCGTCGAAAAACGATTCTTTTCGGCACTTGTGCCCAAATTTCGATCCTTGCCAATCCTTAAGGCTTAAATTATTATACGTACACCCTCACATACATACTCTGGAAATACGGGGTATAACATGTATGCTTCCGTTATTTGTAGTACTTGGGTTAAATTCCCGGATTTTTATAGAAGACATGGTAGTGCTTATGTTTTGTTTGACGGCCGGTTGAGATAGGGTAAGAGTATAAGTGAGGGGTAAACCCCCAAGATGTTATACCACCTTCTCCAGGGTAAGAGTATAAGTGAGGGGTAAACCCCCAAGACATTATACCCCCTGCTTGTGTTGTTTGATGGTCGGTTGAGATAGGGTAAGAGTATAAGTGAGGGGTAAACCCCCAAGATGCTATACCACCTTCTTCAGGGTAAGAGTATAAGTGAGGGGAAACCCCCAAGACATTATACCCCGCTTACCACCGCTCGTTTTCTGCTTGCCTGCATAATTTTAGGACACAGGTGGGACTTGGTGTTCATGTATGCCTATTGGTGTTATATTATATCATGGACTGCCGGCAGTGAGGCAGGATTCCACGGGCATGATTGATATTATGGGCGTGAGAACCATGGTTATATTTTAGTAATGACTTGAGGGCATGCGTCCCTGACTTGATATGACTGCTTATGTGTTGTGTACTGTAGGTTGGCTATCATACATGTCTCCTGTTTTGTTAGACTGTTATGATTTCATTACTGATATTCTTGTTTCACATACTTGGTACATTCTTCGTCTCGACCTCGGCCGGGGCTGCGTTCATCCGCAGTCTAGGTACGCAGCTTTGTGTCGGCAGTGTAGGACCGCCGTTCGAGTTTTGGATAGCTCCTCTGCTCAGGAGTTTATCTTTTTGGTATAGTTCCTTCAGTACAGGTTTTTGTACGGTTATGGGTACGGCGGGGCCTTGTCCCGTCATATTTCAGTAAAACTCTTAGAGGTCTGTATTCATATGTGGGATTGGAATCATGTACGGTGTAGTGTCTTTTGTTATGTATATTATATGGCAGTCTGGTCGGCTTTGCCCCTGTGCGTACGATTGGTTTAAAAAAAAAAAAGGTGTTATTTAATTTCCGTTGTTTACTTAGTTGTTAAGGTAGAAGGGTGCCCAGGAAGGGCACCAGTCACGGGCCCGGGGTTCGGGGTGTGACAACTGTGTACCTAAACCTGCGGACATGAACGTAGCCCCAAGGGTCGATAACAGTGCGAATATGGAGCAGAAATAAAGTACTGAAGCAATGATCATAACTGTACAAAAGAATGACAGGGGCAAGTATAAAAAGTACATACCAGATCCTGCCGTGTCATTACCACTTATGAACTTAATTGCACATCATTATCATTTCCATTCCATTAAGAGTTATAGCCATATCTTACGTACATACTTAGGAGAAGTCATTAAGTTCATTACCATCTAACTTACTTATCTTTCGTAACATAATCTGGCCCTTTACGGAAGGACGCCTATACTGCCCGGCCCAAACTGGGACGCGATAAAGTCACATAGTCTTCCCATACAGGTATATTGCCCGGCCCAAACTGGGACGCGATAAAGTCACATAGTCTGCCCATACAGGTATACTGCCCGGCCCATTTCTGGGACGCGATAATGTCGTATAGTCTGCCCATAAAGGTATACTGCCCGGCCCATTTCTGGGACGCGATAATGTCGTATAGTCTGCCCATAAAGGTATACTGCCCGGCCCATTTCTAGGACGCGATAATGTCATATAATCTGCCCATAAAGGTATACTGCCCGGCCCATTTCTGGGACGCGATAATGTAGTATAGTATGCCCATAAGGTATCTTGCCGTCCATTTCGGACGCGATAATGTCGTATAGTGCGCCCATAAAGGTATCTTTGCGGCCCATTCTTTGGGGCGCGATAATGTCATATAGTCTGCCCATAAAGGTATTGTCACGACCCGTTCCGGGGCCCGTGACTGGTGCCTTACCGGGGCACCCAAGTAGCCATACATCAGAGTAACCAGCGGAAATATAAACCAAGACAGGAAACAGTTTATAAAATAAGACACAACTTATGTAAGAAAACGTCGCCTTTCGGCATATATAAATAATCAAGTTTTGCAGTTACATCCCAACCGCATAATAGTACTCTGAGACCTCAGGAAGTAAACAACTATGGCGGGACGGGGCCCGCCATACCACTCGATGTACAAAACTATCTACAATCAGGAGATCATACCCAAAAGTAGAGCCTCGGAGAAGATGGAGCTCCCGACACCAACGCAAAGATCCTAAGATGCGGATCTAGCACTCTTTGCCTTTACTGCGGCATGAACGCGGCCGAGAGGTCGATCTAACAGTACCAAGTATGTGAAACTATAAAGAATCGAAATGAAATCAAAGTATTTAAAACCTTTTCACAAATACAATCGATTCAATTGCACATAGTGCCACATCACAAACAACAACCGTAATAGGAAAACTGTAACAGGTCTATTCTAGGCCGCGAATGATCGAAGCAAGTCCAATCGCCCATAGTATCATTCTGCGTGCCTAGTCTCGACTTTCGCAGCCGCATAGGTCACACGCAGACCGCATGAGGTATCCCTCGCGTCGGGGCAGCCAACCCGGCATCCGCCTAGGCTCGCGCCGCATAGCCTCAAAAGACCGCGTAGTCTCAGCAGACCGCGATAGAAATCCCCGCATCGGGCTAAACACCGGAATGATCAATCTCGAGCATACCGCTGCTCGCATAGTCTCACAGACCGCATAGGCCGTATAGACCAAGATCAAGCGGCAAGCCACCGGTATAACGATCGAGGGTAGGTGATACAATAACAAGACAACGGACTTCAGGTTAGCAACGTAAGCCGAAGAATGACCCCTTTACACAAAGATTTCAAGACACTAACCTGGTAGCATCATAATATGTCTACTTATCACACAAATCTTACTACACTTAATGAAATCAATACAAGGCTTTTATAAACAAACAAGTAAATAGTTCCTTTTTATCTTAAGTTGTTATACCTAACTTCCCATAAAGCTAGTATAACTCTTAAGCTTTTGTTTAAAAACCAAATATTTATCTTCATTAAAAATGATTCAAGATTCTTTGAAATGTTTTCATTCTTTGTTATTCGTGCTTAAGCGTGAGGCATTCGTAAGTATTATTCGTGGCTTAAGCCAGGCATTGCCATAAGTATTATTCGGCTTAAGTCAAAGACATTGCCGTAGTTATTATTCAGTTAACACACGCGTCTAGACTATATATTTTGTAAAATATCATGCTTTAGGAAGAATCACATACCTTCAAATCAAATAAAACCACCGCCAAGTCGAATATGTCGCATGAGAGTCACTATAATAGTCACTGACATCTATCAAAGACTACTCAAGGTCATTCTAAACAGAGGGTTCACAATTCTATGGAAAGTTGGCACTTCCCTACCGGTGAGCTATATAAGTTCATGTGAAAACAGTCTATGTGAGTCTGCTTTGATTATTCTTCTTTAAACCCTTCATCATGTGGTAGCAGTTCAATCCTATTCTGCGATATTCTTCTAAGTATTTAATACTTATTCTAATACTACTACAGTATGTATTCTCTAATTCAAAAGAGGGTTAGGATTAGTTACCTCGGTAAGCCCAATAATATCCTAGATAAAGTCGTGCCTGAGCAAGGTTTAGCTCCTAAGTTGTATGCGCTCAGAGCTCCAGAAACCTTAGAAGTTCTTCACAACTTCTACTAAGGACTAAGGGATTTGGGCTAGGGTATTTTGGGCATTATAACAATACTAGAAGACAACTTTTCTACCAAGGGAGGGGGGTAGATTTCGGCTAGGCTAGGGGGGGTAGGCCCTCGGCCAAACTCACTCAAAGGGGGGGGGAGAGGTGTTGGACGAAAGGCTAAGGGAGAGGAGAGGATTTTTTTCAAGACTTGGAAGATTTGTGGATGAAGAACTCTTCATCTCTAAGGGGGTATTTTGTCACAACCCGAAACTGGGCCCGTGACTGGTGCCTTACCCCGGGCACCCTAGTGACACAACATCAGAGTAATCAGCGGAACATAAAACACATACATGAAATGACAGAAGTACAAAACAGTAATCTGAGGAAAACTTGCCTTTCGGCATATATAAATAACAACTTTACAAATGAACAGTTTAATCCTTTTTACAAACCCTGCCTTGGCAGATACTCTGCACTTAAGAAATGATACGACAACAATGGCGGGACAGGGCCCCGCCATACCCCTGAATGTAAGCACCTACAACAACAGGGGACTATACCAAGATAAGCCTCCGGAGGAACGGAGCTTCCACACGCTGAATCGTGACCCTAGAGCGAGGATCAACGGCGGTGTACCTCAACTGCGGCATGAACGGCCGAAGCGAGGTCGCATAACAGTGCAAGTATGTGGCGAAAATACATCGTAAATGAAATCATAGCGATCATATAAAGCGGGAGACATGTATGATAACCAAACTACGCTTCTAACAAAGCAATCATGTCAAGTCGTGACTCACGCCTCAAGTCATCACTCAAGTATAACAATGGGTCTCGTGCCCACAACATCAATCATGCGTGGAATACCTTCCTCATGCCGGCGATCTATGATATAAAAGCACCAAGGAACACACATGAACACGTGTCCCAATGTGTCATGATAAAATCTGCGGGGTAAGTACGAAGGCATAGCCGATTACTAAAAACCCAGCATCAACAAGGTCGCGAATCAGATTATAAGATCTGTCTGCACCGCCACATGATCAAAGCCGGCCACTTGCCCGCAGATCAGTATGCTGCGTCTAACCTCGAACTCCGCGACTCGCGATAGGCCAATCTCATCGCCCGCATGGTATTCCCGCATCGGTAGCTACTCCGGCATCGCCCCGACTTCGCTGATCCGCGTACGGACCGCATGCCCATAAAGGACGATACTAACTCGAACTCGTAGCTCGCATAGGCCCGGGACTGCATGAGGTATTCTTGAATCATAGGTCCATCGACGCCGAGTCTACCCGCGACGGAGGCGACTTAACCCTAATCATCTCAAGAGATGAATGCCACAATACTATCATAACGATCGAGAAGTTAATAAGCACAATCAAGGGAAACCTCTTCACACAAACATCACAAGATACTAACACACGTAGCATCCCAACACGTTTACTTATCAAAGCAATTAAGAAAGTATTACAAGGCTATCACAAACCAATACAATCAAGTTGTTCACACAAGGTACCTTCTACTATATGATTAACAAGATCGGGTTTTTATCCCCAAAGTACTTCATACATTAACTCTTTAAAAGATACGTTACTTTCACAATGTCACACAATACCCGTAGTATAAAATAGAGTGACTATCCTTTTAAAGTAAATCAATTACTTCTCTTTGTAAAATCAATTACTTCTCTTTGTAAAATCAAGTAGCAACATTCTTTTCCAATGATCAAGTTTGCCTAATTTCCAATGTTCAAGTTTCTCATTTTAGAAAGGTTTCGTAGTTCACAGTCTTATTCATTTGAGAATATAATTCTCCTTAAAACTATCTGAAAAACATAAGTCTTATATGTGAGTAGGATATTCTTGTTTATAACAATCTTATTACAAAGACCATGATCTAGAAATATCATTTTGTCTCATCTTAGCTTATGCAGATGGAAGTTTCTCGGTTTTAATAATCAAAAGCATTTCCTTTTATTAACTGCAGGGTTTGTCGATACATTCGATTTCAAATCAAGAAACATTCTTAAGCGTTATACCTAACTTCCCATAAAGCTAGTATAACTCTTAAGTTTTTCAAAACCAAGTATTACTTCTTCTTTCAAAATGATTCAAAAATCTCTTGAAATACTTCAAGTTTTTATTAACACATAACAAGCCGCTTATAGTTCAAATCAAGACCTTTTAAAAACCACATGTATTTTCTTACCAACATAAAGTTATAACCAACTTCCCATAAAGTCGTTATAACACTTTATGTTTTAACCCAATCACATACATTTAGCACGTACGTCACTGGTACTACATAGTTCACATATCATGCTAGAAGAGATATGAAGAGGTTCACATACCTCGCGACGATTATCGACTAAATAGCAAAACGCTCAGTACCTCAAACCTGGCTACTCCTAAGCCAAGTAGATCGCGCCACGCATAGTACTTCAACCTATAAGGCCACAAGGCGCTTATTAACATATAGATCTCATCGTAGAACATTCTAGAAAATTGGCGACTCCCGCAACAGCGTAAATCTCCTCCTCTATCGAGGCCTACAAGCCAACCAGGGGTTATACATCTAACCCTAACGGTACAATTCTACTCCACGGTATTATTACAAGTCTCTGTAGAATACAACCTATGTAATTACTGATTCGTACTCTTCTTTAAATTCGGCTTAAGTCAAAAGACATTGCCGATAACTATGTTCGATTCTATTATATAGTATACTTCAACTATATATTCACAATCATGTAATTTCCAATTACAATAGAGGACAAGATAATTACCTCGATAAGCCCATAATTATCCTAGCTTAAAGTCGATCCCGGGCAATCGTTTAGCTCCACTCAGGCGCTCAACCGCTCTAAACCACCCTTAGAAGTTCTAACCAACTTACACACAATACTCCAACTGACTATGGAGATTTCCTAGGGTTTCGGTTTTGTGGTGACGGGAAGTATAATAGTATATCCGGGCTTTTGTAAGGTATAACCTTAGAATACTACAAGGTATTGGCTAAGGAAATTTGGGCATTATAACAATACTTTTGAGAGTATTTCTACACCACTAAGGGGTACCTCGAGAACACCCAGGTAGGGGGTGTGCTCTCTAGAAGGCCACTAGGAGGGGAAAGTACCTCTCGGCCACTAGGCCTCACGAAAAGGGGAGGGTAGCTCACGGCTAGAGCACAAGAAAGGGAGGAAGGCTTTCAAGACTTGGTGATTTTGGAATGGATGAAGTCTTCAGCTTAGGGGTATTTATAGCAAAACCAAAGGCCAACCAATGGCCAAGATCAAGCCATGTGCAAGGCAAGTGTAAGGCCAAGATCAAGCCATGTGCACCCTAACCCTACTCCACAAAACACTCCACAAAACAAGGCCTGAAAACAAGGCACAATTCAAGGCCATAAAGTGGTCCATTTCGGCCAGGGTTGCGCCGCGCTTCGATGTGAGGGTGACACATGTCACCCTCCCGTTGGTCCAAAATGTTTCGTCTCTCGGAAAAATCCGCAAAAAATAAAAATGACATAGCCGGAAATTCCCCTACGAAAGCTGTGAAAACGTTTCGTCGAAAAACGACTCAAAACGGGTGTTGTGAACAAAATTAATTCGGCCAAGCCTTAGTACAAGTTTCAAATTTTCTACGTACGTCCCACGCATACTGCGGAAATACGGGTATAACATTCTCCTCTCCAGAAACATTCGTCCCGAATGTTCCTTCTAAGTCTCAAAACAAACGCGTGCCAGTATAGTCTTCACTACTATACTTACGAGAACAAACCTGCCACATCTGGCCACAGAAACACCCACGCAAGTACTTACATCCAAGTTCACGAGGAAACACCTCCAACATCACCAACATGATACCACCTTTGTCACTTTTCCTGAGGCATCAACCTTCTCAGGCGACCCAACAAGGGTACCGGGCTGCATGCGATCACAGAAGCTGTCGCACACTCGAACTCTTACCACATTTCTGGTACTGCGTCAAGATATCAAAACTCGGGTTACTATCTCTAACGGTCATCATTGATCGGAACACTGGATGGATTTCGATACTTTCCGATCATAACAATACGAAGATCGGACGATCTTGCCTCCTAAGTCGGACGGCAAAAGCTAACATATAGGCAACCTGGCCTATCCTTCACATGAACTCACAAAGGCCCAAAGTAACTCGGGCTAAGTTCCCTCTGTTTTCCAAACATGCCACACCCAAACCCGGGGTGGTACTTTCAAGAAGACCGACCGTCAACCTGAACTCTAAGCGTCGTCGCCGATCATCCGCACGATTTCTCTGAGCTGCCAGAACTTCTTCTAGACAAGCTTCTCACTATCCACAGTCTGCTGGAACAAGCTGAACTAATCGTTCAACCTTGCCAACCTCGAACCAATCGACCGGCAACTTACACTTCCGCCCTTACAAGGCTTCATAAGGCGATATCCGAACACTGAAATGGTAGATCAAACACTACCTCCACAGGAGACAACAATCCCCACAACTATCCCTGAAATCCACGACCGCCCGAGGCGAACGCGGTCGAGACTCACCTGAGTTCTTAACCCTGCCTGGTAAACTTTTAGAAAACGAAAATAGCCACAATCTGGGCTTCACTGTCTGACATAAGGTAAAGGTAGGCACTCCGTGCAGCCTTTCAACCCTTCAGATAACTCAACACAGCCGAGTAAACGGTCGAACGAAGAACACGATGGGCTGCCCCATCGACGACCACCGGCCGAACATCCACGAACTCGACTGGTTAACGAACATGGGCCTAACACCCTCGTGACCCTACCACAAGGCGGGACCACCACAACCGACCCACCACCAAACTGCGCGGGTTGACCCGCAACTGGCTCCAACCCGACCGGCGCGCATAATACTAGCTCCCGATCCTAACAATCTTACTAATCACGTTTCGAAAACCTAGCGGTCTTCTTAGCTCAACTACCCTCTTTCATCCCACACTACTAGGGACCTATCCCAAACATAACTCACGTGCACTATGCACTCCCAATAAGGGTCAAACATAACACTACACCTTTTCTCGAGATGGCCTCACCTCTAAGGTCTCAGGTAAAAGCTCTAAGGCTCACACCTTCTCTATCCCCAAAATCTTACTCGGTTAAACAACAATGATCTAATCACGACTAACACCGCTATCGTAACATAGCACTTAAGGTATACTCACCTTATCATACATACCGATCTCTGAGGTTAAAGATATATCTATATTTTTCTTCACTCCTTAGTCGTTCTAATCAAACGCCTGTAGGCGCAGCTAAGGAAGATGACGAACTACCCACCGACATCAAGGCAAAGTCCCCTTACTAGGTCACCCATTCGACACTGCGCCCGACGCCAGTACAACAAGTACCAACTAAAAGATGACATTCCGGGACGACGCCTGCATCGTGAACGGAAGCCCCGGAGTTCGACCAACTCCTCGCACCGAACGCCCCGAAATCGGAAGACCACTCGCACCGGCGGAGTGCATATCTAATCGCTGAGGTGACTCGCCTCGAAAGTTACCAGCGACCTTCGCTCGCCTCTTCTGTCGCCCGTTAACCTCGATCTCTACGTTTCTCGGCTGCTGCGCATAAGCCCGCATACGTGCCATGCTCAAGCCTAATCAAGGATTTCTCTTGCGACGCCTTCTTAGGTAGTCATCAAGACTCGCGATACATCGGTATCTCTCTCGTAGCTAAATCCATAGCTAGTGCGGTCGCTTCTTTACAATCCACATTCTGTTCTGGTCGTGGGCGAAGGTTCAAATATCATGGCCGCAGTAGGACCGCCATCGCCGTGCTAAACTCACGGGCTAGTGACGTCGCAGAAATCCCCAAATGAAGCACTACCCTAGGTAAAGATTGGGCGTGCCCTCGTGACCCTCTGTACTCAACTCGCAGCTCCTCCTTTGCCGCCCTCTGGGCGGGTTTGCCACGCGGCGAGGCATAACGATAAGTAAAGAAATACGTTCAGAGGATAAAACTTACAACACAGCTCTAAGGCACGATCTCAGAGTGAGAAGAATAGAAACCAATCCTAAATATCCTATAGCCTCCTGATTATTGATGTGGTGCACCAAACACCGATAATCAAGACTCTCTTGATACTGATCAGACACTTTCCGAGGATTAATCGCTCGATACCACTTTTGTCACAACCGCAAATCGGGCGTGGATGGTGCCTTACCCTGCACCCTAGTGACACAACATCGAGTAATCGGAACATAAACACATACGTGAAATGTAAGTACAAAACGATGTCGAGGAAAACTTGCCTTCGGCATATATAAATAACAACTTTACAAATGAGCAGTTTAATCCTTTTTACAAACCCCGCCTACAACAAAGATTACATGCACTTAAGAAATGATACGACAACAATGGCGAACAGGCCCGCCATACCACGAATGTAGCACCTACAACAACAGGGGACTATACCAAGATAAGCCTCGGAGGAAACGGAGCTTCCACACGCTGAATCGTGACCCTAAGAGCGAGGATCAACGATCGTGTACCTCAACTCGCGGCATGAACGCAGCCCGAAGGAGGTCGATACAGCAGAGTATGTGAAATCGAAAATACATATCGTAAATGAAATCATAGCGATCATATAAAGCAGAGACATGTATGATAACCAAACTACGCTTACAACAAGCAATCATGTCAAGTCGTGGACTCACGCCTCAGTCATCACTCAAGTATAACAATGGGTCTCGTGCCCACAACATCAATCATGCGTGGAATACCTTCCTCACCGGCTGGCGATCTATGATATAAAGCACCAAGGAACACACATAAACACTGTGTCCAACTGTGTCATGATAAGCATGCGGGGTAAGTGCGAAGGCATAGCCGACTACTAAAAACCACAGCACCAACAAGGTCATGAATCGTATCATAAGATCTGTCTAGACGTCCACATGATCAAAGCCGCCACTTGCCCGCAGATCAATGTACGCGTCTAACCCCGAACTCCCGACTCCGCGATAGGCCAATCTCATCGCCCGCATGAGGTATTCCCGCATCGAGGGTAGCTACTCCGGCATCGCCCCGACTTCGCGATCCGCATGGCACATGGACCGCATGCCCATAAAGGACGATACTAACTGAACTCGTAGCTCGCGATAGGCCCGGGACTGCGTAGAGGTATTCTCGAATCATAGGTCCATCGACACTTCGAGTCTACCCGCATCGGAGCGGCTTAACCGGAATCATCTCAAGAGATGAATGCCACAATACTATCATAACGACCGATAGTTAATAAGCACAATCAAGGAAACCTCTTCACACAAACATCACAAGATACTAACACACGTAGCATCCCAACACGCTTACTTATCAAAGCAATTAAGAAAGTATTACAAGGCTATCACAAACCAATACAATCAAGTTGTTCACACAAGGTACCTTCTACTATATGATTAACAAGATCGGGTTTTATCCCCAAAGTACTTCATACATTAACTCTTTAAAAGATCGTTACTTTCACAATGTCACACAATACCCGTAGTATAAAATAGAGTGACTATCCTTTTAAAGTAAATCAATTACTTCTCTTTGTAAAATCAAGTAGCAACATTTTTTCCAATGATCAAGTTTGCCTAATTTCCAATGTTCAAGTTTCTCATTTTAGAAAGGTTTCGTAGTTCATGATCTTATTCATTTGAGAATATAATTCTCCTTAAAACTATCTGAAAAACATAAGTCTTATATGTGAGTAGGATATTCTTGTTTATAACAATCTTATTACAAAGACCATGATCTAGAAATATCATTTTGTCTCATCTTAGCTTACATGCGGATGGAAGTTTCTCTTGGTTTTAATAATCAAAAGCATTTCCTTTTATTAACGCTGCAGGGTTTGTCGATACATTCGATTTCAAATCAAGAAAACATTCTTAAGCCGTTATACCTAACTTCCCATAAAGCTAGTATAACTCTTAAGTTTTTCAAAAACCAAGTATTACTTCTTCTTTCAAAATGATTCAAAAATCTCTTGAAATACTTCAAGTTTTTTATTAACACATAACAAGCCAGTTATAGTTCAAATCAGTACCTTTTAAAAACCACATGTATTTTCTTACCAACATAAAGCTGTTATAACCAACTTCCCATAAAGTCGTTATAACACTTTATATTTAACCCAATCACATACATTTAGCACATGTACGTCTACCGTACTACATAGTTCACACATATCATGCTAGAAGAGATAGGAAGAGGTTCACATACCTCGCGACGATTATCGACTAAATAGCAAAACGCTCCAAGTACCTCAAACCGCCGGCTACTCCCTAAGCCAAGTAGATCGCGCCACGCATAGTACTTCAACCTATAAGGCCACAAGGTGCTTATTAACATATAGATCTCATCGTAGAACATTCTACCGAAAATTCGGCAGCACCTCCCCCCCCCGCAACAGCGTAAATCTCCTCCTCTATCGAGGCCGGCTACCAAGCCAACCAGGGGGGGGGTTATACATCTAACCCTAACGGGTACAATTCTACTCCACGGTATTACTACAAGTCTCAGTAATACAACCCTATGTAATTCTGATTCGATTACTCTTCTTTAAATTCAGCTTAAGTCAAAAGACATTGCCGATAACTATGTTCATTCTATTATATAGTATACTACTATATATTCACAATCATGTAATTTCCAATTACAATAGAGGACAAGATAATTACCTCGATAAGCCCATAATTATCCTAGCTTAAAGTCGATCCGGCAATCGTTTAGCTCCAACTCGAGCGCCCAACCCGCTTCTAAACCACCCTTAGAAGTTCTAACCAACTTCTACACAATACTCAACGACTATGGAGATTTCCTAGTGGTTTCGGTTTGGACTGACGGGAAGTATAATAGTATATCCGGGCTTTTTGTAAAGGTATAACCTTAGAACACTACAAGGTATTGGCTAAGAAAATTTGGGCATTATAACAATACTTTTGAGAGTATTTCTACACCACTAAGGGGGGGTACCTCACGAGAACACCCCAAGGTAGGGGGGGGGGGGTGTGCTCTCGGCCGAAGGCCACTAGGAGGGGGGGGAAAGTACCCTCTCGGCCACTAGGCCTCACGAAAAGGGGGAGGGGGTAGCTCACGGCTAGAGCACAAGAAAGGGAGGAAGGCTTTCAAGACGTGGTGATGTTTGGAATGGATGAAGTCTTCACGCTGAGGGGGGGTATTTATAGCAAAACCAAAGGCCAACCAATGGCCAAGATCAAGCCATGTGCAAGGCAAGTGTAAGGCCAAGATCAAGCCATGTGCACCCTAACCCTACTCCACAAAACACTCCACAAAACAAGGCACAAAACAAGGCACAATTCAAGGCCATAAAGTGGTCCATTTCGGCCAAGGGTTTCGCCTTGTTTCGATGTGAGGGTGACACATGTCACCCTCCCGTTGGTCCAAAATGTTTCGTCTCTCGGAAAAATCCGCAAAAAATAAAAATGACATAGCCGGAAATTCCCCTACGAAAGCTGTGAAAACGTTTCGTCGAAAAACGACTCAAAACGGGTGTTGTGAACAAAATTAATTCGGCCAAGCCTTAGTACAAGTTTCAAATTTTCTACGTACGTCCTTACGTACATACTCTGGAAATACGGGGTATAACATATTTATAGCTCAAGCCTTGGCCAACCAATGGCCAAGATGAAGACAAGTGCAAGGCAAGTGTAGGGTGAGGATTAACTAAACACAAATATCCTACCAACTCCTTGACTTGTGCACAAGGCACAAAAAACGTGCCAAGGCATTCCAATTCGTCCAAATGGACGATTCAAGTCCACCAATGGGAGGGTGCCAAGTGTCGCCCTCCCGTTGGTCCAAAATGTTTCGCCTCTCGGAAAAATCCGCAAAAATTAGTAATGGCATAGCGGAATTTTCCCTACGAAAGCTGTGGAAACGTTTCGTCGGAAAACGATTCTTTTAGTGAGTTGTGTACAAAAAAAACGTCCAAGGCTAACTTTAAGACCAAACTTTTTGTATGTATTCCTTTACGTACATACTCTGGAAATACGGGGTATAACATTCTCCCCTCCTTAGAAACATTCGTCCCGAATGTTCCTTCTCAAGACAGTTATCGAAGAAGCTTAAACAGTTTGTAAGTGCCACACATGGCCACAAAAAATAACACTTAGGCATAAATGATAACGAAAATTTACAAGTAGGAAAGTGAATTACCTGGAGGTGTGGGGAATAGGTGAGGATACTTCTGCCTCATGCCCTCCCGGCTTCCCGCCATCTCTCTCGAGCTCGTTCCGCCACAAGACTTTGTGGAAGCCACGTCGCCGTCCGACGCCTAACTCGACGATCGACTATCGCATGGGAGTCTCTCATACGATAACCCCTCGGTCACCGGACATCGCCAATCGGGTGTACGAGATGGATCCCCGATACATCTCCTCAAAGATAGATACGTGAAAAACCGGATGACCGCCTCCAGATCGGACGGCAGATCCAACTCATAGGCAACCTTGCCTACCTGCGGACAATCGAAGCGGCCCAATGTACCTTGGTGAGTTTCCTTCTTCCCAAATCTCATCACACCTTCATGGGTGACACTTTAGGAAAACCCAATCATGAACCTCGAACTCAAGATGCCGACGACGATGATCTGCATCGACTTACATCGACTACAGTATCAAAAGCGCTCTCGGATAAGCTTCACCTTATCCACTGCTGCACCAAATCGTCCCACTAGCACCTCGCCCACATCGAACCAACCTATAGGCGTCGCACTTCCTCCCATACAAGGCCTCATAAGGCGCCATCCGAATCTGAGTGGTAGCTATTATTATACGCGAACTCAACTAGAGGCAAATGATCCTCCCAACTACCAAGTCAATAACACGGAGCTCGCAACATATCCTCAAGAGTGGATAGTGCGCTCTGCTGTCCGTGCTGCGTGGATGAAATGCGATTTCAGCTCACTGCGTCCCTAAACCCTCTGGAAGGACCTCCAGTTAGCCGTAAACCGGGCTCCTGCATGCGATATGATCGAAGTAGGGACTCCATGCGATCGGCGATCTCTGATGTAAAGTCGGCATAATCCTCAGAAAAAGTCGTCCCGACGGAAGAAAGTGGGCTGATTTCGTCGGCTGTCGGCGATAACCCATATAGAATCATGTCTCCTCCGAGTGCGAGGTAATCTGTGATGAAGTCCATGTTGATTACCTCCCACTTCCGTCGGGATCTCAATAAATGCGTAACAAACCACGGGCCTCGGTGCTCTACCTTCACTGCGACAACACGGGCGAGCTACGAACTCGCAACGCCCTCTTCGCCATCCCACCAATACGGATCTAAGGTCGTGGTACATCTTGGTCGACCGGATGGATGAGTAACGCTTGTGTGTGCTTCCCCAAGAACTGCTGCCAAGTCCTCAAACATCCGAACACACGACCGCCTCAAACCTTAGCACCCCATCGGTGCTACCTCAAAAGGACCCTTGCCCTCACGAAGAGTCGTATCACGATATCGAATCAAAGCGGATCCTCGAATATTGCCTCTTCACCTCCTCGGCGATGGAAGACTCGGCAACCTCACGAACTCTAACCCCATCGCTATCGAATCAATCAAGCGGACACCAAGGCTCGCTAGCGATGCAAATCACGAACCATGTCCCTCCTCTCTGTTGCACATCCGATAGGCTCCCCATCGACCTACGACTAGAGCATCCGCCACAACATTGGCCTTGGGTGGTACGGGATATCAACATCGTAATCCTTAAGCAACTCTAACCACCGTCTGCGTTAAGTTCGGCTCCTCTGGTGAAGATATCTTGGAGGCTCTTGTGGTGCGTATAAATATCCACGTGAACCCCATACAAATAGTGCCTCGGATCTTCAAAGCGTGAATCACGGTACGACTCCAAATCATGGGTGGGGTAGTTCCTGCGTGTTTCTTGGTGTCGGGATGCATATGCTATAACCTGCCATCTTTGCATCAACACACATCCCAACCCGATGCGACGATCACAATACACGACATAACCATCTGGACCCTCCGGAAGTAAGAACGGGGCGGTCGTCGATCTCTCTTTCAGAATGGAAACCACGCCACAAGCATCGATCCATCAAACTTGCGCCTTACGAGTCGGCCTAGTCAATGGTGCAGATAGAAGCAAACTTCTACGAACCGATAATATCCTGCAAGGCCCGAGCGTGAACCTCAGCCGGGTAGTAGGTCTAGGCCAAGTCATCGCCTCGATCTTGGCGTATTCACTCGAATGCCATCGGCCGACAATATGCCCAAGAAACGCTCAAGTCAACAAAACTCACATTTGGAAAACTTAGCGTCAATCTGCGGTCTGGAGAATCACAAGACAAACAAATGCTCGCGTACTCGCTCTGGCGAGAATAAACCAAGATATCATCAATGAACACTATCACAAGCGTGTCCAAAAATGGTTTGAACACTCGGTTCATCAAATCCATGAATACCACGGAGCATCGTCAACCAAAGACATGACCACGAACTCATAATGCGTCACGGGTCTGAATGCGATCCTAGGGACATCCACCTCTCGACTCACTGATGATAGCCCGATCGCGGATCAATCTTGAGAAACATCTCGCACCATCGGGTCGAACAAATCATCAATCACAGGAAGGGTATTCGTTCTTAATGGTCACCTTGTTCAGCTGCCTGTAATCAACACACATGCGCAACGTCGCGTCCTTCTTCTTCACGAACAATACGGCGCTCCCCAGGGAGAAACACTAGGCCTGATGAAGCCCTTCTCCAGCAAATCTCTCAGCTGATCCTTCAACTCTCTCACTCGGCAGTGCCATTACGTATGGCGGAATGGAAATAGGCGAGTGTGCCGCAATATGTCAATACAAACTCAATCTCCCTCTCGGGAGGATACGGGAGGTCATCCGAAACACGTCACGGGAACTTCGACTCTCGAATCGGCGAAAATCTGGTACCGCAGCTTGTGATCAAACACGAACGAGATGGTAGATATACCCTTCGCACCATCTTCCTAGCCTTGAGGTAGGAAATAAACCTACCTCGGCGATACCGTGCTCCTCCCACTCAACAACCGGCTCCTCGGGAGGCGGAACTGCATTACTCTCTCTGCGGTCTACATTGGCGTAGCAGAAGCTAGCCAATCCATCCCCATAATCACGTCGAAGTCAATCATCTCCAACTCTATCAAGTCGGCTGGTCCGACGTAAATGGTCACAGGACAAGCTCTATACACCCGCCGAGCTACCAGAATCACCTGGCGTAGCTACCTCGAAAGGTGCATGGACTCGGGCTTTATCCCTATCCTACTAGCAACAAGGGAGATATATAGGGCAGTAGAACCGGATCTATCAAAGCATACACATCAAACCCAGAAGCGATAAGGTACGTGGCGACATCGGTGAGGCCTCACGATCTGTCGGTGGACAAAGCATAAATGCGGTTCGAGGACCGCTAGAAGCTGGACCGCGCCACGACCTCTGCGCGACCCGGCTGGTCCATGAGTACCTTGCCCTCGGGCGAGTAGCTGTCGGGGATGAAGAAGCGGCAACGCACCACATGGCCCAGGCCTACTACCGGCGCCGCTCCGGTCGGACAAACTCGCGAAATGACCTGCGGCCACAAGTATAGCGAGGCTCGAGTCTGACTCGAGAATGGTATTCGCCACAACGGGCTGCGGCAGACCTCGAGCGGTTAGCACCTGCTACCGGAAATCAAGTCTGGGGCCACGACACGCCCCGCGCTCTGGTATCTTGAAAATGAGGTAGGGCGCTCTGCTTGGTGTGGTGCAAATCTGGACCTGGCGATGCCGCCCACCACGAGGACCACCAAAAGAACCGGCCGTCTTGGCGCCTTACCTGCCGATATCGCTCTACCGTGGTCTCTACGCTCCTCACATCGGTGCATGAGCACTGCATCGGGTTATGTCCATGCACGGGTGAAGGACACACCCGCACAAGACTTCGGCCATGTAATCATCTAGCCAGTGACATAGCGATGCACCTGTCCTCCATCTACGCTACGGTGCGGGGACATATCGAGCCAAAGAATCAAACTCGACATTGTACTCCTCACCGTCGTCCTCCCGTCTCAAAGAACAAGAATCTATCGGCTCGTGCCCTCCTCATCTGCGGAGGCAGAAGTGTGTGAGAAAAGCCTCGAAAACTCATCCCATCTGCGGAGGTGCATGCTCTCCCGGAAAGCTCCATGAATCAAACCCGATCATTGCGGTATCACGCGCGGCCGCGAACCGAATATCACGACCTCGATCTCTGAAGCCACGATCACCCGCATAATCCTCTGCAGCTGACGGATGAACTCCTGCGGATCATCCTCCGGCCTCGACCTGTAAAACTCTGGCGGGCTACAACTCAAGAAATCTCATAGCCTCAAACTATATGCCCTCGGGTGCACTACGGCGTGGGCTGGGAGGCTGAGCTATCGCGTCCAGCCTCTCCTCGTGTCGGGCCACAACTTTAGCCAATAGTGGGCCATCTCCTTGTACCCCAACTCCTCCGCCCGGTGTGGGGCGGGAGGTGTGGGTGCGTGGTCTCTCTTTGGGGCGGCGGCGTCATAGAACTCGCCGTCTACGGTATAGGCGGGCTCGAGCCCTCGTGACTCTGGGTGTCTGCTAGCGACTCCTCGCTTGCCTTGCCGCCCGGGCGGGTTGCCTTACGTGGAGGCATAAGCATTACGGGGAAAGGAATACGTTAGAGGTCGACCTATAACATAGCTCTAAAGCACGATCTCGGAATGAGAAGAATGGAAACCAATCCTAAATATCCTATAGCCTCACGATTATTTGTGTGGTGCACAACACGATAATCAAGACTCTACTAGATACGATGCAGACACTTTCCGAGGATTAAGCGCTCGATACCACTTTTGTCACGACCGTTCGGGGCGTGGATCGTGCCTCAAGGGCACCCAAGTAGCCATACATCGAGTAACGGCGGAAATATAAACCAAGACAGAAGCGATTTATAAAATAAGACACGACTTATGTAAGAAACGTCGCCTTTCGGCATATATAAATAATCAAGTTTTGCGATTACATCCCAGTGTACAATAGTACTCTGAGACCTCTAAGGAAGTAAACAACTATGGCGGGACGGGGCCCGCCATACCTGGTACAAAACTATCTACAATACAGGGAGATCATACCCAAAGTAGAGCCTCGGAGAAGATGGAGCTCACGACACCAACGCAAAAGATCCTAAGGATGCGGATCTAGCACCTGCTTGCCTTTACCTGTGGCATGAACGCAGCCCCCCGAAGGAGGTCAGTAAAACAGGTACCAAGTATGTGAAACTATAAAGAACTGAAATGAAATCAAAGTATTTAAAACCTTTTCACAAATACAATCAGTTCAATTGCACATAGTGCCACATCACAAACAACAACCGTAATAGGAAAACTGTAACAGGTCTATTCTAGGCCGCGAATGATCGAAGCAAGGCCAATCGCCCATAGTATCATGCGTGCCTAGTCTCGGACTTCGCAGCCGCATAGGTCACACACGGACCGCGTGAGGTATCCTCGCGTCGGGGCAGCCAACCCGGCATCCGCCTAGGCTCCGCGGCCGCGCATAGCCTCAAAAGACCGCGTAGTCTCAGCGGACGCATAGAAATCCCGCGTCGGGCTAAACACCCGAATGATCAATCTCGGAGCATACCGCTGCTCCGCATAGTCTCACAGACCGCATAGGCCGTATAGACCGCGTCGAGGGGCAAGCCCCGATATAACGATCGAGGGTAGGTGATACAATAACGATTACAGCGGACTTACCGGTTAACGTAAGCCTGGCAAGAATGACCCCTTTACACAAAGATTTCAAGACACTAACCTGTAGCATCATAATATGTCTACTTATCACACAAATCTTACTACACTTAAGAAATCAATACAAGGCTTTTATAAACAAACAAGTAAATGTTCTTTTTATCTTCTTAAGTTGTTATACCTAACTTCCCATAAAGCTAGTATAACTCTTAAGCTTTTGTTTTAAAACCAAATATTTATCTTCTGTTAAAAATGATCGATATTCTTTGAAATGTTTTCGTTCTTTGTTATTCAGCTTAAGCGTGAGGCATTATAGTAAGTATTATTCGAGCTTAAGCGTGAGGCATTGCCATAAGTATTATTCAGCTTAAGTCAAAGACATTGCGTAGTTATTATTCGATTAACACGTATGCGTCTACCGTACTATATATTTTGTAAAATATCATGCTTTAGGAAGAATCACATACCTTCTCGTGAAAACCACCGCCAAGTCGAATATGTCGCGCAGAGTCACCTATAATAGTCACAGACATCTATCAAAGACTACTCAAGGTCATTCTAAACAGAGGTTCACAATTCTATGGAAAGTTGGGCAGCACTTCCCTACGGTGAGCTATATAAGTTCATTGTGAAAACAGTCTATGTGAGTACTGCTTTGATTATTCTTCTTTAAACCCTTCTCTTGTGGTAGCACTTATTCTGACTGCGATATTCTTCTAAGTATTTAATACTTATTCTAATACTACTACGGTATGTATTCTCTAATTCAAAAGAGGTTAGGATTAGTTACCTCGGTAAGCCCAATAATATCCTAGATAAAGTCGCTGAGCAAGGTTTAGCTCCTAAGTTATACGCTCAGGTAGCTCAAGAAACCTTAGAAGTTCTTCACAACTTCTACTAAGGACTAAGGGATTTGGGCTAGGGTATTTTGGGCATTATAACAATACTAGAAGACAACTTTTCTACCAAGGGAGGGGGGTAGATTTCGGCTAGGCTAGGGGGGGTAGGCCCTCGGCCAAACTCACTCAAGGGGGGGGGGGAGAGGTGTTGGACGAAAGGCTAAGGGAGAGGAGAGGATTTTTTTCAAGACTTGGAAGATTTGTGGATGAAGAACTCTTCATCTCTAAGGGGGTATTTATAGCTCAAGCCTTGGCCAACCAATGGCCAAGATGAAGACAAGTGCAAGGCAAGTGTAGGGTGAGGATTAACTAAACACAAATATCCTACCAACTCCTTGACTTGTGCACAAGGCACAAAAAACGTGCCAAGGCATTCCAATTCGTCCAAATGGACGATTCAAGTCCACCAATGGGAGGGTGCCAAGTGTCGCCTCCCGTTGGTCAAAATGTTCGCCTCTCGGAAAAATCAGCAAAAATTAGTAATGGATTAGCCGTAATTTTCCCTACGAAAGATGTGTATACGTTTCGTCGGAATAATATTCTTTTTGTGAGTTGTGTACAAAAACGCGTCAAGGCTAACTTTAAGGCCAAACTTTTATGCGTATTCCTTTACGTACATACTGCGGAAATACGGTATAACAGTATCTTGCCGGCCCATTTCGGGGGCGATAATGTCATATAGTGCGCCCATAAGGTATCTTGCGCCCATTTCTGGGACGCGATAATGTCATATAAAATCCGGGAATTTAACCCAAAGTACTACGCACCTCTACTCCTTTAGAAAGACTCTTTTTCAAATAAAACTTCCCGGATACTAACAACCGTAGTATCAAGTCATATCTACCTTTCAAGACAGGTCACAATACCTTTTTAGAAATACATTACCGACTTCTAAATCAAGTGACTTCTTTCTTAATAACCTTAAGCAATTGGTACCTTTAAAACAATTTGCCCTCTTTAATTTCAAATCATTTCTTTGCTTACATTACTGAAGAAAACCATTCTTTTAATCTTCCATAAAGTTGTTATAACCAACTTCCCATAAAGCCGTTATAACTCTTTATATCTTAGACAAAATCATTCCTTTTATAACCAAGAGACTTATACTTTCAAATCAAATCACATAGCTTTCAAAATACTTCAAGTCTCTTAACTTTTAAGAAAACAAGTTTCAAAGTCTTAAAAACTTCATACGTAAACTCTTTTAAATTAAGTAACATATACTTTGGTGCGTTGTGAATAAGTTATACTTATTTATAACGATCTTATTCAAGTAGCCATGATCTAGAAAATGTAATACAATTTTGTCTTATCTTAGCTTCTATGCAGATGGAGAATTCTACTTGTTTTAATATAATTAATTGTCATTACATTTTCCTTTATTAACGCTGCAATGGCTTGTTCGATACTTATTCTCATTTGTGTCGTAACTTAGCCGAGTCAACTTGACTCCAAATACCTCCTAACGATTCTTACCAACATCCCCCATAAGACTTGGCAAGAACTTAGGATAACCTAGACATAACCCTTACGTAGAGTAAATCAACATACATATTTCTTAACTTCTAAGAGTAGAAGGAAATCATGAAATAATACCACATGTATATTTCATACATAAAATCATGTCAAAAGAAGGAAGAGGTTCACATACCTCGCGACGATTATCGACAATTAGCAAAATGCTCCGAAGTACTTCAACCTTGATAGCTATTCCATCCTTCAAGTAGAATCCGCTATACTTAGTACTTCAACCTAAAATGGCCATAATACGTCCATTAACCTCTAGCTTCGAACGTAGAATATTCTAAGTGCTAAGTCACTAAATTCTACGGAAAATCGGACAGCACTTCCTTTGTTTCTACATACTTTGCCACCTTTTTCAAGGCCGAATACAATAACCAAACACGCCACATTTAAGGCTCAACAATGTAGTTAACAATAGGGGATTACACGCCTACAAGACGTGTAAAATTCCGCCCCACAATTGATATCAAACTAGTCCACAATACAATGCCATTTTCGGCCAAAAGGTGCAACAACTTATCAAACTTTCCAATTCCTTTTCAATCCAAGTTCTTAGGTCAACATGTTATATAGTCAAAAACAACTTCAACAACTACAATTTCCTTCTTTATATAACATATGACAACTTAACTAGTAACCAACTTGCATTAAAATCTTAAGGGCTAACATACTAGTTTTCGGATTAGGGTTCCAATCAATCAATACACTTATCAAACTTCATACTAAATACCTCATGCTTGCTAATATCCATAGCTACAACAATAAGTAATCTTAATTACTAAAACGACAAGAATTATACCTTTACAAGCCCTTAATCTTTCCAAGATTCAAAGTCACTCCTTAGCAATTCTTAGCTCCTTTCCTTATGTTCCAATCTGCTCCAAGCACTCCTTAGAAGCCTATGAAGAACTCATCTTCAAGTTCTAACTTCAAAGTTGAAGAACTCCCTAGGTTTCCGCCTTGCGACTAATACGAAAATGCCACTTTTCCGAAATCTTTCTATTGAGATAACCTTACAATACTCTTAGGAACCTTGGGTTTAAGTCTTGTGAATTATCATCCACAATTGCAAAATTTTGTCTTCAAGAAATCACCTTGGCCGAGAGCCTCTTTGAACACACACAAAGTTTCTAAATTTTTCTAAGTGTTAAATGAGCTAGTCTTGCACTAGTAAGATATATATAACATATTGGAGGGTCTAGATTACAACACATGTTAAAATTGGATGAATGGGATCAAGCCAAATGACTCTTGACTTAGTCAACAATGTCAAGCTCTACTTGCAAGACTTAGTCTTCTATCATGGTCAATGACCATAATGCCCTTGCATAAATTCGTCCAAGACCATTAGGGGGGGTGCCACGTGTCTCCCTCCCATTCGTCCATAAAATTCTGTAACCCTCGTGGGCCCCACAAAACGTAAAATTCCTCGGGTGGGCCCCACACGACCAAATCCGTAAAATAAATTTCCATAATGAAAATACATTCCATAATCCTTAATTAATGCATTTTGAGAATCCAATTCTCCTCAATGAACATTTCTCCTTTCCGACGTTCGGAAGATTTTCCGTCGGAAAAACAATTCTTCCTTTCGTACCAATTTCAAGTCTTGAGTTCCTTACGTACATTCTCTTAAACATGTCCTGGAGTTACGGGGTGTAACATTCTTCCCCCCTTAGAAACATTCGTCCTCGAATGTTCTTTCGGAGTCCAATCTAATTAGATAGAGACATAGTCTCCTTTTACTGCACCCTTCATACTACATATTCCACCCATGGCCACATAACAATACTTATACTAAGATGTCAACCTTGGCACTCACGAAGCCAACTAGTCCATACTCAAACTAGCATACATACATAACTTCCATACCGATTCTGGCCTCTAATCTTTGGAGTCACTCTATAAAACAATATAAGGCCATTTCCGGCTTTCACGAACTGGTTCCGGTGGAATGTGTCCACGAACCCGCAAAACAATTAACTAGACTTGGGCCTTGCACCCTCGTGACCCTGTCACGTAGCGGAACTACTACCAACTGATCCCACTCTATTCCAGGCTATGGGGAGACACGTAACAGGTCCTCACCCCGACCCGTCGTCACACTTCACTCTTATTCTTAGTCTATAATAAATCTTTCTACCCGAGAAGACCTTGTACATCTAAGGTCTCAGCGGTCATCAACATTCTTAGGCTCGCAATTTCCATGCTCCAAACCTACCTTACCAGTCCCCCAGTAAACGGGTACAAAAACTCCTCATAATACCATAATCGTGTCGTCTTGATCACAACAACCATTACTTACTCTATACGGACCTCATCCGTACAATTCTCTTAAGCCTACTACGTAGCTTAATATATTAACATGGTATTCCAATAAGTTCCTTAACATGACTTCTTAAGGGTTCACTACCCTATCAGACAACTCATCCTTCCCCAATTATCTCAAAATAAAACATAAGACCTTGGCGAGAATTCATTAACTGTTCCATACCTTCCCGGTATCTAGTTAGTCTTTACCAACTCCTGGTAATCTAAAATCATTCTAGGCAACACGCGTCTGACCCTCATATATAACTCTGTATAACTGTATGTCACAATACCAACTATACTACAATCATTACCAACCTGGATACGAAATCCACGTAGTCCTTCCTGGGTCACTGCTGCCTTTCTCATAGCTGCAAACAACATAACAGGTTAGGGAGAGACGACCCTAACTACTGCGACTCTCTTGTCACGACCGAACCGGGCGTGGTCGTGCCTACCGGGCACCCAAGTAGACATACATCAGAGTAATCAGCTGAACATAAAACAAAACATGAAATAATACAAAGGAAAAACATGTTTATCTGAAGAAAAGTTGCCTTTCGGCATATATATATATATAAAAACTTAGATCCGAACAGTTACATCCCATAACAACCACGCCACGGTACTACGAGACCTACGAATGATATGACAACAACGACGGACGGGGCCGTTATACCACGAATGTAAGCACCTACAACAACGGGGACTATACGAAGATAAGCCTCGAGAAACGGAGCTTCCTAGCAATGACTGCGATCCTAAGAGCGAGGATCAACACTGGTGTACCTCTACCTGCGGCATGAACGCAGCCCCCCGAAGGAGGTCAGTACAACAGGTACCAAGTATGTGAAACTGAAAAAATACTGTAAATGAAATCATAGTAGTCTATATAAAACAGGAGACATGTATGATAACCAAACTACAGTTCACAATAAATAAGCAGTCATGTCAAGTCAGGGACTCACGCCCTCAAAGTCATCACTCAAATATCACTATGGGTCTCACGCCCATAACATCAATCATGTCCGTGGAATACCTTTCTCACTGCCGGCAGTCTATGATATCAAAGCACCAAGAAATACACATGAACACCAGGTCCCACCTGTGTCATAATAAAACTGTACGGGGTAAGTACGAAGGCATAGCCGACTACTAACACCAGCGGTGCTAACAAGGTCATAAATCGTATCATGAGATCTGTCTAGACCGCCACATGATCGGTTGGCCACGCGCGGTATCAAATGTGCGCGTCTAGCCCCGAACTTCCCGCACTCGCATAGGCCAACCTCATAGGCCCGTGAGGTATTCCTCGCATCGGTAGCTACTCCCCGATCCGCTGGACTCGCGATCCGCGTAGCCACATAGACCGCATGACCATAAAGGCCGCACACTAACACGAACTCGTAGCTCGCATAGGTCCCTGGACCCGCATGAGGTATTCTCGAATCATGGTCCTGCACCTCACGAGACTACCGCGTGGAGGCGACTTAACCTCCGGGATCAAGTCAAGGTGAGTGGTACAATACCAACATAACGGCTGATCGTTAAACAACTTAAGCGCAATCGAGGGAAACCCCTTTACACAATCATCACAAGATACTAAGACACGTAGCATCCTAGCATGATTACTTATCAAATCAACAAGAAAGTATTACAAGACTATCACAAACCAACACAATCAAGTTATTCACACAAGGTACTTTCTACTATATGATTAACAAGATCGGGTTTTTATCCCCAAAGTACTTCATACATTAACTCTTTTAAAAGATCTGTTTCTTTCACAAAAGTCACACAATACCCGTAGTATAAAAATAGAGTGACTATCTTTTTAAGTAAACCCAAACACTTCCTTTTGTAAAATCAAGTAACCACATTATTTTCCAAACGTTCAAGTTTGCCTAATTTCAAATGCTCAAGTTTCTCATTTTCGAAAGGTTTCGTAGTTCATAGTTTTAATCACTTAATGATGTAATTCTCCTTTAAAACAATTTGAGAAACATATACCTTATATGTGAGTAGGTTATTCTTGTTTATAACAATCTTATAACAGCAGCCATGATCTAGGAAATGTAATATCATTTTGTCTCATCTTAGCTTCTATACAGATGGAGGTTTCTACTGATTTTAAAATACTTGATTAGTCAATACATTTTCCTTTATTAGCGCTGCTGTGGTATGTTCGATACTTATTCTGATTTCCAAAATCAGTAAAAAATTATTCCTTTTAAAAACCAAGTACTCATTACTCACGAATGAGGTTTCACACTTTTTAACAAAATTCAATTAAGTCAAGTCTCTTATCAAGTCTCTTAACTTCTTAAATCAATAAATCATTCTTTTTATCTCTCTTAAGACGTTATACCTAACTTCCCATAAAGCTAGTATAACTCTTAAGCTTTTAAAACCAAGTATTACTCTTTTGTTAAAAATGATTCAGTATTCTTTTGAAATACTTCAAGATTATTCAGGCTTAAGTCAAAAGACATTGCCGTTATTATTATTCAGGCTTACACACGTACGTCTACCGTACTATATATATTTTAAAATATCATGCTCAAGAGTATAGGGAGAATCACATACCTCGCGACGATTATCGACTAATAGCAAAACGCTCCACGGCTATAACCCGGCTAGCCTTGTCCACCTTTCGAGTAGAACATGCTACTTGCAGAACTTTCAACCTATAAAGGTTATACAACTCTATCAACGTCTAGACTACTCGGTAGAATAAATCTAGATACAAGTTTCTACGGAAAATTGGGCAGCACTTCCCTACCCGTCAAACTTCACAAGTCTACTGTAAATACAGTCCTATGTAAGTACAGTTCAATTCTCTTCTTATATACTTTCCTTGTATATACCTTATACTTAATTCTTATACTTCAATAGTATGTAAACTCAATTACAAAAGGGAGACAAGATATTTACCTCGTTAAGCGAATAATTATCCATGTTTAAATGTCGATCCTGAGCAACGTTTAGCTCCTACTCTGGGCGCTCCAACCCGCTCCAAACAACCCTTAGAAGTTCTACGCAACTTCTACTTAATACTTCAACCAACTGTGAAGATTTTCCTTAGGGTTTCGGTTTGAGACAAAAAGGACATAAGGTAGTATTTCCGGGCTCTACGTATAGAGGTAACTTTTGGAATACTACAAGGTATAAGGCTAAGGTATTTTGGGTATAGTAACAATACTTGGAGAGTATTTCTACCAAGAGGGGGGGTGTATCATGAGAACAACTCTCAAGAGTGGTACGCCTCGCAGCACCACTAGGAAGGGGGTGTGTCTCGGCCACACCACAAGGAGGGGGGGTGTACCCCTCGGCCAAGGCCTCTAGGAGGGGGGGTGTACCCCTCGGCCAAGGCCTTCTCGAAGGGGAAGGGGGGGGGGGGTGTTATACCCCGTATTTCCAGAGTATGTACGTAAGGGAATACGTACAAAAAGTTTGGCCTTAAGTTAGCCTTGGACGTTTTTTTTGTACACAACTCGCTAAAAGAATCGTTTTCCGACGAAACGTTTCCACAGCTTTCGTAGGGAAAATTCCGGCTATGCCATTACTAATTTTTGCGGATTTTTCCGAGAGATGAAACATTTTGGACCAACGGGAGGGCGACACTTGTCACCCTCCAATTGATGGACTTGAAATCGTCCATTTGGACGAATTGGGCAAAGGTGAGCACGTTTTTTGTGCCTTGTGCACAAGTCAAGGAGTTGGTAGGATATTTGTGTGGAGTTAATCCTCACCCTACACTTGCCTTGCACTTGTCTTCATCTTGGCCATTGGTTGGCCAAGGCTTGAGCTATAAATACCCCCATTTAGATGAAGAGTTCTTCATCCACAAAGTTATCTTCCAAGTCTTGAAAAATCCTCTCCTCTCCCTTAGCCTTTCGTCCAACACCTCCCCTTTGAGTGAGTTTGGCGAGGGCCTACCCCCTAGCCTAGCCAAATCTACCCCCTCCCTTGGTAGAAAAGTTGTCTTCTAGTATTGTTATAATGCCCAAAATACCTAGCCCAAATCCCTTAGTCCTTTGTAGAAGTTGTTAAGAACTTCTAAGGTTTCTTAGACTCTGGGGCGTACAACTTAGGAGCTAAACCTTGCTCAGCGACTTTATCTAGGATATTATTGGGCTTACCGAGGTAACTAATCCTAACCTCTTTTGAATTAGAGAATACTTCTTGTAGTAGTATAAGAATAAGTATAAATACTTAGAAGAATATTGCGAATAGAATTGAACTGTTATCACATTAGAAGGGTTTAAAAGATGAATAATTGAACTATGCTTATATAGGATTTGTTTTCACTGAGACTTATATAGCTCACCGGGTAGGAAGTGCTGCCCGACTTTCCGTAGAATTATGAACCCTCTGTTTAGAATGACCTTGAGTAGTCTTTGATAGATGTCCGTGACTATTATAGGTGACTCTCTGCGCGCGACATATTCAACTTGGCAGGTGGTTTTCGCTGAGAAGGTATGTGATTCTTCCTAAAGAATGATATTTTACAATATATATATAGTACGGTAGACGTACGTGTGTTAACTGAATAATAACTACGGCAATGTCTTTGACTTAAGCTTTGAATAATACTTACAGAATGCCTGTGGCTTAAGCCCGAATAATAAAGAACTGAAAGCATTTCAAAAGAATACTGAATCATTTTTTAACAGAAGATAAATATTTGGTTTTTAAAAACAAAGGCTTAAGAGTTATACTAGCTTTATGGGAATTTATGTATAACAAATTAAGAAAGATAAAAAGGCTATTTACTTGTTTGTTTATAAAAGCCTTGTATTGATTTACATTAAGTGTAGTAAGATTTGTGTGATAAGTAGACATATTACGATGCTACAGGTTAGTGTCTTGAAATCGTGTAAGGGGTCATTCTTCTTTGTACTTACGTTGCTAACAGGTAAGTCCGTTATCTTGTTATTGTATCACCTACCCTCGATGTTGTTATGCAGGGCTTGCCCGCGATCTTGGTCTATCGGCTATGCGGTCTGTGAGACTATGCGAGCAGCGGTATGCTCCAGATTGATCATTCGGGCGTTTAGCGATCACGGGGATTCCATGCGGTCTGTTGAGACTACGCGGTCTTTTGAGGCTATGCGGTGCGGGAGCCTAGGCGGATCTGGGGTTAGCTGCCCCGATGCGGGAATACCTCATGCGGTGCATGTGTGACCTATGCGATGCGGAAGTCGGGACTAGGCACGCAGAATGATACTACGGGCGATTGGCCTTGCGATCATTCGCGGCCTAGAATAGACCTGTTACAGTTTTCCTATTACTGTTGTTGTTTGTGATGTGGCATTATGTGCAATTGAACTAATTGTATTTGTGAAAAGGTTTTAAATACTTTGATTTCATTTCAGTTCTTATAGTTTCACATACTTGGTACCTGTTGTACTGACCTCCTTCGGGGGGCTGCGTTCATGCCGCAGGTAAGGGCAAGCAGGTGCTAGATCCACATCCTTAGGATCTTTGCGTTGGTGTCAGGAGCTCCATCTTCTCCGGAGGCTCTACTTTTGGGTATGATCTCCCTGTATTGTAGATAGTTTTATCTGATCGAGGTATGGCGGCCCTGTCCGCCATAGTTGTTTACTTCCTTAGAGGTGCAGTACTATTATGCGGTTGGGATGTAACTGCAAAACTTGAGTTATTTATATTATGCCGTAAGGCAAGCTTTTCATCAGATAAACTGTTTCTGTTTTTACTATGTTTCCTGTCTTGTTTTATATTTCCGCTGGTTACTTTGATGTATGACTACTTGGGTGCCGTGAGGCACGATCCACGGGCCGGGCAGGTCGTGACAAAAGTGGTATCGAGCGATTAATCCTCGGAAAGTGTCTGACCGTATCTAGTAAGTCTTGATTATCGGTGTGTTGTGCACCACAATAATGTCGAGGCTATAGGATATTTAGGATTGGTTTCCATTCTTCTCATTACGAGATCGTGCTCTGAGAGGCGTGTTATAGGTTGGACCCTCTAACGTATTCCTTTCATATGATTATGCCTCCACGTAAGGCAACCGGGCGAGAAGGGCAAAGCGGTAGGAGGCGCTAGCGAGAAACCCGAGTCACGAGGCTCGTGCCCGATCTATACGAGACGGCGAGTTCTATGGCGCCGCCGGCCCAGCGAGACCACGGTACCGCACCTCGCGTCCCGGCTGGGGCGGAGGAGTTAAGTCTGAGAGATGGCCCGACTATTGGCTAGAGTTGTGGCCCGACACGTGGAGAAGGCTGGATCGGCGATTCGATTCAGCTCGGCTCGATCGCACCGTGGTGCACGAAGCGAATAGTTTGAGGCTACGAGATTTCTTGAGTTGTAGCCCGCCGTGAGTTTTACTGGTCGGCGGGAGGATGATCCGCGAGTTCATCCGTCGACTCTGAAGGATCATCGCGGGTGATCAAGGCCTCGAGAGGCAGTCTGTGACGCCGGTTCGCATCGGCTGCGTGATCCGCGATCGATTGGTTTGATTCATGGGAGCTTTCGGGAGAGCATGCACTCCAGTATGGGATGAGTTTTGAGGCTTTTCTCACACACTTCTTGCCTCCACGGATGAGGAGGGCACGAGTGATAGATTCTTGTTCTTTGAGAGCAGGGGAGGGCCTTGCGGTGAGGAGTACAATGTCGAGTTGGATTCTTTGGCTCGATATGTCCACTGCACCGTAGCAGAGATGGAGGACAGGGTGCATCGCTATGTCACTGGGCTAGATGATTACATGGCCGAGTATTGTGCGGGTATGTCCCTTCAGCCAGGCATGGACATAACCCGTATGCAGGCTCATGCACTGGGATGTGAGGAGCGTAGAGACCGCCGGGTAAGCGATTTCAGCGGCGAGAAGAAGGCGAGCGGCAGTTCTTTTGGTGGTTCTCGGGGTGGGCGGCATGTGAAGTCGGTGCACCACGGCCAGTATGAGCGCTCTACCTCATTTTCGGTACCGCCAGAGCGCGATCGAGGCGGTCGGGGCCCGGGACTTGATTTCGGTAGCGAAGTGCTAACCGTTCAAGGTGCCTTTCGGTGTGCGTTGTGGTAGATACCATTCAGGAGGCGTACTCGGAGCTGCTATACTTGTAGCCAGAGGTCATTTCGCGAGTTTGTCCGGCCGGGCGGCGGTAGTAGGGCCCGATCTACGAGTGCATTGCGCTTTTTCATCCCGAGCGATTACGCCCGGGGCAAGGTACTCATGGACCAGCGGGTCGCGGCGGTCGTGGCGGGTCGATTCTAGCGGTCTCGAGAACGCATTTATGCTTTGTCCGGTAAGCGGGATCGGGAGGCCTCACCGATGTAAATCACGGGTACCTTATCGGTTCGGGTTTGATGTGTATGCTTTGATAGATCGGGTTCTATTACGTCTATAAATCTCCCTTGTTGCTAGTAGGATAGGGATAGAGCACGAGTCCATAGACCACTTTCGAGGTAGCTACGCGATGGTGATTCGGTGGTAGCTCGGCGGGTATATAGAGCTTGTCTGTGACCATTCTGATCGTCGGACCTAGCCAACTGATAGAGTTGGAGATGATTGACTTCGCGTGATCATGGGGATGGATTGGCTAGCTTCTGCTACGCCAATGTAGACTGCAGAGAGAGTAGTAATGCAGTTCGGTTTCACGAGGCGGTTGTTGAGTGGGAGAACACGGTATCGCCAGGGGTAGGTTTATTTCCTACCTCAAGGCTAGGAAGATGGTGCGAGAAGGGTATATCTACCATCTCGTTCGGGTGTTTGATCTCGAAGGCTGCGGTACCAGATTTTGATCAGTTCAGTGGTCGAGAATTCCCGGGCGTGTTTCCGGCGACCTCCGGGTATCCTCCCGAGAGGAGATCGAGTTTGTATAGATGTGTTGCGGACACTCGGCTATTTCTATTCCGCCATACAGAATGACACTGCCGAGTTGAGAGAGTTGAAGGATCGACAGGGATTTCTTGGAGAAGCGGGCTTCATCGGGCCTAGTGTTTCTCCCAGGAAGCGCGTGTATTGTTCGTGAAGAAGAAGGGCGGGGCCGCTGCGCATGTGTGTTGACTACAGCGGTGAACAAGGTGACCATTAAGAACAGATACCCGCTTCCGGGATTGATGATTTGTTCGACCGATTGCGGTAGCGAGATGTTTCTCAAGATTGATCTGCGATCGGGCTATCATCGAGTTCGTGTCGAGAGGTGGATGTCCCAGAATTTGCATTAGGACGATGCGGGCATTATGAGTTCGGTCATGTCTTTTGGGTTGACCAATGCTCGTGTATTCATGGATTTGATGAACCGAGTGTTCAAACCATTTTTGGACACGTTTGTGATAGTGTTCATTGATGATATCTTGGTTTATTCTCGCCAGAGCGAGGGAGCATGCGGAGCGCGAGGGTCTTGTGATTCTCGGGACCAGCAATTGTACGCCAAGTTTTCCAAATGTGAGTTTTGGTTGACTTGATGGCGTTTCTTGGGCATATTGTGGGTGATGGCATTCGAGTGGATACGGCCAAGATCGGCGATCGGGACTTGGCCTAGACCTCTACTCAAGCGAGGTTCGCGATTTTGGGCCTTGCGAGGATATTATCGGCGGTTCGTGGAAGTTTGCTTCTATCTACGCACCATTGACTAGGTGACTCGAAGCCAAGTTTGATGGTGATGCTTATGGCGGGGTTTCCATTTCTTGAAAGAAGCGGCGACGCCCCGTTCTTACTCTTCCGGAGGTCGGATGGTTATGTCGTGTATTGTGATCGTCGGGCATCGGGTTGGGATGTGTGTTGATGCAGCATGGCGGGGTTATAGCATATGCATCCCGACAATTTGAAGAAACACGAGGAACTACCCGCATGATTTGGAGTTGGCGTGTGATTCACGCTTTGAAGATCCGGAGGCACTATTTGTATGGGGTTCACGTGGATATTTTTACAGACCACAAGAGCCTCGGTATATCTTGACCGGAGGGAGTGAACTTACGGCGAGACGGTGGTTAGAGTTGCTTAAGGATTACGATGTTGATATCTGTACCACGGAAGGCCATGTTGTGGCGGATGCTCTTAGTCGTAGGTCGATGGGAGCCTATCGGATGTGCGGCTAGAGAGGAGGGACATGGTTCGTGATTTGCATCGATTAGCGAGCCTTGGTGTCCGTTTGATTGATTACGATAGCGATGGGGTTAGAGTTCGTGAGGTTGCCGAGTCTTCCATCGTCGAGGAGGTGAAGAGCAACAGTTCGAGATCGGCTTTGATTCGATATCGTGATACATCTCTTCGTGAGGCAAGGGTCCTTTTGGTAGCACCGATGGGGTGCTAAGGTTTGAGGCGAGTTGTGTGTCCCGGATGTTTTAGGACTTGGCGGAGTTCTTGGGAAGCACACAGCGCGTTACTCTATCCATCGTGTCGACCAAGATGTACCACGACCTTAGATCGTGTATTGGTGGGATGGCTTGAAGAGGGCGTTGAAGAGTTCGTAGCTCGGTGCCGTGTTGTCGGCGGTGAAGGTAGAGCACGGAGGCACAGTGGTTTATTACAGCGATAGAGATCCCGACACGGAAGTGGGAGGTAATCAACATGGACTTCACGGGATTACCTCGCTCGGAGGAGACATGATTCTATATGGGTTATCGGCGGTAGTGAAATTAGCCCACTTTCTTCCCGTCGGGCGACTTTTGGTACCGAGGATTATGCGGACTTTACATCAGAGATCGTCGATGCATGGAGTCCCTACCGATCATATCGCAGCGAGCCGGTTTACGGATAACTTCGGAGTCCTTCCGAGGGTTTAGGGGCGAGTGAGCACGAGTGCATTTCATCCACAGACGGGCGGCGAGCGCACTATCCGACTCTTGAGGATATCTGCGAGCTGTGTTATTGACCGATGGTAGTTGGGAGGATCATTTGCCTCTAGTTGAGTTCGCGTATAATAATAGCTACCACTCGGTATTCAGATGGCGCCTTATGAGGCCTTGTATGGGAGGAAGTGCGGTCGCCTATAGGTTGGTTCGATGTGGGCGAGGCGATTAGTAGGACCAGATTTGGTGCAGTGACCGATGGATAAGGTGAAGCTTATCCGAGGCGGCTATTAATGACTCGAGTCGGCAAGTCGTATGCAGATCATCGTCGTCGGCATCTTGAGTTCGAGTTCATGATTGGGTTTTCCTAAAGGTGTCACCCATGAAGCGGTGTGATGAGATTCGGGAAGAAGAAACTTCGGCCCAAGGTACATTGGGCGTTGTCCGCGAGGTAGGCAAGGTGCCTATGAGTTGGATCTGCCGTCCGATCCGGAGGCGGTGCATCCGGTTTTCACGTATCTATCTTTGAGGAGATGTATCGGGGATCTATCTAGTGGTACACCCGATTGGCGATGTCCAGTGACCAGGGGTTATCGTATGAGAGATTCCCATAGCGATAGTCGATCGTCGAGTTAGGCGTCTGCGGACCAGGGCGTGGCTTAGTCAAAGTCTTGTGGCGGAACGAGCTCGGGAGGAGATGACGTGGGAAGCCGGGAGGACATGAGGCGAAGTATCCTCACCTATTCCCACACCTCCGGGTAATTCACTTTCCTTGTAAATTTCCATTATCATATATGCCTAAGTGTTATTTTTTTTGTGGCCTTGTGTGGCACTTACAAACTGTTTAAGCTTCATCGATGACTGTCTTGAGAAGGAACATTCGGGACGAATGTTTCTAAGGAGGGGAGAATGTTATACCGTATTTCCAGAGTATGCGTAAGGAATACGTACAAAAGTTGGCCTTAAGTTAGCCTTGGGCGTTTTTTTGTACCTGACTCGCTAAAAGAATCGTTTTCAGCGAAACGTTTCCACGACTTTAGGGAAAATTCGGCTATGCCATTACTAATTTTGCGGATTTTTCCGAGAGGCGAAACATTTTGGACCAGCGGGAGGCGACACTTGTCACCTCGATTGATGGACTTGAAATCGTCCATTTGGACGAATTGGGCAAAGGTGAACACGTTTTTGTGCCTTGTGCACAAGTCAAGAGTTGGTAGGATATTTGTGTGGAGTTAATCCTCACCTACACTTGCCTTGCACTTGTCTTCATCTTGGCCATTGGGTGGCCAAGGCTTGTGCTATAAATACCCCGCTTGAGATGAAGAGGTCTTCATCCACAAAGTTATCTTCCAAGTCTTGAAAAATCCTCTCCTCTCCCAAGCCTTTCGTCCAACACCTCCCTTTGAGTGAGTTTGGCGAGGCCTACCCTCCCTAGCCTAGGCGAAATCTACCCCTCCCTTGGTAGAAAAGTTGTCTTCTAGTATTGTTATAATGCCCAAAATACCTAGCCCAAATCCCTTAGTCCTTTGTAGAAGTTGTTAAGAACTTCTAAGGTTTCTTAGACTCTGAGGCGTACAACTTAGGAGCTAAACCTTGCTCGGTGCGACTTTATCTAGGATATTATTGGGCTTACCGAGGTAACTAATCCTAACCCTCTTTTGAATTAGAGAATACTTCTGTAGTAGTATAAGAATAAGTATAAATACTTAGAAGAATATTGCAGAATAGAATTGAATTATCACGATGAAGGGTTTAAAAGATGAATAATTGAACTATGCTTATATGAATTTGTTTTCTGATGAGACTTATATAGCTCAGGGTAGGAAGTGCCCCGACTTTCCGTAGAATTATGAACCCTCTGTTTAGAATGACCTTGAGTAGTCTTTGATAGATGCAGTGACTATTATGGTGACTCTGCGCGACATATTCAACTTGGCGGTGGTTTTTGAGAAGGTATGTGATTCTTCCTAAAGCATGATATTTTACAATATATATATAGTAATGCGGTAGGCGTACATGTGTTAATCGAATAATAACTACGGCAATGTCTTTGACTTAAGCTGAATAATACTTACGGCAATGCCTGGCTTAAGCTGAATAATACTTACGAATGCCTCGCTTAAGCTTTGAATAATAAAGAAGCGAAAGCATTTCAAAAGAATCTTGAATCATTTTTAACAGAAGATAAATATTTGGTTTTAAAACAAAAGCTTAAGAGTTATACTAGCTTTATGGGAAGTTAGGTATAACAACTTAAGAAAGATAAAAAGGAATTTACTTGTTTGTTTATAAAAGCCTTGTATTGATTTGTTAAGTGTAGTAAGATTTGTGTGATAAGTAGACATATTACGATGCTACAGGTTAGTGTCTTGAAATCTTGTGTAAGGGTCATTCTTGCTGTGCTTACGTTGCTAGCAGTAAGTCCGTTGTCTTGTTATTGTATCACCTACCCTCGATGTTGTGCAGGGCTTGCCTCGATGCGGGTCTATACGGCTATCGGTCTGTGAGACTATGCGAAGCGGCGGTATGCTCGAGATTGATCATTCCGGCGTTTAGCACGACGCGGGGATTCCTATGCGGTCCGCTGAGACTATGCGGTCTTTTGAGGCTATGCGGTGCGGGAGCCTAGGCGGATCTTGGGGTTGGCTGCCCCGATCGCGAGAATACCTCGTGCGGTGCATGTGTGACCTATGCGATGCGGAAGTCGAGGACTAGGCACGGAGAATGATACTATGGGCGATTGGCCTTGCTCGATCATTCGCGGCCTAGAATAGACTATTCTGCTTTTCTATTCTTGTTGTTGTTTGTGATGTGGCATTATGTGCAATTGAACTAATTGTATTTGTGAAAAGGTTTTAAATACTTTGATTTCATTTGATTCTTATAGTTTCACATACTTGGTACTGTTGTCTCGACCTCGCCCGGGCTGCGTCATGCGGTAAGGGCAGCAGTGCTAGATCCGCATCCGTAGGATCGTTTGCGTTGGTGTCAGGCGCTCGATCTTCCGGAGGCTCTAGGTTTGGGTATGATCTCGCTGTATTGTAGATAGTTGTGTCTGATCGGGTATGGCGGAACCTGTCCGCCATAGTTGTTTACTTCCTTAGAGTGCAGTAGTACTATTATACAGTTGGGATGTATCGCAAAACTTGAGTTATTTATATTATGCCGTAAGGCAAGCTTTTCATCGATAAAGCTGTTTACATTTTTACTATGTTTCTGTCTTGTTTTATATTTCATTGGTTACTCGATGTATGACTACTTGGGTGCCGTGAGAACGATCCACGGGCCGGAATGGGTCGAATAGTGAGGGACGAAACCAACAAGGAGGAGGAGGATTTCAAGACTTGGAGATTTTAGGAATGGATGAAGAAGTCTTGAAGGGGGTATTTATAGGAAGATCAATGGCCAAGATCAAGCCATGTGGGGCAAGTGGAGGCAAGATGTGCCCAGTGCACCTATCCTACTCCACAAAACATGGACCCAGTTTTAGGCCACAAAACATGCCACAAAACATGCCCATCGTCGAGGGCGCCCACTGCGTCACTTGAGGTGACAAGTGTCACCTCCGTTGGTCCAAAACATTTCGTCTCTCGGAAAAATCCGCAAAATTATAAATGACATAGCGGAATTTTCCCGCAAGTTTTGTAAAGCGTTTCGTCGAAAACGACTCTAATCGGGGTTGTGAACAAAATTCGAACCTTGCCTAACTTTAAGGCTAAAACTTCGTGACGTCGTCCCACGTACATACTGGAAATACGGGTATAACATTCTCCCCTCCTTAGAAACATTCGTCCCGAATGTTCCTTCTAAGTCTCAAGACATACATGCGCCAGTATAGTCTTCACTGCTGTACTTACGAAAACAATCATGCCACACCTGGACACAATACAACACGCGAAAACACTTACATCCCAATCCACGAGGAACCATCTCTAGCATAACAAAAACTCCCACCCAAGGTCTAAAATATACTCCCTTCGCACCTTCACTTTACAAACGAAATGATCACACCTCTGTTCTTAACACATGCTCGCTTCTTCCCTTACTCGTCAGACTGCAAATCAATCGAACTCTTTCTCATAACTTATCAAATTTACGCTCACGTTGTTTCCAAAATCTCTGGGTTACTACCTCCAACTTGATCATCATTAACTGGGAACACTCTGGATGGATCTCCTGATACTTCTCCGAACATAACATTATGAAAGACCGGACATACTGCCTCCTACGTCGGACGGCAATGCTAACCTATAGGAAACTCAGCCTACTCTACAAACAATCTGTAAATGCCCAAAAGTAACTCGGGCTAAGTTCCCTCTGTTTTCCAAAACTCGTCACACCCTAGCCACATTCTGCTGAAACAGGTATGAACCAACAATCTGAACCTTGCCAACATCGAACCAATCGACCGACACTTACACTTCCGCCCCTACAAGGCTTCATAAGGCGACATCCGAAAATTGAAATGGTAGCTATAAAACACTCCCTCAACAGGAGACAACAATCCTCACATCTACCCCTAAAATCCCAACACTGGCCCGAGGGCGAATGCGTCTGGAGACTGCGGAGTTCCTACCACTGGTAAAACTCGAGAAAAGAAATAGCCATAACACGGGCTTCACTGCGTCATAAGGTGAAAGTAGGTACCTCGCATGCCTTACAACCTTCTTGATATAACATCTCGCATAACCTGCCGAGTAAATGATCTGGCGAAGGACAAGATGGGCTGACCTCATCGGCCCGACTACTGGTCGTACGCATCCACGAACTCGCACGATGGTTAACTAAACTTGGGCCTAACACCCCCGTGACCCTAACACAAAGCGGGACCACCACAAACTGACCCCACCACCATACAGGCCGCGGGTTGACCCGCAATCGGTCCCCAACCCGACCCGCTATCGCGCAAAACTCTTGCTCCCCGAACCAGAACAATCTCACTAATCAAGTTACGAAAACCTAGCGGTCTTCTTAGCTCAACTACCCTCTTTCATTTCACACTACTCAGGGACTTATCACATAATATACCTCACGTGCATTATGCACTCCGATGAGGGTCAAACATAAAATACCTCTTTTACTCGAGATGGCCTTACCTCTAAGGTCTCTACGTATAAAACTCTAAGGCTCACACTTTCCTTATCCCCAATCTTACCTGGTTAACTAACCATGATTTCTAATCACAACTAACACAACGCTCTCTGATCATAACATTTAAGGCACACTCATCTTATCATACGTACAAATCTCTAGAGGGTTAAGGATCTACCTGTATCTACAGCTTCACTCCCCTTTTGTCGTTCTAATCAATCACCTGTTGGCGTATAGGTCTGAAGGTGACGAACTAGCCACCGATCACGGTGAGTCTCTATATCCACGCCACCTGCAGTGGACAAATTCCTCGCAAAATGGCCTGGCGTCAAGTAAAACAAGCTACCGGCAATGCGACACTCTCCACACTGACACTTACCACAACGGCCACACCGAGGTGGGGGTGGCCTCCTCTAGCTAACACCCCTTCCTCGTTGAACCACCGAATCCGGCTGACTAGAACCTGCATAGCTGTGAACCGGAAGCTCTGGAGCTCTGACCAACTCCTGCATACCCCCGAACGTCCTGAACTCTGTGGAGGACCACTCTGCACTGGCGGAGGCGCATATTCATTCTGCTGCTGAGGCGATTCGTCTCAAAAGTCACCAAAGGACCCTGTTGTTCTGGTCTCTTCATGATCTTGGTTAATCCGTCGATCCCTACATTTCGACTGCTTGTGCATAAGCTTTGTCTGTGAGCCATGCTCTACCAGTGAAGAGCTACTCTTGCACAACCCTTTCTTAGATATTCATCAAGACCCGTGATAAATCGGTACATCATACTCTCTGGTAGCTACATCCTAGCAGCTAATGTGGTCGCCTCTTGCAATCTATATTCTGCTCTGCAGTCGTGGGCGAAGGTTCAACTATCATGGCCGCAGAGGAATCGCTGCATGTGTACTAGACTCTTTGGGGTGCGGCGTCGAGAACTCCCGAATGAAGCACCACCCCGGTGATGATTGGGCTGTGCCCTCGTAACCCTCGTACTCTACTCGATTCCTTGGCCTTGCCATACGGGCGGGTTGCCTTACGCGGAGGCATAGCGGTAAGGAAAGAAATACGTTAGAGGTTCCAACTTATAACTGACTCTAAGGCACGATCTGAGTGAGAAGAATGGAAACCAATGCTAAATATCCTATAGGCTACTGATTATTTGTATGTTGCAAAAAATATCGATAATCAAGACTCTACTAGATACGGTCTGTAGAAACTTTCAGAGGATTAACTGCTCTGATACAACTTTTGTCACGACGAACCGGGCGTGGTGCCTACCGGGCACCCAAGTAGACATACATCAGAGTAATCAGCTGAACATAAAACACAACATGAAATAATTCAAAGGAAACACATGATTATCTGAAGAAAAGTTGCCTTCGGCATATATATATATAAACTTAGATCCGACGATTCATCCCATAACAACCACCTTGCAGCGATTACTACACTTCTACGAATGATATGACAACAACGACGGGGCCGTCGATACCCCGAATGTAAGCACCTACAACAACAGGGGACTATACCAAGATAAGCCTCCGGAGAAACGGAGCTCCCCAAAACGCTGAACTGCGATCCTAAGAGCGAGGATCAACACTGGTGTACCTCTACCTGCGGCATGAACGCAACCCCCCAAAGGAGCTCAGTACAACAGGTACCAAGTATGTGAAACTAAAAAATACTGTAAATGAAATCATAGTAGTCTATATAAAACAGGAGACATGTATGATAACCAAACTACAGTTCACAATAAATAAGCAGTCATGTCAAGTCAGGGACTCACGCCCTCAAAGTCATCACTCAAATATCACTATGGGTCTCACGCCCATAACATCAATCATGCCCGTGGAATACCTTCCTCACCGCGATCTATGATATCAAAGCACCAAGAAATACACATGAACACGAGTCCCACGTGTCATAATAAAGCTATGCGGGTAAGTGCGAAGGCATAGCCGACTACTAACACCCACGGTACTAACAAGTCATAAAGCGTATCATGAGATGCATCTGACCGCCATGATCGAAGCCGCCACACGCGCGGTATCAAATGTCTTCGTTATACCCCGTATTTCCGGTATATGCGTGAGGGCGTGCGTCTGAAGTCTAGCCTTAAAGTTTAGGCACAAGACGTTTTTGGGCACAACTCACTAAAAGAATGTTTTTCCGAAACGTTTAACAAGACTCGCGTAGGATAAATTCGGCTATGTCATTTCTAATTTTTGCGGATTTTGCCGAGAGGCGAAACACTTTGGACCAACGAGAGGGCAACACTTGTCACCCTCCTTGGTGGATGTGTGGGCGGCATTAGGGCGAATGAATGGCTTATTTTGTCTTGGAGTTGGTAGGATATTTTGTGTGCAAGTTGGCTAGGTACACTTGCCCAAATCTTGGCCTTCTGATTGCCTTGCACTTGGCATAATCTTGGCCATTGGTTGGCCATCCCTTGACCTATAAATACCCTCTTGTGATGAAGAGTTCTTCATCCACAAACAAACTTTCCAAGTCTAAAATCCTCTCCTCTCCCTTGAGCCTTTTCGTCCAACACACCCCTTTGTGAAGCTTAGCGAGGCTACCCCCAGCCTAGCGAAATCTACCCCCTCCCTTGGTAGAAAAGTTGCCTTCTAGTATTGTTATAATGCCCAAAATAAGCCTAGCCCAAATCCCTTAGTACTTAGTTGAAGTTGTGAAGAACTTCTAAGGGTTCTTGGAGCTATCGGAGCGTACAACTTAGGAGCTAAACCTTGCTCAGGATCGACGTATTATCTAGGATATTATTGGGCTTACGAGGTAAATAAACTTGTCCTTCTTTTGTAATTAGAGAATACATACGGTAGAAGTATAGAAATAAGTATTAAATACTTAGAAGGATATCACAGAATAATTGAGTATTATCACAGTGAAGGGTTTAAAGAAGAATAATTGAACTATACTTACTTAGTACTGTTGCTTGACCTCCTTGGAAATGCGTTCATGCCGCGGTAAGGGCAGCAGTGCTAGATCCACATCCTTAGGATCTTTGCGTTGGTGTCAGGAGCTCCATCTTCTCCGGAGGCTCTACTTTTGGGTATGATCTCCCTGTATTGTAGATAGTTTTGTACATTCAGGGTATGGCGGGGACCTGTCCCGCCATAGTTGTTTACTTCCTTAGAGGTCTGTAGTCCTATTGTACAGTTGGGATGTAACTGGAAAACTATGTTTATATATATGCCGAAAGGCAAGATTTTCTTCAGATAAACTGTTTCTCCTTTTTAATAATGTTTCTTGTCTTGTTTTATATTTCCGCTGATTTTCTACGATGTATGGCAGGTGCGGGTAAGGCACGATCATGGCCGGCAGTCGTGACAAAAGTGGTATCAGAGCAGTTAATCCTCGGAAAGTGTCTACAGACCGTATCTAGTAGAGTCTTGATTATCGGTGTGTTGTGCACCACACCAATAATCAGGAGGCTATAGGATATTTAGGATTGGTTTCCATTCTTCTCACTCTGAGATCGTGCCTAAGAGCTGTGTTAAAGTTGGACCTCTAACGTATTCCTTTTACCAGATTATGCCTCCACGTAAGGCAACCGGGCGAGAAGGCAAAGCGGCCGAGGAGGCTAGTGGGACACCTAGAGTCACGAGGCTCGGACGGTCGATGCAGGCGGCGAGTTCTACGACGCCCGCCCGAGAGGTTTAGGAGCGCAGCGATGGGCGATGAGACCACAGTACCTACACCTCGGTCCACGGCTGGAAGCGGATGAGATGGTTCTGAGAGATGGCGATTCGCTAGGATCGTGGCGACATGAGGCAGTGAATCTGGCGATTCGATTCGGCCCAGTGAGCACCGTGGTTCACGGCGAGGCGATTTGAGGCTACGGGATTTCTGAGTTGTAGCCCGCCAGTACTACGGGTCGAGCGGAGGATGATCCGCGAGTTCATCCATCGATTGCGAAGAGATCATCACGGGTGATCAAGGCGTCGAGACCGAGTCCGTGACCGGTTCGCATCGGCATGATACGCGATCGATTGGTTTGATTCGTGGAGTTATCGGGAGAGCAGCGTCCCGCTACTTGGGATGAGTTCTCGGAGGCTTTCCTCACTCACTTCTTGCCTCCACGGATGAGGAGGGCAGCCGATAGATTTTTATTCTCGAGCGGCGAGGACGCTGATTAGGGAGTACAATGTCGAGTTTGATTCATTGGCTCGATATGTCCCGCGTTGGTAGCGATATGGAGGATAGGGTGCACCGCCACGTCACCGGCTAGATGATTATATGGCGAATCTTGTGCGGTGTTTCTCTTGGCGGTATGAACATTACGCGTGCGAGCTCGCTCTTGGATGCGAGGCGTAAGGCCGACGGGTTGTGACGGCCAGAAGAAGGCAGACGGAGTCTTTTGGTGGCTATCGTGGTGGCGGCCTCGGCGATCGAGATTTGCACCACGGCCCGGCTCGAGCACTCGCACCGTCCTCGGGGCCAGGGATATTCGAGGACGGGGCCCGAGACTTGAGCGTCGAGCGGCGAGGTATTGGCGTCGGGACCATCCGCCGGTGTGGCCGTCGGTAGATCCCCGGGAGTTGTGGTGCGCTACGGGAGCTTGTTTGATTGTGCCAGCGAGGTCACTTTGCTGTTCTGTCAGGCGAGGCGATGAGATAGTAAATTACTACGAGTTCTTTTCTTGGGTCTTCTTCATCCCAAGCGATTACTCGCCCGGGAGCGGTACTCATGGACCAGTGTGGCGAGAGTCGTGGCTCGGGTCGATTAGCGGTCCCAGAACGCATTTATGCCTTGTCGGTAGCGGAGATCGGGAGGCCTCACGATGTCGTCACAAGTACCTTATCGTTTTGGATTTGATGTGTATGCCTTGATAGATCCGGTTATACTCGTCCTATATATCTCCCCTTGTTGCTAGTAGGATAGGATAGAGCACGAGTCCATAGACCACTTCGGTAGCTACGTCGATGGGTGATTCGGTGGTAGCTCGGCGGGTATATAGGGCTTGTCGATGACCATCTACGATCGTCGGACCACTAGAAACTTGATATAGTTGGATATGATTGATTTCGACGTGATCATGGGTATGGATTGGCTAGCTTCTTTCTACGCCAATGTAGACTGTAGAGAGAGGGTAGTGCGGTTCCAGTTTCCAGAGGAGCCGGTTGTTGAGTGGGAGGGGAGCACTGTATCGCCGAGGGGTAGGTTTATTTCCTACCTCAAGGCTAGGAAGATGGTGCAGAAGGGGTACATTTACCATCTCGTTCGGGTGTTTGATCACGAGCTGCGGTACCAGATTTTCGATTCGATGAGTCGAGAGTTCCCGGACGTGTTTCAGACGACCTCGGTATCCCTCACGAGAGGAGATCGAGTTTTGTATAGATGTGTTGCGGACACTCGGCCTATTTCCATTCCGCCATACGAGAATGGCACTGCCGAGTTGAGAAGTGAAGGACCGGCTTAGAGATTTGATGGAGAAGGCTTCATCGCCTAGTGTTTCCCGGGAGCGCCGGTATTGTTCGTGAAGAAGAAGGGCGGGGCCAGCTGCGCGTGTGTTGATTCTGACGGTGGACAAGGTGACCATTAAACGAATACCCTTCCCAGATTGATGATTTGTTCGACGATTGCGAGCGCGAGATGGTTCTCAAGATTGATCTGCGATCGGGCTATCATCAGTGCGAGTCGAGAGGTGGATGTCCACAGGATCGCATTCGGACCCGTGCGGGCATTATGAGTTCAAAGTCATGTCTTTTGGGTTGACCAATGCTCGGCGGTATTCATGGATTTGATGAACCGAGTGTTCAAACAATTTTTGGACACGCGTTCGTGATAGTGTTCATCGATGATATCTTGGTTTATTCTCGCCGAGGCGAGCATGCGGAGCATTTGAGGCTGTCTTGTGAGTTCTCGGACCAGTGATTATCGCTAATTTTTCCAAATGTGAGTTTTGGTTAACGGTGGCTTTTCTTGGGCATATTGTCGGTGATGGCATTCAGTGGATCTGGCAAGATCGAAGCGATCGAGGACTTGCCTAGACCTACTACTCAAGAGGTTCCGATTTACGGGCCTTGCAGATATTATCGGTTCGTAGAAGTTTGCTATCTCTGCACCATTGACTAGTGACTCGAAGCGGCCAAGTTTGATGGTGATGCTTGTGGCGGGGTTTCGATTCTTGAAGGAGAGGCGGCCCGTTCTTACTTGTTATACCGTATTTCGAGTATGTACGTGGCGTGCGTAGAAAAATTGAACTTGAGAATAGGCTTGGCGAATTATTCTTTGTGCAACACCCTGACACGGTTAGAGTCGTTTTCGACGAAAGCGTTTCCACGACTTCGTGGAAAATTCCGGCTATGTCATTTTTATTTTTGCGGATTTTTCCGAGAGACGAAACATTTTGGACCAACAAGAGGCGACACTTGTCACCTCATTGGATAGGCTTGGCGGTCAAGGGTGGGAATTGGGTGAGTTTTTGTCAAGTAGTAGGTAGGATATTTTGGTGGTAGTTGGATAAGGTGCACTTGGCATGATCTTGGCCTACACTTGCTATGCACTTGGCATGATCTTGGCCATTGGTTGGCCTTTGCTAGACTATAAATACCCCCTTTGGAAGACTTCTTCATCCATTCCAAATATTTTTCTAAGTGTTAAAATCCTCCTCCTCCTTTGTGTTGAGTTCGTGAGCCCTCTCCCCTTGGCGAGAGTACCCACAGTGGGGTAGGCGAGGGTATACACCACTCCTTGTGGTGCTAGCCGTGGTACCACTAGCCTAGTTGTTTTTGTATAAATACCCTCCTCTTGGTAGAAATACTCTCAAAAGTATTGTTACTACCCAAATTACCTTAGTAGTATACCTTGTAGTATTCTAAGGTTATACTTATCTGAAAAGCCAGAAATACTATTATACTTCCCTTGATCACAAAACGAAACCCTAAGGAAAAATCTCCATAGTTAGTTGGAGTATTAAGTAGAAGTTGGTTAGAACTTCTAAGGGTGGTTCGAATGGGTTGGAGCACCAGAGTTGGAGCTAAACGTTGCCGGGATCGACTTTATACTTGGATAATTATGGGCTTATCGAGGTAATTATCTTGTCCCTATTGTAATTGGAAATTACATGTTGTTAGAATATATAGTTGAAGTATACTATATATAGAAGCGAACGTAGTTATCGGCAATGTCTTTGGACTTAAGCACGAATAATACTTACTGCAATGTCTCGACTTAAGCTGAATAATAAGAAACTTTTCGAGAGAAGAGTGTTGAATTTGTAATTACATAGGGTGTATTATAGTAGACTTGTGTAGCTTTACGTGAGATAGAATTGTGCGTCCGGTTTAGGCGTATAACCCCCGGTTGGCTTGTAGCGGCAGTTAGAGGAGGAGATTTCTGCATTGCGGAGGAGTCTTCTGCAATTTTACGTAGAATGTTCTGAAGAGACCTAAATGTTAATAAGCGCTGTGGCCTTATAGGTGGAAGTACTATGCGTGGCGCGATCTACTGGCTTGAGGAGTAGCGGTTTGAGGTATGTTATACCGTATTTCGTGAGTATATGCGTAGGGCGTCGTAGAAAATTTGAAACTTGAGAAAGTGGCTTGGCGAATTTTATTTGTGCACGGTTAGAGTCGTTTTTGGCGAAGCGTTTTCCACGACTTTAGGGAATTTCGCTATGACATTTCTAATTTTGCGGATTTTCCGAGAGGCGAAACATTTTGGACCAACAAGAGGGCGACACTTGTCACCCTCTAATTGGTGGGAGTGGGCGGTAGTGTAGTGGACGAATTGGCCTTGTTGGTCAAGGGGAGTTGGTAGGATATTTTGTGTGTTAGTTGGTCAAGGACACTTGGGTGAATCTTGGCCTTACACTTGTGTAGCACTTGGCTCAATCTTGGCCATTGGTTGGCCTTCACTTGGCCTATAAATACCCATCCCTTTGAAGACTTATTCATCCATTCCTAAATAATCCTAAGTGTAAAATCCCTCCCTCTCCCCTCTTGTTGACTCTCGTCCAAAGCCTCTCCCCTTTGAAAGGCCCATGGCAGAGCCCTCTACCACTCCTAGTAGTGTGGTGGGGTACCCACTAGCCTAGTTGCTTTAGTATAATACCCCTCTCTTGGTAGAAATACTCAAAGTATTGTTATAATGCCCAAATTACCTTAGTAGTATACCTTGTTGTATTCTAAGGTTATACCTATCTGAAAGCCAAATACTATTATACTTCCCGTCATCACAAAACCGAAACCCTAGGAAAATCTCCATAGTCCGTTGGAGTATTGTGTAGAAGTTGGTTAGAACTTCTAAGGGTGGTTTAGAGCGGGTTGGAGCCTTCGGAGTTGGAGCTAAGCGATTGCCGGATCGACTTTATACTTGGATAATTATGGGCTTATCGAGGTAAATATCTTGTCCTCTATTGTATTTGGAAATTTCATATTGTTAGAATATATAGTTGAAGTATACTATATATAGTCTTGAAACGTAGTTATCGGCAATGTCTTTTGACTTAAGCTGAATAATACTTACAATGATGTCTTGCGACTTAAGCTGAATTTAAAGAAGAATCTTGAACTGTAATTACATAGAAATGTATACTGAGACTTGTGTAGTAGTATCGTGGAGTAGAATTGTGCAGTTAGGGTTAGGCGTATAACCCCTGGTTGGCTTGGTAGCGGCCTCGATAGAGAGGAGATTTACGCTGTTGCGGGGATTCCTATGCGATGCGCTGAGACTATGCGGTCTTTTGAGACTATGCGGGTTGCGGAGCCTAGGCGGATCCGGGGTTAAGCGCCTCGATGCGGGGTATACCTCGAGCGATGCAGGACCATGATTCGAGGAATACCTCATGCGGGTCGTGTGGGACCTATCGGGCTGCGAGTTCGAGGATAGGCGTGCATTGATATTGCGGGCGAGTGGCGGCCGATCATGTGGTGCGGTCTAGAAAGACCTCGGGATACTGATTTGTGGTATTTTTGATGCTGTGGGTCTTAGTAGTCGGCTATGCCTTCGTACTTGCCGTCACGGTTTTATTGTGATAACTTTGAGGCGTGAGTCACGACTTGACATATCGCTTATTTATTGTGAGCGTAGTTTGGTTATCATACATGTCTCCTACTTTATATAGACTACTATGATTTCATTTGATGATTTATTTTGATTTCACATACTTGGTACTGTTATCGACCTCCGCTTGAAGTGCGTTCATGCCGCAGTAAAGGTACACGATCGTTGATCCTCGCTCTTAGTCACGATTCGGTTGGGAAGCTCCGTTTCTCGGAGGCTTATCTTAGTATAGTCCACTGTCGTTGTAGGTATTTACATTCAGGGTATGGCGGGCCATCCGCCATTGTTGTCGTATCTTTTCTTAAGTGCATGAAATCTTGTTGTGGCGGGGTTTGTAAAAAGGATTAAACTGTTCATGTTGAAAGTTGTTATTTATATATATGCCGAAAGGCAAGTTTTCCTCAGATTTTTGTTTTATACTTCTATTATCTCATGTTGTTGTGTTTTGTTATACCCCGTATTTCCAGAGTATGTATGCGAGGACGTACGTACGAGAATACGGCAGAAAGATTGGAAAGGAAGAAAGAGGTGATTTTTCCACGGAAAAGTTTCCGGTTTTTGAGAAGGAAAAAGGTTCGTTAGTGGGAATTGGATTCCCAGATTTGGTATTCGGACTTCCTGGAATATTAGAGAATTATGGAATTTTATTTTCGGAAATGGTCACGTGGGGCCCACGGGAGAAATTCTGATTTTGTAGAACCCTTTGTTTTGAGATTTTGGCCATTGTGGATATTTTTTTGAAGAGCGTTTTGAGGGCTAATAGGAGGGTGACACGTGTCACCCCGCCTAAGTGGCTTGGCGAAGTTACATTTGGGCACAGTCTGCTAAGTCGTTTTCGGCGAAGCGTTTCCACGACTTTCGTAGGAAAATTCGGCTATGTCCTTTTTAATTTTTGCGGATTTTTAGAGGCGAAACATTTTGGACCAACGGGAGGGTGACATGTGTCACCTCCCATTGAAACTGTGGGCGTCAGTGGGCGATTGGTTCCGCGATTTGGATTGATATTGTGGCTCACGTTTTTGGCCTATTGGTTCCTTGTTTTGTGCCTTGTTTTGGCCTTGTTTGTGGCTTGTCTTGTGCCATGTTTTGTGGAGTAGGGGTTAGGGTGCACTTGGCTTGATCAAGGCCTTACACACTTGCCTTGCACATGGCTTGATCTTGGCCGTTGGTTGGCGTTTGGGTTTGCTATAAATACCCCCTTTGTGAAGACTTCATTCATCCACAAATGTTTCCAAGTCTTGAATCCCTCCTCCTCTTGTTGACTCTCGTCCAAGAGCTCCTCTCCCAGAAAGTGGCCTTTGGCGGTGAGGTCTCCCTCCCTTGTGAGGTCTGGCGGTAGGGTACCCACTAGCCTAGTTGTTTCGTATAATACCCTTGTTGTGGTATAGAAATACTCCTAGTATTGTTATAATGCCCAAAATACCTTAGCCTTGTACCTTGTAGTATTCCAAAGATACCTCTTTCGTAGAGTCAGGAAATACTACCTTTTGTCCTTTTAGTCTCAAACCAAAACCACTAAGGAAATCTTCATAGTTGGTTGAAGTATGTGAGTAGAAGTTGATTAGAACTTCTAAGGGTTGTTTGGAGTGGTTTGGAGCGCGGAGTGGAGCTAAACCTTGCTCAGGATCGACATTATAACTTGGATAATTTTGGGCTTATCGAGTAATTATCTTGTCCTCTATTGTAATTGGAAATTACATGTTTGTTAGAGTATAGTTGAAGTATACTATATATGGAACTACTTAGTATTCGGCAATGTCTTTTGACTTAAGCTGAAGAATAAAGCTGAATCTGTATTTACATAGGGTGTGTGCGGTAGACTTGTGTAGTATTCGAGTAGAATTGTACACGTCAGGGTAGGCGTGTAAACCCCACTGGTTGGCTTGGTGGCCGGCCTCGATAGAGGAGGAGATTTCTGTTGTTGCGGGAGAGTCTTTAGAATTTTCTATAGAAAGATAGAAACTTGTGTTTTGGGGTTAATAGGCGTTTTGAACTTTATAGGTGAAAGTACTAAGAGTAGCGTATTCTACCGAGGAGTGGAAAGGGCTAGCAAGGTTGTAGTACTTGGAGCATTTTGCTTATTGTCGATAAATCGTCGCGGTATGTGAACCTCTTCCTATCTTTTCTAGCATGATTGTTGTGAACTATGTAGTACGGTGAGCGTACATGTGCTAAGTGATTTGGTTGGTTTAAAACATAGGGTGTTATAATAGCTTTATGGGAAGTTAGTTATAACGACCTTATGTAAGTGAAAATGGTTTCTTGATGTTAGAAGTTAAGAGACTTGATCTTATAAGATAAGAGACTTAACTTATTTGTTTTAATGTGGATGTTTGTGTGAAACCTCATTCGTGAGTAATGAGTACTTGGTTTTAAAGGGATAATGTTTCTTGATTTGGGAATCGAGAATGTGTATCGACAGGACCAACTGCGGCGTTAATAAAGGAAAATGTATTGAATAATGATGTGTTGTATTAAAACGGTAGAAACCTCCATCTGCATAGAAGCTAAGATGAGACAAAATGATATTACATTTTCTAGATCATGGCTTTCTTTGTAATAAGATCGTTATAAACAGAATAAACTACTCACGTATATGACATATGTTACTCAATTGTTCTAAAAGGAATCAAGTGATTAAGTTTGGGAACTATGAAACCATTTGAAAATGAGAAGCTTGAGTAATTGAAACTAGGCAAGCTGGAACTTAGGAAAGAATGTTGTTACTTGATTTTGAAAAGGAAGGTGGGTTGGTCATTCTAATACTACGGGTATCGGGTGACTTTTATAAAAGTAATGGATCTCTTTTAAAAGAACTTAACGTATGTAGTACTTTGGGGTTAAAAACCGGACTTTGGCATAAAATGAAAGTACTTTGAGTTGTGTGAAACTTACTATGCTTGTTGTTGTGAAACTTGCCTATGCTTGTGATGATAGCCTTTATTGTACAATCGTTGTGTTTTACGTATTACTGGCGTCTCGATAGAGTCGGTTGGTAGTTGAGAACTTACTTGGAGCGTCTTGCGTGTGGCGGAGAAATTCCGCAGTGCGTTCACGGTTGATAGTATTATTGTTGTTAATCGCTTTGGACATACCGACACGATCGTGGCGCGGGTATGCTTCCATTTTGGTTAAGGTCTTGTGGTTAATCGCTTTGGATATCTTGACCGCGATCGTGGCGCGCGGGTATGTTTCCATTTTGATTATCGCCTTGTGATTTCTTTGGACATCACGACACGATCGTGGCGCTGCGGGTATCGTCCATTTGGAATGTTGTCTTATTTTTCCCTTTGGACATCACGACCACGATCGTGGCGCTGCGGGTATCGTCCATTTGGAATGTTGTCTTATTTTCCCTTTGGACATCGACACGATCGTAAGCGCGCGGGTATGCTTCCATTTGGATTCTTTGTCTTGTTGTTGAGGTCACATGGACATGTCTACACCGATGCAGAATTCGGGGCATGTGGCCATGGGACATTGGTATTATTGTTGCATCATGGACATGTCTACACCGTCACGATATTAGGGGCATGCGGCCATAATGCGAACCTGAGTGATGTTGTGGGCGTGAGACCCATAGTTATATTGGAGTGATGACTGTTTTATGTTGTGGACTGTAGTTTGGTTATCATACATGTCTCCTGCTTTATATAGACTAGTATGATTTCATTCTGATATTATGCTGATTTCACATACTTGGTACTGTTATCGACCTCCTTGAAGCTGCGTTCATCTGCAGTAGAGGTACATCGATCGTGGATCCCGCTCTTAGGATCCGATTCGGCGTATTGGGAAGTTCCGTTTCTTGGAGGCTTATCTTTTGGTATGTGTTCCACGAGTTGTAGGTTCTTGTACATTCGAGGGTATGGCGGGGCCTGTCCGTCATAGTCGTTGTAAATCTTAAGTGCGTAGTCTGTTGTGGCGGGGTTGTAAAGATTAAAGCTATTCGGAGTTTTATGTATATCTTGAAGGCAAGCTGTTTGGTTGCTTTGTTTATTTATGATATCTCTTGTTAAATGACTCATGTTTTATGTTGTGATTTTCTACGATGTATGTATCACTAGGGTGCGGGGTAAGGCACGATGCGGGCCGGGCGAGTCGTTACAAAAGTGGTATCGAGCGATTAATCCTCGGAAAGTGTCTGAACCGTGTCTAGTAGAGTCTTGATTATCGATGTGTTGTGCACCACATCTATAATCGGAGGCTGCGAGACATTTAGGATTAGTTTCCATTCTTCTCATCACGAGATCGTGCCTTAGAGTCGTGTTGTAAGTTGGACCCCTCAGCGTATCTCGTTTTTACGATTATGCCTCGCGCAAAGCAGCGAGCCGAGAAGGGCAAAGCGGCCGAGGCTGCTAGTGAGATCTGAGAGGAGTTCGGCGCGAGCCGTCGATACACGAGTTGTGCTTGACGGCGGGTTTTGTAGCCGCCCGGCCCAGCGAGTTAGGCGCGGCAATGGCTGCTGAGACGCGATACACGAGCCTCGGTCCCACGATGCAGAGGCGAGAGAGATGGGTTACAAGGAGATAGCGATTCTTGGCGAAGTCGTGGCGAATATGAGGATAAATTTGGATCTGGCGGTTCGATTCGATAGCACGATGGTTCACCCCGAGCGAATAGTTTGAGGCTACGGGACTTTACGAGTTGTAGCCCGCGAGTTTCTGGTCGAGGCACGAGGATGATCGCGAGGAGTTCATCCGGCGATTCTGACGGATCATGCGGGTGATCGAAGGCTTGAGAAACAGTCTGTGACCTTTGGTTCGCATCGGTGCGTGATACCGTAGTCGATTGGTTTGATTCATGGGAGCTTTCAGGGAGAGCATGCACCTCCGTGATATGGGATGAGTTTTGGGGCTTTCTCACGCACTTCTTGCCTCGCGGATGAGGAGCACGCGGTAAACGATTTTATTCTTGAGGCGAGAGAGCGCCTTTGTCGAGTACAATGTCGAGTTCGATTCTTTGGCTCGATATGTCCTGCGCTAGTTGCGGATATGGAGGATAGGGTGCATCGCTACGTCGCGGGCTTGATGATTATATGGCGAATCTTGTGCGGGTGTTTCTCTTGGTGGGCATGGACATTGCCCGCATGCGAGCTCATGCACTAGGATGTGAGGCACGGAGGGTCGACGGAATGACTGGATCGTGAGAAGAGGGCGGGGCGGCGAGTCCTTTGGTGGCTTTCGAGCGGACCGCCTCGGCAGTGAGCTAGTTATATACCCCGCGATGCAGTGGTCCTCCACCGTCTTGAGATCTGGTCGTGGCTCGAGGTTCAGATTTTCGGGAGAGCAGGGGTGTTAACCAGCTGAAGCCACCCCTACCTCGTTGTGACCATTGTGGTAGACTCCATTTTGGAGAGTGTCGTGCTAGATTGGGAGTTTGTTTTGCATGCGGCCAGCAGGGCCATTTTGCGAGGAACTGTCCTACCAAGGGAAGCGCGGATGTTACGACTTCGACGCCGGGATCGTGGCTGGTTCATCACCTTCTACAACTATGCGCCCTGCAGGGCAGGCCTATGATTAGAGTGGAGCGGTAGCTTCAGGTATATCCTTAACCCTCTAGAGTTTTGGTATGCTTGTTATGATGATCTCATTATTGTGTGCTATGTACGGATAGCATTGTGATATGTGTGAGTTAAAATGCATGGTTAGTTGGAAGGATACGTATGGAGGCATGGTAAGTGTGAACCTTAGACTATTTCACGACTGAGACCTTAGAGGTAAGGTCGTCTTGAGTAAAGGATTCGTTTTATGTTTGACCTTTATAAGGGTGAGTAGTATACGTGGGATTTATTTGTGTGATAAGTCCATGGGTAGTGTGAGATGGAAGTGGTAGCTTTCATGATGTGAATTAGTAAGATTGTTCGGATCGGGAACAAGAGTTTGCACGGTTGGGGTCGGGTTTAGGACCATTTGCGGGTCAAACCGTAACCCGATTTGAGGTGGGGCCAGTTCTGGGTGGTCCCGGTGGTAAGTCACGAGGATGCTAGGCCCAAGTTTGTATGATCATCGTATGAGTTCGTGGGCGCGTTCGACGAGCGGTTCGTAAAGGCGGGAATGGCCTTAAGGAAGTTTGAGGTTAGTAAGATGACCAAGTTTGGAGGTAGTGACTCGGAGATTTTCGGAGCAAGTAATGGCGAAGTATGGTGCGTCTTGGGAGAGTTCAAGTGTTCGAGAAGGGCACGACGAGTAAGGAAGGAAGATAACGTGTGTTATTTGTGGCGGTTGTGGCGTTGGCAATTTGTTAGAAGAGCTTCATCGATATCCGTCTTGTGAAGGAACATTCGGGATGAATGTTTCTAAGGAGGGGAGAATGTTATACCCCGTATTTCAGTATGTATGCGAGGGCGTGCGTGCGAGAATCTGCAGAAAGATTGGAAAGGAAGAAAGAGGTGATTTTCCACGGAAAAGTTTAGGTTTTGAGAAGGAAAAAGGTTCGTTAGTGGAATGGATTCCCAGTTTGGTATTCGGACTTCTGGAATATTAGAGAATTATGGAATTTTATTTTGGAAATGGTCACGTGGGGCCACGGGAGAAATTTACGGTTTTGTAGAACCCTTTGTTTTGAGATTTTGGCCATTGTGGATATTTTTGAAGAGCGTTTTGAGGGCTAATAGGAGGGTGACACGTGTCACCCGCCTAGGTGGCTTGGAAGTTACATTTGAGCACAGTGCTGGCTAAGTCGTTTTCAGGCGAAGCGTTTCCACGACTTTCGTAGGGAAAATTCGGCTATGTCCTTTTTAATTTTGCGGATTTTTCGAGAGACGAAACATTTTGGACCAACGGGAGGGTGACATGTCACCCTCCATTGAAACTTTGTGGCGTCAGTGGACGATTGGTTCACGATTTGGATTGATATTGTGGCTCACGTTTTTGGCCCTATTGGTTCCTTGTTTTGTGCCTTGTTTTGGCCTTGTTTTGTGGCTTGTCTTGTGCCATGTTTTGTGGAGTAGGGGTTAGGGTGCACTTGGCTTGATCAAGGCCTTACACTTGCCTTGCACATGGCTTGATCTTGGCCGTTGGTTGGCATTTGGGTTTGCTATAAATACCCCCTTTGTGAAGACTTCATTCATCCACAAATGTTTCCAAGTCTTGAATCCCTCCTCCTCTTGTTGACTCTCGTCAGAGCTCCTCTCCCATGAAAGTGGCCTTTGGCGGGTGAGGTCTCCCCTCACTTGTGAGGTCTAGCGGTAGGTACCACTGCCTAGTTGTTTTAGTATAATACCCACTTGTTGTGGTATAGAAATACTCCCTAGTATTGTTATAATGCCCAAAATACCTTAGCCTTGTACCTTGTAGTATTCCAAAGATACCTCTTTACGTAGAGTCAGGAAATACTACCTTTTGTCCTTTAGTCTCAAACGAAACCCTAAGGAAATCTTCATAGTTGGTTGAAGTATGTGAGTAGAAGTTGGTTAGAACTTCTAAGGGTTGTTTGGAGTGGTTTGGAGCGTGAGTGGAGCTAAACCTTGCTCAGGATCGACATTATAACTTGGATAATTTTGGGCTTATCGAGGTATTTATATTGTCCCTCTATTGTAATTGGAAATTACATGTTTGTTAGAGTATAATTGAAGTATACTATATATGGAACTACTTAGTATTCGGCAATGTCTTTTGACTTAAGCCTGAAGAATAAAGAACTGAACTGAACTGTATTTACATAGGACTGTATTGCGGTAGACTTGTGTCGACTTAGTGAGTAGAATTGTACGTCCGGGTAGGCGTGTAAACCCCCAGTTGGCTTGGTAGCCGGCCTCGATAGAGGAGGAGATTTCTGTTGTTGCGGGGAGAGTCTGCCAATTTTCTATAGAAAGATAGAAACTTGTGTTTTGGGGTTAATAGGCGTTTTGACCTTTATAGGTGAAAGTACTAAGAGTAGCGTATTCTACTCGAGGAGTGGAAAGGGCTAGCAAGGTTGTAGTACTTGGAGCATTTTGCTTATTGTCGATAAATCGTCGCGAGGTATGTGAACCTCTTCCTATCTTTTCTAGCATGATTGTTGTGAACTATGTAGTACGGTGAGCGTACATGTGCTAAGTGATTTGGTTGGTTTAAAACATAGGGTGTTATAATAGCTTTATGGGAAGTTAGTTATAACGACCTTATGTAAGTGAAAATGGTTTCTTGATGTTAGAAGTTAAGAGACTTGATCTTATAAGATAAGAGACTTAACTTATTTGTTTTAATGTGGATGTTTGTGTGAAACCTCATTCGTGAGTAATGAGTACTTGGTTTTAAAGGGATAATGTTTCTTGATTTGGGAATCGGAATGTGTATCGACAGGACCAACTGCGGCGTTAATAAAGGAAAATGTATTGAATAATGATGTGTTGTATTAAAACCGGTAGAAACCTCCATCTGCATAGAAGCTAAGATGAGACAAAATGATATTACATTTTCTAGATCATGCATTTCTTTGTAATAAGATCGTTATAAACAAGAATAAACTACTCACGTATATGACATATGTTACTCAATTGTTCTAAAAGGAATCAAGTGATTAAGTTTGGGAACTATGAAACCATTTGAAAATGAGAAGCTTGAGTAATTGAAACTAGGCAAAGCTGGAACTTAGGAAAGAATGTTGTTACTTGATTTTGAAAAGGAAGGTGGGTTGGTCATTCTAATACTACGGGTATCGGGTGACTTTTATAAAAGTAATGGATCTCTTTTAAAAGAACTTAACGTATGTAGTACTTTGGGGTTAAAAACCGGACTTTGGCATAAAATGAAAGTACTTTGAGTTGTGTGAAACTTACTATGCTTGTTGTTGTGAAACTTGCCTATGCTTGTGATGATAGCCTTTATTGTACAATCGTTGTGTTTACGTATTACGCGTCTCTCGATAGAGGGTCGGTTGGTAGTTGAGAACTTACTTGGGCGTCTGCAGCGATGCGGAGAAATTCCGCAGATGCGTTCACATTGATAGTATTATTGTTGTTAATCGCTTTGGACATACCGACATGATCGTAAGCGCGCGGGTATGCTTCCATTTTGGTTAAGGTCTTGTGGTTAATCGCTTTGGATATCGCGACACGATCGTGGCGCTGCGGGTATGTTTCCATTTGATTATCGCGCTTGTGATTTCCCTTTGGACATCCGACACGATCGTAGCGCCGCGGGTATCGTCCATTTGGAATGTTGTCTTATTTTCCCTTTGGACATCTTGACACGATCGTAGCGCTGCGGGTATCGTCCATTTGGAATGTTGTCTTATTTTTCCCTTTGGACATACCGACCACGATCGTAGCGCACGGGTATGCTTCCATTTGGATTCTTTGTCTTGTTGTTGAGTCACATGGACATGTCTACACCGATCAGATTCGGGGCATGTGGCCATGGGACATTGGTATTATTGTTGCATCATGGACATGTCTACCGTCACGATATTAGAGGGCATGCGGCCATAATGCGAACCTGATTGATGTTGTGGGCGTGAGACCCATAGTTATATTGGAGTGATGACTGTTTTATGTTGTGAACTGTAGTTTGGTTATCATACATGTCTCCTGCTTTATATAGACTAGTATGATTTCATTCTGATATTATGCTGATTTCACATACTTAGTACTGTTATCGACCTCGCCCGAAGTGCGTTCATCTGCGAGTAGAGGTACATCGGTCGTGGATCCCCGCTCTTAGGATCACAGTTCAGCGTATTGGGAAGTTCCGTTTCTTCGGAGGCTTATCTTTTGGTATGTGTTCCCTGAGTTGTAGGTTCTTGTACATTCAGGGGTATGGCGGGGCCCTGTCCCGTCATAGTCGTTGTAAATCTTAAGTGCTGTAGTCTGTTGTGGGCGGGGTTGTAAGAGATTAAAGCTATTCGGAGTTTTATGTATATCTTGAAGGCAAGCTGTTTGGTTGCTTTGTTTATTTATGATATCTCTTGTTAAATGACTCATGTTTTATGTTCCGCTGATTTTCTCTGATGTATGTATCACTAGGGTGCCCAGGGTAAGGCACGATGCGGGCCGGGCGAGTCGTTACATGTTTGTTCGTGATTACTCGATGTATGTCTACTTGGGTGCGGGGTAAGGCACGATCCGAGCCGGTTCGGTCGTGACAAAAGTGGTATCGAGCGATTAATCCTCGGAAAGTGTCTACGAACCGTATCGATGAAGTCTTGATTATCGGTGTGTTGTGCACCACACCAATAATCGAGGAGGCTATAGGATATTTAGGATTGGTTTCTATTCTTCTCACTCGAGATCGTGCCTTAGAGGTGTTGTAAGTTGGACCCTCTAACGTATTTCTTTCCACCGTTATGCCTCGCGTGAGGCAACCCGCCGGAGAGGACAAGGCGGTGAGGAGGCTGAGTAGAGTTCGAGGGGTTACGTGGGCACAGGCCCATTATCACCTTAGGTGGTGCCGTTCGGGGAGTTCTGCGGCGTCACTAGCCCCAAAGAGTTTAGCATGGCGGCGATTCCTCTGCGGCCATGATATTTGAACGCCGGTTCGCGGCCAGAGCAGAGAATATAGATTTCAAGGCGATCACGCTACTAGCTATAGATTTGGCTACGAGAGTATCTGCGATGTCTGCGCGAGTCTTGAGGACTATCTAAAAGAGGTTGTGCAAGAGTAATTCTTGATTGGGCTTGAGCATGGCACGTATGCGGGCTTATGCGCAGTGGCCGAAGCGTAGAGATCGGCGGGTTAACGAAGGGCGGCGAGAGGAGGCGAGCGGCGAGGTCCTTTGGTAACTTTAGGCGAGTCGCCTCACGGCGGTGATATGCACCTCCGCCCGGTCGCAGTGGTCTTCCACGGATATCGGGATGTTCGGAGTATCACGAGTTAGTGAGAACTCCGTGGCTTCGATTGCGGTGTAATGACGTCATCGGGAATGCCGTCTTTTAGTTAGTACTTGTTGTACTACGGCCGTCGGTGCGATGTCGATAGAGTGTCCTTGTAGGAGGACTTAGCCTCGAGGATCGGTGGGTAGTTCGTCATCTTCCTAGCTATCGCCTACTGCAGGCGAGTTTGATTAGAACGACTAAGGGGAGAGCGGTAGATATAGATATATCTTTAACCTCTAGAGATCGGTATGTGTGATAAGGTGAGTATACCTTAAGTGCTATGTTCTAATAGCGGTGTGTTAGTTGTGTTTAGAAATCATGGTGGGTTAGCAGGTAAGATTTTGGGGATAGATCAGTGTGAGCCTTAGAATGTTTACGTAAAGACCTTAGAGGTAAGGCCGTCTCGAGTAAAGGTGTAGTGTTATGTTTGATCCTTATAGGAGTGCATAGTGCACATGAGCTATGTTTGTGGGATAAGTCCACGAGTAGTGTGGAATGAAAGGGGGTAGTTGAGCTAATAAGACCGCCAGGTTTTAAACGTGATTAGTGAGAGTTTTCCTTGGGAGCTAGTATTGTGCGCATTCCGGGGGTCGGGTTGAGGCCACGTTGCGGGTCAACCAGCGGTAGGTTTGGTGGTGGGTCGGGTTGTGGTGGTCGCTTGTGTTAGGGTCACGAGGGTGTTAGGCCCGAGTTTAGTTAGCTTGACGTCTGAATTCGTGGATCGTTCGACGATGAGTCGGGCCGAGGAGGTCACCGTCTTGTTTTCTAGCAAAGACCGTTTACTCGGCGGTGTTGTTTTATCGAGAAAGGTTGTAAGGCTGCAGGGTGCCTACGCCACCTTATGGCGACAGTGGAGCCGGTAGAAATTTGTTGTTTTGGAAGTTTTGCCAAGCATGTGTTAAGAACTCAGTGAGTCTCGAATCACATTCGCCTCGGGCGATGTTTGGATTTGAGGATAGTTGCGAGAATTGTTGTCTTACATTGAAGGAGTGTTTGAGCTACCATTTGATGTTCGGATGTCGCCTTATGAAGCCTTGTTGGGGCGGATGTGTGAGATCTTGGTCGATTGGTTCGATGTTGGCAAGGTTGACGGTTGGTTGAGCTTGTTCCGGTGACGTGGATAGTGTGAAGCTTGTCTAGAAGAAGTTACGGCTCGGAGGAAATCGTGCGGATAATCGGCGGCGCTTAGAATCGGAGTTGACGGTCGGTCTTCTTGAAAGTACCACCGGTTAGGTGTGGCGAGCTTTGGAAAAGCAGAGAAACTTAGCCCGAGTTGTTTTGGGCCTTTTTAAGTTCATGTGAAGAATAGGCGGGTTGCCTATATGTTAGCATTTGCCGTCCGACTTGGGAGGCGGTCGTCGATCGTTCGTGTTATGTTCGAGATGGAAAGCAGATCCGTCAGTATTCCCGCTAATGATAACCAAGTTGAAAATGATAACCCCGAGTTTTGGAGGCTGACGATGCTCGAAATGTGGTAAGAGTTCGAGTGTCACGCGGCCTCGGGGATCGCGTGTAGTCGGTACCATGTGTTGGGTCGCGGAGTGACACTAGAACCTCGCGGCAAAGTGACAAAAGTGGTATCGGGAAGAAGCAAGCATGTATGGCGAGCATAGATGTGACCATCTCTTTTGTTTGGAAAAAGTGTGGAGGAAGTATATTTTAGACCCGGAGAGGTGTTTGTGATGATGTTAGAGGTGATTCCTCGTGGACTTGGATGTAAGGCGTTTTGCGCGATTGTTCTTTGTGGCCATTGTGGCGGGATTGTTTCGTAAGTATGGTAGTGAAGACTATCTTGGCGCCGCGTTTGTTTGAGACTTAGAAGGAACATTCGGGACGAATGTTTCTAAGGAGAGGAGAATGTTATACCGTATTTCCAGTATATGCGTGGGGCGTGCGTAGAAAATTTGAAACTTGAGAAAGTGGCTTGGCGAATTTTATTTGTGCCTGACACGGTTAGAGTCGTTTTTTTAAAAAGCGTTTTCCACGACTTTCGTAGGGAATTTCCGGCTATGACATTTCTAATTTTTGCGGATTTTTAGAGGCGAAACATTTTGGACCAACAAGAGGCGACACTTGTCACCCTCTGGTGGGGAGTGGGCGGTAGTGTAGTGGGCGAATTGGCCTTGTTGGTCAAGGAGTTGGTAGGATATTTTGTGTGTTAGTTGGTCAAGGACACTTGGGTGAATCTTGGCCTTACACTGTGTAGCAGCTCAATCTTGGCCATTGGTTGGCCTTCACTTGGCCTATAAATACCCGTCCCTTTGAAGACTTATTCATCCATTCCTAAATAATCCTAAGTGTAAAATCCCTCCTCTCCCCTCTTGTTGACTCGTCCAGAGCCCTCTCCCCTTTGAAAGGCCATTGGCGAGAGCCTCTACCACTCCTAGTAGTGTGGCGTGGGGTACCACTAGCCTAGTTGCTTTAGTATAATACCCACTCTCTTGGTAGAAATACTCTCAAAAGTATTGTTATAATGCCCAAATTACCTTAGCCGTATACCTTGTTGTATTCTAAGGTTATACTATCTGAAAAGCCCATAAATACTATTATACTTCCGTCTGTCACAAAACCGAAACCCTAGGAAAATCTCCATAGTCCGTTGGAGTATTGTGTAGAAGTTGGTTAGAACTTCTAAGGGTGGTTTAGAGCGGGTTGGGCGCTCGGAGTTGGAGCTAAGCGATTGCCGGGATCGACTTTATACTTGGATAATTATGGGCTTATCGAGGTAAATATCTTGTCCTCTATTGTATTTGGAAATTTCATATTGTTAGAATATATAGTTGAAGTATACTATATATAGTCTTGAGCGTAATGTCGTGATGTCTTTTGACTTAAGCTGAATAATACTTACTGTGATGTCTTGCGACTTAAGCACGAATTTAAAGAAGAATCTTGAGCTGTAATTACATGGGCTGTATTACGGTAGACTTGTGTAGTAGTACAGTGGAGTAGAATTGTACGTTAGGGTTAGGCGTATAACCCCTGGTTGGCTTGGTAGCGGCCTCGATAGAGGAGGAGATTTCTGTTGTTGCGGGAGGTCTTGCCGAATTTTACGTAGAATGTACTACGAGGATCTAAATGTTAATAAGCGCCTTGTGGCCTTATAGGTTGAAGTACTACGTGTGGCGCGATCTACTTGGCAAGGAGTAGCCGCGTTTGGAAGTACTTGGGCGTTTTGCTATTAGTCGATACTCGTCGCGAGGTATGTGATCCTCTTCCTATATCTTCTAGCATGATATGTGTGAACTATGTAAATGCGGTGAGCGTACGTGTGCTAAATGTATTTGATTGGTATAAAACATAAAGTGTTATAACGGCTTTATGGGAAGTTGGTTATAACAACTTTATGTTGGTAAGAAAATACATGTGGTTTTAAAAGGTAGCGATTAGAACTATAAGCGGCTTGTTATGTGTTAATAAAGAGCGTGAAGTATTTCAAAAGATTTTGAATCATTTTGAAAGAAGAAGTAATATTTGGTTTTGAAAACTTAAGAGTTATACTAGCTTTATGGGAAGTTAGGTATAACGGCTTAAGAATGTTTCTTGATTTGAAATCGAATGTGTATCGACAAACCAACTGCGGCGTTAATAAAAGGAAATGTTTTGAATAATTAAGTATTATTAAAACGGAGAAACTTCCATCTGCCTAGACGCGAAGCTGAGACACAAAGATATTGCCTAGAGCAGGGCTGCGGTACTAAGATGCTTATAAACAAGAATATCCTACTCACATATAAGACTTATGTTTCTCAGTTGTTTAAAGAGAATTATATTCTTAAATGAATAAGACTATGAACTACGGAACCTTTCTAAAATAAGAAACGTGAACATTTGAAATTAGGCAAACTTGAGCGCTTGGAAAATAATGTGTTACTTGATTTTACAAAGGTAAGTATTTTGATTTACTTAAAAGGGCGATCCTCTATTTTTATACTACGGGTATTGTGTGACTTATGTGAAAGCAACGGATCTTTTAAAGGATTTAATGTGTGAAGTACTTTAGGGATAGATACGAACTTGTTAGCATAAAGTACCTTGTGTGAATAACTTGATTGTGTTGGTTTGAGATAGCCTTGTAAATACTTTCTTGTTGATGTGATAAGTAAACATGTTAGGATGCTACGTGTGTTAGTATCTTGTATGATCGTGATGCTGAGGGGTCATTCTTGTTGGGCTTACGTTGTTAAGCGTTAAGCCATTGTACTATTATTGTATCACATACCCTGACTTATTATCAGGGCTTGCCACCGCGATCGCGGTCTATACGGCTATCACGGTCCTTGTGACTATGCGAGTCACGGTAGCTCAGGATTGATCATTCGGGTGTTTAGCACGACGCGGGATTCTATGCGGTCTGTTGAGACTATGCGGTCTTTTAAGACTATGCGGGTTGCGGGAGCCTGGCGGATCCGGGGTTAAGCGCCTCGATGCGGGGTATACCTCGGTGATGCAGGACCATGATTCGAGGAATACCTCATGCGGGTCGTGTGGGACCTATGCGGGCTGCGAGTTCGAGGATAGACGTGCACATTGATATTGCGGGCGAGTGGCGGCCGATCATGTGGTGCGGTCTTGAAAGACCTCGGGATACGATTTGTGGTATTTTTGATGCTGTGGGTCTTAGTAGTCGGCTATGCCTTCGTACTTGCCGTCACGGTTTTATTGTGATAACTTTGAGGCGTGAGTCACGACTTGACATATTTGCTTATTTATTGTGAGCGTAGTTTGGTTATCATACATGTCTCTGCTTTATATAGACTACTATGATTTCATTTCTGATTTATTTTGATTTCACATACTTGGTACTGTTATCGACCTCGCCCGAGCTGCGTTAAATCTGCGAGTAAAGGTACACGATCGTTGATCCTCGCTCTTAGGGTCACGATTCGTGATTTGGGAAAGCTCGTTTCTCGGAGGCTTATCTTGGTATAGTCCACTGTCGTTGTAGGTATTTACATTCGAGGGTATGGCGGCCCCTGTCGCCGTTGTTGTCGTATCTTTTCTTAGAAGTGCATGAAATCTTGTTGTGGGCAGGGTTTGTAAAAAGGATTAAACTGTTCATGTTGAAAGTTGTTATTTATATATATGCCGAAAGGCAAGTTTTCCTCAGATTTTTGTTTTATACTTCTATTATCTCATGTTGTTGTGTTTGTTCCGCTGATTACTCTGATGTATGTCTACTTGGGTGCCCGGGGTAAGGCACCAGTCACGGGCCCCGGTTCGGGTCGTGACAAGGTACTTGGAGCGTTTTGCTATTTGTCGATAATCGTCGCGAGGTATGTTAACCTTTTCCTACCTTTTCTAGCATGATATGTGTATAACTATGTAGTACGGTAGACGTACATGTGTTAAACGTATTTGATTGGTTTGAAACATAAAGTGTTATAACGGCTTTATGGGAAGTTAGTTATAACAGCTTTATGTAAGTAAGAAAATGCTTTATGGTTTTAAAAGGTAACTGATTTGACTTATAACTGACTTAATGTGTGATGATAAAGAATCTTGAAGTACTTCAAAAGAATGCTGAATCATTTTTAACAGAAGAATAATACTTGGTTTTGAAAACATAAGAGTTATACTAGCTTTATGGGAAGTTAGGTATAACGTCTTAAGATTGGTAAAATGAATGGTTTATTGATTTTAAAAGTTAAGAGACTTGATCTTAAAAGATAAGAGACTTAACTTGTTTTACTTGGTAATTAACATTTTGTTAAAAAAATGTTGTAAAACCTCATTCGCGAGTAATGAGTACTTGATTTTAAAAGCAATAATGTTTCTTGATTTGAAAATCAGAATAAGTATCGAACAAACCACAACAGCGCTAATAAAGGGAAATGTTTTGACTAATAATGTATTAGTAAAACCAGTAGAAACTTCCATCTGCATAGCAACTAAGATGAGACAAAATGATGTTACATTTCCTAGATCAGGGCTGCTTAAATAAGATTGTTATAAACAAGAATAACCTACTCACGTATCAGACACATGTTTCTCAAATTGCTTTTAAGGGAGAATTATATCATTAAGCGATTAAAATTATGAACTACGAAACCTTTCGAAAATGAGAAACTTGGGTAATTGAAATTAGGCAAACTTGAAACATTTGGAAAAGAATGTTGTTACTTGATTTTACGAAGAGAAGTGTTTTGATTTACTTCAAAAGATAATCACTCTATTTTCATATACTACGGGTATTGTGTGACTTTTGTAAACGTAACGTATCTTTTAAAGAGTTAATGTATGAAATACTTTGGGGATAAAAACCCGAACTTGTTGACATATAATAGAAAGTACCTTGTGTGTATAACTTGATTGTGTTGGTTTGTGATAGCCTTGTAATACTTTCTTGATGATTGATAAGTAAACATGCTAGGATGCTACGTGTGTTAGTATCTTGTGATGTTAGTGTAAAGGGGTTTCCTCATTTGCGCTTAAAGTTGTTTGACTATCAGTAGTTATGTTGGTATTGTACCACTCACCTTGACTTATTTCCGGAGGTTAAGCGCCTCCGTCACGAGGTGAACTCGGTGATGCAGGACCATGATTCGAGAATACCTCATGCGGGTCGAGGATCCATGCGGAACTACGGGAGTTCGGAGTTAGTTTGCGGCCCTTGTGGTCATGCGGTCTCTGTGGCCATGCGGTGCGGGTCGGGGCGATGCCGAGAGTAGCTACCCTCGATGCGGGGTTACATACCTATGCGGGCCTATATGAGTGGCCTATGCGGACTACGAGTCGAGATTAGGCTTGCATGGTGATACTACGGGCAATTGGCCTACTTCGATCATTCGCGGCCTAGAAAAGATGTGTTCTGATTTACCTATTGTTGCTCTTGTTTATGATATGGCACTATGCGGTTACCTTGGTTGTTTCATACATACTTGCAAAACTGATTTTAAAATGATATGTTTTCATTTAAGTACTTTCTGATTTCACATACTTGGTACTGTTATGCGACCTCGCCCGAGGCTGCGTTCATGCCGCGAGTTGAGGTACACGATCGTTGATCCTAGTTCTCGGGTCACGATTCAGCGTATGGGAAAGCTCCGTTTCTCGGAGGCTTATCGGTGGTATAGTCCCGCCGTTGTAGGTATTTACATTCAGGGTATGGCGGGGCCACGTCGCCATTGTTGTCATATCTTTCTTAAGTGCAGTAATCTTGTGTGGGCGAGTTGTAATGGGATGTAACTGTTCGGTTTTAAATTGATCTATATATATATGCGTAAGCAAGTTTCTCCGACATCGTTTCTTACTTCATAATATTTTCATGTCTTGTTTTATGTTCCTGATTACTCGATGTTGTATCACTAGGGTGCGGGGTAAGGCACGATCAGGCGAGGTTGGGTCGTGACAAAAGTGGTATCGAGCGATTAATCCTCGGAAAGTGTCTGAGCCGTATCGATAGAGTCTTGATTATCGGTGTGTTGTGCACCACACCAATAATCAGGAGGCTATAGGATATTTAGGGTTGGTTTCTATTCTTCTCACTCTGAGATCGTGCCTTAGAGCTGTGTTGTAAGTTGGACCCTCTCACGTATTTCTTTTCCTTACCGTTATGCCTCGCGTAGGCAAACCGGGCCGGGAGGGCAAAGCGGCGAGGAGGCTGCGAGTAAATCTGAGAGGGCTACGTGGGCGAGGCCCAATCATCACCAGGGTGGTGCTTCATTCGGGAGTTACGCAGCGTCACTAAGCCCAGTGAGTTTAGCACGGCGGAAGTTCCTCTGCGGCCATGATGTTTGAACCTTGATTCCACGGCCAGGAGACGAGAATATAGATTGCGAAAAGACAACCTGTTACTAGATATGGATTTGGCTACGGAGAGCATACCGATGTACGCGAGTCTTGATGAATATCTTAGAAAGGGTTGTGCGAGAGTAATTCTTGATTATGCTTGAGCATGGCTTTGAAATGCTGAGCTTGTCAGCGCGAGCAAAGCGTAGAGATCGGCGGGTTAACGGAGGGCGAGAAGGGCGAGCGCAAGGTCCTTTAGTAACTTTTGGCGAGTCGCCTCGCTGTGATTAGATTATGCACATCCACGATGCGAGTAAAGGTCCTCGCGAGGTTGGGGCGTTCGGTACGCGAGAGTTGGTGAGCTCCGAGCTTAGGTTCACGCTGCGTAGGTTCCGGCCACCGGATTGATTTTCCCCGGTATTCACAGTGTGTGAGCGTCATCGGGGAATGTCATCTTTAGTTAGTACTTGTTTTACCTACGGCCGTCGAGTGCGATGTCGAAAGAGTGTCCTTGTAGGAGGACTTAGCCTTGAGATCGATGGGTAGTCGCCACCTTCCAGCTATCGCCTGCAGGCGAGTTTGATTAAAGCGACTTAGGGAGTGGGCGATAGATCTGGTATATCCTTAACCCTCTAGAGATCAGTATGTATGATAAGATGGGTATATCATGAGTGTTATGTTCTGATAGCAGTGTGTAATTAGTGATTAGAAATCATGGTTAGTAACCGGGAAAGATTGACGGATAGGGAAGTGTGAGCCTTAGAGCTTTATACGTAGAGACCTTAGAGGTAAGGCCATCTCGAGTAAAGAAGTATTTTATGTTTAACCCTTGTCGGAGTGCATTGTGCACGGGAGATATGTTTTTGGGATAAGTCCCTGAGTAGTGTGGAATGAAAGAGGGTAGTTGAGCTAAGAAGACCGCTAGGTTTTCGTAACGTGATTAGTGAGAGTTTTCCGGTTCGGGGAGCTAGTGTCTTGCGCGTTGCCGGGTCGGGTTGAGGCCACGTTGCGGGTCAACCCGCGACCTGTATGGTGGTGGGGTCAGTTTGTGGTGGTCCCGCTTTGTGTTAGGGTTATGAGGGTGTTAGGCCCAAGTTTAGTTAACCGTGACTGAGTTCGTGGATGCGTTGATCGATAGTCGGGCGATGAGTCGGCCGTCTTATCTTTTAATCCAAACCGTGTACTCGGTGGTATGTTGCGGCGTTATATCGAAAGGTTGTAAGGCTGCGGGGTGCCTACCTTTACCTTATGTGACAGTGGAGCCAGATTCGATCGCTTTTTCTGGAAGTTTTACCAGGCAGGATTAGGAACTCAGGTGAGTCTCCGTATCGTATTCGCCCTCGGGCGGTGTGTGGATTTGAGGGGTATGTAAGGATTGTTGTCTCTGTTGAGGAGTGTTTTAGTAGCTATCATCTCGGTATTAGGATGTCGCTTTATGGCGCTGCGGGCGGAAGTGTAAGTCGCCGTCGATTGGTTCGATGTTGGCAAGATTCGGATAGTTAGTTCAGGCTTGTTCCGGTGATTTGTGGATAGGGTAACGCTTGTCTAGAAGAGGTTCGGCGGCTCGGAGAAATCGTGCGGATAATCGGCGGCGGCTTGAGTTCGAGATTGATCGGTCTTCTTGAAAGTACCACCGGGTTGGGTGTGGCGAGTTTTGAAAAGCGAGAGGAACTTAGCGAGTTACTTTGGGCCGCACGAGTTCATGTGAAGAATAGGCGGGTTGCCTATATGTTAGCTTTGCCGTCCGACTTAGGAGGCAATACGTCCGGTCTTTCGTATTGTTATGATCGGAAAGTATCGGAGATCCATCAGTGTTCGATTAATGATGACCACGTTAGAGATAGTAACCCGAGTTTTGGAAGCGGTATCAAAAATGTGGTAAGAGTTAGTGTCACGCGGCCTCGGGGATCGCATGCGGCCGGTACCATTTGTTAGGTCGCGGGTGACACTAGAACCTCGCGGCAAAGTGACAAAAGTGGTAAAGGGAGAAGCGAGCATGTATTGCGAGCAGAGATGTGACCATTTCTTTTGTATGGAGAAAGTGCGAAGGAATTATATTTTAGACCATTGGATGGGAGCGTTGTGATGTTAGAAATGTTTGTGGTGATGTTAGAGGTGTTTCCTCGTGGACTTGGACGTAAGTATTTTACGCAGGTGTTGTTGTGGCCAGTTGTGGCAGGATTGTTCAGGTAAGTATAGTAGTGAAGACTATCTTGGCGCCGCGTTTGGTTTGAGACTTAGAAGGAACATTCGGGACGAATGTTTCTAAGAGGAGAATGTTATACCGTATTTCGCAGTATGCGTGGGGCGTGCGTAGAAAATTTGAACTTTTACATAAGCTTGGCGAATTAACTTTGTTCACAACACGATTAAGTCGTTTTTCGATGAAAGCGTTTTCCACGACTTTCGTAAGGAAAATTCGGCTATGACTTTTTAATTTTTGCGGATTTTTAGGGGCGTAACATTTTGGACCAACGAGAGGGTGACAAGTGTGCCACCTCAGTGGCAGTTGGTGGCGTTTTTGGCTAGCGTTTTTAGCATTTTAGTTGCCAAAATGTTTGGTCAATGTTGGCTAGATATTTTGTGTGGATGAGGACCAAGTGGGACCCACACAACGTAGCTAAATCTACACCTTACACTTGCCTTGCACTTGGCATAATCTTGGCCATTGGTTGGTCTTCACTTGACCTATAAATACCCCCTTTGTGATGAACTTCTTCATCCACTCTTCACTTGTTCTAAGTCTTGGAAACCCTCTCCTCCTCTTGTTGACTCTCGTCCAAGAGCCCTCTCCCTGTGAAGGCCTTTGGCGAAACCCTCTCCCTTTGTGAGCTTTAGCGAGAACACCCCTCTCTTTGAGTGTTGTTCTCGTGTAATATACCCCCTCTTGGTAGAAATACTCTCAAAGTATTGTTATAATGCCCAAATTACCTTAGCCATATACCTTGTAGTATTCTAAAGTTATACCTATACAAAGCCGAAATACTATTATACTTCCCTTGGTCCACAAAACCGAAACCTAAGGAAAAATCTCCGTAGTTAGTTGGAGTAATAAGTAGAAGTTGGTTAGAACTTCTAAGGGTTGTTTGGAGGCGGGTCGGGCGCGGAGTAGGAGCTAAACCTTGCTCAGGATCGACATTTAAACTCGGATAATTATGGGCTTATCGAGGTAATTATCTTGCCCCCCTATTGTAATTGGAAATTACATGTTGATAGAATATATAGTTGAAGTATACTATATATAGAACTGAACGTAGTTATCGGCAATGTCTTTTGACTTAAGCCTGAATAATAAGAAACCTTTTCGAAAGAAGAGTGCTGAACTGTATGTACATAGGACTGTATTACAGTAGACTTGTGTAACTTTTCTGTGAGGTAGAATTGTGCACGTCCGGTTTAGACGTATAACCCCCCCCCCCCTGGTTGGCTTGGTAGCCGGCCTCGATAGAGGGGGAGATTTACGCTGTGGCGGGGGGGGGGGGAGGTGCTGCCGAATTTTCTGTAGAATGTTCTACGATGAGATCTTAATGTTAATAAGCGCCTTGTGGCCTTATAGGTTGAAGTACTACGTGTGGCGCGATTTACTTGGCTTAAGGAGTAGCCAACGGTTGGAAGTACTTGGAGCGTTTTGCTATTAGTCGATACTCGTCGCGAGGTATGTGAACCTCTTCCTATCTCTTCTAGCATGATATGTGTGAACTATGTAGTACGGTAGACGTACATATGCTAAATGTATTTGATTGGTTTAAAACATAAAGTGTTATAACGGCTTTATGGGAAGTTGGTTATATGACTTTATGTTGGTAAGAAAATACTTGTGGTTTTAAAAGGTAGCGATTTGAACTATAAGCGGCTTGTTATGTGTTAATAAAGAACTTGAAGTATTTCAAAGATTTTTGAATCATTTGAAAGAAGAAGTAATACTTGGTTTTGAAAACTTAAGAGTTATACTAGCTTTATGGGAAGTTAGGTATAACGGCTTAGAATGTTTCTTGATTTGAAATCGAGAATGTGTATCGACAAACCAACTGCGGCGTTAATAAAAAAATGTTTTGTGATTAAGTATTATTAAAACGGTAGAAACTTCCATCTGCATAGAAGCTAAGATGAGACAAAATGATATTTCCTAGATCATGATTCTTTGTAATAAGATTGTTATAAAAAAGAATATCCTACTCACATATAAGGCTTATGTTTCTCAGATAGTTTAAAAGAGAATTATATTCTTAAATGAATAAGACTATGAACTACGAAACCTTTCTAAAGTAAGAAACGTGAACATTTGAAATTAGGCAAACTTGGACGTTTGAGAAATAATGTTGTTACTTGATTTTACAAAGAGAAGTGTTTTGCTTTACTTCAAAGATAATCACTCTATTTTTCATATACTACGGGTATTGTGTGACTTTTGTAAACGTAACGTACCTTTTAAAAAGATAATGTATGCAGTACTTTGGGAATAGATACTCGATCTTGTTAATCATATAATAGAATGTACCTTGTGTGTATAACTTGATTGTGTTGGTTTGTGATAGCCTTGTAATACCTTCGTGTTGATTTGATAAGTAATCATATTAGGATGCTACGTGTGTTAGTGATACGTGATGTTTGTGTAAAGGGTTTTCCGATTGTGCTTAGGTTGTTTAAGCGATAAAGCGTTATGTTGGTATTATACCACTCGCAGTGTTTCGGAGGTTAAGCGCCTCCGACGCGGGGTAGACTCGAGTGATGCAGGACCATGATTCGAGAATACCTCATGCGGGTCAGGGGCCTATGCGGAACTACGAGAGTTCGGTTAGTGTGCGGCCTTTATGGTCATGCGGTCATGTGGCCATGCGGTGCGAGTCGGGGCGATGCGGGAGTAGCTACCTCGATGCGGGGTTATACCTCATGCGGGCCTATGAGATTGGCCTATGCGGTGCGGGAGTTCGAGGCTAGACGCGCACATTTGATATTGCGAGCGGCGACGGCTTTGATCATGTGACGATGCAGACAGATATCTTGTCTGATTTATGACCTTGTTAGTGCGTAGGTGTTAGTAGTCGGCTATGCCTTCGTACCTGATCTGTTTTATTTGAACCGAGTGGGACTGCTTTGTTCGTGTATTTCCTTGGTGCTTTTCTATCATTATTGGCGGTGGGGAAGGTATTCCACGGGCATGATTGATGTTGTGGGCGTGAGACCCGTATTTATGTATTTGAGTGATGACTGAGGCGTGAGTCACGACTTGATATATCGCTTATTTATTGTGATCGTAGTTTGGTTATCATACATGTCTCTGCTTTATATAGACTACTATGATTTCATTCTGATATTTTCGATTCGCATACTAAATTTTTGTTATGCGACCTCCTTGAGGCTGCGTTCATGCCGCGGTAAAGGTACACGATCGTTGATCCTCGCTCTTAGGAGTCACGATTCGGTGTTTGGGAAGCTCGTTCCTCGGAGGCTTATCTTAGTATAGTCCCTGTTGTTGTAGGTGCTTACATTCGGGGTATGGCGGAACCTGTCCGTCGTTGTTATCATATCATTCGTAGAGTGCAGAAATCTTGTTGTGGGCAGGGTTTGTAAAGAAAGGATTAAACTGTTCATTTTGAAAGAGTTGTTATTATTATTTATGCGAAAGGCAACTTTCTTCGAATATCGTGTCTCAATTTATCTTGTTTCATATCTTGGTTATTTTATATATTCCGATTACTCGATGTATGACTCTTTGGGGTGCGGGTAAGGCACGATCCACAGCCAGGTTCGGTCGTGAAAAAGTGGTATCGAGCGATTAATCCTCGGAAAGTGTCTGAGACCGTATCGATGAAGTCTTGATTATCGGTGTGTTGTGCACCACACCAATAATCAGGAGGCTATAGGATATTTAGGATTGGTTTCTATTTCTTCTCACTCTGAGATCGTGCCTTAGAGCTATGTTGTGAGATGGACCCTCTAACGTATTTCTTTCCACTGCTTATGCCTCGCGTGGCGGCCCGAGGAGGCAAAGCGGCGAGGCTGCGAGTAGAGTTCGGAGGGTGGCGAGGCAGGCCCAATCATTACCTAGGGTAGTGCTTCGTTCGGGAGTTCTGCGACGTCACTAGCCCAGTGAGTTTTAATGCGGCGCGGCGGTTCCTCTGCGGCCCACGATGTTTGGACTTCGATTCGCGGCCAGGAGCAGTATAGAGTATACCGATGTACCACGAGTCTTGATGACTATCAAAGAGAGGTTGTGCAAGAGTAATTCTTGATTGGGCTTGAGCATGGCACGTGGTGGGCTTATGCGCGTGGCCAGCGTAGCAATCGGCGGGTTAACGAGGCGGCGAAGAGGCGAGCGGCAAGGTCCTTTGGTAACTTTCGGCGAGTCGCCTCGCGGCGAATTAGATTATGCGCATCCACGGTCGAAAAGGTCCTCGGGGTTGGGGCGTTCGGGGTATGCGAGAGTTGGTGAGCTCGAGCTTAGGTTCGCGATCGCGCGAAGGTTCGGCCATCTGGATTCAGTTTTTCTCAGTGTTCACAGTGTGGCAGGCGTCATCTCAGGGAATGTCGTCTTTTAGTTGGTACTTGTTGTACTATGGCCGTCAGTGCGATGTCGAAAGAGTGTCCTTGCGGGAGGACTTAGCGCCGAGGATCGGTGGGTAGTTTGTCATCTTCCCAGCTATGCGCCTACTGCAGGCGAGTTTGATTAGACGACTAAGGGAGTGAAGCGGTAGATATAGATATATCCTTAACCCTCAGAGATCAGGATGTGTGATGAGGTGAGTATACCTTAAGTGTTATGTTCTGATAGCAGTGTGTTAGTTGTGATTAGAAACCATGGTGGGTTAACCGAGTAAGAGTTTGGGGGATAGAGAAGGTGTGAGCCTTAGAGTTTTATACGTAGAGACCTTAGAGGTAAGGCCATCTCGAGTAAAGGTGTAGTGTTATGTTTGATCCTTATCGGAGTGCTTAGTGCACGTGAGATATATTGTGTGATAAGTCACGGAGTAGGGTGGAATGAAAGAGGGTAGTTGAGCTAAGAAGACCGCTAGGTTTTAAATGCGTGATTAGTGAGATTGTTCGGATCGGGAGCTAGTATGGTGCGGCGTTGCGGGTCGGGTTGAGGCCACGATGCGGGTCAACCCGCGGCGAGGTTTGGTGGTGGGTCGGTTGTGGTGGTCGCTTTGGGTTGGGGTTATGAGGGTGTTAGGCCAAAGTTTAGTTAACCAGCGTACAAATTCGTTTATGCATTCGACCAGTAGTCGGGCCGAGGAGGTCAGCCGTCTTGTTTTCTAGCAAAGACCGTTTACTCGGCAGTGTTGATTTATCGAAAGGTTGTAAGGCTGCATCGGTGCCTACCTTCACCTTATGACAGTGGAGCCAGTGCAGGTTGTCTTTGCTTGGAAGTTTTACCAAGCATTTGTTAAGAACTTCGGGTGAGTCTCGAAATCGCGTTCGCCTCGGGCGGTGTTTGGATTTGAGGTAGTTGTGGGGATTGTTGTCTCTGTGGAGGAGTGTTTAAGCTACCATTTTAGTTTTGAATGTCGCCTTATGGGGCCTTGTGGGGCGGAAGTGTAAGTTCTTGGTCGATTGGTTCGATGTTGGCAAGGTGCAAATAGTTGGTTCAGGCTTGTTCCAGCAGACTGTGGATAGGGGGAAGCTGTCTAGGAGAGGTTTTGGTAGCTCAGAGAAATCGTGCGGATAATCGGCGACGACGCTTAGAGTTCAGGTTGACGGTCGGTCCTCTTGAAAGTACCACCCCGGTTTGGGTGTGACGAGTTTTGGAAACAGAGGGAACTTAGCCCGAGTTACTTTGGGCCGCACGAGTTCATGTGAAGAATAGGCGGGTTGCTATATGTTAGCTTTTGCCGTCCGACTTAGGAAGCGATGCGTCGATCTTCGTATTGTTATGATCGGAAAGTATCGGTGATCCGTCGAGTGTTCCCGATTAATGATGACCACACTAGAGATAGTAACCCGAGTTTTGGAAGCTGACGATGCTCGAAATGTGGTAAGAGTTCGAGTGTACGACAGCCTCAGGGATCGCATGCAGCCCGGTACCATTTGTTGCGTCGCCGGAGTGGCACTAGAACCTCGCGGCAAAGTGACAAAAGTGGTATCACGACGAGTAAAGGGAGAAACGAGCATGTATGGCGAGCATTGATGTGATCATTTCTTTTGTAAGGAGAAGGTGCGAAGGAAGTATATTTTAGACCCCGGAGAGAGGTGTTTGTGGTAATGTTAGAGGTGTTTCCTCGTGGACTTGGATGGAGGTATTTGCGCGGGTGTTTCTGTGGCCATGTGTGGCAGGATTGTTCTCGTAAGTATAGTAGTGAAGACTATACTGGCGCGCGTTTGTTTTGAGACCTTGAAGGAACATTCGGGACGAATGTTTCTAAGGAGGGGAGAATGTTATACCCCGTATTTCCAGAGTATGTACGTAAGGACGTACGTAGAAAATTTGAACTTTTACATAAGCTTGGCCGAATTAACTTTGTTCACAACACCCGATTAGAGTCGTTTTTCGACGAAACGTTTTCCTGACTTTCGTAAGGAAAATTCCGGCTATGACTTTTTAATTTTTGCGGATTTTCCAAGGGGCGTAACATTTTGGACAACGAGAGGGTGACAAGTGTCACCTCAGTGAAGCGAGTTAGTGGCGTTTTTGGCTAGCGTTTTTAGCATTTTAGTTGCCAAAAATGTTTGGTCAATGTTGGCTAGATATTTTGTGTGGATGATGACCAAGTGGGACCCACACAACGTGGCTAAATCTACACGACACTTGCCTTGCACTTGGCATAATCTTGGCCATTGGTTGGTCTTCACTTGACCTATAAATACCCCCTTTGTGATGAACTTCTTCATCCACTCTTCACTTGTTCTAAGTCTTGGAAACCCTCTCCTCCCTCTTGTTGACTCTCGTCCAAGAGCCCTCTCCCCTTGTGAAGGCCTTTGGCGAAACCCTCTCTCACTGTGAGCTTTAGCCGAGAACACCCCTCTCTTTGAGTGTTGTTCTCGTGTAATATACCCTCTTGGTAGAAATACTCTCAAAGTATTGTTATAATGCCCAAATTACCTTAGCCATATACCTTGTAGTATTCTAAAGTTATACCTATACAAAAGCCCAGAAATACTATTATACTTCCCTTCAGTCACAAAACCGAAACCCTAAGGAAAAATCTCCATAGTTAGTTGGAGTAATAAGTAGAAGTTGGTTAGAACTTCTAAGGGTTGTTTGGAGGCGGTCGGAGCGCGGAGTAGGAGCTAAACCTTGCTCAGGATCGACATTTAAACTCGGATAATTATGGGCTTATCGAGGTAATTATCTTGCCCCCCTATTGTAATTGGAAATTACATGTTGATAGAATATATAGTTGAAGTATACTATATATAGAACTGAACGTAGTTATCGGCAATGTCTTTTGACTTAAGCCTGAATAATAAGAAACCTTTTCGAAAGAAGAGTGCTGAACTGTATGTACATAGGACTGTATTACAGTAGACTTGTGTAACTTTTCTGTGAGGTAGAATTGTGCACGTCCGGTTTAGACGTATAACCCCCCCCCCTGGTTGGCTTGGTAGCCGGCCTCGATAGAGGGGGAGATTTCTGTTGTGGCGGGGAGGTCTTCTAATTTTACGTAGAATGTTCTACGATGAGATCTTAATGTTAATAAGCGCCTTGTGGCCTTATAGGTTGAAGTACTACGTGTGGCGCGATTTACTTGGCTTAAGGAGTAGCGGCGGTTGGAAGTACTTGGGCGTTTTGCTATTAGTCGATACTCGTCGCGAGGTATGTGAACCTCTTCCTATCTCTTCTAGCATGATATGTGTGAACTATGTAGTGCGGTGAGCGTACATATGCTAAATGTATTTGATTGGTTTAAAACATAAAGTGTTATAACGGCTTTATGGGAAGTTGGTTATATGACTTTATGTTGGTAAGAAAATACTTGTGGTTTTAAAAGGTAGCGATTTGAACTATAAGCGGCTTGTTATGTGTTAATAAAGAACTTGAAGTATTTCAAAAGATTTTTGAATCATTTGAAAGAAGAAGTAATACTTGGTTTTGAAAACTTAAGAGTTATACTAGCTTTATGGGAAGTTAGGTATAACGGCTTAAGAATGTTTTCTTGATTTGGAAATCGAATGTGTATCGACAAACCAACTGCGGCGTTAATAAAAGGAAATGTTTTGTGATTATGTATTATTAAAACCCGGAGAAACTTCCATCTGTAGAAGCTAAGATGAGACAAAATGATATTTCCTAGATCATGGTCACTGTAATAAGATTGTTATAAACAAGAATATCCTACTCACATATAAGGCTTATGTTTCTCGAGATAGTTTAAAAGAGAATTATATTCTTAAATGAATAAGACTATGAACTACGAAACCTTTCTAAAGTAAGAAACGTGAACATTTGAAATTAGGCAAACTTGGACGTTTGAGAAATAATGTTGTTACTTGATTTTACAAAGAGAAGTGTTTTGCTTTACTTCAAAGATAATCACTCTATTTTTCATATACTACGGGTATTGTGTGACTTTTGTAAACGTAACGTACCTTTTAAAAGATAATGTATGCGATGCTTTGGGAATAGATACTCGATCTTGTTAATCATTTAATAGAATGTACCTTGTGTGTATAACTTGATTGTGTTGGTTTGTGATAGCCTTGTAATACCGTGTTGATTTGATAAGTACTCATATTAGGATGCTACGTGTGTTAGTGATACGTGATGTTTGTGTAAAGGGTTTTCCTCGATTGTGCTTAGGTTGTTTAAGCGATAAAGCGTTATGTTGGTATTATACCACTCACCGTGTTCGGAGGTTGTCGCCCTCCGACGGGGTAGACTCGGTGATGCAGGACCATGATTCGAGAATACCTCATGCGGATCCGGGGCTATCTGCGGAACTACGAGTTCGAGTTAGTGTCGCGGCCTTTATGGTCATGCGATGCATGTGGCGTGCGGATGCGAGTCGGGGCGATGCCGGGAGTAGCTACCCTCGATGCGGGGGTATACCTCATGCGGGCCTATGAGATTGGCCTATGCGGAGCTGCGGGGAGTTCGAGGCTAGGCGCACATTTGATATTGCGAGCGGCGACGGCTTTGATCATGTAATGATGCAGACAGATATCTTGATCTGATTTATGACCTTGTTAGTCGTAGGTGTTAGTAGTCGGCTATGCCTTACTTCACCTGTCTTGTTTTATTTGGACCGCAGTGGGACCTGCTGTTCAGGTGTATTTCCTTGGTGCTTTTCTATCATTGACTGCCGGCAGTGGGGAAGGTATTCCACGGGCATGATTGATGTTGTGGGCGTGAGACCCATATTTATGTATTTGAGTGATGACTTCGAGGGCGTGAGTCCCTGACTTGATATGACTGCTTATTTATTGTGAACTGTAGTTTGGTTATCATACATGTCTCCTGCTTTATATAGACTACTATGATTTCATTTCTGATATTTTGATTCGCATACTCTACTTTTTGTTATCGACCTCCTTGAAGCTGCGTTCATCTGCGCAGTAAAGGTACACGATCGTTGATCCTCGCTCTTAGTCACGATTCGGTGTTTGGGAAGCTCGTTCCTCGGAGGCTTATCTTCGTATAGTCCTGTTGTTGTAGGTGCTTACATTCGAGGGTATGGCGAAGCCCTGTCGTCGTTGTTATCATATCATTCGTAGAGTGCAGAAATCTTGTTGTGGCGGGGTTTGTAAAGAAAGGATTAAGCTGTTCATTTTGAAAGAGTTGTTATTATTATTTATCCGAAAGACAACTTTCTTGAGATATCGTGTCTCAATTTATCTTGTTTCATATCTTGGTTATTTTATATATTCCGATTACTCGATGTATGACTCTTTGGGGTGCGGGTAAGGCACGATCCGGGCCGAGTTGGTCGTGACAAAAGTGGTATCGAAGCGATTAATCCTCGGAAAGTGTCTGAGCCGTATCGATCAGAAGTCTTGATTATCGGTGTGTTGTGCACCACACCAATAATCAGGAGGCTATAGGATATTTAGGATTGGTTTCTATTTCTTCTCACTCTGAGATCGTGCCTTAGAGCTATGTTGTGAGATGGACCCTCTAACGTATTTCTTTCCCTTACCGTTATGCCTCGCGTGCAACCCGGCCCGGGAGGCAAAGCGGCAGGAGGCTGCGAGTAGAGTTGAGAGGGTGGCGAGGCACAGCCCAATCATTACCTAGGGTAGTGCTTCATTCGGGAGTTCTGCGACGCCACTAGCCCTGAGAGTTTTAGCACGCGGCGGCGATTCTCTGCGGCCACGATGTTTGGACTTCGATTCGCGGCCAGGGAGCAGTATAGAGTATACCGATGTACGCGAGTCTTGATGACTATCAAAGAGAGGTTGTGCAAAGTAATTCTTGATTGGGCTTGAGCATGGCACGTGGTCGGGCTTATGCGCGGCCGAAAGCGTAGCAATCGACGGGTTAACCAAGGGCGAAGAGGGCGAGCGGCGAAGGTCCTTTGGTAACTTTCGAGGCGAGTCGCCTCACCACAGATTAGATTATGCGCATCCACGGTCTGAAAGGTCCTCGCGGGGTTCGGGGCGTTCGGGGTATGCAGAGTTGGTCGAGCTCGAGCTTAGGTTCGCGATCCTGCGAAGGTTCGGCCATCCGATTCAGTTTTTTCGGTGTTCCGCGGTGTGGCGGCGTCATCTCAGGGAATGTCGTCTTTTAGTTGGTACTTGTTGTACCTATGACCGTCAGGGTCTGATGTCGAAAGAGTGTCCTTGCGGGAGGACTTAGCCTTCAGGATCGGTGGGTAGTTTGTCATCTTCCTTAGCTATGCGCCTGCAGGCGAGTTTGATTAGAACGACTAAGGGGAGTGAAGCAGTAGATATAGATATATCCTTAACCCTCTAGAGATCAGTATGTGTGATGAGGTGAGTATACCTTAAGTGTTATGTTCTGATAGCAGTGTGTTAGTTGTGATTAGAAACCATGGTGGGTTAACCGAGTAAGAGTTTGGGGGATAGAGAAGGTGTGAGCCTTAGAGTTTTATACGTAGAGACCTTAGAGGTAAGGCCATCTCGAGTAAAGGTGTAGTGTTATGTTTGATCCTTATCGGAGTGCTTAGTGCACGTGAGATATATTGTGTGATAAGTCCCTGAGTAGGGTGGAATGAAAGAGGGTAGTTGAGCTAAGAAGACCGCTAGGTTTTCGTAACGTGATTAGTGAGATTTTTCCGTATACGTGAGATAGTATGGTGCGCGTTGCCGGGTCGGGTTGAGGCCACGATGCGGGTCAACCCGCGGCAGGTTTGGTGGTGGGGTCAGTTTGTGGTGGTCCCGCTTTGGGTTGGGGTTATGAGGGTGTTAGGCCCAAGTTTAGTTAACCAGCGTACAAATTCGTGGATGCATTCGACCAGTAGTCGGGCCGAGGAGGTCAGCCGTCTTGTTTTCTAGCAAAGACCGTTTACTCGGCAGTGTTGATTTATCAGAAAGGTTGTAAGGCTGCACGGGGTGCCTACCTTCACCTTATGACAGACAGTGGAGCCCAGGGTACGGCTGTCTTTGTTTCTGGAAGTTTTACCAAGCATTTGTTAAGAACTCAGGTGAGTCTCAGAAATCGCATTCGCCCTCGGGCCAGTGTTTGGATTTCAGAGGTAGTTGTGGGGATTGTTGTCTCCTGTGGAGGGAGTGTTTAAGCTACCATTTTAGTTTTCGAATGTCGCCTTATGGGGCCTTGTGGGGGCGGAAGTGTAAGTTGCCGGTCGATTGGTTCGATGTTGGCAAGGTGCAAATAGTTGGTTCAGCTTGTTCGTAATTTGTGGATAGGGAAGGCGTGCAGGAGAGGTTTTGGTAGCTCGGAGAAATCGTGCGGATAATCGGCGACGCTTAGAGTTGAGTTGTGATCGGTCCTCTTGAAAGTACCACCGGTTTGGGTGTGACGAGTTTTGGAAAGCAGAGGAACTTAGCGAGTTACTTTGGGCCGCACGAGTTCATGTGAAGAATAGGCGGGTTGCTATATGTTAGCTTTTGCGTCCGACTTAGGAGGCGTCGTCCGATCTTTCGTATTGTTATGATCGGAAAGTATCGGTGATCCATCGAGTGTTCCCGGTTAATGATGACCACACTAGAGATAGTAACCCGAGTTTTGGAAGCGAAGCGATGTCGAAATGTGGTAAGAGTTCGAGTGTCACGGCGACCTCGGGGATCGCATGCGGCCGGTACCATTTGTTGCGTCGCCGGGTGGCACTAGAACCTCGCGGCAAAGTGACAAAAGTGGTATCACGACGAGTAAAGGGAGAAAGCGAGCATGTATGGCGGCATTGATGTGATCATTTCTTTTGTAAGGAGAAGGCGCGAAGGAAGTATATTTTAGACCCGGAGAGGTGTTTGTGGTAATGTTAGAGGTGTTTCCTCGTGGACTTGGATGGAGGTAATTGCGCGGGTGTTTCTGTGGCCATGTGTGGCAGGATTGTTCTCGTAAGTATAGTAGTGAAGACTATACTGGCGCGTTTGTTTTGAGACCTTGAAGGAACATTCGGGACGAATGTTTCTAAGGAGGGGAGAATGTTATACCCCGTATTTCCAGAGTATGTACGTAAGGACGTACGTAGAAAATTTGAACTTTTACATAAGCTTGGCCGAATTAACTTTGTTCACAACACCCGATTAGAGTCGTTTTTGCGAAAAGGTTTTCCAGCTTTCGTAAGGAAAATTCCGGCTATGACTTTTTAAATTTTTGCGGATTTTTAGAGGGCGTAACATTTTGGACCAGCGAGAGGGTGACAAGTGTCACCTCAGTGAAGCGAGTTAGTGGCGTTTTTGGCTATGCGTTTTTAGCATTTTAGTTGCCAAAAATGTTTGGTCAATGTTGGCTAGATATTTTGTGTGGATGATGACCAAGTGGGACCCACACAACACGTAGCTAAATCTACACGACACTTGCCTTGCACTTGGCATAATCTTGGCCATTGGTTGGTCTTCACTTGACCTATAAATACCCGCTGTGATGAACTTCTTCATCCACTCTTGACTTGTTCTAAGTCTTGGAAACCCTCTCCTCACTCTTGTTGACTCTCGTCAGAGCCCTCGCCGCCTTGTGAAGGCCTTTGGCGAAACCCTCTCCACTGTGAGCTTTAGCGAGAACACCCCTCTCTTTGAGTGTTGTTCTCGTGTAATATACCACTCTTGGTAGAAATACTCTCAAAGTATTGTTATAATGCCCAAATTACCTTAGCCATATACCTTGTAGTATTCTAAAGTTATACCTATACAAAAGCCGAAATACTATTATACTTCCCTTGGTCACAAAACCAAAACCACAAGGAAAAATCTCCATAGTTAGTTGGAGTAATAAGTAGAAGTTGGTTAGAACTTCTAAGGGTTGTTGGAGGCGGGTCGGGCGCTTGGAGTAGGAGCTAAACCTTGCTCGGGATCGACATTTAAACTCGGATAATTATGGGCTTATCGAGCTAATTATCTTGCCTCTATTGTAATTGGAAATTACATGTTGATAGAATATATAGTTGAAGTATACTATATATAGAATCGAGCGTAGTTATCGGCAATGTCTTTTGACTTAAGCCTGAATAATAAGAAACCTTTTCGAAAGAAGAGTGCTGAACTGTATGTACATAGGACTGTATTACAGTAGACTTGTGTAACTTTTCTGTGAGGTAGAATTGTGCACGTCCGGTTTAGACGTATAACCCCTAGTTGGCTTGGTGGCGGCCTCGATAGAGGGTAGATTTCTGTTGTGGCGGGAAGTCTTGCCGAATTTTCTGTAGAATGTTCTACGATGAGATCTTAATGTTAATAAGCGCCTTGTGGCCTTATAGGTTGAAGTACTACGTGTGGCGCGATTTACTTGGCTTAAGGAGTAGCCAACGGTTGGAAGTACTTGGAGCGTTTTGCTATTAGTCGATACTCGTCGCGAGGTATGTGAATCTCTTCCTATCTCTTCTAGCATGATATGTGTGAACTATGTGAAATGCGGTAGGCGTACATATGCTAAATGTATTTGATTGGTTTAAAACATAAAGTGTTATAACGGCTTTATGGGAAGTTGGTTATAACGACTTTATGTTGGTAAGAAAATACTTGTGGTTTTTAAAAGGTAGCGATTTGAACTATAAGCGGCTTGTTATGTGTTAATAAAGAACTTGAAGTATTTCAAAAGATTTTTGAATCATTTGAAAGAAGAAGTAATACTTGGTTTTGAAAACTTAAGAGTTATACTAGCTTTATGGGAAGTTAGGTATAACGGCTTAAGAATGTTTCTTGATTTGGAAATCAGAATGTGTATCGACAAACCAACTGCGGCGTTAATAAAAGGAAATGTTTTGTGATTAAGTATTATTAAAACCGGTAGAAACTTCCATCTGCATAGAAGCTAAGATGAGACAAAATGATATTTCTAGATCATGGCTTTGTAATAAGATTGTTATAAACAAGAATATCCTACTCACATATAAGGCTTATGTTTCTCGGATAGTTTAAAAGAATTATATTCTTAAATGAATAAGACTATGAACTACTGAAACCTTTCTAAAGTAAGAAACGTGAACATTTGAAATTAGTCAAACATCGACATTTGAGAAATAATGTTGTTAAATGAATTTACAAAGAGAAGTGTTTTGCTTTACTTTAAAGATAATCACTCTATTTTTCATATACTACGGGTATTGTGTGACTTTTGTAAACGTAACGTACCTTTTAAAAAGATAATGTATCACGATGCTTTGGGAATAGATACTCGATCTTGTTAATCATATAATAGAATGTACCTTGTGTATAACTTGATTGTGTTGGTTTGTGATAGCCTTGTAATACCTTCGTGTTGATTTGATAAGTAATCATATTAGGATCTACGTGTGTTAGTGATACGTGATGTTTGTGTAAAGGGTTTTCCTTGATTGTGCTTAGGTTGTTTAAGCGATAAAGCTGTTATGTTGGTATTATACCACTCGCGTGTTTCGGAGGTTAAGCTGCCCTCCGACGCGGGTAGACTCGGGTGATGCAGGACCGTGATTCGAGAATACCTCATGCGGGTCGGGGGCCTATGCGGAACTACGAGTTCGAGTTAGTGTCGCGGCCTTTATGGTCATGCGGTGCATGTGGCCGTGCGGTGCGAGTCGGGGCGATGCGGGAGTAGCTACCCTCATGCGGGGTTATACCTCATGCGGGCCTATGAGATTGGCCTATGCGAGTGCGGGAGTTCGAGGCTAAGCGCGCATTTGATATTGCGAGCGGCGACCGGCTTTGATCATGTGGCGATGCAGACAGATATCTTGATCTGATTTATGACCTTGTTAATCTTGTAGGTGTTAGTAGTCGGCTATGCCTTCGTACTTACCTGTCTTGTTTTATTTGGACACGGTGGGACTGCTGTTAGTGTATTTCCTTAGTGCTTTTCTATCGTTATCGGCGGTGGGAAAGGTATTCCACGGGCATGATTGATGTTGTGGGCGTGAGACCCATATTTATGTATTTGAGTGATGACTTGAGGCGTGAGTCACGACTTGATATATTTGCTTATTTATTGTGAGCGTAGTTTGGTTATCATACATGTCTCTGCTTTATATAGACTACTATGATTTCATTTCTGATATTTTGATTCGCATACTAAATTTTTGTTATCGACCTCCTTGAGGCTGCGTTCATCTGCGCAGTAAAGGTACACGATCGTTGATCCTCGCTCTTAGGGTCACGATTCGGTGTTTGGGAAGCTCGTTCCTCGGAGGCTTATCTTGGTATAGTCCCCTGTTGTTGTAGGTGCTTACATTCGGGGTATGGCGAAACCTGTCCGTCGTTGTTATCATATCATTCGTAGAAGTGCATGTCTTGTTGTGGCGGGGTTTGTAAAGAAAGGATTAAACTGTTCATTTTGAAAGAGTTGTTATTATTATTTATCGAAAGGCAACTTTCTTGAATATCGTGTCTCAATTTATACTGTTTCATATCTTGGTTATTTTATATATTCCGCTGATTACTCTGATGTATGACTACTGGGGTGCCCGGGTAAGGCACCAGTCACGGGCCCCGGGTTCGGGTCGTGACAGATGTTAGAGGTGTTTCCTCGTGGACTTGGACGTAATTATTTTGCGCAGGTGTTGTTGTGGCCAGTTGTGGCAGGATTGTTCAGGTAAGTATAGTAGTGAAGACTATCTTGGCGACGCGTTTGGTTTGAGACTTAGAAGGAACATTCGGACGAATGTTTCTAAGAGGAGAATGTTATACCGTATTTCCAGTATGTACTTGGGGCGTGCGTGAAAAATTTGAACTTGAGAATAGGCTTGGCGAATTATTCTTTGTGCCTGACACGGTTAGAGTCGTTTTTCGAAAGCGTTTCCACGACTTTTCGTAGGAAAATTCGGCTATGTCATTTTTATTTTTGCGGATTTTTCAGAGGCGAAACATTTTGGACCAACAAGAGGCGACACTTGTCACTCTCATTGGATAGGCTTGGGCGGTCAAGGGTGGGCGAATTGGGTGAGTTTTGTCAAGTAGTAGGTAGGATATTTTGGTGGTAGTTGGATAAGGTGCACTTGGCATGATCTTGGCCCTACACTTGCTATGCTTGGCATGATCTTGGCCGTTGGTTGACCTTTGCTAGACCTATAAATACCCGCTGGAAGACTTCTTCATCCATTCCAAATATTTTTCCTAAGTGTAAAAATCCTCCGCCCACCCCTTGGGGTTGAGTTCGGCCAGAGCCCCTCTCCCCTGGCGAGAGTACCCCTAGTGGGGTAGGCGAGGGTATACACCCTCCTTGTGGTCTAGCAGTGGGTACCCCACCCTAGCCTAGTAGTTGTTTTGTATAAATACTCTCTTGGTAGAAATACTCTCAAAAGTATTGTTACTATACCCAAATTACCTTAGCCGTATACCTTGTAGTATTCTAAGGTTATACTTATACGAAAAGCCCAGAAATACTATTATACTTCCCTTCAGTCACAAAACCGAAATCCTAAGGAAAAATCTCCATAGTTAGTTGGAGTATTAAGTAGAAGTTGGTTAGAACTTCTAAGGGTGGTTCGGAGCGGGTTGGAGCACACAGAGTTGGAGCTAAACGTTGCCCAGGATCGACTTTATACTTGGATAATTATGGGCTTATCGAGGTAATTATCTTGTCCCCCTATTGTAATTGGAAATTACATGTTGTTAGAATATATAGTTGAAGTATACTATATATAGAACTGAACGTAGTTATCGGCAATGTCTTTGGACTTAAGCCTGAATAATACTTGCGGCAATGTCTCGCGACTTAAGCCTGAATAATAAGAAACCTTTTCGAGAGAAGAGTGCTGAACTGTAATTACATAGGACTGTATTACAGTAGACTTGTGTAGCTTTTCTGTGAGATAGAATTGTGCACGTCCGGTTTAGACGTATAACCCCCCCCCGGTTGGCTTAGTAGCCGGCCCCGTTAGAGAGAGAGATTTCTGTTGCGGGGAAGTCTGCGAATTTTCTGTAGAATGTTCTACGAAGAGACCTAAATGTTAATAAGCGCCTTGTGGCCTTATAGGTGGAAGTACTATGCGTGGCGCGATCTACTTGCCTTGAGGAATAGCCGGCGGTTTGAGGTACTTGGAGCGTTTTGCTATTTGTCGATAATCGTCGCGAGGTATGTTAACCTCTTCCTACCTTTTCTAGCATGATATGTGTATAACTATGTAAATGCGGTGAGCGTACATGTGTTAAACGTATTTGATTGGTTTGAAACATAAAGTGTTATAACGGCTTTATGGGAAGTTAGTTATAACAGATTTATGTAAGTAAGAAAATGCTTTATGGTTTTAAAAGGTAACTGATTTGACTTATAACTGACTTAATGTGTGATGATAAAGAATCTTGAAGTACTTCAAAAGAATGCTGAATCATTTTTAACAGAAGAATAATACTTGGTTTTGAAAACATAAGAGTTATACTAGCTTTATGGGAAGTTAGGTATAACGTCTTAAGAATGGTAAAATGAATGGTTTATTGATTTTAAAAGTTAAGAGACTTGATCTTAAAAGATAAGAGACTTAACTTGTTTTACCAGTAATTAACATTTTGTTAAAAATGTTGTAAAACCTCATTCGCGAGTAATGAGTACTTGATTTTAAAAGCAATAATGTTTCTTGATTTGAAAATCAGAATAAGTATCGAACAAACCACAGCAGCGCTAATAAAGGGAAATGTTTTGACTAATAATGTATTAGTAAAACCAGTAGAAACTTCCATCTGCATAGCAACTAAGATGAGACAAAATGATGTTACATTTCCTAGATCAGGGCTGCTTAAATAAGATTGTTATAAACAAGAATAACCTACTCACGTATCAGACACATGTTTCTCAAATTGCTTTTAAGGGAGAATTATATCATTAAGCGATTAAAATTATGAACTACGAAACCTTTCGAAAATGAGAAACTTGGGTAATTGAAATTAGGCAAACTTGAAACAGTTGGAAAGAATGTTGTTACTTGATTTCTGAGAAGTGTTTTGATTTACTTGAAAGATACTCACTCTATTTTCATATACTACGGGTATTGTGTGACTTTTGTAAACGTAACGTATCTTTTAAAGAGTTAATGTATGAAATACTTTGGGGATAAAAACCCGAACTTGTTGACATATAGTAGAAAGTACCTTGTGTGTATAACTTGATTGTGTTGGTTTGTGATAGTCTTGTAATACTTTCTTGATGATTGATAAGTAAACATGCTAGGATGCTACGTGTGTTAGTATCTTGTGATGTTAGTGTAAAGGGGTTTTCCCCTCGATCGCGCTTTTAAAGTTGTTTGACTATCAGCCGTTATGTTGGTATTGTACCACTCACCTTGACTTATTTCCGGAGGTTAAGCTGCCCTCCGATGCGGGGTAGACTCAGGCGGTCTGGGACCATGATTCGAGAATACCTCATGCGGGTCCAAGGGATCCATGCGGAACTATGGGAGTTCCAGGTTAGTTTGCGGCCCTTGTGGTCATGCGGTCTCTGTGGCCATGCGATGCGGGTCGGGGCGATGCCGAGGAGTAGCTACCCTCGACGGGGTTACATACCCTATGCGGGCCTATATGAGTGGCCTATGCGGACTACGAGTCCGTGATTAGGCTTGCATGGTGATACTACGGGCAATTGGCCTACCCGATCATTCGCGACCTAGAAAAGACCTTCTGATTTACCTATTGTTGCTCTTGTTTATGATATGGCACTATGTGCGGTTACCTTCGTTGTTTCATACATACTTGCAAAACTGATTTTAAAATGATATGTTTTCATTTAAGTACTTTACAGTTTCACATACTTGGTACTGTTATCGACCTCCCGGTGCGTTCACGCCGCGAGTTGAGGTACACGATCGTTGATCCTAGTTCTCGGTCACGATTCAGCGTATGGGAAGCTCCGTTTCTCCGGAGGCTTATCAGTGGTATAGTCCCCTGTCGTTGTAGGTATTTACATTCAGGGGTATGGCGGGGCCCTGTCCCGCCATTGTTGTCATATCTTTCTTAGAGGTCTGTAGTACTGTGTGGGCAGAGTTGTAATGGGATGTAACTGTTCGGTTTTAAATTGATCTATATATATATGCCGTAAGGCAAGTTTTCTCCGATTACTGTTTCTTACTTCATAATATTTTCATGTCTTGTTTTATGTTCCGCTGATTACTCTGATGTTGTATCACTAGGGTGCCCGGGGTAAGGCACCAGTCACGGGCCCGGGTTCGGGTCGTGACAAAACTCTTCCGGAGGGTCCAGATGGTTATGTCGTGTATTGTGATGCGTCAGGCATCGGGTTGGGATGCGTATTGATGCAGCAGGGCAAGGTTATAGCATATGTGTCCCGACAGCTGAAGAAACACGAGAGGAACTACCCCACCCACTATTTGGAGGTACTATTTGTATGGGGTTCATGTGGATATTTATACAGACCACAAGAGCCTCTAGTATATCTTCAGCCAGAGGGAGCTGAACTTACGATAGAGACGGTGGTTAGAGTTGCTTAAGGATTACGATGTTGATATCCTGTACCACCCGGGGAAAGCCAATGTTGTGGCAGATGCTCTTAGTCGTAGGTAGATGGGGAGCCTATCAGATGTGCAGCTAGAGAGGAGGGACATGGTTCGTGATTTGCATCAGTTAGCGAGCCTTGGTGTCCGTTTGATTGATTCTGATAGCAGTGGGGTTCGAGTTCGTGAGGTTGCCGAGTCTTTCATCGTCGAGGAGGTGAAGAGGCAACAGTTCGAGATCGATTTTGCACGTTATCGTGTCTGACTCTTCGTGAGGAATGGTCCTTTTGAGGTAGCGGTGATGGGGTGCTAAGGTTTGAGGCAGGTTGTGTGTTCGGATGTTTGAGGACTTCAGCGAGTTCTTGGGAAGCACAGCGGTAGCGTTACTCCATCCGTCGGTCGACCAAGATGTACCATGACCTTAGATCCGTGTATTGGTGGGATGGCTTGAAGAGGGGCGTTGCGAGTTCGTAGCTCGGTGCGTGTTGTCGGCGGTAAAGGTAGAGCACGAAGCACGGTGGTTTATTCTGACGATAGAGATCCCGACACGGAAGTGGGAGGTGATCAACATGGACTTCATCACAGGATTGCCTCGCTCGGAGGAGACATGATTCTATATGGGTTATCGTCGATGGTGACAAAATCAGCCCACTTTCTTCCGTCGGGACGACTTTTTCTGAGGATTATGCGGACTTTACATCAGAGATCGCCGATGCATGGAGTCCCTATTTCGATCATATCGCAGAGAGCCCGGTTCTGGCTAACTTACGGAGGTCCTTCCGAATGGTTTGGGGACGCAGTGAGCACAGTCGCATTCCATCCACGCAGACGGACGGGCGCGCCTTATCCGGACTCGAGGATATGTCGCGAGCCCGTGTTATTGACTTCGGGTAGTGGGAGGATCATTTGCCTCTAGTCGAGTTTGCGTATAATAATAGCTACCACTCGATTCGGATGGCGCCTTATGAGGCCTTGTATGGGAGAAGTGCGGTCGCCGATAGGCTGGTTCGATGTGGCGAGTGCGATTAGTGGGACCATTTGGTGCAGTGGCGATGGATAAGGTGAATCTTATCCAGAGAGGTTCTTGGCGGCTCAGAGTCGACAGAAGTCATACACAGATCATCGTCGTCGGCATCTGGAGTTCGAGGTTCATGATTGGGTTTTCCTAAAGGTGTCACCCATGAAGGGTGTGATGAGATTCGGGAAGAAGGGGAAACTCAGCCCAAGGTACATTGGGCCGTATCAGATTGTCCGCAGGGTAGGCAAGGTTGCCTATGAGTTGGATCTGCCGTCCGATCTGGAGGCAGTGCATCCGGTGTTTCATGTTTCTATGCTGAGGAGATGTATCGGGGATCCATCTAGGGTACACCCGATTGACGATGTCCAGGTGACCGAGGGGTTATCGTATGAGGAGATTCCCATAGCGATAGTCGATCGTCAGGTTAGGCGTCTGCGGACCAAGGACGTGGCTTCCGTCAAAGTTCTGTGGCGGAACGAGCTCAGGGAGGAGATGACGTGGGAAGCTGAAGAGGACATGAGACAGAGGTATCCTCACCTATTCCCCACACCTCCAGGTAATTCACTTTCCTACTTGTAAATTTTCGTTATCGTTTATGCCTAAGTGTTGTTCTGTGGCCGTGTGTGGCATTTGCAACTGTTTAAGTTATGAAGAATCTTATCGTTAACTGTCTTGGGAAGGAACATTCGGGACGAATGTTTCTAAGGAGGGGAGAATGTTATACCCCGTATTTCCAGGGTATGTACGTGAGGACGTACGTACGAAAGTCTAGCCTTAAAGTTTAGGCACAAGACGTTTTTTTGGGCACAACTCACTAAAAGAATGGTTTTCCGACGAAACGTTTAACAAGACTCGCGTAGGATAAATTCCGGCTATGTCATTTCTAATTTTTGCGGATTTTTCCGAGAGACGAAACACTTTGGACCAACGAGAGAAACACTTGTCACCTCTCCTTGGTGGATGTGTGGACGGCATTAGGGCCGAATGAATGGCTTATTTTGTCTTGGAGTTGGTAGGATATTTTGTGTGCAAGTTGGCTAGGTACACTTGCCCAAATCTTGGCCTTACACTTGCCTTGCACTTGGCATAATCTTGGCCATTGGTTGGCCATCCCTTGACCTATAAATACCCCTCTTGTGATGAAGAGTTCTTCATCCACAAACAAACTTTCCAAGTCTAAAATCCTCTCCTCTCCCTTGAGCCTTTTCGTCCAACACACCCCTTTGGGAAGCTTAGAGGCTACCCCACAGCCTAGCAAATCTACCCCCTCCCTTGGTAGAAAAGTTGCCTTAGTATTGTTATAATGCCCAAAATACCTAGCCCAAATCCCTTAGTACTTAGTTGAAGTTGTGAAGAACTTCTAAGGGTTCTTGGAGCTATCGGAGCGTACAACTTAGGAGCTAAACCTTGCTCAGGATCGACGTATTATCTAGAATATTATTGGGCTTACCGAGGTAAATAAACTTGTCCTTCTTTTGTAATTAGAGAATACATACAGTAGAAGTATAGAAATAAGTATTAAATACTTAGAAGGATATCACAGAATAGAATTGAACTGTTATCACAGTAGAAGGGTTTAAAAGAAGAATAATTGAACTATACTTACTTAGTACCTGTTGTACTGACCTCCTTCGGGGGGCTGCGTTCATGCCGCAGGTAAGGGCAAGCAGGTGCTAGATCCACATCCTTAGGATCTTTGCGTTGGTGTCAGGAGCTCCATCTTCTCCGGAGGCTCTACTTTTGGGTATGATCTCCCTGTATTGTAGATAGTTTTGTACATTCAGGGTATGGCGGGGACCTGTCCCACCATAGTTGTTTACTTCCTTAGAGGTCTGTAGTCCTATTGTACAGTTGGGATGTAACTGCAAAACTATGTTTATATATATGACGAAAGGCAAGCTTTTCTTCAGATAAACTGTTTCTCCTTTTTAATAATGTTTCTTGTCTTGTTTTATATTTCCGCTGATTTTCTCTAATGTATGACTGCTTGGGTGCCCGGGTAAGGCACGATCCAACCGCCTTAACAGGTAGTGACAAAAGTGGTATCGAGCGATTAATCCTCGGAAAGTGTCTACGCCGTATCTAGTAGAGTCTTGATTATCGGTGTGTTGTGCACACCAATAATCGAGGAGGCTATAGGATATTTAGGATTGGTTTCCATTCTTCTCACTCGAGATCGTGCTTTAGAGTTGTGTTAAAGTTGGACCCTCTAACGTATTCCTTTTATGCTGATTATGCCTCACGTAAGGCAACCGGGCCCGAGAAGGGCAAGCGGCCGAGGAGGCGCTAGTGGGACACCTAGAGTCACGAGGGCTCGGACGGTCGATACAGGAGACGGCGAGTTCTACGACGCCGCGACCCGAGAGGTTTAGGGCGCGAAGTGGGCGATGAGACCACAATACCTACACCTCCGGTCCACACTGGAGCGGATGAGATGGGTTCTGAGAGAGATGGCCCGATTCGCAGCTAGGATCGTGGCGAACATGAGGCGATGTCACGACGAACCGAACGGGCGTGTCGTGCCTTACCGGGCACCCTAGTGAATCAACATCGAGAGAAAATCAGCGGAAATAAAAACACGAACATGAATTTAAAAGACATGCTAAATAAGCGAGGCCAACCAAAAGCGGTTGCCTTGGTATATATACATAAATACCCGAAACGGTTATCCTTTACGGACTCGCTTCAACAAAGCTCTGGACCTCTAAGATTTATACAATAACTATGACGGACACGGGGCCGCCATACCACGAATGTACAAGGACCTACAGAACTCAGTGGTAACATACCAAAGATAAGCCTCAGAAGGAACGGAGCTTCAAACCTGAAAGGTGATCCTAAGCGGGGATCGACGGCCGATGTACCTCACTGCGGCGTGAACGGCCCGAAGGAGGTCGATCAGTGGTACCAAGTATGTGAAACTATAAAATACTGTAAATGAAATCATAGCAGTCTATATAAAGCATGAGACATGTATGATAACCAAACTACAGTACACAACAAATAAACAGTCATATCAAGTCAGGGACTCACGCCCTCCAAATCATCACTCGTGCCCGTGGAATTCCGTCACCGCCGCGATCATGATATGATAACAATAAGACGGCAATCCAAAAGGAGCATACGATGCGCTACGCATCGTGTCATTATGTCCAAAGAAACACTAAGACAACATTCCAAATGGAAGCATACCCGTGCGCTACGCATCGTGTCAGTATGTCCAAAGGGAAACAATAAGACAGCATTCCAAATAGGAGCATACCCGTGCGCTACGCATCGTGTCAGTATGTCCAAAAGGGAATAAAGGCGGCAATCAAAATGGAAGCATACGTGCGCTACGCATCGTGTCGGTATGTCCAAAGCGATTAGCAAAAGTAACACTATCAGCGAGAGCGTGCAGGAATTTCTCGTCACTGACGCGTCAAATAAGTTCTCAACAAATCAACCGACACTCCATCGAGACGCGGTAGTATAGAAACACAATTCTTACACAACAAAGGCTATCACAACAAGCATAGGCAAGTTTCATAACAACAAGCATAGGCAAGCTTCACAACAACAAGCATAGGCAAGTTTCACAACAACAAGCATAGGCAAGTTATACCTGACTCAAGGTACTTTCATTTTATGCCAAAGTCAGGGTTTTAACCTAAAGTACTACGTAAGTTAAATTCCTTTTAAGAGATCTACTCCTTTTATAAAAGTCACCTGTTACCGTAGTATAAAAATAGAGTGACTTACATCTTTTAAGTAAACCAATCTGTTATCACGACCGAATCCGGGCGTGGTAGTGCCTACCCGGCACCCTAGTGATACAACATCGAGAAAACCAGCGGAAAATAAAACACGAGTCATGAAACAAGAGATATAATAAGTAAACAGGCCAACCAAAGCAGTTGCCTTGGTATATACATAAAAACCCGAGCTTAACCTTTTACAAACCACGCTTACAGCGATTGCCACTCTAAGATTTACAACAACTATGACGGACGGGGCCGCCATACCACGAATGTATAAGCATCTGAGACTCGGGGTAACATACAAAGATAAGCCTCAGAAGGAACGGAGCTTTCAATCTGTTGAAAGGTGATCCTAAGCGGGGATCGACGGCCGATGTACCTTTTACTGCGGCGTGAACGCACTTTCAAGGAGGTCGATGCAACAGTACCAAGTATGTGAAGCGTAAAATCGTAAATGAAATCATAATAGTCTATATAAAGCGGAGACATGTATGATAACCAAACTACGATTCCACAACATAGAAGCGATCATGTCAAGTCGTGGACTCGCCACAAAAGTCATCCTCATGCGTGGAACTCCTTCCTCACCGGCGATCTAGGTACAAATCATGTGATACGTATAATGAGTCTCGGCGTCTTATGGACCCAATATAGAAAATGGTGGAATACATTCGGTTCATCCCATGAACCGTGGTCAGAAATGGAATACATTCGGATGAACCGTAGTCAAGTGAAATACATTCGGATGAACCGGTCCTCAAGTGAAATACATTCGGATGAACCGGTCCTCAAGTGAAATACATTCCGGATGAACCGGTAATCAAGTGAAACACATTCGGATGAGCCGTAGTCGAGTGAAATACATTCGGATGAGCCGTAATCAAGTGATATACATTCGGATGACCGGTAGTCAAGTGATATACATTCCCGGATGAACCGGTAGTCGAGTAGAACACAGTACTTACACAACAAGGCTATCACACGTAACATGGTCAAGTTTCATAACAACAAGTATAAGCAAGTTACACACGACTCAAGGTACTTTCATTTTATATCAAAGTCGGATTTTAACCTTAAAGTACTACGTCAGTTAAATTCCTTTTAAGATCCATTCCTTTTACAAAGGTCACCCGATACCCGTAGTATAAGATTTGAGTGACTAACATTGTTAAGTAAACCAAAATGCTTTCCTTTGTAAAATCAAGTGACAACCTTATTTTCCAAACGCTGAGTTGCCTAATTTTGAATGCTCAAGTTTCTCATTTTAGAAAAAGGTTTCGTAGTTCATAGTTTTAAATCCTTTAAAACATAATTCTCCTTTAAACGTTTTGAGAAACCTATGTCTTATAAGTGAGTAGGTATTCTTGTTTATAATCAATCTTATTAAGCAGCCATGATCTAGGAAATGTAATATCATTTTGTCTCATCTTAGCTTCTATGCGGATGGAGGTTTCTACTGGTTTTAATAATACATCTTTAGTCAATACATTTTCCTTTTATTAACGCTGCAGTGGTTTGTCGATACACATTCTGATTTCCGAAATCAGTAAAACATTCTTAAGCCGTTATACCTAACTTCCCATAAAGCTAGTATAACTCTTAAGCTTTCAAAAACCCAAGTAATACTCATTCTTTCAAAACGATTCATAGATCTTTTGAAATGCTTCAAGTTCTTTATGAACACATATCAAGCCAGTTATTATTCAAATCAGTTACTTTTTTTAAAACCCACAAAGTATGTGCTTATCCACATAAAGCTATTATAACCAACTTCCCATAAAGCCGTTATAACACTTTATGTTTTAAATCAATCAAATACATTTAGCACGTATGCGTCTACCGTACTACATAGTTCACACATATCATGCTAGAAGAGATAGGAAGAGGTCCACATACCTCGCGACGATTGTCGACTAATAGCAAAACGCTCCAAGTACCTCAAACCGGCTACTCCTTAAGCCAAGTGGATCACTCCACACGTAGTACTACAACCTATAGAGGCCACAGCGCTATTAATACCTTTAGATCCCGACGTAGAATATTACGAGAAAATTCAAAGACACCTCCCGCATGGCGTAAATCTCCTCTCTCTATCGAGGCCGGCTACCAAGCCAATCGAGGGTTAACACGCCTGACCGGGCGTGTACAATTCTACTACAACAATGCTACACAAGTCTCATGTCTGATCCTATGTAATTACTGATTCACTCTCTTATTTAAATTCGGGCTTAAGTCGCAAGCATTGCCGTAAGTATTATTCGAGCTTAAGTCAAAAGACATTGCCGCACAATTATAATGTTCATTCTATATATAGTATACTTCAACTATATATTCCTACAACATGTAATTTCCAATTACAATGAAGGTCAAGAATGTTTACCTCGATAAGCCCAAAATTATCCGAGTTTATATGTCGTTCCTGAACAAGGTTTAGCTCCTACTCCGTGCGCTCCAAAACGCTCCAAGAAACCCTTAGAAGTGTCTACACAACTTCTACTTAATACTTCAACTACGGGTGAAGATTTTTCCTTAGGGTTTCGTTTAGTGGCTAAAGGAAAGTATAATAGTATTTTAAGCCGTATAAGTATAACCTTGGAAAGTACAACAAGGTATTTGGGCTAAAGTATTTTGGACAGTATAACAATACTAGGAGAGTATTTCTATACCACAAAGGGGGGGTATTATACGAAAACAACTAGGCTAGGGGGGGGGGTACCCCACGGCTAGCACCACTAGGAGGGGGGGGATACTTTCGGCCAAGGGGCCTTCTCAAAGGGGGGAGGGGTGTGGCGGACGACTACTACAAGGAGAGGGGAGGGAGATTTCAAGACTTAGGCACATTTTTGGATGAAGAACTCTTCAAGCTTAGGGGGTATTTATAGGTCAAGCCATGGCCAACCAATGGCCAAGATGAAGACAAGTGTGGTGCAAGTGTAGGGTTAGATTTCCCCCATCGGTACCTTATCCATCTACCACACAACTTGCACAAAAATATCCTACCAACTAAAGCCCTCTTTTTCGTCCACCATTGCCGCCCCATTTGTTCCAATGTGAGGGTGACACATGTCACCCTCCCGTTGGTCCACAATGTTTCGTCTCTCGGAAAAATCCGCAAAAATTATAAATGACATAGCCGGAATTTTCCCAACAAAAGCTGTGGAAACGTTTCGTCGAAAAACGACTCTAATCGGGTGTTGTGTACAAATTTCGAAACTTGCCTAACTTAAGGCTCAAATTTTCTACGTACGTCCTCACGTACATACTCTGAAAATACGGGGTATAACATTCTTCCCCCCTTAGAAACATTCGTCCCGAATGTTCCTTCACAAGTCTCAACACAAACATGCGCCAGTATAGTCTTCACTGCTATACGTACGAAAACAATCATGCCACACCTGGCCATGAAATAACAAATGCACAAAATACGAAATCCCAAGTCCACGAGGAATCACCTCTGTTATCACAAACGAAACGATCACCCTCGTTCACTTCTCCCCTCCCTCCTCATACCCTGTTCGAACACTCGAACTCTTCCCAGTACACGCACCACACTTCAGTCAACGCTTCTGTTTCCAACCCTTGGAGTCACTACCTCCAAACTTGGTCATCTTACTAACCTCGATTTCCTCTAAGGCCACTCTCGGCCTTCACGAACTGATTCTGGTCGAACGTATCCACGAACTCATAAGATGGTCATCTAAACTTGGGCCTAGCACCGCGTGACCTGCCACTGGCGGGACCACCCGGTGACCTTTCCTCGAAGCGGGGCGCGGGTTGGCCCAACATGGCCCAACCCGACCATTTATCGCGCCAACTCTTGCTCGCCGACACGGAACAATCTTGCTAAAACACATCATAAAGCTACCACTTTCATTTACCCAACCAGGACTTATCACACAATACATTCTAGGCATAAAATGCACTCTGACAAGGATCACTCGCAAAATCTTGTACTCAAGACGGCCTTACATCTAAGGTCTCAACTGTAATATTCTAAGGTTCATCATGTTCTCACCCCAAGGCTTACCCTTTCACTAAGCATGTTTCTAAATCACATTTTAGCACCAAGCTATCGAACATAACACTTAACACATTATCATAACAAACAAAACTCTAGATGGTTAAGGATATACACGAAGCTACCGCTCACTCTAATCATAAGTCCGCCTGCAGTAGCATACGTAGAAAGCGATGAACACGCCGCGATCCGTGAGCTGCGCCAAGCTGCCGGTACCTCTCCTATAAGCACATTCTCTCGTCACATGGCCCTGACGGCCGCAGGTGAAACAAGCACCAGTAAAAAGACGACATTCCCCGGGATGATGTTTGCCACAACGTGCACGGCGAGGGGCATGAATCCCGGCTAGCACTCACGTATACCGTGAACCGAAGCCTGGAGCTCGACCAGCTCGAATACCTGAACGTCCGAAGGCGGGGACCACTCTGTACTGGTGGAGGTACATAACTAGACTGCTTCTGAGGCGGTCCGCCTCGAAAGTTACCAAAGGACCTGCTGCTCGGCCTCTTCTGCTGATCTCGGTCATTCCGTCGACCTCTCCGTGCCTCACATCCTAGTGCATGAGCTTGCATGCGGGCAATGTCCATGCCCGGCTGAAGAGCTACACCCGTACAAGCCTCGCCAAGTAATCGTCGGCCCGGTGGCGTAGCGGTGTACTGTCCTCCATATCCGCTACTCTGGCGGGAACATACCGAGCTAATGAGTCGAACTCACATTGTACTCTCTAACCGTCCGCGTCCCGCCTCAGCGTCAAAAATCTGCCGGCCCGAGCCCTCGCCATCGTGGAGGCAAGAAATGTGCAAGAAATGCCCTCGAGAACTCGTCCCAAACTTTGGAAGTGCATGCTCTTCCCGGGCAGCTCGCGAATCAAACCGGTCAATCTGCAGTATCACGCGGTGATGCGAACCCAATACCACCGACTACGCCTCGAGGCTCGATCACTCTCATGATCCGTAGGTTTGTCGGATAAACTCCGAGGTCGTCCTCGGCTCTCGATCCATAGAACACCGGAGGCTACAACTCGGGAAGTCACGTAGCCTCAGCTGCGCTCGGGGTGTACTACGGGTGCTCTTGCGGGTGGGCTGCTGCGTCAGCCTATCTCATATCGGCCACGACCGCGGCGATGGCGGGCCATCTCGCATGTACCCCGTCTCATCGGCTCGGTGTGGGGCTGGAGGCTCAGTCTTGTAGTCTCAGCGACCCTGCTGCGGCTCTAAACTCTCTTTGGTCTTTGGCGGCGTCGCGAAACCGCCGTCGAATCTTGTCTCAGTCTTGGCCGGGCTGCGCCTCGTACTCCTCAGTATCTCACTAACGACTCCCTCATCGCCTTGCCCACTGGGCACAGGTTGCACTACGCGAGGCATAGCGGTAAAGGAAAGGAATACGTCGGAGGGTCGATTTATCACACACTCTAAGGCACGATCTCGTAATGAGAAGGATGGAAACCAATCCTAAATGTCCTGCACCTCACGATTATAGATGTGGTGCCTGACACCGATAATCAAGACTACTGCTAGACCGCTGCGTAGACACTTTCCGAGGACTAATCGCTCGATACCACTTTTGTCACGACCGAATCCGGGCGTGGTCGTGCCTACCGGGCACCCTAGTGATACAACATCGAGAGAAAACCAGCGGAAAATAAAACACGAGTCATGAAACAAGAGATATAATAAATAAACAGGCCAACCAAAACAGTTGCCTTCAGTATATACATAAAAACCTGAACAGTTATCCTTTTTACAAACCCTGCCCACAACAGTGCCACAGACCTCTAAGATTTACAACAACTATGACGGGACAGGGCCCCGCCATACCCCTGAATGTACAAGAACCTACAACTCAGGGAAACATACCAAAGATAAGCCTCCGAAGGAACGGAGCTTTCAATCTGTTGAAAGGTGATCCTAAAAGCGGGGATCGACAGCCGATGTACCTTTTACCTGCGGCATGAACGCAGCCCCCCGAAGGAGGTCAGTACAACAGGTACCAAGTATGTGAAACTGTAAAATACTGTAAATGAAATCATAATAGTCTATATAAAGCAGGAGACATGTATGATAACCAAACTACGATTCCACAACATAGAAGCGATCATGTCAAGTCGTGGACTCGCCACAAAAGTCATCCTCATGCCCGTGGAACTCCTTCCTCACCGCGATCTAGGTACAAATCATGTGATACGTATAACAGGTCTCGGCCCGTCTTATGGACCCAATATAGAAAATGGTGGAATACATTCCCGGTTCATCCCATGAACCGGTAGTCGAGTGGAATACATTCCCGGATGAACCGGTAGTCAAGTGAAATACATTCCCGGATGAACCGGTCCTCAAGTGAAATACATTCCCGGATGAACCGGTCCTCAAGTGAAATACATTCCCGGATGAACCGGTAATCAAGTGAAACACATTCCCGGATGAACCGGTAGTCGAGTGAAATACATTCCCGGATGAACCGGTAATCAAGTGATATACATTCCCGGATGACCCGGTAGTCAAGTGATATACATTCCCGGATGAACCGGTAGTCGAGTAGAACACAGTACTTACACAACAAGGCTATCACACGTAACATGGTCAAGTTTCATAACAACAAGTATAAGCAAGTTACACACGACTCAAGGTACTTTCATTTTATATCAAAGTCCGGATTTTAACCTTAAAGTACTACGTCCGTTAAATTCCTTTTAAGATCCATTCCTTTTACAAAGGTCACCCGATACCCGTAGTATAAGATTTGAGTGACTAACATTGTTAAGTAAACCAAAATGCTTTCCTTTGTAAAATCAAGTGACAACCTTATTTTCCAAACGTTCAAGTTGCCTAATTTCGAATGCTCAAGTTTCTCATTTTAGAAAAAGGTTTCGTAGTTCATAGTTTTAAATCCTTTAAAACATAATTCTCCTTTAAACGTTTTGAGAAACCTATGTCTTATAAGTGAGTAGGTATTCTTGTTTATAATCAATCTTATTAAGCAGCCATGATCTAGGAAATGTAATATCATTTTGTCTCATCTTAGCTTCTATGCGGATGGAGGTTTCTACTGGTTTTAATAATACTTCTTTAGTCAATACATTTTCCTTTTATTAACGCTGCAGTGGTTTGTCGATACACATTCTGATTTCCGAAATCAGTAAAACATTCTTAAGCCGTTATACCTAACTTCCCATAAAGCTAGTATAACTCTTAAGCTTTCAAAACCCAAGTAATACTCATTCTTTCAAAACGATTCATAGATCTTTTGAAATGCTTCAAGTTCTTTATTAACACATATCAAGCCAGTTATTATTCAAATCAGTTACCTTTTTTAAAACCCACAAAGTATGTGCTTATCCACATAAAGCTATTATAACCAACTTCCCATAAAGCCGTTATAACACTTTATGTTTTAAATCAATCAAATACATTTAGCACATGTACGTCTACCGTACTACATAGTTCACACATATCATGCTAGAAGAGATAGGAAGAGGTCCACATACCTCGACGATTGTCGACTAATAGCAAAACGCTCAAGTACCTCAAACCGGCTACTCCTTAAGCCAAGTGGATCACTCCACACGTAGTACTACAACCTATAGAGGCCACAAAGCGCCTATTAATACCTTTAGATCCCGACGTAGAATATTCTACAGAAAATTCGGCAAAGACCTCCCCGCACAGCGTAAATCTCTCCTCTATCGAGGCTACCAAGCCAACCGAGGGGTTAACACGTCTGACCGGACGTGTACAATTCTACTACACAATGCTACACAAGTCTCATGTCTGATACACCCTATGTAATTACTGATTCGACTCTCTTATTTAAATTCAGCTTAAGTCGCAAGACATTGCGTAAGTATTATTCAGCTTAAGTCAAAAGACATTGCCGACAATTATAATGTTCAGTTCTATATATAGTATACTTCAACTATATATTCCTACAACATGTAATTTCCAATTACAACGAAGGTCAAGAATGTTTACCTCGATAAGCCCAAAATTATCCGAGTTTATATGTCGTTCTGAACAAGGTTTAGCTCACTACTCATGCGCTCCAAGCGCTCCAAGAAACCCTTAGACGTGTCTACACAACTTCTACTTAATACTTCAACTACGGGTGAAGATTTTTCCTTAGGGTTTCGTTTAGTGGCTAAAGGAAAGTATAATAGTATTTTAAGGCCGTATAAGTATAACCTTGGAAAGTACAACAAGGTATTTGGGCTAAAGTATTTTGGACAGTATAACAATACTAGGAGAGTATTTCTATACCACAAAGAGGGGTATTATACGAAAACAACTAGGCTAGGGGGGGGGTACCCCACGGCTAGCACCACTAGGAGGGGGGGGATACGTTCGGCTCAGGGGCCTGCTCAAAGGGGAGGGTGTGGCGGACGACTACTACAAGGAGAGGAGGAGATTTCAAGACTTAGGCACATTTTTGGATGAAGAACTCTTCAAGCTTAGGGGGGTATTTATAGGTCAAGCCATGGCCAACCAATGGCCAAGATGAAGACAAGTGTGGTGCAAGTGTAGGGTTAGATTTCCACCATGTGTACCTTATCCATCTACCACACAACTTGCACAAAAATATCCTACCAACTAAAGCCCTCTTTTTCGTCCACCATTGCCGCCCCATTTGTTCCAATGTGAGGGTGATGTTTCGTCTCTCGGAAAAATCCGCAAAAATTATAAATGACATAGCCGGAATTTTCCCAACAAAAGCTGTGGAAACGTTTCGTCGAAAAACGACTCTAATCGGGTGTTGTGTACAAATTTCGAAACTTGCCTAACTTAAGGCTCAAATTTTCTACGTACGTCCTCACGTACATACTCTGAAAATACGGGGTATAACAACAACTTCCATACTTTTCCTTTTTAAAACCAAAATTAAGGCAATGCCATGCCTTCTTTGTTGGACCAAAATACTTCTCTTTTTTAAAGTCAATTTACCACATTAAAATCAATGATAAAAACCCTTCTTTTGTTCTCATAAAGTCGTTATAACTAACTTCCCATAAAGTTGTTATAACACTTTATGTTTTAAACCAATTTAAGACAAAACAATGCCTTTCTTTTCCCTAGAGTTCCAGTTTGCCTAAGTTCAATTACTCAAGTCTCATTACTTTAGAAAAGTTTCATAGTTCGATGTCTTAATTTCCTTTAAAACAATTGAGTAACATATGCCATAGGCGAGTAGGTTATTCTTGTTCATAAATCTTATTTAAGCAGCCATGATATAGGAAATGTAATATCATTTTGTCTCATCTTAGCTTCTATGCAGATGGAGGTTTCTACTGGTTTTAATAATACTTCTTTATTCAATACATTTCCTTTATTAACGCTGCAGTGGTTTGTCGATACTCATTCTGATTTCCGAAATCAGTAAAACATTATTCCCTTTTAAAACCAAGTACTCATTACTCACGAATGAGGTTTCACACAAACATCCATATTAAGTCAAGTCTCTTATCTTTTAAGAATAAGTCTCTTAACTTCTAAACCATTAAACCATTCTTTTTATCTCTCTTAAGACGTTACACCTAACTTCTCATAAAGCTGGTATAACTCTTATGTTTTCAAACCAAGTATACACTTCTTTCAAAAGGGTCTTTTTGGAACACTTCAAGTTCTTTGTTACTACACATCAAATCCGTTATAAGTCAAATCAGTTATCCTTTGAAACCACAAAGCATTTTCTTACCTACATAAAGCTGTTATAACCAACTTTCCATAAAACCGTTATAACACTTTATGTTTCAAACCAATCAAATACATTAAACACATGTACGTCTACCGTACTACATAGTAATACACATATCATGCTAGAACATATAGGAAGAGGTTCACATACCTCTCGACGATTATCGACTAATAGCAAAACGCTCCAAGTACCTCAAACCGTCGGCTACACTCTAAGCCAAGCAGATCACTCCACACGTAGTACTACAACCTATAGAGGCCACAAGGCGCCTATTAATATCTTTAGATCCCGATGTAGAATATTCTACAGAAAATTGGCGACACTCCCCCCACATGACGGCGTAATTCTCCTCTCTATCGGTAGGCTGCAAGCCAACGGGGTTTACACGCTTAACGGGCGTGTACAATTATACTTCACGATAATGCTATACAAGTCTCTGTGTAGTCACTAAGTAATTCTGATTCGATTCTCTTCTTAAAGTTCGGGCTTAAGTCGCAGACATTGCGTAAGTATTATTCAGGCTTAAGTCAAAAGACATTGCCGTAAGTATAATTCAATTCTATATATAGTATACTTCAACTATATATTCCAACAACATGTAATTTCCAATTACAATAGAAGGTCAAGAGTGTTTACCTCGATAAGCCCAAAATTATCCGAGTTTAAATGTCGATCTGAGCAAGGTTTAGCTCCTACACCGGCGCTCCAACCCGCTCAAACAATCCTTAGAAGTTCTAACCAACTTCTACCTAAATACTTCAACTAACAATGAAGATTTCCTTAGGGTTTCGTTTAGAGGCTAAAAGGAAGTATAATGGTATTTTCTGGGCTTTTGTATAAGTGTAACCTTGGGAATACTACAAGGTATTTGGGCGAGTATTTGGGCATTATAACAATACTAGGAGAGTATTTCTATACCACAAAAAAGGGGGGTATTATACGAAAACAACTAGGCTAGGGGTGTACCCATGGCCAAGCCTCTACAAAGGGGAGGGGAGGCCCTCGCGGCCAAAGCTTCACAAGGGAGGAGGAGGGCTTTGGGACGAAGCAAACAAGAGGGAGGGAGTAGTGTGAGACTTAGAAAGATTGCTCAAGTTTGGATGAAGAAAGTCTTCAACTTAGAGGGGTATTTATAGGTCAAGGAATGGCCAACCAATGGCCAAGATTCTTCCAAGTGTTAGGCAAGTGTAGGGCTAGGATTAAGCCATGTGCACCTTATCCATCTACCACACAACTTGCACAAAATATCCTACCTAACCATGCCACCTATTTTCGTCCAAACCGCCCACAAGTCCTTCCAATGTGAGGGTGACACATGTCACCCTCCCGTTGGTCCAAAATGTTTCGTCTCTCGGAAAATCCGCAAAAATTATAAATGACATAGCCGGAATTTTCCCTTCGCAAGTTTAGTAAAACGTTTCGTCGAAAAACGATTCTTTTTGGCACTTGTGCCCAAATTTCGAAACTAGCCAACTTTAAGGCTCAAATTATAATACGTACGCCCTCACGTACATACTCTGGAAATACGGGGTATAACATTCTCCCCTCCTTAGAAACATTCGTCCCGAATGTTCCTTCTCGAAACAGATAACGAAGAAGCTCATTCTAAACAAGTTGTCAACGCCACACCTGGCCACGTAACAACACACGTTCTCTTCCCTCCTTAATCGTCGTGCCCTTCTCGAACACTTGAACTCTTCTAGTATACGTACCACACTTCAGTCATCGCTTCAGTTCCCAACACTTTGGAGTCACAACCTCCAAACTTGGTCATCTTACTAGCTTTACTTTCCTCTAAGGCCATTCCCGGCCTTCACGAACCAATTCTGGTCGAACATATCCACAAACTCATACGATGGTCATCTAAACCTGGGCCTAGCACCCTCGTGACCCTACCACCTGGCGGGACCACCCAGAGCTGACCCCACCTCGAAACAGGCCGCGGGTTGGCCCTCAACATGGCCCCAACCCGACCCACTTAACGCATTACGCTATTGATCCCCGATCCGGAACAATCTTACCTCTACAGGTCATGAAAGCTACCACTTCCATTTCACACTACCCAGGGACTTATCACACAATACATTCTAGGCATAAAATGAACTCCGACAAGGATCACAAGCAAAAAAACTTGTACTCAAGACGACCTTACATCTAAGGTCTCAACTGTAATATTCTAAGGTTCATCATTTTCTCACCCCCAAGCTTACCCTTTTTCACTAAGCATGTTTCTAAGTCACATTTTAGCACAAAGCTATCCGAACATAACACTTAACATATTATCATAACATACAAAACTCTAGATGGTTAAGGATATACCTGAAAATAGGCGGTTCAAAGGACCGCTAAAACTGGGAACTTCCACCGCGACCTCTACCGTGGCGCTCGCGCATGAACATCTGCTGGCTATGGAAGGTGAAGAACCATGGCCCGGACCGTAGTCGTGCTATCCTACAGCGCTACCCACAGTGGACAGTTTCTCCCAAAATGGCCTCGCTGTCGCATGTAAAACAAACTCGGACTAGCACGACACTCCCCACTGTGGAGTCTACCACAGCGGTCACAACGAGGTAGGGGTGGCTTCAGCTGGCTAACACCCCTGCTCTCCCGAAAATCTGAACCCTTGGAGCCCTGACCTGCTCCTGAATACTCTGGATGCCTTGAAGATTGTGGAGGACCACTCTGATCGGGCGGAGCGCATAACTAGTCTGCTGCTTGGCGGTCCGCCTCGAAAGTCACCAAAGGACCTGCTGCTCGGCCTCTTCTGGCGACCTTGGTCATTCCGTCGATTTCTCCGCTCCTCACCCCTAGTGCATAAGCTCGCATGCGGGCAATGTCCATGCCGGTGAAGAGCTACACGAACAACTCTCGCTAGGTAATCATCGAGCCTCAGTAACATATCGGTGCACTCGATCCTCCATACTAGCCACTAATGCGGGGACGTCTCGCCAATGAGTCGAACTCCACATTGTACTCCCGAACCGTGCGCGGCTTACGCAACACCAAAAATCTGCCGGCGAGCCCTCCTCATCTGTGGAGGCAAGAAATGTGCAAGAAATGCCTCGCGAACTCGTCCCAAATGGTGGAAGTGCATTCTCTCCGGGACAGCTCCGCGAATCAAACCAGTCGACTGCGGTATCACGCAGCCGATGCGAACCTAGGACCACTGACTCGGTCTCCGAAGCCTTGATCACTCTCATGATCCGCTGCAACTGTCGGATGAACTCCTGCAGATCATCGTCAGGCCTCGACCCGTAGAACTCTGGCGGGCTACATCTCAGGAAGTCCTGTAGCCTCAAACTATCCGATCTAGGGTGAACCACTGGTGCTACTGGAACTGCTGCGTCCAGCCTATCCTCATATCGGCCACGACCACGGCGATGGCCATCTCCTTGTACCCATCTCATATGCTCGGTGTGGGGTGGAGGCTCAGTCTTGTAGTCTCGGCGACCACCGCTGCGGCTCTAAACTCTATTTGGTCTTGGCGGTGTCGCAAAACTCGTCGTCTGAAGTACTATCTCAGTCTTGGCCGGGCTGCGCCTCGTACTCCTCAGTATCCCACGGCTCCTCATTTGCCTTGCCGTCTGGGCAAGGTTGCACGCGGAGGCATAGCGGTAAAGGAAAGGAATACGTCGGAGGTTCAACTCACCACAGCTCTAAGGCACGATCTCAGCATGAGAAGAATGGAAACCAATCCTAAATGTCCTATAGCCTCCTGATTATAGATGTGGTGCACAACACACCGATAATCAAGACTCTACTAGACACGGTCTGTAGACACTTTCCGAGGATTAACTGCTCTGATACCACTTTTGTCACGACCCGAACCCGGGCCCGTGACTGGTGCCTTACCCCGGGCACCCTAGTGAATCAACATCAGAGAAAATCAGCGGAAATAAAAAAACACGAACATGAATTTAAAAGACATGCTAAATAAACAGGCCAACCAAAACAGTTGCCTTCAGTATATATACATAAATACCCGAACAGTTATCCTTTTTACAGACTCTGCCCCCAACAGTGCTACAGACCTCTAAGATTTATACAACAACTATGACGGGACAGGGCCCCGCCATACCCCTGAATGTACAAGGACCTACAGAACTCAGGGTAACATACCAAAGATAAGCCTCCGAAGGAACGGAGCTTCCCAACACGCTGAAAGGTGATCCTAAAAGCGGGGATCGACAGCCGATGTACCTCTACCTGCGGCATGAACGCAGCCCCCCGAAGGAGGTCAGTACAACAGGTACCAAGTATGTGAAACTGTAAAATACTGTAAATGAAATCATAGCAGTCTATATAAAGCAGGAGACATGTATGATAACCAAACTACAGTACACAACATATAAATAGTCATATCAAGTCAGGGACTCACGCCCTCCAAATCATCACTCGTGCCCGTGGAATTCCTTCCTCACCGCCGGCAGTCTATGATATGATAACAATAAGACAGCAATCCAAAAGGGAGCATACCCGTGCGCTACGCATCGTGTCAGTATGTCCAAAGGGAAACACTAAGACAACATTCCAAATGGAAGCATACCCGTGCGCTACGCATCGTGTCAGTATGTCCAAAGGGAAACAATAAGACAAAGATTCCAAATAGGAGCATACGTGCGCTACGATCGTGTCGGTATGTCCAAAAGGGAACAATAAGGCGGCAATCAAAATGGAAGCATACGTGCGCCACGATCGTGTCAGTATGTCCAAAGCGATTAGCAAAAGTAACACTATCAACAGGAACGTACCCGAGGAATTTCTCCGTCACTGCCGGCACGTCCAAATAAGTTCTCAACAAATCAACCGACCCTCCATCGAGAGACGCGGTAGTATAGAAACACAATTCTTACACAACAAAGGCTATCACAACAAGCATAGGCAAGTTTCATAACAACAAGCATAGGCAAGCTTCACAACAACAAGCATAGGCAAGTTTCACAACAACAAGCATAGGCAAGTTTCACAACAACAAGCATAGGCAAGTTATACACAACTCAAGGTACTTTCATTTTATGCCAAAGTCCGGGTTTTAACCCTAAAGTACTACGTAAGTTAAATTCCTTTTTAAGAGATCTACTCCTTTTATAAAAGTCACCCGTTACCCGTAGTATAAAAATAGAGTGACTTACATCTTTTAAGTAAACCAATACAACTTCCATACTTTTCCTTTTTTAAACCAAAATTAAGGCAATGCCATGCCTTCTTTGTTGGACCAAAATACTTCTCTTTTTTAAAGTCAATTTACCACATTAAAATCAATGATAAAAACCCTTCTTTTGTTCTCATAAAGTCGTTATAACTAACTTCCCATAAAGCTGTTATAACACTTTATGTTTTAAACCAATTTAAGACAAAACAATGCCTTTCTTTTCACTAGAGTTCCAGTTTGCCTAAGTTCAATTACTCAAGTCTCATTACTTTAGAAAAGTTTCATAGTTCGATGTCTTAATTTCCTTTAAAACAATTGAGTAACATATGCCATAGGCGAGTAGGTTATTCTTGTTCATAAATCTTATTTAAGCAGCCATGATATAGGAAATGTAATATCATTTTGTCTCATCTTAGCTTCTATGCAGATGGAGGTTTCTACTGGTTTTAATAATACTTCTTTATTCAATACATTTCCTTTATTAACGCTGCAGTGGTTTGTCGATACTCATTCTGATTTCCGAAATCAGTAAAACATTATTCCCTTTTAAAACCAAGTACTCATTACTCACGAATGAGGTTTCACACAAACATCCATATTAAGTCAAGTCTCTTATCTTTTAAGAATAAGTCTCTTAACTTCTAAACCATTAAACCATTCTTTTTATCTCTCTTAAGACGTTACACCTAACTTCTCATAAAGCTGGTATAGCTCTTATGTTTTCAAACCAAGTATACACTTCTTTCAAAAGGATCTTTTTGGAACACTTCAAGTTCTTTGTTACTACACATCAAATCCGTTATAAGTCAAATCAGTTATCCTTTGAAACCACAAAGCATTTTCTTACCTACATAAAGCTGTTATAACCAACTTCCCATAAAGCCGTTATAACACTTTATGTTTCAAACCAATCAAATACATTAAACACATGTACGTCTACCGTACTACATAGTAATACACATATCATGCTAGAACAGATAGGAAGAGGTTCACATACCTCGCGACGATTATCGACTAATAGCAAAACGCTCCAAGTACCTCAAACCGTCGGCTACACTCTAAGCCAAGCAGATCACTCCACACGTAGTACTACAACCTATAGAGGCCACAAGGCGCCTATTAATATCTTTAGATCCCGACGTAGAATATTCTACAAAAAATTGTGACACCTCCCGCACATGACGTAATTCTCCTCTCTATCAGTAGGCTACCAAGCCAACCTGGGGTTACGCTTAACCGGGCGTGTACAATTATACTTCACGATAATGCTATACAAGTCTCATGTCTGATCCTAAGTAATTACAATTCAGTTCTCTTCTTAAAGTTCAGGCTTAAGTCGCAAGACATTGCCGTAAGTATTATTCAGGATTAAGTCAAAAGACATTGCCGTAAGTATAATTCAATTCTATATATAGTATACTTCAACTATATATTCCAACAACATGTAATTTCCAAGTGTTAGGCAAGTGTAGGGCTAGGATTAAGCCATGTGCACCTTATCCATCTACCACACAACTTGCACAAAATATCCTACCTAACCATGCTACCTATTTTCGTCCAAACCGCCCACAAGTCCTTCCAATGTGAGGGTGACACATGTCACCCTCCCGTTGGTCCAAAATGTTTCGTCTCTCGGAAAAATCCGCAAAAATTATAAATGACATAGCCGGAATTTTCCCTTCGCAAGTTTAGTAAAACGTTTCGTCGAAAAACGATTCTTTTTGGCACTTGTGCCCAAATTTCGAAACTAGCCAACTTTAAGGCTCAAATTATAATACGTATGCCCTCACGTACATACTCTGGAAATACGGGTATATGACAGTGGATCTGGCGATTCAGTTCGGCCCGAAGAGCACCCGTGGTTCACCCGAGGCGCATTTGAGGCTACGGGATTTCTCCGAGTTGTAGCCCGCCGAGTTCTGGTCGAGGCGAGGATGATCCGCAGGAGTTCATCCATCGATTCTGAGAGGATCACGCGGGTGATCAAGGCGTCGAGACCGAGTCCGTGACGCCGGTTCGCATCGGTGCGTGATACCGCGATCGATTGGTTTGATTCGTGGGAGTTATCCCGGGAGAGCACGCGTCCCGGCTACTTGGGATGAGTTCTCGAGGCTTTCCTCACTCACTTCTTGCCTCCACGGATGAGGAGGCACGGGCGATAGATTTTTATTCGAGGCGGCGAGGGCACGATTAGGGAGTACAATGTCGAGTTTGATTCATTGGCTCGATATGTCCCAGCGTTGGTAGCGAATATGGAGGATAGGGTGCACCGCCACGCCACCGGGCTAGATGATTATATGGCGAATCTTGTGCGGGTGTTTCTCTTCACCGGGTATGGACATTACCGCATGCGAGCTCATGCTCTTGGATGCGAGGCGTGAGACCGACGGGTTGTGGCGCAGCGAAGAAGACCGGGGCAGCAGGTCTTTTGGTGGCTATCGTGGTGGCGGCCTCAGCGGTCGAGATTTGCACCACGGCCGGCTCGAGCACTCCTGCACCGTCCTCGTGATAGCCGGATATTCGAGGCGCACCAGGGCCCAGGACTTGAGCGTCGAGAGCGGCGAAGTGCGGCGATCGGGACCACCTCGCCGGTGTGGCCGACGGTAGATCCCACCGGGAGTTGTGGTGCCGCTACGGAGCTTGTTTGATTGTAGCGGCAGGTCACTTTGCTAGGAACCGTCCAGGCCAAGGCGGCAGATAGTAGGGTCACCCTACGAGTTCTTTTGTCGGTCTTCTTCATCCCAGCGATTTACTGCCGGAGGGCAGGGTACTCATGGACCAGCAGGTCGCGGCGGTCGTGGCTCGGGTCCCGATTCGCGGTCCCAGAACCGCATTTATGCCTTGTCCAGCCGGCAGGATCAGGAGGCCTCACCTGATGTCGTCACAGGTACCTTATTAGTTTCTGGATTTGATGTGTATGCCTTGATAGATCCGGGTTCTACTTTGTCCTATATATCTCCCTTTGTTGCTAGTAGGATAGGGATAGAGCCTGAGTCCATAGACCCTTTCGAGGTAGCTACACCAGTGGGTGATTCGGTGGTAGCTCGGCGGGTATATAGGGCTTGTCCAGTGACCATCTACAGTCGTCAGACCCTAGCCGACTTGATAGAGTTGGATATGATTGATTTCGACGTGATCATGGGTATGGATTGGCTAGCTTCTTGCTACGCCAATGTAGACTGCAGAGAGAGTATGCGGTTCGCTTTTACGAGGAGCCGGTTGTTGAGTGGGAGGAACAATCAGAGGTAGGTTTATTTCCTACCTCAAGGCTAGGAAGATGGTGCAGAAGGGTACATCTACCATCTCGTTCGGGTGTTTGACACTGAGGCTGCGGTACCAGATTTTGGTCGATTCGGTAGTCGAGAGAGTTCCCGCACGTGTTTCAGCACGACCTCGGGTATCCTCCCGAGAGGAGATCGAGTTTTGTATAGATGTGTTGCGGACACTCGGCTATTTCCATTACGCCATACCGAATGGCACCTGCCGAGTTGAGAGAGTTGAAGGACCAGCTGAGAGATTTGCTGGAGAAGGGCTTCATCAGGCCTAGTGTTTCTCCCTGGGGAGCGCCGGTATTGTTCGTGAAGAAGAAGGACGGGACGCTGCGCATGTGTGTGGATCTGAGCGGTGAACAAGGTGACCATTAAGAACGAATACCCTTCCCGAGATTGATGATTTGTTCGACGATTGCGGGCGCGAGATGTTTCTCAAGATTGATCTGCGATCGGGCTATCATCAAAGTGCGAGTCGAGAGAGGTGGATGTCCCAGGATCGCATTCGGACGTGCGGGCATTATGAGTTCGTGTCATGTCTTTTGGGTTGACCAATGCTCGACGGTATTCATGGATTTGATGAACCGAGTGTTCAAACCATTTTGACACGTTCGTGATAGTGTTCATCGATGATATCTTGGTTTATTCTCGCCGAGCGAGGAGCATGCGAGCATTTGAGGACTTGTCGACAGCTTCTCGAGACCAGCAGTTATACGCCAATTTTTCTAAATATGAGTTTTGGTTAACTTCGGTGTCTTTTCTTGGGCATATTGTCTGGTCTGATGGCATTCGAGTGGATACAGCCAAGATCGAGACAGTCAGGACTTGGCCTAGACCTACTACTCCGACAGAGGTTCGCAGTTTTCTGGGCCTTGCAGGATATTATCGGCGGTTCGTAGAGAAGTTTGCTTCTATCTCTGCACCATTGACTAGGCTGACTCAGAAGGCAGCCAAGTTTCAGTGGACTGATGCTTGTGAGCAGGGTTTCCAGTTGCTGAAGGAGAGACTGACGACCGCCCCCGTTCTTACTCTTCCGGAGGGTCCAGATGGTTATGTCGTGTATTGTTATGCGTCAGGCATCGGGTTGAGATGCTTATTGATGCAGTAGGGCAAGGTTATAGCATATGTGTCCCGACAACTGAAGAAACACGAGAGGAACTACCCCACCCACGATTTGGAGTTGGCAGCGGTGATTCACGCCTTGAAGATCTGGAGGCACTATTTGTATGGGGTTCATGTGGATATTTATACAGACCACAAGAGCCTCCAGTATATCTTCAGCCAGAGGGAGCTGAACTTACGACAGAGACGGTGGTTAGAGTTGCTTAAGGATTACGATGTTGATATCCTGTACCACCCGGGGAAATCCAATGTTGTGGCAGATGCTCTTAGTCGTAGGTCGATGGGGAGCCTATCAGATGTGCAGCTAGAGAGGAGGGACATGGTTCGTGATTTGCATCAGTTAGCGAGCCTTGGTGTCCATTTGATTGATTCTGATAGCTGTGGGATTCGAGTTCGTGAGGTTGCCGAGTCTTCCATCGTCGAGGAGGTGAAGAGGCAACAGTTCGAGGATCCGCTTTTGCACGTTATCGTGATACGGCTCTTCGTGAGGAAGGTCCTTGAGTAGCACCGATGGGGTGCTAAGGTTTGGCGAGTTGTGTGTTCCGGATGTTTCGTGACTTGGCGGAGTTCTTGGGGAAGCACACGCGGTAGCGTTACTCTATCCATCCAGGTCGACCAAGATGTACCATGACCTTAGATCCGTGTATTGGTGGGATGGCTTGAAGAGGACGTTGCGAGTTCGTAGCTCGGTGCGTGTTGTCGGCGGTAAGGTAGAGCACCGGAGGCCCGGTGGTTTGTTCTGCACGATAGAGATCCCGACGGAAGTGGGAGGTGATCAACATGGACTTCATCACGGGATTGCCTCGCACTCGTAAGAGACATGATTCTATATGGGTTATCATCGACGGTGTGAAATCAGCCCACTTTCTTCCGTCGTAACGACTTTTGGTGAGGATTATGCCAGACTTTACATCCGAGAGATCGTCAGACTGCATGGAGTCCCTATTTCGATCATATCTGACAGAGGAGCCCAGTTTACGGCTAACTTCTGGAGATCTTTCCAGAAGGGTTTGGGGACGCAGTGAGCTCGAGAATCGCATTCCATCCAGACAGACGGACAGGCCGAGCGCACTATCCAGACTCTTGAGGATATGCTGCGAGCCTGTGTTATTGACTTCAGGGGTAGCTGGGAGGATCATTTGCCTCTAGTTGAGTTTGCGTATAATAATAGATACCACTCCAGTATTCAGATGGCGCCTTATGAGGCCTTGTATGGGAGGAAGTGCAGATCGCCGATAGGCTGGTTCGATGTGGGCGAGGTGCAGTTAGTGGGACCAGATTTGGTGCAGCAGGCAGTGGATAAGGTGAAGCTTATCCAGGAGAGGTTGCTGACAGCTTAGAGTCGACAGAAGTCATATGCAGATCATCGTCGTCGGCATCTGGAGTTCGAGGTTCATGATTGGGTTTTCCTAAAGGTGTCACCCATGAAGGGTGTGATGAGATTCGGGAAGAAGAAAACTTCGGCCAAGTACATTGGGCGTTTGCATTGTCGCGAGGTAGGCAAGGTTGCCTATGAGTTGGATCTGCCGTCCGATCTGGAGGCAGTGCATCCGGTGTTTCATGTTTCTATGCTGAGGAGATGTATCGGGGATCCATCTAGGGTACACCCGATTGACGATGTCCAGGTGACCGAGGGGTTATCGTATGAGGAGATTCCCATAGCGATAGTCGATCGTCAGGTTAGGCGTCTGCGGACCAAGGACGTGGCTTCTGTCAAAATTCTGTGGCGGAACGAGCTCAGGGAGAAGATGACGTGGGAAGCTGAGGAGGACATGAGGCAGAGGTATCCTCACCTATTCCCCACACCTCCAGGTAATTCACTTTCCTACTTGTAAATTTTTGTTATCGTTTATGCCTAAGTGTTGTTCTGTGGCCGTGTGTGGCATTTGCAACTGTTTAAGTTATGAAGAATCTTATTGTTAACTGTCTTGGGAAGGAACATTCGGGACGAATGTTTCTAAGAAGGGGAGAATGTTATACCCCGTATTTCCAGGGTATGTACGTGAGAACGTACGTACGAAAGTCTAGCCTTAAAGTTTAGGCACAAGACGTTTTTTTGGGCACAACTCACTAAAAGAATGGTTTTCCGACGAAACGTTTAACAAGACTCGCGTAGGATAAATTCCGGCTATGTCATTTCTAATTTTTGCGGATTTTTCCGAGAGACGAAACACTTTGGACCAACGAGAGGGCAACACTTGTCACCCTCTCCTTGGTGGATGTGTGGACGGCATTAGGGCCGAATGAATGGCTTATTTTGTCTTGGAGTTGGTAGGATATTTTGTGTGCAAGTTGGCTAGGTACACTTGCCCAAATCTTGGCCTTACACTTGCCTTGCACTTGGCATAATCTTGGCCATTGTTTGGCCATCCCTTGACCTATAAATACCCCTCTTGTGATGAAGAGTTCTTCATCCACAACAAACTTTCCAAGTCTAAAATCCTCTCATCTCCCTTGAGCCTTTTCGTCCAACACACCCCCCCTAGCCTAGCCGAAATCTACCCCCCCTCCCTTGGTAGAAAAGTTGCCTTCTAGTATTGTTATAATGCCCAAAATACCCTAGCCCAAATCCCTTAGTACTTAGTTGAAGTTGTGAAGAACTTCTAAGGGTTCTTGGAGCTATCGGAGCGTACAACTTAGGAGCTAAACCTTGCTCAGGATCGACGTATTATCTAGGATATTATTGGGCTTACCGAGGTAAATAAACTTGTCCTTCTTTTGTAATTAGAGAATACATACTGTAGAAGTATAGAAATAAGTATTAAATACTTAGAAGGATATCACAGAATAGAATTGAACTGTTATCACAGTAGAAGGGTTTAAAAGAAGAATAATTGAACTATACTTACTTAGTACCTGTTGTACTGACCTCCTTCGGGGGGCTGCGTTCATGCCGCAAGTAAGGGCAAGCAGGTGCTAGATCCACATCCTTAGGATCTTTGCGTTGGTGTCAGGAGCTCCATCTTCTCCGGAGGCTCTACTTTTGGGTATGATCTCCCTGTATTGTAGATAGTTTTGTACATTCAGGGTATGGCGGGGCCCTGTCCCGCCATAGTTGTTTACTTCCTTAGAGGTCTATAGTCCTATTGTACAGTTGGGATGTAACTGCAAAACTATGTTTATATATATGCCGAAAGGCAAGCTTTTCTTCAGATAAATTGTTTCTCCTTTTTAATAATGTTTCTTGTCTTGTTTTATATTTCCGCTGATTTTCTCTAATGTATGACTGCTTGGGTGCCCGGGTAAGGCACCAGTCACTGGCCCCGGAACTGGTCGTGACATGCGCGTCTAGCCCTGGAACTTCCCGCAGCTCTGCATAAGCCAACCTCATAGGCCCGCATGAGGTATTCCTCGCATCGAGGGTAGCTACTCCCCGGCATCCGCCTGGACTCGCAGTCCGCATGGCCACATAGACCGCATGACCATAAAGGCCGCACTAACACGGAACTCGTAGCTCGCGCAGGTCCCTGGACCCGCATGAGGTATTCTCGAATCATGGTCCTGCATCACCGAGACTACCCGCATGAGGCGCAGCAACCTCCGGGATCAAGTCAAGGTGAGTGGTACAATACCAACATAACGGCTGATCGTTAAACAACTTAAGCGCAATCGAGGGAAACCCCTTTACACAATCATCACAAGATACTAACACACGTAGCATCCTAGCATAATTACTTATCAAATCAACAAGAAAGTATTACAAGACTATCACAAACCAACATAATTAAGTTATTCACACAAGGTACTTTCTACTATATGATTAACAAGATCGGGTTTTTATCCCCAAAGTACTTCATACATTAACTCTTTTAAAAGATCCGTTTCTTTCACAAAAGTCACACAATACCCGTAGTATAAAAATAGAGTGACTATCTTTTTAAGTAAACCCAAACACTTCCTTTTGTAAAATCAAGTAACCACATTACTTTCCAAACGTTCAAGTTTGCCTAATTTCAAATGCTCAAGTTTCTCATTTTCGAAAGGTTTTGTAGTTCATAGTTTTAATCACTTAATGATGTAATTCTCCTTTAAAACAATTTGAGAAACATATACCTTATATGTGAGTAGGTTATTCTTGTTTATAACAATCTTATAACAGCAGCCATGATCTAGGAAATGTAATATCATTTTGTCTCATCTTAGCTTCTATACAGATGGAGGTTTCTACTGGTTTTAATAATACTTGATTAGTCAATACATTTTCCTTTATTAGCGCTGCTGTGGTCTGTTCGATACTTATTCTGATTTCCGAAATCAGTAAAAAATTATTCCTTTTAAAAACCAAGTACTCATTACTCACGAATGAGGTTTCACACTTTTTAACAAAATTCAATTAAGTCAAGTCTCTTATCAAGTCTCTTAACTTCTTAAATCAATAAATCATTCTTTTTATCTCTCTTAAGATGTTATACCTAACTTCCCATAAAGCTAGTATAACTCTTAAGCTTTTAAAACCAAGTATTACTCTTCTGTTAAAAATGATTCAGTATTCTTTTGAAATACTTCAAGATTATTCAGGCTTAAGTCAAAAGACATTGTCGTTATTATTATTCAGGCTTACACACGTACGTCTATCGTACTATATATATTTTAAAATATCATGCTCAAGAGTATAGGCAGAATCACATACCTCGCGACGATTATCGACTAATAGCAAAACGCTCCACGGCTATAACCCGGCTAGCCTTGTCCACCTTTCGAGTAGAACATGCTACTTGCAGAACTTTCAACCTATAAAGGTTATACAAGTCTATCAACGTCTAGACTACTCGGTAGAATAAATCTAGATACAAGTTTCTACGGAAAATTGGGCAGCACTTCCCTACCCGTCAAACTTCACAAGTCTCATTGTAAATACAAGTCTATGTAAGTCTGATTCAATTTTCTTCTTATATAATTTCCTTGTATATACCTTATACTTAATTCTTATACTTCAATAGTATGTAAACTCAATTACAAAAGGGAGACAAGATATTTACCTCGATAAGCCCATAATTATCCAAGTTTAAATGTCTATCCTGAGCAACGTTTAGCTCCTACTCTGGGCGCTCCAACCCGCTCCAAACAACCCTTAGAAGTTCTACGCAACTTCTACTTAATACTTCAATCAACTGTGAAGATTTTCCTTAGGGTTTCGGTTTGAGACAAAAAGGACATAAGGTAGTATTTCCGGGCTATACGTATAGAGGTAACTTTTGGAATACTACAAGGTATAAGGCTAAGGTATTTTGGGTATAGTAACAATACTTGGAGAGTATTTCTACCAAGAGGGGGGGTGTATCATGAGAACAACTCTCAAGAGGGGGGGGTACCCCTCGGCTTAGCACCACTAGGAAGGGGGGGTGTGTCTCGGCCACACCACAAGGAGGGGGGTGTACCCCTCGGCCAAGGCCTCTAGGAGGGGGGGTGTACCCCTCGGCCAAGGCCTTCTCGAATGGGAAGGGGGGGAAGAAACCAACAAGGAGGGAGGGAGGATTTCAAGACTTGGAGATTTTAGGAATGGATGAAGAAGTATTCAAGGGGGGGGGGGGGGGGTATTTATAGGAAGATCAATGGCCAAGATCAAGCCATGTGGGGGGCAAGTGGAGGGCCAAGATGTGCCCAAGTGCACCCTATCCTACTCCACAAAACATGGACCCAAGTTTTAGGCCACAAAACATGCCACAAAAACATGCCCATCGTCCAAGGGGGACGCCCACTTTACCGTCCACTTGAGGGTGATAAGTGTCACCCTCCCGTTGGTCCAAAACATTTCGTCTCTCAGAAAAATCCGCAAAAATTATAAATGACATAGCCGGAATTTTCCCTTCGCAAGTTTTGTAAAACGTTTCGTCGAAAAACGACTCTAATCGGGGGTTGTGAACAAAATTCGAACCTTGCCTAACTTTAAGGCTAAAACTTCCGTACGTACGTCCTTACGTACATACTCTGGAAATACGGGGTATAACAGCTCTATCACACGATCTCAGAGTGAGAAGAATGGAAACCAATCCTAAATGTCCTGCAGCTTCCTGATTATAGATGTGGTGCACAACACACCGATAACCAAAACTCTACTAGACACGGTCTGTAGACACTTTCCGAGGACTAACTGCTCTGATACCACTTTTTCACGACCCGACCCCGGGCCGCGACTGGTGCCCTACCTGGGCACCCATATAATCATACAACATAATAAACTGCTGCGGAAAATAAGTAACACACATTTTTTTTAAAAACCAAGGCAAAGCCGATAAGGCTGCCGTAATATAAATCACCCAAAAAGGGCTTACACTATCCAAAAATGTAATTACAACTCTAACCACCCAAATTACGTGTGAATACTGCACCTCTAAGATTTGAACACATACTATGACGGGACAAGGCCCCGCCGTACCCCTGAATATACATAGCCATGACAACTCCGGAACATTGGAGCCATCTCAAAATGTTGAACCAGGATTCTAAGCTCGCGGATCCACAACTGTGTACCTAAACCTGCGGACATTTAACGCGGCCCGAAGAAGTCGATAACAAAAATGCAGAATATGGAACAGAAATAAAGTACAGTAAACAAATCATAACTGTACAAAAGAATGACAGGGGAAAGTATAAAAAGTACATACCAGATCCTGCCGTGTCATTACCACTTATGAACTTAATTGCACATCATTATCTTTTCCATTCCATTAAGAGTTATAGCCATATCTTACGTACATACTTAGGAGAAGTCATTAAGTTCATTACCATCTAACTTACTTATCTTTCGTAACATAATCCGACCCTTTACGGAGGGACGCCTATACTGCCCGGCCCAAACTGGGACACGATAAAGTCACATAGTCTTCCCATACAGGTATACTGCCCGGCCCAAACTGGGACGCGATAAAGTCACATAGTCTGCCCATACAGGTATACTGCCCGGCCCATTTCTGGGACGCGATAATGTCGTATAGTCTGCCCATAAAGGTATACTTGTTACACCCCGGAAATTGCAGGATATGTTTATAAGGACATACGTAAGTACTCAAAAATGTTAAGATTTGAGACGAGTAAAAGTTTGTCGGAATTTTTGGAATTGGTCGGAAACGAAATATTGCGACGAACGGGAGGGCGACACGTGTCACCCCCCCCCTTATGGTCATGGACGAAATTGTCATGGTTAGAATGGTCATTTGACCATAAATTAAATGACCAAGTCTTGCTAGTCTTGAAGCTTGACAAAGTTGACTAAGTCAAAGGCCACCTAGACTTGATCTGTTATACCCCGTACTTCCAGAGTATGTACGTGAGGGCGTACGTATAAAATTCAAGCCTTAAGAATTGACAAGTTTCGAAATTTGGGCACAAGTGCCGAAAAGAGTCGTTTTTCGACGAAACGTTTTACTAAACTTGCGAAGGGAAAATTCCGGCTATGTCATTTATAATTTTTGCGGATTTTTCCGAGAGACGAAACATTTTGGACCAACGGGAGGGTGACATGTGTCACCCTCACATTGGAAGCAAGTGGACGGCAAAGGCAAGGCTAAGGCACGTTTTTTGTGCCTTGGGTTAGGTAGGATATTTGTGCAAGTTGGTGTGGTAGATGGATAAGGTCCACATGGTTAAAATCTAGCCCTACACTTGCACCACACTTGTCTTCATCTTGGCCATTGGTTGGCCTTTGGTTAGCCTATAAATACTCCCCTTACTTGAAGACTTTCTTCATCCAAAAACTCGAGCAATCTTTCTAAGTCTCAAATACTCCCTCCCTCTTGTTTGCTTACATCCAAAGCCCCCTCCCCCTTTTTGAAAGGCCCTTGGCCGAGAGCCTCCCCCTCTCCCCTTTGTGGTGCCCTAGCCGAGGGGTACCCCCCCCCCTAGCCTAGTTGTTTTCGTATAATACCCCTTGTTGTGGTATAGAAATACTCTCCTAGTATTGTTATAATGCCCAAATACCTTGGCCCAAATACCTTGTAGTATTCCCAAGGTTACACTTATACAAAAGCCCAGAAAATACTATTATACCTTCTTTAGCCACAAAATGAAACCCTAAGTAAATCTTCACCCGTAGTTGAAGTTATAAGTAGAAGTTGCGTAGAACTTCTAAGGGTTTCTTGGAGCGCACGGAGTAGGAGCTAAACGTTGCTCAGGAGCGACATTATACTTGGATAATTTTTGGGCTCATCGAGGTAAATACTACTGTCCTTGTATTGTAATTGGAAATTACATCGCGTAGTAGAAATGACTATAAGATTCATAGAAAAGATTTGAACTGTAATAGAAGGATATTACAGAAAAGGATTGAACTGAAATCACTTCAGAAGAATGCAAGTAAAAGTTAAACTGTACTTACATAGGACTGTATTACAGTAGACTGATAACCTTTATTGGTTGAATGTTTTGAAAGTAGCATGTGCTACTTAGAAGGTGGACAAGGCTAGCCGGGTTATAGCCGTGGAGCGTTTTGCTTATAGTCGATAATCGTCGCGAGGTATGTGATTCTTCCTATACTCTTGAGCATGATATTTTAAAGGAAGATATATATATTACGGCAATATCTTTTGACTTAAGCCTGAATAATATGTAGTACGGTAGACGTACGTGTGCTAATTGAACGTAGTAGTATGGCAATGTCTTTTGACTTAAGCCTGAATAATATGTAGTACGGTAGACGTACGTGTGCTAATTGAACGTAGTTGTACGGCAATGTCTTTTGACTTAAGCCTGAATAATAAGAAACTTGAAGTATGTCACAAGAGTTAAGAAACCATTTTTGAAAGAAGAGTAACACTTGGTTTTAAAAAGAGTTATACTAGCTTTATGGGGAGTTAGGTATAACGTCTTAAGAGAGGTAAAGAAAATGGTTTACTGATTTTAGAAGTTAAGAGACCTGATCTTATAAGATAAGAGACTTAACTTAAATGAATTAATATGAGTTTTGTGTGAAACCTCATTCGTGAGTAATGAGTACGTGGTTTTTAAAAGGAATAATGTTTTTGATTTGAATCGAATGTGTATCGACAAACCACTGCAGCGTTAATAAAGGAAAATGTATTGGATAATGAAGTATTATTAAACCAGTAGAAACCTCCATCTGCATAGAAGCTAAGATGAGACAAAATGATATTACATTTTCTAGATCATGGCTGCTTAATAAGATTGATTATGAACAAGAATAACCTACTCGCCTATGGCATATGTTACTCAATTGTTTTAAAAGAGATTAAGACATTGAACTATGAAACTTTTCAAAAAGAGACTTGCGTAATTGAAATTAGGCAAACTGGAACTTTAGGGAAAAGAAGGGCATTGTGTTGTCTTAAAATGGTTTAAAACATAAAGTGTTATAACAAGCTTTATGGGAAGTTGGTTATAACGACTTTATGAAAACAAAAGAAGGGTTTTATCATTGGTTTTAAGGTGGTAACTTGACTTTAAAAAGAGAAGTGTTTTGGTCTAAAAAGAAGGCATGGTATTGCCTTAATTGGTTTTAAAAAGGAAAGTATGGAAGTTGTTTTGGTTTACTTAAAAGAAATGTGAGTCACTCTATTTTATACTACGGGTATCGGGTGACTTTTATAAAAGGAATAGATCTCTTTAAAAGGAATTTAACGTACGTAGTACTTTAGGGTTAAAACCCGGACTTTGGCATAAAAATGAAAGTACTTTGAGTTGTGTATAACTTGCCTATGCTTGTTGTTGTGAAACTTGCCTATGCTTGTTGTTGTGAAACTTGCCTATGCTTGTTGTGATAGCCTTTGTTGTGCAAGAATTGTGTTTCTATACTACCGCGTCTCTCGATGGAGGGTCGGTTGACTTGTTGAGAACTTACTTGGACGTGCCGGCAGTGACGGAGAAATTCCACGGGTACGTTCCTGTTGATAGTGTACTTCTGCTAAACGCTTTGGACATACTGACACGATGCGTAGCGCACGGGTATGCTTCCATTTTGATTGCCGCCTTGTTGTTTCCTTTTGGACATACTGACACGATGCGTAGCGCACGGGTATGCTTCCATTTGGAATCTTTGTCTTATTGTTTCTTTGGACATATCGACACGATCGTAGCGCGCGGGTATGCTTCCATTTGGAATGTTATCTTAGTGTTTCCCTTTGGACATCACGACACGATCGTAGCGCACGGGTATGCTCCCATTTGGATTCTTTGTCTTGTTGCTATCATATCATAGGCTGCCGTGGTGAGGAAGGAATTCCACGGGCACGAGTGATGATTTGGAGGGCGTGAGTCCCTGACTTGATATGACTGTTTATATGTTGTGTACTGTAGTTTGGTTATCATACATGTCTCCTGCTTTATATAGACTGCTATGATTTCATTTACAGTATTTTACAAGTTTCACATACTTGGTACCTGTTGTACTGACCTCCTTCGGGGGGCTGCGTTCATGCCGCAGGTAGAAGTACATCGGCTGTCGATCCCCGCGTTTAGGATCTCATTTCAGCGTATTGGGAAGCTCCGTTCCTTCGGAGGCTTATCTTTGGTATGTTACCCTGAGTCTGTAGGTTCTTGTACATTCAGGGGTATGGCGGGGCCCTGTCCCGTCATAGTTATTGTATAAATCTTAGAGGTCTGTAGCACTGGTGTGGGCAGGGTTGTAAGGATTGTAACTGTTCAAAATGTCTTTGTATATATATATGCTAAAAGGCAACCGTTTTGGTTGGCCTATTTTCTTTCATCTTGATCCATGTCTATTTGCATGTCTAAGTTTTTATTTCCGCTGGTTTTTCTCTGATGTTGTATCACTAGGGTGCCCGGGGTAAGGCACTAGTCACGGGCCCGGGTTCGGGTCGTGACAAAAGTGGTATCAGAGCAGTCAATCCTCGGAAAGTGTCTACAGACCGTGTCTAGTAGAGTCTTGATTATCGGTATGTTGTGCACCACATCTATAATCAGGAGGCTATAGGACATTTAGGATTGGTTTCCATTCTTCTCATTCTGAGATCGTGCCTTAGAGCTGTGTGATAAGTTGAACCCCTCTGACGTACTTCGTTTTTACCAGTTATCATGGCTGCTTAAATAAGATTTATGAACAAGAATAACCTACTCGCCTATGGCATATGTTACTCAATTGTTTTAAAGGAAATTAAGACATCGAACTATGAAACTTTTCTAAAGTAATGAGACTTGAGTAATTGAACTTAGGCAAACTGGAACTCTAGTGAAAAGAAAGGCATTGTTTTGTCTTAAATTGGTTTAAAACATAAAGTGTTATAACAGCTTTATGGGAAGTTAGTTATAACGACTTTATGAGAACAAAAGAAGGGTTTTTATCATTGATTTTAATGTGGTAAATTGACTTTAAAAAAGAGAAGTATTTTGGTCCAACAAAGAAGGCATGGCATTGCCTTAATTTTGGTTTTAAAAAGGAAAAGTATGGAAGTTGTATTGGTTTACTTAAAAGATGTAAGTCACTCTATTTTTATACTACGAATGCAGGTGACTTTTATAAAAGGAGTAGATCTCTTAAAAAGGAATTTAACTTACGTAGTACTTTAGGGTTAAAACCCGGACTTTGGCATAAAATGAAAGTACCTTGAGTTGTGTATAACTTGCCTATGCTTGTTGTTGTGAAACTTGCCTATGCTTGTTGTTGTGAAACTTGCCTATGCTTGTTGTTGTGAAGCTTGCCTATGCTTGTTGTTATGAAACTTGCCTATGCTTGTTGTGATAGCCTTTGTTGTGCAAGAATTGTGTTTCTATACTCTGGCGTCTCGATGGAGAATTCGGTTGATTTGTTGAGAACTTATTTGGACGTGCCGGCAGTGACGGAGAAATTCCTCGGGTACGTTCCTGTTGATAGTGTTACTTTTGCTAATCGCTTTGGACATACTGACACGATGCGTAGCGCACGGGTATGCTTCCATTTTGATTGCCGCCTTATTGTTCCCTTTTGGACATACTGACACGATGCGTAGCGCACGGGTATGCTCCTATTTGGAATGCTGTCTTATTGTTTCCCTTTGGACATACTGACACGATGCGTAGCGCACGGGTATGCTTCCATTTGGAATGTTGTCTTAGTGTTTCCCTTTGGACATACTGACACGATCGTAAGCGCCGCGGGTATGCTCCCTTTTGGATTCTTTGTCTTATTGTTATCATATCATAGATCGGCGGTGAGGAAGGAATTCCACGCACGAGTGATGATTTGGGCGTGAGTCACGACTTGATATGACTATTTATATGTTGTGTCTCGTAGTTTGGTTATCATACATGTCTCCGCTTTATATAGCGCTATGATTTCATTTCTGATATTTCTGATTCACATACTTGGTACTGTTATCGACCTCCGGAAGTGCGTTCATCCGCAGTAGAGGTACATCGGTTGCCGATCCATTTTAGGATCACCTTTCGCGTGTTGGGAAGCTCCGTTCCTTGGAGGCTTATCTTTGGTATGTTACCACGAGTTCGTAGGTCCTTGTACATTCGTGGGGTATGGCGGGGCCTGTCCGTCATAGTTGTTGTATAAATCTTAGAGGTTTGTAGCTTGTTGGGGCGATGCGTAAAAGGATAAGCGTCGGGTATTTATGTATATATCTGAAGGCAAGCTGTTTTGGTTGCTTTGTTTATTTAGCATGTCTTTTAAAAACATGTTCGTGTTTTTATTTCCTGATTTTCTCGATGTTGATTCACTAGGGTGCGGGGTAAGGCACGATCCGGGCGGGTTCGGTCGTGACAAAAGTGGTATCGAGCGATTAATCCTCGGAAAGTGTCTGCACCGTGTCTAGTAAGTCTTGATTATCGGTGTGTTGTGCACCACATCTATAATCGAGGCTATAGGACATTTAGGATTGGTTTCCATTCTTCTCACGCCGAGATCGTGCCTTAGAGTCGTGTGGTGAGTTGAACCCTCGGCGTATTCCTTTCCTTTACGATTATGCCTCCGCGTAAGGCAACCTGTGCCCAGACGGCAAGGCAGCGAGGAGGCGCTAGTGGGATCTGAGGAGTACGAGGCGCGAGCCCGCCGAGACTGAGATAGTACTTGACGGCGAGTTTTGCGACACCGCGGAGACCAGTGAGTTTTGAGCGCAGCGATGGGCTGCCGAGACTCTGATACACGAGCCTCGGTCCCACGGCTGGAAGCGAGATGAGATGGGTACAAGGAGATGGCGATTCTGCGGCGTGGTCGTGGCGAGATATGAGATAGGTTTGGATGCAGCGATTCCAATCGATAGCACCGTAGTTCACCCCGAGCGGTTTGAGGCTACGGGATTTTCCGAGATGTAACCGCGAGTTTTATGGGTCGAGGCACGAGGATGATCCGCAGGAGTTCATCAAGCGATTCTGACGGATCATGAGAGTGATCAAGGCATCGGAGACCGAGTCGGTGGTCTGAGTTCGCATCATCGCGTGATACCGCAATGATCGTTTGATTCGTGGGAGCTGTCGGGAGAGAATGCACTTCCGGCTATTTGGGACGAGTTCTCAAAGGCATTTCTTGCACACTTCTTGCCTCGCGGATGAGGAGGGCTCGGGTAACAGATTTTTGGTGTTGCGGCGAGCAGGCGTGCGGTTCGGGAGTACAATGTGAGTTCGACTCATTGGCCAGATGCGTCCCGCATTAGTAGCTAGTATGGAGGATCGAATGCACCGATATGTTCTGAGGGCTCGATGATTACCTAGCAGAGTTGTTGGTGTAGCTCTTCACGGGCATGGACATTGCCGCGAGCTTATGCACTGGAGGTGAGGCGGAGAAATCGACGGAATGACCAAGGTCGGCGAAGAGGCGAGCAGCAGGTCCTTTGGTGACTTTCGAGGCGGACCGCCTCAGCAGACTAGTTATGCGCCTCGCCCGATCTGAGTGGTCCTCCACAATCTTGTGGCATCCAGAGTATTCAGGAGGCAGTCGGGCTCCAAGGGTTCAGATTTTCGGGAGAGCAAGGGTGTTAGCCAGCTGAAGCCACCCCTACCTCGTTGTGACCGCTGTGGTAGACTCCACAGTGGGGAGTGTCGTGCTAGTCCGGGAGTTTGTTTTACATGCGGCCAGCAGGGCCATTTTGGGAGAAACTGTCCGACCAGGGGTAGCGCTGGTAGGATAGCACAGACTATGGGATCAGTTGCGAGTTCTTCACCTTCCATAGCCAGGCAGGATGTTCATACACCGGCGGGCCACGGTAGAGGTCGCGGTGGAAGTTCCCAGTTTTAGCGGTCCTTTGAACCGCCTATTTTCAGGTATATCCTTAACCCTCTAGAGACTTGTATGTATTGATGATGTGTTTAGTGTTATGTCGGATAGCTTTGTGCTAAAATGTGATTTAGAAACCTGGTTAGTGAAAAAGGGTAAGCCTGGGGGTGAGAAAATGATGAACCTTAGAATATTACAGTTGAGACCTTAGATGTAAGGTCGTCTTGAGTACAAGTTTTTGCGAGTGATCCTTGTCAAAACGTATAGGTATACGTGAAGTAATTGTGGGAAAAATTTCCTTGGGTAGTGTTAAATGGAAGTGGTAGCTTTCATGACCTGTATAGGTAAGATTGTTCCGGATCGGGGAACAAGAGCGTGATGCGTTAAGTAGGTCGGGTTGGGGCCATGTTGAGGGCCAACCCGCGGCCTGTTTCGAGGTGGGGTCAGCTCTGGGTGGTCCCGCCAGGTGGTAGGGTCACGAGGGTGCTAGGCCCAAGTTTAGATGACCATCGTATGAGTTCGTGGATGTGTTCGACCAGAAGCAAATCGTGAAGGCCGGGAATGGTCTTAAGGGAGATTGCGGCTAGTAAGATGACCAAGTTTGGAGGTGGTGACTCCAAAGTTTTGGGAACTGAAGCGATGACTGAAGTGTGGTACGTATACTAGAAGAGTTCAAGTGTTCGAGAAGGGCACGACGAGTAAGGAAGGAAGAGAACGTGTGTTATTTCGTGGCCAGGCGTGGCGTTGGCAACTTGTTAGAAGAACTTCATCGTTATCCGTCTTGAGAAGGAACATTCGGGACGAATGTTTCTAAGGAGGGGAGAATGTTATACCCCGTACTTCCAGAGTATGTACGTGAGGGCGTACGTATAAAATTCAAGCCTTAAGAATTGACAAGTTTCGAAATTTGGGCACAAGTGCCGAAAAGAGTCGTTTTTCGACGAAACGTTTTACTAAACTTGCGAAGGGAAAATTCCGGCTATGTCATTTATAATTTTTGCGGATTTTTCCGAGAGACGAAACATTTTGGACCAACGGGAGGGTGACATGTGTCACCCTCACATTGGAAGCAAGTGGACGGCAAAGGCAAGGCTAAGGCACGTTTTTTGTGCCTTGGGTTAGGTAGGATATTTGTGCAAGTTGGTGTGGTAGATGGATAAGGTCCACATGGTTAAAATCTAGCCCTGCACTTGCACCAAACTTGTCTTCATCTTGGCCATTGGTTGACTTTGGTTAGCCTATAAATACTCCCCTTACTTGAAGACTTTCTTCATCCAAAAACTGGAGCAATCTTTCTAAGTCTCAAATACTCCCTCCCTCTTGTTTGCTTTCGTCCAAAGCCCCCTCACCCTTTTTGAAAGGCCCTTGGCCGAGAGCCTCCCCCTCCCCCCTTTGTGGTGCCCTAGCCAGAGGGTACCCCACTAGCCTAGTTGTTTTCGTATAATATCCCTTGTTGTGGTATAGAAATACTCTCCTAGTATTGTTATAATGCCCAAATACCTTGGCCCAAATACCTTGTAGTATTCCCAAGGTTACACTTATACAAAAGCCCAGAAAATACTATTATACCTTCTTTAGCCACAAAACGAAACCCTAAGTAAATCTTCACCCGTAGTTGAAGTTATAAGTAGAAGTTGCGTAGAACTTCTAAGGGTTTCTTGGAGCGCACGGAGTAGGAGCTAAACGTTGCTCAGGAGCGACATTATACTTGGATAATTTTTGGGCTCATCGAGGTAAATACTACTGTCCTTGTATTGTAATTGGAAATTACATACTGTCGTAGTAGAAATGACTATAAGATTCATAGAAAAGATTTGAACTGTAATAGAAGGATATTACAGAAAAGGATTGAACTGAAATCACTTCAGAAGAATGCAAGTAAAAGTTAAACTGTACTTACATAGGACTGTATTACAGTAGACTGATAACCTTTATTGGTTGAATGTTTTGCAAGTAGCATGTGCTACTTAGAAGGTGGACAAGGCTAGTCGGGTTATAGCCGTGGAGCATTTTGCTTATAGTCGATAATCGTCGCGAGGTATGTGATTCTTCCTATAATCTTGAGCATGATATTTTAAAGGAAGATATATATAGTACGGAAATATCTTTTGACTTAAGCCTGAATAATATGTAGTACGGTAGACGTACGTGTGCTAATTGAACGTAGTAGTATGGCAATGTCTTTTGACTTAAGCCTGAATAATATGTAGTACGGTAGACGTACGTGTGCTAATTGAACGTAGTTGTACGGCAATGTCTTTTGACTTAAGCCTGAATAATAAGAAACTTGAAGTATGTCACAAGAGTTAAGAAACCATTTTTGAAAGAAGAGTAACACTTGGTTTTAAAGGTTTTAAAAAGATTTATACTAGCTTTATGGGGAGTTAGGTATAACGTCTTAAGAGAGGTAAAGAAAATGGTTTACTGATTTTAGAAGTTAAGAGACTTGATCTTATAAGATAAGAGACTTAACTTAAATGAATTAATATAAGTTTTGTGTGAAACCTCATTCGTGAGTAATGAGTACGTGGTTTTTAAAAGGAATAATATTTCTTGATTTGAATCAGAATGTGTATCGACAAACCACTGCAACGTTAATAAAGGAAAATGTATTGGATAATGAAGTATTATTAAAACCAGTAGAAACATCCATCTGCATAGAAGCTAAGATGAGACAAAATGATATTACATTTTCTAGATCATGGCTGCTTAATAAGATTGATTATGAACAAGAATAACCTACTCGCCTATGGCATATGTTACTCAATTGTTTTAAAAAGAGATTAAGACATTGAACAATGAAACTTTTCAAAAAAAGAGACTTGCGTAATTGAAATTAGGCAAACTGGAACTTTAGGGAAAAGAAGGGCATTGTGTTGTCTTAAAATGGTTTAAAACATAAAGTGTTATAACAAGCTTTATGGGAAGTTGGTTATAACGACTTTATGAAAACAAAAGAAGGGTTTTATCATTGGTTTTAAGGTGGTAACTTGACTTTAAAAATAGAAGTGTTTTGGTCTAAAAAGAAGGCATGGTATTTCCTTAATTGGTTTTAAAAAGGAAAGTATGGAAGTTGTTTTGGTTTACTTAAAAGAAATGTGAGTCACTCTATTTTATACTACGGGTATCGGGTGACTTTTATAAAAGGAATAGATCTCTTTAAAAGGAATTTAACGTACGTAGTACTTTAGGGTTAAAACCCGGACTTTGGCATAAAAATGAAAGTACTTTGAGTTGTGTATAACTTGCCTATGCTTGTTGTTGTGAAACTTGCCTATGCTTGTTGTTGTGAAACTTGCCTATGCATGTTGTGATAGCCTTTGTTGTGCAAGAATTGTGTTTCTATACTACCGCGTCTCTCGATGGAGGGTCGGTTGACTTGTTGAAAACTTACTTGGACGTCTTGGCGTGATGGCGGAGAAATTCCGCAGTGCGTTCCTGTTGATAGTGTACTTCTGCTAAACGCTTTGGACATACTGACACGATGCGTAGTGCACGGGTATGCTTCCATTTTGATTGCCGCCTTGCTGTTTCCTTTTGGACATACTGACACGATGCGTAGCGCACGGGTATGCTTCCATTTGGAATGCTGTCTTATTGTTTCCCTTTGGACATACTGACACGATGCGTAGCGCACGGGTATGCTTCCATTTGGAATGTTGTCTTAGTGTTTCCCTTTGGACATACTGACACGATGCGTAGCGCACGGGTATGCTCCCATTTGGATTGCTGTCTTGTTGCTATCATATCATAGACTGCCGGCGGTGAGGAAGGAATTCCACGGGCACGAGTGATGATTTGGAGGGCGTGAGTCCCTGACTTGATATGACTGTTTATATGTTGTGTACTGTAGTTTGGTTATCATACATGTCTCCTGCTTTATATAGACTGCTATGATTTCATTTACAGTATTTTACAAGTTTCACATACTTGGTACCTGTTGTACTGACCTCCTTCGGGGGGCTGCGTTCATGCCGCAGGTAGAAGTACATCGGCTGTCGATCCCCGCGTTTAGGATCTCATTTCAGCGTATTGGGAAGCTCCGTTCCTTCGGAGGCTTATCTTTGGTATGTTACCCTGAGTCTGTAGGTTCTTGTACATTCAGGGGTATGGCGGGGCCCTGTCCCGTCATAGTTATTGTATAAATCTTAGAGTGCATGCTTGGTGTGGGCAGGGTTGTAAGGATTGTAACTGTTCAAAATGTCTTTGTATATATATATGCTAAAAGGCAACCGTTTTGGTTGGCCTATTTTCTTTCATCTTGATCCATGTCTATTTGCATGTCTAAGTTTTTATTTCCGCTGGTTTTTCTCTGATGTTGTATCACTAGGGTGCCCGGGGTAAGGCACTAGTCACGGGCCCGGGTTCGGGTCGTGACATGATCCATGTGAAACTCATCCAAGCCACACAATTGTGCTAATCTTAACCCTCCATCATGTTATATATTGTATGCTAGTGCAAGACAAGCTCAACACTTAGCAAAATTTCAAAAGAAATCTTGAAGAGCTCTTATGTAGCTCTCGGCTTTGAGGTATTTTCAAGAAGGAAAATTTTCAATTTTTGTCCAATAATCTCCCCACTTTAAACCAAGGTACCTAAGGGTATTGTAAGTGTTTCTCAATAGAAAGATCCCGGAAATGTGGTGTTTTCGTATTAGTCGCAAGGCGAAAACCTAAGAGGTTCTTCAACTTTGAAGTTCGAACTTGAAGATGAGTTGTTCATGAGCTTCTAAGGATTGCTTGGAGTGGATAGGAACGTCGAAAGGAGGAGCTAAAGTTTCTAAGGATCGACTTGTAGTCTTGGACCATATTTGGGCTAAATGAGGTATAATCTTCGTCTTACTTTTGTAATTGAAGATTCAATGTTGTTATAAGTTAGAAATGATCATGTGATATGTATTATGAAGTTTGATAAGTGTTATGGAATTTTAGGAGCTCTAAACCGAAATGGCATGTTTAGCCCTTTGAAATTGAAATACAATTTTGGTCGTTATGTAGAATCCTCGCATGTTTACCTACTTGAGGATTGTAGTAGTTGTAATCGATTGCGGCTGGATATCATGTTATACTAAACCACTTGGTTTGAAAAGGGATTGAAAACGATTTGTATTGTTGCCCCTATGTTTAGCCGAATGGACATTGTAGTTTAGACTAGTTTGTTTTATATTGTGGGGCGGAATTTTACATGTCTTGTTAAGCGTGTAATCCCCTATTGTTAACTACTTTGTTGGGCCTTAAATGCGGCGTGTTTGGTTATTGAATTCGGCCTTGAAAAAGGTGGCAAAGTGAGTAGAAACAAAGGAAGTGCTGTCCGATTTTCCGTAGAATTTAGTGACTTGCACTTGGAATATTCTACGTTTGAAACTAGAAGTTAATAGACGTACTATGGTCATTATAGGTTGGCATACTACGTACGGCGATTGGACTTAGCAAGTGGATTAAACCGAAGAGGTATGTGGAACTTTCTTATCTCTTGAGCATGATTAAGTTGTAAATGTATAGTACGGTAGACGTACAAGATTTTGACAAACTAGTCTATTTGATATCCTTGGCTTATTTTAAGAATGTCCAAGTTGATTGAGTTAGGGAATTAAGTCACTTGTTTAAATATTAAGGATATCTTGGTTTTCAAAAGTTAAGAGACTTTAAGTATGTTGAAAGTATTTTGATACTTGTTTTGTTGGAAAGTTTAAAGTCTCTTGGTTATAAGAGAAAAATGTAAGTTGGTAATGTATAAGGCTAGTATAACGGCTTTATGGGAAGTTGGTTATAATAGCTTTATGAAAAGTTTAAAGAGTGATTTACTCTAAGTAATTTAAAGTTAAGGGACTTGAAGAGTTTTAAAGTATTTTGATACTTGTTTCGTTTTAAACGTATAAGTCCCTTGGATAGGAAATTGTACTTGACTAAGGTATAAAGTGAATATAACGACTTTATGGGGAGTTGGTTATATTGGCTTTATGGAAGGATAAATGGCTTGATTTAAATGAAGGCAATTCGATTTTAAGGCAGCAATTGCCTAAGGTTTTATAAGAAAATGAGTCACTTGATTTAGAAACTTAACTTTATTTCTAAGGGTGTTGTGACTTGCCTTGAAATGTAATTTGGACTTGATACTAGGATTAATAGTATCTTGGAAGTTTTCTACTAAAAAGAGTCATTTGTTTTAAAGAGTAGAAGTACGTAGTACTTGGGTTAAATTCCCGGATTTTTATAAAAGACATGTTAGTGCCTTAGGTAAACTAAAATGAGAGTGTATATGAACAAGAATAGTAAGAAGTTAGGGGATTTCTTAACTTGCTTATATATTGTATGATAAGCCGGTAGTTCTTATGTTATGTGTGATAGCCGGATTTGTGCTAGTGATATATTATTCGTTGCGGGGTCATTCCCCGGGATTGTGGCATTGCATATTTCCGTGGATTTGCTACCCACGATGCGAGGAATACCTCATGCGAGTCCGTAAGGGCTTATGCGGGTGAAATAGTCCAATGCGGGCGGGTCCAGCCTATCCGAGGAATACCTCATGCGAGTCCGTAAGGGCTTATGCGGGTGAAATAGTCCCATGCGAGGAATACCTCACGCGGGTCCACGTGATCTATGCGGGTGAAATAGTCCCAGGAGTAGGATTGCTTAATGACACTGAGGGCGGGTGGTCCTGCTTTGATCGTGAGCTTCCTATTTTATATTGTAAGTATACTCCTATTTACTCTCATTGTTAGTAAGGCACAGTGTACTGTTTATTGAGCTATCATACATGTCTCCGGTTTTATTATAGACTTATGATTTCATTACAGTACTTTCAGTTCCACATATTTGGTACATGTTGTCTTGACCTCCTTGGTGCGTTCATGCCGCAGTAGAGTCTGAGTTCTTGATCCTCGCTCTTAGGATCACTGTTCAGCTGTTGAGAAGCTCCTAGGGGGGGGGTTTGCACGTCTAACCGGACGTGTACAATTCTACTCACAGTAATACTACACAAGTCTCTTTATGTCTGATCTATGTAATTTCTGATTCAGTTCTCTTCTTTAAAATTCAGGCTTAAGTCAAAAGACATTACCGCACAATTATAATGTTCAGTTCTATATATAGTATACTTCAACTATATATTCCTACAACATGTAATTTCCAATTACAATAGAAGGTCAAGAGTGTTTACCTCGATAAGCCCAAAATTATCCGAGTTTATATGTCGATCTGAGCAAGGTTTAGCTCTACTCAGTGCGCTCAACCCGCTCCAAACAACCCTTAGAAGTTCTAACCAACTTCTACTCAATTACTTCAACTATCAATGAAGATTTCCTTAGGGTTTCGTTTAGTGGCTAAAGGAAGTATAATAGTATTTTCTGGGCTTTTGTATAAGTGTAACCTTGGGAAAACTACAAGGTATGTGGGCGAGTATTTGGACATTATAACAATACTAGGAGAGTATTTCTATACCACAACAAAGGGGTATTATACGAAAACAACTAGGCTAGGGGTACCCACGGCTAACCACTGAGGGGAGGAAGCTCTCGGCCAAAGGGCCTTCTCAAAGGGGAGGGGGTGTGGTGGACGAAAGAACAGAGGGAGGAGTATTTTGAGACTTAGATAGATTGCTCAGTGAGGATGAAGAAAGTCGTCAACTTAGCGGGGTATTTATAGGTCAAGTGAAGGCCACCCAATGGCCAAGATGAAGACAAGTGCATAGCAAGTGTAAGGCCAAGATTTAGCCATGTGCTACCTTATACATCTACACAAAATATCCTACCTAACCCTTGACCAAAATTTCAACACAAAAAACGTGCGATGGTCTAGCTTTGCCGTCCACTTGCTTCCAATGTGAGGTGACACTTGTCACCCTCGTTGGTCCAAAATGTTTAAATCTCTCGGAAAAATCCAAAAATTATTAATGACATAGCGAATTTTCCCACGTAGTCGTGGAAAGCGTTTCGTCGGAAAACGACTCTTTTCGGCACTTGTGCCCAATTTCGAACCTTGCCTAATCTTAAGGCTCAAATTCTTATACGTACGCCCTCACGTACATACTCTGGAAATACGGGGTATAACATTCTCCCCTCCTTAGAAACATTCGTCCCGAATGTTCCTTCTCAAGACGGATAACGATGAAGTTCTTCTAACAAGTTGCCAACGCCACACCTGGCCACGAAATAACACACGTTCTCTTCCTTCCTTACTCGTCGTGCCCTTCTCGAACACCTGAACTCTTCTAGTATACGTCAACACTTGATCATCGCTCTGATTCCCAAAACTTTGGAGTCACCACCTCCAAACTTGGTCATCTTACTAGCTTCACTTCTCTCTAAGGCCATTCCCGGCCTTCACGATCCGCTTCTGGTCGAACATAACCACGAACTCATACGACGGTCATCTAAACTTGGGCCTAGCACCCTCGTGACCCTACCACCTGGCGGGACCACCTCGATCTGACCCCACCTCATTCCGGGCTACGGGTTGACACGCAACACGTCCTCAACCCGAGCCTCTGTCACGTCGACTCTCTCGTTTCTCGATCCGGAACAATCTTACCTATACAGGTCATGAAAGCTACCACTTCCATTTACACCACCCAAGGAAATTTTTCCACAATTACACCACGCATACTTACACATTCTGACAAAGATCCCCACAAAATCTTGTACTCAAGATGGCCTTACATCTAAGGTCTCAACTGTAATATTCTAAGGTTCATCACTTTCTCACCCCCAGGCTTACCCTTTTTACCAACCAGGTTTCTAAATCACATTTTAGCACAAGGCTATCCGAACATAACACTAAACACATCATCATAACATCAATACATACAAAACTCTAGAGGGTTAAGGATATACCTGAAAATAGGCGGTTCAAAGGACCGCTAAAACTGGGAACTTCCACCGCGACCTCTACCGGGGCCTGCCGGTGTATGAACATCCTGCCTAGCTATGGAAGGTGAAAGACCCAGAATGGCTTCAAGTAGTGCGTGCTATCCTACCAGTGCTACCCGGTGACGATCTCGCCAGATGGCCCCATTTGTTATACCCGTATTTCGAGTATATGCGTGAGAATACGCAAAAAGTCTAGCCTTAAAGTTTAGGCAAAACGTTTTTTTGGGCACAACTCACAAAGCGAATAGTTTTCCGAAACGTTTCCACATCTTTCGTAGGGTAAATTCCTATGCCATTTCTAATTTTGCGGATTTTTCAGAGACGAAACATTTTGGACCAACGGGAGGCGACACTTGTCACCCTCCAATTGATGGACTTGAAATCGTCCATTTGGACGAATTGGACAAGGTGAGCACGTTTTTTGTGCCTTGTGCACAAGTCAAGGAGTTGGTAGGATATTTGTGTGGAGTAAATCTTCACCCTACACTTGCCTTGCACTTGTCTTAATCTTGGCCATTGGTTGGCCACTTCTTGACCTATAAATACCCCCTTAGAGATGAAGAGTTCTTCATCCACAAATCTTTCCAAGTCTTGAAAAATCCTCTCTTCTCCCTTTGTAGCTCTTTCGTCCAACACCCCCCCTCCCCTTGTGAAGTTTGGCGAGGCCTACCCCCTAGCCTAGCCAAAACCTACCCCCCCTCCCTTGGTAGAAAAGTTGTCTTCTAGTATTGTTATAATGCCCAAAATACCCTAGCCCAAATCCCTTAGTACTTAGTAGAAGTTGTGAAGAACTTCTAAGGTTTCTTGGAGCTACCGGAGCGTACAACTTAGGAGCTAAACCTTGCTCAGGCGCGACTTTATCTAGGATATTTTTGGGCTTACCGAGGTAACTAATCCTAACCCTCTTTTGAATTAGAGAATGCATACTGTAGTAGTATTAGAATAAGTATTAAATACTTAGAAGAATATCACAGAATAGAATTGAACTGTTACCACGATGAAGGGTTTAAAGAAGAATAATCAAATCGTACTTACATAGGACTGTTTTCTGATGAACTTATATAGCTCACGGGTAGGGAACGCCCAACTTTCCATAGAATTGTGAACCCTCTGTTTAGAATGACCTTCAGAGTAGTCTTTGATAGATGTTTGTGACTATTATAGGCTGACTCTCTGCGCGCGACATATTCAACTTGGCAGGTGGTTTTCGCTGAGAAGGTATGTGATTCTTCCTAAAGCATGATATTTTACAATATATATAGTACGGTAGACGTACATGTGTTAACTGAATAATACATACGGCAATGCCTCACGGCTTAAGCCTGAATAATACTTACGGCAATGCCTCACGGCTTAAGCCTGAATAACACTTACGGCAATGCCTCACGGCTTAAGCCTGAATAATAAAGATCTGAAAGCATTTCATAAGAATACTGAATCATTTTTAACAGAAGAGAACTAATTGGTTTTTAAACAGAAGCTTAAGAGTTATACTAGCTTTATGGGAAGTTAAGTATAACCACTTAAGATTGATAAAAGAATAATAAGATGGTTTGATAAGTAGACATGATATGATGCTATGTGTGTTAGTGTCTTGTAACGTTTGTGTAAAAGAGTATTCTTGTTGTGCTTATGTTGTTAACGATAAGCTGTTAGGTTAGTGTAACATCACTCACCTCTTGACATATTACCGGGGGTTAAGCGCCTCCGTCTGGGGTAGACTCAGCGATGCAGGACCATGATTCGAGAATACCTCATGCGGGTCCAAGGGACCTATGCGAGCTACGGAGTTCGAGGTTAGTGTGCGGGGTTATACCTCACGCGATGCATGTGGCCATGCGGACGACGAGTCGGGGCGATGCCGAGGTAGCTACCCTCGGCGGGTTATATACCTATGCGGGCCTATGTGATTGGCCTATACGGACTACGGAGTCCGTGATTAGGCTTGCATGGTGATACTACGAAATTGGCCTGCCGATCATTCGCGGCCTAGAAAAGACACATTCTGATTTACCTATTCTTGCTCTTGTTTGTGATGTGGCACTATGTGCGGTTTCCTTGGTTGTTTTATACATACTTGCAAAACGTTTTAAAATGATATGTTTCATTTAAGTATTTCTGATTTCATATACTTAGTACTGTTATCGACCTCCTTGGGCTGCGTTCATGCCGCAGTAAGGCAGCAGTGCTAGATCCACATTCTTAGGATCTCTACGTTGGTGTCGGAGCTCCATCTTTTCGGAGGCTCTACTTTTGGGTATGATCTCCTGTTGTAGATAGTTTTGTCTGATCGGGGTATGGCGGGGCCCCTGTCCCGCCATAGTTGTATATTTCCTTAAGTGCAGTAGTCATGTTATGCGATTGTCGGATGTAGCGCTAAACCATGTTTATATATATATGCCGAAAGCGATGTTTTATCACATAAAGCGTGTCTTATTTTATAAATTTCATGTCTTGCTTTATATTTCCGATTACTCTGATGTATGACTACTTGGGTTCCCGGGTTAGGCACCAGTCACGGGCCCCGGAACGTCAAAAGTGGTATCAGAGCAGTTAATCCTCGGAAGGTGTCTACAGACCGTATCTAGTAGAGTCTTGATTATCAGTGTGTTGTGCACCACACCAATAATCGGGAGGCTATAGGATATTTAGGATTGGTTTCCATTCTTCTCATTACGAGATCGTGCTTTAGAGTCGTGTTATAGGTTGGACCTCTAACGTATTCCTTTCCGTATGCTGATTATGCCTCCACGTAAGGCAACCCGGCCCGAAGGCAAGGCGGCGAGGAGGCGCTAGCAGACACCCAGTCACGAGGGCTCGTGCCCGATCTATACGAGACGGCGAGTTCTATGACGCCGCCCGGCCCAGCGAGACCACAGTACCACACCTCGTCCCACGGCACCGGCGGAGGAGTTAGGTCTGAGAGATGGCCCACTATTGGCTAAAGTTGTGGCCCGTCTGAGAGAAGGCTGGATCTGGCGATTCAGTTCAGCTCGGCTCGGTCGCACCCGTGGTGCACCGAGGCGAATAGTTTGAGACTACGAGATTTCTTGAGTTGTAGCCCGCGAGTTTTACTGGTCGGCGGGAGGATGATCCGAGGAGTTCATCCGTCGGCTCTGAGAGAATCATGAGGGTGATCAAGGCCTCGGAGGCGAGTCCGTGACCTTTGGTTCGCATCGGTGCGTGATACCGCGATCGATTGGTTTGATTCACGGGAGTTATCGGGAGAGCACGCGTCCCAGCTACTGGGATGAGTTCTCGAGGCTTTCTCACTCACTTCTTGCCTCCACAGATGAGGAGGCGCGGCCGATAGATTTTTACCATCGAGGCGAAGGACGACCGTCGGGAGTACAATGTCGAGTTTGATTCATTGGCTCGATATGTCCGGATTGGTAGCGAATATGGAGGATAGGGTGCACCGCTATGTCACCGGCTGAGACGACTATATGGCGAGTCATGTGCGGGTGTTTCTCTCCGGTAGGGTATGGGCATTACCGCACGCAGCTCATGCTCTTGGATGTGAGGCGTAGAGCCGCCGGGTTGTGCGACAGCGAGAAGAAGGCCGGGGCGGCGAGGTCTTTTGGTGGCTATCGTGGTGGCGGCCTCAGCGATCTAGATTTGCACCACGGCCAGCCCGAGCACTCTTGCACCGTCCTCGGCCGGCCGAGATATTCGAGGCGCACAGGGCCCGGGACTTGAGCGTCAGGCGGCGAGGTGCGGCGATCGAGACCACCTCGGTGTGGCCGTCGGTAGATCCCACGGCGATTGTGGTGCTACGGGAGTTTGTTTGATTGTGGCGGCGAGTCACTATGCGGCTGTCAGACCAGGCGATCTTGATGGTAGAGTCGGCTACTGAGTTATTTCGCGTCTTCTTCATCCCGACAGATTACTCGCCCGGAGGGCAAGGTACTCATGGACCGGCGAGTTCGCGGCAGGTCGTGGCGGGTCCCGATTCTAGCGGTCCTCGAACGCATTTATGCTTTGTCCGGTAAGCGGATCGGAGGCCTCACCGATGTCGCCACGGGTACCTTATCGGTTCCGGGTTTGATGTTTATGCCTTGATAGATCCGGTTCTACTCTGTCTATATATCTCCCTTGTTGCTAGTAGGATAGGGATAGAGCACGAGTCCATAGATCCTTTCGAGGTAGCTACGCGATGGGTGATTCGATGGTAGCTCGGCGGGTATATAGAGCTTGTCTGTGACCATTTGATCGTCGGACCTGGCGACTTGATAGAGTTAGAGATGATTGACTTCGACGTGATCATGGGGATGGATTGGCTAGCTTCTTGCTACGCCAATGTAGGCCGCAGTGAGAGTAATACGGTTCCAGTTTCTGAGGAGCGGTTGTTGAGTGGGAGGAGCACGGTATCGCCGAGGTAGGTTTATTTCTACCTCAAGGCTAGGAAGATGGTGCGAGAAGGGTATATCTACCATCTCGTTCGGGTGTTTGATCTGAAGGCTGCGGTACCAGATTTTCCGTCGATTCGGTGGTCGAGAGTTCCCAGGCGTGTTTCAGGCGACCTCGGGTATCCTCCCGAGAGGAGATTGAGTTTTGTATTGACATATTGCGGACACTCGGCTATTTCCATTCCGCCATACAGAATGGCACCGCCGAGTTGAGAGAGTTGAAGGATCGGCTTAGAGATTTCTTTGGAGAAAGGGCTTCATCGAGGCCTAGTGTTTCTCCCCGGGAAGCGCGGTATTGTTCGTGAAGAAGAAGGGCGGGACGCTGCGCGTGTGTTGATTACGGTGAACAAGGTGACCATTAAACGAATACCCCTTCCCGTGATTGATGATTTGTTCGACCCGGATTGCGAGTGCGAGATGTTTCTCCAAGATTGATCTGCGATCGGGCTATCATCAAAGTAGTCGAGAGGTGGATGTCCCTAGGGTGCATTCGGACGTGACGGGCATTATGAGTTCGTGGTCATGTCTTTTGGGTTGACCAATGCTCGGCGGTATTCATGGATTTGATGAACGAGTGTTCAAACCATTTTTGGACACGTTTGTGATAGTGTTCATTGATGATATCTTGGTTTATTCTCGCCGAGCGAGAGCATGCGAACGCGAGGCTGTCTTGTGATTCTCCAGACCAGCGATTATGCGCCAAGTTTTCCAAATGTGAGTTTTGGTTGACTTCGTGGCGTTTCTTGGGCATATTGTCGGGTGATGGCATTCGAGTGGAATCGCCAAGATCGGCGATCGGGACTTGGCTGAACCTACTACTCCGACAGGTTCGCGATTTTCTAGGCCTTGCAGGATATTATCGGCGGTTCGTAGAAGTTTGCTTCTATCTTCGCACCATTGACTAGGTGACTCGAGGCGGCAGTTTGATGGTGATGCTTGTGGCGGGGCTTCGATTCTTTGAAAGAAGAGGCGGCCGCCCGTTCTTACTCTTCCGGAGGTCGGATGGTTATATCGTGTATTGTGATCGTCGGGCATCGGGTTGGGATGTGTGTTGATGCAACATGGCGGGGTTATAGCATATCATCCCGGCATTTGAAGAAACACGAGAGGAACTACCCCACCCATGATTTGGAGTTGGCGGTTTGTGATTCACGCCTTGAAGATCCGGAGGCACTATTTGTATGGGGTTCACGTGGATATTTTCTGCACCACGAGCCTCCGGTATATCTTCACCAGAGGAGCCGAACTTCTGGCGAGCGGTGGTTAGAGTTGCTTAAGGATTACGATGTTGATATCTGTACCACCCGGGAAGGCCATGTTGTGGCGTATGCTCTTAGTCGTAGGTCGATGGGAGCCTATCGGATGTGCGGCTAGAGAGGAGGACATGGTTCGTGATTTGCATCGATTAGCGAGCCTTGGTGTCCGTTTGATTGATTACGATAGCGATGGGGTTAGAGTTCGTGAGGTTGCCGAGTCTTCCATCGTCGAGGAGGTGAAGAGGCAACGATTCGAGGATCGGCTTTGATTCGATATCGTGATCTGACTCTTCGTGAGGCAAGGGTCCTTTGAGTAGCACCTAATGGGGTGCTAAGGTTTGAGGCGGTGTGTGTTCGGATGTTTGTGACTTGGCAGCAGTTCTTGGGAAGTACGGCAGCGTTACTCTATCCATCCGGGTCGACCAAGATATACCACAACCTTAGATCGTGTATTGGTGGGATGGCTTGAAGAGGACGTTGCAGAGTTCGTAGCTCGGTGCGTGTTGTCGGCAGTGAAGGTAGAGCACGAGGCACGGTGGTTTTATTCTGACGATTGAGATCCCGACACGGAAGTGGGAGGTAATCAACATAGAATTCATCACGGGATTACCTCGCACTCGGAGGAGACATGATTCTATATGGGTTATCGTCGACGGTGTGAAATCAGCCCACTTTCTTCCGTCGGGCGACTTTTGGTACCGAGGATTATGCGGACTTTACATCAGAGATCGTCGATGCATGGAGTCCCTACGATCATATCGCATGAGAGCCCGGTTCTGGCTAACTTAGAGGTCCTTCGAGGGTTTAGGGGCGGTGAGCACGAGTCGCATTTCATCCACGCATGACGGACAGCGAGCGCACTATCCGACTCTTGAGGATATCTGCGAGCCCTGTTATTGACTTGATGGTAGTTGGGAGGATCATTTGCCTCTAGTTGAGTTCGCGTATAATAATAGCTACCACTCCAGTATTCAGATGGCGCCATATGAGGCCTTGTATGTGAGTAAGTGCAGATCGCCTATAGGTTGGTTCGATGTGGGCGAGGTGCAGCTAGTGGGACAAGATTTGGTACAGCAGCGATGGATAAGGTGAAGCTTATCAGAGCGGCTATTGACGGCTCGAGTCGGCGAAGTCGTATGCAGATCATCGTCGTCGGCATCTTGAGTTCGAGGTTCATGATTGGGTTTTCCTAAAGGTGTCACCCATGAAGGGTGTGATGAGATTCGGGAAGAAAGCTTCGGCCCAGGTACATTGGGCGTTTAGCATTGTCGCGAGGTAGGCAAGGTTGCTATGAGTTGGATCTGCCGTCCGATCTGGAGGCGGTGCATCCGGTTTTTCACGTATCTATCTTTGAGGAGATGTATCGAGGATCCATCTGGTACACCGATTGACGATGTCGGTGTGAGAGGGTTATCGTATGAGGAGATTCCCATAGCGATAGTCGATCGTCGAGTTAGGCGTCTGCGGACCAGGGCGTGGCTTCCGTCAAAGTCTTGTGGCGGAACGAGCTCAGGGAGGAGATGACGTGGGAAGCCGAGGAGGACATGAGGCAGAAGTATCCTCATCTATTCCCCACACCTCCAGGTAATTCACTTTCCTACTTGTAAATTTTCGTTATCGTTTACGCCTAAGTGTTGTTACGTGGCGTGTGTGGCATTTACAAGCTTTTAGTTATGAAGAATCTTATCGTTAATCGTCTTGGGAAGGAACATTCGGGACGAATGTTTCTAAGGAGGAGAATGTTATACCTCGTATTTCCAGAGTATATGCGTGGGGAATACGTAAAAGTCTAGCCTTAAAGTTTAGGCAAAACGTTTTTTTGGGCACAACTCACAAAAGCGAATAGTTTTCCGACGAAAACGTTTCCACGCCTTTCGTAGGGTAAATTCGGCTATGCCATTTCTAATTTTTGCGGATTTTTCGAGAGGCGAAACATTTTGGACCAACGGGAGGCGACACTTGTCACCTCCAATTGATGGACTTGAAATCGTCCATTTGGACGAATTGGACAAGTGAGCACGTTTTTGTGCCTTGTGCACACGTCAAGGAGTTGGTAGGATATTTGTGTGGAGTAAATCTTCACCCTACACTTGCCTTGCAATTGTCTTAATCTTGGCCATTGGTTGGCCCCTTCTTGACCTATAAATACCCCCTTAGAGATGACGAGATCTTCATCCACAAATCTTTCCAAGTCTTGACAAATCCTCTCCTCTCCCTTTGTATCTCTTTCGTCCAACACTTCCCCCTCCCCTTGTGAAGTTTGGCGAGGCCTACCCCAGCCTAGCCAAAACCTACCCCCTCCCTTGGTAGAAAAGTTGTCTTCTAGTATTGTTATAATGCACAAAATACCCTAGCCCAAATCCCTTAGTACTTAGTAGAAGTTGTGAAGAACTTCTAAGGTTTCTTGGAGCTACCGGAGCGTACAACTTAGGAGCTAAACCTTGCTCAGGCGTGACTTTATCTAGGATATTTTTGGGCTTACCGAGGTAACTAATCCAAACCTCTTTTGAATTAGAGAATGCATCTTGTAGTAGTATTAGAATAAGTATTAAATACTTAGAAGAATATCGAGAGAATAGAATTGAACTTACCACAGTAGAAGGGTTTAAAGAAGAATAATCAAATCGTACTTACATATGGTATTTTCACGATAGACTTATATAGCTCATGGGTAGGGAAATCGCCCAACTTTCCATAGAATTGTGAACCCTCTGTTTAGAATGACCTTGAGTAGTCTTTGATAGATGTATGTGACTATTATGGTGACTCTCTGCGCGACATATTCAACTTGGCGGTGGTTTTATTTGAGAAGGTATGTGATTCTTCCTAAAGCATGATATTTTACAATATATATAGTATGGTAGGCGCGTGTGTTAATCGAATAATACATACGGCAATGCCTCACGGCTTAAGCTGAATAATACTTACGGAATGCCTCACGGCTTAAGCTTTGAATAACACTTACTGCGATGCCTCACGCTTAAGCCCGAATAATAAAGATGCGAAAGCATTTCATAAGAATCTTGAATCATTTTTATGTAAGAGAACTAATTGGTTTTTAAACAGAAGCTTAAGAGTTATACTAGCTTTATGGGAAGTTAAGTATAACCACTTAAGATTGATAAAAGAATAATAAGATGGTTTGATAAGTAGACATGATATGATGCTATGTGTGTTAGTGTCTTGTAACGTTTGTGTAAAAGAGTATTCTTGTTGTGCTTATGTTGTTAACGATAAGCTGTTAGGTTAGTGTAACATCACTCACCTCTTGACATATTACAGGGGTTAAGGCGCCTCCGACGCGGGGTAGACTTCGGTGATGCAGGACCATGATTCGAGAATACCTCATGCGGGTCCAAGGACCTATGCGAGCTACGGAGTTCGTGTTAGTGTGCGGGTTATACCTCATGCGGTGCATGTGGCCATGCGGGCGAGTCGGGGCGATGCAGGAGTAGCTACCTCGATGCGGGGTTATATACCCTATGCGGGCCTATGTGATTGGCCTATGCGGACTACGGAGTCGAGATTAGGCTTGCATGGTGATACTACGGGCAATTGGCCCTGCTTCGATCATTCGCAGCCTAGAAACGACATGTTACAGTTTACCTATTACTGCTCTTGTTTGTGATGTGGCACTATGTGCGGTTTCCTTGGTTGTTTTATACATACTTGCAAATCGCTTTTTTAAAATGATATGTTTCATTTAAGTATTTCTGATTTCATATACTTAGTACTGTTGCATCTTGACCTCCTTCGGGGGGCTGCGTTCATGCCGCAGGTAAGGGCAAGCAGGTGCTAGATCCACATTCTTAGGATCTCTACGTTGGTGTCGGGAGCTCCATCTTTTCGGGAGGATCTACTTTTGGGTATGATCTCCCTGTTGTATATAGTTTTGTACAGATCGGTATGGCGGGGCCTGTCCGCCATAGTTGTATATTTCCTTAGAGTGCTGTAGTCATGTTATGCGATGTCGGATGTATCGCTAAACCATGTTTATATATATATGCGAAAGCGATGTTTTATCACATAAGCGTGTCTTATTTTATAAAGCTGTTTCATGTCTTGCTTTATATTTCCGCGATTACTCGATGTATGACTACTTGGGTGCCGTAAGGCACGATGCAGGCCGGGCAGTCGTGACTTGTTGGCGCAAGAATAACAATCTCCCAAGTCGATGCGACACTCTCCCTTATGAAGTTTTCCACAACGGCCACTGAGACAAGGGCAACCTCATCCGCGAGCACTCTACTCCACGAAAATCTGAAACACAGGAGCCACGACGCTCACGAATATCCCAAAGGTCAGAAAGTGTGGAGGACCACTCTGTACTGGTGGAGGCGCATAATTGGCCTGCTGGTGAGGCGGTCCACCTCGAAAGTCACCAAAGGACCCTGCTGTTCTGGCCCTCTTCTGCTGACCCTGGTCATTCCGTCGATTTATCCGCTCCTCACATCCAAGTGCATACGCCTGCATGCGGGCAATGTCCATGCCCGGCTGAAGAGCTACACCGAACAACTCGGCTAGGTGATCATCGAGCCTGTAACAAATCGGTGCACTCGATCCTCCATACTAGCTACCAACGAGGACGTCAGGGCCAATGATTCGAACTCCACATTGTACTCGAACCGTGCGCGGTTCTGCCGTAACACCAAAAATGCATGCGCGAGCCTCGCCTCATGTGGAGGCAAGAAATGTGCAAGAAAGGCCTCGAGAACTCGTTCCATACGGTGGAAGTGCATGCTCTCCCGGGACAGCTCGCGAATCAAACGATCATTGCGGTATCACGCGGCCGATGCGAACCTAGGACCACCGACTCGGTCTCCGATGCCTTGATCACTCTCATGATCGGCTGTAGAATCGTTTGATGAACTCCTGCGGATCATCCTCGTGCCTCGACCCATAAAACTCTGGCGGCTACAACTCGGAAAATCCGTAGCCTCGAACTACTCGATCTAGGGTGAACCATCGGTGCTCTTTGAGCTGCTGCGTCGGCCTATCCTCAAGTCAGCCTGACCACGGCCATCAATGGGCCTCATTGTAACTCATCTCCTCTGCTCCGGTGCGGGTGGAGGCTCGGTGTGTGGTCTCTGCACGCTCTACTCGCAGACTCCTCTGCGCCTTGCCTTACGGGCGGGTTGTTATACCGTAGTTCCAGTGGTATATAGGTGAGGATGTACATGCGAGATTACGGCGAAATTTTGGAAAGAAAGAAAGATGTGATTTTTCACGGAAAAGTTTCCGGTTTTGTGAAGAAAAGGTTCGTTAATGGGAATTGGATTCCCAGTTTGGTATTCGGACTTCTTAGAATATTTGAGAATTATGGAATTTTATTTTGGAAATGGTCACGTGGGGCCCACGGGTGAAATTCTGGTTTTGTGAGGCAGCTTAGTTTTTGAGATTTTGGCCATTATGGATATTTTGGAGATGAAATATTTTGGGCCAGTAGGAGGCGACACGTGTCACCCCACAGGTGGCCCTTGGCCGAAATTAGCTAGACAGTGGCAAGACAGTGGCGAGTCTTGCTAGATATTTTGTGTGGACAAGTGGCTTGTGGGTCCCACCCACACTTGTCCCCAATCTCAACCACACACTTGCCTTCATCCTATCCCTTGGTTGTCCGATATATGCACCCTTAGTTGATGAAATCTTCCACACTTAGACATTTGAAGACTTGAAAAACCCTCACTCTCCCTTGACCTAGAGCTCTCGGTTTGCCCCATTTCTTGAGCAAAATTTGTCCAACAATTCTTAAACTCTCAAGTGTTCTTCCCTAAGGTGTTAGGAAGATTGTGTACCAAGAGTTGGAAAAGATTTCACACCACAGCCTTGAAGGGATGCCTTGGCCGAAAGTTGTCATCTTGAAACCCTAAGTGTTCTTCACTTTTTGGAGTTGAATCTTGAAGAGAAGTTGGTTAGGAGCTTCTATGGGTTGCTTGTAGCGGATTGGAACGTAAAGATTTGGAGCTAAGACTTGCTTGGAGCGACTTTAAGAACTTGGATATTTTTGGGCTATTTGAGGTAGTGGAACTTAAACCTCTTTGTGAATTGGTTGTTATACATATATTATAAGTATATTATGGATTATATAATATATGGAGTAAGTTTGGAAGAGTTGGATCTTGTTAACTTGTTAAAAGAAAGGATTGGCCGTTTGCCATTAAAAATGGTAAAAACGTATCTTACTTGCTAAGAAGCTAATAACAAAGTAACTATAACTTATATTAAGAATGGAAATATAAGTTGGATGACTAATGAGTAAATTGGATAAGTAAAATGGACAAAGTTGGCCAAGGACCCCAACTTAAGGATCAGATTTACTTTGGACCGTATTTACTTTGACCGTATTTACATTGGGTATTTACATTTACATTAAGGGAAGATTTTCAATCGCGTTAGTTTGGGCGTGTGATCCCTTTTTAATTATTGTAGTGTTATGAAGGCGTGATAGTAAACGCGTTCTGGGTTGGCGCGTAATCCTTCTTTTACTTATTGTTGTTATGGGCGTGATAGTAAACCGCGTTCCCGATTGGGCGAGTAATCCCCTTCATTAGGTAGTATAATTATTACGCCTTATATATATATATGGGATATATATTACGGTTATTCGGGCCTTGGTAAAAGATGGAATAGTGAGTATAAACGGGGGAAGTGCGGCCGACATTTCCGGAGATTTTGAGGGCTTTTTAGTGGTATAAGACTTCAATGATAAGAAAGGTTTGATAGAGTACCATGACCATTTTAGGAGTGGAGTACTACGTGTGGCGTGATCTACTTGGCTTAGGAGTAGCCGACGGGTTGAAGTACTTGAGCGTTTTGCTTATTGTCGATAAATCGTCGCGAGGTATGTGAACCTCTTCCTATCTTTTCTAGCATGATTGTTGTGAACTATGTAGTGCGGTGAGCGTACGTGTGCTAAGTGATTTGGTTGGTTTAAAACATAGGGTGTTATAATAGCTTTATGGGAAGTTAGTTATAACGACCTTATGTGAAAATGGTTTATCGATGTTAGAAGTTAAGAGACTTGATCTTATAAGATAAGAGACTTAACTTATTTGTTTTAATGTGGATGTTTGTGTGAAACCTCATTCGTGAGTAATGAGTACTTGGTTTTAAAGGGATAATGTTTCTTGATTTGGGAATCGAGAATGTGTATCGACAGGACCATTGCAGCGTTAATAAAGGAAAATGTATTGAATAATGATGTGTTGTATTAAAATCGGTAGAAACCTCATCTGCATAGAAGCTAAGATGAGACAAAATGATATTACATTTTCTAGATCATATTTCTTTGTAATAAGATCGTTATAAACAAAGAATAAACTACTCACATATATGACATATGTTACTCAATTGTTTTAAAAGAGATTAAGACTATGAGTTATGAAACCTTTCTAAAATAAGTGACTTGAGCATTTGAAAATGAGAAGCTTGAGTAATTGAAACTAGGCAAACTGGAACTTAGGAAAAGAATGTTGTTACTTGATTTTGAAAAGGAATGTGGGTTGGTCATTCTAATACTATGGGTATAGGGTGACTTTTATAAAAGTAATGGATCTCTTTTAAAAGAACTTAACGTATGTAGTACTTTGGGGTTAAAAACCCGGACTTTGGCATAAAATGAAAGTACTTTGAGTTGTGTGAAACTTGCCTATGCTTGTTGTTGTGAAACTTGCCTATGCTTGTTGTTGTGAAACTTGCCTATGCTTGTGATGATAGCCTTTGTTGTGCAAGTGTGGTATTTACGTATTCTGGCGTCTCGATAGAGGCGGTCGACTTGTTGAGAACTTACTTGGAGCGTCTTTGGCGGTGATGGAGAATTCCACGGGTATGTTTCCATTTTGATTATTGTCTTGTTGTTGATGTCACATGGACATGTCTACCGTGCACGATGGGGGCATGCGGCCGTGCGGCGGGTTGATTACCGATATATTGTTATTGTGGTTACATGGACATGTCTACACCGAGTAGAATTCGGGGCATGTGGCGTGCGGCGGGGTTGATCACGATATATTATTGTTGATGTCACATGGGCGTGTCACCGAGGTAATTCGGGGCATGTGGCCATGGGGCATTGGTATTATTGTTGCATCATGGACATGTCTACCGATCACGGTCGGGGGCATGCGGCCATGATGCGAACATGATTGATGTTGTGGGCGTGAGACCCATAGTTATATTTGAGTGATGGCTTGAGGGCGTGAGTCACTGACTGGATATGACTGCTTTTATGTTGTGAACTGTAGTTTGGTCATCATACATGTCTCCTGCTTTATATAGACTAGTATGATTTCATTTCTGATATTTTCTGATTTCACATACTTGGTACTGTTATCTTGACCTCGCCGGGGCTGCGTTCATCTGCAGGTAGAGGTACATCGGTCGTGGATCCTCGCTCTTAGGATCTCAGTTCAGCGTTTTAGGAAGCTCCGTTTCTCCGGAGGCTTATCTTTTGGTATGTGTTCCCTGAGTTGTAGGTTCTTGTACATTCAGGGGTATGGCGGGGCCCTGTCCCGTCATAGTTGTTGTAAATCTTAAGTGCATGATCTTGTTGTGGCGGGGTTTGTAAAGGATTAAACATTCGTTTTGAAAGAGTTGTTTTATTATGTTATTGGAAGGTAACAGTTGGGTTGCTTTGTTTTATTTTCATATATCTGTTTCTTGTTTAAGTTTTATTTTCCTTGGTTTTCTCGATGATTGTATCACTAGGGTGCAGGATAAGGCACGATGCGGGCCGGGCAGTCGTTACAAAAGTGGTATCAAAGCAGTTAATCCTCGGAAAGTGTCTACAGACCGTGTCTAGTAGAGTCTTGATTATCGGTGTGTTGTGCACCACATCTATAATCAGGAGGCTATAGGACATTTAGGATTGGTTTCCATTCTTCTCATTCTGAGATCGTGCCTTAGAGCTGTGTTGTAAGTTGGACCCTCCAGCGTATCTCGTTTTACGATTATGCCTCGCGCAAGGCAACCAGAGCCACGAAGGGCAAGACACCGAGGAACCGCTAGTGAGATCTGAGAGCATGCGAGCGCGAGCGAGAGTACACGAGGTTGTGCTTGACGGCGGGTTTTGTAGCGCCGCCCAGCGAGAGGTTAGAGCGCGGCAATAGGCTGAGACGCGATACTGAGCCTCGATCCGATGCAGGCGAGAGAGATGGGTTATAAGGAGATGGCCCGATTCTTGGCGAGTCGTGGCGATATGAGATAAATGAATCTGGCGATTCGATTCGATAGCACGATGGTTCACCCCGGCGAATAGTTTGAGGCTACGGGACTTTACGAGTTGTAGCGCGAGTTTTATGGGTCGAGGCACGAGGATGATCCGCAGGAGTTCATCGGCGATTCTGACCGGATCACGCGGGTGATCAAGGCTTGAGGACCGAGTCGTGACCTTTGGTTCGCATCGGTGCGTGATACGCGATCGATTGGTTTGATTCATAGGAGCTTTCGGGAGAGCATGCACCTCAGCAGTATGGGATGAGTTTTCGGGCGTTCCTCACGCACTTCGCCTCGCGGATGAGGAGAACGCGGGCAGATTTTTGATGCTTAGACGAGCGGGCGTGCGGTTGAGTACAATGTGAGTTCGACTCATTGGCGTGCGTCCCGCGTTAGTAGCTAGTATGGAGGATCGAGTGCACCGATATGTTACGAGGCTCGATGATTACATGTCGAGGCATGTTCGGGAGTAGCTCTTCAGTAGGGCATGGACATTGCCCGCACGCAGCTCATCTGTGGGATGTGAGGCACGGAGAGGTCGGCGGAATGACCAAGATCAGCGAAGAGGCGAACAACAGGGTCCTGGTGACTTTCGAGGCGGACCGCCTCGAACATACTAGTTTTGTACCTCCGCCCGGTGCAGTGGTCCTCCACAACCTTGAGTATTCGGGGCGGTCGGGGCTCGAGGTTGAGTTTCGAGGAAGTAAGGGTGTTGGCGGTCACGGTCACCCCTACCTCGGTGTGGTCGATGTGGTAGACCGCGTTTGGGAGTGTCGTGGTGCGGGAGCTTGTTATTTTTGCGGCAGCGGGCCATTTTGCGGAACTGTCCGACCAAGGGTATACGGATGTTACGACTCGACCTACGGATCGGTGGTTGGTTCATCGCGCCTACTGATTATGCACCTGCGGCGGGCCTATGATTAGAGTGGAGCGGTAGCTTCGGTATATCCTTAACCCTCAGAGTTTGGTTTTGCGCGATATGATGATCTTATTATTGTGTGCTATATGCGGATAGCGTTGTGTTGTTTGTAAGTTAGAAAACATGATTAGTTGGAAGGATAAGTGTGGGGGCATGGAAAGTGTGAACCTTAGAGTTTTATACGTGGAGACCTTAGAGGCGAGGCCGTCTTGAGTGGGTGATTTTACGGTTGGTCTTTGGATGTACTTGGTATGCGGGGAAATATTGTGGGATAATTACATGGGTAGTGTGAGATGGAAGTGGTAGCTTTCATGACGTGAATTAGTAAGATTGTTCCGGATCGGGAACAAGAGTTGGCGCGTTTAGGGGTCGGGTTGAGGGCCATTTGCGGGTCAACCCGCAGCCCATATTGAGGTGGGGTCGGTTCGAGGTGGTCGCGGTGGTAGGTCACGAGGGTGCTAGGCCCAAGTTTAGGTAACCATCGTGCGAGTTCGTGGATCGTTCAACGAATCGGATCGTGAAGGGGAATGGCCTTAGAGTAAATTGAAGCTAGTGGAGCTGTTGTAAGATTAGAAATGATTCCTCGTTGGCTTGGATTTGAGTTTTGCGCATGTTATATTCGGCCATTGGTGGCATGATCGGTTTGTAAGTATAGTAGTGAAGACTATCTGACACAAATACGTTTGGAGACTTAGAATGAACATTCGGACGAATGTTTCTAAGAGGAAGAATGTTATACCGTAGTTCCAGGTATATAGGTGAGGATGTACATGCGAGATTACGGAGAAATTTTGGAAAGAAAGAAAGATGTGATTTTTGACGGAAAAGTTTAGGTTTTGTGAAGAAAAAGGTTCGTTAATGGAATTGGATTCCCAGTTTGGTATTCGGACTTCTTAGAATATTTGAGAATTATGGAATTTTATTTAGGAAATGGTCACGTGGGGCCACGGGTGAAATTTACTGGTTTTGTGGGCCCGCTTAGTTTTGAGATTTTGGCCATTATGGATATTTCGGAGATGAAATATTTTGGGCCAGTAGGAGGCGACACGTGTCACCCCTAGGTGGCCCTTGGCCGAAATTAGCTAGACAGTGGCAAGACAGTGGCAAGTCTTGCTAGATATTTTGTGTGGACAAGTGGCTTGTGGGTCCCACCCACACTTGTCCCCAATCTCAACCACACACTTGCCTTCATCCTATCCCTTGGTTGTCCTATATATGCACCCTTAGTTGATGAAATCTTCCACACTTAGACATTTGAAGACTTGAAAAACCCTCCCTTCTCCCTTGACCTAGAGCTCTCGGTTTTGCCCCCATTTCTTGAGCAAAATTTGTCCAACAATTCTTAAACTCTCAAGTGTTCTTCCCTAAGGTGTTAGGAAGATTGTGTACCAAGAGTTGGAAAAGATTTCACACCCATAGCCTTGAAGGGATGCCTTGGCGAAAGTTGTCATCTTGAAACCCTAAGTGTTCTTCACTTTTTGGAGTTGAATCTTGAAGAGAAGTTGGTTAGGAGCTTACATGGGTTGCTTGTAGCGGATTGGGCGTAAAGATTTGGAGCTAAGACTTGCTTGGGCGACTTTAAGAACTGGGATATTTTTGGGCTATTTGAGGTAGTGGAACTTAAACCTCTTTGTGAATTGGTTGTTATACATATATTATAAGTATATTATGGATTATATAATATATGGAGTAAGTTTGGAAGAGTTGGATCTTGTTAACTTGTTAAAAGAAAGATTGGCCGTTTGCCATTAAAAATGGTAAAACGTATCTTACTTGCTAAGAAGCTAATAACAAAGTAACTATAACTTATATTAAGAATGGAAATATAAGTTGGATGACTAATGAGTAAATTGGATAAGTAAAATGGACAAAGTTGGCCAAGGACCCCAACTTAAGGGTGTATTTACTTTGGACCGTATTTACTTTGGGTGTATTTACATTGGTGTATTTACATTTTACATTGGGAAGATTTTTCAATCGCGTTAGTTTGGGCGTGTGATCCCTTTTTAATTATTGTAGTGTTATGAAGGCGTGATAGTAAACGCGTTACCGGTTGGCGCGTAATCCCCTTCTTTTACTTATTGTTGTTATGGGCGTGATAGTAAACGCGTTACCGTTTGGGCGTGTAATCCCCTTCTTTATGTTGTTTAATTATTACGCCTTATATATATATATGGTATATATATTACGGTTATTCGGGCCTTGGTAAAAGATGGAATAGTGAGTATAAACGGGGGAAGTGCTGCCGAAATTTCCGTAGATTTTGAGGGCTTTTTATTGGTATAAGTCTTCAATGATAAGAAAGGTTTGATAGGAGTACCATGACCATTTTAGGAGTGGAGTACTACGTGTGGCGTGATCTACTTGGCTTAAGGAGTAGCCAGCGGGTTGAAGTACTTGAGCGTTTTGCTTATTGTCGATAAATCGTCGCGAGGTATGTGAACCTCTTCCTATCTTTTCTAGCATGATTGTTGTGAACTATGTAGTGCGGTGAGCGTACATGTGCTAAGTGATTTGGTTGGTTTAAAACATAGGGTGTTATAATAGCTTTATGGGAAGTTAGTTATAACGACCTTATGTAGTGAAAATGGTTTCTTGATGTTAGAAGTTAAGAGACTTGATCTTATAAGATAAGAGACTTAACTTATTTGTTTTAATGTGGATGTTTGTGTGAAACCTCATTCGTGAGTAATGAGTACTTGGTTTTAAAGGGATAATGTTTCTTGATTTGGGAATCGAGAATGTGTATCGACAGACCATTGCGGCGTTAATAAAGGAAAATGTATTGAATAATGATGTGTTGTATTAAAATCGGTAGAAACCTCCATCTGCATAGAAGCTAAGATGAGACAAAATGATATTACATTTTCTAGATCACCATTTCTTTGTAATAAGATCGTTATAAACAAAGAATAAACTACTCACATATATGACATATGTTACTCAATTGTTTTAAAAGAGATTAAGACTATGAGTTATGAAACCTTTCTAAAATAAGTGACTTGAGCATTTGAAAATGAGAAGCTTGAGTAATTGAAACTAGGCAAACTGGAACTTAGGAAAAGAATGTTGTTACGTGATTTTGAAAAGGAATGTGGGTTGGTCATTCTAATACTAGGGGTATAGGGTGACTTTTATAAAAGTAATGGATCTCTTTTAAAAGAACTTAACGTATGTAGTACTTTGGGGTTAAAAACCCGGACTTTGGCATAAAATGAAAGTACTTTGAGTTGTGTGAAACTTGCCTATGCTTGTTGTTGTGAAACTTGCCTATGCTTGTTGTTGTGAAACTTGCCTATGCTTGTGATGATAGCCTTTGTTGTGCAAGTGTGGTATTTACGTATACCGCGTCTCTCGATAGAGGCGGTCGACTTATTGAGAACTTACTTGGGCGTCTTTGGCGGTGATGGAGAATTCCACGGGTATGTTTCCATTTTGATTATTGTCTTGTTGTTGATGTCACGTGGACATGTCTCTGCCGTCTGATTCTCGGGGCATGCGGCGTGCGGCGGGTTGATTACCGATATATTGTTATTGTGGTTACATGGACATGTCTACACCGGTAGAATTCGGGGCATGTGGCGTGCGGCGGGGTTGATCACCAGATATTATTGTTGATGTCACATGGGCATGTCTACACCGAGGTAGAATTCCGGGGGCATGTGGCCATGGGGCATTGGTATTATTGTTGCACCATGGACATGTCTACACCGATGCAGAATTCCGGGGGCATGCGGCCATGATGCGAACATGATTGATGTTGTGGGCGTGAGACCCATAGTTATATTTGAGTGATGGCTTGAGGGCGTGAGTCCCTGATCGATATGATCGCTTTTATGTTGTGAGCGTAGTTTGGTCATCATACATGTCTCTGCTTTATATAGACTAGTATGATTTCATTCTGATATTTCTGATTTCACATACTTGGTACTGTTATCGACCTCGCCCGAGTGCGTTCATCTGCGCGGTAAGTACATCGTGGATCCTCGCTCTTAGGATCTCGATTAGCGTTTTGGGAAGCTCCGTTTCTCGGAGGCTTATCTTTTGGTATGTGTTCCCGAGTTGTAGGTTCTTGTACATTCGTGGGGTATGGCGGGCCACTGTCCGTCATAGTTGTTGTAAATCTTAAGTGCAGTAATCTTGTTGTGGGCGGGGTTTGTAAAAGGATTAAAGCATTCGTTTTGAAAGAGTTGTTTTATTATGTTATTGGAAGGTAACCGTTGGGTTGGCTTTGTTTTATTTTCATATATCTGTTTCTTGTTTAAGTTTTATTTTCCTGGTTTTCTCGATGATTGTATCACTAGGGTGCGGGATAAGGCACCGATGCGGGCCGGGCAGTCGTTACAAAAGTGGTATCGAGCGATTAATCCTCGGAAAGTGTCTACCGTGTCTAGTAGAGTCTTGATTATCGGTGTGTTGTGCACCACATCTATAATCGAGGCTATAGGACATTTAGGATTGGTTTCCATTCTTCTCATTAGAGATCGTGCCTTAGAGTCGTGTTGTAAGTTGGACCCTCCGGCGTATCTCGTTTTTACCGATTATGCCTCGCGCAACAGCGAGCCACGAAGGGCAAGGCGGTAGGAACCGCTAGTGAGATCTGAGAGGAGTGCGAGGCATTATACCCGTAGTTCGAGGTATGTATGCGAGGGCGTGCGTGCGAGAATCTGACGAAAGATTGGAAAGGAAGAAAGAGGCGATTTTTCCACGGAAAAGTTTAGGTTTTGTGAAGGAAAAAGGTTCGTTAATGGGAATTGGATTCCCAGTTTGGTATTCGGACTTCTGGAATATTAGAGAATTATGGAATTTTATTTTGGAAGTGGTCACGTGGGGCCACGGGAGAAATTCTGATTTGTGGGGCGCTTTGATTTTGAGATTTTGGCCGTTTGGATATTTTGAAGACGAAATATTTTGGACGGATCGGGGCGACGTGTCACCCCGTATGGCACCTTTGGGCCGAAATATGTTTGTGCACAACACGGTTAGAAGTCGTTTTCGGCGAAAGCGTTTTCCACGACTTTCGTAGGGAATTTCGGCTATGTCATTTAGTATTTTTGCGGATTTTTCGAGAGGCGAAACATTTTGGACCAACGGGAGGCAACACTTGTCACCTCCAGTGATGGACTTGAAAGCGGCAATATGGCGATTGGGTTACTTGGTCAAGTTGTTGGTAAGATATTTTGTGTGCAAGTTGGCGAGGACACTTGCCCAAATCCTCACCCTACACTTGCCTTGCACTTGTCTTCATCTTGGCCATTGGTTGGCCAAGGCTTGACCTATAAATACCCTCGCTGAAGACTAATGCATTCACAAAATTGCCTAAGTCTTGAGAGCCTTCCACTCCGCACCGTGAGGCCCTCGGCGAGAGTCCCACAGTGGGGTAGGCGAGGGTAGGCACCCCCTCGCTTTGTGGTGTGGCGTGGGGTACCCACTGCCTAGTTGCTTTAGTATAATACCCCTTTGTGGTATAGAAATACTCTCAGTATTGTTATAATGCCCAATTACCTTAGCCTTATACCTTGTTGTATCCTAAGGTTATACCTTTCTGAAAAGCCGAAATACTATTATACTTCCGTCTGTCACAAAACCGAAACCACAGGAAAATCTCCATAGTCAGTTGGAGTATTGTGTAGAAGTTGGTTAGAACTTCTAAGGGTGGTTTAGAGCGGGTTGGGCGCTTCGGAGTTGGAGCTAAACGATTGCCCAGGATCGACTTTATGCTTGGATAATTATGGGCTTATCGAGGTAATTATCTTGTCCCCCTATTGTAATTGGATATTACATGTTGTAGGAGTATATAGTTGAAGTATACTATATATAGTCTTTGCTGTAATTACATGGGGCGGTATTCTGATGAGACTTGTGTAGTAGTGTAGTGGATTAGAATTGTGCAGATTAGGGTTAGACGTATAACCCCCCCCCTGGTTGGCTTGATAGCCGGCCCCGATAGAGGAGGAGATTTACGCGGTTGCGGGGGGGGGAGGTGCTGCCGAATTTTCTGTAGAATGTTCTACGATGTTAATAAGCGCCTTGTGGCCTTATAGGTTGAAGTACTACGTGTGGCGCGTTACTTGGCAGGAGTAGCCGGCGGCGAGGTACTCGGGCATTTTGCTATTAGTCGATAATCGTCGCGAGGTATGTGAACCTCTTCCTATCTCCTCTAGCATGATATGTGTGAACTATGTAGTACGGTGAGCGCATGTGCTAAATGTATTCGATTGGTTTAAAACATAAAGTGTTATAACGGCTTTATGGGAAGTTGGTTATAACAGCTTTATGTAGATAAGAAAACACTTTGTGGTTTTTAAAAGGTAAATGATTTGTTTATAACTGGCTTGATGTGTGATCATAAAGAACTTGAAGTATTTCAAAAGATTTACGAAATCGTTTTGAAAGAAGTAATACTTGGTTTTGAGAACTTAAGAGTTATACTAGCTTTATGGGAAGTTAGGTATAACGGCTTAAGAACGTTTTCTTGATTTTGGAAATCGGGATGTGTATCGACAAACCAACTGCGGCGTTAATAAAAGGAAATGTTTTGAATAATTAAGTATTATTAAAACCGTAGAAACTTCCATCTGCATAGAAGCTAAGATGAGACAAAATGATATTTCCTAGATCATGGTCATTTGTAATAAGATTGTTATAAACAAGAATATCCTACTCATGAGATAAGGCTTATGTTTCTCAGATTGTTTAAAAGAGAATTATATTCTTAAATGAATAAAGCTATGAACTCTGAAACCTTTCTAAAATAAGAAACGTGAACATTTGAAATTAGGCAAACTTGGGCGTTTGGAAAATAATGTTGTTACTTGATTTTACAAAGGTAAGAGTTTTAGTTTTCTTAAAAGGATAGTCACTCTATTTTTATACTACGGGTATTGTGTGACTTATGTGAAAGAAAGCGATCTTTTAAAGATTTAATGTGTGAAGTACTTTGGGGTTAGATACGAACTTGTTAGTAGAAAGTACCTTGTGTGAATACTTTATTGTATTGGTTGTGTTGGTTGGTGATAGCCTTGTAAGACTTTCTTGTTGCTTTGATAAGTAAGCGTGTTAGGATGCTACGTGTGTTAGTATCTTGTGATGTTTGTGTGAAGGGTTTCCTTGATTGTGCTTATTAACTATCGGTCGTTATGATAGTATTGTGGCATTCATCTCTTGAGATGATTAGGGGTTAAGCGCCTCCGTCACGGGGTAGACTCGGCGGGTCGATGGACCTATGATTCGAGAATACCTCAATGCAGTCCGGGCCTATCGGAACTCTGAGAGTTCGAGTTAGTGTACGTCCTTTATGGGCATGCGGTCCTTGTGGCGTGCGGCTGCGAAGTCGGGGCGATCGGGAGTAGCTACCCTCGATGCGGGGATGCCTCATGCGGGCGATGAGATTGGCCTATGCGGGCTGCGGGAAGTTCGGGACTAGACGCGCGCATTAGATCTGCGGGCAAGTGGCGGCTTTGATCATGTGGGATGCAGGCAGATCTTATAATCTGATTCATGACCTTGTTGATGCGTGGGTGTTAGTAGTCGGCTATGCGCCGTACTTACCGTCACGGTGTTATTATGGCACAGTGGGACACGGTGTTCATGTGTGTTCCTTGGAACTTTTATATCATAAGCTAGGCGATGAGAATGTGTCCACGGGCACGATTGATGTTGTGGGCGTGAGACCAGCTGTTATGTTCTTTGGTGATAACTTGAGGCGTGAGTCACGACTTGATATCGCTTAGTTATTGTAAAGCGTAGTTTGGTTATCATACATGTCTCTGCTTTATAGACTATTATGATTTCATTTGCGATATTTTTAGTTTCACATACTAAATACTGTTGTCGACCTCCTTGAAGTGCGTTCATGCCGCAGTTGAGGTACACGATCGTTAGTCCTAGCTCGTGGTCACGATTGCGTTTGGGAAGCTCCGTTTCTCGGAGGCTTATCGATGGTGTAGTCCTGTCGTAGTAAGTGTTTACATTCGAGGGTTTGGCGGGGCCTGTCCGCCATTGTTGTCATATCATTTCTTAGAAGTGCATGAATCTTGTTGTGGCGGGGTTTGTAAAAGGATTAAACCGTTCTTTTGTAAAAGAGGTTATTTATATATCTTGGAAGGCAAGTTTCCTGATTATTGTTTTATATTTACATTTATCTCATGTTGTTGTTTTATGTTCGTGATTACTCGATGTTGTGTCACTAGGGTGCGGGTAAGGCACGATCCACGGGCCCGATTTGGTCGTGACAAAAGTGGTATCGAGCGATTAATCCTCGGAAAGTGTCTGAGACCGTATCCGATAAAGTCTTGATTATCGGTGTGTTGTGCACCATCAATAATCGAGAGGCTATAGGATATTTAGGATTGGTTTCTATTCTTCTCACTCTGAGATCGTGCCTTAGAATTGTGTTGTAAGTTGAACCCTCGGCGAAATCCTTTCCTTATCGTTATGCCTCGCGTAGGCAACCGGGCCCGGAGGGCAAGGCGGCCAGGAGGCTGCGAGTAGAGTTCGGAGGGTGGCGAGGCACGGGCCAAATCATTACCTAGGGTAGTGCTTCGTTCGGGATTTCTGCGGCGTCACTAGCCCGGTGAGTTTAAGCACGGCGGCGATTCCTCTGCGGCGTGATATGTGAACCTTGGTTCCACGGCCAGAGCGAGAGTATAGATTGCGAGACAACCTTGTTACTAGCTATGGATTTGGCTACCAGAAATGCCGATGTATCGCGAGTCTTGATGACTACCTAAGAAAGGGATGTGCAAGAGTAATTCTTGATTGGGCTTGAGCATGGCACGTATGCGGGCTTATGCGCGGCCGAAAGCGTAGAGATCGGCGGGTTAACGGGGACGTAGAAGAGGGCGGAAGCGTGAGTCCTTGGTAACTTTCAAGGTGAGTATGCCTTAAGTGCTATGTTACGATAGCGATGTGTTAGTTGTGATTAGAAATCATGGTGGGTTAGCAGAGTAAGATTTTGGGGGATAGAGAAGGTATGAGCCTTAGAGTGTTCTACGTAAAGACCTTAGAGGTAAGGCCATCTCGAGAAAGGTGTAGTGTTATGTTTGACCCTTAGAGGAGTGCATAGTGCACGTGAGCGATGTTCGTGTGATAAGTCCCGAGTAGCATGATTTGAAAGAAGGTAGTCGAGCTAAGAAGACCGCGAGTTTTCGTAACGTGTTTAGTAAGATTGTTCCTTGGGGAGATGGTATTTGCGCCTTAGGGTCGGGGTTGAGGCTACGTGCGGGTCAACCGCGGTAGGTTTGGTGGTGGGGTCAGTTTGTGGTGGTCCTCTTTGTGTTAGGGTCATGAGGGTGTTAGGCCCATGTTTAGTTAGCTTGCGTGCAAGTTCGTGGATGCGTTCGACCAGGTGGTCGGGCGATGGGAGCGACTATCGTGTTCTTGGTCGGTCGTTCCCTCGGCGGTGTTGATGTTATCGAAAAGGTTGTGAGGTTGCACGGGGTGCCTACCTTCACCTTATGACGGACAGTGGAGCCCAGGGTGCGGCTGTTTCTCTTTCTGGGAGTTTGTACCAGGCAGGGCTAGGAACTCAGGTGAGTCTCCGTATCGCATTCGCCCTCGGGCCAGTGTTTTGATTTCAGGGGTAGCTGTGAGGATCGTTGTCTCCGGTTGAAGTGTTTAAGCTACCATTTGATGTTGGATGTCGTCTTGTGGCGCCTTGTAGAAGCAGAAATGCAAGTTGCGGTCGATTGGTTCGATGTTGGCGGGGTTGAGATAGTTGGTTGAGCTTGTTCCGGTGATGTGGATAGTGTGAAGCTTGTCTAGAAGAAGTTACGGCGGCTCGGAGGAATCGTGCGGATAATCGGCGACGGCGCTTAGAGTTGAGTTGTGGTCGGTCTTCTTGAAAGTACCACCGGACGAGGTGTAGCGAGTTTTGGAAAGCGAAGGAACTTAGCGAGTTACTTTGGGCCGCGTGAGTTCATGTGAAGAATAGGCGGATTGCCTATATGTTAGCATTTGCCGTCCGACTTAGGAGGAAGGGCGTCCGTCTTCGTATTGTTATGTTAGGAAAGTATCGAAGATCCATCGAGAATGTTCGATTAATGATGACCACGTTAGAGATAGTAACCGAGTTTTGGATACTAAAGCGATGTAAATGTGGTAAGAATTCGAGTGTCACGGCGAACGTTGATCGCGTACGGCCGGTACCATTTGTTGGGTCGTCGAGCAAGGCTCGCGACAAAGTGACAAAGTAGTATTATTTGTGGTGATGTTAGAGGTGTTTCCTCGTGGACTTAGATGTAAGTTTTGCGCGGTGTTTCCATGGCGGTATGGCGGGATTGTTTCGTAAGTATAGTAGTGAAGACTATCTTGGCGCCGCGTTGTTTGAGACTTAGAAGGAACATTCGGGACGAATGTTTCTAAGGAAGAATGTTATACCGTAGTTCCGAGGGTATGTATGCGAGGGCGTGCGTGCGAGAATCAATGAAAGATTGGAAAGGAAGAAAGAGCGATTTTTTCCACGGAAAAGTTTCGGTTTTGTGAAGGAAAAAGGTTCGTTAATGGGAATTGGATTCCCAGTTTGGTATTCGGACTTCTGGAATATTAGAGAAATTATGGAATTTTATTTTGGAAGTGGTCACGTGGGGCCACGGGAGAAATTCTGATTTTAATGGGGCGCTTTGATTTTGAGATTTTGGCGTTTTGGATATTTTGGAAGACGAAATATTTTGGACGGATCGGGCGACACGTGTCACCCCATGTGGCACCTTTGGGCGAAATATGTTTGTGCACAACACGGTTAGAGTCGTTTTCGGCGAAGCGTTTTCCATGACTTTCGTAGGGAATTTCCGCTATGTCATTTAGTATTTTTGCGGATTTTTCCGAGAGGCGAAACATTTTGGACCAGCGGGAGGCAACACTTGTCACCTCCAGTGATGGACTTGAAAGCGGCAATATGGCGATTGGAGTTAACTTGGTCAAGTTGTTGGTAAGATATTTTGTGTGCAAGTTGGCGAGGACACTTGCCCAAATCCTCACCCTACACTTGCCTTGCACTTGTCTTCATCTTGGCCATTGGTTGTGAGGCTTGACCTATAAATACCCTCCGCTTTGAAGACTAATGCATTCAAAATTGCCTAAGTCTTGAGAGCCTTCCCCTCCGCACCGTGAGGCCCCGCCGAGAGTCCCCACAGTGGGGTAGGCCGAGGGTAGGCACCCCCTCCTGTGGTGTGGCGTGGGGTACCCCACTGCCTAGTTGCTTTCGTATAATACCACTTTGTGGTATAGAAATACTCTCAGTATTGTTATAATGCCCAAATTACCTTAGCCTTATACCTTGTTGTATCCTAAGGTTATACCTTTCTGAAAAGCCGGAAATACTATTATACTTCCGTCTGTCACAAAACCGAAACCTAGGAAAATCTCCATAGTCAGTTGGAGTATTGTGTAGAAGTTGGTTAGAACTTCTAAGGGTGGTTTAGAGCGGGTTGGGCGCTCGGAGTTGGAGCTAAGCGATTGCCGGATCGACTTTATGCTTGGATAATTATGGGCTTATCGAGGTAATTATCTTGTCCCCTATTGTAATTGGATATTACATGTTGTAGGAGTATATAGTTGAAGTATACTATATATAGTGCTGAGCTGTAATTACATGGGGCGGTATTCTGATGAGACTTGTGTAGTAGTACAGTGGATTAGAATTGTGCAGTTAGGGTTAGGCGTATAACCCCACTGGTTGGCTTGATGGCGGCCCCGATAGAGGAGGAGATTTCTGCGGTTGCGGGAGAGTCTTTGCCAATTTTACGTAGAATGTTCTACGATGTTAATAAGCGCGCGTGGCCTTATAGGTTGAAGTACTACGTGTGGCGCGTTCTACTTGGCTTAAGGAGTGGCGGCGGCGAGGTACTCGGAGCATTTTGCTATTAGTCGATAATCGTCGCGAGGTATGTGAACCTCTTCCTATCTCCTCTGGCATGATATGTGTGAACTATGTAGTGCGGTGAGCGTCACATGTGCTAAATGTATTCGATTGGTTTAAAACATAAAGTGTTATAACGGCTTTATGGGAAGTTGGTTATAACGACTTTATGTAGATAAGAAAACACTTTGTGGTTTTAAAGGTAAATGATTTGTTTATAAGCGGCTTGATGTGTGATCATAAAGAACTTGAAGTATTTCAAAGATTTCAAATCGTTTTGAAAGAGAAGTAATACTTGGTTTTGAGAACTTAAGAGTTATACTAGCTTTATGGGAAGTTAGGTATAGCGGCTTAGAACGTTTTCGATTTTGGAAATCGGGATGTGTATCGACAAACCACTGCGGCGTTAATAAAAGGAAATGTTTTGAATAATTAAGTATTATTAAAACCGGTAGAAACTTCCATCTGCATAGAAGCTAAGATGAGACAAAATGATATTTCTAGATCATGGTTTCTTTGTAATAAGATTGTTATAAACAAGAATATCCTACTCATGAGATAAGGCTTATGTTTCTCCGATTGTTTAAAAGAGAATTATATTCTTAAATGAATAAAGCTATGAACTACGAAACCTTTCTAAAATAAGAAGCGTGAACATTTGAAATTAGGCAAACTTGGGCGTTTGGAAAATAAAGTTGTTACTTGATTTTACAAAGGTAAGATTTTTTGTTTTCTTAAAAGGATAGTCACTCTATTTTTATACTACGGGTATTGTGTGACTTATGTGAAAGAAACTGATCTTTTAAAGATTTAATGTGTGAAGTACTTTGGGGTTAGATACCCGAACTTGTTAGTAGAAAGTACCTTGTGTGAATACTTTATTGTATTGGTTGTGTTGGTTGGTGATAGCCTTGTAAGACTTTCTTGTTGCTTTGATAAGTAAACGTGTTAGGATGCTACGTGTGTTAGTATCTTGTGATGTTTGTGTGAAGCGGTTTCCCTTGAATTTGCTTATAAACTATCATTCGTTATGATGATATAGTGGCATTCATCTCTTCATATGATTAGGGGTTAAGGCCCTCCGTCTGGGGTAGACTTCGAAGCGGTCGATGGACTATGATTCGAGAATACCATGCAGTCCGGGGCTATGCGAACTACGAGTTCCATGTTAGTGTACGTCCTTTATGGGCATGCGGTCCTTGTGGCCATGCGGACTGCGAAGTCCAGGACGATGCCGGGGAGTAGCTACCCTCGATGCGGGGGATGCCTCATGCGGGCCGATGAGATTGGCCTATGCGGAGCTGCGGGAAGTTCCAGGACTAGACGCGCACATTAGATACTGCGGGCAAGTGGCGGCTTTGATCATGTAATGATGCAAGACAGATCTTATGATCTGATTCATGACCTTGTTGGTGCGTGGGTGTTAGTAGTCGGCTATGCCCGTACTTACCGTCACGGTGTTATTATGGCGCAGTGGGACCTGGTGTTCATGTGTGTTCCTTGGAACTTTTATATCATAAACTGCCGGCAGTGAGGAATGTGTCCCACGGGCACGATTGATGTTGTGGGCGTGAGACCCACTGTTATGTTCTTTGGTGATAACTTGAGGGCGTGAGTCCCTGACTTGATATATCGCTTAGTTATTGTAAAACTGTAGTTTGGTTATCATACATGTCTCCTGCTTTATAGACTATTATGATTTCATTTGCAGTATTTTTAGTTTCACATACTCGGTACTGTTATCGACCTCGCCGAAGTGCGTTAATCCGCGAGTTGAGGTACACGATCGTTGGTCCTAGCTCTCGAGTCACGATTCAGCGTTTGGGAAGCTCCGTTTCTCGGAGGCTTATCGGTGGTGTAGTCCCTGCGTAGTAAGTGTTTACATTCGTGGGTTTTGGCGGGGCCTGTCCGCCATTGTTGTCATATCATTTCTTAGAAGTGCAGTAATCTTTGTTGTGGCGGGGTTTGTAAAAGGATTAAACCGTTCTTTTGTAAAAGAGGTTATTTATATATCTTGGAAGGCAAGTTTTCCTGATTATTGTTTTATATTTACATTTATCTCATTTGTTGTTTTATGTTCCGATTACTCGATGTTGTGTCACTAGGGTGCAGGGTAAGGCACGATCCAGGCGATTTGGTCGTGACAAGAGCGCGCGAGCAGTACTGAGTTGTGCTTGACGGCGGGTTTTGTAGCGCCGCCGGCCCAGCGAGGTTAGAGCGCGGTGATAGGCTGCCGAGACCGCATGATACACGAGCCTCGGTCCGCGATGCAGGGCGGAGAGATGGGTTATAAGGAGATGGCCCGATTCTTTGGCGAGTCGTGGCGAATATGAGATAAATTTGAATCTGGCATTCGATTCGATGCACGATGGTTCACCCCGGCGAGATAGTTTGAGGCTACTGGACTTTCGAGTTGTAGCGCCCGAGTTTTATGGGTCGAGGCACGAGGATGATCCGAGGAGTTCATCCGGCGATTCTGACGGATCATGCGGGTGATCAAGGCTTGAGACCGAGTCTGTGACCTTTGGTTCGCATCGGCTGCGTGATACGCGATCGATTGGTTTGATTCATGGGAGCTTTCGGGAGAGCATGCACCTCCAGTATGGGATGAGTTTTGGGCGTTCCTCACGCACTTCTTGCCTCGCAGATGAGGAGGGCAGGCGACAGATTTTGATGCTTAGGAGCGGGCGTGCGGTTCGGGAGTACAATGTGAGTTCGACTCATTGGCGACGCGTCAGCGTTGGTAGCTAGTATGGAGGATCGAGTGCACCGATATGTTCTGAGGGCTCGATGATTACATGTCGAGGCATGTTCGAGTAGCTCTTCACGGGCATGGACATTGCCCGCATGCGAGCTCATGCAGCGGGATGTGAGGCACGGAGAGGTCGGCGGAATGACCAAGATCGGCGAAGAGGCGAACAACGAGGTCCTTTGGTGACTTTCGAGGCGGACCGCCTCGGAACATACTAGTTTTGTACCTCCGCCCGGTCAGAGTGGTCCTCCACAACCTTGAGTATTCGGGGCGGTCGAGGGCTCGAGGGTTGTGTTTCGAGGAAGTAAGGGTGTTGGCGGATGCGGTCACCCTACCTCGGTGTGGTCGATGTGGTAGACCGCATTTCGGGAGTGTCGTGGTGCGGGGAGCTTGTTATTTTTGCGGCCAGCAGGGCCATTTTGCGAGGAACTGTCCGACCAAGGGTAGCACGGATGTTACGACTCAGCCTACCGGATCAGTGGCTGGTTCATCGCCTTCTGATTATGCACCTGCAGGCGGGCCTATGATTAGAGTGGAAGCGGTAGCCGGTATATCCTTAACCCTCAGAGTTTGGTTTGCGCGATATGATGATCTTATTATTGTGTGCTATGTACGGATAGCGTTGTGTTGTTTGTAAGTTAGAAAACATGATTAGTTGGAAGGATAAGTGTGGGGGCATGGAAAGTGTGAACCTTAGAGTTTTATACGTGGAGACCTTAGAGGCGAGGCCGTCTTGAGTGGGTGATTTTACGGTTGGTCTTTGCCGATGTACTTGGTATGCGGGGAAATATTGTGGGATAATTACATGGGTAGTGTGAGATGGAAGTGGTAGCTTTCATGGCGTGAATTAGTAAGATTGTTCGGATCGGGAACAAGAGTTAGCGCGTTTAGGGAGGTCGGGTTGAGGCCATTTGCGGGTCAACCCGCAGCCCATATTGAGGTGGGGTCGGTTCGAGTGGTCCCGCCGGTGGTAGGGTCACGAGGTGCTAGGCCCAGTTTAGGTAACCATCGTGCGAGTTCGTGGATCGTTCAACGAGAATCGGATCGTGAAGGCGGGAATGGCCTTAGAGTAAATTGAAGCTAGTGGGAGTGTTGTAAGATTAGAAATGATTCCTCGTTGGCTTGGATTTGAGTTTTGCGCACATGTTATATTACGGCCATTGGTGGCGTGATCGGTTTGGTAAGTATAGTAGTGAAGACTATACCGACACAAGTACGTTTGGAGACTTAGAATGAACATTCGGGACGAATGTTTCTAAGGGGGGAAGAATGTTATACCCCGTAGTTCCAGGGTATATAGGTGAGGATGTACATGCGAGATTACGACAGAAATTTTGGAAAGAAAGAAAGATGTGATTTTTCGACGGAAAAGTTTCCGGTTTTTGTGAAGAAAAAGGTTCGTTAATGGGAATTGGATTCCCAGATTTGGTATCGGACTTCTTAGAATATTTGAGAATTATGGAATTTTATTTAGGAAATGGTCACGTGGGGCCCACGGGTGAAATTCTGGTTTTGTGGGCCTGCTTAGTTTTTGAGATTTTGGCCATTATGGATATTTTCGGGAGATGAAATATTTTGGACGAGTAGGAGGGCGACACGTGTCACCCCCCTAGGTGGCCCTTGGCCGAAATTAGCTAGACAAGTGGCAAGACAAGTGGCCAAGTCTTGCTAGATATTTTGTGTGGACAAGTGGCTTGTGGGTCCCACCCACACTTGTCCCCAATCTCAACCACACACGTGCCTTCATCCTATCACTTGGTTGTCCTATATATGCACCCTTAGTTGATGAAATCTTCCACACTTAGACATTTGAAGACTTGAAAAACCCTCCTTCTCCCTTGACCTAGAGCTAGCGGTTTTGCCCCATTTCTTGAGCAAAATTTGTCCAACAATTCTTAAACTCTCAAGTGTTCTTCCCTAAGGTGTTAGGAAGATTGTGTACCAAGAGTTGGAAAAGATTTCACACCCCTAGCCTTGAAGGGATGCCTTGGCCGAAAGTTGTCATCTTGAAACCCTAAGTGTTCTTCACTTTTTGGAGTTGAATCTTGAAGAGAAGTTGGTTAGGAGCTTCTATGGGTTGCTTGTAGCGGATTGGGCGTAAAGATTTGGAGCTAAGACTTGCTTGGGCGACTTTAAGAACTTGGATATTTTTGGGCTATTTGAGGTAGTGGAACTTAAACCTCTTTGTGAATTGGTTGTTATACATATATTATAAGTATATTATGGATTATATAATATATGGAGTAAGTTTGGAAGAGTTGGATCTTGTTAACTTGTTAAAAGAAAGGATTGGCCGTTTGCCATTAAAAATGGTAAAAACGTATCTTACTTGCTAAGAAGCTAATAACAAAGTAACTATAACTTATATTAAGAATGGAAATATAAGTTGGATGACTAATGAGTAAATTGGATAAGTAAAATGGACAAAGTTGGCCAAGGACCCCAACTTAAGGACTGTATTTACTTTGGACCGTATTTACTTTGGACTGTATTTACATTGGACTGTATTTACATTTCTGTTAAGGGGAAGATTTTTCAATCGCGTTCCGTTTGGGCGTGTGATCCCCTTTTTAATTATTGTAGTGTTATGAAGGCGTGATAGTAAACCGCGTTACCGGTTGGCCGCGTAATCCCCTTCTTTTACTTATTGTTGTTATGGAGGCGTGATAGTAAACCGCGTTACCGTTTGGGCGTGTAATCCCCTTCTTTATGTTGTTTAATTATTACGCCTTATATATATATATGGTATATATATTACGGTTATTCGGGCCTTGGTAAAAGATGGAATAGTGAGTATAAACGGGGGAAGTGCTGCCGAAATTTCCGTAGATTTTGAGGGCTTTTTATTGGTATAAGTCTTCAATGATAAGAAAGGTTTGATAGGAGTACCATGACCATTTTAGGAGTGGAGTACTACGTGTGGCGTGATCTACTTGGCTTAAGGAGTAGCCGACGGGTTGAAGTACTTGGAGCGTTTTGCTTATTGTCGATAAATCGTCGCGAGGTATGTGAACCTCTTCCTATCTTTTCTAGCATGATTGTTGTGAACTATGTAGTACGGTAGACGTACATGTGCTAAGTGATTTGGTTGGTTTAAAACATAGGGTGTTATAATAGCTTTATGGGAAGTTAGTTATAACGACCTTATATGAAGTGAAAATGGTTTCTTGATGTTAGAAGTTAAGAGACTTGATCTTATAAGATAAGAGACTTAACTTATTTGTTTTAATGTGGATGTTTGTGTGAAACCTCATTCGTGAGTAATGAGTACTTGGTTTTAAAGGGATAATGTTTCTTGATTTGGGAATCGAGAATGTGTATCGACAGCACCATTGCAGCGTTAATAAAGTAAAATGTATTGAATAATGATGTGTTGTATTAAAATCAGTAGAAACCTCCATCTGCATAGAAGCTAAGATGAGACAAAATGATATTACATTTTCTAGATCATGGTTGCTTTAATAAGATCGTTATAAACAAAGAATAAACTACTCACATATATGACATATGTTACTCAATTGTTTTAAAAGAGATTAAGACTATGAGTTATGAAACCTTTCTAAAATAAGTGACTTGAGCATTTGAAAATGAGAAGCTTGAGTAATTGAAACTAGGCAAACTGGAACTTAGGAAAAGAATGTTGTTACTTGATTTTGAAAAGGAATGTGGGTTGGTCATTCTAATACTATGGGTATAGGGTGACTTTTATAAAAGTAATGGATCTCTTTTAAAAGAACTTAACGTATGTAGTACTTTGGGGTTAAAAACCCGGACTTTGGCATAAAATGAAAGTACTTTGAGTTGTGTGAAACTTGCCTATGCTTGTTGTTGTGAAACTTGCCTATGCTTGTTGTTGTGAAACTTGCCTATGCTTGTGATGATAGCCTTTGTTGTGCAAGTGTGGTATTTCTGTGTTAACGCGTCTCTCGATAGAGGGCCGGTCGACTTGTTGAGAACTTACTTGGACGTGCTGGCAGTGATGGAGAATTCCACGGGTATGTTTCCATTTTGATTACTGTCTTGTTGTTGATGTCACATGGACATGTCTACACCGTCTGCGATTCGGGGCATGCGGCCGTGCGGCGGGTTGATTACCGATATATTGTTATTGTGGTTACATGGACATGTCTACACCGAGGTAGAATTCCGGGGGCATGTGGCATGCGGCAGGGTTGATCACCAGTATATTATTGTTGATGTCACATGGACGTGTCTACACCGAGGTAGAATTCCGGGGGCATGTGGCCATGGGGCATTGGTATTATTGTTGCATCATGGACATGTCTACACCGATGCAGAATTCCGGGGGCATGCGGCCATGATGCGAACATGATTGATGTTGTGGGCGTGAGACCCATAGTTATATTTGAGTGATGGCTTGAGGGCGTGAGTCCCTGACTGGATATGACTGCTTTTATGTTGTGAACTGTAGTTTGGTCATCATACATGTCTCCTGCTTTATATAGACTAGTATGATTTCATTTACTGATATTTCTGATTTCACATACTTAATTGTTGTCTTGACCTCCTTGAGGGCTGCGTTCATCTGCATGGTAAGTACATCGGTCGTGGATCCTCGCTCTTAGGATCTCAGTTCAGCGTTTTGGGAAGCTCCGTTTCTCCGGAGGCTTATCTTTTGGTATGTGTTCCCTGAGTTGTAGGTTCTTGTACATTCGAGGTATGGCGAGCCACTGTCCGTCATAGTTGTTAATAAATCTTAGAAGTGCATGTAATCTTTGTTGTGGCGGGGTTTGTAAAGGGATTAAAGCATTCGTTTTGAAAGAGTTGTTTTATTATGTTATTGGAAGGTAACCGTTGGGTTGCTTTGTTTATTTTCATATATCATTTCTTGTTTAAGTTTTATTTTCCGCTGGTTTTCTCGATGATTGTATCACTAGGGTGCGGGATAAGGCACGATGCGGGCCGGGCAGTCGTTACCGGGTTGCCTTCAGCGGAGGCATAACGGTAAAGCGAAGTATGTCGGAGGGTTCAATCTTATTACGGCTCACTAAGGCACGATCTCGAGAATGAGAAGAATGGAAACCAACCTAAATGTCCTGCGGCCTCACGATTATAGATGTGGTGCACAACACACCGATAATCAAGACTCTACTAGACACGATGCAGACACTTTCAGAGGACTAAGCGCTCGATACCACTTTGTCACGACCGCGAATCAGGGCGTGGTGGTGCCTACCGGGCACCCTAGTGATACAACATCGAGAGAAAATCGTGGAAATAAAACATAATCATGAAATGAGAGATATTATAAATAAACAAAGCCCAAAGCGATTTGCCTTTCAACATATATATATAAGCGTTTGAGCGATTACAATCCTTACAACCCGCAGCGATTACTACTGGACCTCTAAGATTTTTACAACAACTATGACGGACAGGGCCGCCATACCCCGAATGTACAAGAACCTCAGACATCATGGTAACATACCAAAGATAAGCCTCAGGAACGGAGCTTCCCAATCTGAAAGGTGATCCTAAAAGCGGGGATCGACAATGATGTACTTACCGTGGCATGAACGCAGGCCCAAGGAGGTCGATCAACAGTACTAAGTATGTGGCTGTAAATATCGTAAATGAAATCATAATAGTCTATATAAAGCGGAGACATGTATGATAACCAAACTACGATACACATATAACGATTATATCAAGTCGGTCTCACGCCTCGGTCATTTACTCAAATATAATTATGGGTCTCACGCCCACATCGATCATGCGTGGAATACCTTCCTCACTGCCGGCGATCTATGATATGATAACATCAAGAAGTACACTGAACACCAAGTCCTACACGATGCCAAAGCCGTAATAACAATACAATACAACCAAACCACGGCGACAGGCGGGCAAGTGCGAGCGACTACCAGATACCAAGGCCGGTCCACGTGGTGGCCGGGCAAGTACGGTGACCACGGTACCAAGGCCGTATCACGAGACTTCGCCACTACACCGAGCGGGGCAAGTGCTAGGGCTAACTACCGTGTACGGGCGAATCAGCCACGAGGCGGGCAAATCTGAAAGCCGACCACGGTACCAAGGCGAGCGAAGAAACCTCGTGGAGAGCTAGTCCATGGAATAACACTATCATCGTGAGCATACGGTGAAATTTTCCGTCACGCTGCAGTGCGTCCAAGTAAGTCCTCAACAAGTCAACCGGCCCTCCATTGAGAGACGCGGTAATATAGAACACAATTCTTGCATAACAAAGGCTATCACAACAAGCATAGGCAAGTTACACAACAACAAGCATAGGCATGTTATCCACAACTCAAGGTACTTTCATTTTATGTCAAAGTCCGGGTTTTAATCCTAAAGTACTACGTACGTTAAGTTCCTTTTAAAGATCCATTCCCTTTTATAAAAGTCACCCGATACCTGTAGCATAAAATAGAGTGACTTATATCTTTTAAGTAAACCAAAACAACTTCCATACTATCCTTTTTAAAACCAAATTAAGGCAATACCATGCCTTCTTTTTAGACCAAAACACTTCTCTTTTTAAAGTCAAGTTACCACATTAAAACCCGATGATAAAAACCCTTCTTTTGTTTTCATAAAGTCGTTATAACCAACTTCCCATAAGGTGTTATAACACTTTATGTTTTAAACCATTTTAAGACAACACAATGCCTTTCTTTACCCTAAAGTTCCGGTTGCCTAATTTCAATTACGATCTCTTTTTAGAAAAGTTTCATAGTTCAATGTCTTAATCACTTTTTAAAACAATTGAGTAACATATGCCCTAGGCGAGTAGGTTATTCTTGTTCATAATCAATCTTATTAAGCAGCCATGATCTAGAAAATGTAATCTCATTTTGTCTCATCTTAGCTTCATGCGGATGGAGGTTTCTCTTGGTTTTAATAATACTTCATTAGTCATTACATTTTCCTTTATTAGCGCTGCAGTGGTTTGTTCGATACTTATTCTGATTTCCGAATCAGTAAAACATTATTCCTTTTTCAACCAGGTACTCATTACTCACGAATGAGGTTTCACACTAACATCCATATCAAGTCAAGTCTCTTATCTTCTAAAAATCAGTAAAACCATTCTCTCTTAAGACGTTATACCTAACTTCCCATAAAGCTAGTATAACTCTTATGTTTTCAAAACCAAGTATTACTCTTCTGTTAAAGATGATTCAACATTCTTTTGAAATACTTCAAGATTCTTTACTATTACACAACAAGTCAGTTATAAGTCAAATCAGTTACCTTTTTAAAACCACAAAGCATTTCCTTACCTACATAAAGCTGTTATAACAACTTCCCATAAAGTGTTATAACACTTTATGTTTTAAACCAATCAAATACATTTAGCACGTATCGTCTACCGTACTACATAGTTACACACGTCATGCTAGAAAAGATAGGAAGAAGTTCACATACCTCGCGACGATTATCGACTAATAGCAAAACGCTCAGTACCTCAAACCGTCGGCTACACCTTAAGCCAAGTAGGCCAGCCACGCAGTATTTCAACCTATAGAGGCCACAAGGCGCCTATTAACATCTTAGATCTCAATGTAGAATATTCTACAGAAAATTCGGCAGCACCTCCCCCCCCCCGCAACAGCGTAAATCTCCTCCTCTATCGAGGCCGGCTACCAAGCCAACCGGGGTTGCACGCCTAACCGGGCGTGGACAATTCTACTCACGAATACTACAAGTCTCATGTCTGATCTATGTAATTTCTGATTCAGTTCTCTTCTTTAAAATTCAGGCTTAAGTCAAAAGACATTGCCGCACAATTATAATGTTCAGTTCTATATATAGTATACTTCAACTATATATTCCTACAACATGTAATTTCCAATTACAATAGAAGGTCAAGAGTGTTTACCTCGATATGCCCAAAATTATCCGAGTTTATATGTCGATCCAGAGCAAGGTTTAGCTCCTACTCCGTGCGCTCCAACCTGCTCCAAACAACCCTTAGAAGTTCTAACCAACTTCTACTCAATTACTTCAACTATCAATGAAGATTTCCTTAGGGTTTCGTTTAGTGGCTAAAGGAAGTATAATAGTATTTTCTGGGCTTTTGTATAAGTGTAACCTTGGGAAAACTACAAGGTATTTGGGCCAAGGTATTTGGACATTATAACAATACTAGGAGAGTATTTCTATACCACAACAAGGGGTATTATCCGAAAACAACTAGGCTAGGGGTACCCGGCTAACCACTACAAAGGAGGAAGCTCTCGGCCAAAGGGCCTTCTCAAAGGGGAGGGGTGTGGTGGACGAAAGAACAAGAGGAGGAGTATTTTGAGACTTAGATAGATTGCTCAGTGAGGATGAAGAAAGTCTTCAACTTAGAGGGGTATTTATAGGTCAAGTGAAGGCCAACCAATGGCCAAGATGAAGACAAGTGCATAGCAAGTGTAAGGCCAAGATTTAGCCATGTGCTACCTTATCCATCTACACAAAATATCCTAACTAACCCTTGACCAAAATTTCAACACAAAAAACGTGCCAATGGTCTAGCTTTGCCGTCCACTTGCTTCCAATGTGAGGGTGACACTTGTCACCCTCCCGTTGGTCCAAAATGTTTCGTCTCTCGGAAAAATCCGCAAAAATTATTAATGACATAGCCGGAATTTTCCCTACGTAAGCTGTGGAAACGTTTCGTCGGAAAACGACTCTTTTCGGCACTTGTGCCCAATTTCGAACCTTGCCTAATCTTAAGGCTCAAATTCTTATACGTACGCCCTCACGTACATACTCTGGAAATACGGGGTATAACAATTTTATTGGACGTACCGGCAGTGACGGGGGATTCCACGGGTATGCTTCCATTGTCATTGATCTTGGCCATGCTTATATGATGAGGGATGCCGGGGCATGCAGCCAGGATGCGGGTTAGATGCCCGCGCGTTTTATTACTCCATGGCCATGCTTATACGATGTGGGATTCCGGGGCATGCGACCATGTTATATTTTACTCCATGGGCTAGCTCCCCATGAAGACATGTACCCACGATGAGGGATTCCTGTCACGACCCGAACCCGGGCCCGTGACTGGTGCCTTACCCCGGGCACCCAAGTAGACATACATCATAGTAATCAGCGGAATATAAAACAAGACATGAAACAAAAACAGTTTATCAGAGAAAAGTTGCCTTTCGGCATAAATATATATAAACTTGATCCGAACAGTTACATCCCATTACAACTCTGCCCACAACAGTACTACAGACCTCTACGAATGATATGACAACAACGACGGGACAGGGCCCCGCCATTGTTACACCCCGTAAGTCCAGAACATGTATAAGAGAATGTACGAAAGGAAACAAGACTTGGAAATTAGTACGAAAGGAAGAATTGTTTTTCCGACGGAAAATCTTCCGGACGACGGAAAGGAAAAATGTTCGTTGTTGAGAATTGGATTCTCAAAAGGCATTATTTGAAGAGTATGGAACTCTTAACCTTATGGAAATTTATTTTTTACGGATTTGGTCACGTGGGGCCCACCCGAGGAATTTTACATTTTTGAGGGGCCCACGAGGTTTACGGAATTTTTTGGACGAATGAGAGGGCGACACGTGGCACCCCCTCCATGATGTTGGACGAAATATTTTAAGGGTGTTATGGTCATTTGACCTATGTAGATGATAAGTCTTCTAAGCTTGATTTTGTTGACTAGTCAACTTGTCCACATAGGCTTAATCCTTGTGATCTTCATCTAAGCCACACAATTGTTATAATCTTGGCCCTCCAATGTGTTATATAAGTATACTAGTAGTGCAAGACTTGAGCATTCTATACTTAGTGAAATGTTTCAAGAACTAGAGCTTGAGTTCAAGAAGCTCTCGGCTTTCATGAAATTCCCACACAAATTTTTTATAGTTTTGATCCATTAGCCAGAAGACTTAAACCCAATGTCCCTAAGGGTGTTGTAAGGATATCTCAATAGAAAGATTTTGGAAAAATGGCTTTTTCGTATTAGTCGCAAGGCGGAAACTTGAGGAGTTCTTCAACTTTGAAGTTGGAACTTGAAGATGGGTTCTTCATAGGCCTCTAAGGAGTGCTTGGAGCGGATTGGAACCTAAGGAAAGGAGCTAAGAATTGCTAAGGCGCGACTTTGAATCTTGGAAATTTTAAGGGCTTTGAAAGGTATAAATTTTGTCGTTTTAGCAATTAAGTTTACTTATTGATTGTAGCTATGGTTATTAGCAAGCATGAGTTATATATTACGAAGTTTGATTATTATATTGGCTATTGGAACCCTAATCCGGAAACTAGCATGTTTAGCCTTAAGATTTCAATTCAAGTCGATTATTCGTTTAAGTCGTCGCATGTTGTGTAGGAAGGAAATTGTAGTTGTTGAAGTTGTTTATGACTATATAACATGTTAGACCCTAGAACTTGGAATTGGAAAAGGATTGGAAAAGACTTTGAATTGTTAGTTGTAGTTGGCCGAGAATGGCTTGGAGTTTTAAACTACTTGGTATGAATTGTGGGGCGGAATTTTACACGTATTGTAAGGCGTGTAATCCCCTTTGGTTGGTTGTTGTTTGGAGCCTTAAATGTGGCATGTTTGGTTATTGTATTCGGCCTTGAAAAAGGTGGCAAAGTGAGTAGAAACAAAGGAAGTGCTGCCCGATTTTCCGTAGAATTAGAGACCGTATACTTAGTATTATTCTACGTTAGAGGCTAGAAGTTGATAGTCTTGTTGTGACCATTATAGGTTGACACTTCTACGTACGGCGTATTCGGCTTAGCTTGTGGATTTAGCCGAAAAGGTATGTGAACTATCTCCTCTTCTAGCATGATTCCTTAAGATTAAGAAAGTATGTTCTACTCCTTAAATGATCCATTCCTTGGTTGTATTTGGATTGCCTAGAATAGAATTTGTTCTATGTACTTCCTTGATTGTACTTTGATGTTTAAATTGTAAGTTGTAAAATCCATTTTCTTAGTGAAGTTTGGATTCTTAAAAGTGAAAGTATTTTACTTAAAGTACATAGAGTCTTGAAAAGGAAGTGGTTTCCAAATCTTTTGGGCTAGTGCCTTAGTCCCAAAATCCTAAAGGTCATTATAATGACTTTAGGGGAGTCAAATGAGTGATTTACTTAATTGTTTTAAAAGAGGAGAAATGACATGATTTAAGAGAAGTAACTTGTTTTAAAGGAGTGAGTTACTTGAGGTTTAAAAGTAGAAGAAACTTGTTTTCTATATATTAAGAGACTTGAAGTGTTTTGAAAGTTAAGAACTTGATTTGTAAGTATGTGATACTTGGTTTTAATAGTATAAGTGTCACACCCCGAACCCCGGGCCCGTGACTGGTGCCCTACCTGGGCACCCTTCTACCTTAACAACACAAGTAACTGCGGAATTTAAATAACACATTTTTTTTTAAAACTAACGTGCGTGCAAGGGCAAAGCCGACAAGGCTGCCATATAATATACATACTCAAAGGACACAATACTGTTAATGAGTCCAATCCCACATATGAATACAGACCTCTAAGAGTTAAACTGAACTATGACGGGACAAGGCCGTAGTACCCAAAGCGTACAAAGCACATCTTGAAGGATATATACCAGAAAGATAAACTCCTGAACAGAGGGAGCTATCCAAAAACCCTGAGCAGGATCCTACACCTGCCGATCACCAAACTGCGTACCTAAACCTGCGGCATGAACGCACTTCGAAGGAGGTCGATGCGAAGAATGTACCAAGTATGTGAGCGATGAAATCTTGTAATAAAATCATAACAGTCTAAACAAAATAGGAGACATGTCTGATAGCCAACCTACAGTACATAACACATAAGCAGTCATATCAAGTCAGGGACGCAGGCCCTCAAAGTCACTACTCAAATATAACTATGGGTCTCACGCCCATAATATCAATCTTGCCCGTGGAATCCTTCCTCACTACCGACAGTCCATGATGTAATAACACCAATAAGGATACATGAACACCAAGTCCCACTTGTGTCCTAAATACCTCGTGGTCTCATGCCCCGGAATCCCACATCGTAAAAGCATGACCATAGGGTAACACAAACAAATCCGGGGACATATATGATAATCAAATTACAACACACTGTGCCTTACTAACAATGAGAGTAAACAGTAGTATCCTTACAATATAAAGTAGGAAGCTCACGATCAAAGCAGGACCACCCGCCCGCAGTATCATTTAACAATCCTACTCCTGGGACTATTTCACCCGCATAGGCCGCGTGGACCCGCGTGAGGTATTCCTCTCATAGGACTATTTCACCCGCATAAGCCCTTACGGACTCGCATGAGGTATTCCTCGCATAGGCTGGACCCGCCCGCATGGGACTATTTCACCCGCATAAGCCCGTACGGACTCGCATGAGGTATTCCTCGCATCGTGGGTAGCAAATCCACGGAAATATGCAATGCCACAAACCCGGGGAATGACCCCGAAACGACTGATATACCAATAGCACACATCCGGCTATTTCCAGCACACATAGGCAATTCTCAATTAAACAAGCCAAAGTACTTAGTCAAGGCACACTCGGACTAATTCTCAATTAATCAAGCCAAAATACTTATCAAGGCACCAATAGAATAATTCTCATTTAACAAGCCAAAGTACTTATCAAGGCACCAATAGAATAATTCTCATTTAACAAGCCAAAGTACTTATCAAGGCATACTTATACAAATTCTCAATTTATCAAGCCAAAGTACTAATCAAGGCACACTTACACAAATTCTCAATTTATCAAGCCAAAGTACTAATCAAGGCACACTTAGACAAATTCTCAATTTATCAAGCCAAAGTACTAATCAAGGCACACTTAGACAAATTCTCAATTTATCAAGCCAAAGTACTAATCAAGGCACACTTAGACAAATTCTCAATTTATCAAGCCAAAGTACTAATCAAGGCACACTTAGACAAATTCTCAATTTATCAAGCCAAAGTACTACGTACGTACATTCTTTTCAAAAGACTCCTTTTTATGTAAAATCCCAAGATACTAACACCCGTAGTATCAAGGCGTGTCTATTTTTCAAAGTAATTTACCATACTTTTGGAAACTCATTTCAAAGCTTGAAATCAAGTAACTTCAAATTTTCACAAACTAGGCAACTTATGCCGATTAATCAAAATAGACAACTTTCTAAACCTTCCATAAAGCCGTTATAACCAACTTCCCATAAAGCCGTTATAACCCTTTATGGTTTTAGACATATCCATTCCTTTTATAACCAAGAGACTTATACTATTAAAACCAAGTATCACATACTTACAAAACAAGTTCTTAACTTTCAAAACACTTCAAGTCTCTTAATATATAGAAAACAAGTTTCTTCTACTTTTAAACCTCAAGTAACTCACTCCTTTAAAACAAGTTACTTCTCTTAAATCATGTCATTTCTCCTCTTTTAAAACAATTAAGTAAATCACTCCTTTGACTCCCCTAAAGTCATATAATGACCTTTAGGATTTTGGGACTAAGGCACTAGCCCAAAAGATTTGGAAACCACTTCCTTTTCAAGAATCTACGTACTTTAAGTAAAATACTTTCACTTTTAAGAATCCAACTTCACTAAGGCAATGGATTATACAACTTACAATTTAAGCATCAAAGTACAATCAAAGGAAGTACATAGAACAAATTCTACTTTAGGCAATCCAAATACAACCAAGGAATGGATCATTTAAGGAGTAGGACGTACTTTCTTTATCTTAAGGAATCATGCTAGAAGAGGAGATAGTTCACATACCTTTTCGGCTAAATCCACAAGCTAAGCCGAATACTCCGTACGTAGAAGTGTCAACCTATAATGGTCACAACAAGACTATCAAATTCTAGTCTCTAACGTAGAATAATACTAAGTAGCGGTCTCAATTCTACGGAAAATCGGGCAGCACTTCCTTTGTTTCTACTCACTTTGCCTCCTTTTTCAAGGTCGAATACAATAACCAACACGCCACATTTAAGGCTCCAAACAACAACCAAACAAAGGGGATTACACGCCTTACAATACGTGTAAAATTCCGCCCCACAATTCATACGAAGTAGTTTAAGGCTTACTAGCCATTCTCGGCCAACTACAACCAACAATTCAAAGTCTTTTCCAATCCTTTTCCAATTCCAAGTTCTAAGGTCTAACATGTTATATAGATATAAACAACTTCAACAACTACAATTTCCTTCATACACAACATGTGACGACTTAAACGAATAATCAACTTGAATTGTAGTCTTAAGGCTAACATGCTAGTTTTCGGATTAGGGTTCCAATAGCCAATACACTAATCCAACTACATAATATATAACTCATGCTTGCTAATATCCATAGCTACAATGATAAGTAAACTTAATTACTAAAACGACAAGATTATACCTTTAAAAGCCCTTAAAATTTCCAAGATTCAAAGTCGCGCCTTAGCAATTCTTAGCTCCTTTTTTTAGGTTCCAATCCGCTCCAAGCACTCCTTAGAGGCTTATGAAGAACCCATCTTCAAGTTCCAACTTCAAAGTTGAAGAACTTCTTAAGTTTCCGCCTTGCGACTAACGTGAAAACTCCGTTTTTCCGAAATCTTTCTATTGAGATAACCTTACAACACCCTTAGGAACATTGGGTTAAAGTCTTGAGGCTAAAGGACAACATTTGCAAAAAAAAATTGTGTGGGAGATAGGGGAACCCGAGAGCTTCTTAAGGCTAAGCTCAAGTTCTCTAAATTTTCTAAGTGTAAAATGAGCTTGTCTTGCACTAGCTAGGTATATATAACACTTTGGAGGGCTTGGATTATCACAAATGTGAGGCTAGGATGGATTTCACTTGGATCAAGCCTAGGTGGACAAGTTGACTTGTCAACAATATCAAGCTTTGGAAGACTTATCTTCTACCATGGTCAATGACCATTTTGCCCTTGCAACTTTTCGACGAAGGCCATGTGGGATGAGTGTCACGTGTCGCCCTCTCATTGGTCCATAAAATTCCGTAACACTCGTGGGTCCCACAAAAATGTAAAATTCCTCGGGTGGGCCCCACGTGACCAAATCCGTAATAATAAATTTCCATAATTTTAATAAGTTCCATAATCTTCAAATAATGCCTTTTGAGAATCCAATTCTCAACAACGAACATTTTTCCTTTCCGACGTTCGGAAGATTTTCCGTCGGAAAAACAATTCTTCCTTTCGTACCAATTTCCAAGTCTTGTTTCCTTTCGTACATTCTCTTTTACATGTCCTGGACTTACGGGGTGTAACAATAAGTCTCTTGGTTATAAAAGGAATGGATATGTAAAAAACCATAAAGGGTTATAACGGCTTTATGGGAAGTTGGTTATAACGGCTTTATGGAAGGTTTAGAAAGTTGTCTATTTTGATTAATCGGCATAAGTTGCCTAGTTTGTGAAAATTTGAAGTTACTTGGTTTCAAGCTTTGAAATGAGTTTCAAAAAGTATAGTAACTTACTTTGAAGAATAGACACGCCTTGATACTACGGGTGTTAGTATCGTGGGATTTTACATAAAAATGAGTCTTTTGAAAAGAATGTACGTACGTAGTACTTTGGCCTATTTAATTGAGAATAATTCTATGTGATGCCTTGATTAGTACTTTGGCTTGATAAATTGAGAATTTGTCTAAGTGTGCCTTGATTAGTACTTTGGCTTGATAAATTGAGAATTTGTCTAAGTGTGCCTTGATTAGTACTTTGGCTTGATAAATTGAGAATTTGTCTAAGAGTGCCTTGATAAGTACTTTGGCTTGTTAAATGAGAATTATTCTATTTGTGCCCTGATAAGTACTTTGGCTTGTCAAATGAGAATTTTTCTATGTGTGCCTTGATAAGTACTTTGGCTTGGTTAATTGAGAATTATTTCCATGTGTGCCTTGATAAGTACTTGACCTGATTAGTTGAGAATTGCCTATGTGTGCTGGAAATAGCCGGTTGTGTGCTATTGGTATATCAGTCGTTTCGGGGTCATTCCCCGGGTTTGTGGCAATTGCAGATTCTGTGGAATTGCTACCCACGATGTGAGGAATACCTCATGCGGGTCCGTAAGGACTTATGCGGGTGAAATAGTCCCATGCGGGCGGGTCCAGCCTATGCGAGGAATACCTCATGCGAGTCCGTAAGGGCTTATGCGGGTGAAATAGTCCCATGCGAGGAATACCTCACGCGGGTCCACGTGACCTATGTGGGTGAAATAGTCCCAGGAGAAGGATTGCTAAATGATACTGCGGGCGGGTGGTCCTGCTTTGATCGTGAGCTTCCTATTTTATATTGTAAGGATACTACTGTTTACTCTCATTGTTAGTAAGGCCGCGGTGTGTTGTAATTTGATTATCATATATGTCCTGGATTTGTTTGTGTCACCCTATGGTCATGCTTTTACGATGTGGGATTCCGGGGCATGAGACCACGAGGTATTTAGGACACAGGTGGGACTTGGTGTTCATGTATCCTTATTGGTGTTATTATATCATGGACTGCCAGCAGTGAGGAAGGATTCCACGGGCATGATTGATATTATGGGCGTGAGACCCGTAGTTATATTTGAGTAGTGACTTTGAGGGCCTGCGTCCCTGACTTGATATGTTGCCTTATGTGTTATGTCTTGTAGGTTGGCTATCATACATGTCTCTGTTTTGTTTAGATTGTTATGATTTTATTACGATTTCATCGCTCACATACTTGGTACATTCTTCGTACTGACCTCCTTCGGGGGGCTGCGTTCATGCCGCAGGTGTAGGTACGCTGTTTGGTGATCGGCAGGTGTAGGATCCTGCTCAGGGTTTTTGGATAGCTCCCTCTGTCCAGGAGTTTATCTTTTTGGTATATATCCTTGATGTGCTTTATGATTTTGGATGCGGCGGGGCCTTGTCCGTCATATTTCGATTTAACTCCAAGTGCAGTATTCATATGTGGGATTGGACTCATGTACGGTGTAGTGTCTTTTGTTTATGTATATATGGCAGCCTTGTCGGCTTTGCCCTTGCACGTACGGTTGCATTAAAAGAAACAAAATGAAGTGTTATTTAATTTCCGCAGTTTACTTGTATTGTTAAGGTAGAAGGGTGCCCAGGTAGGGCACCAGTCACGGGCCCGGGGTTCGGGGTGTGACAGCCATACCCCTGAATGTAAGCACCTACAACAACAGAGGACTATACCAAAGATAAGCCTCCGGAGAAACGGAGCTTCCCAAGCTGACGTGACCACATGGCGAGGATCAACACTGGTGTACCTCTACCTACGGCATGAACGCAGCCCCGCGAAGGAGGTCAGTACAACAGGTACCAAGTATGTGAAACTGAAAATACTGTAAATAAAATCATAGTAGTCTATATAAAGCAGGAGACATGTATGATAACCAAACTACAGTTCACAATAAATAAGCGGTCATGTCAAGTCAGGGACTCACGCCCTCAAAGTCATCACTCAAATATAACTATGGGTCTCACGCCTACAACATCAATAATGCCCGTGGAATACCTTCTCCGCCGGCGATCTATGATATAAAAGCACCAAGGAATACATGAACACCGGTCCCACTGTGTCATAATAAAACCCGTGCAGGTAATGCGAAGGAATAGCCGACTACTAACACTCACAGTACCAACAAGGTCGTAAACTGTATCATGAGATCTGTCTAGACCGCCACATGATCGAAGCCGCCACTCGCGCGAAGATATCTAATGCGCGTCTAGTCCTGGAACTTCCGCGACTCCGCATAGGCCACTCACATAGGCGCGTGAGGTATTCTCGCATCGAGGGTAGCTACTCCCGGCATCGCCCCGGACTCACGATCCGCGTAGCCACATAGACCGCATGAGGTATAACCCCGCACACTAACCTGGAACTCTCGTAGCTCCGCATAGATCCCCTGGACCCGTATGAGGTATTCTCGAATCATGGTCCCAGACCGCCTGAGTCTACCCCGCATCGGAGGGCAGCTTAACCCCCGGTATCATGTCAAGAGGTGAGTGATATAATACTAACATAACAACTTATCGTTAAACAACATAAGCACAACAAGGGAAACCCCTTTACACAAACATCACAAGATACTAACACACGTAGCATCCTAACATGTTTACTTATCAAATCAACAAGAAAGTATTACAAGGCTATCACAAACCAACACAATCAAGTTATTCACACAAGGTACTTTCTACTTTATGTTAACAAGTTCGGGTTTTTATCCCCAAAGTACTTCATACATTAACTCTTTAAAAGATCCGTTTCTTTTACAAAAGTCACACAATACCCGTAGTATAAAAATAGAGTGACTATCTTTCTAAGTAGATCAAAATACTTCCCTTTGTAAAATCAAGTAACAACATTATTTTCCAAACGTTCAAGTTTGCCTAATTTCAAATGCTCAAGTTTCTCATTTTCGAAAGGTTTCGTAGTTCATAGTTAATCACTTAATGATATAATTCTCCTTTAAAACAATTTGAGAAACATATGCCTTATATGTGAGTAGGTTATTCTTGTTCATAACAATCTTTTTAAAGCAGCCATGATCTAGGAAATGTAATATCATTTTGTCTCATCTTAGCTTCTATGCACATGGAGGTTTCTACTGGTTTTAATAATACTTTATTAGTCAATACATTTCCCTTTATTAGCGCTGCTGTGGTCTGTTCGATACTTATTCTGATTTTCGACATCAGTAAAACATCATTCCTTTTAAAAACCAAGTACTCATTACTCACGAATGAGGTTTCACACTTTTTAACAAAACTCATATTAATTTAATTAAGTCAAGTCTCTTATCTTTTAAGATCAAGTCTCTTAACTTCTAAAATCAATAAATCATTCTTTTTATCTCTCTTAAGCCGTTATACCTAACTTTCCATAAAGCTAGTATAACTCTTAAGCTTTTAAAACCAAGCATTACTCTTATTTCAAAAAGGTTTCTTAATTCTCTTGAAATACTTCAAGATTCTTATTATTCAGGCTTAAGTCAAAAGACATTGCCGTAAAACCACGTTCAGTTAACACACGTACGTCTACCGTACTATATATATATTCTATAAAATATCATGCTCAAGAGGATAGGAAGAATCACATACCTCGCGACGATTATCGACTATTAGCAAATATCTCCAAAGTACTGTAGTTCGGCTAGCCTTTTTCACCCTTCGAGTAGAATACGCTACTCGCAGTACTTCAACCTATAACGATTATACAAGTCTATCAATGTCTAGACTACTCTGTAGAATAAATCTAGATACAAAATTCTACGGAAAATTGGGCAGCACTTCCCTACCCGTCAAACTTCACAAGTCTACTGTAAATACAGTCCTATGTAAGTACAGTTCAATTCCCTTCTTATATACCTTCCTGGTATATAACTTATACTTAATTCTTATACTTTAATAGTATGTAAACTCAATTACAATAGGGAGACAAGATATTACCTCGATAAGCCCATAATTATCCAAGTTTAAATGTCGATCCTGAGCAACGTTTAGCTCCTACTCTGGGCGCTCCAACCCGCTCCAAACAACCCTTAGAAGTTCTACGCAACTTCTTCTTAATACTTCAACCGGCTATGAAGATTTTCCTTAGGGTTTCGGTTTGAGACTAAAAGGACATAAGGTAGTATTTCCGGGCTCTACGTATAGAGGTAACTTTGGAATACTACAAGGGGTAAGGCTAAGGTATTTTGGTATAGTAACGATACTTGGAGAGTATTTTCTACCAAAGGGGGAGGGGTATTTTATGAGAACAACTCTCAAGAGGGGTACTCGCGACAGGGGCCTCATGAGGGGAGGGGTGCTCTTTGGACGAGAACACTACACTAAGGGGGGGGGGGGAAGATATCTCTCGGCCAAGGGGGCCTCACGAAAGTGGGAGGGGTGCTCTCAAGACTTGGAAAACATTTTTGGATGAAGAAGTCTTCACAAAGGGGGGGGGGGGGGGGTATTTATAGGAAAACCAATGGCCAAGATCAAGCCAAGTGGGGGGGCAAGTGGAGGGCCAAGATTTTCCCAAGTGCCCCCTAGCCCTACTCCACAATTCCCTCACAAACATTGACCCATGTTTTAGGCACAAAACATGGGAGGAAAACGTGCACCTCTCGGCCACACAACCGTGCACTTTGAGGGTGACAAGTGTCACCCTCCCGTTGGTCCAAAATATTTCATCTCTCGGAAAAATCCGCAAAAATTATAAATGACATAGCCGGAATTTTCCCTTCGCAAAGTTTGTAAAACGTTTCGTCGGAAAACAATTCAAATCGGGGGTTGTGAACAAAATTTTGACCCTTGCCTACTTTAAGGCTCAAACTTTTCTACGTACGCCCACACGTACATACTCTGAAAATACGAGGTATAACATTCTCCCCTCCTTAGAAACATTCGTCCCGAATGTTCCTTCTAAGCCTCTAAAACACACATGCGCCAGTATAGTCTTCACTGCTATACTTACGAAAAACAACCACGCCACGCCTGGCCATAAAATAACACATGCACAAATACTTAATCCAAGTCCACGAGGAATCACCTCCATTATTACAAAAGCCCCCACCCGAGGTCTAAAATATACTCCCTTCGCACCTTCACTCTACAAAAGAAATGACCACATCTATGTTCTCAACATATGCTCGCTTCTTCCCTTACTCGTCGTACCCTTCTCGTACACTCGACTCTTTCTCATAACTTACCACATTTTCGCTACTGCTTCAGTTTCCTAAATTTTGGGGTTACTATCTCCAACTTGGTCATCATTAGCTGGGAACACTCTGGATGGATCTCCGATACTTTCCTGAACATAACATCACGAAAGACCGGACGTACTGCCTCCTAAGTCGGACGGCCATTGCTAACATATAGGCAATCTGGCCTATTCTTCACATGATCTGAAAAGGCCCAAAGTAACTCGGGCTAAGTTTCCTCTGTTTTCCAAAACTCGTCATACCCTTTCCGGGGTGGTACTTTCAAGAAGACCCACCGTTAACCTGAACTCCAACGTCGTCGCAGATCATCCGTACGACTTATGTTGACTCTGAGTTGTCAAAACCTTTTCTGGATAAGCTTCACCCTATCCACATCCTGCCGAAACAAGTATGAACCAACTATCTGAACCTTGCCTACATCGAATCAATCGACCGGCAACTTACACTTCCACCCCTATAAGGCTTCATAAGGCAATATCCGAATACTGAAATGGTAGCTAAAAACACTCCCTCAACAGGAGGCAACAATCCTCACAGCTACCCCCGAAATCCAAACACCGGCCGAGGCGAACGCGTCTTGAGACTCACCTGAGTTCCTAACTCTACCTGGTAAAACCTCCAGAAAAGAAATAGCCGTAACCTGGGCTCCACTGCCTGTCATAAGTTGAAAGTAGGCACCTCGTGCAGTCTTACAACCTTCCTGATATAATCATCTCGCATAACCCTCTGCCGAGTAAACGTTCTTGACTGAAAGACAAGATGGGTTGACCTCATCGGCCCGACTACTGGTCGAACGCATCCATGAACTCGTACGATGGTTAACTAAACTTGGGCCTAATACCCTCGTGACCCTACCACCTGGCGGGACCACCCCCAACTGACCCCACCACAAAACAGGCCGCGGGTTGACCCGCAATCGGTCTGCAACCCGACCCGCTATCGCGCCAAACACTTGCTCCCCGATCCGGAAAAATCCCACAATCAAGTCACGAAGAACCTAGGGGTCTTCTTAGCTCAACTACCCTCTTTGATTTCATACCACTCAGGGACTTATCACATATCTCACGTGTACTATGCACTCCGATAAGGGTCAATCATAAATGTAATCTTTTACCCAAGATAGCCTTGCCTCTAAGGTCTCCACGTATAAAACTCTAAGGCTCACACTTTCCTTATCCCCAATCTTACCCTTTTAACTAACCATGATTTCAAATCATACTTTGCACAAATGCTATCAGAACATAACACTTAAGATATACTCATCTCATCACACCTACAAATCTCTAGAGGGTTAAGGATATAGTTGTATCTATTGCTTCACTCCCCTCTGTCATTCTAATCAATCCTGCTCTGTTGGGCGCATAGCTAGGGAAGGTGACGAACTAGCCACTGATCCTGAAGGCTGAGTCTCTACATCCGCGCCACCTCTGGTTGGACAGATTTCTCGCAAAATGGCCCTGCTGGCCGCAAGTAAAACAAGTTGTCGAAGAAGTACGACACTCTCCACAATGACACTTACCACAACGACCACACCGAGGTGGGGGTGGCCTCCTCTGGCTAACACCCCTTCCTCTCCGAACTACTGAATTCGCCTCGAAAGTTATCAAAGGACCCTGCCGGTCTGGCCCTCTTCTGCCGATCTTGGTTAACCCGTCGATCTCTTCGTTTCTCGGTACATAAAATACTCTCTGGTTGCTAAATCCATAGCTAGTAACAGGGTCGCCTCTTTGCAATCTATATTCTCTGCTCCCGGTCGTGGAACTGAAGGCTCATATATCATGGCCGCAGTAGGAACTGCTGCCGCTGTGCTAAACTCTGCTGGGGCTGGTGACGTCGCCGAACTCCCCGAATGAAGCACCACCCCAGGTGATGATTGGGCCTGTGCCCTCGTAACCCTCTGTGCTCTACTCGCAGCTCCCTTGGCTGCCTTGCCCTTCTGGGCCCGGGTTGCCTTACGCGGAGGCATAACGGTAAGGGACAGGAATACGTTAGAGGGGTCCAACTTATAATACGACTCTAAGTACGATCTCAGAGTGAGAAGAATGGAAACCAATCCTAAATATCCTATAGCCTCCTATTATTGGTGTGGTGCACAACACATCGATAATCAAGACTCTACTGGATACGGTCTGTAGACACTTTCCGAGGATTAATGTCACGACCCGAACCGGGGCCCGTGACTGGTGCCTTACCCCGGGCACCCTCGTGATACAACATCAGAGAAAATCAGCGGAAATAAAAACATAAACATGAAACAAGAGACATGATAAATAAACAGGCCAACCAAAGCAGTTGCCTTCTGTATATATACATAAAAACCCGAACAATTATCCTTTTTACAAACTCGCCTGGCATTACTACTGAGACCTCTAAGAAGTGACAACAACTATGACGGGACAGGGCCCGCCATACCTGAATGTACAAGAACCTCTGGACTCGGGTAACATACCAAAAGATAAGCCTCCAAGAAACGGGGCTTCCAACCTGAATGTGATCACATGGCGAGGATCCACAACCGATGTACCTCTACTGCGGCATGAACGCGGCCCGAAGGAGGCGATGCAGGTACCAAGTATGTGAAATCCGAAAAATCGTAAATGAAATCATAACGATCTATATAAAGCAGGAGACATGTATGATAACCAACTACATTTCATAACATAAAAGCGATCATGTCAAGTCGAGGACTCACGCCTCAAAGTCATCCGCCGTGCGTGGAACTCCTTCCTCATGCCGTGGCGATCTAGGTACAAACCATGTGATATGTATAACATGTCTCGGCCCATCTCATGGACCCAGATAGAAATGTGTGGAATACATTCGGTTAAATCATGAACTTCGGTAGTCGGATGGAATACATTCGGTCCATCCGTGGGCCTGATAGTCGAGTGAAATACATTCGGTTCATCCCGTGAGCGGTAGTCGAGTGAAATACATTCGGTTCATCCCGTGACGCGGTAGTCGAGTGAAATACATTCGGTTCATCCCATGAGCGGTAGTCGGGTGAAATACATTCGGTTCATCCCGTGAACGCGATGTCGGGTGAAATACATTCGATTCATCCATGAGCAACGGTAGTCGAGTGAAATACATTCCCGGTTCATCCCATGAACCGGTAGTCGAGTAAAATACAGTACTTGCACAACAAGGCTATCACACGCAAACATAGGCAAGTTACACACAACTTAAGGTACTATAATTTTATGCCAAAATCCCGGTTCTGACCCTAAAGTATTACATACATTAACTCTTTTAAAAAGATACGTTTCTTTCACAAAAGTCACACAATGTTCGTAGTATAAAATAGAGGGACTATCTTTTAAGTAAATCAAAACACTTCCCTTGTAAAATCAAGTAACACATTATTTTCCAAACGTTCAAGTTTGCCTAATTTCAAATGCTCAAGTTTCTCATTTTCGAAAGGTTTCGCAGTTCATAGTTTTAATCACTTAAGAATATAATTCTCCTTTAAAACAAATTTGAGAAACATATGCCTTATGTGTGAGTAGGTTGTTCTTGTCTATTACAATCTTATAAAAGCAGCCATGATCTAGGAAATGTAATATCATTTTGTCTCATCTTAGCTTCATGCGGATGGAGGTTTCTACTTGGTTTTAATAACAATTAGTCAATACATTTCCTTTATTAACTTCTGATGGTTTGTTCGATACTTAATCTCATTTCAAATCGGTAAAACATTATTCTTTTAAAACCAACTACTCATTACTCATGAATGAGGTTTTACAACATTTTAACAAAATTCATAACAAGTCAAACTAAGTCAAGTCTCTTATCTTTCAAGATCAAGTCTCTTAACTTTCAAAATCAAGTCGTATAAGTCAAGTCTCTTATCTTTCAAGATCAAGTCTCTTAACTTTCAAAATCAAGTCGTGTATAAGTCAAGTCTCTTATCTTTCAAGATCAAGTCTCTTAACTTTCTACAATCAATAAACCATTCTTTTACCTACATAAAGTCGTTATAACTAACTTCCCATAAAGCTATTATAACACCCTATGTTTTAAACCAACCAAATCACTTAGCACATGTACGTCTACCGTACTACATAGTTCACAACAATCATGCTAGAAAAGATAGGAAGAGGTTCACATACCTCGCGACGATTATCGACGAATAGCAAAACGCTCCAAGTACTTCAACCCGTCGGCTACTCCTTAAGCCAAGTAGATCACGCCACATGTAGTACTCCACTCCTAAAACGGTCATAGTACTTTTATCAAACCTTTCTCACCATTGAAGACTTATACCAATAAAAAGCCCTCTAATTCTACGGAAAATTCGGCAGCACTTCCCCCGTTTTTACTCGCTTTTCCATCTTTTTCCAAGGCCCGAATAACCGTAATATATATACCACATATATATAAGGCGTAATAATTAAACAACATATAGAAGGTGATTAAACGCCAAAACTTTAACTCGGTTTACTATCACGCCTCCATAATAACAACAAGTAAAAGAAGGGGATTACGCGCCCAAACGGTAACGCGGTTTACTATCACGCCTTCATAACAATACAATAATTAAAAAGGGGATCACACGCCCAAACGGAACGCGATTGAACAATCTTCCCCTTAACAGAAATGTAAATACAGTCCAAAGTAAATACAGTCCAAAGTAAATACAGTCCTTAAGTTGGGGTCCTTGGCCAACTTTGTCCATTTTACTTATCCAATTACTTCATTAGTCATCCAACTTATATTCCATCTTAATATAAGTTATAGTTACTTTGTTAATTACTTCTTCACAAGTAAGATACGTTTTTACCATTTTAATGACAAACGGCCAATCCTTTCTTTTAACAAGTTAACAAGATCCAACTTTTCCAAACTTTACTCCATATTTTACATAATACATAATATACTTACAATATATGTATAATGACCAATTCACAAAGAGGTTTAAGATTCACTACCTCAAATAGCCCAAAATTATCCAAGAACTTAATGTCGCTCCAAGCAAGTCTTAGCTCCAAATCTTTACGTTCCAATCCGCTACAAGCAACCCATAGAAGCTCCTAACCAACTTCTCTTCAAGAACCAACTCCAAAAGTGAAGAACACTTAGGGTTTCCAACTAGTAAGTTTCGCCAAGGCATGAACAATAGGTTAGGGTGTGAAATCTTTTCCAACTCTTGGTACACAATCTTCCTAACACCTTAGGGAAGAACACTTGAGAGTTTAAGAATTGTTGGACAAATTTAGGTCAAGAAATGGGCTCAAAAACGAGAGCAAGGTCAAGGGAGAAGGGAGGGAATTTCTTGTCTTGAAATGGTTAAGTGTGGAAGTTTTCATCAACTAAGGGTGCATATATAGGACAACCAAGGGCTAGGATGAAGGCAAGTGTTTGGTTGAGATTGGGGACAAGTGTGTGTGGGTCCCACAAGCCACTTGTCCACACAAAATATCTAGCAAGACTTGGCCACTTGTCCACACAAAATATCTAGCAAGACAAGGCCACTTGTCTTGCCACTTGTTAGAAAATTTCGGCCATGAGGCCACCTAGGGGGGTGACACGTGTCGCCCTCCTACTCGTCCAAAATATTTCATCTTCCGAAAATATCCATAAAGGCAAAAATCTCGAAAACAAAGTGGGCCCCACAAAGCAGTAAATTTCTCCGTGGGCCCACGTGACCAATTCGGAAATAAAATTCCATAATTCTAATATAATTCAAGAAGCCCAAATACCAAATCGGGAATCCATTCCCATCAACGAACCTTTTCCTTCACAAAACCGGAAACTTTTAGTCGAAAAATCACATCTTCCTTTCTTTCCAAAATTTACGCCGTATTCTCGTGCACATCCTCAAATATATACCACGGAACTACGGGGTATAACATTCTTCCCCAGAAACATTCGTCGAATGTTCCTTGTGAGTCTCCAAGCGTACTTGCGTCGGTATAGTCTCCACTACTATACTTACAAAACCGATCCGCCACGATGGCGAGAATATAACATGTGCGCAAAACTCAAATCCAAGCGGCGAGGAATCACCTCGACGATGTAAAAACAACACCAACTCGCTTCTGGTCCAAAGGATACTTCGCCGCACCTTTTAATTGACGATGCGTTAAAGTCGTCGCATAGCGGTAAGGCCCCTTTCCAACAGTCAGTGGTGAACTTTAGAGAAACCTCGCGAACAATCGTCGTTTTGATGGTCTTTTTGGTTATTTTGTTGTGCTTGTGCTAGGAAGTAGAAATTGGGCTTAATAAAGAGCGGACTCATGAGGATAGCTGGAAGCAAGGAACATGGTTTCCCGGTAGAACCCTATTTCGCCCAAGTTGTTTCGGCTTCACAAACATGATCACTTCCATCTCTTAGCACACGTTCACTTCTTTCCTTACTTGTCGTACACTTCTCGAACACCCGAACTCTTTCCAGTATACGTACCACACTTCAGTCATCGCTTCAATTTCCAAAACCTTGGAGTCACTACCTCCAAACTTGGTCATCTCACTAGTTTCAATTCCCACAAAGGCCATCCCGACCTGCGATCCGATTACGGTCGAACGCATCCACGAACCCGTACGATGGTTACCTAAACCTGGGCCTAGCACCCTCGTGACCCTACCACCTGGCGGGACCACCTCGAACTGACCCCACCCCAAACCGGGCTGCGGGTTGACACGCAACCTTGCCTCAACCCGACCCATTTGCCGCGCCAAACTCTTGTTCCCCGATCCGGAACAATCTCACTAATCAAGTTACGCAAACCTAGTGGTCTTCTTATCATAACTATCCTTATATAATTCACACCACTCGGGGACTTATCACACAATTTTACCCCTCGTATACTATGCACTCCGACAAAGGTCAATCGTAAACAAATCTTTTACTCAAGACGGCCTCGCATCTAAGGTCTCCACTTATAATATTCTAAGGTTCACACCTTCCATGACCCCAAACTTACCTCTTCAACTAGTCATGTTCTCTAAGTTATACTTAACACGATGCTATCTGTATAGCACTTCACACATACCCACCATAACAACATAACCAAGTCTCTTAAAGGCTAAAGATATCTCTGCCACTACTGCCTCACTTTTCCCTTGTCGTTCTAACCATAATCCTTCCCTGCAGGGCGCCTAGCTATATAAGGCGATGAACGACCACCACCGATCCGAAGGTGAGTCTCTACATCTGTGCTACCTCTAATCGGACAAACTCTCACCAAATGGTCCTGCGGCAGCATAACCATCTCCCCCACTACCCTGACACCCTGAGTATCATCCTCAGCTCCTGGCCGTGGATCTGGAGGCTCAGGTATCGTGGCCTCCGTAGAAACTGGTGCCGCTCTAAACTATGCTGGGCTAGCGGCGTCATAACACTCGTCGTAAATGAAGTACTATCTCGGTGTAATGACCAGGCACATTGCCTCGTAACATACGTGTTCTACTCGTAGCTCCTCTCTGTCTTGCCCATGAGGGCTCAGCCTTTCGCGAAGGCATAAGCGGTACAAACGAATACGTCAGGAGTCCAACTTATAACACGGCTCTAAGGCACGATCTCGAGTGAGAAGAATAGAAACCAATCCTAAATGTCCTGCGACCTCACGATTATAGATGTGGTGCACAACACATCGATAATCAAGACTCTACTGAACCGCGGTCAGAGACTTTCAGAGGACTAATCGCTCCGATACCACTTTTGTCACGACTAACCGGGGCGTGGATCGTGCCTTACCGGGCACCCTCGTGATACAACATCGAGAGAAAATCAGCGGAAATAAAAACATAAACATGAAACAAGAGACATGATAAATAAACAGGCCAACCAAAGCGATTTGCCTTCGTATATATACATAAAAACCGAGCAGTTATCCTTTTACAAACTCTTCCTACAACAAGATTACTCTGCACCTCTAGAAGTGACAACAACTATGACGGGACGGGGCCCGCCATACCACGAATGTACAAGAACCTACGGACTCGGGGTAACATACCAAAAGATAAGCCTCAAGAAACGGGGCTTCCCTGTTGACTGTGATCATGGCGAGGATCCACAACCGATGTACCTCACTGCGGCGTGAACGCGGCCCCGAAGGAGGTCGATGCAACAGTACCAAGTATGTGGCTGAAAAATGCGTAAATGAAATCATAACGATCTATATAAAGCAGGAGACATGTATGATAACCAAACTACGACTCAAAACATAAGCGGTCATGTCAGTCGTGGACTCACGCCTCAAAGTCATCCTCCGTACGTGGAACTCCTTCTTCCGCTGGCGGTCTAGGTACAAACCATGTGATACGTATAACATGTCTCGGCCCATCATGGACCCGATATAAAGCGTGTGGAATACATTCTGGTTCATCTCATGAACTTCGGTAGTCGGATGGAATACATTCGGTCCATCCCGTGGGCCTTGATAGTCGAGTGAAATACATTCGGTTCATCCCGTGAACGCGGTAGTCGAGTGAAATACATTCGGTTCATCCATGAACGCGGTAGTCAGTGAAATACATTCGGTTCATCCATGAACGCGGTAGTCGGTGAAATACATTCGGTTCATCCCGTGAACGCGGTAGTCGGTGAAATACATTCGGTTCATCCCGTGAACCGTAGTCGTAAAATATGATTACTTGCACAACAAGGCTATCACACGCAAACATAGGCAAGTTACACACAACTTAAGGTACTATCATTTTATGCCAAAATCCGGTTCGACCTAAAGTATTACATACATTAACTCTTTTAAAAGATACGTTTCTTTCACAAAAGTCACACAATGTTCGTAGTATAAAATAGAGTGACTATCTTTTAAGTAAATCAAAACACTTCCTTGTAAAATCAAGTAACACATTATTTTCCAAGCGTTCAAGTTTGCCTAATTTCAAATGCTCAAGTTTCTCATTTTGAAAGGTTTCGTAGTTCATAGTTTTAATCACTTAAGAATATAATTTTCCTTTAAAACAATTTTGAGAAACATATGCCTTATGTGTGAGTAGGTTGTTCTTGTCTATTACAATCTTATAAAGCAGCCATGATCTAGGAAATGTAATATCATTTTGTCTCATCTTAGCTTCATGCGGATGGAGGTTTCTCTTGGTTTTAATAACAATTAGTCAATACATTTCCTTTATTAACGCTGCAATGGTTTGTTCGATACTTAATCTCATTTCCGAAATCAGTAAAACATTATTCTTTTAAAACCAACTACTCATTACTCATGAATGAGGTTTTTACAACATTTTAACAAAATTCATAACAAGTCAAACTAAGTCAAGTCTCTTATCTTTCAAGATCAAGTCTCTTAACTTTCAAAATCAAGTCGTGTATAAGTCAAGTCTCTTATCTTTCAAGATCAAGTCTCTTAACTTTCAAAATCAAGTCGTGTATAAGTCAAGTCTCTTATCTTTCAAGATCAAGTCTCTTAACTTTCTACAATCAATAAACCATTCTTTTACCTACATAAAGTCGTTATAACTAACTTCCCATAAAGCTATTATAACACCCTATGTTTTAAACCAACCAAATCACTTAGCACGTATCGTCTACCGTACTACATAGTTCACAACAATCATGCTAGAAAAGATAGGAAGAGGTTCACATACCTCGCGACGATTATCGACGAATAGCAAAACGCTCAAGTACTTGACGTCGGCTACTCCTTAAGCCAAGTAGATCACGCCACATGTAGTACTCCACTCCTAAAACGGTCATAGTACTTTTATCAAACCTTTCTCCATTGAAGACTTATACCAATAAAAAGCCCTCTAATTCTCTGAGAAAATTCGTGCAAAGACTTCCCGTTTTACTCGCTTTTCCATCTTTTTCCAAGGCCCGAATAACCGTAATATATATACCACATATATATAAGGCGTAATAATTAAACAACATAAAGAAGGGGATTACACACCCAAACGGTAACGCGGTTTACTATCACGCCTCCATAATAACAACAAGTAAAAGAAGGGATTACGCGCCCAACGGTAACGCGGTTTACTATCACGCCTTCATAACAATACAATAATTAAAAAGGGGATCACACGCCCAAACGGAACGCGATTGAACAATCTTCCCCTTAACAGAAATGTAAATACAGTCCAAAGTAAATACAGTCCAAAGTAAATACAGTCCTTAAGTTGGGGTCCTTGGCCAACTTTGTCCATTTTACTTATCCAATTACTTCATTAGTCATCCAACTTATATTCCATCTTAATATAAGTTATAGTTACTTTGTTAATTACTTCTTCACAAGTAAGATACGTTTTTACCATTTTAATGGCAAACGGCCAATCCTTTCTTTTAACAAGTTAACAAGATCCAACTTTTCCAAACTTTACTCCATATTTTACATAATACATAATATACTTACAATATATGTATAATGACCAATTCACAAAGAGGTTTAAGATTCACTACCTCAAATAGCCCAAAATTATCCAAGAACTTAATGTCGCTCCAAGCAAGTCTTAGCTCCAAATCTTTACGTTCCAATCCGCTACAAGCAACCCATAGAAGCTCCTAACCAACTTCTCTTCAAGAACCAACTCCAAAAAGTGAAGAACACTTAGGGTTTCCAACTAGTAAGTTTCGGCCAAGGCATGAACAATAGGTTAGGGGTGTGAAATCTTTTCCAACTCTTGGTACACAATCTTCCTAACACCTTAGGGAAGAACACTTGAGAGTTTAAGAATTGTTGGACAAATTTAGGTCAAGAAATGGGCTCAAAACGAGAGCAAGGTCAAGGGAGAAGGGAGAATTTCTTGTCTTGAAATGGTTAAGTGTGGAAGTTTTCATCAACTAAGGGTGCATATAGGACAACCAAGGGCTAGGATGAAGGCAAGTGTGTGGTTGAGATTGGGGACAAGTGTGTGTGGGTCCCACAAGCCACTTGTCCACACAAAATATCTAGCAAGACTTGGCCACTTGTCCAAAATATCTAGCAAGACAAGGCCACTTGTCTTGCCACTTGTTAGCAAATTTCGGCCATGAGGCCACCTAGGGGGTGACACGTGTCTCCTCCTACTCGTCCAAAATATTTCATCTTAGAAAATATCCATAAAGGCAAAAATCTCGAAAACAAAGTGGGCCCAAAAGCCAGTAAATTTCTCCCGTGGGCCCACGTGACCAATTCGGAAATAAAATTCCATAATTCTAATATAATTCAAGAAGCCCAAATACCAAATCTGGAATCCAATTCCCATCAACGAACCTTTTTCCTTCACAAAACCCGGAAACTTTTCCGTCGAAAAATCACATCTTCCTTTCTTTCCAAAATTTCTGTCGTATTCTCGTACGTACATCCTCAAATATATACCCTGGAACTACGGGGTATAACAATTAACTGCTCTGATACCACTTTTGTCACGACCGAACGGGCCCGTGGTCGTGCTTACCGGGCACCCAGTAGACATCGTAGTAATCAGCGGAATATAAAACAAGACATGAAACAAAAACAGTTTATCAGAGAAAAGTTGTCTTTCGGCATAAATATATATAAACTTGATCCGAACAGTTACATCCCATTACAACTCTGCCCACAACAGTACTACAGACCTCTACGAATGATATGACAACAACGGGACGGGGCCCGCCATACCACGAATGTAGCACTACAACAACGGGGACTATACCAAAGATAAGACTCGGAGAAACGGAGCTTCCCAAACGAACTGCGTGACCTATGGCGAGGATCAACAACGGTGTACCTACTGCGGCATGACGCAGCCCGGCGAGGTCATAACACAGGTACCAAGTATGTGAAACTGAAAATACTGTAAATGAAATCATAGTAGTCTATATAAAACAGGAGACATGTATGATAACTGTTATACCCCGTATTTCCAGAGTATGTACGTAAGGACGTACGTAGAAAAGTTTGTGCCTTAAAGTGCTTGGCCGAATTTATTTTTGTGCACAACACCCGGTTAGAGTCGTTTTTCGACGAAACGTTTTACACAACTCGCGTAGGGTAAATTCCGGCTATGTCATTTTTAATTTTTGCGGATTTTTCCGAGAGACGAAACGTGTTGGACCAACAAGAGGGCGCCACTTGGCACCCTCTCATTGGTGGAGTGTGGGGCGGTAAAGGGGGACGAATTCCTTGACATTTTTGTCAAGTAGTAGGTAGGATATTTTGTGGTAGATGGATAAGGTGCACGTGGCATGATCTTGGCCCTACACTTGCACCACACTTGGCTTGATCTTGGCCATTGGTTAGCCATGGCTTGACCTATAAATACCCCTCCCCTTTGATGAACTTCTTCATCCAAAAAAAATTGTGCTAAGTCTAAAATCCCTTGCCCCGCTCTTGTGGTGTTCGTCCACCCCCCCCCCCTTGGTGAGGCCCCTTGGCGAGCCCTCCCCTGGCGAGAGTACCCCACTCTAGTGGGGTTGGCCGAGGGTATACACCACTTGTGGTGTTGTCTCGTATAAATACACCCCACTTGGTAGAAATACTCTCAAAAGTATTGTTACTATACCCAAACTACCTTGGCCCTTATACCTTATAGTATTCCAAGGTTATACTTATCTGAAAAGCCCGGAAATACTATTATACTTCCCTTGATCCAAAACCGAAACCACAGGAAAATCTCCATAGTTAGTTGGAGTATTAAGTAGAAGTTGGTTAGAACTTCTAAGGGTGGTTTGGAGCGGGTTGGAGCGCGGAGTTGGAGCTAAACGTTGCCAGGATCGACTTTATACTTGGATAATTATGGGCTTATCGAGGTAATTATCTTGTCCCTATTGTAATTGGAAATTACATGTTGTTAGAATATATAGTTGAAGTATACTATATATAGAATCGAACGTAGTTATCGCAATGTCTTTTGACTTAAGCTGAATAATAAGAAACCTTTTGAAAGAAGAGTAATGAACTATAATTACATAGGGTGTATTACTGAGACTTGTGTAGCTTTTACGTGAGGTAGAATTGTGCGTCCGGATTAGGCGTATAACCCCTGGTTGGCTTGGTAGCGGCCAGATAGAGGAGGAGATTTACGTTGTTGCGGGGAGGTCTTTGCGAATTTTACGTAGAATGTTCTACGAAGAGACCTAAATGTTAATAAGCTCCTTGTGGCCTTATAGGTGGAAGTACTATGCGTGGCGCGATCTATTTGGCTTAAGGAGTGGCGGTTTGAGGTACTTGGGCGTTTTGCTATTAGTCGATAATCGTCGCGAGGTATGTGAACCTCTTCCTATCTCTTCTAGCATGATATGTGTGTAACTATGTAGTGCGGTGAGCGTACGTGTGTTAAATGTATTTGATTGGTCTAAAACATAAAGTGTTATAACGGCTTTATGGGAAGTTGGTTATAACTTTATGTATGTAAGAAAATACTTATGGTTTTAAAAGGTAACTAATTTGAACTATAAGCTATTTGGTTATGTGATAATAAAGAACTTGAAGTATTTCAAAAGATTTTTGAATCATTTTGAAAGAAGAGTAATACTTAGTGTTTGAAAACTTAAGAGTTATACTAGCTTTATGGGAAGTTAGGTATAACAGCTTAAGAATGTTTCTTGAGTTGGAAATCGAATGTGTATCGACAAACCACTGCGGCGTTAATAAAAGAAATGTTTTGATTAAGTATTATTAAAACCAGAGAAACTTCCATCTGCATAGAAGCTAAGATGAGACAAAATGATATTTCCTAGATCATGGTCTTTGTAATAAGATTGTTATAAACAAGAATATCCTACTCACATATAAGGCTTATGTTTCTCAGATGGTTTAAAAGAGAATTACATTCTTAAATGAATAAGACTATGAACTACGAAACCTTTCTAAAATAAGAAACGTGAACATTTGAAATTAGGCAAACTTGGACGTTTGGAAAATAATGTTGTTACTTGATTTTACAAGGGTAAGTGTTTTGATTTACTTCAAAGATAATCACTCTATTTTCATATACTACGGGTATTGTGTGGTTTTGAGAAAGTAACGTATCTTTTAAAGAGTTAATGTATGAAGTACTTTGGGGATAAAAACCCGATCTTGTTAATCATATAGTAGAAAGTACCTTGTGTATATAACTTGATTATGTTGGTTTGTGATTGCCTTGTAATACTTTCTTGTTGATTTGTTAAGTAAACATGCTAGGATGCTACGTGTGATAGTATCTTGTGATGTTAGTGTAAAGGGGTTTCCCCTCGACTGCGCTTAAAGTTGTTTGACTCTCAGCCGTTATGTTGGTATTGTACCACTCACCTTGACTTGTTTCCGGAGGTTAAGCTGCCCTCCGATGCGGGGTAGACTCAGGCGGTCTGGGACCATGATTCGAGAATACCTCATGCGGGTCCAGGGGATCCATGCGGAACTACGGGAGTTCCAGGTTAGTTTGCGGCCCTTGTGGTCATGCGGTCTTCATGGCCATGCGGACTGCGAGTCCAGGACGATGCCGGGGAGTAGCTACCCTCGATGCGAGGAATACCTCATACGGGCCTATGAGGTTGGCCTATGCGGAGCTGCGGAGAGTTCGGGGCTAGGCAGCGCACATCGATCTGCGAGCAGTGACCGGCTTTGATCATGTGACGGTGCAAGCAGATATCATGATACGATTTATGACCACGTTAGTCTTGTGGGTGTTAGTAGTCGATTATGCCTTCGTACTTACCTGTCTTTGTTTTATTAGGACACAGTGGGACACGGTGTTCATGTGTAGTTCTTGGTGCTTTTATATCATAAAGCTGGCGGTGAGGAAGCTAGTCCACGGGCATGACTGATGTTATGGGCTTGAGACCCAGAGTTATATTTGAGTGATGACTGTGAGGGCGTGAGTCACGACTTGACATATCGCTTATTTAATTGTAAATCGTAGTTTGGTTATCATACATGTCTCTGCTTTATAGACTATTATGATTTCATTCTGATATTTTGATTTCACATATTTGGTACTGTTGTCTTGACCTCCTTGGGGCTGCGTTCATCCGCAGTTGAGGTACACGATCGTTGATCCTAGCTCTCGGTCGAGTTCGGCGTTTGGGAAGCTCCGTTTCTCGGAGGCTTATCGGTGGTATAGTCCTGTCGTAGTAGGTGTTTACATTCGGGGTTTGGCGTGGCCTGTCGCCATTGTTGTCGTATCATTCTTAGAAGTGCGTAATCTTGTTGTGGGCGAGTTGTAGAAAGGGATATGCTATTCAAATTGTTATATATTATGAAGGTAACCGTTTTGGGTTGCTTTGTCTTCTTATTTCACCGTCTTATTGCATTGGTTTCATGTTATTGTTTTATGTTCGATTACTCGATGTTGTATCACTAGGGTGCGGGGTAAGGCACGATCACGGGCAGGTTGGTCGTGACAAAAGTGGTATCGAGCGATTAATCCTCGGAAAGTGTCTCTGACCGTATCGATAGAGTCTTGATTATCGGTGTGTTGTGCACCACACCAATAATCAGGAGGCTATAGGATATTTAGGATTGGTTTCTATTCTTCTCACTCTGAGATCGTGCCTTAGAGCTGTGTTGTAAGTTGGACCCTCTCACGTATTTCTTTCCACTTACCGCTATGCCTCGCGTAGGCAAACCGGGCGGGAGGCGGCGGCCAAGGGAGCTGCGAGTAGAGTTCAGAGGGTTACGAGGGCACAGGCCCAATCATCACCTGGGGTGGTATTTCATTCGGGGAGTTATGCTACGTCACCAGCCCCAGCAGAGTTTAGCACGGCGGCAACAATTCCTACTGCGCCATGATATTTTAACCTTCGACGGCCACGAGCGGTGAATTTAGATTGCAAGAAGCGACCACATTACTAGCTATGGATTTGGCTACCACAGAGTATACCGATGTACCGCGAGTCTTGATGACTATCTAAGAGAGGGTTGTACAAGAGTAATTCTTCAGTTAGGCTTGAGCATGGCCTGTGTACGGGCTTATGCGCAACAGGCCAAGAAACGTAGAGATCAACGGGTTAACGAAGGACAGCAGAAGAGGGCCAGAGCAGCAAGGTCCTTTGGTAACTTTCGAGGCGAGTCACCTCACGGCGCGTTAGATTTGCACATCCACCGGCAGAGAGGTCCTCGCGGGGTTCGGGGCGTTCGGGGTATGCGAGAGTTGGTCGAGCTCGAGCTTAGGTTCACGGCTACGTAGGTTCGGCCGGCCGAATTCGATGTTCCGCCGGTATTCGCGGTGTGAGCGTCATCCCGGGGAATGTCGTCTTTTAGTTGGTACTTGTTGTACCTACGACCGTCAGGGTCTGATGTCGAAAGAGTGTCCTTGTAGGAGGACTTAGCCTTCAGGATCGATGGGTAGTTCGTCATCTTCCTTAGCTATGCGCCCTACGGGGCAGGTTTGATTAGAACGACTAAGGGGAGTGAAGCAGTAGATATAGATATATCCTTAACCCTCTAGAGAAAACGTAAGCCTTAGAGCATTATACGTGAAGACCTTAGAGGTAAGGCCATCTCGAGTAAAAGACGTATGTTTATGTTTGACCCTTATAGGAGTGCATAGTGCACGTGAGCTATGTTTGTGGGATAAGTCCCTGAGTAGTGTGGAATGAAAGAGGGTAGTTGAGCTAAGAAGACCGCTAGGTTTTCGTAATGTGATTAGTGAGAGTTTTTCGGTTCGGGGAGCTAATGTCTTGCGCGTTGCCGGGTCGGGTTGAGGCCACGTTGCAGTCAACGCGGCTTTGTATGGTGGTGGGGTCAGTTTGTGGTGGTCGCTTTGTGTTAGGGTTATGAGGGTGTTAGGCCCAAGTTTAGTTAACCGTGTCTGAGTTCGTGGACGATTCGACCCGATGGTCGGGCGAGGAGGTCGGCCGTCTTGTCTTCTAGCAAAGACCGTTTACTCGGCAGTGTTGATTTATCAGAAAGGTTGTAAGGCTGCACGGGGTGCCTACCTTCACCTTATGACAGACAGTGGAGCCAGTGCGGCTGTTTTGTTTGGAAGTTTTACAGCGGGGTTAAGAACTTCGGTGAGTCTCGAGAATCGCATTCGCCACCGGGCGGTGTGTGGATTTCAGGGGTAGTTGTGAGGAGTGCTGTCTCCTGTGGAGGGAGTGTTTAAGCTACCATTTCAATGTTCGGATGTCGCCTTATGAAGCCTTGTGGGGGCGGATGTGTAAGTCGCCGGTCGATTGGTTCGATGTTGGCAAGATTCAGATAGTTGGTTGAGCTTGTTCCGGTGTGGATAGGGTAAAGCTTGTCTAGAATGAGGTTACGGCGGCTCGGAGAAATCGTGCGGATAATCGGCGGCGACGCTTAGAGTTGAGTTGACGGTCGGTCTTCTTGAAAGTACCACCGGGTTGGGTGTGACGAGTTTTGGAAAGCAGAGGAACTTAGCTCGAGTTACTTTGGGCCTTTTGAGTTCATGTGAAGAATAGGCGGGTTGCCTATATGTTAGCATTTGCCGTCCGACTTAGGAAGCGGTATGTCCGATCTTCGTATTGTTATGATCGGAAAGTATCGGAGATCCATCAGTGTTCGATTAATGATGACCACGTTAGAGATAGTAACCCGAGTTTGAAAGCGCGATGTCGAAATGTGGTAAGAGTTCGAGTGTCACGACGACCTCGGGGATCGCGTGCGGCGGTACCATTTGTTAGGTCGCGGGTGACACTAGAACCTCGCGGCAAAGTGACAAAAGTGGTATCACGACGAGTAAAGGGAGAAGCAAGCATGTATTGCGGCGAGAGATGTGACCATTTCTTTTATGCGGAGAAAGTGCGAAGGAATTATATTTTAGACCCTTGGATGGGAGGCGTTTGTGATGTTAGAGGTGTTTCGCCGTGGACTTGGATGTAAGTATTTTGTGCGCAGTGTTGTTGTGGCGGTTGTGGCGGGATTGTTCGAGTAAGTATAGTAGTGAAGACTATCTTGGCCGCGTTTGGTTTGAGACTTAGAAGGAAGGAGGAGAATGTTATACCGTATTTCGGAGTATGCACGTGGGGCGTGCGTAGAAAAGTTTGTTCCTTAAAGTGCTTGGCGAATTTATTTTTGTGCACAACACGGTTAGAGTCGTTTTCGACGAAACGTTTTACACAACTTCGCGTAGGGTAAATTCGGCTATGTCATTTTTAATTTTTGCGGATTTTTAGAGGCGAAGCGTGTTGGACCAACAAGAGGCGCCACTTGGCACCCTCATTGGTGGAGTGTGGGGCGGTAAAGGGGACGAATTCCTTGACATTTTTTCAAGTAGTAGGTAGGATATTTTGTGGTAGATGGATAAGGTGCACTTGGCATGATCTTGGCCTACACTTGCACCACTTGGCTTGATCTTGGCCATTGGTTAGCCATGGATTGACCTATAAATACCCCTCCCCTTTGATGAACTTCTTCATCCAAAAAAAATTGTGCTAAGTCTAAAATCCCTTCCCCCTCTCTTGTGGGGTTCGTCCGACGCCCTCCCCTTTGGTGAGGCCCTTGGCGAGAGCCCTCCCCATGGTGAGTACCCTCCTAGTGGGGTTGGCCGAGTATACACTCCCATTGTGGTGTTGTCTCGTATAAATACACCCACCTTGGTAGAAATACTCTCAAAGTATTGTTACTATACCCAAAATACCTTGGCCCTTATACCTTGTAGTATTCCAAGGTTATACTTATACGAAAAGCCCAGAAATACTATTATACTTCCCTTCAGTCACAAAACCGAAACCACAGGAAAATCTCCATAGTTAGTTGGAGTATTAAGTAGAAGTTGGTTAGAACTTCTAAGGGTGGTTTGGAGCGGGTTGGAGCGCACGGAGTTGGAGCTAAACGTTGCCCAGGATCGACTTTATACTTGGATAATTATGGGCTTATCGAGGTAATTATCTTGTCCCCCTATTGTAATTGGAAATTACATGTTGTTAGAATATATAGTTGAAGTATACTATATATAGAACTGAACGTAGTTATCGGCAATGTCTTTTGACTTAAGCCTGAATAATAAGAAACCTTTTCGAAAGGAGAGTACTGAACTGTAATTACATAGGACTGTATTACAGTAGACTTGTGTAGCTTTTCTGTGAGGTAGAATTGTGCACGTCCGGATTAGACGTATAACCCCTGGTTGGCTTAGTGGCCGGCCAGATAGAGGAGGAGATTTCTGTTGTTGCGGGGAGGTCTGCGAATTTTCGTAGAATGTTCTCTGAAGAGACCTAAATGTTAATAAGCGCCTTGTGGCCTTATAGGTGGAAGTACTATGCGTGGCGCGATCTACTTGGCTTAAGGAGTAGCGGCGGTTTGAGGTACTTGAGCGTTTTGCTATTAGTCGATAATCGTCGCGGTATGTGAACCTCTTCCTATCTCTTCTAGCATGATATGTGTGTAACTATGTAGTACGGTGAGCGTCGTGTGTTAAATGTATTTGATTGGTCTAAAACATAAAGTGTTATAACGGCTTTATGGGAAGTTGGTTATAACGACTTTATGTATGTAAGAAAATACTTATGGTTTTTAAAAGGTAACTAATTTGAACTATAACTGGCTGGTTATGTGATAATAAAGAACTTGAAGTATTTCAAAAGATTTTTGAATCATTTTGAAAGAAGAGTAATACTTAGTTTTTTGAAAACTTAAGAGTTATACTAGCTTTATGGGAAGTTAGGTATAACAACTTAAGAATGTTTTACTGAGTTCGGAAATCAGAATGTGTATCGACAAACCACTGCAGCGTTAATAAAAGGAAATGTTTTGACAGATTAAGTATTATTAAAACCAGTAGAAACTTCCATCTGCATAGAAGCTAAGATGAGACAAAATGATATTTCCTAGATCATGGTTGCTGTAATAAGATTGTTATAAACAAGAATATCCTACTCACATATAAGGCTTATGTTTCTCAGATGGTTTAAAAGAGAATTATATTCTTAAATGAATAAGACTATGAACTACAAAACCTTTCTAAAATAAGAAACGTGAACATTTGAAATTAGGCAAACTTGGACGTTTGGAAAATAATGTTGTTACTTGATTTTACAAGGGTAAGTGTTTTGATTTACTTCAAAAGATAATCACTCTATTTTCATATACTACGGGTATTGTGTGGTTTTTGTGAAAGTAACGTATCTTTTAAAGAGTTAATGTATGAAGTACTTTGGGGATAAAAACCCGATCTTGTTAATCATATAGTAGAAAGTACCTTGTGTATATAACTTGATTATGTTGGTTTGTGATTACCTTGTAATACTTTCTTGTTGATTTGTTAAGTAAACATGCTAGGATGCTACGTGTGATAGTATCTTGTGATGTTAGTGTAAAGGGGTTTCCCGCCATTTGCTTAAAGTTGTTTGACTCTCGGTAGTTATGTTGGTATTGTACCACTCACCTTGACTTGTTTAGAAGGTTAAGGCGCCCTCCGTCGCGGGGTAGACTTCGGCGATGCAGGACCATGATTCGAGAATACCTCATGCGGGTCCAGGGGATCCATGCGGAACTACGGGAGTTCCAGGTTAGTTTGCGGCCCTTGTGGTCATGCGGTCTTCATGGCCATGCGGACTGCGAGTCCATGACGATGCCGGGGAGTAGCTACCCTCGATGCGAGGAATACCTCATACGGGCCTATGTGGTTGGCCTATGCGGAGCTGCGGAGAGTTCCAGGGCTAGACGCGCACATCCGACATCGCGAGCGAGTGACGGCTTTGATCATGTGGCCAGTGCAGAGCAGATATCATGATACAGTTTATGACCCTGTTAGTACTGTGGGTGTTAGTAGTCGGTTATGCCTTCGTACTTACCCTGTACTGTTTTATTAGGACACAGGTGGGACCTGGTGTTCATGTGTAGTTCTTGGTGCTTTTATATCATAAACTGCCGGCAGTGAGGAAGGTATTCCACGGGCATGATTGATGTTATGGGCTTGAGACCCATAGTTATATTTGAGTGATGACTTTGAGGGCGTGAGTCCCTGACTTGACATGACTGCTTATTTAATTGTAAACTGTAGTTTGGTTATCATACATGTCTCCTGCTTTATAGACTATTATGATTTCATTTCTGATATTTTGATTTCACATATTTGGTACTGTTGTCGACCTCCTTGGGCTGCGTTCATGCCGCAGGTTGAGGTACACCAGTCGTTGATCCTAGCTCTCAGGGTCACAGTTCAGCGTTTGGGAAGCTCCGTTTCTCCGGAGGCTTATCAGTGGTATAGTCCCCTGTCGTAGTAGGTGTTTACATTCAGGGGTTTGGCGTGGCCTTGTCCCGCCATTGTTGTCGTATCATTCTTAGAAGTGCATGAATCTTGTTGTGGCGAGTTGTAGAAAGGGATGTAAATTCAAATTGTTATATATTATGAAGGTAACCGTTTTGGGTTGCTTTGTCTTATTTCACCGTCTTATTGCATTGGTTTCATGTTATTGTTTTATGTTCCGTGATTACTCGATGTTGTATCACTAGGGTGCGGGGTAAGGCACGATCACGGGCAGGTTGTCGTGACAAAAGTGGTATCGAGCGATTAATCCTCGGAAAGTGTCTGAACCGTATCGATTCGAAGTCTTGATTATCGGTGTGTTGTGCACCACACCAATAATCGAGGCTATAGGATATTTAGGATTGGTTTCTATTCTTCTCACTGCGAGATCGTGCCTTAGAGTGTGTTGTAAGTTGGACCTCTCACGTATTTTTCCCTTACCGCTATGCCTCGCGTTGGGCAAACCGGGCCCGGGAGGCAAAGCGAGGAGGCTGCGGTAGAGTTGAGAGGTTACGAGGCACAGCCCAATCATCACCGGTGGTATTTCATTCGGGAGTTATGCTACGTCACGGCCCAATGAGTTTAGCAGCGGCAACAATTCTCTGCGCCATGATATTTTAACCTTCGCGGCCACGGAAGCGATGAATTTAGATTGCAAGCGACCACATTACTAGCTATGGATTTGGCTACCAGAGAGTATACCGATGTACCGCGAGTCTTGATGACTATCTAAGAGAGGGTTGTACAAGAATAATTCTTGATTAGGCTTGGCATGGCACGTATGCGGGCTTATGCGCAATGAGCCAAGCGTAGAGATCAACGGGTTAACGAAGGGCGGCGAGAAGAGGGCGAGCGGCAAGTCCTTTGGTAACTTTCGAGGCGAGTCACCTCGCGTGATTAGATTTGCACATCCACGGTGCGAGAGGTCCTCCACGGGGTTCGGGGCGTTCGGTACGCGAGGAGTTGGTGAGCTCGAGCTTAGGTTCCGCGGCTACGTAGGTTCCGGCCGGTAGGATTGATGTTCCTCGGTATTCACGGTGTGTGAGCGCCATCGGGAATGTCGTCTTTTAGTTGGTACTTGTTGTACTCACGACCGTCGGTCGATGTCGAAAGAGTGTCCTTGTAGGAGGACTTAGCCTTGAGGATCGATGGGTAGTTCGTCATCTTCCTTAGCTATCGCCTACAGGCGGGTTTGATTAGAACGACTAAGGGAGTGAAGCAGAGATATAGATATATCCTTAACCTCAGAAAACGTAAGCCTTAGAGCATTATACGTGAAAACCTTAGAGGTAAGGCCATCTCGAGTAAAAGACGTATGTTTATGTTTGACCCTTATAGGAGTGCATAGTGCACGTGAGCTATGTTTGTGGGATATGTCACGAGTAGTGTGGAATGAAAGAGGGTAGTTGAGCTAAGAAGACGCTAGGTTTCGTAATGTGATTAGTGAGAGTTTTCGGTTCGGGAGCTAATGTCTTGCGGCGTTCTTGGGTCGGGTTGAGGCCACGTTGCGAGTCAACCACGGCTGTATGGTGGTGGGGTCAGTTTGTGGTGGTCCGCTTTGGGTTAGGGTTATGAGGTGTTAGGCCCAAGTTTAGTTAACCAAATGTCTGAGTTCGTGGATGCGTTCGACCATGAGTCGGGCGAGGAGGTCACCGTCTTGTCTTCAGCAAAGACCGTTTACTCGGCGGTGTTGATTTATCGAGAAAGGTTGTAAGGCTGCAGGTGCCTACCTTCACCTTATGACGACAGTGGAGCCAGTGGTACGGCTGTTTTGTTTGGAAGTTTTACCAAGCGGGGTTAAGAACTTCGGGTGAGTCTCGAGAATCGCATTCGCCTCGGGCGGTGTGTGGATTTGAGGGTAGTTGTGAGGATTCTTGTCTCTGTGGAGAGGAGTGTTTAAGCTACCATTTCAATGTTCGGATGTCGCCTTATGAAGCCTTGTGGGGCGGATGTGTAAGTCGCGGTCGATTGGTTCGATGTTGGCAAGATTCGGATAGTTGGTTGAGCTTGTTCCGGTAATTTGTGGATAGGGTAAAGCTTGTCTAGAATGAGGTTCGCGGCTCGGAGAAATCGTGCGGATAATCGACGGCGCAGAGTTCGAGTTGACGGTCGGTCTTCTTGAAAGTACCACCGGGTTGGGTGTGACGAGTTTTGGAAAACAGAGGAACTTAGCTTTGAGTTACTTTGGGCCTTTTGAGTTCATGTGAAGAATAGGCGGGTTGCCTATATGTTAGCATTTGCCGTCCGACTTAGGAGGCGGTATGTCCGATCTTCGTATTGTTATGATCGGAAAGTATCGGAGATCCATCAGTGTTCGATTAATGATGACCACGTTAGAGATAGTAACCGAGTTTGAAGCGAGCGATGTAAATGTGGTAAGAGTTCGAGTGTCACGACCTCGGGGATCGCATGCAGCCCGGTACCATTTGTTAGGTCGCCGGAGTGACACTAGAACCTCGCGGCAAAGTGACAAAAGTGGTATCACGACGAGTAAAGGGAGAAGCAAGCATGTATTGCGAGCAGAGATGTGACCATTTCTTTTGTACGGAGAAAGTGCGAAGGAATTATATTTTAGACCCTTGGATGGGAGCGTTTGTGATGTTAGAGGTGTTTCCTCGTGGACTTGGATGTAAGTATTTTGTGCAGGTATTGTTGTGGCAAGTTGTGGCAGGATTGTTCAGGTAAGTATAGTAGTGAAGACTATACTGGCGCACGTTTGGTTTGAGACTTAGAAGGAACATTCGGGACGAATGTTTCTAAGGAGGGGAGAATGTTATACCGTATTTCGGTATATGCGTGGGGCGTGCGAGAAAAGTTTGTTCCTTAAAGTGCTTGGCCGAATTTATTTTTGTGCACAACACCCGGTTAGAGTCGTTTTTCGACGAAACGTTTTACACAACTCGCGTAGGGTAAATTCCGGCTATGTCATTTTTAATTTTTGCGGATTTTTCCGAGGCGAAGCGTGTTGGACAACAAGAGGCGCCACTTTGCACCCTCTAATTGGTGGAGTGTGGGGCGGTAAAGGGGGACGAATTCCTTGACATTTTTTTCAAGTAGTAGGTAGGATATTTTGTGGTAGATGGATAAGGTGCACTTGGCATGATCTTGGCCCTACACTTGCACCACACTTGGCTTGATCTTGGCCATTGGTTAGCCATGGCTTGACCTATAAATACCCCTCCTTTGATGAACTTCTTCATCCAAAAAAATTGTGCTAAGTCTAAATCCCTTCCCCTCTCTTGTGGTGTTAGTCCAACACCCCCCCCCCGCTGGTGAGGCCCTGGCCGAGAGCCCCTCCTTGGTGAGTACCCTCCCAGTGGGGTTGGTAGAGGTATACATGTGACGCCGAAACCGGGCGTCACATCGTGCCTTACCGGGCACCTGGTGATACAACATCGAGAAAACCAGTGAAATAAAAACTTTACACATGAAATGAGAGACATAAATAAATAAGCAGGCCAATGACCGTTGCCTTGGTATATATACATAAAACCCGAGCAGTTATCCTTTTACAAACCACCGCCACGATTACTCTGCACCTCTAAGATATACAACAACTATGACGGGACGGGGCCCGCCATACCACGAATGTTCAAGTACCTACAATGACGGGGACTATACAAAAGATAAGCCTCAGGAAGGAACGGAGCTTCCAACGCCTGACTGCGATCCTATGAGCGAGGATCAACCAATCGGTGTACCTCTACTGCGGCATGAACGCGGCCCGAAGGAGGTCGATCTAACAGTACCAAGTATGTGGCGAAAATCGTAATGAAATCACATTTCATCATTTTATAAAACCATTTCGCAATAAGTGATTATGTCAAGTAAGGGCGGACGATATCCCGAATAATCACTCACACATAATTATGGGTCTCACGCCCGTAATACCACTCATGCGTGGAACTCATTCCTCACTGGCGATACATGATGTAAAACAACACCCATATGTGAACACGAACACTAGATCTGCTGCGTCATCAAAACCGATCGGGCGAGTAGAATAGCCAACTACGGTCAAAGCTAGTCATATCCCATCACGCAGGCGAATGCGGAAGCCACTACGGTCAAAGCTAGCCACGCATGGCGGCGAGGCAAGTATCTTAAGCTAACGTCTGATAGCCTACCGTCTCACAAGATATGACCAGGAAAGTATCTTAAGCTATCTACGGAGGCTACGGTGCGAGAAAATGACCGAACAAGTATCTAAAGTGTGCACGAACCACACGTACAAACCAAGCCCGTGATCGCCGTCACGCGGGCAAGCTTCATGGATTAGCGGTCCATGGACTATGATCTGAAACTCACAATGACCGCATGCCCCGGCATCTTACCTCGGAAGTCATGGCCATGAAACCATCCTACTGGACGCATGCCCGTGGAACATCTATCACGTCAGCATGTCCAAAGGAAATAAATCAGGTAAAGCCTCCCATGTAGTCACGGCGATCTGAAACAACCGATCAATACTCAAAGTGGACGATACGTGGACCACCCAATGTCAGTATGTCCAGTCAATCAATCAGATAGCCGGCCCTCCCAGAGAGTCACGGCAGCACATCAACAAAACACTTGCACATCAAAGACTATCACAACAAGCATAGGCAAGTTTAACATACATTCATTTTAATCAACAATCCGGGTTTCAAACCCAAAATACTACATACTTTCCTTCTTTCAAAAGACCTCTTTCTACGTAAAGCCACGTGATACTAATACTCGTAGTATATAAAGAAAACACGTTTTACTTTTAAAACCAAATTACTTCACCTTCGTAAAAATCTTTACAAGGCTTTTAAAATCAAGTACTCTATACTTTATAAACCAAGTGCTTTTCTTTTAGAACAACATCAAGTATACTCTTTATAAAACCCAATTAACTTACTCTTTTCAAAACAAGTAACCTATACTTAAATCAAGTTACTTCTCCTTTTCCGAAAACAAGTCGTTATAAGTCAAGTCTCTTATCTTTCAAGATCAAGTCTCTTAACTTTCAAAATCAAGTCGTTTTACTGTCAAAACCAAATCTTTCTTTTATCTTCATAAAGTCGTTATAACTAACTTCCCATAAAGCCATTATAACGCTTTATGTTTTAAAACAAACAAAAATCGTTTCACACACGTACGTCTACCGTACTATATAGTTCACAACAATCATGCTCAAGAGTATAGGAAGAATCACATACCTTTAGCTTAAACCACAAGCCAAGTCAAGTATGCCGCGCGTAGAAAGATCCACCTATAACAACCATAATATATAAATCAACTTCTAGCACTCTCGTAGAATATTCTAAACACAAGATTCCTTATTCTACGAAATTTGTGACACCTCCCCGCTATCACATAAATCTCCTCCTAACCGGGCCGCTACTGTGCCAACAACTCAGGGGATTACACGTCTAACGGACGTGTTCAAATATCTTCACAATAATACTTACACAAGTCTAAATGCGGTCAATGTAAATACTGATTCAACTTTATAATCATCCTTGAATATAATATACTCAAGTATAACTACTACAATATGTAATATCCAATTACAATAGGGGACGTAGATCATTACCTCGATAAGCCCAAAAATTATCCAAGTTATAAGTCGATCCCGAGCAACGTTTAGCTCCAATCCTTACGCTCCACCCGCTCCAGCGACCCTTAGAAGTTTCTAAACAACTTCTCTAAATACTTCCACCAAGCTAGGAAGATTTTTCTAGGAGTTTCGTTTCTGACTATTGGAATAAAGTAGTATTTCAGGCTCTAGTATTGAAATAACTTTGGAATACTACTAGGGATACTAGGCCAAGGTATTTGGGATTATACAACAATACACCAAGTATTTTCTACACAAGAGGAGGGGACAGAAATCTACACAAAGGGAGGAAAACATTTGCTTTGGAAAGCTTTCAAGTGAGGATGATTTACTTCTTCAACTTAAGGGGTTTATATAGAGGATTCAGGGCCAAGATCAAGGTAAGTGTAGGGTCAAGATTGGGCCATGTGTGTGTGGGTCCCACCACACCACATGGCCAACGAAACAGGGCAGTGGCTTGCCACTTGACCCATTCGGCCAAGGGACAGTGGCTAGCCAACGTCCACCATTCGCCAAGGTGCCACATGGGGTGACACGTGTCGCCCGACTAAATCAAAATATTTCGTCTTAGAAAATATCCAAAATACAAATCTCAAAAACAAAGCGGGCCTTAAGCAGTAAATTTCTCGTGGGCCCACGTGACCATTTCAGAAAATAAAATCTCATAATTCTAAAATAATCCAAGAAGTCCAAATACCAAATCGGGAATCCAATTCCCGTTAACGAACCTTTTTCTTCACAAAAGCGGAAACTTTTAGTCGAAAAAATCACATCTTTCTTTCTTTCCTAAATTTACGCCGTATTCTCGCAAATGCGTCGTCCTCACATACCACGGAACTACGGGGGATAACATTCTTCCCCCCTTAGAAACATTCGTCCCGAATGTTCCTTCTACGCCGCTAATCAAACGTGGGCCGGTCTAGTCTCCACTACTCTACTTACAAAACCGATCATGCCACCAATGGCCCGAATATAACATGTGCAAAACTCAAATCCAAACTAACGAGGAAATCATTTCTAATCTCACAACGGCTCCCACTAGCTTCAATTTACACCAGGCCTATCTCGGCCTTCACGATCCGATTCTAGTCGACGCGTCCACGAACTCATACGATGGTTACCTAAACTTGGGCCTAGCACGCCGTGACCCTACCACCATGGACCACTCGGCCCGACCCCTCAGCCGGGCTGCGGGTTGACCCGCGACTTGGCCTCAACCCGACCCGCTATCGCGCCCAAACTCTCTCGTTCCCCGATCCGGAACAATCTTACTAATTCACGTCATGAAAGCTACCACTTCCATCTTACACTACCCATGGAATTATCACACCAACATAATGCTATCAGAACATAATAATTAAAAAAAATACTTATCTTAATACAAATGCATACTAGTCTCTTAGAGGGTCAAGGATATACCTGATATCACAAAAACAAATAGCGATTTCAAGGACCGCTATAGCGGGAACTTCCGCGACCACACCTCGCACTCGCAGATATCGAACACGCCTAGCTATCGAAGGCGAAGAACCCGCAATGCAGATCCGAAAGTGAGTCTCAACATCCGCGCTACCTATGGTAGGACAATTTCTCGCAAAATGGCCCATCCACATGTAAAACAAGTCCTCTGACACTCCCCCGTATTGGGTTTACCACACTGGTTACACTTAGGTCGGGGTGGCTTCATGCGGCCACAACTCACTGAAAACAGAACCTTGGAGCCACGACCGCTCCTGAATACTCTGGAGGCCACGAAGGCGTGAGGACCACTCTGTCTTGGCGGCGTATAACTAGTCTGCTTTGAGGCGGTCCGCCTTGAAAGTTACCAAGGACCTGCTGTCACGGCCTCTTCTGGCGATATTGGTCAATCCGTCGGTCTCTCGTGCCTCACACCTAGTGCATGAGCTGCGTGCGGGCGATGTCCATGCCCGGTGAGCGATACACGAACAAGACTACGCCAAGTAGTCATCAAGCCTGTGACGTGGCGGTGCACTCTGTCCTCCATATTAGCTACTAACGAGGGACATATCGAGCCAACGAGTCGAACTACGTTGTACTCGAGCGGCGTCCTCACTGTCTCGGATCGAAACACTGTCGGCCCGTGCCCTCGCTCATCTGCGGCAAGAAATGGTGAGAAATGCCTCGAGAACTCGTCCCAAGCAGTGGGGCGCATGCTCCCAGGGACAGCTCGTGAATCAAACCACGATCATGCGGTATCACGCGGCCGATGCGAACCGAAAATCACGGACTCGGTCTCGAAGCCTTGATCACTCGCATGATCCTCATGGCGGCGGATGAACTCCTGCGGATCATCCTCGGGCCTCGACCGTAGAACTGCGGCGGGATCTGACTCGAGAAAATCCGTAGCCTCAAACTATCCGTCAGGGATGAACTACGGGCTCTGAAGCTGGGCTGCTGCGTCGGCCTCTCGCCGTGTCGGCCACGATCACGGCGATGGCGGGCCATCTCCTTGTAACCCATCTCCTGCTGCTCCGGTGTGGGGTGGAGGCTCAGTCTGCGTGGTCTCAGCAGCCACTGCTGCGGCTCTAAACTCTGCTGGGGTTGGCGGCGTTGCAAAACTCGCCGTCGAAGAACTATCTCGGTGTAATGGCCAGGGCTGCGCCTCGTACTCCTCGTGTCCCACTAGCGGCTCCCACGGCTGCCTTGCCGCTTCGGGCGGGTTGCCTTGCGGAGGCATAATCGGCGTAAAAGAACACGTCGGAAGGAGTCGACTTACAACATCGCTCTAAGGCACGATCTGAGTGAGAAGAATAGAAACCAATCCTAAATGTCTGCGACCTCACGATTATAGATGTGGTGCACAACACACGATAATCAAGACTACTACTACACACGATGCGTAGACACTTTCCGAGGATTAATCGCTCACGATACCACTTGGCGCCCGAAACCGGGCGTCGCGGTGCCTTACCGGGCACCTAGTGATACAACATCGAGAAAACCGCGGAAATAAAAACTTTACACCTGAAATGAGAGACATAAATAAATAAGCAGGCCAACCAAGTTGCCTTCGGTATATATACATAAAACCCGAGCAGTTATCCTTTTTACAAACCACGCTTGGCATTACTCTGGACCTCTAAGATATACAACAACTATGACGGACGGGGCCCGCCATACCACGAATGTTCAAGTACCTACAATGACGGGGACTATACCAAAAGATAAGCCTCAGAAGGCAGAGCTTCAATGCCTGACTGCGATCCTATGAGCGAGATCAACCAAGCTGGTGTACCTCTACTGCGGCATGAACGGCCCGAAGGAGGTCGATCTGGTACCAGTATGGCCCGAAAATCGTAATGAAATCACATTTCATCATTTTATAAAACCATTTCGCAATAAGTATGATTATGTCAAGTAAGGGGCGCATATCCCGAATAATCACTCACACATAATTATGGGTCTCGCCCGTAATACCACTCATGCGTGGAACTCATTCCTCAGCTGCGGTACATGATGTAAAACAACACCCGTATGTGAACACGAACACTAGATCTGCTGCGTCATCAAAACCGTCGGGCGAGTAGAATAGCCAACTACGGTCAAAAGCTAGTCATATCCCATCACGGGCAAGTGCGGAAGCCAACTACGATCCAAAAGCTAGCCACGCATGGCGAGGCAAGTATCTTAAGCTAACGTCTGATAGCCTACCGTCTCACAAGATATGGCCGAGGCAAGTATCTTAAGCTATCTACCGAGAGGCTCTGGTGCGAGAAAATGACGAGAACAAGTATCTAAAGTGTGCACGAACCACGCGTACAAACCAAGCGTGATCGCTCGTCGCGCGGCAAGCTTCATGGATTAGCGGTCCATGGACTAACGATCTGAAACTCACGATGACCGCGTGCCCGGATCTTACCTCGGAAGTCATGGCCATGAAACCATCCCATGGGCGCGTGCGGTGGAACATCTATCACGTCGGCATGTCCAAAGGAAATAAATCGGTAGCCGGCCCTCGGAGAGTCACGACGATCTGAAACAACGATCAATACTCAAGTGGGCGATACTCGTGGACCACCCAATGTCGGTATGTCGATCAATCAATCGGATAGCGGCCCTCCCGGAGAGTCACGGCGACATCAACAAAACACTTGCACATCAAAGACTATCACAACAAGCATAGGCAAGTTTAACATACATTCATTTTAATCAACAATCGGGTTTCAAACCCAAAATACTACATACTTTCCTTTCAAAAAGACCTCTTTCTACGTAAAGCCACGTGATACTAATACTCGTAGTATATAAAGAAAACACGTTTTACTTTTAAAACCAAATTACTTCACCGTAAAAATCTTTACAAGGCTTTTAAAATCAAGTACTCTATACTTTATAAACCAAGTGCTTTTCTTTTAGAACAACATCAAGTATACTCTTTATAAAACCCAATTAACTTACTCTTTTCAAAACAAGTAACCTATACTTAAATCAAGTTACTTCTCCTTTTCCGAAAACAAGTCGTTATAAGTCAAGTCTCTTATCTTTCAAGATCAAGTCTCTTAACTTTCAAAATCAAGTCGTTTTACTGTCAAAACCAAATCTTTCTTTTATCTTCATAAAGTCGTTATAACTAACTTCCCATAAAGCCATTATAACGCTTTATGTTTTAAAACAAACAAAAATCGTTTCACACACGTACGTCTACCGTACTATATAGTTCACAACAATCATGCTCAAGAGTATAGGAAGAATCACATACCTTTAGCTTAAACCACAAGCCAAGTCAGTATGCCGCGTAGAAAGATCCACCTATAACAACCATAATATATAAATCAACTTCTAGCACTCTCGTAGAATATTCTAAACACAAGATTGTTTATTCTACAGAAATTTCGGCAGCACCTCCCCCCCCGCTATCATATAAATCTCCTCCCCTATCCAGGCCCGCTACCAGGCCAACAACTCCAGGGGATTACACGTCTAACCGGACGTGTTCAAATATCTTCACAATAATACTTACACAAGTCTCTGTAAATGCGGTCAATGTAAATCTGATTCAATCCTTTATAATCATCCGAATATAATATACTCAAGTATAACTACTACAATATGTAATATCCAATTACAATAGGGGGCGTAGATCATTACCTCGATAAGCCCAAAAATTATCCAAGTTATAAGTCGATCACGAGCAACGTTTAGCTCAATCCTTACGCTCCAACCCGCTCCAAGCGACCCTTAGAAGTTTCTAAACAACTTCTCTAAATACTTCCACCAAGCTAGGAAGATTTTTCTAGGAGTTTCGTTTCTGGCTATTGGAATAAAGTAGTATTTAGACTCTAGTATTGAAATAACTTTGGAATACTACTAGGGATACTAGGCCAAGGTATTTGGGATTATACAACAATACACCAAGTATTTTCTACACAAGAGGAGAGGACGAAATCTACACAAAGGGAGGAAAACATTTGCTTTGGAAAGCTTTCAAGTGAGGGATGATTTACTTCTTCAACTTAAGGGGGTTTATATAGAGGATTCAAGGGCCAAGATCAAGGTAAGTGTAGGGTCAAGATTGGGCCATGTGTGTGTGGGTCCCACCACCACATGGCCACGAAACAAGGGCAGTGGCTTGCCACTTGTCAACCCATTCGGCGAGGACAGTGGCTAGCCACTTGTCCCACATTTTCGGCCAAGGTGCCACTGGGGGGTTACACGTGTCGCCCCGACTAAATCAAAATATTTCGTCTTAGAAAATATCCAAAATACCAAATCTCAAAAACAAGCGGGCCCCTCAAAGCGTAAATTTCTCCCGTGGGCCCCACGTGACCATTTCCGAAAATAAAATCTCATAATTCTAAAATAATCCAAGAAGTCCAAATACCAAATCTGGGAATCCAATTCCCATTAACGAACCTTTTTCTTCACAAAAACCGGAAACTTTTCCGTCGAAAAAATCACATCTTTCTTTCTTTCCTAAATTTCTGTCGTATTCTCGTACGTACGTCCTCACATACATACCCTGGAACTACGGGGTATAACAATACACCCCCCCATTGTGGTGTTGTCTCGTATAAATACACCCCCACCTTGGTAGAAATACTCTCAAAAGTATTGTTACTATACCCAAAATACCTTGGCCCTTATACCTTGTAGTATTCCAAGGTTATACTTATACGAAAAGCCCAGAAATACTATTATACTTCCCTTCAGTCACAAAACCGAAACCCTAAGGAAAATCTCCATAGTTAGTTGGAGTATTAAGTAGATGTTGGTTAGAACTTCTAAGGGTGGTTTGGAGCGGGTTGGGCCTTGGAGTTGGAGCTAAACGTTGCCCAGGATCGACTTTATACTTGGATAATTATGGGCTTATCGAGGTAATTATCTTGTCCCCCTATTGTAATTGGAAATTATATGTTGTTAGAATATATAGTTGAAGTATACTATATATAGAACTGAACGTAGTTATCGGCAATGTCTTTTGACTTAAGCCTGAATAATAAGAAACCTTTTCGAAGAAAGTCTTGTTGTAATTACATAGGGGTGTATTCAGATAGACTTGTGTAGCTTTTACGTGAGGTAGAATTGTGCACGTCCGGATTAGACGTATAACCCCGGTTGGCTTGGTAGCCGGCCAGATAGAGGAGGAGATTCTGTTGTTGCGGGGAGAGTCGCCGAATTTTACGTGGAATGTTCTGAAGAGACCTAAATGTTAATAAGCGCCTTGTGGCCTTATAGGTGGAAGTACTATGCGTGGCGCGATCTACTTGGCTTAAGGAGTAGCCGGCGGTTTGAGGTACTTGGAGCGTTTTGCTATTAGTCGATAATCGTCGCGAGGTATGTGAACCTCTTCCTATCTCTTCTAGCATGATATGTGTGTAACTCTGTAGATGCGGTGAGCGTCATGTGTTAATTGTATTTGATTGGTCTAAAACATAAAGTGTTATAACGGCTTTATGGGAAGTTGGTTATAACAGCTTTATGTATGTAAGAAAATACTTATGGTTTTTAAAAGGTAACTAATTTGAACTATAACTGGCTGGTTATGTGATAATAAAGAACTTGAAGTATTTCAAAAGATTTTTGAATCATTTTGAAAGAAGAGTAATACTTAGTTTTTTGAAAACTTAAGAGTTATACTAGCTTTATGGGAAGTTAGGTATAACAACTTAAGAATGTTTTACTGAGTTCGGAAATCAGAATGTGTATCGACAAACCACTGCAGCGTTAATAAAAGGAAATGTTTTGACAGATTAAGTATTATTAAAACCAGTAGAAACTTCCATCTGCATAGAAGCTAAGATGAGACAAAATGATATTTCCTAGATCATGGTCGTAATAAGATTGTTATAAACAAGAATATCCTACTCACATATAAGGCTTATGTTTCTCAGATGGTTTAAAAGAGAATTATATTCTTAAATGAATAAGACTATGAACTACGAAACCTTTCTAAAATAAGAAACGTGAACATTTGAAATTAGGCAAACTTGGACGTTTGGAAAATAATGTTGTTACTTGATTTTACAAATGTAAGTGTTTTGATTTACTTCAAAATATAATCACTCTATTTTCATATAATACTGGTATTGTGTGGTTTTTTTTAAAGTAACGTATCTTTTAAAGAGTTAATGTATGAAGTACTTTGGGGATAAAAACCCGATCTTGTTAATCATATAGTAGAAAGTACCTTGTGTATATAACTTGATTATGTTGGTTTGTGATTGCCTTGTAATACTTTCTTGTTGATTTGTTAAGTAAACATGCTATGATGCTACGTGTGATAGTATCTTGTGATGTTAGTGTAAAGGGGTTTCCCCTCGACTGCGCTTAAAGTTGTTTGACTCTCAGCCGTTATGTTGGTATTGTACCACTCACCTTGACTTGTTTCCGGAGGTTAAGATGCCCTCCGACGGGTAGACTCGGTGATGCGGGACCATGATTCGAGAATACCTGCATGCGGGTCGAGGGGATCCATGCGGAACTACGGAGTTCCGGTTAGTTTGCGGCCCTTGTGGTCATGCGATCTTCATGGCCATGCGGACTGCGAGTCCAGGACGATGCCGGGGAGTAGCTACCCTCGATGCGAGGAATACCTCATACGGGCCTATGAGGTTGGCCTACGCGAGTGCGAGAGTTCCAGGGCTTGACGCGCACATCCGAGCATCTGCGCGAGTGACCGCCTTTGATCATGTGACGGCCTAGACAGATATCATGATACGCTTTATGACCACGTTAGTACTGCGGTGTTAGTAGTCGATTATGCCTTCGCATTTACCCTGCATCGTTTTATTAGGACACGTGGGACACGTGTTCATGTGTAGTTCTTGGTGCTTTTATATCATAAATCCGGCGATGAGGAAGGTATTCCACGCATGATTGATGTTATGGGCTTGAGACCCATAGTTATGTTTGAGTGATGACTTTGAGGGCGTGAGTCCCTGACTTGACATGACTGCTTATTTAATTGTAAACTGTAGTTTGGTTATCATACATGTCTCCTGCTTTATAGACTATTATGATTTCATTTACAGTATTTTCAGTTTCACATACTTGGTACCTGTTGATCGACCTCCTTCGGGCCGTTCATGCCGCAGTTGAGGTACACGATCGTTGATCCTAGCTCGTGGTCACATTCGGTTGGGAAGCTCCGTTTCTCGAGGCTTATCGAAGTATAGTCCCCTGTCGTAGTAGGTGTTTACATTCAGGGGTTTGGCGGGGCCCTGTCCCGCCATTGTTGTCGTATCATTCTTAGAGGTCTGTAGTACTGTTGTGGGCAGAGTTGTAGAAAGGGATGTAACTGTTCAAATTGTTATATATTATGAAGGTAACCGTTTTTGGGTTAGCCTGTCTTCTTATTTCACTGTCTTATTGCATTGGTTTCATGTTATTGTTTTATGTTCGCTGATTACTCGATGTTGTATCACTAGAATACCGGTAGGCACTACACGCCCGGTTCGGTCGTGACAAAAGTGGTATCGAGCGATTAATCCTCGGAAAGTGTCTACAGACCGTATCGATGAAGTCTTGATTATCGGTGTGTTGTGCACCACACCAATAATCAGGAGGCTATAGGATATTTAGGATTGGTTTCTATTCTTCTCACTCTGAGATCATGCCTTAGAGCTGTGTTGTAAGTTGGACCCTCTCACGTATTTCTTTCCCTTACCGTTATGCCTCCGCGTAGGGCAAACCCGCCCAGAGGCAAGGCGACGGCGAGCCGCGAGTAGAGTTCAGAGGTTACGAGGGCCTGCACTCCAATCATCACCTGGGGTGGTATTTCATTCGGGGAGTTATGCTACGTCACCAGCCCCAGCAGAGTTTAGCACGGCGGCAACAATTCCTACTGCGCCATGATATTTTAACCTTCGCCCACGATCGAACAGTGTGAATTTAGATTGCAAGAAGCGACCACATTAGCTATGGATTTGGCTACCAGAGAGTATACCGATGTACCGCGAGTCTTGATGACTATCTAAGAGAGGGTTGTACAAGAGTAATTCTTCAGTTAGGCTTGAGCATGGCCTGTGTACGGGCTTATGCGCAACAGGCCAAGAAACGTAGAGATCAACGGGTTAACGGCGACGAAGAGGCCGTGAGCAAAGAAGGTCCTTTGGTAACTTTCGAGGCGAGTCACCTCACCAGCGGATTAGATTTGCACATCCACCAGTGCAGAGAGGTCCTCCACGGGGTTCAGGACGTTCGGGGTATGCAGGAGTTGGTCAGAGCTCCAGAGCTTCCGGTTCACAGCTACACGTAGGTTCCAAACACCGGATTCGATGTTCCCAGGTATTCGCAGCGATGACGCCATCCCGGGAATGTCGTCTTTTAGTTGGTACTTGTTGTACTACGACCGCCGTGGTCCGATGTCGAAAGAGTGTCCTCAGGAGGACTTAGCCTTCAGGATCGATGTAGTTCGTCATCTTCCTTAGCTATGCGCTACAGGCGAGTTTGATTAGAACGACTAAGGGAGTGAAGCGAGAGATATAGATATATCCTTAACCCTCAGAGAAAACGTAAGCCTTAGAGCATTATACGTGAAGACCTTAGAGGTAAGGCCATCTCGAGTAAAAGACGTATGTTTATGTTTGACCCTTATAGGAGTGCATAGTGCACGTGAGCTATGTTTGTGGGATAAGTCCCTGAGTAGTGTGGAATGAAAGAGGGTAGTTGAGCTAAGAAGACCGCTAGGTTTTCGTAATGTGATTAGTGAGAGTTTTCGTGTTCGGGAGCTAATGTCTTGCGGCCGGGTCGGGTTGAGGCCACGTTGCAGTTAACCCGCGGCTTTGTATGGTGGTGGGGTCGGTTGTGGTGGTCCCGCTTTGGGTTAGGGTTATGAGGTGTTAGGCCCAAGTTTAGTTAACCAACAGACGAGTTCGTGGACGATTCGACCCGAGTCGGGCCGAGGAGGTCAGCCGTCTTGTCTTCTAGCAAAGACCGTTTACTCGGCAGTGTTGATTTATCAGAAAGGTTGTAAGGCTGCACGGGGTGCCTACCTTCACCTTATGACAGACAGTGGAGCCCAGGGTACGGCTGTTTTTGTTTCTGGAAGTTTTACCAAGGGGGTTAAGAACTCGGTGAGTCTCGACCGCGTTCGCCCTCGGGCCAGTGTGTGGATTTCAGGGGTAGTTGTGAGGATTGCTGTCTCCTGTGGAGGGAGTGTTTAAGCTACCATTTCAATGTTCGGATGTCGCCTTATGAAGCCTTGTGGGGGCGGATGTGTAAGTCGCCGGTCGATTGGTTCGATGTTGGCAAGATTCAGATAGTTGGTTCAGGCTTGTTCCAGCAGACTGTGGATAGGGTAAAGCTTGTCTAGAATGAGGTTCTGGCAGCTCAGAGAAATCGTGCGGATAATCGGCGACGACGCTTAGAGTTCAGGTTGACGGTCGGTCTTCTTGAAAGTACCACCCCGGGTTGGGTGTGACGAGTTTTGGAAAACAGAGGGAACTTAGCCCGAGTTACTTTGGGCCCTTTTGAGTTCATGTGAAGAATAGGCCAGGTTGCCTATATGTTAGCATTTGCCGTCCGACTTAGGAGGCAGTATGTCCGGTCTTTCGTATTGTTATGATCGGGAAAGTATCGGAGATCCATCCAGAGTGTTCCCAGTTAATGATGACCACGTTAGAGATAGTAACCCCGAGTTTGGAAACTGAAGCAGTATCAGAAATGTGGTAAGAGTTCGAGTGTACGACAGCCTCAGGGATCGCATGCAGCCCGGTACCATTTGTTAGGTCGCCGGAGTGACACTAGAACCTCGCGGCAAAGTGACAAAAGTGGTATCACGACGAGTAAAGGGAGAAGCAAGCATGTATTGCGAGCAGAGATGTGACCATTTCTTTTGTACGGAGAAAGTGCGAAGGAATTATATTTTAGACCCTTGGATGGGAGCGTTTGTGATGTTAGAGGTGTTTCCTCGTGGACTTGGATGTAAGTATTTTGTGCAGGTGTTGTTGTGGCCAGTTGTGGCAGGATTGTTCAGGTAAGTATAGTAGTGAAGACTATACTGGCGCACGTTTGGTTTGAGACTTAGAAGGAACATTCGGGACGAATGTTTCTAAGGAGGGGAGAATGTTATACCCCGTATTTCCAGAGTATGTACGTAAGGACGTACGTAGAAAAGTTTGTTCCTTAAAGTGCTTGGCCGAATTTATTTTTGTGCACAACACCCGGTTAGAGTCGTTTTTCGACGAAACGTTTTACACAACTCGCGTAGGGTAAATTCCGGCTATGTCATTTTTAATTTTTGCGGATTTTTCCGAGAGACGAAACGTGTTGGACCAACAAGAGGGCGCCACTTGGCACCCTCTCATTGGTGGAGTGTGGGGCGGTAAAGGGGGACGAATTCCTTGACATTTTTTTCAAGTAGTAGGTAGGATATTTTGTGGTAGATGGATAAGGTGCACTTGGCATGATCTTGGCCCTACACTTGCACCACACTTGGCTTGATCTTGGCCATTGGTTAGCCATGGCTTGACCTATAAATACCCCTCCCCTTTGATGAACTTCTTCATCCAAAAAAAATTGTGCTAAGTCTAAAATCCCTTCCCCCTCTCTTGTGGTGTTCGTCCAACACCCCCTCCCCTTGGTGAGGCCCTCGCCGAGAGCCCTCCCCTGGTGAGAGTACCCTCCCAGTGGGTTGGCCGAGGGTATACACCCCCATTGTGGTGTTGTCTCGTATAAATACACCCCACCTTGGTAGAAATACTCTCAAAAGTATTGTTACTATACCCAAACTACCTTGGCCCTTATACCTTATAGTATTCCAAGGTTATACTTATACGAAAAGCCCAGAAATACTATTATACTTCCCTTCAGTCACAAAACCGAAACCCTAAGGAAAATCTCCATAGTTAGTTGGAGTATTAAGTAGAAGTTGGTTAGAACTTCTAAGGGTGGTTTGGAGCGGGTTGAGCGCGGAGTTGAGCTAAACGTTGCCAGGATCGACTTTATACTTGGATAATTATGGGCTTATCGAGGTAATTATCTTGTCCCCCTATTGTAATTGGAAATTACATGTTGTTAGAATATATAGTTGAAGTATACTATATATAAAACTGAACGTAGTTATCGGCAATGTCTTTTGACTTAAGCCTGAATAATAAGAAACCTTTTCGAAAGAAGAGTCGAATCGTAATTACATGGGTATTACATGAGACTTGTGTAGCTTTTACGTGAGGTAGAATTGTGCACGTCCGGATTAGGCGTATAACCCCACTGGTTGGCTTGGTAGTACCCAGATAGAGGAGGAGATTTACGCTGCCATGTGGGAGGTCTTTGCGAATTTTACGTAGAATGTTCTACGAAGAGACCTAAATGTTAATAAGCGCCTTGTGGCCTTATAGGTGGAAGTACTATGCGTGGCGCGATCTACTTGGCTTAAGGAGTAGGCGGTTTGAGGTACTTGAGCGTTTTGCTATTAGTCGATAATCGTCGCGAGGTATGTGAACCTCTTCCTATCTCTTCTAGCATGATATGTGTGTAACTATGTAGTGCACGGTAGACGTCGTGTGTTAAATGTATTTGATTGGTCTAAAACATAAAGTGTTATAACGGCTTTATGGGAAGTTGGTTATAACAGCTTTATGTATGTAAGAAAATACTTATGGTTTTTAAAAGGTAACTAATTTGAACTATAACTGGCTGGTTATGTGATAATAAAGAACTTGAAGTATTTCAAAAGATTTTTGAATCATTTTGAAAGAAGAGTAATACTTAGTTTTTGAAAACTTAAGAGTTATACTAGCTTTATGGGAAGTTAGGTATAACAACTTAAGAATGTTTTACTGAGTTCGGAAATCAGAATGTGTATCGACAAACCACCGCGTTAATAAAAGGAAATGTTTTGTGATTAAGTATTATTAAAACCGAGAAACTTCCATCCGCATAGAAGCTAAGATGAGACAAAATGATATTTCCTAGATCATGGTCTTTGTAATAAGATTGTTATAAACAAGAATATCCTACTCACATATAAGGCTTATGTTTCTCAGATGGTTTAAAAGAGAATTATATTCTTAAATGAATAAGACTATGAACTACGAAACCTTTCTAAAATAAGAAACGTGAACATTTGAAATTAGGCAAACTTGGACGTTTGGAAAATAATGTTGTTACTTGATTTTACAAGGGTAAGTGTTTTGATTTACTTCAAAGATAATCACTCTATTTTCATATACTACGGGTATTGTGTGGTTTTGTGAAAGTAACGTATCTTTTAAAGAGTTAATGTATGAAGTACTTTGGGGATAAAACCCGATCTTGTTAATCATATAGTAGAAAGTACCTTGTGTATATAACTTGATTATGTTGGTTTGTGATTGCCTTGTAATACTTTCTTGTTGATTTGTTAAGTAAACATGCTAGGATGCTACGTGTGATAGTATCTTGTGATGTTAGTGTAAAGGGGTTTCCTCATCGCGCTTAAAGTTGTTTGACTCTCACCGTTATGTTGGTATTGTACCACTCACCTTGACTTGTTTCGGAGGTTGGCGCCTCCGATGTGGTAGACTCAGCGATGCAGGACCGTGATTCGAGAATACCTCATGCGGGTCGAGGATCCATGCGGAACTACGGGAGTTCCAGTTAGTTTGCGGCCCTTGTGGTCATGCGGTCTTCGTGGCGTGCGCGATCGCGAGTCGGTGATGCCGGGAGTAGCTACCTCGATGCGAGGAATACCTCATACGGGCCTATGAGGTTGGCCTATGCGGAGTGCGGAGAGTTCGTGGCTAGACGCGCATCCGATCATCGCGGCGAGTGACGGCTTTGATCATGTGACGGTGCAGACAGATATCATGATACGATTTATGACCTGTTAGTACGTAGGTGTTAGTAGTCGGTTATGCCTTCGCACTTACCCCTGCATCGTTTTATTAGGACACAGTGGGACACGTGTTCATGTGTAGTTCTTGGTGCTTTTATATCATAAACTGCCGGTGAGGAAGGTATTCCACGGGCATGATTGATGTTATGGGCTTGAGACCCATAGTTATATTTGAGTGATTTTGACTTTGGCGAGTCACCGACTTGACATACGATTGCTTATTTAATTGTAAATCGTAGTTTGGTTATCATACATGTCTTCGCTTTATAGACTATTATGATTTCATTTACGATTTTCGTTTCACATATTTGGTACTGTTATCGACCTCCTTCGGGCCTGCGTCATGCCGCAGTTGAGGTACACGATCGTTGATCCTAGCTCGTGGTCACGATTCAGCGTTTGGGAAGCTTCGTTTCTCGGAGGCTTATCAGTGGTATAGTCCCCGTCAGAGTAGGTGTTTACATTCGGGGTTTGGCGTGGCCTGTCCCGCCATTGTTGTCGTATCATTCTTAGAGGTGCAGAGTAATTGTTGTGGGCGAGTTGTAGAAAGGGATGTAATGCTTCAAATTGTTATATATTATGAAGGTAACCGTTTTGAGTTAGCTTTGTCTTTCTTATTTCTTTGTCTTATTGCATTGGTTTCATGTTATTGTTTTATGTTCCGATTACTCGATGTTGTATCACTAGGGTGCGGGGTAAGGCACGATCCACGGGCCCGATTCGGTCGTGACAATAACCAAACTATACCACAATAAATAAGCGAATATGTCAAGTCGGGACTCGCGCCTCAAAGTCATCACTCAAATACAACTATGGGTCTCACGCCCACAACATCAATCATGCGTGGAATACCTTCCTCACCGCCAGCCTATGATATAAAAGCACCAAGGAATACACATGAACACCGGTCCCACTGTGTCATAATAAAACCATACGGGGTAAGTGCGAAGGCATAGCCGACTACTAAAACCTACGCACCAACAAGGTCGTAAACTGTATCATGAGATTTGTCTAGACCGCCACATGATCGAAGCTGGCCACTCGCCTGCAGTATCTAATGTGCGCGTCTAGTCCTGGAACTTCCCGCAGCTCCGCATAGGCCACTCACATAGGCCCGCATGAGGTATTCCCCGCGTCGGTAGCTACTCCGGCGATCGCCCCGACTCGCGATCGCGTGGCCACGTAGACCGCGTGAGGTATAACCCCGCACACTAACACCGGAACTCGTAGATCCGCATAGATCCACGGACCCGCATGAGGTATTCTCGAATCATGGTCCTGCATCACCGAGTCTACCCGCGTCGGAGGCGCTTAACCCCCGGTATCATGTCAAGAGGTGAGTGATATAATACTAAAATAACAGATTATCGTTAAACAACATAAACACAACAAGGGAAACCCCTTTACACAAACATCACAAGATACTAACACACGTAGCATCCTAACATGTTTACTTATCAAATCAACAAGAAAGTATTACAAGGATATCACAAACCAACACAATCAAGTTATTCACACAAGGTACTTTCTACTTTATGTTAACAAGTTCGGGTTTTTATCCCCAAAGTACTTCATACATTAACTCTTTAAAAGATCCGTTTCTTTTACAAAAGTCACACAATACCCGTAGTATAAAAATAGAGTGACTATCTTTCTAAGTAGATCAAAACACTTCCCTTTGTAAAATCAAGTAACAACATTATTTTCCAAACGTTCAAGTTTGCCTAATTTCAAATGCTCAAGTTTCTCATTTTCGAAAGGTTTCGTAGTTCATAGTTAATCACTTAATGATATAATTCTCCTTTAAAACAATTTGAGAAACATATGTCTTATATGTGAGTAGGTTATTCTTGTTCATAACAATCGTTTTAAAGTAGCCATGATCTAGGAAATGTAATATCATTTTTTCTCATCTTAGCTTCTATGCAGATGGAGGTTTCTACTGGTTTTAATAATGTCACACCCCGAAAATCGGGCCCGTGACTGGTGCCTTACCCCGGGCACCCTAGTGATACATACATCAGAGAAAATCAGCGGAACATAAAACATGAGTCATTTAACAAGAGATATAATAAATGAATAGGCCAACCAAAACAGTTGCCTTAGTATATACATAAAACCTGAACAGTTTAATCCTTTAACAACCCTGCCCACAACAAGATTACATGCACTCTAAGATATCTGATGACTATGACGGGACAGGGCCCGCCATACCACGAATGTACAAGAACCTACAACTCGGGAACACATACCAAAAGATAAGCCTCGGAGAAACGGAGCTTCACAATGCGCTGAATCGTGATCCTATGGCGAGGATCCACGGCCGATGTACCTACTGCGGCGTGAACGCGGCCAAGGAGGTCGATAACAGTACCAAGTATGTGAAATGCATAATATCAGAAATGAAATCATACTAGTCTATATAAAGCGGAGACATGTATGATAACCAAACTACGATCACAACATAAAATCATCACTCCGATATAACTATGGGTCTCACGCCCACAACATCAATCGAGTTCGCATTATGCGTCCCGAATCTGCGCCGGTGTAGACATGTCCATGATGCAACAATAATACCAATGTCCCATGGCCACATGCCGACTCGTGATCGGTGTAGACATGTCCATGTGACCTCAACAACAAGACAAAGAATCCAAATGGAAGCATACCCGTGCGCTACGATCGTGGTCGGTATGTCGAAAGGGAAAAATAAGACAACATTCCAAATGGACGCATACCCGTGCGCTACGCGTCGTGTCGGTATGTCCAAAGGAAACAACAAGCGGTAATCTAAATGGAAGCATACGATGCGCTACGCATCGTGTCGGTATGTCCATAGCGATGCACAACAATAATACTATCAGCGAGGCGTGCGTGGAATTTCTCGTCCTTTGCACGCGTCAAGTAAGTTCTCAACAAGTCAACCGACCTCCATCGAGACGCGGTAACACGAAATACAACGCTTTGCACAACAAAGGTTATCATAATAAGCATAGCCAAGCTTCACAACAACAAGCATAGGCAAGTTTCACAACAACACAAAGTACTTTCATTTTATACCAAAGTGCGGGTTTTAGCCACTAAAGTACTACGTCGTTAAATTTTGTAAAGAGATCCATTACTTTTATCAAAGTCACCCGATACGTAGTATTAGAATGACCAACCCACATTTTTAAGTAAGCGAACACTTTCCTTTTAAAATCAAGTACCAACATTCTTTTCCTAAGTTCGGTTGCCTAGTTTCAATTACTCCAACTTCTCATTTTCAAAAGGTTTCATAGTTCCCAAACTTAATCACTTGATTCCTTTTTAGAACAATTGAGTAACATATGTCATATATGTGAGTAGTTTATTCTTGTTTATAACGATCTTATTACTGACCATGATCTAGAAAATGTAATATCATTTTGTCTCATCTTAGCTTATGCGGATGGAGGTTTCTCTTGGTTTTAATACAACACATCATTATTCAATACATTTTCCTTTTATTTACGCTGCGGTGGTGCAGTCGATACACATTACGATTCGAAATCGGTAAAACATTATCCCTTTAAAACCAAGTACTCATTACTCACGAATGAGGTTTCACACAAACATCCACATTAAAACAAATAAGTTAAGTCTCTTATCTTATAAGATCAAGTCTCTTAACTTCTAACATCGATAAACCATTTTCACTTACATAAGGTCGTTATAACTAACTTCCCATAAAGCTATTATAACACCCTATGTTTTAAACCAACCAACTCATTTAGCACGTACGCGTCTACCGTACTACATAGTTTACAAAACATCATGCTCGAAGGATAGGAAGAGGTTCACATACCTCGCGACGAGTATCGACAATAAGCAAAATGCTCAGTAACTACAACCGCTAGCCCTTTCCACTCGCCAGTAGAATACGCTACTCTTAGTACTTTCACCTAAAAAGGTCACAAACGTCTATTAACTTCAAAACACAAAGTTCCATTTCCTACAGAAAATTCGACAAAGACTCTCACATGCGGCGTAAATCTCCTCTCTATCGAGGCTGCTACCAAGCCAACCGGGGTTTACACGTCTAACGGGCGTGTACAATTCTACTTCACAACAATGCTACACAAGTCTCATGTCTGATCACATGTAATTACTGATTCGATTCTTTCTTTAAATTGGGCTTAAGTCAAAAGACATTGCGCGCAATAATGTTGATTCTATATATAGTATACCTCAACTATATATTCCTACAATATGTAATCTCCAATTACAATAAGGAACAAGAATATTTACCTCGACAAGCCCAAAATTATCCAAGTTATAATGTCGATCTGAGCAAGGTTTAGCTCCACTCAGTGCGCTCGATCCGCTCCAAACAACCCTTAGAAGTTCTAACCAACTTCCTCAAATACTTCAACCAACTATGAAGATTTTCTTAGGGTTTGGTTTGAGACTAAAAGGACAAAAGGTAGTATTTGGGCTCTACGTATAGAGGTATCTTTGGAATACTACAAGGTACAAGGCTAAGGTATTTTTGGGCATTACAACAATACTTGGAAGACAACTTTCTACCAAGGGGTAGGCTCGGCTACACCACTAGGAGGGGGGGAGGGGAACCTCTCGGCCACAAGGCCACTCAAAGGGGGAGGGGTTTCTCGGCCAAGGGCCTTTACTAGGGAGGGGGGGGCTCTTGGACGAGAGTCAAACAAGAGGAGAGGGGAAGGATAGCAAGACTTGGAACATTTTTGGATGATGAAGTCTTGAGCGAGGGTATTTATAGCAAAACCAAAAGCCAACCAATGGCCAAGATCAAGCCATGTGCAAGGCAAGTGTAAGGCCAAGATCAAGCCAAGTGCACCCTAACCCTACTCCACAAAACCCTCACAAATATCTACACAAATATCTACCACAACTTGCCCATCCATTCGGCCCTAATTCCGCCCTCAAGTCCACCAATGAGAGGGTGCCAAGTGTTGCCCTCTCGTTGGTCCAAAACATTTCGTCTCTCGGCAAAATCATAAAAATACTAAATGACATAGCGGAATTTTCCTTCGAAGCTACAAAGCGTTTAGTCAAAAACGACTCTAGCAGGGTGTTGTGCCTGAATGTCATTTCGGCGAGCCACAGGCGGGGTGACACGTGTCACCCTCCTATTGGCCCAAAATAAAACATCTTAGAAAAAAAAAAATCCTGATGGCCAAAATCTCGAAAACAAAGTGGGCCTACAAAAGCGTAAATTTCTCGTGGGCCCACGTGACCATTTCGAAAATAAAATTCCATAATTCTCTAATATTCGAAGTCCGAATACCAAATCGGAATCCAATTCCCATTAACGAACCTTTTCCTTCACAAAAGCGGACACATTTCCGTGGAAAAATCACCTCTGTCTTCCTTTCCAATCTTTCTGACGTATTCTCCTACGTACGTCCTCGCATACATACTCAGGAAATACGGGGTATAACATTCTTCCCTCCTTAGAAACATTCGTCGAATGTTCCTTCCTGAAGCGGATATCGATGAAGCTCTTCTAACAAATTGCCAACGCCACGGCAGCGCGAAATAACACACGTTCTCCTCCGTCCTTTCTCGTCGTGCCCTTATCGAACACATGAACTCTTCTAGTATACGTACCACACTTTAGTCATCGCTTCCGTTTCCAAAACTTTGGAGTCACCACCTCTAAACTTGGTCGTCTTACTAGCCGTAATATCCCCTAAGGCCATTCTGGCCTTCGAGCGATTCTGGTCGAACACGTCCACAAACTCATACGATGGTCGTCTAAACTCGGGCCTAGCACCCTCGTGACCCTACCACTGGCGGGACCACCCGAATGACCCACCCAAACCGGACACGGGTCGACCGCGAGCGCCATCAACCCGACCCACAATCGCCCAACACTTGTTCCCCGACACGGAACAATCTTACCCATTTCAAATCATGAAAGCTACCACTTCCATCTCACACTACCCATGGACTTATCACACAAATAAAATCCCACGTATACTACGCACTCTGATAAAGGTCAAATATAAAACGAATCTTTTACACAAGACGACCTTACCTCTAAGGTCTTAATCGTGACATAGTCTAGGGTTCACACTTACCATGTTTCTAACTCAAAATTAACACAACGCTATTCGTACATAGCACATAATAATGAGATCATCATAACAGCATACCAAAACTCTAGAGGGGTAAGGATATACCTGAAGCTACAGCTCCACTCTAATCATAGGCACGCCTGCAGTGCATGTATAGAAGGTGATGAACCAGGCACAGATCCTGAAGGCTGAGTCGTAACATCCGCGCTTCCCTTGGTCGGACAGTTCCTCGAAAAATGGCCCTGCTGGCCGCATGCAAAACAAACTCCCAATTTAGCACGACACTCTCCAGAATGGAGTCTACCACAACGGTCACAACGAGGTAGAGGTGGCTTCAGCTGGTTAACACCCCTGCTCTGCCGAAAATCTGAACCTCGGAGCCACGACGCTCTCACGAAGGCGGTGGAGGACCACTGCATCTTGGTGGGGGTATATAACTAACTTTCTTCTGAGGCGGTCCGCCTCGAAAGTCACCAAAGGACCTGTAGTCCCGGCCTCTTCTGGCGATCCGGTCATTCCGTCGACCCCTCCGTGCCTCACATCTGGTGCATGAGCTGCGTGCGGGCAATGTCCATGCGGTGAAGAGAAACACCGCGAAGACTCGGCCATATAATCATCTAGCGGTGGCGTGGCGATGCACCTATCCTCCATATCTGCAACTAGCGCGAGGACATATCGAGCCAAAGAATCGAACTCGACATTGTACTCCCGACGGTGCGCCTCTCTCGATAACAAGAATCGCCGGCCGTGCCCTCCTCATCTGCGGAGGCAAGAAGTGCGTGAGAAAGCCCGAAAACTCATCCCATCTTCTGCTGGAGGTGCATGCTCTCCGGAAAGCTCCGCGAATCAAACCAATCGACGGCGGTATCACGCGCGGCCGATGCGAACCAAGAGTCACAGACTCGGTCTCGAAAGCCTTGATCACGCGTGATCATTGTAGCTGCCGGATGAACTCCTGCGGATCATCCTCGAGCCTCGACGTAAAACTACGGCGGGCTACAACTCGAAAGTCCGTAGCCTCAAACTATATGCTCGGGGTGAACGGCTGGTGCTCTGGGCTGGGCCCAGGCTGCTGCGTCGGCCTATCCTCATATCGGCCACGACCACGGCCAGAATCGGGCCATCTCCTTGTAACCCATCTCCTGCCGCCTGGGTGGAGGCTCGGTATTGTGGTCTCGGCGACCCGCTGCGACTCTAAACTCTCTTTGGTGGCGGCGTCACAAAACCCGCCGTCAAGCACAACCTCAGTCTTGTCAGGGCTGCGCCTCGTACTCCTCTGTATCTCACTAGCGGCACCCTCGGCTGCCTTGCCCTGGGCTCTGGTTGCACTTGCGGCGGAGGCATAGCGGTAAAAACGAGATACGTCGGAGGGTCCAACTTACAACTCTACAGGCACGATCTCGGAATGAGAAGAATGGAAACCAATCCTAAATGTCCTGCGGCCTCACGATTATAGATGTGGTGCAACACACCGATAATCAAGACTACTACTGAACCGCGATGCAGTAGACACTTTCCGAGGACTAGCGCTTCGATACCACTATGTCACACCGAAAATCGGGCGTGGTAGTGCCTTACCGAGCGCACCTAGTGATACAACATCGAGTAATCGTGAACATAAAACAATACAAGACATATTATGAAATATGAAACAATAATCGAGAAAAACTTGCCTTTGGCATAAATATAAATAACGACTTTTTCCAACATGAGCAGTTTTAATCCTTTTACAAACCACACTTGCGATTCTGGACCTCAGAAATTATACGACAACAATGGCGGGGCGGGGCCCGCCATACCACGAATGTAAACACCTACAACAACAGGAACTATACCGATAAGCCTCGAACAGCGGAGCTTTACCAAGCTGAATGTGACCCTAAGAGCGAGGATCAATGGCGGTGTACCTTTACTGCGGCATGAACGCAGCCCCGAAGGAGGTCGATCTGACAGTGCAGTATGTGAAACTAAAAATATCGTAAATGAAATCATAATAGTCTATAAAGCGGGAGACATGTATGATAACCAAACTACGATTCCACAATAATAGCGATCATGTCAAGTCGGGGACTCACGCCTCAAATCATCACTCAAATATAACAATGGGTCTCACGCCACAACATCAATCATGCGTGGAATACCTTCCTCACTGCCGGTTTATGATATAAAAGCACCAAGGAACACACATGAACACGGGTCCCACTGCCATAATAACACGTCGAGGTAAATACGAAGGCATAGCCGACTACTAACACCCGGTACCAACAAGGTCATGAAGCGTATCATAAGATCTGTCTGACCGTCCACATGATCAAAGCGACCACTTGCCGCGATATCTAATGTGCGCGTCTAGCCACGGAACTTTCGCGACTCGCATAGGCCAATCAGATCGGCTCGCATGAGGTATAACCCCGCATCGAGGGTAGCTACTCCCCGGCAGCGTCCTGGACTCGCCGTCCGCATGGCCACAAGGACCGCATGACCACAAGGGCGCGTCTAACACCGGAACTCCCGCGATTCGCGCATAGGTCCTCGGACGCGCATGAGTAGTCTCGAATCATAGGTCCATCGACCGCTGAGTCTACCCGCGTCGGAGGCGAGCAACCGGAATCATCTCGAGATGAGTGATGTATAATACTATCATAGCGACTTATCGTTAAACAACATAAGCACAACAAAGGAAAAACCCCTTTACACAAACATCACAAGATACTAACACACGTAGCATCCTAGCATGTTTACTTATCAAATCAACAAGAAAGTATTACAAGGCTATCACAAACCAACACAATCAAGTTATACACACAAGGTACTTTCTACTATATGCTAACAAGTTGGGTTTTATCCCCAAAGTACTTCATACATTAACTCTTTAAAAGATCGTTACTTTACAAAAGTCACACAATACGTAGTATATGAAAATATAGTGATTATCTTTTGAAGTAAATCAAAACACTTCTCTTTGTAAAACTCAAGTAACAACATTATTTTCCAAACGTCCAAGTTTGCCTAATTTCAAATGTTCATGTTTCTTATTTAGAAAGGTTTCGTAGTTCATAGTCTTATTCATTTAAGAATATAATTCTCTTTTAAACTATCTGAGAAACATAAGTCTTATATGTGAGTAGGATATTCTTGTTTACAACAATCTTATTACAGCAGCCATGATCTAGGAAATATCATTTTGTCTCATCTTAGCTTCGATGCGGATGGAAGTTTCTCTGGTTTTAATAATACTTAATCACAAAACATTTCCTTTTATTAACGCTGCAGTGGTTTGTCGATACACATTCTGATTTCCAAAATCAGTAAAACATTCTTAAGACGTTATACCTAACTTTCCATAAAGCTAGTATAACTCTTAAGTTTTCAAAACAAATCAAGTATTACTTCTTCTCTCAAAATGATTCAAAACTCTTTTGAAATACTTCAAGTTCTTTATTAACACATAACAAGCGAGTTATAGTTCAAATCAGTTACCTTTTAAAAACCACATGTATTTTCTTACCAACATAAAGCCGTTATAACCAACTTCCCATAAAGCCGTTATAACACTTTATGTTTTACACCAATCAAATACATTTAGTACATGTACGTCTACCGTACTACATAGTTCACACATATCATGCTAGAAGAGATAGGAAGAGGTTCACATACCTCGCGACGAGTATCGACTAATAGCAAACGCTCAGTACTCCCAACCGGCTACTCCTTAAGCCAAGTAGAGCGCCACACGTAGTACTTCAACCTATAAGGCCACAAGGCGCTTATTAACATTTAGACCTTATCGCGAACATTCTCAGAAAATATCTACCACGACACCCCAAATCGTCCAGTCGCCCACTTTGCCCGCTGATGAGAGGGTGCCAAGTGCCGCCCTCGCGTTGGTCCAAAATGTTCCGTCTCTCGTAAAAATCCGCAAAAATAAGAAAAGACATAGCCGGAATTTTCCTCTCGCATGAAGTTATGTAAGCGTTTAGTCGAAAACGACTCTAACCGGGTGTTGTGCACAAATGCCATTCGGCGAGCCACTAGGCGGGGTGACACGTGTCACCCTCCTATTGGCCCAAAATAAAACATCTTAGAAAATATCCACAATGGCCAAAATCTCGAAAACAAAGTGGGCCCACAAAGCAGTAAATTTCTCAGTGGGCCCAGCGTGACCATTCAGAAAATAAAATTCCATATTTTTCTAATATTCGGGAAGTCCGAATACCAAATCTGGGAATCCAATTCCCATTAACGAACCTTTTTCCTTCACAAAATCCGGAAACTTTTCCGTGGAAAAATTACCTCTTTCTTCCTTTCCAATCCTTCTGTCGTATTCTCGTACGTACGCCCTCGCATACATACCGGGAACTACGGGTATAACATTCTTCCTCTTAGAAACATTCGTCCCGAATGTTCATTCTAAGTCTCAAAACATACGTGCGCCAGTATAGTCGTCACTTCTATACTTACGACACAATCCTGCCATACCTGGCGACAGAAAATACCTGCGCAACATACTTATATCCAAGTCTACGAGGAAACACCTCTAACATCACCACAAATACTCTTTTGTCACTTTGCGCGAGCCTAGCTCCGCGACCCAACAAATGGTACCGAGTGCGTCGATCACTGAAGGCCGTCACTCGAACCGCACCACATTTACGATCGCTTTAGTTTCCAAAACTCGGGGTTACTATCTCTTTACGTGGGCATCATTAACTGGGAACATTCTGGATGGATCTTCGATACTTTCCCGAACATAACAATACGAAAGACCGGACGTCTCGCCTCCTAAGTCGGACGGCAATTGCTAACATATAGGCAACCTGGCCTATTCTTCACATGAACTCAAAAGGCCCAAAGTAACTCGGGCTAAGTTCCTTCTGTTTCCACAACTCGTCACACCCTGTCCGGGGTGGTACTTTCAAGAAGACCGACCGTCAACCTGAACTCTAAGCGTCGTCGCCGATTATCCGCACGATTCCTCTGAGCTGCCAGAACTTCTTCTAGATGAGCTTTTCCCTATCCACAGTCTGCTGGAACAAGCCTGAACCAACTGTTCGAACGCGCCAACATCGAACCAATCGACCGGCAACTTACACTTCTGCCCCTACAAGGCTTCGTAAGGCGACATCCGAACACTGAAATGGTAGCTTAAACGCTCCCTCCACAGGAGACAACAATCCTCACAACTACCCCTGAAATCCACACACTGGCCCGAGGGCGAATGCGATTCTGAGACTCACCTGAGTCCTTAACCTGCTGGTAAAACTTCGGAAACAAAAACAGTAGTAACACGGGCTCCACATGCGCCATAAGGTGAAGGTAGGCACCGTGCAGCCTTACAACCTTTCTGATAAATCAACACTGCCGAGTGAACGGTCCCGACCGAAGAACACGATGGGCTGCCCCCATCGACCGACCACTGGTCGAACGCATCCACGAACTCGTACGCTAGTTAACTAAACTCGAGCCTAACACCCTCGTGACCCTACCACAAGGCGGGACCACCACAACCAGACCCCACCACCAAACATGCCGCGGGTTGACCCGCAACGTGGCCTCACCCCGACGGCAAGCGCAAAATACTATCTCCCCGAAGGAACAATTTTACTAAACATGTTACGAAAACCTAGCGGTCTTCTTAGCTCAACTACCCTCTTTCATTTCAAACCACTTAGGGACCTATCCCAAACATAGCTCACGTGCACTATGCACTCCGATAAGGATCAAACATAACACTACACCTTTACTCGAGATGGCCTTACCTCTAAGGTCTGTACGTATAACACTCTAAGGCTCACACCTTCTCTATCCCCCAAAATCTTACTCGGTTAACCCACCATGATTTCTAATCACAACTACCACACTGCTATCAGAACATAGCACTTAAGGTATACTCACCTTGAAAGTTACCGAAGGACCCTGCTGCTCTGGCCTTCTCCTGCTGTCCTTGGTTAACCCGTCGATCTCTACATTTTTCGGCCTGCTGTACATAAGCCCGTACACAGGCCATGCTCAAGCCCAACTGAAGAATTACTCTTGCACAACCCTCTCTTAGGTAGTCATCAAGACTCGCGATACATCGGTATACTCTCTGGTAGCCAAATCCATAGCTAATGCGGTCGCCTCTTTGCGATCCATATTCTCGTTCTGGTCGTAGGCGAAGGTTCAAATATCATGGCGCGATAGGAGCGCCGCCGCCGTGCTAAACTTTACTGGGGCTAGTGACGTCGCAGAAATCCCCGAATGAAGCACCATCCAAGGTGATAATTGGGCCTGTGCCCACGTAACCCTCTGAACTCTACTCGCGGCTCCGCCGCTGCGCGCCTCACGGGCGGGTTGCCTACGCGGAGGCATAACGATAAGGAAATAATTTCGTCGGAGGTCCAACTTACAACCGGCTCTAAGGCACGATCTCGAGTGAGAAGAATAGAAACCAATCCTAAATACCTATAGCCTCACGATTATTGGTGTGGTGCACAACAGCGATAATCAAGACTCTGCGGATACGATGCGTAGACACTTTCCGAGATTAATCGCTCACGATACCACTTTTGTCACGACCGATTAGGGCGTGGTAGTGCCTTACCCCGGGCACCCTAGTGATACAACATCAGAGTAATCAGCGGAACATAAAACAACAACATGAAATATTATGAAATATGAAACAATAATCTGAGAAAAACTTGCCTTTCGGCATAAATATAAATAACGACTTTTTCCAACATGAACAGTTTTAATCCTTTTTACAAACCACGCTTGTGATTCTACAGACCTAAGAAATTATCGACAATAATGGCGGGACGGGGCCCGCCATACCACGAATGTAAACACCTACAACAACAGGAACTATACCGATAAGCCTCGAGCAACGGAGCTTTACCAACGAGCTGTGACCCTAAGGCGAGGATCAATGGCGGTGTACCTTTACTGCGGCATGAACGCAGCCCGAAGAGTCGATCTGGCAGTGCAAGTATGTGAAACTAAAAATACTGTAAATGAAATCATAATAGTCTATAAAGCAGGAGACATGTATGATAACCAAACTACAGTTCACAATAATAAGCAGTCATGTCAAGTCAGGGACTCACGCCCTCAAATCATCACTCAAATATAACAATGGGTCTCACGCCCACAACATCAATCATGCCCGTGGAATACCTTCCTCACTGCCGGCAGTTTATGATATAAAAGTACCAAGGAACACACATGAACACCAGGTCCCACCTGTGCCATAATAACACGTACAGGGTAAGTACGAAGGCATAGCCGACTACTAACACCCACAATACCAACAAGGTCATGAACTGTATCATAAGATCTGTCTAGACCGTCACATGATCAAAGTTGACCACTTGCCCGCAGTATCTAATGTGCGCGTCTAGCCCTGGAACTTTCGCGACTCCGCATAGGCAATCGGATCGGCCGCGTGAGGTATAACCCGCATCGGTAGCTACTCCCGGCGGCGTCTGGACTCGCCCGTCGCGCCAGCCTGAGGACCGCATGACCACAAGGGCGCGTCTAACACGGAACTCCGCAGATTCCGCATAGCCCCTGGACCGCGTGAGGTAGTCTCGAATCATAGGTCCATCGACCGCTGAGTCTACCGCGTCGGAGGCGGCTTAACCGGAATCATCTCGAGATGAGTGATGTATAATACTATCATAACGACTTATCGTTAAACAACATAAGCACAACAAAGGAAAAACCCTTTACACAAACATCACAAGATACTAACACACGTAGCATCCTAGCATGTTTACTTATCAAATCAACAAGAAAGTATTACAAGGCTATCACAAACCAACACAATCAAGTTATACACACAAGGTACTTTCTACTATATGCTAACAAGTTCGGGTTTTATCCCCGATGTACTTCATACATTAACTCTTTAAAAGATACGTTACTTTCACAAAAGTCACACAATACGTAGTATATGAAAATATAGTGATTATCTTTTGAAGTAAATCAAAACACTTCTCTTTGTAAAACTCAAGTATGACATTATTTTCCAAGCGTCCAAGTTTGCCTAATTTCAAATGTTCATGTTTCTTATTTAGAAAGGTTTCGTAGTTCATAGTCTTATTCATTTAAGAATATAATTCTCTTTTAAACTATCGAGAAACATAAGTCTTATATGTGAGTAGGATATTCTTGTTTACAACAATCTTATTACAATGACCATGATCTAGGAAATATCATTTTGTCTCATCTTAGCTTACATGCGGATGGAAGTTTCTCTTGGTTTTAATAATACTTAATCTGTCAAAACATTTCCTTTTATTAACGCTGCGGTGGTTTGTCGATACACATTCGATTTCCAAAATCGGTAAAACATTCTTAAGACGTTATACCTAACTTTCCATAAAGCTAGTATAACTCTTAAGTTTTCAAAACAAATCAAGTATTACTTCTTCTCTCAAAATGATTCAAAACTCTTTTGAAATACTTCAAGTTCTTTATTAACACATAACAAGCCGATTATAGTTCAAATCGATTACCTTTTAAAAACCACATGTATTTTCTTACCAACATAAAGCGTTATAACCAACTTCCCATAAAGCCGTTATAACACTTTATGTTTTACACCAATCAAATACATTTAGTACGTATGCGTCTCACCGTACTACATAGTTCACACATATCATGCTAGAAGAGATAGGAAGAGGTTCACATACCTCGCGACAGTATCGACTAATAGCAAAACGCTCAGTACTCCCAACCGTCGGCTACTCCTTAAGCCAAGTAGAGCGCCACACGTAGTACTTCAACCTATAAGGCCACAAGGCGCTTATTAACATTTAGACCTTATCGCGAACATTCTACCAGAAAATATCTACCACGGACACCCCAAATCGTCCAGTGCGCCCACTTTGCCCTGATGAGAGGGTGCCAAGTCGCCCTCTCGTTGGTCCAAAATGTTCCGTCTCTCGGAAAAATCCATAAAAATAAGAAAAGACATAGCGGAATTTTCCTCTCGCAAGTTATGTAAAGCGTTTAGTCGAAAACGACTCTAGCAGGGTGTTGTGCACAAATGCCATTCGGCCAAGCCACCTAGGCGGGGTGACACGTGTCACCCTCCTATGCCCAAAATAAAACATCTTAGAAAATATCCACAATGGCCAAAATCTAGAAAACAAAGTGGGCCCAAAAAGTAAATTTCTCAGTGGGCCCACGTGACCATTCAGAAAATAAAATTCCATATTTTTCTAATATTCCAGGAAGTCCGAATACCAAATCTGGGAATCCAATTCCCATTAACGAACATTTTTCCTTCACAAAAACCGGAAACTTTTCCGTGGAAAAATTACCTCTTTCTTCCTTTCCAATCTTTCTGTCGTATTCTCGTACGTACGCCCTCGCATACATACCCAGGAACTACGGGGTATAACACGTAGAGATCGACGGGTTAACGAAGAATGACGAGAAGAGGCGAGCGTGAGTCCTTTTGGTGACTTTCGAGGCGAGTCACCTCACCAGTAGATTAGATTATGCACATCCACCAGTGCAGAGAGGTCCTCCACGGGGTTCAGGACGTTCGGGGTATGCAGGGGTTGGTCGGAGCCCCAAATCTTCCGGTTCACAGTATGGCAGACGTCATCCCGGGGAATGTCGTCTTGTTAGATTGGTACTTGTTGTACCTATGACCGTCATGGTCTGATGTCGGAAGAGTGTCCTAGTAGGAGGACTTAGCCTTCAGGATCGGTGGGTAGTTTGTCATCTCCTTAGCTATGCGCCCTACGGGGCAGGTTTGTTTAGAACGACTAAGGGGAGTGAAGCAGTAGATATAGATATATCTTTAACCCTCTAGAGTTTTGTTTATGTGATAAAGTGAGTATACCTTAAGTGCTATGTTCTGATAGCAGTGTGTTAGTTGTGATTAGAAATCTTGGTTAGTTAACCAAGTAAGATTTGGGGGTATAGAGAAGGTGTGAACCTTAGAGTTTTGTTACGTAGAGACCTTAGAGGTAAGGTCATCTAGAGTAAAAGACGTATGGTTATGTTGATCCTTATCGGGTGCCTAGTGCGTGAGCTAGGTTTGGGATAGGTCCCTAGTAGTGTGGAATGAAAGAGGGTAGTTGAGCTAAGAAGACCGCTAGGTTTTCGAAACGTGATTATTAAGATTGTTCCGGATCGGGGAGCTAGTATTGTGCGCGTTGCCGGGTCGGGTTGAGGCCCGTTGGTCAACCCGCGGTAGTTTTGGTGGTGGGTCAGGTTGTGGTGGTCGCCTTGTGTTAGGGTTGTGAGGTGTTAGGCCCAGTTTAGTTAACCAACGTGCGAGTTCGTGGATGCGTTCGACCGGTGGTTGGGCCGATGGGGCAGCCATCGTGTTTCGGTCGGGGCCGTGTACTCGTGATGTTGTTGTACGAAAGGTTGTAAGGCTGCACGGGTGCCTACCTTCACCTTATGAGACGGTGGAGCCTGTGCGGCTGTTTTGTTTCTGGAAGTTTTACCAGGCAGGGTTAAGAACTCAGGTGAGTCTCAGAATCGCATTCGCCCTCGGGCCAGTGTGTGGATTGCAGGGGTAGTCGTGGGGATTGTTGTCTCCTGTGGAGGGAGCGTTTAAGCTACCATCTCAGTGTTCGGATGTCGCCTTTTGAAGCCTTGTAGGGGCGGAAGTGTAAGTTGCCGGTCGATTGGTTCGAGGTTGGCAAGGTTCAGATAGTTGGTTCAGGCTTGTTCCAGCAGATTGTGGATAGTGAGAAGCTTGTCTAGAAGAAGTTCTGGCAGCTCAGAGGAATCGTGCGGATAATCGGCGACGACGCTTAGAGTTCAGGTTGACGGTCGGTCTTCTTGAAAGTACCACCCCGGACAGGGTGTGACGAGCTTTGGAAAACAGAGGAAACTTAGCCCGAGTTACTTTGGGCCTTTTTGAGTTCATGTGAGGAATAGGCCAGGTTGCCTATATGTTAGCATTTGCCGTCCGACGTAGGAGGCAGTGCGTCCGGTCTTTCGTTTTGTTATGTTCGGGAAAGTATCGGAGATCCATCCAGAGTATTCCCAGTTAATGATGACCACGTTAGGGATAGTAACCCCGAGTTTTGGAAACTGAAGCAGTATCAGAATGTGGTAAGAGTTCGAGTGTACGACATCCTCAGGGATCGCAAGCAGCCCGGTACCATTTGTTGGGTTGCCTGAGAAGGTTAATGCCTCAGGCAAAGTGACAAAGTGGTATCTACGACGAGTAAAGAGAGAAGCGAGCATGTATGGCGAGCATAGATGTGATCATTTCTTTTGTAAAGAGAAGGTGCGAAGGAAGTATATTTTAGACCCCGGTGAGAAGTGTTTTGTGGTGATTAGAGGTGTTTCCTCGTGGACTTTGATGTAAGCATTTTGCGCAAGTTGTTTCTGTGGCCAGGTGTGGCAGGATTGATTCTCGTAGGTATAGTAGTGAAGACTATACTGGCGCGCGTTTGTTTTGAGACTTAGAAGGAACATTCGGGACGAATGTTTCTAAGGAGGGGAGAATGTTATACCCCGTATTTCAGTATGCGCGAGGGACGTCGTGAAATTCGAACTTCAAGTAGGCTTGGCGATTTAATTTTGTGCACAACACGGTTAGAGTCGTTTTTAGTAAACGTTTTCCACGACTTTCGTAGGGGAAATTACGGCTATGCCAAAATTTATTTTTGCGGATTTTTAAGAGAGACGAAACATTTTGGACCAACAAGAGGCGACACTTGTCACCTCTCATTGGAACACCTAGGCGGTCAAGCTTGGCGAAAGTTGGCCATTTTTGTCATGGAGTAGGTAGGATATTTGTGTGTTAGTTGGTTAAGGGGCACTTGGCAAGATCTTGGCCCTACACTTGCCTTGCACTTGGCATGATCTTGGCCATTGGTTGGCCTTCACTTGACCTATAAATACCCACCCCTTTGGAAGACAAATTCATCCACAAATTTGCCCAAGTCTTGAAAGCTCTCCTTCTCCCTCCCCTTTGTGTTGAGTTCGGCCGAGGGCCTCCCCCTTGTGGCCGAGAGCACCCCCCCTCTAGGGGTGCTAGCCGAGAGTAAACCCCCCCCCCTGGTTGGCTTGATAGCCGGCCTCGATAGAGGAGGAGATTTATGTTGTGGCGGGAGGGGGAGGTGCTGCCGAATTTTCTGTAGAATGTTCTACGATAAGATCTAAATGTTAATAAGCGCCTTGTGGACTTATAGGTTGAAGTATTACGTGTGGCGCGATCTACTTGGCTTAAGGAGTAGCCGACGGTTGGAAGTACTTGGAGCGTTTTGCTATTAGTCGATACTCGTCGCGAGGTATGTGAACCTCTTCCTATCTCTTCTAGCATGATATGTGTGTAACTATGTAGTAATGCGGTGAAGCGTGCATGTGTTAAATGTATTTGGTTGGTCTAAAACATAAAGTGTTATAACGGCTTTATGGGAAGTTGGTTATAACGACTTTATGTATGTAAGAAAATACTTGTGGTTTTAAAAGGTAACTTATTTGAACTATAAGTTGGTTATGTGATAATAAAGAACTTGAAGTATTTCAAAAGATTTTGAATCATTTTAAAGAAGAGTAATACTTGGTTTTGAAAACTTAAGAGTTATACTAGCTTTATGGGAAGTTAGGTATAACGGCTTAAGAATGTTTCTTCGATTTGGAAATCGAGAATGTGTATCGACAAACCATGCGGCGTTAATAAAAGGAAATGTTTTGTGAGTAAAATCGGTAGAAACTTCCATCCGCATAGAAGCTAAGATGAGACAAAATGATATTTCTAGATCATGGTCTTTGTAATAAGATTGTTATAAACAAGAATATCCTACTCACATATAAGGCTTATGTTTCTCAGATGGTTTAAAAGAGAATTATATTCTTAAATGAATAAGACTATGAACTACGAAACCCTTCTAAAATAAGAAACGTGAACATTTGAAATTAGGCAAACTTAGACGTTTGGAAAATAATGTTGTTACTTGATTTTACAAGGGTAAGTGTTTTGATTTACTTCAAAAGATAATCACTCTATTTTCATATACTACGGGTATTGTGTGGTTTTTGTGAAAGTAACGTATCTTTTAAAGAGTTAATGTATGAAGTACTTTGGAGATAAAAACCCGATCTTGTTAATCATATAGTAGAAAGTGCCTTGTGTGTATAACTTGATTGTGTTGGGTTGTGATAGCCTTGTAATACTTTCTTGTTGATTTGTTAAGTACATATGCTAGGACGCTACGTGTGTTAGTATCTTGTAATGTTTGTAGGGGTTTCCCCTCGATTGCGCCTAAATAGTTTCGCTATCAGCCGTTATGTTGGTATTGTACCACTCACCTTGACTGTTCCGGAGGTTAAGCTGCCCTCCGATGCGGGGTAGACTCAGGCGGGTCGATGGACCTATGATTCGAGAATACCTCATGCGGGTCCCAGGGGCCTATGCGGAGCTACGAGAGTTCCAGGTTAGTTTGCGTCCTTTATGGGCATGCGGTCCATGTGGCCATGCGGACTGCGAAGTCCAGGCGGATGCCGGGGAGTAGCTACCCTCGATGCGGGGTTATACCTCATGCAGCCTATGAGTTTGGCCTATCGAGCTGCGGGAAGTTCTGAGGCTAGACGCGCATATTAGATACTGCGGGCGGGTGGCCAGCTTTGATCATGTGACGGTCTAGACAGATCTCATGATACAGTTTATGACCTTGTTGGTACTGGGGGCTTTAGTAGTCGGCTATGCCTTCATACTTACCCCGTACGGTTTTATTATAACACAGGTGGGACCTGGTGTTCATGTGTGTTCCTTGGTGCTTTCATATCATAGACTGCCGGCAGTGAGGAATGTGTCCCACGGGCACGATTGATGTTGTGGGCGTGAGACCCATTGTTATTGTCACGACCGAACCGGGCGTGGATCGTGCCTTACCGGGCACCTAGTGATACAACATCGAGAGAAAATCAGCGGAAATAAAAACATGAACATGAATTAAGAGAAAAGATAAATAAGCAGTCAACCAAAGCGATTTGCCTTCATCATATATACATAAATACGACAGTTATCCTTTTTACAAACCACACGCACAGCGATTACTCTGGACCTCTAAGATCTTACAACGGCTATGACGGGACGGGGCGCCATACCCACGAATGTATAAGTATCTACGGACTCGGGTAACATACAAAAGATAAGCCTCGAAGGCAGAGCTTCAATCTGTTGAAAGGTGATCCTAAGCGAAGTCGGCGGCCGATGTACCTTTTACTGCGGCATGAACGCGGCCCCGAAGGAGGTCGACAACAGTACCAAGTATGTGAAAGCGTAAAATCTGTAAATGAAATCATAATAGTCTATATAAAGCGGAGACATGTATGATAACCAAACTACGATTCACAACATAGAAGCGATCATGTCAAGTCGTGGACTCACGCCTCAAAGTCATCCTCATGCGTGGAACTTCTTCCTCACCGGCGATCTAGGTACAAATCATGTGATACGTATAACGTGTCTCGGCCCATCTTATGGACCCAATATAGAAAGCGTGTGGAATACATTCCGGATGAGCAGTAGTCGGTGAAATACATTCGGATGAACCGTAGTCGAGTGATATACATTCGGATGAACCGTGATCGAGTGAAATACATTCCGGATGACCCGGTAATCAAGTGAAATACATTCGGATGACCGGTAATCAAGTGAGATACATTCGGATGACCGTGTAATCAAGTGAAATACATTCGGATGACCCGAAATCAAGTGAAATACATTCCCGGATGACCCGGTAATCAAGTGAGATACATTCCCGGATGACCCGGTAATTGAGTAGAACACAGTTCTTGCACAACAAGGCTATTACACGTAACATGGTCAAGTTTCATAACAACAAGCATAAGCAAGTTACACACGACTCAAGGTACTTTCATTTTATGTCAAAGTCCGGATTTTAACCTTAAAGTACTACGTCCGTTAAATTCCTTTTAAGATCCATTTCTTTTACAAAGGTCACCCGATACCCGTAGTATAAAATTGGAGTGACTAACATTGTTAAGTAAACCAAAATGCTTTCCTTTGTAAAATCAAGTAACAACCTTATTTTCCAAACGTTCAAGTTGCCTAATTTCGAATGCTCAAGTTTCTCATTTTAGAAAAAGGTTTCGTAGTTCATAGTTTTAGTCCTTTAAAACATAATTCTCCTTTAAACGTTTTGAGAAACATATGTCTTATATGTGAGTAGGTTATTCTTGTTTATAATCAATCTTATTAAGCAGCCATGATCTAGGAAATGTAATATCATTTTGTCTCATCTTAGCTTATGCGGATGGAGGTTTCTCTTGGTTTTAATAATACTTCATTAGTCAATACATTTTCCTTTTATTAACGCTGCAGTGGTTTGTCGATACACATTCTGATTTCCGAAATCAGTAAAACATTCTTAAGCCGTTATACCTAACTTCCCATAAAGCTAGTATAACTCTTAAGCTTTCAAAACCCAAGTACTACTCATTCTTTCAAAACGATTCATAAATCTTTTGAAATACTTCAAGTTCTTTATTAACACATATCAAGTCAGTTATTATTCAAATCAGTTACCTTTTAGAAACCACAAAGTATTTGCTTATCCACATAAAGTTTATATAACCGACTTCATAAAGCCGTTATAACACTTTATGTTTTAAACCAATCAAATACATTTAGCACATGTACGTCTACCGTACTACATAGTTCACACATATCATGCTAGAAGAGATAGGAAGAGGTTCACATACCTCGCGACGATTATCGACTAATAGCAAAACGCTCCAAGTACCTCAAACCGTCGGCTACACTCTCAGTCAAGCAGGTCACTCCACACGTAGTACTACAACCTATAGAGGCCTGGCGCCTATTAATATCTTTAGATCGGCGTAGAATATTCTACGAAAATTCAAGACACCTCCCCATGGCGTAAATCTCCTCCTCTATCGAGGCCGGCTACCAAGCCAACCAGGGGGGGGGGGTTAACACGTCTGACCGGACGTGTACAATTCTACTACACAGCAATGCTACACAAGTCTACTGTAATACAGTCCTATGTAATTACAGTTCAGTTCTCTTATTTAAATTCAGGCTTAAGTCGCAAGACATTCTGTAAGTATTATTCGAGCTTAAGTCAAAAGACATTGCGCACAATTATAATGTTCAGTTCTATATATAGTATACTTCAACTATATATTCCTACAACATGTAATTTCCAATTACAATAGAAGGTCAAGAGTGTTTACCTCGATAAGCCCAAAATTATCCGAGTTTAAATGTCGGTCCTGAGCAAGGTTTAGCTCTACTCAGGCGCTCAGGCCGCTCCAAACAACCCTTAGAAGTTCTAACCAACTTCTACTATAACTTCAACTACGGGTGAAGATTTACTTAGGGTTTCGTTTTAGTGAGTGAGGAAAGTATAATAGTATTTTAGGGCTTTTGTAAAAGGGTACTTTGCAAAGTACTACAAGGTATTTGGCTAAAGTATTTTGGGCATTATAAAAAAACTAGGAGAGTATTTCTATACCACAACAAGGGGTATTATCCGAAAACAACTAGGCTAGGGGGGGGGGGGTAGACCTCTCGGCCAAGGCTTCTCGAGGGGGTAGTGTGGCGGAAAGTAAGTAAGAGGAGGGAGTATTTTGAGACTTAGGTAGATTGCTCAAGTTTTGGATGAAGAAAGTTCATCAACTAAGGGGTATTTATAGGTCAAGTGAAGGCCAACCAATGGCCAAGATGAAGACAAGTGCATAGCAAGTGTAAGGCCAAGATTAAGCCATGTGCAACCTTATCCATCTACACAAAATATCCTACCTAACCGCTGACCACAATTCAACACAAAAGCGTGCCAATCTTTGCCCATTTCGTCATGACCTTCACCAATTAGAGGGTGACAAGTGTCGCCCTCTTGTTGATCCAAAATGTTACGTCTCTCGGAAAAATCCGCAAAATTTTTAAATGACATAGCGGAAATTCCTACGAAAAGTCTGTGAAAACGTTTTCGTCAAAAACGACTCCAACGGTGTTGTGCACAAAAGAATTCGCCAAGCCTAAAGAAGTTCGAAAATTTCTCGTCGTCCCCACGTACATACTGGAAATACTGTATAACGATTATGTTTTAGTGATGACTTGAGGCGTGAGTCACGACTTGACATGATCGCTTATTTATTGTAAAGCGTAGTTTGGTTATCATACATGTCTCTGCTTTGTATAGACTACTATGATTTCATTTCTGATTTATTTTCAGTTTCACATACTGCAAATTTGTTGTCGACCTCCTTGGGGCTGCGTTCATGCCGCGAGTAAAGGTACACGATCGTTGATCCTCGCTCTTAGGGTCACGGTTCGCTTTTGGGAAAGCTCCGTTTCTCCGGAGGCTTATCTTGGTATAGTCCCCTGTTGTTGTAGGTGCTTATATTCAGGGGTATGACGGGGCCCTGTCCCGTCGTTGTTGTCACATCATTCGTAGAGTGCATAGTAATCTTGTTGTGGCGGGGTTTGTAAAAGTTAAAACTGCTCATGTTGAAAAGTCATTGTTTATATATATGCCGAAAAGGCAAGTTTTCTCAGTTATTGTTTCGTACTTCATAATATTTTGATGTCTTGTTTTATTTCGTGATTACTCGATGTGTGGCTACTTAGGTGCGGGTAAGGCACGATCCAGGGCAGGTTGGTCGTGACGATTATATTATATGTCAAGAAGGTAGCCCTATCGGCTAACTTTGTTGTTTTACTTACATTGTTTTATTTTATAGTTTCATGTATGTTCGTGATTATCTCTCGATGTATACTGTAAGGGTGCCCAGTAGGGCACGATCGAGCAGTCGGGTCGTGACACCTTTATGGCGAACTTATGTGACTCTATCGCGTCCCAGTTGGGCGGGCGGTATACCTTTATGGCGGACTTATGTGACTCTATCGCGTCCCAGTTGGGCGGCGGTATAGCGTTCCTCGTAAAGGGGCGGATTAGGTTATGCAGAATCGTAAGTTATATGTTTATGAACTTGATGAGTTTTCTTAAGTATATGCGTAAGAATTTGATCAGTACTCTTATGTCACGACCCGACCGGGCGTGTGGTGCCTACAGGGCACCTAGTGATACAACATCGAGTAACGGCGGAATATAAAACAAGACATGAAACAATATGAATGAAAACAGTTTATCGAGAAAAGTTGCCTTTCGGCATATATATATATATATGAAAACTTGAGCGATTACATCCCTTTTACAAACCACGCCTACAAAGATTACTCTGACCTAGAATGTTATAACAAAAATGACGGACAGGGCCCGCCATACCCGAATGTAAGTACTCTACGACGGGGACTATACCACGAATAAGCCTCCAGAAAGCGGAGCTTCCCAAAACATTGAGCGTGACCACATGGCGAGGATCAACAAGCGGTGTACCTCTACTGCGGCATGACGCGGCCCGAAGGAGGTCGATCTAACAGTACCAAGTATGTGATCTCGAAAATCGTAAGTGAAATCATAATAGTCTATGTAAAGCAGAAGACATATATGATAACCAATTTACGATGCACAATATGTAGCGATCGTATCAAGTCGAGGACTCACGCCCTTAAAGTCATTACTCAAATATAACCATGGGTCTCATGCCCACAATATCAATTATGCCCGTGGAATTCCATCCTCACTGCCGGCAGTCCATGATATAAAAGCACCAAGGAATACACATGAACACTAGGTCCCACCTGTGTCATAATAAAACCGTACAGGGTAAGTACGAAGGCATAGCCGACTACTAAAACCCACAGTACCAATAATGCTATAAAACTGTATCACGAGGTCTTTCTAGACCGCACCACATGATCGAAGCTGGCCACTCGCCCTCAGTATCAATGTGCGCGTCTAATCCTGGAACTTACCGCAGCTCCGCATAGGCCACACATAGGCCCGCATGAGGTATTCCTTACATCGGGGGTAGCTAACCCGCGGTACCCTCCTGGACTCCCGCAGTCCGCATAGTCACATAGACCGCATAGTCACACAGACCGCATAAGGCACTCCTCGCATCGGGATAATACACCCGGAATGATCAATCCTGGAACTCCCGCAGCTCCGCATAGTCACACAGACTGCATAGGCCGTATAGACCCGCATCAAGGGTGGCAAGTCCTCGGTATAACAAGTCAGGGGGAGTATGTGATATAATAACAGTACAACGGGCTTAACGTTTAACAACGTAAGCACAACAAGAATAACCCCCTTACACAACATCACAAGACACTAACACGCGTAACATCATAACATGTTTACTTATCAAACCAACAAGAAAGTATTACAAGGCTATCACAAACCAACATAGTCAAGTTATTCACACAAGGTACTTTCTATTTTATGTCAACAAGTTCGGGTTTTTATCCCCAAAGTACTTCATACATTAACTCTTTAAAAACCAAGTACTCATTGCTCACGAATGAGGTTTCGCACTTTTTAACAAAATTCATATCAAGTCAATTTAGTCAAGTCTCTTATCTTCAAAAGATTCATAGATCATAGTTTTAAACACTTAACAACGAAATCTCTTTTTTAAAATAATTTGAGTAACATATGCCTTATGTGTGAGTAGGTTATTCTTGTTTATAACAATCTTATTAAAGAAGTCATGATCTAGGAAATGTAATACAATTTTGTCTTATCTTAGCTTCTATGCAGATGGAGGTTTCTACTGGTTTTTAATTGTTATACCCCTGTCACGACCCATTCCGGGGCCCGTGACTGGTGCCTTACCGGGGCACCCAAGTAGTCATACATCAGAGTAATCAGCGGAAATATAAAACAAGATATGAAACAGTTTATAAAATAAGACACCGTTTATGTGAGAAAACGTCGCCTTTCGGCATATATATATAAACATGGTTTAGCAGTTACATCCGATACTGTACAACATGACTACAGACCTCTAAGGAAATATACAACTATGGCGGGACAGGGCCCCGCCATACCCTGACTGTACAAAACTATCTACAACAGGGAGATCATACCCAAAAGTAGAGCCTCCGGAAAGGATGGAGCTCCCGACACCAACGTAGAGATCCTAAGAATGTGGATCTAGCACCTGCTTGCCCTTACCTGCGGCATGAACGCAGCCCCCCGAAGGAGGTCAGTACAACAGGTACTAAGTATATGAAACTGTAAAATACTTAAATGAAAACATATCATTTTAAAATCAGTTTGCAAGTATGTATGAAACAACCAGGGGACCGCATAGTGCCACATCATAAACAAGAGCAACAATAGGTAAAGCGTAGCGAGTCTTTTCTAGGCTGCGAATGATCGAAGCAGGGCCAATTGCCCGTAGTATCACCATGCAAGCCTAATCCTGGACTCCCGTAGTCCGCATAGGCCACTCACATAAGCCCGCATAGGGTATATAACCCCGCATCGAGGGTAGCTACTCCTCGGCATCGTCCTGGACTCGTAGTCCGCATGGCCACATAGACCGCATGAGGTATAACCCCGCATCACTAACACGGAACTCCGTAGCTCGCGCATAGGTCCTCTGGACCCGCATGAGGTATTCTCGAATCATGGTCCTGGACCGCTGAGTCTACCCGCGTCGGAGGCGACAACCCCGGTAATATGTCAAGAGGTGAGTGATAGTACACTAACATAACAACTTATCTTTAAACAACAGAAGCACAACAAGAATACTCACTTATACAAATGTTACAAGACACTAACACATAGCATCATATCATGTCTACTTATCAAACCATCTTATTATTCTTTTCACAATTCAATATAAGTCTGTTATAAACACATAGGCAAACTTGTTTCTTTTATCAATCTTAAGTGGTTATACTTAACTTCCCATAAAGCTAGTATAACTCTTAAGCTTCTGTTTTAAAAACCAATTAGTTCTCTTCTGTTAAAAATGATTCAGTATTCTTTTGAAATGCTTTCAGTTCTTTATTATTCAGGCTTAAGCAGTGAGGCATTTCCGTAAGTATTATTCAGGCTTAAGCTGTGAGGCATTGCCGTAAGTATTATTCAGGCTTAAGTCAAAGACATTGCCGTAGTTATTATTCAGTTAACACATGTACGTCTACCGTACTATATATATATTGTAAAATATCATGCTTTAGGAAGAATCACATACCTTCTCAGCGAAAACCACCTGCCAAGTTGAATATGTCGCGCGCAGAGAATCAGCCTATAATAGTCAGACACGTCTATCAACGTTCAGACTACTTTGTAAACAGTTCTAAACAGAGGGTTCTATATCCTACGGAAAATTGGGCAGTACTTCCCTACCCGGTGAGCTACTCAAGTCTACTGTGAAAACAGTCCTATGTAAGTACAGTTTGATTATTCTTCTTTTAAACCCTTCTACTGTGATAACAGTTCAATTCTATTCTGCAATATTCTTCTAAGTATCTAATACTTATTCTTATACTACTACAGTAAGTATTCTCTAATTCAAAAGAGGGTTAGGATTAGTTACCTCGGTAAGCCCAATAATATCCTAGATAAAGTCGCGCCTGAGCAAGGTTTTGCTCCTAAGTTGTATGCTCCAAGGAAACCTTAGAAGTTCTTCACAACTTCTACTAAGTACTAAGGGATTTGAGCTAGGGTATTTTGGGCATTATAACAATACTAGAAGACAACTTTTCTACCAAGGGAGGGGGGGTAGATTTTGGCTAGGCTAGGGGGGGGGCCCTCGGCCAAACTTCAAAAGGGGAGGGGGGGTGTTTGGACGAAAAGGCTACAAAGGGAGAGGAGAGGATTTTTAGACTTGGAAGCTTTTGTGGATGAAGAACTCTTCATCTCAAGAGGAGTATTTATAGGTCAAGGGATGGCCAACCAAGGGCCAAGATGTAGCCAAGTGCTAGGCAAGTGTAAGGTCAAGATTAGGGCAAGTGTCCTTGGCCAACTTGCACACAAAATATCCTACCTAATCCTTGACTTGTGCAAAGGCACAAAAAACGTGCACTTCATTGTCCAATTCGTCCAATGGACGATTTCAAGTCCACCAATTGGAGGGTGCCAAGTGTCGCCCTGTCGTTGGTCCAAAATGTTTCGTCTCTCGGAAAAATCCGCAAAAATTAGAAATGGCATAGCCGGAATTTACCCTACGAAAGTTGTGGAAACGTTTCGTCGGAAAACTATTCGCTTTGTGAGTTGTGCCCAAAAAATCATCCAAGGCCTAAACTTTAAGGCCAAACTTTTTGTACGTATTCCCTTACGTACATACTCTGGAAATACGGGGTATAACAACCCCGTTTTTCCAGAGTATGTACGTGAGGACGTACGTACAAAAATTTAAGCCTTAAGTAGGCAAAGGGACGAAATTTTGTTCACAACCCCCGAAAAGAATTGTTTTCCGACGAAACGTTTTCCAAACTTTGCGAGGGGAAAATTACGGTTGCGACTTTAATAATTTTTTGCGGATTTTTCCGAGAGATGAAATATTTTGGACCAACGAGAGGGCGACACTTGTCACCCTCAAGTTAGCAGTTGGTGGCGAAAGGGGGCACGTTTTGTGCCATGTTTTGTTGCCTAAACCATGGGTCAATGTTTGGAGTGAATTGAGGAGTAGATGGCTAGGGGGCACTTGGGCAAATCCTCACCCTCCACTTGTCTTGATCTTGGCCATTGGTTTCCCTATAAATACCCCCCTTTGTTGAAGACTTCTTCATCCACAAACATTTTCTAAGTCTTGAAAATCCTCCCCTCTTGTTGCTCGTCCAAGAGCACCCTCCCCTTTGTGAGGCCTTTTGGCCGAGAAGTACTCCCCCCCTTCCTTTGTGGTGCTAGCCGAAAGTACCCCCCTACCTTGAGTTGTTCTCGTGAAATACTGTTATACCCCCGTATTTCCAGAGTATGTACGTAAGGGAATACGTACAAAAAGTTTGGCCTTAAAGTTAGCCTTGGACGTTTTTTTTTGTGCACAACTCACTAAAAGAATCGTTTTCCGACGAAACGTTTCCACAGCTTTCGTAGGGAAAATTCCGACTATGTCATTTAGTATTTTTGCGGATTTTTCCGAGAGACGAAACATTTTGGACCAACGGGAGGGCGACACTTGGCACCCTCCAATTGGTGGACTTGAATCGTTCATGGGACGAATTGGAATGGGATTGGCACGTTTTTGGTGCCCTGCTCAAAGTCAAGGAGTTGGTAGGATATTTGTGTATAGTTAATCCTCACCCTACACTTGCCTTGCACTTGTCTTCATCTTGGCCATTGGTTGGCCAAGGCTTGAGCTATAAATACCCCCCTTTAGATGAAGAGTTCTTCATCCACAAAGTTATCTTCCAAGTCTTGAAAAATCCTCTCCTCTCCCTTAAGCCTTTCGTCCAACACCTCCCCCCCCCTTTGAGTGAGTTTGGCCGAGGGCCTACCCCCCCTAGCCTAGCCGAAATCTACCCCCCCTCCCTTGGTAGAAAAGTTGTCTTCTAGTATTGTTATAATGCCCAAAATACCCTAGCCCAAATCCCTTAGTCCTTTGTAGAAGTTGTGAAGAACTTCTAAGGTTTCTTAGACTCTGGGAGCGTACAACTTAGGAGCTAAACCTTGCTCAGGCGCGACTTTATCTAGGATATTATTGGGCTTACCGAGGTAACTAATCCTAACCCTCTTTTGAATTAGAGAATACTTACTGTAGTAGTATAAGAATAAGTATAAATACTTAGAAGAATATTGCAGAATAGAATTGAACTGTTTTCACAGTAGACTTATATAGCTCACCGGGTAGGGAAGTGATGCCCGACTTTCCGTAGAATTGTGAACCCTCTGTTTAGAATGACCTTCAGAGTAGTCTTTGATAGATGTCTGTGACTATTATAGGCTGACTCTCTGCGCGCGACATATTCAACTTGGCAGGTGGTTTTCGCTGAGAAGGTATGTGATTCTTCCTAAAGCATGATATTTTACAATATATATATAGTACGGTGACGCGTACATGTGTTAATCGAATAATAGCTACGGCAATGTCTTTGACTTAAGCTGAATAATACTTACGGCAATGCCTCGGCTTAAGCTCGAATAATACTTACAGCGATGCCTGGCTTAAGCCTTTGAATAACAAAGAATCGAAAGCATTTCAAAGAATCTTGAATCATTTTTCTGAAGATAAATATTTGGTTTTAAAACAAAAGCTTAAGAGTTATACTAGCTTTATGGGAAGTTAGGTATAACAACTTAAGAAAGATAAAAAGGAATTTACTTGTTTGTTTATAAAAGCCTTGTATTGATTCTGTTAAGTGTAGTAAGATTTGTGTGATAAGTAGACATATTATGATGCTACAGGTTAGTGTCTTGAAATGTTGTGTAAGGGGTCATTCTTCTTTGTGCCTACGTTGCTAACAGGTAAGTCCGTTATCGTTATTGTATCACCTACCCTCGATCGTTATACAGGGCTTTCCCCTTGATGCGGTCTATCGGCCTACGCGGTCTGTGAGACTATGCGAGCAGCGGTATGCTCCGAGATTGATCATTCCGGTGTTTAGCCCGACGCGGGGATTCTATGCGATCTGTGAGACTATGCGGTCTTTTGAGGCTATGCGGGTGCGGGAGCCTAGGCGGATCCGGGGTTAGCTGCCCCAATGCGAGGAATACCTCGTGCGGTGCATGTGTGACCTATGCGGTGCGGAAGTCGAGGACTAGGCACGTGAGAATGATACTATGGGCGATTGGCCTTGCCCGATCATTCGCGGCCTAGAATAGACACATTCTGATTTTCCTATTATTGTTGTTGTTTGTGATGTGGCACTATGTGCAATTGAACCGATTGTATTTGTGAAAGGTTTTAAATACTTTGATTTCATTTGATTCTTTATAGTTTCACATACTTGGTACTGTTATCGACCTCCTTCGGGGCTGCGTTCATGCCGCAGTAAGGGCAGTGCTAGATCCACATCCTTAGGATCTTTGCGTTGGTGTCGGGAGCTCCATCTTCTCCGAGGCTCTACTTTTGGGTATGATCTCCTGTATTGTAGATAGTTTTGTCTGATCGAGTATGGCGGGGCCTGTCCGCCATAGTTGTTTACTTCCTTAGAGGTGCAGTAGTACTATTATGCAGTTGGGATGTAATCGCAAAACTTGAGTTATTTATATTATGCCGTAAGGCAAGCTTTTCATCGATAAAGCTGTTTACATTTTTACTATGTTTCTGCCTTGTTTTATATTTCCTGGGTTACTCGATGTATGACTACTTGGGTGCCGTAAGGCACGATCCACGGGCCAGGCAGTCGTGACAAAAGTGGTATCGAGCGATTAATCCTCGGAAAGTGTCTACAGATGTATCTAGTAGAATCTTGATTATCGGTGTGTTGTGCACCACACCAATAATCGAGAGGCTATAGGATATTTAGGATTGGTTTCCATTCTTCATTCGAGATCGTGCTTTAGAGGCATGTTATAGGTTGGACCTCTAACGTATTCCTTTCTGTATGATTATGCCTCCACGTAAGGCAACCCGGCCCGGAAGGGCAAGGCGGAGGAGTCGCTAGCGAGACACCCAGTCACGAGGCTCGTGCCCGGTCTATACGAGACGGCGAGTTCTATGACGCCGCCGGCCCAGCGAGACCACAGTACCACACCTCGCTCCCACGGCTGGGCGGAGAGTTAGGGTACAAGGAGATGGCCCACTATTGGCTAGAGTTGTGGCCCGTCGAGAGAAGGCTGGATCTGGCGATTCGATTCAGCTCGGCTCGATCGCGCGTGGTGCACGAGCGAATAGTTTGAGGCTACGAGATTTCTTGAGTTGTAGCCGCGCGAGTTTCTGGTCGAGGCGGAGGATGATCGCGAGTTCATCCGTCGGCTCTGAGAGGATCATGCGGGTGATCAAGGCCTCGAGACAGTGCGTGACTTTCGGTTCGCATCACCGCGTGATACCGCGATCGATTGGTTTGATTCATTGAGCTTTCTGGGAGAGCATGCACCTCAGCAGTATGGGATGAGTTTTGAGGCTTTTCTCACACACTTCTTGCCTCGCGAGATGAGGAGGGCACGAGTGATAGATTCTTGTTCTTTGAGCAGGGGAGGGCCTTGCGGTGAGGAGTACAATGTCGAGTTTGATTCTTTGGCTCGATATGTCCACTGCCGTAGCGAGAGATGGAGGACCGGGTGCATCGCTATGTCACTGGCTAGATGATTACATGGCGAGTCTTGTGCGGGTGTGTCCCTTCACCGAGCATGGACATAACCCGTATGCAGCTCATGCACTAGGATGTGAGGCGTAGAGACCGCGGGTAAGCGATATCGGCCAGGCGAAGAAGGCAAGACGGCCGGTTCTTTTGGTGGTTCGGGGTGGCGGCATCGCCAAGTCGGATTTGCACCACGGCCAGCGCGAGCGCTCCTACCTCATTTTCGGTCAGCGAGCGGTTGGGGCGGTCGGGGCCCGAGGACTTGATTTCGAGGGTAGCGAGTGCTAACCATTCGAGGTCCGCTCGGTGTGCCGTTGTGGTAGATACCATTACGGAGGCAGACTCGGGAGCTGCTATACTTGTGGCCAACATGTTCATTTCGCGAGAGTTTGTCCGACTGGGCGGCGTGTAGTAGGGCCCGATCTACGAGTGCATTGCGCTTCTTCATCCTCGATTACTCGCCGGAGAAGGTACTCATGGACCAGCGGGTCGCGGCGGTCGTGGCGCGGGTCCCGATTCTAGCGGTCCTCGAACCGCATTTATGCTTTGTCCGGTAAGCGGATCGGGAGGCCTCACCGATGTCGCCACGGTACCTTATCGGCTCACGGGTTTGATGTGTATGCTTTGATAGATCCGGGTTCTACTGCATCTATATATCTCCCCTTGTTGCTAGTAGGATAGGGATAGAGCACGAGTCCATAGACCACTTTCGAGGTAGCTACGCGATGGGTGATTCGGTGGTAGCTCGGCGGGTATATAGAGCTTGTCTGTGACTATTCTGATCGTCGGACCACTAGCCGACTTGATAGAGTTGGAGATGATTGACTTGACGTGATCATGGGGATGGATTGGCTAGCTTTTGCTACGCCAATGTAGACCGAGAGAGAGTAATGCAGTTCGATTTCTGAGGCGGTTGTTGTATGGGAGGGAGCACGGTATCGCCGAGGGTAGGTTTATTTCCTACCTAAAGGCTAGGAAGATGGTGCGGAAGGGTATATCTACCATCTCGTTCGGGTGTTTGATCTCGAAGGCTGCGGTACCAGATTTTCCGTCGATTCGGTGGTCAGAGAGTTCCCAGACGTATTTCCAGACGACCTCCCGGGTATCCCTCCTGAGAGGGAGATTGAGTTTTGTATTGACATATTGCCAGACACTCGGCCTATTTCCATTCCGCCATACAGAATGGCACCTGCCGAGTTGAGAGAGTTGAAGGATCAGCTTAGGGATTTGCTGGAGAAGGGCTTCATCAGGCCTAGTGTTTCTCCCTGGGGAGCGCCGGTATTGTTCGTGAAGAAGAAGGACGGGACGCTGCGCATGTGTGTTGATTACAGGCAGCTGAACAAGGTGACCATTAAGAACAGATACCCCCTTCCCAGGATTGATGATTTGTTCGACCAGTTGCAGGGCGCGAGATGTTTCTCCAAGATTGATCTGCGTTCGGGCTATCATCAGATGCGAGTCAGAGAGGTGGATGTCCCTAGGACTGCATTCCGGACCCGGTACGGGCATTATGAGTTCAGGGTCATGTCTTTTGGGTTGACCAATGCTCCGGCGGTATTCATGGATTTGATGAACCGAGTGTTCAAACCATTTTTGGACACGTTTGTGATAGTGTTCATTGATGATATCTTGGTTTATTCGCTCAGGCGAGGAGCATGCGGAGCATTTGAGGCTGTCTTGTGATTCTCGGGACAGCGATTGTACGCCAAGTTTTCCAAATGTGAGTTTTGGATAACTTCGGTGGCTTTTCTGGGGCACATTGTCGGGGCCGATGGTATTCAGGTAGATACGGCCAAGATCGAGGCAATCGGTTGGCCTAGACCTACTACTCCGGCAGAGGTTCGCGATTTCGGGCCTTGCGAGATATTATCGGTTCGTGGAGAAGTTTGCTTCTATCTGCGCACCATTGACTAGGCCGACTCGGAAAGCGCCAAGTTTGATGGTGATGCTTGTGGCGGGGTTTCGATTCTTTGAAAGAGGCCGACCGCCCGTTCTTACTCTTCCGGAGGTCGGATGGTTATGTCGTGTATTGTGATCGTCGGGCATCGGGTTGGGATGTGTGTTGATGCAGCATGGCGGGGTTATAGCATATGCATCCCGCAATTTGAAGAAACACGAGGAACTACCCCCTATGATTTGGAGTTGGCGGTGTGATTCACGCTCTAAAGATCTGGAGGCACTATTTGTATGGGGTTCACGTGGATATTTTTACGGACCACAAGAGCCTCGGTATATCTTCGACCAGAGGAGTGAACTTACGGCGAGACGGTGGTTAGAGTTGCTTAAGGATTACGATGTTGATATCTGTACCACGGGAAGGCCAATGTTGTGGCGGATGCTCTTAGTCGTAGGTCGATGGGAGCCTATCGGATGTGCGGCTAGAGAGGAGGGACATGGTTCGTGATTTGCATCGGCTAGCGAGCCTTGGTGTCCGCTTTGATTGATTACGATAGCGGTGGGGTTAGAATTCGCGAGGTTGCGAGTCTTACATCACGACCGAACCGGGCGTGGATCGTGCCTTACCGGGCACCCTAGTGATACAACATCAGAGAAAATCAGCGGAAATAAAAACATGAACATGAATTAAGAGAAAAGATAAATAAACAGGCCAACCAAAGCATTTGCCTTCATCATATATACATAAATACGACGATTATCCTTTTTACAAACCACACAACAATTACTCTGGACCTCTAAGATTTTTACAGCTATGACGGGACGGGGCCGCCATACCCAGAATGTATAAGAATCTATGGACTGGGTAACATACCAAAAGATAAGCCTCGAAGGAAACGGAGCTTCCCAATCTGTTGAAAGGTGATCCTAAAAGCGGGGATCGACAGCCGATGTACCTTTTACCTGCGGCATGAACGCAGCCCCCCGAAGGAGGTCAGTACAACAGGTACCAAGTATGTGAAACTGTAAAATACTGCAAATGAAATCATAATAGTCTATATAAAGCAGGAGACATGTATGATAACCAAACTACAGTTCACAACATAGAAGCAGTCATGTCAAGTCAGGGACTCACACCCTCAAAGTCATCCCTCATGCCCGTGGAACTTCTTCCTCACTGCCGGCAGTCTAGGTACAAATCATGTGATACGTATAACAGGTCTCGGCCCATCTTATGGACCCAATATAGAAACGTGTGGAATACATTCCCGGATGAACCGGTAGTCAGTGAAATACATTCCCGGATGAACCGGTAGTCAAGTGATATACATTCCCGGATGACCCGGTAGTCGAGTGAAATACATTCCCGGATGACCCGGTAATCAAGTGAAATACATTCCCGGATGACCCGGTAATCAAGTGAAATACATTCCCGGATGACCCGGTAATCAAGTGAAATACATTCCCGGATGACCCGGTAATCAAGTGAAATACATTCCCGGATGACCCGTGTCAAGTGAAATACATTCCCGGATGACCCGGTAATCAAGTAGAACACAGTACTTGCACAACAAGGCTATCACACGTAACATGGTCAAGTTTCATAACAACAAGCATAAGCAAGTTACACACGACTCAAGGTACTTTCATTTTATGTCAAAGTCCGGATTTTAACCTTAAAGTACTACGTCCGTTAAATTCCTTTTAAGATCCATTTCTTTTACAAAGGTCACCCGATACCCGTAGTATAAAATTGAGTGACTAACATTGTTAAGTAAACCAAAATGCTTTCCTTTGTAAAATCAAGTAACAACCTTATTTTCCAAACGTTCAAGTTTGCCTAATTTCGAATGCTCAAGTTTCTCATTTTAGAAAAAGGTTTCGTAGTTCATAGTTTTAAATCCTTTAAAACATAATTCTCCTTTAAACGTTTTGAGAAACCTATGTCTTATAAGTGAGTAGGTTATTCTTGTTTATAATCAATCTTATTAAGCAGCCATGATCTAGGAAATGTCATTTTGTCTCATCTTAGCTTCTATGCAGATGGAAGTTTCTACTGGTTTTAATAATACTAAATCTGTCCAAAACATTTCCTTTTATTAACGCTGCAGTGGTTTGTCGATACACATTCTGATTTCCGAAATCAGTAAAACATTTTTAAGTCGTTATACCTAACTTCCCATAAAGCTAGTATAACTCTTAAGTTTCCAAAAACCAAGTATTACTTCTTCTCTCAAAATGATTCAAAAATCTTTTGAAATACTTCAAGTTCTTTATTATCACATAGCCATCCAGTTATAGTTCAAATCAGTTACCTCTTAAAAACCACAAGTACTTTCTTACCTACATAAAGCTGTTATAACCAACTTCCCATAAAGCCGTTATAACACTTTATGTTTCAAACCAATCAAATACATTAAACATATGTACGTCTACCGTACTACATAGTTATACACATATCATGCTAGAACAGATAGGAAGAGGTTCACATACCTCGCGACGATTATCGACTAATAGCAAAACGCTCCAAGTACCTCAAACCGTCGGCTACACTCTCAGTCAAGCAGATCACTCCACACGTAGTACTACAACCTATAGAGGCCACTGGCGCCTATTAATATCTTTAGATCCCGCGTAGAATATTCTACGAGAAAATTCGCGGCACCTCCCCGCATGGGCGTAAATCTCCTCTCTATCATCGAGGCCGGCCACCAAGCCAACCCGGGGGGGGGGGTTAACACGTCTAACCGGACGTGTACAATTCTACTACGGTAATGTTACACAAATCTCATGTCTGATCTATGTAATTACTGATTCACTTCTTAAAATTCAGGCTTATGTCGCAAGACATTGCCGTAAGTATTATTCAGGCTTAAGTCAAAAGACATTGCCGCACAACTATGATCAGTTCTATATATAGTATACCTAACTATATACTCCTACAACATGTAATTTCCAATTACAATGAAGGTCAAGAATGTTTACCTCGATAAGCCCAAAATTATCCGAGTTTATATGTCGATCTGAGCAAGGTTTAGCTCTACTCGTGCGCTCAGGCCGCTCCAACCAACCCTTAGAAGTTCTAACCAACTTCTACTAATAACTTCAACAATGGGTGAAGATTTACTTAGGGTTTCGTTTTAGTAGTGAGGAAAGTATAATAGTATTTTACGGGCTTTTGTAAAAAGGGTACTTTGGAAAGTACTACAAGGTATTTGGCTAAAGTATTTTGGGCATTATAACAATACTAGGAGTATTTCTATACCACAAAAGGGTATTATACGAAAACCACTAGGCTAGGGGGTACCTGTCACGACCGAACCGGGCCGTGATCGTGCCTTACCGGGCACCCTAGTGATACAACATCGAGAAAATCAGCGGAAATAAAAACATGAACATGAATTAAGAGAAGAGATAAATAAACAGCCAACCAAAGCAGTTGCCTTCATCATATATACATAAATACCCGATGCTTATCCTTTTACAAACCACGCTACAATTACATGCACTCTAAGATTTTTACAACGGCTATGACGGGACGGGGCCCGCCATACCACGAATGTATAAGAATCTACTGGACTCGGGTAACATACAAAAGATAAGCCTCAGAAGGAAGAGCTTCCCAACCTGGAATGTGATCCTATAAGCGGGGATCGGCGATCGATGTACCGCTTACTGCGGCATGAACGCAGCCCCGAAGGAGGTCGATAACAGTACCAAGTATGTGAAAGCGTAAAATCTGTAAATGAAATCATAATAGTCTATAAAGCGGGAGACATGTATGATAACCAAACTACGATTCACAACATAAGCGATCATGTCAAGTCGTGGACTCACGCCTAAAAGTCATCCTCATGCGTGGAACTCCTTCCTCACCGCCGTGATCTAGGTACAAATCATGTGATACGTATAACGGTCTCGGCCCATCTCATGGACCCAATATAGAAAAGTGTGGAATACATTCTGGTTCATCCCGTGAACCGTAGTCGAGTGGAATACATTCGGATGAACCGTAGTCAGTGAAATACATTCCCGGATGAACCGGTCATCAAGTGAAATACATTCCCGGATGAACCGGTAATCAAGTGAAATACATTCCCGGATAAACCGGTAGTCGAGTGAAATACATTCCCGGATGAACCGGTAATCAAGTGAAATACATTCCCGGATGAACCGGTAATCAAGTGAAATACATTCCCGGATGAACCGATAGTCGAGTAGAACACAGTACTTGCACAACAAGGCTATCACACGTAACATGGTCAAGTTTCATAACAACAAGCATAAACAAGTTACACACAACTCAAGGTACTTTCATTTTATGTCAAAGTCCGGATTTTAACCTTAAAGTACTACGTCCGTTAAATTCCTTTTAAGATCCATTTCTTTTACAAAGGTCACCCGATACCCGTAGTATAAAATTGGAGTGACTAACATTGTTAAGTAAACCAAAATGCTTTCCTTTGTAAAATCAAGTAACACCCTTATTTTCCAAACGTTCAAGTTTGCCTAATTTCGAATGTTCAAGTTTCTCATTTTAGAAAAAGGTTTCGTAGTTCATAGTTTTAAATCCTTTAAAACATAATTCTCCTTTAAACGTTTTGAGAAACATATGTCTTATATGTGAGTAGGTTATTCTTGTTTATAATCAATCTTATTAAGCAGCCATGATCTATGAAATGTAATATCATTTTGTCTCATCTTAGCTTCTATGCAGATGGAGGTTTCTCGGTTTTAATAATACTTCATTAGTCAATACATTTTCCTTTTATTAACGCTGCGATGGTTTGTCGATACACATTCGATTTCAAATCAGAAAAACATTCATAAGCCGTAATACCTAACTTCCCATAAAGCTAGTATAACTCTTAAGCTTTCAAAACACAAGTACTACTCATTCTTTCAAAACGATTCATAAATCTTTTGAAATACTTCAAGTTCTTTATTAACACATATCAAGCCAGTTATTATTCAAATCAGTTACCTTTTAGAAACCACAAAGTATTTGCTTATCCACATAAAGCTGTTATAACCGACTTCCCATAAAGCCGTTATAACACTTTATGTTTTAAACCAATCAAATACATTTAGCACATGTACGTCTACCGTACTACATAGTTCACACATATCATGCTAGAAGAGATAGGAAGAGGTTCACATACCTCGCGACGATTATCGACTAATAGCAAAACGCTCCAAGTACCTCAAACCGTCGGCTACACTCTCAGTCAAGCAGATCACCCCACACGTAGTACTACAACCTATAGAGGCCACAAAGCGCCTATTAATATCTTTAGATCCCGACGTAGAATATTCTACAGAAAATTCGCGACCTCCCCACATGACAGTAAATCTCCTCCTCTATCGAGGCCGCTACCAAGCCAACCGGGGTTAACACGTCTAACGGGCGTGTACAATTCTACTACACGGTAATGTTACACAAGTCTCATGTAATACTGATCTATGTAATTACTGATTGATTCTCTTCTTTAAATTCAGGCATAAGTCGCAAGACATTGCCGTAAGTATTATTCAGGCTAAATTCAAAAGACATTGCCGCACAACTAGGTTCAGTTCTATATATAGTATACCTAACTATATACTCCTACAACATGTAATTTCCAATTACAACCGAAGGTCAAGAATGTTTACCTCGATAAGCCCAAAATTATCCGAGTTTATATGTCGATCCTGAACAACGTTTAGCTCCTACTCGTGCGCTCCACCCGCTCCAAACAACCCTTAGAAGTTCTAACCAACGTCTACTCCATTACTTCAACAATCAATGAAGATTTCCTTAGGGTTTCGTTTAGTGACTGAGGGGAAGTATAATGGTATTTTTTGGGCTTGTATAATTGTAACCTTGGGAATACTACAAGGTATTTGGGCCAAGGTATTTGGACATTATAACAATACTAGGAGGGTATTTCTATACCACAACAAGGGGTATTTATACGAGACAACTAGGCTAGGGGTACCTCGTCTTAGGCACCACATGAGGGGAGGAAGCTCTCGCCAATAGGGCCTCAGGGGAGGGGGTGTGGTGGACGAGAGGACAAGAGGGAGGGAGTGTTTGAGACTTAGGTAGATTGCTCAAGTGAGGATGAAGAAAGTCTTCAACTTAGAGGGGTATTTATAGGTCAAGTGAAGGCCAACCAATGGCCAAGATGAAGACAAGTGCATAGCAAGTGTAAGGCCAAGATTTAGCCATGTGCTACCTTATCCATTTACACAAAATATCCTACCTAACCCTTGACCAAAAATGCAACACCAAAAACGTGCAAAGGGCAAGCTTTTGCCGTCCACTCCTTCCAATTAGAGGGTGACAAGTGTCGCCCTCTCGTTGGTCCAAAATGTTTCATCTCTCGGAAAAATCCGCAAAAATTATAAATGACATAGCCGGAATTTTCCCTACGAAAGCTGTGGAAACGTTTCGTCGAAAAACGACTCTAATCGGGTGTTGTGTACAAATTTAGAAACTAACCAACTTTTAAGGCTCAAATTATAATACGTACGAGCTCACGTACATACTCTGGAAATACGGGGTATAAAATTCTCCCCAACTTAGAAACATTCGTCACGACTGGTCCTTCTAAGCCTCAAAACAAACATGCGCCAGTATAGTCTTCACTACTATACTTACGAGAACAATCCTGCCACACCTGGCCACAGAAACACCTGCGCAAATACTTACATCCAAGTCCACGAGGAAACACCTCTAACATCACAAACTTTTGTCACTTTGCCGCGAGGTTCTAGTGTCACTCCGGCGACCCAACCAATGGTACCGGACTGCATGCGATTCCTGAGGTCTAAAATATACATCCTTCGCACCTTCTCCCTTTACAAGAAATGATCATATCTATGCTCGCAATACATGCGCGCCTCTACCCTTACTCGTCGTACTCTTCTCGAACTCTTGAACTCTTCCAGTATACGTACCACACTTCAGTCATCGCTTCAGTTCTCCAAAACTTTGGAGTCACTACCTCCAACTTGGTCATCTTACTAACCGCAATCCCCCTTAAGGCCATTCCCGGCCTTCATGATCCGCTTCTGGTCGAACATAACCACGAACTCATACGACGGTCATCTAAACTTGGGACTAGCACCCTCGTGACCCTACCACCTGGCGGGACCACCTGCAGCCGACCCGCGCCAGACTGCGGGTTGACACGCAACACGCCCTCAACCCGAGCCTCGCACGCCGACTCTCTCTCGTTTCTCGATCCGGAACAACCTTGCTAAATCACATCATGAAAGATACCACTTTCATTTACCCAACCCAGAGACTTATCACACAATACATTCTAGGCATACAATGCACTCTGACAAGGATCACTCGCAAAAATATTGTACTCAAGACGGCCTTACATCTAAGGTCTCAACTGTAATATTCTAAGGTTCATCATTTCCTCACCCTGAGCTTACCCTTTTCCCTGACAGTTCCTAAATCACATTTTAGCACAAAGCTAATCCGAACATAACACTTAACACATTAACATAACATCAAAACATACAAGCTTCTAGAGGGTTAAGGATATACCTGAAGCTACCGCTCCACTCTAATCGTAAGTCACTGCGGTCGCATGCGATAGAAGCGATGAACCCGCCATCGATCCGGTAGGCTGCGCTAGCTGCCGTACCTCTCCTATAAGCACGATCTCGTCACATGGCCCGACGGCGCAGGTGAAACAAGCACCAGTAAAAAGACGACATTTCCCTGGATGATGTTTGCCACATCGTGCACACTGAGGGGGACATGAATCCTGCTGGCTAGCACTCACGTAAACTCGTGGAACTGAAGCCACGGAGCTCGACCAGCTCGAATACCGAACGACACGAAGGCGTGGAGGACCACTGCATCGGGCGGAGGTACATAACTAGGCTAGCTTTGGCGGTCCGCCTCGAAAGTTACCAAAGGACCTGCTGTACGCCTCTTCGGCTGATCTCGGTCATTCCGTCGACCTCTCCGTGCCTCACATCCTAGTGCATGAGCTTGCATGCGGGCAATGTCCATGCCCGGCTGAAGAGCTACACCCGTACAAGCCTCTGCCAAGTAATCGTCCAGCCCGGTGACGTAGCGGTGTACTCTGTCCTCCATATCCGCTACTACAGCGGGAACATACCGAGCTAATGAGTCGAACTCCACATTGTACTCTCTAATCGTCGCGATCTGCCTCAGCGTCAAAAATCTGCGGCCCGAGCCCTCGCCATCTGTGGAGGCAAGAAATGTGCAAGAAATGCCTCGAGAACTCGTCCCAAAGCTGAAGTGCATGCTCTTCCGGGGCGATTCACGAATCAAACCGATCAGCTGCGGTATCACGCGGTGATGCGAACCAATACCACCGACTGCCTCGAGGCTCGATCACTATCATGATCCGCTGTAGCTGTCGGATAAACTCCCGAGGTCATCCTCGGCTCGATCCATAGAACATCGGCGGGCTACAACTCGAGAAAGTCACGTAGCCTCAAATGCGCTCGGGGTGAACTACGGGTGATCTTGGGGCTGAGCTGCTGCGTCGGCCTATCCTCATATCGCCACGACCACGGCGATCGCCATCTCCTTGTACCCCTCTCATCTGCTCCGGGTTGTGGGGTGGAGGCTCAGTATTGTAGTCTCAGTGACCCATCGCTGCGACTCTAAACTCGCTGGGTCTTTGGCGGCGTCGCGAAACCCGCCGTCGGAAGCCTGTCTCAGTCTTCGAGGGCTGCGCCTCGTACTCCTCAGTATCTCACTAACAGCTCCTCATCGCCTTGCCCATCGGGCTGGGTTGCCTTACGCGGAGGCATAGCGGTAAAAGAAAGGGATACGTCGGAGGGCCCAACTTATCACACACTCAGGGCACGATCTCGAATGAGAAGAATGGAAACCAATCCTAAATGTCCTATAGCCTCACGATTATAGATGTGGTGCACAACACACCGATAATCAAGACTCTACTAGACACGGTCGTAGACACTTTCCGAGGACTAATCGCTCGATACCACTTTTGTCACGACCGAACCGGGCGTGGATCGTGCCTACCTCGGGCACCCTAGTGATACAACATCGAGAGAAAATCGTGAAATAAAAACATGAACATGAATTAAGAAGAGATAAATAAGCAGGCCAACCAAAGCGATTTGCCTTCATCATATATACATAAATACGACAGCTTATCCTTTTTACAAACCCCGCCACGATTACTACGGACCTCTAAGATTTTTACAACTATGACGGGACGGGGCCGCCATACCACGAATGTATAAGAATCTACGGACTCATGGTAACATACCAAAAGATAAGCCTCGAAGGAACGGAGCTTCCCAACACTGGAATGTGATCCTATAAGCGGGGATCGGCGGTCGATGTACCACTTTACTGCGGCATGACGCGGCCCAAGGAGGTCGATCTAACAGTACAAGTATGTGAAAGCGTAAAATCAGTAAATGAAATCGAATAGTCTATAAAGCGGGAGACATGTATGATAACCAAACTACGATTCACAACATAAGAGCGATCGTGTCAAGTCGTGGACTCACGCCTAAAAGTCATCCTCATGCCCGTGGAACTCCTTCCTCACCGCCGTGATCTAGGTACAAATCATGTGATACGTATAACAGGTCTCGGCCCATCTCAAGGACCCAATATAGAAAAGTGTGGAATACATTCCCGGTTCATCCCATGAACCGGTAGTCGAGTGGAATACATTCCCGGATGAACCGATAGTCAAGTGAAATACATTCCCGGATGAACCGGTCATCAAGTGAAATACATTCCGGATGAACCGTGTCGAGTGAAATACATTCCCGGATGAACCGGTAATCAAGTGAAATACATTCCCGGATGAACCGGTAATCAAGTGAAATACATTCCCGGATGAACCGGTAGTCGAGTAGAACACAGTACTTGCACAACAAGGCTATCACACGTAACATGGTCAAGTTTCATAACAACAAGCATAAACAAGTTACACACAACTCAAGGTACTTTCATTTTATGTCAAAGTCCGGATTTTAACCTTAAAGTACTACGTCCGTTAAATTCCTTTTAAGATCCATTTCTTTTACAAAGGTCACCCGATACCCGTAGTATAAAATTGGAGTGACTAACATTGTTAAGTAAACCAAAATGCTTTCCTTTGTAAAATCAAGTAACACCCTTATTTTCCAAACGTTCAAGTTTGCCTAATTTCGAATGTTCAAGTTTCTCATTTTAGAAAAAGGTTTCGTAGTTCATAGTTTTAAATCCTTTAAAACATAATTCTCCTTTAAACGTTTTGAGAAACATATGTCTTATATGTGAGTAGGTTATTCTTGTTTATAATCAATCTTATTAAGCGACCATGATCTAGGAAATGTAATATCATTTTGTCTCATCTTAGCATGCGGATGGAGGTTTCTCTTGGTTTTAATAATACTTCATTAGTCAATACATTTTCCTTTTATTAACTGCGGTGGTTTGTCGATACACATTCGATTTTGAAATCAAGAAAACATTCTTAAGCCGTTATACCTAACTTCCCATAAAGCTAGTATAACTCTTAAGCTTTCAAAACCCAAGTACTACTCATTCTTTCAAAACGATTCATAAATCTTTTGAAATACTTCAAGTTCTTTATTAACACATATCAAGCGGTTATTATTCAAATCGATTTACCTTTTAGAAACCACAAAGTATTTGCTTATCCACATAAAGTCATTATAACCGACTTCCCATAAAGCCGTTATAACACTTTATGTTTTAAACCAATCAAATACATTTAGCACATGTACGTCTACCGTACTACATAGTTCACACATATCATGCTAGAAGAGATAGGAAGAGGTTCACATACCTCGCGACGATTATCGACTAATAGCAAAACGCTCCAAGTACCTCAAACCGTCGGCTACACTCTCAGTCAAGCAGATCACTCCACACGTAGTACTACAACCTATAAAGGCCACTGGCGCTATTAATATCTTTAGATCCCGGCGTAGAATATTCTCTGAGAAAATTCGCGACACCTCCCCACATGGCGTAAATCTCCTCCTCTATCGAGGCCGGCTACCAAGCCAACCAGGGGGGGGGGGTTAACACGTCTAACCGGACGTGTACAATTCTACTACACAGTAATGTTACACAAGTCTACTGTAATACAGTCCTATGTAATTCTGATTCGATTCTCTTCTTTAAATTCAGCTTAAGTCGCAAGACATTGCCGTAAGTATTATTCAGGCTTAAGTCAAAAGACATTGCCGCACAACTAGGTTCAGTTCTATATATAGTATACCTAACTATATACTCCTACAACATGTAATTTCCAATTACAACAGAAGGTCAAGAATGTTTACCTCGATAAGCCCAAAATTATCCGAGTTTATATGTCGATCCTGAACAACGTTTAGCTCCTACTCCGTGCGCTCCAACCCGCTCCAAACAACCCTTAGAAGTTCTAACCAACGTCTACTCCATTACTTCAACAATCAATGAAGATTTCCTTAGGGTTTCGTTTAGTGACTGAGGGGAAGTATAATGGTATTTTTTGGGCTTGTATAATTGTAACCTTGGGAATACTACAAGGTATTTGGGCCAAGGTATTTGGACATTATAACAATACTAGGAGGGTATTTCTATACCACAACAAGGGGTATTTATACGAGACAACTAGGCAGTGGGGTACCCTGGGCAGGGCACCACAGGGGAGGAAGCTCTCGGCCAATAGGGCCTCAAAGGGGGAGGGGGTTGTGGTGGACGAGAGGACAAGAGGCAGGGAGTGTTTGAGACTTAGGTAGATTGCTCAAGTGAGGATGAAGAAAGTCTTCAACTTAGAGGGGTATTTATAGGTCAAGTGAAGGCCAACCAATGGCCAAGATGAAGACAAGTGCATAGCAAGTGTAAGGCCAAGATTTAGCCATGTGCTACCTTATCCATTTACACAAAATATCCTACCTAACCCTTGACCAAAAATGCAACACCAAAAACGTGCAAAGGGCAAGCTTTTGCCGTCCACTCCTTCCAATTAGAGGGTGACAAGTGTCGCCCTCTCGTTGGTCCAAAATGTTTCGTCTCTCGGAAAAATCCGCAAAAATTATAAATGACATAGCCGGAATTTTCCCTACGAAAGCTGTGGAAACGTTTCGTCGAAAAACGACTCTAATCGGGTGTTGTGTACAAATTTCGAAACTAGCCAACTTTTAAGGCTCAAATTATAATACGTCTGGCGCTCACGTACATACTGGAAATACGTATATAACCCCTCGGCTTAGGGCACCACAAAGGGGAGGGGTTTCGGCAAGGCCTTCTCAAAGGGGAGAGGGGCTATGGGGCGAGAGCAAGCAAGAGGAGGAAAGGTTTTCAAGACTTAGACAATTTTTGGATGAATAAGTTCATCAACTTAGAGGGGTATTTATAGGTCAAGAAATGGCCAACCAATGGCCAAGATCTATCCAAGTGTAAGGCAAGTGTAAGGTCAAGATGAAGCCATGTGTTTGTGGGTCCCACTTGCTCATCAACTACACAAAATATCCTACCTAACCCTTGACCACATTTTTTTGCACAAAAAACGTGCTCACCCTTCCCTTTGGCCGTCCACCTTCTTCCAATGTGAGGGTGACACATGTCACCCTCCCGTTGGTCCAAAATGTTTCGTCTCTCGGAAAAATCCGCAAAAAATATTAATGACATAGCCGGAATTTTCCCTACGAAAGCTGTGGAAACGTTTCGTCGAAAAACGACTCTTTTAGGTAGTTATGCACAAATTCGAAACTTGCCTAACTTTAAGGCTCAAATTATAATACGTACGCCCTCACGTACATACTCTGAAATACGGGGTATAACATCTTCCATCGTCGAGGAGGTGAAGAGGCAACAGTTCGAGGATCCAGCTTTGATTCTGTCACGACCCGTTCCGGGGCCCGTGACTGGTGCCTTACCCCGGGCACCCTAGTGATACAACATCAGAGTAATCAGCGGAACATAAAACGATACAAGACATATTATGAAATATGAAACAATAATCTGAGAAAAACTTGCCTTTCGGCATATATATAAATAACAACCTTTTCAACATGAACAGTTTAATCCTTTTTACAAACCCTGCCCACAGCGATTACTACGGACTTAAGAAATGATACGACAACAATGGCGGGACGGGGCCCCGCCATACCACGAATGTAAATACCTACAACGAGGACTATACGGCTGATAAGCCTCGGAGAAACGGAGCTTTCCCAACGACTGTGACCCTAAGAGCGAGGATCAACGGCGGTGTACCTTTTCTGCGGCATGAACGCGGCCGAGAGTCGATAACAGTACCAAGTATGTGAAATCGAAAATACGTAAATGAAATCATAGTAGTCTATAAAAGCAGAGACATGTATGATAACCAAACTACGATTCACAATAAGCGATCATGTAAAGTCGTGGACTCACGCCTCAAAGTCATCACAATAAAACCGTGCGGGGTAAGTACGAAGGCATAGCCGACTACTAAGACCCCGAGTACCACAAATGCCATAAACTGTATCACAAGGTCTTTCTAGACCGCACCACATGATCGAAGCTGGCCACTCGCCCGCAGTATCACTGAGCGCGTCTATTCTGGAACTCGCGACTCGCATAGGTCACACGTGGACCCGCATGAGGTATCCTCGAATCATGGTCCTGCATCGCCGAGGTATACCGCATCGAGGCGGCAACCCGGTATCCGCAGGCTCCGCAACCCGCATAGTCTCAAAAGACCGCATAGTCTCAGCAGACCGCATAGAATCCGCGTCGGGCTAAACACCGGAATGATCAATCTCGAGCTACCGCTCCGCATAGTCACAAGGACCGCATAGGCCGTATAGACCGCATCGGGTGGCAAGCCCTCGGTATAATAAGTCAAAGGGTATGTGATACAATAACGATAACGGGCTTAACGTTTAACAACGTAAGCACAACAAGAATGACCCCCTTACATCACGATCACACAAGATACTAACACAAGTAGCATCCTAACATGTTTACTTATCACATCAACAAGAAAGTATTTGCAAGGCTATCTCAAACCAACACAATCAAGTTATTCACACAAGGTACTTTATGCTAACAAGTTCGGGTATCTATCCTAAAGTACTTCATACATTAAATCTTTTAAAAGATCCGTTGCTTTCACATAAGTCACACAATACGTAGTAAAAAATAGAGTGACTGTCTTTTTTAATTAAACCAAAACATTTACCTTTGTAAAATCAAGTAACAACATTATTTTCCAAACGTCCAAGTTTGCCTAATTTCAAATGTTCACGTTTCTTATTTTAGAAAGGTTTCGTAGTTCATAGTCTTATTCATTTAAGAATATAATTCTCTCTTAAACAATCTGAGAAACATAAGCCTTATATGTGAGTAGGATATTCTTGTTTATAACAATCTTATTACAGCAGCCGTGATCTAGGAAATATCATTTTGTCTCATCTTAGCTTACATGCGGATGGAAGTTTCTCTTGGTTTTAATAATACTTAATTAGTCAAAACATTTCCTTTTATTAACTGCGCAGTGGTTTGTCGATACACATTCGATTTCAAATCAAGAAAACATTCTTAAGCCGTTATACCTAACTTCCCATAAAGCTAGTATAACTCTTAAGTTTTTCAAAACCAATTATTACTTCTTCTTTCAAAATGATTCAAAATCTTTTGAAATACTTCAAGTTCTTTATTAACACATAACAAGCCGCTTATAGTTCAAATCGATTTACCTTTTAAAGACCACAAGTATTTTCGTACCAACATAAAGTCATTATAACCAACTTCCCATAAAGCCGTTATAACACTTTATGTTTTAGACCAATCAAATACATTTAACACGTACGCGTCTACCGTACTACATAGTTACACACATATCATGCTAGAAGAGATAGGAAGAGGTTCACATACCTCGCGGCAGTATCGACTAATAGCAAAACGCTCCAAGTACTTCAAACCGTCGGCTACTCCTTAGCCAGAAGATCGCGCCATACGTAGTACTTCAACCTATAAGGCCACAAGGCGCTTATTAACATTTATATCCCTTCGTAGAACATCCTACAGAAAATTCGGCAGCACCTCCCCCCCCCGCAACAGCGTAAATCTCCTCCTCTATCGGGGCCGGCTATCAAGCCAACCAGGGGGGGTTCATACATCTAACCGGACGTGCACAATTCTACCTCACAGAAAAGCTACACAAGTCTACTGTAATACAGTCCTATGTAAAAACAGTTCAGTACTCTTCTTTCGAAAAGATTTCTTATTATTCAGGCTTAAGTCCAAAGACATTGCCGACAACAACGTTCAGTTCTATATATAGTATACTTCAACTATATGGTCTAACAATCATGTAATTTCCAATTACAATAGAGGGACAAGATATTTACCTCGATAAGCCCATAATTATCCAAGTATAAAGTCGATCTGGGCAATCGTTTAGCTCGACTCCGTGCGCTCAACCCGCTCCAAACTACCCTTAGAAGTTCTAACCAACTTCTACATACTACTCCAACTAACCATGGAGATTTTCCGTAGGGTTTCGGTTTGGTGAGTGTCGGGAAGTATAATAGGATAACTGGGCTTGTTGTTAGGTATGACCTTAGAATACAACTAGTTATACGGCGAAGGTAGTGTGGGCATTCTAACAATACTTTTGAGAGTATTTCTACCAAGAGGGGGTATATACGAGACAACACCACAAGGGTGTATACCTCCTACTACCCCACTAGGGGGTACTCTCGGCGAGGGTGGGTGGGAGGGCTCTCGGCCAAAGTGCCAACTCAAAGGGGAGAGGGGTGTTGACGAAAACACCACACAAAGGGAGGAGGATTTTTAACACTTAGGAAATAATTGGAATGGATGAAGACGTCTTCCACGGGGGGGTATTTATAGGTCTAGCAAAGGCCAACCAATGGCCAAGATCATGCCAAGTGCATAGCAAGTGTAGGGCCAAGATCTTGCCAAGTGCACCTAACCAACTAACACACAAAATATCCTACCTACTACTTGACAAAATTGTCACCAAATCGCCCAAGCCAACCGCCCACTCCATCATGAGAGGGTGACAAGTGTCGCCTCTCGTTGGTCCAAAATGTTTCGTCTCTCGGAAAAATCCGCAAAAATTAAAAATGACATAGCGGAAATTCCCTACGAAAGTGGAAAGCGTTTAGTCGAAACGACTCTAAACGGGTGTTGTGAACAAAATAAATTCGGCCAAGCCACTTTACACTTCAAAATTTTCTACGCACGCCCCACGTACATACTGCGAAATACGGTATAACATTCTCCTCCTTAGAAACATTCGTCGAATGTTCCTTCTAAGTCTCAAAACAAACGCGCGGTATAGTCCTCACCGCTATACTTACGAAAACAATCACGCCACGCATGGCCACGGAACCAACTTGCGCCAAAATACTTACCTCCAAGTCCACGAGGAAACACCTCTAACATCACCACAAACACCTCTCTCGGGTCTAAAATATACTTCATTCGCACTTCTCTTTACAAAAGAAATGATACCACTTTTGTCACTTTGCGCGAGGTTCACTCCGGCGACCCAACAAATGGTACCGGCTGCGTGCGATCCCCGAGGTGACGTACACTCGAACTCTTACCACATTTGAATCGCTTGTTTCCAAAACTCGAGGTTACTATCTCTAACGTGGTCATCATTAACTGGGAACACTCTGGATGGATCTCCGATACTTTCAAAACATAACAATACGAAAGACCGGACGTACTGCCTCCCAAGTCAGACGGCAAAAGAGAACATATAGGAAATCTGGCCTATTCTTCACATGAACTTAAAAAGGCCCAAAACAACTCGGGCTAAGTTTCTCTGTTTTTCCAAAGCTCGTCACACAATCCGGGTGGTACTTTCAAGAAGACCTACCGTCAACCTGAACTCTAAGCGTCGTCGCCGATTTTTCCGCACGATTTCTCTGAGCTTGCAGAACTTCTTCTAGACAAGCTTCTCACTATCCACAGTCTGTGGAACAAGCTGAACCAATGCGAACCTTGCCAACATCGAACCACTCGGCCAAGACTTACACATCCGCCCTACAAGGCTTTATAAGGCGACATCCGAACACCGAAATGGTAGCTTAAACACTCCTCCACAGGAGACAACAATCTCACAACTACCCCGAAATTCAACCATCGGCGAGGCGAATGCGGTCGAGACTCACTGAGTTCTTAACACATGCTTGGCAAAGCTTCAGAAACAAAACAGCCGTAACACAGGCTCCATCATCGACATAAGGTGAAGGTAGGCACCCCGTGCAGCCTTACAACCTTTCTGATATAACAACACTGCTGAGTACATGGTCCTGACCGAAAAACACGACGGGCTGCCCCCATCGGCCCGACCACTGGTCGAACGCATCCACGAACTCGTACGCTGGTTAACTAAACTTGGGCCTAACACCCTCGTGACCCCGCGCTGGCGGGACCACCACGGCCCGACCCCAACAAACAGGGCGCGGGTTGACCCGCGGCATGGCCTCAACCCGACCCACTCTCGCGTAAAACACTTGCTCCCCGGTCCGGAACAACTTTTCTAATCACGTTACGAAAACCTAGCGGTCTTCTTAGCTCAACTACCCCCTTTCATTCCACACTACTCAGGGACTTATCACACAACATATCTCACATGCACTAAGCACTCCGATAAGGATCAAACATAACACTACACCTTTACTCGAGATGGCCTTACCTCTAAGGTCTCTGCGTAGAACTCTAAGGCTCACACCTTCTCTATCCCCAAATCTTACTCGGTTAAACAACCACGATCTAATCACAACTAACACAATCGCTATCGAACATAGCACTTAAGGTATACTCACTTATCACATAAACAAAACTCTAGAGGGTTAAAGATATATCTATATCTCTTTCTTGCTCCTTAGTCGTTCTAATCAAACCTTCCACGTAGGCGCATAGCTAGGGAAGATGACGAACTACCCACCGATCTGAAGGCTAAGTCCTCCTGAGGACATTCTATCGACATCAGACCACGGCGGTCGTAGGTACAACAAGTACCAACTAAAAGACGACATTCCCGGGATGGCGTGCATCTGCATGACCGGAAGCCACAGAGTTACGACCAACTCATGCACCCCGAACGTCCCGAAATCCGTGGAAGACCACTGCATTTGGCGGAGGTGCATATCTAATCTCTTTGGTGAGGTGACTCGCCTCGAAAGTTACCAAAGGACCTTCCGCTCTGGCCCCTTCTGTGTCCTTTGTTAACCCGTCGATCTCTACGTTTCTCGACTGCTGCGCGCATAAGCGATACGTGGCCATGCTCAAGCCCAATCAAGAATTACTCTTGCACAACCTGCTTTAGATAGTCCTCAAGACTCGCAGATGCGTCGGTATACTCTCTGGTAGCCAAATCCATAGCTAATGTGAGGTTGTCTCTTGGCAATCTATATTCTCTGTTCGGTCGTGGGGTGAAGGTTCAAATATCATGGTCGCGATGACCGCTGCCGCCGTGCTAAACTCTTTGGGGCTAGTGGCGTCGCAGAACTCCCGAAAGAAGCACTACCCTAGGTAATGATTGGGCTGTGCCCTCGCCACCCTCTGAACTCTACTCGCGACTCCGCCATTGCCTTGTCCTCTGGGCGGGTTGCCTGCAGCGTAGGCATAGCGGTAAGGAAAGAAATACGTCGAGAGGTCCAACTTACAACACGACTCTAAGGCACGATCTCGAGTGAGAAGAATTAGAAACCAATCCTAAATATCCTATAGCCTCACGATTATTGGTGTGGTGCACAACACACCGATAATCAAGACTCTGGATCTGATGCGTAGACACTTTCAGGATTAATCGCTCGATACCACTTTTGTCACGACCCGTTCGGGGCGTGATCGTGCCTTACCGGGCACCCTAGTGATACAACATCAGTAATCAGGGAACATAAAGCGATACAAGACATATTATGAAATATGAAACAATAACTGAGAAAAACTTGCCTTTCGGCATATATATAAATAACAACCTTTTCAACATGAGCAGTTTAATCCTTTTTACAAACCACACTTACAATGATTACTACGGACCTCTAAGAAATGATATGACAACAATGGCGGGACGGGCCGCCATACCACGAATGTAAATACCTACAACAGCAGGGTCTATACATTGATAAGCCTCCGAGAAACGGAGCTTTCCCAACGCTGTGACCCTAGGCGAGGATCAACGGGTGTACCTTTCTGCGGCATGAACGGCCTCGAAGGAGGTCGAGACAACAGTACAGTATGTGGCGAAAATCGTAAATGAAATCATAGTAGTCTATAAAAGCAGGAGACATGTATGATAACCAAACTACGATTCACAATAGCGGTCATGTCAAGTCGGGGACTCACGCCTCAAAGTCATCACAATAAAACCGTGCGGGGTAAATGCGAAGGCATAGCCGACTACTAAGACCCGGTACCACAAATGCCATAAAGCGTATCACAAGGTCTTTCTAGACCGCACCACATAATCGAAGGCGGCCACTCGCCCGCGGTATCACCGGCGCGTCTATTCTGGAACTCTCGCGACTCGCATAGGTCACACACGGACCACGCGTGAGGTATCCTCGAATCATGGTCCTGCATCGCTGAGGTATACCGCGTCGAGCGGCTTAACCCGGTATCCGCCAGGCTCCCGAACCCGCATAGTCTCAAAAGACCGCATAGTCTCAACAGACCGCATAGGGAATCCCCCGCATCAGGCTAAACACCCGGAATGATCAATCCTGGAGCTACCGCACTCCGCATAGTCACAAGGACCGCATAGGCCGTATAGACCCGCATCAAGGGTGGCAAGCCCTCGGTATAATAAGTCAAAGGGGTATGTGATACAATAACGATCTAACGGGCTTAACGTTTAACAACGTAAGCACAACAAGAATGACCCCCTTACATCACGATCACACAAGATACTAACACAAGTAGCATCCTAACATGTTTACTTATCACATCAACAAGAAAGTATTTGCAAGGCTATCTCAAACCAACACAATCAAGTTATTCACACAAGGTACTTTATGCTAACAAGTTCGGGTATCTATCCCTAAAGTACTTCATACATTAAATCTTTTAAAAGATCCGTTGCTTTCACATAAGTCACACAATACACGTAGTAAAAATAGAGTATTATCTTTTTAATTAAACCAAAACATTTACCTTTGTAAAATCAAGTAACAACATTATTTTCCAAACGTCCAAGTTTGCCTAATTTCAAATGTTCACGTTTCTTATTTTAGAAAGGTTTCGTAGTTCATAGTCTTATTCATTTAAGAATATAATTCTCTCTTAAACAATCTGAGAAACATAAGCCTTATATGTGAGTAGGATATTCTTGTTTATAACAATCTTATTACAGCAGCCGTGATCTAGGAAATATCATTTTGTCTCATCTTAGCTTCTATGCAGATGGAAGTTTCTACTGGTTTTAATAATACTTAATTAGTCAAAACATTTCCTTTTATTAACGCTGCAGTGGTTTGTCGATACACATTCTGATTTCCGAAATCAGTAAAACATTCTTAAGCCGTTATACCTAACTTCCCATAAAGCTAGTATAACTCTTAAGTTTTTCAAAAACCAAGTATTACTTCTTCTTTCAAAATGATTCAAAAATCTTTTGAAATACTTCAAGTTCTTTATTAACACATAACAAGCCAGTTATAGTTCAAATCAGTTACCTTTTAAAGACCACAAGTATTTTATTACCAACATAAAGCTGTTATAACCAACTTCCCATAAAGCCGTTATAACACTTTATGTTTTAGACAATCAAATACATTTAACACGTATGCGTCTACCGTACTACATAGTTACACATATCATGCTAGAAGAGATAGGAAGAGGTTCACATACCTCGCGAGTATCGACTAATAGCAAAACGCTCCAAGTACTTCAAACCGTCGGCTACTCCTTAGCCAGAAGATCGCGCCATACGTAGTACTTCAACCTATAAGGCCACAAGGCGCTTATTAACATTTATATCCCTTCGTAGAACATCCTACAGAAAATTCGGCAAAGACTCCCCATGACAGCGTAAATCTCCTCCTCTATCGGCGGCTATCAAGCCAACCGGGGTTCATACATCTAACGGGCGTGCACAATTCTACCTCACGAAAAAGCTACACAAGTCTCATGTCTGATCCATGTAAAAACGATTCAAGACTCTTCTTTGAAAAGATTTCTTATGATTGAGGCTTAAGTCCAAAGACATTGCCGACAACAACGTTCAGTTCTATATATATAGTATACTTCAACTATATGGTCTAACAATCATGTAATTTCCAATTACAATAGAGGGACAAGATATTTACCTCGATAAGCCCATAATTATCCGAGTATAAAGTCGATCTGGGCAATCGTTTAGCTCGACTCCGTGCGCTCCAACCGCTCCAAACTACCCTTAGAAGTTCTAACCAACTTCTACATACTACTCCAACTAACCATGGAGATTTTCCCTAGGGTTTCGGTTTGGTAGTGACGGAAGTATAATAGTATAAGCGGGCTTTTTGTAGGTATGACCTTAGAATACAACAAGGTATACGGCTAAGGTAATTTGGGCATTATAACAATACTTTTGAGAGTATTTCTACCAAGAGGGGGTATATACGAGACAACACCACAAGGGGGTGTATACCTCGGCCTACCCACTAGGGGTACTCTCGGAGGGTGGGGAGGGCTCTCGGCCAAAGTGCCAACTCAAAGGGGAGAGGGGTGTTGGGCGAAAACACCACACAAAGGGAGGGAGGATTTTTAACACTTAGGAAATATTTGGAATGGATGAAGAAGTCTTCCAAGGGGGGGTATTTATAGGTCTAGCAAAGGCCAACCAATGGCCAAGATCATGCCAAGTGCATAGTAAGTGTAGGGCCAAGATCTTGCCAAGTGCACCCTAACCAACTAACACACAAAATATCCTACCTACTACTTGACAAAATTGTCACCAAATCGTCCAAGCCAACCGCCCACACTCCATCAATGAGAGGGTGACAAGTGTCGCCCTCTCGTTGGTCCAAAATGTTTCGTCTCTCGAAAAAATCCGCAAAAATTAAAAATGACATAGCCGGAAATTCCCTACGAAATGTGAAAGCGTTTAGTCGAAACGACTCTAAACGGGTGTTGTGAACAAAATAAATTCGGCCAAGCCACTTTACACTTCAAAAATTTTCTACGTACGTCCTTACGTACATACTCTGGAAATACGGGGTATAACAGATTCGATATCGTGATACAGCTCTTCGTGAGGGCAAGGGTCCTTTTGAGGTAGCACCTGATGGGGTGCTAAGGTTTGAGGGCAGGTTGTGTGTCGGATGTTTGAGGACTTGGCAGCAGTTCTTGGGAAAGCACGTGCGCGTTACTCTATCCATCAAGGGTCGACCAAGATGTACCACGACCTTAGATCGGTGTATTGTTGGGATGGCTTGAAGAGGGACGTTGCAGAGTTCGTAGCTCAGTGCCCGTGTTGTCAGCAGGTGAAGGTAGAGAACGGAGGCACGGTGGTTTATTACAGCGATAGAGATCCCGACACGGAAGTGGGAGGTAATCAACATGGACTTCATCAGGATTACCTCGCACTCGGAGAAGACATGATTCTATATGGGTTATCATCGACGGTGACGAAATCAGCCCACTTTCTTCCGTCGGACGACTTTTGGTGAGGATTATGCCAGACTTTACATCCGAGAGATCGTCAGACTGCATGGAGTCCCTATTTCGATCATATCAGACAGAGGAGCCCAGTTTACGGCTAACTTCTGGAGGTCCTTCCAGAGGGGTTTAGGGACGCAGGTGAGCACGATCGCATTTCATCCACAGACAGGACGAGGCGAGCGCACTATCCGGACTCTTGAGGATATCTGCGAGCTGTGTTATTGACCGATGGTAGTTGGGAGGATCATTTGCCTCTAGTTGAGTTTGCGTATAATAATAGCTACCACTCCAGTATTCAGATGGCGCCTTATGAGGCCTTGTATGGGAGGAAGTGCAGATCGCCTATAGGTTGGTTCGATGTGGGCGAGGTGCAGCTAGTGGGATCAGGTTGGTGCGTGAGCGATGGATAAGGTGAAGCTTATCCGGAAGCGGCTATCGATGACTCGAGTCGGCCAATCGTATCTGAGATCATCGTCGTCGGCATCTTGAGTTCGAGGTTCATGATTGGGTTTTCCTAAAGGTGTCACCCATGAAGGGTGTCTTGAGATTCGGGAAGAAGGAAACTTCGGCCCAAGGTACATTGGGCGTTCAGATTGTCCGCAGAGGTAGGCAAGGTTGCCTATGAGTTGGATCTGCCGTCCGATCTGGAGGCAGTGCATCCGGTTTTTCACGTATCTATGCTGAGGAGATGTATCGGGGATCCATCTAGGGTACACCCGATTGACGATGTCCAGGTGACCGAGGGTTATCGTATGAGGAGATTCCCATAGCGATAGTCGATCGTCAGGTTAGGCGTCTGCGGACGAAGGACGTGGCTTCCGTCAAAGTCTTGTGGCGGAACGAGCTCAGGGAGGAGATGACGTGGGAAGCCGAGGAGGACATGAGGCAGAAGTATCCTCACCTATTCCCCACACCTCCAGGTAATTCACTTTCCTACTTGTAAATTTCCATTATCATATATGCCTAAGTGTTATTTTGTGGCCATGTGTGGCACTTACAAACTGTTTAAGCTTCTTCGATAACTGTCTTGAGAAGGAACATTCGGGACGAATGTTTCTAAGGAGGGGAGAATGTTATACCCCGTATTTCCAGAGTATGTACGTAAGGGAATACGTACAAAAAGTTTGGCCTTAAAGTTAGCCTTGGACGTTTTTTTTTTGTGCACAACTCACTAAAAGAATCATTTTCCGACGAAACGTTTCCACAGCTTTCGTAGGGAAAATTCCGACTATGTCATTTAGTATTTTTGCGGATTTTTCCGAGAGACGAAACATTTTGGACCAACGGGAGGGCGACACTTGGCACCCTCCAATTGGTGGACTTGAATCGTCCATGGGACGAATTGGAATGGGATTGGCACGTTTTTGTGCCTTGCTCAAAGTCAAGGAGTTGGTAGGATATTTGTGTATAGTTAATCCTCACCCTACACTTGCCTTGCACTTGTCTTCATCTTGGCCATTGGTTGGCCAAGGCTTGAGCTATAAATACCCCCCTTTAGATGAAGAGTTCTTCATCCACAAAGTTATCTTCCAAGTCTTGAAAAATCCTCTCCTCTCCCTTAAGCCTTTCGTCCAACACCTCCCCCCCCCCTTTGAGTGAGTTTGGCCGAGGGCCTACCCCCCCAGCCTAGCCGAAATCTACCCCTCCTTGGTAGAAAAGTTGTCTTCTAGTATTGTTATAATGCCCAAAATACCTAGCCCAAATCCCTTAGTCCTTTGTAGAAGTTGTGAAGAACTTCTAAGGTTTCTTAGACTCTGGGAGCGTACAACTTAGGAGCTAAACCTTGCTCAGGCGCGACTTTATCTAGGATATTATTGGGCTTACCGAGGTAACTAATCCTAACCCTCTTTTGAATTAGAGAATACTTACTGTAGTAGTATAAGAATAAGTATAAATACTTAGAAGAATATTGCAGAATAGAATTGAACTGCTTTCTGATGAACTTATATAGCTCAGGGTAGGGAAGTCTTGCCCGACTTTCCGTAGAATTGTGAACCTCTGTTTAGAATGACATTGAGTAGTCTTTGATAGATGTCGTGACTATTATAGGTGACTCTCTGCGCGACATATTGACTTGGCGGTGGTTTTATTTGAGAAGGTATGTGATTCTTCCTAAAGCATGATATTTTACAATATATATATAGTACGGTAGACGTATATGTGTTAACTGAATAATAGCTACGGCAATGTCTTTGACTTAAGCCTGAATAATACTTACGGCAATGCCTCACGGCTTAAGCCTGAATAATACTTACGGCAATGCCTCACGGCAAGCTTTGAATAACAAAGAATGAAAGCATTTCAAAAATCTTGAATCATTTTTCTGAAGATAAATATTTGGTTTTAAAACAAAAGCTTAAGAGTTATACTAGCTTTATGGGAAGTTAGGTATAACAACTTAAGAAAGATAAAAAGGAACTGTTTACTTGTTTGTTTATAAAAGCCTTGTATTGATTTCTGTTAAGTGTAGTAAGATTTGTGTGATAAGTAGACATATTATGATGCTACCTGGGTTAGTGTCTTGAAATGCTGTGTAAGGGGGTCATTCTTGCTGTGCTTACGTTGCTAACCGGTAAGTCCGTTGTACTGTTATTGTATCACCTACCCCGATCGTTATACAGGGCTTGCCCCTGATCTTGGTCTATACGGCTACGCGGTCTGTGAGACTATGCGAGCAGCGGTATGCTCGAGATTGATCATTCGGGTGTTTAGCCCGATGCGGGGATTCCTATGCGGTCTGTTGAGACTACGCGGTCTTTTGAGGCTATGCGGTGCGGGAGCCTAGGCGGATCCGAGGTTGGCTGCCCCCGATGCGAGGAATACCTCATGCGGGTCTGTGTGTGACCTATGCGGGCTGCGGAAGTCCAGGACTAGGCACGCAGAATGATACTATGGGCGATTGTCCTTGCTTCGATCATTCGCGGCCTAGAATAGACCTGTTACAGTTTTCCTATTACTGTTGTTGTTTGTGATGTGGCACTATGTGCAATTGAACTGATTGTATTTGTGAAAAGGTTTTAAATACTTTGATTTCATTTGATTCTTTATAGTTTCACATACTTGGTACTGTTATCTTGACCTCGCCCGGGGCTGCGTTCATGCCGCGGTAAGAGGGCAAGCAGTGCTAGATCCACATCCTTAGGATCTTTGCATTGGTGTCGGAGCTCCATCTTCTAGGAGGCTCTACTTTTGGGTATGATCTCCTGTATTGTAGATAGTTTTATCTGATCGAGGTATGGCGGGACCCTGTCGCCATAGTTGTTTACTTCCTTAGAGGTGCAGAGTACTATTGTACAGTTGGGATGTAACTGCAAAACTTGAGTTATTTATATTATGCCGTAAGGCAAGCTTTTCATCAGATAAACTGTTTCTGTTTTTACTATGTTTCCTGTCTTGTTTTATATTTCCGCTGGTTACTCTGATGTATGACTACTTGGGTGCCCCGGTAAGGCACCAGTCACGGGCCCCGGAACGGGTCGTGACAAATACACCCCCCCCCCCCTTGGTAGAAAAGTATTCTCCAAGTATTGTTACTATTCCAAAATACCTTGGCCCAAATACCTTGTAGTATTCCAAGGTTACACCTATACTAAAAGCCCAGAAATACTATTATACTTTTCTTCAGTCACAAAACGAAACCCTTAGGAAAATCTTCATAGTTGGTTGAAGTATTAAGAAGAAGTTGCGTAGAACTTCTAAGGGTTGTTTGGAGAGGGTTGGAGCGCCCAGAGTAGGAGCTAAACGTTGCTCAGGATCGACATTTAAACTTGGATAATTTTGGGCTTATCGAGGTAAATACTCTTGTCCTTATGTTGTAATTGGAAATTACATACTGTAGTAGTATAGAGATGTATATAAGATACATAGAAGGATTTTAAAGAAAAAGAATTAAACTGTACTTACATAGGACTGCATTTACAGTAGACTTGTGTAGTTTAGCGAGTAGGGAAGTGCTGCCCAATTTTCCGTAGAATAGAGAAGCCTGTGCTTAGAATGTTCTACAGAGTAGTCTAGACGTTGATAGACGTATATGGCCTTTATAGGTTGAAAGTTCTGCGAGTAGCATGTTCTACTTGAAAGGTGGATAAGGCTAGTCGGGTTATAGCCGTGGAGCGTTTTGCTAATTGTCGATAATCGTCGCGAGGTATGTGATTCTTCCTATCCTCTTGAGCATGATATTTTAAAAGAATATATTATAGTACGGTGAGCGTCGTGTGTTAAGCGAGCGTGGTTTTACTCCGATGTCTTTTGACTTGAGTTTAAATAATAAGAATATTGAAGTATTTCAAAAGAATTAAGAAACCTTTTTGAAAGAAGAGTAATACTTGGTTTTAAAAGCTTAAGAGTTATACTAGCTTTATGGGAAGTTAGGTACAACGACTTAAGAGAGATAAAAAGAATGGTTTATTGATTTTAAAAGTTAAGAGACTTGATCTTAAAAGATAAGAGACTTGACTTAATTGAATTAATATGAATTTTGTTAAAAAGTGCGAAACCTCATTCGTGAGTAATGAGTACTTGGTTTGTAAAGGAATAATGTTTTACTGATTTCGGAAATGAGAATAAGTATCGAATAAACCACAGCAGCGCTAATAAATGGAAATATATTGACTAATAAAGTATTATGAAAACCAGTAGAAACCTCCATCTGTATAGAAGCTAAGATGAGACAAAATGATATTACATTTCCTAGATCATGGCTGCTTTAATAAGATTGTTATAAACAAGAATAACCTACTCACGCATAAGGCATATGTTTCTCAAATTGTTTTAAAGGGGAATTATATTATTAATTGATTAAGACTATGAACTACGAAACCTTTCGAAAATGAGAACTTGAGCATTTGAAATTAGGCAAACTTGAACGTTTGGAAAATAATGTTGTTACTTGATTTTACAAAGGGAAGTGTTTTGGGTTACTTAAAAAGATAGTCACTCTATTTTTATACTACGGGTATTGTGTGACTTTTGTGAAAGAAACGGATCTTTTAAAAGAGTTAATGTATGAAGTACTTTGGGGATAAAAACCCGAACTTGTTAACATAAAGTAGAAGGTACCTTGTATGAATAACTTGATTGTGTTGGTTTGTGATAGCCTTGTAATACTTTCTTGTTGATTTGATAAGTAAACATGTTAGGATGCTACGTGTGTTAGTATCTTGTGATGTTTGTGTAAAGGGGTTTCCCTAGTTGTGCTTATGTTGTTTAACGATAAGCTATTATGTTAGTATTATATCACTCGCTCTTGACATGATCACGGGGTTAAGCGCCTCCGTCTGGGGGTATACCTCGGTGATGCAGGACCATGATTCGAGAATACCTCATGCGGGTCGGGGACCTATGCGAGCTACGAGTTCGAGTTAGTGTGCGGCCTTTGTGGTCATGCGGTCTATGTGGCCATGCGGACTGCGAGTCGGGGCGATGTCGGGAGTAGCTACCCTCGATGCGGGAATACCTCATGCGGGCTATGTGTGGCCTATGCGGGTGCGGGAAGTTCGAGGACTAGACGCGCACATTTGATCTGCGCGAGTGGCGGCCGATCAAGTGGCGGTCTAGGCAGACCTCGTGATCTGATTTATGACCTTGTTGCGTAGGTGTTAGTAGTCGGCTATGCCTTCGTACTTACCCCGTACGGTTTTATTATGACACAGGTGGGACCTGGTGTTCATGTGTATTCCTTGGTGCTTTTATATCATAGACTGCCGGCAGTGAGGAAGGTATTCCACGGGCATGATTGATGTTGTGGGCGTGAGACCCATAGTTATATTTGAGTGATGACTTTGAGGGCATGAGTCCCTGACTTGACATGACTGCTTATTTATTGTGAACTGTAGTTTGGTTATCATACATGTCTCCTGCTTTATATAGACTACTATGATTTCATTTACAGTATTTTCAGTTTCACATACTTGGTACCTGTTGTACTGACCTCCTTCGGGGGGCTGCGTTCATGCCGCAGGTAGAGGTACACCAGTGTTGATCCTCGCTCATAGGGTCACAGTTCAGCGTTTGGGAAGCTCCGTTTCTCCGGAGGCTTATCTTGGGTATAGTCCCCTGTCGTTGTAGGTACTTACATTCAGGGGTATGGCGGGGCCCTGTCCCGCCATTGTTGTTATATCATTCTTAGAAGTGCAGTAGTAATCTTGTATGGCGAGTTTGTAAAGGGATGCTTCGTTGGATTTAAGTTTTTATATATATATGCCGAAAGACAACTTTTCTCAGATAACTGTTTCACACTTCATGTCTTGTTTTATATTCCGCTGATTACTTTGATGTACGTCTACATGGGTGCCCGGGGTAAGGCACCAGTCACGGGCCCGGGTTCGGGGTGTGACAAAAGTGGTATCAGAGCAGTTAATCCTCGGAAAAGTGTCTACAGACCGTATCTAGTAGAGTCTTGATTATCGGTGTGTTGTGCACCACCCCAATAATCAGGAGGCTATAGGATATTTAGGATTGGTTTCCATTCTTCTCACTCTGAGATCGTGCTTAGAGCTGTGTTATAAGTTGGACCCCTCTAACGTATTTCTTTCCCTTACCGTTATGCCTCCGCGTAAGGCGACCTGGGCCGGAAGCGGCAAGGCGAGGAGTGCGAGTAGAAACGAGAGGGTTACGAGGGCACAGGCCCAATCATCACCTAGGGTGGTGCTGCATTCGGGGAGTTCGACGACGCCGCCAGTCCCAGCAGAGTCTAGCACAGCGGCAACAGTTCCTACTGCTGCCATGATATTTGAACCTTCAGTTCCACGACCAGTAATGGAAAGTATGGATTGCAAAGAGACGACCACATTAGCTAGGAGTTAGCAACGCAGAGTATATTATGTACCGATTTATCACGGGTATTGATGACTATCTAAGAGAGGTTGTGCGAAGTAGCTCTCGATCGGCATGAGCATGGCTGCGTCACGGGCTTATGCGCGTGGCCGAAAGCGTGAGATCGGCAGTTAATCAAGGGCGGGAGAGGGCCCGATCGGCGAGATCCTTTGGTAACTTACAAGGCAAACCGCCTCGGCCGAATTAGATATGCACCTCCACGGTCGAGTGGTCCTCCACGAGTTCGGGGCGTTCGGGGTATGCGAGTTGGTGAGAACTCGGGCTTCCGGTTCCACTACACGTAGGTTCCGGCCGGATTGATTTTCCCGGTGTTCACGATGTGGCGTCATCGGGAGGTCATCTTTTAGTTGGTACTTGTTTTACTGCGGCCGTCGAGGGCCGTATGTCGAAAGGATGTCTAGTAGGAGGATGTAAGTAGGAGGACTCGACCTACGGATCGATTCTGATTCGGTGGTTCGGAGAGGAAGGGGTGCTAGCAGAGGCCACCCCACGCCGGTGTAGCGTTGTGGTAAGTGTCATTGTGGGAGTGTCGTACTTCTCGGCGACTTGTTATGCTTGCGGCCGGCGGGGCCATTTGCGAGAAATTGTCCAGGCGGTGGCGCGGATGTAAAGACTCAGCCTTCAGGATCAGTGGCTAGTTCATCACCTTCCCTAGCTATGCGCCCAGCAGGGCAGGATTGATTGGAACGACAGAGGGGAGTGAAGCAGCAGATTTAGGTATATCCTTAACCCTCTAGAGATTGTATGTGTGATCAGATAAGTATATCTTAAGTGTTACGTTCAGATAACATTGTGTAAATTGTGATAGTGCACGTGAGATATATTTGTGTGATAAGTCCCTGAGTAGTGTGGAATGAAAGAGGGTAGTTGAGCTAAGAAGACCACTAGGTTTTCGTAACTTGATTAGTGAGATTGTTCCGGATCGGGGAACAAGAGTTTTGCGCGATAGCGGGTCGGGTTGAGGACCGATCGCGGGTCAACCCGCGGCCTGCATTGTGGTGGGGTCTGTTTGAGGTGGTCCCGCCAGGTGGTGGGGTCACGAGGGTGTTAGGCCCAAGTTTAGTTAACCATCGTACGAGTTCGTGGATGCGTTCGACCAGTAGTCGGGCCGATGAGGTCAACCCATCTTGTCTTTTAGTCAAGACCGTTTACTCGGCAGAGGGTTATGTGAGATGATTATATCAGGAAGGTTGTAAGGCTGTACGAGGTGCCTACTTTCACCTTATGACGGGAAGGGGAGCCCAGGTTACGGCTATTTCGTTTTCTGGAAGTATTACCAGGCAGACTTAGAAACTCAGGTGGGTCTCAGTATCGCATTCGCCCTCGGGCCAATGTTTGGATTTCGGGGGTAGCTGTGAGGATTATTGTCTCCTGTTGAGGGAGTGTTTAATAGCTACCATATCAGTATTCGGATATCGCCTTATGACGCCTTGTAGGGGCGGAAGTGTAAGTTGCCGGTCGATTGGTTCGATGTTGGAAAGGTTCGGATATTGGTTCATTCTTGTTTCAGGATGTGGATAGGGTGAAGCCTATCCGGGAGAGGTTATCGGCGGCTCGAGTCAGCGAAGTCGTGCGGATAATCGCGGCGGCAGGTTGAGTTGACGTGGGTCTTCAAGGTACCACCGGAAAGGTGTGGCGAGTTTTGGAAAGCAGAGAAACTTAGCCGAGGTACTTTGGCGCTTTCACATCATTTGGAAAATAGGCCAAGTTGCCTATAGGTTAGCATTGTCGTCAAGCGAAGGAAGCGATATGTCGGTCTTCGTGTTGCTATGATCGCAAAATATCGGAGATCCATTGAGTGTTCGATTAATGATGACCAAGTTGGAGGTAGTAACCGAAATTTTGGAAAGCGATATGAAATGTGGTAAGTTATGAGAAAGAGTTCGAGTGTACGAGAAAGTGCACGACGAGTAAGGGAAGAAGCGAGCATGTGTTAAGAACATAAGAGTGATCATTACTTTTGTGAAGTAAGGGTGCGATGGAAATATATTTTAGACCTCGGGTGGGAGCTTTTGTAGTATTGGAGGTGATTCCTCGTGGACTTGGATTAAGTATTTGCGCGTGTGTTATTTTGTGGCCAGGCGTGGCATATTTGTTTTCGTAAGTATAGTAGTGAAGACTATACTGGCGCAAGTATGTTTTGAGACTTAGAAGGAACATTCGGGACGAATGTTTCTAAGGAGGGGAGAATGTTATACCCCATATTTCCAGAGTATGTACGTGAGGACGTACGTACAAAAGTTTAAGCCTTAAGTAGGCAAAGGGACGAAATTTTGTTCACAACCCCCGAAAAGAATTGTTTTCCGACGAAACGTTTTCCAAACTTTGAGAGGGGAAAATTACGGTTGCGACTTTAATAGTTTTTTGCGGATTTTTCCGAGAGATGAAATATTTTGGACCAACGAGAGGGCGACACTTGTCACACTCAAGTTGGCGGATTGGTGGCCGAAAGGGGGGCACGTTTTGTGCCATGTTTTGTTGCCTAAACCATGGGTCAATGTTTGGAGTGAATTGAGGAGTAGATGGCTAGGGGGCACTTGGGCAAATCCTCACCCTCCACTTGCCCCCCACTTGTCTTGATCTTGGCCATTGGTTTCCCTATAAATACCCCCATTTGTTGAAGACTTCTTCATCCACAAACATTTTCTAAGTCTTGAAAATCCTCCCGCCCTTCTTGTTGCTCTCGTCCTAAGAGCACCCCTCCCCCCTTTGTGAGGCCTTTTGGCCGAGAAGTACCCTTCCTGTGGTGCTAGCCGAAAGTACCCCCCCTTACCTTGAGTTGTTCTTGTGAAATACACCCCCCCTTGGTAGAAAAGTATTCTCCAAGTATTGTTACTATTCCAAAATACCTTGGCCCAAATACCTTGTAGTATTCCAAGGTTACACCTATACTAAAAGCCCAGAAATACTATTATACTTTCCTTCAGTCACAAAACGAAACCCTTAGGAAAATCTTCATAGTTGGTTGAAGTATTAAGAAGAAGTTGCGTAGAACTTCTAAGGGTTGTTTGGAGCGGGTTGGAGCGCCCAGAGTAGGAGCTAAACGTTGCTCAGGATCGACATTTAAACTTGGATAATTTTGGGCTTATCGAGGTAAATACTCTTGTCCTTATGTTGTAATTGGAAATTACATACTGTAGTAGTATAGAGATGTATATAAGATACATAGAAGGATTTTAAAGAAAAAGAATTAAATCAGTACTTACATAGAATTGTATTCTGAGACTTGTGTAGTTTAGCGGGTAGGAAGTCTTGCCCAATTTTACGTAGAATAGAGAAGCCTCTGCTTAGAATGTTCTACAGAGTAGTCTAGACGTTGATAGACGTATATGGCCTTTATAGGTTGAAAGTTTTGCGAGTAGCATGTTCTACTTGAAAGGTGGATAAGGTTAGACGGGTTATAGCCGTGGAGCGTTTTGCTAATTGTCGATAATCGTCGCGAGGTATGTGATTCTTCCTATCCTCTTGAGCATGATATTTTAAAAGAATATATTATAGTACGGTAGACGTACGTGTGTTAACTGAACGTGGTTTTACTTCGATGTCTTTTGACTTGAGTTTAAATAATAAGAATCTTGAAGTATTTCAAAAGAATTAAGAAACCTTTTTGAAAGAAGAGTAATACTTGGTTTTAAAAGCTTAAGAGTTATACTAGCTTTATGGGAAGTTAGGTATAACGACTTAAGAGAGATAAAAAGAATGGTTTATTGATTTTAAAAGTTAAGAGACTTGATCTTAAAAGATAAGAGACTTGACTTAATTGAATTAATATGAATTTTGTTAAAAAGTGCGAAACCTCATTCGTGAGTAATGAGTACTTGGTTTGTAAAGGAATAATGTTTCTTGATTTGGAAATGAGAATAAGTATCGAACAAACCACCAATGGCGCTAATAAAGGGAAATGTATTGACTAATAAAGTATTATGAAAACCAGTAGAAACCTCCATCTGTATAGAAGCTAAGATGAGACAAAATGATATTACATTTCCTAGATCATGACTGCTTTAATAAGATTGTTATAAACAACAATAACCTACTCACGCATAAGGCATATGTTTCTCAAATTGTTTTAAAGGGGAATTATATTATTAAGTGATTAAGACTATGAACTACGAAACCTTTCGAAAATGAGAAACTTGAGCATTTGAAATTAGGCAAACTTGAACGTTTGGAAAATAATGTTGTTACTTGATTTTACAAAGGGAAGTGTTTTGGGTTACTTAAAAAGATAGTCACTCTATTTTTATACTACGGGTATTGTGTGACTTTTGTGAAAGAAACGGATCTTTTAAAAGAGTTAATGTATGAAGTACTTTGGGGATAAAAACCCGAACTTGTTAACATAAAGTAGAAGGTACCCTGTATGAATAACTAGATTGTGTTGGTTTGTGATAGCCTTGTAATACTTTCTTGTTGATTTGATAAGTAAACATGTTAGGATGCTACGTGTGTTAGTATTTTGTGATGTTTGTGTAAAGGGGTTTCCCTGGTTGTGCTTATGTTGTTTAACGATAAGCTGTTATGTTAGTATTATATCACTCACCTCTTGACATGATACCGGGGGTTAAGCTGCCCTCCGATGCGGGGTATACCTCAGGCGGTCTGGGACCATGATTCGAGAATACCTCATGCGGGTCCAGGGGACCTATGCGGAGCTACGAGAGTTCCAGGTTAGTGTGCGGCCTTTGTGGTCATGCGGTCTATGTGGCCATGCGGACTGCGAGTCGGGGCGACGCCGGGAGTAGCTACCCTCGATGCGGGAATACCTCATGCGGCCTATGTGTGTGGCCTATGCGAGCTGCGGAAGTTCGAGGACTAGACGCGCACATTTGATATCGCGGCGAGTGGCGGCCGATCATGTGGCGGTCTATCTGCACCTCGTGATACAGTTTATGACCTTGTTGGTACTGTGGGTGTTCGTAGTCGGCTATGCCTTCGTACTTACCCCGTACGGTTTTATTATGACACAGGTGGGACTTGGTGTTCATGTGTATTCCTTGGTGCTTTTATATCATAGACTGCCGGTAGTGAGGAAGGTATTCCACGGGCATGATTGATGTTGTGGGCGTGAGACCCATAGTTATATTTGAGTGATGACTTTGAGGCGTGAGTCACGACTTGACATGATCGCTATTTATCAGGAATCGTAGTTTGGTTATCATACATGTCTCCTTCTTTATATAGACTACTATGATTTCATTTACTGATTTTTGATTCACATACTTGGTACTGTTGTCTCGACCTCCTTCGAAGCTGCGTTCATGCCGCAGTAGAGGTACACCGTGTTGATCCTCGCCATGTGGTCACATTCAGCGTTTGGGAAGCTCCGTTTCTCCGGAGGCTTATCTTGGGTATAGTCCCCTGTCGTTGTAGGTACTTACATTCAGGGGTATGGCGGGGCCCTGTCCCGCCATTGTTGTTATATCATTCTTAGAGGTCTATAGTACTGTTATGGGCAGAGTTTGTAAAAAGGGATGTAACTGTTCGGATTTAAGTTTTTATATATATATGCCGAAAGGCAACTTTTCTCAGATAACTGTTTCACACTTCATGTCTTGTTTTATATTCCGCTGATTACTCTGATGTACGTCTACTTGGGTGCCCGGGGTAAGGCACCAGTCACGGGCCCGGGTTCGGGGCGTGACATTAATAATCCTTAATTAGTCAATACATTTTCCTTTATTAGCGCTACAGTGGTTTGTTCGATACTTATTCTCATTTCCGAAATCAATATAACGCTTTCATAAACAATTAAGTAAACTGTTATACCCCGTATTTCCAGAGTATGTACGTAAGGGAATACGTACGAAAGTCTAGCCTTAAAGATAAGCCTTGGACGTTTTTATTTGTGCACAACTCACTAAAAGAATCGTTTTCCGACGAAACGTTTCCACACTTCGTAGGTAAATTCCGCTATGCCATTTCTAATTTTTGCGGATTTTTCCGAGAGACGAAACATTTTGGACCAACGGGAGGGCGACACTTGGCACCCTCCAATTTGTGGACTTGAAATCGTCCATTGGACGAATTGAAGAACCATTGGCACGTTTTTTGTGCCTTGTGCACAAGTCAAGGAGTTGGTAGGATATTTGTGTATAGTTATCCTCACCCTACACTTGCCTTGCACTTGTCTTAATCTTGGCCATTGGTTGGCCACTTCTTGACCTATAAATACCCCCTTAGAGATGAAGAGTTCTTCATCCACAAAACTTTCCAAGTCTTGAAAAACCTCTACTCTCCCTTTGTAGCCTTTTCGTCCAACACCTCCCCCTCCCCTTGTGAAGGCCCTTGGCCGAATACCCCCCCCCCCCCCCTCTAGCCTAGTAGTTTGAGCGAGGCCCCCCCTAGCCTAGCCAAAAAAATCTACCCCCCTCCCTTGGTAGAAAAGTTGCCTTCTTGTATTGTTATAATGCCCAAAATACCCTAGCCCAAATACCTTAGTACTTAGTAGAAGTTGTGAAGAACTTCTAAGGTTTCTGGAGCATACAACTTAGAGCAAAACCTTGCTCAGCGACTTTTCTAGGATATTATTGGGCTTACTGAGGTAACTAATCCTACCCCTCTTTTGAATTAGAGAATACATACTGTAGTAGTATTAGAATAAGTATTAAATACTTAGAAGAATATCACAGAATAGAATTGAACTGTTACCACAGTAGAAGGGTTTAAAAGAATATTAATCAAACTATACTTACATAGGATTGTTTTCACAGTAGACTTATATAGCTCACCGGGTAGGGAAGTGCTGCCCGACTTTCCGTAGAATTGTGAACCCTCTGTTTAGAATAACCTTCAGAGTAGTATTTGATAGATGTCTGTGACTATTATAGGCTGACTCTCTGTGCGCGACATATTCAACTTGGCAGGTGGTTTTCGCTGAGAAGGTATGTGATTCTTCCTAAAGCATGATATTTTACAATATATATAGTATGGTAGACGCATACGTGTTAACCGAATAATAACTACGGCAATGTCTTTGACTTAAGCTGAATAATACTTACGCAATGCCTCACGACTTAAGCCCGAATAACACTTACAGAATGCCTCACGGCTTAAGCCCGAATAATAAAGATCTGAAAGCATTTCAAAAGAATACTGAATCATTTTTAACAGAAGAGAACTAATTGGTTTTTAAAACAGAAGCTTAAGAGTTATACTAGCTTTATGGGAAGTTAAGTTTAACCACTTAAGATTGATAAAAGAAACAGTTTGCCTATGTGTTTATAACAGACTTATATTGAATCGTGAAAAGAATAATAAGATGGTTTGATAAGTAGACATGATATGATGCTATGTGTGTTATTGTCTTGTAACGTTTGTGTAAAAGAGTATTCTTGTTGTGCTTATGTTGTTTAACGATAAGCTATTAGGTTAGTGTAACATCACTCACCTCTTGACATATTACCGGGGTTAAGCCGCTCCGACGCGGTAGACTCGGTGATGCAGGACCATGATTCGAGAATACCTCATGCGGGTCCAAGGGACCTATGCGAGCTACGGAGTTCCGAGTTAGTGTGCGGGTTATACCTCATGCGGTCTATGTGGCCATGCGGACTACGAGTGCGGGGCGATGCCGAGGAGTAGCTACCTCGACGCGGGTTATATACCCTATGCGGGCCTATGTGATTGGCCTACGCGACTACGGAGTCGAGATTAGGCTTGCATGGTGATACTACGCAATTGGCCTGCTCGATCATTCGCAGCCTAGAAAAGACACGCTGATTTACCTATCACGCTCTTGTTTGTGATGTGGCACTATATGCGGTTTCCTCGTTGTTTCATACATACTTGCAAAACTGCTTTTAAAATGATATGTTTCATTTAAGTATTTTCTGATTTCATATACTTAGTACTGTTGTCTCGACCTCCTTCGGGCTGCGTTCATGCCGCAGTAAGGGCAAGCAGTGCTAGATCCACATTCTTAGGATCTCTACGTTGGTGTCGGAGCTCCATCTTTTAGGAGGCTCTACTTTGGGTATGATCTCCTGTTGTAGATAGTTTTGTCAGTCGAGGTATGGCGGGCCCTGTCGCCATAGTTGTATATTTCTTAGAAGTGCGTAGTCATGTTGTACAGATGTCGGATGTAATCGCTAAACCATGTTTATATATATATGTCGAAAGGCGATGTTTTCTCACATAAAGCGTGTCTTATTTTATAAAGCGTTTCATGTCTTGCTTTATATTTCCGTGATTACTCGATGTATGACTACTTGGGTGCCCTAAGAGCACGATCCACGCCCCGAACGGGTCGTGACAAAAGTGGTATCGAGCGATTAATCCTCGGAAAGTGTCTACGCACCGTATCTAGTAGTCTTGATTATCGGTGTGTTGTGCACCACACCAATAATCGTGAGGCTATAGGATATTTAGGATTGGTTTCCATTCTTCTCATTACGAGATCGTGCTTTAGAGGCGTGTTATAGGTTGGACCTCTAACGTATTCCTTTCTGTAATGATTATGCCTCCACGTAAGGCAACCCGCCCGGGCGGCAAGGCAGCGAGGAGGCGCTAGCGAGACACCCAGAGTCACGAGGGCTCGTGCCCGTCTATACGAGACGGCGAGTTCTATGACGCCGCCAGCCCAAAGAGACCACGGTACCCACACCTCCCGTCCCACATCACGGGCGGAGGAGTTAGGTACAAGGAGATGGCCCGACTATTGGCTAAAGTTGTGGCCCGACACGAGGAGAGATTGACGCGCAGTTCGGTTCAGCCTCGGCTCGGTCGCACCGTGGTGCACCCGAGGCGAATAGTTTGAGACTACGAGATTTCTTGAGTTGTAGCCCGCGAGTTTTACGGGTTGAGGCGGAGGATGATCCGCAGGAGTTCATCCGCTACCACAGAGGATCGTGAGGTGATCAAGGCCTCGAGAGCGAGTCTGTGACCTTCGGTTCACATCGGCCGCGTGATACCGCAATCGATTGGTTTGATTCATGGGAGTTATCCCGGAGAGCACGCGTCCCGCCTACTGGGATGAGTTCTCGAGGCTTTCTCACCCACTTCTTGCCTCCACCGATGAGGAGGGCGCGGACTGATAGATTTTTACTGCTGAGGCAGAGAGGACGCACTGTCAGGGAGTACAATGTCGAGTTTGATTCATTGGCTCGATATGTCCCAAAGATTGGTAGCGCGATTATGGAGGATAGGTGCACCGCTACGTCACCGCTAGATGACTATATGGGCGAGTCATGCGCGGTGTTTCTTCACCGTATGGACATTACCCGCATGCAGCTCATGCTCTTGGATGTGAGCGTAGATCGCGGTTGACAGCAGCAGCAGAAGACCGTGACGGCAGGGTCGTTTGCGGCTATCGTGGTGGGCGGCCTCGCAGATAGCCTAGATTTGCACCACAACCAGCTCGAGCACTCCCGCACCGTCCTCAAGACACCAGATATTCGAGGGCGCACCAGGCCCGTGACTTGAACATCCAGAGCGCAGAGGTTACGCCGACGGGACCACCTCGCCGTGGCCGATGCGGTAGATCCCACCGAGTTGTGGTACGGGAGTTTGTTTGATTGTGGCCAGCAGGTCACTATGCGAGGAACTTGTCCGACCAAGGGCGATCTTGATGGTAGGGTCACCTCTGAGTTCTTTCACGTCTTCTTCATCTCCTACGATTACTCGCCCCGAGGGCGTGGTACTCGTGGGTCACAGGTCGCGGCAGGTCGTGGCTCGGTCCCGATTCTAGCGGTCCTCGAACCGCATTTATGCTTTGTCCACCGACAGATCGGAGGCCTCACCGATGTCGCCACAGTACTTTATCGGGTTCGGGTTTGATGTGTATGCTTTGATAGATCCGGTTCTACTGTCCCTATATATCTCCCTTGTTGCTAGTAGGATAGGGATAGAGCACGAGTCCATAGACCCTTTCGAGGTAGCTACGCCTGGGTGATTCGGTGGTAGCTCGGCGGGTATATAGAGCTTGTCTGTGACCATTTACGTCGGACCAGCCGACTTGATAGAGTTGGAGATGATTGACTTCGACGTGATCATGGGGATGGATTGGCTAGCTTCTGCTACGCCAATGTGGACTGCAGAGAGAGAGTAGTACGGTTCCAGTTTACTGAGGAGCCGGTTGTTGAGTGGGAGGGGAGCCCAGTATAGCCGAGAGGTAGGTTTATTTCCTACCTCAAGGCTAGGAAGATAGTGCGAGAAGGGGTATATCTACCATCTCGTCGGGTGTTTGATCTCAAGGCTGCGGTACCAGATTTTGATCGATTCGAGTCACGAAGTTCCCGTGACGTGTTTCGGATGACCTCCGGTATCCCTCCCGAGAGGAGATCGAGTTTTGTTTAGATGTGTTGCGGATACTGCCTATTTCCATTCCGCCATACGTAATGGCACCGCGAGTTGAGAGAGTTGAAGGACCAGTGAGGATTTCTCGGGAAGGGCTTCATCGAGCCTAGTGTTTCTCCCCGGGAGCGCCGGTATTGTTCGTGAAGAAGAAGGGCGGACGCTGCGCATGTGTGTTGATTCTGACGGTGAACAAGGTGACCATTAAGAACGATACCCCTTCCTGTGATTGATGATTTGTTCGACCCGATTGCGGGCGAGATGCTTCTCCAAGATTGATCTGCGATCGCTATCATCAGTGCGAGTCGAGAGGTGGATGTCCCTAGATTGCATTCGGACGTGACGGGCATTATGAGTTCGAGGTCATTTCTTTTGGGTTGACCAATGCTCGGCGGTATTCATGGATTTGATGAACCGAGTGTTCAAACCATTTTGGACACGTTTGTGATAGTGTTCATTGATGATATCTTGGTTTATTCTCGCCAGAGCAGGAGCACGCGAGCATTTGAGGATCTTGGCCGATTCTCCAGACCAGTTATGCGCCAAGTTTTCCAAATGTGAGTTTTGTTGACTTGATGGCGTTTCTTGGGCATATTGCCGGGTGATGGCATTCGAGTGGATACGCCAAGATCGAAGCGATCAGACTTGCCTAGACCTACTACTCGGCAGAGGTTCGCAGTTTTACGGGCCTTGCAGATATTATCGGCGTTCGTGGAGAAGTTTGCTTCTATCTACGCACCATTGACTAGGCCGACTCGAGGCAGCCAAGTTTTAGTGGTGATGCTTGTGGCGGGGTTTCGATTCTTTGAAAGAGAGTGACGACCGCCCCCGTTCTTACTCTTCCAGAGGGTCCAGATGGTTATGTCGTGTATTGTGATGCGTCAGGCATCGGGTTGGGATGTGTGTTGATGCAGCATGGCAGGGTTATAGCATATGCATCCCGACAGCTGAAGAAACACGAGAGGAACTACCCCACCCATGATTTGGAGTTGGCGGCTGTGATTCACGCTTTGAAGATCTGGAGGCACTATTTGTATGGGGTTCACGTGGATATTTTTACAGACCACAAGAGCCTCCAGTATATCTTCAGCCAGAGGGAGCTGAACTTACGCGAGAGCGGTGGTTAGAGTTGCTTAAGGATTACGATGTTGATATCTGTACCACCCGGAAGGCCAATGTCAGGCGGATGCTCTCGATCGTAGGTCGATGGGAGCCTATCGGATGTGCCAGAGAGGAGGGACATAGTTCGTGATTTGCATCAGTTAGCGAGCCTTGGTGTTCATTTTATTGATTCTGATAGCAGTGGGGTTAGAGTTCGTGAGGTTGCCGAGTCTTCCATCGTTGAGGAGGTGAAGAGGCAACAGTTCGAGGATCCAGCTTTGATTCGATATCGTGATACAGCTCTTCGTGAGGGCAAGGGTCCTTTTGAGGTAGCACCTGATGGGGTGCTAAGGTTTGAGGGCAGGTTGTGTTCGGATGTTTGAGACTTGGCAGGAGTTCGGGAAGCACACAGCGTTACGTTACTATCCATCCGGGGTCGACCAAGATGTACCACGACCTTAGATCTGTGTATTGGTGGGATGGCTTGAAGAGGGACGTTGCAGAGTTCGTAGCTCAGTGCCCATGTTGTCAGCAGGTGAAGGTAGAGCACCAGAGGCCTGGTGGTTTGTTGCAGGCGATAGAGATCCCGACCTGGAAGTGGGAGGTAATCAACATGGACTTCATCACAGGATTACCTCGCACTCCGAGGAGACCTGAGTCTATCTGGGGTATCGTCGACGGTCGATAAATCAGCCCACTTCCTTCCCGTCGGACGACTTTTCTACCGAGGATTATGCGGACTTTACATCCGAGAGATCGTCGATCGCATGGAGTCCCTACCGATCATATCGCATGCAGGAGCCCGATTTACGCTAACTTCGGAGGTCCTTCGAGAGGGTTTAGGACGGAGGTGAGCACGAGCATCGCATTTCATCCACGAGCAGACGGACATGCAGAGCGCACTATCCGACTCTTGAGGATATCCGCGAGCTGTGTTATTGACTTCAGTGGTAGTTGGGAGGATCATTTGCCTCTAGTTGAGTTCGCGTATAATAATAGCTACCACTCCAGTATTCAGATGGCGCCTTATGAGGCCTTGTATGGGAGGAAGTGCAGATCGCCTATAGGTTGGTTCGATGTGGGCGAGGTACATCTAGTGGGACCGGATTTGGTACAGCAGGCAGTGGATAAGGTGAAGCTTATCCGAGAGCGGTTATTGACAGCTCAGAGTCGACAGAAGTCGTATGTAGATCATCGTCGTCGGCATCTTGAGTTCGAGGTTCATGATTGGGTTTTCCTAAAGGTGTCACCCATGAAGGGTGTGATGAGATTCGGGAAGAAGGAAACTTCGGCCCAGTACATTGGGCCGTTTGATTGTCCGCAGGTGGCAAGGTTGCTCATGAGTTGATCTGCCGTCCGATCCGAGGCAGCGATCCGGTTTTTCACGTATCTATCTTTGAGGAGATGTATCGGGGATCCATCTAGGGTACACCCGATTGACGATGTCCAGGTGACCGAGGGGTTATCGTATGAGGAGATTCCCATAGCGATAGTCGATCGTCAGGTTAGGTGTCTGCGGACCAAGGACGTGGCTTCCGTCAAAGTCTTGTGTGAACGAGCTCGGGGAGTAGATGGCGTGGAAGCCGAGGAGGACATGAGGCGAAGTATCCTCACCTATTCCCCACACCTCCGTAATTCACTTTCCTACTTGTAAATTTTTGTTATCGTTTCTGCCTAAGTGTTGTTCTGTGGCCGTGTGTGGCATTTGCAACTGTTTAAGTTATGAAAAATCTTATCGTTAACTGTCTTGGGAAGGAACATTCGGGACGAATGTTTCTAAGGAAGGGAGAATGTTATACCCCGTATTTCCAGAGTATGTACGTAAGGGAATACGTACGAAAGTCTAGCCTTAAAGATAAGCCTTGGACGTTTTTATTTGTGCACAACTCACTAAAAGAATCGTTTTCCGACGAAACGCTTTCCACGACTTCGTAGGGTAAATTCCGGCTATGCCATTTCTAATTTTTGCGGATTTTTCCGAGAGACGAAACATTTTGGACCAACGGGAGGGCGACACTTGGCACCCTCCAATTTGTGGACTTGAAATCGTCCATTGGACGAATTGAAGAACCATTGGCACGTTTTTTGTGCCTTGTGCACAAGTCAAGGAGTTGGTAGGATATTTGTGTATAGTTAATCCTCACCCTACACTTGCCTTGCACTTGTCTTAATCTTGGCCATTGGTTGGCCACTTCGACCTATAAATACCCCCTTAGAGATGAAGAGTTCTTCATCCACAAAACTTTCCAAGTCTTGAAAAACCTCTCTCTCCTTTGTAGCCTTTTCGCCCAACACCTCCTCCCTTGAAGGCCCTGGCCGAATACCCCCTCTAGCCTAGTAGTTTGGCCGAGGCCCCTAGCCTAGCCAAAAATCTACCTCCCTTGGTAGAAAAGTTGCCTTCTTGTATTGTTATAATGCCCAAAATACCTAGCCCAAATCCCTTAGTACTTAGTAGAAGTTGTGAAGAACTTCTAAGGTTTCCTGAGCATACAACTTAGGAGCAAAACCTTGCTCAGCGCGACTTTTCTAGGATATTATTGGGCTTCTTGAGGTAACTAATCCTAACCTCTTTTGAATTAGAGAATACATACTGTAGTAGTATTAGAATAAGTATTAAATACTTAGAAGAATATCACAGAATAGAATTGAACTGTTACCACAGTAGAAGGGTTTAAAAGAAGATTAATCAAACTATACTTACATAGGACTATTTTCACAGTAGACTTATATAGCTCACCGGGTAGGGAAGTGCTGCCCGACTTTCCGTAGAATTGTGAACCCTCTGTTTAGAATAACCTTCAGAGTAGTATTTGATAGATGTCTGTGACTATTATAGGCTGATTCTCTGTGCGCGACATATTCAACTTGGCAGGTGGTTTTCGCTGAGAAGGTATGTGATTCTTCCTAAAGCATGATATTTTACAATATATATAGTACGGTAGACGTACATGTGTTAACCGAATAATAACTACGACAATGTCTTTGACTTAAACCTGAATAATACTTACGGCAATGCCTCACGGCTTAAGCCTGAATAACACTTACGGCAATGCCTCACGGCTTAAGCCTGAATAATAAAGATCTGAAAGCATTTCAAAAGAATACTGAATCATTTTTAACAGAAGAGAACTAATTGGTTTTTAAACAGAAGCTTAAGAGTTATACTAGCTTTATGGGAAGTTAAGTTTAACCACTTAAGATTGATAAAAGAAACAGTTTGCCTATGTGTTTATAACAGACTTATATTGAATCCTGAAAAGAATAATAAGATGGTTTGATAAGTCGACATGATATGATGCTATGTGTGTTAGTGTCTTGTAACGTTTGTGTAAAAGAGTATTCTTATTGTGCTTATGTTGTTTAACGATAATTGTTAGGTTAGTGTAACATCACTCACCTCTTGACATATTGCAGGGGTTGGCGCCCGACGCGGGGTAGACTCGGTGATGCAGGACCATGATTCGAGAATACCTCATGCGGTCCAAGGGACCTATGCGAGCTACGGAGTTCCGTGTTAGTGTGCGGGTTATACCTCACGCGGTTTATGTGGCCATGCGGACTACGAGTCGGGGCGATGCCGAGAGTAGCTACCCTCGATGCGGGTTATATACCCTATGCGCCTATGTGATTGGCCTATGCGGACTACGGAGCCCGAGATTAGGCTTGCATGGTGATACTACGGGCAATTGGCTCGCCGATCATTCGCAGCCTAGAAAAGACACATTATGCTTACCTATCACGCTCTTGTTTGTGATGTGGCACTATGCGGTTTCTGGTTGTTTCATACATACTTGCAAAATCGTTTTTAAAATGATATGTTTCATTTAAGTATTTTCGATTTCATATACTTAGTACTGTTATCTTGACCTCCTTCGGGGGGCTGCGTTCATGCCGCAGGTAAGGGCAAGCAGGTGCTAGATCCACATTCTTAGGATCTCTACGTTGGTGTCGGGAGCTCTATCTTTTCCGGAGGCTCTACTTTTGGGTATGATCTCCCTGTTGTAGATAGTTTTGTACAGTCAGGGTATGGCGGGGCCCTGTCCCGCCATAGTTGTATATTTCCTTAGAGGTCTGTAGTCATGTTGTACAGTGTCAGATGTAACTGCTAAACCATGTTTATATATATATGCCGAAAGGCGATGTTTTCTCACATAAAATGTGTCTTATTTTATAAACTGTTTCATGTCTTGCTTTATATTTCCGCTGATTACTCTGATGTATGACTACTTGGGTGCCCCGGTAAGGCACCAGTCACGGGCCCCGGAACGGGTCGTGACATAAACCGTTCCTTTTATCTCTCTTAAGTCGTTATACCTAACTTCCCATAAAGCTAGTATAACACTTAAGCTTTTAAAACCAAGTATTACTCTTCTTTCAAAAACGATTCTTAATTCTTTTGAAATACATCAAGATTCTCATTATTTAAAACTCAAGTTAAAAGACATCGAAGTAAAACCACGTTCAGTTAACACACGTACGTCTACCGTACTATATATATTCTTTTAAAATATCATGCTCAAGAGGATAGGAAGAATCACATACCTCCTCGGCGAAATCCACCTGCCAAGTCGAATATGTCGCGCGCAGAGTATCAACCTATAATAGTCAAATACGTCTATCAACGTCTAGACTACTCTGTAGAATATTCTAAGCAGAAGGTGCTTATTGCTACGGAAAATTGGGCAGCACTTCCCTACCCGCTAACTACACAAGTCTACTGTAATACATCCCATGTAATTCTGATCAATTCTCTTCTTTTATACCATCCTTCTATATCTTATACTCATTTATAAACTACTATATGTAATCTCTAATTACAATAGAAGGACAAGGATATTTACCTCGATAAGCCCAAAATTATCCAAGTTTAAATGTCGATCCTGAACAACGTTTAGCTCCTAATCCGTGCGCTCCAATCCGCTCCAAGCAACCCTTATACGCTCCTAACCAACTCTTCATTAAGAACCAACCTAAACAAGTGAAGAACACTAAGGTTCTTGTCCTCACCACTCTCGGCCAAGGTGAGGCTTTAGGGACTAGGGTGTGAAATCTTTTCTAACCTTTGGTTAAAAACCTTCCTAATACACTAAGGAAGAATACTTAAGAGTTTAGGAATTTTTGGACAAAGTTTGGTTAAGGGAGAGTGGTGGGGGACTAGAACTATTAAGAGAGGGGGGGGGGGGGTTTCGGACGAACCACTAGGAAGGGGGGGGGGGGGAGTTGGGACGAGAACTTCTCAAAGGGGGAGAGGGATTTTGAGACTTGGAATTTGCTCAAGTGAATGAAGAAGTCTTGCACAAGAGTGGGGTATTTATAGAACCTCCAATGGACAAGATTAAAACAAATGGAAGGTGTAGATGTGGTAGCTTGTTCAAGTGAGGTCTTCCACCAAGTGTCCACCACGAAGTTGGGACATATGTCCACCACAACATTGGGACATATGTCCCCCACAACAATGATCCAAGTGGCCTCCCACTTGCTCAAAAAAAACGTCCACAATGCCTCCCCCACATGCCCAAAAAAACGCACCTACCTACTCCCACTCACCCAAAGAAAATATCTTCCAAGACTTTGACCACTTGACCATGTCCACTTGGCCTACTATTTCGTCCAACCCATGCCAACTAAGGGTGACACATGTCGCCCTCCCATTGGTCCAAAATATTTCGTCTCTCGGAAAAATCCGTAATCGGTTAAAATATTAAAAACGTAGAATTTCCTTCACAAGGTTCGGAATCTTTTCCGTCGAAAGTTCACAATTTCATCCTTAACCTAAATAGGGCTTGTACAAACGTACGTACGTCCTCACATACATACTCTGAAAAAATACGGGGTGTAACATTCTCCCCTCCTTAGAAACATTCGTCCCGAATGTTCCTTCTCAAGACAGATAATGATAAAGTTCCTCATAACTTAAACAGTTTGCAAATGCCACACATGGCCACAATATAACACACGCGCAAATACATAACTCCAAGTCCACGAGGAAACACCTCTAACATCACAAAAAGCTCCTACCCAAGGTCTAAAAGATACTCTCTTCGCACCTTTACTTCACATAAGAATTGATCACATCTATACTCTTAACCCATGCTCGCTTCTCCCCTTACTCGTCGTACCTTCCTCGAACACTCGAATTCTTCCGGATAAACTTACCACATTTCTGTTATTGCTTCAGTACTACAAACCTCTAAGATATACAATGACTATGACGGGACAGGGCCCCGCCATACCCCTGAATGTACAAGAACCTACAACTCAGGGAACACCTACCAAAAGATAAGCCTCCGGAGAAACGGAGCTTCAAATGCGCTGAACTGTGATCCTATGAGCGAGGATCCACGACCGATGTACCTCTACCTGCGGCATGAACGCAGCCCCCCGAAGGAGGTCAGTACAACAGGTACCAAGTATGTGAAACTGTAAAATACTGTAATGAAATCATACTAGTCTATATAAAGCAGGAGACATGTATGATAACCAAACTACAGTTCACAACATAAAACAGTCATCACTCCAATATAACTATGGGTCTCACGCCCACAACATCAATCAGGTTCGCATTATGGCCGCATGCCCCCGGAATACTGCATCGGTGTAGACATGTCCATGATGCAACAATAATACCAATGTCCCATGGCCACATGCCCCCGGAATTCTGCATCGGTGTAGACATGTCCATGTGACCTCAACAACAAGACAGCAATCCAAATGGAAGCATACCCGTGCGCTACGCATCGTGTCAGTATGTCCAAAGGGAAAAATAAGACAACATTCCAAATGGACGCATACCCGTGCGCTACGCATCGTGTCAGTATGTCCAAAGGGAAACAACAAGGCGGTAATCTAAATGGAAGCATACCCGTGCGCTACGCATCGTGTGTCGGTATGTCCATAGCGATGCACAACAATAATACTATCAGCGAGAACGCACTGCGGAATTTCTCCGCCATCACAAGACGCCCAAGTAAGTTCTCAACAAGTCAACCGACCCTCCATCGAGAGACGCGGTAACACAGAAATACAACGCTTTGCACAACAAAGGTTATCATAATAAGCATAGCCAAGCTTCACAACAACAAGCATAGGCAAGTTTCACAACAACACAAAGTACTTTCATTTTATACCAAAGTCCGGGTTTTAGCCCTAAAGTACTACGTACGTTAAATTTTGTAAAAGAGATCCATTACTTTTATCAAAGTCACGATACGTAGTATTAGAATGACCAACCCACATTTTTAAGTAAACGAACACTTTCCTTTTAAAATCAAGTACCAACATTCTTTCCTAAGTTCGGTTTGCCTAGTTTCAATTACTCCAACTTCTCATTTTCAAAAGGTTTCATAGTTCCCAAACTTAATCACTTGATTCCTTTTAGAACAATTGAGTAACATATGTCATATATGTGAGTAGTTTATTCTTGTTTATAACGATCTTATTATAGCAACCATGATCTAGAAAATGTAATATCATTTTGTCTTATCTTAGCTTCTATGCAGATGGAGGTTTCTACTGGTTTTAATACAACACATCAATATTCAATACATTTTCCTTTTATTAACGCATTTGCGGTGGTCAGCCGATACACATTACGATTCGAAATCAAGAAACATTATCCCTTTAAAAACCAAGTACTCATTACTCACGAATGAGGTTTCACACAAACATCCACATTAAAACAAATAAGTTAAGTCTCTTATCTTATAAGATCAAGTCTCTTAACTTCTAACATCAGTAAACCATTTTCACTTACATAAGGTCGTTATAACTAACTTCCCATAAAGCTATTATAACACCCTATGTTTTAAACCAACCAAATCACTTAGCACATGCGTCACCGTACTACATAGTTCACAACAATCATGCTAGAAAAGATAGGAAGAGGTTCACATACCTCGCGACGATTTATCGACAATAAGCAAAATGCTCCAAGTACTACAACCTTGCTAGCCCTTTCCACTCCTCGAGTAGAATACGCTACTCCTAGTACTTTCACCTATAAAGGTCACAAACGTCTATTAACCCCAAAACACAAGTTTTCTATCTTTCTATAGAAAATTCGGCAGCACCTCCCCCCCCCGCAACAGCGTAAATCTCCTCCTCTATCGAGGCCGGCTACCAAGCCAACCAGGGGGGGGGGGGTTTACACGTCTAACCGGACGTGTACAATTCTACACAAGTCTACTGCAATACAGTCCTATGTAAATACAGTTCAGTTCAGTTCTTTATTCTTCAGGCTTAAGTCAAAAGACATTGCCGAATACTAAGTAGTTCCATATATAGTATACTTCAACTATATATTCTAACAAACATGTAATTTCCAATTACAATAGAGGGACAAGATAATTACCTCGATAAGCCCAAAATTATCCAAGTTATAATGTCGATCCTGAGCAAGGTTTAGCTCCACTCCGTGCTCTACAAACCACTCCAAACAACCCTTAGAAGTTCTAACCAACTTCTACTCACATACTTCAACCAACTATGAAGATTTCCTTAGGGTTTCGGTTTGAGACTAAAAATGACAAAAGGTAGTATTTCCGGGCTCTACGTATAGAGGTATCTTTGGAATACTACAAGGTACAAGGCTAAGGTATTTAGGGCATTATAACAATACTAGGAGTATTTCTATACCACAACAAGGGGTATTATAAAAACAACTAGGCTAGGGGTACCCCACGCCAAGCCTCACAGGGGAGGAAGCCTCTCGGCCAAGCTCCTCAAAAAGGGGGGGGGGGGTAGACCTTTGGACGAGAACAACACTAAAGGGGGGAGGGATATTTCAAGACTTAGAATGAAATGAGGGATGAAGAAAAAACCTTCAAGCAAGGGGGTATTTATAGGGACACCAACGGACAAGATCAAGCCATGTGGGGGGCAAGTGGATGGCCAAGATTGGCACAAGTGCACCCTAACCTACTCCTTAAATCCCTCACAAAACAAAGACCCATGAAAAGGGCCTTAAAAACCTCCTAGCCGTGGCCCTATCAAACCGTCAATGAGGGTGACAAGTGTCACCCTCCCGTTGGTCCAAAAATGTTCCGCCGCTCGGAAAAATCCGCAAAAATACAAAACGACATAGCCGGAATTTTCCCTTCGCAAGTTACGCAAAACGTTTCGTCGAAAAACGACTCTAACCGGGTGTTGTGCACAAAGGTAACCGCCAAGCCATAGGCGGGGTGACACGTGTCACCCTCCTATTGGCCCTCAAAAACGTCTCAAAAATATCCACAATGGCCAAAATCTCAAAACAAAGTGGGCTACAAAACCAGTAAATTTCTCCGTGGGCCCACGTGACCATTTCCAAAAATAAAATCTCAAAATTCTAATATAATTTAAGAAGCCCACATACCAAACTGGGAATCCAATTCTTATTAACGAACCTTTTCTTCACAAATAACAGGAAACTTTTCCGAAAACTCACATCTTTCTTTCTTTTCAAAATTTCTGCGTGCACGCACGCCCTCACATACATACCCCGCAACTACGGGTATAACATTCTCCCTCCTTAGAAACATTCGTCCGAATGTTCCTTCTCAAGACGGATATCGATGAAGTTCCTCTAACAAGTTGTCAACGCCACGCGGCCACGAAATAACACACGTTATCTTCCTTCCTTACTCGTCGCCGCTTCTCGAACACTTGAACTCTCGGTATGTACCATACTTGACCATTACGCCGTTCGAAAATCTGGAGTCGCTACCTCCAAACTTGGTCATCTCTAGCCGTATCCCCAAGGCCATTCCCGCCTTCACGAACGATTACGGTCGAACGATCCACAAACTCATACGATGGTCGTCTAAACTAGGGCCTAGCACCCTCGTGACCCTACCACTGGCGGGACCACCCAGACCGGCCCCACCCCAAACCGGTTACGGTTTGACCCGCAAATGGTCCTAAACCCGACCCCAACCGTGCGAAACTCTTGTTCCCGATCCTAACAATCTTACTAATTCACATCATGAAAGCTACCACTTCCATCTCACACTACCCATGGACTTATCACACAAATAAATCCCACGTATACTACTCACCCTTATAAAGGTCAAACATAAAGCGAATCTTTTACTCAAGACGACCTTACCTCTAAGGTCTCGCCGTGAAATAGTCTAAGGTTCACACTTACCATGCCTCCATACGTATCCTTCCAACTAACCATGCATTCTAACTCACACATATCACAATGCTATCCGTACATAGCACACAATAATGAGATCATCATAACAAGCATACCAAAACTCTAGAGGTTAAGGATATATTGAAGCTACCGCTCCACTCTAATCATAGGCACACCGCAGGCGCATAGCATGTAGAAGGTGATGAACCACCACAGATCCCGGCGTCGAGTCGTAACATCCGCGCTCCTTGGTCGGACAGCTCGCAAATGGCCCGCTGGCCGCATGCAAAACAAACTCCCAATCTAGTACGACACTCTCCAAAATGGAGTCTACCACAATGGTCACAACGAGGTAGGGTGGCTTCACCGTTAACACCCCGCTCTGCGAAAATCTGAACCTCGAGCCACGACCGCCTCCGAAGGCGGTGGAGGACCACTGCACGGTGGGGGTATATAACTAGCTCGCCGAGGCGGTCCGCCTCGAAAGCCACCAGGACCTCGCCCCCGCCCTCTTCTGGCGATCCAGGTCATTCCGTCGACCCTCCGTGCCTCACATCCTAGTGCATGAGCTGCGTGCGGCAATGTCCATGCGGTGAAGAGAAACACCCGCACAAGACTCACCATATAATCATCTAGCGGTGGCGTAGCGATGCACCCTATCCTCCATATCTGCAACTAGCGCGAGGACATATCGAGCCAAAGAATCGAACTCGACATTGTACTCACGGCGCGCTCTCGCCTCGAAGAACAAAAATCTTTACCCGCGCCTCCTCATGCGGAGGCAAGAAGTGCGTGGAAAGCCCGAAAACTCATCCCATACTGCGGAGGTGCATGCTCTCCCGAAAGCTCCATGAATCAAACCAATCGATTGCGGTATCACGCGGCCGATGCGAACCAAAGGTCACAGACTCGGTTCGAAGCCTTGATCACCCGCGTGATCCGGTCAGAATCGCCGGATGAACTCTGCGGATCATCCTCGAGCCTCGACCCATAAAACTGCGGGCTACAACTCGTAAAGTCCGTAGCCTCAAACTATTCGCTCGGGGTGAACCATCGGTGCTATCGAATCTGAATCGCTGATTCAAATTTATCTCATATCTGCCACGACTCGCCGGAATCGGGCCATCTCCTTGTAACCCATCTCTCTCGCCTGCATGGGGATGGAGGCTCAGTATCGCGTTTCAGCAGCCATTGCCGCGCCTAACTCTCGCTGGGCCGGGCGGCGCCACAAAACCCGCCGTCAAGCACAACCTCGTATGCTGGGCTCGCGCTCGCACTCTCTCAGTATCTCACTAGCAAGACTCTACCGCTTTGCCCTTCTCGGGCTCTGGTTGCCTTGCGCGAGGCATAAGCGTAAAACGAGATACGTCGGAGGGTACAACTTACAACTGACTCTAAGGCACGATCTCGGAATGAGAAGAATGGAAACCAATCCTAAATGTCCTATAGCCTCGATTATAGATGTGGTGCACAACACACCGATAATCAAGACTCTACTAGACACGGTGCAGTAGACACTTTCCGAGGATTAATCGCTCGATACCACTTTTGTAACGACGTTCGCCCGGTTCAAGCATCGTGCCTTACAGGCACCCTAGTGATACATACATCGAGAAAATCAGCGGAACATAAAACATGAGTCATTTAACAAGAGATATAATAAATAAACAGCAACCAAAACAGCTTGCCTTCGATATACATAAAACACGAGCAGTTTAATCCTTTTACAACCCCGCCACAACAAGATTACTGCACTCTAAGATATACAATGACTATGACGGACAGGGCCTCGCCATACCACGAATGTACAAGAACCTACAACTCGGGAACACTACTAAAAGATAAGCCTCCGAGAAACGGAGCTTCAAATGCGCTGAATCGTGATCCTATGAGCGAGGATCCACGGCCGATGTACCTCTACTGCGGATTTAACGCAGCCGGCGAGGTCGATAACAGTACCAAGTATGTGAAACTGCATAATATCAGAAATGAAATCATACTAGTCTATATAAAGCAGAGACATGTATGATAACCAAACTACGATCACAACATAAAACGATCATCACTCCAATATAACTATGGGTCTCACGCCCACAACATCAATCGTTCGCATTATGGCGCATGCCGGAATATCGTGATCGGTGTAGACATGTCCATGATGCAACAATAATACCAATGTCCCATGGCCACATGCCCCTAATTCTGCATCGGTGTAGACATGTCCATGTGACCTCAACAACAAGACAAAGAATCCAATGGAAGCATACCCGCGCTACGATCGTGTCGGTATGTCGAAAGGGAAAAATAAGACAACATTCCAAATGGACGATACCCGCAGCGCTACGCATCGTGTCAGTATGTCGAAAGGGAAACAACACGGCTGTAATCTAAATTGAATCATACCCGTTCTCTTCGCATCTTGTCATTATGTCCATAGCGATTCAAAACAATAATACTATCAGCGAACGCGTGCGGAATTTCTCCGCCACCGCAAGACGCCCAAGTAAGTTCTCAACAAGTCAACCGACCTCCATCGAGACGCCAGTAACACGTAAATACAACGCTTTGCACAACAAAGGTTATCATAATAAACATAGCCAAGCTTCACAACAACAAGCATAGGCAAGTTTCACAACAACACAAAGTACTTTCATTTTATACCAAAGTCAGGTTTTAGCCCTAAAGTACTACGTACGTTAAATTTTGTAAAAGAGATCCATTACTTTTATCAAAGTCACCCGATCCCCGTAGGATTAGAATGACCAACCCACATTTTTAAGTAAACGGAACACTTTCCTTTTAAAATCAAGTACCAACATTCTTTTCCTAAGTTCGGTTTGCCTAGTTTCAATTACTCCAACTTCTCATTTTCAAAAGGTTTCATAGTTCCCAAACTTAATCACTTGATTCCTTTTAGAACAATTGAGTAACATATGTCATATATGTGAGTAGTTTATTCTTGTTTATAACGATCTTATTACAAAGACCATGATCTAGAAAATGTAATATCATTTTGTCTTATCTTAGCTTCATGCGGATGGAGGTTTCTACTGGTTTTAATACAACACATCATTATTCAATACATTTTCCTTTTATTAACGCCGCAGCGGTGCTGTCGATACACATTCGATTCGAAATCAAGAAACATTATCCCTTTAAAACCAAGTACTCATTACTCACGAATGAGGTTTCACACAAACATCCACATTAAAACAAATAAGTTAAGTCTCTTATCTTATAAGATCAAGTCTCTTAACTTCTAACATCGGTAAACCATTTTCACCTACATAAGGTCGTTATAACTAACTTCCCATAAAGCTATTATAACACCCTATGTTTTAAACCAACCAAATCACTTAGCACACGTACGCTCACCGTACTACATAGTTCACAACAATCATGCTAGAAAAGATAGGAAGAGGTTCACATACCTCGCGACGATTTATCGACAATAAGCAAAATGCTCCAAGTACTACAACCTTGCTAGCCCTTTCCACTCCTCGAGTAGAATACGCTACTCCTAGTACTTTCACCTATAAAGGTCACAAACGTCTATTAACCCCAAAACACAAGTTTTCTATCTTTCTATAGAAAATTCAAAGACTCTCCCCGCAACAGCAGAAATCTCCTCCTCTATCGAGGCTGCTACCAAGCCAACCAGGGGTTTACACGTCTAACCTGGACGTGTACAATTCTACACAAGTTCACTGCAATACGGTCTATGTAAATCTGATTCGCCAGTTCTTTATTCTTGAGCTTAAGTCAAAAGACATTGCGAATACTAAGTAGTTCCATATATAGTATACTTGAACTATATATTCTAACAAACATGTAATTTCCAATTACAATAGAGGACAAGATAATTACCTCGATAAGCCCAAAATTATCCAAGTTATAATGTCGATCCCGAGCAAGGTTTAGCTCCACTCAGTGCGCCCAAACCACTCCAAACAACCCTTAGAAGTTCTAACCAACTTCTACTCACATACTTCAACCAACTATGAAGATTTCCTTAGGGTTTCGGTTTGAGACTAAAAGGACAAAGGTAGTATTTAGGGCTCTACGTATAGAGGTATCTTTGGAATACTACAAGGTACAAGGCTAAGGTATTTTGGGCATTATAACAATACTAGGGAGTATTTCTATACCACAACAAGGGTATTATACGAAAACAACTAGCAGTGGGGTACCCCACGCCAAGCCTCACAAAGGGAGGGAAGCCTCTGCCAAGCTCCTCAAAAAGTGGGTAGACCTTGGACGAGAACAACACTAAAGGGGAGGATATTTCAAGACTTAGAATGAAATGAGGATGAAGAAAAACCTTCAAGCAAGGGGTATTTATAGGACACCAACTGACAAGATCAAGCCATGTGGGGCAAGTGGATGGCCAAGATTGGCACAAGTGCACCCTAACCTACTCCTTAAATCCTCACAAAACAAAGACCCGTGAAAAGGGCCTTAAAAACCTCCTACCGTGGCCCTCTCAAATCACAATGAGGTGACAAGTGTCACCTCCCGTTGGTCCAAAATGTTCCGCTTCGGAAAAATCCGCAAAAATACAAAGCGACATAGCGAATTTTCCTTCGCAAGTTACGCAAAACGTTTCGTCGAAAAATGACTCTAACAGGTGTTGTGCACAAAGGTAACCGCCAAGCCACCTAGGCGGGGTGACACGTGTCACCCTCCTATTGGCCCTCAAAAACGTCTTCAAAAATATCCACAATGGCCAAAATCTCAAAACAAAGTGGGCCCTACAAAATCAGAATTTCTCCGTGGGCCCACGTGACCATTTCGAAAAATAAAATCTCAAAATTCTAATATAATTTAAGAAGCCCACATACCAAACTGGGAATCCAATTCTTATTAACGAACCTTTTCTTCACAAATAACAGGAAACTTTTCCTAAAAACTCACATCTTTCTTTCTTTTCAAAATTTCTGCCGTACTCTCGTACGTACGTCCTCACATACATACCCTGCAACTACGGGGTATAACACAAAACTCTAGAGGGTTAAGGATATACCTGTATCTACCGCTTCACTCTAATCATAGGCCCTACGCAGGCGCATACCGTAAGGCGATGAACTCGCCATCGATCCGGTAGGCTGCGTCACGGCATTCTCCTATAAGCACATTCTCTCGTCACATGGCCCTGACGGCCGCAGGTGAAACAAGCACCAGTAAAAAGATGACATTCCCCGGGATGACGCCTGCCACATCGTGCACACTGAGGGGGGCATGAATCCTGCTGGCTAGAACTCACGTATATCTGTGAACCAGAAGCCACGAGCCACGACCAGCCCCGAATACCGAACGCCACGAAGATCGCGGAGGACCACTCTGTACTGGCGAAGGTGCATAACTAGCCTGCCGTTGAGGCGGTCCGCCTTGCAAGTTACCAAAGGACCTGCTGCTTACGCCTTCCTGCTGATCCGGCCATTCCGTCGACCTCCGTGCCTCACATCCAAGTGCATGAGCTGCGTGCGGCAATGTCCATGCCCGGTGAAGAGCTACACTTGAACAAGCCTCGCCAAGTAATCATCGAGCGGTGACGTAGCGGTGCACTCGCCCTCCATATCGGTCACTAAGGCGGGACATACCGAGCCAACGAGTCAAACTCCACGTTGTACTCCCTAACCGTGACGCCCGGCGCGCTTTAACGTCAAAAATCTTTACCGAGCCTCTCATCCGTGGAGGCAAGAAATGTGCAAGAAATGCCCTTGAGAACTCGCCCCAAATCGCTGGGAGCGCATGTTCCTCGACGCTTCCTATGAATCAAACCCGATCATTGCAAAGATCACGCGGTGATGCGAACCCAATACCACCGACTCGCCTCGAGACTCGATCACTCATGATCCGTAGTCGCTTGATAAACTCCTGAGGGTCATCCTCAGCTCTCGATCCATAGAACGCTGGCGGGCTACAACTCAGAAAGTCCCGTAGTCTCAAATCGCTCGCTTCGGTAGTGAACTACGGTTCTATGGACTGAACTGCTGCGATCCGGCCTTCTCTCATATCTGCCACGACCGCCAAGAATCGCCATCTCCTTGTACCCGTATCTCATCTCGCTCCAGCCGTGGACCGAGGCTCGTGTATCAGAGTCTCAGCAGCCACCGCCGCGCTCTAAACTCTGCCGGCTTGTGGCGCCGCAAAACTTCGCCGTGGAAGCACTATCTCGTGTAACGGCCGGGCCTCTGCCAGAACCCTCCGTGCTCTACTCACAACTCCTCTCGCTTTGCCTTGCTTCACGGGCCCCGATTGCCTTGCGTGGAGGCATAACTGGCACATAAGAATACGTCAGAGGGAGTCCAACTTATAACACAGCTCTAAGGCACGATCTCAGAGTAAGAAGAATAGAAACCAATCCTAAATGTCCTGCAGCCTCCTGATTATAGATGTGGTGCACAACACACCGATAATCAAGACTCTACTAGACACGATGCGTAGACACTTTCCGAGGACTAAGCGCTCGATACCACTTTTGTCACGACCAACCGGCCCGTGGATCGTGCCTTACTCGGCACCCTCATGATACAACATCGAGAGAATCGGAAATAAAAACATAAACATGAAACAAGAGACATGATAAATAAACAAGCAACCAAAATGCTTGTCAGATATATTCATAAAACCCAACAGTTATCCTTTTTACAAACTCGCCCACAACGATTACTCTGCACTTCTAAGAAGTGACAATAACTATGACGGGACAGGGCCCCGCCATACCCCTGAATGTACAAGAACCTACAGACTCAGGGTAACATACCAAAAGATAAGCCTCCGGAGAAACGGGGTTTCCCAATACGCTGAACTGTAATCCTATGAGCGAGGATCCACAACCGATGTACCTCTACCTGCGGCATGAACGCAGCCCCCCGAAGGAGGTCAGTACAACAGGTACCAAGTATGTGAAACTGAAAAATCAGAAATGAAATCATAATCTATATAAAGCAGAGACATGTATGATAACCAAACTACACTCATAACATAAAAGCGATCATGTCAAGTCGTGGACTCACGCCTCAAAGTCATCCTCATGCCCGTGGAACTCCTTCCTCACCGCCGAGCCTAGGTACAAACCATGTGATACGTATAACATGTCTCGCCCATCTCATGGACCCGATAGAAACGTGTGGAATACATTCGGTTCATCTCATGAACTTCGGTAGTCGGATGGAATACATTCGGTCCATCCTATGGACGCGTAGTCGAGTGAAATACATTCGGTTCATCCATGAACGCGATAGTCGAGTGAAATACATTCGGTTCATCCCATGAACGCGTAGTCGAGTGAAATACATTCGGTTCATCCTATGAACGCGTAGTCGAGTGAAATACATTCGGTTCATCCCACGAACCGTAGTCGAGTAAAATACTGACTTGCACAACAAGGCTATCACACGCAAACATAGGCAAGTTACACACAACTTAAGGTACTATCATTTTATGCCAAAATCCCAGTTCTGACCCTAAAGTATTACATACATTAACTCTTTTAAAAAGATACGTTTCTTTCACAAAAGTCACACAATGTTCGTAGTATAAAATAGAGTGACTATCTTTTAAGTAAACACAACACTTCACTTGTATAATCAAGTAACACATTATTTTCCAAGCGTTCAAGTTTGCCTAATTTCAAATGCTCAAGTTTCTCATTTTGAAAGGTTTCAGTAGTTCATAGTTTTAATCACTTAAGAATATAATTCTCCTTTAAAACAAATTTGAGAAACATATGCCTTATGTGTGAGTAGGTTGTTCTTGTCTATTACAATCTTATAAAAGCAGCCATGATCTAGGAAATGTAATATCATTTTGTCTCATCTTAGCTTCTATGCAGATGGAGGTTTCTACTGGTTTTAATAACAATTAGTCAATACATTTCCTTTATTAACGCTGCAATGGTTTGTTCGATACTTAATCTCATTTCGAAATCAAGAAACATTATTCTTTTAAAACCAACTACTCATTACTCGCGAATGAGGTTTTTACAACATTTTAACAAAATTCATAACAAGTCAAACTATGTCAAGTCTCTTATCTTTCAAGATCAAGTCTCTTAACTTTCAAAATCAAGTCGTGTATAAGTCAAGTCTCTTATCTTTCAAGATCAAGTCTCTTATCTTTCTACAATCAATAAACCATTCTTTTACCTACATAAAGTCGTTATAACTAACTTCCCATAAAGCTATTATAACACCCTATGTTTTAAACCAACCAAATCACTTAGCACATGTACGTCTACCGTACTACATAGTTCATAACAATCATGCTAGAAAAGATAGGAAGAGGTTCACATACCTCGCGACGATTATCGACAAATAGCAAAACGCTCCAAGTACTTCAACCCGTCGGCTACTCCTTAAGCCAAGTAGATCACGCCACACGTAGTACTCCACTCCTAAAATGGTCATAGTACTTCTATCAAACCTTTCTTACCATTGAAGACTTATACCAATAAAAGCCCTCTAATTCTACGGAAAATTCGGCAGCACTTCCCCCGTTTTTACTCACTTTTCCATCTTTCTCCAAGGCCCGAATAACCGTAATATATATACCATATATATATATATAAGGCGTAATAATTAAACAACATAAAGAAGGGGATTACACGCCCAAACGGTAACGCGTTTACTATCACGCCCATAATAACAACAAGTAAAAGAAGGGGATTACGCGCCCAAACGGTAACGCGGTTTACTATCACGCCTTCATAACAATACAATAATTAAAAAGGAGATCACACGCCCAAACGGAACGCGATTGAACAATCTTCCCCTTAACAGAAATGTAAATACAGTCCAAAGTAAATACAGTCCAAAGTAAATACTGTCCTTAAGTTGGGGTCCTTGGCCAACTTTGTCCATTTTACTTATCCAATTACTTCATTAGTCATCCAACTTATATTCCATCTTAATATAAGTTATAGTTACTTTGTTAATTACTTCTTCACAAGTAAGATACGTTTTTACCATTTTAATGGCAAACGGCCAATCCTTTCTTTTAACAAGTTAACAAGATCCAATTTTTCCAAACTTTACTCCATATTTTATATACTCCATAATATACTTATAATATATGTATAATGACCAATTCACAAAGAGGTTAAGGTTTACTACCTCAAATAGCCCAAAATTATCCAAGAACTTAATGTCGCTCCAAGCAAGTCTTAGCTCCAAATCTTTCCGTTCCAATCCGCTACAAGCAACCCATAGAAGCTCCTAACCAACTTCTCTTCAAGAACCAACTCCAAAAAGTGAAGAACACTTAGGGTTTCCAACTAGTAAGTTTCGGCCAAGGCATGAACAATAGGTTAGGGGTGTGAAATCTTTTCCAACTCTTGGTACACAATCTTCCTAACACCTTAGGGAAGAACACTTGAGAGTTTAAGAATTGTTGGACAAATTTAGGTCAAGAAATGGGCTAAAAAACGAGAGCAAGGTCAAGGGAGAAGGGAGGGAATTTCTTGTCTTGAAATGGTTAAGTGTGGAAGTTTTCATCAACTAAGGGTGCATATATAGGACAACCAAGGGCTAGGATGAAGGCAAGTGTGTGGTTGAGATTGGGGACAAGTGTGTGTGGGTCCCACAAGCCACTTGTCCACACAAAATATCTAGCAAGACTAGGCCACTTGTCTTGCCACTTGTTAGCAAATTTCGGCCATGAGGCCACCTAGGGGGGTGACACGTGTCGCCCTCCTACTCGTCCAAAATATTTCATCTTCCGAAAATATCCATAAAGGCAAAAATCTCGAAAACAAAGTGGGCCCACAAAATCAGTAAATTTCTCCGTGGCCCCACGTGACCAATTCCGGAAATAAAATTCCATAATTCTAATATAATTCAAGAAGCCCAAATACCAAATATGGGAATCCAATTCCCATCAACGAACCTTTTTCCTTCACAAAACCCGGAAACTTTTCCGTCGAAAAATCACATCTTTCTTTCTTTCCAAAATTTCTGTCGTATTCTCGCACGTACATCCTCACCTATATACCCTGGAACTACGGGGTATAACAATTTCATTTACAGTATTTTTAGTTTCACATACTCGGTACCTGTTGTACTGACCTCCTTCGGGGGGCTGCGTTCATGCCGCAGGTTGAGGTACACCAGTCGTTGATCCTAGCTTTCAGGGTCACATTTCAGCGTATGGGAAGCCCCGTTTCTCCGGAGGCTTATCAGTGGTATATTCCCCTGTCGTAATAGGTGTTTACATTCAGGGGTTTGGCGGGGCCCTGTCCCGCCATTGTTGTCATATCATTTCTTAGAGGTCTGTAGTACTGTTGTGGGCAGGGTTTGTAAAAAGGATTTAACTGTTCATTTGTAAAAGTTGTTATTTATATATATACTGAAGGTAACCGTTTTTGGTTAGCCTGTCTTCTTATTTCACTGTCTTATTACACTGGTTTCATGTATTGTCTTTATGTTCCGCTGATTACTCTGATGTATGTCTACTTGGGTGCCCGGGGTAAGGCACCAGTCACGGGCCCGGGTTCGGGTCGTACATGAACTTGACGATTTTTCCTAAGTATGTACGTAAGAAAGTGACTATAACTTTTATTGAAAAGTGGGAAAAGATAATAAGGTACGATTAAGTTCACGAGATGGTAATGACACGGTAGGATCTGGTATGTACCCTTTTTATACTTGCCCCTGTCATTCTTTTATCTGATTATGATTTGTTTATCAGACCTTATTTTCCGTTCCATATTAAATTTACTGTTGCTTGACCCGCTGGGCTGCGTTCATGCCCGAAGGTTTTAGGTACACAGGTTGGTGATCCTTGCTATTAGGATCTCGGTTCTGTTTTTGGGAAAAAGCTCCATTTGCTCTGAAGGCTTATCTCTTGGTACGGTTTTCCCTGAGATTGTAGATTCATGTATATTCAGGGGTATGGCGGGGCCCTGTCCCGCCACTGTTGGTATGTTAAAACTCTTAGAGGTCTGTAGTCACATATTGTGGGTCAGTTTGTAAAGGAAAGGAGGCAACTGCTTCAGTTGTATATATATATGTCCGGGAAGGTAGCCCTATCGGCTAACCTGTTGTTTTACTTCTGTTGTTTTATTTTATAAGTTTCATGTATGTTCCGCTGATTTTTTTATGATGTATACCTGTAAGGGTGCCCAGGTAGGGCACCAGTCGCGGGCCCGGGGTCGGGTCGTGACAAAAGTGGTATCAGAGCAGTTAGTCCTCGGAAAGTGTCTACAGACCGTGTCTAGTAGAGTCTTTATTATCGGTGTGTTGTGCACCACATCTATAATCAGGAGGCTGCAGGACATTTAGGATTGGTTTCCATTCTTCTCTCTTTGAGATCGTGCAGTAGAGCTGTCATAGTAGGTTGAATCCTCTCTGACCCCTTCTTATGTAATAGTTATGCCTACACGGAAGGCGACCAGGGCCCAGAAGGGCAAGGCAGCAGCAGGAGCTTCTAGTGGTACGCAGAGGGTTACCAGGACTCAGGCACAGACTATGCCTGAGGTAGTAGGCGTGTCACGACCCGTTCCGGGGCCCGTGACTGGTGCCTTACCCGGGCACCCAAGTAGTCATACATCAGAGTAATCAGCGGAATATAAAACAAGACATGAAACAGTTGTAAAAAGAGACACAGTTTATGTGAGAAAATGTCGCCTTTCGGCATATATACATAACATAGGTTTGCAGTTACATCCCAACTGTACAATAGGACTACAGACCTCTAAGGAAGTAAACAACTATGGCGGGACAGGGCCCCGCCATACCCTGAATTTACAAAACTATCTACAATACATGGAGATCATACCCAAAAGTAGAGCCTCCGGAGAAGATGGAGCTCCTGACACCAACGCAAAGATCCTAAGGATGTGGATCTAGCACCTGCTTGCCTTTACCTGCGGCATGAACGCAGCCCCCCGAAGGAGGTCAGTACAACAGGTACCAAGTATGTGGAACTGTAAAGTACTTAAATGAAAACATATCATTTTAAAATCAGTTTTGTTATACCCCGTATTTTCAGAGTATGTACGTGAGGACGTACGTAGAAAATTTGAGCCTTAAGTTAGGCAAGTTTCGAAATTTGTACACAACACCCGATTAGAGTCGTTTTTCGACGAAACGTTTCATGACTTTTGTTGGGAAAATTCCGGCTATGTCATTTATAATTTTTGCGGATTTTTCCGAGAGACGAAACATTTTGGACCAACGGGAGGGTGACATGTGTCACCCTCACATTGGAAGCAAAGGGACGGCGAAATGGCCATTCTTGGCACGTTTTTGTTGCCCAATTTTGGTCAAGGGTTAGGTAGTATATTTTTGTGTAGTTGATGAGCAAGTGGGACCCACAAACACATGGCTTGATCTTGACCTTACACTTGCTATACACTTGGAAGAATCTTGGCCATTGGTTGGCCATTTCTTCACCTATAAATACCCCTCCATGTTGATGAACTTCTTCATCCACAAATTGTTCTAAGTGATAAATCCCTTCCCCTCCCTCTTGTAGACTCTCGTCCAAGAGCTCCTCTCCCCCTCTCTTGTGAGCTAGCCGAGAGCCTCCCCCTCCCCTTAGTGGGTACACACCCCCTCTAGTGGTGCTAGCGTGGGTACCCCTAGCCTAGTTGTTTTCAGATAATACCCTTTGTTGTGGTATAGAAATACTCTCCTAGTATTGTTGTAATGTCCAAATACCTTGGCCCAAATACCTTTTAGTATTCCCAAGGTTACACTTATACAAAAGCCCAGAAAATACGATTATACTTCCTTTAGCCACAAAAACGAAACCCTAAGGAAATCTTCACCCGTTGTTGAAGTTGTAAGTAGAAGTTGGTTAGAACTTCTAAGGGTTGTTTGGAGCGCTCGGAGTAGAGCTAAGCGTTGCTCGGATCGACTTTATACTTGGATAATTTTGGGCTTATCGAGGTAAACACTATCATTCTTCTATTGTAATTGGAAATTACATAAGTGTTGAATATATAGTTGTTGTATACTATATATAGAACTGAACTTAGTATTGTGGCAATGTCTTTTGACTTAAGCCTGAAGAATAAAGAATTGAACAGTAATCACATAGAAGGATAATAAAGAGAAGAACTGAACTGTAATTACCTAGGGCTGTATTACAGTAGACTTGTGTAGCATTACTGTGTAGTAGTATGGTACGTGTCCGGTTAGACGTATTAACCCCCCCCCCTGGTTGGCTTGGTAGCCGACCTCGATAAAGGAGGAGATTTACGCTGTTGCGGGGGGGGGGAGGTGCTGCCGAATTTTCTGTAGAAAGATGGGAACTTGTGTTTAAGATTTAATAGACGTTTGTGGCCTTTATAGGTGAAAGTACTAAGAGTAGCGTATCCTACTCGAGGAGTGGAAAGGGCTAGTGAGTTGTAGTACTTGGAGCTTTTTGCTTATTGTCGATAATCGTCGCGAGGTATGTGAACCTCTTCCTATCTCTTCTAGCATGATATATGTGAACTATGTAGTACGGTAGACGTACATGTGTTAACTGTGTTTGATTGTTCTTAAAACATAAAGTGTTATAACGGCTTTATGGGAAGTTGGTTATAACAACTTTATGTAGGTAAGAAAATACTTTGTGGTTTTAAAAGGTAACTGATGTGAATTATAATGGCTAGTTATAATAAAGAACTTGATGTATTTCAAAAGATTTATAAATCGTTTTTGAAGGAGAGTAACACTTGGTTTTAAAAGGTTTTAAAAAGAGTTATACTAGCTTTATGGGAGTTAGGTATAATGTCTTAAGAGAGGTAAAGAAAATGGTTTATTGATGTTAGAAGTTAAGAGACTTGATCTTATAAGATAAGAGACTTAACTTATTTGTTTTAATGTGAATGTTTGTGAAACCTCATTCGTGAGTAATGAGTACTTGGTTTTATTTAAAGGGATAATGTTTTACCGATTTGGAAATCGAATGTGTATCGACAGCACCACCTGCAGCGTTAATAAAGGAAAATGTATTGAATAATGATGAATTGTATTAAAACCAGAGAAACCTCCATCCGCATAGAAACTAAGATGAGACAAAATGATATACATTTTCTAGATCATGGTCTTTGTAATAAGAATGTTGTAAACAAGAATAACCTACTCTCACGTGAGACATATATTACTCAATTGTTCTAAAAGGAATCAAGTGATTAAGTTTGGAAACTATGAAACCATTTGAAAATGAGAAGTCGGAGTAATCAAACTAGGCAAACTGGAACTTAGGAAAAGAATGTTGTTACTTGATTTTGAAAAGGGAATGTGGGTTGGTCATTCTAATACTACGTATCGGGTGACTTTATAAAAGTAATGGATCTCTTTTAAAAGAACTTAACGTATGTAGTACTTTGGGGTTAAAACCCGACTTTGGCATAAAATGAAAGTACTTTGAGTTGTTGTGAAACTTGCCTTTGCTTGTTATTGAGAAACTTGCCTTTGCTGGTTGTTGTGAAACTTGCCTTTGCTGGTTGTTGTGAAACTTGCCTTTGCTTGTTGTTGTGAAACTTGCCTATGCTTGTTGTTGTGAAACTTGCCTATGCTTGTGATGATAGCCTTTGTTGTGCAAGTGTGGTATTTACGTATACCGCGTCTCGATAGAGGCGTTGACTTGTGAGAACTTACTTGGACGTCTTGGCGGTGATGGAGAATTCCACGGTATGTTTCCATTTTGATTCTTGTCTTGTTGTTGATGTCACATGGACATGTCTACACCGTCGCAGATTCGGCACGCGCCACGCGGCCGTTGATTACCCGATATATGGTTATTACTGCAACATGGACGTGTCTACACCGATGCAGTATTCCGGGGGCATGTGGCCATGCGGCAGGGTTGACCACCCAGTATATTGTTATTGAGGTTACATGGGCATGTCTACACCGGCGCAAGATTCCGGTACGTGGGCCACGCGCCTTGTTATTATTGTTGCATCATGGACATGTCTACACCGTCGCGATTCCGGGCATGCGCCATGATGCGAACATGATGGATGTTGTGGCGTGAGACCCATAGTTATATTTGAGTGGTGACTTTGAGGCGTGAGTCCACGACTTGACCGCTTTTATGTTGCGCATTGTATTTTGGTTATCATACATGTCTCCCGCTTTTTAAGCTATTATGATTTCATTCTGATGTTTGATTTCACATACTTGGTACTGTTATCGACCTCGCCGAAGTGCGTTCATGCCGCGGTAGAGGTACATCGATCGTGGATCCTCGCCATAGGATCACAACCAACAGATTGGGAAGCTCCGTTTCTCCGGAGGCTTATCTTTTGGTATGTGTTTCCCTGAGTTGTAGGTTCTTGTACATTCAGGGGTATGGCGGGGCCCTGTCCCGTCATAATCATTGTAAATCTTAGAGTGCAGAGCACCAGGCAAGTGTGGTTTGTTTTAAAAGGATAACTGTTCGGGTTTTTATGTATATACTGAAGGCAACTGTTTTGGTTGGCCTGTTTATTTATTATATCTCTTGTTTCATGACTCGTGTTTTATTTTCCGCTGATTTTCTCTGATGTTGTATCACTAGGGTGCCCGGGGTAAGGCACCAGTAACGGGCCCGGAATTCGGGGCGTTACAAGTTTACATATATGTATGAAACAACCAAGGTAACCGCACATAGTGCCACATCATAAACAAGAGCAACAATAGGTAAACTGTAACAGGTCTTTTCTAGGCTGGGAATGATCGAAGCAGGGCCAATTTCCCGTAGTATCACCATGCAAGCCTAATCCTGGACTCCCGTAGTCCGCATAGGGCACTCACGTAGGCCCGCATAGGGTATATAACCCCGCATCGAGGGTAGCTACTCCTCGGCATCGTCCTGGACTCGTAGTCCGCATGGCCACATAGACCGCATGAGGTATAACCCCGCACACTAACCTGGAACTCCCGTAGCTCCGCATAGGTCCCCTGGACCCGCATGAGGTATTCTCGAATCATGGTCCTGCATCACCGAGTCTACCCCGCATCGGAGGGCAGCTTAACCCCCGGTAATATGTCAAGAGGTGAGTGATATTACACTAACATAAAAGCTTATCGTTAAACAACATAAGCACAACAAGAATACTCTCTTATACAAACGTTACAAGACACTAACACACATAGCATCATATCATGTCTACTTATCAAACCATCTTATTATTCTTTTCACAAATCAATATAAGTCTGTTATAAACACATAGGTAAACTGTTCCTTTTATTATTCTTAAGTGGTTATACCTAAGTTCCCATAAAGCTAGTATAACTCTTAAGCTTCTGTTTTAAAAACTAATTAGTTCTCTTCTGTAAGAAAATGATTCAATATTCTTTTGAAATGCTTTAAGATCCTTATTATTCAGGCTTAAGTCGCAAGACATTGCCGTAAGTATTATTCAGGCTTAAGTCAAAAGACATTGCCGTAGTTATTATTCAGTTAACACATGTACGTCTACCGTACTATATATTTTAAAAATATCATGCTTTAGGAAGAATCACATACCTTCTCAGCGAAAACCACCTGCCAAGTTGAATATGTCGCGCGCAGAGAATCAACCTATAATAGTCAGACACGTCTATCAACGTTCAGACTATTCTGTAAACAGTTCTAAGCAGAGGGTTCTATATCCTACGGAAAATTGGGCAGCACTTCCCTACCCGGTGAGCTACTCAAGTTCATCGTGAAAACAGTCTAAGTAAGTCTGATTTGATTATTCTTCTTTTAAACCCTTCTACTGTGATAACAGTTCAATTCTATTCTTTAATATCCTTCTAAGTATTTATACTTATTTCTATACTTCTACAGTATGTATTCTCTAATTACAAAAGAAGGACAAGTTTATTTACCTCGGTAAGCCCAATAATATCCTAGATAAAAGTCGATCCGGAGCAAGGCTTAGCTCCTAAGTTGTACGCTCCGATAGCTCCAAGGAAACCTTAGAAGTTCTTCACAACTTCTACTAAGTACTAAGGGATTTGGGCTAGGGTATTTTGGGCATTATAACAATACTAGAAGAAAACTTTTCTACCAAGGGAGGGGGGGTAGATTTCGGCAGCTAGGGGATTAGCCTCGCTAAGCTTCTCGGAAGTGTGTGTTGGACGAAAAGGCTTAAGGGAGAGGAGAGGATTTTAGACTTGGAAAGTTTTTGTGGATGAAGAACTCTTCATCTCAAGAGGGGTATTTATAGGTCAAGGGATGGCCAACCAAGGGCCAAGATGGTGCCAAGTGCAAGGCAAGTGTAGGGTGAGGATTAGGGCAAGTGTCCTTAGCCAACTTGCACACAAAATATCCTACCAACTACTTGACAAAAATGGCTATCCAATTCGGTCCATTACCGCCACAAGTCCACCAATGAGAGGGTGACAAGTGTCGCCCTCTCGTTGGTCCAAAGTGTTCCGTCTCTCGGAAAAATCCGCAAAAATTAGAAATGACATAGCCGGAATTTATCCTACGCGAGTTGTGTAAAACGTTTCGTCGGAAAACGATTCTTTTAGTGAGTTGTGCCCAAATATTTTCGTCCAAGCCTAACTTTTAAGGCTAAACAGACGTATTCCCACGTACATACTCCGGAAATACGGGGTATAACATTCTACCCTCCTTAGAAACATTCGTCCCGAATGTTCCTTCCCAAGACAGTTATCGATAAAGTTCTTCATAACTTAAACAGTTTGCAAATGCCACACACGGCCACAAAACAACACTTAGGCATAAACGATAATGAAAATTTACAAGTAGGAAAGTGAATTACCTGGAGGTGTGGGGAATAGGTGAGGATACTTCTGCCTCATGTCCTCCTCAGCTTCCCACGTCATCTCCTCCCTGAGCTCGTTCCGCCACAAGACTTTGACGGAAGCCACGTCCTTCGTCCGCAGACGCTAACTCGACGATCGATTATCGCTATGGGAATCTCCTCATACGATAACCCCTCGGTCACCTGGACATCGTCAATCGGGTGTACCCTAGATGGATCCCCGATACATCTCCTCAGCATAAATACGTGAAAAACCGGATGCACTGCCTCCAGATCGGACGACAGATCCAACTCATAGCGAATTTTTCCTACCTCGCGACAATCAAACGCCCGATGTACTGGGTTGAGTTTCCTTCTTCCCGAATCTCATCACACCTTCATGGGTGACACCTTTAGAAAACCAATCATGAACCTGCACACGACCCGATTAGGGCCGTGATCGTGCCTACCGGGCACCCTAGTGATACAACATCGTAGAAAACCAATGGAAAATAAAACTTTAAACAAGAAACAAGATATATGATCATAAACAAAGCAACCCAACGGTTACCTTCCAATAACATATATATATACAACTTTTTCAAAACGCAGCTTTAACTTTTTACAAACCACGCCACAACAGATTTCTGGACTCTAAGATTTACAACAACTATGACGGACAGGCCCCGCCATACCTCAATGTACAAGAACCTACAACTCGGGAACACATACCAAAAGATAAGCCTCGGAGAAACGGAGCTTCCCAAAACGCTGAATCGAGATCCTAAGGCGAGGATCCACGATCGACGATGTACCTCTACTGCGGCATGAACGCGGCCAAGGAGGTCGACAACAGTACCAAGTATGTGAAATCAGAAATATCAGAATGAAATCATACTAGTCTATATAAAGCAGAGACATGTATGATAACCAAACTACGATTCACAACATAAGCGATCATGTCGATCGGGACTCACGCCTCAAGTCATCACTCAAATATAACTATGGGTCTCACGCCCACAACATCAATCATGTTCGCATCATGGCCGCATGCCGAATGCACGACGGTGTAGACATGTCCATGATGCAACAATAATACCAATGCCCCACGGCCACATGCCCCTGACCAGACGGTGTAGACACGTCCATGTGACATCAACAATAATATCTTGGGTGATCAACCTGCGATGGCCACATGCCCCGACTCTGCATCGTGTAGACATGTCCATGTAACATCGACAACAAGACAATAATCAAAATGGAAACATACGTGGAATTCTCCACACTGCCAAAGACGTCCAAGTAAGTTCTCAACAAGTCAATCGCCTCTATCGAGACGCGTAATACGTAAATACAACACTTGTACAACAAAGGCTATCATCACAAGCATAGGCAAGTTTCACACAACTCAAAGTACTTTCACATAAGTCACACAATACCCGTAGTATAAAAATCGTGACTATCTTTTTAAGTAAACAAGACACTTCCCCTTTTGTAAAATCAAGTAACAACATTATTTTCCAAACGTTCAAGTTTGCCTATTTTCAAATGTTCAAGTCACTTATTTTAGAAAGGTTTCATAACTCATAGTCTTAATCTCTTTTAAAACAATTGAGTAACATATGTCATATATGTGAGTAGTTTATTCTTGTTTATAACGATCTTATTACAGCAGCCATGATCTAGAAAATGTAATATCATTTTGTCTCATCTTAGCTTCTATGCAGATGGAGGTTTCTACTGGTTTTAATACAACACATCATTATTCAATACATTTTCCTTTATTAACGCTGCAGTGGTCTGTCGATACACATTCTGATTTCCGAAATCAGTAAAAACATTATCCCTTTAAAAACCAAGTACTCATTACTCACGAATGAGGTTTCACACAAACATCCACATTAAAACAAATAAGTTAAGTCTCTTATCTTATAAGATCAAGTCTCTTAACTTCTAACATCGAGAAACCATTTTCTTACCTATATAAAGTTGTTATAACCAACTTCCCATAAAGCCGTTATAACACTTTATGTTTAAACCAAACAAATACACTTAGCACTGTCGCCCACCGCACTACATAGTTACACACATATCATGCTAGAACAGATAGGAAGAGGTTCACATACCTCGCGACGAGTATCGACAATAAGCAAAATGCTCCAAGTACTACAACCTTGCTAGCCCTTTCCACTCCTCAAGTAGAATACGCTACTCTTAGTACTTTCACCTAAAAAGGTCACAAACGTCTATTAACTTTTAAACATACGGTTCCATTTCTCTACGTAAAATTGAAGACTCTCCCCGCAACAGCGTAAATCTCCTCATCTATCGAGGCCGGCTACCAAGCCAACCAGGGGGGGGGGGGGTTACACGTCTAACCGGACATGTACAATTCTACTCAGCAATACTACACAAGTCTACTGCAATACAGTCCTATGTAAATACAGTCGATTCTTTTCTTTACTCTTCAGGCTTAAGTCAAAAGACATTGCCACATACAAAGTTCAGTTCTATATATAGTATACTTCAACTATATATTCAACAACATGTAATTTCCAATTACAAATAGAGGGACAAGATAATTACCTCGATAAGCCCATAATTATCCAAGTTAAATGTCGATCCTTAGCAACGTTTAGCTCCAACTCCGGTGCTCCACCGCTCAAACAACCCTTAGAAGTTCTAACCAACTTCTACTTAAATACTTCAACCAATCAATGAAGATTTCCTTAGGGTTTCGGTTTGAGACTAAAGGGACAAAAGGTAGTATTTCCTGCTCTAGGTATGAGGTATCTTTGGAATACTACAAGGTACAAGCTAAGGTATTTTGGGCATTATAACAATACTTGGAGGAGTATTTTAATACCACAAAAAGGGTATCACACGAGAACACCCTGGTGGGGTGTTCCTCTACCGAAGGCCACAAGGGAAGGGGAGGGGAAGGTTCTCGAACTAGAGCTCACAAAGGGGGAGGAGAGGGTTTCAAGACTTGGAAGTTTTTTGGAATGGATGAAGTCTTCAAACTTAGGGGGGTATTTATAGCAAAACCAAAGGCCAACCAAGGGCCAAGATGTTATACCCCGTAGTTGCAGGGTATGTATGTGAGGACGTACGTACGAGAGTACGGCAGAAATTTTGAAAAGAAAGAAAGATGTGAGTTTTTCGACGGAAAAGTTTCCGGTAATTTGTGAAGAAAAAGGTTCGTTAATGAGAATTGGATTCCCAGATTTGGTATATGGGCTTCTTAAATTATATTAGAATTTTGAGATTTTATTTTCGGAAATGGTCACGTGGGCCCACGGAGAAATTTACTTTGTGGCCCGCTTTGTTTTGAGATTTCAGGTATTTTGGATATTTTCGAAGACGAAATATTGCAGGAATCGGGGGCGACACGTGTCACCCCATGTGGCACCCTTGGCGAATTTACCTTTGTGCACAACACCCGACAGAGTCGTTTTGACGAAACGTTTTGCATAACTTGCGAGGAAAATTCGACTATGTCGCTTTTGTATTTTTATGGATTTTTCCGAGCGACGAACATCTTTGGTTAACGAGAGGTGACACTTGTCACCCTCAGTGGCGGTTTGGAGTGCGAGGGGACGTCTTCCTCCTGTTTTGTGCCTTGTTTTGGCCTTGTTTGGTGCATTGTTTTGTGGCATGTTTTGTGGAGTAGGGGTTAGGGTGCACTTGGCTTAATCTTGCCCTTACACTTGCTATACACTTGGAAGGATCTTGGCCCTCGGTTGGCCTTTGGTTTTGCTATAAATACCCCCCCTAAGTGTGAAGACTTCATCCATTCCAAAACTTCCAAGTCTTGAAACCCTCTCCTCCCCTTTGTGAGCTCATGGCCGAGAGCCTCCTCCCCTTTTCGTGGCCTTTGGCCGAGGGTTCCTCCCCTTTGTGGTGCAGGTAGGGTACCCACTAGCCTAGTTGTTTTCGTATAATACCCTCCTTGTGGTATTGAAATACTTCTCCTAGTATTGTTATAATGCCCAAAATACCTTAGCCTTGTACCTTGTAGTATTCCAAAGATACCTCTATCGAGAGTCAGGAAATACTACCTTTTGTCCTTTTAGTCTCAAACAGAAACCCTAAGGAAATCTTCATAGTTGGTTGAAGTATTTGAGTAGAAGTTAGTTAGAACTTCTAAGGGTTGTTTGGAGCGGATTGGAGCGCACGGAGTAGAGCTAAACCTTGCTCAGATCGACTTTTATCTCGGATAATTTTGGGCTTGTCGAGGTAAATATTCTTGTCCCTTATTGTAATTGGAGATTACATGTTGTAGGATTATATAGTTGAAGTATACTATACATAGAATCAACATTATTGTGGCAATGTCTTTTGACTTAAGCTGAAGAATAAAGAACGAATTGTATTTACATAGGGTGTATTGCGAGAGACTTGTGTAGTATTCTTGTAGAATTGTACACGTCAGGTTAGGCGTGTAAACCCCACGGTTGGCTTGGTAGCCTCGTTAGAGGAGGAGAGATTTACGTTGTGGCGGGAAGGTGCGAATTTTCTCAGAGAAAAATGGGAACTTGTGTTTTGGGGTTAATAGACGTTTGTGACCTTTATAGGTGAAAGTACTAAGAGTAGCGTATTCTACTCGAGGAGTGGAAAGGGCTAGCAAGGTTGTAATACTGGAGCATTTTGCTTATTGTCGATAAATCGCGCGAGGTATGTGAACCTCTTCCTATCTTTTCTAGCATGATTGTTGTGAACTATAGTACGGTAGACGCATATGTGCTAAGTGATTTGGTTGGTTTAAAACATAGGGTGTTATAATAGCTTTATGGGAAGTTAGTTATAACGACCTTATGTAGTGAAAATGGTTTATCGATGTTAGAAGTTAAGAGACTTAACTTATTTGTTTTAATGTGGATGTTGTGTGAAACCTCATTCGTGAGTAATGAGTACTTGGTTTTAAAGGGATAATGTTTCTGATTTGGAAATCGAATGTGTATCGACAGCACCACCGCGTTAATAAAGGAAAATGTATTGAATAATGATGTGTTGTATTAAAACAAGAGAAACCTCCATCTGCATAAGCTAAGATGAGACAAAATGATATTACATTTTCTAGATCATGGTCACTTTGTAATAAGATCGTTATAAACAAGAATAAACTACTCACATATATGACATATGTTACTCAATTGTTCTAAAAAGGAATCAAGTGATTAAGTTTGGGAACTATGAAATCATCCAAAATGAGAAGCTTGAGTAATTGAAACTAGGCAACCGGAACTTAGGAAAAGAATGTTGTTACTTGATTTTGAAAAGGAATGTGGGTTGGTCATTCTAATACTACGGTATCGGGTGACTTTTATAAAAGTAATGGATCTCTTTAAAAGAACTTAATGTATGTAGTACTTTGGGATTAAAACCCGACTTTGGCATAAAATGAAAGTACTTTGAGTTGTGTGAAACTTGCCTATGCTTGGTGTGAAACTTGCCTATGCTTGTTGTTGTGAAACTTGCCTATGCTTGTTGTTGTGAAACTTGCCTATGCTTGTGATGATAGCCTTTGTTGTGCAAGTGTGGTATTTACGTATACCGTCTCTCGATAGAGGTCGGTCGACTTGTTGAGAACTTACTTGGGCGTCTGGCGGTGATGGAGAATTCCACGTATGTTTCCATTTTGATTCTTGTCTTGTTGTTGATGTCACATGGACATGTCTACACCGTCGCAAGATTCGGGCATCGCGACGTGCGGTCGGGTTGATTACCCGATATATTGTTATTGTGGTTACATGGACATGTCTACACCGGTAGAATTCCGGGGCATGTGGCCACGCGCGGGTTGATCACCCAAGATATTATTGTTGATGTCACATGGGCGTGTCTACACCGAGGTAGAATTTCGGGGCATGTGGCCGGGCATTGGTATTATTGTTGCATCATGGACATGTCTACACCGATGCAGTCAGGGCACGCGCGTGATGCGAACATGATTGATGTTGGCGTGAGACCCATAGTTATATTTGAGTGATGACTTGAGGCGTGAGTCCTCGATCGACATGATCGCTTTATGTTGTGAATCGTAGTTTGGTTATCATACATGTCTCCCGCTTTATATAGACTAGTATGATTTCATTCTGATTTTTACGATTTCACATACTTGGTACTTGCCAGATCGACTCCTTCGGGCTGCGTTCATGCCGCAGTGAGGTACACGGTCGTGGATCCCCGCTTAGGATCACGATTGACGTATTGGGAAGCTCCGCTTTCTGAGGCTTATCTTTTGGTATGTGTTCTCGAGTTGTAGGTTCTTGTACATTCGTGGTATGGCGGCCCCGTCCGTCATAGTCGTTGTAAATCTTAAGTGCGTAGATCTTGTGGCAAGGTGGTTGTAAAGGATTAAAGCGTCGAGTTTTATGTATATACTGAAGGCAACCGTTTTGGGTGTCCGGTTTATTATTATATCTCTTGTTTCATGACTCATGTTTTATTTTCCGCTGTTTTTCTCTGATGTTGTATCACTAGGGTGCCCGGGGTAAGGCACGATGCTTGCCCCGAACGGGTCGTTACAAAAGTGGTATCGAAGCGATTAATCCTCGGAAAGTGTCTCTGACCGCGTGTCTAGTAAGTCTTGATTATCGTGTGTTGTGCACCACATCTATAATCGGGAGGCTGCAGGACATTTAGGATCGTTTCCATTCTTCTCATTACGAGATCGTGCCTTAGAAGTGTTGTAAGTTGGACCCTCCGGCGTATCTCGTTTTACCGATTATGCCTCCGCAAGGCAACGAGCCGGGAGGGCAAGGCAGCCGAGGTGCTGCTAGTGAGATCTGAGGAGTACGAGGCGCAGCCCGACAAGACTGAGGTCAGGCTTGACGGCGGTTTTGTGACGCCGCCAGCCCCATCAGAGTTTAGAGCCGCAGCAGTGGCTGCTGAGACCACGCACGAGCCTCCACCCCACACCGGGGCGAGGAGATGGGTTACAAGAGATGGCCCGATTGGCCGCCGTGGTCGTGGCCGATATGAGGATAGGCCGACGCAGCAGCCTGATTCCAAGAGCACCATGGTTCACCCCGAGCAGATAGTTTGAGGCTACGGACTTTACGAGTTGTAGCCCGCGAGTTTTATGGGTCGAGGCCGAGGATGATCCGCAGGAGTTCATCCGCAGCTACAATGATCATGCGGGTGATCAAGGCTTCGAGACCGAGTGCGTGACCTTTAGTTCGCATCGGCCGCGTGATACCGCAATGATCGATTGGTTTGATTCATAGGAGCTTTCCGGGAGAGCATGCACTCCAGCAGTATGGGATGAGATTTCAGGGGCTTTCCTCACGCACTTCTTGCCTCCGCAGATGAGGAGGGCACGGGCCGGCGATTTTTGATGCTTAGACAGAGCGGGCGACGGTTCGGAGTACAATGTGGAGTTCGACTCATTGGCGTGACGTCCCAAATCAGTAGCTAGTATGGAGGATCGAGTGCAACCGATATGTTACGGTGGCTCGATGATTACATGTCGAGGCATGTTCAGAGTAGCTCTTCACCGGCATGGACATTGCCCGCACGCAGCTCACGACCAGGATGTGAGGCACGAGAGGTCGGCGGAATGACCAAGATCGCAGGAAGAGGCGAACAACAGTGGTCCTTTGGTGACTTTCGAGGCGGACCGCCTCGAAAGATACTAGTTTTGTACCTCCGCCAGCAGAGTGGTCCTCCACAACCTTGAGTATTCGGAGCGTCGTGGCTCGAGGTTGAGTTTCGAGGAAGTAAGGGTGTTGGCGGATGCGGTCACCCTACCTCGGTGGTCGATGTGGTAGACCGCATTTCGGGAGTGTCGTGGTGCGGGGAGCTTGTTATTTTTGCGGCCAGCGGGCCATTTTGCGAGGAATCGTCCAAGGGTAGCACGGATGTTACGACTCACCCACCGGATCGATGGGTTCATCGCCTTCTATAGCATACTGCAGGCGTGCCTATGATTAGAGTGAGCGGTAGCTTCGTATATCCTTAACCCTCTAGAGTTTTGGTATGCTTGTTATAATGGTCTCATTATTATGTGCTATGTACGAATAGCGTTGTGTTAATTGTGAGTTAGAAAACATGCTTAGTTGGGAGGATACGTATGGGGGCATGGTAAGTGTGAACCTTAGACTATGTCACGACTGAGACCTTAGGGGTAAGGTCGTCTTGAGTTGAAGATTTATTTTTGACCCTTATCAGAGTAGTAGTATTGTTATACCCCGTATTTCCAAAGTATGTACGTAAGGACGTACGTAGAAAATTTGAAACTTTTAATATTGGCTTGGCCGAAATTTTTTTTTGTGCACAATACCCGTTTAGAGTCGTTTTTCGACGAAACGTTTTCACGACTTCGTAGGGAATTTCCGCTATGTCATTTTTAATTTTTGGATTTTTCCGAGAGGCGAACATTTTGGACCAACAAGAGGCGACACTTGTCACCCTCTCATTGGGACACCTTGGCAGTAATGTAGTGGCGAAAGTTGGCCATTGTGGTCAAGGGTTGGTAGGATATTTTTGTGTTAGTTGGCTAGTGTGCACTTGGCAAGATCTTGCCCTACACTTGCATAGCACTTGGCAAGATCTTGCCATTGGTTGGCCTTCACTTGACCTATAAATACCCCCTTTGGAAGACTTATTCATCCTAAAATGTTCTAAGTCTTAGAAACCCTCCCCTCCCTTCATGTTGTTCTCGTCCTCTCCTTGTGAGGCTTAGCCGAGAGTTCCCTTCCCCACCCTTGGCCGAGAGTACCCTCATGGGTAGGCCGAGGTATACACCCCCTTGTGGTGGTGTCTCGTATATATACCCCCCTCTTGGTAGAAATACTCTCAAAAGTATTGTTATAATGCCCAAAGTACCTTAGCCTTACACCTTGTTGTATTCTAAGGTTATACCTATCCGAAAAGCCCGAAATACTATTATACTTACCGTCACCACCAAACCGAAACCCTAGGAAAATCTCCATAGTCCGTTGGAGTATTGTGTAGAAGTTGGTTAGAACTTCTAAGGGTGGTTTAGAGCGGGTTGAGCGCTCGAGTTGAGCTAAGCGATTGCCGGGATCGACTTTATACTTGGATAATTATGGGCTTATTGAGGTAAATATCTTGTCCTCTATTGTAATTGGAAATTACATATTGTTAGAATATATAGTTGAAGTATACTATATATAGAATCAACGTAGTTATTGGCAATGTCTTTTGACTTAAGCCCGAATAATACTTACTGAATGTCTTGCGACTTAAGCTGAATTTAAAGAAGATTGCTGAATGTAATTACTTAGGCTGTATTACAAGAGACTTGTGAAGTAGTGCAGTGGAGTAGAATTGTACAGTAGGGTTAGATGTATAACCCCTGGTTGGCTTGGTAGCCTCGATAGAGGAGATTTACGCTGTTGGGGGAGGTCGCGAATTTTCGTAGAATGTTCTCTGAAGAGACCTTATGTTAATAAGCGCCTTGTGGCCTTATAGGTGGAAGTACTATGCGTGGCGCGATCTACTTGGCTTAGGAGTAGCCGGTTTGAGGTACTTGAGCGTTTTGCTATTAGTCGATAATCGTCGCGAGGTATGTGAACCTCTTCCTATCTCTTCTAGCATGATATGTGTGAACTATGTAGTGCGGTAGACGCATACGTGCTAAATGTATGTGATTGGTTTAAAACATAAAGTGTTATAACGACTTTATGGGAAGTTGGTTATAACGACTTTATGTTGGTAAGAAAATACATGTGGTTTTTAAAAGGTACCGATTTGAACTATAAGCGGCTTGTTATGTGTTAATAAAGAACTTGAAGTATTTCAAAAGATTTTGAATCATTTTGAAAGAAGTAATACTTGGTTTTTGAAAAACTTAAGAGTTATACTAGCTTTATGGGAAGTTAGGTATAACGGCTTAAGAATGTTTCTTGATTTGAAATCGAATGTGTATCGACAAACCAACATAGCGTTAATAAAAGGAAATGTTTTGACTAATTAAGTATTATTAAAACTAGTAGAAACTTCCATCCGCATGAAGCTAAGATGAGACAAAATGATATTTCCTAGATCATGGTCATTGTAATAAGATTGTTATAAACAAGAATATCCTACTCACATATAAGACTTATGTTTCTCGATAGTTTTAAGGAGAATTATATTCTCAAATGAATAAGACTATGAACTACGAAACCTCTCTAAAATGAGAAACTTGAACATTGGAAATTAGGCAAACTTGATCATTGGAAAAGAATGTTGCTACTTGATTTTACAAAGAGAAGTAATTCATTTACTTTAAAAGGATAGTCACTCTATTTTATACTACGTATTGTGTGACATTGTGAAAGTAACGATCTTTTAAAGAGTTGATGTATGAAGTACTTTGGGGATAAAACCCGATTTTGTTAATCATATAGTAGAAGGTACCTTGTGTGAACAACTTGATTGTATTGGTTTGTGATAGCCTTGTAATACTTTCTTGATTGCGTTGGTAAGTAAGCGTGTTGGGATGCTACGTGTTAGTATCTTGTGATGTTTGTGTGAAGGGTTTCTCGATTGTGCTTATTAACTATCGGTCGTTATGATAGTATTGTGGCATTCATCTCTTGAGATGATTCCGGGTTAAGCCGCCTCCGACGCGGGTAGACTCAGCGGGTCGATGGACCTATGATTCGAGAATACCTAAATGCAGTCCCGGCCTACGCGGAACTACGAGTTCCGTGTTAGTGTCGTCCTTTATGGGCATGCGTCCTTGTGGCTATGCGGATCGCGAAGTCGGGGCGACGCCGGGAGTAGCTACCGATGCGGGAATGCGCCATGCGGGCCGATGAGATTGGCCTATGCGGAGTGCGGAGTTCGGGGTTAGACGCAGACATTGACACTGCGGCAAGTGGCCGCCTTTGATCATGTGACGGCCGACAGATCTTATGATACGATTCATGACCTTGTTGGTGCTGTGGGTTTTTAGTAGTCGGCTATGCCTTCGTACTTACCCCGCATGCTTTATTATGACACAGTGGGACACGTGTTCAGTGTGTTCCTTGGTGCTTTTATATCATAGATCGCCGTGATGAGTAAGGTATCCCACGCATGATTGATGTTGTGGGCACGAGACCCATTGTTATACTTGAGTGATGACTTGAGGGCGTGAGTCACGACTGACATGATCGCTGTTGTAAATCGTAGTTTGGTTATCATACATGTCTCTCGCTTTATATGATCGCTATGATTTCATTTACGATATGTATTTTCGATTTCACATACTGCACTGTTATCGACCTCCTTGGGGCCGCGTTCATGCCGCGAGTTTAGGTACACGATCGTTGATCCTAGCTCGTGGTCACGATTTCGTTTGGGAAGCTCCGCTTTCCGAGGCTTATCGGGTATAGTCCCCGCCGTCGTAAGTGTTTACATTCAGGGGTTTGGCGGGGCCCTGTCCCGCCATTGTTGTCGTATCATTCTTAGAGGTCTGTAGTACTGTTGTGGGCAGGGTTTGTAAAAAGATTAAACTGTTCATGTTGAAAAAGTTGCTACATATATATATACCGGGGTAACCGCTTTTGGTTAGCTTTGTCTTTCTTATTTCACTGTTTTATTACATCGGTTTCACGTATTGTCTTTATGTTCCTGATTACTCGATGTATGTCTACTTGGGTGCGGGGTAAGGCACGGTCACGCCCCGAACGGGTCGTGACAAAAGTGGTATCGAGCGATTAATCCTCGGAAGTGTCTACGCATCAGATCGAAAGTCTTGATTATCGGTGTGTTGTGCACCACGCCAATAATCGTGAGGCTATAGGATATTTAGGATTGGTTTCTATTCTTCTCACTCGAGATCGTGCCTTAGAGTGTTGTAAGTTGGACCTCCGACGAAATTCTTTCTCTTATCGTTATGCCTCGCGTAGACAACCCGCCCAGAGGGCAAGGCGTGAGGAGCCGCGAGTAAATCTGAGGGTTACGTGGGCACAGCCCAATTATCACCTTGGGTGGTGCTTCATTCGGGAGTTACGCTCGTCGCTAGCCCCGAGAGTTTAGCACGGCGGCAGCGCTCATCGCGCGCCATGATATATGAACCTTCGCCCACGGCCGAACAGAGAATTTAGATTGCAAAGAGGCGACCACATTAGCTATAGATTTGGCTACCAGAATATACCGATGTACCGTGAGTCTTGAGGACTATCTAAAAGAGGGTTGTGCAAGAGTAATTCTCAGTTAGGCTTGAGCATGGCCTGTGTACGGGCTTATGCGTAGCAGGCCGAGACGTGTAGAGATCGACGGGTTAACGAAGGACACCGTAAGAGGCGAGCAAAGAAGGTCCTTTAGTAACTTTCGAGGCGAGTCGCCTCACCAGAGATTAGATATGCACCTCCGCGATGCAGTGGTCTTCCGCGATTTCGGGGCGTCGGGGTGTGTAGGAGTTGGTCGAACTCCGTGGCTTCGGTTCACAGATGCAGGCGTCATCCCGGGAATGTCGTCTTTTAGTTGGTACTTGTTGTACATGCGCCGCCGTAGGCCATGTGTCGAGAGAGTGTCCTTGTAGGAGGACTTAGCCTTCATGATTGGTGGGTAGTTCGTCATTTTCCTTAGCTATGCGCCCTAATGGTAAGGTTTGTTTAGAAAGACTAAGGGGTGTTTAGCAGTAGATATAGATATATCTTTAACCCTCTAGAGTTTTGTTTATGTGATAAGGTGGGTATACCTTAAGTGCTTTGTGTTAGTTGTGATTAGAAATCATGGTGGGTTAACCAAGTAAGATTTTGGGGGATAGAAAAGGTGTGAGCCTTAGAATGTTTACGTAAAGACCTTAGAGGTAAGGCCATCTCAGGTAAAGGTGTAGTATTATGTTTGAGCCTTATGGAAGTGCCTAGTGCACGTGCGTTATGTTTGGGATAGGTCCCTAGTAGTGGAATGAAAGGGGTAGTTGAGCTAAGAAGACCGCTAGGTTTTCAAACGTGATTAGTGAGATTGTTCGGATCGGGAGCTAGTATTATGCGGCGTTGCGGTCGGGTTGAGTCCACGTTGCGGGTCAACCCGCGCATGTTTGGTGGTGGGTCGTTTGTGGTGGTCCCGCTTGTGGGAGGGTCACGAGGGTGTTAGGCCCAAGTTTAATTAACCAGCGTACGAACTCGTGGATGCATTCGACCAGTAGTCGGACCGAGGAGGTCAGCCGTCTTGTCTTCTAGCAAAGATCGTTTACTCGGCAGTATTGTTTTATCAGAAAGGTTGTAAGGCTGCACGGGGTGCCTACCTTCACCTTATGTCGCATAAACTGAAGCCCGTGTGGCTATTTTTCGCCTTCTAAAAGTTTACGGTGCAGGTTAAGAACTCGGTGAGTCTCGAACCGCGTTCGCCTGCCGGCGCGGTCGTGGATTTCAGAGGTAGTCGTTGGGGATTGTTGTCTCCTATGGAGGTAGTGTTTGATCTACCATTTCAGTGTTCGGATATCGCCTTATGAAGCCTTGTAAGGGCGGAAGTGTAAGTTGTCGGTCGATTGGTTCGATGTTGGCGCGTTCGCATTGGTTCAAGCTTGTTCCAGCAGACGCTGGATAGTGAGAATATTGTCTAGAAGAGGTTCCGCGGCTCGGAGGAATCGTATGGATAATCGCGACGACGCCAGAGTTGAGTTGGCGGTCGGTCTTCTTGAAAGTACCACCCCGGGTTTGGGTGCGACGAGTTTTGGAAAACAGAGGGAACTTAGCCCGAGTTACTTTGGGCCTTTGTGAGTTCATGTGAAGGATAGGCCAGGTTGCCTATATGTTAGCATTTGCCGTCCGACGTAGGAGGCAGTGCGTCCGGTCTTTCGTATTGTGATGTTCGGGGAAGTATCGAAGATCCATCCAGAGTGTCCCCAGTTAATGATGACCACGTTAGAGATAGTAACCCCGAGTTTTGGAAACTGAAGCAGTATCAGAAATGTGGAAAGAGTTCGAGTATACGACATCCTCAGGGATCGCATGCAGTGGTACCATTTGTTGGGTCGCCTGAGAAGGTTAATGCCTCAGGCAAAGTGACAAAGTGGTATCTACGACGAGTAAAGAGAGAAGCGAGCATGTATGGCGAGCATAGGTGTGATCATTTCTTTTGTAAAGAGAAGGTGCGAAGGAGGTATATTTTAAACCCCAGTGAGAAGTGTTTTATGGTGATGTTAGAGGTGTTTCCTCGTGGACTTGGATGTAAGCTTTTTGCGCTAGTTGTTTCTGTGGCCATGTGTGGCAAGGATTGTTCTCGTAAGTATAGTAGTGAAGACTATACTGGCGCATGTTTGTTTTGAGACTTAGAAGGAACATTCGGGACGAATGTTTCTAAGGAGGGGAGAATGTTATACCCCGTATTTCCAAAGTATGCACGTGGGGCGACGTAGAAAATTTGAAACTTTTAATATTGGCTTGGCGAAAATTTTTTGTGCACAATACCCGTTTAGAGTCGTTTTTCGATAAACGTTTTCACGACTTTTCGTAGGGGAATTTCCGCTATGTCATTTTTAATTTTTGCGGATTTTTCCGAGAGGCGAAACATTTTGGACCAACAAGAGGCGACACTTGTCACCCTCTCATTGGGACACCTCAGGGTAATGTAGTGGCGAAAGTTGGCCATTGTGGTCAAGGGTTGGTAGGATATTTTTGTGTTAGTTGGCTAGTGTGCACTGCAAGATCTCGCCCTACACTTGCATAGCACTTGGCAAGATCTTGCCGTTGGTTGGCCTTCACTTGACCTATAAATACCCCCTTTGGAAGACTTATTCATCCTAAAATGTTCTAAGTCTTAGAAACCCTCCTCCTTCATGTTGTTCTCGTCCTCTCCCTTGTGAGGCTTAGCCGAGAGTTCCTTCCCCACCCTGCCGAGAGTACCTCATGGGTAGGCCGAGGGGTATACACCCCCCCCTTGTGGTGTTGTCTCGTATATATACCCCCCTCTTGGTAGAAATACTCTCAAAAGTATTGTTATAATGCCCAAATTACCTTAGCCTTACACCTTGTTGTATTCTAAGGTTATACCTATACGAAAAGCCCAGAAATACTATTATACTTACCGTCAGTCACCAAACCGAAACCCTAGGAAAATCTCCATAGTCCGTTGAGTATTGTGTAGAAGTTGGTTAGAACTTCTAAGGGTGGTTTAGAGCGGGTTGGAGCGCTGAGTTGGAGCTAAACGATTGCCCAGATCGACTTTATACTTGGATAATTATGGGCTTATTGAGGTAAATATCTTGTCCTCTATTGTAATTGGAAATTACATATTGTTAGAATATATAGTTGAAGTATACTATATATAGAATCAACGTAGTTATTGGCAATGTCTTTTGACTTAAGCCCGAATAATACTTACGCAATGTCTTGCGACTTAAGCACGAATTTAAAGAAGATTGCTGAATCAGAATTACTTAGGGTCAGACATGAGACTTGTGAAGTAGTACCGTGGAGTAGAATTGTACCGTTAGGGTTAGATGTATAACCCCTGGTTGGCTTGGCAGCCTCGATAGAGGAGGAGATTTACGCTGTTGCGGGAGGTGCTTCGAATTTTCAGAGAATGTTCTACGAAGAGACCTTATGTTAATAAGCGCTTGTGGCCTTATAGGTGGAAGTACTATGCGTGGCGCGATCTACTTGGCTTAGGAGTAGCGCGGTTTGAGGTACTTGGAGCGTTTTGCTATTAGTCGATAATCGTCGCGAGGTATGTGAACCTCTTCCTATCTCTTCTAGCATGATATGTGTGAACTATGTAGTACCAGACGCATACGTGCTAAATGTATGTGATTGGTTTAAAACATAAAGTGTTATAACGACTTTATGGGAAGTTGGTTATAATGACTTTATGTTGGTAAGAAAATACATGTGGTTTTTAAAAGGTACCGATTTGAACTATAAGCGGCTTGTTATGTGTTAATAAAGAACTTGAAGTATTTCAAAAGATTTTTGAATCATTTTGAAAGAAGTAATACTTGGTTTTTGAAAACTTAAGAGTTATACTAGCTTTATGGGAAGTTAGGTATAACGGCTTAAGAATGTTTTACTGATTTCGGAAATCAGAATGTGTATCGACAAACCACTGCAGCGTTAATAAAAGGAAATGTTTTGACTAATTAAGTATTATTAAAACTAGTAGAAACGTCCATCTGCATAGAAGCTAAGATGAGACAAAATGATATTTCCTAGATCACGGCTGCTGTAATAAGATTTTTATAAACAAGAATATCCTACTCACATATAAGACTTATGTTTCTCGGATAGTTTTAAGGAGAATTATATTCTCAAATGAATAAGACTATGAACTACTTAAACCTTTCTAAAATGAGAAACTTGAACATTGGAAATTAGGCAAACTTGATCATTGGAAAAGAATGTTGCTACTTGATTTTACAAAGAGAAGTAATTGATTTACTTTAAAAGGATAGTCACTCTATTTTATACTACGTATTGGGGGACATTGTGAAAGTAACGTATCTTTTAAAGAGTTGATGTATGAAGTACTTTGGGGATAAAAACCCGATTTTGTTAATCATATAGTAGAAGGTACCTTGTGTGAACAACTTGATTGTATTGGTTTGTGATAGCCTTGTAATACTTTCTTGATTGCGTTGGTAAGTAAACGTGTTGGGATGCTACGTGTGTTAGTATCTTGTGATGTTTGTGTGAAGGGGTTCTTGATTGTGCTTATTAACTATCGGTCGTTATGATAGTATTGTGGCATTCATCTCTTGAGATGATTCCGGGTTAAGCCGCCTCCGACGCGGGTAGACTCAGCGGTCGATGGACCTATGATTCGAGAATACCTCACGCAGTCCCGGCCTATGCGAACTACGAGTTCCGAGTTAGTGTCGCCCTTTATGGGCATGCGGTCGCGTGGGCTACGCGATCGCGAAGTCGGGGCGATGCCGGAGTAGCTACCCTCGATGCGGGAATGCCTCATGCGGGCCGATGAGATTGGCCTACGCGAGTCGCGGGAGTTCGAGGTTAGACGCGTACATTGATATCGCGGGCAAGTGGCGGCTTTGATCATGTGACGGCCGACAGATCTTATGATACGATTCATGACCTTGTTGGTGCTGGGTTTTTAGTAGTCGGCTATGCCTTCGCACTTACCCCGCATGCTTTATTATGACACAGTGGGACACGTGTTCGGTGTGTTCCTTGGTGCTTTTATATCATAGGCATCGGCGGTGAGTAAGGTATCCCACGCATGATTGATGTTGTGGGCCCGAGACCCATTGTTATACTTGAGTGATGACTTGAGGCGTGAGTCCCCGACTTGACATGACCGCTTGTTGTAAATCGTAGTTTGGTTATCATACATGTCTCCCGCTTTATATGATCGCTATGATTTCATTTACGATGTATTTTCGCCACATACTGCACTGTTATCGACCTCCTTCGGGGCCGCGTTCATGCCGCAGTTGAGGTACACGATCGTTGATCCTAGCTCTCGTGGTCACAGCGTTTGGGAAGCTCCGCTTTCTCGGAGGCTTATCACGTATAGTCCGCCGTCGTAAGTGTTTACATTCAGGGGTTTGGCGGGGCCCTGTCCCGCCATTGTTGTCGTATCATTCTTAGAGGTCTGTAGTACTGTTGTGGGCAGGGTTTGTAAAAAGGATTAAACTGTTCATGTTGAAAAAGTTGCTATTTATATATATACTGAAGGTAACCGTTTTTGGTTAGCCTGTCTTCTTATTTCACCGTTTTATTACACTGGTTTCATGTATTGTCTTTATGTTCCGCTGATTACTCTGATGTATGTCTACTTGGGTGCCCGGGGTAAGGCACCGGTCACGGGCCCCGGAACGGGTCGTGACAAGTATACGTGGGATTTATTTGTGTGATAAGTCCGTGGGTAGTGTGAGATGGAAGTGGTAGCTTTCATGATGTGAATTAGTAAGATTGTTCCGGATCGGGGAACAAGAGTTTGGCGCGGTTGGGGTCGGGTTGAGGACCATTTGCGGGTCAACCCGTAACCCGGTTTGGGGTGGGGTCAGTTCTGGGTGGTCCCGCCAGGTGGTAGGGTCACGAGGATGCTAGGCCCAAGTTTGTGTGACCATCGTATGAGTTCGTGGACGCGTTCGACCAGAAGCGGTTCGTAAAGGCCGGGAATGGCCTTAAAGAAGTTTGAGGTTAGTAAGATGACCAAGTTTGGAGGTAGTGACTCCGGAGATTTTCGAACGGAGTAATGACTGAAGTATGGTACGTCTTGGGAGAGTTCAAGTGTTCGAGAAGGGCACGAGTAAGGAAAGAAGAGGGCGTGTGTTATTTCGTGGCCACGTGGCGTTGGCAACTTGTTAGAGGAACTTTATCGTTATCCGATTGAGAAGGAACATTCGGACGAATGTTTCTAAGGAGGAGAATGTTATACCAGTAGTTGCGGGTATGTATGTGAGGACGCACGAGTGCACGTCGAAATTTTGAAAAGAAAGAAAGATGTGAGTTTTTCGACTAAAAGTTTCCGGTAATTTGTGAAGAAAAAGGTTCGTTAATGAGAATTGATTCCCAGATTTGGTATATGGGCTTCTTAAATTATATTAGAATTTTGAGATTTTATTTTCGAAATGGTCACGTGGGGCCCAGGAGAAATTTACTTTTGTGGGGCCCGCTTTTGTTTTGAGATTTCGTATTTTGGATATTTTCTAAGACGAAATATTCAGGCGAATCGGGGCGACACGTGTCACCCCACGTGGCACCCTTGGCCGAATTTACCTTTGTGCACAACACCCGACAGAGTCGTTTTCGGCTAAACGTTTTGCATAACTTGCGGGGAAAATTCCGACTATGTCGTTTTGTATTTTTATGGATTTTTCCGAGCGATTAACATCTTTGGTTAACGAGGGTGACACTTGTCACCCTCAAGTGGCGGTTTGGGTAAGCAAGGGGGGGACGTCTTCCTCCCTTGTTTTGTGCCTTGTTTTGGCCTTGTTTGGTGCATTGTTTTGTGGCATGTTTTGTGGAGTAGGGTTTAGGGTGCACTTGGCTTGATCTTGGCCTTACACTTGCTATACACTTGGAAGGATCTTGGCCCTTGGTTGGCCTTTGGTTTTGCTATAAATACCCCTAAGTGTGAAGACTTCATCCATTCCAAAAACTTCCAAGTCTTGAAACCCTCCTCCCCTTTGTGAGCTCATGGCAGAGCCTCCTCCCCTTTTCGTGTGGCCTTTGGCCGAGGGTTCCTCCCCTTGTGGTGCTAGCCGTGGGGTACCCCTAGCCTAGTTGTTTCAGATAATACCCTCCTTGTGGTATTGAAATACTTCTCCTAGTATTGTTATAATGCCCAAAATACCTTAGCCTTGTACCTTGTAGTATTCCAAAGATACCTCTATACGTAGAGTCAGGAATACTACCTTTTGTCCTTTTAGTCTCAAACCAAACCCTAAGGAAATCTTCATAGTTGGTTGAAGTATTTGAGTAGAAGTTGGTTAGAACTTCTAAGGGTTGTTTGGAGCGGATTGAGCGCACTGAGTAGGAGCTAAACCTTGCTCAGGATCGACTTTTATCTCGGATAATTTTGGGCTTGTCGAGGTAAATATTCTTGTCCCCTTATTGTAATTGAGATTACATGTTGTAGGATTATATAGTTGAAGTATACTATACATAGAATCGAACATTATTGTGGGCAATGTCTTTTGACTTAAGCTCAAGAATAAAGAATCGAATCAGTATTTACATAGATCGTATTGCAAGAGACTTGTGTAGTATTATCGTAGAATTGTACACGCCCGGTTAGGCGTGTAAACCCTCGGTTGGCTTGGTAGCGGCCTCGTTAGAGAGGAGATTTACGCTGGCGTGTGAGGTCTTCGAATTTTCTCAGAGAAAATGGGAACTTGTGTTTTGGGGGTTAATAGACGTTTGTGACCTTTATAGGTGAAAGTACTAAGAGTAGCGTATTCTACTCGAGGAGGAAAGGGCTAGTGCGTTGTAATACTTGGAGCATTTTGCTTATTGTCGATAAATCGCCGCGAGGTATGTGAACCTCTTCCTATCTTTTCTAGCATGATTGTTGTGAACTATGTAGTACGAGACGCATACGTGCTAAGTGATTTGGTTGGTTTAAAACATAGGGTGTTATAATAGCTTTATGGGAAGTTAGTTATAACGACCTTATGTAGGTGAAAATGGTTTACTGATGTTAGAAGTTAAGAGACTTAACTTATTTGTTTTAATGTGGATGTTGTGTGAAACCTCATTCGTGAGTAATAAGTACTTGGTTTTTAAAGGGATAATGTTTTACTGATTTCGGAAATCAGAATGTGTATCGACAGACCACTGCAGAGTTAATAAAGGAAAATGTATTGAATAATGATGTGTTGTATTAAAACCAGAGAAACCTCCATCCGCATGTAAGCTAAGATGAGACAAAATGATATTACATTTTCTAGATCATGGTCTTTGTAATAAGATCGTTATAAACAAGAATAAACTACTCACATATATGACATATGTTACTCAATTGTTCTAAAAGGAATCAAGTGATTAAGTTTGGGAACTATGAAATCATCCAAAATGAGAAGCTTGAGTAATCAAACTAGGCAACCGAACTTAGGAAAAGAATGTTGTTACTTGATTTTGAAAAGGAATGTGGGTTGGTCATTCTAATACTACGTATCGGGTGACTTTTATAAAAGTAATGGATCTCTTTTAAAAGAACTTAATGTATGTAGTACTTTGGGATTAAAAACCGGACTTTGGCATAAAATGAAAGTACTTTGAGTTGTGTGAAACTTGCCTATGCTTGTTGGTGTGAAACTTGCCTATGCTTGTTGTTGTGAAACTGGCCTATGCTTGTTGTTGTGAAACTTGCCTATGCTTGTGATGATAGCCTTTGTTGTGCAAGTGTGGTATTTACGTGTTACCGCGTCTCGATAGAGGCGGCCGACTTGTTGAGAACTTACTCGACGTCTTTGGCGGTGATGGAGAATTCCACGGGTATGTTTCCATTTTGATTCTTGTCTTGTTGTTGATGTCACATGGACATGTCTACACCGACGCAAGATTCCGGGGCACGCGTTACGCGGTCGGGTTGATTACCCGATATATTGTTATTGTGGTTACATGGACATGTCTACACCGAGGTAGAATTCCGGCACGTGGCCACGCGCAGGTTGATCACCCAAAGATATTATTGTTGATGTCCATGGACGTGTCTACACCGAGGTAGAATTAGGGGCATGTGGCCATGGGGCATTGGTATTATTGTTGCATCATGGACATGTCTACACCGATGCGCAATCCGGGGCACGCGCCGTGATGCGAACATGATTGATGTTGTGGGCGTGAGACCCATAGTTATATTTGAGTGATGACTTGAGGCGTGAGTCCTCGATCGACATGATCGCTTTTATGTTGTGAATCGTAGTTTGGTTATCATACATGTCTCCCGCTTTATATAGACTAGTATGATTTCATTACGATTTTTACAGCCACATACTTGGTACTGTTATCGACCTCCTTCGGGCCGCGTTCATGCCGCAGTGAGGTACATCGGCCGTGGATCCCCGCTCTTAGGATCATGAACAGCGTATTGGGAAGCTCCGCTTTCTGAGGCTTATCTTTTAGTATGTGTTCCACGAGTTGTAGGTTCTTGTACATTCGTGGTATGGCGGGCCCTGTCCGTCATAGTCGTTGTAAATCTTAGAGGTGCGTAGTAATCAAGGCGTGGTTGTAAAGGATTAAACTGCTCGTGTTTTATGTATATACTGAAGGCAACCGTTTTGGTTGGCCTGTTTATTATTATATCTCTTGTTTCATGACTCATGTTTTATTTTCCGCTGGTTTTCTCTGATGTTGTATCACTAGGGTGCCCGGGGTAAGGCACCAGTAACGGGCCCCGGAACGGGTCGTTACACAAGATCCTTCCAAGTGTATAGCAAGTGTAAGGACAAGATCAAGCCAAGTGCACCCTAACCCCTACTCCACAAAACACTCCACAAAACATGGCACAAAACAAGGCCAAAACTAAGGGACCAATCGGCCAAGGCCAACCACCACCGCCCCTAAATCTGTCCAATGAGGGTGACAAGTGTCACCTCCCGTTAATCCAAAAATGTTTAGTCACTCGTAAAAATCCGAAAAAATAATAAATGACATAGCCGGAATTTTCCAAACGTAAGCTGTGTAAACGTTTCGTCGAAAAACGACTCCAATCGGCACTTGTGCCCAAAATTCGGTCCTTTGCCTAACTTAAGGCTCAAATTCTCACGCACGCCCCACGCATATACTCTGGAAATACGGGTATAACAACCTCGAACTCGGATGCCGACGACGATGATCTGATATGACTTCGTCCGACTCGAGTCGGCAACCTCTCCCGGATAAGCTTCACCTTATCCACCGCTCACGCACCAAATCGTCCCACTAGCCGCACTCGCCCACATCGAACCAACCTATAGGCGACCGCACTTCCTCTCATACAAGGCCTCATAAGGCGCCATCGAATACCGGAGTGGTAGCTATTATTGTACGCAAACTCAACTAGAGGCAAATGATCCTCCCGGCTACCTCGAGTCGATAACACAGCTCGCAAAGATATCCTCAAGAGTGCGGATAGTGCGCTCCGCTGTCCGTCCCGTCTGTGGATGGAATGCGACGTGCTCACTGCGCCCCTAAACCTCTGGAAAGACCTCCGGTTAGCCGTAAACCGGGCTCCTGCATGCGATATGATCGAAATAGGGACTCCATGCGATCGACGATCTCTGATGTAAAGTCCGCATAATCCTCACCGAAAAGTCGCTGACGAAGAAAGTGGGCTGATTTCACACTGTCGACGATAACCCATATAGAATCATGCTCTCCGAGCGAGGTAATCCCGTGATGAAGTCCATGTTGATCACCTCCCACTTCCGTGTCGGGATCTCTATCGTCAGAACAAACCACCGGGCCTGCGGTGCTCTACCTTTACCGCCGACAACACGCACCGAGCTACGAACTCGCAACGCCCCTCTTCAAGCCATCCCACCAATACACGATCTGGCGTCGGTACATCTTGGTCGACTTCGACGGATAGAGTAACGCGCCGCTGGTGCTTCCCCAAGAACTCCGCCAAGTCCTCAAACATCCGAACACACAACTCGCCCTCAAACCTTAGCACCCCATCGTGCTACCTCAAAAGGACCCTTGCCTCACGAAGAGTCAGATCACGATAACGTGTCAAAATGGATCCTCGAATCGTTGCCTCTTCACCTCCTCGACATGGAAGACTCGGCAACCTCACGAACTCGAACCCCATCGCTATCGTAATCAATCAAGCGGACACCAAGGCTCGCTAATCGATGCAAATCACGAACCATGTCCTCCTCTCTAGTCGCACATCCGATAGGCTCCCATCGACTACGACTAAGAGCATACGCCACAACATTGGCTTTCCGGTGGTACAGATATCAACATCGTAATCCTTAAGCAACTCTAACCACCGTCTCGCCGTAAGTTCGGCTCCTCTGGTGAAGATATACTGGAGGCTCTTGTGGTCTGTATAAATATCCACATGAACCCCATACAAATAGTGCCTCCAGATCTTCAAGGCGTGAATCACTGCTGCTAACTCCAAATCGTGGGTGGGGTAGTTCCTCTCGTGTTTCTTCAGCTGTTGGGATGCATACGCTATAACCTTGCCATGATGCATCAACACACATCCCAACCCGATGCCTGACGCATCGCAATACACAACATAACCGCTCGACCTCCGGAAGAGTAAGAACGGGCGCTGCCGCCTCTTTTCAAAGAATCGAAACCCCGCCACAAGCATCACCATCTGAAACTTGGTCGCTTCGAGTCAGCCTTTGTCAATGGTGCAGATAGAAGCAAACTTCTCCACGAACCGATAATATCTCGCAAGGCCCGTAAAATCGCGAACCTCGCCTGAGTAAGAGGTCTAGGCCAAGTCTCGATCGCTTCGATCTTGCCGTATCCACTCGAATGCCATCACCCAAAATATGCCCAAGAAAAGCCACCAAGTCAACCAAAACTCACATTTGGAAAACTTGGCGTATAATCTGCTGGTCTGGAGAATCACAAGACAGCCTCAAATGCTCCGCATGCTCGCTTCCGAGCGAATAAACCAAGATATCATCAATGAACACTATCACAAACGTGTCCAAAAATGGTTTGAACACTCGGTTCATCAAATCCATGAATACCACGAGCATCGTCAACCCAAAAGACATGACCAACTCATAATGCCCGCACGTCCGAATGCACCCTAGGGACATCCACCTCTATGACTCGCACTGATGATAGCCCGATCGCAGATCAATCTTGAGAAACATCTCGCACTCGCAATCGGTCGAACAAATCATCAATCACAGGAAGGGGGTATTCGTTCTTAATGGTCACCTTGTTCACCGCATGTAATCAACACACACGCAGCGGCCCCGCCCTTCTTCTTCACGAACAATACCGCTTCCCGGGGAGAAACACTAGGCCCGATGAAGCCGCTTCTCCAAGAAATCCCTAAGCCGATCCTTCAACTCTCTCAACTCGGCAGGTGCCATTCTATATGGCGGAATGGAAATAGGCCTAGTGTCTGGCAATATGTCTATACAAAACTCAATCTCCTCTCGGGAGGATACCCGAGGTCGTGCGGAAACACGTATGGAACTCTCTCGACTCTCGAACCGATCAAAATCTGCACCGCAGCCTCGTGATCAAACACCCGAACGATGGTAGATATACCCTTCGCACCATCTTCCTAGCCTCGAGGTAGGAAATAAACCTACCCCGGCGATACCGTGCTCCTCCCACTCAACAACCGGCCTCAGAAACCGAACTGCATTTTTCTCTCTCAGCGATCTACATTGGCGTAGCAAGAAGCTAGCCAATCCATCCCCATGATCACGTCGTCAATCATCTCCAACTCTATTAAGTCGCCAGTGGTCCGCGATCAGAATGGTCACAGACAAGCTCTATATACCCGCCGAGCTACCACCGAATCACCCATCGCGTAGCTACCTCGAAGCGGTCTATGGACTCGTGCTCTATCCCTATCCTACTAGCAACAAGGGAGATATATAGACGAGTAGAACCCGATCTATCAAAGCATACACATCAAACCCGAACCGATAAGGTATACGTGGCGACATCAGTGAGGCCTCCGATCTCGCTTGGACAAAGCATAAATGCGTTCGAGGACCGCTAGAATCGACCCGCGCCACGACCTGCCGCGACCGCTGGTCCATGATTACCTTGCTCCGGGCGAGTATGTCGCTGGGACGGCACCCGCGAAAGAACACGTAGGTCGACTTACCATCAAGATCGCCTTGGCCTGACAGCCGCATAGTGACCGCTGCCATAATCGAAACAAGCTCTGTAGAAAGCACCACAACTCCCGGCGGATCTACCGTGACGGCCACACCGGCGGGGGTCCCGATCGCCGCACTTCGCCGCTCGACGCTCAAGTCCCGGGCCCCGGTGCGCCTCAAATATCCTGTTGTGGCCGAGGACGGTGCAGAGTGCTCGAGCCGGGCCGTGGTGCACCTAGATCGCTGCCGAGGCCGCCACCACGATAGCCACCAAAAGACCTCGCCCCGGTCTTCTTCTCGCCGTCACAACCCGCTTGCCTTCTACGCTTCGCATCCAAGAGCATGAGCTCGCATGCGGGTAATGTCCATACCCGGCCAAGAGAAACACCCGCACATGACTCGCCATATAATCATCTAGCCGTGACGTAGCGGTGCACCCTATCCTCCATATCTTCTACCAACGCTTGGGACATATCGAGCCAATGAATCAAACTCGAAATTGTACTCCCGACAAGGCGTCCTCTCTCGCCAGCAGAAAAATCTATCACCGCGCCTCCTCATCCGTGAGGCAAGAAGTGAGTGAGGAAAGCCTCCGAGAACTCATCCCAGTAGCGGGGACGAGTGCTCTCCCGATAACTCCCACGAATCAAACCAATCATCTGCGGTATCACGCAAATGTGAACCAAAGATCACGGACTCGGTCTCCGACGCTCGATCACTCTCAAAATCTCAGAGCCGACGGATGAACTCCTGCGGATCATCCTCCGGCCTCGACCCGTAAAACTCTGGCGGGCTACAACTCAGGAACTTGTAGCCTCAAACTCTCTGCACTCGGGTGAACCACGGTACGACCGGGCTGGACTGAATCGCCGCGATCCACTCGCCTCATGTTCGCCACGATCTCGCCGCAGAATCGGGCCATCTCTCAGTAACCCATCTCATTCGCTTCGCCGTGGATGGAGGTGTAGGTACTGTGGTCTCATCATGGCCGCCGCGCTCTAAACCTCGAGTCGGCGACGCCGTAGAACTCGCCGTCTCGTATAGATCGCCCGAGCCTCGTGACTCTAGGTGTCCCACTAGCAGCCTCGCTACCTTGCCTTCTCGGGCCCGGTTGCCTTACGTGAGGCATAATCGCATTAAAAGGAATACGTTAGAGGGTCCAACTTATAACACATTTCTAAGGCACGATCTCGTAATGAGAAGAATGGAAACCAATCCTAAATATCCTATAGCCTCACGATTATTGGTGGTGCACAACACACCGATAATCAAGACTCTACTAGATACGGTCAGTAGACACTTTCCGAGGATTAATCGCTCGATACCACTTTTGTCACGACTGCCCGGTTCGTGGATCGTGCCTTACCCGGCACCCAAGTAGTCATACATCGAGTAATCCGGAATATAAAACAAGACATGAAACAGCTTGTAAAAAGAGACACGCTTATGTGAGAAATGTCGCTTTCGCATATATACATAACATAGGTTTGCGATACATCCCAACTGCATAATAGGACTCTGCACTTAAGGAAGTAACAACTATGGCGGACAGGCCCCGCCATACCTGAATGTACAAAACTATCTACAATACAGGAGATCATACCCAAAGGTAGAGCCTCCTAGAAGATGGAGCTCCCGACACCAACGCAAAGATCCTAAGGATGTGGATCTAGCACTGCCGCTTTACTCGCGGCATGAACGCACCCGAAAGAGGTCGATAACAGTACCAAGTATGTGGAATCAGTAAATTACTTAAATGAAAACATATCATTTTAAAATCGGTTTACATATATGTATTTAAACAACTAAGGTAAATCGCATAGTGCCACATCATAAACAAGAGCAACAATAGGTAAATCAGAATGGTCTTTTCTAGGCTGCGAATGATCGAAGCAGGCCAATTGCGTAGTATCACCACGCAAGCCTAATCCTCGACTCAGAGTCCGCATAGGCCACTCACGTAGCCCGCATAGGGTATATAACCCCGCATCGAGGGTAGCTACTCCGGCATCGCCCCGACTCGTAGTCCGCATGGCCACATAGACCGCATGAGGTATAACCCGCACACTAACCTGGAACTCCCGTAGCTCCGCATAGGTCCCCTGGACCCGCATGAGGTATTCTCGAATCATGGTCCCAGACCGCCTGAGTCTACCCCGCATCGGAGGGCAGCTTAACCCCCGGTAATATGTCAAGAGGTGAGTGATATTACACTAACATAACAACTTATCGTTAAACAACATAAGCACAACAAGAATACTCTCTTATACAAACGTTACAAGACACTAACACACATAGCATCATATCATGTCTACTTATCAAACCATCTTATTATTCTTTTCACAAATCAATATAAGTCTGTTATAAACACATAGGTAAACTGTTCCTTTTATTATTCTTAAGTGGTTATACCTAACTTCCCATAAAGCTAGTATAACTCTTAAGCTTCTGTTTTAAAAACTAATTAGTTCTCTTCTGTTAAAAAATGATTCAGTATTCTTTTGAAATGTTTTAAGATCCTTATTATTCAGGCTTAAGTCGCAAGACATTGCCGTAAGTATTATTCAGGCTTAAGTCAAAAGACATTGCCGTAGTTATTATTCAGTTAACACATGTACGCGTCACCGTACTATATATTTTAAAATATCATGCTTTAGGAAGAATCACATACCTTCTCAAATAAACCACCGCCAAGTTGAATATGTCGTGCGCAGAGAATCGGCCTATAATAGTCGACACGCCTATCAACGCTCGCACTATTCCAAAACATTCTAAGCGTAGGGTTCTATATCCTACGGAAAATTGGGCAGACTTCCCTACCGGTGAGCTACTCAAGTTCATCAGGAAAACAGTCCTAAGTAAGTACAGTTTGATTATTCTTCTTTTAAACCCTTCTATTGTGATAACAGTTCAATTCTATTCTTTAATATCCTTCTAAGTATTTATACTTATTTCTATACTTCTACAGTATGTATTCTCTAATTACAAAAGAAGGACAAGTTTATTTACCTCGGTAAGCCCAATAATATCCTAGATAAAGTCAACTGAGCAAGGCTTAGCTCCTAAGTTGACGCTCCGATAGCTCTAACTAAACCTTAGAAGTTCTTCACAACTTCTACTAAGTACTAAGGGATTTGGGCTAGGTATTTTGGGCATTATAACAATACTAGAAGACAACTTTTCTACCAAGGGAGGGGGTAGATTTCGCCAGTTGTGGGGATTAGCCTCGCTAAGCTTCTCACAAGGGTGTGTGACGAAAAAGGCTTAAAGGAGAGGAGAGGATTTTAGACTTGAAAGTTTTTGTGGATGAAGAACTCTTCATCTCAAGAGGGGTATTTATAGGTCAAGGGATGGCCAACCAAGGGCCAAGATGGTGCCAAGTGCAAGGCAAGTGTAGGGTGAGGATTAGGGCAAGTGTCCTTAGCCAACTTGCACACAAAATATCCTACCAACTACTTGACAAAAATGGCTATCCAATTCGGTCCATTTCCGCCACAAGTCCACCAATGAGAGGGTGACAAGTGTCGCCCTCTCGTTGGTCCAAAGTGTTCCGTCTCTCGGAAAAATCCGCAAAAATTAGAAATGACATAGCCGGAATTTATCCTACGCGAGTTGTGTAAAACGTTTCGTCGGAAAACGATTCTTTTAGTGAGTTGTGCCCAAATATTTTCGTCCAAGCCTAACTTTTAAGGCTAAACTTTTGTACGTATTCCCTTACGTACATACTCTGGAAATACGGGGTATAACATTCTCCCCTCCTTAGAAACATTTGTCCCGAATGTTCCTTCCCAAGACAGTTAACGATAAGATTCTTCATAACTTAAACAGTTGCAAATGCCACACACGGCCACAGAACAACACTTAGGCATAAACGATAATGAAAATTTACAAGCAGGAGGGTGAATTACCCGAGGTGTGGGGAATAGGTGAGGATACTTCTGCCTCATGTCCTCCTCAGCTTCCCACGTCATCTCCTCCCTGAGCTCGTTCCGCCATAAGACTTTGACGGAAGCCACGTCCTTCGTCCGCAGACGCCTAACCTGACGATCGATTATCGCTATGGGAATCTCCTCATACGATAACCCATCGGTCACCTGGACATCGTCAATCGTGTACCTAGATGGATCCCCGATACATCTCCTCAAAGATAAATACGTGAAAACCGGATGCACCGCCTCCGATCGGACGACAGATCCAACTCATAGGCAGCCTTGCCTACCTCGCGACAATCAAACGCCCAATGTACCTTGGGTTGAGTTTCCTTCTTCCGAATCTCATCACACCCTTCATGGGTGACACCTTTAGGAAAACCCAATCATGAACCTCGAACTCCGGATGCCGACGACGATGATCCGCGATATGACTTCGTCGACTCGAGCCGCCAAGAACCTCTCATGGATAAGCTTCACCTTATCCATCGCTCACTGCACCAAATCTGTCCCACTAGCCGCACTCGCCCACATCGAACCAACCTATAGGCGATCCGCACTTCCTCCCATACAAGGCCTCATAAGGCGCCATCGAATACCGGAGTGGTAGCTATTATTCTACGCAAACTCAACTAGAGGCAAATGATCCTCCCACCCTCGGTCGATAACACAGCTCGCAAAGATATCCTCGAGTGCGGATAGTGCGCTCGCCTGTCCGTCCGTCTGTGGATGGAATGCGCACTGTGCTCACCGCCCCTAAACCTCTCTCGAAAGACCTCCGTGGTTAGCCAGAACCGGGCTCCTATGTCCGATATGATCGAAATAGGGACTCCATGCGATCGACGATCTCTGATGTTAAGTCCGCATAATCCTCAACCGAAAAGTCGCCCCGACGGAAGAAAGTGGGCTGATTTCACACCGCCGACGATAACCCATATAGAATCATGTCTCCTCCGAGTGCGAGGTAATCCCGTGATGAAGTCCATGTTGATCACCTCCCACTTCCGTGTCCGATCTCTATCGTCAGAATGCACCACCGTGCCTCCGGTGCTCTACCTTACCGCCGACAACACGCACCGAGCTACGAACTCGCAACGCCCTCTTCAAGCCATCCCACCAATACACGTATCTAAGGTCGTGGTACATCTTGGTCGACTCGACGGATAGAGTAACGCGCGCCGTGTGCTTCCCCAAGAACTCCGCCAAGTCCTCAAACATCCGAACACACAACTCGCCTCAAACCTTAGCACCCCATCGTGCAACCTAAAAGGACCCTTGCCTCACGAAGAGTCAGATCACGATAACGTGTCAAAATCGATCCTCGAATCGTTGCCTCTTCACCTCTCGACAATGGAAGACTCGCAACCTCACGAACTCGAACCCCATCGCTATCGTAATCAATCAAACGGACACCAAGGCTCGCTAATCGATGCAAATCACGAACCATGTCCTCCTCTCTAGCCGCACATCCGATAGGCTCCCATCGACCTACGACTAAGAGCATTCGCCACAACATTGGCTTTCCCGTGGTACAGATATCAACATCGTAATCCTTAAGCAACTCTAACCACCGCCTTCGCCGAAGTTCACTCCTCCGCCGAAGATATACTTGGAGGCTCTTGTGGTCTATATAAATATCCACATGAACCCCATACAAATAGTGCCTCAGATCTTGGCGTGAATCACGCCGCCAACTCCAAATCGTGGGGGTAGTTCCTCGTGTTTCTTCACTGTCGGGATGCATACGCTTATAACCTTACCATGCTGCATCAACACACATCCCAACCCGATGCCCGACGATCGCAATACACAACATAACCGCTCGACCTCCGGAAGAGTAAGAACGGGGCGTCGCCGCCTTCTTTCACCAATCGAAACCCCGCCACAAGCATCACCCATCAAACTTGGCGCTTTCCGAGTCACCTAGTCAATGGTGCGTAGATAGAGCAAACTTCTCCACGAACCGCGATAATATCCTCGCAAGGCCTAAAATCGCGAACCTCTCGCCGAGTAGTAGGTCTAGGCCAAGTCCCGATCGCCGATCTTGGCCGTATCCACTCGAATGCCATCAGCCCCGATAATATGCCCAAGAAAAGCCACCGAAATTAACCAAAACTCACATTTGGAAAACTTGGCGTATAACTGCTGGTCCCGAGAATCACAAGACAGCCTCAAATGCTCGCGTGCTCCCGCCTCGAGCGAATAAACCAAGATATCATCAATGAACACTATCACAAACGTGTCCAAAATGGTTTGAACACTCGGTTCATCAAATCCATGAATATCACGAGCATTGGTCAACCCAAAAGACATGACTCGAACTCATAATGCCCGCATCGTCCGAATGCACCCTAGGACATCCACCTCTCTCGACTCGCACTGATAATAGCCCGATCGCAGATCAATCTTGAGAAACATCTCGCACTCGCAACCGGTCGAACAAATCATCAATCCCGGAAGGGGTATCTGTTCTTAATGGTCACCTTGTTCACCGCTCAATCAACACATGCGCAGCGCCCCGCCCTTCTTCTTCACGAACACACGGCGCTCCGTGGGAGAAACACTAGGCCGATGAAGCCCTTTCTCCAAAGAAATCCTAAGCTGATCCTTCAACTCTCTCAACTCGGCAGTGTCATTCTCAGATGGCGGAATGGAAATAGGCCGAGTGTCCGCAATATGTCTATACAAAACTCAATCTCCTCTCGTGAGGATACCCGAGGTCGTCTGAAACACGTCCGGGAACTCTCGACTCATCGAATCGATCAAAATCTGCACCGCAGCCTCGTGATCAAACACTCGAACGAGATGGTAGATATACCCTTCGCACCATCTTCCTAGCCTTGAGGTAGGAAATAAACCTACCCCGGCGATACCGTGCTCTCCCACTCAACAACCGCCTCGTGAAATCGGAACTGCATTACTCTCTCTCTGCAGCTACATTGGCGTAGCAAGAAGCTAGCCAATCCATCCCCATGATCACGTCGAAGTCAATCATCTCCAACTCTATCAAGTCGCCAGGGTCCGACGATCAGAATGGTCACAGGACAAGCTCTATATACCCGCCGAGCTACCACCGAATCACCCATCGCGTAGCTACCTCGAAGCGGTCTATGGACTCGTGCTCTATCCCTATCCTACTAGCAACAAGGGGAGATATATAGGATGAGTAGAACCCGATCTATCAAAGCATACACATCAAACCTAAACCGATAAGGTACCGTGACGACATCGTGAGGCCTCCCGATCCCGGTGGCCGACAAAGCATAAATGCGGTTCTCGAGGACCGCTAGAATCGGGACCCGCGCCACGACCTCCGCGACCGCTGGTCCACGAGTACCTTGCTCCGGCGAGTAGTCGTCGGGATGAAGAAGACGACGAAAGAACTCGTAGGCCGACTTACCATCAAGATCGCCTTGGTCTGACAGCTCGCGATAGTGACCTCGCTGGCTACAATCAAACAAGCTCTCGTAGCAGCACCACAACTCCCGGTGGATCTACCGACGCCACACCGGCGGTGGTCCCGATCGCCGCACTCGCCGCTCTGGACGTCTCAAGTCTGGGGCCCCGGTGCGCCTCGAATATCCCGGCCAGGCCGAGGACGGTGCAGAGTGCTCAGCCGGTGTGGTGCAAATCAGATCGCCGAGGCCGCCACCACGATAGCCACCAAAAGACCTCGCCCCGGCCTTCTTCGCCGTCACAACCCGCTTGGTCTACGCTTCGCATCCAAGAGCATGAGCTCGCATGCGGTAATGTCCATACCGGTGAAGAGAAACACCCGCACATGACTCGGCCATATAATCATCTAGCCAGGTGACGTAGCGGTGCACCCTATCCTCCATATCTTCTACCAACGCTGGGACATATCGAGCCAATGAATCAAAATCGAAATTGTACTCCCTGACAGTGCGTCCTCTCTGCCTCAGCAGTAAAAATCTATCAGCCCGCGCCCTCCTCATCTGTGGAGGCAAGAAATGAGTGAGGAAAGCCTCTGAGAACTCATCCCAAGTAGCTGGGACGTGCTTTCCCGATAACTCCCACGAATCAAACCAATCGATCGCGGTATCACGCGGCCTATGTGAACCAAAGATCACGGACTCGGTCTCCGACGCCGATCACTCTCAAAATCCTTCAGAGGCGACGGATGAACTCCTGCGATCATCCTCCGGCCGACCAGTAAAACTCGCGGCTACAACTCGGAAGTCTCTTAGCCTCAAACTCTACGCCTCGGGTGAACCACGGCACGATTGGGCTGGACTGAACCGCGATCCACTTGTCTCATGTTCGCCACGATCACGCCGAATCGCCATCTCTTCAGAACCCATCTCATCTCGCTCCAGTGTGGGACCGAGGTGAGGTATCTGGTCTCATCACCGCCGCGCCCTAAACCTCTCGAGTCGGCGTCGTAGAACTCGCTGCCTCGTATAGACCGCCCGAGCCTCGTGACTCTAGGTGTCCCACTAGCGCCTCGCTACCTTGCCTTCTCGCCCGGTTGCCTTACGTGGAGGCATAATCGCAGGTAAAAGGAATACGTTAGAGGGGTCCAACTTATAACACGCCTCTAAGGCACGATCTCGTAATGAGAAGAATGGAAACCAATCCTAAATATCCTATAGCCTCGACATTGGTGTGGTGCACAACACACCGATAATCAAGACTTACTAGATACGGTTCGTAGACACTTTCCGAGGATTAATCGCTCGATACCACTTTTGTCACGACTGCCCGGTTCGTGGATCGTGCCTTACCCGCACCCAAGTAGTCATACATCGAGTAATCGGAATATAAAACAAGACATGAAACAGATTGTAAAAAGAGACACGCTTTATGTGAGAAAATGTCGCTTTCGCATATATACATAACATAGGTTTGCGATACATCCCAACTGCATAATAGACTACTGCACTTAAGGAAGTAACAACTATGGGGACAGGGCCGCCATACCTGAATGTACAAAACTATCTACAATACAGGAGATCATACCAAAAGTAGAGCTCCTAGAAGATGGAGCTCACGACACCAACGCAAAGATCCTAAGGATGTGGATCTAGCACTGCCGCTTTACTGCGGCATGAACGCAGCCCCCCGAAGGAGGTCAGTACAACAGGTACCAAGTATGTGGAACTGTAAAGTACTTAAATGAAAACATATCATTTTAAAATCAGTTTACATATATGTATGAAACAACCAAGGTAACCACACATAGTGCCACATCATAAATAAGAGCAACAATAGGTAAACTGTAACATGTCTTTTCTAGGCTGCGAATGATCAAGCGGGCCAATGCGTAGTATCACCATGCAAGCCTAACTCGACTCTCAGAGTCCGCATAGGCCACTCACGAGGCCCGCATAGGTATATAACCCCGCATCGAGGGTAGCTACTCCGGCATCGCCCCGACTCGTAGTCCGCACGGCCACATAGACCGCATGAGGTATAACCCGCACACTAACTCGAACTCCGTAGCTCCGCATAGGTCCTCGACCCGCATGAGGTATTCTCGAATCATGGTCCTGCATCGCCGAGTCTACCCCGCGACGGAGGCGCTTAACCCCTAGAATATGTCAAGAGGTGAGTGATATTACACTAACATAACAGCTTATCGTTAAACAACATAAGCACAACAAGAATACTCTCTTATACAAACGTTACAAGACACTAACACACATAGCATCATATCATGTCTACTTATCAAACCATCTTATTATTCTTTTCACAAATCAATATAAGTCTGTTATAAACACATAGGTAAACTGTTCCTTTTATTATTCTTAAGTGGTTATACCTAACTTCCCATAAAGCTAGTATAACTCTTAAGCTTCTGTTTTAAAAACTAATTAGTTCTCTTCTGTAAGAAAATGATTCAATATTCTTTTGAAATGCTTTAAGATCCTTATTATTCAGGCTTAAGTCGCAAGACATTGCCGTAAGTATTATTCAGGCTTAAGTCAAAAGACATTTCCGTAGTTATTATTCAGTTAACACATGTACGTCTACCGTACTATATATTTTAAAAATATCATGCTTTAGGAAGAATCACATACCTTCTCAGCGAAAACCACCTGCCAAGTTGAATATGTCGTGCGCAGAGAATCAGCCTATAATAGTCAGACACGTCTATCAACGTTCAGACTATTCTGTAAACAGTTCTAAGCAGAGGGTTCTATATCATACGGAAAATTGGGCAGCACTTCCCTACCCGGTGAGCTACTCAAGTTCATCAGGAAAACAAATTCTAAGTAAGTACGATTGATTATTCTTCTTTAAACCCTTCATCGTGATAATTCAATTCTATTCTTTAATATCCTTCTAAGTATTTATACTTATTTCTATACTTCTACAGTATGTATTCTCTAATTACAAAAGAAGGACAAGTTTATTTACCTCGGTAAGCCCAATAATATCCTAGATAAAAGTCGATCCGGAGCAAGGCTTAGCTCCTAAGTCAGACGCTCCGATAGCTCCAAGGAAACCTTAGAAGTTCTTCACAACTTCTACTAAGTACTAAGGGATTTGGGCTAGGGTATTTTGGGCATTATAACAATACTAGAAGACAACTTTTCTACCAAGGGAGGGGGGGTAGATTTCGGATAGGCTAGGGGGGATTAGCCTCGGCTAAGCTTCTCAAGGGGGGGGGGGTGTGTGTTGGACGAAAAGGCTTAAGGGAGAGGAGAGGATTTTAGACTTGGAAAGTTTTTGTGGATGAAGAACTCTTCATCTCAAGAGGGGTATTTATAGGTCAAGGGATGGCCAACCAAGGGCCAAGATGGTGCCAAGTGCAAGGCAAGTGTAGGGTGAGGATTAGGGCAAGTGTCCTTAGCCAACTTGCACACAAAATATCCTACCAACTACTTGACAAAAATGGCTATCCAATTCGGTCCATTTCCGCCACAAGTCCACCAATGAGAGGGTGACAAGTGTCGCCCTCTCGTTGGTCCAAAGTGTTCCGTCTCTCGGAAAAATCCGCAAAAATTAGAAATGACATAGCCGGAATTTATCCTACGCGAGTTGTGTAAAACGTTTCGTCGGAAAACGATTCTTTTAGTGAGTTGTGCCCAAATATTTTCGTCCAAGCCTAACTTTTAAGGCTAAACTTTTGTACGTATTCCCTTACGTACATACTCTGGAAATACAGGGTATAACAAGGCGGATCGGCGAGTTCAGCCACGCCGGCGGTATTAGAGGAGCCGAGAGCGGCAGTAGCTCCAGAGGTTCCGGTACCCGAGCCTCCAGTTCCGCAGCCATGGGTAGAGTTTAGAGATTATGGAGAACAAATCAGACTATTGACTAGCATAGTGGTAGGGCAGCGCCGACAGGAGCAGGTAGCTAACCCTAGAGCCGACAGTTTGAGGATTCAGGATTTTCTGGGTTGTAGTCCACCCGAGTTTTATGGTTCGAGATCTGAGGATGATCCTCAAGAGTTCGTTCGGCAGCTACAGCAGACTATGCAGGTGCTTAGGGCCTCGAAGACGGAGTCAGTTGTGTTAGTTTCTTACCGGTTACGCGATATTGCGTTGAACTGGTTTGGGTCTTGGGAGCTGTCGAGAGGTGTGGGTGCTCGTCCGGCGATTTGGGGTGAGTTCACGCAGGCCTTTCTTGATCACTTTTGCCTCCCGAAATGAGGAGAGCCCGTGTTGATAGGTTCTTGTCATTGAGGCGAGAATAGAGGACCATCGTGAATACAACCCGAGTTTGACTCGTTGGCCAGGTATGCGCACACTATTGTGGCTGATATGGCGGAAAGAGTTCACCGCTATGTTATGGGGCTAGACCATTATATGATTATTGCATGCACGGAGTGGCCCTTCACCGTGTATGGATATTGCCGTGACGCAGCTTATGCACGCGGATCGAGGACAGAGAGAGAGAGGACCAGCCTGACGCAGTCCAACCCAAGAGGGCCAGGACGGCAGAGTTCCAGGGTAACTTTCGAGGCGGATAGCCTCAACAACAGACTAGGTCTACATCTCAGCCGGCACAGAGTGCTCCTTCCCGGTCTTCTGGCCGGAGGTCTGGTCGCCGGGGATATTCGGGAGCATGTCAGGGCTCTGTGCGCAGTTCACGGATGTCCACGATGATAGTAGCGTGGAAGCCACCTTTGCCGGTGGTCACCGTAGTAGATTCCATTTTGGGAGTGTCGCACTACTCGACAACTTGTTATGCTTTGCGGCGGCAGGCCATTTCGTGAGACCGTCCAGAGGTGGCACGCGGGATAGCACGCCATCTTGGATCGGCGGGTTCTTCGCCTTCAATAGCTAGGCAGGATGTTCATGCACCGGCAGGCCGTAACAGAGGCCGTGGTGGAGGTTCCCAGTTTTAGCAGTCCTTTGAACCGCCAATATGATTTCAGGTATATTTTTGACCCCTTTAGAGACTTGTATGCATGTTAAGGTTGTTGTAAGATTAAGTGTCATGAACGAATAATATTGAGACTGTGTATGTATGCTAGAGTAACTTGTAAGTACGAGAAGATAATCCTTTTTGGGCTTATGAGGGATGGTTATGTGTGTGCGAGGTATTAGGGCCATATGTGACATAATTAGGTTTCATTAAGTGTAGTTTTATGAGACTATGCCGAGAAATGATAGATTGAGCTCCGAAAGAACATTTGGGGACGAATGTTTCTAAGAGGGGAAGAATGTTACACCCCGTAATTATAGGACATGTGTTAAGAACGTACGTAAGAATTCCAAATGTTAAGATTTGAGACTAGTAAAAATTTATCAGAATTTTGGAATTTTCGGAAAACGTAATATTGTGACGAATGGGAGGGTGACACGCGTCACCCCCCCTTAAATGGTCTTGGACGAATTACATGGGCAAAAGGGTCATTTGACCCTTCTTAGGAAGACAAGTCTTGCAAGTAGTAAATCTTGATATATTTGACTTAGTCAATGGGACCACTAGCTTGATATTTAAAAGAACTTCATCCAAACCACACATTTGTGATAATCTCAACCCTCCATGTTACTATATAGTAGTACTAGTAGTGAGACAAGTTCCACACTTAGCCAAATTTTTAAGAAATTGGATGAACAAAGGCTTGTGCTCTCGGGTTCAACAAGAAGGAAAAAGAAAAAAATTTGTTTGTTGTCCAATAAGCTCCACACTTTAAACCAAGGTTCATGAGGGTATTGTAAGGGTATCTCAATAGAAAAATCCCGAAAAAAGATAGTTTTCGTATTAGTCGCAAGATGAAAACCTAGTTGCTTTTCTAGGTTTTGTTTGGAAGGTTGAAGGAAAGTTGGTTGTGTTATTCTAAGGGTCTCAAGTGGCGGATTGAAGTGTATAGAAGAGGCTCTAAGTTTCTAGGGAGCGACTTCGGATTTGGAGTTGGACTAAGAATCGTTGAGGTAATAATCTTGTCTCTTAAGTGTTACAAGATTATATATTGTTGTTAGCTTTACATGTTTGCTAGCATGAAGTATATGTGTTGAAGTTTCATAAGTGTTATGGATTGATTGTAACCTAAAAATCCGAAATGATATATAAACCATTTGAAGTTGGATTACAAATTGGTCGTTAATTAGAATCGTCGCATGTTACTTACTTGACGATTATAGTAGTTATAATCGATTGCGACTTGATATCATGTTATGCTAACAATTTGGATTGAAAAGGAAATTGGATAAGATTTGGTGTTGTTGTATCTCAAGTTGCCGGAATTGCACTTGTAGTTGTATTAGTTATATATCAATTGTGGGGCGGAATTTTACACGTCTAGTAGGCGTGTAATCCCCTATTGATTAATTGTATTGTTGGGCCTTAAATGTGGCGTGATTGGTTATTGAATTCGGCCTTGAAAAAGGTGGAAAAGTATGTAGAAACAAAGGAGGTGCTGTCCGATTTTCCGTAGAATTTAGTGACTTAGCACTTAGAATATTCTACGTTTGAAGTAAGAGGTTAATGGACGTATTATGGCCATTATAGGTTGAAGTACTAAGTATAGCGTATTCTACTTGAAGGATGGAATAGCTATCAAGGTTGAAGTACTTTGGAGCATTTTGCTACTTGTCGATAATCGTCGCGAGGTATGTGAACCTCTTCCTTCCTTTGGCATGATTCTATGTATGGAATATACATGTGATATTATTTCATGTTTCCTTCTACTATTAGAAGTTAAGAGGTATGTGTGTGATTTACTCTATGTAAAGGTTATGTCTAAGTTATCCTAAGTCATTACCGAGTCTTATGGGGGATGTTGGTAAGAGTCGTTAGGAGGTATTTTGGAGCCAAGTTGACTTCGCTAATTTATGGCACGAATGAGAATAAGTATCGAACAACCCATTGCAGCGTTAATAAAGGAAAATGTAATGACAATTGATAATATTAAAATGAGTAGAATTCTCCATCTGCATAGAAGCTAAGATAAGACAAAATTGTATTACATTTTCTAGATCATGGCTGCTTAAATAAGATCGTTATAATCAAGTATAATCTACTCACACTCATAAGGCATATGTACTTAACTTAAAGAATTTACGTTATGAAGTTTTAAGACTGTGAACCTTAGACTCATAAAAGGTTGAGAGACTTTATTTTCAGGTAATGAAACTTGATTCTTAAAGGAAGAATTGACTTGATTTAAGGGAAGTAACTTGTTTTAAAAGGTGTGAGTACTTGAGTTTTAAAAGTTAAGAAACTTGGGTCGTGACAAGTTAAGAGACTTAATGTATTTTGAAAGTTAAGAGAATTGATTTGAAAGTATATAATACTTGGATTTAAAAAGTATAAGTCTCTTGGTTATAAAAGGAACGAGTTTGTCTAAAACCATAAAGGGTTATAACTTCTTTATGGGAAGTTGGTTATAACGGCTTTATGGAAGGTTAAGAGAATGGTTTTCTCTAATAAGGTAAACAAAGAAATAACTTGAATTAAGAAAGGGCAATTTGATTTAAAGGTATCACTTGCTTAAAGATTAAAAGTAAGGGTCACTTGATTTAGAAGCCGAGAAATGTATTTCTAAAAGTATAGTGACTTATGTGAAATGTACACAAGCCTTGATACTACGACTGTTAGTATCTTGGGGTTTTATATGAAAATGAATCTTTTGAAAAGAATGGAAGTACGTAGTACTTGGGGTTAAATTCCCGGATTTTTATGTGTGAAACGGAAGTTCCATGAGTTTATAAAAATGGAAATCTAAAGGTTTAATGAACTTGCCTATGTTTGCTTGCGATAGCTTTGAGTGCAAGTATTATATGTTTACGTTGACGTGACTCTCAGTTGGAGGGCCGACTGCCTTGTTGTAAGTTTACTTGGACGTACCGACAGTGATGTGGGATTCCACGGGTATGCTTCCATTATGATTGATCCTTGGACATGCTTATACGATGTGGGATTCCGGGGCATGTGACCAGGAGGCGGGTTAGATTCCCGAATTTGTTTTACTCACTCAACAAGAGGCAAATAATCCTCACAGCTACCCCTGAAATCAAAACACCGGCCCGTAACCTATCCTCAAATGTCTGGATAAAATGCGTTGTTCATCCGTCGGCCCGAGGGTGAATGTAATACTGAGACTCACCTGAGTTCCTAACCCCGCCTAGTAAAACCTCCCGAAAAAGAAATAGCCATAAACTAGGCTCCACTGCCTGCCATAAAAATAAAAGTAGGAACCCCGTGCAGCCTTACGACCTTCCTGATATACAACATCTCGCATAACCCTCTGCCGAGTAAACAGTCCTGACTAAAAGACAATATGGGCTGACCCCATCGGCCCTACTACTGGTCGAACGCATCCACAAACTCGTACGATGTTTATCTAAACTTGGGCCTAACACCCTCGTGACCCTATCATCTTGTTATACCCCGTATTTCCAGAGTATGTACGTAAGGGAATACGTACAAAAAGTTTGGCCTTAAAGTTAGCCTTGGACGTTTTTTTTGTGCACAACTCACTAAAAGAATCGTTTTCCGACGAAACGCTTTCCACGCCTTCGTAGGGAAAATTCCGACTATGTCATTTAGTATTTTTGCGGATTTTTCCGAGAGACGAAACATTTTGGACCAACGGGAGGGCGACACTTGGCACCCTCCAATTGGTGGACTTGAATCGTCCATTTGGACGAATTGGAGAACCATGGCACGTTTTTTGTGCCTTGTGCACAAGTCAAGGAGTTGGTAGGATATTTGTGTATAGTTAATCCTCACCCTACACTTGCCTTGCACTTGTCTTCATCTTGGCCATTGGTTGGCCAAGGCTTGAGCTATAAATACCCCCCTTTAGATGAAGAGTTCTTCATCCACAAAGTTATCTTCCAAGTCTTGAAAAATCCTCTCCTCTCCCTTAAGCCTTTCGTCCAACACCTCCCCCCCCCTTTGAGTGAGTTTGGCCGAGGGCCTACCCCCCCTAGCCTAGCCGAAATCTACCCCCCTCCCTTGGTAGAAAAGTTGTCTTCTAGTATTGTTATAATGCCCAAAATACCCTAGCCCAAATCCCTTAGTCCTTTGTAGAAGTTGTGAAGAACTTCTAAGGTTTCTTGGAGCTACCGGGGCGTACAACTTAGGAGCTAAACCTTGCTCAGGCGCGACTTTATCTAGGATATTATTGGGCTTACCGAGGTAACTAATCCTAACCCTCTTTTGAATTAGAGAATACTTACTGTAGTAGTATAAGAATAAGTATAAATACTTAGAAGAATATTGCAAAATAGAATTGAACTGTTATCACAGTAGAAGGGTTTAAAAGAAGAATAATTAAACTATGCTTATATAGGACTGTTTTCACAAAGAGACTTATATAGCTCACCGTAGGGAAGTGCTGCCCGACTTTCCGTAGAATTGTGAACCCTCTGTTTAGAATGACCTTGAGTAGTCCTTGATAGATGTGCGTGACTATTATAGTGACTCTGCGCGACATATTCAACTTGGCGGTGGTTTTCAAGGAAGGTATGTGATTCTTCCTAAAGCATGATATTTTTACAATATATAGTACGGTAGACGCATACGGGTTAAGCGAATAATAACTACGGCAATGTCTTTGACTTAAGCCCGAATAATACTTATGGCAATGCCTCACGCTTAAGCTCGAATAATACTTACAGAATGCCTCACGCTTAAGCTCGAATAACAAAGAATGAAAGCATTTCAAAAGAATCTCGAATCATTTTTTTAACAGAAGATAAATATTTGGTTTTAAAACAAAAGCTTAAGAGTTATACTAGCTTTATGGGAAGTTAGGTATAACAACTTAAGAAAGATAAAAAGGAATTGTTTACTTGTTTGTTTATAAAAGCCTTGTATTGATTTCTAAGTGTAGTAAGATTTGTGTGATAAGTAGACATATTATGATGTTACAGGTTAGTGTCTTGAAATGCCGTGTAAAGGGGTCATTCTTGTGGCTTACGTTGCTAACCAGGTAAGTCCGTCAGATCGTTATTGTATCACCTACCCTCGATCGTTATACCGGTGGGCTTGCTTCTTGACGCGGTCTATACGGCCTACGCGGTTCGTGAGACTATGCGAGCAGCGGTATGCTCGTGATTGATCATTCCGGTGTTTAGCCCGACGCGGGATTCCTACGCGGTCTGCTGATACTATCGCGGTCTTTTGAGGCTATGCGGCTGCGGAGCCTAGGCGGACGCCGGGGTTGGCTGCCCCGATGCGAGGAATACCTCACGCGGTGCTGTGTGACCTATGCGATCTGCGGAAGTCGGAGACTAGGCACGCGAGAATGATACTATGGGCGATTGGCCTTGCTTCGATCATTCGCGCCTAGAATAGACACACTGCTTTTCCTATTATTGTTGTTGTTTGTGATGTGCACTATGTGCAATTGAACCGATTGTATTTGTGAAAAGGTTTTAAATACTTTGATTTCATTTGATTCTTTATAGTTTCACATATTTGGTACTGTTATCGACCTCCTTCGGGCTGCGTTCATGCCGCAGGTAAGGGCAAGCAGGTGCTAGATCTGCATCCTTAGGATCTTTTGCGTTGGTGTCAGGAGCTCCATCTTCTCCGGAGGCTCTACTTTTGGTATGATCTCCCTGTTGTAGATAGTTTTGTCTGCCAGGTATGGCGGGCCCCGTCCCGCCATAGTTGAATATTTCCTTACAGGTCTGTAGTCATGTTGTAAAGTTTGGGATGTAACTTCTCAACAATGTTTATTTATATATGCCTAAAGGCGACGTTTTCACATAAATCGTGTCTTATTTTATAAATCGTTTCTGTCTTGTTTTATATTTCCGGTTACTCGATGTATGACTACTGGGTGCCGGTAAGGCACGATCCACGCCCCGAACGGGTCGTGACAAAAGTGGTATCGAGCGATTAATCTCTGAAAGTGTCTATGCACCGTATCTAGTAGAGTCTTGATTATCGGTGTGTTGTGCACCACACCAATAATCAGGAGGCTATAGGATATTTAGGATTGGTTTCCATTCTTCTCATTCGGAGATAGTGCTTTAGAACTGTGTTATAGGTTGGACCCCTTTAACATATTCCTTTCCTAATGATTATGCCTCCACGTAAGGCAACCCGCCCGTGGCGGCAAGGCAATGAGGAGTCGCTAGCAGACACCCAGAGTCACGAGGGCTCGTGCCCGGGCCTATACGAGACGGCGAGTTCTATGACGCCGCCCCCAAAGAGATCGCAGTACCCACACCTCCCGCCCCACACCGGGCGGAGGAGTTAGGGTACAAGGAGACGGCCCACTATTGGCAGAGTCAGGCCCGACACGAGGGCGAATAGTTCCAGCTCCAGGCTCGGCCGCACCCAGAGTGCACCCGAGGCGTATAGTTTGAGACTACGGATTTCCTTAGTCAGAGCCCGCCGAGTTTTGGTCGAGGCCGAGGATGATCCGCAGGAGTTCATCCGTCACCGCAGAGGATTACGCGTAATCGTGGCTTCGTAGACCGAGTCCGTGACATTCGGTCAGACGGCCGCGTGATACCGCAGCCGATTGGTTTGATTCATGGAGCTTTCGGGAGAGCATGCACTTCCAGCAGATGGGATGAGTTTTCGAGGCTTTTCACACACTTCTTGCCGCAGATGAGAGGGCACGAGCCGATAGATTCTTGTTCTTTGAGACAGGGAGGACGACAGTGAGGAGTACAATGTCGAGTTTGATTCTTTGGCTCGATATGTCCCCGTGACCGTAGCAGATGGAGGACCGGGTGCATCGCTATGTCACAGGGCTAGATGATTACATGGCCGAGTCTTGTGTGGGTGTGTCCCTTCAGCCAGGCATGGACATAACCCGTATGCAGGCTCATGCACTAGGATGCGAGAGCGTAGAGACCGCGGTAGAGCGATATCGAAGCAGGTTAAGGCCAAGACGGCCGGTTCTTTTGGTGGTTCTCAGGGTGGGCGGCATCAGCAGAAGTCCAGATTTGCACCACAACGCCACAGAGCGCCCTACCTCATTTTCAGTACGGCCAGAGCGCGGGGCGTGTCGTGGCCCCAGGACTTCGGATTTCCGGTAGCAGGTGCTAACCGCTCGAGGTCCGCCGGTGTGCTGTGGTAGATACCATTCGAGTCAGAGTCCGAGCTCGCTATACTTGTGGCGGCAGGTCATTTCGCGAGAGTTTGTCCGACCGGGGCGGCGGTAGTAGGCCTGGGCCAGTGTGGTCTGCGTCGCTTCTTCATCCTCGATACTCGCCGAGGCAAGGTACTCATGGACCAGCGGTCGCGGCAGAGGTCGTGGCGCGGTCCAGTTCTAGCGGTCCTCGTAACCGCATTTATGCTTTGTCCACCGACAGATCGTGAGGCCTCACCGATGTCGCCACAGTACCTTATCGCTTCTGGTTTGATGTATGCTTTGATAGATCCGGTTCTACTGCCCCATATATCTCCCTTGTTGCTAGTAGGATAGGATAGAGCCCGAGTCCATAGACCCTTTCGAGGTAGCTACGCCAGATGGTGATTCGGGTAGCTCTACGGTATATGAGCTTGTCCCGTGACTATTTACGCCGCGGACCCAGCCGACTTGATAGAGTTGGAGATGATTGACTTCGACGTGATCATGGGGATGGATTGGCTAGCTTCTGCTACGCCAATGTAGACCGCAGAGAGAGTAGTACGGTTCCAGCTCGGCGAGCCATTGTTGAGTGAGAGGAGCACCAGATCGCCGGTGGGTAGGTTTATTTCCTACCAAGGCTAGGAAGATGGTGCGAGGGGTATATCTACCATCTCGTTCGTGTTTGATCTCGAAGCCGCGGTACCAGATTTTCCGCGGGCCCAAAGTGGTCGAGAGGATTCCCGCACGTATTTCCGCACGACTCTCGGTATCCTCCCGAGAGGAGATTGAGTTTTGTATTGACATATTGCGGACATTCGCCTATTTCCATTCCGCCATACGTAATGGCACCGCCGAGTTGAGAGAGTCAAGGATCGGCTTAGGGATTTGCCGGAGAAGCGGCTTCATCGTGCCTAGTGTTTCTCCGGGAGCGCCAGTATTGTTCGTGAAGAAGAAGGACGACGCCGCGCATGTGTTGATTACGTGCGCTGAACAAGGTGACCATTAAGAACAGATACCCTCCCGTGATTGATGATTTGTTCGACCAGCCAGTGTGGCGCGAGATGTTTCTCCAAGATTGATCTGCTCGCTATCATCGTTCGTGTCGAGAGCGGATGTCCCTAGATCGCATTCGGACCAGACGCATTATGAGTTCGTGGTCATGTCTTTGGTTGACCAATGCTCCGCCAGATTCATGGATTTGATGAACCGAGTGTTCAAACCATTTTTGGACACGCTTGTGATAGTGTTCATCGATGATATCTTGGTTTATTCTCGCCAGAGCAGAGCACGCGAGCACTGGCGACCGTGGCCGACAGCTTCTCGACCAAGAACAGACGCCAAGTTTTCCAAATGTGAGTTTTGGTTAACTTCGGTGGCTTTTCTGGGCACATTGTCGGGCCGATGGTATTCGTAGATACGCCAAGATCGAGGCAACCGAGTTGGCCTAGACCTACTACTCCGGCGAGGTTCGCAGCTTTACGGGCCTTGCAGATATTATCGCGTTCGTGGAGAAGTTTGCTTCTATCTTCGCACCATTGACTAGGCCGACTCGTAAGGCGCCAAGTTTGATGGACTGACGCGTGGAGCGTGGTTTCGATTCTTTGAAAGAGAGATCGACGACCGCTCCGTTCTTACTCTTCCAGAGGTCCAGACGGTTATGTTGTGTATTGTGATGCCGGGCATCGCCGGGATGTGTGTTGATGCAAAGATGGCAGGATTATAGCATATGCATCCCGACACCAAGAAACACGAGAGAACTACCCCACCCATGATTTGGAGTTGGGCCGTGATTCACGCTTTGAAGATCCGAGGCACTATTTGTATGGGTTCACGTGGATATTTTTACTGCACTACAAGAGCCTCCAAGATATCTTCACCAGCAGAGAGCTAAACTTACGGTAGACGGTGGTTAGAGTTGCTTAAGGATTACGATGTTGATATCCCGTACCACCCGGGAAGGCCAATGTCAGGCGTATGCTCTTAGTCGTAGGTCGATGGGAGCCTATCGGATGCGGCTAGAGAGGAGGGACATGGTTCGTGATTTGCATCAGCTAGCGAGCCTTGTGTCCGCTTGTTTGATTACGATAGCGTGGGGTTAGAGTTCGCGAGGTTGCCGAGTCTTCCATCGTCGAGGAGGTGAAGAGGCAACATTCGAGGATCCGCTTTGGTTCGATATCGTGATACGCCTTCGCAGGGCAAGCGGTCCTTTGAGGTAGCACCATGGGGTGCTAAGGTTTGAGGGCGTTGTGTGTCCAGATGTTTCGTGGCTTCGGCAGCAGGTTCGGGGAAGCACACAACAAGCGTTACCTATCCATCCGTGGTCGACCAAGATGTACCACGACCTTAGATCGTGTATTGGTGGGATGACTTGAAGAGGACGCTGCGAGTTCGTAGCTCGCCCGTGGTTGTCGCAGTGAAGGTAGAGCACCGAGGCCCGGTGGTTTGTTACAGCGATAGAGATCCCGACCGAAGTGGGAGGTAATCAACATGGACTTCATCACAGGATTACCTCGCACTCGGAGGAGACATGATTCTATATGGGTTATCGCCGACAGTCGACAAATCAGCCCACTTTCTTCCCGTCCGGACGACTTTTTCTACCGAGGATTATGCCGCACTTTACATCCGAGAGATCGCCGATCGCATGGAGTCCCTATTTCGATCATATCGCATGCAGGAGCCCGCCACGCTAACTTCCGGAGGTCCTTCCAGAGGGTTTAGGGACGCAGTGAGCCCGAGCATCGCATTTCATCCACGCATGACGGACAGCAGAGCGCACTATCCGCACTCTTGAGGATATGTCGCGAGCCCGTGTTATTGACTTCAGTGGTAGTTGGGAGGATCATTTGCCTCTAGTTGAGTTTGCGTATAATAATAGCTACCACTCCAAGATTCGATGGCGCCTTATGAGGCCTTGTATGGGAGGAAGTGCGATCGCCTATAGGTTGGTTCGATGTGGGCGAGTGCGGCTAGTGGGACCAGATTTGGTGCAGCAAAGTGATGGATAAGGCGAAGCTTATCCGAGAGCGCTATCGATACTCGAGTGGATGTAAGTCGTATGCGCAGATCATCGTCGCAGATCTTGAGTTCGAGGTTCATGATTGGGTTTTCCTAGCGTGCCACCCATGAAGGGTGTGATGAGATTCGAAGAAGGGGAAACTCACCAAGGTACATCGGGCCGTTTCGCATTGTCCGCAGGTAGGCAAGGTTGCTTATGAGTTGGATCTGCCGTCCGATCCGAAGCGATGCATCCGGTTTTTCACGTATCTATGCCGGCGAGATGTATCGGATCCATCTAGGGTGCACCCGATTGACGATGTCCAGTGACCAGGGGTTATCGTATGAGGAGATTCCCATAGCGATAGTCGATCGTCAGTTAGGCGTCTGACAAGGACGTGGCTTCCACAAAGTCTTGTGGCGAACGAGCTCAGGGAGGAGATGACGTGGGAAGCCGAGGAGGACATGAGGCAGAAGTATCCTCACCTATTCCCCACACCTCCAGGTAATTCACTTTCCTACTTGTAAATTTCCATTATCATATATGCCTAAGTGTTATTTTGTGGCCATGTGTGGCACTTACAAACTGTTTAAGCTTCTTCGATAACTGTCTTGAGAAGGAACATTCGGGACGAATGTTTCTAAGGAGGGGAGAATGTTATACCCCGTATTTCCAGAGTATGTACGTAAGGGAATACGCACAAAAGTTTGGCCTTAAAGTTAGCCTCGACGCTTTTTTGTGCACAACTCACTAAAAGAATTGTTTTCCGACGAAACGTTTCCACAACTTTCGTAGGGAAAATTCCGACTATGTCATTTAGTATTTTTGCGGATTTTTCCGAGAGATGAAACATTTTGGACCAACGGGAGGGCGACACTTGGCACCCTCCAATTGGTGGACTTGAATCGTCCATTTGGACGAATTGGAGAACCATGGCACGTTTTTTGTGCCTTGTGCACAAGTCAAGGAGTTGGTAGGATATTTGTGTATAGTTAATCCTCACCCTACACTTGCCTTGCACTTGTCTTCATCTTGGCCATTGGTTGGCCAAGGCTTGAGCTATAAATACCCCCCTTTAGATGAAGAGTTCTTCATCCACAAAGTTATCTTCCAAGTCTTGAAAAATCCTCTCCTCTCCCTTAAGCCTTTCGTCCAACACCTCCCCCCCCCCCCCTTTGAGTGAGTTTGGCCGAGGGCCTACCCCCCCTAGCCTAGCCGAAATCTACCCCCCTCCCTTGGTAGAAAAGTTGTCTTCTAGTATTGTTATAATGCCCAAAATACCCTAGCCCAAATCCCTTAGTACTTTGTTGAAGTTGTGAAGAACTTATAAGGTTTCTCGAGCTCTGGGCGCATAACTTAGAGCTAAACCTTGCTCAAAGCGACTTTATCTAGGATATTATTGGGCTTACCGAGGTAACTAATCCTAACCTCTTTTGAATTAGAGAATACTTACTGTAGTAGTATAAGAATAAGTATAAATACTTAGAAGAATATTGCAAAATAGAATTGAATTATCACAGTAGGGGTTTAAAAGAAGAATAATTAAACTATGCTTATATAGGATTTGTTTCACATGAGACTTATATAGCTCACCGTAGGGAAGTGCTGCCCGACTTTCCGTAGAATTGTGAACCCTCTGTTTAGAATGACCTTGAGTAGTCCTTGATAGATGTGCGTGACTATTATAGGTGACTCTCTTGCGCGACATATTCAACTCGGTGGTTTTCACGGTAAGGTATGTGATTCTTCCTAAAGCATGATATTTTTACAATATATAGTACGGAGACGCATACGGGTTAATCGAATAATAACTACGCAATGTCTTTGACTTAAGCCCGAATAATACTTATGGCAATGCCTCACGCTTAAGCTCGAATAATACTTACGGCAATGCCTCACGCTTAAGCTCAATAACAAAGAACGAAAGCATTTCAAAAGAATATCAATCATTTTTTTAATGTAAGATAAATATTTGGTTTTAAAACAAAAGCTTAAGAGTTATACTAGCTTTATGGGAAGTTAGGTATAACAACTTAAGAAAGATAAAAAGGAATTACTTGTTTGTTTATAAAAGCCTTGTATTGATTTCTGTAAGTGTAGTAAGATTTGTGTGATAAGTAGACATATTATGATGCTACCCGGTTAGTGTCTTGAAACGCCGTAAAGGGGTCATTCTTGCGTGCTTACGTTGCTAACCGGTAAGTCCGTTGTAATCGTTATTGTATCACCTACCCTCGATCGTTATACCGGTGGGCTTGCCTCGACGCGGTCTATACGCCTACGCGGTTCGCGAGACTATGCGAGCAGCGGTATGCTCCGGATTGATCATTCCGGTGTTTAGCCCGACGCGGGGATTCCTATGCGGTCCGTTGAGACTACGCGGTCTTTTGAGGCTATGCGGCCGCGGAGCCTAGGCGACGCCGGGTCGCTGCCCCGATGCGAGGAATACCTCACGCGGTGCGTGTGACCTATGCGGATCGCGAAGTTCAGACTAGGCACGCATGATACTACGGGCGATCGCCTTGCCCGATCATTCGCGCCTAGAATAGACTGCTACGCTTTTCCTATTATCGTTGTTGTTTGTGATGTGGCACTATGTGCAATTGAACCGATTGTATTTGTGAAAAGGTTTTAAATACTTTGATTTCATTTCGCTTTATAGTTTCACATACTTGGTACTGTTATCGACCTCCTTTGGGGCGCGTTCATGCCGCAGGTAAAGGCAAGCAGGTGCTAGATCCGCATCCTTAGGATCTTTTGCATTGGTGTCAGGAGCTCCATCTTCTCCGGAGGCTCTACTTTTGGGTATGATCTCCCTGTTGTAGATAGTTTTGTACAGTCAGGGTATGGCGGGGCCTTGTCCCGCCATAGTTGTATTTTTCCTTAGAGGTATGTAGTCATGTTGTACAGTTTGGGATGTAACTGTTGAACCATGTTTATTTATATATGCCGAAAGGCGACGTTTTCTCACATAAACTGTGTCTTATTTTATAAACTGTTTCCTGTCTTGTTTTATATTTCCGCCGTTACTCGATGTATGACTTCGGGTGCCCCAGAAGGCACGATCCACGGCCCTAACGGGTCGTGACACATCTAGCGGGACCACCTCAAATTGACCCCACCATATTCCGGGCTGCGGGTTGACTCGCAAAATGGCCTCAACCTGACCCACTTCGTACTAAACTCTCGTTCCCTGATCCGGAACAATCTTACCAGTTCACGTCATAAAAGCTACTACTTCCATCTCACACTACCCATGGATTTATCACAACTTACACCATGCTAACCGAACATAGCACTCCACATGTATCTACCATAACAACCTAAACAAGTCTCTTAAGGTCAAGATCTCCTGTAACTATCGCCTCACTTTCCTTTCGCTCTAATCAAATCTTGCTCTGGGCGATAACTACGTAAGGTGATGAACCAGCCATCGATCCCGGCGCCGAGTCGTAACATCCGCGCCACCTCTGTTCGGACAATTTCTCGCAAAATGGCGCTGCTGGCCGCAAGCCTAACAAGCTATCTAAGTAGTACGACACTCCCCAAGAACCCCTACCACAACGACCATACCGGCGTGGGGTGGCCTCTCGCTAACACCCCTTCCTCTCCGATCCATCCAAGAATCGACCGGTAGGCTAAGTCATCCCACCTGTATCCCTCCTACTAGGACATTCTCTCCTCACATGTCTGCCACTAATGCGGGGACATAACGAGCCAATAAGTCAAACTCTATAATGTATTCCCGAACCGTCCGCCCGTTCTGCCTCAACCTCATAAATCTATCTGCCCGAGCTCTCCTCATCTGTGAGGGCAAGAAGTGTGTAAGAAATGCCTCTGAGGTCTTGATCACTTTCATGATCCGCTGCAACTGTCGAATAAACTATTGATGATCTTCCTCAGTTCTAGATCCATAGAACTCGGGTGGACTGCAACTCAAGAAGTCCCGAAATCTCAACTATCGGATCTAGGGTGAACTACTGGTACTGCCGGAACCTCCGACTCTCGGCTGTCCTCATTCCTAGCCACAAGCCTAGCTAGTAACTGGGCCATTTCCTTGTAACTCATATCCTCGGCTCCTGGTCGTGGAACCGAGGCTCGTGTTTCGTGGCCTCGAGAAATCGCCGCTCTAAACTCACTGGGCAAGCGGCCATAAAACTCGTGCGTCAAGTACTAACTCGTAATGACCGGCTCGTGCCCTCGTAACCTTCTGTGTTCTACTCGTAGCTCCCTCTGCTGCCTTGCCCTTCTGGGCTCTGGTTGACTTGCGTAGAGGCATAACGGGTGCAAAGAATACGTCGAGGAGTCCAACTTATAACACCTCTAAGGCACGATCTCAGAGTGAGAAGAATGGAAACCAATCCTAAATATCCTGCAGCCTCGATTATAGGTGGTGCACAACACACCGATAATCAAGACTTACTAGATACGGCTCAGACACTTTCGAGGATTAATCGCTTCGATACCACTTTTGTCACGACCCGACCACGGGCCCGCGACTGGTGCCTTACCCCGGGCGCCCTAGTGATACAACATCAGAGAAAATCAGCGGAAATGAAAACTTACACATGAGTCACGTAAGTCAGGGACTCACGCCCTGAAGTCATCACTCAAATATAACTATGGGTCTCACGCCCTCAACATCAATCATGCCCGTGGAATACCTTCCTCACTGCCGGCAGTCTACGATAACCACACCAAGGAGTACACATGAACACCAGGTCCCACCTGTGTCATAAAAACCATATGGGGCAAGTACGAAGGTTAACTACCAGATACCAAAGCCGCATCATCAACTGACCGGGGCAAGTACGAAAGCCAACTACCAGATACCAAAGCCGTACCAACAAATCTATATAACCATACCACGAAGCTGACCCAGGGCAAGTACGAAAGCCAACTACCAGATACCACCTGCGCCACGTAGCTGGTCGGGGCAAGTACGAAGACTAACTACCAGATACCAAGCCGGAATCACGAGACTTCGTCACAAAACTGAACGGGGCTGGTACGAAGGCTAACTACCAGATACTGTCGAATCACCACGACTCGGGGCAAGTACGAGCCAACTACGGATACCAAGCAATCGGAAACCTCGTGGAGAGCTAGTCCATGGAATAATAATCACGGCGTGCACTGGAATGCTCCACCACCGCGCAGACGTCCAAGTAAGATCATAACAAATCAGCCGGCCCTCCATCGAGAGACGCGGTGGTATAGAAATACAATACTAGCACGACAAGGCTATCACACGCAAACATAGGCAAGTTACACACAACTCAAGGTACTTTCATTTTATGCCAAAGTCCAGGTTTTAACCCCAAAGTACTACGTACGTTAAATTCTTTTTAAAAGATTCATTTCTTTTACAAAGGTCACCCGATGCCCGTATTATCAAAATAGAGTGACTAACATTTTATGTAAACCAAAACAACTTCCATACTTTCCTTTTTAAACCAAATTAAGACAATATTATGCCTTATTTTTAGACCAAAACACTTCTCCTTTTAAAGTCAAGTTACCATTTTAAAACTAATGGTAAAACCATTCTTTTGTTTTCATAAAGTCGTCATAACTAACTTCCCATAAAGCTGTTATAACACTTTATGTTTTAAACCAATTTAAGACAAAACCATGTCTTTCTTTTAAACCAAAAACTCTTCAATTCCTCAAGTCTCTTTTCTTTTAGAAATCAAGTTCCTTAATATTTCACATCAAGTCATTTATAAGTCAAGTCTCTTATCTTTTTAAAACCACAAACCATTTCTTTACCTACATAAAGTTGTTATAGCAAACTTCCCATAAAGCCGTTATAACACTTTATGTTTTAAACCAACCAAATTCATTTAGCACATGTACGTCCACCGTACTACATAGTTCACAACAATCATGCTAGAAAAGATAGGAAGAGGTTCACATACCTCGCGACGATTATCGACAATTAGCAAAACGCTCCACGTACTCTAACCTTGCTCGCCTTTTCCACCCTTCAAGTAGAATACGCTACTCGTAGTACTTCAACCTATAAAGGCCACAAAACGTCTATCAACCTCTAGATCTCTTCGTAGAATAATTCTAGATACAAGATTCCTTATTCTACGGAAAATTCGGCAGCACCTCCCCCCTCGCAACCACAAAAATCTCCTCCTCTAACGAGGCCTGCTACCAAACCAACAATCCCAGGGGGGGTTACACGTCTAACCGGACGTGTACAATTCTACTCCACAATAATACTACAAGTCTACTGTAAATACAGTCCTATGTAAATACAGTTCAATTCTTTATAATCATCCTTCCAATATATCTTATACTCAATTCTAAACTACTACAACATGTAATCTCCAATTACAATAGGGGGACATAGGTAATTACCTCGATAAGCCCAAAATTATCCAAGATATAAGTCGATCCTGAGCAACGTTTAACTCCAATTCCTTACGCTCCAACCCGCTCAAAGCAACCCTTAGAAGTTTCTAAACAACTTCTCTTAACACTTCATCTAAGCTATGAAGATTTTTCTAGGGCTTCATTTTGCGACTATGGAATAAAGTAGTATTTTCGGGCTCTTATGTTGGGATTTTTTTGGAATACCACCAGGGATTTAGGCTAAAGTATTTGGAATAACAACAATACTTGAAGAATTCTACTCAAGGTGGGGGGTGTTTGGACGAGAACTCACTAAGGGAGGGAGGGAATTTTTTGCCTTGGAAACTTTCTAATGTGGATGAAATAAAGTCTTGCACACAAGGGATATTTATAGGGAAATCAATGGCCAAGATCTAGGAAAGTGGATGGTGAGGATGGGGTACATGTGTGTGGGTAGTTGGCCAACCATTTGGCTACCACAAATGGGACAAGTGGCACCACAAAATGGGCCACTTGTCCACCAAAAACGCACACTGTCCTTCTCCAATTCGGCCAACATGGCCACACGGGGTGACACGTGTCGCCTCTACTCGCCCAAAATATTTCATCTTCCAAAATATCCGTAATGCCAAAAATCCAAAATAAAGTGGGCTCTACAAAATCAGAATTTTCCGTGGACCCCACGTGACCAATTTCGGAAATAAAATTTCATAATTCTCAAATATTCCAAAAAGTCCAAATACCAAATCTGGGAATCCAATTCCCTTTAACAAACATTTTTCCTTCACAAAATCCGGAAACTTTTCCGTCGAAAAATCACATCTTTCTTCCTTTCCAATTTTACTGTCGTATTCTCGTACGTACGTCCTCGTATACATACCCTGGAACTACGGGGTGTAACATTCTTCCCCCCTTAGAAACATTCATCCCGAATGTTCCTTCTAAGCCTCTAATCATACAAGCGCCGGTATAGTCTTCACTACTATACTTACAAAACCAATTATGCCACACATGGCCATAATATAACATACGCGCAAAACTCAATCCAAGCCAACGAGGAATCACCCCTAACGTGTATAACAACACAAAAACTTCCACCCATGGTCCAAAGGATACTTTCTTCACATCTATACTTATAAAAAGGACACTTCACATCTTCGCCTCTTTTCTTACTTGTCGTACCCTCCTCGTACACTCGAACTCTTCCTCATATACTTACCTTCAGTTTCCAAAATCTCGGGGTTACTATCTCTAACTTGGTCATCATTAACTGGGAACACTCTGGAGGGATCTCCGATTACTCTTCCGAAACATAGCAACATGGAATACCGGACGTACTGCCTCCTAAGTCGGACGGCAGTGCTAACTTATAGGCAACCTGGCCTATTCTACTATTATCTGAAAATGCCCAAAGTACCTCGGGCTAAGTTTCCCCTTCTTTCCAAATTTCGTCACACCCTTCCGGGGTGGTACCTTCAAGAAGACCCACCGTCAACCTGAACTCCAAGTGTCGACGCCGATCGTCCGCACGACTTCTGTTGACTCTGAGCTGCTAATAACTTCTTCTAGATAAGCTTCACCTTATCCACATCCTGCTGAAACAAGTAGGGACCAAACTATCTGAACCTTGCCGACATCGAACCAATCGACCGGCAACCTACACTTCCGCCCATACAAGGCTTCATAAGGCACCATCCGAATACTGAAATGGTAGCTAGTATAATACTCACTCAACAAGAGGCAAATAATCCTCACAGCTACCCCTGAAATCAAAACACCGGCCCGTAACCTATCCTCAAATATCTGGATAAAATGCGTTGTTCGTCCGTCGGCCCGAGGGTGAATGCAATACTGAGACTCACCTGAGTTCCTAACCCCGCCTGGTAAAACCTCCCGAAAAAGAAATAGCCATAAACTGGGCTCCACTGCCTGCCATAAAAATAAAAGTAGGAACCCCGTGCAGCCTTACAACCTTCCTGATATACAACATCTCGCATAACCCTCCGCCGAGTAAACAGTCATGACTAAAAGATAATATGGGTTGACCCCATCGGCCCTACTACTGGTCGAACGCATCCACAAACTCGTACGATGTTTATCTAAACTTGGGCCTAACACCCTCGTGACCCTATCATCTAGCGGGACCACCTCAAACTGACCCCACCACATTCCGGGCTGCGGGTTGACTCGCAAAATGGCCTCAACCCGACCCACTTCGTACTAAATTCTCGTTCCCCGATCCGGAACAATCTTACCAGTTCACGTCATGAAAGCTATTACTTCCATCTCACACTACCCATGGATTTATCACAACTTACACCATTCTAACCGAACATAGCACTCCACATGTATCTACCATAACAACCTAAACAAGTCTCTTAAGGTCAAGATCTCCTCAGAATTCATCGCTCACTTTCCTTTGCCGCTCTAATCAAATCTTGCTCACTGGCGATAACAATGTAAGGTGATGAACCACCAAGAATCCCGGGCGTCGAGTCGTAACATCCGCGCCACTGCTCGGACAATTTCTCGCAAAATGGCTCGCTGCCGCAAGACTAACAAGCTATCTAAGTAGTACGACACTCCCCATAAGAACCCCTACCACAACGACCATACCGAGGTGGGGGTGGCCTCCTCTGGCTAACACCCCTTCCTCTCCGATCCACTGAATCTGCAACTGACCTGGTAGGCTAAGTCATCCCACTTGTATCCCTCTTACTAGGACATTCTCTCCTCACATGTCTGCCACTAACGCGGGGACATAACGAGCCAATAAGTCAAACTCTATACTGTATTCCCGAACCGTCCGCCCGTTCTGCCTCAACCTCATAAATCTATCTGCCCGAGCTCTCCTCATCTGCGAGGGCAAGAAGTGTGTAAGAAATGCCTCTGAGGTCTTGGACCAACGGGAGGGCGACACTTGTCACCCTCAAGTGGGCGGTCTTGTGGCCGATGGTGTGCACGATTTTGTGCCATGTTTTGTGGCCTAAACCATGGGTCAATGTTTGGAGTGAATTGAGGAGTAGATGGCTAGGGGGCACTTGGGCAAATCCTCACCCCCCACTTGCCCACCACTTGTCTTGATCTTGGCCATTGATTTCCCTATAAATACCCCCCCTTAGTTGAAGACTTTCTTCATCCCTCAAACACGTTCTAAGTCTTGAAATCCCCCTCCCCTCTTCTTGTTCCTCTTGTCCAAGAGCTCCCCCTCCCCATTGAGAATGCCTTGGCCGAAACAACCCCCCCCCCCTTGCCTAGTTGTTGTCGTAAAATACCCCCTTGGTAGAAAAATACTCTCCAAGTATTGTTACTATTCCAAAATACTGGCCCAAATACCTTGTAGTATTCCAAGGTTACCCCTATACTAAAAGCCCGTAAATACTATTATACTTCCCTTCACCACAAAACGAAACCCTAAGGAAAATCTTCACAGCTTGGTTGAAGTATTAAGAAGGAGTTGAGAACTTCTAAGGGTTGTTTGGAGCGGTTGAGCGCCAGAGTAGAAGCTAAACGTTGCTCAGGATCGACATTTAAACTTGGATAATTTTGGGCTTATCGAGGTAAATATCTTGTCCCCCTATTGTATTTAGAAGTTTGCATACTGTTGTAGTATAAGAATTAAGTATAAGTTATATACAAGGAAGGTATATAAGAAGAGAATTGAACTGTAATAGAAGGATATTACAGAAGAGAATTAAATCAAATCACATCGGAAGAATATTAAGAAAGATCGAATCAGATTTACATGTGATGCATTTACAATGAGACTTGTGTAATTTGGCGGGTAGGGAAGTGCTGCCCAATTTTCCGTAGAATAAGGAATCTGTATCTAGAATTATTTTACAGAGTAGTCTAGACGTTAATAGACTTGTATGACCGATATAGGTTGAAGTACTGAGAGTAGCGTATTCTACTCGAAGGGTGGAAAAGGCTAGCAGGATTACAGTACTTTGGAGCTATTTGCTAATTGTCGGTAATCGTCGCAAGGTATGTGATTCTTCATATCCTCTTGAGCATGATATTTTGAAAGAATATATATAGTACGGTAGACGTACGTGTGTTAACTGAACGTGGTTTTACTGCAATGTCTTTTGACTTGAGTCTAATAATAAGAATCTTGAAGTATTTCAAAAGAATTAAGAATCGTTTTTAAAGAAGAGTAATACTTGGTTTTAAGAGCTTAAGAGTTATACTAGCTTTATGGGAAGTTAGGTATAACGACTTAAGAAAGATAAAAGGGACGGTTTACTTAATTGTTTATGAACGCCTTATATTGATTTCGGAAATGAGAATAAGTATCGAACAAACCACAACAGCGCTAATAAAGGGAAATGTATTGACAAATAAGTATTATTAAAACCAGTAGAAACCTCCATCTGCATAGAAGCTAAGATGAGACAAAATGATATTACATTTCCTAGATCATGACTGCTGTAATAAGATTGTTATTGTTATACCCCGTATTTCCTGAGTATGTACGCGAGGCCATACGTACAAAATTTTAGCCTTAAGGTTAGGCATTGGACGAAAAATATTTGTGCACAACTCACTAAAAGAATTGTTTTCCGACGAAACGTTTTACAAAACTTGCGAAGGGAAAATTACGGCTATGTCATTTCTATTTTTTGCGGATTTTTCCGAGAGACGAAATATTTTGGACCAACGAGAGGGTGACACTTGTCACCCTCAAGTGGACGGCAACTTGGGCATAGTTGGCACGTTTTTTGTGCCTTTCCCTTAGTCAAGGAGTTGGTAGGATATTTGTGTAGTAGATGGATAAGGACACTTTCCTAAATCTCCACCTTACACTTGCCTACCACTTGGCTTCATCTTGGCCATTGGTTGGCCTATAAATACCCCCCTTAAGATGAAGAGTTCTTCATCCACAAATTAATTTCCAAGTCTCCAAAATCCCTCCCCTATCCTTATTGTCACGACCCGATCCCGGGCCTGTGACTGGTGCCTTACCCCGGGCACCCTAGTGATACAACATCAGAGAAAATCAGCGGAAATAAAAACTTAAACATGAAACAAGAGATATGATAATAAAACAGGCCAACCAAACGGTTACCTTCATGAATATATATAATTAAAAACTTGAACAGTTACATCCTTACAAACCCTGCCCACAACAGTACTACAGACCTCTAAGAGTTTTTATACAACATGACGGGACAGGGCCCCGCCATACCCCTGAATGTACAAGTACCTACAGTGACAGTGACTATACTAAAAGATAAGCCTCCGAGAAACGAGCCTAATATGCCGAATCAGACTTGGTGTACCTACCGCGGATTTAACGCACCCAAGGAGGTCAAGATAACAGTACCAAGTATGTGAAATCAAAATATCAGAAATGAAATCATAGTAGTCTATATAAAGCGGAGACATGTATGATAACCAAACTACATCCATAAGGAATAGCGATCCACGTAAGTCGTGGAATCACGCTCAAAGTCATCACTCAAATATAACTATGGGTCTCACGCCTCAACATCAATCATGCCCGTGAATACCTTCCTCACCGGCAGCCTATGATATAATAACACCAAGGAGTACACATAAACACTGTGTCCCACCGAGTCATAAACCGTAAGGGCAAGTACGGGCTAACTACGGATACCAAAGCCGCATCATCAATCGACCGGGCAAGTACGAAACCAACTACCGATACCAAAGCCGTACTAACAATACTATACAACCAAACTACGGTTCGACACGGGCAAGTACGAAAGCCAACTACGGATACCAAAGCCGTGTCACATAGCCGACCGGCAAGTACGAGGGCTAACTACCAGATACGGCGTCAGATCACGAGACTTCGCCACGGTCGATACGGGAAAGTACGAAAGCCAACTACGGATACCAAAGCCGTGTCACGAGTCGACCGGCAAGTACGAGGGCTAACTACCGGATACCAAGGTCAGTATCACGAGACTTCGCCACTAAACCGAGCGGGGCAAGTGTGAAGGCTAACTACTGTGCAAGGCCGAATCACGCAGACGGCAAGCACGAAGCCAACCACCGATACCAAGGCCGATCGGTAAAACCTCGTGGAGAGCTAGTCCATGGAATAACACTATCAACGCGAGCGCACGTGGAATCCTCCGTCACCGCCAGACGCCCAAGTAAGATCATAACAAATCACCGCCTCCATCGAGAGACGCGTGGTATAGAAATACAATACTTGCATAACAAGGCTATCACACGCAAACATAGGCAAGTTACACACAACTCAAGGTACTTTCATTTTATGCCAAAGTCCGTGTTTTAACCCCAAAGTACTACGACGTTAAATTCTTTTAAAAGATCCATTTCTTTTACAAAGGTCACCCGATGCCCGTATTATCAAAAATAGAGTGACTAACATTTTAAGTAAACCAAAACAACTTCCATACTTTCCTTGTTAAACCAAATTAAGACAATACTATGCCTTCTTTTTAGACCAAAACACTTCTCCTTTTAAAGTCAAGTTACCATTTTAAAACTAATGATAAAACCATTCTTTTGTTTTCATAAAGTCGTTATAACTAACTTCCCATAAAGCTGTTATAACACTTTATGTTTTAAACCAATTTAAGACAAAACCATGTCTTTCTTTTTAAACCAAAAACTCTTCAATTCCTCAAGTCTATTTTCTTTTAGAAATCAAGTTCCTTAATATTTCACATCAAGTCATTTATAAGTCAAGTCTCTTATCTTTTAAAACCACAAACCATTTCTTTACCTACATAAAGTTGTTATAGCAAACTTCCCATAAAGCCGTTATAACACTTTATGTTTTAAACCAACCAAATTCATTTAGCACATGTACGTCTACCGTACTACATAGTTCACAACAATCATGCTAGAAAAGATAGGAAGAGGTTCACATACCTCGCGACGATTATCGATAATTAGCAAAACGCTCCACGCACTTAACATTGCTCGCCTTTTCCACCCTTCAAGTAGAATACGCTACTCGTAGTACTTCAACCTAAAAAGGCCACAAACGCCTATCAACCTCTAGATCTCTTCGTAGAATAATTCTAGATACAAGATTCCTTATTCTACGGAAAATTCGCAAAGACCTCCCGCAACCACATAAATCTCCTCCTCCAACGAGGCCCGCACAAACCAATAATCCTGGGGTTACACGCCTAACCTGACGTGTACAATTCTACCCCATAATAATACTACAAGTCTCATCAGAATACAAATTCTATGTAAATACAGTTCAATTCTTTTCCATAATCATTCTACATATAGTATACTCAACTATACATTACTACTGACATGTAATATCCAATTACATAGGGGATAAACATCATTACCTCGATGGCGAAAATTATCCAAGATATAAGTCGATCCTTAGCAACGTTTAGCTCCAATTTACGCCCAACCTCTCCAAGCAACCCTTAGAAGTTTCTAAACAACTTCTCTTAACACTTCAACCAAGCTTATGAAGATTTTCTAGGGTTTCATTTTGCGACTATTGGAATAAACTAGTATTTCAGACTGCCCTAGTATTGAAATAACTTTGGAATACTACTAGGATACTAGGCCAAGGTATTTGGGATTATACAATAATACCCAAAGTATTTTCTACTCAAGTGGGGAAGGGGGACGAAAACAACTACAAAGGGGAGGGGAGTATTTTGCCTTGGAAGCTTAAGTGCGGGATGAAATTGTCTTCAACCTAAGGGGGTATATATAGAAGAATCAAGGGTCAAGATTAATGCAAGTGGGTGGTGAGGATGGGTACATGTGTGTGGGTAGTTGGCCAACCAAGTGTTCACCACAAAATGGGACAAGTGGCTTGCCACTTGTCCCCACAAAAACGCCCGTGGCACCCTTTCGACCACGGGCCACACGGGGTGACACGTGTCGCCTCTACTCGACCAAAATATTTCATCTTCCAAAATATCCGCAATGCCAAAAATCGAAAAAAATAAAGTGGGCCTACAAACCGTAAATTCTCCCGTGGCCCCACGTGACCAATTTCGGAAATAAAATTTCATAATTCTCAAATATTCCAAAAGTCCAAATACCAAACTGGGAATCCAATTCCCTTTAACGAACATTTTTCCTTCACAAAATCCGAAACTTTTCCGTCGAAAAATCACATCTTTCTTCCTTTCCACTTTATCGTCAGATTCTCGCACGCACGCCCTCGTATACATACTGGAACTACGGGGTGTAACATTCTTCCCCCCTTAGAAACATTCGTCCCGAATGTTCCTTCTAAGCCTCTAATCATACAAGCGCCGGTATAGTCTTCACTACTATACTTACAAAACCAATTATGCCACACATGGCCATAATATAACATACGCGCAAAACTCAATCCAAGCCAACGAGGAATCACCCCTAACGTATAACAACACAAAAACTTCCACCCATGGTCCAAAGGATACTTTCTTCACATCTATACTTATAAAAAGGACACTTCACATCTTCGCCTCTTTTCTTACTTGTCGTACCCTCCTCGTACACTCGAACTCTTCCTCATATACTTACCACATTTCTGTCATTGCTTCAGTTTCCAAAATCTCGGGGTTACTATCTCTAACTTGGTCATCATTAATTGGGAACACTGGAGGATATCCGATTACTCTTCCAAACATAGCAACATGGAATACGGACGTCGCCTCCTAAGTCGGACGGCAGTGCTAACTTATAGGCAACCTGGCCTATTCTACTATTATCTGAAAATGCCCAAAGTACCTCGGGCTAAGTTTCCCCTTCTTTCCAAATTTTGTCACACCCTTCCGGGGTGGTACCTTCAAGAAGACCCACCGTCAACCTGAACTCCAAGTGTCGACGCCGATTATCCACACGACTTCTGTTGACTCGAATCGCTAAAAACCTCTTCTGGATAAGCTTCACCTTACCCACATCCTGCTGAATCAAGTAGGGACCAACTATCTGAACCTTGCCAACATCGAACCAATCGACCGGCAACCTACACTTTCGTCCATACGAGGCTTCATAAGGCACCATCCGAATACTAAAATGGTAGCTAGTATAATACTCACTCAACAAGAGGCAAATAATCCTCACAGCTACCCCTGAACTCAAAACACCGGCCCGTAACCTATCCTCAAATGTCTGGATAAAATGCGTTGTTCGTCCGTCGGCCCGAGGGTGAATGCAATACTGAGACTCACCTGAGTTCCTAACCCCGCCTGGTAAAACCTCCCGAAAAAGAAATAGCCATAAAATGGGCTCCACTGCCTGCCATAAAATAAAAGTAGGAACCCCGTGCAGCCTTACAACCTTCCTGATAACATCTCGCATAACCCTCCGCCGAGTAAACAGTCCTAACTGAAAGACAAGATGGGCTGACCTCATCGGCCCGGCTACTGGTCGAACGCATCCACAAACTCGTACGATGGTTACCTAACTTGGGCTTAACACCCTCGTGAACCTATCATTTAGCGGGACCACCTCAAACTGACCCCACCACAATTCGGGCTGCGGGTTGACTCGCGATATGGCCTCAACCCGACCCACTGCACTAAACTCGCTCCCGATCCGAACAACCTTACTGGGCCACGTCATGAAAGCTACCACTTCCATCTCACACTACCCATGGAATTATCCCACAATATATATCACGCATACCAAGTACTTCGACAAGGACCAACCGTAACATCCACTCAGGACGACCTTGCATCCAAGGTCCCAACTGTTATAAATTCTAAGGCTCCCCATTTTCTCATCCCCAGACTTACCATTTTCAACTACCCATGTTTTCTAATCATAACTTACACAATGCTAACCGAACATAGCACTCCACATGTATCTACCATAACGACCTAAACAAGTCTCTTAAGGCTGAAGATATCTCTGTAACTACTTCCTCACTTTCCCTTTGTCGCTCTAATCAAATCCTGCTCACGGGCGCATAACTATAGAAGGTGATGAACCAGCCATCCGATCCCGGCGTCGAGTCGTAACATCCGCGCCACCTGCCTCGGGCAATTTCTCGCAAATGGCTCGCTGGCCGCAAGCCTAACAAGCTATCTAAGTAGTACGACACTCCCATAAGAACACCTACCGCAACGCCATACCGAGTGGGGTGGCCTCCTCAGCTAACACCCTTCCTCTCCGAACCATCAATCTCAATCGACTGGTAGGCTAAGCCATCCCACCTGTATCCCTCCTACTAGGACATTCTCTCCTCACATGTCTGCCACTAACGCGGGAACATAACGAGCCAATAAGTCAAACTCTATACTGTATTCCCAAACCGTCCGCCCGTTCTGCCTCAACCTCATAAATCTATCTGCCCGAGCTCTCCTCATCTGCGAGGGCAAAAAGTGTGTAAGAAATGCCTCTGAGGTCTTGATCACTTTCATGATCCGCTGCAACTGTCGAATAAAATCCTGATGATCTTCCTCAGTTCTAGATCCATAGAACTCGGGTGGACTGCAACTCAAGAAGTCCCGAAATCTCAAATATCGGATCTAGGGTGAACTCATCGTATCGCTGGAACCTCCGACTCGCTCTGCCTCATTCCTAGCCACAAGCCTAGCTAGTAATCGCCATTTCCTTGTAACTCATATCTCGGCTCGGTCGTGAAACCGAGGCTCGTATCGTGGCCTCGTGAGAAATCGTTGTCGCTCTAAACTCACAAGCTAGCGCGCCATAAAACTCGCCGTTCAAGTACTATCTCGTGTAATGGCCGGCCTGCGTTCCTCGTAACCCTCGTGTTCTACTCGTAGCTCCCTCGCCGCCTTGCCCTCGGGCTCGTTGCCTGCGTAGAGGCATAACGTGCAAGGAATACGTCGAGGAGTCCAACTTATAACACAACTCTAAGGCACGATCTCGAGTGAGAAGAATGGAAACCAATCCTAAATATCTCGCAGCCTCGACATAAAGTGGTGCACAACACACCGATAATCAAGACTCTACTAGATACGGTTCAGACACTTTCCGAGGATTAATCGCTTGATACCACTTTTGTCACGACCCGATCCCGGCTCGTGGATCGTGCCTTACCCCGGCACCCTAGTGATACAACATCGAGAAAATCAGCGAAATAAAAACTTAAACATGAAACAAGAGATATGATAATAAACAAAGCAACCAAACAGCTACCTTCATGAATATATATAATTAAAAACTTGAACAGTTATATCCTTACAAACCCCGCCACAACAAGCATTTCATGCACTCTAAGAGTTTTTATACAACATGACGGGACAGGGACCCGCCATACCCTTGAATGTACAAGTACCTACAGTGACAGCGGACTATACCAAAAGATAAGCCTCCGGAGAAACGGAGTTTCCCAATATCTCGAATCGTGATCCTATGAGCGAGGATCAACAACTGTGTACTCTACCGCGGCATGAACGCACCTCAAGGAGGTCGATAACAGTACCAAGTATGTGAAATCAAAATATCAGAATGAAATCATAGTAGTCTATATAAAGCAGAGACATGTATGATAACCAAACTACAATCCATAATAAATAAGCAGTCACGTAAGTCAGTGACTCACGCCCTCAAGTCATCACTCACATATAACTATGGGTCTCACGCCCTCAACATCACTCTTGCCCATGGAATACCTTCTCACCGGCGATTCTATGATATAATAACACCAAGGAGTACACATAAACACCAGTCCCACCTCGAGTCATAAACCGTAAGGCAAGTACGGGCTAACTACTGATACCAAAGCCGCATCATCAATCGACCGGCAAGTACGAAGCCAACTACCGATACGAAAGCCGTACTAACAATACTATACAACCAAACCACGGTTCGAGCACGGCAAGTAAGAAAGCCAACTACGGATACCAAAGCCGTGGTCACGAAATGATCGGGCAAGTACGAGGATAACTACGGATATCAAGGTCAGATCACGAGACTTCGCCACGGCCGACACGGCAAGTACGAAAGCCAACTACCGATACCAAAGCCGTGGTCACGAGCCGACCGGCAAGTACGAGGGCTAACTACCATATTCCAAGCGTCAGATCACGAGACTTCTCCACTAAACCGAACGGGCAAGCGCGAAGGCTAACTACTGTGTACCAAGGCCGAATCACCACGAGACGGCAAGACGAAAGCCAACCACCGATACCAAGGCCGAATCAAGAAACCTCATGGAGAGCTAGTCCATGGAATAACACTATCAACGCGAGCGCACTGCGGAATCCTCCACATCGCCAGATCGTATACCGATTTCCGCAGTATGTACGTGAGGGCGCACGATAAAATTTTAGCCTTAAAGACTAGACAAGGTTCGAATTTGTACACAAGTGCCGAAAGAGTCGTTTTTCGACGAAACCTTTACACAACATTCGTAGGGAAAAATACGGCTATGTCAATTATAAATTTTTCGGATTTTTACCAGAGACCAAAAAATTTTGACCAAACGGAGGGTGACATGTGTCACCCACACAATGGAAAGCTTGACGGCAATTGGGACGATTTGGGGCTACTTTAGTTGGTAGGATATTTTTGTGCAAGTTGTGTGGTAGATGGATAAGGTAGCACATGGCTAAATCTTGGCCTTACACTTGCTATGCACTTGTCTTCATCTTGGCCATTGGTTGGCCTTCACTTGACCTATAAATACCCTCTAGTTGAAGACATTCTTCATCCTAAACTTGAGCAATCTATCTAAGTCTCAAACTACTCCTCCTCTTGTCTTGCTTTCGTCCCAAAGCCCTCCCCTTGAGAAAGGCCCTGCCGAGAGCACACCCCCTTTGTGAAGCTTGGCCGAGGGGTACCCCTAGCCTAGTTGTCTCGTATAAATACCCCTTGTTGTGGTATAGAAATACTCCCTAGTATTGTTATAATGTCCAAATACCTTGGCCCAAATACCTTGTAGTATTCCCAAGGTTACACTTATACAAGCCCGTAAAATACCGTTATACTTTCCTCACTACTAAAACGAAACCCTAAGGAAATCTTCACCCGTTGTTGAAGTTGTAAGTAGAAGTTGGTTAGAACTTCTAAGGGTAGTTTGGAGCGGGTTGAGCGCACGAGTCGAGCTAAACCTTGCTCGGGAGCGACTTTAAACTAGGATAATTTTGGGCTTATCGAGGTAATTATCTTGTCCTCTATTGTAATTGGAAATTACATAAGTGTTGAATATATAGTTGTTGTATACTATATATAGTACTGAACGTAGTTATCGGCAATGTCTTGCGACTTAAGCCTGAAGAACTGAACTGAACTGTAATTACATAGGGTTGTATTACAGTAGACTTGTGTAGTAGTACCGTGGAGTAGAATTGTAACCGTAGGGTTAGATGTATAACCCCTCGGTTGGCTTGGTAGCCTACCGATAGAGGAGAGATTTACGCTGCATGGGGAGGTGCTGCCGAATTTTCGGTAGAATGTTCTACGATGAGATCTAAATGTTAATAAGCGCCTTGTGGCCTTATAGGTTGAAGTGCTACGTGTGACGTAATCTTCTGGACTAAGGAGTAGCCGACGGGTTGAGGTACTTGGAGCGTTTTGCTATTAGTCGACAACCGTCGCGAGGTATGTGAACCTCTTCCTATCTCTTCTAGCATGATATGTGTGAACTATGTAGTACGGTAGACGCATACGTGTTAATTATATTTGATTGTTGTAAACATAAAGTGTTATAACGGCTTTATGTGAAGTTGGTTATAACAGCTTTATGTAGGTAAGAAAATGGGTTGTGGTTTTTAAAAGATAACTGATTTGATTTATAACTGGCTTGGGGCGTTATAATAAAACTTGAAGTATTTCAAAAGATTTATGAATCGCTTTTGAACGAAGTGTAGTATTGTGTTTTGAAACTTAAGAGTTATACTAGCTTTATGGGAAGTTAGGTATAACGGCTTAAGAATGGTTTATCGATGTTAGAAGTTAAGAGACTTGATCTTATAAGATAAGAGACTTAACTTATTTGTTTTAAAGTGAATGTTTGTGTGAAACCTCATTCGTGAGTAATGAGTACTTGGTTTTATTTAAAGGATAATGTTTTATCGATTTCGAAATCGTAATGTGTATCGGCTGCACCACCGCAGTTAATAAAGGAAAATGTATTGAATAATGATGTATCGTATTAAAACCAAAGAAACCTCCATCCGCATAGAAACTAAGATGAGACAAAATGATATTACATTTTCTAGATCATGGTCTTTGTAATAAGAATGTTGTAAACAAGAATAACCTACTCACGTGAGACATATATTACTCAATTGTTCTAAAAAGAAATCAAGTGATTAAGTTTATGAACTATGAAACCATTTGAAAATGAGAAGCTTGAGTAATTGAAACTAGGCAAACTGGAACTTAGGAAAAGAATGTTGTTACTTGATTTTGGAAAGGAATGTGGGTTGGTCATTCTAAGGCTACGTATCGGGTGACTTTTATAAAAGTAATGGATCTCTTTAAAAGAACTTAACGTATGTAGTACTTTGGGGTTAAAACCCGACTTTGGCATAAAATGAAAGTACTTTGAGTTGTTGTGAAACTTGCCTATGCTTGTTGTTGTGAAACTTGCCTATGCTTGTTGTTGTGAAACTTGCCTATGCTTGTTGTTGTGAAACTTGCCTATGCTTGTGATGATAGCCTTTGTTGTGCAAGTGTGGTATTTCGCGTTACCGTGTTCTCGATAGAGGCGGTTGACTTGTTGAGAACTTACTGACGCGTCCGGGCAGAAGGAGAATTCCACGGGTATGTTTCCATTTTGATTATTGTCTTGTTGTTGATGTCACATGGACATGTCTACACCGACGCAGATTCGGCACGCGCCACGCGCCGTTGATTACCCGATATATGGTTATTATCGCAACATGGACGGTCTACACCGGCGCAGATTCCGGGGTACGGGCCACGCGCGTGGTTGACCACCCAAGATATTGTTATTGAGGTTACACGGGCATGTCTACACCGGCGCAGATTCGGGGCATGGCCACGCGGCCTTGTTATTATTGTTGCATCATGGACATGTCTACACCGGCGCAAAGATTCCGGCACGCGCCATGATGCGAACATGATGGATGTTGTGGGCGTGAGACCCATAGTTATATTTGAGTGGTGACTTTGGCGTGAGTCCCCGACTTGATCGCTTTATGTTGCGATCGTATTTTGGTTATCATACATGTCTCCCGCTTTTAAGCTATTATGATTTCATTTACTGATTTGACGCCACATACTTGGTACTGTTGCATCGACCTCCTTCGGGCTGCGCTCATGCCGCAGTAGAGGTACATCGGCCGTGGATCCCCGCTCCTAGGATCTCATTTCAAATGTTGAAAGCTCCGTTCCTTCGAGGCTTATCTTTGGTATGTTTCCGAGTTGTAGGTTCTTGCACATCTGTGGTATGGCGGGGCCCTGTCCCGTCATAGTTGTTGTAAATCTTAGAGGTCTGTAGCACTGTTGTGGGCAGGGTTGAGGATAACTGTTTGGGTTTTTATGTATATACTGAAGGCAACTGTTTTGGTTGGCCTGTTTATTTATTATATCTCTCGTTTCATGACTCGTGTTTTATTTTCCGCTGGTTTTCTCTGATGTTGTATCACTAGGGTGCCCGGGGTAAGGCACGATGAACGCCCGGTTCGGGGTGTTACAAAGTGGTATCAGAGCAGTTAGTCCTCGGAAAGTGTCTACAGACCGTGTCTAGTAGAGTCTTGATTATCGGTGTGTTGTGCACCACATCTATAATCAGGAGGCTATAGGACATTTAGGATTGGTTTCCATTCTTCTCATTCTGAGATCGTGCCTTAGAGCTGTGTTGTAAGTTGGACCCCTCTGACGTGTTTCGTTTTTACCAGTTATGCCTCTCGCGAAGGCAACCAGTGGCCTGGAGGCGGCAAGGCGAGGAGCCGCTAGTGGGATTCAGAGAGTACGAGGCGCAGCCCGGCCGCACTGAGGTAGTGCTTCGACGGCGAGTTTTGGCGCCGCCAAAGACCAAAGAAGAGTTTAGAGCCGCAGCAGCTGGCTGCCGAGACTACAAGACTGAGCCTCCACCCCACACCGAGCGGGGAGATGGGTCACGCGAGATGGCCCGCTTATTGGCCGTGGTGGCCGATATGAGGATAGGTCGACGCAGTTAGCCTCGCTCCAAAGAAGACTGTAGTGCACCCGAGGCGCATACTGAGGCTACTGGATTTTCTTAGTTGTAGCCCGCCCGAGTTTTACTGTCGAGGCCGAGGATGATCCGCAGGAGTTCATCCGTCGATTGCAGAGATCATGCGGGTGATCAAGGCTTCAGAGATCCGAGTCTGTGACATTTGTTTGCATCGGCCGCGTGATACCGCTAGCCGATTGGTTTGACTTCGCGAGCTTTCCCGGGAGCATTCACTTCCACCGTTTGGGACGAGTTTTCGGGCCTTCTGGCACATTTCTTGCCTCCACAAATGGCGAGGGCTCGGGCCGACAGATTTTTGATGTTGAGGCGTAACCGCGCATAGCCGGGAGTACAATGTGGAGTTCGACTCATCGCCTTGCGATGTTCCCGCATTAGTAGCTAGTATGGAGGATCGAGTGCACCGATATGTTACAGTGGCTCGATGATTACCTAGCGAGAGTTGTTCGTGTTTCTTCACCGGCATGGACATTGCCCGCATTCGTGCTCATGCACTGGGTGCGGCGAGCGCAGAGATCGACGCAGTGGACCGCCAGCAGGAAGGCCAAGACGGTCGGATATTTTGGCGACTTTCGAGGCGGACCGCCAAAGCAGACTAGTTATGTACTCCGCCATTGCAGAGTGGTCCCCGCAGCCTTCGGGACCTTGGGATATTCAGAGCGGTCGTGGCTCCTGTGCTCGGATGTTCGGGGAGTAGTGTTGGCTGGGATGCGCACCCTACCTCGGTGGTCGATGTGGTAGACCGCATTTCGGGAAAGTGTCGTAGTACCAAGGAGCTTGTTATTCTTGCGCCAACAGGCCATATGACGAGAGACTGTCCGACCAGTGGGTAGCGCCGGGTAGGATAGCACAGATCATCGGAGCAGCGATGGTTCTTCACCTTCCATAGCCGTGCAGAATGTTCAGACACCGCAGCCCCTAGAGGTCGCGCGGAGTTCTCAGCCTAGCGGTCCTTTGAACCGCCTACTTTCATGTATATCCTAAACCATCTAAAGTTTTGTATGTTATGATAATGTGATAAGTGTTATGTTCGGATAGCTATGTTCTAAAATGTGACTTAGAATCATGCTTAGTGAAAGGGTAAGACTCGGGTGAGAAAAAGATTAACCTTAGAATATTACAGGAGACCTTAGATGTAAGGCCGCTTTTGAGTACAAGTTTTTGCAAGTGATCATTGTTTGAGTACATATTCTGCCTAGACTATATTCTGTCATAAGTCCCTGGCTTGAGTAAATGAAAGTTGTATCTTTCATGATGTGATTTAGCAAGATTGTTCCGTCGGCGAGCAAGAGTTGGCGCGATAACGGGTCGGGTTGGGGCCATGTTGCGGGCCAACCCGCGTCCCGTTTCGAGGAAGGGTCAGCTCTGGGTGGTCCCGCCAGGTGGCAGGGTCACGAGGGTGCTAGGCCCAAGTTTAAATGACCAGCGTATGAGTTCGTGGATACGTTCGACCAGAAGTAGATCGTGAAGGCCGGGAATGGCCTTAAGGAAGATTGAGGCGAGTAAGATGACCAAGTTTGAGGTAGTGACTCCAAAGTTTTGGGAATCAAATGATGATCAAGTATGGTACGTATACTAGAAGAGTTCAAGTGTTCGAGGAGGGCACTACGAGTAAGGAGGGAAGAGAACGTGTGTTATGTTTGTGGCCAGGTGTGGCTTTGACAACTTGTTAGAAGGAACTTCTTCGTTATCTGTTTCGAGAAGGAACATTCGGGACGAATGTTTCTAAGGAGGGGAGAATGTTATACCCCGTATTTCCAGAGTATGTACGTGAGGGCGTACGTATAAAATTTTAGCCTTAAAGACTAGACAAGGTTCGAATTTGTACACAAGTGCCGAAAAGAGTCGTTTTTCGACGAAACGTTTCCACAGCTTTCGTAGGGAAAATTCCGGCTATGTCATTTATAATTTTTGCGGATTTTTCCGAGAGACGAAACATTTTGGACCAACGGGAGGGTGACATGTGTCACCCTCACATTGGAAGGCTTGGACGGCAATTGGGACGATTTGGGGCTACTTTAGTTGGTAGGATATTTTTGTGCAAGTTGTGTGGTAGATGGATAAGGTAGCACATGGCTAAATCTTGGCCTTACACTTGCTATGCACTTGTCTTCATCTTGGCCATTGGTTGGCCTTCACTTGACCTATAAATACCCCTCTAGTTGAAGACATTCTTCATCCTAAACTTGAGCAATCTATCTAAGTCTCAAACTACTCCCTCCCTCTTGTCTTGCTTTCGTCCCAAAGCCCCTCCCCCTTGAGAAAGGCCCTAAGCCGAGAGCACACCCCCCCCTTTTGTGAAGCTTTGGCCGAGGGGTACCCCCCCCCCCCTAGCCTAGTTGTCTCGTATAAATACCCCTTGTTGTGGTATAGAAATACTCCCCTAGTATTGTTATAATGTCCAAATACCTTGGCCCAAATACCTTGTAGTATTCCCAAGGTTACCCCTATACAAGCCTAAAATACCGTTATACTTTCCTCACTACTAAAACGAAACCCTAAGGAAATCTTCACCCGTTGTTGAAGTTGTAAGTAGAAGTTGGTTAGAACTTCTAAGGGTAGTTTGGAGCGGGTTGAGCGCACGGAGTTGAGCTAAACCTTGCTCGGGAGCGACTTTAAACTATGATAATTTAGGCCTCATCAAGGTAATTATATTGTCCATCAATTTTCATTGGAAAAAACATAAGTGTTGAATATATAGTTGTTGTATACTATATATAGTATCGAACGTAGTTATCGGCAATGTCTTGCGACTTAAGCCCAAGAATCGAATCGAATCAGTAATTACATAGGGTCAGACATAAGAGACTTGTGTAGTAGTACCGTGGAGTAGAATTGTACCCGTTAGGGTTAGATGTATAACCCCCCCCTGGTTGGCTTGGTAGCCGGCCTCGATAGAGGAGGAGATTTACGCTGTTGCGGGGGGGGGAGGTGCTGCCGAATTTTCGGTAGAATGTTCTACGATGAGATCTAGATGTTAATAAGCGCCTTGTGGCCTTATAGGTTGAAGTGCTACGTGTGACGTAATCTTCTGGACTAAGGAGTAGCCGACGGGTTGAGGTACTTGGAGCGTTTTGCTATTAGTCGACAACCGTCGCGAGGTATGTGAACCTCTTCCTATCTCTTCTAGCATGATATGTGTGAACTATGTAGTACGGTAGACGTACATGTGTTAATTATATTTGATTGTTGTAAAACATAAAGTGTTATAACGGCTTTATGGGAAGTTGGTTATAACAGCTTTATGTAGGTAAGAAAATGGGTTGTGGTTTTTAAAAGATAACTGATTTGATTTATAAGCGGCAGGGAGTTATAATAAAACTTGAAGTATATCAAAATATTTATGAATCGTTTTGAACGAAGTGTAGTATTGTGTTTGAAAACTTAAGAGTTATACTAGCTTTATGGGAAGTTAGGTATAACGGCTTAAGAATGGTTTACTGATGTTAGAAGTTAAGAGACTTGATCTTATAAGATAAGAGACTTAACTTATTTGTTTTAAAGTGAATGTTTGTGTGAAACCTCATTCGTGAGTAATGAGTACTTGGTTTTATTTAAAGGGATAATGTTTTACTGATTTCGGAAATCAGAATGTGTATCGACAGACCACTGCAGCGTTAATAAAGGACAATGTATTGAATAATGATGTATCGTATTAAAACAAGTATAAACCTCCATCTGCATAGAAACTAAGATTAGACAAAATGATATTACATTTTCTAGATCATGGTCATTGTAATATTAATTTTGTAAACAAGAATAAAATACTATAACGTGAGAAATATATTACTCAATTGTTCTAAAAAGAAATCAAGTGATTAAGTTTATGAACTATGAAACCATTTGAAAATGAGAAGCTTGAGTAATTGAAACTAGGCAAACTGGAACTTAGGAAAAGAATGTTGTTACTTGATTTTGGAAAGGAATGTGGGTTGGTCATTCTAAGGCTACGGTATCGGGTGACTTTTATAAAAGTAATGGATCTCTTTTAAAAGAACTTAACGATGTAGTACTTTGGGGTTAAAACCCGACTTTGGCATAAAATGAAAGTACTTTGAGTTGTTGTGAAACTTGCCTATGCTTGTTGTTGTGAAACTTGCCTATGCTTGTTGTTGTGAAACTTGCCTATGCTTGTTGTTGTGAAACTTGCCTATGCTTGTGATGATAGCCTTTGTTGTGCAAGTGTGGTATTTCGCGTTACCGTGTCTCTCGATGAGGCGGTTGACTTGTTGAGAACTTACTTGACGCGTCCGGGCGGTGAAGGAGAATTCCACGTATGTTTCCATTTTGATTCTTGTCTTGTTGTTGATGTCACATGGACATGTCTACACCGTCGCAGATTCCGGGGCACGCGCCACGCGCGGGTTGATTACCCGATATATGGTTATTATCGCAACATGGACGTGTCTACACCGATGCAGATTCCGGCATGGGCCACGCGTGGTTGACCACCCGGATATTGTTATTGAGGTTACATGGGCATGTCTACACCGGCGCGATTCCGGTACGTGGCCACGCGGCCTTGTTATTATTGTTGCATCATGGACATGTCTACACCGATGCAGATTCGGGCATGCGCGCCATGATGCGAACATGATGGATGTTGTGGGCGTGAGACCCATAGTTATATTTGAGTGGTGACTTTGAGGCGTGAGTCCCCGACTTGATCGCTTTTATGTTGCGTCATCGTATTTTGGTTATCATACATGTCTCCCGCTTTTAAGCTATTATGATTTCATTTACTGATGTTGTGATTTCACATACTTGGTACTTGTCAGATCGACCTCCTTCGGGGCTGCGTTCATGCCGCAGTAGAGGTCCATCGGTCGTGGATCCCCGCCCTAGGATCTCATTTCAGTGTTGAAAGCTCCGTTCCTTCTGAGGCTTATCTTTGGTATGTTTCAGTCAGAGTAGGTTCTTGTACATTCGTGGTATGGCGGCCCCGTCCGTCATAGTTGTTGTAAATCTTAGAGGTGCAGAGTAATCGCTGTGTGGTTGAGGATAACTGTTTGGGTTTTTATGTATATACTGAAGGCAACTGTTTTGGTTGGCCTGTTTATTTATTATATCTCTCGTTTCATGACTCGTGTTTTATTTTCCGCTGGTTTTCTCTGATGTTGTATCACTAGGGTGCCCGGGGTAAGGCACCAGTAACGGGCCCGGGTTCGGGGTGTTACAGGTACATCCAAGTAAGATCATAACAAATCAGCCGGCCCTCCATTGAGAGACGCAGTGGTATAGAAATACAATACTTGCATAACAAGGCTATCACACGCAAACATAGGAAAGTTACACACAACTCAAGGTACTTTTATTTTATGCCAAAGTCCAGGTTTTAACCCCAAAGTACTACGTACGTTAAATTCTTTTTAAAAGATCCATTTCTTTTACAAAGGTCACCCGATGCACGTATTATCAAAAATAGAGTGACTAACATTTTAAGTAAACCAAAACAACTTCCATACTTTCCTTTTAAACCAAATTAAGACAATACTATGCCTTCTTTTTAGACCAAAACACTTCTCCTTTTAAAGTCAAGTTACCATTTTAAAACTAATGATAAAACCATTCTTTTGTTTTCATAAAGTCGTTATAACTAACTTCCCATAAAGTTGTTATAACACTTTATGTTTTAAACCAATTTAAGACAAAACCATGTCTTTCTTTTAAACCAAAACTCTTCAATTCCTCAAGTCTCTTTTCTTTTAGAAATCAAGTTCCTTAATATTTCACATCAAGTCATTTATAAGTCAAGTCTCTTATCTTTTAAAAACCACAAACCATTTCTTTACCTACATAAAGTTGTTATAGCAAACTTCCCATAAAGCCGTTATAACACTTTATGTTTTAAACCAACCAAATTCATTTAGCACACGACGCTCACCGCACTTACATAGTTCACAACAATCATGCTAGAAAAGATAGGAAGAGGTTCACATACCTCGCGACGATTATCGACAATTAGCAAAACGCCCACGCATTTCTAACCTTGCTCGCCTTTTCCACCCTTCAAGTAGAATACGCTACTCGTAGTACTTCAACCTAAAAAGGCCACAAAACGTCTATCAACCTCTAGATCTCTTCGTAGAATAATTCTAGATACAAGATTCCTTATTCTACGGAAAATTCGGCAACACCTCCCCCCCCCCCACAACCACATAAATCTCCTCCTCCAACGAGGCCCGTTACCAAACCAATAATCCCAGGGGGGGTTACACGTCTAACCGGACGTGTACAATTCTACCCCACAATAATACTACAAGTCTACTGTAAATATAGTCCTATGTAAATACAATTCAATTCCTTTCCATAATCATTCTACATATAGTATACTCAACTATACATTACTACAACATGTAATATCCAATTACAATAGGGGGATAAAGATCATTACCTCGATAGCCCAAAATTATCCAAGATATAAGTCGATCCTGAGCAACGTTTAGCTCCAATTCCTTACGCTCCAACCCGCTACAAGCAACCCTTAGAAGTTTCTAAACAACTTCTCTTAACACTTCAACCAAGCTTATGAAGATTTTCTAGGGTTTCATTTTGCGACTATTGGAATAAAGTAGTATTTCCGGGCTCCTAGTATTGAAATAACTTTGGAATACTACTAGGGATATTAGGCCAAGGTATTTGGGATTATACAATAATACGCAAAGTATTTTCTACTCAAGTGGGGGAAGGGGGACGAAAATAACTACAAAGGGGAGGGGAGTATTTTGCCTTGGAAGCTTAAGTGTGGGATGAAAATTGTCTTCAACCTAAGGGGGTATATATAGAAGAATCAAGGGTCAAGATTAATGCAAGTGGGTGGTGAGGATGGGTACATGTGTGTGGGTAGTTGGCCAACCAAGTGTTCACCACAAAAATGGGACAAGTGGCTTGCCACTTGTCCCCACAAAAAAATGTCCAAGTGGCACCCTTTCGGCCATGGGGCCACATGGGGGTGACACGTGTCGCCCCCCTACTCGACCAAAATATTTCATCTTCTGAAAATATCCGCAATGCCAAAAATCCGAAAAAAAATAAAGTGGGCCCCACAAACCGTAAATTCCTCCCGTGGGCCCCACAAACCGTAAATTCCTCCCGTGGGCCCCACGTGACCAATTTCGGAAATAAAATTTCATAATTCTCAAATATTCCAAAAAGTCCAAATACCAAATCTGGGAATCCAATTCCCTTTAACGAACATTTTTCCTTCACAAAATCCGGAAACTTTTCCGTCGAAAAATCACATCTTTCTTCCTTTCCAATTTTACTGTCGTATTCTCGTACGTACGTCCTCGTATACATACCCTGGAACTACGGGGTGTAACACTTATAGTTATCGTCCAAAGCTCTCTCTCCCCCCTCTAAAAAGAGCCTAGCCGAAACACCCCTCTCCCTTCCCCTTCCTTGAAGTCTCGGCCAAAGTACCCCCCCCCCCCTTTGGTAGAAAGTTGTCTTCCAAAGTATAGTTACTATTCCAAAATACCCTAGCCCAAATCCCTTATAGTATTTTAGTAGAAGTTGTGTAGAACTTCTAAGGGCTTCTTGGAGCTATCGGAGCGTGCAAATTAGGAGCTAAACCTTGCTCAGGATCGACATTTATACTTGGATAATTTTGGGCTTATCGAGGTAAATACTCTTGTCCTTCTATTGTAATTAGATATTACACATAAGAATAGTTAAGACTTGAGTATAAGAATAGAATTGAACTGTAATCACGCAGAAGGATATTACGTAATAGAATTGAACCAAAATTACAATCAAGGCTAGTATGTAAGAGTATTAAACTGAAATCACATCGTAAGTTTAATAAGGAAGAATTGAATCATTTACATGGGATTTGTATTCTGAGACTTGTGTAGCTTGACGAGTAGGGAAGTGCTGCCCAAATTTCTGTAGAATAAAGAACCCTCTGCTTAGAATAGTCTACAGTGTAGTCTAGACATTGATAGACGTACCTGACTATTATAGGTTGATTCTCTGCGCGCGACATATTCGACTTGGCAGGTGGATTTCGCCGAGGAGGTATGTGATTCTCCCTATACTCTTGAGCATGATATTTTAAATATATATATAGTACGGTAGACGTACGTGTGTTAACTGGACGTAGTTTTACGGCAATGTCTTTTGACTTAAGCCTGAATAATAAGAATCTTAAAGTCTTTTCAAAAGAATTATAAATCATTTTGAAAGAAGAAGAATAATGGTTTTTAAAACAAAAAGCTTAAGAGTTATACTAGCTTTATGAGAAGTTAGGTATAACGACTTAAGAAAGATAAAAGGAACAGTTTGCTTATGTGTTTATGAAAGACTTGTATTGATTCTGGAAAGTATAATAAGATGGTTTGTTGAGTAGATATATTGTGATGCTGTGAGTGTTAGTATCTTGTAAACATTTGTGTAAAGAGGTTATTCTTATTGTGCTTATGTTGTTTAACGATAATTTATTACGTTAGTATTATATCACTCACCTCTTGACATAATACGGGGTTAAGTCGCCTCCACGCGGGTATAGCTCAGCGATGCAATGTGACTATGATTCGAGAATACCTCACGCGGTCTCGGGGGCCTATGCGAGCTACGAGAGTTCGTGTTAGTGTGCGGTCCTTGTGGCCATGCGGTCTATGTGGCCACGCGACTACGAGTCCAGGCGATGCCGAGGAGCTACCCTCGATGCGGGAATACCACGCGGCTATGTGTGTGACCTATGCGGACTGCGGGAGTCCAGGATTAGGCATGCATAATGATACTATGGGCACTTGGCCTTGCTTCGATCATTCGCGGCCTAGAAAAGACCTGTTACAGTTTACCTATTGTTGCTCTTGTTTATGATGTGGCACTATGTGCGGTTACCTTGGTTGTTTCATACATATTTGTAAAACCGGTTTTAAATTGATATGATTTCATTTAAGTACTTTACGATTTCACATACTTGGTACTGTTGTCTTGACCTTCCTGGGCCATGCGTTCATTCCGCAGTAAGGGAAAGCGGTGCTAGATCCGCATCCTTAGGATCTTTTGCTTTGGTGTCGGGAGCTCCATCTTCTCGAGGCTCGACTTTGGGTATGATCTCCCGTTGTTGTAGATAGTTGTACATTCGGTATGGCGGGCCCCGTCCCGCCATAGTTGTTTACCTTCTTAGAGGTGCAGTAGTCCTATTATGCAGTTGGGATGTAATCGCGATTTTGGTTCATATATATATATGCGAAAGGCGACATTTTCTCGATAAAGCGTGTCTCATTTTACAACTATTTAATGTCTTGTTTTATATTCCGCTGATTTTCTCTGATGTATGACTACTTGGGTGCCCGGGTAAGGCACCAGTCACGGGCCCCGGAACGGGTCGTGACAAAAGTGGTATCGAGCGATTAATCCTGAAAGTGTCTACAGACCGTATCTAGTAGAGTCTTGATTATCGGTGTGTTTCGCACCACACCAATAATCAGGAGGCTATAGGATATTTAGGATTGGTTTCCATTCTTCTCATTCTGAGATCGTGCCTTAGAGCTGTGTTATAAGTTGGACCCTTCTAACGTATCCCTTTTCTGTAACAGTTATGCCTCCACGTAAGGCAACCCGGGCCCAGAAGGGCAAGGCAGCCGAGGGAGCTGCTAGTAGGACACCTAGAGTCACGAGGGCACAGGCCCAGTCTACACCCGAGACGGCGAGTTCCACGACGCCGCCGTCCCCAGCAGGGTTTAGGGCGCGGCGATGGGCGATGAGACCACAAGACCTACACCTCCGGCCCCACACTGGAGCGACGAGATGGGTTACGAGAGATGGCGATTATTGCCGTGATCAGGCGAATATGAGGATAGCCGGATGCAAGAAGATCGGGCCAAAGCAGATTCGCGCTCACCCGAGATCGCAGATTTGAGGCTACGGATTTTCTGAGTTGTAGCCCGCCAGAGTTCTACGGGTCGAGGCCTGAGGATGATCCGCAGGAGTTCATCCGTCAGTTATAGAGGATCATGCGGGTGATCAAGACTTCAGAGACCGAGTCTGTGATCTTCGGTTCACATCGGCTGCGTGATACCGCAGTCGATTGGTTTGATTCGTGGGAGTTATCCCGGGGAGAGCACGCGTCCCCAGCTACTTGGGATGAGTTCTCGGAGGCCTTTCTCACTCACTTCTTGCCTCTACAGATGAGGAGGCACGCCGATGATTTTTGGCCGAGACAGAGGACGCACGCCAGTGAGTACAACGTTGAGTTCGATTCGTTGGCTCGATATGTCCCCGCATTGGTAGCAGATATGGAGGGCGAGTGCACCGCTACGTCACCGGGCTAGATGATTATATGGCCGAGTCTTGTGCGGGCGTGGCTCTTCAGCCAGCATGGACATTACCCGCATGCAGGCTCATGCACTTGGATGCGAGGAGCGTAGAGGCCGACGGGTTGACAGACAGCAGCAGAAGAAGGCCAGGACGGCAGGATCTTTTGGTAGCTATCGGGGTGGACGACCTCAGCAGCAGCCTAGATTTGCACCACAGCTAGCTCAGAGCACTCCTACACCGTCCTCAGGACAGCCAGGATATTCGAGGGCAGACCAGGGCCCCGTGACTTCAGTCGTCCAGGGTAGCAGAGGTGTTAGCCGATCGGGACCACCCTCGCCGGCCGATGGTAGATCCCATTACGGAATTGTGGTGCGCTCGAGAGTTTGTTACACGGCAGCCCAGGTCACTGCGAGAGCCTGTCCGACTCGGGCGGCAGAAGGTAAGTGGTCACCATGTGGTCTTTCACGGGTCTTCTTCATCTCCTACGATTACTCGCCCGAGGCGGTACTGAGGCCAGCAGGTCACGGCAGGTCGTGGTGCGGGTCGATTCTAGCGGTCCTCGAATCCGCATATATGCCTTATCCATGGCAGACGGAGGCCTCACCTGATGTCGTCACAGGTACCTTATCAGTTTCGTGTTGTGACGTGTATGCCTTGATAGATCCGGGTTCTACTCTGTCCTATATATCTCCCTTTGTTGCTAGTAGGATAGGGATAGATCCTGAGTCCATAGACCCTTTCGAGGTAGCTACGCCAGTGGGTGATTCGGTGGTAGCTCGGCGGGTATATAGGGCTTGTCCAGTGACCTTATGCAGTCGTCAGACCCTAGCCAACTTGATAGAGCTGGACATGACTGATTTCGACGTGATCATGGGCATAGATTGGCTAGCTTCTTGCTATGCAAATGTAGACTGCAGGGAGAGAGTGGTACGGTTCCAGTTTCCTGGGGAGCCGGTTATTGAGTGGGAGGGGAACACTGTGTCGCCGAGGGGTAGGTTTATTTCTTACCTCAAGGCTAGGAAGATGGTGCAGAAGGGGTATATCTACCATCTCGTTCGAGTTTGATATCCGAGGTGCGATACCAGATTTTCGATTCCAGAGTCGCGGAGTTCCCGACGTGTTTCCGCACGACCTCGTATCCTCCCGAGAGGAGATAGAGTTTTGTATCGATGTCTTGCCGGACACTCGCCTATTTCCATTCCGCCATACGAATGGCACCCGCCGAGTTGAGAGAGTTGAAGGACCACCGAGAGATTTCTTTGGAGAAGCGGCTTCATCAGCCTAGTGTTTCTCCTCGGGAGCGGTATTGTTCGTGAAAAGAAGGGCGGACGACGCCGCGCATGTGTTGATTCTGAGCGTGAACAAGGTGACCATTAAACAGTATACCCTTCCCGTGATTGATGATTTGTTCGATCAGTTGCAGGGTGCGAGATGTTTTTCCAAGATTGATCTGCGATCGGGCTATCATCAGGTGCGAGTCAGAGAGTCGGACATCCCTAGGACTGCATTCCGGACTCGGTACGGGCACTATGAGTTTAGGGTTATGTCGTTCGGTTTGACCAATGCTCCGGCGGTATTCATGGATTTGATGAACCGAGTGTTCAAGCCATTTTTGGACACGTTTGTGATTGTGTTCATCGATGACATCTTGGTTTATTCCCGCTCAGAGCAGGAGCATACGCGAGCATTTGGCGATGGCCGAGAGTTCTCCAGACCAGTGATTTACGCTAAGTTTTCCAAATGTGAGTTTTGGTTAACTTCGGTGGCTTTTATTGGGCATATTGTCGGGGCTGATGGCACTCGGGTGGATACGGCCAAGATCGAGGCAGTCAGGACTTGGCCTAGACCTACTACTCCGGCTGGCGCAGCAGCTCGGGCCTCGCGAGTTATTATCGGTTCGTGGAGAAGTTTGCTTTATCTTCGCACCATTGACTAGGTGACTCGAGCGCCTACGTTTGATGGTGATGCGTGTGGCGTGGTTTCGATCGAAGGAGAGACTGACGACCGCCCCCGTTCTTACTCTTCCAGAGGGTCCAGACGGTTATGTCGTGTATTGTGATGCGTCAGGAATCGGGTTGGGATGTGTGTTGATGCAGCAGGGCAAGTGTCACGACCCGTTCCGGGGCCCGTGACTGGTGTCTTACCCGGGCACCCAAGTAGTCATACATCAGAATAATCAGCGGAATATAAAAACAAGACATGAAACAGTTGAAAAAAAGAGACACAGTTTTATGTGAGAAAAAGTCGCCTTTCGGCATATATACATAAACGTAGTTTTTGCAGTTACATCCCAACTATACAACAGGACTACAGACCTCTAAGAAAGTAAACAACTATGGCGGGACAGGGCCCCGCCATACCCTGACTGCACAAAACTAACTACAACAGGGAGATCATACCAAAAAGTATAGCCTCCGGAGAAGATGGAGCTTCCGACACCAACGTAGAGATCCTAAGGATGTGGATCTAGCACCTGCTTGCCCTTACCTGCGGCATGAACGCAGCCCGGCGAGGTCGCATAACAGGTACTAAGTATGCGAAACTGTAAAGTACTTAATGAAAACATTTCATTTTTAAAAATCAGTTTACATATATGTATGAAACAACCAAGGTAACCGCACATAGTGCCACATCATAAACAAGAGCAACAATAGGTAAACTGTAACAGGTCTTTCCTAGGCTGCGAATGATCGAAGCAGGGCCAATTGCCCATAGTATCATTAAGCAAGCCTAATCCTGGACTCCCGTAGTCCGCATAGGCCACTCACGTAGGCCTGCATAGGGCATAACCCCGCATCGAGGGTAGCTACTCCTCGGCATCGTCCTGGACTCGTAGTCCGCATGGCCACATAGACCGCATGAGGTATAACCCCGCACACTAACCTGGAACTCTCGCAGCTCCGCATAGGTCACCTGCACTCCGCATGAGGTGTCCTCGCATCATAGTCACACAGACTGCCTGAGGTATACCCCGCATCGGAGGGCAGCTTAACCCCCGGTATTTGTCAAGAGGTGAGTGATATAATACTAACATAACAGCTTATCGTTAAACACATAAGCACAACAAGAATACCCTTTTATACAAACGTTACAAGACACTAACACACATAACATCATATCATGTCTACTTATCAAACCATTTTATTATTCTTTCCATAAATCAATGTAAGTCTGTTATAAACACATAAGTAAACTGTTCCTTTTATCATTCTTAAGTTGTTATACCTAACTTCCCATAAAGCTAGTATAACTCTTAAGCTTTCTGTTTAAAAACCAATTAGTTCTCTTCTGTTAAAAAAATGATTCAGTATTCTTTTGAAATGCTTTCAGATCCTTATTATTTAGGCTTAAGTCGTGAGACATTGCCGTAAGTATTATTCAGGCTTAAGTCGCGAGACATTGCCGTAAGTATTATCCAGGCTTAAGTCAAAGACATTGCCGTAGTTATTATTCAGTTAACACTCGTACGTCTACCGTACTATATATATATTTAAAATATCATGCTCAAGGGTATAGGAAGAATCACATACCTTCTCGGCGAAAACCTCCTGCCAAGTCGAATATGTCGCATACAGAGAATCGACTATAATACCAAATACGTCTATCAACGTCTAGATCAGATCTTGTATAAAGCTTTAAGCAGAGGGTTCTCTATTCTATGGGAATTTGGGCAGCACTTCCTACCCTAAGCTATACAAGCCATCAAAAAAAAGTCTATGTGAGTACAGTTCAATTATTCATCTTTTAAACCCTTCTATTGTGATATACCAATTCTATTCTCAGAATATTCTTCTAAGTATTTAATACTTAATTCTATACTTCTACAAGATGTATTCTTTAATACAAAAGAGGGTTAGGATTATTTACCTCGGTAAGCCCAATAATATCCTAGGTATAAGTCGATCCTGAGCAAGGCTTAGCTCCTAAGTCAGACGCTCCGATAGCTCCATGAAACCTTAGAAGTTCTTCACAACTTCTACTAAGCACTAAGGATTTGGGCTAGGTATTTTGGGCATTATAACAATACTAGAAGGCAAATTTTCTACCAATCGAGGGGGGGTAGATTTCGGCTAGGCTAGGGGGAGGTGATGCCTCGGCCAAGCTCACTCAAAGGGGGGGGGGGGGGGGGGGTATTTTGGACGAAAAAAAAAGCTAAAGGGAGAGGGAAGGATTTTAAAGAATTGGAAAGGAATTTTTGGATGAAGAAATATTCATATTAAGGGGTTATTTATAGTTCAAGGGATGGCCAACCAATGGCCAAGATTATGCCAAGTGCAAGGCAAGTGTAAGGTCAAGATTTGGGCAAGTGTACCTAGCCAACTTGCACACAAAATATCCTACCAACTACTTGACAAAACAAGCCACTCCATTCGGCCATATAGACGCCTCACGTCCACCAATTGAAGGGTGACAAGTGTCGCCCTCCCGTTGGTCCAAAATGTTTCGTCTCTCGGAAAAATCCGCAAAAATTAGAAATGGCATAGCCGGAATTTATCCTACGCGAGTCTTGTAAAACGTTTCGTCGGAAAACGATTCCTTGAGTGAGTTGTGCCCAAAAACGTGCCATGCCTAAACTTTTAAGGCCACACTTTCGTACGTACGCCCTCACGTACATACTCCGGAAATACGGGGTATAACATTCTCCCCTCCTTAGAAACATTCGTCCCGAATCTTCCTTCCCAAGACAGTTAACGATAAGGTTCTTCATAACTTAAACAATTGCAAATGCCACACACGGCCACAGAACAACACTTAGGCAAAATATGACAATGAAAATTTATAAATAGGGAAGTGAATTACCTGGAGGTGTGGGGAATAGGTGAGGATACTTCTGCCTCATGTCCTTCTCAGCTTCCCACGTCATCTCCTCCCTGAGCTCGTTCCGCCACAAGACTTTGACGGAAGCCACGTCCTTAGTCCGCGGACGCCTAACCTGACGATCGACTATCGCTATGGGAATCTCCTCATACGATAACCCCTCACACTGGACATCGTCAATCGGTGTACTAGATGGATCCCCGATACATCTCCTCAAAGATAGAAACATGAAACACCGGATGCACCGCCTCCGGATCGGACGGCAGATTCAACTCATAGGCAACCTTGCCTACCTGCGGACAATGCAAACGCCCAATGTACTGGGCCGAGTTTCCTTCTTCCGAATCTCATCACACCCTTCATGTGGTGACACCTTTAGGAAAACCCAATCATGAACCTCGAACTCCGATGCCGACGACGATGATCTGCATATGACTTCATCGACTACGAAATGTCAAGAACCTCTCTGGATAAGCTTCACCTTATCCATCGCTCACGCACCAAATCTGGTCCCACTAACTGCACCTCGCCCACATCGAACCAGCCTATAGGCGATCTGCACTTCCTCCCATACAAGGCCTCATAAGGCGCCATCTGAATACTGGAGTGGTAGCTATTATTGTATGCAAACTCAACTAGAGGCAAATGATCCTCCCAGCTACCCCTGAAGTCAATAACACAGGCTCGCAGCATATCCTCAAGAGTCTGGATAGTGCGCTCTGCTTGTCCCGTCTGCGTGGATGGAATGCGAGACTCAAAGCTAACTCGCCCCTAAACCCCTTCGAAAGACCTCCGGAAGTTAGCCAGAACCGGGCTCCTGCATGCGATATGATCGAAATAGGGACTCATGCGATCGACTATCTCTCGATGTAAAGTCCGCATAATCCTCACCAAAAGTCGCCTGACGGAAGAAAGTGGGCTGATTTCACACCACAACGATAACCCATATAGAATCATGTCTCCTCTGAGTGCGAGGTAATCCTGTGATAAAGTCCATGTTGATTACCTCCCACTTCCAGGTCGGGATCTCTATCGTCTGCAACAAACCACCAGGCCTCTGGTGCTCTACCTTCACCTGCTGACAACACGCACCGAGCTACGAACTCGCAACGCCCTCTTCAAGCCATCCCACCAATACACGGATCTAAGGTCGTGGTACATCTTGGTCGACTCGACGGATGGAGTAACGCGCCGCGTGTGCTTCCCCAAGAACCCGCCGCCAAGTCACAAACATCCGAACACACAACCTGCCCTCAAACCTTAGCACCCCATCAGGTGCTACCTCAAAAGGACCCTTCCCCTCACGAAGAGCCGTATCACGATAACGTGTCAAAACTGGATCCTCGAACTGTTGCCTCTTCACCTCCTCGACGATGGAAGACTCGGCAACCTCACGAACTCGAACCCCACTGCTATCAGAATCAATCAAACGGACACCAAGGCTCGCTAACTGATGCAAATCACGAACCATGCCCCTCCTCTCCGGCTGCACCTCTGATAGGCTACCCATGGACCTACGACTAAGGGCATCTGCCACAACATTGGCCTTCCCCGGGTGGTACAGGATATCGACGTCATAATCCTTAAGCAACTCTAACCACCGTCTCTGTCGTAAGTTCAGCTCCCTCTGGCTGAAGATATACTGGAGGCTCTTGTGGTCTGTATAAATATCCACGTGAACCCCATACAAATAGTGCCTCCAGATCTTCAAAGCGTGAATCACTGCTGCCAACTCCAAATCATGGGTGGGGTAGTTTCTCTCGTGTTTCTTAAGCTGTCGGGATGCGTACGCTATAACTCTACCCTGCTGCATCAACACACATCCCAGCCCGATGCCTGACGCATCACAATACACAACATAACCGTCTGGACCCTCTGGAAGAGTAAGAACGGGGGCGGTCGTCGCCTCCTTCAAGAATCGAAACCCTACTCACAAGCATCACCATCAAAACTTAGCCGCTTACGAGTCAGCCTAGTCAATGGTGCAGAGATAGAAGCAAACTTCTCCACGAACCGCCGATAATAACCCGCAAGGCCCGTAAAATCGCGAACCTCTGCGGAGTAGTAGGTCTCAGGCCAAGTCACGATCGCCTCGATCTTGGCGTATTCACTGAATGCCATCGGCCGGCTAATGTGCCCAAGAAAAGCCACCGGGTTAACCAAAACTCACATTTGGAAAACTTGGCGTATAATCTGGTCTCAAGAATCACAAGACAGCCTCAAATGCTCCGCATGCTCCCGCCTGGCGAGAATAAACCAAGATATCATCAATGAACACTATCACAAACGTGTCCAAAAATAGTTTGAACACTCGGTTCATCAAATCCATGAATACACGAGCATTGGTCAACCCAAAAGACATGACTCGAACTCATAATGCGTGCATCGGTCCGAATGCGATCTAGGGATGTCCGACTCTCTAATTCGCACCTGATGATAGCCCGACCGTAGATCAATCTTGGAGAAACATCTCGCACCGCAAATCGGTCGAACAAATCATCAATCACGGAAGGGGTATTCGTTCTTAATGGTCACCTTGTTCACCGCTGTCAACACACACGCGCAGCTGGCCCCGCCCTTCTTCTTCACGAACAACACCGCGCTCCCGGGAGAAACACTAGGTCTGATGAAGCCCTTCTCCAGCAAGTCTCTCAGCTGATCCTTCAACTCTCTCAACTCGGCAGGTGACATTCTATATGGCGGAATGGAAATATGCCGAGTGTCTGGCAACACATCTATACAAAACTCAATCTCCCTCTCAGGAGGGATACCCGGGAGGTCGCCCGAAACACGTGCGGGAACTCTCGACTCTCGAATCGATGAAAATCTGTACCGCAGCCTCGATGATCGAACACCCGAACGAGATGGTAGATATACCCTTTCGCACCATCTTCCTAGCCTTGAGGTAGGAAATAAACCTACCTCGGGCGATACAAAGGCTCCTTCCACTCAACAACCGGCCTCCGAAACGGAACCGCACTACTTTCCTCGCAGTCTACATTGGCGTAGCAAGCTAGCCAATCCATACCCATGATCACGTCGAATCAATCATATCCAACTCTATCAAGTCGGCCAGGGTCCGACGATCAAATGGTCACGAGACAAACTCTATATACCCGCCGAGCTACCACCGAATCACCCACTGGCATAGCTACCTCGAAAGGGTCTATAGACTCAGGCTCTATCCCTATCCTACTAGCAACAAGGGGAGATATATAGGACAGAGTAGAACCCGGATCTATCAAAGCATACACATCAAACCCAGAAACTGATAAGGTACCTGTGACGACATCAGGTGAGGCCTCCTGATCCTGCCGGCTGGACAAGGCATAAATGCGGTTCTGAGGACCGCTAGAACTGGACCCGCGCCACGACCTCTGCCGCGACCTGCTGGCCCATGAGTACCTTGCCCTCCGGGGCGAGTAATCGCTTGGGGATGAAGAACCGCACCTCGTAGGCCGAGCCCTACCACCGCGTTGCCCCGACGGCAAGCTCGCAATATGACCCGTCGCCGCAATCGTAACAAACCCTGAGGAGCACCACAATTCGAAATGGGATCTACCGACGCCACACCGGCGGGGTGGTCGACCGCCGCACATCCGCCACCCGAAGTTCAAGTCACGGGCCCCGACCGCCCGAATACTCTGGGCCTTTGAGGATGGTGCATGAGTGCTCTGAGCTGGCTGTGGTGAGAATCTAGACCGCTGCTGAGGCCGTCCACCCTGATAACTACCAAAGGACCCTGCCGTCCTGGTCCTCTTCTGCTACTGTCTGTTAACCCGTCGGCCTCGACGCTCCTAGCATCCTAGTGCATGAGCCTGCATGCGGGTAATGTCCATACCCGGCTGAAGAGAAACACCCGCACAAGACTCGGCCATATAATCATCTAGCCCGGTGACGTAGCGGTGCACCGCCCTCCATATTCGCTACCAATCCGGGACATATCGAGCCAAAGAATCGAACTCGACATTGTACTCCCTAATGCTTTCTCCGTCTCGCCAAAGAAAAATCTGTCACCGCGCCTCCTCATCCGCGAGGCAAGAAGTGAGTGAGGAAAGCCTCTGAGAACTCATCCCAAGTAGCTGGGGACGCGTGATCTCCCCGGGATAACTCCCACGAATCAAACCAATCGACTGCAGTATCACGCAGCCGATGCGAACCAAAGATCACGGACTCGGTCTCCGACGCTCGATCACTCTCATAATCCTTGAAGGCGACGGATGAACTCCTGCGGATCATCCTGCGCCTCGACCCATAAAACTCGGCGGGCTATAACTCAGAAATCTCGTAGCCTCAAACTCTCGGCCTCGGGTGAACCACGGTACGACCGGGCCGAATCGAACCGCTGTGATCCTGTCCTCTCATGTTCGCCACGATCTCGCCAATAGTCGGGCATCTCTCAGTACCCTAACTCTCCGCCCCAGCCGTGGGACAGGAGGTGTGGGTACTGTGGTATCTGCTGGGGCCGGCGGCGTCATAGAACTCGCCGTCTGAGGTATAGACTGGGCCTGAGCCCTCGTAATCTCGGTGTCCTACTAGCAGCTCCTCGCCGCTTGCCCTTTCTGGCCCGGTTGCCTTTACGTGGAGGCATAATCGCATGTAAAAGGAATACGTTAGAGGTCCAACTTTAACACGACTAAAGCACGATCTGAGTGAGAAGAATGGAAACAAATCCTAAATATCTTATAGCCTCATGATTATTGCTGAGGTGCACAACACACCGATAATCAAGACTTACTAGATACGGTGCAGACACTTTCCGAGGATTAAGCGCTCGATACCACTTTTGTCACGACCCGTTCGGGGCGTGGTAGTGCCTTACCCGCACCCAAGTAGTCATACATCGTAATAATCGGAATATAAAAACAAGACATGAAACAGATTGAAAAAAGAGACACGCTTTATGTGAGAAAAGTCGCCTTTCGCATATATACATAAACGTAGTTTTGCGATACATCCCAACCGCATAAAGGACTACGGACTCTAAGAAAGTAAACAACTATGGCGGACAGGCCGCCATACCACGATCGCACAAAACTAACTACAACGGGAGATCATACCAAAAAGTAGAGCCTCGGAGAAGATGGAGCTCGACACCAACGAGATCCTAAGGATGTGGATCTAGCACCGCTTGCCCTTACCGCGGCATGAACGCAGCCCCCGGGCGAGGTCGATACAGGTACTAAGTATGCGAAATCAGAAAGTACTTAATGAAAACATTTCATTTTAAAATCAGTTTACATATATGTATGAAACAACCAAGGTAACCGCACATAGTGCCACATCATAAACAAAAGCAACAATAGGTAAACTGTAACAGGTCTTTTCTAGGCTGCGAATGATCGAAGCAGGGCCAATTGCCCATAGTATCATTAAGCAAGCCTAATCCTGGAATCCCGTAGTCCGCATAGGCCACTCACGTAGGCCTGCATAGGGCATAACCCCGCATCGAGGGTAGCTACTCCGGCATCGCCCCGACTCGTAGTCCGCATGGCCACATAGACCGCATGAGGTATAACCCCGCACACTAACACGAACTCTCGCAGCCCGCATAGGTCACATGCACCGCATGAGGTGTCCTCGCATCATAGTCACGCATCGCTCGAGGTATACCCCCATCGGAGGGCAGCTTAACCCCCGGTATTTGTCAAGAGGTGAGTGATATAACACTAACATAACAGCTTATCGTTAAACACATAAGCACAACAAGAATACCCTTTTATACAAACGTTACAAGACACTAACACACATAACATCATATCATGTCTACTTATCAAACCATTTTATTATTCTTTCCATAAATCAATGTAAGTCTGTTATAAACACATAAGTAAACTGTTCCTTTTATCATTCTTAAGTTGTTATACCTAACTTCCCATAAAGCTAGTATAACTCTTAAGCTTTCTGTTTAAAAACCAATTAGTTCTCTTCTGTTAAAAAAATGATTCAGTATTCTTTTGAAATGCTTTCAGATCCTTATTATTCAGGCTTAAGTCGCGAGACATTGCCGTAAGTATTATTCATGTTATACCCCGTATTTCCAGAGTATGTACGTAAGGACGTACGTAGAAAATTTGAACTTGAGAATTAGGCTTGGCCGAATTAACTTTGTTCACAACACCCGGTTAGAGTCGTTTTTCGACGAAACGTTTTGACAGCTTTCGTATGGGAATTTCCGGCTATGTCATTTTTAATTTTTTCGGATTTTTACGAGAGATTAAACATTTTGGACCAACAAGAGGGCGACACTTGTCACCCTCTCATTGGAACACCTTGGGCGGAAATTGTGGTGGCCGAAAGTGTGGCCTTTGTGGTCAAGGGTTGGTAGGATATTTTTTGTGGTAGTTGGCTAGTGTGCACTTGGCAAGATCTTGGCCCTACACTTGCTATGCACTTGGCAAGATCTTGGCCATTGGTTGGCCTTGTGCTATAAATACCCTCTCCCTTTGATGAATTCTTCATCCTTTCCACAAATCTTCTAAGTGTTAAAATCCTCCTCTCCCCTCTTGTTGACTCGCCCAAGAGCCCCTCTCCCTTTGAAAGGCCCCCTTGGCGAGAGCCCTCTCCTCCTAGTAGTGTGGCCGTGGCACCCCTAGCCTAGTAGTTTCGTATAAATACCCTCTTGTTAGAAATACTCTCAAAAGTATTGTTATAATGCCCAAATTACCTTAGCGTATACCTTGTAGTATTCTAAGGTTATACTTATCTGAAAAGCCAGAAATACTATTATACTTCCTTAGTCACAAAACCGAAACCCTAAGGAAAATCTCCATGGTTAGTTGGAGTAATAAGTAGAAGTTGGTTAGAACTTCTAAGGGTTGTTTGGAGCGGGTCGGAGCGCACGGAGTAGGAGCTAAACCTTGCTCAGGATCGACATTTAAACTCGGATAATTATGGGCTTATCGAGGTAAATATCTTGTCCCTCTATTGTAATTGGAAATTACATGTTGTATGATTATATAGTTGAAGTATACTATATATAGAACTGAACGTAGTTATCGGCAATGTCTTTTGACTTAAGCCTGAATAATAAGAAACCTTTTCGAAAGAAGAATCAGCTGTATTTACATAAGATCAGACATGAGACTTGTGTAGCTTTTCTGTGGAGTAGAATTGTACCCGTTCGGGTTAGATGTATAACCCCCCCTGGTTGGCTTGGTGGCCGGCCTCGATAAAGGAGGAGATTTACGCTGTTGCGGGGGGGGGGGAGGTGCTGCCGAATTTTATGTAGAATGTTCTACGTAGGGATCTAAATATTAATAAGCGCCTTGTGGCCTTATAGGTTGAGTACTACGCGTGGCGCGATCTACTTGGCTTAAGGAGTAGACTACTGTTGGAGGTACTTGGAGCGTTTTGCTATTAGTCGATACTCGTCGCGAGGTATGTGAACCTCTTCCTATCTCTTCTAGCATGATATGTGTGAACTATGTAGTACGGTAGACGTACATGTGCTAAATGTATTTGATTGGTTTAAAACATAAAGTGTTATAACGGCTTTATGGGAAGTTGGTTATAACAGCTTTATGTTGGTAAGAAAATACCTGTGGTTTTTAAAAGGTAACTGATTTGAACTATAAGCGGCTTGTTATGTGTTAATAAAGAACTTGAAGTTTTTCAAAAGATTTTTGAATCATTTGAAAGAAGAAGTAATACTTGGTTTTGAAAACTTAAGAGTTATACTAGCTTTATGGGAAGTTAGGTATAACGGCTTAAGAATGTTTCTTGATTTGTAAATCGAATGTGTATCGACAAACCACTGCGGCGTTAATAAAAGGAAATGTTTTGACAGTTAAGTATTATTAAAACCAAGAGAAACTTCCATCTGCATAGAAGCTAAGATGAGACAAAATGATATTTCCTAGATCATGGTCTTTGTAATAAGATTGTTATAAACAAGAATATCCTACTCACATATAAGGCTTATGTTTCTCAGATAGTTTAAAAGAGAATTATATTCTTAAATGAATAAGACTATGAACTACGAAACCTTCCTAAAGTAAGAAACGTGAACATTTGAAATTAGGCAAACTTGGGCGTTTGAGAAATAATGTTGTTACTTGATTTTACAAAGAGAAGTGTTTTGCTTTACTTCAAAAGATAATCACTCTAGTTTTCATATACTACGTATTGTGTGACTTTTGTAAACGTAACGTATCTTTTAAAAGATAATGTATGAAGTACTTTGAGAATAGATACTCGATCTTGTTAATCATACAATAGAATGTACCTTGTGTATAAGCTGGATTGTGTTGGTTTGTGATAGCCTTGTAATACCTTCGTGTTGATTTGATAAGTAATCATATTAGGATGCTACGTGTGTTAGTGATACGTGATGTTTGTGTAAAGGGATTTTCCCTTGATTGTGCTTATGATGTTTAAGCGATAAACCGTTATGTTGGTATTATACCACTCACCGTGTTTCCGGGGTTAAGCGCCTCCGATGCGGGTAGACTCGGTGATGCAGGACCGTGATTCGAGAATACCTCATGCGGGTCACGGGGCCTATGCGCGAGCTACGAGAGTTCCGTGTGCGGCCTTTATGGTCATGCGGTCTATGTGCCATGCGATCGCGAGTCGGGGCGATGCCGGGAGTAGCTACCCTCGATGCGGGTTATACCTCATGCGGGCCTATGAGATTGGCCTATGCGGAGTGCGGGAGTTCGGCTAGACGCGCACATTTGATATTGCGCGAAGTGACGGCTTTGATCATGTGACTGCAAGCGGATATCATGATTGATTTACGACCTTGTTAGTCTTGTGGGTGTTAGTAGTCGGCTATGCCTTCGCATGCCCCTGCATCTTTTTTTATTTGGGCACAGTGGGACACGTTGTTCATGTGTTCCTTGGTGCTTTTCATCATCGACGGCGGTGAGGAAGGTATTCCACGGGCATGATTGATGTTGTGGCGTGAGACCCATATTTATGTATTTGAGTGATGACTTCGAGGCGTGAGTCACGACTTGATATGATCGCTATTTATTGTGAATCGTAGTTTGGTTATCATACATGTCTCCCGCTTTATATAGACTACTATGATTTCATTTACGTATTTTGAGTTTCGCATACTGCACTACTGTTATCGACCTCGCCGGGCCGCGTTCATGCCGCAGTAAAGGTACACCGATCGTTGATCCTCGCTCTTAGGGTCACGATTCGCGTTTGGGAAAGCTCCGTTCTCGGAGGCTTATCTTGGTATAGTCCCTGTCGTTGTAGGTATTTACATTCGGGGTATGGCGGGCCCCGTCCCGCCATTGTTGTCGATCTTTTCTTAGAGGTCTGTAATCTGTTGTGGGCGGGGTTTGTAAAAGGATTAAACTGCATTCATTTGTAAGAGTTGTTATTTATATATGCTGAAAGGCAAGTTTTCCTCAAATTACTGTTTTGTACTTCATTTGTTTCATGTATGTGTATTATGTTCCGCTGATTACTCTGATGTTGTATCACTAGGGTGCCCGGGGTAAGGCACCAGTCACGGGCCCAAGTTCGGGTCGTGACAATTCAGGCTTAAGTCGCGAGACATTGCCGTAAGTATTATTCAGGCTTAAGTCAAAGACATTGTCGCAGTTATTATTCAGTTAACACTCGTACGTCTACCGTACTATATATATATATAAAATATCATGCTCAAGGGTATAGGAAGAATCACATACCTTCTCGGCGAAAACCTCCTGCCAAGTCGAATATGTCGCGCGCAGAGAATCAGCCTATAATACCAAATCACGTCTATCAGCGTCAGGCATCTTGTATAAAGCTTTAAGCAGAAGGTTCTCTATTCTATGGGAATTTGGGCAGCACTTCCCTACCCGGTAAGCTGTACAGTCTACTGTAAAAACAGTCCTATGTGAGTACAGTTCAATTATTCTTCTTTTAAACCCTTCTATTGTGATAACAGTTCAATTCTATTCTGTAATATTCTTCTAAGTATTTAATACTTAATTCTATACTTCTACAGTATGTATTCTTTAATACAAAAGAGGGTTAGGATTATTTACCTCGGTAAGCCCAATAATATCCTAGGTATAAGTCGATCCGGAGCAAGGCTTAGCTCCTAAGTTGTACGCTCAGATAGCTCGAGAAACCTTAGAAGTTCTTCACAACTTCTACTAAGCACTAAGGGATTTGGGCTAGGGTATTTTGGGCATTATAACAATACTAGAAGGCAACTTTTCTACCAATGGAGGGGGGGTAGATTTCGGCTAGGCTAGGGGGAGGGGTTGCCTTGGCCAAGCTCACTCAAAGAGGGGGGGGGGGGGGGGTGTTTTGGACGGAAAAAAAAGCTCAAGGGAGAGGGAAGGATTTTCAAGACTTGGAAAGGAATTTGTGGATGAAGAACTCTTCATCTTAAGGGGGTATTTATAGGTCAAGGGATGGCCAACCAATGGCCAAGATTATGCCAAGTGCAAGGCAAGTGTAAGGTCAAGATTTGGGCAAGTGTACCTAGCCAACTTGCACACAAAATATCCTACCAACTACTTGACAAAACAAGCCACTCCATTTGGCCATATAGACGCCTCACGTCCACCAATTGGAGGGTGACAAGTGTCGCCCTCCCGTTGGTCCAAAATGTTTCGTCTCTCGAAAAAATCCGCAAAAATTAGAAATGGCATAGCCGGAATTTATCCTACGCGAGTCTTGTAAAACGTTTCGTCGGAAAACGATTCCTTGAGTGAGTTGTGCCCAAAAACGTGCCATGCCTAAACTTTTAAGGCCAAACTTTCAGACGCACGCCTCACGCATATACTCGGAAATACGGGTATAACAAAGAAGGTTATAGCGTCAGCGCATCCCAAGAAGCATGAGAGGAACTACCCCACCCATGATTTGGAGTTGGCAGCGGTGATTCACGCCTTGAAGATCTGGAGGCACGATTTGTATGGGGTTCATGTGGATATTTATACAGACCACAAGAGCCTCCAGTATATCTTCAGCCAGAGGGAGCTGAACTTACGACAGAGACGGTGGTTAGAGCTGCTCAAGGATTATGATGTTGACATCCTGTACCACCCGGGGAAGGCCAATGTTGTGGCAGATGCTCTTAGTCGTAGGTCAATGGGGAGTCTATCAGATGTTCAGCCAGAGAGGAGGGGCATAGTCCGCGAGTTACATCAGTTAGCGAGCCTTGGTGTCCGTTTGATTGATTCTGATAGCAGTGGGGTTCGAGTTCGAGAGGTTGCCGAGTCTTCCATCGTCGAGGAGGTGAAGAGGCAACAGTTTGAGTATCCAGTTTTGACACGGTACCGTGATACGACTCTTCGTGAGGGGAAGGGTCCTTTTGAGGTAGCACCTGATGGGGTGCTAAGGTTTGAGGGCAGGTTGTGTGTTCGGATATTGCGAGGACTTGGCGAGTTCTAGGGGAAGCACACGCGGCGTTACTCTATCCATCCCGTGTCGACCAAGATGTACCACGACCTTAGATCTGTATTGGTGGGATGGCTTGAAGAGGGCGTTGCGAGTTCGTAGCTCGGTGCCCGTGTTGTCGGCGGTGAAGGTAGAGCACCGAGGCCCGGTGGTTTGTTGCGACGATTGAGATCCCGACCGGAAGTGGGAGGTGATCAACATGGACTTTATCACGGATTACCTCGCACTCGGAGGAGACATGATTCTATATGGGTTATCGCCGGTGTCGAAAAATCAGCCCACTTTCTTCCCGTCGGAAGACTTTTTCTACCGAGGATTATGCGGACTTTATATCAGAGATCGTCGGTGCATAGAGTCCCTATTTTGATCATATAAACAGAGGAGCCCGCCACGGCGAACTGGAGGTCTTTCGAAGGGTTTAGGGACGCAGTGATCCCGAGTACGCATTCCATCCACGCAGTGACAGACGGTGGCGCACTATCCGCACTCTTGAGGATATCTGCGAGCCCGTGTTATTGACCGAGGTAGTGGGAGGATCATTTGCCTCTAGTTGAGTTTGCGTAATAATAGCTACCACTCCGGTATTGATGGCGCCTTATGAGGCCTTGTATGGGAGGAAGTGCAGATCACCGATAGCTAGTTTGATGTGGCGAGTGCGATTAGTAGGACCAGACTTGGTGCAAGGCGATGGATAAAGTGAAGCTTATCCAGAGCGATTCGACAACTCGAGTCGGCGAAGTCATACGCAGATCATCGTCGGCATCTGGAGTTCGAGGTTGATGATTGGGTTTTCCTGAAGGTGTCACCCATGAAGGGTGTGATGAGATTCGGGAAGAAAGGGAAACTCAGCCCGAGGTACATTGGGCCGTTTCAGATTGTCCACACGGTAGGCAAGGTTGCCTATGAGTTGGATCTGCCGTCCACCACGGAGGCGATGCATCCGGTGTTTCATGTTTCTATGCTGAGGAGATGTATCGGGGATCCATCTAGAGTGCACCCGATTGATGATGTCCAGGTGACCGAGGGGTTATCGTATGAGGAGATTCCCATAGCGATAATCGATCGTCAGGTTAGGCGTCTGCGGACCAAGGACGTGGCTTCCGTCAAAGTCTTGTGGAGGAACGAGCTCAGGGAGGAGATGACGTGGGAAGCTGAGGAGGACATGAGGCAGAAGTATCCTCACCTATTCCCTACACCTCCAGGTAACTCACTTTCCTTCTTATAAATTTTCATTGTCATATATGCCTAAGTGTTGTTTTGTGACCGTGTGTGGCATTTGCAAACTGTTTAAGTTATGAAGAACCTTATCGTTATCTGTCTTGGGAAGGAACATTCGGGACGAATGTTTCTAAGGAGGGGAGAATGTTATACCCCGTATTTCCTGAGTATGTACGCGAGGGCATACGTACAAAAGTTTAGCCTTAAGGTTAGGCATTGGATGAAAAATATTTGTGCACAACTCACTAAAAGAATCGTTTTCCGACGAAACGTTTTACAAAACTTGCGAAGGGAAAATTACGGCTATGTCATTTCTATTTTTTGCGGATTTTTCCGAGAGACGAAATATTTTGGACCAACGAGAGGGTGACACTTGTCACCCTCAAGTGGACGGCAACTTTGTTATACCCCGTATTTCCAGAGTATGTACGTAAGGACGTACGTAGAAAAGTTTGGACTTTAAAGTGGCTTGGCCGATTTATTTTTGTTCACAACACCCGGTTAGAGTCGTTTTTAGACGAAAAGTTTTATACAACTTGCGAAGGGAAAATTCCGGCTATATCATTTTTAATTTTTGCGGATTTTTCCGAGAGACGAAATGTTTTGGACCAACGAGAGGGCAACACTTGGCACCCTCTCATTGGTGGGCATGTGGCGCTTGGACGAAATGGGTGAGTGGGAGTAGGTAGGATATTTTGTGATATTTGTGTGGTAGATGGATAAGGTACACATGGAGGAATCTTGGCCCTACACTTGCATAGCACTTGGCTAGATCTTGGCCATTGGTTGGCCTTTGCTTAGCCTATAAATACCCTCCCTCCTTTGAAGACTTCTTCATCCAAAAACTTTCCTAAGTCTAAAATCCTCCCCCCCTCTCCTTGTAGTGTTTCGTCCCTCCCCTCTCCCTTTGGGAAGGCCTTTGGCCGAGAGCACCCTTTTCCCCCCTTGGCCGAGAGTTCCCCCCCTCCTAGTAGGGTTGGCCAAGGGGTATACCCCCCCCCCCTGGTTGGCTTGATAGCCGGCCTCGATAGAGAGAGAGATTCTACGCGATTTGCGGAGGGAGAGTCGCCAATTTTACGTAGAATGTTCTACGAAGAGATCTAAATGTTAATAAGCGCCTTGTGGCCTTATAGGTTGAAGTACTATGCGTGGCGCGATCTACTTGGCTTAAGGAGTAGCCGGCGGTTTGAGGTACTTGGAGCGTTTTGCTATTAGTCGATACTCGTTGCGAGGTATGTGAACCTCTTCCTATCTCTTCTAGCATGATATGTGTGTAACTATGTAGTACGATAGACGTACATATGTTAAATGTATTTGATTGGTCTAAAACATAAAGTGTTATAACGGTTTTATGGGAAGTTGGTTATAACAGCTTTATGTAGGTAAGAAAATACTTGTGGTTTTTAAAAGGTAACTGGTTTGAACTATAACTGGCTGGTTATGTGATAATAAAGAACTTGAAGTATTTCAAAAGATTTTAGAATCATTTTGAAAGAAGAAGTAATACTTGGTTTTTGAAAACTTAAGAGTTATACTAGCTTTATGGGAAGTTAGGTATAACGACTTAAGGATGTTTTACTGATTTCGGAAATCAGAATGTGTATCGACAAACCACTGCAGCGTTAATAAAAGGAAATATTTTGACAGATTAAGTATTATTAAAACCAGTAGAAACTTCCATCTGCATAGAAGCTAAGATGAGACAAAATGATATTTCCTAGATCATGGCTGCTGTAATAAAATTGTTATAAACAAGAATATCCTACTCACATATAAGGCTTATGTTTCTCAGATGGTTTAAAAGAGAATTATATTCTTAAATGAATAAGACTATGAACTACGAAACCTTTCTAAAATAAGAACCGTGAACATTTGAAATTAGGCAAACTTGAGCGTTGGGAAAAGAATGTTGTTACTTGATTTTACAAAGAGAAGTGTTCTGATTTACTTCAAAAGATAATCACTCTATTTTTATACTACGGGTATTGTGTGACTTTTGTGAAAGAAACGGATCTTTTAAAAGAGTAATACATGAAGTACTTTGGGGCTAAAAACCCGAACTTGTTAACATAATGTAGAAAGTACCTTGTGTGAATAACTTGATTGTATTGATTTGTGATAGTCTTGTAATACTTTCTTGTTGACTTGATAAGTAAACATGTTAGGATGCTACGTGAGTTAGTATCTTGTGATGTTTGTGTAAAGGGGTTTTCCCTTGTTGTGCTTAGGTTGTTTAACGATAAGCTGTCATGTTGATATTATATCACTCATGATTAGGGTTAAGTCGCCTCCGCGGGGTAGACTCAGGCGGGTCTAGTGACCTATGATTCGAGAATACCTTATGCAGGTCTGTATGGCCTATGCGGAACTGCGGGAGTTCCAGGTTAGTATGCGCCCTTGTGGTCATGCGGTCTTTGTGGCCATGCGGACGGCGAGTCCAGGACGCTGCCGGGGAGTAGCTACCCTCGATGCGGGGAATACCTCATGCGGGCCATTGGAGTGGCCCATGCGGAGCTACGGGAAGTTCCAGGGCTAGACGCGCACATTAGATACTGCGGGCGAGTGGCCAGCTTTGATCATGTGACGGTCTAGACAGATCTCATGATACAGTTTACGACCTTGTTGTATTGTGGGTTTTAGTAGTCGGCTATGCCCTCGTACTTACCCCGTACGGTTTTATGATGACTTTGAGGGCGTGAGTCCCTGACTTGACATGACTGCTTATTTATTGTGGAATCGTAGTTTTGGTTATCATACATGTCTCTCGCTTTATATAAACTACTATGATTTCATTTACGATTTTCGCCACATACTTGGTACTGTTGTAATCGACCTCCTTGGGCTGCGTTCATGCCGCAGTAAAGGTACACCGGTGTTGATCCTCGCTCTTAGTGGTCACGATTCCAACAGTATGGGAAGCTCCGTTTCTCGAGGCTTATCGGTGGTATAGTCCTCGCCGTTGTAGGTATTTACATTCGGGGTATGGCGGCCCCGTCCCGCCATTGTTGTCGTATCATTCTTAGGTCCAGAGTAATCTTGCAGGCGAGTTGTAATGGATGTAACGCTCGGTTTTAAATTGATTTATATATATGCCGTAAGGCAAGTTCTCTCGCACTATTGTTTCATACTTCTTGTTATTTCATGTTATCGTCTTATGTTCCACGACACTCGATGTTGTATCACTAGGGTGCCCGGTAAGGCACGACCATGGCCCGGTTCGGTCGTGACAAAAGTGGTATCGAGCGATTAATCCTCGGAAAGTGTCTACGACCGTATCCGTAGATTCTTGATTATCGGTGTGTTGTGCACCACACCAATAATCAGGAGGCTATAGGATATTTAGGATTGGTTTCTATTCTTCTCACTCTGAGATCGTGTCTTAGAGTTGTGTTGTAAGTTGGACCCTCTCACGTATTTCTTTCCCTTACCATTATGCCTCCGCGTAGGGCAACCCGGGCCCAGGAGGGCAATGCAGCCGAGGGAGCTGCGAGTAGAGTACAGAGGGTTACGAGGGCACAGGCCCAACCATCACCTGAGATAGGTGCTTCGTTCGGGGAGTTATCCTACGTCACGGCCCAGAGTTTAGCACGGCGGCAGCAGTTCCTACTGCGGCCATGACATTTGAACCTTCAGTTCCACGACCGGAAACAGATAATATAGATTGCGAAGAGACAACCCTGTTACTAGCTATGGATTTGGCTACCAGAGAGTATACCGATGTACCGCGAGTCTTGATGAATATCTTAGAAAGGGTTGTGCGAGAGTAATTCTTCAGTTAGGCTTGAGCATGGGTGGTATGCGGGCTTGCGCGCGAGCCAAGAAACGTAGAGATCGACGGTTAACGGGCGACAGAAGAGGGCGGGGCGAAAGGTCCTTTGGAAACTTTCGAGTCGAGTCACCTCGCGGCAGATTAGATTATGCACATCCACCGCTGAAAGGTCCTCCACAGTGGTTCGGGGCGTTCGGTATGCAGGAGTTGGTCGAACTCGAGTTTCCGTTCACGCTACACGTAGGTTCCACCACCGGATTCGATTTTCCCGGTGTTCATTAGCAGGATGACGCCATCCCGGGAATGTCGTTTTTAGTTGGTACTTGTTGTACTGCGCCGCCGTGGGCCATGTGTCGAAAGGATGTCCTAGTAGGAGGACTCGGCCTTCGAGATCGGTGGGTAGTTCGTCATCTTCCCTAATCTGCGCACACGGGTATATTTTGATTAGAACGACTAAGGGTGAAGCGAGAATCTGGTATTGTCACGACCGAACTGCCCGGATCGTGCCTTACCCCGCACCCTAGTAGTCATACATCGAGAAAATCAGCGAACATAAATCAATAACATGAAATAACGAAGTATAAACGATAATCAGGAACACTTGCCTTTCGGCATATATATAAACAACAATTCTTTCAACATGAACAGCTTTAATCCTTTTACAAACCCCGCCCACAACAAGATTCTGCACTTACGAATGATATGACAACAACGACGGACAGGGCCCCGTCATACCACGAATGTAGCACCTATAACAACAGGGACTATACCAAGATAAGCCTCCGAGGAACGGAGCTTCCCAAACGCGAGCTGACCCTAAGAGCGAGGATCAACGATCGTGTACCTCAACTCGCGCATGAACGCAGCCCCGGGCGAGGTCGATAACAGTACCAAGTATGTGAAACCGAAAATATCAGAAATGAAATCATAGCGATCTATATGAAACAGAGACATGTATGGTAACCAAACTACGCCACAATAAATAAACAAATATGTCAAGTTAGGGACTCACGCCTCAAAGTCATCACTCAAGTATAACTATGGGTCTCACGCCCACAACATCAATCATGCGTGGAATACCTTCCTCATCGCCGACGCTTTATGATATAAAACACCAAGGAATACACATGAACACTGTGTCCCACTGTGTCCTAATAAAACGATGCAGGTAAGCACGAAGGCATAGCCGACTACTAACACCAGCGACTAGCAAGGTCATAAAGCGTGTCATGATATCTGTCTGCATCCACATGATCAAAGCCGGTCACTTGCCCGCAGATCAAATGCGCGTCTAGCCCCGAACTCTCCGCACTCAAGATAGGCCAACCTCGTAGGCCCGCATGAGGTATTCTCGCATCGAGGTAGCTACTCCGGCATCGCCCCGACTCGCACCGCATGGCCACAAAGACCGCATGACCACAAGGGCCGCAAACTAACCTGGAACTCCCGTAGTTCCGCATGGATCCCCTGGACCCGCATGAGGTATTCTCGAATCATGGTCCCAGACCGCCTGAGTCTACCCCGCATCGGAGGGCAGCTTAACCTCCGGAAACAAGTCAAGGTGAGTGGTACAATACCAACATAACGGCTGATAGTCAAACAACTTTAAGCGCAGTCGAGGGGAAAACCCCTTTACACTAACATCACAAGATACTAACACACGTAGCATCCTAGCATGTTTACTAATCAATCAACAAGAAAGTATTACAAGGCTATCACAAACCAACACAATCAAGTTATACACACAAGGTACTTTCTACTATATGCCAACAAGTTCGGGGTTTTATCCCCAAAGTACTTCATACATTAACTCTTTAAAAGATACGTTACTTTCACAATGTCACACAATACCCGTAGTATAAAAATAGAGTGACTATCTTTTTAAAGTAAATCAATTACTTCTCTTTGTAAAATCAAGTAGCAACATTCTTTTCCAATGTTCAAGTTTGCCTAATTTCCAATGTTCAAGTTTGCCTAATTTCCAATGTTCAAGTTTCTCATTTTTCGAAAGGGTTTCGTAGTTCATAGTATTAATCAATTAAGAATATCATTCTCTTTTAAACCATCTGAGAAACATAAGCCTTATATGTGAGTAGGATATTCTTGTTTATAAAAAATCTTATTACAGCAGCCATGATCTAGGAAATATCATTTTGTCTCATCTTAGCTTCTATGCAGATGGAAGTTTCTACTGGTTTTAATAATACTTAATCTGTCAAAACATTTCCTTCTATTAACGCTGCAGTGGTTTGTCGATACACATTCTGATTTCCGAAATCAGTAAAACATTCTTAAGCCGTTATACCTAACTTCCCATAAAGCTAGTATAACTCTTAAGTTTTCAAAAGAAACCAAGTATTACTCTTCTTTCAAAATGATTCAAAAATCCTTTGAAATACTTCAAGTTCTTTATTATCACATAACCAGCGATTCTGAGTTCAAATCAGTTACCTTTTAAAAACCACGAGTATTTTCTTACCTACATAAAGCTGTTATAACCAACTTCCCATAAAGCCGTTATAACACTTTATGTTTTAGACCAATCAAATACATTTATCACATGTACGTCTACCGTACTACATAGTTACACACACATCATGCTAGAAGAGATAGGAAGAGGTTCACATACCGCGACGAGTATCGACTAATAGCAAAACGCTCAAGTACTTCCAACCGTCGGCTACTCCTAAGCCAAGTAGATCGCGCCACACGTAGTACTTCAACCTATAAGGCCACAAGGCGCTTTATTAACATTTAGGTCTAATCGTAGAACATTCTACGTAAAATTCGCAAAGACTCTCCCCATGGCAGCGTAAATCTCCTCCTCTATCGGGGCCGGCTACCAAGCCAACTGGGGTTATACGTCTAATCCGACGTGCACAGTTCTACCTCACGTAAAAGCTACACAAGTTCATCAGAATACGCCCTATGTAAATCTGATTGATTTCTTTCGAAAAGGTTTCTTATTATTCAGGCTTAAGTCAAAAGACATTGCCGACAACAACGTTCAGTTCTATATATAGTATACTTCAACTATATAGTCTAACAATCATGTAATTTCCAATTACAATAGATGGACAAGATATTTACCTCGATAAGCCCATAATTATCCGAGTTTAAATGTCGATCCTGAGCAAGGTTTAGCTCCTACTCCGTGCGCTCTGACCCGCTCCAAACAACCCTTAGAAGTCCTAACCAACTTCTACTAATTACTCCAACTAACTATGGAGATTTTCCTTAGGGTTTCGGTTTTGTGACTGACGGGAAGTATGATAGTATAACTGGGCTTTTTGTAGGTATAACCTTAGAATACTACAAGGTATACGGCTAAGGTAATTTGGGCATTATAACAATACTTTTGAGAGTATTTCTACCAAGAGGGGGGGTATTATACGAAAACAACTAGGCTAGGGTACCCGGCTAGCACCCCAAGGAGGAGGGCTCTGCCGGGGAGGGAGGCTCTGGTCGAACTCAACACAAGGGGAGGGATGAGGATTTAACACTTAGAAATATTTTAGGAATGGATGAAGAAGTCATCAAAGAGGGGGGTATTTATAGGTCTAGCAAAGGCCAACCAATGGCCAAGATCTTGCCAAGTGCAAGGCAAGTGTAGGGCCAAGATCTTGCCAAGTGCACCTTATCTATCTACCACAAAATATCCTACCTACTACTTGACAAAATAGTCACCATTTCGTCCAAGCCAACCGCCATTAACGTGCTCCAATGAGAGGGTGAAAAGTGTCGCCTCTCGTTGGTCCAAAATGTTAGTCACTCGGAAAAATCCGCAAAAATTAAAAATGACATAGCCGTAATTTACCCTACGAAAGTGGAAACGTTTCGTCAAAAACGACTCTAAGCGGGTGTTGTGAACAAAAATAATTCGCCAAGCCACTTTAAACCTCAAAATTTTCTACGCACGTCCCACGCATATACTGAAATACGGTATAACATTCTCCTCTCGTAAAAACATTCGTCCGAATGTTCCTTCTAAGTCTCAAAATAAGCGGCACAAGATAGTCTTCACTACTATACTTACGAGAACAATCTGCCACACATGGCCACGAAACACCCGCAAATACCTCCATCCAAGTCCACGAGGAAACACCTCTAACATTACCACAAACACCTCTCCGGGTCTAAAATATACTTTCTTCGCACCTTCTCCTTACAAAAGAAATGATCACATCTATGCTCGCCATACATGCTCGCTTCTCCCTTTACTCGTCGTGATACCACTTTTGTCACTTTGCCGCGAGGTTCTAGTGTCACTCCGGCGACCCAACAATGGTACCGGCCGCATGCGATCCACGAGGTCGTCGTACACTCGAACTCTTACCACATTTACGATCTTCGCCGATTTCCAAAACTCGGTTACTATCTCTAACGTGGTCATCATTAATCGGGAACACTCTGGATGGATCTCCGATACTTTCCGATCATATCAATACGAAATCGGACGCATCGCCCCTAAGTCGGACGGCAAATGCTAACATATAGGCAACCCGCCTATTCTTCACATGAACTCAAAAGGGCCCAAAGTAACTCGGGCTAAGTTCCTCTGCTTTTTCCAAAACTCGTCACACCCAAACCGGGTGGTACCTTCAAGAAGACCGACCGTCAACTGAACTCTAAGCGCCGCCGATTATCCGCACGATTTCTCCGAGCCGAACCTCTTCTAGACAAGCTTTACCCTATCCACATCTGCTGGAACAAGCTGAACCAACTATCTGAATCTTGCCAACATCGAACCAATCGGCCAAGAACTTACACTTCCGCCCTACAAGGCCTCATAAGGCGACATTCAAACTGAAATGGTAGCCTAAACACTCCTCCACAGGAGACAACAATCCCACAACTACCTCTAAAATACACACACCGCCCGAGGCGAACGCGATTCTGAGACTCACCGAGTTCCTAACCTTGCACGGTAAAACCTCGAAAAGAAGCGGTTGTAACACAGGCTCATTGTTCTGTCTTAAGGTGTAGGTAGGCACCTCGTGCAGCCCTACCACCTTACTGATGTAACATCTCGCATAACCCTCTGCCGAGTAATCGGTCCTTGCTAGAAGACAAGATGGCTGACCTCCTCGGCCCGACTACTGGTCGAATGCATCCACGAATTCGTACGCTGGTTAACTAAACTCGGGCCTAACACCTCGCGTGACCTACCACAAGGCGACCACCACAACCGACCCCACCACCAAATATGCCGCGGGTTGACCCGCAACGTGGCCTCAACCCGACCCGCAACGCCGCTAAACGCTAGCTCTCAAGGAAAACTCTCACTAATCACGTTACGAAAACCTAGCGGTCTTCTTAGCTCAACCCTCTTTCATTCCACACTACTCAGGGACTTATCCCGTAAACATAGCTCACGTGCACTATGCACTCCTATAAGGGTCAAACATAAACATACGTCTTTTACTCGAGATGGCCTTACCTCTAAGGTCTCTACGTATAAAACTCTAAGGCTCACACCTTCTCTATCCCCCAAATCTTACTTGGTTAACTAACCAAGATTTCTAATTACAATTTACACAATGATATCAGAATATAACACTTAAGGTATACTCACCCTATCACACATACTAATCCCTAGAGGGTTAATGATCTATCTGTATTTACTGCTTCACTCCCCTTAGTCGTTCTAATCAAACCTGCCCCGTAGGGCGCATAGCTAAGGAAGATGACAAACTACCCACCGATCCTGAAGGCTAAGTCCTCCTACAAGGACACTCTTTCGACATCAGACTCGGCGGTCGTGGTACAACAAGTACCAACTAAAAGACGACATTCCCGGGATGGCGTCACATCGCATGAACCGGAAACTCTGGAGCTCTGACCAACTCCTGCCTACCCCGAACGTCCTGAACCCTGTGGAGGACCTTTCTGCACTGTTGGATGTGCATAATCTAATCTGCTGGTGAGGTGACTCGACTCGAAAGTTGCCAAAGGACCTTGCCGCTCGCCCTCTTCGCGTCGCCCGTTAACCCGTCGATCTCTACGTTTCTTGGCTCGCGCTGACAAGCCCGTCCACCGACCATGCTCAAGCCTAACTGAAGAATTACATTCGCACAACCCTCTCTTAGATAGTCATCAAGACTCGCGGTACATCGGTATACTCTCTGGTAGCCAAATCCATAGCTAGTAACAGGGTTGTCTCTTGGCAATCTATATTCTTTGTTCTGGCCGTGGATGAAGGTTCAAATATCATGGCGTAGCTGAATCTGCCGCCGTGCTAAACTCACTGGGCTAGCGACGTAGCATAAATCCCGAATAAAACACCACGGTGATGATTGGGCTGTGCCCTCGTAACCTCTCGAACTCTACTCGCAGCCTCCTCGGCCGCTGCCCTCACGGGCGGGTTTGCCCTACGTGGAGGTATAACGGTAAGGGAAAGAAATACGTTAGAGGGGTCCAACTTATCACACAGCTCTAAGGCACGATCTCAGAATGAGAAGAATGGAAACCAATCCTAAATATCCTATAGCCTCCTGATTATTGGTGTGGTGCACAACACACCGATAATCAAGACTTCATCGATACTGTCGTAGACACTTTCCGAGGATTAACTGCTCTGATACCACTTTTGTCACGACCCGAACCCGGGCCCGTGACTGGTGCCTTACCCCGGGCACCCTAGTAGTCATACATCAGAGAAAATCAGCGGAACATAAATCAATAACATGAAATAACAGAAGTATAAGCGATAATCTGTGAACACTTGCCTTTCGGCATATATATAAACAACAATTCTTTCAACATGAACAGTTTAATCCTTTTTACGAACCACGCCACAACAAGATTACAAACCTCTACGAATGATATGACAACAACGACGGACAGGCCCCGTCATACCACGAATGTAGCACCTATAACAACACGGGACTATACCAAGATAAGCCTCGGAGGAACGAGCTTCCCAAACGCAGAATCGTGACTCCTAAGGCGAGGATCAACGATCGGTGTACCTCAACTGCGGCATAACGCAGCCCCGAGCGAGGTCGATAACAGTACCAAGTATGTGAAACCGAAAATATCAGAATGAAATCATAGCGCTATATGAAACAGAGACATATATGGTAACCAAACTACGATCACAATAAATAAACAAATATGTCAAGTTAGGGACTCACGCCTCAAAGTCATCACTCAAGTATAACTATGGGTCTCACGCCCACAACATCAATCATGCGTGGAATACCTTCCTCACCGCCATGCTTATGATATAAAAGCACTAAGGAATACACATGAACACTGTGTCCCACTGTGTCCTAATAAAACAAAGACAGTGGTAATGCGAAGGCATAGCCGACTACTAACACCCGCGATACTAGCAAGGTCATAAAGCGTGTCATGATATCTGTCTGCATCCACATGATCAAAGCCGTCACTTGCCCGCAGATCAAATGCGCGCGTCTAGCCTCGAACTCTCCGCAGACTCGCGATAGGCCAACCTCGTAGGCCCGCGTGAGGTATTCCTCGCGTCGAGGGTAGCTACTCCCGCATCGCCCCGACTCGCGATCGCGTAGCCACAAAGACCGCGTGACCACAAGGGCCGCAAACTAACACGGAACTCCGTAGTTCGCATGGATCCCCGACCCGCATGAGGTATTCTCGAATCATGGTCCTGCATCGCTGAGTCTACCCGCGTCGGAGGCGACAACCTCGGAAACAAGTCAAGGTGAGTGGTACAATACCAACATAACGGTGATAGTCAAACAACTTTAAGCGCGATCGAGGAAAACCCTTTACACTAACATCACAAGATACTAACACACGTAACATCCTAGCATGTTTACTTATCAATCAACAAGAAAGTATTACAAGGCTATCACAAACCAACACAATCAAGTTATACACACAAGGTACTTTCTACTATATGCCAACAAGTTCGGGGTTTTATCCCCAAAGTACTTCATACATTAACTCTTTAAAAGATACGTTACTTTCACAATGTCACACAATACCCGTAGTATAAAAATAGAGTGACTATCTTTTTAAAGTAAATCAATTACTTCTCTTTGTAAAATCAAGTAGCAACATTCTTTTCCAATGTTCAAGTTTGCCTAATTTCCAATGTTCAAGTTTGCCTAATTTCCAATGTTCAAGTTTCTCATTTTTCGAAAGGGTTTCGTAGTTCATAGTATTAATCACTTAAGAATATCATTCTCTTTTAAACCATCTGAGAAACATAAGCCTTATATGTGAGTAGGATATTCTTGTTTATAAAAATCTTATTACAGCAGCCATGATCTAGGAAATATCATTTTGTCTCATCTTAGCTTCTATGCAGATGGAAGTTTCTACTGGTTTTAATAATACTTAATCTGTCAAAACATTTCCTTCTATTAACGCTGCAGTGGTTTGTCGATACACATTCTGATTTCCGAAATCAGTAAAACATTCTTAAGCCGTTATACCTAACTTCCCATAAAGCTAGTATAACTCTTAAGTTTTCAAAAGAAACCAAGTATTACTCTTCTTTCAAAATGATTCAAAAATCCTTTGAAATACTTCAAGTTCTTTATTATCAAATAACCAGCCAGTTACAGTTCAAATCAGTTACCTTTTAAAAACCACGAGTATTTTCTTACCTACATAAAGCTGTTATAACCAACTTCCCATAAAGCCGTTATAACACTTTATGTTTTAGACCAATCAAATACATGTCACGACCCGTTCCGGGGCCCGTGACTGGTGCCTTACCGGGGCACCCAAGTAGTCATACATCAGAGTAATCAGCGGAAACATAAAGCAAGACATGAAACAGTTTATAAAACAAGACATAGATTATGTGAGAAAACATCGCTTTTAAGATATATATATAATCATGTTTTAGCGATTACATCCGACCTTCGCATAACATGACTACTGCACTCTAAGGAAATATACAACTATGGCGGGACAGGCCCCGCCATACCCCGATCGCATAAAAACTATCTACAATAGGAGATCATACCAAAAGTAGAGCCTCGGAAGAGATGGAGCTCACGACACCAACGTAGAGATCCTAAGGATGCGGATCTAGCACTGCTTGCCCTTACCGCGGCATGAACGCAGCCCAAGGAGGTCGATAACAGTACTAAGTATGCGAAATCAGAAGTACTTAAATGAAAACATATCAAAAACCGGTTTACAAATATGTGTGAAACAACCCGAAACCGCACATAGTGCCACATCACAAACAAGAGCAACAATAGGTAATCAGAATACGTCTTGTCTAGGCTGCGAATGATCGAAAGCAGGCCACTCGCCCACATCCTCATTCTGCAAGCCTAATCACGACTCGAGTCCGCATAGGCCACTCGCGTGGGCCCGCATGAGGTATAACCCCGCATCGAGGGTAGCTACTCGGCATCGCCTGGACTCATTGTCCGCATGGCCACATAGACCGCGTGAGGCATAACCCCGCATACTAACACGAACTCGTAGCCGCATAGGCCCCCTGGACCCGCATGAGGTATTCTCGAATCATGGTCCTGCATCGCTGAGTCTACCCCGTCGGAGGGCAACTTTAACCCCTGATCATCTCAAGAGGTGAGTGATAGTATACTAACATAACAACTTATCTTTAAGTAACATAAGCACAACAAAGATACTCACCTATACAAGCGTTACAAGATACTAACACACATAGCATCATATCATGTCTACTTATCAAACCATCTTATTATTCTTTTCACAATATAAGTCTGTTATAAACACATAGGCAAACTTGTTTCTTTTTATCAATCTTAAGTGGTTATACTTACTTCCCATAAAGCTAGTATAACTCTTAAGCTTCATTTCAAAACCAATTAGTTCTCTTACATTTAATAAATGGTTCAAGAGTCCTTTTGAAATGTTTTGATTCTTTATTATTCAGCTTAAGCGTGAGGCATTCACAGACGTTTTATTCGAAGCTTAAGCGTGAGGCATTGCCGTAAGTATTATTCGATTAACACATGTACGTCACCGTACTATATACATATTGTAAAATATCATGCTTTAGGAAGAATCACATACCTTCTACAAATCCACCGCCAAGTCGAGTATGTCGCGCGCAGAGAATCAGACTATAATAGTCACAGATATCTATCAAAGTCTAGACTATTCTGTAGGTCATTCTAAACAGAGGGTCCTCAATTCTACGGAAAGTCGGGCAGCACAACCCTACCTGGTGAGCTATATAAGTCTCATCAGAAAACGATCCTATGTAAATACGACAGTATATTCTTCTTTTATACCCTTCTAAGGTGTTACAGTCAATTCTATTCCTTAACAACCTTCTAAGTATTTATACTTATTCTTATTCTACAACAAGAAGTATTTTCTAATTACAAAAGAGGGTTAGGATTATATACCTCGATAAGCCCAATAATATCCAAGTAAAAGTCGATCCCGAGCGAGGTTTAGCTCACAATCCAAAGCTCCAAGGCGCTCCAAGAATCCTTAGAAGTTTCCCACAACTTCTACTAAGTACTAAGGAATTTGGGCTAGGTTAAATTGGGCATTATAACAATACTAGAAGGCAACTTTCCTACCAGGAGGGGGTAGGTTTCGGCTAGGCTAGAGGGGTGAAGGGCCTAGGCCAAAACTTCACTCAATGGGGGATGGGTGTTTGGACGAATTGCTAACAATGGAGAGGGGAGGGTTTTTCAAGACTTGAAAGCTTTAGTGGATGAATAACTCTTCATCTCAAGAGGGTATTTATAGGTCAAGACATGGCCAACCAATGGCCAAGATTTAGACAAGTGCTAGGCAAGTGTAAGGTCAAGATTAGGGCAAGTGTACCTAGCCAACTTGCACACAAAATATCTATCCAACTTTATGACAAGGATTGTAATCCAATCGCCCTATTGCGTGACAAGTCCACCAATGAGAGGGTGGAAAGTGTCGCCTCTCATTGGTCCAAAGTGTTACGTCTCTCGGAAAAATCCGCAAAAATAAGAAATGACATAGCCGAATTTATCCTATGAAAGCCGTGGAAACGTTTAGTCGGAAAACCAATCGTTTTGTGAGTTGTGCCCAATAATTTTCGTCCAAGCCTAACTTTTAAGGCTAACTTAGACGTATTCCCTACGTACATACTGCGAAATACGGTATAACATTCTCCCTCCTTAGAAACATTCGTCCCGAATGTTCCTTCCCAAGACGATTAAAGATAAGGTTCTTAACAACCTAAGCGATTCGCAAAAAAACACTTAGCACATAAGTCAATTGAATCAATAAGTAGGAAAGTAGGTTACACGGAGGTGTGGGGAATAGGTGAGGTATCTCGCCTCATGTCCTCCTCGGCTTCCCACGTCATCTACTCTCGAGCTGCTTCGCCACAAGACTTTGTGGAAGCCACGCCCTTCGTCCGCAGACGCCTAACGACGATCGATTATCGCTATGGGAATCTCCTCATACGATAACCCCTGGTCACCGACATCGTCAATCGGATGTACTAGATGGATCCGATACATCTACTCAAAGATAGAAACGTGAAACACCGGATGCATCGCCTCCAGATCGGACGGCAGATCCAACTCATAGGCAACCTTGCCTACCTGCGGACAATGCAAACGGCCCAATGTACCTTGGCCGAAGTTTCTTCTTCCCGAATCTCATCACACCCTTCATGGGTGACACCTTCAGAAAACCCAATCATCAATCGCAAACTCGGATGTCGGCGATGATGATCCGTGATACGACTTGCCGACTCGAGTATCAATAGCCGCCTCGATAAGCTTCACCTTATCCATCGCTCGCACCAAATCTGGTCCCACTAGCCGCACTCGCCCACCTCGAACCAACCTATAGGCGATCGCACTTCCTCCCATACAAGGCCTCATAAGGCGCCATCCGAATCTTGGAGTGGTAGCTATTATTATACGCGAACTCAACTAGAGGCAAATGATCCTCCCAACTACCATTGAAGTCAATAACACGGCTCGCGGATATCCTCAAGAGTGCGGATAGTGCGCTCTGCTGTCGCATGCACGTGGATGAAATGCGATACTTGCTCACCGTCCCTAAACCCCTCTGGAAGGACCTCTAGAAGTTGGCCGTAAACTGGGCTCCTCTGTCTGATATGATCGAAGTAGGGACTCCATGCAGTCTGACGATCTCCCGGATGTAAAGTCTAGCATAATCCTCAGCCGAAAAAGTCGTCCTGACGGGACGAAAGTGGGCTGATTTCACACCGACTGTCGACGATAACCCATATAGAATCATGTCTCCTCTGAGTGCGAGGTAATCCTGTGATGAAGTCCATGTTGATTACCTCCCACTTCCAGGTCGGGATCTCTATCGCCTGTAACAAACCACCAGGTCTCTGGTGCTCTATCTTCACTGCCGACAACACGCATCGAGCTACGAACTCGCAACGTCCTCTTCAAGCCATCCCACCAATACGGATCTAAGGTCGTGGTACATCTTGGTCGACCGGATGGATAGAGTAACGCCGCGTGTGCTTCCTCAAGAACTCTGCCGAAGTCACGAAACATCCGGAACACACAACTCGCCTCAAACCTTAGCACCCCATCGTGCTACCTCAAAAGGACCCTTGCCTCACGAAGAGTCGTATCACGATATCGAATCAAAGCCGATCCTCGAATCGTTGCTCTTCACCTCCTCAACGATGGAAGACTCGGCAACCTCACGAACTCTAACCCCATTGCTATCGAGAATCAATCAAGCGGACACCAAGGCTCGCTAATCGGGTGCAAATTACGAACCATGTCCCTTCTCTCTAGCCGCACATCCGATAGGCTCCCATCGACTCACGACTAAGGGCATACGCCACAACATTGCCTTGCGGGTAGTACAGATGTCCACATCGTAATCCTTAAGCAACTCTAACCACCGTCTCGCCGTAAGTTCGGCTCCTGCGGTGAAGATATCTTGGAGGCTCTTGTGGTGCGTAAAAATATCCACGTGAACCCCATACAAATAGTGCCTCCAGATCTTCAAAGCGTGAATCACACCGCGACTCCAAATCATGGGTGGGGTAGTTCCTCCGTGTTTCTTCACTGTCGGGATGCATATGCTATAACTCTGCCATGCCGCATCAACACACATCCCAACCCGATGCCCGACGATCACAAGACACGACATAACCATCCGACCTACGGAAGAGTAAGAACGAGGCGGTCGTCGGTCTCTTTCAAAGAATCGGAAACCCCGCCACAAGCATCACCATCAAACTTGGCCGCTTTCCGAGTCACCTAGTCAATGGTGCGAAGATAGAAGCAAACTTCTCCACGAACCGCCGATAATACCTGCAAGGCCCGTAAAATGCGAACCTCGCCGAGTAGTAGGTCTAGGCCAAGTCTTGATCGCCTCGATCTTGGCCGTATCAACTCGAATGCCATCGGCCCACCAATATGCCCAAGAAACGCCATGAAGTTAACCAAAACTCACATTTGGAAAACTTGGCGTGCATAATCGCTAGTCTGGAGAATCACAAGACAGCCTCAAATGCTCCGCATGCTCGCTCTGAGCGAGAATAAACCAAGATATCATCAATGAACACTATCACAAGCGTGTCAAAAATGGTTTGAACACTCGGTTCATCAAATCCATGAATACCGCGCGAGCATTGGTCAACCCAAAAGACATGACCACGAACTCATAATGCCCGCACGTCCGAATGCGATCTAGGGACATCCACCTCTCTCGACTACTTTGATGATAGCGATCGCAGATCAATCTTGAGAAACATCTCGCACTCGCAACTGGGTCGAACAAATCATCAATCACAGGAAGGGTATCTGTCTTAATGGTCACCTTGTTCACCGCTCATGTCGACACATGCGCAGCGTCCCATCCTTCTTCTTCACGAACAATACTGGCGCTCCCCAGGGAGAAACACTAGGCCTAATGAAGCCCTTCTCCAGCAAATCCCTCAGCTGGTCCTTCAACTCTCTCAACTCGGCAGGTGTCATTCTGTATGGCGGAATGGAAATAGCCGAGTATCCGCAACACATCTATACAAAACTCGATCTCCTCTCGGGAGGATACCCGGAGGTCATCCGAAACACGCCTGGGAACTCGTGACCATCGAACCGACGGAAAATCTGCACCGCAGCCTTCAAGATCAAACACCCGAACGATGGTAGATATACCCTTACGCACCATCTTCCTAGCCTCGAGGTAGGAAATAAACCTACCTCCAGCGATACCGTGCTCCTCCCACTCAACAACCGGCTCCTCAGAAAGCGAACCATACTATTCTCTCTCGGCTACATTGGCGTAGCGAAGCTAGCCAATCCATCCCCATGATCACATCGAAGTCAATCATCTCCAACTCTATCAAGTCGGCGGTCCGACGATGTAAATGATCACAGACAAGCTCTATATATACCCGCCGAGCTACCACCGAATCACCATTTGGCGTAGCTACCTCGAAAGGTCTATGGACTCGTGCTCTATCCCTATCCTACTAGCAACAAGGAGAGATATAGGATGCAGTAGAACCGGATCTATCAAAGCATACATATCAAACCCGAAACTCATAAGGTACTGTGGCGACATCGGTGAGGCCTCACGATCCCGGTTACCGACAAAGCATAAATGCGGTTACGAGGACCGCTAGAATCAGGACCCGAGCCACGGCCTGCGCGACCTGACCCATGAGCACCACGCCCGGCGAGTAATCAGAGGAGATGATGAAGCGGCAATGAACACGGCCGAGCCCTACCACCGCCACGCCGGCCGACAGCCGCAAAGTGACCCGCTACAATCAGAACAAGATCCAAAAGTAGTACCACACTTCCCGTAATGGGATCTACCGACGGCCACACCGGGGTGGTCCGTCGGCGCACTCGCGCTACTCGACGCTCGAAGCCACGGGGCCCCGGTCCGCCTCGAGCGCCGTGGCCTTGAGGGCGGTGCAGGAGTGCTCTGGCCGCCGCGTGGTGCGAATCTAGATCGCTGCCGAGGCCGCCACCACGATAACCACCGAAGACCCTCCCGCCCCGGCCTTCTTCTCGCTGCCGTCCGCCCACTCGCCGACCTCGCACTCGCATCCAAGGGCGTGAGCTCGCACGCGGTAATGTCCATACCGGTGGAGAGAAACCCCGCACATGACTTCGCCATATAGTCGTCAGCCCGGTGACATAGCGGTGCACCCTATCCTCCATATCTGCTACCAATCTTTGGGACATATCGAGCCAATGAATCAAACTCGACATTGTACTCCCGGCGGTCGTCCTCTGCCTCGCAGTAAAAATCTATCACCCGCGCCTCCTCATCTGTGGAGGCAAGAAGTGAGTGAGAAAGCCTCGAGAACTCATCCCAAGTAGCCGGGACGCGTGCTCTCCCGGATAACTCCCATGAATCAAACCAATCGATTGCGGTATCACGCAATTATGTGAACCAAAGATCACGGACTCGGTCTCCGACGCCCGATCACTCTCAAAATCCTCTGGCCGACGGATGAACTCCTGCGGATCATCCTCCGCCTCGATCCATAAAACTCCGCGGCTAGCTCAAGAAGTCTCGTAGCCTCAAACTCTCGCCCGGGTGAACAACGGTGCGGCCGGACCGAGCTGAATCGAACCGCCAGATCCAGCCTTCTCTCAGATCGGGCCACAACTTTAGCCAAAAGCCGGGCATCTCTCAGTACCTAACTCCTCCGCCTGCATGTGGGGGGAGGTGTGGTCTTGTGGTCTCTGGGCCGGCGGCGTCATAGAACTCGCCGTCTCGTATAGATCGGGCACGAGCCTCGTGACTGGGTGTCTCGCTAGCGCCTCCTCGCTTTGCCCTTACGGGCCCGGTTGCCTTACGTGAGGCATAATCGTACAGAAAGGAATACGTTAGAGGGTCCAACCTATTACACGGACTCTAAAGCACGATCTCGGAATGAGAAGAACGGAAACCAATCCTAAATATCCTATAGCCTCACGATTATTGGTGTGGTGCACAACACACCGATAATCAAGACTCTACTAGATACGGCTCAGACACTTTCCGAGGATTAAGCGCTCGATACCACTTTTGTCACGACGCCCGGTTCGTGGATCGTGCCTCACGGGCACCAAGTAGTCATACATCGAGTAATCGCGGAAACATAAAGCAAGACATGAAACAGCTTTATAAAACAAGACATAGATTATGTGAGAAAACATCGCTTTCTAAGATATATATATAATCATGTTTTAGCGATTACATCCGACAATCGCATACAACATGACTATGCACTTCTAAGGAAATATACAACTATGGCGGACGGGCCCGCCATACCACTGGCATAAAAACTATCTACAACAGGAGATCATACCAAAAGTAGAGCCTCGGAAGAGATGGAGCTCTCACACCAACGTAGAGATCCTAAGGATGCGGATCTAGCACTGCCGCCCTTACCGCGGCATGAACGCAGCCTCGAGGAGGTCGATAACAGTACTAAGTATGCGAATCAGTAAAGTACTTAAATGAAAACATATCAAAAACCAGTTTACAAATATGTGTGAAACAACCAAGGAAACCGCACATAGTGCCACATCACAAACAAGAGCAACAATAGGTAACTGTAATACGTCTTGTCTAGGCTGCGAATGATCGAAACAGGGCCACTCGCCCACATCCTCATTCTGCAAGCCTAATCCTGGACTCCCGGAGTCCGCATAGGCCACTCGCATGGGCCCGCATGAGGTATAACCCGCGTCGAGGGTAGCTACTCCTGCATCGCCCCGACTCATTGTCCGCATGGCCACATAGACCGCATGAGGCATAACCCCGCATACTAACTGGAACTCTCGTAGCTCGCATAGGCCCTGGACCCGCATGAGGTATTCTCGAATCATGGTCCTGCATCGCTGAGTCTACCCCATCGGAGGCGGCTTAACCCCTGATCATCTCAAGAGTGAGTGATAGTATACTAACATAACAACTTATTTTTAAGTAACATAAGCACAACAAGGATACTCACCTATACAAACGTTACAAGATACTAACACACATAGCATCATATCATGTCTACTTATCAAACCATCTTATTATTCTTTTCACAATATAAGTCTGTTATAAACACATAGGCAAACTTGTTTCTTTTTATCAATCTTAAGTGGTTATACTTACTTCCCATAAAGCTAGTATAACTCTTAAGCTTCTGTTTCAAAAACCAATTAGTTCTCTTCTGTTTAATAAATGGTTCAGTAGTCCTTTTGAAATGTTTTGATTCTTTATTATTCAGCTTAGTAGTGAGGCATTGCCGACGCTTTATTCGGGCTTAAGCCGAGGCATTGCCGTAAGTATTATTCGATTAACACGTATGCGTCACCGTACTATATACATATTGTAAAATATCATGCTTTAGGAAGAATCACATACCTTCTCGGCGAAATCCACCTGCCAAGTCGAGTATGTCGCGCGCAGAGAATCAGCCTATAATAGTCACAGATATCTATCAAAGTCTAGACTATTCTGTAGGTCATTCTAAACAGAGGGTCCTCAATTCTACGGAAAGTCGGGCAGCACAACCCTACCCGGTGAGCTATATAAGTCTCTTCATGAAAACGATCCTATGTAAGTACGATTCAGTATATTCTTCTTTATACCCTTCTAAGGTGTTACAGTTCAATTCTATTCCTTAACAACCTTCTAAGTATTTATACTTATTCTTATTCTACAATGATAAGTATTTTCTAATTACAAAAGAGGGTTAGGATTATATACCTCGATAAGCCCAATAATATCCAATTCAAAAGTCGATCCTGAGCGAGGTTTAGCTCCAATCCAAAGCTCCAAGGCGCTCCAAGAATCCTTAGAAGTTTCCCACAACTTCTACTAAGTACTAAGGAATTTGGGCTAGGTTAAATTGGGCATTATAACAATACTAGAAGGCAACTTTCCTACCAAGGAGGGGGTAGGTTTCGCTAGGCTAGAGGGAAGGGCCTCGCCAAAACTTCACTCAAAGGGGGAGGGTGTTTGACGAATTGCTCACAAGGGAGAGGAGGGTTTTTCAAGACTTGAAAGCTTTAGTGGATGAAGAACTCTTCATCTCAAGAGGGTATTTATAGGTCAAGACATGGCCAACCAATGGCCAAGATTTAGCCAAGTGCTAGGCAAGTGTAAGGTCAAGATTAGGGCAAGTGTACCTAGCCAACTTGCACACAAAATATCTATCCAACTTTATGACAAGGATTGTCATCCAATCGGCCCTATTGCCGTGACAAGTCCACCAATGAGAGGGTGGAAAGTGTCGCCCTCTCATTGGTCCAAAGTGTTACGTCTCTCGGAAAAATCCGCAAAAATAAGAAATGACATAGCCGGAATTTATCCTATGAAAGCTGTGGAAACGTTTCGTCGGAAAACCAATCGTTTTGTGAGTTGTGCCCAATAATTTTCGTCCAAGCCTAACTTTTAAGGCTAACCTTTTGTACGTATTCCCTTACGTACATACTCTGGAAATACGGGGTATAACAATACATTTATCACATGTACGTCTACCGTACTACATAGTTACACACACATCATGCTAGAAGAGATAGGAAGAGGTTCACATACCTCGCGACGAGTATCGACTAATAGCAAAACGCTCCAAGTACTTCCAACCGTCGGCTACTCCTTAAGCCAAGTAGATCGCGCCACACGTAGTACTTCAACCTATAAGGCCACAAGGCGCTTATTAACATTTAGGTCTAATCGTAGAACATTCTACGTAAAATTCAAAGACTTCCCCGCAACAGAAATCTCTTCCTCTATCTGGGCCGCTACCAAGCCAACGGGGGTTATACGCCTAATCCGGACGTGCACAATTCTACCTCGCGGAAAAGCTACACAAGTCTCATGTAATACACCCTATGTAAATATTCAAGATTTCTTTCGAAAAGGTTTCTTATTATTCGGGCTTAAGTCAAAAGACATCACGACAACAACGTTCAGTTCTATATATAGTATACTTCAACTATATAGTCTAACAATCATGTAATTTCCAATTACAATAGAGGACAAGATATTTACCTCGATAAGCCCATAATTATCCGAGTTTAAATGTCGATCTGAGCAAGGTTTAGCTCTACTCCGTGCCCGACCCGCCTCCAAACAACCCTTAGAAGTTCTAACCAACTTCTACTAATTACTCCAACTAACTATGGAGATTTTCCTTAGGTTTTCGGTTTTGTGACCGACGGGAAGTATGATAGTATAACGGGCTTTTGTAGGTATAACCTTAGAATACTACAAGGTATCGGCTAAGGTAATTTGGGCAGTATAACAATACTTGAAGAGTATTTCTACCAAGAGGGGGTGTATTATACGAAAACAACTAGGCTAGGGGGGGGGGGTACCCCACGGCTAGCACCCCAAGGAGGGGGGGAGGGCTCTCGGCCAAGGGGGAGGGGGGAGGCTCTCGGCCGAACTCAACACAAGGGGAGGGAGGAGGATTTAACACTTAGAAATATTTTAGGAATGGATGAAGAAGTCATCAAAGAGGGGGGTATTTATAGGTCTAGCAAAGGCCAACCAATGGCCAAGATCTTGCCAAGTGCAAGGCAAGTGTAGGGCCAAGATCTTGCCAAGTGCACCTTATCTATCTACCACAAAATATCCTACCTACTACTTGACAAAATAGTCACCATTTCGTCCAAGCCAACCGCCCACAACGTGCTCCAATGAGAGGGTGACAAGTGTCGCCCTCTCGTTGGTCCAAAATATTCCGTCACTCGGAAAAATCCGCAAAAATTAAAAATGACATAGCCGTAATTTACCCTACGAAAGCTGTGGAAACGTTTCGTCGAAAAACGACTCTAAACGGGTGTTGTGAACAAAAATAATTCGGCCAAGCCACTTTAAACCTCAAAATTTTCTACGTACGTCCTTACGTACATACTCTGGAAATACGGGGTATAACAGGTATATCCTTAACCCTCTAGAGATCAGTATGTGTGATAAGATGAGTATATCGTAAGTGCTATGTTCTGATAGCAGTGTGTAAATTGTAATTAGAAATCTTGGTTAGTTAACCAAGTAAGATTTGGGGGATAGAGAAGGTGTGAGCCTTAGAGCTTTATACGTAGAGACCTTAGAGGAAAGGCCATCTCGAGTAAAGAAGTATTTTATGTTTGACCCTTGTCGGAGTGCATAGTGCACGTGAGCTATGTTTGTGGGATAAGTCCCTGAGTAGTGTGGAATGAAGGAGGGTAGTTGAGCTAAGAAGACCGCTAGGTTTTCATAACGTGATTAGTGAGATTGTTCCGGATCGGGGAGCTAGTATTTTTGCGCGTTGCCGGGTCGGGTTGAGGCCACGTTGCGGGTCAACCCGCGGCCTGTATGGTGGTGGGGTCAGTTTGTGGTGGTCCCGCCTTGTGATAGGGTCACGAGGGTGTTAGGCCCATGTTTAGTTAACCAGCGTACGAGTTCGTGGATGCGTTCAATCAGTAGTCGGGCCGATGAGGTCAGCCCGTCTTATCTTTTAGTCCAAACCGTGTACTCGGTGGTATGTTGCGAGGCGTTATATCAGAAAGGTTGTAAGGCTGCACGGGTGCCTACCTTTACCTTATGATGCAGTGGAGCCTGTGTTACTACTGCTTTTCTTTTCGAAAGTTTTACGAGCGGGGTTAGGAACTCAGGTGAGTCTCAAAATCACATTCGCCCTCGGGCCAGTGTTTGGATTTCAGGGGTAGTTGCAAGGATTGTTGTCTCCTGTTAAAGGAGTGTTTAAGCTACCATTTTAGTGTTCGGATGTCGCCTTATGAAGCCTTGTAGGGGCGGAATTGTAAGTTGCCGGTCGATTGGTTCGATTTTGGCAAGGTTCAGATAGTTGGTTGAGCTTGTTCCAGCGGTGTGGATAGGTGAAGCTTATCTAGAGGAGGTTTTGGCGGCTCGGAGGAATCGTATGGATTATCGGCGGCGACGCTAGAGTTGAGTTGACGGTCGGTCTTCTTGAAGGTACCACCGGATAGGGTGTAAGAAACTTAGCCCGAGTTACTGTGGGCCTTTTGAGTTCATATGAGGGATAGGCCAGGTTGCCTATATGTTAGCATTTGCCGTCCGACTTAGGAGGCAGTGCGTCCAGTCTTTCGTGTTATGTTCGAGAAGGAAATCGGAGATCCATCCAGAGTGTTCCCAGTTAATGATGACCAAGTTGAAGATGATAACCCCGAGATTTGGAAAATGAAGCAGTGACAAAAGTGGGGAGAAGCGAGCATGTATGGCGAGCATTGATGTGATCATTTCTTTTGAAAAGAGAAGGTGCGAAGGAAGTATACTTTAGACCCCGGAGAGAGGTGTTTGTGGTGATGTTAGAGGTGTTTCCTCGTGGACTTGGATGTAAGTATTTTTGCGCAAGTTGTTTCTGTGGCCATGTGTGGCAGGATTGTTTCGTAAGTATAGTAGTGAAGACTATACTGGCGCACGTTTGTTTTGAGACTTAGAAGGAACATTCGGGACGAATGTTTCTAAGGAGGGGAGAATGTTATACCCCGTATTTCCAGAGTATGTACGTAAGGACGTACGTAGAAAAGTTTGGACTTTAAAGTGGCTTGGCCGATTTATTTTTGTTCACAACACCCGGTTAGAGTCGTTTTTCGACGAAACGTTTTATACAACTTGCGAAGGGAAAATTCCGGCTATATCATTTTTAATTTTTGCGGATTTTTCCGAGAGACGAAATGTTTTGGACCAACGAGAGGGCAACACTTGGCACCCTCTCATTGGTGGGCATGTGGGGCGGCTTGGACGAAATGGGTGAGTGGGAGTAGGTAGGATATTTTGTGATATTTGTGTGGTAGATGGATAAGGTACACATGGAGGAATCTTGGCCCTACACTTGCATAGCACTTGGCTAGATCTTGGCCATTGGTTGGCCTTTGCTTAGCCTATAAATACCCTCCCTCCTTTGAAGACTTCTTCATCCAAAAACTTTCCTAAGTCTAAAATCCTCCCCCCCTCTCCTTGTAGTGTTTCGTCCCTCCCCTCTCCCTTTGGGAAAGCCTTTGGTCGAGAGCACCCTTTTCCCCTTGGCGAGAGTTCCTCCTAGTAGGGTTGGCCAGGGTATACCCCTGGTTGGCTTGATCGCCGGCCTCGATAGAGGAGGAGATTTACGCGTCATGGGGAGAGCCTTGAATTTTACGTAGAATGTCTCTACGAAGAGATCTAAATGTTAATAAAGCGCCTTGTGGCGTTTTAGGTTGTAGTAATATGGGTGGAGAGATCTACTTGGCTTAAGGAGTAGCAGGAGGTTTGTGGTACTTGGGCGTTTTGCTATTAGTCGATACTCGTCGCGAGGTATGTGAACCTCTTCCTATCTCTTCTAGCATGATATGTGTGTAACTATGTAGTACGATAGACGTACATGTGTTAAATGTATTTGATTGGTCTAAAACATAAAGTGTTATAACGGCTTTATGGGAAGTTGGTTATAACAGCTTTATGTAGGTAAGAAAATACTTGTGGTTTTTAAAAGGTAACTGATTTGAACTATAACTGGCTGGTTATGTGATAATAAAGAACTTGAAGTATTTCAAAAGATTTTTGAATCATTTTGAAAGAAGAAGTAATACTTGGTTTTTGAAAACTTAAGAGTTATACTAGCTTTATGGGAAGTTAGGTATAACGGCTTTGCAACGCCCCGAACCCGGGCTCGTTACTGGTGCCTTACCCCGGGCACCCTAGTGATACAACATCAGAGAAAACCAGCGGAAAATAAAACACGAGTCATGAAACAAGAGATATAATAAATAAACAGGCCAACCAAAACAGTTGCCTTCAGTATATACATAAAAACCCGAACAGTTATCCTTTTTACAAACCACGCCACAACAAAGGCTGCACTCTAAGATTTACAACAACTATGACGGACAGGGGCCGCCATACCACGAATGTACAAGAACCTACAACTCAGTGGAAACATACCAAAGATAAGCCTCGAAGGAACGAGCTTTCCAACACGTGAAATGAGATCCTAAGAGCGGATCCACGGCCGATGTACTCTACTGCGGTATGAACGCAGCCCCAAGGAGGTCGACAACAGTACCAAGTATGTGAATCACAAATCAGTAAATGAAATCATAATAGCCTAAAAAGCAGGAGACATGTATGATAACCAAAATACAGTACGCAACATAAAAGCAGTCAAGTCAGGGACTCACGCCCTCAAAGTCACCACTCAAATATAACTATGGGTCTCACGCCCACAACATCCATCATGTTCGCATCATGTCCGCATGCCGGAATCTTGACGGTGTAGACATGTCCATGATGCAACAATAATAACAAGGCCGCGTGGCCACATGCCCGGAATCTTGACGGTAGACATGCCCATGTAACCTCAATAACAATATCTTTGGGTGGTCAACCCGCCGCATGGCCACATGCCCGGAATCTTGACGGTGTAGACCGCCCATGTTGCGCAATGACCATATATCGGTAATCCACCCGCCGCGTGGCGCATGCCCCGAATCTTTGATCGTGTAGACATGTCCATGTGACATCAACAACAAGACAGTAATCAAAATGGAAACATACCCGTGGAATTCTCCATCACTGCCAGCACGTCCAAGTAAGTTCTCAACAAGTCAACCGGCCCTCTATCGAGAGACGCGGTAACACAGAAATACCACACTTGCACAACAAAGGCTATCATCACAAACATAGGCAAGTTTCACAAAAACAAGCATAGACAAGTTTCACACAACTCAAAGTACTTTCATTTTATGCCAAAGTCCGGGTTTTAACCCTAAAGTACTACGTACGTTAAATTCTTTAAAAGAGATCCATTACTTTTATCAAAGTCACCCGATACCCGTAGTATTAGAATGACCAACCCACATTCCTTTTCAAAATCAAGTAACAACATTCTTTTCCTAAGTTCCAGTTTGCCTAGTTTCAATTACTCACGCTTCTCATTTTCAAATGGTTTCATAGTTCCCAAACTTAATCACTTGATTCCTTTTTAGAACAATTGAGTAATATATGTCTCACATGAGAGTAGGTTATTCTTGTTTACAACATTCTTATTACAGCAGCCATGATCTAGAAAATGTAATATCATTTTGTCTTATCTTAGTTTCTATGCAGATGGAGGTTTCTACTGGTTTTAATAATACAATTCATTAGTCAGTACATTTTCCTTTATTAACGCTGCGGTGGTCTGTCGATACACATTCTGATTTTCGAAATCAGTAAAACATTATCCCTTTAAAAAAACCAAGTACTCATTACTCACGAATGAGGTTTCACACAAACATTCACATTAAAACAAATAAGTTAAGTCTCTTATCTTATGAGATCAAGTCTCTTAACTTCTAACATCAGTAAACCATTTTCTTTACCTCTCTTAAGACGTTATACCTAACTCCCCATAAAGCTAGTATAACTCTTTTTAAAACCTTTAAAACCAAGTGTTACTCTCCCTTCAAAACGATTTATAAATCTTTTGAAATACATCAAGTTCTTTATTATAACTAGCCAGTTATAATTCACATCAGTTACCTTTTAAAACCACAAAGTATTTTCTTACCTACATAAAGCTGTTATAACCAACTTCCCATAAAGCCGTTATAACACTTTATGTTTTAAAAACAATCAAACACAGTTAACACATGTACGTCTACCGTACTACATAGTTCACACATATCATGCTAGAAGAGATAGGAAGAGGTTCACATACCTCGCGACGATTATCGACAATAAGCAAAATGCTCCAAGTACTACAACCTTGCTAGCCCTTTCCACTCCTCGAGTAGAATACGCTACTCTTAGTACTTTCACCTATAAAGGCCACAAACGTCTATTAAATCTTAAACACAAGTTCCCATCTTTCTACAGAAAATTCGGCAGCACCTCCCCCCCCCGCCACAGCGTAAATCTCCTCCTCTATCGAGGCCGGCTACCAAGCCAACCCGGGGGGGGGGGGTTTATACATCTAACCGGACGTGTACAATTCTACTCAGTAATACTACACAAGTCTCTCGCAATACACCCTATGTAATTACTGATTGATTCGATTCTTATTCTTCAGCTTAAGTCAAAAGACATTGCCACAATACTAAGTTGATTCTATATATAGTATACTTCAACTATATATATTCTAATATGTAATTTCCAATTACAATAGAAGAACGATGAGTGTTTACCTCGATAAGCCCAAAATTATCCAAGTATAAAGTCGATCCTGAGCAACGCTTAGCTCCTACTCCGAGCGCTCCAAACAACCCTTAGAAGTTCTAACCAACTTCTACTTACAACTTCAACAACGGGTGAAGATTTCCTTAGGGTTTCGTTTTTGTGGCTAAAGGAAGTATAATCGTATTTTCTGGGCTTTTGTATAAGTGTAACCTTGGGAATACTACAAGGTATTTGGGCCAAGGCATTTGGACATTATAACAATACTAGGAGAGTATTTCTATACCACAACAAGGGTATTATACAAAACAACTAGGCTAGTGGGTACCCACGCCAAGGCACCACAAAGGGGATGGGTGGCCTCTCGCCAAAGCTCCACATGGGGGAGGGATGGCTTTTGGACGAATCACAAGCAAGAGGGAGAGGGAGGGTTTTCAAGACTTGGAAGTTTTTGGAATGGATGAAGTCTTCACACTTAGGGGGGTATTTATAGCAAAACCAAAGGCCAACCAAGGGCCAAGATCCTTCCAAGTGTATAGCAAGTGTAAGGACAAGATTAAGCCAAGTGCACCCTAAACCCTACTCCACAAAACACTCCACAAAACAAGCCACAAATCAAGGGGCCAATCGGCCAAGGCCAACCAACCTTGACCGCCCCCTCCAAACCGTCCAATGAGGGTGACAAGTGTCACCCTCCCGTTGGTCCAAAAAATGTTACGTCTCTCGGAAAAATCCGCAAAAATTATAAATGACATAGCCGGAAATTCCCCTACGAAAGTCGTGGAAAACGTTTTCGAAAAACGACTCTAACCGTGTTGTGCACAAAAGAATTCGCCAAGCCTAAAGAAGTTCGAAAATTTCTACGTACGTCCCCCCCGTACATACTCTGGAAATACGGGGTATAACAGGCTCCCCTCCTTCGAAACATTCGTCCCGAATGTTCCTTCTAAGTCTCAAACAAGCGCGCCAAAGATAGTCTTCACTACTATACTTACGAATCAAACATGCCACACCGCCACAAAATAACATGCGCCAAGAAACCCAAATCCACGCCAACGAGGAACCACCTCGCTTAGCACAAAAGTCCCCACCAAGGTCTAAAATATACTCCTTCGCACCTACATTTCACAAAAGAAACGATCACACACGCTCACTTCTCCTCTATCTCGCTGCACTTTCTCGAACACTCGAGCTCTTTCTAGTATCCGTACCACACTCCGTCAACGTTTTTGTTTCCAGCCCTTGAGTTACTACCTCCAAACTTGGTCATCTTACTACCCTCGATTTCCTCTAAGGCCATTCTCGGCCTTCACGAACCGATTCTCGTCGAACATATCTATGAACTCATACGATGGTCATCAAAACTGGGCCTAGCACCCTCGTGACTCGCCACCGGGGGACCACCCAGCTGACCCTTCCTCGAAGCGGACGCGGGTTGGCCCGCAACATGGCCCCAACCCGACCCATCGTAGCGCCAACTCCCGCCTCCGACACGGAACACATCAGAAGCTACCACTTCCATCTCACACTAACCAGATTTTTAAATCACACTATAGCACAAAGCTATCCGAACATAACACTTAACACATCATTAACATCAATACATACAAGTATCTACTGAGGTTAAGGATATACCTGAAACTAGGCGGTTCAAGGACCGCTAAAACTGGGAACTTCCACCGCGACCTCTACCTTGGACCGTAAATGCTATAGTAGTTTGTGCTATCCTACCAGCGCTACCCCTGGTCAGAAAGTCTCTCGTCATATGGCCCCGTTGGCCGCAAGAATAACAAGCTCCTCGTACTACGACACTCCACGAAATGCTGTCTACCACATCGACCTCACCGAGGTAGGGTGATCGATCCGCCAACATCTCTACTACCTCAACATTCAAACACGAGCCACGACCGCTTCCCGAATATCCTGCGGTCCCGGCTGCGGAGGACCACTCGCAATGGCGGAGGTACATAACTAGTCCGCCGAGGCGTCCGCCTCGAAAGTCGCCAAAATATCCGGCCGTCTTGGCCTTCTTCTGGCGGAAAGCCGTCCACCTGCCGACCGCGCCTCGCACCTGCGTGAGCACGAATGCGGGCAATGTCCATGCCGTCAAGAGAAACACCCGCACAAGACTCGCCATATAATCATCTAGCTCGTGACGTGGCGATGCACCCTATCCTCCATATCTCGCAACAAGCGCAGGACATATCGAGGCAAAGAATCGAACTCGACATTGTACTCCCGACGGCGCCTCTGTCTCAAGAACAAAAATTTGTCACCCGTGCCCTCCTCATCTGCGGAGGCAAGAAGTGCGTGAGAAAAGCCCCAAAACTCATCCCATATCACTGGAGGTGCATGCTCTCCCGAAAGCTCCCACGAATCAAACCAATCGATCGCGGTATCACGCAGCGATGCCGAACCGGGCGTCACGCACTCGGTCTACGAAGCCTTGATCACCCGTGATGATCCTTTGTAATCGACGGATGAACTCGCGATCATCCTCGTGCCTCGACCCATAAAACTCGCGGGCTACAACTCGTAAAGTCCCGTAGCCTCAAACTATTCGCTTCGGCACTACGTGCCGCTGAACCGAATCGCCGCATCCACTGTCATACTCGCCACAACTCGCCAATAATCGCCATCTCTCGCGACCATCTCCCGCCTGCATCGTGGACCGGAGGCTCGTGTATCAGTAGTCTCATCGCCACGGCCGCGCTCTAAACTCGCTGGTCCGGCGGCGTCGCGAAACTCGCCGTCGGGCACTGCTCAGTCTCGACCGAACTCGCGCTCGCATTCTCTCAGTATCCCACTAGCGCCTCCTCGTTGCCTTGCCCTTCGGCACCGTCGCCTTGCGCGAGGCATAATCGTAAAATGAAACACATCGGAGGGTCCAACTTACAACTCACTTCTAAGGCACGATCTCGTAATGAGAAGAATGGAAACCAATCCTACATGTCCTATAGCCTCGATTATAGATGTGGTGCACAACACACCGAAAATCAAGACTCTACTAGACACGGTGCGTAGACACTTTCCGAGGACTAATCGCTCGATACCACTTTGCAACGCCCGAACCGGGCCCGCATCGTGCCTTACCCGGCACCCTAGTGATACAACATCGAGAAAACCGGAAAATAAAACACGAGTCATGAAACAAGAGATATAATAAATAAACAGCCAACCAAAACAGCTTGCCTTCGGATATACATAAAAACCCGAACAGCTTATCCTTTTACAAACCCTACCCACAACAAAGGCTGCACTCTAAGATTTACAACAACTATGGCGGACAGGTTCGCCATACCCCGAATGTACAAGAACCTACAACTCAGTGGAAACATACCAAAGATAAGCCTCAGAAGGAACGAGCTTTCCAACACGCTGAAATGAGATCCTAAGAGCGGGATCCACGACCGATGTACTCTACTGCGGCATGAACGCAGCCCAAGGAGGTCGATAACAGTACCAAGTATGTGAAATCACAAATCAGTAAATGAAATCATAATAGCCTAAAAAGCAAGAGACATGTATGATAACCAAAATACGACGCAACATAAAAGGTAGCCAAGTCGTGGACTCACGCCTCAAAGTCACCACTCAAATATAACTATGGGTCTCACGCCCACAACATCCATCATGTTCGCATCATGGCCGCATGCCGGAATCTCAGACGGTGTAGACATGTCCATGATGCAACAATAATAACAAGGCCGCGTGGCCACATGCCCCGGAATCTGCGACGGTGTAGACATGCCCATGTAACCTCAATAACAATATATCGGGTGGTCAACCCCGCCGCGTAGCCACATGCCCCGGAATCTTGCGTCGGTAGACACGCCCATGTTGCGAATGACCATATATCGGTAATCCACCCGCCGCGTGGCCGTATGTCCCCGAATCTCAGACGGCAGACATGTTCATGTGACATCAACAACAAGACAGTAATAAAAATGGAAACATACCCGTGGAATTCTCCATCACTGCCAGCACGTCCAAGTAAGTTCTCAACAAGTCAACCGGCCATCTATCGAGAGACGCGGTAACACAGAAATACCACACTTGCACAACAAAGGCTATCATCACAAGCATAGGCAAGTTTCACAACAACAAGCATAGGCAAGTTTCACACAACTCAAAGTACTTTCATTTTATGCCAAAGTCCGGGTTTTAACCCTAAAGTACTACCTACGTTAAATTCTTTAAAAGAGATCCATTACTTTTATCAAAGTCACCGATACCCGTAGTATTAGAATGACCAACCCACATTCCTTTTCAAAATCAAGTAACAACATTCTTTTCCTAAGTTCCAGTTTGCCTAGTTTCAATTACTCACGCTTCTCATTTTCAAATGGTTTCATAGTTCCCAAACTTAATCACTTGATTCCTTTTTAGAACAATTGAGTAATATATGTCTCACATGAGAGTAGGTTATTCTTGTTTACAACATTCTTATTACAGCAGCCATGATCTAGAAAATGTAATATCATTTTGTCTTATCTTAGTTTCTATGCAGATGGAGGTTTCTACTGGTTTTAATAATACAATTCATTAGTCAGTACATTTTCCTTTATTAACGCTGCGGTGGTCTGTCGATACACATTCTGATTTTCGAAATCAGTAAAACATTATCCCTTTAAAAAAACCAAGTACTCATTACTCGGAATGAGGTTTCACAAACATTCACATTAAAACAAATAAGTTAAGTCTCTTATCTTATGAGATCAAGTCTCTTAACTTCTAACATCAGTAAACCATTTTCTTTACCTCTCTTAAGACGTTATACCTAACTCCCCATAAAGCTAGTATAACTCTTTTTAAAACCTTTAAAACCAAGTGTTACTCTCCCTTCAAAACGATTTATAAATCTTTTGAAATACATCAAGTTCTTTATTATAACAAGCCAGTTATAATTCACATCAGTTACCTTTTAAAACCACAAAGTATTTTCTTACCTACATAAAGCTGTTATAACCAACTTCCCATAAAGCCGTTATAACACTTTATGTTTTAAAAACAATCAAACACAGTTAACACATGTACGTCTACCGTACTACATAGTTCACACATATCATGCTAGAAGAGATAGGAAGAGGTTCACATACCTCGCGACGATTATCGACAATAAGCAAAAAGCTCCAAGTACTACAACCTTGCTAGCCCTTTCCACTCCTCGAGTAGAATACGCTAATCTTAGTACTTTCACCTATAAAGGCCACAAACGTCTATTAAATCTTAAACACAAGTTCCCATCTTTCTACAGAAAATTCGGCAGCACCTCCCCCCCCCGCCACAGCGTAAATCTCCTCCTCTATCGAGGCCGGCTACCAAGCCAACCAGGGGGGGGTTTATACATCTAACCGGACGTGTACAATTCTACTCAGTAATACTACACAAGTCTCGCAATCTGATCCTATGTAATTACCTGATTCGATTCTTTATTCTTCAGGCTTAAGTCAAAAGACATTGCCACAATACTAAGTTCAGTTCTATATATAGTATACTTCAACTATATATATTCTAATATGTAATTTCCAATTACAATAGAAGGACAGTAGTGTTTACCTCGATAAGCCCAAAATTATCCAAGTATAAAGTCGATCCTGAGCAACGCTTAGCTCCTACTCCGAGCGCTCCAAACAACCCTTAGAAGTTCTAACCAACTTCTACTTACAACTTCAACAACGGGTGAAGATTTCCTTAGGGTTTCGTTTTTGTGGCTAAAGGAAGTATAATCGTATTTTCTGGGCTTTTGTATAAGTGTAACCTTGGGAATACTACAAGGTATTTGGGCCAAGGCATTTGGACATTATAACAATACTAGGAGAGTATTTCTATACCACAACAAGGGGTATTATACGAAAACAACTAGGCTAGGGGGGGGGGTACCCCACGGCCAAGGCACCACAAAGGGGGGAGGGGTGGCCTCTCGGCCAAAGCTCCACAAAGGGGGGAGGGATGGCTTTTGGACGAATCACAAGCAAGAGGGAGAGGGAGGGTTTTCAAGACTTGGAAGTTTTTGGAATGGATGAAGTCTTCACACTTAGGGGGGTATTTATAGCAAAACCAAAGGCCAACCAAGGGCCAAGATCCTTCCAAGTGTATAGCAAGTGTAAGGACAAGATTAAGCCAAGTGCACCCTAAACCCTACTCCACAAAACACTCCACAAAACAAGCCACAAAGCAAGGCACAAATCAAGGGGCCAATCGGCCAAGGCCAACCAACCTTGACCGCCCCCTCCAAACCGTCCAATGAGGGTGACAAGTGTCACCCTCCCGTTGGTCCAAAAATGTTACGTCTCTCGGAAAAATCCGCAAAAATTATAAATGACATAGCCGGAAATTCCCCTACGAAGTCGTGGAAAACGTTTTCGAAAAAACGACTCTAACCGTGTTGTGCACAAAAGAATTCGCCAAGCCTAAAGAAGTTCGAAAATTTCTACGCACGCCCCCACGCATACTCGGAAATACGGGTATAACGGCTTAAGGATGTTTCTTGATTTCGAAATCGAATGTGTATCGACAAACCAACTGCGGCGTTAATAAAAGGAAATATTTTGATGATTAAGTATTATTAAAACCGTGAGAAACTTCCATCCGCATAGAAGCTAAGATGAGACAAAATGATATTTCCTAGATCATGGTCATTGTAATAAAATTGTTATAAACAAGAATATCCTACTCACATATAAGGCTTATGTTTCTCGGATGGTTTAAAAGAGAATTATATTCTTAAATGAATAAGACTATGAACTCTGAAACCTTTCTAAAATAAGAACCGTGAACATTTGAAATTAGGCAAACTTGAGCGTTGGGAAAAGAATGTTGTTACTTGATTTTACAAAGAGAAGTGTTCGATTTACTTCAAAAGATAATCACTCTATTTTTATACTACGTATTGTGTGACTTTTGTGAAAGAAGCGGATCTTTTAAAAGAGTAATACATGAAGTACTTTGGGGCTAAAAACCGAACTTGTTAACATAATGTAGAAAGTACCTTGTGTGAATAACTTGATTGTATTGATTTGTGATAGTCTTGTAATACTTTCTTGTTGACTTGATAAGTAAACATGTTAGGATGCTACGTGAGTTAGTATCTTGTGATGTTTGTGTAAAGGGTTTTCCTTGTTGTGCTTAGGTTGTTTAACGATAAGTTGTCATGTTGATATTATATCACTCATGATTAGGGGTTAAGCCGCCTCCGACGCTGGGTAGACTCAGCGGTCTAGTGACCTATGATTCGAGAATACCTTATGCAGTCAGATGGCCTATGCGGAACTACGGAGTTCGAGTTAGTATGCGCCTTGTGGTCATGCGCGGTCTTTGTGGCCATGCGCGGACGGCGAGTCCAGGGCATTGTCGGGAGTAGCTACCCTCGATGCGGGGAATACCTCATGCGGGCCATTGGGTGGCCCGTGCGAGCTACGGAAGTTCGGTGGCTGACGCGCACATTAGATATCTGCGCGAGTGGCGGCTTTGATCATGTGACGGTGCAGACAGATCTCATGATCTGATTTACGACCTTGTTATGCTTGTGAGTTTTAGTAGTCGGCTATGCCCTCGCATTTACCCCGCACGGTTTTATGATGACTTTGAGGGCGTGAGTCACGACTTGACATGATCGCTTATTTATTGTGAATCGTAGTTTTGGTTATCATACATGTCTCTGCTTTATATAGACTACTATGATTTCATTTACTGATTTTCGCCACATACTTGGTACTGTTGTCTTCGACCTCCTCGGGGCCGCTCATGCCGCAGTAAAGGTACACCGTTGTTGATCCTCGCTCTTAGGTCACGATTCGCGTATGGGAAGCTCGTTTCTCCGGAGGCTTATCGGTGTTATAGTCCATGTCGTTGTAGGTATTTACATTCAGGGGTATGACGGGGCCCTGTCCCGCCATTGTTGTCGTATCATTCTTAGAGGTCTGTAGTACTGTTGTGGGCAGAGTTGTAATGGGATGTAACTGTTCGGTTTTAAATTGATTTATATATATGCCGTAAGACAAGTTTTCTCAGACTATTGTTTCATACTTCTTGTTATTTCATGTTATCGTCTTATGTTCCGCTGATTACTCTGATGTTGTATCACTAGGGTGCCCGGGGTAAGGCACCAGTCACGGGCCCGGGTTCGGGTCGTGACAAACTTGGGCATAGTTGGCACGTTTTTTGTGCCTTTCCCTTAGTCAAGGAGTTGGTAGGATATTTGTGTAGTAGATGGATAAGGACACTTGCCTAAATCTCCACCTTACACTTGCCTACCACTTGGCTTCATCTTGGCCATTGGTTGGCCTATAAATACCCCCCTTAAGATGAAGAGTTCTTCATCCACAAATCAATTTCCAAGTCTCCAAAATCCCTCCCCTATCCTTATAGTTCTCGTCCAAAGCTCTCTCCCCCCCTCTAAAAAGAGCCTAGCCGAAACACCCCTCTCCCTTCCCCTTCCTTGAAGTCGCGGCCAAAGTACCCCCCCCCCCCCCCCCTTTGGTAGAAAGTTGTCTTCCAAAGTATAGTTACTATTCCAAAATACCCTAGCCCAAATCCCTTATAGTATTTTAGTAGAAGTTGTGTAGAACTTCTAAGGGCTTCTTGGAGCTATCGAAGCGTGCAAATTAGGAGCTAAACCTTGCTCAGGATCGACATTTATACTTGGATAATTTTGGGCTTATCGAGGTAAATACTCTTGTCCTTCTATTGTAATTGGATATTACACATAAGAATAGTTAAGACTTGAGTATAAGAATAGAATTGAACTGTAATCACAGTAGAAGGATATTACAGAATAGAATTGAACTGAAAATTACACTGAAGGCTAGTACAGAAGAGTATTAAACTGAAATCACATCAGAAGTTTAATAAGGAAGAATTGAACTGTACTTACATAGGACTGTATTTACAGTAGACTTGTGTAGCTTGACGAGTAGGGAAGTGCTGCCCAAATTTCCGTAGAATAAAGAACCCTCTGCTTAGAATAGTCTACAGTGTAGTCTAGACATTGATAGACGTACCTGACTATTATAGGTTGATTTCGTCGAGGAGGTATTCGACTTGGCAGGTGGATTTCGCCGAGGAGGTATGTGATTCTCCCTATACTCTTGAGCATGATATTTTAAATATATATATAGTACGGTAGACGTACGTGTGTTAACTGGACGTAGTTTTACGGCAATGTCTTTTGACTTAAGCCTGAATAATAAGAATCTTAAAGTCTTTTCAAAAGAATTATAAATCATTTTGAAAGAAGAAGAATAATGGTTTTTAAAACAAAAAGCTTAAGAGTTATACTAGCTTTATGAGAAGTTAGGTATAACGACTTAAGAAAGATAAAAGGAACAGTTTGCTTATGTGTTTATGAAAGACTTGTATTGATTCTGGAAAGTATAATAAGATGGTTTGTTGAGTAGATATATTGTGATGTTGTGAGTGTTAGTATCTTGTAAACATTTGTGTAAAGAGGTTATTCTTATTGTGCTTATGTTGTTTAACGATAAGTTGTTACGTTAGTATTATATCACTCACCTCTTGACATGATACCGGTTGTCGCCTCCGACGCGGGTATAGCTCGAGCGATGCAATGTGACTATGATTCGAGAATACCTCATGCGGTCCCGGGCCTATGCGAGCTACAAGAGTTCGAGTTAGTGCGATCCTTGTGGCCATGCGGCTATGTGGCCATGCGGACTACGAGTCGGGGCGATGCCGAGGAGTAGCTACCCTCGATGCGGGAATACCCACGCGCCTATGTGAGTGGCCTATGCGGACTGCGGGAGTCCAGGATTAGGCATGCATAATGATACTATGGGCGATTGGCCTTGCTTCGATCATTCGCAGCCTAGAAAAGACCTGTTACAGTTTACCTATTGTTGCTCTTGTTTATGATGTGGCACCATGTGCGGTTACCTTGGTTGTTTCATACATATTTGTAAAAACTGGTTTTAAATTGATATGATTTCATTTAAGTACTTTACAGTTTCACATACTTGGTACCTGTTGTACTGACCTCCTTCGGGGGGCTGCGTTCATGCCGCAGGTAAGGGAAAGCAGGTGCTAGATCCGCATCCTTAGGATCTTTTGCTTTGGTGTCAGGAGCTCCATCTTCTCCGGAGGCTCGACTTTTGGGTATGATCTCCCTGTTGTTGTAGATAGTTGTACATTCAGGGTATGGCGGGGCCCTGTCCCGCCATAGTTGTTTACCTTCTTAGAGGTATGTAGTCCTATTGTACAGTTGGGATGTAACTGCCAGATTTTGGTTCATATATATATATGCCGAAAGGCGACATTTTCCTCAGATAAAACTGTGTCTCATTTTACAACTGTTTCATGTCTTGTTTTTATATTCCGCTGATTTCCTCTGATGTATGACTACTTGGGTGCCCGGGTAAGGCACCAGTCACGGGCCCCGGAACGGGTCGTGACAGTTATGAACAAGTATAACCTACTCACACTTAAGGCATGTGTTTCTCAAACTGTTTTAAAAGAGAATTATGTTGTTAAGTGATTAAGACTATGAACTACGAAACCTTTTGAAAATGAGAAACTTGAGTATTTGAAATTAGGCAAACTTGAACTTTTGGAAAAGAATGTTGTTACTTGACTTTAAGAAGGAAAGTGTTTTGGTTTAAAAAGAAGGGCATAATATTGCCTCAGTTGATTTTTAAAAGGAAAAACACGGTATTATCTTAATCTGTCTTCAAAAAGCGTTTAAATGTTATGGCCACACGACACCGAGTTCATGGGATGAACCGGGAATGTATTTCACACGATACCGCGTTCATGGGATGAACCGGGAATGTATTTCACACGATACCGAGTTCATGGGATGAACCGGGAATGTATTTCATGCGACACCGAGTTCATGGGATGAATCGGAAATGTATTTCATGCCACACCGAGTTCATGGGATGAACCGAGAATGTATTTCACACGACACCGCGTTCATGGGATGAACCGGGAATGTATACCACCTGATTTGATACCGAGTCCATGAGATGGACCGGGAATGTATTCCATACGATTTCACCTCGGGTCCATGTGATGGGCCGAGACATGTTACACGTATCACATGACTTATACCTAGACTGCCGACAGTGAGGAAGAAGTTCCACGGGCAAGAGGGAAGACTTTGAGGGCGTGAGTCCCTGACTTGACATGACTGCTTTTTATATTGTGAACTATAGTTTTGATTATCATATATGTCTCCTGCTTTGTTTTAGACTGTTGTGATTTCGTTTACAGTATTTTTCAGTTTCACATACTTGGTACATGTTGTACTGACCTCCTTCGGGGGGCTGCGTTCATGCCGCAGGTAGAGGTACATCGGTTGTTGATCCTCGCTCATAGGGTCACGCCAACAGATTGGGAAGCTCCGTTTCTCCGGAGGCTTATCTTTTGGTATGTTTCCCTGAGTTGTAGGTTCTTGTACATTCAGGGGTATGGCGGGGCCCTGTCCCGTCATAGTTGTTACATTCTTAGAGGTATGTAGTACTGTTGTGGGCAGGGTTGTAAAAGATGTAACTGTTCAAAAAAAAAATCTGTATATATGCAAGAAGGCAACCGTTTTGGTTGGTCTATTTTATTATCTTATCTCTTGTTTCATATCTGTATGTTTTATATTCCGCTGATTTCTCTGATGTATGACTACTTGGGTGCCCGGGTAAGGCACTGTTATACCCCGTATTTCTAGAGTATGTACGTGAGGGCGTACATATAAAAATTTAAGCCTTAAGGTTGGCAAGGTTCGAAATTTGGGCACAAGTGCCGAAAAGAATCGTTTTTCGACGAAACGTTTTACTAAACTTGTGAAGGGAAAATTCCGGCTATGTCATTTTTAATTTTTGCGGATTTTTCCGAGAGACGAAACATTTTGGACCAACGGGAGGGTGACATGTGTCACCCTCACATTGGAAGGAATTGTGGGCGGCATGGACGAAATTGGAGGAGGGAGTTGGTAGGATATTTTGTGCAAGTTGGTGTGGTAGATGGATAAGGTACACATGGTTAAATCCTAGCCCTTCACTTGCCTAACACTTGGATTGATCTTGGCCATTGGTTGGCCCTTGCTTGACCTATAAATACACCTCTAAGTTGAAGACTTCCTTCATCCTCACTTGATATTTTCTAAGGCAAAAATCCTCCTCTTCTAAGTTTTCGCCCAAGAGCCTTCCTCCCCTTGAGAAGCCTTGGCCGAGAGGGTGCTCCCCCCCCCTCCTAGTGGTCGGCCGAGAATACACCCCCCCTACCTTGAGTTGTTCTCGTATAATATACCCCCCCCCTTGGTAGAGAAATACTCTCCAAGTATTGTTATAATGCCCTAAATACCTTAGCCCAAATACCTTGTAGTACTTTCCAAAGTTACCTCTATACGTAGAGCCCGGAAATACTACTATACTTCCTTTAGCCACTAAACGAAACCCTAAGGAAATCTTCATTGATGGTTGAAGTATTTGAGTAGAAGTTGGTTAGAACTTCTAAGGGTTGTTTGGAGCGGGTTGGAGCGCACGGATTAGGAGCTAAACGTTGCTCAGGATCGACTTTAAACTTGGATAATTTTGGGCTTACCGAGGTAAATAATCCTATCCTTCTAGTGTAATTGGAAATTACATACTGAAGTAGTATAGAAATGAATATAAGATTCATAGAAGAGAATTAAACTGTAATAAAGGGATATTACAGAAAAGACTTGAACTGAAATCGCATCAGAAGAATATATATAGTAGAAGATTAAACTGTACTTACATAGGACTGTATTTACAGTAGACTTATAACCTTATTGGTTGAATGTTCTGCGAGTAGCATGAACTATTTGGAAGGTGGACAAGGCTAGCCGGGTTATAGCCGATGAGCGTTTTGCTTATAGTCGATAATCGTCGCGAGGTATGTGATTCTTCCTATACTCTTGAGCATGATATTTTAAAGGAATATATATATATAGTAAGGTAGACGTACGTGTGGCAATGCCTTTTGACTTAAGCCTGAATAATAAGAATCTGAAAGTATTTTACAAGAATATATATATAGTAGGTAGACGTACGTGTGTTAACAAAACGTAGTTGTACGGCAATGTCTTTTGACTTAAGCCTGAATAATAAGAATCTTGAAGTATTTCAAAGAATTAAGGAACCTTTTTGAAAGAAGAGTAATACTGGGTTTTGAAAACATAAGAGTTATACTAGCTTTATGGGAAGTTAGGTATAACGTCTTAAGAGAGATAAAGAGAATGGTTTACTGATTTTTAGAAGTTAAGAGACTTAATCTTAAAAGATAAGAGACTTGACTTAAATAAATTAATATGTGAAACCTCATTCGTGAGTAATGAGTACTTGGGTTTTTAAAATGGAATAATGTTTTACTGATTTCGGAAATCAAAATGAGTATCGACAAACCACTGCAGCGTTAATAAAGGGAATGTAATGACTAATGAATTATTATTAAAACCAGTAGAAACCTCCATCTGCATAGATGCTAAGATGAGACAAAATGATATTACATTTTCTAGATCATGGCTGCTTTAATAAGATGGTTATAAACAAGAATAAAATTGCTCACACATATGGCATATGTTACTCAATTGTTTTAAAAGAGATTAAGACATTGAACTATGAAACTTTTCTAAAATAAAGAGACTTGAGTAATTGAAATTAGGCAAACTAGAACTTTAGGGAAAATAAAGGCATTGTTTTGTCTTAAATTGGTTTAAAACATAAAGTGTTATAACAACTTTATGGGAAGTTAGTTATAACGACTTTATGAAAACAAAAGAAGGGTTTTATCATTGGTTTTAATGTGGTAACTTGACTTTAAAAAGAGAAGTGTTTTGGTCTAAAAAGAAGGCATGGTATTGCCTTAATTTGGTTTTAAAAAGGAAAGTATGGAAGTTGTTTTGGTTTACTTAAAAAGATGTAAGTCACTCTATTTTTATACTAAGGGTATCGGGTGACTTTTATAAAAGGAATGGATCTCTTAAAAGGAATTTAACGTACGTAGTACTTTAGGGTTAAAACCCGGACTTTGACATAAAATGAAAGTACCTTGAGTTGTGTATAACTTGCCTATGCTTGTTGTTGTGAAACTTGCCTATGCTTGTTGTGATAGCCTTTGTTGTGCAAGAATTGTGTTTCTATACTACCGCGTCTCTCGGTGGAGGGCCGGTTGACTTGTTGAGAACTTACTTGGACGTACCGGCAGTGACGGAGAATTCCACGGGTACGCTCCTGTTGATAGTGTTATTCCATGGACTAGCTCTCCATGAGGTTTCTTCTCGCCTTTGGTACCGGTGGTGGCTTGCCAGATTGCCCGCCTCGTGGCTGATTCGCCTTGGTACGGTAGTTAGCCCTCGCACTTGCCCTGCGGTGTAGTGACGAAGTCTCGTGATACGCCTTGTACCGGTAGTTAGCCCTCGATTTGCTCCCGCCGACTACGTGGCGGCCTTGGTATCCGTAGTCGGCTTCGTACTTGCCGTGTCGCCCGTGGTTTGGTTGTATTATATTGTTAGTACGGCTTTGGCATCGTAGGACTTGGTGTTCGTATACTTCTTGGTGTTATCATATCATGATCGCCGCGATGAGAAGGTATTCCACGCATGATTGATGTTGTGGGCGTGAGACCCAATATTTATATTTGAGTAATGACTTGGAGGGCGTGAGTCCCTGACTTGATATAACTGTTATATGTGTGTACTATAGTTTGGTTATCATACATGTCTCCTGCTTTATATAGACTATTATGATTTCATTCTGATATTCTGATTTCACATACTTGGTACTGTTATCGACCTCTGGGCCGCGTTCATGCCGCAGGTAGAGGTACATCGGTTGTCGATCCCCGCTTTTAGGATCACATTTCAGCGTATTGGGAAGCTCCGTTCCTTCGGAGGCTTATCTTTGGTATGTTACCCGAGTGCAGAGGTTCTTGTACATTCGGGGTATGGCGGCCCTGTCCGTCATAGTTGTTGTAAAAATCTTAAGGTGCATGTAACTTTGTTGTGGGCAGGGTTGTAAGGATTGTAACTGTTCAAGGGTCGATATATATATATGCTGAAAGGCAACCGTTTTGGTTGGCCTATTTTCTTTCATCTTGATCCATATCTATTTATATGTTTAAGTTTTGATTTCCGCTGGTTTTTCTCTGATGTTGTATCACTAGGGTGCCCGGGGTAAGGCACGACCACGCCCGGTTCGGTCGCGTGACAGCACGATCCACGGGCCCCCGGAACGGGTCGTGACAAAAGTGGTATCAGAGCAGTTAATCCTCGGAAAGTGTCTACAGACCGTGTCTAGTAGAGTCTTGATTATCGGTGTGTTGTGCACCACGTCTATAATCAGGAGGCTGCAGGACATTTAGGATTGGTTTCCATTCTTCTCATTCTGAGATCGTGCCTTAGAGTTGTGTTATAAGTTGGACCCCTCTGACGTATTTCGTTTTTACCAGTTATGCCTCCGCGCAAGGCAACCCGGGCCCAGATGGGCAAGGCAGCCGAGGAAGCTGCTAGTGGGATCTGAGGAGTACGGGGCGCAGAGCCCACCATTACGAGATAGTGCTTGACGGCGCGAAGTTTTGACGCCGCCAAATTTCAGCAGAGTTTAGAGCGCGGCAGTGGTGCCGAGACCACAAGACTGAGCCTCCAGTCCCACAGCCTGGAGCAGAGGAGTTGGGGTACAAAGAGATGGCCCAGTTATTGGCCAGGATAGTGGCAAGACATGAGGATAGGCTGGATGCAGCAGTTCCAGTTCCAGTAGTGCCCATGGTTCACCCGAGATCGGATAGTTTGAGGCTACGGGACTTTCTGAGTTGTAGCCCGCCAGATTTCTATGGGTCGAGGCCTGAGGATGATCCGCAGGAGTTCATCCGACAATTACAGCGGATCATGAGAGTGATTAAGGCTTCGGAGACCGAGTCGGTGGTCTTAGGGTCGCGTCCGCGCGTGATACCGCGATGATCGTTTGATTCATGGGAGCTGTCCCGGGGAGAGTATGCACTTCCAGCCGTATGGGACGAGTTCTCAGGGGTATTTCTTGCACATTTCTTGCCTCCATAGATGAGAAGGGCTCGGGCCGACAAATTTTTGACGTTGAGGCAGATCGGGCGTACAGTTCGGGAGTACAATGTGGAGTTTGACTCATTAGCTCGGTACGTCCCCGCATTGGTAGCCGACATGGAGGACAGAGTGCACCGCTACGTCACCGGGCTTGATGACTACTTGGCAGAGGCTTGTTCGGGTGTAGCTCTTCAGCCGGGCATGGACATTGCCCGCATGCAGGCTTATGCACTTGGATGTGAGGAGCGGAAGGGTCGACGGAATGACCGAGATCAGCAGAAGAGGGCCAGGACAGCAGGGTCCTTTGGTAACTTTCGAGGTGGACCGCCTCAGCAGCAGGTTAGTTATGTACCTCCGCCAGTACAGAGTGGTCCTCCACAGTCTTCAGGACGTTCGGGGTATTCGGGAGCTGGTCAGAGCTCCAGGGCTTCTGGTTTACGGATATACACGGGTTCTAGCCAGCAGGATTCATGTCCCCCTCAGTGTGCACGATGTGGCAGGCATCATCCCGGGGAATGTCGTCTTTTTACTGGTGCTTGTTTCACCTGCGGCCGTCAGGGCCATGTGACGAGAGACTGTGCGTATAGGAGGGGTACAGGCAGTATGACGCAGCCTACCGGGTCAGTGGCAGGTTCATCGCCTTCTACAGCTATGCGCCCGGCAGGGCAGGCCTATGATTAGAGTGAAGCAGTAGATACAGGTATATCCTTAACCCTCTAGAGATTTGTATGCTTGATATGATGATCTTGTTAGTGTGTGCTATGTACGGATAGCGTTGTGTTATTTGTGAGTAAAAAACATGGAAATGATAATTATGGGGGCGGGGAAGGTATGAACCTTAGAATATTACACGTTGAGACCTTAGATGTAAGGCCGTCTTGAGTAAAAGATTTGTGTTTATGTTTGACCTTTACCGGAGTGCATAGTATACGTGGAATATATTTGTGTGATAAGTCCCGGAGTGGTATGAAATATAAGAGGGTAGTTGAGCTAAGAAGACCACTAGGTTTTCGTGACTCGATGGTGAGATTGTTCCGGTTCGGGGAACAAGAGCTTGGCGCGAAGTGGGTCGGGTTAAGGCCAATCGCGGGTCAACCCGCGGCCTGTAAAATGGTGGGGTCAGTTCGGGGTGGTCCCGCCAGGTGGAAGGGTCATGAGGGTGTTAGGCCCAAGTTTAGTTAACCATCGTACGAGTTCGTGGATGCGTTCGACCAGTAGTCGGCCGATGAGGTCAGCCCATCTTATCTTTCAGTCAGGACCGTGTACTTGGCAGAGGTTTATGCGAGTTGTTATATCAAGAAGGTTGTAAGGCTGCACGAGGTGCCTACTTTCACCTTATGACAGACAGTAAAGCCCAGGTTATGGCTATTTCTTTTTCTGGAAGTTTTACCAGGCAGGGTTAGGAACTCAGGAGAGTCTTAGTATCGCATTCGCCCTCGGGCCAGTGTTTGGATTTCAGGGGTAGCTGTGAGGATTGTTGCCTCCTGTTGAGGGGGTATTTTATAACTACTATTTCAGTATTCGGATATCGCCTTATGAAGCCTTGTAAGGGCGGAAGTGTAAGTTGTCGGTCGATTGGTTCGATGTTGGCAAGGTTCAGATGATTGGTTCATACTTGTTTCAGCAGGATGTGGATAGAGTGAAGCTTATCCAGAAGAGGTTATTAGCAGCTCAGAGTCAACAGAAGTCGTGCGGATAATCGGCGACGACGCTTGGAGTTCAGGTTGACGGTGGGTCTTCTTGAAGGTACCACCCCGGAAAGGGTGTGACGAGTTTTGGAAAACAGAGGAAACTTAGCCCGAGTTACTTTGGGCCTTTCCAGATCATGTGAAGAATAGGCCAGGTTGCCTATAGTTAGCATTGTCGTCCGACATATGAGGCAGTACGTCCGGTCTTTCGTGTTGCTAGGTTCGAAAAAGTATCGGAGATCCATCCAGATTGTTCCCAGTTAATGATGACCAAGTTGGAGGTAGTAACCCAGATATTTGGAAACTGAAGCAGTAACAGAAATGTGGTAAGTTATAAGAAAGTTCGAGTGTAAGAGAAGGTACGAAAGGAGTATATTTTAGACCTCGGGTGGGAGTTTTTGTGATGCTAGAAGTGATTCCTTGTGGACTTGGATTTAAGTATTTACGTGTCTTATTCTGTGGCCAGGTGTGGCATGATTGTTTTCGTAAGTATAGTAGTGAAGACTATACTGGCGCATGTATGTTTTGAGGCTTAGAAGGAACATTCGGGACGAATGTTTCTAAGGAGGGGAGAATGTTATACCCCGTATTTCCAGAGTATGTACGTGAGGACATACGTACGAAAGTTTAAGCCTTAAGTTAGGCTAGGGTCGAAATTTGTGCACAACTAGCGAAAAGGTTTGTTTTCCGACGAAACGTTTTTCAAACTTTGCGGGGGAAAAATTACGGCTATGTCATTTATAATTTTTGCGGATTTTTCCGAGAGATGAAATATTTTGGACCAACGGGAGGGCGACACTTGTCACCCTCAAGTGGGCGGTCTTGTGGCCGATGGTGTGCACGATTTTGTGCCATGTTTTGTGGCCTAAACCATGGGTCAATGTTTGGAGTGAATTGAGGAGTAGACGGCTAGGGGGCACTTGGGCAAATCCTCACCCTCCACTTGCCCACCACTTGTCTTGATCTTGGCCATTGATTTCCCTATAAATACCCCCCCTTAGTTGAAGACTTTCTTCATCCCTCAAACACTTTCTAAGTCTTGAAATCCCCCTCCCCTCTTCTTGTTGCTCTCGTCCAAGAGCTCCTCCCCTTGAGAAGGCCTTGACGAAACAACCCCCTGCCTAGTTGTTCTCGTAAAATACCCCCTTGGTAGAAAAATACTCCAAGTATTGTTACTATTCCAAAATACCTTGGCCCAAATACCTTGTAGTATTCCAAGGTTACCCCTATACTAAAAGCCCAGAAATACTATTATACTTCTCTTCAGTCACAAAACGAAACCCTAAGGAAAATCTTCACAGTTGGTTGAAGTATTAAGAAAGAGTTGTGTAGAACTTCTAAAGGTTGTTTGGAGCGGGTTGGAGCGCTCAGAGTAGGAGCTAAACGTTGCTCAGGATCGACATTTAAACTTGGATAATTTTGGGCTTATCGAGGTAAATATCTTGTCCCCCTATTGTATTTAGAAGTTTGCATACTGTTGTAGTATAAGAATTAAGTATAAGTTATATACAAGGAAGGTATATAAGAAGAGAATTGAACTGTAATAGAAGGATATTACAGAAGAGAATTAAACTGAAATCACATCAGAAGAATATTAAGAAGAAGACTGAACTGTACTTACATAGGACTGTATTACAGTAGACTTGTGTAATTTGGCGGGTAGGGAAGTGCTGCCCAATTTTCCGTAGAATAAGGAATCTGTATCTAGAATTATTTTACAGAGTAGTCTAGACGTTAATAGACTTGTATGACCGATATAGGTTGAAGTACTGAGAGTAGCGTATTCTACTCGAAGGGTGGAAAAGGCTAGCAGGATTACAGTACTTTGGAGCTATTTGCTAATTGTCGGTAATCGTCGCAAGGTATGTGATTCTTCCTATCCTCTTGAGCATGATATTTTAAAAGAATATATATAGTACGGTAGACGTACGTGTGTTAACTGAACGTGGTTTTACTGCGATTTCTTTTGACTTGAGTCTAATAATAAGAATCTTGAAGTATTTCAAAAGAATTAAGAATCGTTTTTAAAGAAGAGTAATACTTGGTTTTAAGAGCTTAAGAGTTATACTAGCTTTATGGGAAGTTAGATATAACGACTTAAGAAAGATAAAAGGGACGGTTTACTTAATTGTTTATGAACGCCTTATATTGATTTCGGAAATGAGAATAAGTATCGAACAAACCACAGCAGCGCTAATAAAGGGAAATGTATTGACAAATAAGTATTATTAAAACCAGTAGAAACCTCCATCTGCATAGAAGCTAAGATGAGACAAAATGATATTACATTTCCTAGATCATGGCTGCTGTAATAAGATTGTTATGAACAAGTATAACCTACTCACACTTAAGGCATGTGTTTCTCAAACTGTTTTAAAAGAGAATTATGTTGTTAAGTGATTAAGACTATGAACTACGAAACCTTTCGAAAATGAGAAACTTGAGTATTTGAAATTAGGCAAACTTGAACTTTTGGAAAAGAATGTTGTTACTTGACTTTAAGAAGGAAAGTGTTTTGGTTTAAAAGAAGGGCATAATATTGCCTCAGTTGATTTTTAAAAGGAAAAACATGGTATTATCTTAATCTGTCTTCAAAAAGCGTTTAAATGTTATGGCCACACGACACCGAGTTCATGGGATGAACCGGGAATGTATTTCACACGATACCACGTTCATGGGATGAACCGGGAATGTATTTCACACGATACCGAGTTCATGGGATGAACCGGGAATGTATTTCATGCGACACCGAGTTCATGGGATGAACCGGGAATGTATTTCATGCGACACCGAGTTCATGGGATGAACCGGGAATGTATTTCACACGACACCGCGTTCATGGGATGAACCGGGAATGTATACCACCTGATTTGATACCGAGTCCATGAGATGGACCGGGAATGTATTTCATACGATTTCACCTCGGGTCCATGAGATGGGCCGAGACATGTTACACGTATCACATGACTTATACCTAGACTGCCGGCAGTGAGGAAGAAGTTCCACGGGCATGAGGGAAGACTTTGAGGGCGTGAGTCCCTGACTTGACATGACTGCTTTTTATATTGTGAACTGTAGTTTTGATTATCATACATGTCTCCTGTTTTGTTTTAGACTGTTGTGATTTCGTTTACAGTATTTTTCAGTTTCACATACTTGGTACTGTTATCGACCTCTTCGGGGCTGCGTTCATGCCGCAGTAGAGGTACATCGGTTGTTGATCCTCGCCATGGGTCAGTCATTCAGCGTATTGGGAAGCTCTGTTTCTCCGGAGGCTTATCTTTTGGTATGTTTCCCTGAGTTGTAGGTTCTTGTACATTCAGGGGTATGGCGGGGCCCTGTCCCGTCATAGTTGTTACATTCTTAGAGGTCTGTAGTACTGTTGTGGGCAGGGTTGTAAAGGATGTAACTGTTAAAAAAAAAAAATTATATATGCAAGAAGGCAACCGTTTTGGTTGGCCTGTTTTATTATCTTATCTCTTGTTTCATATCTGTATGTTTTATATTCCGCTGATTTCTCTGATGTATGACTACTTGGGTGCCCGGGTAAGGCACCAGTCACGGGCCCCCGGAACGGGTCGTGACAATCTTCCTCAGTTCTAGATCCATAGAACTCGGGTGGACTGCAACTCAAGAAGTCCCGAAATCTCAACTATCGGATCTAGGGAAGCATCGGTATCGCCGGAACCTCAGACTCGCTCGTCCTCATTCCTAGCCACAAGCCTAGCTAGTAATCGCCATTTCTTGTAACTCATATCCTCGGCTCGGTCGTGAAACGGAGGCTCGTATCGTGGCCTCGTGAGAAATCGCCGCCGCTCTAAACTCTTTGGGGCTAGCGGCGTCATAAAACTCGTCGTCTCAAGTACTATCTCGTGTAATGGCCAGGGCTGTGCCTCGTAACCCTCGTGTTCTACTCGTAGCTCCTCTCCGCTTGCCCTTCCGGGCTCTGGTTGCCTTGCGTAGAGGCATAACGGTGCAAAGAATACGTCGAGGAGTCCAACTTATAACACGACTCTAAGGCACGATCTCAGAGTGAGAAGAATGGAAACCAATCCTAAATATCCTGCACTCTCGATTATAGGTGTGGTGCACAACACACCGATAATCAAGACTCTACTAGATACGGCTCAGACACTTTCCGAGGATTAATCGCCTGATACCACTTTTGTCACGACCGACCACGCCCGCGATCGGTGCCTTACCGGGCGCCACTAGTGATACAACATCGAGAAAATCAGCGGAAATGAAAACTTACACATGAAACAAGATATACAATAATGAAATAAGAAAACAAAGCAACCAAAGCGGTTACCTTTACGAATATATAAATAAAACTTGAACCCAACGATACATCCATTTTACAAACTCGCCTACAACAAGATTACAAACCTCTAAGAATGTTATAACAACAACGACGGACAGGCCCGCCATACCACGAATGTAAGTACCTACAACGACAGGGACTATACGAAAGATAAGCCTCCGAGAAACGGAGCTTCCCAAAACGCTGAATCGTGATCCTATGAGCGAACAACAATGGTATACCTCTACTGCAGATTAACACACTCAAGGAGGTCGATAACAGTACCAAGTATGTGAAATCAAAATATCGTAAATGAAATCATTGTAGTCTATATAAAGCAGGAGACATATATGATAACCAAACTACAGTACATAATATGTAGCGATACGTCAAGTCGTGGACTCACGCCTCAAAGTCATCACTCAAATATAACTATGGGTCTCATGCCCGCAACATCAATCATGCGTGGAACACCTTCCTCATCGCCAGGCGATCACGATAACCACACCAAGGAGTACACATGAACACGTGTCCCACTGTGTCATAAAACCGTGACGGCAAGTACGAAGGCTAGCTACCAGATACCAAAGTCGTATCATCAACTGACCGGGGCAAGTACGAAAGCCAACTACCAGATACCAAAGCCGTACCAACAAATCTATATAACCATACAAGGAAGCTGACCCAGGGCAAGTACGAAAGCCAACTACCAGATACCACTGCGCCACGTAGGCCGGGCAAGTAAGACTAACTACCGATACCAAGCCGGAATCACGAGACTTCGCCACAAAACCGAACGGGAAAGTACGAAGGCTAACTACGGATACTGAATCACCACGACCTGGGCAAGTACGAGCCAACTACGGATACCAAGCGAATCAAGAAACCTCATGGAGAGCTAGTCCATGGAATAATAATCACGTGCGCATGCGGAATGCTCCGTCACCGCTTGCGACGCTCCAAGTAAGATCATAACAAATCAGCCGGCCCTCCATCGAGAGACGCGGTGGTATAGAAATACAATACTAGCACGACAAGGCTATCACACGCAAACATAGGCAAGTTACACACAACTCAAGGTACTTTCATTTTATGTCAAAGTCCAGGTTTTAACCCCAAAGTACTACGTACGTTAAATTCTTTTTAAAAGATTCATTTCTTTTACAAAGGTCACCCGATGCCCGTATTATCAAAATAGAGTGACTAACATTTTAAGTAAACCAAAACAACTTCCATACTTTCCTTTTTAAACCAAATTAAGACAATACTATGCCTTCTTTTTAGACCAAAACACTTCTCCTTTTAAAGTCAAGTTACCATTTTAAAACTAATGGTAAAACCATTCTTTTGTTTTCATAAAGTCGTCATAACTAACTTCCCATAAAGTTGTTATAACACTTTATGTTTTAAACCAATTTAAGACAAAACCATGTCTTTCTTTTAAACCAAAAACTCTTCAATTCCTCAAGTCTCCTTTCTTTTAGAAATCAAGTTCCTTAATATTTCACATCAAGTCATTTATAAGTCAAGTCTCTTATCTTTTAAAAACCACAAACCATTTCTTTACCTACATAAAGTTGTTATAGCAAACTTCTCATAAAGCCGTTATAACACTTTATGTTTTAAACCAACCAAATTCATTTAGCACGTATCGTCACCGTACTACATAGTTCACAACAATCATGCTAGAAAAGATAGGAAGAGGTTCACATACCTCGCGACGATTATCGACAATTAGCAAAACGCCCACGCATTTCTAACCTTGCTCGCCTTTTCCACCCTTCAAGTAGAATACGCTACTCGTAGTACTTCAACCTATAAAGGCCACAAAACGTCTATCAACCTCTAGATCTCTTCGTAGAATAATTCTAGATACAAGATTCCTTATTCTACGGAAAATTCAAAGACCTCCCCTCGCAACCACAAAAATCTCCTCCTCTAACGAGGCCTGCTACCAAACCAACAATCCCGGGGGGGGTTACACGTCTAACCGGACGTGTACAATTCTACTCCACAATAATACTACAAGTCTACTGTAAATACAGTTCAATTCTTTATAATCATCCTTCCAATATATCTTATACTCAATTCTAAACTACTACAATATGTAGTCTCCAATTACAATAGGGGGACATAGGTAATTACCTTGATAAGCCCAAAATTATCCAAGATATAAGTCGATCCTGAGCAACGTTTAGCTCCAATTCCTTACGCTCCAACCCGCTCCAAGCAACCCTTAGAAGTTTCTAAACAACTTCTCTTAACACATCATCTAAGCTATGAAAATTTTTCTAGGGCTTCATTTTGCGACTATAGAATAAAGTAGTATTTCCGGGCTCTTATGTTGAGATTTTTTTGGAATACCACCAGGGATTTAGGCTAAAGTATTTGGAATAACAACAATACTTGAAGAATTCTACTCAAGGTGGGGGGGGGCGGTGGTGTTTGGACGAGAACTCACTAAGGGAGGGAGGGGAATTTTTTTGCCTAGGAAACTTTCTAATGTGGATGAAATAAAGTCTTGCACACAAGGGGTATTTATAGGGAAATCAATGGTCAAGATCTAGGCAAGTAGATGGTGAGGATGGGGTACATGTGTGTGGGTAGTTGGCCAACCATTTGGCTACCACAAAAATGGGACAAGTGGCCACCACAAAAATGGGCCACTTGTCCACCAAAAAAACGTGCCACTTGTCCTTCTCCAATTCGGCCAACATGGCCACACGGGGGTGACACGTGTCGCCCCCCTACTTGTCCAAAATATTTCATCTTCCGAAAATATCCGTAATGCCAAAAATCCGAAAATAAAGTGGGCCCACAAAACCGTAAATTTTCCCGTGGGCCCCACGTGACCAATTTCGGAAATAAAATTTCATAATTCTCAAATATTCCAAAAAGTCCAAATACGAAAACTGGGAATCCAATTCCCTTTAACGAACATTTTTCCTTCACAAAATCCAGAAACTTTTCCGTCGAAAAATCACATCTTTCTTCCTTTCCAATTTTACTGTCGTATTCTCGTACGTACGTCCTCGTATACATACCCTGGAACTACGGGGTGTAACAATTTCTCTATAAATACCCCCTTGTTTGCAAGACTTTATTCATCCACATTAGAGAGTTTCCAAGGCAAAAATTATTCTCCCTCCCCTTAAGTGTTCTCGTCCAACCCCCTTTGTGTAGAAAAAAATTCGTCAAGTGTTGGTATAGTCCCAAATACCTTAACCTAGTATTCCTAGTAGTATTCCAAAGTTATTTCAATACTAGGAGCCCAGAAATTCTACTTTATTCCTTTAGTCGAAAAATGAAGCCCTATGAAAATATTCATAGTTGGTTGAAGTGTTAAGAGAAGTTGTTTAGAAACTTCTAAGGGTTGCTTGGAGCGGGTTGGAGCGTAAGGAATGGAGCTAAGAGTTGCTCATGATCGAATTATTAATCTTGGATAATTTTGGGCTTATCGAGGTAATGATATTTGTCCCCCCTATTGGAATTGGATATTACATATTGTAGTATTTTAGAATTGAATATAAGATATATTGGCAGGATACTGATAAAGAATCGAATCAGTATTTACATTGACCGTATTTGATGAGACTTGTAGTATTATTGTGGGGCAGTGTTGTACACGTCCGGTTTGACGTGTAACCCCCTTGGAGTTGTTGGCTTGGTAGCGGGCCTTGATAGAGGAGGAGATGTATGTGGTTAAGGGGGGGGGGGGGGGAGGTGCTGCCGAATTTTCCATAGAATAAGGAACCTTGTACTTTGAAATGTTCTACGAAGAGATCTAGAAGTTGATAGACGTTTGGTGGCCTTTATAGGTTGAAGTACTACGAGTAGTGTATTCTACTTGAAGGGTGGAAAAAGCTAGCAGGGTTATAGTACCTTGGAGCGTTTTGCTAATTGTCGATAATCGTCGCGAGGTATGTGAACCTCTTCCTATCTTTTCTAGCATGATGTTGTGAACTATGTAGTACGGTAGACGTACGTGTGCTAAACGAATTTTGGTTGATTTTAAAAGATAAGAGACTGGACTTATATTTTGACTTGGTATGAAATGTGAAGAACTTGAATTGTGTTAAAGTAGTGAAACCTCATTCGTGAGTAATGAGTACTTGGTCTAGAAAAAGGAATAAGTTATATTAATTTCGGAAATGGGAATAACTATCGAACAAGCCATTGCAGCGTTAATAAAGGAAAATGTAATGACAATTAATTATATTAAAACCAGAGAAACCTCCATCCGCATGTAGAAGCTAAGATAAGACAAAATTGTATTACATTTCCTAGATCATGGCAGCTCTAATAAGAATTATTATAATCAAGTTTTGATTTTCTTAAAATTCCAAAGTAAGGAACTTGATTTCTAAAAGAAAAGAGACTTAAGAATTTGAAGTGTTTTGGTTTAAAAGAAAGCGTGGTTTTGTCTTAAATTTGTTTAAAACATAAAGTGTTATAATAGCTTTATGGGAAGTTAGTTATAACGACTTTATGAAAACAAAAGAATGGTTTTATTATTGGATTTAAAATGGTAACTTGATTTTGGGAAAAGAGAAGTAACTTGAGTTTAAAAAGTATACTTGACGTTGTTTTAAAAAGTGTAAAGTACTTGATTTAAACATAAACGTGTTTGGTACTACGGATAATAGTATCGAGTTGTGTTTTCGTAAAAAGAGATCTTTTTGAAAGGATTAACGTATGTAGTACTTTAGGGGTTAAAACCCGGATTTGTTGTCATAAAATGGAAGTCTAAGAGTATGTTAATTTACCTATGCTAGTTGTGATAGCCTTGGTGGTATTACTATGTTACCGCGTCTCTCGGTTGGAGGGTCGGCTGACTTGTTGTGAATTTGTTGGACGTACCGGCAGTGACGGAGGATTCCACGGGTATGCTTCCATTTTGTTTGATCTTGGCCATGCTTATACCGATAAGAGATGCCGGGGCATGCGACCAGGATGCGGGTTAGATGCCCGTACGTTTCATTGGATGTACCGGCAGTGACGGAGGATTCCACGGGTATGCTTCCATTGTTATTATCACATGGACATGTCTACACCGATGAGGATTCCGGCATGCGCCATGCAAAGAGTTAAACTCGTATATTATTATTGTCACACGGGCATGTCTACACCATGAAGGATTCCGGGCATGTGACCATTACTATTATTCCATGGGCTAGCTCCCACGAAGACTGTCTACACCGATGAGGGATTCCGGGCATGGTATATGCGATCATTATTCCATGGGCTAGCTCCCACGAAGACTGCACTGCGATGAGGGACGCCGAGGGCACGCGTTATGGCCATGTTACACCGATGAGGGATTCGGGACACGCGTCACAGATATATATATATATATATATATATGTGTTATATATGTGTACGACGGTGAGGTAGGATGCCACCGGGCGTCACATGGTTATATGTTACACCTACTGTGCCGCAGAATGGAGGATTCCACGGCAGAGGTATATATATATGTATTGTATGTGTACGCGACGGTGAGGTAGATGCCACGCGTCACACGAGTATGATTTATGTCATAGATCGCCAGTGAGGAAGGAATTCCACGGCATGAGTGATGACTTGAGGCGTGAGTCCCCGACTAGACTGATCGCTTATATGTTGTGTAATCGTAGTTTGGTTATCATACATGTCTCCCGCTTTATATAGACTATTATGATTTCATTTACGATTTTCGTTTCACATACTTGGTACTGTTGTCTTGACCTCCTTCGGGGCCGCTCATGCCGCAGTAGAGGTACACCTTGTTGATCCTCGCCATAGGATCACAGTTCAGCGTTTGGGAAGCTCCGCTTTCTGAGGCTTATCTTTGGTATAGTCCCCGTCATAGTAGGTACTTGTACATTCGTGGTATGGCGGGGCCCTGTCCCGTCATAGTTGTGGTTACATTCTTAGAGGTCTGTAGTACTGTTGTGGGCAGGGTTTGTAAGGGATTTAACTGTTCGTGTTGATATTTATATATACAAGAAGGTAACCGTTTTGGTTAGCCTGTTGCTTATTTTATGTATTGTTTCATGCTTAAGGTTTTTATTTCCGCTGATTTTCTCTGATGATTGTATCACTAGGGTGCCCGGGGTAAGGCACCAGTCACGGGCTCAGTCGTGACAGTAACATGTCAGGGGGGTAAGTGATATAATACAAGCACAACCGGCTCATCGTAAACAATATAAGCACAACAAGAAAACCCCCTTCACACAAAAGTCTCAAGATACTGACGCCCGTAGTATCCTAGCATGTTTACTTATCAACCAACTTACCACACCTTCAGAAATCATAACAAGGATTTTATAAACAAGTAAGTAAACCATTCTTTTTATCTTCCTTAAGTCGTTATAACTAACTTCCCATAAAGCTATCATAACACTTATACTTTTTAATAATTCAAAACAACCACATTCGTTTGGAAAACCAAGAGAACCTATTCTTTTTAAAACCAAATATCAATTTCCTTCCGAATAATGATTCATAACTCTTTTTGAAATATTTCAAGGTTTTTATCATTTAGAACTCAAGTCAAGGACATCAAAGTGAAACCAAATTCATTTAACACACGTACGTCTACCGTACTATATATTTCACAACAATCATGCTCAAGAGGATAGGAATAATCACATACCTCCTCGGCTAAATTCACTTGCCAAGTCGAATATGACGTGCGTAGAGTATCAACCTATAATAACCATAAAACGTCTATCAATTTCTAGTTTTCTTCGTAAAATACTCTAAGTGTACAGTTACTTATCCTACGAAAAATTGGACAGCACTTCCATCGTTTCTACGTACTTTTCCACCTTTTTCAATGCCCGAAATCAATAACCAAATGCCACATTCAAGGCCCAACAATTCAGTAATACAAGGGGATTACACGCCTAACCGGACGTGTAAAATTCTGCCCACAATTCATATTAAACAATCCAATCCTTTCAAATACAAATCGTTATTCCCACATGTTATATACCTAATAACAATATCGACAACTACAAGTCCTTCCTTCCATAACATGCGACATAATTTACTTCAAAAGGAGAATGAATTGTTACCTTGGAATTCGCCCAAAACAATCCAACAACACGCCCACTTGCCCTTTTCCACAATTCCTCTTCACGTTAAAATCACCTCTTCGAACCTCCTACAAGCTTGCCAACATATTTCCTTCTTGCCACCTTTCCAATAATTTCATTTTTGGCTTAAAGTTTTATCAACTTTTGAGAGAGAAGAGCAAGTGTTTTGGATGACCTATAAGTGTAGAATGGCCAAGTCTTTCAAGACTTGGCCAAGATATAGGCCTTCCCTTGATCCACCAATTGGGGGGACACTTGTCGCCTTCCCCTAGGGCCCCTACAAAAATATCTTCTGATTTTTACCTTTTTTCCGCAAAAAATCCCGCCTTGGCGCGCTGCAGCCGGCGCCGCAACGTCAGAATCTCGTAAAGTTTCAGACTTACGCGCTGCCTGCGCACGGCGCCGTGGCGCTGTGGTGCCCGATCGAAACATTTTCTGCTCACGACAATTGAACTTGTGACGTCCATAACTTTCTACTCCGATGTCCTATCGACGAGCGATTTGTTGCGTTGGAAACTAGACTCAACGAAATTATACTAGACTTTTGAAACACTTAAGAACTCCTAATATAACTGGACATAAAATGCCCCAAAGTTGACTAAAAACCTGCCCAAAATATTCTTTCAACTTATCTTTCCAAAAAATTAAATCTTAATTCCTTTCGTACGTTCTCATATGCATGACCCGGACTACGGGGTGTAACATTCTCTCCCCCTTAGAAATATTTGTCCCGAATGTTCCTTCTACGTTAAATCACATCAGATATCGGCATAGTCCCTCTTACTATATCACACATAAACAAGAATGCCATACATAGTCCTAACAACACTTAAGTATATATGTCAATTAAAATGAACAAGTAGGAAAGTGAGTTACCTGGAGGTGTAGGGAATAAGTGAGGATACTTCTTCATCATGTCCTCCTCTGCTTCCCATGTCATTTCCTCTCTGTTCTCGTTCCGCCATAAGACCTTGACGAAAGCCACATCCTTTGTCCGCAGGCGCCTAACCTGACGATCGAGTATCGCTATGGGACTCTCCTCATACGATAACCCCTCTGTCACCTAGACATCATAAATCGGGTGCACTCTAGATGGATCTCCGATACACCTCCTGTCACACCCCGAACCCCGGGCCCGTGACTGGTGCCCTACCTAGGCACCCTTCTACCTTAACAACTAAGTACATTGCGTAAATTAATAACAGCTCATCTTTTTTTTTTAAAACCAACGTACGTACAAGGCAAAGCCGACTAGGCTGCCATATAATATACATAAACAAAAGACACTACTCTGTACACGAGTCCAATCCCACATATGAATACTGCACTTAGGAGTTAAATCGAACTATGACGGACAAGGCCCCATGCACCCATAAATGTACAAAAGCCTGTACTGAAGGAACTATACCAAAATGATAAACTCCTGAACAAAGGGAGCTATCCAAAACTCTGAGCAGGGTCCTACACATGCCGATCACCAAATCAAGTACCTAAACTCGCGCAGATTTAACGCACTTCAAGGCGAGGTCAGTACGAAGAATGTACCAAGTATGTGAACAGTAAGTACTGTAATAAAATCATAACAGTCTAACAAAACAGGAGACATGTATGATAGCCAACCTACAGTACATAACACATAAGCAGTCATATCAAGTCAGGGACGCAGGCCCTCTAAGTCATTACTCCAATATAACCATGGGTCTCACGCCCATAATATCAATCATGCCCGTGGAATCCTTCCTCACTGCCGGCAGTCCATGATGTAACAACACCCATAAGGATACATGAACACCAAGTCCCACATGTGTCCTAAATACCTCGTGGTCTCATGCCCCGGAATCCTACCTCGTAAAAGCATGACCATAGGGTAACACAAACAAATCCGGGGACATATATGATACTCAAAATACAACACCTTGTGCCTTACTACAATGAGAGTAAACAGTAGTATCCTTACAATATAAAATAGGAAGCTCATGATCAAGCAGGACCATCCGCCCGCAGTATTATTCAGCAATCCTATTCCTGGGACTATTTCACCCGCATAGGTCGCGTGGACCCGCGTGAGGTATTCCTCGCATAGGCTGGACCCGCCCGCATGGGACTATTTCACCCGCATAAGCCCTTTCGGACCCGCATGAGGTATTCCTCGCATAGGACTATTTCACCCGCATAAGCCCTTACGGACTCGCATGAGGTATTCCTCGCATAGGCTGGACCCGCCCGCATGGGACTATTTCACCCGCATAAGCCCTACGGACTCGCATGAGGTATTCCTCGCATCGTGGGTAGCAAATCCACGGAATTATGCAAATGCCACAAACCCGGACCGACTCAAACAACTGATATACCAATAGCACACAACCGGCTATTTCAAGCACACATAGGCAAATCCTCAATTAACAAGCCAAAGTCCTTACCAAGGCACACTTAGAATGATTCACAATCAATCAAGCCAAAGTACTTATCCAGGCACACTTAGACTAATTCTCAATTAATCAAGCCAAAGTACTTATCAAGGCATACATAGAATAATTCTCTTTTAACAAGCCAAAGTACTTATCAAGGCACACTTAGACAAATTCTCAATTTATCAAGCCAAAGTACTAATCAAGGCATACATAGAATAATTCTCTTTTAACAAGTCAAAGTACTTATCAAGGCACACTTAGACAAATTCTCAATTTATCAAGCCAAAGTACTAATCAAGGCGTACATAGAATAATTCTCTTTTTACAAGTCAAAGTACTTATCAAGGAACACTTTTTAGAAAACTCATTTCAAAGCTTGAAATCAAGTAACTCCAAATTTTCACAATCTAGGCAACTTATGCCGATTTAATCAAAATAGACAACTTTCTAAACCTTCCATAAAGCCGTTATAACCAACTTCCCATAAAGCCGTTATAACCCTTTATGGTTTTAGACGTATCCATTCCTTTAATAACCAAGAGACTTATACTATTAAAACCAAGTATCACATACTTACAAATCAAGTTCTTAACTTTCAAAATACTTCAAGTCTCTTAATAGTTAGAAAACAAGTTTTCTTCTACTTTTTAAACCTCAAGTAACTTCACCCTTAACGCAAGTTACTTCTCTTAAATCATGTCATTTCTCCTCTTTTAAATCAAATAAGTAAATCACTCCTTTGACTCCTCTAAAGTCATTATAATGACCTTTAGGTTTTAGAACTAAGGCACTAGCCAAAAGATTTGGAAACCACTTCCTTTTCAAGTCTCTATGTACTTTAAGAAAAATACCTTCACTTTTAAGAATCCAAACTTCCCTAAGGAAATGGATTATACTACTTACAATTTAAACATCAAAGTACACTCAAGGAAGTACATAGAACAAATTCTATTTTAGGCAATCCAAATACAAGCAAGGAATGGATCATTCAAGGAGTAGAACTTACTTTCTTTATTCTAAGGAATCATGCTAGAAGAGGAGATAGTTCACATACCTTTTCGGCTAAGTCCACAAGCTAAGCCGAATACACCGTATGTAGAAGTGTCAACCTATAAAGGTCACAACAAGACTATCAACTTCTAGTCTCTACGTAGAATAATACTAAGTGTAGGGTCTCTAATTCTACGGAAAATCGGGCAGCACCTCCTTTGTTTCTACTTACTTTGCCACCCTTTTCAAGGCCGAATACAATAACCAACAAGCCACATTTAAGGCTCCAAACAACAACCAAACAAAGGGGATTACACGCCTTACAATACGTGTAAAATTCCGCCCACAATTCATAATGGCGAAGTCTAACGACACTAGCCAATTCTCGGCCAACTTACATAGCAACACTAAGTCCTTTCCAATCCTTTTTACAATTACAAGTTCTAAGGTCTAACATGTTATGTAGTCTAAACAACTTCAACAACTACAATTTCCTTCTTTATACAACATGCGACGCTTAGACTAATAATCGACTAGAATTGAAATCTTAAAGTTAAACATGCTAGATTTCGGATTAGGGTTCCAATAGCCAATAAACATATCAAACTTCATACTATATAACTCATGCTTGCTAATAACCATAGCTACAATGATAAGTAAACCTTAATTGCTAAAACGACAAGAATATACCTTTAAAGCCCTTAAAATTTCCAAGATTCCAAAGTCGCGCCTTAGCAATTCTTAGCTCCTTTCCTTAGGTTCCAATCCGCTCCAAGCACTCCTTAGAGGCCTATGAAGAACCCATCTTCAAGTTCCAACTTCAAAGTTGAAGAACTCCCTTAGTTTCCGCCTTGCGACTAACGTAAAAATACGTTTTTTCCGAAATCTTTCTATTGAGATATCCTTATAATACCCTTAGGGACATTGGGTTAAAGTCTTGTGAACAAAGGATCAAAACTACAATTATTTTGTGTGGGAGAGTCACAAACCCGAGAGGTCTCTTAGTTGAAGAACAAGGTTTTTGTGATATTTTCCTAAGTGTTAGATGAGCTTGTCTTGCACTAGTGAAGCATATATAATACAATGAAGGGCTTGGATTAATACACTTGTGGTCTAGGATGAAGGACAATTAATGAAAAGCCAAGTGGACAAGTTGACTAGTCAACAAAATCAAGCTAGCAAGACTAATCTTCCAAGGTGGTCAATGACCATATTACCCCTCCTCTAATTCGACCAAGACCACTTATGGGGGTGCCACGTGTCGCCCTCTCATTCGTCCATAAAAATTCCGTAACCCTCGCGGGCCCCACAAAACATAAAATTCCTCAGGTGGGCCCCACGTGACCAAATCCGTAAAAATAAATTTTCATAATATTACTAAGTCTCATACTCTTCAAATAATGTATTTTGAGAATCCAATTCTCATCAACGAACACTTTTCCTTTCCGACATTCGGAAGATTTTCCGTCGGAAAAATAATTCTTCCTTTCGTACTAATTTCCAAGTCTTGTTTCCTTACGTACATTCTCTTATACATATCCTGGACTTACGGGGTGTAACATTCTTCCCCCCTTAGAAACATTCGTCCCCGAATGTTCTTAGTCGGTTTTCAAGCTATACAAACTCCGGCACAATCTCTATACTATGCCTATCAATCAACACTGCACAAGACCAACTATGCCACACATGGCCACCACATAACACACGTGAACATAATAATGGGCCTTCCGTCCGTGGCCCCTCTCACAAAACTCGAAGGTTACAGTCTCCCCCAAACACGGGATCCTTAGAGGTTCCTTTCTTTCCTTACTTATCATTCTTTCTCGTACTTCTAAATTTATATAGTAACCGTACAACATCTCAAATATTGTTTCTGTTCCCCAATCCTTGGAGTTACTAACCAAACTTGGCCATATGCTACTTACATTCCCGTTAAGGCTTTTCTCGGTCCTTACGACCTAGTTTCGGTGGAACGCGTCCACAACTCGTACAACGATCAACTAGACTTGGGCCTAGCACCCTCGTGACCCTATCACATAGCGGGACCATTTCTAACAGACGTCACCCCATTCCATACTATCGGCTGACCCGAAATGAGTCTATAACCCGACTCATCGTCGCACTTAACTTCTCATTCTTAGTCTGAAATAAATCTCTCTCTTATCTCAAGGTACTTCTTACCCTACCCCCTATTCACTAGAGGTTCGTCACATAAGCCAAAGTATTTCTACTGCACAATCTTCCCTATCGGTCTTACACTTATACGGGGTAATTACAACTTGTGAACTTTATACAACTATAGTCTCAGTTCACCTATCATTCTTGTCAACATTCTTACTTCTCACTTACTAATCAAAGTATCCCTACCTCTGGGGTACTATCACTTACAACTGCTAGCACCGCTATCTTGGTCAATAACATAACTGCTTCCCTCATGACCCTATAGTCTTCTCCTAACTGAGAAACTGGAGGCTCTGGTACTGGGGCCTCAAAACCTGGCGCAGAAGAACTCGCCGATCATGGAACAACATCCAGATAACACGGGCATAAGCCCTATCAACTCTCTCGAGTCCGACTAGTAGCTCGCTACTCATTTGCCCTTCAGGCCGTTGCCCTCTCGAGGCATACCAGTAACACAACAATACGTCGAGAGGAATTATCTTACTAACATTTCTATGGCACGATCTTAGAGTGAGAAGAATAGAAACCAACTCCTAAATGTCATGTAGCCTCCTGTTTATGGGTGTGGCGCGCAACACACCGATAATCAAGACTCTACTAGACACGATCAGAAACATTCCGAGGATCGATCGCTCGATACCACTGTCACACCCCGAACCCCGGCCCGTGGATCGGTGCCCTACACGGGCATCCTTCTACCTTAACAACTAAGTACATTGCGGAAATTAATAATGACTCATCATTTTTTTAAAACCAACGACGATAAGGCAAAGCCGACTAGGCCGCCATATAATATACATAAACAAAAGACACTACTCGTACACGAGTCCAATCCCACATATGAATCTGCACTCAGGAGTTAAATCGAACTATGACGGACAAGGCCCCGCTGCACCCATAAATGTACAAAAGCACATCTTGAAGGAACTATACCAAAATGATAAACTCCCGAACAAAGGAGCTATCCAAAACTCGGCAGTGGTCCTACACTCATCGATCACCAAATCACAGACCTAAACTCGCGGATTTAACGCACTCCGGGCGAGGTCAGTACGAAGAATGTACCAAGTATGTGAACAGTAAGTACTGTAATAAAATCATAACAGTCTAACAAAACAGGAGACATGTATGATAGCCAACCTACAGTACATAACACATAAGCAGTCATATCAAGTCAGGGACGCAGGCCCTCTAAGTCATTACTCCAATATAACCATGGGTCTCACGCCCATAATATCAATCATGCCCGTGGAATCCTTCCTCACTGCCGGCAGTCCATGATGTAACAACACCCATAAGGATACATGAACACCAAGTCCCACATGTGTCCTAAATACCTCGTGGTCTCATGCCCCGGAATCCTACCTCGTAAAAGCATGACCATAGGGTAACACAAACAAATCCGGGGACATATATGATACTCAAAATACAACACCTTGTGCCTTACTACAATGAGAGTAAACAGTAGTATCCTTACAATATAAAATAGGAAGCTCATGATCAAGCAGGACCATCCGCCCGCAGTATTATTCAGCAATCCTATTCCTGGGACTATTTCACCCGCATAGGTCGCGTGGACCCGCATGAGGTATTCCTCGCATAGGCTGGACCCGCCCGCATGGGACTATTTCACCCGCATAAGCCCTTTCGGACCCGCATGAGGTATTCCTCGCATAGGACTATTTCACCCGCATAAGCCCTTACGGACTCGCATGAGGTATTCCTCGCATAGGCTGGACCCGCCCGCATGGGACTATTTCACCCGCATAAGCCCTACGGACTCGCATGAGGTATTCCTCGCATCGTGGGTAGCAAATCCACGGAATTATGCAAATGCCACAAACCCGGGGACTGACCCCGAAACAACTGATATACCAATAGCACACAACCGGCTATTTCCAGCACACATAGGCAAATCCTCAATTAACAAGCCAAAGTCCTTACCAAGGCACACTTAGAATGATTCACAATCAATCAAGCCAAAGTACTTATCCAGGCACACTTAGACTAATTCTCAATTAATCAAGCCAAAGTACTTATCAAGGCATACATAGAATAATTCTCTTTTAACAAGCCAAAGTACTTATCAAGGCACACTTAGACAAATTCTCAATTTATCAAGCCAAAGTACTAATCAAGGCATACATAGAATAATTATCTTTTAACAAGTCAAAGTACTTATCAAGGCACACTTAGACAAATTCTCAATTTATCAAGCCAAAGTACTAATCAAGGCGTACATAGAATAATTCTCTTTTAACAAGTCAAAGTACTTATCAAGGCACACTTAGACAAATTCTCAATTTATCAAGCCAAAGTACTAATCAAGGCGTACATAGAATAATTCTCTTTTAACAAGTCAAAGTACTTATCAAGGCACACTTAGACAAATTCTCAATTTATCAAGCCAAAGTACTAATCAAGGCGTACATAGAATAATTCTCTTTTTACAAGTCAAAGTACTTATCAAGGCACACTTTTTAGAAAACTCATTTCAAAGCTTGAAATCAAGTAACTCCAAATTTTCACAATCTAGGCAACTTATGCCGATTTAATCAAAATAGACAACTTTCTAAACCTTCCATAAAGCCGTTATAACCAACTTCCCATAAAGCCGTTATAACCCTTTGTGGTTTTAGACGTATCCATTCCTTTAATAACCAAGAGACTTATACTATTAAAACCAAGTATCACATACTTACAAATCAAGTTCTTAACTTTCAAAATACTTCAAGTCTCTTAATAGTTAGAAAACAAGTTTTCTTCTACTTTTTAAACCTCAAGTAACTTCACCCTTAACGCAAGTTACTTCTCTTAAATCATGTCATTTCTCCTCTTTTAAATCAAATAAGTAAATCACTCTTTGACTCTAAAGTCATTATAATGACCTTTAGGTTTTAGAACTAAGGCACTAGCCAAAAGATTTGGAAACCACTTCCTTTTCAAGTCTCTATGTACTTTAAGAAAAATACCTTCACTTTTAAGAATCCAAACTTCCCTAAGGAAATGGATTATACTACTTACAATTTAAACATCAAAGTACACTCAAGGAAGTACATAGAACAAATTCTATTTTAGGCAATCCAAATACAAGCAAGGAATGGATCATTCAAGGAGTAGAACTTACTTTCTTTATTCTAAGGAATCATGCTAGAAAAGGAGATAGTTCACATACCTTTTCGGCTAAGTCCACAAGTTAAGCCGAATACACCGTACGTAGAAGTGTCAACCTATAAAGGTCACAACAAGACTATCAACTTCTAGTCTCTATGTAGAATAATACTAAGTGTAGGGTCTCTAATTCTACGCAAAATCGGGCAGCACCTCCTTTGTTTCTACTTACTTTGCCACCCTTTTCAAGGCTGAATACAATAACCAACAAGCCACATTTAAGGCTCCAAACAACAACCAAACAAAGGGGATTACACGCCTTACAATACGTGTAAAATTCCGCCCCACAATTCATACGAAGTAGTCTAATGCACGCTAGCCAATTCTCGGCCAACTTACATAGCAACACTAAGTCCTTTCCAATCCTTTTTACAATTCCAAGTTCTAACGTCTAACATGTTATGTAGTCTAAACAACTTCAACAACTACAATTTCCTTCTTTATACAACATGCGACGCTTAGACTAATAATCGACTAGAATTGAAATCTTAAAGTTAAACATGCTAGATTTCGGATTAGGGTTCCAATAGCCAATAAACATATCAAACTTCATACTATATAACTCATGCTTGCTAATAACCATAGCTACAATGATAAGTAAACCTTAATTGCTAAAACGACAAGAATATACCTTTAAAGCCCTTAAAATTTCCAAGATTCCAAAGTCGCGCCTTAGCAATTCTTAGCTCCTTTCCTTAGGTTCCAATCCGCTCCAAGCACTCATTAGAGGCCTATGAAGAACCCATCTTCAAGTTCCAACTTCAAAGTTGAAGAACTCCCTTAGTTTCCGCCTTGCGACTAACGTAAAAATACATTTTTTCCGAAATCTTTCTATTGAGATATCCTTATAATACCCTTAGGGACATTGGGTTAAAGTCTTGTGAACAAAGGATCAAAACTACAATTATTTTGTGTGGGAGAGTCACAAACCCGAGAGGTCTCTTAGTTGAAGAACAAGGTTTTTGTGATATTTTCCTAAGTGTTAGATGAGCTTGTCTTGCACTAGTGAAGCATATATAATACAATGAAGGGCTTGGATTAATACACTTGTGGTCTAGGATGAAGGACAATTAATGAAAAGCCAAGTGGACAAGTTGACTAGTCAACAAAATCAAGCTAGCAAGACTAATCTTCCAAGGTGGTCAATGACCATATTACCCCTCATCTAATTCGACCAAGACCACTTATGGGGGTGCCACGTGTCGCCCTCTCATTCGTCCCATAAAATTCAGAACCCTCGTGGGCCCCACAAAACATAAAATTCCTCGGGTGGGCCCCACGTGACCAAATCCGTAAAAATAAATTTTCATAATATTACTAAGTCCCATACTCTTCAAATAATGAATTTTGAGAATCCAATTCTCATCAACGAACACTTTTCCTTTCCGACATTCGGAAGATTTTCCGTCGGAAAATCAATTCTTCCTTTCGTACTAATTTCCAAGTCTTGTTTCCTTACGTACATTCTCTTATACATGTCCTGGACTTACGGGGTGTAACACCTCCGCAACATAGACACATGAAAAACTGGATGTACTGCCTCCAGATCGGACGACAGATCCAACTCATAGGCGACCTTTCCTACCCTACGGACAATCTGATAAGGCCCAATGTACCTTGTTCTAAGTTTCCCCTTCTTCCCAAACCTCATCACACCCTTCATGGGTGATACCTTCAGGAAGACCCAATCATCCATCTCAAACTCCAAGTGTCGACGCCGATTATCTGCATACGACTTATGTCGACTCTGAGCTGACAATAACTGTGTCACGACCCGACCTCGGGCCCGCGACTGGTGCCCTACCTGGGCACCCCTTTTCGGTATACATCAGAGAATAGCAGCGGAACATACACAACTAATAAAATACTTAAACATAAAATAACAACAAGCTAGCCGATAAGACCACCTTCCGTAAACTATACACATAAAACAATACATTTTTTTTCTTTACAACCCAAACCACAATGTGACTACTGCACTTAAGAATAACAACTCAAGGCGACGGGCCCGCCATACCCCTGAATGTACAACAACCGACAATACCAGGGATAAGCCTCCGGAATAAAGGAGTTTCTCAACAGCTGAACGGTGATCCTAAGAGCGAGGATCATCAACTCAGATTTAACGCACTTCTGGCCAAGGAGGTCAAGACAACATGTACCAAATATGTGAACCGAAAGATCAGAATGAAATCATAAGTCTATAATAAAACTGGAGACAAGTATGATAACTCAATTAACAGTACACAGTTCCTTACTAACAATGAGAGTAATCAAAAGTATAGGTAGCAAATCCACGGAAACAGGTGGTATAACGATCTTGGGGATTTACCCCTCATTTATACTCTTATCCTGAAGCAGGTGGTATAACGATCTTGGGGATCTACCCCTCAGATATACTCTTACCCTGAAGAAGGTGGTAAAGCAGGCGGTATAACGATCTTGGGGAGCTACCCCTCATATATACTCTTACCCTGGAGAAGGTGGTAAAGCAGGTGGTATAACGATCTTGGGGAACTACCCCTCAGATATACTCTTACCCTGGAGAAGGTGGTAAAGCAGGTGGTATAACGATCTTGGGGATTTACCCCTCAGATATACTCTTACCCTATCTCAACCGACCATCATACATAACATAAGCACTACCGGCTTATCATACAATAAGTAAGCAAGTTAAGAAATCCCCCTAACTTCTTATTAGTCTTATTCATATACACTCTCATTTTAGTTTACTTAAGGCACTAACATGTCATTATAAATCCGGGAGTTTAACCCAAAGTACTACGTACTTCTAATCTTTTAAAATGACTCATTTTCATATAAACTTCCAAGATACTAATAACCGTAGTATCAAGTCATAACTACATTTTAATACAAGTCACAATACCTCTTTAGAAAATACATTTTCGGACTTCTAAAACAAGTGACTTCTTTCTTAAAAAAAACCTTAAGCAATTGATGCCTTTAAATCAATTTGCCTTTCGTTATTTCAAGTCATTTAACATACTTAAATTACTTAGAGTAAACCACTCTTTTTAACTTTCCATAAAGCTATTATAACCAACTTCCCATAAAGTCGTTATACTAGCTTTATACATTAGCAACTTACATACTTCTTTATAATCAAGAGACTTAAACTTTCCAACAAAACAAGTATCAATAATACTTTCAACATACTTAAAGTCTCTTAACTTTTGAAAACCAGGATATCCTTAATATTTAACAAGTGAGTTAATTCCCTAACTCAATCAACTTGGACATTCTTAAAATAAGCCAAGGATATCAAATGGACCTAGATTGTCAAAATCTCAGACGTCACCGTACTATACATTTACAACTTATTCATGCTCAAGAGATAAGAAAGTTCCACATACCTCTTCGGTTAATCCACTTGCTAAGTCCAATTCGCCGTACGTAGTATGTCAACCTATAATGACCATAGTACGTCTATTAACTTCTTACTTCAAACGTAGAATATTCCAAGTGCAAAGTCACTAAATTCTACGGAAAATCGGACAACACTTCCTTTGTTTCTACATAATTTGCCACCTTTTTCAAGGCCGAATTCAATAACCAAACACGCCTCATTTAAGGCCCAACAAAGTAGTTAACAATAGGGGATTACACGCTTAATAAAGACATGTAAAATTCCGCCCCACAATATAAAACAAACTAGTCTAAACTACAATGTCAATTCGGCAATTAGGGCAACAATACCAATTCTTCTTCCAATTTCTTTTCAATCCAAGTGGTTTAATATAACATGTTATCTAGCCACAATTGATAATAACTACTACAATCCTCAAGTAGGTAAACATGCGACGATTCTAATTATCGACCAAATTGTATTTCAATTTCAAATGGCTTAACATGTCATTTTCGGATTTGAGCTTCCAAATTCCCATAACACTTATCAAACTTCATAACACATATCACATGATCATTTCTAACTTATAATAACATGGAATCTTCAATTACAAAAGTAAGACGAAGATTATACCTCATTTAGCCCAAATATGATCCAAGTTTACAAGTCGATCCTTAGCAACTTTAGCTCCTCTTTTCGACGTTCCAATCCACTCCAAACAACCCTTAGAAACTTATGAAGAACTTATCTTCAAGTTCCAACTTCAAAATTGAAGAACTCCTTAACATTCCGCCTTGCGACTAATACGAAAACGCCATTTTCCGGGATCTTTCTATTGAGATACCCTTACAATACCCTTAGGAACCTTGGTTTAAAGTGGGGAGATTATTGGACAACAAACAAAATTTTTCTCTTGAAACCATATAGCAAACCCGAGAGCACCTATTGTGTTCTTCAAGATTTTTGTAAAATTTGTCTAAGTGTTGAAGCTTGTTTTGCACTAGTATACATATATAACAAGATGGAGGGTCAATATTAGAACAAATGGGTGGTTTGGATGAGGTCTTATTAAATATCAAGCTTGTGGACCCATTGACTAAGTCAATTTTCTCAAGCTCACTACTTGCAAGACTTAGTCATCCTACAAAGGTCAAATGACCCTTAAGTCCTTGCCCAATTGGTCCAAGGCACAATAAGGGGGGTGACACGTGTCGCCCTCCCATTCGTCACAATATTTGTTTTCCAACAATTTCATAATTCCGATAAATTTTTACTCGTCTCCAAATCTTAACATTTTGAGTTCTTACATATGTTCTTATAAACATATTCGGAAATACGGGGTGTAACATTCTTCCCCCCTTAGAAACATTCGTCCCCGAATGTTCTTTCGGGAGTCAAACTTAAAGATAGCGACATAGTCCTCTTTTACAACCCCTAAATACCAATAGTACCACACGAGGCCACATAACAATACTCATACAAAAATGTCAAGCTGAACCCCACGTGTCAACGTCAGTTATCTGCACAAAGCTTCTGCTGACTTTAAGCTTACTAATAATCTTTCCCGGATAAGCTTCGCCTTATCCACAGCCCGTTGAATCAAGTCTGGACCAAATAACTGAACCTCGCCTATGTCGAACCATCCAACCGGCGATCTACACTTTCTTACATACAAGGCCTCATACAGGGCCATCTGAAAACGGGAAGGGTATCTGTTATCGTACGTAACACAACAAGAGGCAATTAACCCTCCCGGCTATTTCTGAAATCAAGAACACAGGCTCGCAACCTATCCTCAAGTGCCTGGATAGTACGCTCTGTCTGACCGTCGGTCTGAGGGTGTAATGCAACACTGAGACTCACCTATGTCCCTAATCCCTTCTGAAAAACCTCCAGAAGTTATCCGTAACCGAGCTCATTTGTCTGTCATCATAAACGTAGGAACCCCGTGCAGTCTCACAATCTCTCTGCTATACAAGCTAGCATAATCCTCAGCCGAGTAAGTGGTCCTAACCGGAAGAAAACGACTGGTTTCGCCACCACACTTACCATGACCCCCAGGGAGTCGCACTTCATCCGAGTACGATGCCACGCTGTAACAAGATCCATATTAATTACCTCTCATAACTAGGTTGGGATTTCAATCGCCTGCAATAGCCCACTGGGCTTCTGGTGCTCAACCATGACCTGCTACTAACTCGGACACTAAGTAGTAAACTCCGATATGTCCCTTTTCCGGTCATCTTACCCATACATACATCTGAGGTCACGAGACAACTTAGTCGACCCCGAACAATTAGAACAATAAGCACTGCGTGCCTCCCCTAAGACTCCGACTAGTCCCGCAGAGACGGGTACACGCAATCTATCTCATCTCACAAAGACTTATCCGTGCTACCCAAACAGGCTTTTCTCTTCTTGGAGAGCCGTATCTCGATACCGTATCATAACTGGATCCTCATACTGTCGCCTCTTTACTTCCTCAATGAAGAAAGACTCGGCAACCTCTCGGATCTAAACTTCATTAACCTTGGAAACAAATGATCGAATCCCCCGTCTCGGTAGCTGATGAATCTCACAGACCACGTCCTGTCTATATGGCTTCCCATCTGGCAGACTACCCTTAGATCCACGACAAAGAATATCTTTAACTGTCTTGGCTTTCCCTGGGTGGTATAGGATATCGATATCACAATCCTTGAATAACTCTAACCACCGTCGCTGTAGCAAATTCTACTGCCTCAGTCTGCAGATATACCGGAGGCTTTTGTGGTCAGCTTATCTTCAAATAACTGAAAGCCTTTCTTATTCCTGCGAAATATTCGAGTATCCTTAATCTCACTTATGGTTCCGATTTCCCTTTTCTCTGTTGCAACCAAACTTTGTTGATCTCGTCAAGTAGTAACCCGATGCTACCACCTTTCCTCGAGGTATTCTCACTGCCCATTATTTACTAATGGTCTTACACTAGTCTGGGGTAATCATATCTCGTGCAACTTACATAACCATAGTCGTATTCTCCTTTATCATTCTGGTCATAACCTTACCTTATGCTTATTATTAGCAAAAATATTTCTATCTTGATTCATAATCGTACAGTTTCATACAAGTGTACAACCTGCATTTATATCTTTACGATACTTCCTCGACCAATACGTACGTCGTTCTTAATTTCCCAACACAACACTTTTTCCACGGTTATCTACAACTGTAACCTATGGCATGACGATACTGAAGACCTTACCAGTCTCCTATCCTGCGTCTAACAACATGGGTACACGCAACCCCATAATACGTAAAACTATCCTTTTACGTGGGGGAGAGAACTTATCTCCCTTTCTTAAACTTGTCTTGGAGTCACAACCCTAATCACAGGGTCCTCTTGCGGTCCAATAAATATCTAATCATCACGCACCGCCTTAAAGTCATGTAGATTTTCAAAACCTACCAAAGATGCCTCATTTTCTCACAAAGACTGCATTTATTTTATTCATGCCTTGCACATTTTCCTGAATTTATCCGGAAGGTCGTGGCTCTGACCGCCACACCAAACCAACTCCAAGTACCTCCAAGGGCAACTTAACATAAATTCCTTCAAATACAATTATTACTTACTTTTTGCGTCAATTTACCTCAAATGAACAAGTCACACAGACTTAATAAAATCAACAATGTCAAAGAAGGAAGGATAATTCACTGGTTACCACCACTTCTCTTCCTTTCCACTCGATAACCGGCTTATCGGGAACTGGTACCGAATCAATCTCTCTTCTGTAGTCCACGTTGGCATAACAAGAGGCCAACTAGTTCGTACTCATAATGACCTCAACGTGCCATAACAACTCGCTAGGTGCTAGTGGTCCAACGACTGTATCGTTACCGGTAATTATTATCTACCCGCTCAGCTACCACCCAACACTCACGGGTGTAGTCACCATGAAAGGTCCTCATGGATTCAGGCTCCATTTCTTTACACTTGGTTGCTCTCTTTTTCACTGGTCGTACTCTTTCCGTACTCCCAAACTTATACTAGCATACGTACATAAAATCCATACTAACTCTGGCCTCCACTCTTTGGAGTTACTAAATTAAACAATATAAGGCCCATTCCGGCTCTCACAACCTAGTTCCGGTGGAACACATCCACGAACCCGTAAAATGATTAGCTAAACTTGGGCCTTGCACCCTCGTGACCCTGTCACATAGCGGGACTACTACCAACTGATCTCATTTCATTTCAAGCTATGGGGCGACCCTTAATAGATCCCCAACCCGACTCGGCGTCGTATTTAACTATTTTCCTTGGCCTGTCTTAACTTTACTACCCGAGAAGACCTTATATATCTAAGGTCTCGGTGGTTATCAACATTCCTAGGCTCACAATTTCCATGCTCCAAGCCTAACTTATCAGTCCCCCCGTAAACGGGTACAAAAACTTCTTAATATACTAATATCGGGTTGTCTTGTCCACAACAACCATACTTACTCCATACGGATCTCACCCGTACCATTCTCAAAATCCTACTACGTAGCTCAATCTATTAACATATTCTTCCATTAATTCCCTTAATAATAACTTCTTAAGGGTCCATTACCTTCTCAGACAGCTCATCATTTCCTAATTTTCTCAAATTAGTACGTAAAACATTGATGAGAATTCATTAAACTGTTTCATACCTTCCCGGTATTTATTTAGTCCTTACCAAAACCTGGTAATCTAAAATCATCCTAGGAAACACACATGTGACCCCATACTTAAATCTGTATAGTTGTATGTCCCAATACCAACTATACTACAAACATTACCAACCTGGATACGCAATCCACATAATCTTTCCCGGTCATCTGCCTTTCTCAGAATGCAAACAACATAACTTGTTAGGGAGAGACGACCCTAACCATACAGCTCTATCGCACGATCTTAGAGTGAGAAGAATGGAAACCAATCCTAAATGTCCTGCAGCCTCCTGATTATAGATGTGGTGCACAACACACCGATAATCAAGACTCTACTAGACACGGTCTGTAGACACCTTCCGAGGACTAACTGCTCTGATACCACTTTTGTCACGACCCGACCCCTGGCCCGCGACTGGTGCCCTACCTTGGCACCCCTTTTTGGTATACATCAGAGAATAGCAGCGGAACATACACAACTAATAAAATACTTAAACATAAAATAACAGCAGACTAGCCGATAAGGCCACCTTCCGTAAACTATACACATAAAACAGTACATTTTTTTTTTCTTTACAACCCAAACCACAATGTGACTACAGACCTCTAAGAATAAAAATGTTACACCCCGTAGTTCCAGAGTATGTATACGAGGACGTACGTTCGAGAATACGACATTTAGATTGGAAAGGAAGAAAGATGTGATTTTTCGACGGAAAAGTTTCCGGATTTTGTGAAGGAAAAATGTTCGTTAAAGGGAATTTGATTCCCAGATTTGGTATTCGGACTTTTTGGAATATTTAAGAATTATGGAATTTTATTTCCGGAATTGGTCACGTGGGGCCCACGGAAGGAAATTTACGGTTTTGTGGGGCCCACTTTATTTTCGGATTTTTGGCTTTACGGATATTTTCGGAAGATGAAATATTTTGGACGAGTACGGGGGAGACACGTGTCACCCCCGTGTGGCCATATTGGCCGAATTGGAGAAGGACAAGTGGGACGTTTTTTGGTGGACAAGTGCCCATTTTTGTGGTGGCCACTTGTCCCATTTTTGTGGTAGCCAAATGGTTGGCCAACTACCCACACACATGTACCCAATCTTCACCATCCACTTGCCTAGATCTTGGCCATTGATTTCCCTATAAATACCCTCAGGTGCAAGACTTTATTTCATCCACATTAGAAAGTTTCCAAGGCAAAAATTCCTCCTCCCTTAGTGAATTCTCGTCCAAACACCCCACATTGAGTAGAATTCTTCAAGTATTGTTGTTATTCCAAATACTTTAGCCTAAATCCCTTGTGGTATTCCAAAGAAATCCCAACATAAGAGCCCGGAAATACTACTTTATTCCAATAGTCGTAAAACGAAACCCTATGAAAATCTTCATAGCTTAGATGAAGTGTTAAGAGGAGTTGGTTAGAAACTTCTAAGGGTCGCTTGGAGCGGGTTGGAGCGTAAGGATTTGGAGCTAAACGTTGCTCAGGATCGACTTATAAACTTGGATAATTTTGGGCTTATCGAGGTAATGATCTTTGTCCCCCTATTGTAATTGGATATTACATGTTGTAGTAATGTATAGTTGAGTATACTATATGAAGAATGAATATGGATAAGAATTGAACTGTATTTACAGTAGACTTGTAGTATTAATGTGGAGTAGAATTGTACACGTCCGGTTAGACGTGTAACCCCCCCTGGGATTGTTGGTTTGGTAGCAGGCCTCGTTAGAGGAGGAGAGTTATGTCATGCGGGGAGGTCTTTGTCGAATTTTCCGTAGAATATGGAATCTTGTATCTAGAATTATTCTACGAAAAGATCTAGAGGTTGATAGACGTTTTGTGGCCTTTATAGGTCAAGTACTACGAGGCGTATGATTCTACTTGAAGGGTGGAAAAGGCGAGCAAGGTTATAGTACGGTGGAGCGTTTTGCTAATTGTCGATAATCGTCGCGAGGTATGTGAACCTCTTCCTATCATTTCTAGCATGATATTTGTGAAATATATTTAGTGCGGTAGACGCACGTGTGTTTAAAGGAATTTTATTTTCCTTTTGTGTCCTTGACTTGATTCCAAAGTTAAGTGACTTGTTATGAAATATTAAGGACTTGAATTATGTTAAAAAGTTGTAAAACCTCACTCATGAGTAATGGGTGTGTGGTCTTTTAAAGAATAAAGTTATCTGGATTTCGAAAATAAGAATGGTTTTATCATTGGTTTTAAAATGATAACTTGACTTATAAACAACTTGATTTTGGGAAAGGTGAAGTAACTTGATTTAAAGGTATATGTTACTTGTTTTTAAAAGAGTGAGACACTTGGTTTAAAAAGTATATTGCTACTTGACTTTTAAAGGAAAAAGTGCCTTGGTTTTAAAAAGGAAGGCATGCTTTTGTCTTAAGGTTGGTTTAAAAAGAAGGTATGGAAATTGTTTTGGTTTTACTTTGATGTCTTTTGACTTGAGTTTTAAATAATAAGAATCTTGAAGTATTTCAAAAGAGTTATGAATCATTTTTGAAAGAAAAGAAATACTTGGTTTTAAAAGCTTAAGTGTTATACTAGCTTTATGGGAAGTTAGGTATAACGACTTAAGGAAGATAGAAGGAACGGTTTACTTATTTGTTTATGAAAGTCTTGTATTGATTTCTGGAAAGTGTAGTAAGATGGTTTGATAAGTAAACATGTTACGATGCTACGTGCTAGTGTCTTGTGATGTTTGTGCGAGGGGTTATTCTTGTTGTGCTTACGTTGATAAACGATAAGTCATTGTATCGCTATTATATCACATACCCCGACTTGTTATGATGCAGGACTTGCCACCGACGCGAGGTATACCTCACGCGGTCCGTGACTACGCGAGTCGCGGAGTTCGAGGATTGATCATTCGGTGTGTTATCCCGACGAGGAATGCCTCACGCGGTATGTGTGACTACGCGGTCTATGTGACTATGCGATGCGGAGTCCGGAGGATGCCGCGGTTAGCCGCCTCCGACGCGAGGAATACCTCACGCGGTCGTGTGACTATGCGATCGCGGGAGTTCCAGGATTAGGCACGCATAATGATACTATGGGCGATTGGCCTTGCTTCGATCATTAGCGACCTAGAAAAGACCGACGTTATATATCTATTTTTGCTCTTGTTTATGTTGGCACTATGCGCTTAAATTGGTTGTTAAGACGTATTTGTAATTGGTTTTAAAATATTATGATTTGATTTGATTTACGCTTCATACTGGTACCAGATCGACCTCCTTCGGGGCCGCGCTCATGCCGCAGTAGAGGTACACCCGTCGATCCTCGCCATAGATCACTTCAGCGTTTTGGGAAGCTCCGCTTCTCCGAGGCTTATCTTCGTATAGTCCTCGCCAGGTACTTACATTCGTGGTATGGCGGGCCCGCCCCGTCATTGTTGTTATAACATTCGTAGAGTCCGTAGTCTTGTTGGCGTAATTTGTATAAGCGGATGTAATCGTCGTTCAAGTTTAATTTATATATTCGTAAAGGTAAATCGTTTTGGTTAGCCTGTTTTCTTATTTCATTATTGTATATCTTGTTTCATGTGTATGTTTTTTTATTTCCGCTGATTTTCTCTGATGTTGTATCACTAGGGTGCCCGGGGTAAGGCACCAGTCGCGGGCCCGGGGTCGGGTCGTGACAAAAGTGGTATCAGAGCAGTTAATCCTCGGAAAGTGTCTACATCGTATCTAGTAAGTCTTGATTATCGGTGTGTTGTGCACCACACCTATAATCAGGAGGCTGCAGGATATTTAGGATTGGTTTCCATTCTTCTCACTCTGAGATCGTGCCTTAGAGCTGTGTTATAAGTTGGACTCCCTCTGACGTATTCTTTTCACCCGTTATGCCTCTACGCAAGGCAACCAGAGCCCAGGAGGGCAAGACAGCAGAGGGAGCTGCGAGTAGAACACAGAGGGTTACCAGGGCACTGCCCACCATTATCCGAGACGCTTCATTCGGGAGTTCGCGACGCCGCTAGCCCTGAGAGAGTGTAGAGCGAGCGTAGCCATCGAGACCGCGATACTGAGCCTCTAGTCCCACAAACAGAGCAGGATATGAGTTACAAGGAGATGGCCCAGTTACTAGCTAGTCTGGTGGCTGGAAATGAGGACGGACGGGAGCCGGTGGTTCCGGTAGTACCAGTAGTTCACCCTAGATCCGATAGTTGATATTTCGGGACTTCTTGAGTTGCAGTCCACCCGAGTTCTATGGATTGAGGACTGAGGAAGACTATCAGGAGTTTATTCGATAGTTGCAGCGGATCATGAAAGTGATCAAGACCTCAGAGGCATTTCTTACACACTTCTTGCCCTCGCAGATGAGGAGAGCTCGGGCAGATAGATTTATGAGGTTGAGGCAGAACGGGCGGACGGTTCGGGAATACAGTATAGAGTTTGACTTATTGGCTCGTTATGTCCCCGCGTTAGTGGCAGACATGGAGGATAGAGTGCACCGATATGTCACAGGACATGACGATTGTCTAGCAGAGAGTTGTACAAGAGTAACTCTTCAGTCAGACATGGACATTGCCCGTATACAGGCTTAGGCGCAGCAGACCGAGGAAAGTAGGTATCGACGGAATAACCAAGATCAGCAGAAGAGGGCCAGAACAGCAGGGTCCTTTGATAACTTTTGAGGCGGACCTTCTCAGAAGCAGACTGGTTATGCGCCTCCGCCAGTACAGAGTGGTCCTCCACGGACTTCAGGACGTTCGTGGTATTTAGGAGTTGGTCGAACCTGTGGTTTCGTTCACGATTTGCATAGGTTTTAGCCACCTGCTTCGCTTTTCCTCAGTGTTCACGATGTAACAGGCGTCATCCCGGGGAATGTCGTCTTTTTGCTAGTGATTGTTTTACCTGAGGCCGTCAGGGCCATGTGAGGAGAGGATGTCCTAGTAGGAGGGATGCAAGTAGGAGGACTCAGCCTACCAAGTCAGTTGCGGATTCAGTGGGTCTGAGAGGAAGGGGTGTTAGCCAGAGGAGGCCGCCCCACCCTGTATGGCGGCCATGCGGTAGGTGTTCTGGGTAGTGTCGTACTACTTAGATAGCTTGTTAGGCTTCATGACGGCAGGCCATTTTTGCGAAATTGTCCGACCAGGTGGCGCGGATGTTACGACTCACCTTCGGATCGGTGGTTGTTCATCACCGTCTGTAGTTACGCGCCCAAGAGAGCAGGATTTGATTAGAGCGCAAAGGAAAGCGAGGTCGTCACGACCCGACTCGGCCCGTGATGGTGCCTTACCCCGCACCCTAGTGATACAACATCGAGAAAACCAATGGAAATAAAAACTCATAAAAGAAAATAAAGGAAATAAGAAAACAAAGCAACCCAAACGGTTACCTTTTTGTACATAAATGAAAACTTGAGCGATATCCCTTACAAACTCGCCACCACGGTGCTGCACTTAAGAATTTTAAAACTATAATGACGGGACAGGGCCGCGCCATGCCCCTGAATGTACAAAAGTCTACTATTTCAGGGAACTGTACCACAGGACAAGCTTCCGGAGATATGGAGCTTTCCGAGAACCGAACAACGATCCTAAGAGTGCGGATCAGCAAGTTATGTACCTCAACCTGCGGCATGAACGCAGCCCCGGCGAGGTCAAGATAACAGGTACCAAGTATGTGAAACTGAAAAATACTGTAAATGAAATCATAATAGTCTATATAAAGCAGGAGACATGTAGGATAACCAAACTACAGTACACAACAAATAAGCAGTCATGTCAAGATAGGGACTCATGCCCGTGAAATCATCACTCAAATACAACCCGGGAATTTAACCTGCATAATGGCCGCATGCCCCGGCATCTCACCTCAGTATAAGCATGGCCCTGGAACCGTCCTAGTGGGCCCATACCCGTGGACCATCTAACGTGTCGGTATGCCCAAAAGAGATAACAAGATAACAATCCCTGTGGAAGCATACCCGTGGGCTACCCAACGTGTCGGTATGTCCAAACAACTAACAAGATAATACTCACTATGGAAGCATACCCGTGGGCTACCCAACGTGTCAGTATGTCCAAACAAATATGTCACGACCCGATTCCGGGCCCGTGACTGGTGCCTTACCCCGGGCACCCTAGTGATACAACATCAGAGTAATCAGCGGAACATAAAACGATACAAGACATATTATGAAATATGAAACAATAATCTGAGAAAAACTTGCCTTTCGGCATATATGTAAATAACAACTTTTTCAACATGAACAGTTTAATCCTTTTTACAAACCCTGCCCACAACAAGATTACTGCACTTAAGAATGATATGACAACAATGGCGGACAGTGGCCCCGCCAAACCCCGAATGTAAACACTTACTACGACAGGACTATACCACCGATAAGCCTCCGAGAAACGGAGCTTCCCAAACGCTGAAATCGGACTCGAGAGCTAGGATCAACGATCGGTGTACCTCAACTGCGGCATGAACGCAGCCAAGGAGGTCGATAACAGTGCCGAGTATGTGAAACTAAAAATATCAGAAATGAAATCATAATAGTCTATAAAGCAGGAGACATGTATGATAAGCAAACTACAGTTCACAACAAATAAGCAGTCATGTCAAGTCGTGGACTCACTACCAAAGTTATCACAATAAAACCGTACGGGGTAAGTACGAAGGCATAGCCGACTACTAAGACCCACAGTACCAAAAATACCACAAACCGTATCCCGAGGTCTTTCTAGACCGCACCACATGATCGAAGTTGGCCACTCACCCGCAATATCAATGTGCGCGTCTATCCTCGAACTCTCGCAGCCCGCATAGGTCACACACGGACCGCATGAGATATTCCTCGAATCATGGTCCTGCATCGCCGAGGTATACCCCGTGATCGGGCGCTAACCTCGTATCCGCCTAGGCTCCCGCAACCCGCATAGTCTCAAAAGACCGCATAGTCTCAACAGACCGCATAGGAATCCCAGCATCGTGCTAAACACCGAATAATCAATCCCGAGCTACCGCGACTGCATAGTCACGAGGACCGCATAGCCGTGAAAGACCCGCATCAAGGGTGGCAAGCCCTCGGATAATAAGTCAAAGGGTATGTGATACAATAATAGTACAACGCTTAACGCTTAACAACGTAAGCACAACAAGAATGACCCCTTACATCACGATCACACAAGATACTAACACACGTAGCATCCTAACATTTTCACTTATCACATCAACAAGAAAGTATTTACAAGGCTATCTCAAACCAAAGACAATCAAGTTATTCACACAAGGTACTTTAAGCTAACAAGTTCGTATCTACCCCTAAAGTACTTCATACATTAAATCTTTTAAAAGATCCGTTGCTTTCACATAAGTCACACAATACGTAGTATAAAATAGAGTGGTACTTTTTTAAATAAACCAAAACACTTACCTTTGTAAAATCAAGTAACAACATTATTTTCCAAACGCCCAAGTTTGCCTAATTTCAGATGTTCACGCTTTCTTATTTTAGAAAGGTTTCGTAGTTCATAATCTTATTCATTTAAGAATATAATTCTCTTTTAAACAACTGAGAAACATAAGTCTTATATGTGAGTAGGATATTCTTGTTTATAACAATCTCATTACAAAGAAATGTGATCTAGGAAATATCATTTTGTCTCATCTTAGCTTCTATGCAGATGGAAGTTTCTCGGTTTTAATAATACTTAATTAGTCAAACATTCCCTTTATTAACGCCGCAGTTGGTTTGTCGATACACATTCCGATTTCGAAATCAAGAAACATTCTTAAGCCGTTATACCTAACTTCCCATAAAGCTAGTATAACTCTTAAGTTTTTCAAAACCAAGTATTACTTCTTCTTTCAAAATGATTCAAAATCTTTTGAAATACTTCAAGTTCTTTATTAACACATAACAAGCCGCTTATAGTTCAAATCGATTACCTTTTAAAGACCACAAGTATTTTCTTACCAACATAAAGTCGTTATAACCAACTTCCCATAAAGCCGTTATAACACTTTATGTTTTAAATCAATCAAATACGTTTAGCACACGTACGCTCACCGTACTACATAGTTCACACATATCATGCTAGAAGAGATAGGAAGAGGTTCACATACCTCGCGACGAGTATCGACTAATAGCAAAACGCTCCAAGTACTTCCAACCGCCGCTACCTTAAGCCAAGTAGATCGCGCCACACGTAGTACTTCAACCTATAAGGCCACAAGGCGCTTTATTAACATTTAGATCTCATCGTAGAACATTCTACCAAAATTCTAAAGACCTCCCCGCAACAACAGAAATCTCTCCTCTACCGAGGCGGCTACCAAGCCAACCAGGGGGGTTATACGCCTAACCCTAACGTACAATTCTACTCCACTGCACTACTACACAAGTCCATCGTAATACACCCTATGTAATTACAACAAGATTCTTCTTTAAATTCAGCTTAAGTCGCAAGACATTGCCAGAAGTATTATTCAGCTTAAGTATAAAGACATTGCCGATAACTACGTTCAGTTGTATATATAGTATACTTCAACTATATATTCTAACAATATGTAATTTCCAATTACAATAGAGGGACAAGATAATTACCTCGATAAGCCCATAATTATCCTAGTTAAAGTCGATCCCGGCAATCGTTTAGCTCAAACTCCGATCGCTCCAACCCGCTCTAAAACAACCTTAGAAGGTCTAACCAACTTCTACACAATTCTCCCACGGACTATGGAGATTTTCCTAGGGTTTCGGTTTTGTGGACGACTAAGTATAATAGTATTTTCTGGGCTTTTCGTATAGGTATAACCTTAGAATACAACAAGGTATACGGCTAAGGTAATTTGGGCATTATAACAATACTTTTGAGAGTATTTATACCAAGAGGGGGGGTATATTATACGAGAACAACACCACTAGGAGGGGTGAAGTCTCGCCACAAGGCCACACAGGGGAGGTCTCTCGCCGAGGGGAGGGACGAGAACAACAACAAGAGAGTGGGATTTTAACACTTAGAGATTTGTGGAAAGGATGAAGAATTCATCAAAGGGAGAGGGTATTTATAGGTCAAGGGATGGCCAACCAAAGGCCAAGATTAAACCAAGTGTTAGGCAAGTGTAGGGCTAGGATTTACTACACACAAATATCCTACCAACCTCGACTTTAGCCAAGGCACAAAAACGTGCCTTACATAGCCCATTTCGTCCAATTTGACGATTTCAAGCCACCAATGGAGGTGCCAAGTGTCGCCTCCCGTTGGTCCAAAATGTTTCGCCTCTCGGAAAAATCCGCAAAAATACTAAATGACATAGCGGAAATTCCCCTACGAAAGTCAGGGAAACGTTTACGAAAAATGACTCTAATCGGGTGTTGTGAACAAATTTAATTCGCCAAGCCACTTTGCCTACTCAAGGCTTTAAACTTTTATACGCACGCCTCACGCATATACTGGAAATACGGTATAACATTCTCCCTCCTTAGAAACATTCGCCCGAATGTTCCTTCTAAATCTCAAGACAAACGCGCCAAGATAGTCTTCACCGCTATACTTGCGAAAACAATCCCGCCACACCGCCACGAAACACCCGCACATACTTCTATCTAAGTCCACGAGGAAAACACCTCTAATCATCACCACAAAACACTTCTCACCGGGTCTAAAATATACTTCCTTCGCACCTTCTCTTTACAAAAGAAATGATCACATCTATGCCGCCATACATGCTCGCTTCTCTCTTTACTCGTCGAGATACCACTTTGTCACTTTGTCGCGAGCCTTGCTCCGACGACTAACAAATGGTACCGCCGCTTGCGATCCCGGAGGATGTAGTACACTCGAACTCTTACCACATTCTGACACGGCTTAATTATCCAAAAATCGGGGTTACTATCTCTAACGTGGTCATCATTAACTTGGAACACTGATGGATCTTGATACTTCCCGAACATCACAATACGAAGACCGACGACGCTTCCTACGTCGGACGGCAAATGCTAACATATAGGCAACCCGCCTATCCTTCACATGAACTCACAAAGGCCCAAAGTAACTCGGGCTAAGTTCCTCTGCTTTCCAAAACTCGTCGCACCCAAACCGGGTGGTACCTTCAAGAAGACCGACCATCAACTGAACTCTAAGCGCCGCCGATTATCCGCACGATTTCTCCGAGCTGCCGAACTTCTTCTAGACAAGCTTCACTATCCACATCTGGAACAAGCTCAACTAATCGAACCTTGCCAACATCGAACCAATCGACCGCAACTTATACTTCCGCCTTACAAGGCTTCATAAGGCGATATCCGAACACCGAAATGGTAGCTTAAACACTCCTTCAACAGAGACAACAATTCTCGCAACTATCCTCGAAATCAAACACCGCCCGAGGGCGAATGTGATTCCGAGACTCACCGAGTTCCTATCCTTGCTCGTAAAACTTTTAGAAAACGAAAATAGCCACAACACGGGCTTCACTGTTCGACATAAGGTGAAGGTAGGCACCCGCAGCCCTTCAACCTTCGGATAACTCAACACACCGAGTAAATGGTCCTCGATCAAGAACACGATGGGCTGCCCCCATCGCCCGACCATTGGTCGAACGCATCCACGAACTCAGACTGGTTAACTAAACTTGGGCCTAACACCTCACAACCCTAACACAAGGCGACCACCACAACCTGACCCCACCACCAAACCTACCGCGGGTTGACCCGCAACGTGGCCTCAACCCGACCTGGCAACGCGCACAATACTAGCTCCCCGATCCGGAACAATCTCACTAATCACGTTTCGAAAACCTAGCGGTCTTCTTAGCTCAACTACCCCCTTTCATTCCACACTACTAGGGACCTATCCCAACATAACTCACGTGCACTATGCACTTCCAATAAGGGTCAAACATAACACTACACCTTTTCTCGAGATGGCCTCACCTCTAAGGTCTTTACGTAAAAAGCTCTAAGGCTCACACCTTCTCTATCCCCCAAAATCTTACTCGGTTAAACAACCATGATCTAATCACGACTAACACACTGCTATCAGAACATAGCACTCAAGGTATACTCACCTTATCACACATACAGATCTCTAGAGGGTTAAGGATATATCTATATCTACTGCTTCACTCCCCTTAGTCGTTCTAATCAAACCTGCCCCGTAGGGCGCATAGCTAAGGAGAATGACAAACTACCCACCGATCCTGAAGGCTAAGTCCTCCTACAAGGACACTCTCTCGACACATGGCCCTGACGGCCGCAGGTACAACAAGTACCAACAAAAAAACGACATTCCCGGACGTCATCGCTACATCATGCGAACACCGGGAAAGCGAATCCGGAACTGGGCCGAACCTACGTGAGCGAACCGAAGCTCGAGCTCGACCAACTCTCGCATACCGAACGCCCCGAACCCCGCGAGGACCTTTTCGATCGGTGGATGCGCATAATCTAATCCACGAGGTGACTCGCCTCGAAAGTTACCAAAGGACTCACGCCTGCCCTCTTCGTCGCCCTTCGTTAACCCGCCGATCTCTACGTTTCCGGCCGCGCATAAGCCCGCATACGTGCCATGCTCAAGCCTAATCAAGAACTTACTTTTGCACAACCTTCGCTGATATTCATCAAGACTCGCGACATCGGTATACTCTCGGTAGTCAAATCCATAGCTAGTAAATGTGGTCGTCTTTCTTGCAATCTAAATTCACCGTTCTGGCCGTGGAACGAAGGTTCATATATCATGGCCGCAGAGGCACCGCGCCGCCGCACTAAACTCTGTTGGCTAGTGACGCCGCAGAACTCCCGAATGAAGCATTACCCTAGGTAATGATTGGGCTCGTGCCTCGCCACCCTCCGAACTCTACTCGCAGCCTCCTGCCGCTTTTCCTCCCGGGCCCGGTTGCCTACGCGAGGCATAACGGTGAAATAATTTCGTCGAGGGTCCAACTTACAACACGCCTCTAAGGCACGATCTCAGAGTGAGAAGAATAGAAACCAATCCTAAATACCCTATAGCCTCACGATTATTGGTGTGGTGCACAACACACCGATAATCGAACTCATCGATACGGTCAGACACTTTCCGAGGATTAATCGCTCGATACCACTTTTGTAACGACCGATTCCGGCTCGTGGATCGTGCCTTACCGGGCACCCTAGTGATACAACATCGAGTAATCAGTGAACATAAACGATACAAGACATATTATGAAATATGAAACAATAACTGAGAAAACTTCGCTTTTCGGCATATAAGTAAATAACAACTTTTTCAACATGAACAGTTTAATCCTTTTTACAAACCCTGCCCACAACAGTACTACAGACCTCTAAGAATGATATGACAACAATGGCGGGACAGGGCCCCGCCAAACCCCTGAAGGTAAACACTTACTACGACAGGGGACTATACCACTGATAAGCCTCCGGAGAAACGGAGCTTCCCAAACGCTGAAACTGTGACCCTGAGAGCTAGGATCAACGACTGGTGTACCTCAACCTGCGGCATGAACGCAGCCTCGGGCGAGGTCAAGACAACAGAGTATGTGAAACTAAAAAAATCAGAAATGAAATCATAATAGTCTATAAAGCAGAGACATGTATGATAAGCAAACTACGATCACAACAAATAAGCAAATATGTCAAGTCGTGACTCACGCCTCAAAGTTATCACAATAAAACCGTGACGGCAAGTACGAAGGCATAGCCGACTACTAAGACCCACAGATCAAAAATACCACAAACCGTATCCCGAGGTCTTTCTAGACCGCACCACATGATCGGCCGCCACTCGCCCGCAATATCAATGCGCGCGTCTATCCTCGAACTCTCGCACTCGCATAGGTCACACACGGACCCGCATGAGGTATTCTCGAATCACGGTCCTGCATCGCCGAGGTATACCCGCATCGGGCGCAGCCTAACCTCGGTATCCGCCAGGCTCCCGCAACCCGCATAGTCTCAAAAGACCGCATAGTCTCACTGCATCGCATAGGAATCCCCGCATCGGGCTAAACACCGAATAATCAATCTCGAGCTACCGTGACCGCATAGTCACGAGGACCGCATAGCCAGAAAGACCCGCATCAAGGTGGCAAGCCCTGTATAATAAGTCAAAGGGTATGTGATACAATAATAGTACAACCGCTTAACGCTTATCAACGTAAGCACAACAAGAATGACCCCTTTACATCACGATCACACAAGATACTAACACACGTAGCATCCTAACATTTTCACTTATCACATCAACAAGAAAGTATTTACAAGGCTATCTCAAACCAAAGACAATCAAGTTATTCACACAAGGTACTTTAAGCTAACAAGTTCGTATCTACCCCTAAAGTAGTTCATACATTAAATCTTTTAAAAGATCCGTTGCTTTCACATAAGTCACACAATACCCGTAGTATAAAATAGAGTGATTGTCTTTTAAATAAACCAAAACACTTACCTTTGTAAAATCAAGTAACAACATTATTTTCCAAACGCCCAAGTTTGCCTAATTTCGGATGTTCACGCTTCTTATTTTAGAAAGGTTTCAGAGTTCATAGTCTTATTCATTTAAGAATATAATTCTCTTTTAAACAACTGAGAAACATAAGTCTTATATGTGAGTAGGATATTCTTGTTTATAACAATCTCATTACAAAGTAGTGATCTAGAAATATCATTTTGTCTCATCTTAGCTTCATGCAGATGGAAGTTTCTACTGGTTTTAATAATACTTAATTAGTCAAAACATTCCTTTATTAACGCCGCAGTTGGTTTGTCGATACACATTCCGATTTCCAAATCAAGAAACATTCTTAAGCCGTTATACCTAACTTCCCATAAAGCTAGTATAACTCTTAAGTTTTTCAAAACCAAGTATTACTTCTTCTTTCAAAATGATTCAAAAATCTTTTGAAATACTTCAAGTTCTTTATTAACACATAACAAGCCGCTTATAGTTCAAATCGCTTACCTTTTAAAGACCACAAGTATTTTCTTACCAACATAAAGTCGTTATAACCAACTTCCCATAAAGCCGTTATAACACTTTATGTTTTAAATCAATCAAATACGTTTAGCACACGTACGCCTACCGCACTACATAGTTCACACATATCATGCTAGAAGAGATAGGAAGAGGTTCACATACCTCGCGACGAGTATCGACTAATAGCAAAACGCCCAAGTACTTCCAACCGTCGGCTACTCCTTAAGCCAAGTAGATCGCGCCACACGTAGTACTTCAACCTATAAGGCCACAAGGCGCTTTATTAACATTTAGATCTCATCGTAGAACATTCTACCGAAAATTCGCAAAGATTTCCCCGCAACAACAGAAATCTCCTCTCTACCGAGGCCGCTACCAAGCCAACCAGTGGGTTATACGCCTAACCCTAACTGTACAATTCTACTCCACGGTACTACTACACAAGTTCACCGTAATACAGCCCTCATGTAATTACAACAAGATTCTTCTTTAAATTCAGCTTAAGTCGCAAGACATTGCTGTAAGTATTATTCAGCTTAAGTCAAAAGACATTGCACGATAACTACGCTCAGTTCTATATATAGTATACTTCAACTATATATTCTAACAATATGTAATTTCCAATTACAATAGAGGACAAGATAATTACCTCGATAAGCCCATAATTATCCTAGTTAAAGTCGATCCCGGGCAATCGCTTAGCTCCAACTCCGAGCGCCCAACCCGCTCTAAACCACCCTTAGAAGTTCTAACCAACTTCTACACAATACTCCAACGGACTATGGAGATTTTCCTGTGGTTTCGGTTTGGACCGACTAAGTATAATAGTATTTTCTGGGCTTTTCGTATAGGTATAACCTTAGAATACAACAAGGTATACGGCTAAGGTAATTTGGGCATTATAACAATACTTTTGAGAGTATTTCTACCAAGAGAGGGGTATATTATAAGAGAACAACACCACTAGGACGGGGGGTGAAGTCTCGCCACAAGGCCACACAGTGGAGTGGCTCTCGCCAAGGGGGAGGACGAGAACAACAACAAGAGAGGGGATTTTAACACTTAGAGATTTGTGGAAAGGATGAAGAATTCATCAAAGGAGAGGGTATTTATAGGTCAAGGGATGGCCAACCAAAGGCCAAGATTAAACCAAGTGTTAGGCAAGTGTAGGGCTAGGATTTACTACACACAAATATCCTACCAACCTCGACTTTAGCCAAGGCACAAAACGTGCCTCATATAGCCCATTTCGTCCAATTTGGACGATTTCAAGCCACCAATTGGAGGGTGCCAAGTGTCGCCTCCCGTTGGTCCAAAATGTTTCGCCTCAAAAATCCGCAAAAATACTAAATGACATAGCCGAAATTCCCTACGAAAGTCGTGGAAACGTTTACTAAAAATGACTCTAATCGGGTGTTGTGAACAAATTTAATTCGGCCAAGCCACTTTGCCTACTCAAGGCTTTAAACTTTTATACGTACGCCCTCACGTACATACTCTGGAAATACGGGGTATAACAAAATAACAAGAGAACACTAACCGTGGAAGCATACCCGTGGGCTACCCAACGTGTCAGTATGTCCAATCAAATAACAATAATAACACCCCTAATGGAAGCATACCCGTGGGCCTCCCAACGTATCAGTATGTCCATCAAGAATCGATATAGTGGAAGCATACCCGTGGGCTACCCAACGTGTCAGTATGTCCAATCAAATAACAATAATAACACCCCTAATGGAAGCATACCCGTGGGCCTCCCAACGTGTCAGTATGTCCATCAAGAATCGATATAGTGGAAGCATACCCGTGGGCTACCCAACGTGTCAGTATGTCCATCAATCAACCAGATAGCCGGCCCTCCAACGAGAGACGCGGTAGCACAGAAATACAACACTTGCACAACAAAAGCTATCATAACAAGCATAGGCCAGTTCAACGTACTTTCATTTCATGTCAACAATTCCGGGTTTCAACCCCAAAATACTACATACTTTCATTCCTTCAAAACAAAGACCTATTTCTACGTAAAAGCCACACGATACTAACACCCGTAGTATCGAACACATTCAGGTTTAAATCAAGCACTTTAAACACTTTTTAGCACAACGTCAAGTATACCATTTAAAAATCCAATTATCTAACCCCTTTAGGATCAAGGTACTCCTACCTCTTATAACCAAGCCACGTATGTTTTTCCATCACAAATGTTATACCCCGTATTTCCAGAGTATGTACGTATAAAAATTTAAGCCTTAAAGTTAGGCTAGGACCGAAATTTTGTGCACACCACACGAAAAGAATTATTTTCCGACGAAACGTCTTCCAAGACTTGCGAAGGGAAAATTCCGGCTATGTCATTTATAATTTTTGCGGATTTTTCCGAGAGACGAAATATTTTGGACCAACAAGAGGGCGACACTTGTCACCCTCTAATTGGTGGATGTGTGGGCGTCTATTGGACGAATTGGAGAGTGGGAGTTGGTAGGATATTTTGTTTAGTTGTTGAGCAAGTGGTACCCATAAACACTTGTCCAAATCTTGACCTTACACTTGCCTACCACATGTCTTGATCTTGGCCATTGGTTGGCCTTTAAAAACCCCCCTTAGTTGAAAATCTTCTTCATCCACAAATTGTTCTAAGTCTTGAAATCCCTCCCCCCCTCTCTTGAGAGCTCTAGCCGAGAGCACCTCTCCCCCCTTTGAGGAGGCTCTAGCCGAAAGCACCCCCCCTCCTAGTGGCCTTGGTCGAGGGGTACAACCCCTACCTTGAGTTGTTTTCGTAAAATACACCCCCCCTCTTAGTAGAAATACTCTCCCAGTATTGTTACTATTCTAAAATACCTTGGCCCATATACCTTGTAGTATTCCAAGGTTACACTTATACTAAAAGCCCAGAAATACTATTATACTTCCCTTCAGTCACTAAACGAAACCCTAAGGAAAATATTCACAGTTGGTTGAAGTATTAGGAAGAAGTTTCATAGAACTTCTAAGGGTTATTTGGAGCGGGTTGGAGCACCCGGAGTAGGAGCTAAACGTTGCTCAGGATCGACATTAAACTTGGATAATTTTGGGCTTACCGAGGTAAATAATCCTATCCTTCTATTGTAATTGGAAATTACATACTGTAGTTGTTTAGAAATGAATATAAGATTCATAGAAGAGATTTGAACTGTAATAGAAAGATATTACAGAAAAGACTTGAACTGAAATCACATCAGAAGATTATTAATGTAGAAGTTGATAGACCTATATAACCTTTATAGGTTGAATGTTCTGCGAGTAGCATGTACTACTTGAAAGGTGGACGAGGCTAGCCGGGTTATAGCCGTGGAGCGTTTTGCTAATAGTCGATAATCGTCGCGAGGTATGTGATCCTTCCTATCCTCTTGAGCAAGATATTTTAAAAGAATATATATATAGCCAGATTAGATGCGAACATATTAAGTATTATTTTCGAATAGCATTGTGTTAATTGTGATTAGAAATCATGGTTAGTTAACCGGGTAAGATTGGGGGGCAGAGAAAGTGTGAGCCTTAGAGTTTTATACGTGGAGACCTTAGAGGCAAGGCCATCTCAAGTAAAAGATTTAGTTTATGTGTGACCCGTATCGGAGTGCATAGTGCACGTGAGATATATTTGTGTGATAAGTCCCTGAGTAGTGTGAAATGAATGAGGGTAGTTGATCTAAGAAGATCACTAGGTTTTCGTGACTTGTTTATGAGATTGTTCCGGATCGGGGAACAAGAGTTTTGCGTGATAGCGGGTCGGGTTGGGGACCAATTGAGGGTCAACCCGCGGCCTATTTTGTGGTAGGGGTCAGTTCGGGGTGGTCCCGCCAAGTGGTAAGGTCACGAGGATGTTAGGCCCAATTTTAGTTAACCAGCGTACGAGTTCGTGGATGCATTCGACCAGTAGTCGGGCCGATGGGGTCAGCCCATCTTATCTTTTAGTCAAACCGTGTACTCGGTAGTAAGTTATGCGAGATGTTTATATCAGGAAGGTTGTAAGGCTGCACGAGGTGCCTACCTTCACCTTATGACAGACAGTGGAGCCCAGGTTACGGCTGTTTCTTTTTCTGGAGGTTTTACCAGGCAGGGTTAGGAACTCAGGTGAGTCTCAAAATCACATTCGCCCTCGGGCCAGTGTTTGGATTTCAGGGTAACTATGAGGATTGTTGCCTCCTATTGAGGGAGTGTTTTTATAACTACCATTTAAGTATTCGGATATCGCCTTACGAAGCCTCTTAGGGGCGGAAGTGTAAGTTGTCGGTCGATTGGTTCGATGTTGGCAAAGTTCAGATAGTTGGTTCATACTTGTTTCGGCAGGATGTGGATAGGGTGAAGCTTATCCAGGAGAGGCTATTGGCAGCTCAGAGTCAACAGAGTCGTACGACGACGCTTGGAGTTCAGGTTGACGGTGGGTCTTCTTGAAGGTACCACCCCGGAAAGGGTGTGACGAGTTTTGGAAAACAGAGGAAACTTAGCCCGAGTTACTTTGGGCCTTTTCAGGTCATGTGAAGAATAGGCCAGGTTGCCTATAGTTAGCATTGCCGTCCGACATTGGGAGCAGTATGTCCGATCTTTCATGTTGCTATGTTCGGAAGAGTATCGGAGATCCATCCAGAGTGATCCCGGTCAATGATGACCAAGTTGGAGATAGTAACCCAGAGATTTTTTAAAATGAAGCAGTAACAGAAATGTGGTAGGTTATGAGAAAGAGTTCGAGTGTACGAGAAGTGTACGACGAGTAAGGGTGCGAAGGGAGTATCTTTTAGCCCTTGGGTGGGAGTTTTTTTGTAGTGATGGAGGTGATTCCTCGTAGGCTTGGAGTAAGTATTTTGCGCGGGTGTTTTCTGTGGCCATGTGTGGCATTGGCAAACTGGTTATGCTATGAGGAACTTGATCGTTATCTGTCGTGAGAAGGAACATTCGGGACGAATGTTTCTAAGGAGGGGAGAATGTTATACCCCGTATTTCGGAGTATATGCGTGAGGCGTCGTATAAAAATTTAAGCCTTAAAGTTAGGCTAGGACCGAAATTTTGTGCACACCACACGAAAAGAATCGTTTTCCGACGAAACGTCTTCCAAGACTTCCGAAGGGAAAATTCTGGCTATGTCATTTATAATTTTTGCGGATTTTTCCGAGAGACGAAATATTTTGGACCAACAAGAGGGCGACACTTGTCACCCTCTAATTGGTGGATGTTTGGGCGTCTATTGGACGAATTGGAGAGTGGGAGTTGGTAGGATATTTTGTTTAGTTGTTGAGAAAGTGGGACCCACAAACACTTGTGCAAATCTTGACCTTACACTTGCCTACCACTTGTCTTGATCTTGGCCATTGGTTGGCCTATAAAAACCCCCCTTAGTTGAAAATCTTCTTCATCCACAAATTGTTCTAAGTCTTGAAATCCCTCCCCCCCCCCCCCTCTCTTGAGAGCTCTAGCCGAGAGCACCCCTCCCCCCTTTGAGGAGGCTCTAGCCGAGAGCACCCCCCCTCCTAGTGGCCTTGGCCGAGGGGTACCCCCCCCTACCTTGAGTTGTTTTCGTAAAATACACCCCCCCTCTTGGTAGAAATACTCTCCAAGTATTGTTACTATTCTAAAATACCTTGGCCCATATACCTTGTAGTATTCCAAGGTTACACTTATACTAAAAGCCCAGAAATACTATTATACTTCCCTTGATACTAATGAAACCACAGGAAAATCTTCACGGTTGGTTGAAGTATTAGGAAGAAGTTTCGTAGAACTTCTAAGGGTTATTTGGGCGGGTTGGAGCACCGGAGTAGGAGCTAAACGTTGCTCGGGATCGACATTAAACTTGGATAATTTTGGGCTTACAGGGTAAATAATCCTATCCTTATTGTAATTGGAAATTACATCTTGTAGTTGTTTAGAAATGAATATAAGATTCATAGAAGAGATTTGAAGCTGTAATAGAAGGATATTACTGAAAAGACTTGAGCGAAATCACATCGAAGATTATTAATGTAGAAGTTGATAGACCTATATAACCTTTATAGGTTGAATGTTCCTGAGTAGCATGTACTACTTGAAAGGTGGGCGAGGCTAGCGGGTTATAGCGTGGGCGTTTTGCTAATAGTCGATAATCGTCGCGAGGTATGTGATCCTTCCTATCCTCTTGAGCATGATATTTTAAAAGAATATATATATACGGTGAGCGACGTGTGTTAATCGACGTAGTTGTCACGACCGAACCGGGCGTGGTCGTGCCTACCGGGCACCACTGGTGATACAACATCGAGTAATCGAAACATAAAGCGATAACATGAAATGACAAGAAGTATGAAACAATAGTGCGAGAAAACTTGCCTTACGGCATATATATATAAATCAATTTAAAACGACGATTACATCCCATTACAACTCGCCTGGCGTACTACGGACCTCTACGAATGATATGACAACAACGACGGACGGGGCCGCCATACCCTGAATGTAGCACCTACAACAACGAGGACTATACGAAGATAAGCCTCGGAGAAACGGAGCTTTCCCAACCTGAGCTGACCTAGAGCGAGGATCAACGGTGTACCTCAACTGCGGCATGAACGCAACCCCGAAGGAGGTCGATTACAACGGTACCAAGTATGTGGCGAAAATCAGTAAATGAAATCATAATAGTCTATAAAGCGGGAGACATGTATGATAACCAAACTACGATTCCTGATAAATAGCGATCATGTCAAGTCGGGGACTCACGCCTCAAGTCATCACTCAAATGTAACTATGGGTCTCACGCCCATAACATCAATCATGCGTGGAATACCTTCTCCACGGCGGTTTATGATATAAAAGCACCAAGAAATACATGAACACGAGGTCCACGTGTCCTAATAAAGCGATGCAGGGTAAATGCGAAGGCATAACCGACTACTAACACCTACGATTTAACGGTCATAAAGCGTATCATGATATCTGTCTAGACCGTCACATGATCAAAGCCGGTCACTCGCCCGCAGATAAAATGCGCGTCTAGCCACGAACTCTCCGTAGCTCGCGTAGGCCAACCTCATAGGCGCGTGAGGTATTCCTCGCATCGGTAGCTACTCCCGACATCACGAACTCGCGATCCGCGTGGCCACAAAGACCGCATGACCACAAGGGCGCAAACTAACACGGAACTCCGTAGTTCGCATGGATCCACGGACCGCATGAGGTATTCTCGAATCATGGTCCTGCATCACTGAGTCTACCCGCGTCGGAGGCGGCAACCTCGGAGACAAGTCAAGGTGAGTGGTACAATACCAACATAACGGCTGAGAGTCAAACAACTTTAAGCGCAGTCGAGGGAAAACCCCCTTTACACAAAACATCAGAAGATACTAACACACGTAGCATCCTAGCATGTTTACTTATCAAATTAACAAGAAAGTATTACAAGGCTATCACAAACCAACACAATCATGTTATACACACAAGGTACATTCTAATATATGATTAACAAGATCGGGTATCTATTCCCAAAGTACTTCATACATTATCTTTTAAAAGATTCGTTACGTTTACAAAAGCCACACAATACCCGTAGTATATTAAAATAGAGTGATTATCTTTTGAAGTAAATCAAAACACTTACCTTTGTAAAATCAAGTAACAACATTATTTTCCAAACGTCCAAGTTTGCCTAATTTCAAATGTTCACGGTTCTTTTTTTTAGAAAGGTTTCGTAGTTCATAGCCTTATTCATTTAAGAATATAATTCTCTTTTAAACCATCTGAGAAAACATAAGCCTTATATGTGAGTAGGATATTCTTGTTTATAACAATCTTATTACAGCAGCCATGATCTAGGAAATATCATTTTGTCTCATCTTAGCTTCATGCGGATGGAAGTTTCTCTGGTTTTAATAATACTTAATCTGTCAAAATATTTCCTTTTATTAACTGCGATGGTTTGTCGATACACATTCGATTTCGAAATCAAGAAAACATTATTAAGCCGTTATACCTAACTTCCAATAAAGCTAGTATAACTCTTAAGTTTTCAAAAACCCAGTATTACTTCTTCTTTCAAAATGATTCAAAAATCTTTTGAAATACTTCAAGTTCTTTATTATTACATAACCAGCCAGTTATAGTTCAAATCAGTTACCTTTTAAAAACCACAAGTATTTTCTTACCTACATAAACCTGTTATTACCAACTTCCCATAAAGCCGTTATAACACTTTATGTTTTAGACCAATCAAATACATTTAACACATGTACGTCTATCGTACTACATAGTTACACACATATCATGCTAGAAGAGATAGGAAGAGGTTCACATACCTCGCGACGATTATCGACTAATAGCAAAATGCTCCAAGTACCTCAAACCGCCGGCTACTCCTTAAGCCAAGTAGATCGCGCCACGCATAGTACTTCCACCTATAAGGCCATAAGGCCTTATTAACATTTAGGTATCTTCGTAGAACATTCTACAGAAAATTCGGCAGCACCTCCCCATGACAGCGTAAATCTCCTCTCTATCGGGTGGCTACCAAGCCAACCGGGGTTATACGTCTAACCGGGACGTGCACAATTCTACCTCAGAAAAGCTACACAAGTCTCATCAGATACACCCTATGTAATTACAGTTCAGTTCTCTTTCTTTATATTCAGGCTTAAGTCAAAAGACATTGCCGCAAAGCTAGGTTCAGTTCTATATATAGTATACTTCAACTATATAATCTTACAACATGCAATTTCCAATTACAATAAGGGGACAAGATATTACCTCGATAAGCCCAAAATTATCCTAGTTTAATGTCGCTCCTGAGCAACGTTTAGCTCCAACTCCGTGCGCTCCAACCCGCTCCGAACCACCCTTAGAAGTTCTAACCAACTTCTACTTAATACTCCAACTATCTATGGAGATTTTCCTTAGGGTTTCGGTTTGGTGACTGACGGGAAGTATAATAGTATTTTTGGGCTTTTCGTATAAGTATAACCTTGGAATACTACAAGGTACAAGGCTAAGGTAATTTGGGTATAGTAACAATACTTTTGAGAGTATTTCTACCAAGAGGGGGGGGGTATTTATACGAGACAACACCACAAGGGGGTGTATACCCTCGGCCTACCCACTGGGGTACTCTCGCCGAGGGGAGGGCTCTCGGCGAGGGGCCTCTCAAAGGGGAGGACGAGAACAACAACAAGGGAGGGGGAGGATTTCTAAGACTTAGAACATTTTAGGATGAATAAGTCTTCCAAAGGGGGGGGGGGGTATTTATAGGTCTAGCAAAGGCCAACCAATGGCCAAGATCAAGCCAAGTGTGGTGCAAGTGTAGGGCCAAGATTCCTCCATGTGTACCTTATCCATCTACCACACAAATATCACAAAAATATCCTACCTACTCCCACTCACCCATTTCGTCCAAGCCGCCCCACATGCCCACCAATGAGAGGGTGCCAAGTGTTGCCCTCTCGTTGGTCCAAAATGTTTCGTCTCTCGGAAAAATCCGCAAAAATTAAAAATGACATAGCCGGAATTTTCCCTACGAAAGCTGTGAAAACGTTTCGTCGAAAAACGACTCTAACCGGGTGTTGTGCACAAAGAATAATTCGGCCAAGCCTATTTAAAGCACAAACTTTTCTACGTACGTCCTTACGTACATACTCTGGAAATACGGGGTATAACATTCTCCCCTCCTTAGAAACATTCGTCCCGAATGTTCCTTCTAAGTCTCAAACCAAGCGTCGCCAAAGATAGTCTTCACTACTATACTTACGAACAATCCCGCCACAATGGACACAACAACACTGCGCAAAATACTTACATCCAAGTCCACGAGAAACACCTCTAACATCACAAACGCTCCCATCAGGGTCTAAAATATAATTCCTTCGCACTTTCTCTATACAAAGAAATGGTCACACTCCGCCGCAATACATGCTCGCTTCTCCCTTTACTCGTCGTGATACCACTTTTGTCACTTTGCGCGAGTTCTAGTGTCACTCGGCGACCTAACAAATGGTATCGGGCTGCGTCACGATCCACGAGGTCGTACACTCGAACTCTTATCACATTTACGATCGCTTTAGTTTCCAAAACTGGGTTACTATCTCTAACGGTCATCATTAGCGGGAACACTCTGGATGGGTCTCGATACTTTCCGATCATAACAATACGAAAGACCGGACGTCGCTTGCCTCTAAGTCGGACGGCAAAAGCTAACATATAGGCAACCTGGCCTATTCTTCACATGAACTCAAAAGGGCCCAAAGTAACTCGGGCTAAGTTCCCTCTGTTTTCCAAAACTCGTCACACCCAACCCGGGGTGGTACTTTCAAGAAGACCGACCGTCAACCTGAACTCTAAGCGTCGTCACCGATTATCCGCACAATTTCTCTGAGCTGCCAGAACCTCTTCTAGACAAGCTTTACCCTATCCACAGTCTGCTGGAACAAGCCTGAACCAACTATCTGAATCTTGCCAACATCGAACCAATCGACTGGCGACTTACACATCCGCCCCTACAAGGCTTCATAAGGCGACATCCGAATACTGAAATGGTAGCTACTAAAACACTCCCTTAACAGGAGACAACAATCCTTACAGCTACCCCTGAAATCCACACACTGGCCCGAGGGCGAATATGATACGGAGACTCACCTGAGTTCCTAATCCTGCCTGGTAAAACTTTCAGAAAAGATCTGGTAGTAACACAGGCTCCATGCGTCATAAGGTAAAGGTAGGCACCGTGCGACCTTACAACCTTTCTGATATAACGCCTCGCAACATACCACCGAGTACACGGTTTGGACTAAAAGATAAGACGGGCTGACCTCATCGGCCCGACTACTGATTGAACGCATCCACGAACTCGTACGCTGGTTAACTAAACTTGGGCCTAACACCCTCATGACCCCACCACAAGGCGGGACCACCACAACTGACCCCACCACCATACATGCCTCGGGTTGACCCGCAACGTGGCCTCAACCCGACCCGGCAACGCGCAAAACGCTAGCTCCCCGAAGGAAAACTCTCACTAATCACGTTACGAAAACCTAGCGGTCTTCTTAGCTCAACTACCCTCTTTCATTCCACACTACTCAGGGACTTATCCCACAAACATAGCTTACGTGCACTATGCACTCCGACAAGGGTCAAACATAAAATACTTCTTTACTCGAGATGGCCTTTCCTCTAAGGTCTCTACGTATAAAGCTCTAAGGCTCACACCTTCTCTATCCCCCAAATCTTACTTGGTTAACTAACCAAGATTTCTAATTACAATTACATAGCACTTATGATATACCCATCTTATCACACATACAGATCTCTAGAGGGTTAAGGATATATCTATATCTACTGCTTCACTCCCCTTAGTCGTTCTAATCAAACCTGCCCCGTAGGGCGCATAGCTAAGGGAGGATGACGAACTACCCACCGATCCTGAAGGCTAAGTCCTCCTACTAGGACATCCTTTCGACACATGGCCCTGACGGCCGCAGGTAAAACAAGTACCAACTAAAAGACGACATCCCCGGGATGACGTGCATCCATTGTGAATACTGGGAACACCGAATCCGGCTGGCTGGAACCTACGTGTAGCTGTGAACCGGAAGCTCTGGAGCTCTGACCAACTCCTGCATACCCCGAACGTCCTGAACCCTGTGGAGGACCTTTCTGCACTGGCGGAGGTGCATATCTAATCTGCTGCTGAGGTGATTCGCCTCCAAAGTTACTAAAGGACCTTGCTGTTCTGGCCCTCTCCTGCTGTCCTTCGTTAACCCGTCGATCTCTACGTCTCTCGGCCTGCTGCGCATAAGCCCGTACCAAGGCTATGATCAAGCCTAATCAAGAATTACTCTTACACAACCTCTCTAGGTAGTCATCAAGACTCGCGGTACATCGGTATACTCTGGTAGCCAAATCCATAGCTAATGTGGTCGCTTTTTGCAATCTATATTCTCTGTCCCGGCCGTGGGCGAAGGTTCATATATCATGGCGCAGAGGAATCGCCGCCGTACTAAACTCTGTGAAATTTGGTGACAAGCATAACTTCCCGAACGAAGCACCTAACTCAGGTGATGGTTGGGCTGTGCCTCGTAACCCTCGTACTCTACTCGCGGCTCCTTTGCCTTGCCCTCTGGGCCGGGTTGCCTACGCGGAGGCATAGCGGTAAGGAAAGAAATACGTGAGAGGTCCAACTTACAACACGGCTCTAAGGCACGATCTCGAGTGAGAAGAATAGAAACCAATCCTAAATATCCTATAGCCTCACGATTATTGGTGTGGTGCACAACACACCGATAATCAAGACTCTAATGGATCGATGCGTAGACACTTTCCGAGGATTAAGCGCTCACGATACCACTTTTGTCACGACCGAACCGGGCGTGGTCGTGCCTACCGGGCACCTAGTGATACAACATCAGTAATCGGAACATAAAGCGATAACATGAAATGACAAGAAGTATGAAACAATAGTTCGAAAACTTGCCTTACGGCGTATATATATAAATCAATTTAAAACGACGATTACATCCCATTACAACTCGCCTACAGCGATTACTGAGACCTACGAATGATATGACAACAACGACGGGACGGGGCCGTCATACCTGAATGTAAGCACCTACAACACGGGGACTATACCAAGATAAGCCTGCGGAAAGCGGAGCTTTCCCAACCGCTGTGACCCTAAGAGCGAGGATCAACGGCATCGGTGTACCTCAACTGCGGCATGAACGGCCCAAGGAGGTCGATAACAGTACCAAGTATGTGGCTGAAAATCGTAAATGAAATCATAATAGTCTATAAAGCGGGAGACATGTATGATAACCAAACTACGATTCACAATAAATAGCGATCATGTCAAGTCGAGGACTCACGCCTCAAGTCATCACTCAAATGTAACTATGGGTCTCACGCCTATAACATCAATCATGCGTGGAATACCTTCTTCACGCTGCCGGTTTATGATATAAAAGCACCAAGAAATACACATGAACACGGGTCCCACCGTGTCCTAATAAAGCGATGCAGGTAAATGCGAAGGCATAACCGACTACTAACACCTACGATGATATGGTCATAAAGCGTATCATGATATCTGTCTAGGCCGTCACATGATCAAAGCGGTCACTCGCCCGCGATATCAAATGTGCGCGTCTAGCCCCGAACTCTCGTAGCTCGCGTAGGCCAACCTCATAGGCCCGCGTGAGGTATTCCTCGCATCGAGGTAGCTACTCCGGCGTCGATCACGGACTCGCTGATCCGCATAGCCACAAAGACCGCATGACCACAAGGGCCGCAAACTAACCGGAACTCCGTAGTTCCGCATGGATCCCCGGACCCGCATGAGGTATTCTCGAATCATGGTCCTGCATCGCTGAGTCTACCCGCGTCGGAGGCGACTTAACCTCCGGAGACAAGTCAAGGTGAGTGGTACAATACCAACATAACGGCTGAGAGTCAAACAACTTTAAGCGCAGTCGAGGGAAAACCCCCTTTACACAATACATCACAAGATACTAACACACGTAGCATCCTAGCATGTTTACTTATCAAATTAACAAGAAAGTATTACAAGGCTATCACAAACCAGTACAATCATGTTATACACACAAGGTACATTCTAATATATGATTAACAAGATCGGGTATCTATTCCCAAAGTACTTCATACATTATCTTTTAAAAGATACGTTACGTTTACAAAAGCCACACAATACCCGTAGTATATGAAAATAGAGTGATTATCTTTTGAAGTAAATCAAAACACTTACCTTTGTAAAATCAAGTAACAACATTATTTTTCAAACGTCCAAGTTTGCCTAATTTCAAATGTTCACGGTTCTTTTTTTTAGAAAGGTTTCGTAGTTCATAGCCTTATTCATTTAAGAATATAATTCTCTTTTAAACCATCTGAGAAAACATAAGCCTTATATGTGAGTAGGATATTCTTGTTTATAACAATCTTATTACAAAGACCATGATCTAGAAAATATCATTTTGTCTCATCTTAGCTTCATGCGGATGGAAGTTTCTCTGGTTTTAATAATACTTAATCTGTCAAAATATTTCCTTTTATTAACGCTTGCGATGGTTTGTCGATACACATTCGATTTCAAATCAAGAAAACATTCTTAAGCCGTTATACCTAACTTCCCATAAAGCTAGTATAACTCTTAAGTTTTCAAAACCAGATACTTCTTCTTTCAAAATGATTCAAAATCTTTTGAAATACTTCAAGTTCTTTATTATTACATAACCAAACGCTTATAGTTCAAATCGATTACCTTTTAAAAACCACAAGTATTTTCTTACCTACATAAAGCTGTTATAACCAACTTCCCATAAAGCCGTTATAACACTTTATATTTTAGACCAATCAAATACATTTAACACATGTACGTCTATCGTACTACATAGTTACACACATATCATGCTAGAAGAGATAGGAAGAGGTTCACATACCTCGCGACGATTATCGACTAATAGCAAAACGCTCCAAGTACCTCAAACCGTCGGCTACTCCTTAAGCCAAGTAGATCGCGCCACGCATAGTACTTCCACCTATAAGGCCACAAGGCGCTTATTAACATTTAGGTCTCTTCGTAGAACATTCTACAGAAAATTCGGCAGCACCTCCCCCCCCCCCGCAACAGCGTAAATCTCCTCCTCTATCGGGGCCGGCTACCAAGCCAACCAGAAAAGCTACACAAGTCTCATGTCTGATCCTATGTAATTCTGATTCGATTCTCTTTCTTTATATTCAGGCTTAAGTCAAAAGACATTGCCGCAAAGCTAGGTTCAGTTCTATATATAGTATACTTCAACTATATAATCTTACAACATGCAATTTCCAATTACAATAAGGGGACAAGATATTACCTCGATAAGCCCAAAATTATCCTAGTTTAATGTCGCTCCTGAGCAACGTTTAGCTCCAACTTCGTGCGCTCCAACCCGCTCTGAACCACCCTTAGAAGTTCTAACCAACTTCTACTTAATACTCCAACTATCTATGGAGATTTTCCTTAGGGTTTCGGTTTGGTGACTGACGGGAAGTATAATAGTATTTCTGGGCTTTTCGTATAAGTATAACCTTGGAATACTACAAGGTACAAGGCTAAGGTAATTTGGGTATAGTAACAATACTTTTGAGAGTATTTCTACCAAGAGGGGGGGTATTTATACGAGACAACACCACAAGGGGGGGTGTATACCCCTCGGCCTACCCCACTAGGGGGGGTACTCTCGGCCAAGGGGGGGGGGAGGGGCTCTCGGCCAAGGGGGCCTCTCAAAGGGGGAGGACGAGAACAACAACAAGGGAGGGGGAGGATTTCTAAGACTTAGAACATTTTAGGATGAATAAGTCTTCCAAAGGGGGGGGGGGTATTTATAGGTCTAGCAAAGGCCAACCAATGGCCAAGATCAAGCCAAGTGTGGTGCAAGTGTAGGGCCAAGATTCCTCCATGTGTACCTTATCCATCTACCACACAAATATCACAAAAATATCCTACCTACTCCCACTCACCCATTTCGTCCAAGCCGCCCCACATGCCCACCAATGAGAGGGTGCCAAGTGTTGCCCTCTCGTTGGTCCAAAATGTTTCGTTTCTCGGAAAAATCCGCAAAAATTAAAAATGACATAGCCGGAATTTTCCCTACGAAAGCTGTGAAAACGTTTCGTCGAAAAACGACTCTAACCGGGTGTTGTGCACAAAGAATAATTCGGCCAAGCCTATTTAAAGCACAAACGTTTCTACGCACGCCCCACGCACATACTGCGGAAATACGGTATAATGATGGTTGTACGGCAATGTCTTTTGACTTAAGCCTGAATAATAAGAATCTTGAAGTATTTCAAAAGAATTAAGAAACCTTTTTGAAAGAAGAGTAATACTTGGTTTTAAAAGCTTAAGAGTTATACTAGCTTTATGGGAAGTTAGGTATAACGACTTAAGAGAGATAAAAAGAATGGTTTATTAATTTTAGAAGTTAAGAGACTTGATCTTAAAAGATAAGAGACTTGACTTAAGTAATTAATATGAGTTTTTGTGTGAAACCTCATTCGTGAGTAATGAGTACTTGGTTTGTAAAAAGGAATAATTTTTTACTGATTTCGGAAATGAGAATAAGTATCGAACAAACCACAGCAGCGCTAATAAAGGGAAATGTATTGACTAATAAAGTATTACTAAAATCAGTAGAAACCTCCATCTGCATAGAAGCTAAGATGAGACAAAATGATATTACATTTCCTAGATCATGGCTGCTTAAATAAGATTAATTATGAACAAGAATAACCTACTCACATATAAGGCATATGTATCTCAAATTGTTTTGAAGGAGAATTATATCATTAAGTGATTAAAACTATGAACTACAAAACCTTTCGAAAATGAGAAACTTAAGCATTTGGAATTAGGCAAACTTGAACGTTTGGAAAATAATGTTGTTACTTGATTTACAAAGGGAAGTGTTTTGGTTTACTTAAAAGGATAGTCACTCTATTTTATACTACGGGTATTGTGTGACTTTTTGAAAGAAACGGATCTTTTAAAAAGAGTTAATGTATGAAGTACTTTGGGGATAAAAACCCGAAATTGTTAACATAAAGTAGAAAGTACCTTGTGTGAATAACTTGATTGTGTTGGTTTGTGATAGCCTTGTAATACTTTCTTGTTGATTTGATAATTAAACAATTTAGGATGCTACGTGTGTTAGTATCTGGTGATGTTTGTGTAAAGGGGTTTCCCCTTGTTGTGCTTATGTTGTTTAAACGATAAGCTGTTATGTTATTATATCACAAACCCCCTTGACTTGTTATACCGAGGGCTTGCCACCCTTGATTCGGGTCTATACGGCCTATGCGGTCTGCGTGACTATGCGGAGCTGCGAGAGTTCCAGGGTTGATCATTCCGGGTGTTTTATCCCGATGCGGGGGATGCCCTATGCGGTCTGTGTGACTATGCGGTCTATTGAGACTATGCGGACTGCGGGAGTCCAGGAGGGTACCGGGGGTTAGCTACCCCCGATGCGAGGAATACCTCATGCGGGTCTATGTGTGACCTATGCGGACTGCGGGAGTCCAAGGTTAGGCATGCATAATGATACTATGGGCGATTGGCCTTGCTTCGATCATTCACGGCCTAGGAAAGACCTGTTACAGTTTACCTATTATTGCTCTTGTTTGTGATATGGCACTATGTGCAAATTGAATTAATTGTATTTGCAAATGGATTTAAATACTTTGATTTCATTTAAAGTACTTTACAGTTTCACATACTTGGTACCTATTGTCGACCTCCTTGAAATGCGTTCATGCCGCAGGTAGAGGTACTCCTACTGTTGATCCCCGTTCTTAGGATCACCGTTTCAGCGTTTGGGAAAGCTCCGTTTCTCCGGAGGCTTAGCATTTTGGTATGGTCCCCTGTCGTTGTAGGTATTTGCATTCAGGGGTATGGCGGGGCCCTGTCCCGCCATTGTTGTTATAAACTCTTAGAGGTCTGTAGTCCTGTTGTAAAGTTGGGATGTAACTGTTCATTTTGGGTATTTATATATATGCCGAAAGGCAACTTTTCCCCAGAAACTGTGTCTCATTTATATTATGTCATGTCTTGTTTTATATTCCGCTGATTTCTCTGATGTATGTCTACTTGGGTGCCCGGGTAAGGCACCAGTCACGGGCCCGGGTTCGGGTCGTGACAACAAATAATTCAATATTTGAAAACAAGTTACCAATCTAAATCCAATAATGAATTCATTTCTTTATTTTCCATAAAGTCGTTATAACTAACTTCCCATAAAGCTATTATAACACTTTATGTTTTAAAACAATACAAGACAAAACCATTCTTTTAGCTACATAAAGTGGTTATAACAAACTTCCCATAAAGCCGTTATAACACTTTATGCTTTAAACCAACCAATTACAACTATAAGCCCTTATGAGACCAAGAGGGCTTATTCTTTAACCACCGAGTACTTATTACTAACGAATAAGATTTTCCTTCTTTTTCAAACAATCAAGACCTTTACACTTCATATCAAGTCAAGGCACAACAAGGGAAATCAAATTCCTTTAACACACGTGCATCTACTGCACTATATATTTCACAAATAATCATGCTGAAGAGGATAGGAAGAATCACATACCTCGCGACGATTATCGACGGTTAGCAAAATGCTCCACAGTACTATCCTCCTTAAGTAGAATATGCTACTCGTAGTACTTCAATCCTAGTAAGGTCATAAAACGTCTATCAAACTCTAGCTTCGAACGTAGAATAAACTAAGTTCAAAGTCCCTAAATTCTACGGCAATTTGGACAGAACTTCCTTTGTTTCTACTAACTTTGCCACATTTTTCAAGGTCGAATTTCAATAACCAACGCCACATTTAAGGCACACAATTCAGCTAACCACAAAGGGGATTACACGTCTTTACAGGACGCGTAAAATTCCGCCCCACAATGATACAAAATAAACCAATAATTTCCATGCCATTCTTGGCCAACAATAAAACCAATACTAATCCCTTTCAACTTTTTTCCAATCCAAGTTCTTAGGTCTAACATGATATCTAGCCCTAGACATCTTCAACAACTACAATCCCCCTTTACAACATGCGATGACCAAATTAGTAACCAAATTGAAGTTATCATCTTAAGGCTAACATGCCCATTTCAGTTTTCAACAAGACAACAAGATCTAAATCTATTCAACTTAACTAAAACAGCCTCAGGCTCATTTCTAAACTACTATAACAAGTATTAACCCATAACCAAGAGAAGGGGAACTTTTACCTTTGGAGAAGCCCACAAAAGCCCCTTCCTTCCACTTCTTTTCCGTCAAACTCGCCCACCAGTGCTTCCCACAAGTTTACCCACACTTTTCCTTCTTGCCGCCGCTCCAACAATTTCTCCTAAGGCAAGGTTTTCTTCAAAATCTAGAGAGAAAAGGGAGAGGGTTTCTTAGGAGGGTTTCCAAGATGAAATGGCCAAGTCTTCCAAGACTTGGCCCTAAAATAGGACCCTATTCTGGTCAAAAGGATGGGAGGGACACTTGTCACCCTCCCATAGGCTTTTAACAAAATATCCCCTGATTTTCGTCCTTTACCGCAGAAAAATCCCGCCTCGGCGCATCAACTTCCGAAAAGTTCCAGCATTTCGGCGCGCGGCCACGCATTCAGCGCGCGCTGCAACCCCTGCGAACTCCCAGTACAACCGGCGCCATGACCACGCGTCCGGCGCCGCTGCGGCCTGTACCGAAAATCGCTGCTTTGCACATTGCGCACCTAACTTGTAACTTCCATAACTTTTGACTCCGATGTCCTATCGATGAACGGTTTGTTGCGTTGGGATCTAGATTTAACGGACTACACACTAGGCTTTTGAAACACCTAAAAATACTTAACAACTGGGGTACAACACTCCAAGGTAGACTCAAAATCCGTCCAACACATGTTTGTCAACTTATCTTTCAACTTTCAAATCTTATATTCCTTGGTATGTTCTTATCTTATCTTCTTGAATTTACGGGGTGTAACATTCTTCCCCCCTTAGAAACATTCATCCCGAATGTTCCTTCTAAGTCTCCAAAACGCAGACGCCGGTATAGTCTTCACTACTATACTTACGAATCCAATTATGCCACACCTGGCCATAATACCACGTCTGTATGAAACTCACATCCAAGTGAATCATCTCTAAAGCGTATAACAATACTAATAGCTCCACCCATGGTCCAAAGGATACTTCCTTCACTTTACTTTATAACAAGGACACTTCCATCTTCTTAACACATCTTCGCTTTTTCTTACTCGTCGTATTTCCTCGTACACTCGAACTCTTCCTACTATCGTACCATATATTTCACATTGCTTGATTTCCAAAATCTCGGGGTTACTACCTCCAACTTGGTCATCATTAACTGGGAACATTCTAGATGGATCTCCGACAAAGATAACCGTAAAATCTTCCACTCAAGACGGCATTGCATCCGAGGTTCTAACTGTTATAAATCCTAAAGCTCACACTTGTCTCGTCTCCAGACTTACCCATTTTCAACTACCCATGCTTCTAAATCACATTTTTTTACACAAAGCTATCCGAACATGACACTCCGCATGTATCTACCATAACCACATAAACAAGTCTCTTAAGGGCTAAAGATATCTCCGCAACTACTGCCTCACTTTCCCTTTGTCGCTCTAATCATAATCACGCCTGCAGGCGCTAGCTAAATAAGGCGATGAACCACCCACCGATCCCGGCGTCGAGTCATCCTCTTGTATCCTCCTACTTGGACATCCTCCCATCCCATGGCCCCCGACGGCCAGGTATAACAATCTCCCAAACTAGCACGACACCACGAGGATCATCCTCGGCTCTCATCCATAGAACTCGCGAATCGCAACTCAAGAAATCCGAAGTCTCAGACATCGGATCTAGGGTGAATCATCAAATCGCCGGAACCACCGGCCTCGTCTGTCCTCATTCCTAGCCACAAGCCTAGCTAGTAATCGCCATTTCTTGTAACTCATATCTCGCCATCGGTCGTGAAATCGAGGCTCGTATCGTGGCCTCGTGAGAAATCGCTGCCGCTCTAAACTCTCTGGGCTAGCGGCGTCATAAAACTCGTCGTCTGAAGTACTATCTCAAGTAATGACCGGGCCTATGCCCTCGTAACCCTCTGTGTTCTACTCGTAGCTCCCTCTGCTGCCTTGCCTCCCGGGCTCGGTGGCCTGCGTGCAGGCGAATGTACATAAGAATACGCCAGAGGGAGTCCAACTTATAACACAGCTCTAAGGCACGATCTCAGAGTGAGAAGAATGGAAACCAATCCTAAATATCCTGTAGCCTCCTGATTATAGATGTGGTGCACAACACACCGATAATCAAGACTCTACTAGATACGGTCTGTAGACACTTTCCGAGGATTAACTGCTCTGATACCACTTTTGTCACGACCCGACCTCGGGCCCGTGACTGGTGCTTTACCCCGGGCACCCTAGTGATACAACATCAGAGAAAAACCAGCGGAAATAAAAACTCATAAAAGAAAACAGTGAAATAAGAAAACAGGCTAACCCAAACGGTTACCTTTTTGTACATAAATGAAAACTTGAACAGTTACATCCCTTACAAACTCTGCCCACCACAGTGCTACAGACCTCTAAGAATTTTAAAACTATAATGACGGGACAGGGCCCCGCCATGCCCCTGAATGTACAAAAGTCTACTACTTCAGGGAAATGTATCACAGGACAAGCTTCCGGAGATATGGAGCTTTCCGAGAACCGAACAGCGATCCTAAGAGTGCGGATCAACAAGTTATGTACCTCAACCTGCGGCATGAACGCAGCCCCCCGAAGGAGGTCAGTACAACAGGTACCAAGTATGTGAAATCAAAAATATCAGAAATGAAATCATAATAGTCTATATAAAGCGGAGACATGTAGGATAACCAAACTACGATGCATAACAAATAAGCGATCATGTCAAGATAGGGACTCGTGCCCGTGAAATCATCACTCAAATACAACCCGAATTTAACCCGCACAATGGCGCATGCCCCAAGATCTCACCTGTAGATAAGCATGGCCCTGGAACCGTCCTAGTGGGCCCATACTCGTGGACCATCCAACGTGTCGGTATGCCCAAAGGAGATAACAAGATAACAATCCCTGTGGAAGCATACCCGTGGGCTACCCAACGTGTCGGTATGTCCAAACAACTAACAAGATAATACTCACTGTGGAAGCATACCCGTGGGCTACCCAACGTGTCAGTATGTCCAAACAAATAACAAGAGAACACTCACCGTGGAAGCATACCCGTGGGCTACCCAACGTGTCAGTATGTCCAATCAAATAACAATAATAACACCCCTAATGGAAGCATACCCGTGGGCCTCCCAACGTGTCAGTATGTCCATCAAGAATCGATATAGTGGAAGCATACCCGTGGGCTACCCAACGTGTCAGTATGTCCAATCAAATAACAATAATAACACCCGTAATGGAAGCATACCCGTGGGCCTCCCAACGTGTCAGTATGTCCATCAAGAATCGATATAGTGGAAGCATACCCGTGGGCTACCCAACGTGTCAGTATGTCCATCAATCAACCAGATAGCCGGCCCTCCAACGAGAGACGCGGTTGCACAGAAATACAACACTTGCACAACAAAAGCTATCATAACAAGCATAGGCCAGTTCAACGTACTTTCATTTCATGTCAACAATTCCGGGTTTCAACCCCAAAATACTACATACTTTCATTCCTTCAAAACAAAGACCTCTTTATGTTACACCCCGTAAGTCCAAGACATGTATAAGAGAAGGTACGTAAGGAATCAAGACTTGGAAATTGGTACGAAAGGAAGAATTGTTTTTCCGACGGAAAAATCTTCCGGAAGTCGGAAAGGAAAAATGTTAGTTGTTGAGAATTGGATTCTCAAAATGTATTATTTGAAGAGTATGGAACTTATTAACACTATGGAAATTTATTTTTACGGATTTGGTCACGTGGGGCCCACCCGAGGAATTTTACATTTTTGTGGGGCCCACGAGGTTCTAATTTTATGGACGAATGAGAGGGCGACATGTGGCACCCCCTCCATGATGTTGGACGAAATATTGCAAGGGTGTTATGGTCATTTGACCTATGTAGATGATAAGTCTTCTAAGCTTGATATTGTTGACAAGTCAACTTGTCCACCTAGGCTTGATCCAAGTGAAACCCATCTTAACCTCACATTTGTGGACATCTAAACCCTCCATTGTGTTTTATAAGGTTGCTACTAGCGCAAGACTAGCTCATTTACACTTAGAAAAATTTGAAACATTGTTGTTCTACAATAGAAGCTCTCGGGTTAGTGCCCTCTCCCACACAAAAATTTTGTGATTTTGATACATTAGCCACAAGACTTAAACCCAAGGTCCCTAAGGGTATTGTAAGGATATCTCAATAGAAAGATTTCGGAAAAACGGAGTTTTCACGTTAGTCGCAAGGCGGAAACTAAGGGAGTTCTTCAACTTTGAAGTTGGAACTTGAAGAAGGGTTCTTCATAGGCCTCTAAGGAGTGCTTGGAGTGGATTGGAGCTTAAGGAAAGGAGCTAAGAATTGCTAAGGCGCGACTTTGGATCTTGGAAATTTTAAGGGCTTGGAAAGGTATAAATTTTGTCGTTTTAGTAGTTAAGACTTACTTATTGTTGTAGCTATGGATTTTAGCAAGCATGTGTTATATAGTATGAAGTTTGATATGTTTATGGGCTATTGGAACCCTAATCCGAAAACTAGCATGTTAGCCTTAAGACTACAATTCAAGATTGATTATTAGTTTAAGTCGTCGCATGTTGTATAAAGAAGGAAATTGTAGTTGTTGAAGTTGTTTATAACTATATAACATGTTAGACCTTAGAACTTGGAATTTGGAAAGGATTGAAAAAGACTTAGTGTTGTTCTAGAGGTTGGCCGAGAATGGCTTGGAGTTTTAAACTACTTGGTATGAATTGTGGGGCGGAATTTTACACGTATTGTAAGGCTTGTAATCCCCTTTGGTTTGGTTGTTGTTTGGAGCCTTAAATGTGGCGTGTTGGTTATTGTATTCGGCCTTGAAAAAAGTGGCAAAGTGAGTAGAAACAAAGGAAGTGCTGCCCGATTTTCCGTAGAATTAGAGACCGTATACTTAGTATTATTCTACGTTGAGACTAGAAGTTGATAGTCTTGTTGTGACCTTTATAGGTTGATACTTCTACGTACGGCGTATTCGGCTTGGCTTGTGGATTTAGCCGAAAAGGTATGTGAACTATCTCCTCTTCTAGCATGATTCCTTAAGATAAAGAAAGTATGTCCTACTCCTTAAATGATCCATTCCTTGGTTGTATTTGGATTGCCTAAAGTAGAATTTGTTCTATGTACTTCCTTTGATTGTACTTTGATGTGTAAATTGTAAGTTGTATAATCCATTGCCTTAGTGAAGTTGGATTCTTAAAAGTGAAAGTGTTTTACTTAAAGTACATAGAGTCTTGAAAATGAAGTGGTTTCCAAATCTTTTGGGCTAGTACCTTAGTCCCAAAATCCTAAAGGTCGTTATAGTGACTTTAGGGGAGTCAAAGGAGTGATTTACTTAATTGTTTTAAAAGAGGAGAAATGACATGATTTAAGAGAAGTAACTTGTTTTAAAGGTGTGAGTTACTTGAGGTTTAAGAGTAGAAGAAACTTGTTTTCTTTATATTAAGAGACTTGAAGTAATTTGAAAGTTGAGAACTTGATTTGTAAGTATGTGATACTTAGTTTTAAAAGCATAAGTCTCTTGGTTATAAAAGGAATGGATAGGTCTAAAACCATAAAGGGTTATAACGACTTTATGGGAAGTTGGTTATAACGACTTTATGGAAGGTTTAAAAAGTTGTCTATTTTGATTATTTGGCATAAGTTGCCTAGATTGTGAAAATTTGAAGTTACTTGATTTCAAGCTTTGAAATGAGTTTTCTAAAAGTGTAGTAACTTACTTTGAAAAATAGACATGCCTTGATACTACGGGTGTTAGTATCTTGGGGTTCTACATAAAAAGGAGTCTTTTGAAAAGAATGTACGTACGTAGTACTTTGGCTTGTTTAATTGAGAAAAATTCTAAGTGTGCCTTGATAAGTACTTTGGCTTGATTAATTGAGAATTATTCCATGTGATGCCTTGATAAGTACTTTGGCTTGATAAATTGAGAATTTGTCTAAGTGTGCCTTGATAAGTACTTTGGCTTGTCTAATTGAGAATAATTCTAAGTGTGCCTTGATAAGTACTTTGGCTTGATTAAATGAGAATTATTCCATGTGATGCCTTGATAAGTACTTTGGCTTGATAAATTGAGAATTTATCTAAGTGTGCCTTGATAAGTACTTTGGCTTGTTTAATTGAGAATAATTCTAAGTGTGCCTTGATAAGTACTTTGGCTTGATTAATTGAGAATTATTCCATGTGATGCCTTGATAAGTACTTTGGCTTGTTAATTGAGAATTATTCTATTTGTGCCTTGATAAGTACTTTGGCTTGATTAATTGAGAATTAGTCTAAGGGTGCCTTGATAAGTACTTTGGCTTGCTAAATGAGAATTATTCTATGTGCCTTGATAAGTACTTTGGCTTGTTTAGTTGAGAATTGCCTATGTGTCGGAAATAGCCGGTTGTGTGCTATTGGTATATCGCTTCGTGGTCATTCCGGGTTTGTGGCATTTGGATATTAGTGGATTTGCTAACCACGATGCGAGGAATACCTCGTGCGGTCCGTAAGGACTTATGCGGGTGAAATAGTCCCACGCGCGGGTCCACCTATGCGAGGAATACCTCATGCGAGTCCGTAAGGGCTTATGCGGGTGAAATAGTCCCATGCGAGGAATACCTCACGCGGGTCCACGCGGCCTATGCGGATGAAATAGTCCCAGGAGTAGGATGGCTAAATGATACTGCGGGCGGATGGTCCTGTTTTGATCATGAGCTTCCTATTTTATATTGTAAGGATACTACTGTTTACTCTCATTGTTAGTAAGGCACAATGTGTTGTAATTTGATTATCATATATGTCCCCGGATTTGTTTGTGTTACCCTATGGTCATGCTTTTACGATGTGGGATTCCGGGGCATGAGACCACGTGGTATTTAGGACACAGGTGGGACTTGGTGTTCATGTATCCTTATTGGTGTTATTACATCATGGACTGCCGGCAGTGAGGAAGGATTCCACGGGCATGATTGATATTATGGGCGTGAGACCCATAGTTATATTTGAGTAGTGACTTTGAGGGCCTGCGTCCCTGACTTGATATGACTGCTTATGTGTTATGTACTGTAGGTTGGCTATCATACATGTCTCCTATTTTGTTTAGACTGTTATGATTTTATTACAGTACTTACTGTTCACATACTTGGTACATTCTTCGTACTGACCTCCTTCGGGGGGCTGCGTTCATGCCGCAGGTTTAGGTACGCAGTTCGGTGATCGGCAGGTATAGGACCCTGCTCAGAGTTTTTGGATAGCTCCTTCTGTTCGGGAGTTTATCTTTTTAGTATAAGTTCTTTCAGTACAGGCTTTTGTACAGTTATGGTTACGACGGGGCCTTGTCCCGTCATAGTTCAGTATAACTCTTAGAGGTCTGTATTCATATGTGGGATTGGACTCATGTGCAGTGTTGTGTCTTTTGTATGTATCATGGCATCCTTGTCGGCTTTGCCCTTGCACGTACGTTGGTTTTAAAAAAAAAAAAGAGGTTTTATTTCATTTTCGCAGTTTACTTAGTTGTTAAGGTAGCGGTGCCTGTAGGGCACCACCACGCCCGGGATCGGGTGTGACAGAGTGGTATCGAGCGATACCCTCGGAATGTTTACAGACCGTATCTAGTAGAGTCTTGATTATCGGTATGTTGCGCGCCACACCCATAAACAGGAGGCTACAGGACATTTAGGAGTTGGTTTCTATTCTTCTCACTCTGAGATCGTGCCATAGAGCTGTGTTAGTAAGATAATTCCTCTCGACGTATTGTTGTGTTCTGATTATGCCTCGAGGAGGGCAACACCGCCCGAAGGGCAAAGGAGTAGCGAGAGCTACTAGTCGACTCAGAGAGTTGATAGGGCTTATGCCGAGGCATACCGGATGTGGTTCCGCGATCGAAGTTCTTCTTCGCGAGTTTTGAGGCCCAGCACGAGCCTCCGGTTTCGATTAGGGAAGACTTTAGGGTCGCGAGGAAGCCATTATGTTATTGACCAAGATAGCGAAGGCTACGATTTCATCGCCAGGAGGTTATTCGGCGATGCAGACAGATGTACAGGGGGTAGAGGGCCAACGCGGAGATCAGCGTAAGAGGGCTAGACCGGTTGGTTATCCCGGTGAGTTTTTGGACGAGCTGCCTCAGCAGCGAGTGAGATATTCGTCCCAGCCTACCCAATACATACCCCCGCAGCTCACAGGTGGAAGATTGGACCCCACAAGGTATTTAGGAGCCGGTCCAAGCTCCAGGGGTCGAGGTTCTCAGAGGAGCAGAGGAGTTCCTCAGTCGAGTCCACCTATTCCTCAGTGTTTCAGATATGGTAAGCGTCATTCGGGGAAATGCCGTTATGGCACAGGTGTTTGTTATTATTGTGGCCGTCCGGGCCATATTCTGAGGGTATGTCCTTTTAGAAGGAGCACCGGTGAGGTGGCTCAGCCTATGAGGCCGGTAGTTGGTTCCCTTTCCTCCACAGCTGTGCGTTCCCCGGGGCAGGGTGTTCAGATGTCAGCCAACCGTGGTAGAGGTCAGGGTGGAGTTTATAGTTCTGGCGGTCCTTCGAACCGCAGAAACGACGTGACTACTGGGCAGGATCAGGAGGCGACATCGCACGGGGTTACAGGTATAGTTCGATTCTTTTGAATCATACGTGCATTGTTAGATTCAGATTTTGCCTTAGCGTATATGTTTTCCCTTTGTTGCTAGAGTTGTAAAGTGATAGTACCCCAGAGGTAGGGATACATTGATTAGTAAAGTGAAAAGTTATGAATATTGGCAAGAATGATAAGTGAACTGAGACTATAGTTGTGTAGAGTTCACAAGTTGTAATTACCCCGTAACAGTGAAAGACCGATAGGGAAGGATGTATAGTAGAAATACTTTGGCTTATATGTCAAACCTCTAGTGAATGGGAGGATAGGGTGAGAAGTAACTTGAGATAAGAGAAAGATTTATTTCAGACTAAGAATGACAAGTTAAGTGTGACGATGAGTCGGGTTATGGACTCATTTCGGGTCAGCCGGTAGTGTGGAATGGGGTGATGTCAGTTAGAAATGGTCCCACTATGTGATAGGGCCACGAGGGTGCTAGGCCCAAGTCTAGTTGATCGTTGTACGAGTTCGTGGATGTGTTCCACCGGAACTAGGTCGTAAGGACCGAGAAGAGCCTTATCGGGAATATAAGTAACAATATGGCCAAGATTGGATAGTAACTCCAAGGATTGGAGAACAGAAACAAAATTTGAGATTTTGTACGTGTACTAGATGAGTTTGAAAGTACGAGAAAGTATGACAAGTAAGGAAAGAAAGGAACCTCTAAGGATCCCGTGTTTGGGAAGACTATAACCTTCGAGTTTTGTGAGAAGGGACCACGGACGGAAGGTCCATTATTATGTTTACGTATGTTATGTGGTGGCCATGTGTGGCATCGTTGGTCTTGTGCATTTGATTGATAGGCATAGTATAGAGTTTGTGCCGGAGTTTGTATAGCATGACAACTGACTAAGAACATTCGGGGACGAATGTTTCTAAGGGGAGAAGAATGTTACACCCCGTAAGTCCAAGACATGTATAAGAGAAGGTACGTAAGGAATCAAGACTTGGAAATTGGTACGAAATGAAGAATTGTTTTTCCGACGGAAAAATCTTCCGGAAGTCGGAAAGGAAAAATGTTAGTTGTTGAGAATTGGATTCTCAAAATGTATTATTTGAAGAGTATGGAACTTATTAACACTATGGAAATTTATTTTTACGGATTTGGTCACGTGGGGCCCACCCGAGGAATTTTACATTTTTGTGGGGCCCACGAGGGTTACGGAATTTTATGGACGAATGAGAGGGCGACACGTGGCACCCCCTCCATGATGTTGGACGAAATATTGCAAGGGTGTTATGGTCATTTGACCTATGTAGATGATAAGTCTTCTAAGCTTGATATTGTTGACAAGTCAACTTGTCCACCTAGGCTTGATCCAAGTGAAACCCATCTTAACCTCACATTTGTGGACATCTAAACCCTCCATTGTGTTTTATAAGGTTGCTACTAGTGCAAGACTAGTTCATTTACACTTAGAAAAATTAGAAACATTGTTGTTCTACAATAGAAGCTCTCGGGTTAGTGCCCTCTCCCACACAAAAAAATTGTGATTTTGATCCATTAGCCACAAGACTTAAACCCAAGGTCCCTAAGGGTATTGTAAGGATATCTCAATAGAAAGATTTCGGAAAAACGGAGTTTTCACGTTAGTCGCAAGGCGGAAACTAAGGGAGTTCTTCAACTTTGAAGTTGGAATTTGAAGAAGGGTTCTTCATAGGCCTCTAAGGAGTGCTTGGAGCGGATTGGAGCTTAAGGAAAGGAGCTATGAATTGCTAAGGCGCGACTTTGGATCTTGGAAATTTTAAGGGCTTGGAAAGGTATAAATTTTGTCATTTTAGTAGTTAAGACTTACTTATTGTTGTAGCTATGGATTTTAGCAAGCATGTGTTATATAGTATGAAGTTTGATATGTTTATGGGCTATTGGAACCCTAATCCGAAAACTAGCATGTTAGCCTTAAGACTACAATTCAAGATTGATTATTAGTTTAAGTCGTCGCATGTTGTATAAAGAAGGAAATTGTAGTTGTTGAAGTTGTTTATAACTATATAACATGTTAGACCTTAGAACTTGGAATTTGGAAAGGATTGAAAAAGACTTAGTGTTGTTCTAGAGGTTGGCCGAGAATGGCTTGGAGTTTTAAACTACTTGGTATGAATTGTGGGGCGGAATTTTACACGTATTGTAAGGCGTGTAATCCCCTTTGGTTTGGTTGTTGTTTGGAGCCTTAAATGTGGCGTGTTGGTTATTGTATTCGGCCTTGAAAAAGGTGGCAAAGTGAGTAGAAACAAAGGAAGTGCTGCCCGATTTTCCGTAGAATTAGAGATTGTATACTTAGTATTTGTTATACCCCGTATTTACAGAGTATGTACGTAAGGACGTACGTAGAAAATTTGATCCTTAAGTTAGGCAAAGGACCGAATTTGGGCACAAGTGCCGAATAGAGTCGTTTTTCGACGAAACGTTTCCACAGCTTTCGTAGGGAAAATTCCGGCTATGTCATTTATAATTTTTGCGGATTTTTCCGAGAGACGAAACATTTTGGACCAACGGGAGGGTGACATGTGTCACCCTCACATTGGAAGCAAATAGGGTGGCTTGGGCGATCAAGGCCCAAGAGGATTAGTTGGCCTTGCCGATTGGTCCCTCCTTTTGTGCCTTGTTTTGTGGCTTGTTTTGTGGAGTGTTTTGTGGAGTGTTTTGTGGGTGCACTTGGCTTGATCTTGGCCTTACACTTGCCTTGCACATGGCTTGATCTTGGCCATTGGTTGGCTTTTGGTTTTGCTATAAATACCCCTAAGCTCAAGACTTCATTCATCCAAAACTTCCAAGTCTTGAAACCCTCTCCTCCTTCTTGTTGTGCTAGCCGAGAGCTTCCCTCCTCCCCTTTTCGTGAGGCCTAGTGGCCGAGAGGGTACTACCCCCTTGTGGCCTTGGGGCCGAGAGCATACCCCCACGTTGAGTGTTCTCGAGGTACCCCTTGGTAGAAAGTTGTCTTCCAAGTATTGTTATAATGCCCAAAATACCTTGGCCTTATACCTTGTTGTATTCCAAAAGTTACCTCTATCGTAGAGCCCAAATACTACCTTTTAGTCTCAAACCGAAACCCTAAGGAATCTTCATTGTTAGTTGAAGGATTTAAGTAGAAGTTGGATAGAACTTCTGGGGTTGTTGGAGCGGGATGGAGCACCGAGTTGGAGCTAAACATTGCTAAGGATCGACATTTAACTTGGATAATTATGGGCTTATCGAGGTAATTATCTTGTCCTCTATTGTAATTGGAAATTACATGTTTGTTAGAATATATAGTTGAAGTATACTATATATGGAACTATACTTAGTATTCGCAATGTCTTTTGACTTAAGCTGAAGAATAAAGAAAAGAATCGAATCGTATTTACATAAGGTATCAGACAGTAGACTTGTGTAGGATTCTTGAGTAGGATGGTGCACGTCCGGTTAGGCGTGTAAACCCCCGGTTGGCTTGGTGGCAGGCCTCGATAGAGGAGGAGATTTCTGTTGTGCGAGGAGGTGCGAATTTTCTCGTAGAAAGATAGAACTTGTGTTTTGGGGTTAATAGACGTTTGTGACCTTTATAGGTGAAAGTACTAAGAGTAGCGTATTCTACTCGAGGAGTGGAAAGGGCTAGCAAGGTTGTAGTACTTGGAGCATTTTGCTTTTGTCGATAAATCGTCGCGAGGTATGTGAACCTTGTTATACCCCGTATTTCCAGAGTATGTACGTAAGGACGTACGTAGAAAATTTGAACTTGAGAAAGTGGCTTGGCCGAATTTTATTTGTGCACAACACCCGGTTAGAGTCATTTTTCGACGAAACGTTTTCACAGCTTTCGTAGGGGAATTTCCGGCTATGACATTTCTAATTTTTGCGGATTTTTCCGAGAGACGAAACATTTTGGACCAACAAGAGGGCGACACTTGTCACCCTCTCATTGGTTAGGCTTGGACGGTAAAGGCTTGGCCGAAAGTGTGGTTGAAATAGTCAAGGGTTGGTAGGATATTTGTGTGTTAGTTGGTTAAGGGGCACTTGGCAAGATCTTGGCCCTACACTTGCTAGGCACTTGGCTAGATCTTGGCCATTGGTTGGCCTTGGCTTGAGCTATAAATACCCCTCTAAGGTTGAAGACTTCTTCATCCAAAATGCCTAAGTCTTGAGAGCCTTCCTCCCTTTTCGTGAGGCCCTCGCCGAGAGTTTCCCACAGTGGGGTAGGCGAGGTAGCCACCCTCCTTTGTGGTGTGGCCGTGGGGTACCCCCCCCCCTAGCCTAGTTTGTTTTCATATAATACCCCCCCCTCTTGGTAGAAATACTCTCAAAAGTATTGTTATAATGCCCAAATTACCTTAGCCTTATACCTTGTTGTATTCTAAGGTTATACCTATACGAAAAGCCCAGAAATACTATTATACTTACCGTCAGTCACCAAACCGAAACCCTAGGAAAATCTCCATAGTCCGTTGGAGTATTGTGTAGAAGTTGGTTAGATTTCTAAGGGTGGTTTAGAGCGGGTTGGAGCGCTCAGAGTTGGAGCTAAACGATTGCCCAGGATCGACTTTAAGCTAGGATAATTATGGGCTTATCGAGGTAATCATCTTGTCCCTCTATTGTAATTGGAAATTACATATTGTTAGAATATATAATTGAAGTATCTTGTATATAGAACTGAACGTAGTTATCGGCAATGTCTTTTGACTTAAGCTCGAATAATACTTACGCAATGTCTTGCGACTTAAGCCCGAATTTAAAGAAGAATCTTGAATCGTAATTACATAGGGTCAGTACATGAGACTTGTGTAGTAGTACCGTGGAGTAGAATTGTACGTTAGGGTTAGACGATAACCCCCGGTTGGCTTGGTAGCCTACCGATAGAGAGATTTACGCTGTCATGGGAGGTGCCGAATTTTACGTAGAATGTTCTACGATGGGATCTAAATGTTAATAAGCGCTGTGGCCTTATAGGTTGAAGTACTACGTGTGGCGCGATCTACTTGGCTTAAGGAGTAGCCGACGGTTGGATGTACTTGGAGCGTTTTGCTATTAGTCGATACTCGCGAGGTATGTGAACCTCTTCCTATCTCTTCTAGCATGATATGTGTGAAATATGTAGTACGCAGAGACGCATACGTGCTGAACGTATTTGATTGGTGTAAAACATAAAGTGTTATAACGCTTTATGGGAAGTTAGTTATAACGACTTTATGTTGGTAAGAAAATACATGTGGTTTTTAAAAGGTAACTGATTTGAACTATAACTGGCTTGTTATGTGTTAATAAAGAACTTGAAGTATTTCAAAAGATTTTGAATCATTTTGAAAGAAGAAGTAATATTTGGTTTTTTGAAAACTTAAGAGTTATACTAGCTTTATGGGAAGTTAGGTATAACGGCTTAAGAATGTTTTACTGATTTCGGAAATCAGAATGTGTAACGACAAACCACTGCAGCGTTAATAAAAGGAAATGTTTTGAATAATTAAGTATTATTAAAACCAGTAGAAACTTCCATCTGCATAGAAGCTAAGATGAGACAAAATGTTATTTCCTAGATCATGGCTGCTGTAATAAGATTGTAATAAACAAGAATATCCTACTCACATATAAGGCTTAGGTTTCTCAGATTGTTTAAAGGAGAATTATATTCTTAAATGAATAAGACTATGAACTACGAAACCTTTCAAAAAAATGAGAAACTTGAACATTGGAAATTAGGCAAACTTGAACATTGGAAAAGAATGTTGCTACTTGATTTTACAAAGAGAAGTAATTGATTTACTTTAAAAAGATAATCACTCTATTTTCATATACTACGGGTATTGTGTGACACTGTGAAGGTAACGTATCTTTTAAAGAGTTAATGTATGAAGTACTTTGGGAATAAAAACCCGATCTTGTTGATCGTATAGTAGAAAGTACCTTGTGTGAACAACTTGATTGTATTGGTTTGTGATAGCCTTGTAATACTTTCATGATTGCTTTGATAAGTAAACATGTTAGGATGCTACGTGTTAGTATCTTGTGATGTTTGTGTAAAGGGGTTTCTTGATTGTGCTTATTAACTATCGATCGTTATGATAGTATTGTGGCATTCATCTCGAGATGATTCCGGTTAAGTCGCCTCCGACGCGGGTAGACTTCAGCGTCGATGGACCTATGATTCGAGAATACCTACGCAGTCCCGGGCCTGCGCGAACTACGAGTTCCGTGTTAGTGTACGCCCTTATGGGCATGCGGTCCTTGTGGCCATGCGGATCGCGTCGGGACGATGCCGGGAGAGCTACCCGATGCGGGAATGCCTCATGCGGGCCGATGAGATTGGCCTATGCGAGTGCGGAGTTCGAGGTTAGACGCGTACATCGACATCTGCGGGCAAGTGGCCAGCTTTGATCATGTGACGGTCTAGACAGATCTTATGATACAGTTCATGACCTTGTTGGTACTGTGGGTTTTTAGTAGTCGGCTATGCCTTCGTACTTACCCCGTACAGTTTTATTATGACACAGGTGGGACCTGGTGTTCAGGTGTGTTCCTTGGTGCTTTTATATCATATCGCAGAATGGCGGAAGGTATCCCACGGGCATGATTGATGTTGTGGGCACGAGACCCATTGTTATACTTGAGTGATGACTTGAGGCGTGAGTCACGACTTGACATGATCGCTGGTTGTAAATCGTAGTTTGGTTATCATACATGCCTCTGCTTTATATGATCGCTATGATTTCATTTCTGACGTATTTTCGCCACATACTCTGTACTGATGCGACCTCCTTCGGGGCTGCGTCATGCCGCAGTGGAGGTACACCGCCGTTGATCCTAGCTCGTGGTCACGGGCCAGCGTTGGAAGCTCCGTTTCTCGGAGGCTTATCAGCCGTACATCCGTCAGAGTAAGTGTTTACATTCAGGATTTGCGGGCCCCGCCCCGCCACGGTTGTCATATCATTCGTAGAGGTGCAGTAATCTTGTGTGGCAGGGTTTGTAAAAAGATTAAACTGCTCGATTGTAAAAGTTGTTATTTATATATGCCGAAAGACCGCTTTTCCTCGACATCGCTTTGTACTTCACTTGTTTCATGTATATGTTTTATGTTCGATTACTCGATGTTGTGTCACTAGGGTGCCCGGTAGGCACGACCACGCCCGATTTGGTCGTGACAAAAGTGGTATCGAGCGATTAATCCTCGGAAAGTGTCTACGCACCGTATCGATGAAGTCTTGATTATCGGTGTGTTGTGCACCACACCAATAATCGTGAGGCTATAGGATATTTAGGATTGGTTTCTATTCTTCTCACTCGAGATCGTGCCTTAGTCGTGGTCGTAAGTTGACCCTCCGACGAAATTCTTTCCTTATCGTTATGCCTCCGCGTAGGCAACCCGCCTGGAGGGCAAGCGCAATGGGAGCCGCGAGTAGATCTGAGGGTTACGTGGGCACAGCCCAATTATCACCTGGGTGGTGCTTCATTCGGGAGTTCTGCGACGCCACTAGCCCGAGAGTTTAGCACGCGCGGCGGCTCTCACTGCGACCATGATATTTGAACCTTCGCCCACGGCCGAGCAGAGAATATAGATTTCAAGGAGGCGACCACATTAGCTATAGATTTGGCTACCAGAGAGTATACCGATGTCTGCGAGTCTTGAGGACTATCTAAAAGAGGGTTGTGCAAGAGTAATTCTTGATTGGACTTGAGCATGGCCTGTATGCGGGCTTATGCGCAGCAGTCGAGAAGCAGAGATCGACGTTGCGAACGGGCGACGCAGAGGCCAGAGCAGCGAGGTCCTTTGGTAACTTTCGAGGCGAGTCACTTCACCAGAAGATTTGATTATGCACATCCACCCGTGCAGAGTGGTCTTCCACGGATTTCAGGACATTCGGGGTGTGCAGGGGTTGGTCAGAACTCCAGGGCTTCCGGTTCACAGTGTGACAAACGTCATCCCGGGGAATGTCGTCCTTTAGTTGGTACTTGTTGTACCTACGACCGTCAGGGTCTGATGTCGATAGAGTGTCCTTGTAGGAGGACTTAGCCTTCAGGATCGGTGGGTAGTTGGTCACCTCCTTAGCTATGCGCTCACGGCAGGTTTGATTAGAACGACTTAAGTGGAGCGGTGGATATAGATATATCCTTAACCCTCAGAGATCCAGATGTGTGATAAGGTGAGTATACCTTAAGTGCTATGTTCTGATAGCAGTGTGTTAGTTGTGATTAGAAATCTTGGTTGTTTAACCAAGTAGGATTTTGGGGGATAGTGAAGGTGTGAGCCTTAGAGTTTTATACGTAGAGACCTTAGAGGTAAGGCCATCTCGAGTAAAGGTGTAGTGTTATGTTTGATCCTTATAGGAGTGCATAGTGCACGTGAGCTATGTTTGTGGATAAGTCCCCGAGTAGTGTGGAATGAAAGGGGTAGTTGAGCTAAGAAGACCGCTAGGTTTTCGTAACGTGATTAGTGAGAGTTTTCTTCGGGAGCTAGTATTGTGCGCTTTGCCGGGTTGTTGAGGCCACGCCGGGTCAACCCGCGGTAGGTTTGGTGGTGGGTCGTGTGGTGGTCCCGCCTTGTGTTGGGTCACGAGGGTGTTAGCCCGAGTTTAGTTAGCCGCATTTAATTCATGGATGCATTCGACCGAGTCGGCCGGCGAGGTCACCGCCTTGTTTTCAGCAAAGACCGCTTACTCGGCGGTGTTGTTTTATCGTAAAGGTTGTAAGGCTGCACGGTGCCTACCTTCACCTTATGGCGCATGTGGAGCCCGGTGGTCATTGTTGTTTCGGAAGTTTTGCCAAGGATGTGTTAAGAACTCAAGTGAGTCTCAGACCACATTCGCCGGGCGATGTTTGATTTCGAGGATAGTTGCGAGAATTGTTGTCTTCATTGAAGGAGTGTTTGAGCTACCATTTGATGTTCGGATGTCGCCTTATGAAGCCTTGTAGGGCGGATGTGAGATGCCTACGATTGGTTCGATGTTGGCAAGGTTCGCATACTGGTTCAGCTTGTTCCACAGACCGTGGATAGTGTAAAGCTTGTCTAGAAGAAGTTCGCGGCTCGGAGGAAATCGTGCGGATAATCGCGACGACGCCAGAGAGCGTGTTGACGGTCGGTCTTCTTGAAAGTACCACCGGATAGGTGTGACGAGCCTTGGAAAAACAGAGAAACTTAGCCCGAGTTGTTTTGGGCCTTTTTAAGTTCATGTGAAGAATAGGCCAGGTTGCCTATATGTTAGCGTTTGCCGTCCGACTTAGGAGGCAGTGCGTCCAGTCGTTCGTGTTATGTTCGAGATGGAAATCAGAGATCCATCGAGTTTTCCACTAATGATAACCAAGTTGAAAATGATAACCCCGAGTTTTGAGATCAAGCAAGATTTAAATGTGGTAAGAGTTCAAGGGTACGACATCCGACGGGATCGCAAGCAGCCCGGTACCATTTGTTGGGTCGTCTGAGCGAGGCTCGCGACAAAGTGACAAAGTGGTATCTACGACGAGTAAAGAGAGAAGCGAGCATGTATGGCGAGCATTGATGTGACCATTTCTTTTGTTTGGAAAAGTGTGGAAGAAGTATATTTTAGACCCCGGAGAGAGGTGTTTGTGGTGATGATAGAGGTCATTTCCTCGTGGACTTGGATGTAAGTATTTTGCGCAGTTGTTTCTGTGGCCATCAGGCGTGATTGTTTCGTAAGTATGGTAGTGAAGACTATCTTGGCAAGACGCTTGTTTTGAGACTTAGAAGGAACATTCGGGACGAATGTTTCTAAGGAGGGGAGAATGTTATACCCCGTATTTCCAGAGTATGTACGTAAGGACGTACGTAGAAAATTTGAACTTGAGAAAGTGGCTTGGCCGAATTTTATTTGTGCACAACACCCGGTTAGAGTCATTTTTCGACGAAACGTTTTCACAGCTTTCGTAGGGGAATTTCCGGCTATGACATTTCTAATTTTTGCGGATTTTTCCGAGAGACGAAACATTTTGGACCAACAAGAGGGCGACACTTGTCACCCTCTCATTGGTTAGGCTTGGACGGTAAAAAGGCTTGGCCGAAAGTGTGGTTGAAATAGTCAAGGGTTGGTAGGATATTTGTGTGTTAGTTGGTTAAGGGCACTGGCAAGATCTTGCCCTACACTTGCTAGGCACTTGGCTAGATCTTGGCCATTGGTTGCCTCGCTTGTGCTATAAATACCCTCTAAGGTTGAAGACTTCTTCATCCAAAATGCCTAAGTCTTGAGAGCCTTCCTCCCCTTTTCGTGAGGCCCTCGCCGAGAGTTTCCCTAGTGGGGTAGGGCGAGGCAGCCACCCTCCTTTGTGGTGTGGCGTGGGTACCCCAGCCTAGTTTGTTTTCATATAATACCCCTCTTGGTAGAAATACTCTCAAAAGTATTGTTATAATGCCCAAATTACCTTAGCCTTATACCTTGTTGTATTCTAAGGTTATACCTATACGAAAAGCCCGTAAATACTATTATACTTACCGTCACCACCAAACCGAAACCCTAGGAAAATCTCCATAGTCCGTTGAGTATTGTGTAGTTGGTTAGAACTTCTAGGGTGGTTTAGAGCGGTTGGAGCGCCGAGTCGAGCTAAACGATTGCCGGGATCGACTTTAAGCTAGGATAATTATGGGCTTATCGAGGTAATCATCTTGTCCTCTATTGTAATTGGAAATTACATATTGTTAGAATATATAGTTGAAGTATACCGTATATAGAATGAACGTAGTTATCGGCAATGTCTTTTGACTTAAGCTCGAATAATACTTACGAATGTCTCGCGACTTAAGCCCAATTTAAAGAAGAATACCGAATCGTAATTACATAGGGTCAGACATGAGACTTGTGTAGTAGTACCGTGAGTAGAATTGTACAGTTAGGTTAGACGTATAACCCCCGTTGGCTTGGTAGCCGGCCTCGATAGAGAGGAGATTTACGTTGTGCGGGAGGTCTTGCGAATTTTCTCGTAATGTTCTACGAAGGGATCTAAATATTAATAAGCGCCTTGGGGCCGTTTAGGTTGAAGTAGTACGTGTGGAGCGATCTACTTGGCTTAAGGAGTAGCCGACGGTTGGATGTACTTGAGCGCTTTGCTATTAGTCGATACTGCCGCGAGGTATGTGAACCTCTTCCTATCTCTTCTAGCATGATATGTGTGAAATATGTAGTACGCAGAGACGCATACGTGTCAACGTATTTGATTGGTGTAAAACATAAAGTGTTATAACGGCTTTATGGGAAGTTGGTTATAACGACTTTATGTTGGTAAGAAAATACATGTGGTTTTTAAAAGGTAACTGATTTGAACTATAACTGGCTTGTTATGTGTTAATAAAGAACTTGAAGTATTTCAAAAGATTTTTGAATCATTTTGAAAGAAGAAGTAATATTTGGTTTTTGAAAACTTAAGAGTTATACTAGCTTTATGGGAAGTTAGGTATAACGGCTTAAGAATGTTTTATCGATTTGAAATCGAATGTGTAACGACAAACCACCGCAAATACGTTAAAAGGAAATGTTTTGAATAATTAAGTATTATTAAAACCAGTAGAAACTTCCATCTGCATAGAAGCTAAGATGAGACAAAATGTTATTTCCTAGATCATGGCTGCTGTAATAAGATTGTAATAAACAAGAATATCCTACTCACATATAAGGCTTAGGTTTCTCAGATTGTTTAAAGGAGAATTATATTCTTAAATGAATAAGACTATGAACTACTGAAACCTTTCAAAAAATGAGAAACTTGAACATTGGAAATTAGGCAAACTTGAACATTGGAAAAGAATGTTGCTACTTGATTTTACAAAGAGAAGTAATTGATTTACTTTAAAAGATAATCACTCTATTTTCATATACTACGTATTGTGTGACCTTTGTGAAGGTAACGTATCTTTTAAAGAGTTAATGTATGAAGTACTTTGGGAATAAAAAACCCGATCTTGTTGATCGTATAGTAGAAAGTACCTTGTGTGAACAACTTGATTGTATTGGTTTGTGATAGCCTTGTAATACTTTCCTGATTGCTTTGATAAGTAAACATGTTAGGATGCTACGTGTTAGTATCTTGTGATGTTTGTGTAAAGGGTTTCTTGATTGTGCTTATTAACTATCGATCGTTATGATAGTATTGTGGCATTCATCTCTTGAGATGATTCCGGGTTAAGCCGCCTCCGACGCGGGTAGACTCAGCGGTCGATGGACCTATGATTCGAGAATACCTCACGCAGTCCCGGCCTATGCGGAACTACGAGTTCCGAGTTAGTGACGCCCTTATGGGCATGCGGTCCTCGTGGCTACGCGGATCGAAGTCGTGACGATGCCGGAGTAGCTACCGACGCGGGAATGCCTCATGCGGGCCGATGAGATTGGCCTATGCGGAGTGCGGAGTTCGAGTGGTTAGACGCAGACATCGACATCTGCGCAAGTGGCGGCTTTGATCATGTGACGGTCTAGACAGATCTTATGATACGATTCATGACCTTGTTGGTGCTGTGGGTTTTTAGTAGTCGGCTATGCCTCGCACTTACCCCGCATGCTTTATTATGACACGTGGGGCGTGGTGTTGGTGTGTTCCTTGGTGCTTTTATATCATAGATCCAAGCTGATGGAAGGTATCCACGCATGATTGATGTTGTGGGCCCGAGACCCATTGTTATACTTGAGTGATGACTTGAGGGCGCGAGTCCCTGACTTGACATGACTGCTTTGTCAGAAGCGTAGTTTGGTTATCATACATGCCTCCCGCTTTATATGATCGCTATGATTTCATTTACTGACGTATTTTGATTTCACATACTCGGCACTGTTATGCGACCTCCTCGGCTGCGTTCACGCCGCGGTGGAGGTACACCGCCGTTGATCCTAGCTCGTGGTCACAGCGTTAGGAAGCTCCGTTTCTCCGAGGCTTATCAGCCGTACATCCTCGTCAGAGTAAGTGTTTACATTCGTGGGTTTGTGGCCCTGCACCGCCATGGTTGTCATATCATTCGTAGAGCAGTAATCTTGTACAAGCGTGGTTTGTAAAAAGGATTAAACTGCTCATTGTAAAAGTTGTTATTTATATATGCCGAAAGACCGCTTTTCCTCGACATCGTTTTGTACTTCACTTGTTTCATGTATATGTTTTATGTTCCGCTGATTACTCTGATGTTGTGTCACTAGGGTGCCCGGGGTAAGGCACCAGTCACGGGCCCAGTTTCGGGTCGTGACAAACCTCTTCCTATCTCTTCTAGCATGATATGTGTGAACTATGTAGTACGGTAGACGTACATGTGTTAACTGTGTTTGATTGTTCTTAAAACATAAAGTGTTATAACGGCTTTATGGGAAGTTAGTTATAACTTTTTATGAAGGTAAGAAAATACTTTGTGGTTTTAAAAGGTAACTGATGTGAATTATAACTGGCTAGTTATAATAAAGAACTTGATGTATTTCAAAAGATTTATAAATCGTTTTGGAAGGGAGAGTAACACTTGGTTTTAAAAGGTTTTAAAAAGAGTTATACTAGCTTTTTGGGGAGTTAGGTATAATGTCTTAAGAGAGGTAAAGAAAATGGTTTACTGATGTTAGAAGTTAAGAGACTTGATCCTATAAGATAAGAGACTTAACTTATTTGTTTTAATGTGAATGTTTGTGTGAAACCTCATTCGTGAGTAATGAGTACTTGGTTTTATTTAAAGGGATAATGTTTCTTGATTTGAAATCGAATGTATCGACATCACCGCAGGCGTTAATAAAGGAAAATGTATTGAATAATGATGAATTGTATTAAAACCAGTAGAAACCTCCATCTGCATAGAAACTAAGATGAGACAAAATGATATACATTTTCTAGATCATGGTTGCTGTAATAAGAATGTTGTAAACAAGAATAGCCTACTCTCACGTGAGACATATATTACTCAATTGTTATAAAAAGGAATCAAGTGATTAAGTTTGGGAACTATGAAACCATTTGAAAATGAGAAGCTTGAGTAATTGAAACTAGGCAAACTGGAACTTAGGAAAAGAATATTGTTACTTGATTTTGAAAAGGGAATGTGGGTTGGTCATTCTAATACTACGGGTATCGGGTGACTTTTATAAAAGTAATGGATCTCTTTTAAAAGAACTTAACGTATGTACTACTTTGGGGTTAAAAACCCGGACTTTGGCATAAAATGAAAGTACTTTGAGTTGTTGTGAAACTTGCCTATGCTTGTTGTTGTGAAACTTGCCTATGCTTGTTGTTGTGAAACTTGCCTATGCTTGTGATGATAGCCTTTGTTGTGCAAGTGTGGTATTTCTGTGTTACCGCGTCTCGATAGAGGCGGTTGACTTGTTGAGAACTTACTTGACGTGGCGGTGATGGAGAATTCCACGTATGTTTCCATTTTGATTATCGTCTTGTTGTTGATGTCACATGGACATGTCTACACCGTCGCAAAGATTCCGGCACGCGGCCACGCGCCAGTTGATTACCCGATATATGGTTATTATCGCAACATGGACGTGTCTACACCGACGCAGATTCGGCATGTGGCCACGCGTGGTTGACCACCCAAGATATTGTTATTGAGGTTACATGGGCATGTCTACACCGTCGCGATTCCGGCATGTGGCCATGTGGCCTTGTTATTGTTGCATCATGGACATGTCTACACCGATGCGATTCCGGCATGCGCCATGATGCGAACATGATGGATGTTGTGGCGTGAGACCCATAGTTATATTTGAGTGGTGACTTTGAGGCGTGAGTCCCCGACTTGATCGCTTATGTTGCGTCTTGTATTTTGGTTATCATACATGTCTCACGCTTTTAGGCTATTATGATTTCATTTACTGATTTGATTCACATACTTGGTACTGTTATCGACCTCCTTCGGCCGCTCACGCCGCAGAGGTACATCGGCCGTGGATCCCCGCTTAGATCTCATTTCAGCGTGTTGAAAGCTCCGCCTTCGAGGCTTATCTTTGGTATGTTTCCCGAGTTGTAGGTTCTTGTACATTCGGGGTATGGCGGCCCCGTCCGTCATAGTTGTTGTAAATCTTAGAGGTCCAGAGTACTTGTAAGCGTGGTTTGTAAAAGGACAACTGTTCGGTTTTGTGTATATACCAAGGCAAATGCTTTGGTTGGCCTGTTTATTTATTATATCTCTTGTTTCATGACTCGTGTTTTATTTTCCTTTGGTTTTCTCGATGTTGTATCACTAGGGTGCCCGGTAAGGCACGAAAGAACGCCCAGTTCGGGCGTTACAAAGTGGTATCGAGCGATTAGTCCTCGGAAAGTGTCTACGCATCGTGTCTAGTAGTCTTGATTATCGGTGTGTTGTGCACCACATCTATAATCGAGAGGCTATAGGACATTTAGGATTGGTTTCCATTCTTCTCATTACGAGATCGTGCCTTAGAGCCGTGTTGTAAGTTGGACCCTCTCGACGTGTTTCGTTTTTACCGATTATGCCTCGCGAAAGGCAACCAGGCCCGGGGCAAGGCGGAGGAGCCGCTAGTGGATTGAGGAGTACGAGCGCGCAGCCGGTCAAGACTGAGGTAGTGCTTGACGGCGAGTTTTGCGCCGCCAAAGACCAAAGAGTTTAGAGCCGCAGCAGCGGGGCCGAGACTACAAGACTGAGCCTCCACCCCACACCGAGCGGGAGATGGGTCACAAGAGATGGCGATTATCGCCGTGGTGGCCGATATGAGATAGGCCGGACGCAGCAGCCTCAGCCCAAAGAAGACTGTAGTGCACCCGAGGGCGCATGGTTTGAGGCTACGGATTTCCTTAGTTGTAGCCCGAGTTTTACTGGTCGAGGCGGAGGATGATCCGCAGGAGTTCATCCGTCGATTGCAGAGGATCACGCGGTGATCAAGGCTTGAGAGACCGAGTCGTGACATTTGTTCGCATCGGCGCGTGATACCGCGATCGATTGGTTTGACTTCGCGGAGCTCTCGGGAGAGCATGCACTTCCACCGTTGGGGACGAGTTTTCGGGGCCTTCTCGCACATTTCTTGCCTCCACATACGGCGAGGGCTCGCCGACAAATTTTTGATGTTGAGGCGAGCCCGCGTCTGATTCGGGAGTACAATGTGGAGTTCGACTCATTGGCCCGGTATGTTCCCGCATTAGTAGCTAGTATGGAGGATCGAGTGCACCGATATGTTACAGGGCTCGATGATTACCTAGCAGAGAGTTGTTCGGGTGTTTCTCTTCAGCCGGGCATGGACATTGCCCGCATTCAGGCTCATGCACTTGGGTGCGAGGAGCGCAGAGATCGACGGGTGGACCGCTTTCAGCAGAAGAAGGCCAAGACGGTCGGATATTTTGGCGACTTTCGAGGCGGACCGCCTCAGCAGCAGACTAGTTATGTACCTCCGCCATTGCAGAGTGGTCCTCCGCAGCCTTCGGGACCCTTGGGATATTCAGGAGCAGGTCAGGGCTCCCAGGTTTCAGATGTTCAGGGGAGTAGGGGTGTTGGCCAGATGCAGTCACCCCTACCTCGGTGTGGTCGATGTGGTAGACCGCATTTCGGAGTGTCGTAGTACCAAGGAGCTTGTTATTCTTGCGGCCAACAGTCCATATGACGAGAGATCGTCCCGACTGTGGTAGCGCTGGTAGGATAGCACAGACTACTAGAGCGATTGCGGCCACCAGAGGTCGCGGTGGAAGTTCCCAGTTTTAGCGGTCCTTGAACCGCCTAGTTTCAGGTATATCCTTAACCCTGTAGATACTTGTATGTATTGATGTTAATGATGTGTTAAGTGTTATGTTCGGATAGCTTTGTGCTATAGTGTGATTTGAAAATCTGGTTAGTGTGAGATGGAAGTGGTAGCTTCCATGATGTGTTCCGTGTCGGCGAGGAAGTTGGCGCTACAGTGGGTCGGGTTGGGGCCATGTTGCGGGCCAACCCGCGTCCCGTTTCGAGGAAGGGTCAGCTCTGGGTGGTCCCGCCAGGTGGCAGGGTCACGAGGGTGCTAGGCCCAAGTTTAGATGACCAAGTTTGGAGGTAGTAACTCCAAGGGTTGGAAACAGAAACGTTGACGGAAGTGTGGTACGGATACTAGAAAGAGCTCGAGTGTTCGAGAAGGGTACGACGAGATAGAGGAGAAGTGAACGTGTGTGATCGTTTCTTTTGTGAAATGTAGGTGCGAAGGGAGTATATTTTAGACCTCAGGTAAGGGGTTTTTGTGATGATTAGAGGTGTTTCCTCGTTGACTTGGGTTTAAGTATTGGTGCGTTTGTTATTTTTATGGCGGCGTGGCATGATCGTTTTCGCAGATAGCGATGAAGGCTATACTAGCGCATGTTTGTGTTGAGACTTGAGAAGGAACATTCGGGACGAATGTTTCTACGAGGAGAATGTTATACCGTATTTCCAGTATGTACGTAAGGCGACGTAGAAAATTTGAGCCTTAAGTTAGGCAAAGGATCGAATTTGGGCACAAGTGCGAATAGAGTCGTTTTTCGACGAAACGTTTCCACGCTTTCGTAGGAAAATTCCGCTATGTCATTTATAATTTTGCGGATTTTTCCGAGAGACGAAACATTTTGGACCAACGGAGGGTGACACGTGTCACCTCACATTGAAGCAAATAGGTGGCTTGGACGATCAAGGCCCAAGAGGATTGGTTGGCCTTGCCGATTGGTCCTCCTTTTGTGCCTTGTTTTGTGGCTTGTTTCAGGAGTGTTTTGTGGAGTGTTTGTGGGTGCACTTGGCTTGATCTTGGCCTTACACTTGCCTTGCACATGGCTTGATCTTGGCCATTGGTTGGCTTTTGGTTTTGCTATAAATACCCCTAAGCTCAAGACTTCATTCATCCAAAACTTCCAAGTCTTGAAACCCTCTCCTCCTTCTTGTTGTGCTAGCCGAGAGCTTCCTCCCTCCCCTTCGTGAGGCCTAGTGGCCGGCAGGTACTACCCCAGTGGCCTTGTGGCCGAGAGCATACCCCCACGCTGAGTGTTCTGAGGTACCCCCTTGGTAGATAGTTGTCTTCCAAGTATTGTTATAATGCCCAAAATACTGGCCTTATACCTTGTTGTATTCCAAAAGTTACCTCTATACGTAGAGCCGAAATACTACCTTTTAGTCTCAAACCGAAACCCTAAGGAATCTTCATTGTTAGTCAAGGATTTAAGTAGAAGTTGGATAGAACTTCAAGGGTTGTTCGGAGCGGATGGAGCACCGAGTCGAGCTAAACATTGCTAATGATCGACATTTAACTTGGATAATTATGGGCTTATCGAGGTAATTATCTTGTCTCTATTGTAATTGGAAATTACATGTTTGTTAGAATATATAGTTGAAGTATACTATATATGGAACTATACTTAGTATTCGGCAATGTCTTTTGACTTAAGCTCAAGAATAAAGAAAAGAATCGAATCTGTATTTACATAAGATCAGACATGAGACTTGTGTAGAGTTCTTGAGTAGGATTGTACACGTCCGTTTAGGCGTGTAAACCCCCCCCTGGTTGGCTTGGTAGCCGGCCTCGATAGAGGAGGAGATTAACGCTGTTGCGGGGGGGGGGAGGTGCTGCCGAATTTTCTGTAGAAAGATAGAACTTGTGTTTTGGGGTTAATAGACGTTTGTGACCTTTATAGGTGAAAGTACTAAGAGTAGCGTATTCTACTCGAGGAGTGGAAAGGGCTAGCAAGGTTGTAGTACTTGGAGCATTTTGCTTTTGTCGATAAATCGTCGCGAGGTATGTGAACCTCTTCCTATCTCTTCTAGCATGATATGTGTGAACTATGTAGTACGGTAGACGCATACGTGTTAAGCGTGTTTGATTGTTCTTAAAACATAAAGTGTTATAACGGCTTTATGGGAAGTTGGTTATAACAGCTTTATGAAGGTAAGAAAATACTTTGTGGTTTTAAAAGGTAACTGATGTGAATTATAACTGGCTAGTTATAATAAAGAACTTGATGTATTTCAAAAGATTTATAAATCGTTTTGGAAGGGAGAGTAACACTTGGTTTTAAAAGGTTTTAAAAAAAGTTATACTAGCTTTTTGGAGTTAGGTATAATGTCTTAAGAGAGGTAAAGAAAATGGTTTCTCGATGTTAGAAGTTAAGAGACTTGATCCTATAAGATAAGAGACTTAACTTATTTGTTTTAATGTGAATGTTTGTGTGAAACCTCATTCGTGAGTAATGAGTACTTGGTTTTATTTAAAGGGATAATGTTTTACTGATTTCGGAAATCGTAATGTATCGACAGCACCACCGCAGCGTTAATAAAGGAAAATGTATTGAATAATGATGAATTGTATTAAAACCAGTAGAAACCTCCATCTGCATAGAAACTAAGATGAGACAAAATGATATACATTTTCTAGATCATGGTTGCTGTAATAAGAATGTTGTAAACAAGAATAGCCTACTCTCACGTGAGACATATATTACTCAATTGTTATAAAAAGGAATCAAGTGATTAAGTTTGGGAACTATGAAACCATTTGAAAATGAAGCTTGAGTAATCAAACTAGGCAAACCGAACTTAGGAAAAGAATGTTGTTACTTGATTTTGAAAAGGGAATGTGGGTTGGTCATTCTAATACTACGTATCGGGTGACTTTTATAAAAGTAATGGATCTCTTTTAAAAGAACTTAACGTATGTAGTACTTTGGGGTTAAAAACCCGGACTTTGGCATAAAATGAAAGTACTTTGAGTTGTTGTGAAACTTGCCTATGCTTGTTGTTGTGAAACTTGCCTATGCTTGTTGTTGTGAAACTTGCCTATGCTTGTGATGATAGCCTGTGTTGTGCAAGTGTGGTATTTACGTATACCGCGTCTCGATAGAGTAGGTTGACTTGTTGAGAACTTACTTGGGCGTCGCGGTGATGGAGAATTCCACGGTATGTTTCCATTTTGATTACCGTCTTGTTGTTGATGTCACATGGACATGTCTACACCACGCAGATTCCGGGGCATGCGGCCACGCGGCGTTGATTACCCGATATATGGTTATTACCGCAACATGGGCGGTCTACACCGACGCAAGATTCGGGGCATGTGGCTACGCGCAGGTTGACCACCCAAGATATTGTTATTGAGGTTACATGGGCATGTCTACACCGACGCGATTCCGGGGCACGTGGCCACGCGGCTTGTTATTATTGTTGCATCATGGACATGTCTACACCGATGCGCAAGATTCGGGGCACGCGCCATGATGCGAACATGATGGATGTTGTGGGCGTGAGACCCATAGTTATATTTGAGTGGTGACTTTGAGGGCGTGAGTCCCTGACTTGACTGCTTTTATGTTGCGTACTGTATTTTGGTTATCATACATGTCTCCTGCTTTTTAGGCTATTATGATTTCATTTACAGTATTTGACAGTTTCACATACTTGGTACCTGTTGTACTGACCTCCTTCGGGGGGCTGCGTTCATGCCGCAGGTAGAGGTACATCGATCGTGGATCCCCGCTCTTAGGATCTCATTTCAGCGTGTTGGAAAGCTCCGTTCCTTCGGAGGCTTATCTTTGGTATGTTTCCCTGAGTTGTAGGTTCTTGTACATTCAGGGGTATGGCGGGCCCTGTCCCGTCATAGTTGTTGTAAATCTTAGAGGCCCAGAGCCTTGCTAGGCGTGGTTTGTAAAAAGGACAACTGTTCGGGTTTTTGTGTATATACTGAAGGCAACTGTTTTGGTTGGCCTGTTTATTTATTATATCTCTTGTTTCATGACTCGTGTTTTATTTTCCGCTGGTTTTCTCTGATGTTGTATCACTAGGGTGCCCGGGGTAAGGCACCAGTAACGGGCCCGGGTTCGGGGCGTTACAGTATTATTCTACGTTGAGACTAGAAGTTGATAGTCTTGTTGTGACCTTTATAGGTTGATACTTGTACGTACGGCGTATTCGTCTTGGCTTGTGGATTTAGCCGAAAAGGTATGTGAACTATCTCCTCTTCTAGCATGATTCCTTAAGATAAAGAAAGTATGTCCTACTCCTTAAATGATCCATTCCTTGGTTGTATTTGGATTGCCTAAAGTAGAATTTGTTCTATGTACTTCCTTTGATTGTACTTTGATGTGTAAATTGTAAGTTGTATAATCCATTGCCTTAGTGAAGTTGGATTCTTAAAAGTGAAAGTGTTTTACTTAAAGTACATAGAGTCTTGAAAAGGAAGTGGTTTCCAAATCTTTTGGGCTAGTACCTTAGTCCCAAAATCCTAAAGGTCGTTATAATGACTTTAGGGGAGTCAAAGGAGTGATTTACTTAATTGTTTTAAAAGAGGAGAAATGACATGATTTAAGAGAAGTAACTTGTTTTAAAGGTGTGAGTTACTTGAGGTTTAAGAGTAGAAGAAACTTGTTTTCTTTATATTAAGAGACTTGAAGTAATTTGAAAGTTGAGAACTTGATTTGTAAGTATGTGATACTTAGTTTTAAAAGCATAAGTCTCTTGGTTATAAAAGGAATGGATAGGTCTAAAACCATAAAGGGTTATAACGGCTTTATGGGAAGTTGGTTATAACGGCTTTATGGAAGGTTTAAAAAGTTGTCTATTTTGATTATTTGGCATAAGTTGCCTAGATTGTGAAAATTTGAAGTTACTTGATTTCAAGCTTTGAAATGAGTTTTCTAAAAGTGTAGTAACTTACTTTGAAAAATAGACATGCCTTGATACTACGGGTGTTAGTATCTTGGGGTTTTACATAAAAAGGAGTCTTTTGAAAAGAATGTACGTACGTAGTACTTTGGCTTGTTTAATTGAGAATAATTCTAAGTGTGCCTTGATAAGTACTTTGTTTTGATTAATTGAGAATTATTCCATGTGATGCCTTGATAAGTACTTTGGCTTGATAAATTGAGAATTTGTCTAAGTGTGCCTAGATAAGTACTTTGGCTTGTTTAATTGAGAATAATTCTAAGTGTGCCTTGATAAGTACTTTGGCTTGATTAAATGAGAATTATTCCATGTGATGCCTTGATAAGTACTTTGGCTTGATAAATTGAAAATTTGTCTAAGTGTGTCTTGATAAATATTTTGGCTTGTTTAATTGAGAATAATTCTAAGTGTGCCTTGATAAGTACTTTGGCTTGATTAATTGAGAATTATTCCATGTGATGCCTTGATAAGTACTTTGGCTTGTTAATTGAGAATTATTCTATTTGTGCCTTGATAAGTACTTTGGCTTGATTAATTGAGAATTAGTCTAAGGGAGCCTTGATAAGTACTTTGGCTTGCTAAATGAGAATTATTCTATGTGTGCCTTGATAAGTACTTTGGCTTGTTTAGTTGAGAATTGCCTATGTGTGCTGGAAATAGCCGGTTGTGTGCTATTGGTATATCAGTCGTTTCGGGGCCATTCCCCGGGTTTGTGGCATTTGGATATTCCGTGGATTTGCTACCCACGATGCGAGGAATACCTCATGCGGGTCCGTAAGGACTTATGCGGTGAAATAGTCCCACGCGGGCGGTCCAACCTATGCGAGGAATACCTCACGCGAGTCCGTAGGGCTTACGCGGGTGAAATAGTCCCATGCGAGGAATACCTCACGCGGGTCCACGCGCCTACGCGGGTGAAATAGTCCCGCGAGTAGGATGGCTAAATGATACCGCGCGGATGGTCCTGTTTTGATCATGAGCTTCCTATTTTATATTGTAAGGATACTACTTTTTACTCTCATTGTTAGTAAGGCACAATGTGTTGTAATTTGATTATCATATATGTCCCCGGATTTGTTTGTGTTACCCTATGGTCATGCTTTTACGATGTGGGATTAGGGCATGAGACCACGTGGTATTTAGGACACGGTGGGACTTGGTGTTCATGTATCCTTATTGGTGTTATTACATCATGGATCGGCGGTGAGGAAGGATTCCACGGCATGATTGATATTATGGGCGAGACCCATAGTTATATTTGAGTAGTGACTTTGAGGCTGCGTCCCCGACTTGATATGATCGCTTATGTGTTATGTATCGTAGGTTGGCTATCATACATGTCTCTGCTTTGTTTAGATCGTTATGATTTTATTACGCATTTCATCGCTCACATACTTGGTACATTCTTCGCATCGACCTCGGGGTTGCGTTCATGCCGCAGGTTTAGGTACGCAGTTCGGTGATCGGCAGGTGTAGGACCCTGCTCAGAGTTTTTGGATAGCTCCTTCTGTTCGGGAGTTTATCTTTTTGGTATAAGTTCTTTCAGTACAAGATTTTGTACAGTTATGGGTACGGCGGGGCCTTGTCCCGTCATAGTTCAGTATAACTCTTAGAGGTCTGTATTCATATGTGGGATTGGACTCATGTGCAGTGTTGTGTCTTTTGTATGTATCATGGCAGCCTTGTCGGCTTTGCCCTTGCACGTACGTTGGTTTTAAAAAAAAAAAAGAGGTGTTACTTCATTTCCGCAGTTTACTTAGTTGTTAAGGTAGAAGGGTGCCCAGGTAGGGCACCAGTCACGGGCCCGGGGATCTGGGTGTGACACTTTCTATGTAAAAGCCACACGATACTAACACCCGTAGTATTGAACACATTCAGGTTTAAATCAAGCACTTTAAACACTTTTTAGCACAACGTCAAGTATACCATTTAAAAATCCAATTATCTAACCCCTTTAGGATCAAGGTACTCCTACCTCTTATAACCAAGCCACATATGTTTTTCCATCACAAAGAATTCAATAATTGAAAACAAGTTACCAATCTAAATCCAATAATGAATCCATTTCTTTATTTTCCATAAAGTCGTTATAACTAACTTCCCATAAAGCTATTATAACACTTTATGTTTTAAAACAATACAAGACAAAACCATTCTTTTAGCTACATAAAGTGGTTATAACAAACTTCCCATAAAGCCGTTATAACACTTTATGTTTTAAACCAACCAATTACAACTATAAGCCCTTATGAGACCAAGAGGGCTTATTCTTTAACCACCGAGTACTTATTACTAACGAATAAGATTTTCCTACTTTTTCAAACAATCAAGACCTTTACACTTCATATCAAGTCAAGGCACAACAAGGGAAATCAAATTCCTTTAACACATGTGCATCTACTGCACTATATATTTCACAAATAATCATGCTGAAGAGGATATGAAGAATCACATACCTCGCGACGATTATCGACGGTTAGCAAAATGCTCCACAGTACTATCCTCCTTAAGTAGAATATGCTACTCGTAGTACTTCAATCATAGTAAGGTCATAAAACGTCTATCAAACTCTAGCTTCGAACGTAGAATAAACTAAGTGCAAAGTCCCTAAATTCTACGGCAATTTGGACAGAACTTCCTTTGTTTCTACTAACTTTGCCACCTTTTTCAAGGTCGAATTTCAATAACCAACGCCACATTTAAGGCACACAATTCAGCTAACCACAAAGGGGATTACACGTCTTTACAGGACGCGTAAAATTCCGCCCCACAATGATACAAAATAAACCAATAATTTCCATGCCATTCTTGGCCAACAATAAAACCAATACTAATCCCTTTCAACTTTTTTCCAATCCAAGTTCTTAGGTCTAACATGATATCTAGCCCTAGACATCTTCAACAACTACAATCCCCCTTTACAACATGCGACGACCAAATTAGTAACCAAATTGAAGTTATCATCTTAAGGCTAACATGCCCATTTTAGTTTTCAACAAGACAACAAGATCTAAATCTATTCAACTTAACTAAAACAACCTCAGGCTCATTTCTAAACTACTATAACAAGTATTAACCCATAACCAAGAGAAGGGGAACTTTTACCTTTGGAGAAGCCCACAAAAGCCCCTTTCTTCCACTTCTTTTCCGTCAAACTCGCCCACCAGTGCTTCCCACAAGTTTACCCACACTTTTCCTTCTTGCCGCCGCTCCAACAATTTCTCCTAAGGCAAGGTTTTCTTCAAAATCTAGAGAGAAAAGGGAGAGGGTTTCCAAGAAGAAATGACCAAGTCTTCCAAGACTTGGCCCTAAAATAGGACCCTATTCTGGTCAAAAGGATGGGAGGGACACTTGTCACCCTCCCATAGGCTTTTAACAAAATATCCCCTGATTTTCGTCCTTTACCGCAGAAATATCCCGCCTCGGCGCCGCGCCTCAGATTCGGCCGCGGCACTGCACTCGAACCAAAATCGCCGCTTTGCTCGATCACGCACCTAACTTGTAACTTCCATAACTTTTGACTCCGATGTCCTATCGACGAACGGTTTGTTGTGTTGCGATCTAGATTTAATGGACTACACACTAGGCTTTTGAAACACCTAAAAATACTTAACAACTGGGGTACAACACTCCAAGGTAGACTCAAAATCCGTCCAACACATGTTTGTCAACTTATCTTTCAACTTTCAAATCTTATATTCCTTGGTATGTTCTTATCTTATCTTCTTGAATTTATGGGGTGTAACAGAGGCAGTAGTTACAGAGATCTTCAGCCTTAAGAGACTTGTTTAGGTAGTTATGGTAGGTACATGTGGAATGCTATGTTCGGTTAGCATTGTGTAAGTTGTGATTAGAAAACATGGGTAGTTGAAAAGGGTAAGTCTGGGGACGAGAAAATGGGGAGCCTTAGAATTTATAACAGTTGGGACCTTGGATGCAAGGCCGTCCTGAGTGGATGTTACGGTTGGTCCTTGTCGAAGTACTTGGTATGCGTGATATATATTGTGGGATAATTCCATGGGTAGTGTGAGATGGAAGTTGTCACGACCCGACCCCAGGGCCGCGACTGGTGCCCTACCTGGGCACCCCGTTCAGGTATACATCAGAGAATAACAGCGGAACATACACAACATAGACACATGTGTAAACAATAACATCCTAGGCTAGCCGACAGGGCCGCCTACCATAATATAAACATACTCAAAAGTACAATCAGATAATCGGTTCTTACCCCAACCACATATGTGAATACGCACTCTAGGAATAATAATCTGGACAGTGGCCGCCATACCCCTGAATGTACATAAATCTACAACACCAGGGGAAAAGACTGTACCAAAAGAGACAAGCCTCCAGATAAATGGAGCTTCTGACGCCTGATAAGTGATCCTATGAATGAGGATCCACCACCTGCTTACCCTTTCCTGCATCATGAACGCAGCCCCCGAGGAAGGGGGTCAGTACACAATATGTACCAAGTATGTAAAACTGGAAAAAAAATACTGTAATTACATCACAAGTCTAAATCAAAGTCGTAGACATGTATGATAATCAAATTACAGTACCTTGTGCCTTACTAACAATGAGAGTAAAAAATAGGTGTATACTTACAACGAAAAATAGGATTGGAATCCTAATTCTGGGACTATTTCACCCGCATAGGTCCAGTGGACCCGCGTGAGGTATTCCTCGCATGGGACTATTTCACCCGCATAAGCCCTTACGGACTCGCATGAGGTATTCCTCGCATAGGCTGGACCCGTCCGCATGGGACTATTTCACCCGCATAAGCCCTTACGGACTCGCATGAGGTATTCCTCGCATCGTGGGTAGCAAATCCACGGAAATATGCAATGCCACAATCCCGGGGAATGACCCCGCAACGAATAATAAATCACTAGCCCAAATCCGGCTATCACACATAACATAAGCACTACCGGCTTATCTTACAATATGTAAGCAAGTTAAGAAATCCCCTAACTTCTTACTATCCTTGTTTATAAACACTCTCATTTTAGTTTACCTAAGGCACTAACATGTCTTTTATAAAAATCCGGGAATTTAACCCAAGTACTACGTACTTCTACTCTTTAAAACAATGACTCTTTTTAGTAGAAAACTTCCAAGATACTATGAATCCTAGTATCAAGTCCAAATTACATTTCAAAGTAAGTCACAACACCCTTAGAAATAAAGTTAGGTTTCTAAATCAAGTGACTCATTTTCTTATAAAACCTTAGGCAATTGATACCTTAGAATCGAATTGCCTTCCATTAAATCAAGCCATCTACCTTTCCATAAAGCCAATATAACCAACTCCCCATAAAGTCGTTATATTCACTTTATACCTTAGTCAAGTACCATTTCCTATCCAAGGGACTTATACGTTTAAAACGAAACAAGTATCACATACTTTAAAACTCTTCAAGTCCCTTAACCTTAATAAAACTTTAAGACATCCTTAGTATTTTCAAAGAAGTGAGTTAATCTCCTAACTCACCCGACTTGGCATTTCATAAAGCTAGTAAAGAATGTCAAAGTCTTGTATGTCTACCGTACTATATACGTGAAACTAGTCATGCTCAAAGATAGGAAAAGTTCTACATACCTCGTCGGGTCAAACCACTTGCCAAGTACAAAGTCCCGTCCGTAGAATGTCAACCTATAATATTCACAATACGTCTAATAAGGCCTTACTTCAAACGTAGAATATTATAAGTGTCAAGTCGCTAAATCCTACGGAAAATCGGACAGCACCTCCTTTGTTTTTACTAACTTTGCCACCTTTTTCAAGGCCGAATACAATAACCAAACACGCCACATTTAAGGCACAATCAAAGCAATAAATCAATAGGGGATTAATGTTATACCCCGTATTTCCAGAGTATGTACGTAAGGGAATACGTACAAAAAGTTTGGCCTTAAAGTTAGCCTTGGACGTTTTTTTTGTACACAACTCACTAAAAGAATCGTTTTCCGACGAAACGTTTCCACGACTTCGTAGGAAAATTCCGCTATGCCATTGCTAATTTTTGCGGATTTTTCCGAGAGGCGAAACATTTTGACCAACGGAGGGCGACACTTGGCACCCTCCCATTGGTGGACTTGAATCGTCCATTTGGACGAATTGAAGAGCCATGGCACGTTTTTTGTGCCTTGTGCACAAGTCAAGGAGTTGGTAGGATATTTGTGTATAGTTAATCCTCACCCTACACTTGCCTTGCACTTGTCTTCATCTTGGCCATTGGTTGGCCAAGGCTTGAGCTATAAATACCCCCTTAGAGATGAAGAGTTCTTCATCCACAAAGTTATCTTCCAAGTCTTGAAAAAATCCTCTCCTCTCCCTTAGCCTTTCGTCCAACACCTCTCCCCCCCCCCTTGAGTGAGTTTGGCCGAGGGCCTACCCCCCCTAGCCTAGCCGAAATCTACCCCCCCTCCCTTGGTAGAAAAGTTGTCTTCTAGTATCGTTATAATGCCCAAAATACCCTAGCCCAAATCCCATAGTACTTAGTAGAAGTTGTGAAGAACTTCTAAGGTTTCGAGCTACCTGAGCGCATAACTTAGAGCTAAACCTTGCTCAGCGACTTTATCTAGGATATTTTGGGCTTACTGAGGTAACTAATCCTAACCCTCTTTTGAATTAGAGAATACATCCGTAGTAGTATTGAATAAGTATTAAATACTTAGAAGGATATCACAGAATAGAATTGAACTGCTACCAGTAGAAGGGTTTAAAGAAGAATAATCAAATCAGATTTACATAGGACTGTTTTCACAATGAGACTTATATAGCTCACCGGTAGGGAGGTACGCCCGACTTTCCGTAGAATTGTGAACCTCTGTTTAGAATGACCTTGAGTAGTCTTTGATAGATGTCTGTGACTATTATAGGTGACTCTCACGCGACATATTCAACTTGGCGGTGGTTTTCATTGAGAAGGTATGTGATTCTTCCTAAAGCATGATATTTTACAATATATAGTACGGTAGACGCATACGTGTTAACTGAATAATAACTACGCAATGTCTTTGACTTAAGCTGAATAATACTTACAAGAATGCCTCACGCTTAAGCTGAATAATACTTACAGAATGCCTCACGCTTAAGCTGAATAACAAAGAACCGAAGCATTTCAAAAGAATATCGAATCATTTTTAACAGAAGATAAATATTTGGGTTTTAAAACAAAAGCTTAAGAGTTATACTAGCTTTATGGGAAGTTAGGTATAACAACTTAAGAAAGATAAAAGGAATCGCTTACTTGTTTGTTTATAAAAGCCTTGTATTGATTGCTAAGTGTAGTATGATTTGTGTGATAAGTAGACATATTATGATGCTACAGGTTAGTGTCTTGAAATACCGTGGTGGGGTCATTCTTGCCAGGCTTACGTTGCTAACCTAAGTCCGTTGTATCGTTATTGTATCACCTACCCTCGATCGTTATACCGGTGGCTTGCCCTCTTGATGCGGGTCTATACGCCTATGCGGTCTGTGAGACTATGCGAGCGCAGATGCTCCGTGATTGATCATTCGGGTGTTTAGCCCGACGCGGGGATTCCCTTGCGCGTCCGTTGAGACTACGCGGTCTTTGAGGCTACGCGGCTGCGGAGCCTAGGCGGATGCCGGGTTGGCTGCCCCCGACGCGGGAATACCTACGCGGTGTGTGTGACCTATGCGGCCGCGGAAGTCCGTGACTAGGCACGCAGAATGATACTATGGGCGATTGGCCTTGCTTCGATCATTCGCGGCCTAGAATAGACCTGTTACAGTTTTTCTATTACTGTTGTTGTTTGTGATGTGGCACTATGTGCAATTGAACTGATTGTATTTATGAAAAGGTTTTAAATACTTTGATTTCATTTCAGTTCTTTATAGTTTCACATACTTGGTACTGTTATCGACCTCCTTCTGGGCCGTTCATGCCGCAGTGGGCAAGGTGCTAGATCCGCATCCTTAGGATCTCTACGTTGGTGTCGGAGCTCCATCTCTTCCGAGGCTCTACTTTTGGTATGATCTCCTGTTGTAGATAGTTTTGTGATAAGGTATGGCGGGGCCCGCCCCGCCATAGTTGTATTTTTCCTCAGAGGTCTGTAGTCATGTTATGCAGTGTCGATGTAATCGCTAAACCTTGTTTATATATATATGCCGAAAGGCGACGCTTGTTCACATAAGCGTGTCTTATTTTATAAATCGTTTCATGTCTTGTTTTATATTTCCATTGATTACTCGATGTATGACTACTGGGTGCCGGTAAGGCACGCCACTGCCCCGAATGGGTCGTGACAAAAGTGGTATCGAGCGATTAATCCTCGGAAAGTGTCTACGCATCGTATCTAGTAGAGTCTTGATTATCGTGTTGTGCACCACACCAATAATCGTGAGGCTATAGGATATTTAGGATTGGTTTCATTCTTCATTCCGAGATCGTTCTTTAGCCGTGTTATAGGTTGACCCTCTAACGTATTCCTTTCCCGCAATAGCTTATGCCTCCACGTAAGGCAACCCGCCCGGGCGGCAAGGCAGAGGAGCTAGCAGACACCCAGAGTCACGAGGGCTCGTGCCCGCCTATACCGAGACGGCGAGTTCTATGACGCCGCCACCCAAAGAGACCGCAGCACCCACACCTCCCGTCCCACACCGGGCGGAGGAGTTAGGGTACAAGCGAGATGGCCTGCCTTTTACAAAGTCAGGCCTGTTACGAGGAGAGGCCGATGCGGCAGCCTCCAGCCTCCAGCCGCACCCGTAGTGCACCCGAGGCGTATAGTTTGAGACTACGGATTTCTTAGTTGTAGCCCGCCGAGTTTTACTGGTCGAGGCCGAGGATGATCCGCAGGAGTTCATCCGTCACCGCAGAGATTACGCGGTGATCGGGCTTCGTAGACCGAGTCTGTGATATTCGGTCGACGGCCGCGTGATACCGCAATCGATTGGTTTGATTCATGGGAGCTTTCCGGGGAGAGCATGCACTCCAAAGCAGTATGGGATGAGTTTTGAGGCTTTTCACACACTTCTTGCCTCCGCATGAGAGGGCACGAGCCGATAGATTCTTGTTGCCGAGACAGGAGGACGCATGCTGAGGGAGTACAATGTCGAAGTTTGATTCTTTGGCTCGATATGTCCTCGCACCGTAGCGAGATGGAGGACAGGTGCATCGCTATGTCACCGGGCTAGATGATTACATGGCCGAAGTCTTGTGCGGGTGTGTCCTTCACCAGTAATGGACATAACCCGTGATGCAGCTCATGCACCGATGTGAGTGAGCGAGAGACCGCCGGCAGAGCGATATCAGCAGGTTAAGCCAAGACGGCCGGTTCTTTTGGTGGTTCTCGTGGTGGGCGGCATCGCCAGGTCCAGATTTGCACCACGCCCAACGCAGAGCGCCCTACCTCATTTTCAAGATACCAGAGCGTGTCGTGGCCCTGTGACTTGATTTCCGTGGTAGCAGGGTGCTAACCGCTCGAGGTCCGCTCAGCCCGTTGTGGTAGATACCATTCTCGAGTCAGACTCGAGCCCGCTATACTTGTGGCCGCAGGTCATTTCGCGAGTTTGTCCGACCGGAGCGGCGCTGGTAGTAGGCCTGGGCCATGTGGTGCTGCCGCTTCTTCATCCTCGACAGCATTACCGCCCGAGGCAAGGTACTCATGGACCAGCGGTCGCGCAGAGGTCGTGGGCGCTGGTCCGCTTCTAGCGGTCCTCGAACCGCATTTATGCTTTGTCCACCGACAGATCGTGAGGCCTCACCGATGTCGCCACAGTGTACCTTATCGGTTCGGGTTTGATGTGTATGCTTTGATAGATCCGGTTCTACTCGCCCCATATATCTCCCCTTGTTGCTAGTAGGATAGGATAGAGCACGAGTCCATAGACCCTTTCGAGGTAGCTACGCCAGCTGGTGATTCGGTGGTAGCTCGGCGGTATATAGAGCTTGTCCCGTGACTATTTACGTCGTCGGACCCAGCCGACTTGATAGAGTTGGAGATGATTGACTTCGACGTGATCATGGGGATGGATTGGCTAGCTTCTTGCTATGCCAATGTAGACCGCAGAGAGAGAGTAGCACGGTTCCAGCTCTGAGGAGCCATTGTTGAGTGGGAGGAGCACGGTATCGCCGGTGGTAGGTTTATTTCCTACCTCAAGGCTAGGAAGATGCATGGCGGTATATCTACCATCTCGTTCGTGTTTGATATCAAGCCGCGTACCAGATTTTCCGTCGCCCAGTGGTCGAGAGTTCCCGACGTGTTTCCTGACGACTCCCGCATCCTCCCGAGAGGAGATTGAGTTTTGTATTGACATATTGCGCACACTCGGCCTATTTCCATTCCGCCATACGTAATGGCACCGCCGAGTTGAGAGAGTCAAGGATCAGCTTAGGGATTTCCGAGAAGCGGCTTCATCGCCTAGTGTTTCTCCCCGGGAGCGCCAGATTGTTCGTGAAGAAGAAGGACGACGCCGCGCACGTGTGTTGATTACGGTGCAAACAAGGTGACCATTAAGAACAGATACCCTTCCTGTGATTGATGATTTGTTCGACCCGGTGGCGCGAGATGTTTCTCCAAGATTGACCGCGTCGCTATCATCGTTCGTGTCGAGAGGTGGATGTCCCTAGGATCGCATTCGGACCAGACGCATTATGAGTTCGTGGTCATGTCTTTGGTTGACCAATGCTCCGGCGGTATTCATGGATTTGATGAACCGAGTGTTCAAACCATTTTTGGACACGCTTGTGATAGTGTTCATTGATGATATCTTGGTTTATTCTCGCCAGAGCAGAGCACGCGAGCATTTGAGGATCTTGGCCGATAGCTTCTCCGACCAAAGAATGACGCCAAGTTTTCCAAATGTGAGTTTTGTTGACTTCATGGAGTTTCGGGCATATTGTCGGCTGATGTCATTCGAGTGGATACCGCCAAGATAGAGGCAGACACGACTTGGCCTAGACCAACTACTCCGGCTGAGGTTCGCAGCTCGGGCCTTGCAGATATTATCGGTTCGTGGAGAAGTTTGCTTTATCTTCGCACCATTGACTAGGCTGACTCGTAAGGCAGCCAAGTTTCAGTGGATCGATGCTTGGAGCGTGGTTTCGATTCTGAAAGAGAGACCGACGACCGCCTCGCTCTTACTCTTCCAGAGGTCCAGATGGTTATGTCGTGTATTGTGATGCGTCAGCATCGGGTTGGGATGTGTTGATGCAGCATGGCGAGTTATAGCATATGCATCCCGACACCAAGAAACACGAGAGAACTACCCCACCCATGATTTGGAGTCGCGGCCGTGATTCACGCTTTAAAGATCCGAGGCACTATTTGTATGGGGTTCACGTGGATATTTATACGCACCACAAGAGCCTCCAGATATCTTCACCAGAGGAGCCGAACTTACGCAGAGACGGTGGTTAGAGTTGCTTAAGGATTACGATGTTGATATCCCGCACCACCCGGGAAGGCCAATGTCAGGCGTATGCTCTAGTCGTAGGTCGATGGGGAGCCTATCGATGTGCATCTAGAGAGGAGGACATGGTTCGTGATTTGCATCGATTAGCAAGCCTTGGTGTCCGCTTGATTGATTCTGATAGCAGTGGGGTTAGAGTTCGTGAGGTTGCCGAGTCTTCCATCGTCGAGGAGGTGAAGAGGCAACAGTTCGAGGATCCAGCTTTGATTCGATATCGTGATACAGCTCTTCGTGAGGGCAAGGGTCCTTTTGAGGTAGCACCTGATGGGGTGCTAAGGTTTGAAGGCGTCAGGTGTTCCGGATGTTTCAGACTTGGCAGCAGGTTCTGGGAAGCACACGCAAGCGTTACATCCATCCGGGTCGACCAAGATGTACCACGACCCAGATCCGTGTATTGGTGGGATGGCTTGAAGAGGACGTTGCGAGTTCGTAGCTCGGCCCTGTTGTCGCAGTGAAGGTAGAGCACCGAGGCCCGTGGTTTGTTGCAGCGATAGAGATCCCGACCGGAAGTGGGAGGTAATCAACATTTACTTCATCACAGGATTACCTCGCACTCGGAGGAGACATGATTCTATTTGGGTTATCGTCGACGGTCGACGAAATCAGCCCACTTTCTTCCCGTCAGACGACTTTTTGGCCGAGGATTATGCGGACTTTACATCCGAGAGATCGTCGACCGCATGGAGTCCCTACTTCGATCATATCGCATGCAGGAGCCCGCCACGCTAACTTCGAGGTCCTTCCAGAGGGGTTTAGGACGCAGTGAGCACGAGCAATCGCATTTCATCCACGCATGACGACAGCAGAGCGCACTATCCGCACTTCGAGGATATGTCGCGAGCCCGTGTTATTGACTTCGATGGTAGTTGGGAGGATCATTTGCCTCTAGTTGAGTTCATGATAATAATAGCTACCACTCCAAGATTCGGATGGCGCCTTATGAGGCCTTGTATGGGAGGAAGTGCATCGCCTATAGGTTGGTTCGATGGGCGAGGTGCTAGTGGGACCAGATTTGGTGCAGCAGTGATGGATAAGGTGAAGCTTATCCGAGAGCGGCTATCGACACTCGTAGTCGCATGTGTCGTATGCAGATCATCGTCGTCGACATCTTGAGTTCGAGGTTCATGATTGGGTTTTTCTAAAGGTGTCACCCATGGCGGTGTGATGAGATTCGGGAAGAAGGGGAAACTCAGAACAAGGTACATTGGGCCGTTTCAGATTGTCCGCAGGATAGGCAAGGTTGCCTATGAGTTGGATCTGCCGTCCGATCTGGAGGCGGCATCCGCTTTTTCACGATCTATGCCGAGGAGATGTATCGGGATCCTCTAGTGGTACACCCGATTGACGATGTCCAGTGACCGAGGGGTTATCGTATGAGGAGATTCCCATAGCGATAGTCGATCGTCGTTAGGCGCTCATGACCAAGGACGTGGCTTCCACAAAGTCTTGTGGCGGAACGAGCTCGTGAGGAGATGACGTGGAAGCCGAGGAGGACATGAGGCAGAAGTATCCTCACCTATTCCCACACCTCCGTGTAATTCACTTTCCTACTTGTAAATTTTCGTTATCATTTATGCCTAAGTGTTATTTTTGTGGCCATGTGGCACTTACAAACTGCTTAAGCTTCTTCGATAATCGTCTTGAGAAGGAACATTCGACGAATGTTTCTAAGAGGAGAATGTTATACCCGTATTTCCGCAGTATGTACGTAAGGGAATACGCATAAAAAGTTTGGCCTTAAAGTTAGCCTCGACGCTTTTTTGTACACAACTCACTAAAAGAATCGCTTTCCGACTAAACGTTTCCACGCTTTCGTAGGAAAATTCCGCCATGCCATTGCTAATTTTGCGGATTTTTCCGAGAGACGAAACATTTTGGACCAACGAGGGCGACACTTGGCACCCTCCCATCGTGGGACTTGAATCGGCCAGTTGGACGAATTGAAGAGCCATGGCACGTTTTTTGTGCCTTGTGCACAAGTCAAGGAGTGGGTAGGATATTTGTGTATAGTTAATCCTCACCCTACACTTGCCTTGCACTTGTCTTCATCATGGCCATTGGTTGCCAAGGCTTGAGCTATAAATACTTCTTAGAGATGAAGAGTTCTTCATCCACAAAGTTATCTTCCAAGTCTTGAAAAATCCTCTCCTCTCCCTTAGCCTTCGTCCAACACCTCTCCCCTCATGAGTTTGGCCGAGGCCTACCCCCCCTAGCCTAGCCGAAATCTACCCCCCCTCCCTTGGTAGAAAAGTTGTCTTCTAGTATCGTTATAATGCCCAAAATACCCTAGCCCAAATCCCATAGTACTTAGTAGAAGTTGTGAAGAACTTCTAAGGTTTCTCGAGCTACCTGAGCGCATAACTTAGAGCTAAACCTTGCTCAGCGCGACTTTATCTAGGATATTTTGGGCTTACCGAGGTAACTAATCCTAACCTCTTTTGAATTAGAGAATACATCCGTAGTAGTATTGAATAAGTATTAAATACTTAGAAGGATATCACGAATAGAATTGAATTGTTACCACAAGTAGGGGTTTAAAAGAAGAATAATCAAATCAGATTTACATAGACTGTTACAATGAGACTTATATAGCTCACTGCAGGGAGGTACGCCCGACTTTCCGTAGAATTGTGAACCCTCTGCTTAGAATGACCTTGAGTAGTCTTTGATAGATGTCCGTGACTATTATAGGTGACTCTTCACGACATATTCAACTTGCGGTGGTTTTCACGAGAAGGTATGTGATTCTTCCTAAAGCATGATATTTTACAATATATAGTACGGTAGACGATACGTGTTAATCGAATAATAACTACGGCAATGTCTTTGACTTAAGCTCGAATAATACTTACGGAATGCCTCACGCTTAAGCACAATAACAAAGAACTGAAGCATTTCAAAAGAATATCGATCATTTTTAATGAAGATAAATATTTGGTTTTTAAAACAAAAGCTTAAGAGTTATACTAGCTTTATGGGAAGTTAGGTATAACAACTTAAGAAAGATAAAAGGAACTGCATTTGTTTGTTTATAAAAGCCTTGTATTGATTTCATTAAGTGTAGTAAGATTTGTGTGATAAGTAGACATATTATGATGCTACAGGTTAGTGTCTTGAAATACCGTAAAGGGGGTCATTCTGCCAGGCTTACGTTGCTAACCGGTAAGTCCGCTGTATCGTTATTGTATCACCTACCCTCGATCGTTATCTGAGGCTTGCCCCTTGACGCGGTCTATACGGCTATGCGGTCTGTGAGACTATGCGGAGCAGCGGTATGCTCCGTGATTGATCATTCCGGTGTTTAGCCTGACGCGGGATTCCTACGCGGTCCGCTGAGACTACGCGGTCTTTTGAGGCTATGCGGCCGCGGAGCCTAGGCGGATGCCGGGTTGGCTGCCCCGATGCGGGAATACCTCACGCGGTCTTTGTGTGACCTATGCGGGCTGCGAAGTCGAGGACTAGGCACGCAGAATGATACTATGGGCGATCGCCTTGCCGATCATTCGCGCCTAGAATAGACTGCTACGCTTTTTCTATTACTGTTGTTGTTTGTGATTTGGCACTATGTTCAATTGAACTGATTGTATTTGTTAAAAGTTTTTAAATACATTGATTTCATTTAATTTCTTTATACTTTCACATACATGGTACTGTTGTATCGACTCCTTCGGGCCGCTCATGCCGCAGGCGGCAAGCAGTGCTAGATCCGCATCTCAGGATCTCTACGTTGGTGTCGAGCTCCATCTCTTCCGAGGCTCTACTATTTGGTATGATCTCCCTGTTGTAGATAGTTTTGTATAGTCAGGGTATGGCGGGGCCCTGTCCCGCCATAGTTGTATTTTTCCTTAGAGGTCTGTAGTCATGTTGTACAGTGTCGGATGTAACTGCTAAACCTTGTTTATATATATATGCCGAAAGGCGACGTTTGTTCACATAAACTGTGTCTTATTTTATAAACTGTTTCATGTCTTGTTTTATATTTCCGCTGATTACTCTGATGTATGACTACTTGGTGCCCTGAAGGCACCGCCACGTTCCGAATGGGTCGTGACAATTACACGCCTACTAGACGTGTAAAATTCCTCCCCACAAACGATAACAAACAAATACAAACTACAAGTCCAAAATCGGCCACATTGAGTTCAACAATACCAATTCTTATCCAATTTCCATTTCAATCCAAATTGGTAGCATAACATGATATCAAGTCACATTTGATTATAACAACCATAATCTTCAAGTAAGTAACATGCGACGATTTCTAATAAACGACCAATTAGTAATCCAATTTTCAAGTGGCTTGTATAACCTTTCGGATTTAAGCTACAAGCAATCCATAATACTTATAACTTCAACATAACAACTTCATGCTAGCAACATGCAAAGCTAACAACAACACTATAAATAGATAATCTTGTAACACTTTAAAAGACAAGATTATACCTCAACGAATCTTAAACCAACTCCAATCCGAAGTCGCTCCTTAGTAGTTTAGAACCTCTCCAAGACACTTCAATCCGCTTGTTGAGACCCTTAGAACAACACCAACAATTATGCCTCAAATCTCCAAACAAAACCTAGAAAGATAACTAGGTTTTTGTTTTTCGACTAACCCGTAAACTCTCTTTTTCCAAGATTTTTCTATTGAGATATTCTTACACTACCCTCAAGAACCTTGGTTTAAAGTGTGGAGTTGAATGGACAAGAAACAAAATTTTTTCTTACTTGCTTCTCTTGAACCCGTGAGCAAAGCTCTATGTTCATCCAATTTTTCAAGAAATTTTCTAAGTGTTGGCACTAGTAGTCCTACTAGTAGTAATATAAAGGGACATGGAGGGTTAAGATGTAACCAAATGGGTGGTTTAGATGAAGTCTTACAAAATATCAAGACTAATTGACCTTTGACTTAGTCAACATTCTCATGCTCACAAGTTGCAAGACTTGTCTTGCAACAAAGGTCCAATGACCCTCTTGCCCTTGCACAATTCGACCAATGCATTATCAAGGGGGGTGACACGTGTCGCCCTCCCATTCGTCATAACAATACGTTTTCCGAAAATTTCATAATTCCGATAATTTTTTTTTTACAAGTCTCAAATCTTAACACTTGTGAGTTCTTACTTACGTTCTTAAAACATGTGCTACAATTACGGGGTGTAACATTCTTCCCCCCTTAGAAACATTCGTCCCCGAATGTTCTTTCGGAGTCAAACTTATAATTAGCGACATAGTTTCCTTACACAACCCCGACGTACCAATACTGCCACATATGGCCACATAATAGCATTTAAGCAAAAGAAATACTTCAATTAAAACCTGACAAGTAAGGGAAGATGAAATACCTGAAGGTATAGGAAATAAGTGAGGATACTTCCTCAACATGTCCTCCTCCGCTTCCCAAGTCATCTCCTCCCGGTTATCATTTCTCCACAGGACTTTGACGGAAGCTACATCCTTGGTCTGCAGTCGCCTGACCTGGCGATCGAGTATCGCTATGGGACTCTCCTCATACGATAACCCTTTTGTCACCTGGACCTCACTAGTAGGAAAAACTCTCGCTGGATCACCGATACACTTCCGCAACATAGAAACATGGAAGACCGGATGTACTGCCTCTAACTCTGATGGCAGATCCAACTCGTAGGCAACCTTGCCCACTCTACGGACGATCTGGTAGGGCCCAATGTACCTTGGGCTGAGTTTCCCCTTCTTACCGAATCTCATCACACCCTTCATGGGTGACACCTTCAAGAAGACCCAATCGTCTACCTGAAACTCCAAATGCCGACGCCGATTATCCGCATAAGACTTCTGCCGACTCTCACCTTATCCACAACCTGCTGTACCAAGTCTGGGCCAACTAACTGTACCTCGCCCACGTCGAACCAACCAATCGGCGATCTACATTTCCGCCCATATAAAGGCTCGTATGGCGCCATCTCAGATATCGAATGGTAGCTGTTGTAAGGCAAACTCCACAAGAGGCAAATGATCCTCCCACTACCATCAAATCAATCACGCAGTTCGCAAAGATATCCTCGTTGTTCGATAGTCCGCTCGCCGCCTGCCACACCGAGGATGAAATGTTTGTCGAGACTCACCTGTGTCCCTAAACCCTTCTGGAAAGACCTCCGAAGTTAGTCAGAACCGGGCTCTCTATCGATATAATCGACACCGAACACCGCAACCTCACTATCTCTGATGTACACCGCATAGTCCTCAGCCGAAAACGTCGTCCTGACTGGAAGGAAATGGGCTGATTTCGTCAGCCTGTCAACAATAACCCAAATGGAGTCGCACTTCCTCTGAGTACGAGGTAACCCTATAACAAAGTCCATGTTGATCACCTCCCACTTCCAAGTCGGAATCTCAATAGCCCGTAATAATCCATCGGGCCTGCGTGCTCGACCTTGACCGGGGCAATTAGGACATCAGGCAACAAACTCGCCACGCCCTCTTCGTGCCATCCCACCAATACAAACATCTGAGGTCATGGTACATCTTGGTCGACCCCGGATGAATAGAATAACGAGCACTGTGTGCCTCTCCTGCAATCCGACGAAGTCCTGACACATCGGAACACACAACCGACCAAATCTCAAGACTTCATCAGCGCTTATCGAATAGACTCTTCTCCTCACGAAGAGCTGCATCTCGATACCGCACCAACACTGGGTCCTCAAACTGTCGCCTATTCACCTCATCAACGATGGAAGACTCGGAAACCTCACGAACCCGTACCCCACTATCATCGGTATCGATCAATCGAACCCCTAGGCTCGCTAACTGGTGGATCTGACGGACCATGTCCTGTCTCTCTGACTGTACCTCTGACAGGCTCCCCATAGATCTACGACTCAAGGCATCAGCAACTACGTTGGCTTTCCCCGGATGGTATAGAATATCAACATCATAGTCTTTCAGAAACTCTAACCACCGTCTCTGTCTCAAGTTCAACTCCCTCTGCCTGAAGATATACTGGAGGCTCTTGTGGTCTGTATAAATATCCACATGAACCTCATACAAATAATGTCTCCAAATCTTCAAGGCATGAATAACTGCGACCAACTCTAAGTCATGGGTAGGGTAATTTCTCTCATGCTTCCGTAACTGCCGGGAAGCATAGGCTATAACCTTGCCGTGCTGCATCAAAACACACCCTAGCCCGATACCCGATGCATCACAATAGATCACGTACCCGTCTAACCCCTCCGGAAGAGTAAGAACTGGAGTTGTAATCAACTTTTCCTTCAGCAACTGGAAACCTTTCTCGCAAGCCTCTGTCCACTGGAACTTGGCTGCCTTCTGAGTCAGCCTAGTCAACGGTGCTGAAATCGAAGCAAACTGCTCCATAAACCTACGATAATAACCCGCCGATCTAAGAAATCGCGCACTTGGCCGGAGTAGTAGGTCTCGCCAAGACTGATCGCCAATCTTTGCCGTATCCACCCGAACACCATCAGCCCCAATAATAGGCCCCAGGAATGCCACTGAGGCCAACCAAAACTCACACTTGGAGAACTTGGCGAACAATCGCTGCCCGAGAACCCCAAGTACAGTCCTCAAGTGATCTGCATGCTCCTGCTCTGTCCGCGAATAAATCAGGATGTCATCAATAAACACTATCACAAATGTGTCCAAAAATGGCTTGAACACCCGGTTCATCAAATCCATAAACACCGCTGGAGCGTTGGTCAACCCCAAAGACATAACCCTGAACTCGTAGTGCCCATACCGGGTCCTGAATGCAGTCTTTGGGATATCTGCCTCTCATACTCGAACCTGATGATAACCAGACGCATGTCTATCTTTGAGAAACACCTCGCACCCCGCAACTGGTCAAACAAATCATCAATCCTGGGGAGGGGGTACCTATTCTTAATGGTTACCTTATTCAGCTGCCTGTAATCAACACACATACGCAGTGTCCCATCCTTCTTCTTCACGAACAACACCGGCGCTCCCCAGGGAGATACACTAGGCCTGATAAAGCCTTTCTCCAAAGAAATCTTTCACCGGTCCTTGACTCCTCAACTCAAGAAAGCATCCAGATGGCGGAATGGAAATAGGTCGAGTGTCCGCAACGTGTCAATACAAACACGATCTCCTCTCGCGAGGATACCGGAAGGTCATCCGGGAACACATCCGAAACTCCTAACCACCGCAATCGATCAAGAAGCGGCACCTCAAACTCTATATTGAATACGAACGGATGATAGATGTACCTCTTCGCACCATCTTCCTAGCCTTGAGGTAAGAAATAAACCTACCCTCCGGCGCCGTGTTGCCTCTCCACTCGATAAGCGCTCGCGGAAATCGAACCGAACCAACCTGTCCTACGATCCAACGTTGGCATAACAAGAAGCCAACCACCCATACCCATAATGACATCAAAATCTTTCATATCCAAATTCATCAAGTCTGCAAGTGGTCCGACATCAGAATAAATACCGACAACCTCTATACACCCGCCGGCTAACATCGAATCACCCATCGGCGTAGCTACCTCAAACGCTCTATCGACACGGCTCTATCCCGATTCTACCCGCATAAGAGGACACATAGGACAAGGTAGAACACGATCTATCAAAGCATAAACATCATGCGAAATCAATAATGTACACGACGACGGCGTGGAAGCCTCACGATCTGGCGGTGGCTAGAGAATATATGCGGTTACGTGGACCGCTAGAATCGAACCACCACGGCGACCTCTACCGCGGCCGCCGCCCGTGAGTACCACTCGCCCGGCGCATAACCACGAAGGAGAGGAAGACCAAAGAACTAATCCCATCGGTCTTTGTACCACCCATGCCGCCTCGACGGACAATCTTCTTAGTGGCCCACCGCCACAAGAGTAACAACCTCCTGTAGGAACACGACACTCGCTCGTGAGATCTACGCATCGACGAGCACACCGAGGTGTGTGGTCTCGTCGGGCGAGATCTCTCGCCTCCGAAACCTCGAAGCCCGGAGCCACGACCGCTCCGAATGACCTTGCCGATCGACCTCCTCTAGAAAACCATGACGAGCACTCTGTCTGGCCGGAAAGTGGACCAGTCATTGTTGAGGCCGTCCGCCTCGAGAACCGCCCCGAGACCTCGATGTCCCGCCCTCTGGCCGGGCTCGCCAATCTGTCCTCCTCTCTATCTCTATCCCCGCATAGGCCTGCATCCTAGCAATGTTCATACCGGGCTGAAGAGCCACCCCCAAGCATACTGTAATCATATGACGGTCTAGCCCCATCACATATCGATGAACTCTATCCGCCATGTCAGCTACAATAGTGTGAACATGCCTGGTCAAGGAGTCAAACTCCAGGCTGTACTCCCTAACAGTCCTCCCGTTCTGCCTCAAGGTCAAGAACTGTCTACCCGGCTCTCATCTCGGGAGGCAAAAGTGATCCATGAAGGCCTCTCAGAACTCCTTCCAAACACCGGAAGAGCATCATCACCTCTCGAAAGCAACCACGACTCAAACCGGTTCAACGCAATATCGCGCAACCGGTAAGAGGCTAGCGTAATGCACTGCCTCTCAGAGCCCTAAGAACATGTATGGTCCGGTCAGATTTGCCGAATGAACTCCTCGCGGATCCTCATCGTGCCTCGAACCATAAAACTCGTGGATGACATCCCGAAAATCCCTAATCCGCAAATCGCCGGCCAGGGCTGCTCGCTCTGTTTGCGCCGCCGCTACTATATCGGTCAACAACCGACCGCTCCTCGTAGTCTCTATACTCCGCACCGCCGGGAACTGGAGAGTGCGTACGAGAACCTTCGAGCTACTGCCGCTCTCGGCTCTTCTAAAACTGCAGGCGTGGCTGAACTTGTCGACCCGCCTACTACCTCAGGCATAGTCTGTGCCTGAGCCCGTAACCCTTCCTCGAGTACCGCCAGCGCCTCGCCGCCGCTTTGCCCTTCTAGGCCCCGGCCGCCTCCGCGAGGCATATCTGTTTCATAAGACTAGGTTAGAGAGGATTCAACCTAATAGGACAGTTCTACTGCACGATCTCAGAGAGAGAAGAATGGAAACCAATCCTAAATGTCTTGCAGCCTCCTGATTATAGATGTGGTGCACAACACACCGATAATCAAGACTCTACTAGACACGGTCTGTAGACACTTTCCGAGGACTAACTGCTTTGATACCACTTTTGTCATGACCCGACCCCGGGGCCGCGACTGGTGCCCTACCTGGGCACCCCGTTCAGGTATACATCAGAGAATAGCAGCGGAACATACACAACATAGACACATGTGTAAACAATAACATCCTAGGCTAGCCGACAGGGCCGCCTACCATAATATAAACATACTCAAAAGTACAATCAGATAATCGCCTTACATTTCAACCACATATGTGAATACAGCACTTAGGAATAATAAGCGTGGACGGGGCGCCATACCCCTGAATGTACATAAATCTACAACACCAGGGGAAAAGACTTTACCAAATGAGACAAGCCTCCGGATAAATGGAGCTTCTGACGCCTGATAAGTGATCCTAAGAATGAGGATCCACTACCTGCTTACCCTTTCCTGCGGCATGAACGCAGCCCCCGAGGAAGGGGGTCAATACACAATATGTACCAAGTATGTAAAACTGGAAAAAAAATACTGTAATTACATCACAAGTCTAAATCAAAGCCGGAGACATGTATGATAATCAAATTACAGTACCTTGTGCCTTACTAACAATGAGAGTAAAAAATAGGTGTATACTTACAACGAAAAATAGGATTGGAATCCTAATCCTGGGACTATTTCACCCGCATAGGTCCAGTGGACCCGCGTGAGGTATTCCTCGCATGGGACTATTTCACCCGCATAAGCCCTTACGGACTCGCATGAGGTATTCCTCGTATAGGCTGGACCCGCCCGAATGGGACTATTTCACCCGCATAAGCCCTTACGGACTCGCATGAGGTATTCCTCGCATCGTGGGTAGCAAATCCACGGAAATATGCAATGCCACAATCCCGGGGAATGACCCCGCAACGAATAATAAATCACTAGCCCAAATCAGCTTATCACACATAACATAAGCACTACCGCATCTTACAATATGTAAGCAAGTTAAGAAATCCCCTAACTTCTTACTATCCTTGTTTATAAACACTCTCATTTTAGTTTACCTAAGGCACTAACATGTCTTTTATAAAAATCCGGGAATTTAACCCAAGTACTACGTACTTCTACTCTTTAAAACAATGACTCTTTTTAGTAGAAAACTTCCAAGATACTATGAATCCTAGTATCAAGTCCAAATTACATTTCAAAGTAAGTCACAACACCCTTAGAAATAAAGTTAGGTTTCTAAATCAAGTGACTCATTTTCTTATAAAACCTTAGGCAATTGATACCTTAGAATCGAATTGCCTTCCATTAAATCAAGCCATCTACCTTTCCATAAAGACAATATAACCAACTCCCCATAAAGTCGTTATATTCACTTTATACCTTAGTCAAGTACCATTTCCTATCCAAGGGACTTATACGTTTAAAACGAAACAAGTATCACATACTTTAAAACTCTTCAAGTCCCTTAACCTTAATAAAACTTTAAGACATCCTTAGTATTTTCAAAGAAGTGAGTTAATCTCCTAACTCACCCGACTTGGCATTTCATAAAGCTAGTAAAGAATGTCAAAGTCTTGTATGTCTACCGTACTATATACGTGAAACTAGTCATGCTCAAAGATAGGAAAAGTTCTACATACCTCGCCGGGTCAAACCACTTGCCAAGTACAAAGTCTCATCCGTAGAATGTCAACCTATAATATTCACAATACGTCTAATAAGGCCTTACTTCAAACGTAGAATATTATAAGTGTCAAGTCGCTAAATCCTACGGAAAATCGGACAGCACCTCCTTTGTTTTTACTAACTTTGCCACCTTTTTCAAGGCCGAATACAATAACCAAACACGCCACATTTAAGGCACAATCAAAGCAATAAATCAATAGGGGATTACACGCCTACTAGACGTGTAAAATTCCGCCCCACAAACGATAACAAACAAATACAAACTACAAGTCCAAAATCGGCCACATTGAGTTCAACAATACCAATTCTTATCCAATTTCCATTTCAATCCAAATTGGTAGCATAACATGATATCAAGTCGCATTTGATTATAACAACCATAATCTTCAAGTAAGTAACATGCGACGATTTCTAATAAACGACCAATTAGTAATCCAATTTTCAAGTGGCTTGTATAACCTTTCGGATTTAAGCTACAAGCAATCCATAATACTTATAACTTCAACTGTTATACCCCGTATTTCCCGAGTATGTACGTAAGGACGTACGTAGAAAATTTGAACTTGAGAATTAGGCTTGGCCGAAATTTATTTGTTCACAACACCCGGTTAGAGTCGTTTTTCGGCGAAACGTTTTCACAGCTTTCGTAGGGGAATTTCCGGCTATGTCTTTTTTAATTTTTGCGGATTTTTCCGAGACACGAAACATTTTGGACCAACAAGAGGGCGACACTTGTCACCCTCTCATTGGGAGGAATGGGCGGAAATGGCTTGGACGATTGGAGTGGCTTTTGTCAAGTAGTAGGTAGGATATTTTGGTGGTAGATGGATAAGGTGTACTTGGGTGAATCTTGGCCCTACACTTGCATAGCACTTGGCTAGATCTTGGCCATTGGTTGGCCTTGGCTTGTAGTATAAATACCCCTCCCTTTGATGAACTTCTTCATCCATAAATTTGCCTAAGTCTTGAAAGCTCTCCTTCTCCCTCCCCTTGTGTTGAGTTCGGCCACGGCCCCCTGTGGGCCGAGAGCACCCCCTCTGGGGTGCTAGCCGAGAGTGTACCCCCTAGCCTAGTTGCTTTCGTTTAATACCCCTCTTTTTTTGGGGTAGAAATACTCTCCCAGGTCTTGTTAAAATGCCCAAATTAGCTTAGCCGTATACCTTGTTGTATTCTAAGGTTATACCTATACGAAACCCGAAATACTATTATACTTCCCTTCACCACAAAACCGAAACCCTAAGGAAAATCTTCATAGTTAGTTGAGTATTAAGTAGAAGTTGGTTAGAACTTCTAAGGGTTGTTTGGAGGCCTGAGTCGCACGCGGAGTAGGAGCTAAACCTTGCTCAGGATCGACATTTAAACTCGGATAATTATGGGCTTATCGAGGTAAATATCTTGTCCCCCTATTGTAATTGGAAATTACATGTTGTTAGATTATATAGTTGAAGTATACTATATATAGTACTGAACGTTGTTATCGGCAATGTCTTTTGACTTAAGCCTGAATAATAAGAAACCTTTTCGAAAGAAGAGTACTGAACTGTATTTTACATAGGACTGTATTACAGTAGACTTGTGTAGCTTTTCTGTGAGGTAGAATTGTGCACGTCCGGATTAAACGTATAACCCCCCCCCCTGGTTGGCTTGGTAGCCGGCCCCGATAGAGGAGGAGATTTACGCTGTTGCGGGGGGGGAGGTGCTGCCGAATTTTCTGTAGAGTATTCTACGAAGGGATCTAAAAGTTAATAAGCGCCTTGTGGCCTTATAGGTTGAAGTACTACGTGTGGCGCGATCTACTTGGCTTAAAGGAGTAGCCGACAGTTGGAAGTACTTGGAGCGTTTTGCTATTAGTCGATAATCGTCGCGAGGTATGTGAACCTCTTCCTATCTCTTCTAGCATGATATGTGTGAACTATGTAGTACGGTAGACGTACATGTGCTAAATGTATTTGATTGGTTTAAAACATAAAGTGTTATAACGGCTTTATGGGAAGTTGGTTATAACAGCTTTATGTTGGTAAGAAAATACTTGATTTGTTTTGAAAACTTAAGAGTTATGCTAGCTTTATGGAAAGTTAGGTATAACGTCTTAAGAATGTTTTACTGATTTTGGAAATCAGAATGTGTATCGACAAACCACTGCAGCGTTTATAAGAGGAAATGTTTTTAATAATTAAGTATTATTAAAACCAAGAGAAACTTCCATCTGCATAAGCTAAGATGAGACAAAATGATATTTCCTAGATCATGGTCACGTAATAAGATTGTTATAAACAAGAATATCCTACTCATATAAGACTTATGTTTCTCGGATAGTTTAAAGGAGAATTATATTCTTAAATGAATAAGACTATGAACTACTGAAACCTTTCTAAAATGAAACTTGAACATTGGAAATTAGGCAAACTTGAACATTGGAAATTAGGCAAACTTGATCATTGGAAAAGAATGTTGCTACTTGATTTTACAAAGAGAAGTAATTGATTTACTTTAAAAGGATAGTCACTCTATTTTTATACTACGGGTATTGTGTGACATTGTGAAAGTAACGTATCTTTTAAAGAGTTAATGTATGAAGTACTTTGGGGATAAAACCCGAACTTGTTGGCATATAGTAGAAAGTACCTTGTGTGTATAACTTGATTGTGTTGGTTTGTGATAGCACAGTAATACTTTCTTGTTGATTGATAAGTAAACATGCTAGGATGCTACGTGTGTTAGTATCTTGTGATGTTGTGTAAAGGGTTTCCTTTGTTGTGCTTATGTTTAACGATAAGTCATTGTGTTAGTATTTTACATCACTCATCTCTTGAGATGATTCCGGTTAAGCTGCCCTCCGTCGCGGGTAGACTCAGCGGGTAGATGGACCTATGATTCGAGAATACCTACGCAGTCCCGAGGGCCTATGCGAGCTACGAGAGTTCCGTGTTAGTGCTGTCATTTATGGGCATGCGTCCATGTGGCCACGCGGATCGAAGTCGGGGCGATGCCGGAGTAGCTACCCTCGACGCGGGGAATACCTCATGCGGGCCGATGAGATTGGCCTACGCGGAGTGCGGAAAGTTCGGTGGCTAGACGCCGCACATTAGATCTGCGGGCAAGTGGCGGCTTTGATCATGTGACGGTGCAGACAGATCTTATGATCTGATTCATGACCTTGTTGGTACTGTAGGTGTTAGTAGTCGGCTATGCCTTCGCACTTACCCCATGCGGTGTTATTATGGCACAGTGGGACCCGTGTTCATGTGTGTTCCTTAGTGCTTTTATATCATAAATCGCCAGCTGGCGAAGGGTATTCCACGCATGATTGATGTTGTGGGCGTGAGACCCATTGTTATATTTGAGTGATGACTTGAGGCGTGAGTCACGACTTGATATGACCGCTGTTATTGTGAATTGTAGTTTTGTTATCATACATGTCTCTGCTTTATATAGACTACTATGATTTCATTTCTGATTTTCAGCCACATACTGCACATTGTTATCGACCTCCTTCGGCCGCGTTCATGCCGCAGTAAAGGTACACGATCGTTGATCCTCGCTCTTAGGGTCACGTCAGCTTGGGAAGCTCCGTTTCTCGAGGCTTATCTTGGTATAGTCCTGTTATTGCGAGTGCCATTCGTGGTATGACGGCCCTGTCCCGTCGTTGTCATATCATTCTTAGGTGCGTAGTAATCTTTGTGGGCAGGGTTTGTAAAAAGGATTAAGCTGTTCATGATTGAAAGAGTTGTTGTTTATATATATGCCGAAAGGCAAGTTTTCACAGATTACTGTTTTGTACTTCATTTATTTCACGTATGTGTTTTATGTTCCGCTGATTACTCTGATGTTGTGTCACTAGGGTGCCCGGGGTAAGGCACGATCACGCCCGCCGGTCGTGACAAAAGTGGTATCGTGAGCGATTAATCCTCGGAAAGTGTCTGACCAGTATCCGGAAGTCTTGATTATCGGTGTGTTGTGCACCACACCAATAATCAGGAGGCTATAGGATATTTAGGATTGGTTTCTATTCTTCTCACTCTGAGATCGTGCCTTAGAGCTGTGTTGTAAGTTGAACCCTCTAACGTATTTCTTTCCCTTATCGTTATGCCTCCGCGTAGGGCAAACCCGGGCCCAGGAGGGCAAGGCAGCCGAGGGAGCTGCGAGTTGAGTACAGAGGGTCACGAGGGCACGAGCCCAATCATTACCTAGGGTAGTGCTTCATTCGGGGATTTCTGCGACGTCACTAGCCCCAGTAAAGTTTAGCACGGCGGCGGCAGTTCCTACTGCGGCCATGATATTTGAACCTTCAGTTCCACGACCGGGAACAGAGAATATAGATTGCAAAGAGGCGACCCTGTTACTAACTATGGATTTGACTACCAGAGAGTATACCGATGTACCGCGAGTCTTGATGACGATTTAAAAGAGGGTTGTGCAAGATAAATTCTTCAGTTGGGCTTGAGCATGGCCTGTGTACGGGCTTATGCGCAGCAGGCCGAGAAACGTAGAGATCGACGGGTTAACCAAGGGCGAGAAGAAGGCGGGAGCAAAGGTCCTGGTAACTTTCGAGGAGAGTCACCTCACCAGATTTGATTATGCACGTCCACCAGTACTGAGTGGTCTTCCACAGATTTCAGGACGTTCGGGGTACGCAGGAGTTGGTCAGAGCTCCAGATCTTCCGGTTCCGCGGTAATGACGCCATCCCGGGAATGTCGTTTTTAGTCGGGTACTTGTTGTACCTATGACCGTCAGGTTCTGATGTCGAAAGAGTGTCCTTGTAGGAGGACTTAGCCTTCAGGATCGATGGGTAGTCGTCACCTTCCTTAGCTATGCGCCCTACGGGGCAGGTTTGATTAGAACGACTAAGGGAAGTGAATCAGTAGATATAGATATATCCTTAACCCTCTAGAGATCTGTATGTGTGATAAGGTGAGTATACCTTAAGTGCTATGTTCTGATAGCAGTGTGTTAGTTGTGATTAGAAATCTTGGTTGTTTAACCAAGTAAGATTTTGGGGGATAGAGAAGGTGTGAGCCTTAGAGTTTTATACGTAGAGACCTTAGAGGTGATGCCATCTCGAGAAAAGGTGTAGTGTTATGTTTGATCCGTATCGGAAGTGCATAGTGCACGTGAGCTATGTTTGGGATAGGTCCCTAAGTAGTGTGGAATGAAAGGGGGTAGTTGAGCTAAGAAGACCGCTAGGTTTTCGTAACGTGTTTAGTGAGAGTTTTCCTTCGCGAGCTAGCGTTTCTTGGCGTTGCCGGTCGGGTTGAGGCCACGTTGCGGTCAACCGCATCATGGTTGGTGGTGAAGTCGGGTTGTGGTGGTCGCCGCGTGATATGGTCACGAGGGTGTTAGGCCCAAGTTTAGTTGACTGCGTGCGAGTTCGTGGATGCGTTCAACCGCAGTCGGGCCGATGGGCAGCCCATCGTGTTCTTCGGCCGACCGTTCACTCGGCGATGTTGATATATCGTAAAAGTTGTAAGGTCGCACGGGTGCCCACCTTCACCTTATGACGCATGGAGCCAGTGGTACTGCTTTTGTTTCGTAAGTTTTACGAGCGGGTTAGGAACTCGGTGAGTCTCGAATCACATTCGCCTCGCCGATGTTTGGATTTCGTGGATAGTTGCGAGAATTGTTATCTCTGTTGGGGAAGTGTTTTATAGATACCATTTCGGTTCGGATATCGCCTTGACGCCTTAGGGGCGGAAGTGTAAGTTGCGGTTGATTGGTTCGACGTTGGCAAGATTCGGATAGTTGGTTGAGCTTGTTCCACAGTGTGGATAGAGTAAAGCTTGTCTAGAAGAGGTTCGCGCTCGGAGAAATCGTGCGGATAATCGGCGACGACGCTAGAGTTCGTGCCGGTCGGTCTTCTTGAAAGTACCACCCGGGTGGTGTGACGAGTTTTGGAATACAGAGGAACTTAGCCCGAGTTACTTTGGGCCTTTGTGTCCATGTGAAGAATAGGCGTTGCTTATATGTTAGCTTTGTCGTCCGACTTGAGGCAATATGTCCGGTCTTTCGTATTGTTATGATCGGAAAGTATCGGAGATCCATCCGTCAGTATTCGATTAATGATGACCATGTTAGGATAGTAACCGAGTTTTGGAAGCAGGCGATGTCGAATGTGGTAAGAGTTCGAGTGTACGACATCCTCGGGGATCGCAGCGCCCGGTACCATTTGTTGGGTCGTCGAGCAAGGCTCGCGACAAAGTGACAAAAGTGGTACCATTTGTTGGGTCGCTGAGAAGGTTAATGCCTCGAGCAAAGTGACAAAGTGGTATCTACTACGAGTAAAGAGAAGCGAGCATGCGGCGAGCATAGGTGATCATTTCTTTTGTAAGAGAAGGTGCGAAGGAAGTATATTATAGACCCCGGTAAGAAGTGGTTTGGCGTGATGATTAGACGTGTTTCCTTGTGTACTTTGATGTAAGTAGTTACGCAGGTGTTTCTTTGACCAGCTGGGGCAGGATTGTTCGTAATTATGGTAGTGAAGACTATACTGGCGCACGTTTGTTTTGAGACTTAGAAGGAACATTCGACGAATGTTTCTAAGTGGTGAATGTTATACCGTATTTCCAGTATGTACGTGGGGCGTACGTAGAAAATTTGAACTTGAGAATTAGGCTTGGCCGAAATTTATTTGTTCACAACACCCGGTTAGAGTCGTTTTTCGGCGAAACGTTTTCACAGCTTTCGTAGGGGAATTTCCGGCTATGTCTTTTTTAATTTTTGCGGATTTTTCCGAGACACGAAACATTTTGGACCAACAAGAGGGCGACACTTGTCACCCTCTCATTGGGAGGAATGGGCGGAAATGGCTTGACGATTGGAGTGGCTTTTGTCAAGTAGTAGGTAGGATATTTTGGTGGTAGATGGATAAGGTGTACTTGGGTGAATCTTGCCCTACACTTGCATAGCACTTGGCTAGATCTTGGCCATTGGTTGCCTTGGCTTGTAGTATAAATACCCTCCATTTGATGAACTTCTTCAGCCATAAATTTGCCTAAGTCTTGAAAGCTCTCCTTCTCCCTCCTCAGTGTTGAGTTCGCCAAGGGCCCCTCAGGTCGAGAGCACCCCACCCTAGGGGTGCTAGCCGAGAGTGTACCCCCCCTAGCCTAGTTGCTTTCGTATAATACCCCTCTTTTTGTGGTGTAGAAATACTCTCCAAAGTATTGTTATAATGCCCAAATTACCTTAGCCGTATACCTTGTTGTATTCTAAGGTTATACCTATCTGAAAAACCGTAAATACTATTATACTTCCCTTCACTACAAAACCGAAACCCTAAGGAAAATCTCCATAGTTAGTTAGAGTATTAAGTAGAAGTTGGTTAGAACTTCTAAGGGTTGTTTGGAGCGGCCTGAGCGCACGGAGTAGGAGCTAAACCTTGCTCAGATCGACATTTAAACTCGGATAATTATGGGCTTATCGAGGTAAATATCTTGTCCCTATTGTAATTGGAAATTACATGTTGTTAGATTATATAGTTGAAGTATACTATATATAGTCTTGAACGTTGTTATCGCAATGTCTTTTGACTTAAGCTGAATAATAAGAAACCTTTTGAAAGAAGAGTAATCGAATCGTATTTACATGGGATCAGTATTACATGAGACTTGTGTAGCTTTTACGTGAGGTAGAATTGTGCACGTCCGGATTAAGCGTATAACCCACTGGTTGGCTTGTAGCGGCCCGATAGAGAGGAGATTTACGCTGCCATTTGTGGTGTCGCTTAGAATTTTCAGAGAGTATTCTACGAAGGGATCTAAAAGTTAATAAGCGCTTGTGGCCTTATAGGTTGAAGTACTACGTGTGGCGCGATCTACTTGGCTTAAAGGAGTAGCGGTTGGAAGTACTTGAGCGCTTTTGCTATTAGTCGATAATCGTCGCGAGGTATGTGAACCTCTTCCTATCTCTTCTAGCATGATATGTGTGAACTATGTAGTGCGGTGACGCATACGTGCTAAATGTATTTGATTGGTTTAAAACATAAAGTGTTATAACGGCTTTATGGGAAGTTGGTTATAACAGCTTTATGTTGGTAAGAAAATACTTGATTTGTTTTGAAAACTTAAGAGTTATGCTAGCTTTATGGAAAGTTAGGTATAACGTCTTAAGAATGTTTTACTGATTTTGGAAATCAGAATGTGTATCGACAAACCACTGCAGCGTTTATAAGAGGAAATGTTTTTAATAATTAAGTATTATTAAAACCAGTAGAAACTTCCATCTGCATAGAAGCTAAGATGAGACAAAATGATATTTCCTAGATCATGGCTGCTGTAATAAGATTGTTATAAACAAGAATATCCTACTCACATATAAGACTTATGTTTCTCAGATAGTTTAAAGGAGAATTATATTCTTAAATGAATAAGACTATGAACTACGAAACCTTTCTAAAATGAGAAACTTGAACATTGGAAATTAGGCAAACTTGAACATTGGAAATTAGGCAAACTTGATCATTGGAAAAGAATGTTGCTACTTGATTTTACAAAGAGAAGTAATTGATTTACTTTAAAAGGATAGTCACTCTATTTTTATACTACGTATTGTGTGACATTGTGAAAGTAACGTATCTTTTAAAGAGTTAATGTATGAAGTACTTTGAGGATAAAACCCCGAACTTGTTGGCATATAGTAGAAAGTACCTTGTGTGTATAACTTGATTGTGTTGGTTTGTGATAGCACAGTAATACTTTCTTGTTGATTGATAAGTAAACATGCTAGGATGCTACGTGTGTTAGTATCTTGTGATGTTGTGTAAAGGTTTCCTTTGTTGTGCTTATGTTGCTTAACGATAAGCCGTTGTGTTAGTATTTTACATCACTCATCTCGAGATGATTCCGGGAATTAAAGCCCTCCGACGCGGGTAGACTCAAAGCGGTCGATGGACCTATGATTCGAGAATACCTCACGCAGTCCTGAGGGCCTACGCGAGCTACGAGTTCGTGTTAGTGTCGTCCTTTATGGGCATGCGGTCCATGTGGCCACGCGACTGCGTCCAAGACGATGCCGGAGTAGCTACCTCGATGCGGGAATACCTAATGCGGGCGATGAGATTGGCCTACGCGAGCTGCGAAAGTTCGGGGCTAGACGCGCATTAGATCTGCGGGCAAGTGGCCGCCTTTGATCATGTGACGGTGCAGACAGATCTTATAATCTGATTCATGACCTTGTTGGTACTGTAGGTGTTAGTCGGCTATGCCTTCGCACTTACCTGCGGTGTTATTATGGCGCGAGTGGGACACGTGTTCATGTGTTCCTTAGTGCTTTTATATCATAAACTGCCGGCAGTGAGGAAGGTATTCCACGGGCATGATTGATGTTGTGGGCGTGAGACCCATTGTTATATTTGAGTGATGACTTGAGGGCGTGAGTCCCTGACTTGATATGACTGCTTGTTATTGTGAATTGTAGTTTTGTTATCATACATGTCTCCTGCTTTATATAGACTACTATGATTTCATTTACTGATTTTCGCCACATACTTGCACTTATCGACCTCCTTGGGGCTGCGTTCATGCCGCAGTAAAGGTACACCGCCGTTGATCCTCGCTCTTGGTCACGTCACTTTGGGAAGCTCCGTTTCTCGGAGGCTTATCTTGGTATAGTCCCATTGTGTAGTGTTTACATTCGTGGTATGACGGCCCTGTCCGTCGTTGTTGTCATATCATTCTTAGAGTGCGTAGTAATCTTGCAGGTGTGGTTTGTAAAAGGATTAAGCTGTTCATGATTGAAAGAGTTGTTGTTTATATATACGCGAAAGGCAAGTTTTCACAGACATCGTTTGTACTTCATTTGTTTCACGTATGTGTTTTATGTTCCGCTGATTACTCTGATGTTGTGTCACTAGGGTGCCCGGGGTAAGGCACCAGTCACGGGCCCAGTTTCGGGTCGTGACATCAACATAACAACTTCATGCTAGCAACATGCAAAGCTAACAACAACACTATAAATAGATAATCTTGTAACACTTTAAAAGACAAGATTATACCTCAACGAATCTTAAACCAACTCCAATCCGAAGTCGCTCCTTAGTAGTTTAGAACCTCTCCAAGACACTTCAATCCGCTTGTTGAGACCCTTAGAACAACACCAACAATTATGCCTCAAATCTCCAAACAAAACCTAGAAAGACAACTAGGTTTTCATTTTGCGACTAACCCGTAAACTCTCTTTTTCCAAGATTTTTCTATTGAGATATGCTTACACTACCCTCAAGAACCTTGGTTTAAAGTGTGGAGTTGAATGGACAAGAAACGAAAATTTTTCTTTCTTGCTTCTCTTGAACCCGAGAGCAAAGCTCTATGTTCATCCAATTTTTCAAGAAATTTTCTAAGTGTTGGCACTAGTAGTCCTACTAGTAGTAATATAAAGGGACATGGAGGGTTAAGATGTAACCAAATGGGTGGTTTAGATGAAGTCTTACAAAATATCAAGACTAATTGACCTTTGACTTAGTCAACATTCTCATGCTCACAAGTTGCAAGACTTGTCTTGCAACAAAGGTCCAATGACCCTCTTGCCCTTGCACAATTCGACCAAGGCATTATCAAGGGATGTGACACGTGTCGCCCTCCCATTCGTCATAACAATACGTTTTCCGAAAATTTCATAATTCCGATAATTTTTTTTTTTACAAGTCTCAAATCTTAACACTTGTGAGTTCTTACTTACGTTCTTAAAACATGTCGCAATTACGGGTGTAGTAAGTGGTAGCTTTCATGGCGTGAATCGGTAAGATTGTTCGGATCGAGAGCGAGTTTAGTCTGAAGTGGTCGGGTTGAGGCCATATCGCGAGTCAACCCGCGGCCCGAGTGGTGAAGTCGGTTGAGGTGGTCCCGCTAGATGATAGGGTCACGAGGGTGTTAGGCCCAAGATTAGATAACCATCATACGAGTTTCTGGATGCGTTCGACCAGTAGCCGGGCCGATGAGGTCAGCCCATCTTGTCTTTCAGTTAGGACTGTTTACTCGGCGGAGGGTTATGCGAGATGTTATCAGGTTGTAAGGCTGCACGGGGTTCCTACTTTTATTTTATGGCAGGCAGTGGAGCCCATTTTATGGCTATTTCGTTTTCGGGAGGTTTTACCAGGCGGGATTAGGAACTCAGGTGAGTCTCAGCATTGCATTCACCCTCGGGCCGACGGACGAACAACGCGTTTTATCCAGACTTTTGGGGATAGGTTACGGGCCGGTGTTTTGATTTCAGGGGTAGCTGTGAGGATTATTTGTCTCTTGTTGAGTGAGTGTTATATAGCTACCGTTTTAGTATTCGGATGGTGCCTTATGAAGCCTTGTATGGGCGAAAGTGTAGGTTCCCGGTCGATTGGTTCGATGTTGGCAAGGTTCAGATAGTTGGTCCCTACTTGATTCAGCAGGATGTGGGTAAGGTGAAGCTTATCCAGAAGAGGTTTTAGCGCTCGAGTCAACGAAGTCGTGGGCGTCGGTCGACGCTTGGAGTTCGTGCCGACGTGGTCTTCAAGGTACCACCGGCGGTGTGACGAGATTTGGAAAGAAGGGAAAACTTAGCCCGATGTACTTTGGGCCTTTTCAGATCGATTGTAGAATAGGCCAGGTTGCCTATAATTTAGCACTGACGTCCGACTTAGGAGACAGTACGTCCGGTCTCCCAGGTTGCTATGTTTCGAAAGAGTATCGGAGATCCATCCAGAGTGTTCCCAGTTAATGATGACCAAGTTAGAGATAGTAACCCCGAGATTTTGGAAATCAAGCAATTACGTAAATGTGGTAATGATAGTAGGAAGAGTTCGAGTGTACGAGGAAGGTACGACGAGTTAGAAAAGAGGCTAAGATGTGTTAAGAAGATGGAAGTATCCTTTTTATAAGTAAAGATGGGAAGAAAGTATCCTTTAGACCATGGGTGGAGCTAATGGTATTGATATACGCTTTAGAGATGATTCTTCGTTGGCTTGGATGTGCGTTTTTGCGAGTATGTTGTATTATGGCCATGTGTGGCATAAATGGTTTCGTAAGCATAGTAGGGAAGACTTACCGGCACAGGTGTGCTTGGAGAATTAGAAGGAACATTCGGGACGAATGTTTCTAAGGGGGGAAGAATGTTACACCCCGTAGTTCCAGAGTATGTATATGAGGACGTACGTTCGAGAATACGACATTTAGATTGGAAAGGAAGAAAGATGTGATTTTTCGACGGAAAAGTTTCCGGATTTTGTGAAGGAAAAATGTTCGTTAAAGGGAATTGGATTCCCAGATTTGGTATTCGGACTTTTTGGAATATTTAAGAATTATGGAATTTTATTTAGGAATTGGTCACGTGGGGCCCACGGAGGAAATTTACTGATTTTGTGGCCCACTTTATTTTCGGATTTTTGGCTTTACGGATATTTTGGAAGATGAAATATTTTGGGCGAGTAGGGGCGACACGTGTCACCTCGTGGCCATATTGGCGAATTGGAGAAGGAGTGGGGCGTTTTTGGTGGACAAGTGGCCCATTTTGTGCGCCACTTGTCCCATTTTTGTGGTAGACAAATGGTTGGCCAACTACCCACACACATGTACCCAATCTTCACCATCCACTTGCCTAGATCTTGGCCATTGATTTCCTATAAATACCCTTGTGTGCAAGACTTTATTTCATCCACATTAGAAAGTTTCCAAGGCAAAAATTCCCCTCCCTCCCTTAGTGAGTTCTCGTCCAAACACCCCCCCCCCACCTTGAGTAGAATTCTTCAAGTATTGTTGTTATTCCAAATACTTTAGCCTAAATCCCTTGTGGTATTCCAAATAAATCCCAACATAAGAGCCCGGAAATACTACTTTATTCCAATAGTCGTAAAACGAAACCCTATGAAAATCTTCATAGCTTAGATGAAGTGTTAAGAGGAGTTGGTTAGAAACTTCTAAGGGTCGCTTGGAGCGGGTTGGAGCGTAAGGATTTGGAGCTAAACGTTGCTCAGGATCGACTTATAAACTTGGATAATTTTGGGCTTATCGAGGTAATGATCTTTGTCCCCATATTGTAATTGGATATTACATGTTGTAGTAATGTATAGTTGAGTATACTATATGAAGAATGAATATGGATAATAATTGAATCAGATTTACATAGAATGTATATCTGAGACTTGTAGTATTATTGTGGAGTAGAATTGTACACGTCCGGTTAGACGTGTAACCCCTCCCAGGATTGTTGGTTTGCAGCGGCCTCGTTAGATGAGAGATTTATGTGGTTGCGGGGAGGGAGGTGTCACCAATTTTCCGTAGAATATGGAATCTTGTATCTAGAATTATTCTACGAAGAGATCTAGAGGTTGATAGACGTTTTGTGGCCTTTATAGGTTGAAGTACTACGAGTAGCGTATTCTACTTGAAGGGTGGAAAAGGCTAGCAGGGTTATAGTACTTTGGAGCGTTTTGCTAATTGTCGATAATCATCGCGAGGTATGTGAACCTCTTCCTATCCTTTCTAGCAAGATATTTGTGAAATATATATAGTGCGGTAGACGCACGTGTGTTTAAAGGAATTTGATTTTCCTTTTGTGTCCTTGACTTGATTCCAAAGTTAAGTGACTTGTTATGAAATATTAAGGACTTGAATTATGTTAAAAAGTTGTAAAACCTCACTCATGAGTAATGGGTGTGTGGTCTTTTAAAGAATAAAGTTATCTGGATTTCGAAAATAAGAATGGTTTTATCATTGGTTTTAAAATGATAACTGGACTTATAAACAACTTGATTTTGGGAAAGGAGAAGTAACATGATTTAAAGGTATAGGTTACTTGTTTTTAAAAGAGTGAGACACTTGGTTTAAAAAGTATATTGCTACTTGACTTTTAAAGGAAAAAGTGCCTTGGTTTTAAAAAGGAAGGCATGCTTTTGTCTTAAGGTTGGTTTAAAAAAAAGGTATGGAAATTGTTTTGGTTTTACTTTGATGTCTTTTGACTTGAGTTTTAAATAATAAGAATCTTGAAGTATTTCAAAAGAGTTATGAATAATTTTTGAAAGAAAAGAAATACTTGGTTTTAAAAGCTTAAGTGTTATACTAGCTTTATGGGAAGTTAGGTATAACGACTTTGTCACGACTGCCCGGCCCGTGGATAGTGCCTTACCCGCACCCCAAAGAGTCATACATCAGAGTAATCAGCGGAAAATAAAACAACCAAGATATGAAACAGTATAAATTGAGACACAGTTATCTGAAGAAAGTTGCCATTCGGCATATATATATATATCAATACCCAAAATGAACAGTTACATCCCAACTTTACAACAGGACTACAGACCTCTAAGAGTTTAAAACAACAATGGCGGAACAGGGCCCCGCCATACCCCTGAATACAAAAATACCTACAACGACAGGGGACCATACCAAAATGCTAAGCCTCCGGAGAAACGGAGCTTTTCCAACGCTGAAACGGTGATCCTAAGAACGGGGATCAACAGTAGGAGTACCTTTACCTGCGGCATGAACGCAGCCCCCCGAAGGAGGTCAGTACAACAGGTACCAAGTATGTGAAACTGAAAATACTGCAAATGAAATCATAGTAGTCTATATAAAGCAGGAGACATGTATGATAACCAAAACTACAGTTCACAATAAATAAGCAGTCATGTCAAGTCAGGGACTCACGCCTCAAAGTCATCACTCGCCCGTGGAATACCTTCCTCACCGCGGCTATGATGTAAAAGCACCAAGGAATACACATGAACACTAGGTCCTACCTGTGTCATCATAAAACCGTACGGGGTAAGTATGAAGGCATAGCCGACTACTAAAACCCACAGTACAACAAGGTCGTAAACTGTATCATGAGATCTGTCTAGACCGTCACATGATCAAAGCTGGCCACTCGCCCGCAGTATCTAATGTGCGCGTCTAGCCCTGGAACTTCCGTAGCTCGCACGGGCCACCCCAATAGCCCGCATGAGGTATTCCCGCATCGAGGGTAGCTACTCCGGCGGCGTCTGACTCGCCGTCGCGTGGCCACATAGACCGCATGACCACGCGGCCGCATACTAACACGAACTCCGCAGTTCCGCATAGGCCACACAGACCCGCATAAGGTATTCTCGAATCATAGGTCCCACAGACCCGCCTGAGTCTACCCCACATCGGAGGGCAGCTTAACCCCCGGAATCATGAGTGATAATACTAACATAACAGCTTATTGTTAAACAACCTAAGCACAACAAGGGAAAACCCCTTTACACAAACATCACAAGATACTAACTCACGTAGCATCCTAACATGTTTACTTATCAAGTCAATAAGAAAGTATTTCAAGACTATCACAAATCAATACAATCAAGTTATTCACACAAGGTACTTTCTACATTATGTTAACAAGTTCGGGTTTTTAGCCCCAAAGTACTTCATGTATTACTCTTTAAAAGATCCGTTTCTTTCACAAAAGTCACACAATACCCGTAGTATAAAAATATAGTGATTATCTTGAAGTAAATCAAAACACTTCTCTTTGTAAAATTAAGTAACAACATTCATTTCCCAACGTTCAAGTTTGCCTAATTTCAATTACTCAAGTTTCTCATTTTCGAAAGGTTTCGTAGTTCATAGTTTTAATCCTTTAAAACAATTTGAGAAACATATACCTTATGTGTGAGTAGGTTATTATTGATCATAACAATCTTATTACAATGACCATGATCTAGGAAATGTAATATCATTTTGTCTCATCTTAGCTCTATGCAGATGAAAGTTTCTACTGGTTTTAATAATACTTTATTAGTCAAAACATTTCCCTTTATTAAGCATTTCGTGGTTTGTTCGACATTCATTCGATCAAGAAACATCATTCCTTTTGAAAACCAAAAATACTCATTACTCACGAATGAGGTTTCACACTTTTAACAAAATTCACATTAGTATAATTAAGTCAAGTCTCTTATTTTCTTAAATCAATAAATCATTCTTTTTATCACTCTTAAGCCGTTATACCTAACTTCCCATAAAGCTAGTAAAACTCTTAAGCTTTTAAAACCAAGTGTTACTCTTCTTTAAAAAAGGTTTCTTAATTCTTTTGAACTACTTCAGATTCTTTTTATTCAGGCTTAAGTCAAAAGACATTGTCGTAATTATTATTCAGGCTTAAGTCCGAAGACATTGCCGTAATTATTATTCAGGCTTAAGTCCGAAGACATTGCCGTAATTATTAATCAGTTAACACACGTACGTCTACCGTACTATATACATATTCTTTAAAATATCATGCTCAAGAGGATAGGAAGAATCGCATACCTTCTCGGCGAAATCCACCTGCCAAGTTGAATATGTCGCGCGCAGAGAATCGACCTATAACAGTCAAATACGTCTATCAACGTCTAGACTGTACTGTATAAAGCTCTAAGCAGAGGGTTCTCTATTCTATGGAAAATTTGGGCAGCACTTCCCTACCCGGTGACCTACTCAAGTTCATCGTGAAAGCGATTCTATGTAATCTGATTCTATTATTCTTCTTTTAAACCCTTCTACTGTGATATCAGTTCAATTCTATTCTTTAATAACCTTCTAAGTATTTAATACATAATCCTATACTTCTACAGTATGTATACTCTAATTTCAAAAGGAGGATAAGGTTATATACCTCGGTAAGCCCAATAATGTCCTTGATAAAAGTCGCTCCTGAGCAAGGTTTAGCTCTGTTATACCCCGTATTTCCAGAGTATGTACGTGGGGGACGTACGTAGAAATTTTTCGAACTTCTTTAGGCTTGGCCGAATTCTTTTGTGCACAACACCCGGTTAGAGTCGTTTTTCGACGAAACGTTTTCACAGCTTTCGTAGGGGAATTTCCGGCTATGTCGTTTATAATTTTTGCGGATTTTTCCGAGAGACGAAACATTTTGGACCAACGGGAGGGTGACAAGTGTCACCCTCACATTGGATGGAGTGGGACGGCAATTTGGACGAATTGGTGAGTGGGGTTAGGTAGGATATTTTGTGCAAGTTGTTGTGGTAGATGGATAAGGTGCACTTGGCTTAAATCTAGCCCTACACTTGCACCACACTTGTCTTCATCTTGGCCATTGGTTGGCCTTCACTTGACCTATAAATACCCCCCTTAGTTGATGAACTTCTTCATCCAAAAATTGTCTAAGTCTTGAAAATCCCTCCCTCTCCCTCAACCTTGTTCTCGTCCAAACACCACCCCTCTCCCCTCTTGAAGGCCCTCACGAGCCCCCTGCCTAGTGGCCTGGCGAGAGCAACCCCCAGCCTAGTTGTGCTAGTCAAAATACTACCCCTTGGTAGAAATGTATTCTACAAGTATCGTTATAATGCCCAAAATACTTTAGCCATACCTTGTAGTACTTTCCAAAGTACCTTTATCTGGCTTAAAATACTAGTATACTTTCCTTTAGCCACTAAACGAAACCCTAAGGAAAAATCTTCACCGTAGTTGAAGTATTAAGTAGAAGTTGTGTAGACACTTCTAAGGTTTCTTGGAGCGTTTGGAGCGCACGAGTAGGAGCTAAACCTTGTTCAGAACGACATATAAACTCGGATAATTTTGGGCTTATCAAGGTAAACATTCTTGACCTTCTTGTAATTGGAAATTACATGTTGTAGGAATATATAGTTGAAGTATACTATATATAGAATGAACATTATAATTGTGCGCAATGTCTTTTGACTTAAGCTGAATAATACTTACGCAATGTCTTAATTAAGCTGAATTTTAATAAGAGAACTGAATGTAATTACATAGGTGTATTCTGATGAGACTTGTGTAGCATTCTTTGTGTAGTAGAATTGTACACGTCCGGTCAGACGTGTTAACCCCTCTGGTTGGCTTGGTAGCCTCGATAGAGGAGAGATTTACGCTGTTGGGGAGGTGTTCACGAATTTTACGTAATATTCTACGTCGGGATCTAAAGGTATTAATAGGCGCTTTGTGGCCTCTATAGGTTGTAGTCTCGCGTGGAGTGATCCGCTGATCGAGAGTGTCGCCACGGTTTGAGGTACTTGGGCGTTTTGCTATTAGTCGATAATCGTCGCGAGGTATGTGAACCTCTTCCTATCTCTTCTAGCATGATATGTGTGAACTATGTAGTACGGTGACGCATACGTGCTAATGTATTTGATTGATTTAAAACATAAAGTGTTATAACGGCTTTATGGGAAGTTGGTTATAATAGCTTTATGTGGATAAGCACATACTTTGTGGTTTTTAAAAGGTAAATCGATTTGAATAATAAGCGCTTGATCTGTGTTAATAAAGAACTTGAAGAATTTCAAAGATTTATGAATCGTTTTGAAAGAATGAGTATTACTGGTTTTGAAAGCTTAAGAGTTATACTAGCTTTATGGGAAGTTAGGTATAACGGCTTAAGAATGTTTCTTGATTTGGAAATCGAATGTGTATCGACAAACCAACGCAGCGTTAATAAAAGGAAAATGTATTGACTAAAGAAGTATTATTAAAACCAGAGAAACCTCCATCCGCATGAAGCTAAGATGAGACAAAATGATATTACATTTCCTAGATCATGGCTGCTTAATAAGATTGACTATAAACAAGAATAACCTACTCACTTATAAGACATAGGTTTCTCAAAACGTTTAAAGGAGAATTATGTTTTAAAGGACTAAAACTATGAACTACGAAACCTTTTTCTAAAATGAGAAACTTGAGCATTGAAATTAGGCAAACTTGAACGTTTGGAAAATAAGGTTGTTACTTGATTTTACAAAGGAAAGCATTTTGGTTTACTTAACAATGTTAGTCACTCTATTTTTATACTACGGGTATCGGGTGACCTTTGTAAAAGAAATGGATCTTAAAAGGAATTTAACGGACGTAGTACTTTAAGGTTAAAAATCCGGACTTTGATATAAAATGAAAGTACCTTGAGTCGTGTGTAACTTGCTTATACTTGTTGTTATGAAATTTGACCATGTTACGTGTGATAGCCTTGTTGTGTAAGTACTGTGTTCTACTCGACTACCGGTTCATCCGGGAATGTATATCACTTGATTACCGGTTCATCCGGGAATGTATATCACTTGATTACCGGTTCATCCGGGAATGTATTTCACTCGACTACCGGTTCATCCGGGAATGTGTTTCACTTGATTACCGGTTCATCCGGGAATGTATTTCACTTGAGGACCGGTTCATCCGGGAATGTATTTCACTTGAGACCGTTCATCAGGAATGTATTCCACTCGACTACGGTTCGTAGGATGAGCAGGAATGTATTCCACCCTTTTCTATATTGGGTCCATAAGATGGGCCGAGACTGTTATCGTATCACATGATTGTACCTAGATCGCGCGGTGAGGAAGGAGTTCCACGGGCATGAGGGATGACTTTTAGGGCGTGAGTCCCTGACTTGACATGACTGCTTCTATGTTGTGAACTGTAGTTTGGTTATCATACATGTCTCCTGCTTTATCTAGACTATTATGATTTCATTTACAGTATTTTACAGTTTCACATACTTGGTACCTGTTGTACTGACCTCCTTCGGGGGGCTGCGTTCATGCCGTAGGTAAAAGGTACATCGGCTGTTGATCCCCGCTTTTAGGATCACCTTTCAGCGTATTGGAAAGCTCCGTTCCTTCGGAGGCTTATCTCTTGGTATGTTACCCTGAGTCTGTAGATGCTTATACATTCAGGGGTATGGCGGGGCCCTGTCCCGTCATAGCGGTTGTAAAATCTTAGAGTGCAGAGTAATTGTAGGCGTGGGTTTGTAAAAAGGATAAGCGTCGTATTTATGTATATTTGATGAAGGCAACCGCTTTGGTTGGCCTGTTTATTTATCTTTTCTCTTAATTCATGTTCATGTTTTTATTTCCGGATTTTCTCGATGTTGTATCACTAGGGTGCCGGGTAGGCACTACCACGCCCGTTCGGTCGTGACAAAAGTGGTATCGAGCGATTAGTCCTCGGAAAGTGTCTGCACCGTGTCTAGTAGAGTCTTGATTATCGGTGTTGTGCACCACATCTATAATCGTGAGGTCGCAGGACATTTAGGATTGGTTTCCATCCTTCTCATTCTGAGATCGTGCCTTAGAGCTGTGTGATAAATTGGACCCCTCTGACGTATTCCTTTCCTTTACCAGTTATGCCTCCGCGTAAGGCAACCCAGGCCCAGAGGGGCAAGGCAATCGAGGAGTTAGTGAGATCTGAGGAGTACGAGGCGCAGCCCTGGCCAAGACTGAGACAAGATTCGGACGGCGGGTTTCGCGACGCCACAAAGACCAGAGAGTTTAGAGCCGCGGCGGTGGGCTGAGACTACGATACTGAGCCTCCGTCCCACACCGGAGCCGATGAGACGGGTACAAGGAGATGGCGATCGGCGTGGTCGTGGCCGATATGAGATAGCCGGACGCAGCAGATTCCACTGATAGCACCGTAGTACACCCCCGAGCGATTTGAGGCTACGTGACTTCATGAGTTGTAGCCTCCGTGTTCTATGGATCGAGAGGCGAGGCGACCTCGTGAGTTTATCCGACAGCTACTGCGGATCATGAGAGTGATCGAGCCTCGAGGCGAGTCGGTGGTATTGGTTCGCATCACCGCGTGATCTGCAGATTGACCGGTTTGATTCGTGGGAGCTTTCGGGAAGAGCATGCACTTCCAGCGATTTGGGGCGAGTTCTCGAGGCATTTCTTGCACATTTCTTGCCTCCACGGATGAGGAGGCTCGGGCCGGCGATTTTTGGCGTTGAGGCGGGGCGGCGACGGTTAGAGAGTACAATGTGGAGTTCGACTCATTAGCTGGTATGTTCCAGAGTAGCGGATATGGAGGACGAGTACACCGCCACGTCACCGGCCGAGCGATTACTGGCGAGGCTTGTACGGTGTAGCTCTTGGTACCGCATGGACATTGCCCGCATGCAAGCTCATGCACTAGGATGTGAGGCACGAGAGGTCGACGGAATGACCGAGATCGCAGAAGAGGCCGAACAGCGAGGTCCTTTGGTAACTTTGAGGCGGACCGCCTCAGAAGCCTAGTTATGTACCTCCACCAAGATGAGTGGTCCCCTCGCCTTGGACGTTCGGGTATTCGAGCTGGTCGATGCTCCAGGCTTCGTTCACAGGTATACGTGAGTGCTAGCGGCGGATTCATGTCCCTCGGTGCGCGATGTGGCAAACATCATCCCGGGAATGTCGCTTTTTTATCGGTGCTTGTTTCACTGCGTCGCCGGGGCCATGTGACGAGCGTGCTTATAGGAGAGGTACCGGCAGCTTGGCGCGCCTACGGATCGATGGGGGTTCATCACCTTCGATTATGCGCCTGCAGGCGGACTTATGATTAGAGTGAGCGGTAGCCGGTATATCCTTAACCATCTAGAGGCGTGTATGTTTTGATGTTATGTTAATGTGTTAAGTGTTATGTTCGGATAGCTTTGTGCTAAAAATGTGATTTAGGAACCCGTTGGGAAAAGGGTAAGCCTGAGGGGTGAGAAAATGATGAACCTTAGAATATTACAGTTGAGACCTTAGATGTAAGGCCGTCTTGAGTACAAGATTTTGCGAGTGATCCTTGTCAGAGTGCATTTTATGCCTAGAAAATATTGTGTGATAAGTCTCTGGGTTGGGTAAATGAAAGTGGTATCTTTCATGATGTGATTTAGCAAGGTTGTTACGGATCGAGAAACAAGAGAGTTGGCGTGACGGAGGGTCGGGTTGAGGGCGTGTTGCGTGTCAACCCGTAGCCCGGAATGAGGTGGGGTCAGCTCTGGGTGGTCCCGCCAGGTGGTAGGGTCACCAGGGTGCTAGGCCCAAGTTTTGATGACCATCGTATGAGTTCGTGGATACGTTCGACCAGAAGTAGATCGTGAAGGCCGGGAATAGCCTTAAGGAAGATCGAGGCTAATAGGATGACCAAGTTGGGAGGTAGTGACTCCAAGTTTCGGAAACTAAAGTGTGGTACGTATGCTAAAAGAGTTCAAGAGTTCGAGAAGAGTACGACGAGTAAGGGTAGAGGCGAGCATGTATTGCGAGCATAGATATGATCATTTCTTGTAAAGGAGAAGGTGCGAAGGATGTATATTTTAGACCTCAGGAATCGCGCAGTCCGCATCCGCTTGTTGGGTCACGAGTGACACTAGAACCTCGCGGCAAAGTGACAAAAGTTTGTGATGTTAGAGGTGTTTTCTCGTGAACTTGGATATAAGTATTTGCGTGCATATGTTGTTTAGTGGCCAGTTGTGGCGTTGGCAACTTATTAGAAGAACTTTATCGTTATCCGTCTTGAGAAGGAACATTCGGGACGAATGTTTCTAAGGAGGGGAGAATGTTATACCCCGTATTTCCAGAGTATGTACGTGGGGGACGTACGTAGAAATTTTCGAACTTCTTTAGGCTTGGCGAATTCTTTTGTGCACAACACCGGTTAGAGTCGTTTTTGACGAAACGTTTTCACGGCTTTCGTAGGGAATTTCCGCTATGTCGTTTATAATTTTTGCGGATTTTTAGAGGCGAAACATTTTGGACCAACGGAGGTGACAAGTGTCACCTCACATCGATGGAGTGGGCGATTGTTATACCGTAGTTCCGTGGTATGTATGTGAGGGCGCACGCATGCGAGAATACGCATGAAATTTTGTAAAGAAAGGAAGATGTGATTTTTGACGGAAAAGTTCCGGTTTTGTGAAGAAAAAGGTTCGTTAATGGAATTGGATTCCGATTTGGTATTTGGACTTCTTGGATTATATTAGAATTTTGAGGTTTTATTTTCAGAAATGGTCACGTGGGACCCACGGAGAAATTTACGGTTTTGGGGCCCGTTTGTTTTTGAGATTTCGTATTTTGGATATTTTGGAAGACGAAATATTTTGGAATTAGGGGCGACACGTGTCACCCCATGTGGCACTTGGCGAATGGGTGGATGTTGGCTAGCCACTTGTCCTCGCCGATTTGGCCTCACACTTGGCACCATTTTCGTTTGGCCATGTGGTGTGGTGGGACCCACACACACGTGGCCCAATCTTGACCCTACACTTATATTGATCTTGCCCTTGGTTCTTCTATAAATACCCCTGGCTCAAAGAGTAAAATCATCCTCACTTGAAAGCTTTCCAAAGCAAATGTTTTCCTCCCTTTGTGTAGATTTCGTCCCCTCCTCTTGTGTAGAAAATACTTGGTGTATTGTTGTATAATCCCAAATACCTTGGCCTAGTATCCCTAGTAGTATTCCAAAGTTATTTCAATACTAGGAGCAGGAAATACTACTTTATTCCAATACCAGAAAGCGAAACCCTAGGAAAATCTTCCTAGCTTGGTGGAAGTATTTAGAGAAGTTGTTTAGAAACTTCTAAGGGTCGCTGAGCGGGTTGAGCGTAAGGATTGGAGCTAAACGTTGCTCGGATCGACTTATAACTTGGATAATTTTTGGGCTTATCGAGGTAATGATCTATGTCCCTATTGTAATTGGATATTACATGTTGTAGTAGTTATACTTGAGTATATTATATTGGAAGGATGATTATAAAGGATTGAACCGTATTTACATTGGTGTACTTATGAGACTTGTGTAAGTATTATTGTGAAGCATATTTGAACACGTCAGGTTAGACGTGTAATCCCCGAGTTGTTGGCCCGGTAGCGGGCACAGTTAGGAGGAGATTTATGTGATACGGGGAGGTGCCGAAATTTACGTAGAATAAGGAATCTTGTGTTTAGAATATTCTACGGAGAGTGCTAGAAGTTGATTTATATATTATGGTTGTTATAGGTGGATCTTTCACGCGGCATACTTGACTTGGCTTGTGGTTTAAGCTAAAGGTATGTGATTCTTCCTATACTCTTGAGCATGATTGTTGTGAACTATATAGTACGGTAGGCGACGTGTGAAACGATTTTTGTTTGTTTTAAAACATAAAGTGTTATAATGGCTTTATGGGAAGTTAGTTATAACGACTTTATGAAGATAAAAGAAAGATTTGGTTTTGATAAAGAAACGACTTGATTTTGAAAGTTAAGAGACTTGATCTTGAAAGATAAGAGACTTGACTTATAACAACTTGTTTTCGAAAAGGAGAAGTAACTTGATTTAAGTATAGGTTACTTGTTTTGAAAAGAGTAAGTTAATTGGGTTTTAAAAGAGTATACTTGATGTTGTTCTAAAAGAAAAGCACTTGGTTTATAAAGTATAGAGTACTTGATTTTAAAAGCCTTGTAAAGATTTTTACGAAGGTGAAGTAATTTGGTTTTAAAAGTAAAACGTGTTTTCTTTATATACTACAGTATTAGTATCACGTGGCTTTTACATAGAAAGAGGTCTTTTGTTAAGGAAAGTATGTAGTATTTTGGGTTTGAAACCGGATTGTTGATTAAAATGAATGTATGTTAAACTTGCCTATGCTTGTTGTGATAGTCTTTGATGTGCAAGTGTTTTGTTGATGATCGCCGTGACTCTGGGAGGGCCGCTATCCGATTGATTGATCGACATACCGGCGTTGGGTGGTCCACGAGTATGCGTCCACTTTGAGTATCGATTGGTTGTTTCGCATCGCCGTGACTCTCCGGAGGCCGCTATCCGATTTATTTCCTTTGGACATGCCGGCGTGATGGATGTTCCACGCACGCGCCCGCAGGATGGTTTCATGGCCATAACTTCCGAGGTAAGATGCCGGCATGCGGTCATTGTGAGGTTCGCATCATAGTCCATGGACCGCTAATCCACGAAGCTTGCCGCGCGACGGCGATCACGCTTGGTTTGTACGCGTGGTTCAGCACACTTTAGATACTTGTTCGTCATTTTCTCGTACCAGAGCCTCTGGTAGATAGCTTAAGATACTTGCCTCGGCCATATCTTGTGAGACGGTAGGCTATCAGACGTTAGCTTAAGATACTTGCCTCGCCATGCGTGGCTAGCTTTGGGTGGTAGTTGCTTCCGCACCTTGCGTGATGGGATATGACTAGCTTTTGACCGTAGTTGGCTATTCTACTTGCCCGATCGGTTTTGATGACGCAGTGTGATCTAGTGTTCGTTCACATACGGGTGTTGTTTTACATCATGTAACGCGGCAGTGAGGAATGAGTTCCACGCATGAGTGGTATTATGGGCGTGAGACCCATAATTATGTGGGAGTGATTATTCGGGATACGCGCCCTTACTTGACATAATCACTACTTATGCGAAATGGTTTTATAAAATGATGAAATGTGATTTCATTACGATTTTCAGCCACATACTTGGTACTGTTGTAGATCGACCTCCTTCGGGCCGCGTTCATGCCGCGGTAGAGGTACACCGATTGGTTGATCTCGCTCATAGGATCGCGATTCGGCGTTTGGAAGCTCCGCCTCGGAGGCTTATCTTTGGTATAGTCCTGTCATCAGAGGTACTTGTACATTCGTGGTATGGCGGCCCCGTCGTCATAGTTGTTGTATATCTTAAGTGCAGAGTAATCGCTGCAGGTGGTTTGTAAAAAGGATAACTGTTCGGGTTTTATGTATATATACCGAAGGCAACGGTTGGGTCGCTTATTTATTTATGTCTCATTTCATGTGTAAAGTTTTTATTTCCGCTGGTTTTCTCGATGTTGTATCACTAGGGTGCCCGGTAAGGCACTGATGCCCGGGTTTCGGCGTAACCGCAATTTGGACCAATTGGTGAGTGGGTTAGGTAGGATATTTTGTGCAAGTTGTTGTGGTAGATGGATAAGGTGCACTTGGCTTAAATCTAGCCCTACACTTGCACCACACTTGTCTTCATCTTGCCATTGGTTGCCTTCACTTGACCTATAAATACCCCTTAGTTGATGAACTTCTTCATCCAAAAATTGTCTAAGTCTTGAAAATCCCTCCTCTCCTCAACCTTGTTCTCGCCCAAACACCACCCCTCTCCCCTCAAGGCCCTACCGAGCCCCCTTGCCTAAGTGCCCTAGCCGAGAGCAACCCCTAGCCTAGTTGTGCTAGTCAAAATACTACCCCTTGGTAGAAATGTATTCTACAAGTATCGTTATAATGCCCAAAATACTTTAGCCATACCTTGTAGTACTTTCCAAAGTACCGCTTTATACGGTCCTGGAAAATACTAGTATACTTTCCTTTAGCCACTAAACGAAACCCTAAGGAAAAATCTTCACCCGTAGTTGAAGTATTAAGTAGAAGTTGTGTAGACACTTCTAAGGGTTTCTTGGAGCGCTTTTGGAGCGCACGAGTAGGAGCTAAACCTTGTTCAGAACCACATATAAACTCGGATAATTTTGGGCTTATCAAGGTAAACATTCTTGACCTTCATTGTAATTGGAAATTACATGTTGTAGGAATATATAGTTGAAGTATACTATATATAGAACTGAACATTATAATTGTGCGGCAATGTCTTTTGACTTAAGCTCGAATAATACTTACAGAATGTCTTGCGACTTAAGCTCAATTTTAATAAGAGAATCGAATCAGAATTACATGGGATCAGACATGAGACTTGTGTAGCATTGCCGTGTAGTAGAATTGTACACGTCCGTCGACGTGTTAACCCTCGTTGGCTTGGTAGCCGCCGATAGAGAGGAGATTTACGCTGCCATGGGGAGTGTCCTGAATTTTACGTAGAATATTCTACGCCGGGATCTAAAGGTATTAATAGGCGCTTTGTGGCCTCTATAGGTTGTAATCGCGTGTGGAGTGATCCGCTTGATCGAGAGTGTCGCCGACGGTTTGAGGTACTTGAGCGTTTTGCTATTAGTCGATAATCGTCGCGAGGTATGCGAACCTCTTCCTATCTCTTCTAGCATGATACGTGTGTGAACTATGTAGTACGGCAGACGCATACGTGCTAATGTATTTGATTGATTTAAAACATAAAGTGTTATAACGGCTTTATGGGAAGTTGGTTATAATAGCTTTATGTGGATAAGCACATACTTTGTGGTTTTTAAAAGGTAACTGATTTGAATAATAACTGTCTTGATCTGTGTTAATAAAGAACTTGAAGAATTTCAAAAGATTTATGAATCGCTTTGAAAGAATGAGTATTACTTGGTTTTGAAAGCTTAAGAGTTATACTAGCTTTATGGGAAGTTAGGTATAACGGCTTAAGAATGTTTTATCGATTTGGAAATCGAATGTGTATCGACAAACCATCGCAGCGTTAATAAAAGGAAAATGTATTGACTAAAGAAGTATTATTAAAACCAAGAGAACCTCCATCTGCATAAGCTAAGATGAGACAAAATGATATTACATTTCCTAGATCATGGTCGCTAATAAGATTGACTATAAACAAGAATAACCTACTCACTTATAAGACATAGGTTTCTCAAAACGTTTAAAGGAGAATTATGTTTTAAAGGACTAAAACTATGAACTACTAAACCTTTTTCTAAAATGAGAAACTTGAGCATTGAAATTAGGCAAACTTGAACGTTTGGAAAATAAGGTTGTTACTTGATTTTACAAAGGAAAGCATTTTGGTTTACTTAACAATGTTAGTCACTCTATTTTTATACTACGTATCGGGTGACCTTTGTAAAAGAAATGGATCTTAAAAGGAATTTAACTGACGTAGTACTTTAAGGTTAAAAATCGGACTTTGATATAAAATGAAAGTACCTTGAGTCGTGTGTAACTTGCTTATACTTGTTGTTATGAAATTTGACCATGTTACGTGTGTGATAGCCTTGTTGTGTAAGTACATGTGGTTCTACTCGACTACGGTTCATCCGAATGTATATCACTTGACACGGTTCATCCGGGAATGTATATCACTTGATTACCGGCTCATCCGAATGTATTTCACTCGACTCCGGTTCATCCGGAATGTGTTTCACTTGATTACGGTTCATCCGAATGTATTTCACTTGAGGACCTGGTTCATCCGGAATGTATTTCACTTGAGGACCGGTTCATCCGAATGTATTCCACTCGACTACGGTTCGTAGGATGAACAGAATGATTCCACCCTTTTCTATATTGGGTCCATAAGATGGGCCGAGACTCGTTATACGTATCACATGATTGTACCTAGATCGCTGGCGGTGAGGAAGGAGTTCCACGCATGAGGGATGACTTTTAGGCGTGAGTCCTCGACTTGACATGATCGCTTCTATGTTGTGAATCGTAGTTTGTTATCATACATGTCTCTGCTTTATCTAGACTATTATGATTTCATTTACGATTTACGCTTTCACATACTTGGTACTTGCCAGATCGACCTCCTTCGGGGCGTTCATGCCGTAGGTAAAAGGTACATCGTTGATCCCCGCTTAGGATCACCTTTCAGATTGAAACTCCGTTCCTTCTGAGGCTTATCTTGGTATGTTACCCGAGTGCAGATGCTTATACATTCGTGGTATGGCGGGCCCCGTCCCGTCATAGCGGTTGTAAAATCTTAGAGGTGCATGTAATCTGCAAGGTGGTTTGTAAAAGGATAAGCGTCGGGTATTTATGTATATTTGATGAAGGCAAATGTTTTGGTTGGCCTGTTTATTTATCTTTTCTCTTAATTCATGTTCATGTTTTTATTTCCGCTGATTTTCTCTGATGTTGTATCACTAGGGTGCCCGGGGTAAGGCACCAGTCACGGGCCCGGGTTCGGGTCGTGACAAGCTCCTACTCCGTACGCTCCAATGCGCTCCAAGAACCTTTAGAAGTTGCTACACACTTCTACCTACTACTTCAATCAATAATGAAGTTTCTCTTAGGGTTTTGTTTGTGACTAAGGAAGTATAGCTAGTATTTGGGCTTTTTGTATAGAGGGGACTTTGGAAATACTACAAAGTATAAGGGCTAAAGTATTTTGCCATAGCAACGATACTTGAAGAGTATTTTCTACTAAGGGAGGGGGGGTGGTATTTCGGCTAGGGCTTGCTTTAGCGGGGGGGGGCTCTCGGCCAAGCCACTAAGGCTAGGGGGGGGGGGAGATGTTGGACGAAAACTCAACAAGAAAGGGGAGGGATTTTCAAGACTTGAAAAGTGAAATGTGGATGAAGAACTCTTCATCTAAAAGGGGGTATTTATAGGTCAAGCATTGGCCAACCAATGGCCAAGATGATGCCAAGTGCAAGGCAAGTGTAGGGTGAGGATTTAGGCAAGTGTCCATTCTAACTACTACACAAAAATATCCTACCAACTCCATGACAAAATAGGCCACCCATTCGTCCCACTTGATACCGCTTCAACGTCCCCAATGAGAGGTGACAAGTGTCGCCTCTCGTTGGACAAAAATATTGCGTCTCTCGGAAAAATCCGCAAAAATTAGAAATGACATATCCGTAATTTATCCTACGCGAGTTGTGTAAAACGTTTCGTCGAAAAACGACTCTAATCGGGTGTTGTGCACAAAGTGAAATTCGGCCCTTACACTTTAAGCTTCAACTTTTCTACGTACGTCCTTACGTACATACTCTGGAAATACGGGGTATAACATTCTCCCCTCCTTAGAAACATTCGTCCCGAATGTTCCTTCTAAGTCCCAAAACAAACAGGCGCCAATATAGTCCTCACTGCTATACTTACGAAAACAACCATGCCACACCTGGCCACAACACAACAAGCGCAAATACTTACCTCCAAGTCCACGAGGAATCACCTCTAACATCACAAAAGCTCTCACCCGGGGTCTAAAAGATACTCCCTTCGCACCTACTCTTCACAGGCGAAATGATCACATATATGTCCTTACACATGCTCGCTTCTTCCCTTACTCGTTGTACCCTTCTCGTACACTCGAACTCTTCTCATAACTTACCATGTTTCTGGTACTGCTTCCCGCTGACTCTGAGCTGCCAATAACCTCTTCTGGATAAGCTCCACCCTATCCACGCCCTGCTGAACAAGTACGAACCAACTGTCTGCACCTTGCTTACATCGAATCAATCGATCGACAATCTTACACTAGTGCTTATAAAAAGGCTCCAACCGGCGACACCCGAATACTGAAACGGTAGCTATATAATATGTACTCAACAAGGGGCGAAGAGTCCTTACAGCTACCCCCGAAATCCAACCACTTGACCGAGGGTGAATGCGACACTGAGATTCACCTGAGTTCCTAACCTTGCCTGGTAACTCTTCCAGAAAAGAAACAGCCGTAACTTGGACTCCACTGTCAGCCATAAGGTGAAGGTAGGCACCCCGTGCAGCCTTACAACCTTCCTGAAATAATCATCTCGCAACTTACTACCGAGTACACGGTTTGACTAAAAAGATAAGATGGGCTGACCTCATCAGCCCGACTATCGGTCGAATGCATCCACGAATTCGTACGATGGTTAACTTAAACTTGGGCCTAACACCCTCGTGACCCTAACACAAAGCGGGACCACCACAAACTGACCCCACCACCATGCAGCCGCGGTCGACCCGCCACGGGCCTCAACCCGACCGCAACGCCGCGAAACACTAGCTCCCGATCCTAACAATCTCACTAATCACGTTACGAAAACCTAGCGGCCTTCTAAGCTCAACTACCCTCTTTCATTTCACACCACTCGTGGATTTATCCCACACAAATATCTCACGATACTATGCACTTGATATGGTCAAACATGAAATAATTCTTTTACCAAAGGTGACCTCGCCTCTAAGGTCTCTACGTATAATATTCTAATCACACTAACACCATGCTAACCGAAAACAATACTTAAGATATCCGCATCATACTATACATATAAATCTCTAAAGGGTTAAGGATATACCAGATCTACGCCAGACTTCCCTAGGTCGTTCTAATCAATCCCGCTCATGGGCATAGCCAGGAAGGTAATGAACTATCCACCGATCCCGGCGTCGAGTCTCTACATCCCCGCCAACTCGTTGACAATTTCTCGCAAATGGCCTCGCCGCCGCGAACATAACAAGCTGACGCAGAAGCACGACACTCCCCACGATGACATCGACCACAACGGCCACACCGAGGTGGGGGTGGCCTCCCCTGGCTAACACCCCCTCCTCTCCGAACCACTGCATCCACAACTGGTCTAGTAGGCTGAGTCCTCCTACTTGCATCCTTCCTCATAGAACATTCTCGCCTATACGGCTCGACGGCCGCAAGTAAAGCAAGCACCAATAAAAGGCGACATTCCCGATGACACCGCCACATCGTGAACACCGAGGAATAATCGAACCCCGCGAGGACACTCGACCGGGCGAGGCGCATGTCTAATTCTGGCCGAGGCGGTTCGCCGAGAGTTACCAAATGATCCCGCCAATCGCCTCTTCTGGCGATCTTGTTAACTGCTGATTCTACATCTCTCACCGCCGCATAATCTCAACGCAAGCCCGGCCATTCTCGATCAAGAGCTACTTCTTCACAACCCTTCTTTAGATAATCATCAATATCCTTGGTATACCGGCATACATAAAATACTCTGGCCGCCAAATCCTCGCTAGTAATGCTGCATCTCCTTCCAATCCATATTTTCTCGCCTGCCGTGGAACCGGCGTCCAGATGTCATGGCCGCAGAGGGAACCGCCGCCGTACAAACTCGCCGCCGCGACGCCTCGTAACTCCCGCATGAAGTATCACCCCAGTGATGATTGGGCCTGTTCTTCTAACTCTCTCAGATTTACTCGCAGCCTCCTTCACGCTTTCGCCTTCTTCGGGCCCGAGGTTCGGGCGAGGCATAACTGGTAAAGGAAAGGAATACGTTAGAGGGGTCCAACTTATAACACAGCTCTAAAGCACGATCTCAGAGTGAGAAGAATGGAAACCAATCCTAAATATCCTATAGCCTCCTGATTATTGGTGTGGTGCACAACACACCGATAATCAAGACTCTACTAGATACGGTCTGTAGACACTTTCCGAGGATTAACTGCTCTGATACCACTTTTGTCACGACCCGTTCCGGGGCCCGTGACTGGTGCCTTACCCGGGCACCCCAGTAGTCATACATCAGAGTAATCAGCGGAAAATAAAACAACCAAGATATGAAACAGTATAAATTGAGACACAGTTATCTGAAGAAAGTTGCCATTCGGCATATATATATATCAATACCCAAAATGAACAGTTACATCCCAACTTTACAACAGGACTACAGACCTCTAAGAGTTTAAAACAACAATGGCGGAACAGGGCCCCGCCATACCCCTGAATACAAAAATACCTACAACGACAGGGGACCATACCAAAATGCTAAGCCTCCGGAGAAACGGAGCTTTTCCAACGCTGAAACGGTGATCCTAAGAACGGGGATCAACAGTAGGAGTACCTTTACTCGCAGATTTAACCCACTTCAAGGAGGTCAAGATAACAGTACCAAGTATGTGAACGAAAATACCGCAAATGAAATCATAGTAGTCTATATAAAGGTGAGACATGTATGATAACCAAAACTACGATCACAATAAATAAGCAAATATGTCAAGTCAGGGACTCACGCCCTCAAAGTCATCACTCATGCCCGTGGAATACCTTCCTCACTACCGGCAGTCTATGATGTAAAAGCACCAAGGAATACACATGATCACTAGGTCCTACCTGTGTCATCATAAAACCGTACGGGGTAAGTATGAAGGCATAGCCGACTACTAAAACCCACAGTACAACAAGGTCGTAAATCAGATTATGAGATCTGTCTGCATCATTACATGATCAAAGCCGCCACTCTCGCAGATCTAATGTGCGCGTCTAGCCCCGAACTTCCCAGAGCCCGCACGGGCCACCCCAATGGCCCGCATGAGGTATTCCCGCATCGAGGGTAGCTACTCTGCAGCTGCCTCGACTCGCCGTCCGCATGGCCACATAGCATCGCATGACCACGCGGTCGATACTAACTCGAACTCCCGCAGCCTGATAGGCCACATGCACTGCATAAGGTATTCTCGAATCATAGTCCTACAGTTGTCACGACCAACTCGGCCCAAGCATCGTGCCTTACCCTGCACCCTAGTGATACAACATTAGAGAAAATCAGCGAAATAAAACATGAACATGAATTAAGAGACAAGATAAATAAACAAAGCCAACCAAAACAATTGCCTTCATCATAAATACATAAATACGAACAGCTTATCCTTTTACAAACCCCGCCACAACAAGCACATGCACTTAAGATTTTTACAATTTATGACGGACAGTGGCCCCGCCATACCCTCAATGTAAAAGAATCTGCACTGTGGTAACATACCAAAAGATAAGCCTCAAGAAATGGGCTTCGACACGAATCATGATCCTATGAGCGAGGATCCACAACCGATGTACTTCCACTCGCAGATGAACGCAGCTCGGGCGAGGTCAAGACAACAGTACCAAGTATGTGAAATCAGAAAAGATCAGAATGAAATCATAATAGTCTATATAAAGCGGAGACATGTATGATAACGGATGAAATACGTGTCTCGCCATCTCGCGACCTTGTAAAATCGATGAAATACGTGTCCTCGCCATCTCGTGGGACTCGCAGTATAATCGGATGGAATACGTGTCCCCGCCATCTCGTGACTCGGTATAATCAAATGGAATACGTGTCTCGCCATCTCGTGGGACTTGTATAATCAAATGGAATACGTGTCCTCGCCATCTCGTGACTCGGTGTATAATTAAATGAAATACGTGTCCTCGCCATCTCGGGGACTCTGTAGAATCGTTCACAACAAATCAACCGCCTCCATCGAGACGCGGGTGCGTAAATACAACAAAGGCTATCACAACAAGCATAGGCAAGTTTTCACAACAACAAGTATAGGCAAGTTTTCACAACAACAAGTATAGGCAAGCTTCACGACAACAAGCATAGGCAAGCTTCACGACAACAAGCATAGGCAAGTTATACACAACTCAAAGTACTTTCATTTTATGCCAAAGTCCGGGTTTAACTCCTAAGGTACTACGTACGTTAAATTACTTTTAAAGATCCATTTCTTTTACAAAGGTCACCCGATACCCGTAGTATAAAAATAGAGTGACTAACATCGTTAAGTAAACCAAAATGCTTTCCTTTGTAAAATCAAGTAACAACCTTATTTTCCAAACGTTCAAGTTTGCCTAATTTCAAATGCTCAAGTTTCTCATTTTAGAAAAGGTTTCGTAGTTCATAGTTTTAATCCTTTAAACATAATTCTCCTTTAAACGCTTTGAGAAACATATGCCTTATAGTGAGTAGGTTATTCTTGTTTATAAACAATCTTATTAAGCAGTCATGATCTAGGAAATGTAATGTCATTTTGTCTCATCTTAGCTTCTATGCATTTGAGGTTTCTACCGGGTTTTAATAATACTTCATTAGTCTTTACATTTCCTTTATTAACGCCGCAGTTGGTTTGTCGATACTTATTCGATTCAAATCAAGAAACATTATTCCTTTTAAAAACCAAGTACTCATTACTCACGAATGAGGTTTCACCCAAAATTTATACATTTAAGTCAAGTCTCTTATCTTCTAAAAATCGGTAAACCATTCTCTTTATCTCTCTTAAGACGTTATACCTAACTTCCCATAAAGCTAGTATAACTCTTATGTTTTCAAAGCCAAGTATTACTCTTCTTTCAAAAAGGTCTTTTTGAAACACTTCAAGTTCTTTATTACTACACATCAAATCCGTTATAAGTCAAATCAGTTACCCTTTGAAACCACAAAGCATTTTCTTACCTACATAAAGCTGTTATAACCAACTTCCCATAAAGCCGTTATAACACTTTATGTTTCAAACCAATCAAATACATTAAACACATGTACGTCTACCGTACTACATAGTTATACACATATCATGCTAGAACAGATAGGAAGAGGTTCACATACCTCGCGACGACTATCGACTAATAGCAAAATGCTCCAAGTACCTCAAACCGCTTGGCCACCTTAAGCCAAGTACCACGCCACACGTAGTATTTCAACCTATAGAGGCCACAAGGCGCCTATTAACATCTTAGATCTCAATGTAGAATATCTTACGTAAAATTGGCAAAGACTTCCCCGCAACAGCGCAAATCTCCTCCTCTATCGATGCCGCTACCAAGCCAACCGTGGGGTTTGCACGCCTAACCGACGCTGCATAATTCTACTCACAAGAATACTACACAAGCTTCATCAGAATACACCCCTATGTAATTACAGTTCATTTCACTTCTTAAAATTCAGGCTTAAGTCGCAAGACATTGCCGTAAGTATTATTCAGGCTTAAGTCAAAAGACATTGCCGCACAACTATGTTCGCCTATATATAGTATACTCAACTATATACTCCTACAACATGTAATTTCCAATTACAATGTAAGGTCAAGAATGTTTACCTCGATAAGCCCAAAATTATCCGAGTTTATATGTCGATCCCGAGCAAGGTTTAGCTCTACTCCGAGCGCCCAACCCGCCTCCAACCAACCCTGAAGTTCTAACCAACTTCTACTTAACACTTCAACCGACTATGAAGGTTTTTTCCTGTGGTTTCGTTTTTGTGATCGGCGGAAGTATAATAGTATTTTCTGGGCTTTTGTATAAAAAAGGTACTTTGGAAAGTACTACAAGGTATATGGGCTAAAGTATTTGGGCATTATAACAATACTAGGAGAGTATTTCTATACCACAAAAATGGGTATTATACGAAACAACTAGCAGTGGGTACCTCTGGCCAGTGGCACCACAAAGGGAAAGGGGTTCGCCGAGGCCTTCAAGAGGGGAGGGGTGGTGTTTGGACGAGAACAAGGTTGAGGGAGAGGGATTTTTGAGACTTAGATAGATTGCTCAAGTTTGGATGAAATAACTCTTCAACTTATAGGGGTATTTATAGGTCAAGGAATGGCCAACCAATGGCCAAGATCCATCCAAGTGTTAGTGTTGTAAGGCCAAGATTAAGCCACGTGCTACCTTATCCATCTACACAAAATATCCTACCTAACCCTTGACCAAAATTTCAACACAAAAACGTGCAAGACTAGCCCATTTGCCGTTCAACCTCTTCCAATGTGAGGTGACACACGCCACCCTCCCGCTGGTCCAAAATGTTTCGTCTCTGGAAAAATCCGCAAAAATTATTAATGACATAGCGAAATTTTCCCTACGAAAGTCGTGGAAACGCTTTTCGAAAAACGACTCTTTCGCACTTGTGCACAAATTCAACCTATGCCTACTTTAAGGCTCAAATTGTATACGCACGCCTCACGCATATACCGGAAATACGGTATAACATTCTCCTCCTTAGAAACATTCGTCCCGAATGTTCCTTCTCAAGACGGATAACGATAAAGTTCTTCTAACAAGTTGCCAACGCCACAACCGCCACGAAATAACACATGCACGCAAATACTTATATCCAAGTCCACGAGGAAACACCTCTAACATCACAAACTCGTCACTTTGCCGCGAGGTTCTAGTGTCACCCGGCGACCCAACAAATGGTACCGATCGCACGCGATCCTCGAGGTTTAAAATATACATCCTCCGCACCTTCTCCCTTTACAAGAAATGATCATATCTATGCTCGCAATACATGCTCGCTTCTACCCTTACTCGTCAGATTTTCTTCTAACACTTGAACTCTTCTAGTATACGCATCACACTTCCGCCAACGCTTCGCTTTTCCAACCTCGAGTTACTACTCCAAACTTGGTCATCTTACTAACCTCGATTTTCTAAGGCCATTCTCGCCTTCACGAACTGATTCTCGGTCGAACGATTCCACGAACTCATACGATGGTCATCTAAACTGGGCCTAGCACCTCGCGGACTCGCCACCGAGGACCACCCGAGCTGACCCCACCGAACAAGGCCGCGGTTGGCCCGCAACACGGCCCCAACCCGACTCCATCCGCGCCAACTCGCTTCCTCGACACGAACAATCTTGCTAAATCACATCATGAAAGATACCACTTTCATTTACCCAACCTGTGACTTATCACACAATACATTCTAGGCATAAAATGCACTCGACAAGGATCACTGCAAAAATCTTGTACTCAAGACGGCCTTACATCTAAGGTCTCAACCGTAATATTCTAAGGTTCATCATTTTCACCCCTGTGCTTACCCTTTTTCACCAACTGTGTTCCTAAATCACATTTTAGCACAAAGCTATCCGAACATAACACTTAACACATTAACATAACATCAAAACATACAAGCCTCTGAGGGTTAAGGATATACCAAGCTACCGCCCCACTCTAATCATAAGCCCTCGCAGGCGCATACCGCAGGCGCGCTTAACCCGCCATCGATCCTAGGCCGAGTCATTCTGCTTGCATCCTTCCTACTAGGACAATTTCGTCATATGGCTCGACGGCCGCAGAAAACAAGCACCGCAAAAAAGACGACATTCTCGAGACGACGCTCCGCCACATCGCGCACACCGAGGAAAACTCGAACCCGATCGCTAGAACCCATGTATATCTATGAACTAAGCCCCGAGCTCGACCAGCCTCGAATACCAACGCCCCGACGATCGCGGGGACCACTGCATCGTGGAGGTACATAACTAGATCGCACGAGGCGGTCCGCCTCGAAAGTTACCAAAGGACCTCGCTGCTCGCCTTTTGCCGATCTCGCCATTCCGTCGACCTTCTCCGTGCCTCACATCCTAGTGCATGAGCTTGCATGCGCGGCAATGTCCATGCCCTACAAGAGCTACACCCGCATAAGCCTCGCTAAGTAATCATCCACCCGGTGACGTAGCTGTACTCGCCCTCCATATCGCCTACCACGGGAACATACCGAGCTAATGAGTCGAACTCCACATTGTACTTTCTAACCGCCCGCCCGCCCCGCCTCAACGTCAAAAACTGCTACCGAGCCCTCTCATTTGGCGGGGCAAGAAATGTGCAAGAAAAGCCTTGAGAACTCGCCCCATACGGCCGAAGTGCATGCTCTTCCCGACAACTCCCACGAATCAAACTACCAATCGCAGATCACGCACTGATGCGAACTCAATACCACCGACTCGCCTCAAACTCGATCACTTACGATCCGTAGTCGCTTGATAAACTCCCGAGGTCATCTCGCTTCGATCCATAGAACATCGGTGTTAACTCGTAAAGTCCTAGCCTCAAACCGCTCGCCGGGGTGAACCATGCGCATTGGCCGGAACCGCTGTGATCCAAATTATCCTCATATCTCGCCACGACTCGCCAAGAATCGCCATCTCCTTGTACCCATCTCATCCGCTTCCAGCCGTGGACCGAGGCTCGTGTATCAGAGTCTCAGCAGCCACCGCCGCGCTCTAAACTCGTTGGCCGGGCGGCGCGAAACTCGCTTGAAGCACTGCTCAGCACTAACCGCTCGCGCCGCACTTCTCAGATCTCACTAACCTCCTCGATCGCTTTGCCCATCTGGCTCAGGTTTTACGCGAGGCATAATCGTAAAGGAAAGGAATACGCCGTAGGGTCCAACTTATCACACGCCTCTAAGGCACGATCTCGTAATGAGAAGAATGGAAACCAATCCTAAATGTCCTATAGCCTCGACATAGATGTGGCGCACAACACACCGATAATCAAGACTCTACTAGACACGGTCAGACACTTTCCGAGGACTAATCGCTCGATACCACTTTTGTCACGACTCCAACCTGCTCGCGGATCGTGCCTTACCCCGCACCCTAGTGATACAACATCGAGAAAATCAGCTAAATAAAACATGAACATGAATTAAGAGACAATATAAATAAACAAAGCAACCAAAATAGCTTTCATCATATATACATAAATACCCGAACAGCTTATCCTTTTACAAACCCCGCCACAACAAAGCATGCACTTAAGATTTTTACAATAAATTTATGACGGACAGGCCCCGCCATACCACGAATGTATAAGAACTCCATGCACTGTGGTAACATACCAAAAGATAAGCCTCCAAGAAATGGGCTTCGACACGAATCGTGATCCTATGAGCGAGGATCCACAACCGATGTACTTCCACCGCAGATTTAACGCACTCGGGCGAGGTCAAGATAACAGTACCAAGTATGTGAAATCAGAAAAGATCAGTAAATGAAATCATAATAGTCTATATAAAGCAGAGACATGTATGATAACGGATGAAATACGTGTCTCGCCATCTCGTGGACTTTGTAAAAATCGATGAAATACGTGTCCTCGCCATCTCGTGACTCGTGTAAAAATCGATGAAATACGTGTCCTCGCCATCTCGCGACTCGGTGTATAATCGATGGAATACGTGTCCTTCCCATCTCGCGACTCTGTATAATCAAATGGAATACGTGTCTCGCCATCTCGTGGGACTCTTGTATAATCAAATGGAATACGTGTCTCGCCATCTCGTGACTCGTGTATAATTAAATGAAATACGTGTCCCCGCCATCTCGTGGGACTCTGCAGAATCGCTCACACTAAATCAACCTACCTCCATCGAGACGCGTACGTAAATACAACAAAGGCTATCACAACAAGCATAGGCAAGTTTTCACAACAACAAGTATAGGCAAGTTTTCACAACAACAAGTATAGGCAAGCTTCACGACAACAAGCATAGGCAAGCTTCACGACAACAAGCATAGGCAAGTTATACACAACTCAAAGTACTTTCATTTTATGCCAAAGTCCGGTTTTAACTCCTAAGGTACTACGTACGTTAAATTACTTTTAAAGATCCATTTCTTTTACAAAGGTCACCCGATACCGTAGTATAAAAATAGAGTGACTAACATCGTTAAGTAAACCAAAATGCTTTCCTTTGTAAAATCAAGTAACAACCTTATTTTCCAAACGTTCAAGTTTGCCTAATTTCAAATGCTCAAGTTTCTCATTTTAGAAAAGGTTTCGTAGTTCATAGTTTTAATCCTTTAAACATAATTCTCCTTTAAACGCTTGAGAAACATATGCCTTATAGGTGAGTAGGTTATTCTTGTTTATAAACAATCTTATTAAGCAAATATGATCTAGGAAATGTAATGTCATTTTGTCTCATCTTAGCTTCTATACGATGGAGGTTTCTACCGGTTTTAATAATACTTCATTAGTCTTTACATTTCCCTTTATTAACGCCGCAGTTGGTTTGTCGATACTTATTCGATTCAAATCAAGAAACATTATTCCTTTTAAAACCAAGTACTCATTACTCACGAATGAGGTTTCACCCAAAATTTATACATTTAAGTCAAGTCTCTTATCTTCTAAAAATCGGTAAACCATTCTCTTTATCTCTTAAGACGTTATACCTAACTTCCCATAAAGCTAGTATAACTCTTATGTTTTCAAAGCCAAGTATTACTCTTCTTTCAAAAGGTCTTTTGAAACACTTCAAGTTCTTTATTACTACACATCAAATCCGTTATAAGTCAAATCCGCCATCTTTGAAACCACAAAGCATTTTCTTACCTACATAAAGTCATATAACCAACTTCCCATAAAGCCGTTATAACACTTTATGTTTCAAACCAATCAAATACATTAAACACATGTACGCTCACCGCATTACATAGTTATACACATATCATGCTAGAACAGATAGGAAGAGGTTCACATACCTCGCGACGACACGACTAATAGCAAAGCGCCCAAGTACCTCAAACCGCTTGGCCACACCTTGCCAAGTAGACCACGCCACACGTAGTATTTCAACCTATAGAGGCCACATAGCGCCTATTAACATCTTAGATCTCAATGTAGAATATCTTACGTAAAATTCGCAAGACTCCCGCAACAAGCAAATCTCCTCCTCTATCGAGGCCGCTACCAAGCCAACTGCGGGGTTTGACGCCTAACCGGACGCTGCATAATTCTACTCACGCATTACTACACAAGCTCATCAGAATACATGTCACGACCCGATCCGGCCCGTGGATCGTGTCTTACCCCGCACCCTAGTGATACAACATCGAGAAAATCAATAAATAAAAACTAAAACACGAGACAAGTCATAAAGCATGAACTAGGCTAACCAAAACGGTCACCTTCCGAAATATATACATATATATATATCAACTCAACAGCTTAAATCCTTTTACAACCCCGCCCACAACAAGATTACATGCACTTAAGAATGTAACCATAACTATGACGACAGGTCTTCCGCCATACCCCGAATGTACAAGTAACTACACCGACAGGGACTATACCAAAGACAAGCCTCGAGAAACGAGCTTCCTAAAAGTCGAACTGTGATCCTAAGAGCGGATCCACAACCGATGTACACTCTACTCGCAGATGAACGCAGCTCGGGCGAGGTCAAGACAACAGTACCAAGTATGTGAAACTTGTAAAATATCAGAAATGAAATCATAATAGTCTATATAAAGCGAGACATGTATGATAACCAAACTACACCACAATACATAAATAGTCATGTTAAGTCGTGACTCATGCCTCAAAGTCATTACTCAAATATAACAACGGGTCTCACGCCCACAACATCACTCATGCCCGTGGAATACCTTTCCTCATCGCAAATTCATGATATAAAACATTCAAGGAGTACACATGAACACTGTGTCCCACCTGTGTCATAATAAAACCGCATGGTAAGTACGAAGGCATAGCCGACTACTAACACCCATAGTACTAACAAGGTCATAAATCAGATCATGAGATATGTCTAGATCATTACATGATCAAAGCCGGTCACACGCCCGCAGATCCAATGCGCGCTTCAGCTCGAACTCCTCGCAGCTCCGCAAGATAGGCCAACCTCATAGGCCCGCATGAGGTATAACCTCGCATCGAGGTAGCTACTCGACATCCGCTCGACTCGCACCCGCATGGCCACATGCACCGCATGACCATAAAGGCCGCACACTAACTCGAACTCGTAGCTCCGCATAGTCCCCGACCCGCATGAGGTATTCTCGAATCACGGTCCTGCATCACCGAGTCTACCCCGCATCGGAGGGCAACTTAACCTCCGAAACATGTCAAGGCGCGAGCAGTACAATACCAACATAACGACCGATAGTTAAACAACTTAAGCGCAAATGGCGGAAACCCCTTTACACAAACATCACAAGATACTAACACACGTAGCATCCTAGCATGTTTACTTAACAAATCAACAAGAAAGTATTACAAGGCTATCACAAACCAACACAATCAAGTTATACACACAAGGTACTTTCTACTATATGATTAACAAGATCGGGTTTTTATCCCCAAAGTACTTTATACCTTAACTCTTTAAAAGATACGCATTTCTACAAAAGTCACACAATACCCGTAGTATAAGAAAATAAAGTGACTAATATTTTAATTAAACCAAAACAACGCTCGACTTTCCTTTTAAACCAAATTAAGACAATAACATGCCTTCCTTTTTAGACCAAAACACTTCTCCCTTTAAAGTCAAATTACCATTTTAAAACCAATGATAAAACCATTCCTTTGTTTTCATAAAGTCGTTATAACTAACTTCTCATAAAGCTGTTATAACACTTTATGTTCTAAACCAAAAACTCTTCAATTCTACAAGTCTCTTTCCTTTTAAAACAACCATAAGTATTCTTTTAAAACCCAAATAATGTACTATTTTCAAAATAAGTAACCTATACTTAAAATCAAGTTACTTCTCTTTTCCAAAACAAGTCGTTATAAGTCAAGTCTCTTATCTTTGAAGATCAAGTCTCTTAACTTTCAAAATCAAGTCGCCTATAAGTCAAGTCTCTTATCTTTGAAGATCAAGTCTCTTAACTTTCGTAATCAATAAACCATTCTTTTACCTACATAAAGTCGTTATAACTAACTTCCCATAAAGCTATTATAACACCCTATGTTTAAACCAACCAAAACACTTAGCACATGTACGCTCACCGCACTACATAGTTTACAAAACATCATGCTAGAAAGGATAGGAAGAGGTTCACATACCGCGACGATTATCGATAATAAGCAAAACGCCCACAAGATCAGAACCCCGCTAGCCTTTTCCACTCATCAAGTGTAATACGCCACTCGTAGTACTTCCACCTATAGGCCACAAACGCCTATTAACTTCTAAACACACGGTTCCATTTTCTACGTAAAATTCGCAAAGACCTCCCCGAAATCACATAAATCTCTCCTAACAAGGCCCGCTACTGTGCCAATAACTCCTGTGGATTACACGCCTAACCTGACGTGTTCAAATCGCTTCACAATAATACAACACCATCAGAATACAAATTTCTATGTAAATACAATTCAATACTCATTCTAAATATAGTATACTCAACTATACATTACTACAACATGTAATATCCAATTACAATAGTGGCATAAATCATTACCTCGATAAGCCCAAAATTATCCAAGATTAAATGTCGATCCCGAGCAACGTTTAGCTCCAAGTCCTTACGCCCAACCCGCTCCAAGCGACCCTTAGAAGTTTCTAAACAACTTCTCTAAACACTTCAACCAAGCTATGAAGGTTTTTCTGTGGTTTCATTTTGCGACTTTCTAATAAAGTATGATTTCCTGCTCCTAGTATTTAAACAACTTTGGAATACTACTAGTGGATACTAGGCTAGTGTATTTGGAATTATACCACAATACACCAAGTATTCTACACAAGGGGGAGGTGGACGAAACCAATACAAAGTGAGGGAAGTATTTTGCTTGGAAGCTTTCTGGTGAGATGAACTTATTCATCAACCAAGCGGTCTATTTATAGAACAATGGAGGTCAAGATCCATCTAAGTGTATGGCCAAGATTGGGCCATGTGTGCGCTGGTCCCACCACACCACATGGCCAACGAAATTGGGTGCCAAGTGTAAGGCCATTTCGCCAAGCAGTAGTAAGCGACAAGTGGCTAGCCACTTGTCACACCATTTCGCCACATGGCCACACAAGTGGTGACACGTGTCGCCCGATTCGCCCAAAATATTACGCCTTCCAAAATATCCAAAAGCCTAAACCTCAAAACAAAGCGGGCCCCACAAAACCGTAAATTTTCCCGTGGGCCCCACGTGGCCATTTCCAAAATAAAATCTCAAAATTCTAATATAATCCGAGAAGTTCAAATACCAAACTGGGAATCCAATTCCCATTAACGAACCTTTTCTTCACAAAACCTAAACTTTTCCGAAAAAAATCACATCTTCCTTTCTTTCCAATATTTCGTCAGATTCTCGCACGCATGTCCTCGCATACATACTCGAACTACGGGTATAACATTCTTCCTTAGAAACATTCGTCCCGAATGTTCCTTCTAAGTCTCTAAACATACATATGCCGCCAGTAGTCTCCACTACTACACTTACAAACCGATCATGCCACCAATGGCCGTAATATAACATGCAAAAACTCCATTTCATGCTAACGAGGAATCACCTCAATCATCTCAAAAGCTCTCACCCATGATCAAACGATACTCTTTCGTGATCTTCACAACAGAATGACCACTCCGCTCTCATAACATATGTTCACTTCTTCCCTTACTCCGCATTCCTCCTCGTAACTCGAACTCCTCCTAATAAACGCACTCACGCTTCGCTGACTCGAGCCGCTAACAATTTCCTCCGGATAAGCTTCACCCTATCCACATCCCGTGAAACAAGTAGGGACCAACTATCCAACCTTGCCAACCTTGAACCAATCGACGCAAGAACCTACACTTCCGCCTATACAAGGCTTCATAAGGCGACATCCGAATCAGAAAGGTAGCTATCATAAAACTCACTTACCCAAGAGGCACACAATCCTCACGGCTACCCCGAAATCAAAACATCGCCCGCAACCTATTCTTAACTATCTGGTAAAACGCTACCGTTCTTCCGCTTACCGAGGGTGAATGCACATCGAGACTCACCGAAGTTCCAACCCCGCTCGTAACACCTTCGCACAAAAGACATAGCCGAAAAATCGGGCTCCACCGTCATAAAAGTAGGAATCCTGCAGCCTTACAACCTTCCCGATATATAACATATCGCCACCCTCCGCCGAGTAAATAGTCTGCTCGAAGATTTAGACGGGTCGACTCATCACCGACCATCGGTCGAACGCATCCTCGAACTCGCACGATGGTTAACTAACTCGACCTAACACCTCGTAATCCTATCACAAAGCGACCACCACAAATTGACCACATCTCCTTTCGGCCGCGGTTGACCCGCGAACGGTCCTCAACCCGACCCATAATCGCACCAAACTCTTGTTCCCCGATCCGGAACAATCTTACCTATCCAAGTCATGAAAGCTACCACTTTCACCTTACACATCCCAAGGAAAATATCCTTCAAAACATTTCACGCATACCAAGTGTTTCGACAAAGATTAACCGTAAAATCCTTTTCTCAAGACGGCCTTACATCTAAGGTCTCAACGTGTACTATTCTAAGGTTCACACCTTCCATGACCCCATACTTATCCTTTCAACTAACCATGTTTTCTAATTCACACTTAACACAATGCTATCCGTACATAGCACCTAACATGTAACCACCATAATATCATCAACAAAATCTCCTAAGGGCTAAAGATATCTCTCGCAACTACCGCCTCACTTTCCTTTGCCGCTCTAATCATAATCCTCACCGCAGGCGCCTAGCTATATAAGGTGTTGAACCACCATCGATCCCGGCGTCGAGGCTCTACATCTGTATACCGGTCGACAAACTCTCACCAAATTGCCCTATTGGCCGCAAACACAAAAGTCGCCGGCAAAGACGACACTCTCATAATGGAGTCTACTACTATGGCCGAAACGAGGCAGGGTGACCTCATCCGACTAACACCCTTCTCCCGAACAATCAACTCGCGATCGACCCTACAGTCGAGTCATCCTCCGTAACCTCCTACCGACATCCTCCCATCACACGGCCCCGACGGCCACAGTATAACAATCTCCCAACAAGTACGACACCGAGGATCATCCTCGCATCTCTATCCATAGAATTCGCGAATCGCAACTTAAGAAATCCCTAAGTCTCGCATCATCGGATCTGGGGAATCATCGATATCGCCGAACCACCGGCCCCGTCCGTTCTCTCATTCCCACCACTATCCTAGCTAGTAATCGGGCTATCACCTTGAATTCATATCTCGGCCCCGCCGTGGAACCGAGGCTCGTATCGTGGCTCAATAGAAACCGCCGCTTCTAACTCTGGGCTAGCGTGATCATAAAAACTCGCCGTCAAGTACTATCTCGTAAGAACCAGTGCTCGTGCCTCGTGAACCCTCTCGTGTTCAACTCGTAGCTCCTCTCCGCCTTGCTCATCCGGGCCCCGTTGCCTCGCGAGGCATAACCCGTACATAAGAATACGCTGCAGGAGTCCAACTTACAACACGGCTCTAAGGCACGATCTCGAATGAGAAGAATGGAAACTAATCCTAAATGTCCTCGCACTCCTCGATTATAGATGTGGTGCACAACACACCGATAATCAAGACTCTACTAGACACGGTCAGACACTTTCCGAGGACTAATCGCTTCGATACCACTTTTGTCACGACCCGATCCTCGCCCGTGGATCGTGTCTTACCTCGCACCCTAGTGATACAACATCAGAGAAAATCAGCGGAAATAAAATCTAAAACATGAGACAAGTCATAAAGCATGAACTAGGCTAAACAAAACGGTCACCTTCCTGAATATATACGTATATATATATCAACTCAATGCTTAAATCCTTTTACAACCCCGCCCACAACAAGATTACTGCACTTCTAAGAATGTAACCATAACTATGACGGACAGGTTCTCGCCATACCCCGAATGTACAAGTAACTACACCGACAGGGACTATACCAAAGACAAGCCTCCGAGAAACGGAGCTTCCCAAAAGTCGAACTGTGATCCTAAGAGCGGATCCACAACCGATGTACCTCTACTGCGGATGAACGCAGCCCCGGGCGAGGTCAAGATAACAGTACCAAGTATGTGAAACTTGTAAAAATATCAGAAATGAAATCATAATAGTCTATATAAAGCAGAGACATGTATGATAACCAAACTACACCACAATACATAAATAGTCATGTTAAGTCGTGACTCATGCCTCAAAGTCATTACTCAAATATAACAATGGGTCTCACGCCCACAACATCACTCATGCCCGTGGAATACCTTCCTCACCGCGATCCATGATATAAAACATTCAAGGAGTACACATGAACACCGTGTCCCACTGTGTCATAATAAAACCGCATGTGGTAAGTACGAAGGCATAGCCGACTACTAACACCCATAGTACTAACAAGGTCATAAATCAGATTACGAGATATGTCCAGACTGGCCACATGATCAAAGCCGGTCACACGCTCGCAAGATTCAATGTGCGCGTCTAGCCCCGAACTCCTCGCAGCTCCGCATAGGCCAACCTCATAGGCCCGCATGAGATATAACCCCGCATCGAGGGTAGCTACTCCCCGACATCCGCCTGGACTCGCAGTCCGCATGGCCACATGCATCGCATGACCATAAAGGCCGCACACTAACTCGAACTCGTAGCCCGCATAGTCCTCGACCCGCATGAGGTATTCTCGAATCACGGTCCTGCATCGCCTTGAGTCTACCCCGCATCGGAGGGCGCCTTAACCTCCGAAACATGTCAAGGCGAGCGTACAATACCAACATAACGATCGATAGTTAAACAACTTAAGCGCAAATGGTGGAAACCCCTTTACACAAACATCACAAGATACTAACACACGTAGCATCCTAGCATGTTTACTTAACAAATCAACAAGAAAGTATTACAAGGCTATCACAAACCAACACAATCAAGTTATACACACAAGGTACTTTCTACTATATGATTAACAAGATCGGTTTTTATCCCCAAAGTACTTTATACATTAACTCTTTAAAAGATACGTTACTTTCACAAAAGTCACACAATACCCGTAGTATAAGAAAATAAAGTGACTAATATTTTAATTAAACCAAAACAACGCTCGACTTTCCTTTTAAACCAAATTAAGACAATAACATGCCTTCCTTTTAGACCAAAACACTTCTCCCTTTAAAGTCAAATTACCATTTTAAAACCAATGATAAAACCATTCCTTTGTTTTCATAAAGTCGTTATAACTAACTTCCCATAAAGTCGTTATAACACTTTATGTTCTAAACCAAAACTCTTCAATTCTACAAGTCTCTTTCCTTTTAAAACAACCATAAGTATTCTTTTAAAACCCAAATAATGTACTATTTTCAAAATAAGTAACCTATACTTAAAATCAAGTTACTTCTTTTTCAAAACAAGTCGTTATAAGTCAAGTCTCTTATCTTTGAAGATCAAGTCTCTTAACTTTCAAAATCAAGTCGCCTATAAGTCAAGTCTCTTATCTTTGAAGATCAAGTCTCTTAACTTTCGTAATCAATAAACCATTCTTTTACCTACATAAAGTCGTTATAACTAACTTCCCATAAAGCTATTATAACACCCTATGTTTAAACCAACCAAAACACTTAGCACACGTACGCTCACCGCACTACATAGTTTACAAAACATCATGCTAGAAAGGATAGGAAGAGGTTCACATACCTCGCGACGATTATCGACAATAAGCAAAACGCCCACGATCAGAACCCCGCTAGCCTTTTCCACTCATCAAGTGTAATACGCTACTCGTAGTACTTCCACCTATATAGGCCACAAACGCCTATTAACTTCTAAACACACGGTTCCATTTTCTACGTAAAATTCGGCAAAGACCTCCCCGAAATCACATAAATCTCCTCCTAACAAGGCCCGCTACTGTGCCAATAACTCCTCAGGATTACACGCCTAACCTGACGTGTTCAAATCGCTTCACAATAATACAACGCCATCAGAATACACCTATGTAAATACAATCAATACTCATTCTAAATATAGTATACTCAACTATACATTACTACAACATGTAATATCCAATTACAATGTGGGGCATAAATCATTACCTCGATAAGCCCAAAATTATCCAAGATTAAATGTCGATCTGAGCAACGTTTAGCTCCAAGTCCTTACGCTCCAACCCGCTCCAAGCGACCCTTAGAAGTTTCTAAACAACTTCTAAACACTTCAACCAAGCTATGAAGGTTTTTCTAGTGGTTTCATTTCATGACTTTCTAATAAAGTATGATTTCCTGCTCCTAGTATTTAAACAACTTTGGAATACTACTAGGATACTAGGCTAGTGTATTTGGAATTATACCACAATACACCAAGTATTCTACACAAGGGGGAGGTGGGACTAAACCAATACAGCGAGGGAAGTATTTTGCTCTTGAAGCTTTCAAGTGAGATGAACTTATTCATCAACCAAGCGGGTCTATTTATGTAACAATGGAGGTCAAGATCCATCTAAGTGTATGGCCAAGATTGGGCCATGTGTGCTGGTCCCACCACACCACATGGCCAACGAAATCGGGTGCCAAGTGTAAGGCCATTTCGCCAGGTGAGTAGTGACAAGTGGCTAGCCACTTGTCACACCATTTCGGCCCACATGGCCACACAGGGGGTGACACGTGTCGCCCGATTCGCCCAAAATATTACGTCTTCCAAAATATCCAAAAAGCCTAAACCTCAAAAACAAAGCGGCCCCACAAAACCGTAAATTTTCTCCCGTGGCCCCACGTGGCCATTTCCAAAATAAAATCTCAAAATTCTAATATAATCCGAGAAGTTCAAATACCAAATCTGGGAATCCAATTCCCATTAACGAACCTTTTTCTTCACAAAAACCGGAAACTTTTCCGTCGAAAAAAATCACATCTTCCTTTCTTTCCAATATTTCTGTCGTATTCTCGTACGTATGTCCTCGCATACATACCCTGGAACTACGGGGTATAACAATACAGTCCTATGTAATTACAGTTCAGTTCACTTCTTAAAATTCAGGCTTAAGTCGCAAGACATTGCCGTAAGTATTATTCAGGATTAAGTCAAAAGACATTGCCGCACAACTATGTTCAGTTCTATATATAGTATACTCAACTATATACTCCTACAACATGTAATTTCCAATTACAACAGAAGGTCAAGAATGTTTACCTCGATAAGCCCAAAATTATCCGAGTTTATATGTCGATCCTGAGCAAGGTTTAGCTCCTACTCCGAGCGCTCCAACCCGCTCCAACCAACCGTTAGAAGTTCTAACCAACTTCTACTTAACACTTCAACCGACTATGAAGGTTTTTCCTTAGGGTTTCGTTTTTGTGACTGAGGGAAGTATAATAGTATTTTCTGGGCTTTTGTATAAAAAGGGTACTTTGGAAAGTACTACAAGGTATATGGGCTAAAGTATTTGGGCATTATAACAATACTAGGAGAGTATTTCTATACCACAAAACGGGGGTATTATACGAAAACAACTAGGCTAGTGGGTACCTCGGCCAGTGGCACCACAAAGGCAAGTGGGGTTCGCCGAGGGCCTCAAGAGGTGGGAGAGGGTGGTGTTTGGACGAGAACAAGGTTGAGAGAGAGGGATTTTTGAGACTTAGATAGATTGCTCAAGTTTGGATGAAATAACTCTTCAACTTAGATGGGTATTTATAGGTCAAGGAATGGCCAACCAATGGCCAAGATCCATCCAAGTGTTAGGCAAGTGTAAGGCCAAGATTAAGCCATGTGCTACCTTATCCATCTACACAAAATATCCTACCTAACCCTTGACCAAAATTTCAACACAAAAAACGTGCAAGACTAGCCCATTTGCCGTCCAACCTCTTCCAATGTGAGGTGACATGTCACCCTCCCGTTGGTCCAAAATGTTTCGTCTCTAAAAATCCGCAAAAATTATTAATGACATAGCCGAAATTTTCCTACGAAAGTCGTGGAAACGCTTTCGAAAAACGACTCCTTTCGCACTTGTGCACAAATTCGAACCTATGCCTACTTTAAGGCTCAAATTGTATACGACGCCTCACGCATACTGCGAAATACCGCGCCCCGACTCGCCGTCCGCATGGCCACATAGACCGCATGACCACAAGGGCCGCATACTAACCTGGAACTCCCGCAGTTCCGCATAGGCCACACAGACCCGCATAAGGTATTCTCGAATCATAGGTCCCACAGACCCGCCTGAGTCTACCCCGCATCGGAGGGCAGCTTAACCCCCGGAATCATGAGTGATAATACTAACATAACAGCTTATTGTTAAACAACCTAAGCACAACAAGGGAAAACCCCTTTACACAAACATCACAAGATACTAACTCACGTAGCATCCTAACATGTTTACTTATCAAGTCAATAAGAAAGTATTTCAAGACTATCACAAATCAATACAATCAAGTTATTCACACAAGGTACTTTCTACATTATGTTAACAAGTTCGGGTTTTTAGCCCCAAAGTACTTCATGTATTACTCTTTAAAAGATCTGTTTCTTTCACAAAAGTCACACAATACCCGTAGTATAAAAATAGAGTGATTATCTTGAAGTAAATCAAAACACTTCTCTTTGTAAAATTAAGTAACAACATTCATTTCCCAACGTTCAAGTTTGCCTAATTTCAATTACTCAAGTTTCTCATTTTCGAAAGGTTTCGTAGTTCATAGTTTTAATCCTTTAAAACAATTTGAGAAACATATACCTTATGTGTGAGTAGGTTATTATTGATCATAACAATCTTATTACAGCAACCATGATCTAGGAAATGTAATATCATTTTGTCTCATCTTAGCTCCTATGCAGATGGAAGTTTCTACTGGTTTTAATAATACTTTATTAGTCAAAACATTTCCCTTTATTAGCGCTGCTGTGGTTTGTTCGACATTCATTACGATCAAGAAACATCATTCCTTTTGAAAACCAAAAATACTCATTACTCACGAATGAGGTTTCACACTTTTTAACAAAATTCACATTAGTATAATTAAGTCAAGTCTCTTACTTTCTTAAATCAATAAATCATTCTTTTTATCACTCTTAAGCCGTTGTCACGACCCGAAACGGGGCCCGTGACTGGTGCCTTACCCCGGGCACCCTAGTGACACAACATCAGAGTAATCAGCGGAACATAAACACATACAAGAAACAAGTGAAGTACAAAACAAGAACTGAGGGAAACTTGCCTTTCAAGATATATAAATAACAACTCTTTTAACATGAACTTTTAATCCTTTTTACAAACCCCGCCCACAATAGTACTACTGCACTTACGAATGAAATGACAACAACGACGGATGGTTCGCCATACCCCTGAATGTAAGCACCTACAACAACAGGGGACTATACCAAGACAAGCCTCCGGAGAAACGGAGCTTTCCCAAATGCTGAACTGTGACCCTAAGAGCGAGGATCAACGATCGTGTACCTTTTACTGCAGATGAACGCACTTCGGGCGAGGTCAAGATAACAAAAATTTAGTATGTGAATCAAATAAATATCAGAAATGAAATCATAATAGTCTATAAAGCAGAGACATGTATGATAACCTAACTACGCTCACAATAAATAAGCAAATATGTAAAGTCGTGACTCACGCCCTCAAGTCATCACTCAAATATAACAAATTGTCTCACGCCCACAACATCAATCATGCCCGTTGAAAACATTCCACACTGCCCGCATTCAATGATATGAAAGCACCAAGGAACACACATGAACACCGTGTCCCACTGTGGTTCAAATAAAACAAGACAGGTAAGCACGAAGGCATAGCCGACTACTAACACCTACGCATCAACAAGGTCATGAATCAGATTATAAGATCTCGCTCTGCATCGCCACATGATCAAAGCCGCCACTTGCCCGCAGATTCGATGCGCGCGCGTCTAGTCTCGAACTTCCCGCAGCCCGCATAGCCAATCTCATCGCCCGCATGAGGCATCTCTCGCATCGAGGGTAGCTACTCCCAAGATCGCCCCGACTTTCGAGTCCGCATGGCCACAAGCGACCGCATGCCCATAAAGGACGATACTAACTCGAACTCTCAGAGCTCGCATAGCCCTCAGACCCGCATGAGGTATCTCGAATCATAGTCCATCGACCGCCCGAGTCTACCCCGCGACGGAGGGCCTTAACCCCTAATCATCTCAAGAGATGAATGTCACAATACTATCATGACGATCGATAGTTAATAAGCACAATCGCGGAAACCCTTTACACAAACATCACAAGATACTAACACACGTAGCATCCTAACACGCTTACTTATCAAAGCAACAAGAAAGTATTACAAGGCTATCACAAACCAATACAATCAAGTTGTTCACACAAGGTACTTTCTACTATACGATTAACAAGATCGGGTTTTATCCCCAAAGTACTTCATACATTAACTCTTTAAAAGATACGTTACTTTCACGAAAGTCACACAATACCCGTAGTATAAAATAAAGGATGTCTTTTTAAATAAACAAAAACACTTACCTTTGTAAAATCAAGTAACAACATTATTTTCCAAACGCCCAAGTTTGCCTAATTTCAAATGTTCACGCTTTCTTATTTTAGAAAGGTTTCGTAGTTCATAGCCTTATTCATTTAAGAATATAATTCTCTTTAAACTGCTTTGAGAAACAAAAGCCTTATATGTGAGTAGGATATTCTTGTTTATATCTATCTTATTACAAAGACCATGATCTAGGAAATATCATTTTGTCTCATCTTAGTTTCTATGCAGATGGAAGTTTCTCTGGTTTTAATAATACTTAATTATTCAATACATTTTCCTTTATTAACGCCGCAGTTGGTTTGTCGATACACATTTCGATTTCCAAATCAAGAAACATTCTTAAGCCGTTATACCTAACTTCCCATAAAGCTAGTATAACTCTTAAGTTTTCAAATACCAAGTATTACTTCTCCTTTCAAAATGATTCAAGAATCTTTTGAAATACTTCAAGTTCTTTATTAACATATAACAAGCCAGTTATAGTTCAAATCAGTTACCTTTTAAAAACCACATGTATTTTCTAACCAACATAAAGCTGTTATAACCAACTTCCCATAAAGCTGTTATAACACTTTATGTTTTAGACCACTCAAACACATTTAGCACATGTACGTCTACCGTACTACATAGTTCACACATATCATGCTAGAAGAGATAGGAAGAGGTTCACATACCTCGCGACGAGTATCGACTAATAGCAAAACGCTCCAAGTACTTCCAACCGTCGGCTACTCCTTAAGCCAAGTAGATCGCGCCACACGTAGTACTTCAACCTATAAGGACACAAGGCGCTTTATTAACATTTAGATCCCTTCAGAGAACATTCTACGTAAAATTGCAAAGACCTCCCCGCAACAACAGAAATCTCCTCCTCTATCGAGGCCGCTACCAAGCCAACCAGTGGGAGATGATCAACCCTAACTGTACAATTCTACTCCACTGCACTACTACACAAGTCTCGTAATACAGCCCTATGTAATTACAACAAGATTCTTCTTTAAATTCAGCTTAAGTCGCAAGACATTGCGTAAGTATTATTCAGCTTAAGTCAAAAGACATTGCCGATAATTACGCTCAAGACTATATATATAGTATACTTCAACTATATAATCTAACAACATGTAATTTCCAATTACAATAGGGGACAAGATAGTTACCTCGATAAGCCCATAATTATCCTAGCTTAAAGTCGATCCCGGCAATCGCTTAGCTCCAACTCCGAGCGCCCAACCCGCTCTAAACCACCCTTAGAAGTTCTAACCAACTTCTACACAATACTCCAACGGACTATGGAGATTTTCCTAGGGTTTTGGTTTTGTGGACCGACGGAAGTATAATAGTATTTTCTGGCTTTTCAGATAGTATAACCTTAGAATACTACAAGGTATTGGCTAAGGTAATTGGGCATTATAACAATACTTTGAGAGTATTTCTACACCACTCATGGGTATTTTATACGAGACAACTAGGCTAGTGGGTGTACCCCACGGCTAGCACCACTAGAGTGGGAGTGCTCGCCACAAGGCCACTCAAGGGGAGGGGTTCTCGCCAAATGGGGAGGACGAGAACACAAGCAAGGAGGAAGGGATTTCTAAGACTTAGAACATTTTTAGATGAAGAAAGTCTTCAAAGAGGGGGGGTATTTCTAGTATAAGCCAAGGCCAACCAATGGCCATGATCAAGCCAAGTGTGGTGCAAGTGTAGGGCCAATATCACTACAGACAAATATCCTACCAACTCCCTTTGACCAAACAAGGCTACAAAACGTGCAAGCATTGCCAATTTCGTCCCAAATGGACGCTCAAGTCCACCATTGGAGGTGCCAAGTGTCGCCTCCCGCTGGTCCAAAATGTTTCGCCTCTAAAAATCCGCAAAAATAAAAATGACATAGCCGAAATTCCCTACGAAAGTCGTGGAAACGCTTTCACTAAAAACGACTCTAACCGTGGTGTGCACAAAGCTAATTCGCCAAGCCACTTTGTAGTTCGAAATTTCCTACGCACGCCCTCGCGCATACTCGGAAATACGGGGTATAACATTCTCCCCTCCTTAGAAACATTCGTCCCGAATGTTCCTTCTAAGTCTCAAAACAAACGCGCGCCAGTATAGTCTTCACTACTATACTACGAGAACAATCCTGCCACACCTGGCCACAGAAAACACCTGCGCAAATACTCACATCTAAGCCCACGAGGAAACACCTCAAACATTACCAAAATGATACCACTTTTGTCACTTTGCCTGAGATACCACTTTGCCACTTTGTCGCGAGCCTTGCTCCGACGACCCAACAAATGGTACCGGGCTGCATGCGATCCCTAAGGCCGCTGCACTTCGAACTCTTACCACATTTCTAACACTGCTTCAGTTTCCAAAACTCGGGGTTACTATCTCTAACGTGGTCATCATTAACTGGGAACACTCTGGATGGATCTCCGATACTTTCCCGATCATAACAATACGAAAGACCGGACGTACTGCCTCCTAATTTGGATGGCAAAAGCTAACATATAGGCAACCTGGCCTATTCTTCACATGAACTCATAAAGGCCCAACATAACTCTGGCTAAGTTCCTCTATTTCCAAAACTCGTCACACCCAAACCGGTGGTATCTTCAAGACCGACCGCCAACTCGAACTCTAAGTTGCCGCCATTACCCGCACGATTTCTCCGAGCCGCTGTAACCTCTTCTAGACAAGCTTCACACTATCCACAGTCTGCTGGAACAAGCCTGAACCAACTATCTGAACCTTGCCAACATCGAACCAATCGACCGGCAACTTACACTTCCGCCCCCCACAAGGCTTCATAAGGCGACATCCGAACACTGAAATGGTAGCTTAAATGCTCCTCCACAGAGACAACAATCCCACAACTACCCCAAATCCAAACACCGCCCGAGGGCGAATGCGATTCTGAGACTCACCTGAGTTCTTAACACATGCTTGGTAAAACTTTTTAGAGAACGAAAATAGCCACCACCTGGGCTTCACTGTCTGTCCTAAGGTAAAGGTAGGCACCCCGTGCAACCTTACAACCTTTTCCGATAAATCAACACTGCCGAGTGAACGGTCCCGACCGAAGAACACGATGGCTGCTCCCATCGCCCGACCACCGGTCGAACGCATCCACGAACTCAGACGCTGGTTAACTAAACTTGGGCCTAACACCTCAGAATTCCTAACACAAGGCGGGACCACCACAACCGACCCCACCACCAAAACCTACCGCGGGTTGACCCGCAACGGGCCCCAACCCGACCCGAACACGCACAATACTAGCTCCCGATCCGAACAACTGACTAAACACGCTACTTAAACCTAGCGGTCTTCTTAGCTCAACTATCCCCTTTCATTTCACACTACTTAGGGACCTATCCCAAACGTAGCTCACGTGCACTATGCACTCCAATAAGGATCAAACACAACACTACACCTTTACTTGAGATGGCCTTACCTCTAAGGTCTCTACGTATAAAACTCTAAGGTTCACACCTTTCTATCCCCCAAATCTCACTTGGTTAACTAACCAAGATTTCTAATCACAATTAACACACTGCTATCAGAACATAGCACTTAAGGTATACTCACCTTATCACATAAACAAAACTCTAGAGGGTTAAAGATATATCTATATCTACTGCTTCACTCCCTTAGTCGTTTAATCAAACCCGCCTGCAGGCACATAAATGGCGGAGATGACCAACTACCCACCGATCCTGAAGGCTAAGTCCTCCTACAAGGACACTCTTCCACACCAGACCCTGACGGTCATAGGTACAACAAGTACCATCTAAAAGACGACATTCCCCGGGATGACGTCTATAACACTGTGAACCGGAAGCCCTGGAGTTCTGACCAACTCCTGCACACCCCGAACGTCCTAAAATCTGTGGAAGACCACTCTGCACTGGCGGAGGTGCATATCTAATTGGCCGCGAGGCGACTACGAAAGTTACTAAAGGACCTTGCTGCTCTGGCCCTCTTCTACTGTCCTTCGTTAACCCGTCGATCTCTACACGTCTCGGCCTGCTGCGCATAAGCCCGTACACAGGCCATGCTCAAGCCTAACTGAAGAACTTACTCTTGCACAACCTTCTCGTTGATATTCATTAAGACTCGCGGTACACCGGTATACTCGGTAGCCAAATCTATAGCTAGTAATGTGGTCGCTTTGCACCCTATATTCACTGCTCGGTCGCGGAACCGGCGTTCATATATCATGGCCGCAGAGGCATCGCCGCCGCCGCATTAAACTCACTGGGCTAGTGACGCCGCAAAATTCCCGAATGAAGCACTACCCTAGGCAATGATTGGGCTCGTGCCTCGCCACCCTCCGAACTCTACTCAGCCTCTCCGCCGCTTTGCCTCCCGGGCCCGGTTGCCTACGCGAGGCATAACGATAAGGGAAATAATTTCCTCAGAGGGTCCAACTTACAACACAGCTCTAAGGCACGATCTCAGAGTGAGAAGAATAGAAACCAATCCTAAATATCCCATACCCTCCTGATTATCGTGGTGCACAACACACCGATAATCAAGACTTCATCGATACGTCAGACACTTTCCGAGGATTAATCGCTCGATACCACTTTTGTCACGACCAAACGGGCTCGTGGATCGTGCCTTACCCCGCACCCTAGTGACACAACATCGCAGTAATCACGAACATAAACACATACAAGAAACAAGTGAAGTACAAAACAAGAATCGAGGAAAACTTGCCTTTCGCATATATAAATAACAACTCTTTAACATGAACAGCTTAATCCTTTTTACAAACCCCCGCCACAATAGTACTACTGCACTTACGAATGAAATGACAACAACGACGGACAGTGGCTCGCCATACCCCGAATGTAAGCACCTACAACAACAGGACTATACTAAGACAAGCCTCCGAGAAACGGAGCTTTCCCAAATGCCAATCAGTGACCCTAAGAGCGAGGATCAACGATCGTGTACCTTTACCGCAGATGAACGCAGCTCGGGCGAGGTCAAGATAACAGTACCGAGTATGTGAAATCAAATAACATCAGAAATGAAATCATAATAGTCTATAAAGCAGAGACATGTATGATAACCTAACTACGATCACAATAAATAAGCCAATATAAAGTCGTGACTCACGCCTCAAGTCATCACTCAAATATAACAATGGGTCTCACGCCCACAACATCAATCATGCCCGTGGAATGCCTTCCTCACTGCCGGCAGTCTATGATAAGAAAGCACCAAGGAACACACATGAACACCAGGTCCCACCTGTGTCCAAATAAAACAAAGACATGGTAGGCATAAGGCATAGCCGACTACTAACACCTACGCATCAACAAGGTCATGAATCAGATCATAAGATCTGCTCTAGACCGTCACATGATCAAAGCCGCCACTTGCCCGCAGATTCGATGCGCGCGTCTAGTCTCGAACTTCCCGCAGCTCCGCGATAGGCCAATCTCATCGCCCGCATGAGGCATCCTCGCATCGAGGGTAGCTACTCCCGCATCGCCCCGACTTTCGAGTCCGCATGGCCACGCGACCGCATGCCCATAAAGGACGATACTAACTCGAACTCTCGTAGCTCCGCGATAGCCCCCGTGACCCGCATGAGGTATCTCGAATCATAGGTCCATCGACCCGCCGAAGTCTACCCCGTGACGGAGGCGCCTTAACCCTAATCATCTCAAGAGATGAATGTCACAATACTATCATGACGACTGATAGTTAATAAGCACAATCAAGGGAAACCCCTTTACACAAACATCACAAGATACTAACACACGTAGCATCCTAACACGTTTACTTATCAAAGCAACAAGAAAGTATTACAAGGCTATCACAAACCAATACAATCAAGTTGTTCACACAAGGTACTTTCTACTATACGATTAACAAGATCGGGTTTTTATCCCCAAAGTACTTCATACATTAACTCTTTAAAAGATACGTTACTTTCACGAAAGTCACACAATACCCGTAGTATAAAATAGGGTGACTGTCTTTTTAAATAAACAAAAACACTTACCTTTGTAAAATCAAGTAACAACATTATTTTCCAAACGTCCAAGTTTGCCTAATTTCAAATGTTCACGTTTCTTATTTTAGAAAGGTTTCGTAGTTCATAGCCTTATTCATTTAAGAATATAATTCTCTTTTAAACCTGTTTGAGAAACAAAAGCCTTATATGTGAGTAGGATATTCTTGTTTATATCTATCTTATTACAGCAGCCATGATCTAGGAAATATCATTTTGTCTCATCTTAGTTTCTATGCAGATGGAAGTTTCTACTGGTTTTAATAATACTTAATTATTCAATACATTTTCCTTTATTAACGCTGCAGTGGTTTGTCGATACACATTTCTGATTTCAAATCAAGAAACATTCTTAAGCCGTTATACCTAACTTCCCATAAAGCTAGTATAACTCTTAAGTTTTCAAATACCAAGTATTACTTCCTTTCAAAATGATTCAAGAATCTTTTGAAATACTTCAAGTTCTTTATTAACATATAACAAGCCGCTTATAGTTCAAATCGCTTACCTTTTAAAACCACATGTATTTTCTAACCAACATAAAGTCATTATAACCAACTTCCCATAAAGCCGTTATAACACTTTATGTTTTAGACCACTCAAACACATTTAGCACACGTACGCTCACCGCACTACATAGTTCACACATATCATGCTAGAAGAGATAGGAAGAGGTTCACATACCGCGACGCAGTATCGACTAATAGCAAAACGCCCAAGTACTTCCAACCGTCGGCTACTCCTGCCAAGTAGATCGCGCCACACGTAGTACTTCAACCTATAAGGCCACAAGGCGCTTATTAACATTTAGATCCCTTCAGAGAACATTCTACGTAAAATTCAAAGACCTCCCGCAACAACAGAAATCTCCTCCTCTATCGAGGCCGGCTACCAAGCCAACCAGTGGTTATGATCAACCCTAATCGTACAATTCTACTCCACTGCACTACTACACAAGTCTACCGTAATACAGCCCTATGTAATTACAGTCAAGATTCTTCTTTAAATTCAGCTTAAGTCGCAAGACATTGCCGTAAGTATTATTCAGTGCTTAAGTCAAAAGACATTGCCGATAATTACGCTCAAGACTATATATATAGTATACTTCAACTATATAATCTAACAACATGTAATTTCCAATTACAATAGGGGACAAGATAGTTACCTCGATAAGCCCATAATTATCCTAGCTTAAAGTCGATCTGGGCAATCGCTTAGCTCCAACTCCGAGCGCCCAACCCGCTTCTAAACCACCCTTAGAAGTTCTAACCAACTTCTACACAATACTCCAACGGACTATGGAGATTTTCCTAGGGTTTTGGTTTTGTGGACCGACGGAAGTATAATAGTATTTTCTGGGCTTTTCGTATAGGTATAACCTTAGAATACTACAAGGTATTGGCTAAGGTAATTTGGGCATTATAACAATACTTTTGAGAGTATTTCTACACCACTAAGGGGGGGTATTTTATACGAGACAACTAGGCTGTGTGGTGTACCCCACTGGCTAGCACCACTAGAGTGGGGAGGTTTCGCCACAAGGCCACTCAGGGGAGGGGGTTCTCGCCAAATGGGGAGGACGAGAACACAAGCAAGGGAGGGAAGGGATTTCTAAGACATAGAACATTTTAGGATGAAGAAACTCTTCAAAGAGGGGGGTATTTATAGTATAAGCCAAGGCCAACCAATGGCCAAGATCAAGCCAAGTGTGGTGCAAGTGTAGGCCAAGATCACTACACACAAATATCCTACCAACTCCTTTGACCAAACAAGGCAACAAAACGTGCCAAGCATTGCCAATTTCGTCCAAATGGACGCTCAAGTCCACCAATTGGAGGTGCCAAGTGTCGCCTCCCGCTGGTCCAAAATGTTTCGCCTCTCGGAAAAATCCGCAAAAATAAAAATGACATAGCCGAAATTCCCTACGAAAGTCGTGGAAACGCTTTCAAAAAAACGACTCTAACCGGGTGGTGTGCACAAAGCTAATTCGGCCAAGCCACTTTGTAGTTCGAAAATTTCCTACGTACGTCCTCGCGTACATACTCTGGAAATACGGGGTATAACAGCCGTTATACCTAACTTTCCATAAAGCTAGTAAAACTCTTAAGCTTTTAAAACCAAGTGTTACTCTTCTTTCAAAAAGGTTTCTTAATTCTTTTGAACTACTTCAGATTCTTTTTATTCAGGCTTAAGTCAAAAGACATTGTCGTAATTATTATTCAGGCTTAAGTCCGAAGACATTGCCGTAATTATTATTCAGGCTTAAGTCCGAAGACATTGCCGTAATTATTAATCAGTTAACACACGTACGTCTACCGTACTATATACATATTCTTTAAAATATCATGCTCAAGAGGATAGGAAGAATCGCATACCTTCTCGGCGAAATCCACCTGCCAAGTTGAATATGTCGCGCGCAGAGAATCGACCTATAATACCAACACGCCTATCAACGCCTAGATCAGATCAGTATAAAGCTCTAAGCAGAGGGTTCTCTATTCTATGGAAAATTTGGGCAGCACTTCCCTACCCGGTGACCTACTCAAGTCTACTGTGAAAACAGTCCTATGTAAGTACAGTTCTATTATTCTTCTTTTAAACCCTTCTACTGTGATATCAGTTCAATTCTATTCTTTAATAACCTTCTAAGTATTTAATACATAATCCTATACTTCTACAGTATGTATACTCTAATTTCAAAAGGAGGATAAGGTTATATACCTCGGTAAGCCCAATAATGTCCTTGATAAAAGTCGCTCCTGAGCAAGGTTTAGCTCCTACTCCGTACGCTCCAATGCGCTCCAAGAACCTTTAGAAGTTGCTACACACTTCTACCTACTACTTCAATCAATAATGAAGTTTCTCTTAGGGTTTTGTTTGTGACTAAGGAAGTATAGCTAGTATTTGGGCTTTTTGTATAGAGGGGACTTTGGAAATACTACAAAGTATAAGGGCTAAAGTATTTTGCCATAGCAACGATACTTGAAGAGTATTTTCTACTAAGGGAGGGGGGGTGGTATTTCGGCTAGGGCTTGCTTTAGCGTGGGCTCTCGCCACTAAGGCTAGGGGAGATGTTGGACGAAAACTCAACAAGAAAGGGGAGGGATTTTCAAGACTTGGAAAGTGAAATGTGGATGAAGAACTCTTCATCTAAAAGGGGGTATTTATAGGTCAAGCATTGGCCAACCAATGGCCAAGATGATGCCAAGTGCAAGGCAAGTGTAGGGTGAGGATTTAGGCAAGTGTCCATTCTAACTACTACACAAAAATATCCTACCAACTCCATGACAAAATAGGCCACCCATTCGTCCACTTGATACCGCCCAACGTCCCCAATGAGAGGGTGACAAGTGTCGCCCTCTCGTTGGTCCAAAATGTTTCGTCTCTCGGAAAAATCCGCAAAAATTAGAAATGACATATCCGTAATTTATCCTACGCGAGTTGTGTAAAACGCTTCATTTAAAAAAACGACTCTAATCGGGTGTTGTGCACAAAGTGAAATTCGGCCCTTACACTTTAAGCTTCAACTTTTCTACGTACGTCCTTACGTACATACTCTGGAAATACGGGGTATAACAGACTTAAGGAAGATAGAAGGAACGGTTTACTTATTTGTTTATGAAAGTCTTGTATTGATTTCTGGAAAGTGTAGTAAGATGGTTTGATAAGTAAACATGTTACGATGCTACGTGTGTTAGTGTCTTGTGATGTTTGTGTGAGGGGGTTATTCTTGTTGTGCTTACGTTGATAAACGATAAGCCCGTTGTACTGCTATTATATCACATACCCCCCTGACTTGTTATGATGCCGAGGACTTGCCACCCTCGATGCGAGGTATACCTCATGCGGTCTGTGTGACTATGCGGAGCTGCGGGAGTTCCAGGATTGATCATTCCGGGTGTGTTATCCCGATGCGAGGAATGCCTCATGCGGTCTGTGTGACTATGCGGTCTATGTGACTATGCGGACTGCGGGAGTCCAGGAGGATGCCGCGGGTTAGCTGCCTCGACGAGGAATACCTCACGCGGTGCATGTGACCTATGCGGACTACGGGAGTTCCAGGATTAGGCACGCATAATGATACTATGGGCGATTGGCCTTGCTTCGATCATTAGCGGCCTAGAAAAGACCAGTTACGTTATATCTATTTTTGCTCTTGTTTATGTTGTAGCACTAAGTGCAGTTAAATTGGTTGTTCGTACGTATTTGTAATTGGTTTTAAAATATTATGATTTGATTTCAGTACTTTACAGTTTCACATACTTGGTACCTGTTGTACTTGTCACGACCCGATCCCGGGCCGTGACTGGTGCCTTACCCCCGGCACCCTAGTGATACAACATCAGAGAAAAACCAGCGGAAATAAAAACTCATGAAAGAAAACAGTGAAATAAGAAAACAAAGCAACCCAAACGGTTACCTTTAGTACATAAATGAAAACTTGAACAGTTACATCCTTATAAACTCGCCACAACAAAGGTTATGCACTCTAAGAATTTTAAAACCATGATGACGGGACAGGGCCCCGCCATGCCCCTGAATATACAAAAGTCTACCACTTCAGGGAACCGTACCACAGGACAAGCTTCCGGAGATATGGAGCTTTCCGAGAACCGAACAGCGATCCTAAGAGTGCGGATCGCCAAAGCTATGTACCTCAACTCGCGCAGATGAACGCACTTCAAGGCGAGGTCAAGACAACAGTACCAAGTATGTGAATCGAAAAATCAGAATGAAATCATAATAGTCTATATAAAGCTGGAGACATGTATGATAACCAAACTACAGTACACAACATATAAGCAGTCATGTTAAGTCAGGGACTCATGCCCGTGAAATCATCACTCAAATACAACCAGGGAATTTAACTCAAGACAATGGCCGCATGCCCCAAGATCTCACCTCAGATAAGCATGGCCCCGAACCGCCCTAGTGGCCCATACAGTGTGTCATCACACGACCCGACCGGGCTCGCGATCGGTGCCTCTACCTGGGCACCCTACAGTATACCTCGAGAGATAATCACCGGAACATAAATGAAACTTATAAACTAAACAACAAAAATAAAACAACAGTTAGCCGACAGTGGCTACCTTCCCGACATATATATAAACAACCGGCTTGCCTCCTTTCCTTTACAACCGACCCACAATATGTGACTACTGCACTTCTAAGAATTTTTAACATAACAAGCGTGGCGGACAGGGCCCCGCCATACCTGAATATACATGAATCTACTACCTCGTGGAAAACTGCATCAAGAGCTAAGCCTCCGAGCAAATGGGGCTTTCTCAAAAATCGAACCGAGATCCTAAGAGCAAGGATCACCAACCTGGTACCTAAAACTGCGGCATTTAACGCACTCGGCGGGTCAGATAACAAAAATTTAATATGGAATGTAAATAACGCATAAGAAATGATCATATCTCATAAAATAATGACAGGGACAAGTATAAAAAAAATACATACCAGATCATGCCGTGTCATTACCACGTATGAACTTAATCGCTCCTTATCATCTCTTCCCATTTTCAATAAAAGTTATAGTCACATTCTTATGTACTTGATTAGGAAAAAAAATCATTAAGTTCATTACCGTATATCTTACCTATCTTTCATAAGTATAATCCGACCCTTTAAGGAGGGGCGCCTATTCTACCCGGCCCAATCTGGGACGCGATCAAGGTCACATAGTCTGCCCGTAAAGGTATACTGCCCGGCCCATTCCTGGGTCAATAATGTCATATAGTGCGCCTGTAAGGTATCTCGCCCGCCCATTCTCGGTCGATAATGTCATATAGTCCGCCTGCAAAGGTATACGCTCGCCCATTCTCGGTCGATAATGTCATATAGTTCGCGTAAGGTATCTCGCCCGCCCATTCTCGGTCGATAATGTCATATAGTTCGCGTAAAGGTATAACGCGGCCCATTCTCGGGTCGATAATGTCATATAGTCGCCTGCAGGTATCCGCCGCCCATTCTCGGTCGATAATGTCATATAGTCCGCGCGTAAATGTATAACGCTCGCCCATTCTGGTCGAGCGATAATGTCATATAGTGCGCCTGAAGGTATCTCGCCCGCCCATTCCTGGGTCGATAATGTCATATAAAACCCGGGAATTTAACCCAACGTACTACGCACCTCTACTCCTTTAGAAAGACTCTTTTTCAAATAAAACATCCCAGGTACTAACAACTATAGTATCCAGTCCTATCCACCTTTCAAGACAAGTCACAATACCTTTTTAGAAATACAATTACCGGCTTCTAAATCAAGTGACTTCTTTATTAAAAACCTTAAGCAATTGGTACCTTTAAAACAATTTGCCTTTCTTTATTTCAAATCACTTTTTTGCTTACATTATTAGAGAAAAATCATTCTCTTAACCTTCCATAAAGACGTTATAACCAACTTCCCATAAAGTCGTTATAACCCTTTATGGTTTTAGACCAACTCATTCCTTTTTATGACCAAGAGACTTCTACTTTTTTGAAACCAAGTATTAAATACTTACAAATCAATTCTCTTAACTTTCAGAAATACAATTTGTCTCTTAACCTTTAGAACTCAAGTGACTCCTTTTATTATAACACCTTAGGCAATTGATGCCTTAAAAACAAGTTGCCTTTTTACTAAAAACAAGTCATTTATCTATCCATAAAGCAAATATAACCAACTCCCCATAAAGTCGTTATATTCACTTTATACCTTAGCTAAATACAATTTCCTATCCAAGGGACTTATACGTTTAAAACGGAACAAGTATCACATACTTTAAAACTCTTTGTCACGACCCGAACCCGGGCCCGTGACTGGTGCCTTACCCCGGGCACCCTAGTGATACAACATCAGAGAAAACCAGCAGAAATAAAAACTTAAACATGAACATGAGACAAGATAATAAAACAGGCCAACCAAACGGTTACCTTCCAATAAAATATATATAAACAACTCTTTCAAAACGAACAGTTTAATCCTTTTTACAAAACCCTGCCCACACAGTGCTACAGACCTCTAAGATTTACAACAACTATGACGGGACAGGGCCCCGCCATACCCCTAAATGTACAAGAACTTACAACTCAGGGAACACATACCAAAAGATAAGCCTCCGAAGGAACGGAGCTTCCCAATACGCTGAAAGGTGATCCTAAGAGCGGGGATCGACAACCAACGATTTCTACTGCGGATTTAACGCACTCGGGCGAGGTCAAGCATAACAGGTACCAAGTATGTGAAACTGTGAATACTGTAAATGAAATCATGACAGTCTATATAAAGCAGGAGACATGTATGATGACCAAACTACAGTACATACATATAACCAGTTACATCAAGTCAGGGACTCACGCCCTCCAAATTATCACTCGTGCCCGTGGAATTTCTTCCTCACTGCCGGCAGTTTATGATATGACAATACCCAGGAGTATACATGAACACCAGGTCCCACCTGTGTCATAAAAACCGTATAGGACAAGTATAACTACCAGATCCGACCGTACCAATAATATAATGCAACCAAAACACGAAGCCGTCACGGCAAGTCACGAGAGCCGATCATCGGATACCAAGGCGGCCACGTAGTCGATCGGGCAAGTACGAGGTGACCACGGGGACCAAGGTCAGATCACGAGACTTCGTCACTACACCGAACGGGGCGCGAGGGTCGACCACCGTACCAAGGCCGAATCACCATGAGACGGCAAGTACGCAGAGCCGACCACCGTGACCAAGGCCGAACAAGAAGAAACCACATGGAGAGCTAGTCCATAAAATAACTATTCTTGCACAACCAAGGCTATCACCACAAGCATAAGCAAGTTGCGCAACAACAAGCATAGGCAAGTTACACAACACAAGCATAGGCAAGTTACACAACAACCAGTATAGGCAAGTTACACAACACAAGCATAGGCAAGTTACACCACACAAGCATAGGCAAGTTACACCACACAAGCATAGGAAAGTTACACCACACAAGCATAGGCAAGTTACACAACTCAAGTTACTTCCATTTTATGCCAAAGTCCGGGTTTTTAACCCTAAAGTACTACGTACGTTAAATTCCTTTTAAAGAGATCCATTCCTTTTATAAAAGTCACCCGATGTCCGTAGTATAAAAATAGAGTGACGAACATTGTTAAGTAAACAAAATGCTTTCCTTTGTAAAATCACGTAACAACCTTATTTTCCAAACGTTCAAGTTTGCCTAATTTCAAATGCTCAAGTTTCTCATTTTTAGAAAAGGTTTCGTAGTTCATAGTTTTAACTTTTAAAACATAATTCTCCTTTAATGATTTGAGAAACATATGCCTTATATGTGAGTAGTTTATTCTTTTATAATCGATCTTGTTAAGCGACCATGATCTAGGATATGTAATATCATTTTGTCTCATCTTAGCTTCTATGCGGATGGAGGTTTCTACCGGTTTTAATACAATACTTCATTATTCAATACATTTTCCTTTATTAACGCTGCAGTTGGTCCTGTCGATACACATTCGATTTCCAAATCAAGAAACATTATCCCTTTAAATAAAACCAAGTACTCATTACTCACGAATGAGGTTTCACACAAACATCCACATTAAAACAAATAAGTTAAGTCTCTTATCTTATAAGATCAAGTCTTTTAACTTCTAACATCAGTAAACCATTTTCTTTACCTTTCAAGACATTATACCTAACTTCCCATAAGCTAGTATAACTCTTTTTAAAACCTTTAAAACCAAGTGTTACTCTCCCTTCAAAACGATTTATAAATCTTTTGAAATACATCAAGTTCTTTATTATAACTAGCCAGCTATAATTCACATCAGTTACCTTTTAAAACCACAAAGTATTTTCTTACCTACATAAAGCTGTTATAACCAACTTCCCATAAAGCCGTTATAACACTTTATGTTTTTAAAAACAATCAAACACAGTTAACACATGTACGTCTACCGTACTACATAGTTCACACATATCATGCTAGAAGAGATAGGAAGAGGTTCACATACCTCGCGACGAGTGCCGACTAATAGCAAAACGCTCCAAGTACTTCAAACCGTCGGCTACTCCTTAAGCCACGTAGATCGCACCACACGTAGTACTTCAACCTATAAGGCCACAAGGCGCTTATTAACATCTAGATCTCATCGTTCCATATTCTACCGAAAATTCGGCAGCACCTCGCAACAGCGTTAATCTCCTCCTTTACCGAGGCCGGCTACCAAGCCAACCAGGGGGGGGGGTGTTGGCACGTCTAACCGGACGTTTCCAATTTTACTCACATAATACTACACAAGTCTACTGAATACACCCTATGTAATTACGATCAGCCACTTCTTTAAATTCAGGCTTAAGTCGCAAGACATTGCCGTAAGTATTATTCAGGCTTAAGTCAAAAGACATTGCCGCACTATTATGTTCAATTCTATATATAGTATACCTTAACTATATATTCCAACAACATGTAATTTCCAATTACAATGAAGGTCAAGAGTGTTTACCTCGATAAGCCCAAAATTATCCAAGTTTAATGTCGCTCCTGAGCAAGGTTTAGCTCCTACTCCGAGTGCTCCATCCGCTCCAAGAAACCCTTAGAAGTTCTACGCAACTTCTACTTATAACTTCAACTACGGTGAAGATTTCCTTAGGGTTTCGTTTTGTGGCTAAAGGGAAGTATAATAGTATTTTCCGGGATTTTCGTATAAAGGGTACTTTGGAAAGTACTACAAGGTATTTGGCTAAAGTATTTTGGGCATTATAACAATACTTAAAGAGTATTTCTATACCAAAAAGGGGGGTATTTATACGAGGCAACTAGGGGGTGGTACCCCACTAACCACTACAAAGGGAGGGGAGCTCTCGCCAAGGGCCACTAGGAGGGGAGGGGAGAGGCTTTGGACGAGAACCACAAGAGGGAGGGAGTATTTTGAGACTTAGGTAGATTGCTCAATTTTTGGATGAAGAAAGTTCATCAACTAAGGGGGTATTTATAGGTCAAGTGAAGGCCAACCAATGGCCAAGATGAAGACAAGTGCATAGCAAGTGTAAGGCCAAGATTTAGCCATGTGCTACCTTATCCATCTACCACAAAAATATCCTACCTAACCTCGACCAAGGAAAGGCACAAAATCGTCCAACCTTGCCCCTTTGTTGCCGTCCCACTCTTCCAATTAGAGGTGACAAGTGTCGCTCTCGTTGGTCCAAAATGTTTCGCCTCTCGGAAAAATCCGTAAAAATTATTAATGACATAGCCGGAATTTTCCTACGAAAGCGTGGAAACGCTTTCGTCAAGAACGACTCTAATCGGGTGTTGTGTACAATTTTGAAACTAGCCAATCCTTAAGGCTTAAATTATAATACGCACGCCTCACGCACATACTGAAATACGGTATAACATTCTTCCTTAGAAACATTCGTCCTGAATGTTCGTTCTCAGTCTCAAAACAATCACGTGCCGGTATGGCCGTTAGTACGATAGTTACGAAACCAAACATGCGACCCCTGGCGTCAAAAAAATAACATGCGCGAAAAACCCCAAATCCAAGCCAACGAGGAATCACCTGCTTACCTCAAAAGTCCCCACCACGGTCTAAAAATATAATCTCTTCGCACCTTCATTTCTCAAAAGAAACGATCACACACGTTCACTTCTCCCCTATCTCGTTGTACCCTTCTCGAACACTCGAACTCTTTCTAGTATACGTACCATACTTCAGTTTCCAAAACTTTGGAGTCACTACCTCCAAACTTGATCATCTTACTAGCCTCGATCTCCTCTAAGGCCATTCTCGGCCTTCACGAACTGATTCTGGTCGAACGTATCCACGAACTCATACGATGGTCATCTAAACTTGGGCCTAGCACCTCGTGATCTCGCCACCGCGACCACCTGAGCTGACCCCACCTCGAAACAGGCCGCGGGTTGGCCCGCAACATGGCCCCAACCCGACCCACTATCGCGCCAACTCTTGCTCCTCGACACGGAACAATCTTGCTAAAACACATCATGAAAGCTACCACTTTCATTTTACACAACCCATGGACTTACCCTTTTCTAACCGTGTTTTTAAATCACATTTTAGCGCAAAGCTATCCGAACATAACACTAAACGCATCATCAACATCAATACAACTAAGTCTCTGTAGGTTAAGGATATACGAAATTAGGCGGTTCAAAGGACCGCTTAAAATCTGGAACTCCCACCGCGACCTTCACCGGCTCGCGGTGTATGAACATCCCGCTCGCTATGGAAGGTGAAGAACCCGCAATCGCCTAGTAGTCTATGCTATCCTACCAGCTACTCGGTCGCGCTTCGCCGATGGCCCCGTTGGCCGCAAAAATAACAATCTCAGAGTTAGTACGACACTCACCCTTATGAAGCTTTCCACAACGCCACACCGAGACAAGGGTAACCTCATCCGCGAGCATTCTCGCTCCTCGAAAATCTGAAACACAGGAGCCCCGACCGCTCCCGAATATCTCGGCGTCCCGGCGCCGCGAGACCACTCAATCGGGCGGAGGCGCATAATCGCTCGCCACGAGGCGGTCCGCCTCGAAAGTCACCAAAGGACCTGCTGCTCGCCCTCTTCTCGCCGACTCGGTCATTCCGTCGATTTATCCTCTCTCACATCCCGGGCATAAGCTCGCATGCGCGATGTCCATGCCCTACCAAGAGCTACACCGAACAACTCTCGCTAGGTGATCGTCGAGCTCAGAACAAATCGGTGCACTCGATCCTCCATACTAGCTACCAACGCGGGACGCACGCCAATGAGTCGAACTCACATTGTACTCCCGAACCGCACGCCTGCTCGCCAGAACACCAAAAATCTGTTCGCCCGAGCCCTCTCATCCGCGAGGCAAGAAATGTGCAAGAAAGGCCTCGAGAACTCGCCCTATAAAGCCGGAAGTGCATGCTCTCCCGACAGCTCCACGAATCAAACCACCGATCGCGGTATCACGCGGTGATGCGAACCTAGGACCACCGACTCGGTCTCCGATGCCTTGATCACTCACGATCCGTCAGAATCGCTTCGGATGAACTCCTCGCGATCATCCTCGTGCCTCGACCCATAAAACTCGCGCCTACAACTCGTAAAATCCCGTAGCCTCGAACTATCTCGATTTAGTGAACCATCAGTGCATCGAACTGCGTCGGCCCACTTATCCTCAAGTTCGCCTGACAACTCGCCATTAATCGCCCACTTTGTAACTCATCTCTCTCGCCTGCATCGCGGATCGAGGCTCGTGTATTGTGGTCTCGCCACGTTTACTCGCAGCCTTCTCGCCGCTTTGCCCTTCTCGGGCCCGGCCGCTTTTACGTGAGGCATAATCGTAAAAATGAAGTATGTCGAGGGTCCAATCTTATCACACGCCTCTAAGGCACGATCTCGTAATGAGAAGAATGGAAACCAATCCTAAATGTTCAGCCTCTCCTCGATTATAGATGTGGTGCACAACACATCGATAATCAAGACTCTACTAGACACGGTCAGAGACACTTTCCGAGGACTAATCGCTTCGATACCACTTTGTCAGACCCGAACCCGCCCGTGATCGTGCCTTACCCCGCACCCTAATGATACAACATCGAGAAAACCAATGGAAATAAAAACTTAAACATGAACATGAGACAAGATAATAAAACAGCCAACCAAACGGTTACCTTCCAATAAAATATATATAAACAACTCTTTCAAAACGAATGCTTTAATCCTTTTACAAAACCCCGCCACACAAAGGCTGCACTCTAAGATTTACAACAACTATGACGGACAGGCCCCGCCATACCCCTAAATGTACAAGAACTTACAACTCAGGGAACACATACTAAAAGATAAGCCTCCAAGGAACGGAGCTTCCTAATACGAAAGGTGATCCTAAGCGGGATCGACAACCAACGATTTCTACTGCGGCATGAACGCACTTCAAGGAGGTCGATCACAACAGTACCAAGTCTGTGAAACTGTAAATACTGTCAATGAAATCATGACATTCTATCTAAAGCCAGAGACATGTATGATGACCAAACTACAGTACATACATATAACCGATTCATCAAGTCGTGACTCACGCCTCCAAATTATCACTCGTGTGCGTGGAATTTCTTCCTCACCGCCAGCTTTATGATATGACAATACCAGAGTATACATGAACACGAGTCCCACTGTGTCATAAAAACCGTATAGGACAAGTATAACTACCAGATCCGACCGCATCAATAATATAATGCAACCAAAACACGGCCGACACGGCAAGTGCGAGCCGATCATCGGATACCAAGGCCGGCCACGAGCCGACCGGGCAAGTACGAGGGCTGACCACCAGGGACCAAGGCCGTATCACGAGACTTCGTCACTACACTGAACGGGGCAAGTGCGAGGGCTGACTACCGGGTACCAAGGCCGAATCAGCCATGAGACGGGGCAAGTACGAGAGCCGACCACCAGGGACCAAGGCCGAACAGTAAGAAACCTCATGGAGAGCTAGTCCATAAAATAACTATTCTTGCACAACCAAGGCTATCACCACAAGCATAAGCAAGTTGCGCAACAACAAGCATAGGCAAGTTACACAACACAAGCATAGGCAAGTTACACAACAACCAGTATAGGCAAGTTACACAACACAAGCATAGGCAAGTTACACCACACAAGCATAGGCAAGTTACACCACACAAGCATAGGCAAGTTACACCACACAAGCATAGGCAAGTTACACAACTCAAGTTACTTCCATTTTATGCCAAAGTCCGGGTTTTTAACCCTAAAGTACTACGTACGTTAAATTCCTTTTAAAGAGATCCATTCCTTTTATAAAAGTCACCCGATGTCCGTAGTATAAAAATAGAGTGACGAACATTGTTAAGTAAACAAAATGCTTTCCTTTGTAAAATCACGTAACAACCTTATTTTCCAAACGTTCAAGTTTGCCTAATTTCAAATGCTCAAGTTTCTCATTTTTAGAAAAGGTTTCGTAGTTCATAGTTTTAATCCTTTAAAACATAATTCTCCTTTAATGATTTGAGAAACATATGCCTTATATGTGAGTAGTTTATTCTTGTTTATAATCGATCTTGTTAAGCAGCCATGATCTAGGATATGTAATATCATTTTGTCTCATCTTAGCTTCTATGCAGATGGAGGTTTCTACTGGTTTTAATACAATACTTCATTATTCAATACATTTTCCTTTATTAACGCTGCAGGGTCCTGTCGATACACATTCGATTTCCAAATCAAGAAACATTATCCCTTTAAATAAAACCAAGTACTCATTACTCACGAATGAGGTTTCACACAAACATCCACATTAAAACAAATAAGTTAAGTCTCTTATCTTATAAGATCAAGTCTTTTAACTTCTAACATCAAGAAACCATTTTCTTTACCTTTCTTAAGACATTATACCTAACTTCCCATAAGCTAGTATAACTCTTTTTAAAACCTTTAAAACCAAGTGTTACTCTCCTTCAAAACGATTTATAAATCTTTTGAAATACATCAAGTTCTTTATTATAACTAGCCACTATAATTCACATCAGTTACCTTTTAAAACCACAAAGTATTTTCTTACCTACATAAAGCTGTTATAACCAACTTCCCATAAAGCCGTTATAACACTTTATGTTTTTAAAACAATCAAACACAGTTAACACATGTACGTCTACCCATACTACATAGTTTCACACATATCATGCTAGAAGAGATAGGAAGAGGTTCACATACCTCGCGACGAGTGCCGACTAATAGCAAACGCTCCAAGTACTTCAAACCGCTCTACTCCTTAAGCCACGTATATTGCACCACCCGTAGTACTTCAACCAATAAGGCCACAAGGCGATTATTAAAATCTAGTGCTCATGGTTCCATATTCTACAGAAAATTCGGCAGACTCTCCCGCAAGCGTTAATCTCCTTTACCGAGGCCGCTACCAAGCCAACCGAGTGGGGTTTGCACGCCTAACCTGACGCGTGTACAATTTTACTCACGAATACTACACAAGTCCATCAGTAATACACCCCATGTAATTACGATTACCACTTCTTTAAATTCAGCTTAAGTCGCAAGACATTGCCGTAAGTATTATTCAGCTTAAGTCAAAAGACATTGCCGCACTATTATGTTCAATTCTATATATAGTATACCTTAACTATATATTCCAACAACATGTAATTTCCAATTACAAATGAAGGTCAAGAGTGTTTACCTCGATAAGCCCAAAATTATCCAAGTTTAATGTCGCTCCCGAGCAAGGTTTAGCTCCTACTCCGAAAGTGCTCCATCCGCTCCAAGAAACCCTTAAGTTCTACGCAACTTCTACTTATAACTTCAACTACGGGTGAAGATTTCCTTAGGTTTCGTTTTGTGGCTAAAGGGAAGTATAATAGTATTTTCCGGATTTTCAGATAAAAGGGTACTTTGGAAAGTACTACAAGGTATTTGGCTAAAGTATTTTGGGCATTATAACAATACTTAAAGAGTATTTCTATACCACAAAGGGGTATTTATACGAGGCAACTAGGCTAGTGGGTACCCTACTAACCACTACAAGGGGAGGGGAGCTCTCGCCAAGGCCACTAGGAGTGGGAGTGGAGAGGCTTGACGAGAACCACAAGAGGAGGGAGTATTTTGAGACTTAGGTAGATTGCTCAATTTTTGGATGAAGAAAGTTCATCAACTAAGGGGGTATTTATAGGTCAAGTGAAGGCCAACCAATGGCCAAGATGAAGACAAGTGCATAGCAAGTGTAAGGCCAAGATTTAGCCATGTGCTACCTTATCCATCTACCACAAAATATCCTACCTAACCCTTGACCAAGGGAAAGGCACAAAATCGTCCAACCTTGCCCCTTTGTTGCCGTCCACTCCTTCCAATTAGAGGGTGACAAGTGTCGCCTCTCGTTGGTCCAAAATGTTTCGCCTCGGAAAAATCCGCAAAAATTATTAATGACATAGCCGAATTTTCCTACGAAAGTCAGGAAACGTTTCGTCGAAGAACGACTCTAATCGGGTGTTGTGTACAATTTTCGAAACTAGCCAATCCTTAAGGCTTAAATTATAATACGTACGCCCTCACGTACATACTCTGGAAATACGGGGTATAACACTCTTCAAGTCCCTTAACTTTAATAAAGCTTAAGACATCATTCATACTTTCAAAGAAGTGAGTTAATCTCCCAACTCACCCGACTTGGCTATTCACAAACTAGTAAAGGACATCAAGGTGTTGTACGTCTACCATACTACATACGTGCAACTAGTCATGCTCAAAGATAGGAAAAGTTCTACATAGAGTAGATCACACAACTACCTCTTAACTTGTAAGAGTAACAGGAAACATGAAATGATACCACAAGTATATTCCATACATAGAATCATGCCAAAGGAAGGAAGAGGTTCACATACCTCGCGACGATTGTCGACAAGTAGCAAAATGCTCCAAAGTACTTCAACCTTGAGCTATTCCATTGTTCAAGTAGGATACGCTATACTTAGTACTTCAACCTATAATGGTCACATACGTCCATTAACCTCTTATTTCAAACGTAGAATATTCTAAGTGCTAAGTCACTAAATTCTACGGAAAATCGGACAGCACCTCCTTTGTTTCTACTTACTTTGCCACCTTTTCAAGGCGAATACAATAACCAAACACGCCACATTTAAGGCCCAATCAATGAAATCAACAATAGGGGATTACACGCCTACTAGACGTGTAAAATTCCGCCCCACAAACGATATCAAAATACTACAACTTACTAGGCCAATTCGGCTAACTTGAAACACTACAACATCAATTCTTATCCAAATTCTATTTCAATCCAAGTTGTTAGCAATACGTGATATCAAGTCGCAATCGACTATAACTACTATAATCTTCAAGTCAACAACATGCGACGATTCTAATAACGACTAAATTGTAATCCAACTTAACATGGCTTTCACACATTTCGGATTTAAAGCTACAAGCAATCCATAATACTTATAAACTTCAACATATCAACTTCATGCTAGCAACGTGTAAAGCTAACAACAATATAAATAATCTTGTAACACTTTCAAAGAACAAGATTATACCTCAACGATTCTTAATCCAAATTCCAATCCGAAGTCGCTCCTTAGTAGTTTAGAACCTCTCCAAGACACTTCAATCCGCTTGTTGAGACCCTTAGAACAACACCAACAATTATCCTTCAAATCTCCAAACAAAACCTAGAAAGACCATTAGGTTTTCGTTTTGCGACTAACCCGTAAACTACCTTTTTCCAAGATTTTTCTATTGAGATATGCTTACACTACCCTCAAGAACCTTGGTTTAAAGTGTGGAGTTGAATGGACAAGAAACGAAAAATTTTCCTTTTCTTCCAAGAGGAACCCGAGAGCTCTTGCTCATTGTTCTTCAATTTTTTGTGATTTTTGGCTAAGTGTTAAGCCCTCTCTGTCACGACCCGAACCCGGGCCCGTGACTGGTGCCTTACCCCGGGCACCCTAGTGATACAACATCAGAGTAATCAGCGGAACATAAGACGATAACATGAAATAACAAGAAGTATGAAACAATAGTCTGAGAAAACTTGCCTTACGGCATATATATAAATCAATTTAAAACCGAACAGTTACATCCCATTACAACTCTGCCACAACGATTTCATGCACTTACGAATGATATGACAACAACGACGGACAGGGCCCGTCATACCCCGAATGTAGCACCTACAACAACAGGGACTATACGAAGATAAGCCTCCGAGAAACGGAGCTTTCCCAAACGCAATGACGTGACCCTAAGAGCGAGGATCAACGATCGTGTACCTCAACTCGCGGCATGAACGCAGCCGGGCGAGGTCAAGATAACAGTACCAAGTATGTGAAATCAAAAATATCAGAAATGAAATCATAATAGTCTATAAAGCAGGAGACATGTATGATAACCAAACTACAGTTCACAATAAATAGGCAGTCATGTTAAGTCAGGGACTCACGCCCTCAAAGTCATCACTCAAATATAACTATGGGTCTCACGCCCATAACATCAACCATGCCCGTGGAATACCTTCCTCATCACGGCAGCTTATGATATAAAAGCACCAAGAAATACATGAACACCGTGTCCCACTGTGTCCTAATAAAACGAAGACAGGTGGTAAATGCGAAGGCATAACCGACTACTAACACCCACAGTACTAACATGGTCATAAACTGTATCATGATATCTGTCTAGATTGTCACATGATCAAAGCTGGTCACTCGCCCGCAGTATCAAATGTGCGCGTCTATCCCTGGAACTCTCCGTAGCTCCGCATAGGCCAACCTCATAGGCCCGCATGAGGTATTCCTCGCATCGAGGGTAGCTACTCCCCGGGATCATCCTGGACTCGCAGTCCGCATAGCCACAAAGACCGCATGACCACAAGGGCCGCAAAGTAACCTGGAACTCCCGTAGTTCCGCATGGATCCCCTGGACCCGCATGAGGTATTCTCGAATCATGGTCCTGCATCGCTGAGTCTACCCGCGACGGAGGCGCTTAACCTCCGAGACAAGTCAAGGTGAGTGGTACAATAACAACATAACGGATGAGAGTCAAACAACTTTGATCGCAGTCGAGGGAAAACCCCCTTTAAACAAAACATCACAATATACTAAAAAACGTAGAATCCTAGCATGTTTACTTATCAAATCAACAAGAAAGTATTACAAGGCTATCACAAACCAACACAATCATGTTATACACACAAGGTACATTCTAATATATGATTAACAAGATCGGTTATCTATTCCCAAAGTACTTCATACATTATCTTTTAAAAGATACTTTACGTTTACAAAACTCACACAATACCCGTATTATATGAAAATAGATTGATTATCTTTTGAAGTAAATCAATACACGTACCTTTGTAAAATCAAGTAACAACATTATTTTCCAAACGTCCAAGTTTGCCTAATTTCAAATGTTCACGGTTCTTATTTTAGAAAGGTTTCGTAGTTCATAGTCTTATTCATTTAAGAATATAATTCTCTTTTAAACCATCTGAGAAAACATAAGCCTTATATGTGAGTAGGATATTCTTGTTTATAACAATCTTATTACAATGACCATGATCTAGGAAATATCATTTTGTCTCATCTTAGCTTCATGCAGATGGAAGTTTCTACTGGTTTTAATAATACTTAATCAGAAAAACATTTCCTTTTATTAACGCTGCAGTTGGTTTGTCGATACACATTCGATTTCGAAATCAAGAAACATTCTTAAGCCGTTATACCTAACTTCCCATAAAGCTAGTATAACTCTTAAGTTTTCAATAACCAAGTATTACTCTTCTTTCAAAATGATTAAAAAAAAATCTTTTGAAATACTTCAAGTTCTTTATTATCACATAACCAACCAGTTATAGTTCGAATCAGTTACCTTTTAAAAACCACAAGTATTTTCTTACATACATAAAGCTGTTATAACCAACTTCCCATAAAGCCGTTATAACACTTTATGTTTTAGACCAATCAAATACATTTAACACATGTACGTCTACCGTACTACATAGTTACACACATATCATGCTAGAAGAGATAGGAAGAGGTTCACATACCTCGCGACGATTATCGACTAATAGCAAAACGCTCCAAGTACCTCAAATCGCCGGCTACTCCTTAAGCCAAGTAGATCGCGCCACGCATAGTACTTCCACCTATAAGGCCACAAGGCGCTTATTAACATTTAGATCTCTTCGTAGAACATTCTACAGAAAATTCGCAAGACCTCCGCATGCAGCGTAAATCTCCTCCTCTATCGGGGCCGGCTACCAAGCCAACCAGGGGGGGGGGGGTTATACGTCTAATCCGGACGTGCACAATTCTACCTCACAGAAAAGCTACACAAGTTGTCACGACCCGAACCCGGGCCCGTGACTGGTGCCTTACCCCGGGCACCCTAGTGATACAACATCAGAGAAAATCAGCGGAAATAAAAACATGAACATGAATTAAGAGACAAGATAAATAAGCAAAGCAACCAAAGCAGTTGCCTTCATCATAAATACATAAATACGAACAATTATCCTTTTACAAACTCCGCCACAACAAAGGCATGCACCTCTAAGATTTTTACAACGGTATGACGGACAGTGGTCCCGCCATACACGAATGTATAAGAATCTACTGACTGTGGTAACATACCAAAAGATAAGCCTCCAAGAAATGGGGCTTCCCGACACGCTGAATCGTGATCCTATGGCGAGGATCCACCACCGATGTACTTCCACTGCGGCATAAACGCGACCGGCGAGGTCGATAACAGTACCAAGTATGTGAAATCAGAAAAGATCAGAATGAAATCATAATAGTCTATATAAAGCAGGAGACATGTATGATAACCAGATGAAATACGTGTCCCTGCCCATCTCGTGGGACTCGGTGTAGAATCAGATGAAATACGTGTCCTCGCCATCTCGTGGGACTTGTAAAAATCGGATGAAATACGTGTCCTCGCCATCTCGTGGGACTCGGTGTAAAAATCAGATGAAATACGTGTCCCTGCCCATCTCGTGGGACTCGGTGTATAATCAAATGGAATACGTGTCCCTGCCCATCTCGTGGGACTCGGTGTATAATCAAATGAAATACGTGTCCCTGCCCATCTCGTGGGACTCGGTGTAGAATCGTTCATAACAAATCAACCGGCCCTCCATCGAGAGACGCGGGGTACAGAAATACCACAAAGGTTATCACAACAAGCATAGGCAAGTTTCACAACAACAAGTATAGGCAAGCTTCACGACAACAAGCATAGGCAAGCTATACACAACTCAAAGTACTTTCATTTTATGCCAAAGTCCGGGTTTTAACCCTAAGGTACTACGTACGTTAAATTACTTTTAAAGATCCATTTCTTTTACAAAGGTCACCCGATACCCGTAGTATAAAAATAGAGTGACTAACATCGTTAAGTAAACCAAAATGCTTTCCTTTGTAAAATCAAGTAACAACCTTATTTTCCAAACGTTCAAGTTTGCCTAATTTCAAATGCTCAAGTTTCTCATTTTAGAAAAGGTTTCGTAGTTCATAGTTTTAATCCTTTAAACATAATTCTCCTTTAAACGTTTTGAGAAACATATGCCTTATAGGTGAGTAGGTTATTCTTGTTTATAAACAATCTTATTAAGCAGTCATGATCTAGGAAATGTAATATCATTTTGTCTCATCTTAGCTTCTATGCAGATGGAGGTTTCTACTGGTTTTAATAATACTTCATTAGTCTTTACATTTCCCTTTATTAACGCTGCAGTGGTTTGTCGATACTTATTCTGATTTCCGAAATCAGTAAAACATTATTCCTTTTTAAAAACCAAGTACTCATTACTCACGAATGAGGTTTCACCCAAAATTCATACAATTAAGTCAAGTCTCTTATCTTCTAAAAATCGGTAACCCATTCTCTTTATCTCTCTTAAGACGTTATACCTAACTTCCCATAAAGCTAGTATAACTCTTATGTTTTCAAAGCCAAGTATTACTCTTCTTTCAAAAAGGTCTTTTTGAAACACTTCAAGTTCTTTATTACTACACATCAAATCCGTTATAAGTCAAATCGATTTACTTTGAAACCACAAAGCATTTTCTTACCTACATAAAACTGTTATAACCAACATCCCATAAAGCCGTTATAACACTTTATGTTTCACACCAATCAAATACATTAAACACCTGTATGTCTCATTGTACTATAGTTATACACATATCATGCTAGAACAGATAGGAAGAGGTTCACATACCTCGCGACGACACCGACTAATAGCAAAGCGCTCTAAGTACCTCAAACCGTCGGCCACACCTTAAGCCAAGTAGACCACGCCACACGTAGTATTTCAACCTATAGAGGCCACAAGGCGCCTATTAACATCTTAGATCTCAATGTAGAATATCTTACGTAAAATTCGCAAGATTCCCGCAACAACAGCGTAAATCTCCTCTCTCTAACGAGGCCGCTACCAAGCCAACCGGGGAGGGGGTTTGCACGCCTAACCGACGCGCACAATTCTACTCACAAGAATACTACACAAGCCTCATGTAATACACCCTATGTAATTACAGTTCAGTTCACTTCTAAAAATTCAGGCTTAAGTCGCAAGACATTGCCGTAAGTATTATTCAGGCTTAAGTCAAAAGACATTGCCGCACAACTATGTTCAGTTCTATATATAGTATACTCAACTATATACTCCTACAACATGTAATTTCCAATTACAACAGAAGGTCAAGAATGTTTACCTCGATAAGCCTAAAATTATCCGAGTTTATATGTCGATCCTGAGCAAGGTTTAGCTCCTACTCCGTGCGCTCCAACCCGCTCCAACCAACCCTTAGAAGTTCTAACCAACTTCTACTTAACACTTCAACCGACTATGAAGGTTTTTCCTTAGGGTTTCGTTTTTGACTGAGGGAAGTATAATAGTATTTTCTGGGCTTTTGTATAAAAATGGTACTTTGGAAAGTACTACAAGGTATATGGGCTAAAGTATTTGGGCATTATAACAATACTAGGAGAGTATTTCTATACCACAAAAATGGGTATTTATACGAGACAACTAGGCTAGGGGGGGTGTACCCCTCGGGTAGAACACTACAAGGGGGGGAGGTATTTCTCTCGGCCAAAAGGCCTCAACAAAGGGGGAGGGGGGACTCTTGGACGAAATACAACACTAAGGGGGAGGAAGGAAGAGAACTTTCAAGACTTAGGAAAATTTTAGGATGAAGAAGTCCCTGACTTGATATGACTGCTTGTTTATTGTGAACTGTAGTTTTGTTATCATACATGTCTCCTGCTTTATATAGACTACTATGATTCCATTTACGATTTATTTTGATTTCACATACTGCACTGTTAACCGACCTCCTTCGGGCTGCGTTCATGCCGCAGGTAAAGGTACACCAGTCGTTGATCCTCGCTCTTAGGGTCACAGTTCAGCTTTTGGGAAGCTCCGTTTCTCCGGAGGCTTATCTTGGTATAGTCCCCTGTTTTTGTAAGTGCTTACATTCAGGGGTATGACGGGGCCCTGTCCCGTCGTTGTTGTCGTATCATTTCTTAGAGGTGCATGTAAATGCAAGTGTGGTTTGTAAAAGGATTAAACCGTTCTTTTGTAAAAGTGGTTATTTATATATGCCGAAAGGCAAGTTTTCTCGATTGCTTTGTACTTCACTTGTTTCATGTATGTGTTTTATGTTCCACCGATTACTCGATGTTGTGTCACTAGGGTGCGGGGTAAGGCACGATCCACGCCCGCCGGTCGTGACAAAAGTGGTATCGAGCGATTAATCCTCGGAAAGTGTCTACGCATCAGATTCAGAGTCTTGATTATCGGTGTTGTGCACCACACCAATAATCGTGAGGCTATAGGTATCTAGGATTGGTTTCTATTCTTCTCACTCGAGATCGTGCCTTAGAGCCGTGTTGTAAGTTGGACCTCTAACGATTTCTTTCCCTTACCGTTATGCCTCCGTAGGCAACCCGCCCAGAGGGCAAGGCAGAGGAGCCGCGAGTAGAGTTGAGAGGTTGCGAGGGCACAGCCCAATCTTTACCTAGGGTAGTGCTTCATTCGGGATTTCTGCGACGTCACTAGCCCCAGCAGAGTTTAGCACGGCGCGGCGGTTCCATCGCGGCCATGATATTTGAACCTTCGCCCACGATCGGGAACAGAGATTATGGATTGCAAAGGCGACCACATTACTAGCTATAGATTTGGCTACCGAGAGTATACCGATGTATCGCAAGTCTTGATGACTACCTAAGAAGGTTGTGCAAGAGTAATTCTTGATTAGGCTTGAGCATGGCACGTATACGAGCTTATGCGCAGCAGCCGAGAAACGTAGAGATCGACGGGTTAACGGGCGACGAGAAGAGGCCGAGCGAAGGTCCTTTGGTAACTTTCGAGGCAGTCGCCTCACCAGCAGATTTGATATGCACCTCCGCCCGCAGCAGTGGTCTTCCACGGATATCGGGGCGTTCGAGTATGCAGGAGTTGGTCGAACACCGGGCTTAGGTTCATTGGCATGACGTCATCCCGGAATGTCGTCTTTTAGTTGGTACTTGTTGTACTGCGCCGCCGGGCCATGTATCGAGAGAGTGTCCTTGTAGGAGGACTTAGCCTTCAGGATTGGTGGGTAGTTCGTCATCTTCCTTAGCTATGCGCCCTACGGGGCAGGTTTGGTTAGAACGACTAAGGGGAGTGAAGCAGTAGGTATAGATATATCTTTAACCCTCTAGAGATCAGTATGTGTGATAAGGTGAGTATACCTTAGGTGCTATGTTCTGATAGCAGTGTGTTAGTTGTGATTTGAAATCATGGTTGTTTAACCGAGTAAGATTTTGGGGGATAGAGAAAGTGTGAGCCTTAGAGCTTTATACGTAGAGACCTTAGAGGTGAGGCCATCTCGAGAAAAAGGTGTAGTGTTATGTTTGACCCTTATCGGAGTGCATAGTGCACGTGAGTTATGTTTTTGGGATAAGTCCCCGAGTAGCGTAATATGAGAGAGGGTAGTTGAGCTAAGAAGACCGCTAGGTTTTCGTAACGTGATTAGTGAGAGTTTTCCTCCGGGAAGCTAGTGTTTTGCGCGTTGCCGGGTCGGGTTGAGGCCACGTTGCGGGTTAACCCGCGGTAGGTTTGGTGGTCAGGTTTGTGGTCCCGCCGTGTTAGGTGAGGGTGTTAGGCCCAAGTTTAGTTAACCAAACAGACGAAACTCATGGATGCGTTCGACCAGTGGTCGGGCCGATGGGGGCAGCCCATCGTGTTCTTCGGTCAGGACCGTTTACTCGGCTGTGTTGAGTTATCAGAAAGGTTGTAAGGCTGCACGAGGTGCCTACTTTCACCTTATGTCAGGCAGTGAAGCCCAGGTTGTGGCTATTTTCGTTTTTCTAAAAGTTTTACCAGCAGGTTAGGAACTCGGTGAGTCTCGACCGCATTCGCCGCCGCTGCGTGATTTCGTGGGTAGTTGTGAGGATTGTTGTCTCCTATGGAGGAGCGTTTGAGCTACCATTTCGTTGTTCGGATGTCGCCTTATGAACTTGCAGGGCGGAAGTGTAAGTTGCGGCCGATTGGTTCGATGTTGGCGTGGTTCGGGATAGTTGGTTGAGCTTGTTCCAGCAGACGATGGATAGTGAGAAGCTTGTCTAGAAGAAGTTACGCGGCTCGGAGGAATCGTATGGATAATCGCGACGCAGAGTTCGAGTTGACGGTCGGTCTTGAAGGTACCACCCGGTTTGGGTGCGACGAGTTTTGGAACAGAGGAACTTAGCCCGAGTTACTTTGGGCCTTTGTGAGTTCATGTGAAGGATAGGCCAGTTGCCTATATGTTAGCATTTGCCGTCCGACGTAGAGGCGATGCGTCCGATCTTTCAGATTGTGATGTTCGGGAAGTATCGAAGATCCATCCAGTGTTCCCGTTATGATGACCACGTTAGAGATAGTAACCGAGTTTTGGAAATCGGCAAGACGTAAATGTGGAAAGAGTTCGAGTGTCACGACCTCGATGATCGACGCATCCCGGTACCATTTGTTGGGTCGCTGAAGGTTAATGCCTTAGGCAAAGTGACAAAAGTGGTATCATTTCTTTTAAGAGAAGTACGAGGAAGTATATTTTAGACCACGGAGAGGTGGTTGTGGTGATGTTAGAGGTGTTTCCTCGTGGACTTGGATATAAGTATTTTACGCAGGTGCTTCTGTGGCCAGCTGTGGCAGGATTGTTCTCGTAAGTATAGTAGTGAAGACTATACTGGCGCGCGTTTGTTTTGAGACTTAGAAGGAACATTCGGGACGAATGTTTCTAAGGAGGGGAGAATGTTATACCGTATTTTGAGTATGTACGTGGGGCGTGCGTAGGAAATTTCGAACTTCAAGTAAGGCTTGGCCGAATTAATTTTGTTCACAACACCCGTTTAGAGTCGTTTTTCGACGAAACGTTTTCACAGCTTTCGTAGGGGAATTTCCGGCTATGTCATTTCTAATTTTTGCGGATTTTTCCGAGAGACGAAACGTGTTGGACCAACAAGAGGGCGCCACTTGGCACCCTCTCATTGGTGGACTTCAAATCGTCCATTTGGACGAAATGGACAAGGTAAGGCACGTTTTTTGTGCCTTGACAAAGTCAAGGGTAGGTAGGATATTTGTGTTTGGTAAATCCTAGCCCTACACTTGCCTAACACATGGATTGATCTTGGCCTTTGGTTGGCCATCCTTGACCTATAAATACCTCTAAGGTTGAAGACTTCTTCATCCAAAATGCCTAAGTCTTGAGAGCCTTCCCCCCCTTTCGTGAGACCTCTTGGCCGAGAGATGTCCCTCCCCCTTGCCTAGTGGCTCTCGGCCGAGAACCCCTCCTCCTAAGTAGTGTGGTTAGGGTACCCCTAGCCGAGTTGCTTTCGTATAATACCCCCCCCTTTGTGGTGTAGAAATACTCTCAAAAGTATTGTTATAATGCCCAAAATACCTTAGCCTTATACCTTGTAGTATTCTAAGGATATACCTATCTGAAAAGCCCGAAATACTATTATACTTCCGTCAATACAAAACCGAAACCCTAGGAAAATCTCCATAGTCCGTTGGAGTATTGTGTAGAAGTTGGTTAGAACTTCTAAGGGTGGTTTAGAGCGGGTTGGAGCGCTGAGTTGAGCTAAACGATTGCCCGGATCGACTTTAAGCTAGGATAATTATGGGCTTATCGAGGTAATTATCTTGTCCTCTATTGTAATTGGAAATTACTTGTTAGATTATATAGTTGAAGTATGCTATATATAGTATCGAACATAGTTATCGGCAATGTCTTTTGACTTAAGCCCGAATAATACTTACGGAATGTCTTGCGACTTAAGCCCAATTTAAAGAAGAATCCGAATCGTAATTACATGTATCAGACATGAGACTTGTGTAGTAGCAGTGGAGTAGAATTGTACCCGTAGGTTAGGCGTATAACCCCCGGTTGGCTTGGTAGCCGGCCCGATAGAGGAGGAGATTTACGTTGTCATGGGGAGGTCTCCGAATTTTCTCAGAGAATGTTCTACGATAAGATCTAGATGTTAATAAGCGCCTTGTGGCCTTATAGGTTGAAGTACTACGTGTGGCGCGATCTACTTGGCTTAAGGAGTAGCTGACGTTTGGTAGTACTTGGAGCGTTTTGCTATTAGTCGATACTCGTCGCGAGGTATGTGAACCTCTTCCTATCTCTTCTAGCATGATATGTGTGAACTATGTAGTACGGTAGACGTACATGTACTAAATGTATTTGATTGGTGTAAAACATAAAGTGTTATAACGGCTTTATGGGAAGTTGGTTATAACAGCTTTATGTTGGTAAGAAAATACATGTGGTTTTTAAAAGATAACTGAATTGAACTATAACTGGCTTGTTATGTGTTAATAAAGAACTTGAAGTATTTCAAAAGATTTTTGAATCATTTGGAAAGAAGAAGTAATATTTGGTTTTTGAAAACTTAAGAGTTATACTAGCTTTATGGGAAGTTAGGTATAACGGCTTAAGAATGTTTTACTGGTTTCGGAAATCAGAATGTGTATCGACAAACCACTGCAGCGTTAATAAAAGGAAATGTTTTGAATAATTAAGTATTATTAAAACCAGTAGAAACTTCCATCTGCATAGAAGCTAAGATGAGACAAAATGATATTTCCTAGATCATGGCTGCTGTAATAAGATTGTTATAAACAAGATATCCTACTCACATATAAGGCTTATGCTTCTCAGATTGTTTAAAGGAGAATTATATTCTTAAATGAATAAGACTATGAACTACGAAACCTTTCTAAAAATGAGAAACTTGAACATTGGAAATTAGGCAAACTTGAACATTGGAAATTAGGCAAACTTGAACATTGGAAAAGAATGTTGCTACTTGATTTTACAAAGAGAAGTAATTGATTTACTTTAAAAAGATAATCACTCTATTTTCATATACTACGGGTATTGTGTGCCTTTTGTGAATGTAACGTATCTTTTAAAGAGTTAATGTATGAAGTACTTAGGGATAAAACCCGATCCTGTTAATCATATAGTAGAAAGTACCTTGTGTGAACAACTTGATTGTATTGGTTTGTGATAGCCTTGTAATACTTTCTTGATTGCTTTGATAAGTAAACGTGTTAGGATGCTACGTGTGTTAGTATCTTGTGATGTTTGTGTAAAGGGGTTTCCCTTGATTGTGCTTATTAACTATCAGTCGTTATGATAGTATTGTGGCATTCATCTCTTGAGATGATTCCGGGGGTTAAGTCGCCTCCGACGCGGGTAGACTCAGCGTGGTCGATGGACCTATGATTCGAGAATACCTCACGCAGTCCTGGGCCTATGCGGAGCTACGAGAGTTCGAGTTAGTGTGCGTCCTTTATGGGCATGCGTCCATGTGCCACGCGGATCGCGAAGTCGGGGCGATGTCCGGGAGTACCACCGATGCGGGAATACCTCATGCGGGCCGATGAGATTGGCCTACGCGAGTCGCGAAGTTCCAGGACTAGACGCGCACATTAGATACTGCGGGCAAGTGGCCAGCTTTGATCATGTGACGGTCTAGACAGATCTTATGATACAGTTCATGACCTTGTTGGTACTGTTGGTGTTAGTAGTCGGCTATGCCTTCGTACTTACCCCGTACGGTGTTATTATGGCACAGGTGGGACCTGGTGTTCATATGTGTTCCTTGGTGCTTTTATATCATAAAGCACGGCGGTGAGGAAGGTATTCCACGCATGATTGATGTTGTGGGCGTGAGACCCATTGTTATATTTGAGTGATGACTTTGAGGCGTGAGTCCACGACTTGATATGATTGCTTGTTTATCAGGAATCGTAGTTTTGTTATCATACATGTCTCCCGCTTTATATAGACTACTATGATTCCATTTACGATTTATTTTCGATTTCACATACTGTACTGCCAGATCGACTTCGGGCCGCGTTCATGCCGCAGTAAAGGTACACCGCCGTTGATCCTCGCTCTTAGGGTCACAGTTCACTGGGAAGCTCCGTTTCTCGGAGGCTTATTCGTATAGTCCCCTGTTGTAAGTGCTTACATTCAGGTATGACGGCCCCGCCCGTCGTTGTTGTCGTATCATTTCTTAGAGGTCTGTAGTACTGTTGTGGGCAGGGTTTGTAAAAAGGATTAAACTGTTCTTTTGTAAAAAGTGGTTATTTATATATGCCGAAAGGCAAGCTTTCCTCAGATTTCTGTTTTGTACTTCACTTGTTTCATGTATGTGTTTTATGTTCCGCTGATTACTCTGATGTTGTGTCACTAGGGTGCCCGGTAGGCACGACCACGCCCAGCTGGTCGTGATGTATTTATAGGTCAAGAAATGGCCAACCAATGGCCAAGATTCATCCAAGTGTTAGGCAAGTGTAGGGCTAGGATTAAGCCATGTGCACCTTATCCATCTACCACACCAACTTGCACAAATATCCTACCAACTCCCCGACCCTTTGCCGTCCACCACTTCCAATTAGAGGTGACAAGTGTCGCCTCTCGTTGGTCCAAAATGTTTCGTCTCTAAAAATCCGCAAAAATTATTAATGACGTGGCGGAATTTTCCTACGAAAGTCGTGGAAACGCTTTAAAAACGACTTTTCGCACTTGTGCACAAATTCGAACCTATGCCTACTTTAAGGCTCAAATTGTATCGACGCCTCACGCACATACTCGAAAATACGGGGTATAACATTCTCCCCTCCTTAGAAACATTCGTCCTGAATGTTCCTTCTCAAGACGGATAACGATAAAGTTCTTCTAACAAGTTGCCAACGCCACAACTGGCCACGAAATAACACATGCACGCAAATACTTATATCCAAGTCCACGAGGAAACACCTCTAACATCACAAACTCTTGTCACTTTTCCGCGAGGTTCTAGTGTCACTCCGGCGACCCAACCAATGGTACCGGACTGCATGCGATCCCTGAGGTCTAAAATATACATCCTCCGCACCTTCTCCCTTTACAAGAAATGATCATATCTATGCTCGCAATACATGCTCGCTCTACCCTTACTCGTCAGATTTTCTCAAACACTTGAACTCTTCTAGTATACGTACCACACTTCCGTCAACGTTTACTTTTCCAACCTCGAGTTACTACCTCCAAACTTGGTCATCTTACTAACCTCGATTTCTCTAAGGCCATTCTCGCCTTCACGAACTGATTCTGGTCGAACGTATCCACGAACTCATACGATGGTCATCTAAACTTGGGCCTAGCACCGCGTGACTCGCCACCGGCGACCACCAGAGCTGACCCCACCTCGAACAAAGCCGCGGGTTGGCCCGCAACACGGCCCCAACCCGACCCATCTGTCGCGCCAACTCTTGCTCGCCGACACGGAACAATCTTGCTAAATCACATCATGAAAGATACCACTTTCATTTACCCAACCTGAGGACTTATCACACAATACATTCTAGGAATAAAATGCACTCGACAAGGATCACTCGCAAAATCTTGTACTCAAGACGCCTTACATCTAAGGTCTCAACTGTAATATTCTAAGGTTCATCATTTTCTCACCCTGTGCTTACCCTTTTTCACCAACTGGTTCCTAAATCACATTTTAGCACAAAGCTAACCGAACATAACACTTAACACATTAACATAACATCAAAACATACAAGCCTCTGAGGTTAAGGATATACTGAAGCTACCGCTCCACTCTAATCATAAGCACGCCGCAGGCGCATACCGTAGGCGATGAACACGCCATCGATCCGAGGCCGAGTCATTCTGCTTGCATCCTTCCTACTAGGATTTCGTCATATGGCCCTCGACGGCCGCAGAAAACAGCACCAAGAAAAGACGACATTCTCGACGACGCCTCGCACATCGCACACCGAGGAAAACCCAACCCGATCAAGAACCCATGTATATCTCAGAAACTAAGCCACGGAGCTCGACCAGCCTCGAATAAGTGAACGCCCCGACGATCGCGGGGGACCACTGCATCGTGGAGGTACATAACTAGATCGCCGAGGCGGTCCGCCTCGAAAGTTACCAAAGGACCGCTGCTCGCCCTCTTCTCGCGATCTCGGCCATTCCGTCGACCTTCTCCGTGCCTCACATCCTAGTGCATGAGCTTGCATGCGGGCAATGTCCATGCGGTACAAGAGCTACACCCGCACAAGCCTCGCCAAGTAATCGCCCAGCCCGTGACGTAGCGGTGTACTCTGTCCTCCATATCGCTACCACGGTGGGAACATACCGAAGCTAATGAGTCGAACTCCACATTGTACTTCTAACCGCCCGCCCGCCCCGCCTCAACGTCAAAAACTGCCGCCCGAGCCTCTCATTTGTGGGGCAAGAAATGTGCAAGAAAAGCCCGAGAACTCGTCCCATACGGTGAAGTGCATGATATTCCCGACAACTCCCACGAATCAAACTACCAATCAGTAGTATCACGCGGTGATGCGAACCCAATACCACCGACTACGCCTCAATCTCGATCACTCATGATCCAGAGCCGCTTCGGATAAACTCCCGAGGGTCATCTCGCCTCGATCCATAGAACACCGGTGGGCTACAACTCGAAAAGTCCCGTAGCCTCAAATGCTCGCCGGGGTGAACTACGGTGCTATCGGGCCGGAATCGCCGATCCACTTAACCTCATATCTCGCCACGACTCGCCGAATCGCCATCTCCTTGTACCCCATCTCATCTCGCTCCAAAGCTATGGATCGAGGCTCAGTCTTGTAGTCTCGTGGCCACCGCTGCAGACTCTAAACTCTGCTGGCGCAAGGGCCGCGAAACTTCGCCGGCACTGTCTCGTGCACCGATCGCTCGCGCTCGCATTCCTCAGATCTCACTAATAGCTCCTTCGATCGCCTTGCCCATCTGGGCTCGGTTACCTTACGCGAGGCATAATCGTAAAGGAAAGGAATACGTCGGAGGGTCCAACTTATCACAGCCTCTAGGGCACGATCTCGAATGAGAAGAATGGAAACCAATCCTAAATGTCCTATAGCCTCACGATTATAGATGTGGTGCACAACACACCGATAATCAAGACTTACTGAACACGGTGCTGTAGACACTTTCCGAGGACTAATCGCTCGATACCACTTTTGTCACGACCAACCTGCGTTCGTGATCGTGCCTTACCGGGCACCCTAGTGATACAACATCAGAGAAAATCAGCGGAAATAAAACATGAACATGAATTAAGAGACAATATAAATAAACAGGCCAACCAAAATAGTTGCCTTTCATCATATATACATAAATACCCGAAAGCTTATCCTTTTACAAACCCCGCTTACAACAAAGCATGCACTTCTAAGATTTTTACAACAGCCTATGACGGACAGGCCCCGCCATACCACGAATGTATAAGAATCTATGGACTCGTGGTAACATACCAAAAGATAAGCCTCCAAGAAATGGGGCTTCGACACGAATCGTGATCCTATGAGCGAGGATCCACAACCGATGTACTTCCACTGCGGCATGAACGCAGCCGGCGAGGTCGACAACAGTACCAAGTATGTGAAATCGTAAAAGATCAGAATGAAATCATAATAGTCTATATAAAGCGGGAGACATGTATGATAACGGATGAAATACGTGTCCTCGCCCATCTCGGGACTCGGTGTAGAATCGGATGAAATACGTGTCCTCGCCATCTCGTGGGACTCGTAAAAATCGATGAAATACGTGTCTCGCCCATCTCGTGGGACTCGGTGTAAAAATCGATGAAATACGTGTCCTCGCCATCTCGTGGGACTCGGTGTATAATCAAATGGAATACGTGTCCTCGCCCATCTCGTGGGACTCGGGTGTATAATCAAATGAAATACGTGTCCTCGCCATCTCGTGGGACTCGGTGTAGAATCGTTCATAACAAATCAACCGGCCCTCCATCGAGACGCGGGGTACAGAAATACCACAAAGGTTATCACAACAAGCATAGGCAAGTTTCACAACAACAAGTATAGGCAAGCTTCACGACAACAAGCATAGGCAAGCTATACACAACTCAAAGTACTTTCATTTTATGCCAAAGTCCGGTTTTAACCCTAAGGTACTACGTACGTTAAATTACTTTTAAAGATCCATTTCTTTTACAAAGGTCACCCGATACCCGTAGTATAAAAATAGAGTGACTAACATCGTTAAGTAAACCAAAATGCTTTCCTTTGTAAAATCAAGTAACAACCTTATTTTCCAAACGTTCAAGTTTGCCTAATTTCAAATGCTCAAGTTTCTCATTTTAGAAAAGGTTTCGTAGTTCATAGTTTTAATCCTTTAAACATAATTCTCCTTTAAACGTTTTTGAGAAACATATGCCTTATAAAGTAGTAGTTATTCTTGTTTATAAACAATCTTATTAAGCGCCATGATCTAGGAAATGTAATATCATTTTGTCTCATCTTAGCTTCATGCGGATGGAGGTTTCTACTGGTTTTAATAATACTTCATTAGTCTTTACATTTCCCTTTATTAACGCTGCGGTGGTTTGTCGATACTTATTCGATTTCAAATCAAGAAACATTATTCCTTTTAAAACCAAGTACTCATTACTCACGAATGAGGTTTCACCCAAAATTCATACAATTAAGTCAAGTCTCTTATCTTCTAAAAATCGGTAACCCATTCTCTTTATCTCTTAAGACGTTATACCTAACTTCCCATAAAGCTAGTATAACTCTTATGTTTTCAAAGCCAAGTATTACTCTTCTTTCAAAAGGTCTTTTGAAACACTTCAAGTTCTTTATTACTACACATCAAATCCGTTATAAGTCAAATCGGTTACCCTTTGAAACCACAAAGCATTTTCTTACCTACATAAAGTTTATAACCAACATCCCATAAAGCCGTTATAACACTTTATGTTTCAAACCAATCAAATACATTAAACACGTATGACGCTCATCACTACATAGTTATACACATATCATGCTAGAACAGATAGGAAGAGGTTCACATACCTCGCGACGACATCGACTAATAGCAAAGCGCCTAAGTACCTCAAACCGTCGGCCACACCTTAAGCCAAGTAGACCACGCCACACGTAGTATTTCAACATATAGAGGCCACAAGCGCGCCTATTAACATCTTAGATCTCAATGTAGAATATCTTACGTAAAATTCAAGACCTCCCCGCATGACAGCGTAAATCTCTCCTCTAACGAGGCCGCTACCAAGCCAACCGGGGGGTTTGCACGTCTAACCGGACGCGTGCAATTCTACTCACAGTAATACTACACAAGCCCACTGTAATACAATCCTATGTAATTACAGTTCAGTTCACTTCTAAAAATTCAGGCTTAAGTCGCAAGACATTGTCGTAAGTATTATTCAGGCTTAAGTCAAAAGACATTGCCGCACAACTATGTTCAGTTCTATATATAGTATACTCAACTATATACTCCTACAACATGTAATTTCCAATTACAACAGAAGGTCAAGAATGTTTACCTCGAAAAGCCCAAAATTATCCGAGTTTATATGTCGATCCTGAGCAAGGTTTAGCTCCTACTCCGTGCGCTCCAACCCGCTCCAACCAACCCTTAGAAGTTCTAACCAACTTCTACTTAACACTTCAACCGACTATGAAGGTTTTTCCTTAGGGTTTCGTTTTTGACTGAGGGAAGTATAATAGTATTTTCTGGGCTTTTGTATAAAAAGGGTACTTTGGAAAGTACTACAAGGTATATGGGCTAAAGTATTTGGGCATTATAACAATACTAGGAGAGTATTTCTATACCACAAAAATGGGTATTTATACGAGACAACTAGGCTAGGGTGTACTTCTGCAGAACACTACAAGGGGGGGAGGTATTTCTCTCGGCCAAAAGGCCTCAACAAAGGGGGAGGGGGGACTCTTGGACGAAATACAACACTAAGGGGGAGGAAGGAAGAGAACTTTCAAGACTTAGGAAAATTTAGGATGAAGAAGTCTTCCAAAGGGGGGGGGGGTATTTAGAGGTCAAGAAATGGCCAACCAATGGCCAAGATTCATCCAAGTGTTAGGCAAGTGTAGGGCTAGGATTAAGCCATGTGCACCTTATCCATCTACCACACCAACTTGCACAAATATCCTACCAACTCCTTGACCCCTTTGTCAGTCACCACTTTCCAATTAGAGGTGACAAGTGTCGCCTCTCGTTGGTCCAAAATGTTTCGTCTCTGGAAAAATCCGCAAAAATTATTAATGGCGTGCGGAATTTTCCTACGAAAGTTGTGGAAACGTTTAGTCGAAAAACGACTCCTTTCGCACTTGTGCACAAATTCGAACCTATGCCTACTTTAAGGCTCAAATTGTATACGCACGCCTCACGCATACATACCGAAATATGGGTATAACACAAGTCTCAGAATACATCTATGTAATTCTGATTCAAAGACTCTTCTTTCGAAAAGGTTTCTTATTATTCAGGCTTAAGTCCAAAGACATTGCCGATAACAACGTTCAGTTCTATATATAGTATACTTCAACTATACAGTCTAACAATCATGTAATTTCCAATTACAATAGAGGGACAAGATATTTACCTCGATAAGCCCATAATTATCCAAGTATAAAGTCGATCCTGGGCAACGTTTAGCTCCAACTCCGTGCGCTCCAACCCGCTCCAAACTACCCTTAGAAGTTCTAACCAACTTCTACATACTACTCCAACTAACCATGGAGATTTTTCTTAGGGTTTCGGTTTGGTGACTGACGGGAAGTATAATAGTATAACGGGGCTTTTCGTATAGGTATAACCTTAGAATACTACAAGGTATACGGCTAAGGTAATTTGGGCATTATAACAATACTTTTGAGAGTATTTCTACCAAGAGGGGGGGTATTTATACGAGACAACACCACAAGGGGGGGTGTATACCTCTACTACCCCACTAGTGGGGTACTTCGACGGGGAGGGGACTCTCGGCCACAAGGCCTCACAAAGGGGGAGAGGGGGTGTTGGACGAAACACCACACAAGGGGAGGGAGGATTTTAACACTTTAGGAAATTTAGGAATGGATGAAGAAGTCTTCTAAAGGGGGGTATTTATAGGACAAGCCAAGGCCAACCAATGGCCAAGATCTTGCCAAGTGCAAGGCAAGTGTAGGGCCAAGATCTTGCCAAGTGCACCTTATCCATCTACCACAAAATATCCTACCAACCCCTTGACCAAACAAGGCCAATTCGTCCCACTTGTACCGCCCACAACGTGCTCCAATGAGAGGGTGACAAGTGTCGCCCTCTTGTTGGTCCAAAATGTTTCGTCTCTCGGAAAAATCCGCAAAAATTAAAAATGACATAGCCGGAATTTTCCCTACGAAAGCTGTGGAAACGTTTTCAAAAAAACGACTCTAACCGTGTTGTGCACAAAATAATTCGCCAAGCCTTATTTAAAAGTTCAAATTTTCTACGCACGCCCCACGTACATACTGCGAAATACGGGTATAACATTCTCCTCCTTAGAAACATTCGTCGAATGTTCCTTCTAAGTCTCAAACAAGCGCGCCAAGATAGTCTTGACTACTATACTTACGAGAACAATCACGCCACACATGGCCACGTAAAACACCCGCAAATACCTCCATCCAAGTCCACGAGGAAACACCTCTAACATTACCACAAACACCTCTCTCCGGGGTCTAAAATATACTTCCTTCGCACCTTCTCCTAACAAAAGAAATGATCACATCTATGCTCGCCATACATGCTCGCTTCTCCCTTTACTCGTCGTGATACTTTTGTCACTTTGACGCGAGGTTCTAGTGTCACTCCGGCGACCCAACAAATGGTACCGGGCTGCATGTGATCCCTGAGGTCGCCAGACACTCGAACTCTTACCACATTTAAATCTTCGCTTTCCAAAACTTCGGGTTACTATCTCTAACGTGGTCATCATTAATCGGGAACACTCTGGATGGATCTCGATACTTTCCGATCATAACAATACGAAGGCCGGACGTCGCCTCCTAAGTCGGACGGCAAATGCTAACATATAGGCAACCCGACCTATTCTTCACATGAACTCGTGGGCTCAAAGTAACTCGGGCTAAGTTCCTCTGCTTTTCAAAACTCGTCACACCCAACCCGGTGGTACTTTCAAGAAGACCACCGTCAACTCGAACTCTAAGCGTCGTCGCCGATTATCCGCACGATTTCTCGAGCCGCCGAACCTCTTCTAGACAAGCTTTACCATATCCACAAATTACCGGAACAAGCTCGAACCAACTATCCGAATCTTGCCAACATCGAACCAATCGACCGGCGACTTACACATCCGCCCTACAAGGCTTCATAAGGCGACATCCGAACACCGAAATGGTAGCTTAAACACTCCTCCACAGGGACAACAATCCCACAACTACCCTCGAATCCACACACCGCCCGAGGGCGAATGCGATCTCGAGACTCACCCGAGTCCTTAACCCCGCTGTAAAACTTCGAAACAAAACACCTGCACTGGCTCCACTGTCATAAGGTGAAGGTAGGCACCCCTTGTAGCCTTACAACCTTTCTGATAAAATCAAAAATGCAGAGTAAACTGTCTTTGCTAGAAGACAAGACGACTGACCTCCTCGGCCCGACCATCGGTCGAACGATCCACGAATTTGTACGTGGTTAACTAAACTTGGGCCTAACACCCGTGACTACCACAAAGCGACCACCACAAACCGACTTACCACCATACATGCCGCGGGTTGACCCGCAACGTGGCCTCAACCCGACCGCAATGCGCAAAACGCTAGCTCCCAAGGAAAACTCTCACTAATCACGTTAAAACCTAGCGGTCTTCTTAGCTCAACTACCCTCTTTCATTCCACACTACTCAGGGACTTATCCCACAAACATAACTCACGTGCACTATGCACTCCTATAAGGGTCAACCATAAACAATACATCTTTTACTCGAGATGGCCTTACCTCTAAGGTCTCCACGTATAACACTCTAAGGCTCACACTTTCTCTATCCCCCAATCTTCCCCGGTTACTAACCATGATTTCTAATCACAACTTACACACTGCTATCAGAACATAGCACTTAAGGTGTACTCACCTTATCTCACATACTAACCCCTAGAGGGTTAAGAATATATCTATATCTACTGCTTCACTCCCCTTAGTCGTTCTAGTCAAACCTGCCCCGTAGGGCGCATAGCTAGGGAAGATGACGAACTACCCACCGATCCTGAAGGCTAAGTCCTCCTACAAGGACACTCCTTCGACATCGACTCGACGGTCGAGGTACAACAAGTACCAACTAAAAGACGACATTCCCGGGATGGCGTCACACCGCGTGAACAGGAAGCCCCGGAGTTCGACCAACTCTCGTATACCTAACGCCCCAAATCCGTGGAAGACCACTGCGACCGTGGATGTGCATAATCTAATTCTTGGTGAGGTGACTCGACTAAAGTTACCAAAGGACCTTTACGCCCCGCCTCTTCTCGCCCTTCGTTAACCCGTCGATCTCTACGCTTGGCTCGCCAAGACAAGCCCGCATACGTGCCATGCTCGCCTAATCAAGAATTACTCGCACAACCCTTTCTAAGATATTCATCAAGACTCGCGACATCGGTATACTCTGGTAGCCAAATCCATAGCTAGTAACAGTGGTTGTCTCTTTGCAATCTATATTCTCGCTCTGCCGCGGATGAAGGTTCATATATCATGGCCGCAGAGGAATCGCGCCGCCGTGCTAAACTCATTGGGCCGTGACGTAGCATAACTCCCCGATCAAGCACCTAACTCGGTGATGGTTGGGCTCAGGCCCTCGTGAACCTCTCAGATTTACTCGCGGCTCCTCGGCCGCTTTGCCTCACGGGCGGGTTGCCACGCGAGGCATAGCGGTAAGGGAAAGAAATACGTGAGAGGTCCAACTTACAACATGGCTCTAAGGCACGATCTCGAGTGAGAAGAATAGAAACCAATCCTAAATATCCTATAGCCTCACGATTATTGGTGTGGTGCACAACACACCGATAATCAAGACTCATGGATACGGTGCGTAGACACTTTCCGAGGATTAATCGCTTCGATACCACTTTTGTCACGACCAACCGGCCCGTGGATCGTGCCTTACCGGCACCCTAGTGATACAACATCGAGTAATCACTGAACATAAGACGATAACATGAAATAACAAGAAGTATGAAACAATAGTTCGAGAAAACTTGCCTTTACGCATATATATAAATCAATTTAAAACCGACAGCTACATCCCATTACAACTCGCCACAACAAGATTACTGCACTTCTACGAATGATATGATAACAACGACGGACGGGGCCGCCATACCCTGAATGTAAGAACCTACAACAACAGGACTATACGAAGATAAGCCTCCGAGAAACGGAGCTTCCCAAACGCCGAATCGTGACCCTAAGAGCGAGGATCAACGATCGTGTACCTCAACTGCAGCATGAACGCACTTCGGCGAGGTCAAGCATAACAGTACCAAGTATGTGAAATCAAAAATATCAGTAAATGAAATCATAATAGTCTATAAAGCAGAGACATGTATGATAACCAAACTACGATCACAATAAATAGGCGATATGTTAAGTCGTGGACTCACGCCTCAAAGTCATCACTCAAATATAACTATGGGTCTCACGCCATAACATCAATCATGCCCGTGGAATACCTTCCTCATCGCCGACGCTTTATGATATAAAAGCACCAAGAAATACACATGAACACCGTGTCCCACTGTGTCCTAATAAAACAAGACAGGTAAGTACGAAGGCATAACCGACTACTAACACCTACGCACTAACATGGTCATAAATCGTATCATGATATCTCGCTTCAGTCATACATGATCAAAGCCGTCACTCGCCCGCAGATCAAATGCGCGTCTAGCCTCGAACTCTCCGTAGCTCGCATAGGCCAACCTCATAGCCCGCATGAGGTATTCTCGTGATCGAGGGTAGCTACTCCCGGATCATCTCGACTCGCACCGCATGGCCACAAAGACCGCATAACCACAAGGGCCGCAAACTAACCTGGAACTCCCGTAGTTCCGCATGGATCCCCTGGACCCGCATGAGGTATTCTCGAATCATGGTCCTGCATCGCTGAGTCTACCCCGACGGAGGCGCCTTAACCTCCGAGACAAGTCAAGGCGAGTGGTACAATACCAACATAACGGTGAGAGTCAAACAACTTTAAGCGCAATCGAGGAAAACCCCTTTACACAAAACATCACAAGATACTAACACACGTAGCATCCTAGCATGTTTACTTATCAAATCAACAAGAAAGTATTACAAGGCTATCACAAACCAACACAATCATGTTATACACACAAGGTACATTCTAATATATGATTAACAAGATCGGGTATCTATTCCCAAAGTACTTCATACATTATCTTTTAAAAGATACGTTACGTTTACAAAAGTCACACAATACGTAGTATATGAAAATAGAGTGATTATCTTTTGAAGTAAATCAAAACACTTACCTTTGTAAAATCAAGTAACAACATTATTTTCCAAACGTCCAAGTTTGCCTAATTTCAAATGTTCACGGTTCTTATTTTAGAAAGGTTTCGTAGTTCATAGTCTTATTCATTTAAGAATATAATTCTCTTTTAAACCATCTGAGAAAACATAAGCCTTATATGTGAGTAGGATATTCTTGTTTATAACAATCTTATTACAAAGACCATGATCTAGGAAATATCATTTTGTCTCATCTTAGCTTCATGCGGATGGAAGTTTCTACTGGTTTTAATAATACTTAATCAGAAACATTTCCTTTTATTAACGCCGCAGATGGTTTGTCGATACACATTCGATTTCAAATCAAGAAACATTCTTAAGTCGTTATACCTAACTTCCCATAAAGCTAGTATAACTCTTAAGTTTTCAAAAACCAAGTATTATTCTTCTTTCAAAATGATTAAAAAAAAATCTTTTGAAATACTTCAAGTTCTTTATTATCACATAACCAGCCAGTTATAGTTCGAATCAGTTACCTTTTAAAAACCACAAGTATTTTCTTACATACATAAAGCTGTTATAACCAACTTCCCATAAAGCCGTTATAACACTTTATGTTTTAGACCAATCAAATACATTTAACACATGTGACGTCTACCGCTACATAGTTACACACATATCATGCTAGAAGAGATAGGAAGAGGTTCACATACCTCGCGACGATTATAGACTAATAGCAAAACGCTCCTAGTACCTCAAACCGCCGGATACTCCTTAAGCCAAGTAGATCGCGCCACTCATAGTACTTCCACCTATAAGGCCACAAGGAGCTTATTAACATTTAGATCTCTTCAGAGAACATTCTACGTAAAATTCGGCAAAGACCTCCCCGTAACAGTAAATCTCCTCCTCTATCGGCCGCTACCAAGCCAACCAGTGGGGGTTATACGCCTAATCCGACGTACAATTCTACCTCACGTAAAAGCTACACAAGTCTCATCTGAATACACCCTATGTAATTACAATTCAAAGACTCTTCTTCGAAATGGTTTCTTATTATTCAGCTTAAGTCCAAAGACATCACGATAACAATGTTGATTCTATATATAGTATACTTCAACTATACATTTAACAATCATGTAATTTCCAATTACAATAGAGGACAAGATATTTACATCGATAAGCCCATAATTATCCAAGTATAAAGTCGATCCCGGCAACGTTTAGCTCCAACTCCGTGCGCTCCAACCCGCTCCAACCTACCCTTAGAAGTTCTAACCAACTTCTACATACTACTCCAACTAACCATGGAGATTTTTCTTAGGGTTTCGGTTTGGTGACTGACGGGAAGTATAATAGTATAACTGGCTTTTCAGATAGGTATAACCTTAGAATACTACAAGGTATACTACTAAGGTAATTTGGGCATTATAACAATACTTTTGAGAATATTTCTACCAAGAGGGGTATTTATACGAGACAACACCACAAGTGAGGATAATGTCTACCCACTACCCCACTGGGGGTACTCTGGCCATGGGAGGGGGACTCTCGCCACAAGGCCTCACAAAGGGGAGAGGGGTGTTGGACGAAACACCACACAAGGGAGGAGGATTTTAACACTTTAGGAAATTTAGGAATGGATGAAGAAGTCTTCTAAAGGGGGTATTTATAGGACAAGCCAAGGCCAACCAATGGCCAAGATCTTGCCAAGTGCAAGGCAAGTGTAGGCCAAGATCTTGCCAAGTGCACCTTATCCATCTACCACAAAATATCCTACCAACCCCTTGACCAAACAAGGCCAATTCGTCCCCACTTGTACCGCCCACAACGTGCTCCAATGAGAGGGTGACAAGTGTCGCCTCTTGTTGGTCCAAAATGTTTCGCCTCTCGAAAAATCCGCAAAAATTAAAAATGACATAGCCGGAATTTTCCCTACGAAAGTCGTGGAAACGCTTCGCCGAAAAACGACTCTAACCGGTGTTGTGCACAAAATAATTCGCCAAGCCTTATTTAAAAGTTCAAATTTTCTACGCACGCCCCACGCATACTCCGAAATACGGGTATAACATTCTCCTCCTTAGAAACATTCGTCCCGAATGTTCCTTCTAAGTCTCAAACAAACGCGCCAAGATAGTCTTCACTACTATACTTACGAGAACAATCCGCCACACATGGCCACGTAAACACCCGCAAATACCTCCATCCAAGTCCACGAGGATACACCTCTAACATTACCACAAACACCTCTCTCCGGGGTCTAAAATATACTTCCTTCGCACCTTCTCCTTACAAAAGAAATGATCACATCTATGCTCGCCATACATGCTCGCTTCTCCCTTTACTCGTCGTGATACTTTTGTCACTTTGCCGCGAGGTTCTAGTGTCACCGCGACCCAACAAATGGTACCGGCCGTGCATGCGATCCCCGAGGTCGCAGACACTCGAACTCTTACCACATTTCGAGCATCGCTTTCCAAAACTCGGGTTACTATCTCTAACGTGGTCATCATTAATCGGGAACACTGATGGATCTCCGATACTTTCCCGATCATAACAATACGAAAGATCGACGCATCGCCTCCTAAGTCGGACGGCAAATGCTAACATATAGGCAACCCGGCTTATTCTTCACATGAACTCGTGCGGCCCAAAGTAACTCGCTAAGTTCCTCTGCTTTCCAAAACTCACACGCAACCCGGTGGTACTTTCAAGAAGACCGACCGTCAACTGAACTCTAAGCGCCGCCGATTATCCGCACGATTTCTCCGAGCCGCGAACCTCTTCTAGACAAGCTTTACCATATCCACATCACCGGAACAAGCTCAACCAACTATCCAATCTTGCCAACATCGAACCAATCGATCGGCGACTTACACATCCGCCCTACAAGGCTTCATAAGGCGACATCCGAACACCGAAATGGTAGCTTAAACACTCCTCCACAGAGACAACAATCCCACAACTACCCTCGAAATCCACACACCGCCCGAGGCGAACGCGATTCTCGAGACTCACCGAGTCCTTAACTCGCTTGGTAAAACTTCCAAACAAAAACAACCGCACTGGCTCCACTGTCATCATAAGGTGAAGGTAGGCACCCCGCAGCCTTACAACCTTTCGATAAAATCAACACCGCCGAGTAAACGGCCTTTGCTAGAAGACAAGACGGCCGACCTCCTCGCCCGACCATCGTCGAACGCATCCACGAATTTGTACTGTTAACTAAACTGGGCCTAACACCTCGTGACCCTACCACAAAGCGACCAACACAAACTGACCCCACCACCATACATGCCGCTGGTTGAACCGCAACGTGGCCTCAACCCGACCCGCAACGCCAAGAAACCCTAGCTCCCAAGGAAAACTCTCACTAATCACGTTTAAAACCTAGCGGTCTTCTTAGCTCAACTACCCTCTTTCATTCCACACTACTCGTGACTTATCCCACAAACATAACTCACGCACTATGCACTCCTATAAGGGTCAACCATAAACAATACATCTTTTACTCGAGATGGCCTTACCTCTAAGGTCTCCACGTATAACACTCTAAGGCTCACACTTTCTCTATCCCCCAATCTTCCCCGGTTACTAACCATGATTTCTAATCACAACTTACACATCGCTATCGTAACATAGCACTTAAGGTGTACTCACCTTATCTCACATACTCACCCCTAGAGGGTTAATGATATATCTATATCTACTGCTTCACTCCCCTTAGTCGTTCTAGTCAAACCTGCCCCGTAGGGCGCATAGCTAGGGAAGATGACGAACTACCAACCGATCCTGAAGGCTAAGTCCTCCTACAAGGACACTCTTCGACATCGACCGACGGTCGTAGTACAACAAGTACCAACTAAAAGACGACATTCCCGGATGACGCTCACACCGCGTGAACGAAGCCATGGAGTTCGACCAACTCCTCAGATACCCCGAACGCCCCAAATTCGTGGAAGACCACTCAGACCGTGGATGTGCATAATCTAATCACGCGAGGTGACTCGACTCAAAGTTACCAAAGGACCTTTCGCCCGCCCTCTTCTCGCCCTTCGTTAACCCGCCGATCTCTACGCTTCTTGGCTCGCCGACAAGCCCGCATACGTGCCATGCTCAAGCCTAATCAAGAATTACTCTCGACAACCCTTTCTAAGATATTCATCAAGACTCGCAGACATCGGATACTCTCGTAGCCAAATCCATAGCTAGTGTCAGGTTGTCTCTTTGCAATCTATATTCTCTGCTCTGGCCGTGGATCAAGGTTCATATATCATGGCCGCAGAGAATCGCCGCCGCTGCAAACTCACTGGGCCGTGACGAGCATAACTCCCGATCAAGCACCTAACTCGGTGATGGTTGGCTCAGGCCCTCGTAACCCTCTCAGATTTACTCGCAGCCTCCTGGCCGCTTGCCCTCCCGGCCCGGTTGCCTCTACGCGAGGCATAGCGGTGGAAAGAAATACGTGAGAGGTCCAACTTACAACACAACTCTAAGGCACGATCTCGAGTGAGAAGAATAGAAACCAATCCTAAATATCCTATAGCCTCCTCGATTATTGGTGGTGCACAACACACCGATAATCAAGACTTCATACCGATACGGTCAGTAGACACTTTCCGAGGATTAATCGCTCGATACCACTTTTGTCACGACCAACCCGGCCCGTGATCGTGCCTTACCTCGCACCCTAGTGATACAACATCGAGTAATCACGAACATAAGACGATAACATGAAATAACAAGAAGTATGAAACAATAGTGCGAGAAAACTTGCTTACGGATATATATAAATCAATTTAAAACCAACGCTTACATCCCATTACAACTCGCCACAACAAGATTACATGCACTTCTACGAATGATATGACAACAACGACGGACAGACTTCGTCATACCCCGAATGTAAGCACCTACAACAACAGGGACTATACGAAGATAAGCCTCCGAGAAACGGAGCTTTCCCAAACGCCGAATCGTGACCCTAAGAGCGAGGATCAACGATCGTGTACCTCAACTGCGGATGAACGCAGCCCCGGGCGAGGTCGAGACAACAGTACCAAGTATGTGAAATGAAAAATATCAGAAATGAAATCATAATAGTCTATAAAGCAGGAGACATGTATGATAACCAAACTACAGTTCACAATAAATAGGCAGTCATGTTAAGTCAGGGACTCACGCCCTCAAAGTCATCACTCAAATATAACTATGGGTCTCACGCCCATAACATCAATCATGCCCGTGGAATACCTTCCTCACTGCCGACAGTTTATGATATAAAAGCACCAAGAAATACACATGAACACCAAGTCCCACCTGTGTCCTAATAAAACAGTACAGGGTAAGTACGAAGGCATAACCGACTACTAACACCCACAGTACTAACATGGTCATAAATCAGATTATGATATCTCGCTCTGCATCGTCACATGATAAAAGCGGTCACTCGCCGCAGATCAAATGTGCGCTGCCTAGCCCTGGAACTCTCCGTAGCTCCGCATAGGCCAACCTCATAGGCCCGCATGAGGTATTCCTCGCATCGAGGGTAGCTACTCCCCGGCATCATCCTGGACTCGCAGTCCGCATGGCCACAAAGACCGCATGACCACAAGGGCCGCAAACTAACCTGGAACTCCCGTAGTTCCGCATGGATCCCCTGGACCCGCATGAGGTATTCTCGAATCATGGTCCTGCATCACCGAGTCTACCCCGCACGGAGGCGCCTTAACCTCCGAGACAAGTCAAGGTGAGTGGTACAATACCAACATAACTGAGAGTCAAACAACTTTAAGCGCAGTCGGGGGAAAACCCCCATTTACACAAAACATCACAAGATACTAACACACGTAGCATCCTAGCATGTTTACTTATCAAATCAACAAGAAAGTATTACAAGGCTATCACAAACCAACACAATCATGTTATACACACAAGGTACATTCTAATATATGATTAACAAGATCGGTTATCTATTCCCAAAGTACTTCATACATTATCTTTTAAAAGATACGTTACGTTTACAAAAGTCACACAATACCCGTAGTATATGAAAATAGAGTGATTATCTTTTGAAGTAAATCAAAACACTTACCTTTGTAAAATCAAGTAACAACATTATTTTCCAAACGTCCAAGTTTGCCTAATTTCAAATGTTCACGGTTCTTATTTTAGAAAGGTTTCGTAGTTCATAGTCTTATTCATTTAAGAATATAATTCTCTTTTAAACCATCTGAGAAAACATAAGCCTTATATGTGAGTAGGATATTCTTGTTTATAACAATCTTATTACAAAGACCATGATCTTGGAATATCATTTTGTCTCATCTTAGCTTCTATGCAGATGGAATTTTCTACTGGTTTTAATAATACTTAATCTGTCAAAACATTTCCTTTTATTAACGCTGCAGTGGTTTGTCGATACACATTCTGATTTCCGAAATCAGTAAAACATTCTTAAGCCGTTATACCTAACTTCCCATAAAGCTAGTATAACTCTTAAGTTTTCAAAAACCAAGTATTACTCTTCTTTCAAAATGATTAAAAAAAATCTTTTGAAATACTTCAAGTTCTTTATTATCACATAACCAGCCAGTTATAGTTCGAATCAGTTACCTTTTTAAAACCACAAGTATTTCCTTACATACATAAAGCTGTTATAACCAACTTCCCATAAAGCCGTTATAACACTTTATGTTTTAGACCAATCAAATACATTTAACACATGACGCTCACCGCACTACATAGTTACACACATATCATGCTAGAAGAGATAGGAAGAGGTTCACATACCTCGCGACGATTATCGACTAATAGCAAAACGCCCAAGTACCTCAAACCGCTACTCCTTAAGCCAAGTAGATCGCGCCACGCATAGTACTTCCACCTATAAGGCCACAAGGCGCTTATTAACATTTAGATCTCTTCGAGAACATTCTACGTAAAATTCGCAAAGACTCTCCCGCAACAACAGAAATCTCCTCCTCTATCTGGGCCGCTACCAAGCCAACCAGTGGGGTTATACGCCTAATCCGGACGCGGCACAATTCTACCTCACGTAAAAGCTACACAAGTCCATCGTAATACACCCTATGTAATTACTGTTCAACACTCTTCTTTCAAATGGTTTCTTATTATTCAGCTTAAGTCCAAAGACATTGCCGATAACAACGCTCATTCTATATATAGTATACTTCAACTATACATTTAACAATCATGTAATTTCCAATTACAATAGAGGGACAAGATATTTACATCGATAAGCCCATAATTATCCAAGTATAAAGTCGATTCTGGGCAACGTTTAGCTCCAACTCCGTGCGCTCCAACCCGCTCCAAACTACCCTTAGAAGTTCTAACCAACTTCTACCTACTACTCCAACTAACCATGGAGATTTTTCTTAGGGTTTCGGTTTGGGACCGACGGAAGTATAATAGTATAACTGGCTTTTCAGATAGGTATAACCTTAGAATACTACAAGGTATACTAAGGTAATTTGGGCATTATAACAATACTTTTGAGAGTATTTCTACCAAGAGGGGTATTTATACGAGACAACACCACAAGTGGTGTATACTTCTACTACCCCACTAGTGGGTACTCTCGGCCAAGAGGGGGAGGGGGACTCTCGGCCACAAGGCCTCACAAAGGGGGAGAGGGGGTGTTGGACGAAACACCACACAAGGGGCGGGAGGATTTTAACACTTTAGGAACTTTAGGAATGGATGAAGAAGGCTTCTAGGGGGTATTTATAGGACAAGCCAAGGCCAACCAATGGCCAAGATCTTGCCAAGTGCAAGGCAAGTGTAGGGCCAAGATCTTGCCAAGTGCACCTTATCCATCTACCACAAAATATCCTACCAACCCCTTAACCAAACAAGGCCAATTCGTCCCACTTGTACCGCCCACAACGTGCTCCAATGAGAGGGTGACAAGTGTCGCCCTCTTGTTGGTCCAAAATGTTTCGTCTCTCGGAAAAATCCGCAAAAATTAAAAATGACATAGCCGGAATTTTCCCTACGAAAGCTGTGGAAACGCTTCATTAAAAACGACTCTAACCGGGTGTTGTGCACAAAATAATTCGGCCAAGCCTTATTTAAAAAGTTCAAATTTTCTACGTACGTCCTTACGTACATACTCTGGAAATACGGGGTATAACACTCTCTAGCACTACTAGTATAATATAGAGCAATGGATGGTCAAGATATAAACAAATGTGAGGCTTGGGTCTAGTCTTATAAAATATCAAGACCATTGTGGGACCTTTGACTTTGGTCAATATTGTCAAGCCTCAAGTTGCAAGACTTGTCTTGCAACAAAGGTCTAATGACCCTTTAGCCCTTGCTAATAAATCGTCCAAGGCATTCTAATGGGGGGTGACACGTGTCGCCCTCCCATTCGTCATAATAATACGATTTCCGACAATTTCATATTTCCGATAAATTTTTACAAATCTCAAATCTTAACACTTGTGAGTTCTTACTTACGTTCTTAAAACATATCCTGTAAATACGGGGTGTAACATTCTTCCCCCCTTAGAAACATTCGTCCCCGAATGTTCTTTCGGAGTCAATCTTTATAATTAGCGACATAGTTTCCTTTCACAACCCCGACATACTAATAATGCCACACATGGCCCTAATACCTTGCACACGCATAACCGTCCATCATAAGCCCGAAAGAGGTTATCTTTTCGTACTTCCAACTCCTTCTAACATACATACATAACTTCCATACCAATTCTGGTGTTATACCCCGTATTTCCAGAGTATGTACGTAAGGGAATACGTACAAAAAGTTTGGCCTTAAAGTTTAGGCCTTGGAAGATTTTTTTTGGGCACAACTCACAAAACGAATAGTTTTCCGACGAAACGTTTCCACAGCTTTCGTAGGGTAAATTCCGGCCATGCCATTTCTAATTTTTGCGGATTTTTCCGAGAGACGAAACATTTTGGACCAACGGGAGGGCGACACTTGTCACCCTCCAATTGATGGACTTGAAATCGTCCATTTGGACGAATTGACTTGTGTTGCACGTTTTTGTGCCTTGGCACAAGTCAAGGATTAGGTAGGATATTTTTTGTGCAAGTTGGCCAAGGACACTTGCCCTAATCTTGGCCTTACACTTGCCTAGCACTTGGCTTAATCTTGGCCATTGGTTGGCCACTTCTTGACCTATAAATACCCCTCTTGAGATGAAGAGTTCTTCATCCATAAAAGCTTCCAAGTCTAAAAATCCTCTCCTCTCCCTTTGTAGCCTTTTCGTCCAAACACCTCCTCCTTGTGAAGGCCCTGGCCGAATACCCCTCTAGCCTAAGTAGTTTGGGCCGAGGCCCCCTAGCCTAGCCAAAACCTACCCCACCCCTCCCTTGGTAGAAAAGTTGCCTTCTTGTATTGTTATAATGCCCAAAATACCCTAGGCCATATCCCTTAGTACTGAGTAGAAGTTGTGAAGAACTTCTAAGGTTTCTCGAGCATACAACTTAGAGCAAAACCTTGCTCAGGCGCGACTTTATCTAGGATATTATTGGGCTTACCGAGGTAAATAATCCTAACCCTCTTTTGAATTAGAGAATACTTACGGTTGTAGTATAAGTATAAGTATAAATACTTCGAAGAATATTGCAATAGAATTGAATCATATCACGAGAAGGGTTTAAAAGAAGAATAATTGAACTATGCTTATATAGGACTGTTTTCACAGTAGACTTATATAGCTCACCGGGTAGGGAAGTGCTGCCCGACTTTCCGTAGAATTGTGAACCCTCTGTTTAGAATGACCTTCAGAGTAGTCTTTGATAGATGTCTGTGACTATTATAGTCTGACTCTCTGCGCGACATATATTCAACTTGGCGGTGGTTTTCATTGAGAAGGTATGTGATTCTTCCTAAAGCATGATATTTTATAATATATATGTAGTACGGAGACGCATACGTGTTAATCGAATAATAACTACGGCAATGTCTTTGACTTAAGCTCGAATAATACTTACGGAATGCCTCACGCTTAAGCTGAATAACACTTACTAAGAATGCCTCACGCTTAAGCTGAATAATAAAGAATCAAAACATTTCAAAAGAATACTGAATCATTTTTAACAGAAGAGAACTAATTGGTTTTTAAAACAGAAGCTTAAGAGTTATACTAGCTTTATGGGAAGTTAAGTATAACCACTTAAGAGTGATAAAAGAAACAGGTTGCCTATGTGTTTATAACAGACTTATATTGAACTGTGAAAAGAATAATAAGATGGTTTGACAAGTAGACAGGATATGATGCTATGTGTGTTAGTGTCTTGTAACGTTTGTATAGGAGAGTATTCTTGTTGTGCTTATATTGTTTAAAAGATAAGCTGTTATGTTAGTGTACTATCACTCACCTCTTGACATATTACCGGGGGTTAAGCTGCCCTCCGATGCGGGGTAGACTCAGGCGGTCTGGGACCATGATTCGAGAATACCTCATGCGGGTCCAAGGGACCTATGCGGAGCTACGGGAGTTCCAGGTTAGTGATGCGGGGTTACACCTCATGCGGTCTATGTGGCCTACGCGACTACGAGTCCAGATTTACGCCGAGTAGCTACCTCGATGCGGGTTATGTACCCTATGCGGGCCTATGTGAGTGGCCTATGCGACTACGAGAGTCCGTGATTAGGCTTGCATGGTGATACTACGCAATTGGCCTCGCCGATCATTCGCAGCCTAGAAAAGACCTGTTACAGTTTACCTATTGTTGCTCTTGTTTATGATGTGGCACTATGTGCAGTTCCCTTGGTTGTTTCATACATACTTGCAAAACTGATTTTAAAATAATATGTTTTCATTTAAGTATTTTACAGTTTCATATACTTAGTACCTGTTGTACTGACCTCCTTCGGGGGGCTGCGTTCATGCCGCAGGCGGGCAAAGTGCTAGATCCACATTCTTATGATCTCTACGTTGGTGCCGAGCTCCATCCTTTCCGAGGCTCTACTTTTGGGTATGATCTCCCGTTGTAGATAGTTTTGTATGACAGTGGTATGGCGGCCCCGTCCCGCCATAGTTGTATATTTCCTTAGAGGTCTGTAGTCATGTTATGCAAGATCGATGTAAATCGCTAAAACCATGTTTATATATATATGCCGAAAGAGACGCTTTTCACATAAATCGTGGTCTTATTTTATAAACTGTTTCATGTCTTGTTTTATATTTCCGCTGATTACTCGATGTATGACTACTGGGTGCCTTAAGGCACGATCCACGGCCCCGAATGGGTCGTGACAAAAGTGGTATCGAGCGATTAATCCTCGGAAAGTGTCTACAGCACCGTATCTAGTAGTCTTGATTATCGTGTTGTGCACCACACCAATAATCGTGAGGCTATAAGATATTTAGGATTGGTTTCCATTCTTCTCACTCGAGATCGTGCTTTAGAGTCGTGTTAAAGTTGGACCTCTAACGTATTCCTTTCTCAGAATGATTATGCCTCCACGTAAGGCAACCCGCCTGAAGGCAAGGCACCGAGGGAGCCGCCAATCGACACCGAGAGTTACGAGGCTCTGCCCGGCCTCTACCAGAGACGGCGAGTTATACGACGCCAGCCCCAAAGAGACCACGCACCCACACCTCCCGCCCCACACCGGGCGGAGGAGTTAGGTATAAGGAGATGGCCCACTATTGGCTAGAGTTGTGGCTGACACGAGGATAGCCGGATGCGCAGCCTAGTTCCAGCCAGCTCGGCCGCACTGGTGCACCCGAGGCGAATAGTTTGAGGCTACGAGATTTCTTGAGTTGTAGCACGCGAGTTTTACTGGTCGAGGCCGAGGATGATCCGCAGGAGTTCATCCGTCTACTCTGAGGATCATGCGAGTGATCAAGGCCTCGAGACAGAGTCCGTGACCTTCGGTTCGCATCGGTGCGCGGATACCGCAATCGATTGGTTTGATTCACGGAGTTATCCGGGAGAGCACGCGTCCCCGCCTACTGGGATGAGTTCTCGAGGCTTTCTCACTCACTTCTTGCCTCCACAGATGGCGAGGGCGCGGCCGATAGATTTTTACCGCCGAGGCGCAGAGGACGACCGTCCGTGAGTACAATGTCGAGTTTGATTCATTGGCTCGATATGTCCAGCGTTAGTAGCGATTATGGAGGATAGGTGCACCGCCACGCCACCGCTAGATGACTATATGGCCGAGTCATGCGGGTGTTTCTTCACCGGGTATGAACATTACCCGCACGCAGCTCATGCTCTTGGATGTGAGGAGCGTAGAGACCGCCGCCGACAGCGCAGCAAGAAGACCAGACGACAGGTCTTTTGGTGGCTATCGTGGTGGCGCTCAAGCAGCCTAGATTTGCACCACACCACCTCGAGCACTCTGCACCGCCCTCAAAGACACCAGATATTCGAGGCGCACCGTGGCCCCGTGACTTGACGCCCAGAGAAGCAGAGGTATCGGTCGACGGACCACCCTCGCCGGTGGCCGATGCAGATCCCACCGGGAGTTGTGGTGCTACGGAGCTTGTTTCATTGGCCAGGCAGGTCACTATGCGAGGAACTGTCCGACCAAGCGGCAAGGCTTGATGGTAGGGTCACCACGTGTTCTTTCGCCGGTCTTCTTCATCCTCGACAGCTTACTCGCCACGAGGGCAAGGTACTCATGGACCCAGGTCGCGGCAGAGGTCGTGGCGCGGTCCAGCTTCTAGCGGTCCTCGTAACCGCATTTATGCTTTGTCCACCGACAGGATCGTGAGGCCTCACCGATGTCGCCACTGGTACCTTATCGGTTCGGGTTTGATGTTTATGCCTTGATAGATCCGGTTCTACTATGTCCTATATATCTCCCTTGTTGCTAGTAGGATGGATAGAGCACGAGTCCATAGACTTTCGAGGTAGCTACGTGTAACGACCTGCCCGGCTCGCATCGTGCCTTATCCGGCACCCTAGTGATACAATCATCGAGAAAACCAATGAAAATAAAACTTTAACAAGAAACAAGATATATGAACATAAACAAAGCAACCTAACGGTTACCTTCCAATAACATAAATAAATACATCTTCTTTCAAAACGAATGCTTTAATCCTTTTTACAACCCCGCCCACAACAAGATTACATGCACTTAAGATTTACAACAACTATGACGGACAGGCCGCCATACCCTCGAATGTACAAGAACCTACAACTCGTGAACACATACCGAAAGATAAGCCTCCGAGAAACGGAGCTTCCCAAAACGCCGAATCGAGATCCTAAGAGCGAGGATCCACGACCGATGTAACTCTACTCGCGCAGATGAACGCACTTCCGGGAGGTCGATAACAGTACCAAGTATGTGAAATCAGAAAATATCAGAATGAAATCATACTAGTCTATATAAAGCAGAGACATGTATGATAACCAAACTACGCCACAACATAAAAGCGATCATGTCGATCGGACTCACGCCTCAAGTCATCACTCAAATATAACTATGGGTCTCACGCCCACAACATCAATCATGTTCGCGATCACGGCGCATGCCCCTAATTCTCGTGACGGCAGACATGTCCATGATGCAACAATAATACCAATGCCCCACGGCCACATGCCCCTAATTCTACCTCGGTGTAGACACGTCCACGTGACATCAACAATAATATACTGGGTGATCAACCCTGCCGCATGGCCACATGCCCCCGGAATTCTACCTCGGTGTAGACATGTCCATGTAACCACAATAACAATATATCGGGTAATCAACCCGACCGCATGGCCGCATGCCCCCGGAATACTGCATCGGTGTAGACATGTCCATGTGACATCAACAACAAGACAGTAATCAAAATGGAAACATACCCGTGGAATTCTCCATCACCGCCAAAGACGCCCAAGTAAGTTCTCAATAAGTCGACCGCCTCTATCGAGACGCCAGAATACGTAAATACCACATTTGCACAACAAAGGCTATCATCACAAGCATAGGCAAGTTTCACAACAACAAGCATAGGCAAGTTTCACAACAACAAGCATAGGCAAGTTTCACACAACTCAAAGTACTTTCATTTTATGCCAAAGTCTGGGTTTTTAACCCCAAAGTACTACATACGTTAAGTTCTTTTAAAAGAGATCCATTACTTTTATAAAAGTCACCCGATACCCGTAGTATTAGAATGACCAACCCACCTTCCTTTTCAAAATCAAGTAACAACATTCTTTTCCTAAGTTCCAGCTTTGCCTAGTTTCAATTACTCAAGCTTCTCATTTTCAAATGGTTTCATAGTTCCCAAACTTAATCACTTGATTCTTTTAGAACAATTGAGTAACATATGTCATATATGTGAGTAGTTTATTCTTGTTTATAACGATCTTATTACAAAGACCATGATCTAGAAAATGTAATATCATTTTGTCTCATCTTAGCTTCTATGCAGATGAGGTTTCTACCGGGTTTTAATACAACACATCATTATTCAATACATTTTCCTTTATTAACGCCGCAGTTGGTCCTGTCGATACACATTACGATTCCCAAATCAAGAAACATTATCCCTTTAAAAACCAAGTACTCATTACTCACGAATGAGGTTTCACACAAACATCCACATTAAAACAAATAAGTTAAGTCTCTTATCTTATAAGATCAAGTCTCTTAACTTCTAACATCAAGAAACCATTTTCACTTACATAAGGTCGTTATAACTAACTTCCCATAAAGCTATTATAACACCCTATGTTTTAAACCAACCAAATCACTTAGCACATGTACGTCTACCGCTACATAGTTCACAACAATCATGCTAGAAAAGATAGGAAGAGGTTCACATACCTCGACGATTTATCGACAATAAGCAAAATGCTCCAAGTACTACAACCTTGCTAGCCCTTTCCACTTCGAGTAAAATACGCTACTCTTAGTACTTTCACCTATAAAGGTCACAAACGCCTATTAACCCCAAAACACAAGTTTCTATCTTTCTACGTAAAATTCGCAAAGACTCTCCCCGCAACAAACAGAAATCTCCTCTCTATCGAGGCCGGCCACCAAGCCAACGTGGGGTTTACACGCCTAACCTGACGTGTACAATTCTACACAAGTCTCATCGCAATACATCTATGTAAATACGATTGATTCAGCTTTATTCTTCAGCTTAAGTCAAAAGACATTGCGAATACTAAGTATAGTTCCATATATAGTATACTTCAACTATATATTCTAACAAACATGTAATCTCCAATTACAATAGAGGACAAGATAATTACCTCGATAAGCCCATAATTATCCAAGTTATAATGTCGATCCCGAGCAAGGTTTAGCTCCACTCATGCGCCCAAACCACTCCAAACAACCCTTAGAAGTTCTAACCAACTTCTACTCAAATACTTCAACCAACTATGAAGATGGCTTGAGGGTTTCGGTTTGAGACTAAAAGGACAAAAGGTAGTATTTCCGGGCTCTACGGATAGAGGTAACTTTTGGAATACAACAAGGTAAAGGCTAAGGTATTTTGGGCATTATAACAATACTCGGGGAGTATTTCTATACCACAACAAGGGGTATTATACGAAAACAACTAGCAGTGGTACCCTACCACCAAGGCACCACAAAGGGGAGGAGGAGGCCTCGCCAAGACTCTCAAAAGAGGGGGATGAGTTGACGAACTCAACACTAGAGGAGGGAGGGATTTTAGGCTTGGAAGGTTTCATTTGTGGATGAAGAGTTCATCAACATAAGGGGGGTATTTATAGCAAAACCAAAAGCCAACCAATGGCCAAGATCAAGCCATGTGCAAGGCAAGTGTAAGGCCAAGATCAAGCCAAGTGCACCCTAGACCCTACTCCTTAAAACCCTCACAAATATCTACACAAATATCTACCACAACTTGCCCTCACTGCCAAGTCACGCCCACATGCTTCCATTGTGAGGGTGACACATGTCACCCTCCCGTTGGTCCAGAATGTTTCGTCTCTCGGAAAAATCCGCAAAAATACAAAACGACATAGCCGGAATTTTCCCTTCGCAAGTTATGTAAAACGTTTCGTCGAAAAACGACTCTAACCGGGTGTTGTGCACAAATGCCATTCGGCCAAGCCACCTAGGCGGGGGTGACACGTGTCACCCTCCTATTGGCCCTCAAAAAACGTCTTCCGAAAAATATCCACAATGGCCAAAATCTCGAAAACAAAGTGGGCCCCACAAAATCAGAATTTCTCCGTGGGCCCCACGTGACCATTTCCGAAAATAAAATCTCAAAATTCTAATATAATCTATGAAGTCCAAATACCAAATCTGGGAATCCAATTCCCATTAACGAACCTTTTTCTTCACAAATAACCGGAAACTTTTCCGTCGAAAACTCACATCTTTCTTTCTTTTCAAAATTTCTGCCGTACTCTCGTACGTACGTCCTCACATACATACCCTGCAACTACGGGGTATAACACTACGCCAGTGGGTGATTCAGTGGTAGCTCGGCGGGTATATAGAGCTTGTCCTGTGACCATTTACAGTCGTCGGACCCTAGCCGACTTGATAGAGTTAGAGATGATTGACTTCGACGTGATCATGGGGATGGATTGGCTAGCTTCTGCTACGCCAATGTAGACCGCAGAGAGAGTAGTACGGTTCCGCTTTCGAGGAGCCGGTTGTTGAGTGGGAGGAGCACGGTACGCCGGCGGTAGGTTTATTTCCTACCTCAAGGCTAGGAAGATGGTGCGAAGGGTATATCTACCATCTCGTTCGGGTGTTTGATATCAAGCTGCGGTACCAGATTTTCCATCGGGATGGTCGAGAGTTCCCAGGCGTGTTTCAGCACGACCTCGGGTATCCTCCCGAGAGGAGATTGAGTTTGTATTGACATATTGCGACACTCGCCTATATTTCCATTCCGCCATACGAATGGCACCGCCGAGTTGAGAGAGTTGAAGGATCGGCTTAGAGATTTCTTTGGAGAAGCGGCTTCATCAGGCCTAGTGTTTCTCCCCGGGAGCGCCGTATTGTTCGTGAAGAAGAAGGACGACGCCGCGCATGTGTGTTGATTACGGTGCAACAAGGTGACCATTAAGAATGATACCCTTCCTGTGATTGATGATTTGTTCGACCCAGTGGTGCGAGATGTTTCTCCAAGATTGATCTGCGATCGGGCTATCATCAGTGCGAGTCGAGAGGTGGATGTCCCTAGGATCGCATTCGACCCGTGACGCATTATGAGTTCGTGGTCATGTCTGGTTGACGAATGCTCCGGCCAGATTCATGGATTTGATGAACCGAGTGTTCAAACCATTTTGGACACGTTTGTGATAGTGTTCATTGATGATATCTTGGTTTATTCGCGCCAGAGCGAGCACGCGAGCATTTGGGCGATCAGGCCGACGCTTCTCCAGACCAGCAGTTACGCCAAGTTTTCCAAATGTGAGTTTTGGTTGACTTGATGGCGTTTCGGGCATATTGTCGGCCGATGGCATTCGAGTGGATACGCCAAGATCGAGGCGATCGAGACTTGGCCTAGACCTACTACTCCGGCTGAGGTTCGCAGATTCGGGCCTTGCAGGATATTATCGGCGGTTCGTGGAGAAGTTTGCTTCTATCTCGCACCATTGACTAGGCGACTCGAAGGCAACCAAGTTTGATGGATCGATGCTTGTGGCGGGGTTTCGATTCTTTGAAAGAGATCGACGACCGCCCGTTCTTACTCTTCCGAGGGTCGGATGGTTATGTCGTGTATTGTGACGCGTCGGCATCGGGTTGGGATGTGTGTTGATGCAGCATGGCGGTTATAGCATATGCATCCCGACACGGTGAAGAAACACGAGGAACTACCCACCCATGATTTGGAGTTGGCGGTGATTCACGCTTTGAAGATCTGGAGGCACTATTTGTATGGGGTTCACGTGGATATTTTACGGACCACAAGAGCCTCAAGATATCTTCACCAGAGGAGCCGAACTTACGGCAGAGCGGTGGTTAGAGTTGCTTAAGGATTACGATGTTGATATCTGTACCACGGGAAGGCCAATGTTGTGGCGTATGCTCTAGTCGTAGGTCGATGGAGAGCCTATCGGATGCGCTAGAGAGAGGGACATGGTTCGTGATTTGCATCGGTTAGCGAGCCTTGGTGTCCGTTTGATTGATTCTGATAGCAGTGGGGTTAGAGTTCGTGAGGTTGCCGAGTCTTCCATCGTCGAGGAGGTGAAGAGGCAACAGTTCGAGGATCCAGTTTTGACACGTTATCGTGATCTGACTCTTCGTGAGGCGCGGTCCTTTTGAGGTAGCACGATGGGGTGCTAAGGTTTGAGGCGGTGTGTGTTCGGATGTTTGAGGACTTGGCGAGTTCTTGGGAAGCACACGCGCGTTACTCTATCCATCCGGTCGACCAAGATGTACCACGACCTTAGATCCGTGTATTGGTGGGATGGCTTGAAGAGACGCGTTGCGAGTTCGTAGCTCGGTGCCGTGTTGTCGCGGTGAAGGTAGAGCACCAGAGGCCTGGTGGTTTGTTACAGACGATTGAGATCCCGACCTGGAAGTGGGAGGTAATCAACATGGACTTCATCATAGGATTACCTCGCACTCAGAGGAGACGTGATTCTATATGGGTTATTGTCGACAGGCTGACGAAATCAGCCCACTTTCTTCCCGTCAGGACGACTTTTTCTGAGGATTATGCGGACTTTACATCCGAGAGATCGTCGATGCAGGAGTCCCTACTTCGATCATATCGCATGCAGGAGCCCGTTTACGCTAACTGGAGGTCCTTCCGCAGGGGTTTAGGGACGCAGTGAGCCCGAGTAATCGCATTTCATCCACGCATGCACGGACAGCAGAGCGCACTATCCGCACTCTCGAGGATATCTGCGAGCCCGTGTTATTGACCGATGGTAGTTGGGAGGATCATTTGCCTCTAGTTGAGTTCGTATAATAATAGTTACCACTCCAGATTCGGATGGCGCCTATGAGGCCTTGTATGGGAGGAAGTGCGATCGCCTATAGGTTGGTTCGATGTGGCGAGGTGCGGCTAGTGGGACCAGATTTGGTGCAAAGCAGTGGATAAGGTGAAGCTTATCCGAGAGCGCTATTGATTTCGAGTCGGCGAAGTCGATGCAGATCATAGTCGTCGACATCCGGAGTTCGCGATTGATGATTGGGTTTTCTGAAGGTTTCACCCACGGCGGTGTGATGAGATTCGGGAGGAAGGGAAACTCGGCCAAGGTACATTGGGCCGTTTGGCATTGTCCGCAGGTAGGCAAGGTGCCTATGAGTTGGATCTGTCGTCCGATCCGGAGGCGCATCCGGTGTTTCACGTATCTATCGCGATGAGATGTATCGGGATCCATCTGGGTACACCCGATTGACGATGTCCAGTGACCGAGGGTTATCGTATGAGATTCCCATAGCGATAGTCGATCGTCGGGTTAGGCGTCTGGACCAAGGACGCGGCTGGTCAAAGTCTTGTGGCGGAACGAGCTCAGGGAGGAGATGACGTGGGAAGCCGAGGAGGACATGAGGCAGAAGTATCCTCACCTATTCCCCACACCTCCAGGTAATTCACTTTCCTACTTGTAAATTTTCGTTATCGTTTTTGCCTAAGTGTTGTTTTGTGGCCGTGTGTGGCTTTTGCAAACTGTTTAAGTTATGAAGAACCTTATCGTTATCTGTCTTGGGAAGGAACATTCGGGACGAATGTTTCTAAGGAGGGGAGAATGTTATACCCCGTATTTCCAGAGTATGTACGTAAGGGAATACGTACAAAAAGTTTGGCCTTAAAGTTTAGGCCTTGGACGATTTTTTTGGGCACAACTCACAAAACGAATAGTTTTCCGACGAAACGTTTCCACAGCTTTCGTAGGGTAAATTCCGGCTATGCCATTTCTAATTTTGCGATTTTTCCGAGAGGCGAAACATTTTGGACCAACGGAGGCGACACTTGTCACCTCCAATTGATGGACTTGAAATCGTCCATTTGGACGAATTGACTTGGTGTTGCACGTTTTTGTGCCTTGGCACAAGTCAAGGATTAGGTAGGATATTTTGTGTGCAAGTTGGCCAAGGACACTTGCCTAATCTTGGCCTTACACTTGCCTAGCACTTGGCTTAATCTTGGCCATTGGTTGGCCACTTCTTGACCTATAAATACCCTCTTGAGATGAAGAGTTCTTCATCCACAAAAGCTTCCAAGTCTAAAAATCCTCTCCTCCCTTTGTAGCCTTTTTCGTCCAAACACCTCCCCTCCTTGTGAAGGCCCTTGGCCGAATACCCCTCTAGCCTAAGTAGTTTGGCCGAGGCCCCTAGCCTAGCCAAAACCTACCCCTCCCTTGGTAGAAAAGTTGCCTTCTTGTATTGTTATAATGCCCAAAATACCCTAGCCCAAATCCCTTAGTACTTAGTAGAAGTTGTGAAGAACTTCTAAGGTTTCTGAGCATACAACTTAGAGCAAAACCTTGCTCAGCGCGACTTTATCTAGGATATTATTGGGCTTACCGAGGTAACTAATCCTAACCTCTTTTGAATTAGAGAATACTTACTGTTGTAGTATAAGAATAAGTATAAATACTTAGAAGAATATTGCGTATAGAATTGAACTGTTATCACAGTAGAAGGGTTTAAAAGAAGAATAATTGAACTATGCTTATATAGAATTGTTTTCACAGAGACTTATATAGCTCACCGCAGGGAAGTGCGCCCGACTTTCCGTAGAATTGTGAACCCTCTGTTTAGAATGACCTTGAGTAGTCTTTGATAGATGTACGTGACTATTATAGGGTGACTCTGCGCGACATATTCAACTTGGCGGTGGTTTTCATTGAGAAGGTATGTGATTCTTCCTAAAGCATGATATTTTATAATATATATGTAGTGCGGTGACGCATACGTGTTAATCGAATAATAACTACGGCAATGTCTTTGACTTAAGCTCGAATAATACTTACGAATGCCTCACCGCTTAAGCCCGAATAACACTTACTGCAATGCCTCACGCTTAAGCTGAATAATAAAGAATCAAAACATTTCAAAAGAATCTTGAATCATTTTTAATGAAGAGAACTAATTGGTTTTAAATGAAGCTTAAGAGTTATACTAGCTTTATGGGAAGTTAAGTATAACCACTTAAGAGTGATAAAAGAAACAGGTTGCCTATGTGTTTATAACAGACTTATATTGAACTGTGAAAAGAATAATAAGATGGTTTGACAAGTAGACAGGATATGATGCTATGTGTGTTAGTGTCTTGTAACGTTTGTATAGGAGAGTCTTCTTGGTGTGCTTATATTGTTTAAAAGATAAGTGTTATGTTAGTGTACTATCACTCACCTCTTGACATATTAGGGGTTAAGTCGCCTCCGACGGGGTAGACTCAAAGTGATGCAGGACCATGATTCGAGAATACCTACGCGGTCCAAGGGACCTATGCGGAGCTACGGAGTTCGAGGTTAGTGATGCGGTTACACCTCATGCGGTGCATGTGGCCATGCGGACTACGAGTCGGGGCGATGCCGAGTAGCTACCCTCGATGCGGGGTTATGTACCCTATGCGGGCCTATGTGAGTGGCCTATGCGGACTACGAGTCGAGGATTAGGCTTGCATGGTGATACTACGCAATTGGCCCTGCTTCGATCATTCGCAGCCTAGAAAAGACCTGTTACAGTTTACCTATTGTTGCTCTTGTTTATGATGTGGCACTATGTGCAGTTCCCTTGGTTGTTTCATACATACTTGCAAAACTGATTTTAAAATAATATGTTTTCATTTAAGTATTTTACAGTTTCATATACTTAGTACCTGTTGTACTGACCTCCTTCGGGGGGGCTGCGTTCATGCCGCAGGTAAGGGCAAGCAGGTGCTAGATCCACATTCTTAGGATCTCTACGTTGGTGTCGGGAGCTCCATCTTTTCCGGAGGCTCTACTTTTGGGTATGATCTCCCTGTTGTAGATAGTTTTATCTGATCGAGGATATGGCGGGGCCCTGTCCCGCCATAGTTGTATATTTCCTTAGAGGTCTGTAGTCATGTTGTACAGTATCGGATGTAACTGCTAAAACCATGTTTATATATATATGCCGAAAGGCGACGTTTTCTCACATAAACTGTGTCTTATTTTATAAACTGTTTCATGTCTTGTTTTATATTTCCGCTGATTACTCTGATGTATGACTACTTGGGTGCCCCGGTAAGGCACCAGTCACGGGCCCCGGAATGGGTCGTGACATCTGGCCTCTAATCTTTGGAGTCACTCTATAAGACAATATACGACCATTTCCGGCTTTCACGACCTGGTTCCGGTGGAACGTGTCCACGAACCCGTAAAACAATTAACTAGACTTGGGCCTTGCACCCTCGTGACCCTGTCACGTAGCGGAACTACTACCAACTGATCCCACTCCATTCCAGGCCATGGGGAGACCCGTAACAGGTCCTTAACCCGACTCAGCGTCGCACTTAACTCTTATCCTTGGTCTGTCTTAAAATCTTATTGCCAGAGAAAGCCTTATATACCTAAGGTCTCAGCAGTAATCAATATTCTTAGGCTCGCAATTTCCACGCTCCAAGCCTACCTTACCAGTCCCCCAGTAACGGGTACAAAAACATCTCATAAAACCATAACCATGTTGTCTCGATCACAACAACCATTACTTGCTCTATACGGACTTCATCCGTACAATTCTCTTAAGCCTATTACGCAGCTTAATCTATTAACATGACATTCCGTTAGGTTCCTTAACATGACTTCTTAAGGGTTCACTACCCTATCAGACAGCTCATCCCTTCCCAATTATCTCAAAATAAAACACAAGACCTTGGCGAAAATTCATTAACTATTCCATACCTTCCCGGTATCTAGTTAGTCTTTACCACTCTTGGTAAATCTAAAACCATTCTAGGCAACCCATAAATGACCCTCGTACATAACTCCGTATAGATGCATGTCACAATACCAACTATACTATAATCATTACCAACCTGGATACGCAATCCACAGAGTCCTTCCTGGGTCACTGTTGCCTTTCTCGTAGCTGCAATCAACATAACTCGTTAGGGAGAGACGACCCTAACAACACAGCTCTATGGCACGATCTCAGAGTGAGAAGAATGGAAACCAATCCTAAATGTCCTGCAGCCTCCTGATTATAGATGTGGTGCACAACACACCGATAATCAAGACTCTACTAGACAGTGCGTAGACACTTTCGAGGACTAATCGCTTCGATACCACTTTTGTCACGACCGACCGGGCCGCGACCGGTGCCCTACAGGGCACCCTTACAGTATACCTCGTAGATAATCACGAACATACATGAAACTTATAAACTAAACAACGAATAAATAAACAAAGTTAGCCGATAGGCTACCTTCCGGACATATATATAAACAACCAAGCGGTTGCCTCGCTTCTTTACAACGACTCACACATGTGACTACACTCTAAGAATTTTTAACATAACAAGCGGGACAGGGCCCCGCCATACCCCTGAATATACATGAATCTACTACCTCAGGGAAAACTGTACCAAGAGCTAAGCCTCCGGAGCAAATGGGGCTTTCTCTCAAAAACTGAACCGAGATCCTAAGAGCAAGGATCACCAACCTGGGTACCTAAAACCTGCGGGCATGAACGCAGCCCCCCGAAGGGGGTCAGTACAACAGGTACCGAATATGGAACAGAAATAACGTACAGTAAACAGATCATATCTGTACAAAAGAATGACAGGGACAAGTATAAAAAAATACATACCAGATCCTGCCGTGTCATTACCACTTATGAACTTAATCGCTCCTTATCATCTCTTCCCATTTTCAATAAAAGTTATAGTCACATTCTTATGTACTTGATTAGGAAAAATCATTAAGTTCATTACCGTATATCTTACCTATCTTTCATAAGTATAATCCGGCCCTTTAAGGAGGGGCGCCTATTCTACCCGGCCCAATCTGGGACGCGATCAAGGTCACATAGTCTGCCCGTAAAGGTATACTGCCCGGCCCATTCCTGGGTCGATAATGTCATATAGTCTGCCCGTAAAGGTATCTCGCGGCCCATTCTCGGTCGATAATGTCATATAGTGCGCGTAAGGTATCTCGCCGGCCCGTTCTCGGTCGATAATGTCATATAGTGCGCGTAAGGTATACCGCCCGCCCGTTCTCGGTCGATAATGTCATATAGTGCGCGTAAAGGTATCTCGCCGGCCCATTCTCGGTCGATAATGTCATATAGTGCGCGTAAGGTATCTTGCCGAACCATTCCCGGTCGATAATGTCATATAGTGCGCGTAAAGGTATCTTGCCGGCCCATTCTCGGTCGATAATGTCATATAGTGCGCGTGAAAGGTATCTCGCCTTACCCGTTCTCGGGTCGATAATGTCATATAAAACCCGGGAATTTAACCCAACGTACTACGCACCTCTACTCCTTTAGAAAGACTCTTTTTCAAATAAAACTTCCCAGGTACTAACAACTATAGTATCCAGTCCTATCCACCCTTCAAGACAAGTCACAATACCTTTTTAGAAATACAATTACCGGCTTCTAAATCAAGTGACTTCTTTATTAAAAACCTTAAGCAATTGATACCTTTAAAACAATTTGCCTTTCTTTATTTCAAATCACTTCTTTGCTTACATTATTAGAGAAAAATCATTCTCTTAACCTTCCATAAAGCCATTATAACCAACTTCCCATAAAGCCGTTATAACCCTTTATGGTTTTAGACCAACTCATTCTTTTTTATGACCAAGAGACTTCTACTTTTTTTGAAACCAAGTATTAAATACTTACAAATCAATTCTCTTAACTTTCAGAAATACAATTTGTCTCTTAACCTTTAGAACTCAAGTGACTCATTTTATTATAACACCTTAGGCAATTGATGCCTTAAAAACAAGTTGCCTTTTTACTAAAAACAAGTCATTTATCTATCCATAAAGCAAATATAACCAACTCCCCATAAAGTCGTTATATTCACTTTATACCTTAGCCAAATACAATTTTCTATCCAAGGGACTTATACGTTTAAAACAGAACAAGTATCACATACTTTAAAACTCTTCAAGTCCCTTAACTTTAATAAAGCTTAAGACATCATTCATACTTTCAAAGAAGTGAGTTAATCTCCCAACTCACCCGACTTGGCTATTCACAAACTAGTAAAGGACATCAAGGTGTTGTACGTCTACCGTACTACATACGTGCAACTAGTCATGCTCAAAGATAGGAAAAGTTCTACATAGAGTAGATCACACAACTACCTCTTAACTTCTAAGAGTAACAGGAAACATGAAATGATACCACAAGTATATTCCATACATAGAATCATGCCAAAGGAAGGAAGAGGTTCACATACCTCGCGACGATTGTCGACAAGTAGCAAAATGCTCCAAAGTACTTCAACCTTGAGCTATTCCATTCTTCAAGTAGGATACGCTATACTTAGTACTTCAACCTATAATGGTCACATACGTCCATTAACCTCTTATTTCAAACGTAGAATATTCTAAGTGCTAAGTCACTAAATTCTACGGAAAATCGGACAGCACCTCCTTTGTTTCTACTTACTTTGCCACCTTTTTCAAGGCCGAATACAATAACCAAACACGCCACATTTAAGGCCCAATCAATGAAATCAACAATAGGGGATTACACGCCTACTAGACGTGTAAATTTCCGCCCCACAAACGATATCAAAATACTACAACTTACTAGGCCAATTCGGCTAACTTGAAACACTACAACATCAATTCTTATCCAAATTCTATTTCAATCCAAGTTGTTAGCAATACGTGATATCAAGTCACAATCGACTATAACTACTATAATCTTCAAGTCAACAACATGCGACGATTCTAATAACGACTAAATTGTAATCCAACTTAACATGGCTTTCACACATTTCGGATTTAAAGCTACAAGCAATCCATAATACTTATAAACTTCAACATATCAACTTCATGCTAGCAACGTGTAAAGCTAACAACAATATAAATAATCTTGTAACACTTTCAAAGAAAAAGATTATACCTCAACGATTCTTAATCCAAATTCCAATCCGAAGTCGCTCCTTAGTAGTTTAGAACCTCTCCAAGACACTTCAATCCGCTTGTTGAGACCCTTAGAACAACACCAACAATTATCCTTCAAATCTCCAAACAAAACCTAGAAAGACCATTAGGTTTTCGTTTTGCGACTAACCCGTAAACTACCTTTTTCCAAGATTTTTCTATTGAGATATGCTTACACTACCCTCGAGAACCTTGTTTTAAAGTGTGGAGTTGAATGGACAAGAAACGAAATTTTTTCCTTTTCTTCCAAAAGGAACCCGAGAGCTCTTGCTCATTGTTCTTCAATTTTTTGTGATTTTTGGCTAAGTGTTAAGCCCTCTCTAGCACTACTAGTATAATATAGAGCAATGGATGGTCAAGATATAAAAAAATGTGAGGCTTGGATGTAGTCTTATAAAATATCAAGACCATTGTGGGACCTTTGACTTTAGTCAATATTGTCAAGCCTCAAGTTGCAAGACTTGTCTTGCAACAAAGGTCCAATGACCCTTTAGCCCTTGCTAATAAATCGTCCAAGGCATTCTAAGGGGGGGTGACACGTGTCGCCCTCCCATTCGTCATAATAATACGATTTCCGACAATTTCATATTTCCGATAAATTTTTACAAGTCTCAAATCTTAACACTTGTGAGTTCTTACTTACGTTCTTAAAACATATCCTGTAAATACGGGGTGTAACAGTCACGATCTGCCCGGTTCGTGGATCGTGCCTTACCTGGCACCCAAGTAGTCATACATCGAGTAATCAATGGAATATAAAAACAAGACATGAAACAGCTTGTAAATGAGACACGCTTTACGTGAGAAAATGTCGCCTTTCTAATATATATATAACATAGTTTTGCGATTACATCCCAATGTACACAGACTACTGCACCTCTAAGGAAGTAAACAACTATGGCGACAGGGCCCCGCCATACCTGAATGTGCAAAACTATCTACAACAACGGGAGATCATACCCAAAAGTAGAGCCTCGGAGAAGATGGAGCTCACGACACCAAAGCAAAGATCCTAAGGATGTGGATCTAGCACCTTTGCCCTTACCGCGGCATGAACGCAGCCCGAGGTGGTCGCAACATGTACTAAGTATGTGAAATCAGAAAGTACTTAAATGAAATCATATCATTTTAAAACCAATTTTACAAATATGCACTAAACAACGAATGTAACCGCACATAGTGCCACATCATAAACAAGAGCAAAAATAGGTAAATCGTAATGTGTCTTTTCTAGTGCGAATGATCGAGCGGGCCAATCGCCCATAGTATCATTATGCAAGCCTAACTCACGACTCAGAGTCCGCATAGGCCACTCACATAGGCCGCGTGGGGTATAACCCCGCATCGAGGGTAGCTACTCCGGCATCGCCCCGACTCGTAGTCCGCATGGCCACATAGACCGCGTGAGGTATAACCCCACACACTAACACGAACTCTCGTAGCTCGCATAGGTCCTGGACCCGCGTGAGGTATCCTCGCATCATAGTCACACGCATCGCACGAGGTATACCAGCGTCGGAGGCGACAACCCCAAAGATCATGTCAAGAGGTGAGTGATATAATACTAACATAACAGCTTATCGTTAAACAACATAAGCACAACAAGAATACCCTCTTACACAAACGTTACAAGACACTAACACCCATAGTATTATGTCTACTCATCAAACCATCTTATTATGCTTTCCAGAAATCAATATAAGTCTTTTATAAACACATAAGTAAATCGTTCCTTTTATCTTTCTTAAGTTGTTATACCTAACTTCCCATAAAGCTAGTATAACTCTTAAGCTTTTTGTTTAAAAACCAAATATTTTTCTTCTGTTAAAAATGATTCAGTATTCTTTTGAAATACTTTAAGATTCTTATTATTCAGGCTTAAGTCAAAAGACATTGCCGTAATTATTATTCAGTTAACACACGTACGTCTACCGTACTATATATATATTTTAAAATATCATGCTCAAGAGTATAGGAAGAATCACATACCTTCTACGTAAATCCACCGCCAAGTCGAATATGTCGCTACAGAGAATCAACCTATAATAGTCAAATCGTCTATCAACGTCTAGACTATTCTCAGAAACGATTCTAAGCGAGGGTTCTTTATTCTACGGAAAATTGGGCAGCATTTCCTACCCACAAGCTACTCAAGTTCATCAGAAAACAGTCTATGTAAATACTTCAATTATTCTTCTTTATACCCTTCATCGTGATAACAGTTCACTTCTATTCCATAATATCCTTGGTGTAATTACGGTTCAATTCTATTCTTATACTCAAGTCTTAACTATTCTTATGTAATATCCATTTACAATAGAAGGACAAGAGTATTTACCTCGATAAGCCCAAAATTATCCAAGTAAAAATGTCGATCCTGAGCAAGGTTTAGCTCCTAATTTGTACGCTCCGATAGCTCCAAGAAGCCCTTAGAAGTTCTACACAACTTATACTAAAATACTATAATGGATTTGGGCTAGGGTATTTTGGAATAGTAACTTAAACTTGGAAGACAACTTTCTACCACGGGGGTTTCGGCAGAGCTACTAGGCTAGAGGGGGTGTTTGGCCAAGGCCTTCTCAAGGGGAGGGGAGTGTTGGATGAAACACAACAAGATAGGGGAAGGATTTTCAAGACTTGGAGAATGGATTTGTGGATGAAGAAAACCTTCAAGTTAGAGGGGTATTTATAGGCCAACCAATGGCCAAGATGAAGCCAAGTGCTATGCAAGTGTAGGGTGAGGATTTAGGCAAGTGTCCTTATCCATCTAATACACAAAAAAATATCCTACCAACTCCTTGACAAAACAAGCTACCAATCGTCCCCTTTACCGCCCATTCTTCCTCCAATTAGAGGGTGACAAGTGTCGCCCTCTCGTTGGTCCAAAATGTTTCGTCTCTCGGAAAAATCCGCAAAAAATATAAATGACATAGCCGTAATTTTCCCTACGCAAAGTTTGGAAAACGTTTCGTCGGAAAACGATTCTTTTTGGTAGGTGTGCACAATATTTTTCGTCCAATGCCTAACCTTAAGGCTAAACTTTTGTACGTATGCCCTCGCGTACATCCTCTGGAAATACGGGGTATAACATTCTCCCCTCCTTAGAAACATTCGTCCTGAATGTTCCTTCCAAAGACAGATAATTATAAGGTTCTTCATAACTTAAACAGTTTGCAAATGCCACATACGGCCACAAAACAACATTAGGCATATATGACAACGAAAATTTACAAGTAGGAAAGTGAATTACCTGGAGGTGTGTGGAATAGGTGAGGATACTTCTGCCTCATGTCCTCTTCAGCTTCCCACGTCATCTCCTCTCTGAGCTCGTTCCGCCACAAGACTTTGACGGAAGCCACGTCCTTGGTCCGCAGACGCCTAACCTGGCGATCGATTATCGCTATGGGAATCTCCTCATACGATAACCCCTCGGTCACTTGGACATCTTCAATCGGGTGCACCCTAGATGGATCCCCGATACATCTCCTCAGCATAGAAACATGAAACACCGGATGCACTGCCTCCAGATCGGACGGCAGATCCAACTCGTAGGCAACCTTGCCTACCCTGCGGACAATCTGATAGGGCCCAATGTACCTTGGGCAGAGTTCCCTTTCTTCCCGAATCTCATCACACCCTTCATGGGTGACACCTTCAGGAAAACCCAATCATCAACCTCGAACTCCAGATGCCGACGACGATGATCTGCGTATGACTTGCCGATCGACTGAGCCGCCAAGAACCGCCTCTGGATAAGCTTCACCTTATCCACTGCCTGCTGCACCAAATCTGGTCCCACTAACTGCACCTCGCCTACATCAAACCAGCCTATCGGTGATCTGCACTTCCTCTCATACAAGGCCTCATAAGGCGTCATCTGAATACTGGAGTGGTAGCTATTATTATACGCAAACTCAACTAGAGGCAAATGATCCTCCCAGCTACCCCTGAAGTCGATAACACAGGCTCGCAGCATATCCTCGAGTGCGGATAGTGCGCTCGCTGTCCGTCATGCTCGTGGATGGAATGCGACTCGTGCTCACTGCGTCCTAAACCCTTACGGAAAGACCTCGAAGTTAGCGTAAATCGGGCTCTCTGCCCGATATGATCGAAATAGGGACTCCATGTAGTCCGACGATCTCTGATGTAAAGTGCGCATAATCCTCAGCCGAAAAAGTCGTCCTGACGGGAAGAAAGTGGGCTGATTTCGTCAGCCTGTCGACGATAACCCAAACAGAATCATGCTTCATCGGAGTGCGAGGTAATCCCGTGATAAAGTCCATGTTGATCACCTCCCACTTCCAGGTCGGGATCTCTATCGTCTGCAACAAACCACGGGCCTGCGTGCTCTACCTTCACCGCCGACAACACGCACCGAGCTACAAATTCGCAACGTCCTCTTCAAGCCATCCCACCAATACGGATCTAAGGTCGTGTTACATCTTGGTCGACTGGATGGATAGAGTAACGCCGCTGTGTGCTTTCCTAGAACTCTGCCAGAAGTCTGCAATATCCGAACACACAACACGCCTCAAACCTTAGCACCCCATGGTGCTACCTCAAAAGGACCCTTCCTCACGAAGAGCCGTATCACGCACCGTGTCAAAACCGATCCTCAATGTTGCCTCTTCACCTCCTCGACGATGGAAGACTCGCAACCTCTCAAACTCGAACCCCATCGCTATCGAATTAATCAAGCGGACACGAAGGCTCGCTAATCGATGCAAATCGCGAACCATGCCCCTCCTCTCCACGCACATCCGATAGGCGCCCATCGACCTACGACTGGCGGCATACGCCACAACATTGCCTTCCGGTGGTACGGGATATCGACATCATAATCCTTAAGCAACTCTAACCACCGTCTATGTCGTAAGTTCACTCCTCCAGGTGAAGATATCTTGAGGCTCTTGTGGTCTGTATAAATATCCACGTGAACCTCATACAAATAGTGCCTCCAGATCTTGGCGTGGATCACCGCGACTCCAAATCATGGGTGGGGTAGTTCTTCTCATGCTTCTTAAGTCGCCGGACGCGTGACGCTTATAACCTTACCAGTGCATCAACACACATCCCAACCCGATGCACGACGATCACAATATACGACATAACCGCTGGACCCTCGGAAGAGTAAGAACGGGCGATGTCGCCTTCTTTTCAAGAATCGAAACCCCGCCACAAGCATCACCATCAAACTTAGCCGCTTACGAGTCACCTAGTCAATGGTGCGTAGATAGAAGCAAACTTCTACGAACCGAAAATAACTGCAAGGCCCGTAAAATTGCGAACCTCTCTGAGTAGTAGGTTCAGGCCAACTCGATCGCCTCGATCTTAGCCGTATCCACTGAATACCATCACCGACAATATTCCCAAGAAAAGCCACGAAGCTAACCAAAACTCACATTTGGAAAACTTGGCGTATAATCGGCTGGTCTCGAGAACTCTCAAAGATACCTCTCAAATGCTCCGTGATGCTCCGCTCGAGCGAATAAACCAAGATGTCATCAATGAACACTATCACAAACGTGTCCAAAATGGTTTGAACACTCGGTCATCAAATCCATAAAATCACCGAGCATCGTCAAACCGAACGACATAACCACGAACTCATAGTTCCGCACGTCCGAATGCGATCTGGGGCGTCTGCTCTCGACTCGTGCACGATGATAGCCCGATCGCAGATCAATATTGAGAAACATCTCGCACCTCGCGGTGGTCGAACAAATCATCAATCCCGGAAGGGATATTCGTTCTTAATAGTCACCTTGTTCACCGTCGTAATCAACACACATGCGCAGCGTCCCATCCTTCTTCTTCACGAACAATACCGGCGTTCCCCAGGGAGAAACACTAGGTCTGATGAAGCCCTTCTCCAGCAAATCTCGCAGCTGGTCCTTCAACTCTCTCAACTCAGCAGGTGCCATTCTGTATGGCGGAATGGAAATAGGCCGAGTGTCTGGCAGCACATCGATACAAAACTCTATCTCCCTCTCTGGAGGGATACCCGAGGTCGTCCGAAACACGCGTGGGAACTCTCGACTCAAATCGATCGAAAATCGTACCGCACCTCAGTATCAAACACCCGAACGAGATGGTAGATATACCCCTTCTGCACCATCTTCCTAGCCTTGAGGTAAGAAATAAACCTACCCCTCGGCGATACAGTGTTCCCCTCCCACTCAACAACTGGCTCCCCGGGAAAATGGAACCGTACCACTCTCTCTCTGCATTCTACATTGTTATAGCAGGAAGCTAACCAATCCATACCCATGATCACGTCGAAATCAGTCATATCCAACTCTATCAAGTCGGCTAGGGTCTGACGACTGCATATGGTCACTGGACAAGCCCTATATACCCGCCGAGCTACCACCGAATCACCCACTGGCGTAGCTACCTCGAAAGGGTCTATGGACTCAGGCTTTATCCATATCCTACTAGCAATAAGGGGAGATATATAGGACAGAGTAGAACCCGGATCTATCAAGGCATACACATCAAACCCAGAAACTGATAAGGTACCTGTGACGACATCAGGTGAGGCCTCCTGATCCTTCCGGCTGGACAAGGCATAAATGCGGTTCTGAGGACCGCTAGAACTGGGACCCGCGCCACGACCTCTGCGCGACTGGCCGCCCACGAGTACCTTGCCTCCGGCGAGTAATCGAGGGAAACAAAGAAGACCGCGAAAGAACACAGAGGCCGAGCGCTACCACTGCATCGCTCCTAGTCGGACGATTCACAAAGTGACCCAATCGGCCGCAATCAGAACAAACTCTCGAGGAGTACCACAATTCCCGAAATGGGATCTACCGTCGGCCACACCGGCGGGTGGTCCCGACCGCCAGACCTCTCGCCACCGAAAGTTCAAGTCCCGGGGCCCCGACCGCCCCGAATACTCTGGTTGCGGCTGAGGGCGGTGCAGAGTGCTCGAGCCGGGCCGTGGTGCGAATCAGATCGCTGCTGGGCCGCCCACCACGATAACTACCAAAGGACCTCGCTGCCCCGTCCTCTTCTCGCTGTTGTCTGCCAACCCGTCGGCCGACGCCTCGCATCCGGTACGAGCTGCATACGGTAATATCCATGCTCGGTGAAGAGCCACACCCGCACAAGACTCGCCATATAATCATCTAGCGGTGGCGTAGCGATGCACCGTCCTCCATATTCGCTACTAACGCAGTGGGACATATTGAGCCAACGAATCGAACTCAACATTATACTCCCTAATCAGGCGTCCTCTGCCTCAAAGAATAAAAATGCTGTACCCGCGCCTCCTCATCTGTGGAGGCAAGAAGTGAGTGAGAAAGGCCTCCGAGAACTCGTCCCAAGTATCTGGGGACGCGTGCTCTCCCCGAGATAACTCCCATGAATCAAACTAATCGACTGCGGTATCATGCAGCCTTTGTGAGCTTTAGACCACAGACTCGGTCTCTGAAGCCTTGATCACTCGCATGATCCTTCGCAGAATCGACGGATGAACTCGCGGATCATCCTCGTGCCTCGACCAGAACTGCGGCTACAACTCAGAAAATCTCATAGCCGCAAACTGTCTGATCTCGGGTGAACTACGGTGCCGCTGAATCGAACCGCAACATCCAAATTTATCTCATGTGCGCCACGATCACGGCGAATCGGGCCATCTCTCAGAACCCATCTCATCCGCCTCCAGTGTGGATCGAGGTGCAGTCTCGTGGTCTCGCTGGGCCGGCGTCATGGAACTCGCTGTCTCGGTATAGACTAGGCACGAGCCCTCAGAACTCTCGGTGTCCTACTAGCGGCTCCTCGCCGCTTTGCCCTTCTCGGGCGGGTTGCCTTACGTGAGGCATAATCATTGTAAAAGGAATACGTTAGAGGGGTCCAACTTATAACACAGCTCTAAGGCACGATCTCAGAGTGAGAAGAAAGGAAACCAATCCTAAATATCCTATAGCCTCCTGATTATAGGTGTGGTGCACAACACACCGATAATCAAGACTCTACTAGATACGGTCTGTAGACACTTTCCGAGGATTAACTGCTCTGATACCACTTTTGTCACGACTGCCGGGTTCGTGGATCGTGCCTTACCCGGGCACCCAAGTAGTCATACATCAGAGTAATCAGCGGAATATAAAAACAAGACATGAAACAGTTGTAAAATGAGACACAGTTTTACGTGAGAAAATGTCGCCTTTCGGCATATATATATAACATAGTTTTGCAGTTACATCCCAACTGTACAATAGGACTACAGACCTCTAAGGAAGTAAACAACTATGGCGGGACAGGGCCCCGCCATACCCTGAATGTGCAAAACTATCTACAACAACAGGGAGATCATACCCAAAAGTAGAGCCTCCGGAGAAGATGGAGCTCCTGACACCAAAGCAAAGATCCTAAGGATGTGGATCTAGCACCTGCTTGCCCTTACCTGCGGCATGAACGCAGCCCGGGCGAGGTCAAGACAACAGTACTAAGTATGTGAAACTGTAAAGTACTTAAATGAAATCATATCATTTTAAAACCAATTTTACAAATATGCACGAAACAACCAATGTAACCGCACATAGTGCCACATCATAAACAAGAGCAACAATAGGTAAATCGTAATGTGTCTTTTCTAGGTCGCGAATGATCGAGCGGGCCAATCGCCCATAGTATCATTATGCAAGCCTAATCGACTCGTAGTCCGCATGGCCACTCGCATAGCCCGCGTGGGGTATAACCCCGCATCGAGGGTAGCTACTCCTCGCATCGCCCCGACTCGTAGTCCGCATGGCCACATAGACCGCATGAGGTATAACCCGCAAACTAACCTCGAACTCTCGTAGCTCGCATAGGTCCCCGACCCGCATGAGGTATCCTCGCATCATAGTCACACTGCATCGCTCGAGGTATACCCGCATCGGAGGGCAGCTTAACCCCCGGTATCATGTCAAGAGGTGAGTGATATAATACTAACATAACAACTTATCGTTAAACAACATAAGCACAACAAGAATACCCTCTTACACAAACGTTACAAGACACTAACACCCATAGTATTATGTCTACTCATCAAACCATCTTATTATGCTTTCCAGAAATCAATATAAGTCTTTTATAAACACATAAGTAAACCGTTCCTTTTATCTTTCTTAAGTTGTTATACCTAACTTCCCATAAAGCTAGTATAACTCTTAAGCTTTTTGTTTAAAAACCAAATATTTTTCTTTTGTTAAAAATGATTCAGTATTCTTTTGAAATACTTCAACATTCTTATTATTCAGGCTTAAGTCAAAAGACATTGCCGTAATTATTATTCAGTTAACACACGTACGTCTACCGTACTATATATATATTTTAAAATATCATGCTCAAGAGTATAGGAAGAATCACATACCTTCTCGGCGAAATCCACCTGCCAAGTCGAATATGTCGCGCGCAGAGAATCAGCCTATAATAGTCAAATACGTCTATCAACGTCTAGACTATTCTGTAAACAGTTCTAAGAAGAGGGTTCTTTATTCTACGGAAAATTGGGCAGCACTTCCCTACCCGTCAAGCTACTCAAGTCTACTGTGAAAACAGTCCTATGTAAGTACAGTTCAATTATTCTTCTTTTATACCCTTCTACTGTGATAACAGTTCACTTCTATTCTGTAATATCCTTCAGTGTAATTACAGTTCAATTCTATTCTTATACTCAAGTCTTAACTATTCTTATGTGTAATATCCATTTACAATAGAAGGACAAGAGTATTTACCTCGATAAGCCCAAAATTATCCAAGTAAAAATGTCGATCCTGAGCAAGGTTTAGCTCCTAATTTGTACGCTCTGATAGCTCCAAGAAGCCCTTAGAAGTTCTACACAACTTCTACTAAAATACTATAAGGGATTTGGGCTAGGGTATTTTGGAATAGTAACTTAAACTTGGAAGACAACTTTCTACCAAGGGGGGGGGGGGGGTTTCGGCTAGAGCTACTAGGCTAGAGAAGGGGGGGTGTTTCGGCCAAGGCCTTCTCAAGGGGGAGGGGGAGTGTTGGACTAAACACAACAAGAGAGGGGGAAGGATTTTCAAGACTTGGAGAATGGATTTGTGGATGAAAAAAACCTTCAAGTTAGAGGGGTATTTTGTTATACCCCGTATTTCCAGAGTATGTACGTAAGGACGTACGTAGAGAAATTCGAACTTCAAATTGGCTTGGCCGAATTCTTTTTGTGCACAACACCCGGTTAGAGTCGTTTTTCGACGAAACGTTTCCACAGCTTGCGTAGGGAAAATTCCGGCTATGTCCTTTTTGATTTTTGCGGATTTTTCCGAGAGACGAAATGTTTTGGACCAACGGGAGGGTGACACTTGTCACCCTCATTTGGGCGATGTGGGTTGGCCGGTTGGTCACGGGTTTGAGGCCTATTGGCTCCTTGTTTTGGCCTTGTTTTGTGGCTTGTTTGGTGCCATGTTTTGTGCCTTGTTTTGTGGAGTAGGGGTTAGGGTGCACTTGGCTTGATCAAGGCCATACACTTGCCTTGCACTTGGCTTGATCAAGGCCATTGGTTTCCCTATAAATACCCCTCCCTTGTTGAAGACTTATTCATTCACTCCTCACTTTGTCTAAGCCTTGAAAACTCTCCTCCCTCCTCTTGTGGCTCTCGTCCAAAGCCTCTCCTCCTCCTCCTTGGCCTTTGGCCGAGAGGTTCCTCCCTCAGTGGTGTGTCTAGCCGTGGGGTACCCCCCCTAGCCTAGTTGTTTGAGTATAATACACCCCCTCATGGTAGAAAGACTCTCCAAGTATTGTTATAATGCCCCAAATACCTTAGCCTTTACCTTGTAGTATTCCAAAAGTTACCTCTATCGTAGAGCCCTAAATACTACCTTTTGTCCTTTAGTCTCAAGACGAAACCCTAAGGAAATCTTCATAGTTGGTTGAAGTATTTGAGTAGAAGTTGGTTAGAACTTCTAAGGGTTGTTTGGAGCGGATTGAGCGCATGCAGTGAGCTAAACCTTGCTCGGGATCGACATTATAACTTGGATAATTTTGGGCTTGTCGAGGTAAATATTCTTGTCCCTTATTGTAATTGGAGATTACATGTTGTAGGAATATATAGTTGAGGTATACTATATATAGAATCGAACATTATTGTGCGGCAATGTCTTTTGACTTAAGCTGAATTTAAAGAAAAGAATCGAATCAGAATTACATAGGATTGTATTACATGAGACTTGTGGTATTATCAGATAGTAGAATTGTATACGTCCGTTAGGCGTATAAACCCCGGTTGGCTTGGTAGCCGCCTCGATAGAGAGAGATTTACGCTGCATGTGGGGGAGGTCCGCGAATTTTACAGAAATGTGAACCGTGCGGTTAGAAGTTAATAGACGTTTTTGGCCTTATAGGTGGAAGTACTACGAGTAGCGTATTTTACTTGAAGAGTGGAAACGCCAGCCGTTACGATCGGCGAGCGTTTGCTTATTGTCGATAATCGTCGCGAGGTATGTGAACCTCTTCCTATCCTTCTAGCATGATGCTTTGTAAACTATGTAGTACGGACGCATATGTGTTAAATGAGTTGGTTGGTTTAAAACATAGGTGTTATAATAGCTTTATGGGAAGTTAGTTATAACGACTCTATGTAGGTAAAAGATCGTTTATTGATTGTAGAAGTTAAGAGACTTGATCTTGAAAGATAAGAGACTTAACTTGTTTTACTTGGTTATTAACATTTTGTTAAATGTGTTGTGAAACCTCATTCGCGAGTAATGAGTACTTGGTTTTAAAAAGAATAATGTTTTATTGATTTGAAATGAGAATAAGTGTCGAACAAACCACAAAGCGCTTAATAAAGGAAAGTGTATTGACAAATAACTAATTGTTATTAAAACCAAGAGAAACCTCCATCTGCATAGAAGCTAAGATAAGACAAAATTGTATTACATTTCCTAGATCATGGTCAGAATAAGATTGTTGTAAACAAGAATAAACGGCTCTCACGTACAAGACTTATGTTACTCAATTGTTTTAAAAGAGATTAAAACTATGAGTTATGAAACCTTTTTAAAATAAGAAAATGGAGCATTTGAAATTAGGCAAACTTGAACGTTTGGAAAATAATGTTGTTACTCGATTTTACAAAGGGAAGTATTTTGGTTTACTTAAAAAGATAGTCACTCTATACTACGGGTATTATGTGACTTTTGTGAAAGTAATGGATCTCTTAAAGAGGATTTTAATGACGTAGTACTTTAGGTTAAAACCCGACTTTGATATAAAATGGAAGTACCTTGAGTTGTGTGTAACTTGCCTATGCTTGTTGTGTAACTCGCCTATGCTTGTCGTGATAGCCTTTGTTGTGCAAGTGTTGATATCGGTGACTTCGGGAAGGAGTGGATCTTTTATAAAAGTCTAGAAGTATGGTAACTTGCTTGAGCTTGTTTGTGATAGCCTGGTTGTGCGGTATATTGTTGTTGATGTCACATGGACACGCCTACACCGATGCAATTCCGGGCGTGTGGCTACGCGGCGGGTTAATCACCGATTATTGTTGATAATGTCACTGACGTGTCTACACCGGCGCAGAATTCCGGGCATGTGGCCGGGCATTGTTATTATTGTTGTTAATGTCACTTGGACGCCTACACCGGCGCACTCCGGCATGTGGCCGTGGGGCATTGTTATTAGTGTTGCATCATGGACATGTCTACACCGATGCAGACTCGGCACGCGCCATAATGCGAACACGATTGATGTTGTGGGCGTGAGACCCATAGTTATATTCGAGTGATGACTTGAGGCGTGAGTCACGACTTGACATATCGCTTTATGTTGTGAATTGTAGTTTTGTTATCATACATGTCTCTGCTTTTATATAGATCGTTATGATTTCATTTCTGATTTTTACGGCCACATACTTGGTACTGTTATCGACCTCGGGGCTGCGTTCATGCCGCAGTAGAGTACATCGGTAGTGGATCCTCGCTCATGAGGATCACTCAACAGATTGGGAAGCTCCGTTTCTCCGAGGCTTATTCTTTGGTATGTGTTCTCGAGTTGTAGGTTCTTGTACATTCGTGGTATGGCCCCGTCCGTCATGGTTGTTGTAAATCTTAGAGGTCTGTAGTAATGCATGCGAGTTGTAAAAGGAATAAAATGTTCGGGTTTTATGTATATATACATAAGGCAACTGTTTTAGGTTGGCCTGTTTTATGATAATATATCATGTTTCAAGTTTATGTTTTATTTTCCATGGTTTTCTCGATGTTGTATCACTAGGTGCCCGAGGTAGCACGACCACGCCCGGATCGGGTCGTGACAAAGTGGTATCGAGCGATTAATCCTCGGGTGTCTACGCATCGTGTTCAGTAGTCTCGATTATCGATGTGTTGTGCACCACATCTATAATCGGAGGCTATAGGACATTTAGGATTGGTTTCCATTCTTCTCATTCCGAGATCGTGCCTTAGAAGTGTTGTAAGTTGGACCCTCCGACGTATCTCGCTTTTACCGATTATGCCTCCGCCAAGGCAACCAGAGCCCGGCGGCAAGACACCAGGGTGCCGCTAGTGAGATCTGAGGAGTACGAGGGCGCAGCCGGCCAAGGCTCGAGATTATGCTTCAGACGGCGGGTTTTGACGCCGCCAACCCCAAAGAGAGTTTAGAGCGCAGCGATGTCGCCGAGACCACCGTACTGAGCCTCCAGTCCCCACACTGGAGCAGATGAGACGGGTACAAGGAGATGGCGATTCTGGCCGCCGTGGTCATGGCGAGATATGAGGATAGGCCGAGGCGCAGTTCAGCCCAAAGAGCACCAGCGGTACACCCCGAGCGATAGTTTGAGGCTACGGGACTTTACGAGTTGTAGCCCGCGAGTTTTATGGGTCGAGGCACGAGGATGATCCGCAGGAGTTCATCCGGCGATTCTGGTCGTAGAGTGATCAAGGCTTCGAGACCGAGTCGGTGGTCTTAGGTTCGCATCGGCCGCGTGATACCGCAGCCGATCGTTTGATTCGTGGGAGTTGTCGGGAGAGCATGCTTCCAGAAGATGGGACGAGTTCTCGAGGCATTCTCACTCACTTCTTGCCTCCGCAGATGAGGAGGGCACGGGCCGACAGATTTATGATGCTTAGACAGAGAGGGCGTACGGTTCGGGAGTACAACGTGGAGTTTGACTCGTTGGCTCGGTATGTCCCCGCTTTAGTGGCAACCATGGAGGATAGAGTGCACCGCTATGTCACCGGGCTAGATGATTACTTGACAGAGGCTTGTTCGGGTGTAGCTCTTCAGCCGGGCATGGACATTGCCCGCATGCAGGCTCATGCACTAGGATGTGAGGTACGGAGAGGTCGACGGAATGACCTGGATCAGCAGAAGAGGGCCAGGACATCAGGGTCTTTTGGCGACTTTCGAGGCGGACCGCCTCGAGCGCACTAGTTTTGTACCCCGCCAAGACAGTGGTCCTCCACTTCGTGAGCAGTGTGGGCTCGAAGGTTGAGTTTCGGTAGTAGGGTGTTGGCGGACGCAATCACCCCTACCTCGGTGGCCGATGGTAGACCGCATTTCGGGAGTGTCGTGGTGCCAAGGGAGCTTGTTATTTTTGCGCCAGCAGGCCATTTGGCGAGGAACCGTCCACCAAGGGTAGCACGGATGTTGCGACTCACCTTCGTGATCGATGGCTGGTTCATCACCTTCACTAGCGCGCCTGCAAGGTGATCGTGATTAGAAAAGCAGAGAGTGTATGTCCTTAACCCTCCGAGTTTTGTATGCTTGTTATGCTGATGTGTTTAGTGTTATGTTCGGATAGCTTTGTGCTAAAATATGATTTAGAAGCTGGTTAGTGTAGGCGGTAAGCTCGGGGCATGGTAAGTGTGAACCTTTGACTATTCCACGATTGAGACCTTAGAGGTAAGGTCGTCTTGTGTAAAAGATTTATTTTATGTTTGACCCTTATCAGAGTGCGTAGTATACGTGGGGTTTATTTGTATGATAAGTCCATGGGTAGTGTGAGGTGGAAGTGGTAGCTTTCGACGTATGTTAGTAAGATTGTTCCGTATCGGCGAGCAAGAGTTGGCGGGCGAGGGTCGGGTTGAGGGCATTTTGCGGGTCAACCCAGAGTCCGCTTTTAGTGGGGTCAGTTCTGGGTGGTCCCGCCAGATGGTAGGGTCACGAGGGTGCTAGGCCCCGCTTTAGTTAATCATCGTATGAGTTCGTGGACGATTCGACCGAAGCCGTTCGTAAAGGCCGGGAATGGCCTTAAAGAAGTTTGAGGTTAGTAGATGACCAAGTTTGGAGGTAGTGACTCCAAGGGTTGGAAACAGAAGCGTTGACGGAAGTGTGGTACGGATACTAGAAGAGTTCGAGTGTTCGAAAAGGGTACAACGAGAAAAGGGAGAAGTGAACGTGTGTTTTTGTGGCCAGGTGTGGCATGATTGTTTTCGTAAGTATAGCAGTGAAGACTATACGGCGCGTGTGTGTTTTGGGGCTTAGAAGGAACATTCGGGACGAATGTTTCTAAGGGGGGAAGAATGTTATACCCCGTATTTCCAGAGTATGTACGTAAGGACGTACGTAGAGAAATTCAAACTTCAAATTGGCTTGGCCGAATTCTTTTTGTGCACAACACCCGGTTAGAGTCGTTTTCGACTAAACGTTTCCAACTGCGTGAGGGAAAATTCCGGCTATGTCCTTTTTGATTTTTGCGGATTTTTCCGAGAGACGAAATGTTTTGGACCAACGGGAGGGTGACACTTGTCACCCTCATTTGGGCGATGTGGATTGGCCGGTTGGTCACGGGTTTGAGGCCTATTGGCTCCTTGTTTTGGCCTTGTTTTGTGGCTTGTTTGGTGCCATGTTGTGTGCCTTGTTTTGTGGAGTAGGGTTAGGGTGCACTTGGCTTGATCAAGGCCATACACTTGCCTTGCACTTGGCTTGATCAAGGTCATTGGTTTCCTATAAATACCCCTCCCTTGTCAAGACTTATTCATTCACCTCACTTTGTCTAAGCCTTGAAAACTCTCCCTCCTCCCTCTTGTGGCTCTCGTCCAAAGCCTCTCCCCTCCCCTCCTTGTGGCATTTGGCCGAGAGGTTCCTCTCCTCGTGGTGTCTAGCCTGGGTACCCCCCCTAGCCTAGGTGTCTCGTATAATACACCCCCCTCGTGGTAGAAATACTCGCCAAGTATTGTTACAATGCCCCAAATACCTTAGCCTTTACCTTGGAGGATTCCAAAAGTTACCTCTATACGTAGAGCCCTAAATACTACCTTTTGTCCTTTTAGTCTCAAGCCAAACCCTAAGGAAATCTTCATAGTTGGTTGAAGTATTTGAGTAGAAGTTGGTTAGAACTTCTAAGGGTTGTTTGGAGCGGATCGAGCGCCTGAGTAGGAGCTAAACCTTGCTCGGATCGACATTATAACTTGATAATTTTGGGCTTGTCGAGGTAAATATTCTTGTCCCCTTATTGTAATTGGAGATTACATGTTGTAGGAATATATAGTTGAGGTATACTATATATAGAATCGAACATTATTGGCGGCAATGTCTTTTGACTTAAGCTCAATTTAAAGAAAAGAATCGAATCAGAATTACATAGGTATCAGACATGCTAGACTTGTGGTATTATCAGATAGTAGAATTGTATACGCCCGTTAGGCGTATAAACCCCTGGTTGGCTTGGTAGCTACCGATAGAGAGGAGATTTACAGCCATGTGTGCGGAGGCCGAATTTTCGTAGAATGTGGAACCGTGCGGTTAGAAGTTAATACGCGTTTGTGGCCTTATAGGTGGAAGTACTACGAGTAGCGTATTCTACTTGAAAAGTGGAAACGGCTAGCCGGGTTACAGTACTGAGGAGCGTTTTGCTTATTGTCGATAATCGTCGCGAGGTATGTGAACCTCTTCCTATCCTTCTAGCATGATGCTTTGTAAACTATGTAGTACGCAGACGCATACGTGTTAAATGAGTTGGTTGGTTTAAAACATAGGGTGTTATAATAGCTTTATGGGAAGTTAGTTATAACGACTCTATGTAGGTAAAAGATTGGTTTATTGATTGTAGAAGTTAAGAGACTTGATCTTGAAAGATAAGAGACTTAACTTGTTTTACTTGGTTATTAACATTTTGTTAAATGTGTTGTGAAACCTCATTCGCGAGTAATGAGTACTTGGTTTTAAAAAGAATAATGTTTGATTGATTTCGGAACGGAGAAGAAGTGTCGAAGAAACCACGCTAGCGCTTAATAAAGGAAAGTGTATTGACAAATAACTAATTGTTATTAAAACCAGTAGAAACCTCCATCTGCATGTAAGCTAAGATAAGACAAAATTGTATTACATTTCCTAGATCATGGTCACAGAACAAGATTGTTGTAAACAAGAATAAACGGCTCACGTACAAGACTTATGTTACTCAATTGTTTTAAAAGAGATTAAAACTATGAGTTATGAAACCTTTTTAAAATAAGAAAATGGAGCATTTGAAATTAGGCAAACTTGAACGTTTGGAAAATAATGTTGTTACTCGATTTTACAAAGGGAAGTATTTTGGTTTACTTAAAAAGATAGTCACTCTATACTACGGGTATTATGTGACTTTTGTGAAAGGAATGGATCTCTTAAAGAGGATTTTAATGTACGTAGTACTTTAGGGTTAAAACCCGGACTTTGATATAAAATGGAAGTACCTTGAGTTGTGTGTAACTTGCCTATGCCTGTTGTTGTGTAACTCGCCTATGCTTGTCGTGATAGCCTTTGTTGTGCAAGTGTTGATATCGGTGACTTCTGGGAAGGAGTGGATCTTTTATAAAAGTCTAGAATTATGGTAATTTGCTGGAGCTTGTTTGAGATATACTTGTTGTGCGGTATATTGTTGTTGATGTCACATCGACATGTCTACACCGGCGTAATTCCGGGGCGTGTGGCTACGCGCGGGTTAATCACCCGATATTGTTGATAATGTCACTTGGGCGTGTCTACACCGGCGCAGAATTCCGGGCATGTGGCCAGGGGCATTGTTATTATTGTTAATGTCACTTGGGCGTGTCACACCGATGCAGACTCCGGGGCATGTGGCCATGGGCATTGTTATTAGTGTTGCATCATGGACATGTCTACACCGATGCAGAATTCCGGGGCATGCGCCATAATGCGAACACGATTGATGTTGTGGGCGTGAGACCCATAGTTATATTCAGTGATGACTTGAGGCGTGAGTCACGACTTGACATGACCGCTTATGTTGTGAATTGTAGTTTTGTTATCATACATGTCTCTGCTTTTATATAGACCGTTATGATTTCATTTACTGATTTTTACGATTTCACATACTTGGTACTGTTATCGACCTCCTTCGGTGGCTGCGTTCATGCCGCAGTAGAGTACATCGGTAGTGGATCCTCGCCATAGGATCACGCCAACAGATTGGGAAGCTCCGTTTCTCCGAGGCTTATTCTTTGTATGTGTTCCACGAGTTGTAGGTTCTTGTACATTCGGGGTATGGCGGCCCCGTCCGTCATGGTTGTTGTAAATCTTAGAGTGTAGTAATCTTGTTGTGGGAAGAGTTGTAAAAAGGATTAAACTGTTCGGGTTTTATGTATATATACAGAAGGCAACTGTTTTTGGTTGGCCTGTTTTATGATCATATATCTTGTTTCATGTTTATGTTTTATTTTCCTTGGTTTTCTCGATGTTGTATCACCAGGGTGCCCGGTAGGCACGACCACGCCCGGATCGGGTCGTGACATATTTATAGGCCTACCAATGGCCAAGATGAAGCCAAGTGTAGGGTGAGGATTTAGGCAAGTGTCCTTATCCATCTACTACACAAAAAATATCCTACCAACTCCTTGACAAAACAAGCTACCAATCGTCCCCTTTACCGCCCATTCTTCCTCCAATTAGAGGGTGACAAGTGTCGCCCTCTCGTTGGTCCAAAATGTTTCGTCTCTCGGAAAAATCCGCAAAAAATATAAATGACATAGCCGTAATTTTCCCTACGCAAAGTTTGGAAAACGTTTCGTCGGAAAATGATTCTTTTTGGTAGGTGTGCACAATTTTTTTGTCCAATGCCTAACCTTAAGGCTAAACTTTTGTACGTATGCCCTCGCGTACATACTCTCGAAATACGGGGTATAACACCGTGGACCATCCAACGTGTCGGTATGCCCAAAGGAGATAACAAGATAACAATCCCTGTGGAAGCATACCCGTGGGCCACCCAACGTGTCGGTATGTTCAAACAACTAACAAGATAATACTCACTGTGGAAGCATACCCGTGGGCTACCCAACGTGTCAGTATGTCCAAACAAATAACAAGAGAATACTCACTGTGGAAGCATACCCGTGGGCTACCCAACGTGTCAGTATGTCCAAACAAATAACAAGAGAATACTCATTGTGGAAGCATACCCGTGGGCTACCCAACGTGTCAGTATGTCCAAACAAATAACAAGAGAATACTCACTGTGGAAGCATACCCGTGGGCTACCCAACGTGTCAGTATGTCCAAACAAATAACCAATAACCGGCCCTCCATCGAGAGACTCGATAGCACAATCAAGCCCTTGTACAACAAGGCTATCTCAACCAAGCATAGGCAAGTTACACACAACTCAGGGTACTTTAAACACTCCTTAACACAACGTCAAGTATACCATTAAGACCCAAGTACTCCTACCTTTTATAACCAAGCCACTTATGTTTTTCCATCACAAAGAGTTCAATATTTGAAAACAAGTTACTTCTCTTTTCCCAAAATCAAGTTACCATTCTAAATCCAATAATGAATCCATTTCTTTATTTTCCATAAAGTCGTTATAACTAACTTCCCATAAAGCTATTATAACACTTTATGTTTTAAAACAAGTCAAGACAAAACCATGCCTTTCTTTTAAACCAAAACACTTCGGATTCTTAAGTCTCTTTTCTTTTAGAAATCGAGTTCCTTACTTTGGAATTTTTAAGAAGATCGAAACTTGATTACAATAATTCTTATTAGAGCAACCATGATCTAGGAAATGTAATACAATTTTGTCTTATCTTAGCTTCTATGCAGATGGAGGTTTCTACTGGTTTTAATATAATTAATTGTCATTACTTTTTCCTTTATTAACGCTGCATTGGCTTGTTCGATTCTTATTCCCATTTCCGAAATTTATGTAACATTATTCTTTTAAAAACCAAGTACTCATTTCTCACGAATGAGGTTTCACACTTTTCAACACCATTTAGGTCAATTATAAGTCAAGTCTCTTATCCTTTGAAATCAACAAACCATTCTTTTACCTACATAAAGTGGTTATAACAAACTTCCCATAAAGCCGTTATAACACTTTATGTTTTAAACCAACCAATTACAATTATAAGCCCTTATGAGACCAAGAGGGCTTATTCTTTAACCACCGAGTACCCATTACTAATGAATAAGATTTTCCTACTTTTTCAAACAATCAAGACCTTTACACTTCATATCAAGTCAAGGCACAACAAGGGAAATCAAATTCCTTTAACACACGTGCATCTACTGCACTATATATTTCACAAATAATCATGCTGAAGAGGATAAGAAGAATCACATACCTCGCGACGATTATCGACGGTTAGCAAAATGCTCCACAGTATTATCCCCCTTAAGTAGAATATGCTACTCGTAGTACTTCAATCCTATAAGGGTCATAAAACGTCTATCAAACTCTAGCTTCGAACGTAGAATAAACTAAGTGCAAGGTCCCTACATTCTACGGAAATTTGGACGACACTTCCTTTGTTTCTACTTACTATGCCACCTTTTTCAAGGCCGAAATTCAATAACCAACGCCACATTTAAGGCTCAATTAATTCAGCAAATACAAGGGGATTACACGCCTACTAATACGTGTAAAATTCCGCCCCACAACAACACAAAATAAACCAATAATTTCCATGCCATTCTTGGCCAACAATATAACCAATACTAACCCCTTTCAACTCTTTTCCAATCCAAGTTCTTAGGTCTAACATGATATCTAGCCCTAGACATCTTCAACAACTACAATCCCCCTTTACAACATGTGACGACCAAATTAGTAACCAAATTGAAGTTATCATCTTAAGGTTAACATGCTCATTTCAGTTTTCAACAAGACAACAAGATCCAAATCTATACAACTTAAATATAACAGCCTCAGGCTCATTTCTAAACTACTATAACAAGTATTAACCCATATCCAAGAGAAGGGGAAACTTTTACCTTTGGAGAAGCCCACAAAAGCCCCTTTCTTCCACTTCTTTCCACAAACTCGCCCAGCGCTTCCCACAAGTTTACCCACACTTTTCCTTCTTGCCGCCGCTCCAACAATTTCCCCTAAGGCAAGGTTTCTTCAAGAAAACTAGAGAGAAAGGGAGAGGATTCCCTTGGGAGGGTTTTGAGATGAAATGGCCAAGTCTTCCAAGACTTGGCCCTAAAATAGGCCCCTTACCTGGTCAAAAGGATGGGAGGGACACTTGTCACCCTCCCATAGGCTTTTAACAAAATATCCCCTGATTTTCGTCCTTTACCGCAGAAATATCCCGCCTCGGCGCCGCAGCCTCGCCGCCGGCGCCGCGGCGCTTCCACTTCCGAAAAGTTCCAGCATTCCGGCGCCGCGACCCTGCATTCCGGCGCCGCGACGCTGCACTTCGAACCGAACCGCTGCTTTTGCTCGATCACAGACCTAACTTGTAACTTCCATAACTTTTGACTCCGATGTCCTATCGACGAACGGTTTGGTGCGTTGGGAACTAGATTTAACGGACTACACACTAGGCTTTTTAAACACCTCAAAATTCTTAACAACTGGGGTACAACACTCCAAGGTAGACTCAAAATCCGTCCAACACATGTTTGCCCACCTATCTTTCCACTTTCAAATCTTATATACCGTCGTATGTTCTTATCTTATCTTCTTGAATTTACGGGGTGTAACAGTACTGACCTCCTTCGGGGGGCTGCGTTCATGCCGCAGGTAGAGGTACACCAGTCGTCGATCCTCGCTCTTAGGATCACGATCAAAGATTTTGGGAAGCCCGCTTTCTCCGAGGCTTATCTCGTATAGTCCCAGCCGTTGTAGTACTTACATTCGGGGTATGGCGGCCCCGTCCCGTCATTGTTGTTATAACATTCGTAGAGGTGCAGTAATCTTTGTGCAGAATTTGTAAAAGGGATGTAACTGTTCGGGTTCAAGTTTTATTTATATATTCAGAAAGGTAACCGTTTTGGTTAGCCTGTTTTCTTATTTCATTATTGTATATCTTGTTTCATGTGTATGTTTTTTTTATTTCCGCTGATTTTCTCTGATGTTGTATCACTAGGGTGTCCGGGGTAAGGCACTGGCCATGTCGCCCGGTCGGGCGTGACAAACAACTCTAGCGACAGGGCCCTCCATACCCCGAATGTACAACAACCGACAATACCGAGGATAAGCCTCCTAATAAAGGAGCTTCCAGCGGTGAATAGTGATCCTAAGAGCGAGGATCAAGAACTGCACTTCTACTGCGATATGAACGCACTTCGGAGAGTCAAGACAACATGTACCAAATATGTGAAACCGAAAATCAGTAATGGAATCATAAGTCTATAATAAAGCGAGACAGTATGATAACTCAATTAACGACATACGTTGTCTTACTAACAATGAGAGTAATCAAAAGTATAGGTAGCAAATCCACTAAACGGTGGTATAACGATCTTGGGATTTACCCTCATTTATACTCTTATCACAAGCGGTGGTATAACGATCTTGGGGATCTACCCTCGATATACTCTTACCCGAAGAAGGTGGTAAGCGGTGGTATAACGGTCTTGGGAGCTACCCTCGGATATACTCTTACCCCGGAGAAGGTGGTAAGCGGTGGTATAACGATCTTGGGGAACTACCCCTCAGATATACTCTTACCCTGGAGAAGGTGGTAAAGCAGGTGGTATAACGATCTTGGGGATTTACCCCTCAGATATACTCTTACCCTATCTCAACCGGCCATCATACATAACATAAGCACTACCGGCTTATCATACAATAAGTAAGCAAGTTAAGAAATCCCCCTAACTTCTTATTAGTCTTATTCATATACACTCTCATTTTAGTTTACTTAAGGCACTAACATGTCATTATAAATCCGGGTGTTTAACCCAAAGTACTACGTACTTCTATTCTTTTAAAATGACTCATTTTCATATAAACTTCCAAGATACTAATAACCGTAGTATCAAGTCATAACTACATTTTAATACAAGTCACAATACCTCTTTAGAAAATACATTTTCGGGCTTCTAAAACAAGTGACTTCTTTCTTAAAAAAAAAACCTTAAGCAATTGATGCCTTTAAATCAATTTGCCTTTCGTTATTTCAAGTCATTTAACATACTTAAATTACTTAGAGTAAACCACACTTTTTAACTTTCCATAAAGCTATTATAACCAACTTCCCATAAAGCCGTTATACTAGCTTTATACATTAGCAACTTACATACTTCTTTATAATCAAGAGACTTAAACTTTCCAACAAAACAAGTATCAATAATACTTTCAACATACTTAAAGTCTCTTAACTTTTGAAAACCAAGATATCCTTAATATTTAACAAGTGAGTTAATTCCCTAACTCAATCAACTTGGACATTCTTAAAATAAGCCAAGGATATCAAATGGACCTAGATTGTCAAAATCTTGTACGTCTACCGTACTATACATTTACAACTTATTCATGCTCAAGAGATAAGAAAGTTCCACATACCTCTTCGGTTTAATCCACTTGTTAAGTCCAATAAGCACGTAGTATGTCAACCTATAATGACCATAGTACGTCTATTAACTTCTTACTTCAAACGTAGAATATTCCAAGTGCAAAGTCACTAAATTCTACGGAAAATCAGACATCACTTCCTTTGTTTCTACATACTTTGCCACCTTTTTCAAGGCCGAATTCAATAACCAAACACGCCTCATTTAAGGCCCAACAAAGTAGTTAACAATAGGGGATTACACGCTTAATCAAGACATGTAAAATTCCGCCCCACAATATAAAACAAACTAGTCTAAACTACAATGTCAATTCGGCAATTAGGGCAACAATACCAATTCTTCTTCCAATTTCTTTTCAATCCAAGTGGTTTAATATAACATGTTATCTAGCCACAATTGATAATAACTACTACATTCCTCAAGTAGGTAAACATACGACGATTCTAATTATCGACCAAATTGTATTTCAATTTCAAATGGCTTAACATGTCATTTTCGGATTTGAGCTTCCAAATTCCCATAACACTTATCAAACTTCATAACACATATCACATGATCATTTCTAACTTATAATAACATGGAATCTTCAATTACAAAAGTAAGACGAAGATTATACCTCATTTAGCCCAAATATGATCCAAGTTTACAAGTCGATCCTTAGCAACTTTAGCTCCTCTTTTCGACGTTCCAATCCACTCCAAACAACCCTTAGAAACTTATGAAGAACTTATCTTCAAGTTCCAACTTCAAAATTGAAGAACTCCTTAACTTTCCGCCTTGCGACTAATACGAAAACGCCATTTTTCCGGGATCTTTCTATTGAGATACCCTTACAATACCCTTAGGAACCTTGGTTTAAAGTGGGGAGATTATTGAACAACAAACAAAATTTTTCTCTTGAAACCCTATAGAAAACCCGAGAGCACCTATTGTGTTCTTCAAGATTTTTGTAAAATTTGTCTAAGTGTTGAAGCTTGTCTTGCACTAGTATACATATATAACAAGATGGAGGGTCAAGATTACAACAAATGGGTGGTTTGGATGAGGTCTTATTAAATATCAAGCTTGTGGACCCATTGACTAAGTCAATTTTCTCAAGCTCACTACTTGCAAGACTTAGTCATCCTACAAAGGTCAAATGACCCTTAAGTCCTTGCCCATTTCGTCCAAGGCACAATAAGGGGGGTGACACGTGTCGCCCTCCCATTCGTCACAATATTTGTTTTCTGACAATTTCATAATTCCGATAAATTTTACTCGTCTCCAAATCTTAACATTTTGAGTTCTTACATATGTTCGTATAAACATATTCGGAAATACGGGGTGTAACAAACTGCTCCTAGATAAGCTTCACCTTATCCACCGCCTGCTGAATCAAGTCCGGCCCGATTAACTGAACTTCACCCACATCGAACCAACCTATAGGCGATCTGCACTTCCTCCCATATAAGGCCTCATAAGGCGCCATCTGGATACTGGAATGGTAGTTGTTATTATACGCAAACTCAACAAGAGGCAGATGATCCTCCCATCTACCCCTGAAATCTATAACACAGTCCCGCAAAGATATCCTCGTTGTGCGGATAAGACGCTCGCTGTCGTCGATCGAGAATGAAATGCGATCGAGGCTCACTTGCATCCCTAATCCCTTCTGAAAAGATCTCCAGCAATTAGTCATAAACTGGGCTCCTCTGTCCGATATAATAGATATAGGGACCCCATTCAGTCTCACGATCTCTCGGATGTAAAGTCTAGCGTAATCCTCGGCCAAATAAGTCATCCTGACTGGAAGAAAGTGGGATGATTTCGTCAGCCTGTCTACAATAATCCAGATGGAATCATACTTCCTCTGAGTGCGAGGTAACCCTGTAATAAAGTTCATGTTGATCACCTCCCACTTCCATGTCGGAATATCAATAGCCTGCAATAGCCCACCGGGCTTCTGGTGCTCAACCTTGACCTGCTGACAATTAGGACACTGAGCAACAAAACCTGCCACATCCCTCTTCAGGCCATCCCACCAATACATACCTCTGAGGTCATGGTACATCTTAGTCGACCCTGGATGAATAGAGTAACGAGCACTGTGTGCCTCCCCCAGAATCTGCTGACGAAGTCCTGCTACATCGGGAACACACATCCTGCCCTCAAATATTAGCACCCCATCAGGCGCTACCTCAAATAGACTCTTCTCCTCTCGAAGAGTCGTATCTCGATACCGTATCAAAACTGGGTCCTCATATTGTCGCCTCTTCACCTCAACAATGATGGAAGACTCGGCAATCTCACGAACCCGTACCGCACTATCATCGGTATCGATCAAACGAACCCCAAGGCTCGCTAGCTAATGGATCTGACGGACCATGTCCTGTCTCTCTGGCTGTACCTCTGACAGACTCCCCATCGATCTACGACTCAAAGCATCTGCAACCACGTTGGCCTTTCCCGGATGGTATAAGATGTCAACATCATAATCCTTCAACAACTCTAACCACCGCCTCTGCCGCAAGTTTAGCTCCCTCTGCCTGAAGATGTACTGGAGGCTCTTGTGGTCTGTATAAATATCCACATGAACCCCATATAAATAATGTCTCCAAATCTTCAAGGCATGAATAACTGCGGCCAACTCTAAGTCGTGGGTAGGGTAATTCCTCTCATGCTTCCGTAACTGCGGGGAAGCATAGGCTATAACCTTGCCGTGCTACATCAATACGCACCCTAGCCCGATACCCGAGGCATCACAATAAATCACGTAGCCCTCTAACCCCTCGGGAAGAGTAAGAACTGGAGCCGTCGTCAATTTTTCCTTCAGTAACTGAAAGCCCTTTTCACAAGCTTCTGTCCACTAGAACTTAGCCGCTACGAGTCACCTAGTCAGCGGTGCCGATATCGCAACCGCTCCACAAACCTACGATAATAACACGCCATCTAAGAAATCGCACCTCCGTCGGATGGTAGGTCTCGCCAAGACTTGACCGCCAATCTTTGCCGTATCAACTCAACACCGCCATAATGTGCCCTAATAATGACACTGAGGCCAACAAAAACTCACACTTGGAGAACTTGTTGAACAATCGCCGACCCGGAGGACCAAGTACCGCCCTCGAGTGATCTGCGTGCTCGCCTCGTGCGCGAATAAACCAGGATGTCATCAATGAATACTATAATAAACGTATCCAAAAATGGCTTGAACACCTGGTTCATCAAATCCATAAATACCGCTGGAGCGTTGGTCAAACCGAAAGACATCACCCTGAACTCATAGTGCCCATACCGGGTCCTTAATGTTGTCTTTGGGATATTTGCCTCTCTAACTCGCACCTGATGATAACCAGACCGCAGGTCTATCTTGGAGAAACACCTCGTACCCTGCAACTGGTCAAACAAATCATCAATCCTAGGGAGGGGGTATCTGTTCTTGATGGTTACATTATTTAGCTGCCTGTAATCAACACACATACGCAGCGTCCCATCCTTCTTCTTTAAAAATAAAACCGGCGCTCCCCAGGGAGAAATACTAGGCCTGATAAAGCCTTTTTCCAGCAAATCTTTCAGCTGGTCCTTCAACTCTCTCAACTCAGTAGGTGCCATCTTGTATGGCGGAACAGATATAGGTCGAGTGTCTGGAGACATATCAATACAAAACTCAATCTCCCTCTCAGGAGGGATACCCGGGAGATCGCCTGGGAATACATCTGGAAACTCTCTAACCACCGAATCGATGAATAGCCGCACTCGGCCCTCAGATCGAATACCCGAACCAGATTATAAATGTACCCCTTCTGCACCATCTTCCTAGCCTTGAGGTAAGAAATAAACCTACCCCTCGGCGACGCTGTGTTGCCCTTCCACTCGATAATCGGCTCACCAGGAAACTGGAACCGTACAAATCTCTCCCTACAGTACACATTGGCGTAGCAAGAAACCAACCAATCCATACCCATAATCACATCAAAGTCTGTCATATCCAACTCTATCAAGTCGGCTAGGGTCTGACGACTGTATATAGTCACTGGGAAAGCCTTATATACCCGCTCAGCTACCACCGAATCACCTACTAGCGTAGCTACCTCAAAAGGTTCTATGGACTCAGGCTCTATCCCTATTCTACCAGCAATGTGAGGAGATATATAGGACAAGGTAGAACCCGGATCTATCAACACATATACGTCACAACATGAAACAAATAATGTACCTGTGACGACATCCGGTGACGCCTCCTGGTCCTGGCGGCTGGACAAGGCATAAATGCGGTTCTGAGGACCGCTGGAACTAGGACCCTTGCCACGACCTCTGTCGCGACCTGCTGGCCCATGAGCACCCTGCCCTCCGGGGCGGGTAACCGTAGGAGATGAAGACTCGACGAACGACCCTATAGGCTGAACCCTACCATCTGCTCTGCCTCTGGTCGGACAGTCCCTCGAAATATGACCCTGCTGGCCACAAGTGTAACAAGCTCCCAAAGCATTACCACAACTCCCATAATGGGATCTACCACATCGCCCACACCGAGAGGGGGGGTGGTCTCGATCGTTTAGGATCCTTGCTTCCCTGGAAGCCCGAAGCCCTGGGGCCCTGACCTGCCCCGAATACCCTGGACGTCCTGAAGACGGTGAAGGGGTGCTCTGAACTGGCTGAGGTGCAAATCTAGTCTGCTGCTGAGGTCGTCCTCCTCGAAAGCTACCAAAGGACCCTGCTGTCCTGGCCCTCTTCGCGATATCGTCAATCCGCCGCCACGCTCTCACACCAGTGCATAAGCTGCATACGGCACGTCCATGCGGTGAAGAGCTACACCGAGAAACCCTCGCTAAGTAATCATCGAGCCTCGTGACATAGCGGTGCACTCGCCCTCCATGTTCGCCACTAAAGCGGGACGCATCGAGCCAATGAGTCAAACTCTACGTTGTACTCCCGAACCGTCCGCCTGCTCGCCAACATCGTAAATCTATCGGCCGAACTCTCTCATCCGCGGAGGTAAGAAATGGCTAAGCGCCTCGAGAACTTCGTCCCCAAACACCGGAAGCGCATGCTCCCCGACGGTTCCCATGAATCAAACGATCGCAGATCACGCAGCCGATGTGAACCCAATACCACCGACTCTGTCTCCGAGGCCTTGATCACTCTCATGATCCGCTGCAACTGTCGGATAAACTCCTGAGGATCATCCTCGGAACTCGACCCATAGAACTCTGGTGGAATGCAACTCAAAAAGTCCCGAAGTCTCAAACTATCAGATCTGGGGTGAACTACGGGCACAACCGGAACCGTTGTCTCCTGTCTGTCCTCATGCCTCGCCACGATCCTGGCTAATAACTGGGCCATCTCCTTGTAACCCATATCCTCTGCTCCTGGCTGTGGGACTGGAGGCTCAGGTATCGTGGCCTCAGTAGCCACTGCTGCTGCTCTAAACTCTTTTGGGGCTGGCGGCGTCGTGGAACTCGCCGTCTGAAGCATCACCTCAGGTAAAGACTGGGCTTGTGCCATCGTAACCCTCTGTGTCCTACTAGCAGCCCCCTCAGCTGCCTTGCCCTTCTGGGCCCGGGTTGTCTTACATGGAGGCATAACTGGTACATAAGAATATGTCAGAGGGAGTTCAACCTATAACACAACTCTATTGCACGATCTCAGAGTGATAAAAATGGAAACCAATCCTAAATATCCTGTAGCCTCCTGATTATAGGTGTGGTGCACAACACGCCGATAATCAAGACTCTACTAGATACGGTCTGTAGACACTTTCCGAGGATTAACTGCTCTGATACCACTTTTGTCACGACCCGACCCCGGGCCCGCGACTGGTGCCTTACCCGGGCACCTTAGTAGATACACATCAGAGAAACCAGCGGAAATAAACTTAAAAACATGGAACAATGTAAGATAAGAAACAGGCTAACCGCTAAGGTTGCCTTTCAACATGTATATATATAAATCAAAGCCTGACAGTTACATCATTTACAAACCCAATTTACAACAGGACTACAGACCTCTAAGAGTTTATAACAACTATGACGGGACAGGGCCCCGCCATACCCCTGAATGTACATGAACCTACAATGACAGGGAATCATACCAAAAGATAAGCCTCCGGAGAAACGGAGCTTCCCAAAAGCAGAACGGTGATCCTATGAGCGAGGATCAACAACTGATATACCTCTACCTGCGGCATGAACACAGCCCCCCGAAGGAGGTCAAGATAACAGTATGTGAAACTGAAAGTACTGAAATGAAATCATAACATTCTAAAACCAATCCACAGACATATATAAAACAAACCAATTGACAGTACATAGTGTGTCACGCACCAAATCCCGGGCCCGTGACTGGTGCCCCTACCTGGGTACCCTTCTACCCATACAACATAAATAAACCGCGGAAGATAAATGGCACTCATTTTTTTTAAAATAAAGGCAAAGCCGGAAAGGCTTCCGTATAAATATAAATCACCCGAAAGGGTCTACACTGTACAACAATGTAAATACAACTTACACCAGTCCAACCCACATATGAATACAGACCTCTAAGAAGGTGATAACAAATATGGCGGGACAAGGCCCCGCCGTACCCCTGAATATACATAGCCATAATGACAAACTTCGGAAATTGGAGCCATCTCAAAATGCTGAACAAGGATCCTAAGCTCGCGGATCCACAACTGTGTACCTAGACCTGCGGACATGAACGCAGCCCCCCTAAGGGGGTCAGTACAACAAGTACTAAGTATGGAACAGAAATAAAGTACATTAAACAAGATCATAACTGTACAAAAGAATGACAGGGGCAAGTATAAAAATTAAAATACCAGATCCTACCGTGCCATTTTAACTCATGAAATCAATCGTACATTAATCATTCTTTTCCTTCTTTCAATAAGAATTAACATCATATTCTTACATACATACTTAAGAATTCGATCAAGTTTTTCCACATAACTTACATATCTTACATAACATAATTCGGCCCTTTATGGAGGGACTTCTTATTTGGGAGCTTACTTTGATTACCCATACGTGATAACGTAACCCGGCCCATTTGCGGGACACGGCGAAGTCATACAAAAGTCTTCCCACGAAAGTATCTTGCCCGCCCATTCTCGAACGCGATAAGGTCATATAGTGCGCCCATAAAGGTATCTCGCGGCCCGTTCACGACGCGATAATGTCATATAGTGCGCCCATAAAGGTATCTTGCCGGCCCATTCACGACGCGATACTGTCATATAGTCTGCCCATAAAGGTATACTGCCCGGCCCATTCCTGGGACACAATAATGTCATATAGTGCGCCATAAAGGTATCTCGCCCGACCCATTCGGACGCGATAATGTCATATAGTCCGCCCATAAAGGTATCTCGCCGGACCATTCACGACGCGATAATGTCATATAGTCCGCCCATAAAGGTATCTTGCCCGACCCATTCACGACGCGATAATGTCTCTCTTTACATAACATTTTAAATCATCTTTTCACTTCTTCTTTAGTCGTTATAACAACTCCCCATAAAGCTATTATAACAACCTTTCACTTTAGAGAACTTAAGACACTTTTATTTCTTTTTACATTAGGGAAAATTAAACCCAAAAGTACTACGTACATACATACTTAAAAAGAATCATAAAACTCCTTCTCTTCTTAAATCCATAAACTTCTTCTTTTAAAAACTCAAGTTACATAACCTTTTAAAAATTTAAGGTTCATAGTCTTAAAAATTCATAACGTAAACTCTTTAAATTAAGTAACATATACTTTTGTGCGTTGTGACTAGGTTATACTTGTTTGTAACGATCTTATTAAAGCAGCCATGATCTAGAAAATGTAATACAATTTTGTCTTATCTTAGCTTCTATGCAGATGGAGAATTCTACTCATTTTAATTTAATTGATTGTCGATACATTTTCTTTTATTAACGCTGCAATGGCTTGTTCGATACTTATTCTTATTCGTGCAGTAACTTAGCAAAGTCAACTCGACTCCAAATACTTCCTAACAACTCTTACCAACATCCCCCATAAGACTTGGTAAGAACTTAGGATAACTTAGACGTAGCTTTTACATAAAGTAAATCAACATACATACCTCTTAACTTCTAAGAGTAGAAGGGTCATGAAATAACACCACATGTAAATTTCATACATAGAATCATGCCAAAAGAAGGAAGGGGTTCACATACCTCGCGACGATTATCGACAAGTAGAAAAATGCTCCAAAGTACCTTAACTTTGATAGCTATTCCATCCTTTAAGTAGAATACGCTATACGTAGTACTTCAACCTAAAATGACAATAGCACTTCTATTAACTACAAGCTATCAAGTGTAGGACTTATACCAAATAATGGCCCTATAATTCTACGGAAAATTGGGCAGCACTTCCTTTGTTTCTACGTACTTTTCCACCTTTTCCAAGGCCCGTATTCATCAACCAACAAGCCACATTTAAGGCACAACCAACAGTTAGCCAAAGGGGATTACACGCCTAACTGGACGTGTAAAATTCTGCCCCACAGTTATACAAAGCAGTCCACAAATCAGCCCATAAAAACAGTCCGCAATCCAACCATAACGAGGGTAAAATGTGAGGCCTTTTAAAGCATTTCCACACCCTTATTCCCTTAGGACATTCATTAGCAACTACTACACTTAAACATGCATAACAACAACTAAATTTCCAGCATTTAATACCTCAAAACAGTCCACTAAACGACACAACAACGTCTAACAGGTTTGGGCGCTTTGGGCGCTACCACAACAACTACAACCCGATAACTCGTTCCTTAATCCATTTTATTCCAATTCGAGTTCCAAAAATTCTACATAAGTTATAACAATTTATTAAAAACAATATTAATCCATTATAACATGCAATAGGTGAAGATAACAACGATAATAACCAACGAATTCCATTTGCACCAAATCTATCCCAAATCGGTTTTAGCCCCACAAATGGCTCAAACGCTTTTTATTCTTCATTATTTTCTAACACAAGTTCATCCATACATAATAATAATAAGTAATATCCAATTACTTTAAAAGAAGAAGGACTTTTACATCATGTTTTGCCCAAAGACGCCCCAAACGATCAGGTCTTTATTAGTGCAGCTGCTTTGCTCCACTTCTTCAAGTTCCAATCACATATATGTACCCCCTACAACCTTAGGAGCAACTTCTCTTTCAATCTCACTTCCAAAAAGTCGACGGAACCCCTAGGGTTTTGGCATCAACTTTCGGCCAAGACAAGTAAAAACGTGTAGAATATTAATCTAGGCTTAGCATTTGCTTTAAGGGCATAATCTTGGAGAAATAAATTGATCAACAATGGTTGTTCTTAGCCAAGGGGATCTCGAAATTATGGAGCTAAAGGGGAGAAGATGAGAGCTTATTTTTTGGTCTAAGTGTAAAGTGATCCAAGTCTTACAAGACTTGGATATGTATAGCCAAGTGGAGTGGGACCCATGTCCACTTGTCGCCTCTCAAAATATCTAATTTGTTGTCATCTTAGCAAGACAAGTGGAGGGGTGCCACGTGTCGCCCTCCGATTGGTCCAAAATATTATAATTTTTCGAGGGTCCTCGCGAAATTGTGAAATTCTCGGCGGACCCCATATTATCAATTCCAACACTTTATAATCCAATACTAAGTCCATAAATCCAATTAGAAGTATTATACTCCAAGTTAATAATTTTCCCGTCGTCACATTTTTTCCGAAATTTTCCTTAAGAAAATGTAATTATTCTTTCCTTCCAAATTCAAATCTTAAATTCTTAATCACGTTCTCAATTAGTAGCCCTGGTATTACGGGGTGTAACATCCTCCCCCCTTAGAAACATTCGTCCTCGAATGTTCATCTAAGGTCTCAATAGTTAGCTAGTATTCCACGATTCTCGATTATTCCATATCTCAATCTTACATTATCTCTCCCCTCATACGGGTAAGATAGTTTCTCATAATCTCAATATCATAGTTTCTCATAATCTCGATATCATAGTTTCTCATAATCTCAATATCATAGTTTCTCATAATCCCAATATCATGTTGTCCTAATCACAACAACCATATTTACTCCCTAAAAATATTATTCGTGCATCTCACTTAAGCATACAACATAGCTTAATCTAATAACATGGTATGTCCATAAGTCAATTAAACCTGATCTTTCAAGAGTCTATCACAATATTAGTCAGTTCATTACCTCTTGACTATTCCAAATAAGTACATATATAAAGCCTAGGTGTTGATTCCATAAACTGTTTCACACCTTCCAAGTAATTATTAAGGCTTAACCAACTCATGGTAACTCATAATCATTCTAGGCAACGCACATATGACCCCAAATAAATACGCCGCATGCGATACACATCATCATTATACCAACTGTACAATAGTTTTACCAACTTGGATACGAAGTCCATATAATCCTTTCTGGGTCACTGTTGCCTTTCTCATATCTGCAATCAAAATAACACGTTAGGGAGAGACTACCCTAACAACACAGCTCTATCGCACGATCTCAGATTGAGAAGAAGGGAAACCAATCCTAAATGTAATATAGCCTCCTGTTTATAGATGTGGTGCACAACATATCGATAAACAAGACTCTACTATACACGGTTTGTAGACATGCCGAGGACTAACTGCTCTGATACCACTCTGTCACGCCCCAAATCTCGGGCCCGTGACTGGTGCCCCTACCTGGGCACCCTTCTACCCATACAACATAAATAAACCGCGGAAGATAAATAGCACTCATTTTTTAAAAAAACAAAGGCAAAGCCGGAAAGGCTTCCGTATAAATATAAATCACCCGAAAGGGTCTACACTGTACAACAATGTAAATACAACTTACACCAGTCCAACCCACATATGAATACAGACCTCTAAGAAGGTGATAACAACTATGACGGGACAAGGCCCCGCCGTACCCCTGAATATACCTAGCCATAATGACAAACTTCGGAAATTGGAGCCATCTCAAAATGCTGAACAAGGATCCTAAGCTCGCGGATCCACAACTGTGTACCTAGACCTGCGGACATGAACGCAACCCCCTAAGGGGGTCAGTACAACAGGTACTAAGTATGGAACGGAAATAAAGTACATTAAAACAAGATCATAACTGTACAAAAGAATGACAGGGGCAAGTATAAAAATTAAAATACCATATCCTACCGTGCCATTTAACTCATGAAATCAATCGTACATTAATCATTCTTTTCCTTCTTTCAATAAGAATTAACATCATATTCTTACATACATACTTAAGAATTCGATCAAGTTTTTCCACATATCTTACATATCTTACATAACATAATTCGACCCTTTATGGAGGGACTTCTTATTTGGGAGCTTACTTTGATTACCCATACGTGATAATGTAACCCGACCCATTTGCGGGACACGGTGAAGTCATACAAAAGTCTTCCCACGAAAGTATACTGCCCGGCCCATTCTGGAACGCGATAAGGTCATATAGTCTGCCCATAAAGGTATACTGCCCGACCCATTCCTGGGACGCGATAATGTCATATAGTCTGCCCATAAAGGTATACTGCCCGGCCCATTCCTGGGACGCGATAATGTCATATAGTCTGCCCATAAAGGTATCTCGCCCGACCCATTCACGACGCGATAATGTCATATAGTCCGCCCATAAAGGTATCTCGCCCGCCCATTCCCGGACGCGATAATGTCATATAGTTCGCCCATAAAGGTATCTTGCCGCCCATTCCCGGACGCGATAATGTCATATAGTCCGCCCATAAAGGTATCTGCCCGCCCATTCACGACGCGATAATGTCATATAGTTCGCCCATAAAGGTATACGCCGGACCATTCACGACGCGATAATGTCATATAGTCCGCCCATAAAGGTATCTCGTCCGCCCATTCACGACGCGATAATGTCTCTTTACATAACATTTTAAATCATCTTTTCACTTCTTCTTTAGTCGTTATAACAACTCCCCATAAAGCTATTATAACAACCTTTCACTTTAGAGAACTTAAGACACTTTTATTTCTTTTTACATTAGGGAAAATTAAACCCAAAAGTACTACGTACATACATATTTAAAAAGAATCATAAAACTCCATCTCTTCTTAAATCTATAAACTTCTTCTTTTAAAAACTCAAGTTACATAGCTTTCAAAAAAATACTTCAAGTCTCTTAACTTTTAAGAAATCAAGTTTCTTAACTTTAGAAATCAAGTCTCTTATATTTAGAATATCAAGAAATCAATACTTTCCAAATCAAGTATTCTATACTTTTAAATCAAGTCATTCCTTCCTTTAAGAATCAAGTTCCATAACCTGAAAAATAAAGTCTCTTAACCTTTTAAGAATTTAAGGTTCATAGTCTTAAAAATTCATAACGTAAACTCTTTAAATTAACTAACATATACTTTTGTGCGTTGTGACTAGGTTATACTTGTTTGTAACGATCTTATTAAAGCATCCATGATCTAGAAAATGTAATACAATTTTGTCTTATCTTAGCTTCTATGCAGATGGAGAATTCTACTCATTTTAATTTAATTGATTGTCGATACATTTTCTTTTATTAACGCTGCAATGGCTTGTTCGATACTTATTCTTATTCGCAAGAACTTAGCAAAGTCAACTCGACTCCAAATACTTCCTAACAACTCTTACCAACATCCCCCATAAGACTTGGTAAGAACTTAGGATAACTTAGACGTAGCTTTTACATAAAGTAAATCAACATACATACCTCTTAACTTCTAAGAGTAGAAGGGATCATGAAATAACACCACATGTATATTTCATACATAGAATCATGCCAAAAGAATGAAGGGGTTCACATACCTCGCGACGATTATCGACAAGTAGCAAAATGCTCCAAAGTACCTTAACTTTGATAGCTATTCCATCCTTTAAGTAGAATACGCTATACGTAGTACTTCAACCTATAATGACAATAGCACTTCTATCAACTACAAGCTATCAAGTGTAGGACTTATACCAAATAATGGCCCTCTAATTCTACGGAAAATTGGGCAGCACTTCCTTTGTTTCTACGTACTTTTCCACCTTTTCCAAGGCCCGTATTCATCAACCAACAAGCCACATTTAAGGCACAACCAACAGTTAGCCAAAGGGGATTACACGCCTAACTGGACGTGTAAAATTCTGCCCCACAGTTATACAAAACAGTCCACAAATCAGCCCATAAAAACAGTCCGCAATCCAACCATAACGAGGGTAAAATGTGAGGCCTTTTAACGCATTTCCACACCCTTATTCCCTTAGGACTTTCATTAGCAACTACTACACTTAAACATGCATAACAACAACTAAATTTCCAGCATTTAATACCTCAAAACAGTCCACTAAACGACACAACAACGTCTAACAGTTTTGGGCCGTTTTGGGCAGTTTCTCGGCCACAACAACTACAACCCGATAACTCGTTCCTTAATCCATTTTATTCCAATTCGAGTTCCAAAACATCTACATAAGTTATAACAATTTATTAAAAACAATATTAATCCATTATAACATGCAATAGGTGAAGATAACAACGACAATAACCAACGAATTCCATTTGCACCAAATCTGTCCCAAATCGGTTTTAGCCCCAAAAATGGCTCAAACGCTTTTTATTCTTCATTATTTTCTAACACAAGTTCATCCATACATAATAATAATTAGTAATATCCAATTACTTTAAAAGAAGAAGGACTTTTACCTCATTTTTTGCCCAAAAACGCCCCAAAACAGTCCGGTCTTTATTGGTGCGCAGTTTTCGTTTCGCTCCACTTCTTCAAGTTCCAATCACATATATGTACCCCCTACAACCTTAGGAGCAACTTCTCTTTGAATCTCACTTCCAAAAAGTCGACGGAACCCCTAGGGTTTTGGCATCAACTTTCGGCCAAGACAAGTAAAAACGTGTAGAATATTAATCTAGGCTTAGCACTTGGTTTAAGGGCATAATCTTGGAGAAATAAATTGATCAACAATGGTTGTTCTTAGCCAAGGGGATCTCGAAATTATGGAGCTAAAGGGGAGAAGTTGAGAGCTTATTTTTTGGTCTAAGTGTAAAGTGATCCAAGTCTTGCAAGACTTGGATATATATAGGCAAGTGGAGTGGGACCCATGTCCACTTGTCCCCTCTCAAAATATCTAATTTGTTGTCATCTTAGCAAGACAAGTGGAGGGGTGCCACGTGTCGCCCTCCGATTGGTCCAAAATATTATAATTTTTCGAGGGTCCCCGCGAAATTGTGAAATTCTCGGCGGACCCCATATTATCAATTCCAACACCTTTTAATCCAATACTAAGTCCATAAATCCAATTAGAAGTATTATACTCCAAGTTAATAATTTTCCCGTCGTCACATTTTTTCCGAAATTTTCCTTAAGAAAATGTAATTATTCTTTCCTTCCAAAATTCAAATCTTAAATCCTTAATCACGTTCTCAATTAGTAGCCCTGATATTACGAGGTGTAACATCCTCCCCCCCCCTTAGAAACATTCGTCCTCGAATGTTCATCTAAGGTCTCAATAGTTAGCTAGTATTCCACGATTCTCGATTATTCCATATCCCAATCTTACATTATCTCTCCCCTCATACGGGTAAGATAGTTTCTCATAATCTCAATATCATAGTTTCTCATAATCTCAATATCATGTTGTCCTAATCACAACAACCATATTTACTCCCTAAAAATATTATTCGTGCATCTCACTTAAGCATACAACATAGCTTAATCTAATAACATGGTATGTCCATAAGTCAATTAAACCTGATCTTTCAAGAGTCTATCACAATATTAGTCAGTTCATTACCTCTTGACTATTCCAAATAAGTACATATATAAAGCCTAGGTGTGGATTCCATAAATTGTTTCACACCTTCCAAGTAATTATTAAGGCTTAACTAACTCATGGTAACTCATAATCATTCTAGGCAACGCACATATGACCCCAAATAAATACGCTCGTACAGATACACATCATCATTATACCAACTGTACAATAGTTTTACCAACTTGGATACGAAGTCCATATAATCCTTTCTGGGTCACTGTTGCCTTTCTCATATCTGCAATCAAAATAACACGTTAGGGAGAGACTACCCTAACAACACAGCTCTATCGCACGATCTCAGATTGAGAAGAAGGGAAACCAATCCTAAATGTACTATAGCCTCCTGTTTATAGATGTGGTGCACAACATATCGATAAATAAGACTCTACTATACACGGTTTGTAGACATGCCGATGACTAACTGCTCTGATACCACTCTGTCACGCCCCAAATCCCGGGCCCGTGACTGGTGCCTCTACCTGGGCACCCTTCTACCCATACAACATAAATAAACCGCGGAAGATAAATAGCACTCATTTTTTTAAAAAACAAAGGCAAAGCCGGAAAGGCTTAAGTATAAATATAAATCACCCGAAAGGGTCTACACTGTACAACAATGTAAATACAACTTACACATGTCCAGCCCACATATGAATACAGACCTCTAAGAAGGTGATAACAACTATGACGGGACAAGGCCCCGCCGTACCCCTGAATATACCTAGCCATAATGACAAACTTCGGAAATTGGAGTCATCTCAAAATGCTGAACAAGGATCCTAAGCTCGCGGATCCACAACTGTGTACCTAGACCTGCGGACATGAACGCAACCCCCCTAAGGGGGTCAGTACAACAGGTACTAAGTATGGAACGGAAATAAAGTACATTAAAACAAGATCATAACTGTACAAAAGAATGACAGGGGCAAGTATAAAAATTAAAATACCAGATCCTACCGTGCCATTTAACTCATGAAATCAATCGTACATTAATCATTCTTTTCCTTCTTTCAATAAGAATTAACATCATATTCATACATACATACTTAAGAATTCGATCAAGTTTTTTCACATAACTTACATATCTTAATAACATAATTCGACCCTTTATGGAGGGACTTCTTATTTGGGAGCTTACTTTGATTACCCATACGTGATAACGTAACCCGACCCATTTGCGGGACACGGCGAAGTCATACAAAAGTCTTCCCACGAAAGTATCTCGCCCGCCATTCTCGAACGCGATAAGGTCATATAGTCTGACCATAAAGGTATACTGCCCGACCCATTCCTGTTATGCGATAATGTCATATAGTCTGCCCATTAAGGTATACCGCGGCCCATTCTCGACGCGATAATGTCATATAGTCCGCCCATAAAGATATATCGCCTTACCATTCTCGAGGCGATAATGTCATATAGTTCGCCCATAAAGGTATCTCGCTCGACCCATTCTCGACGCGACATCGCTATATAGTTCGCCCATAAAGGTATACTACCCGCCATTCTCGACGCGATAATGTCATATAGTTCGCCCATAATGGTATACCGCCGCCATTCCTATGACGCGATAATATCATATAGTTCGCCCATAAAGGTATACTGTCCGCCCATTCTCGACGCGATAATGTCATATAGTTCGCCCATAAAGGTATCTCGCCTACCATTCTCGACGCGATAATGTCATATAGTCTGCCCATAAAGGTATACTGCCCGGCCCATTCCTGGGACGCGATAATGTGTCTTTACATAACATTTTAAATCATCTTTTCACTTCTTCTTTAGTCGTTATAACAACTCCCCATAAAGCTATTATAACAACCTTTCACTTTAGAGAACTTAAGGCACTTTTATTTCTTTTTACATTAGGGAAAATTAAACCCAAAAGTACTACGTACATACATACTTAAAAAGAATCATAAAACTCCTTCTCTTCTTAAATCCATAAACTTCTTCTTTTAAAAACTCAAGTTACATTGCTTTCAAAAAAATACTTCAAGTCTCTTAACTTTTAAGAAATCAAGTTTCTTAACTTTAGAAATCAAGTCTCTTATCTTTAGATAATCAAGAAATCAATACTTTCCAAATCAAAGTATTCTATACTTTTAAATCAAGTCATTCCTTCCTTTAAGAATCAAGTCCCATAACCTGAAAAATAAAGTCTCTTAACCTTTTAAGAATTTAAGGTTCATAGTCTTAAAAATTCATAACGTAAACTCTTTAAATTAAGTAACATATACTTTTGTTCGTTGTGACTAGGTTATACTTGTTTGTAACGATCTTATTAAAGCAGCCATGATCTAGAAAATGTAATACAATTTTGTCTTATCTTAGCTTCTATGCAGATGGAGAATTCTACTCATTTTAATTTAATTGATTGTCGATACATTTTCTTTTATTAACGCTGCAATGGCTTGTTCGATACTTATTCTTATTCGTGCAGTAACTTAGCAAAGTCAACTCGACTCCAAATACTTCCTAACAACTCTTACCAACATCCCCCATAAGACTTGGTAAGAACTTAGGAGAACTTAGACGTAGCTTTTACATAAAGTAAATCAACATACATACCTCTTAACTTCTAGAGTAGAAGGGATCATGAAATAACACCACATGTTTATTTCATACATAGAATCATGCCAAAAGAAGGAAGGGGTTCACATACCTCGCGACGATTATCGACAAGTAGCAAAATGCTCCAAAGAACCTTAACTTTGATAGCTATTCCATCCTTTAAGTAGAATACGCTATACGTAGTACTTCAACCTAAAATGACAATAGAACTTCTATCAACTACAAGCTATCAAGTGTAGGACTTATACCAAATAATGGCCCTCTAATTCTACGGAAAATTGGGCAGCACTTCCTTTGTTTCTACGTACTTTTCCACCTTTTCCAAGGCCCGTATTCATCAACCAACAAGCCAGATTTAAGGCATAACCAACAGTTAGCCAAAGGGGATTACACGCCTAATTGGACGTGTAAAATTCTGCCCCACAGTTATACAAAACAGTCCACAAATCAGCCCATAAAAACAGTCCGCAATCCAACCATAACGAGGGTAAAATGTGAGGCCTTTTAACGCATTTCCACACCCTTATTCCCTTAGGACTTTCATTAGCAACTACTACACTTAAAAATGCATAACAACAACTAAATTTCCAGCATTTAATACCTCAAAACAGTCCACTAAACGACACAACAACGTCTAACAGTTTTGGGCAGTTTCTCGGCCACAACAACTACAACCCGATAACTCGTTCCTTAATCCATTTTATTCCAATTCGAGTTTCAAAACTTCTACATAAGTTATAACAATTTATTAAAAACAATATTAATCCATTATAACATGCAATAGGTGAAGATAACAACGACAATAACCAACGAATTCCATTTGCACCAAATCTGTCCCAAATCGGTTTTAGCCCCAAAAATGGCTCAAACGTTTTTTATTCTTCATTATTTTCTAACACAAGTTCATCCATACATAATAATAATAAGTAATATCCAATTACTTTAAAAGAAGAAGGACTTTTACCTCATTTTTTGCCCAAAAACGCCCCAAAACAGTCCGGTCTTTATTGGTGCTAGCTGCTTTCGCTCCACTTCTTCGAGTTCCAATCACATATATGTACCCCCTACAACCTTAGGAGGAACTTCTCTTTGAATCTCACTTCCAAAAAGTCGACGGAACCCCTAGGGCTTTGGCATTAACTTTCGGCCAAGACAAGTAAAAACGTGTAGAATATTAATCTAGGCTTAGCACTTGGTTTAAGGGCAAAATATTGGAGAAATAAATTGATCAACAATGGTTGTTCTTAGCCAAGGGGATCTCGAAATTATGGAGCTAAAGGGGAGAAGATGAGAGCTTATTTTTTTGTCTAAGTGTAAAGTGATCCAAGTCTTGCAAGACTTGGATATGTATAGCCGAGTGGAGTGGGACCCATGTCCACTTGTCCCCTCTCAAAATATCTAATTTGTTGTCATCTTAGCAAGACAAGTGGAGGGGTGCCACGTGTCGCCCTCCGATTGGTCCAAAATATTATAATTTTTCGAAGGTCCCCGCGAAATTGTGAAATTCTCGGCGGACCCCATATTATCAATTCCAACACCTTATAATCCAATACTAAGTCCATAAATCCAATTAGAAGTATTATACTCCAAGTTAATAATTTTCCCGTCGTCACATTTTTTCCGAAATTTTCCTTAAGAAAATGTAATTATTTTTTCCTTCCAAAATTCAAATCTTAAATCCTTAATCACGTTCTCAATTAGTAGCCCTGGTATTACGGGGTGTAACATAGTGCCATACTATATACAAGAGCAAATAGGTGTAACCCAACCGGTTCTTTCTAGACCGCCAATGATCGGAGTAGGGCCATTCGCCCTTAGTATCATTGTGTGAGTCCTAATCCTGGACTTCCGTATTCCACATAGGTGACGTGGACCCGCATGAGGTATTCCTCTCATCGGGGGTAGCTAACCTGCGGCGTTTCCTGGACTCCCGCAATCCGCATAGGCCACATGGACCCGCATGAAGTATTCCTCGCATCGGGTTAACACACCCGGAGTGATTCCTGGACTACCGTAGCCCGCATAGGTCACATGGAGCCGCATGAGGTATTCCTCGCATCGGGGGTAGCTAACCCGCATCATATGAACAACGTAACATGTCAGGGGGGTAAGTGATATAATACAAGCACAACCGGCTCATCATAAACAACATAAGCACAACAAGAAAACCCCCTCACACAAAAGTCTCAAGATACTGACGCCCGTAGTATCCTAGCATGTTTACTTATCAACCAACTTACCACACCTTCGGAAATCATAACAAGGCTTTTATAAACAAGTTAGTAAACCATTATTTTTATCTTTCTTAAGTCGTTCTAACTAACTTCCCATAAAGCTATCATAACACTTATACTTTTTAATAATTCAAAACAACCACATTCGTTTGGAAAACCAAGAGAACCTATTCTTTTTAAAACCAAATATCAATTTCCTTCCGAATAATGATTCATAACTCTTTTTGAAATATTTCAAGTTTTTTATCATTTAGAACTCAAGTCAAGGACATCAAAGTGAAACCAAATTCATTTAACACACGTACGTCTACCGTACTATATATTTCACAACAATCATGCTCAAGAGGATAGGAAGAATCACATACCTCCTCGGCTAAATCCACTTGCCAAGTTGAATATGACGTGCGTAGAGTATCAACCTATAATAACCATAAAACGTCTATCAATTTCTAGTTTTCTTCGTAGAATACTCTAAGTGTACAGTTACTTATCCTACGAAAAATTGGACAACACTTCCTTCGTTTCTACGTACTTTTCCACTTTTTTCAAGGCCCGAAATCAATAACCAAATGCTACATTCAAGGCCCAACAATTCAGTAATACAAGGGGATTACACGCCTAACCGGACGTGTAAAATTCTGCCCCACAATTCATATTAAACAATCCAATCCTTTCAAATCCAAATCGTTATTCCCACATGTTATATACTGTTATACCCCGTATTTCCAGAGTATGTACGTAAGGACGTACGTAGAAAATTTGAAACTTGTACTAAGGCTTGGCCGAATTAATTTTGTTCACAACACCCGTTTTGAGTCGTTTTTCGACGAAACGTTTTCACAGCTTTCGTAGGGGAATTTCCGGCTATGTCTTTTTTAATTTTTGCGGATTTTTCCGAGAGACGAAACATTTTGGGCCAACGGGAGGGTGACATGTGTCACCCTCACATTGGAAGCAAGGGGCGGCAACCCTTGGCCGAAATGGACCACTTTATGGCCTTGAATTGTGCCTTGTTTTGTGCCTTGTTTTGTGGAGTGTTTTGTGGAGTAGGGTTAGGGTGCACATGGCTTGATCTTGGCCTTACACTTGCCTTGCACATGGCTTGATCTTGGCCATTGGTTGGCCTTTGGTTTTGCTATAAATACCCCCCCTAAGCTTGAAGACTTCATCCATTCCAAAAATCACCAAGTCTTGAAAGCCTTCCTCCCTTTCTTGTGCTCTAGCCGTGAGCTACCCCCGCCTTTTCGTGAGGCCTAGTGGCCGAGGGTACTTTCCCTCCTCCTAGTGGCCTTCCGAGAGCACACCCCCCCTACCTTGGGGTGTTCTCGTGAGGTACCCCCCCTTAGTGGTGTAGAAATACTCTCAAAAGTATTGTTATAATGCCCAAATTACCTTAGCCATATACCTTGTTGTATTCTAAGGTTATACCTATACGAAAAGCCCAGAAATACTATTATACTTCCCGTCAGTCACAAAACCGAAACCCTAGGGAAATCTCCATAGTCAGTTGGGGTATTGTGTAGAAGTTAGTTAGAACTTCTAAGGGTGGTTTGGAGCCGGGTTGAGCGCACGGAGTCGAGCTAAACGATTGCTCAGGATCGACATTTAAACTAGGATAATTATGGGCTTATCGAGGTAATTATCTTGTCCCTCTATTGTAATTGGAAATTACATGATTGCTTGAATATATAGTTGAAGTATACTATATAATAGAACTGAACATAGTTATCGGCAATGTCTTTTGACTTAAGCCTGAATTTAAAGAAGAGTACTGAACTGTAATTACATAGGGTTGTATTACAGTAGACTTGTGTAGTAGTACCGTGGAGTAGATTTGTACCCGTTAGGGTTAGATGTATAACCCCGGTTGGCTTGGTAGCGGCCTCGATAGAGAGAGAGATTTACGCTGCGGGGAGGTGCTGCCGAATTTTCGGTAGAATGTTCTACGATGAGATCTAAATGTTAATAAGCGCCTTGTGGCCTTATAGGTTGATGTACTACGTGTGGCGCGATCTACGTGGCTTAAGGAGTAGCCGACAGTTGGAAGTACTTGGAGCGTTTTGCTATTAGTCGATACTCGTCGCGAGGTATGTGAACCTCTTCCTATCTCTTCTAGCATGATATGTGTGAACTATGTAGCAGAGACGCATACGTGCTAAATGTGTTTGAGTGGTTTAAAACATAAAGTGTTATAACGGCTTTATGGGAAGTTGGTTATAACAACTTTATGTCGGTAAGAAAATACATGTGGTTTTTAAAAGGTAACTGATTTGAACTATAACTGGCTTGTTATGTGTTAATAAAGAACTTGAAGTATTTCAAAAGATTTTTGAATCATTTTGAAAGAAGAAGTAATACTTGGCTTTTTGAAAACTTAAGAGTTATACTAGCTTTATGGGAAGTTAGGTATAACGGCTTAAGAATGTTTCTTGATTTGAAATCGAATGTGTATCGACAAACCACCGCAGCGTTAATAAAAGGAATTGTTTTGACTAATTAAGTACTAATAAAACCAAGAGAAACCTCCATCTGCATAGAAGCTAAGATGAGACAAAATGATATTTCCTAGATCATGGTCATTTGTAATAAGATTGTTATAAACAAGAATATCCTACTCACATAGAGGCTTAGGTTTCTCAGATTGTTTAAAGGAGAATTATATTCTTAAATGAATAAGACTATGAACTACGAAACCGTTCTAAAATGAGAAACTTGAACATTGGAAATTAGGCAAACTTGAACATTGGAAAAGAATGTTGCTACTTGATCTTACAAAGGTAAGTAATTGATTTACCTTAAAAAGATAATCACTCTATTTTCGTATACTACGGGTATTGTGTGACTTTTGTGAAAGTAACGTATCTTTTAAAGAGTTAATGTATGAAGTACTTTGGGGATAAAAACCCGATCTTGTTAATCATATAGTAGAAGGTACCTTGTGTGAACAACTTGATTGTATTGGTTTGTGATAGCCTTGTAATACTTTCTTGTTGCTTTGATAAGTAAACGTGTTAGGATGCTACGTGTGTTAGTATCTTGTGATGTTGTGTAAAGGGGTGTTCCTTTGTTGTGCTTATGTTGGTTAACGATAAGCTGTTGTGTTAATATTTTACATCACTCATCTCTTGAGATGATTCCGGGGGTTAAGCTGCCCTCCGATGCGGGGTAGACTCAGGCGGTCTGGGACCATGATTCGAGAATACCTCATGCGGGTCCTGGGGGCCTATGCGGAGCTACGAGAGTTCCAGGTTAGTGTGCGTCCTTTATGGGCATGCGGTCCTTGTGGCCATGCGGACTCGAAAGTCCAGGACGATGCCGGGGAGTAGCTACCCTCGATGCGGGGGATACCTCATGCGGGCCGATGAGATTGGCCTATGCGGAGCTGCGGGAAGTTCCAGGACTAGACGCGCACATTAGATACTGCGGGCAAGTGGCCAGCTTTGATCATGTGACGGTCTAGACAGATCTTATGATACAGTTCATGACCTTGTTGGTACTGTGGGTGTTAGTAGTCGGCTATGCCTTCGTACTTACCCCGTACGGTGTTATTATGGCACAGGTGGGACCTGGTGTTCATGTGTGTTCCTTGGAACTTTTATATCATAAACTGCTATGAGGAATGTGTCCCACGGGCACGATTGATGTTGTGGGCGTGAGACCCACTGTTATGTTCTTTGGTGATGACTTGAGGGCGTGAGTCCCTGACTTGATATGACTGCTTAGTTATTGTAAAACTGTAGTTTGGTTATCATACATGTCTCCTGCTTTATAGACTATTATGATTTCATTTACAGTATTTTTAGTTTCACATACTGGTACTGCACTTGACCTCCTTCGGGCTGCGTTCACGCCGCAGTTGAGGTACACCGCCGCCGATCCTAGCTCTCGTGGTCACGCTCATTGCGTTGGGAAGCTCCGCTTTCTCCGGAGGCTTATCAGTGGTATAGTCCCCGTCGTAGTAAGTGTTTACATTCGGGGTTTGGCGGGCCCGCCCGCCATCGTTGTCATATCATTCTTAGAGTGCCTGTAATCTTTTGGCAAGGTGGTTTGTAAAAAGGATTAAACTGTTCATTTGTAAAGTTGTTATTTATATATGCCGAAAGGCAAGTTTTCCTCAGATTACTGTTTTGTACTTCTGTCATTTCATGTATGTGTTTTATGTTCCGCTGATTACTCTGATGTTGTGTCACTAGGGTGCCCGGGGTAAGGCACCAGTCACGGGCCCAGTTTCGGGTTGTGACATATACCTAATAACAATATCGACAACTACAAGTCCTTCCTTCCTTAACATACGACATAATTTACTTCAAAAGGAGAATGAATTGTTACCTTGGAATTCTCCCAAAACAGTCCAACAACACGCCCACTTGCCCTTTTCCACAATTCCTCTTCACGTGAAAATCACCTCTTCGAACCTCCTACAAGCTTGACAACATATTTCCTTCTTGCCACCTTTTCGATAATTTCATCTTTGGCTTAAAGTTTTATCAACTTTTGAGAGAGAAGAGCAAGTGTTTTGGATGAACTATAAGTGTAGAATGGCCAAGTCTTTCAAGACTTGGCCAAGATATAGGCCTTATCTTGATCCACCAATTGTGGGCACTTGTCTCCTTCCCCTAGGGCCCCTAAAAAAATATCTTCTGATTTTTAACCTTTTCTCGCGAAAAATCCGCCTTGGCCTTGCTATGGCCGCAGCCGCCGCGCTGAATCTCGTAAAGTTTCAGGACTTACGGCGCGCGCTCCTCGCACCAAGGCCGTGGCGCGATGGTGCCCGATCAAAACATTTTCCTGTTCTGCTGCCAGCTGAACTTGTGACGTCCATAACTTTCTACTCAGATGTCCTATCGACGAGCGGTTTGTTGCGTTGGAAACTAGACTCAACGAACTTAATTCTAGGCTTTTGAAACACCTAAGAACTCCTAATATACTGGACATAAAATGCCCCAAAGTTGACTAAAAACCTGCCCAAAACATTTTGTCAACTTATCTTTCCAAAAATTTAAATCTTAATTCCTTTCGTACGTTCTCATATGCATGACCCGGACTACGGGGTGTAACACGTCGTTTTTCTGAGATCTTTCTATTGAGATATCCTTACAATATCCTTAGGAACCTTGGGTTAAAGTCTTGTGAATAAAGAACCACAAACTAAATTTTTTCTTATGGATAAATGCTCAATGCCGAGAGCTCACATGAAGAACAAGAATGTTGTGAAAAAATTCTAAGTGTTGAATACTTGGTCTTGCATCTAGTGTGTATATATAATACAATGGAGGGTCAAGATAATCACATATGTGTGGCTAGGATGAAGAGTAATTAATATTTATTCAATTGGCAAGTTGACTTGGTCAATTTTCTCAAGCTAGCAACACTTGTTCATCTACATAGGTCAATGACCATTATATCCTTGCCTCAATTCATCCAAGACCATGTGGGGGTGTGCCACGTGTCGCCCTCCCATTCGTCCATAAAATTTCGTAACCCTCGTGGCCCCACAAAACGTAAAATTTCTCGGGTGGGCCCTACGTGACCAAATCCGTAAAAATACATTTCCATAATGTTAATAAGTTCCATATTCCTCAAATAATGCATTTTGAGAATCCAATTCTCATCAACGAACATTTTTCCTTTCCGACGTTCGGAAGATTTTTCGTCGGAAAAACAATTCTTCCTTTCGTACCAATTTCTCAAGTCTTGTGTTCTCGCGTCCATTCTCTTAAACATGTCCTTGAATTACGGGGTGTAACAGGACTATTTCACCCGCATAGCCCTACGGGCTCGCATGAGGTATTCGTCGCATCGTGGGGAGCAAATCCACGGAACATGCAAATGCAACAAGCCCGGGGAATGACCCCGTAATGACAATATATCACTAGCACAACCGGCTATCGTACATAACATGAGCACCACTGGCTTATTGTCACAACCCGACCCCGGGCCCGCGACTGGTGCCCTACCTGGGCACCCCTTTCGGTATACATCAGAGAATAGCAGCGGAACATACACAACTTATAAAATGCTTAAACATAACATAACAACAGGCTAGCCGATAAGGCCACCTTCCGTAAAATATACGTAATAGAACAGTACATTTTTTTTCTTTACAACCCAATCCACAAATGTGACTACAGACCTCTAAGAATAACAACTTTGACGGGATAGGGCCCCGCCATACCCCTGAATGTACAACAACCGACAATACCAGGGATAAGCCTCCGAAATAAAGGAGCTTCTCAACAGCTGAACAGTGATCCTAAGAGCGAGGATCAAGAACTCAGCACTTAGCCTGCGCATGAACGCAACCCTCAAGGAGGTCTAACATGTACCAAATATGTGGAATCCGAAATCAGAATGAAATCATAAGTCTATATAATAAAACTGGAGACATGTATGATAGCTCGATTAACGATAATCGCGGCCTTACTAACAATGAGAGTAAATAAGAGTATACTTACAACATAAAAATAGGAAGCTCACGATCAAAGCAGGACCACCCGCCCGCAGTATCATTAAGCAATCCTACTCCTGGGACTATTTCACCCGCATAGGTCGTGTGGACCCGCATGAGGTATTCCTCGCATGGGAATATTTCACCCGCATAGTCGTGTAGACCGCGTGAGGTATTTCGCGATAGGTCGATCCGCCCGCATGGGACTATTTCACCCGCATAAGCCCTTACGGACTCGCATGAGGTATTCCTCGCATCGTGGGTAGCAAATCCACGGAATATGCAAATGCCACAAACCCCGGGAATGACCCCGTAATGAATAACATACTACTAGCACAAACCGGCTATCACACGTAACATAAGCACTACCGGCTTATCATACATAACATAAGCACTACCGGCTTATCATACCATATATAAGCAAGTTAAGAAATCCCCTAACTTCTTATTAGTCTTATACATGTACACTCTCATTTTTAGTTTACTTAAGGCACTAACATGTCATTATAAAAAATCCGGGAATTTAACCCAAAGTACTACGTACTTCTACTCTTTTAAAAATGACTCTTTTTCATACAAAACTTCCAAGATACTAATAACCATAGTATCAAGTCATAACTACTTTTCAGGACAAGTCACAATACCTTTTTAGAAATACAATTATAGGCTTCTAAATCAAGTGACTTCTTTCTTTTAAAACTTTAAGCAATTGATGCCTTTAAATCAATTTGCCTTTCATTATTTCAAGTCATTTATCATACTTATATTACTTAGAGTAAACCACTCTTTTTAACTTTCCATAAAGCTATTATAACCAACTTCCCATAAAGCCGTTATACTAGCTTTATACTTTAGAAACTTACATTCTTCTTTATAACCGAGAGACTTAAACTTTCCAAACCAAAACAAGTGTCAAAATACTTTCAAAAATACTTTAAGTCTCTTAACATTTAGAAAGTAAGATATCCTTAATATTTTAAACAAGTGAGTTAATTCCCTAACTCAACCAACTTGGACATTCTTATAATAAACCAAGGATATCAAAGTAACTAAATTCGTCAAAATCTCGTACGTCTACCGTACTATACATTTACAACTTATTCATGCTCAAGAGATAATAAAGTTCTACATACCTCTTCAGTTTAATCCACTTGCTAAGTCCAATATGCCATATGTAGTATGTCAACCTATAATGACCATAGTACATCTATTAATTTTTTACTTCAAAACATAGAATATTCCAAGTGCAAAGTCACTAAATTCTACGGAAAATCGGACATCACTTCCTTTGTTTCAACATACTTTGCCACCTTTTTCAAGGCCGAATTCAATAACCAAACACGCCACATTTAAGGCTCAACAAAGTAGTTAACAATAGGGGATTACACGCTTAATCAAGACGTGTAAAATTCCGCCCCACAATTGACATTAAACTAGTCCAAAAATACAATGTCCATTCGGCAATTAGGGACAACAATACCAATTCTTTTCCAATTTCTATTCAATCCAAATTGTTTAGTATAACATGATATAAAGCCGCAATTGATTATAACAACTATAATCTTCAAGTAGATAACATGCGACGATTCTAATTATCGACCAAATTGTATTTCAATTTCAAATGGCTAAACATGCCATTTTCGGATTTGAGCTTCCAAATTTCCATAACACTTATCAATCTTCATAACACATATCACATGATCATTTCTAACTTATAATAACATGAAATCTTCAATTACAAAAGTAAGACGAGATTATACCTCATTTAGCCCAAATATGATCCAAGATTACAAGTCGATCCTTAGAAACTTTAGCTCCTCCTTTCGACGTTCCAATCCCTCCAAGCAACCCTTAGAAGCTTATGAAGAACTCCTCTTCAAGTTCCAACTTCAAAGTTGAATAACTCCTTAGGTTTTCACCTTGCGACTAATACGAAAACACCATTTTTCCGGGATCTTTCTATTGAGATACACTTACAATACCCTTAGGTACCTTGGTTTAAAGTATGGAGCTTATTGGACAACAAACAAAAAATTTCTTCTTGAATTTTTTCTCCAAAGCCGTGAGCCCTCTAATGAGTTCTTCAAGATTTTTCTCAAATTTCTCTAAGTGTTGAGAATGACAAAGTCTTGCACTACTAGTGTACATATATAACATAATGGAGGGTCAAGATTAGTACATATGGATGGCTTGGATGAGTTTCACATGGATCAAGCCAAGTGGCCTTGACTAAGTCAACAATGTCAAGCTCTTTGTCTTGGCAAGACTTGGTTATTTAAACTATGGTCAAATGACCATTCTAACCATGCCAAATTCGACCAAGACCACTAAGGGGGGGTGACACGTGTCGCCCTCCCGTTCGTCGCAATATTTCGTTTTCCAACAAATTCCAAAATTCCGATAAATTTTTACTCGTCTCAAGTCTTAACATTTTTGAGTTCTTACGTACGTTCTTATAAACATATCCTGAAATTCTGGGGTGTAACATTCTTCCCCCCTTAGAAACATTCATCCCCGAATGTTCTTTTGGGAGTCAAACTTAAAGATAGCGACATAGTCTCCTTACAACCCCTACATACCAATAATACCACACGAGGCCACATAATAATACTCATACTAAAATGTCAACCTGAACCCCATGTGTCAACGTCGGTTATCTGCATAAAGCTTCTGCTGACTCTGAGCTTACTAATAATCTTTTCTGGATAAGCTTCGCCTTATCCACAGCCCGCTGAATCAAGTCTGGATCAAATAACTGAACCTCGCCTATGTCGAACCAACTAACCGGTGATCTACACTTTCTCACATACAAGGCCTCACACCGGGCCATCCGAAATACTGGAAGGGTATCTGTTATCGTACGTAACCCAACAAGAGGCAAATAACCTTCCCGGCTATCTCTGAAATCAAGAACACAGGCCCGCCACCTATCCTTAAGTCCTGGATGGTACGCTCTGCCTGTCCGTCGGTCTGAGGGTGTAATGCAACACTGATACTCATCTGTGTCCCTAACCCCTTCTGAAAAACCTCCAGAAGTTATCTGTAACCGAGCTCATATGTCTGACATCATAAACGTAGGGACCCCTTGCAGTATCACAATCTCCCTCCTATACAAGCTAGCATAAACCTCAGCCGAGTAAGTGGTCCCAATCCGGAAGAACACGGCTGGTTTCGCTAGCCTATTTACCATGACCCCAGGGAGTCGCACTTCCTCTGAGTACGATGCCACCCTGTAACAAGATCCATATTACTTACCTCCCATATCTAAGTCGGGCTCTAAATCGCCTGCAATAGCCCACTGGGCTTCTGGTATTCAACCTTGACCTGCTACTAATTCGGACATTAAGCAACAACTCTGCTACGTCCCACATCAGGCCATCCTACCAATACCAACATCTGAGATCACGACACAACTTAGCCGACCCCGAACAGTTGGAGCAATAAGCACTGCGTGCCTCCCCTAAAACCTGCTGACTAGTCCTGCAGTACCGGGTACACGCAATCTATTCTCATCTCACAGCACCTCATCCGGTGCTACTCAAATAGGCTCTTCTCTTCTCGGAGAGCCGTATCTCGATACCGTATCATAACTAGATCCTCATATTGTCTCCTCTTTACCCCCTCAACGACGAAAGACCCAGCAACCTCTCGGATCTAAACTTCATTAACCTTGGAAACAAAATAATCGAACCCCTATGCTCGGTAACTGAAGAATTTCACGGACCACGTCCAGTCTATCTGGTTGCCCATCTGGCATACTACCCTTAGATCCACGACTAAGAGTATCTTTAACTGTCTTGGCTTTCCCTGGGTGGTATAGGATATCGATATCACAATCCTTGAATAACTCTAACCATCGTCGCTGTCGCAAATTCAACTGCCTCTGTCAGAAGATATACCGGAGGCTCTTGTGATCTGCACAAATATCCACATGAAGTCTATATATACGTCATGCCCCCAAATCTTCAAGGCATGATTTAACTGCCGCCAGCTCTAAATCGTGAGTGGCGTAATTTCCTTTCCTGCTTCCCTAACTACCAGGAAAACATAGGCTCTATCCTTATCGGGTTGCGTCAGCACACAACCTAGCCCAACACCCAACGTGTTATCATAATACCCTAACCCTCTAGTCTTTCAGGAGGAGTTAGAACTGTAGTCGAGTCAACTTATCTTCCAATAACTGGAAACCTTTCTCATTCTTGCGAAATATTCGGGTGTCCGTAATCTCAATTATGGTTCCTGTTTCCTTTTCTCTGTTGCAACCAAACTTGGTCATTAACTTAGATTTGATTCTTTTGCTTGCCTCCTGGCTAAGACTTCCCGTCAATCACAATTTAGGGGGGGGGAGATTTCCTTGATCTCGTCAAGTAGTAACCCGATTTTCCTTTCCCAGTTTGTAGAGCCTATAGCTAGGTGTTACCACATTTCCTTGAAATGTTCTTACTTCCCATTATTTACTAATGGTCTTATACTAGTCTGGGGTAATCATAACTCGTGCAACTTACATAACCATAGTCATATTCTCCTTTATCATTCTGGTCATAACCTTACCTTAGGCTTATTATTAGCAAAAGTATTTCTATCTTGATTCATAATCGTACAGTTTCATACATGCGTACAACCTGTATTTATATCTTTACGATACTTCCTCGACCAATTCGTACGTCGTTCTTAATTACCCCAACACAACACTTTTCCTGTTATCTACAAAAGTAACCTATGGCATGACGATACCGAAGACCTTACCAGTCTCATATCCTTCGTCTAACAACATGGGTACACGCAACCCCATAATACGTAAAACTGTCCTTTTATGTGGGGGAGAGAACTTTTCTCCCTTTCTTAAACTTTCCTTGGAGTCACAACCCTAATCACAGGGTCCTCTCGCGGTCCAGTAAATATCTAATCATCACGCACCGCCTTAAAGTCATGTAGATTTTCAAAACCTACCAAAAATGCCCCCAGCTTTCCGCCGGCAGCACTCGTACCTATCTTATTCTTGATTGCGCTATCCTGAACTTATCCGGAAGGTCGTGGCCCTGACCGCCACACCAAACCAACTCCAAGTACATCCAAGGGCACTTAGCATAAATTCCTTCAAATTCAATTATTACCTTAAATGAACAAGTCACACAGACTTATTAAAAACAATGATGTCAAAGAAGGAAGGATAATTCACTGGTTACTACCACTTCTCTTTCTTTACCCTGGATAATCAGCTTACCAGAAAATTGGTATTGAACCAACTCTCTCTGTAGTCCACGTTGGCATAATAAGAGGCCAACTAGCCCGTACACATAATGACCTCAACGTCTGTCATAACAGATCTGTTAGGTCTGCTAGGGTCCAACGACTGTATCGTTACCGACAATTATTATCTAACCGCTCAGCTACCACCCAACACTCACGGGTGTAGTCACCTCGAAAGGTCCTCATGGATTCAGGTTCCATTTCTTTACACTTGGTTGCTCTCTTTATTACTGGTCGTACTCTTCCCGTACTTCCAAACTTATTCTAGCGTACGTATATAGCCTTCATACTGATTTGGGCCTCTAATCTTTGGAGTTACTATTCTGAACAACGTAAGGCCATTTCCGGCTCTCACAACCTGGTTCCGGTGGAACGCATCCACGAACCCGTAAAATGATTTAACTAGACTTGGGCCTTGCACCCTCGTGACCTTGTCACGTAGCGGGACTACTAACAACTGATCCCATTCCATTTCAAGCTATGGGCGACCCTTAATAGGTCCTCAACTCGACTCGGTGTCATACTTAACTCTTATCCTTGGCCTGACTTAACTTTTTACTACCTGAGAAGGCCTTATATACCTAAGGTCTCGGTGGTTATCAACATTCTTAGGCTCGCAATTTCCATGCTCCACGCCTACCTTATCAGTCCCCCCGTAAACGGGTACAAAAACTTCTCGTAATACCATAATTGTGTTGTCTTGACCACAACAACCATACTTACTCCATACGGATCTCACCCGTACCATTCCCTTAATCATACCACGTAGCTTAACCTATTAACATAGTCTTCCATTAAGTCCCTTAATTATAACCTCTTAAGGGTCTATTACATTCTCACACAACTCGTCATCACCTAATTATCTCAAATTAGCACGTAAAACCTTGATGAGAGTTCCTTAACTGTTCATACCTCCACGGTATTTATTTAGTCCTTACCAAATCCTGGTAATATAAAATTATTCTAGGCAACACACGTCTGACCCTCATACATAAATCCGTATAGCTGTATGTCACAATACCAACTATACTACAAACATTACCAACCTGGATACGCAATCCAAATCATCTTTCCCGGTCATCACGCTTTCTCGTGGCTGCAAACAACATAACTCGTTAGGGAGGCGACCTAACCACACAGCTCTATCGCACGATCTCAGAGTTAGAAGAATGGAAACCAATCCTAAATATCCTGCAGCCTCCTGATTATAGATGTGGTGCACAACACACCGATAATCAAGACTCTACTAGACACGGTGCAGAGACACTTTCCGATGACTAAGCGCTCGATACCACTTTTGTCACGACCGGCCGCGCGATCGTGCCCTACACAGGACCCTTCGGTATACATCGAGAATAGCAATGAACATACACAACTTATAAAATGCTTAAACATAACATAACAACAAAGCTAGCCGATAAGGCCACCTTCCGTAAAATATACGTAATAGAAAAAGACATTTTTTCTTTACAACCCAATCCACAAATGTGACTATGCACTTAAGAATAACAACTTTGGCGGATAGGGCCCGCCATACCCCGAATGTACAACAACCGACAATACCAGGATAAGCCTCCGAAATAAAGGAGCTTCTCAACGGTGAGCAGTGATCCTAAGGCGAGGATCGGCAACTGTACTTCCACTGCATGAACGCACCCAAGGAGGTCGACAACATGTACCAAATATGTGGAATCAGCATCAGTAATGAAATCATAAGTCTATATAATAAAACTGGAGACATGTATGATAGTTCAATTAACAGTACACTGTGCCTTACTAACAATGAGAGTAAATAAGAGTATACTTACAACATAAAAATAGGAAGCTCACGATCAAAGCAGGACCACCCGCCCGCAGTATCATTAAGCAATCCTACTCCTGGGACTATTTCACCCGCATAGGTCATGTGGACCCGCATGAGGTATTCCTCGCATGGGACTATTTCACCCGCATAGGTCGTGTAGACCCGCATGAGATATTCCTCGCATAGTTTGTATCCGCCCACATGGGACTATTTCACCCGCATAAGCCCTTACGGACTCGCATGAGGTATTCCTCGCATCGTGGGTAGCAAATCCACGGAATATGCAAATGCCACAAACCCGGGGAATGACCCCGTAATTAATAACATACTACTAGCACAAACCGGCTATCACACGTAACATAAGCACTACCGACTTATCATACATAACATAAGCACCACCGGCTTATCATACCATATATAAGCAAGTTAAGAAATCCCCTAACTTCTTATTAGTCTTATACATGTACACTCTCATTTTTAGTTTACTTAAGGCACTAACATGTCATTATAAAAAATCCGGGAATTTAACCCAAAGTACTACGTACTTCTACTCTTTTAAAAATGACTATTTTTCATACAAAACTTCCAAGATACTAATAACCATAGTATCAAGTCATAACTACTTTAGAAACTTACATTCTTCTTTATAACCGAGAGACTTAAACTTTCCAAACCAAAACAAGTGTCAAAATACTTTCAAAAATACTTTAAGTCTCTTAACATTTAGAAAGTAAGATATCCTTAATATTTTAAACAAGTGAGTTAATTCCCTAACTCAGCCAACTTGGACATTCTTATAATAAACCAAGGATATCAAAGTAACTAAATTCGTCAAAATCTCGTACGTCTACCGTACTATACATTTACAACTTATTCATGCTCAAGAGATAAGAAAGTTCCACATACCTCTTCGGTTTAATCCACTTGCTAAGTCCAATATGTCGTACGTAGTATGTCAACCTATAATGAACATAGTACGTCTATTAACTTCTTACTTCAAACGTAGAATATTCCAAGTGCAAAGTCACTAAATTCTACGGAAAATCGGACAGCACTTCCTTTGTTTCTACATACTTTGCCACCTTTTTCAAGGCCGAATTCAATAACCAAACACGCCACATTTAAGGCTCAACAAAGTAGTTAACAATATGGGATTACACGTTTAATCAAGACGTGTAAAATTCCGCCCCACAATTGACATTAAACTAGTCCAAAAATACAATGTCCATTCGACAATTAGGGACAACAATACCAATTCTTTTCCAATTTCTATTCAATCCAAATTGTTTAGTATAACATGATATAAAGCCGCAATTGATTATAACAACTATAATCTTCAAGTAGATAACATGCGACGATTCTAATTATCGACCAAATTGTATTTCAATTTCAAATGGCTAAACATGCCATTTTCGGATTTGAGCTTCCAAGTTTCCATAACACTTATCAATCTTCATAACACATATCACATGATCATTTCTAACTTATAATAACATGAAATCTTCAATTACAAAAGTAAGACGAGATTATATCTCATTTAGCCCAAATATGATCCAAGATTACAAGTCGATCCTTAGCAACTTTAGCTCCTCCTTTCGACGTTCCAATCCACTCCAAGCAACCCTTAGAAGCTTATGAAGAACTCCTCTTCAAGTTCCAACTTCAAAGTTGAATAACTCCTTAGGTTTTTGCCTTGCGACTAATACGAAAACACCATTTTTCCGGGATCTTTCTATTGAGATACACTTAAAATACCCTTAGGTACCTTGGTTTAAAGTATGGAGCTTATTGGACAACAAACAAAAAATTTCTTCTTGAATTTTTTCTCCAAAGCCGTGAGCCCTCTAATGAGTTCTTCATGATTTTTCTCAAATTTCTCTAAGTGTTGAGAATGAAAAAGTCTTGCACTACTAGTGTACATATATAACATAATGGACGGTCAAGATTAGTACATATGGATGGCTTGAATGAGTTTCACATGGATCAAGCCAAGTTGTCACGACCCGACCCCGGGGCCGCGACTAGTACCCTACCGGGGTACCCTGTCAGGTATACATCAGAGAATAGCAGCGGAACATACATAACACATAACTTATAAAAAGGTAAACAACGCTGGCCAGCCGATAAGGCTGCCTTCCATTAAAACATACTTAATCAGGAGTACAACTTATTCTTACATCCCAAACCACAAACGTGACTACGCACTTCAGGAATAACAATCGCATGACGGGGCCCCGCCATACCCCGAATGTACAAAAGTCTATAACCTCGAGGAATCATACCAAAAGACAAAGCCTCGGAGAGATGGAGCTTTCAAGAATGAACTGTGATCCTAAGAGCGGATCGCCAGTTACGTAACTCGACTGCGGCATTTAACGCAGCCGAAGGAGGTCGATAACAGTACCAAGTATGTGAAATCAAAATATCAGAATGAAATCATAATAGCATATGTAAAGCGGGAGACATGTATGATAGCCAAACTACGATACAACATATACGCAGCCATGTCGTCGTGACTCACGCCCTCTAAGTCATCACTCAAATATAACCATAGGTCTCATGCCCATAATATCAATCGTGCCCGTGGAATTCCTTCCTCACTGCCGGCAGTCTATGAAATAACAACACTAAGGAGTACACATAAATACTAGATCCCACTCAGATTCATAAGAACCGTGCGAGGCAAATGCGGCGCATAGCTACGGATCCACCTGCGTCCTCAATCGACCGGGCAAGTACGAAAGCCGGCTACGGATCCACGCACTAACAATACTAATTACGAATCACGGCCGACCGGCAAGTACGATAGCCTCTACCAGATCCACCGCGTCACATCATCGGCCGGGCAAGTATGCGAGCTAACCACCGATCCACTGCGCATCACACAACCGCCCTAACACCGACCGGCAAGTACGAAGCCAACTACGGATCCATCCCGCATCACGTCTCGGCCGGCAAGTACGAGGGCTAACTACTAGATCCACCTGCATGAGACTCGTGAGAGCTAATCCATGGAATAATATCACATCAGGAAGCGAACCTCATCATGGCCGTGATACCCGTGGAATCCTCCATCACCGACAGACGCCCAAATAGACTCATAACTACATGATTTTAATTCGAATTGCAATACCATGTCCTTACATAAACCAAAACAATTACCAGGCCTTCCTTTCACATAAACCAAGACAATCCTTATTTAAGCAAGCCAACGTACTTATCAAGGCACACATAGAATAATTCTCAATTAAATAAGCCAAAGTACTATCAAGACACAAATAGAGTAATTCTCAATTAAACAAGCCAAAGTACTATCAAGGCACAAATAGAATAATTCTCGATTAAACAAGCCAAAGTACTATCAAGGCGTGTCTATTTTTCAAAGTAAGCTACTACACCTTTAGAAAACTCATTTCAAAGCTTGAAACCAAGTAACTTCAATTTTTCACAATCTAGGCAACTTATTCTCATAAATCGAATTAGACAACCTTCTTAACCTTCCATAAAGTTATTATAACCAACTTCCCATAAAGCCGTTATACTAACTTTATGCTTTAGAAATTAAGACATTCTTATCCTTTTATAAGGCCGTTATAACTAACTTCCCATAAAGCCGTTATAACTCCTTATAAACCATTTCGTTCTTGTACTAACCAAGAGACTTATACTTCAAACAAATTTACACAATTTTCAGAAATACTTCAAGCCTCTTATCTTTTTAGAATAATTCAATATTGAATACTTTCACACCAAGTACTCTATACTTCTTTATGTCAAGAAATCCTTGTCTACCTTATTTAAGATAAACCACTCCTCAAGAACAAACGGGTTAACTTCTTAACCCAACCACTTAGACATTTTCTTAAAACAAGTCAAGTATAACAAAAGGATTTACTTCATTTAAAACACGTACGTCTACCATACTATATTATTATAACTACTCATGCTCAAGAGGTAAGAAAGTTTCCACATACCTCTTCGGTCAATCCACTTGCTAAGCTCAAACTACCGCAAGTAATATGCCAACCTATAATAACCATGGTACGTTTATTAACCTCTAATTTCAATGTAGACATAATCTAAGTTCAAAGTCACTAAATTCTATGGAAAAATTGGGCAGCATTTCCTTTGTTTCTACATACTTTGCCACATTTCTCAAGGCCGAATTCAACATCCAAATGCCACATTTAAGGCTCAACAATCCAAACATTTCAAAGGGGATTACACACCTAAACTTGGGTGTGTAAAATTCTGCCCCACAAGGTAAAACAACTAACTTAATAAGTCTAAGGTAGTTTTTAGGCTACAACATGCTCACATAATCTTCTTAACCAATTCTTTCATATCCAACCCATATTTCTTACATGCAATGAATCTAAGAGCATTATTTACTACTACAAATCCCTTCTTCTTCACATGCAACACAATAACTAGCTACAAGAGAAGAAATTTTACCTTTAGAGCTTTAGCCAAAATTATTCCAACAACTTTGCTAGCCTCCTTTCCAAGAACACCACTACAACAACTCCTACAAGCTAGCCACAAGCTTCCTTCTTGTCCTTAACTTTTCAGATTTTGCTTAGGCTTTGAATTCCCCTTGGAATTTTATAGAGAAATGAGAGCTAATTTAGAGAGAGAGAGAGAGGTTTGAAAGATGACCAAGTCTTCAAGACTTGGTCACTATAAGGCATGCAAGAAAATCGGATGGGGACACTTGTCACCCTCTCATGGCCTTTTTAAAAGAGAAAGTCAGATTTTCCTAAGTTTTTCCGCCCAAAATCAAAATCGGCGTGCATGTACTGAAACCTCATGAGCTTCTGCGAATTTCGCCAAGGCCCTGCAACTTCAGCGACCCCTCTGTATATCAGGCGCCGCGGCCCTGTCGCTTCTGTCCGAGACACATTTCTGCCCGTCTGCGCACTGAACTTGTAACTCCCATAACTTCCTACTCCGATGTCCTATGGACGAACGGTTGGTTGAGTTAGAATCTAGACTCAACGAACTACGACCTAGGCCTTTGAAATACTTAGGAACTCTCAATGTACCGCGTCATAACCCGCCTCAAAGTTGACTAAAACCCGTCCGGAACAATCCGTCAACCTATCTTTTTGAAAATTTTAAGTCTTACTCCCTTTCGTACGCTCTCATGCGCATGACCTGAACTACGGGGTGTAACATTCTCCCCCCTTAGAAACATTCGTCCCCGAATGTTCTTTTGGAGCCAATCTACTATTCCTCGGTACATCCTCGTACTATATACTAATGGAACTTCATTATGCCACCTATGACCCTAAGATATCGCACACGCATACCCATTCACCGTAAGTCAAACAGAAAACGAACCCAAAATATGAACCATTACTACTTACCCTCGCTCACGGCATAACAGAATTGCTCGTTCGTATTTACCACTCATTCTATCACATGTACACAGTCTCAATATCCTCTGTTCATAACACTAAATCATACAACAATCCTATCATGCATACTAATCTCTAAAGGGTCAAAGATATACCTGTAACTATTGCTTCACATTCCCCTTGTCGTTCTAATCATGATCCTGCCCTGCACGGCGCATAACAAAAGAAGGCGATGAATCAGCCACTGAGCCCGAAGGCTGAATCTCTACATCCGTGCTATCTCTCGGCCTGGACGGTTCCTCGCATAATGGCCCTGCGGCGCATGTATAGCAATTACCCAAACTAGCACGACACTCATAATGGGTGTTACCACATCGGCTACACCGAGGTAGAGGTGGCTTCTCGGACTAACACCCCTACTCTCGAAAACTCAACCTCGAGCCTGTCCTGCTCCCGACCTAACGCCCCGAAGGCGTGGTGGAGTACTCATCGGGCCGAGGAGCATGACTAGCTTCACGAGGCGTCCGCCTCAAACCGCCCCGAGATCCTGCTGCTCGCCTCTTGGCCGGCTTTGAGTCAGCCGACCCTCCTTTCTCTGTCCTCTATCCCCTGCGCATATGCCTGCATTCTGGCGATATCCATACCTGGCTGAAGAGCCACTCCCAAGCACGCAGTAATCATATGACGGTCTAGCCCCATCACATAGCGATGAACTCTGTCTGCCATGTCGGCTACAATAGTGTGCGCATACCTGGCCAAAGAGTCAAACTCCAGGCTGTACTCTCTGATGGTCCTCCCATTCTGCCTCAAGGTCAAGAATCTATCCACGCGGGCTCTCCTCAACTCAGGAGGCAAGAAGTGATCCAGGAAGGCCTCTGTGAACTCCTCCCAAACCGCTGGAAGAGCACCCTCCCCTCTAGACAATTCCCATGACTCAAACCAGTTCAACGCAATATCGCGTAACCGGTAAGAAGCTAACACAACGGACTCCGTCTCCGAGGCCCTAAGCACCTGCGTAGTCCGCCGCACCTGTCGAATAAACTCCTGAGGATCCTCCTCAGACATTGAACCATAGAACTCGGGTGGATTACAACTCAGAAAGTCCCGAATCCTTAAACTGTCGGCCCTAGGGTTAGCCACCGGCCCCTGGCGGTGCTGCCCTGCCACGATGCTAGTCAACAACCTGATCTGCTCTCCGTAATCCCTATACTCTGCCCCTGGCCGCGGAACTGGGGGCTCGGGTACCGAAACCTCTGGAGCTACTGCCGCTCTCGGCTCCTCTAATACTGCCGGCGTAGCTGAACTCGCCGACCCGCCTACTGCCTCAGGCATAGTTTGTGCCCGAGTCCTGGTAACTCTCTGCGTACCACTAGCAGCTCCTGCTGCTGCCTTGCCCTTCTGGGCTCTGGTCGCCTTCCGTGGAGGCATAACTGGTACATAAGAAGAGGTCAGTGAGGATTCAACCTAGTAGGACAGCTCTACTGCACGATCTCAGAGAGAGAAGAATGGAAACCAATCCTAAATGTCCTGCAGCCTCCTGATTATAGATGTGGTGCACAACACACCGATAATCAAGACTCTACTAGACACGGTCTGTAGACACTTTCCGAGGACTAACTGCTCTGATACCACTTTTGTCACGACCCGACCCCGGGGCCGCGACTAGTACCCTACCGGGGTACCCTGTCAGGTATACATCAGAGAATAGCAGCGGAACATACATAACACATAACTTATAAAAAGGTAAACATCGCTGGCCAGCCGATAAGGCTGCCTTCCATAAAAACATACTTAATCAGGAGTACAACTTATTCTTACAGCCCAAACCACAAACGTGCCTACAGACCTCTAGGAATAACAACTGTGGCAGGACAGGGCCCCGCCATACCCCCTGAATGTACAAAACTCTATAACCTCAGGGAATCATACCAAAAAGACAAAGCCTCCGGAGAGATGGAGTTTTCCAAGAACTGAACTGTGATCCTAAGAGTGCGGATCAACAAGCTACGTAACTCGACCTGCGGCATGAACGCAGCCCCCCGAAGGAGGTCGATAACAGTACCAAATATGTGGCCCGAAAATCGTAATGAAATCATAATAGCATATGTAAAGCGAGACATGTATGATAGCCAAACTACGAGACACAACATATACGCAGCCTATGTCGTCGTGGACTCACGCCTCTAAGTCATCACTCAAATATAACCATAGGTCTCATGCCCATAATATCAATCGTGCGGTGGAATTCTTCCTCACCGTGATCTATGAAATAACAACACTAAGAGTACACATAAATACTAGATCCCACTGTATCATAAGAACCGTGCGAGGCAAATGCGAAGGCATAGCTACCAGATCCACTGCGTCCTCAATCGACGGCAAGTACGAAGCCACTACGAGATCCACTGTACTCAACAATACTAATTACGAATCACGGTGGCCGGGCAAGTACGATAGCCTCTACCAGATCCACCTGCGTCACATCATCGATCGGGCAAGTACGCGAGCTAACCACCAGATCCACCGCGATCACACAACCGCCCTAACACCGGCCGGCAAGTACGAAAGCCAACTACCGATCCACTCGCATCACGTCTCCGACCGACAAGTACGAGGCTAACTACTAGATCCACCCCGTGATCAGACCTCATGGAGAGCTAATCCATGGAATAATACTGTCAACAGGGAAACGAACCCTCATCATGGCCGCATACCCGTGGAATCCTCAATCACTGACGGTACACTCAAATAGACTCATAACTACATGCTTTTAATTCGGATTGCAATACCATGTCCTTACATAAACCAAAACAATTACCAGGCCTTCCTTTCACATAAACCAAGACAATCCTTATTTAAGCAAGCCAACGTACTTATCAAGGCACACATAGAATAATTCTCAATTAAATAAGCCAAAGTACTATCAAGGCACAAATAGAGTAATTCTCAATTAAACAAGCCAAAGTACTATCAAGGCACAAATAGAATAATTCTCGATTAAACTAGCCAAAGTACTATCAAGGCGTGTCTATTTTTCAAAGTAAGCTACTACACCTTTAGAAAACTCATTTCAAAGCTTGAAACCAAGTAACTTCAGTTTTTCACAATCTAGGCAACTTATTCTCATAAATCGAATTAGAGAACCTTCTTAACCTTCCATAAAGTTATTATAACCAACTTCCCATAAAGCCGTTATACTAACTTTATGCTTTAGAAATTTAGACATTCTTATCCTTTTATAAGGCCGTTATAACTAACTTCCCATAAAACCGTTATAACTCCTTATAAACCATTTCGTTCTTGTACTAACCAAGAGACTTATACTTCAAACAAATTTACACAATTTTCAGAAATACTTCAAGCCTCTTATCTTTTTAGAATAATTCAATATTGAATACTTTCACACCAAGTACTCTATACTTCTTTATGTCAAGAAATCCTTGTCTACCTTATTTAAGATAAACCACTCCTCAAGAACAAACGGGTTAACTTCTTAACCCAACCACTTAGACATTTTCTTAAATCAAGTCAAGTATAACAAAAGGATTTACTTCATTTAAAACACGTACGTCTACCGTACTATATAATTATAACTACTCATGCTCAAGAGGTAAGAAAGTTTCCACATACCTCTTCGGTCAATCCACTTGCTAAGCTCAAACTACCGCAAGTAATATGCCAATCTATAATAACCATGTTACGTTTATTAACCTCTAATTTCAATGTAGAAATAATCTATGTTCAAAGTCACTAAATTCTATGAGAAAAATTGGGCAGCATTTCCTTTGTTTCTACATACTTTGCCACCTTTCTCAAGGCCGAATTCAACATCCAAATGCCACATTTAAGGCTCAACAATCCAAACATTTCAAAGGGGATCACACACCTAAACTTGGGTGTGTAAAATTCTGCCCCACAAGGTAAAACAACTAACTTAATAAGTCTAAGGTAGTTTTTAGGCTACAACATGCTCACATAATCTTCTTAACCAATTCTTTCATATCCAACCCATATTTCTTATATGCAATGAATCTAAGAGCATTATTTACTACTACAAATCCCTTCTTCTTCACATGCAACACAATAACTAGCTACAAGAGAAGAAATGTTACCTTTAGAGCTTTAGCCAAAATTATTCCAACAACTTTTCTAGCCTCCTTTCCAAGAACACCACCACAACAACTCCTACAAGATAGCCACAAGCTTCCTTCTTGTCCTTAACTTTTCAGATTTTTCTTAGGCTTTGAATTCCCTTGGAATTTTAGAGAAGTGAGCTAATTTAGAGAGAGAGAGAGGTTTGAAAGATGACCAAGTCTTCAAGACTTGGTCAATATAAGGCATGCAAGAAAATCAGATGGGGACACTTGTCACCCTCCCATGGCCTTTTAAAAGAGAAAGCCGATTTTCCTAAGTTTTTCCGCTAAAATCCGCCTCGGCCGTGGCCAGGCGCTGAAACCTCCATTGCTTCGAACTTCCCGCCGCGACTGCTTCCCGGCGCATGGCTGCAACTTCAGCGACCCCTCAGTATATCCGCGCCATGCCTCGCTCCCGGCGCTGCATCGCTGCTCGTCCGAGACACATTTACGCCCGTCACAGACCGAACTTGTAACTCCCATAACTTCCTACTCCGATGTCCTATCGACGAACGGTTGGTTGCGTTGGAATCTAGATTCAACGAAATACGACCTAGGACTTTGAAATACTTAGGAATCTCAATGTACCGCGTCATAACCCGCCTCAAAGTTGACTAAAACCCGTCCGGAACAATCCGTCAACCTATCTTTTTGAAAATTTTAAGTCTTACTCCCTTTCGTACGCTCTCATGCACATGACCTGAACTACGGGGTGTAACATTATCCCCCCTTAGAAACATTCGTCCCCGAATGTTCTTTTGGAGCCAATCTACTATTCCTCGGTACATCCTCGTACTATATACTAATGGAACTTCATTATGCCACATATGACCCTAAGATATCGCACACGCATACCCATTCACCGTAAGTCAAACAGAAAACGAACCCAAAATATGAACCATTACTACTTACCCTCGCTCACGGCCTAACAGAATTGCCCGTTTGTATTTACCACTCATTCTATCACATGTACACAGTCTCAATATCCTCTGTTCATAACACTAAATCATACAACAATCCTATCATGCATACTAATCTCTAAAGGGTCAAAGATATACCTGTAACTATTGCTTCACATTCCCCTTGTCGTTCTAATCATGATCCTGCCCTGCACGGCGCATAACAAAAGAAGGCGATGAACCAGCCACTGATCCTGAAGGCTGAATCTCTACATCCGTGCTATCTCTGGTCGGACAGTTCCTCGCATAATGGCCCTGCTGGCCGCATGTATAACAATTACCCAAACTAGCACGAAACTCCCCATAATGGGTGTTACCACATCGGATACACCGAGGTAGAGGTGGCTTCCTCAGACTAACACCCCTACTCTCCCAAAAACCTGAACCTCGAGCCCTCGCCTGCTCGGAATCTCGAACGCCCCGAAGATCGGTGGAGTACTCAGATCGGCCGAGGCGCATGACTAGCTTCTTTGAGGCGGTCCTCCTGAAAGCGCTCGAGATCTCGCTGCTCGCCTCTTGGGCTGGCCTGAGTCAAGCCGACCCTCCCTTTCTCTGTCCTCTATCCCCTGCGCATATGCCTGCATTCTGGCGATATCCATACCTGGCTGAAGAACTACTCCCAAGCACGCAGTAATCATATGACGGTCTAGCCCCATCACATAGTGATGAACTCTATCTGCCATGTCGGCTACAATAGTGTGCGCATACCTGGCCAAAGAGTCAAACTCCAGGCCGTACTCTCTGATGGTCCTCCCATTCTGCCTCAAGGTCAAGAATCTATCCATGTGGGCTCACCTCAACTCAGGAGGCAAGAAGTGATCCAGGAAGGCCTCTGTGAACACCTCCCAAACCGCTGGAAGAGCACCCTCCCCTCTAGACAATTCCCATGACTCAAACCAGTTAAACGCAATATCGCGTAACCGGTAAGAAGCTAACACAACGGACTCTGTCTCCGAGGCCCTAAGCACCTGCGTAGTCCGCCGCACCTGTCGAATAAACTCCTGAGGATCCTCCTCAGACATCGAACCATAGAACTCGGGTGGATTACAACTCAGAAAGTCCCGAATCCTTAAACTGTCGGCCCTAGGGTTAGCCACGCCGCATCACGCCGCTCGCCACGATGCTATTCAACAACCTGACCGCCTCGGTAATCCTATACTCGCCTTGGCCGCGGAATCGGGGCTCGGTGCCGGAACCTCGAGCTACCGCCGCCTCGGCCTTTCTAATACCGCCAGGCTTGAACTCGCCGACCCTCCTACTGCCTCAGGCATAGTTTGTGTTATACCCCGTATTTCCAGAGTATGTACGTGAGGGCATACGTACGAAAGTTTAGCCTTAAAGTAGGCAATGGGACGTTGTTTTGGGCACAACTCATTAAAAGAATCGTTTTTCGACGAAACGTTTTACACAACTCGCGTAGGATAAATTCCGGCTATGTCATTTCTAATTTTTGCGGATTTTTCCGAGAGACGAAACACTTTGGACCAACGAGAGGGCGACACTTGTCACCCTCTCATTGATGGATATGAGGCGGAAATGGACCGAATTGGATGGCTTATTTTGTCAAGTAGTTGGTAGGATATTTTGTGTGCAAGTTGGCTAGGTACACTTGCCCAAATCTTGACCTTACACTTGCCTTGCACTTGGCATCATCTTGGCCCTTGGTTGGCCATGGCTGGACCTATAAATACCCCCTTAAGATGAAGAGTTCTTCATCCACAAATTCCTTTCCAAGTCTTGAAAATCCTTCCCTCTCCCTTGTAGCTTTTCGTCCAAAAACCTCCTCCTCTTTGAAGCTTGCCGAGGCAACCCCCTAGCCTAGCGAAACCTACCCCCCTCCCTTGGTAGAAAATTTGCCCTCTAGTATTGTTATAATGCCCAAAATACCCTAGCCCAAATCCCTTAGTACTAGTAGAAGTTGTGAAGAACTTCTAAGGTTTCCTTGGAGCTATCGGAGCGTACAACTTAGGAGCTAAGCCTTGCTCCGGATCGACTTATATCTAGGATATTATTGGGCTTACCGAGGTAAATAAACTTGTCCTTCTTTTGTAATTAGAGAATACATACTGTAGAAGTATAAGAATAAGTATAAATACTTAGAAGAATATTACAGAATAGAATTGAACTGTTATCACAGTAGAAGGGTTTAAAAGAAGAATAATTGAACTATACTTACTTAGGACTGTTTTCACAGTAGACTTGAGTAGCTCACCGGGTAGGGAAGTGCTGCCCGATTTTCCGTAGAATAAAGGACCCTCTGCTTAGAATCACATGAGTAGTCTAGACGTTGATAGACGTGTCTGACTATTATAGGTTGATTCTCTGCGCGCGACATATTCAACTTGGCAGGTGGTTTTCGCCGAGAAGGTATGTGATTCTTCCTAAAGCATGATATTTTAAAATATATATATAGTACGGTAGACGTACACGTGTTAATTGAATAATACTTACGGCAATGTCTTTTGACTTAAGCCTGAATAATACTTACGGCAATGTCTTGCGACTTAAGCCTGAATAATAAGGATCTTAAAGCATTTCAAAAGAATATTGAATCATTTTCTTACAGAAGAGAACTAATTGGTTTTTAAACATCAAGCTTAAGAGTTATACTAGCTTTATGGGAAGTTAGGTATAACAACTTAAGAATGATAAAAGGAACAGTTTACTTATGTGGTTATAACAGACTTATATTGATTTATGAAAGAATAATAAAATGGTTTGATAAGTAGACATGATATGATGCTATGTGTGGTAGTGACTTGTAACATTTGTGTAAGAGGGTATTCTTGTTGTGCTTATGTGGTTTAACGATAAGCTGTTATGTTGGTATTATATCACTCACCTCTTGACATGTTACCGGGGTTGTCGCCTCCGACGCGGGGTAGACTCAGCGGTGCAGGACCATGATTCGAGAATACCTCATGCGGGTCCAGGGGACCTATGCGGAGCTACGAGAGTTCCAGGTTAGTGTGCGGGGTTATACCTCATGCGGTCTATGTGGCCATGCGGACTACAATTCCAGGACGATGTCGAGGAGTAGCTACCCTCGATGCGGGGTTATACCCTATGCGGGCCTATGTGAGTGGCCTATGCGGACTACGGGAGTCCAGGATTAGGCTTGCATGGTGATACTACGGGCAATTGGCCCTGCTTCGATCATTCGCAGCCTAGAAAAGACTACTGCTTACCTATTGTTGCTCTTGTTTATGATGTGGCACTATGTGCGGTTACATTGGTTGTTTCGCATATTTATAAAATTGGTTTTAAAATGATATGATTTCATTTAAGTACTTTCTGATTTCACATACTTAGTACCTGTTATCGACCTCCTTCGGGGCCGCGTTCATGCCGCAGTAAGGGCAAGCAGTGTGCTAGATCTACATCCTTAGGATCTTTGCGTTGGTGTCGAGCTCCATCTTCTCCGAGGCTCTACTTTGGGTATGATCTCCTGTATTGTAGATAGTTTTGTACATTCAGGTATGGCGGGGCCCCGTCCCGCCATAGTTGTTTACTTCCAGAGGTCCAGAGTCCTATTGTACAGTTGGGATGTAACTGCAAAACTATGTTTATATATATATGCCGAAAGGCAGGCTTTTCTTCAGATAAACTGTTTCTCCTTTTTAATAATGTTTCTTGTCTTGTTTTATATTTCCGCTGATTTTCTCTGATGTATGACTGCTTGGGTGCCCGGGTAAGGCACCAGTCACGGGCCCCGGAACGGGTCGTGACAAAAGTGGTATCGTGAGCGATTAATCCGAGAAAGTGTCTCTGCACCGTATCTAGTAGAGTCTTGATTATCGGTGTGTTGTGCACCACACCAATAATCAGGAGGCTATAGGATATTTAGGATTGGTTTCCATTCTTCTCACTCTGAGATCGTGCTTTAGAGCTGTGTTAAAGTTGGACCCCTCTAACGTATTCCTTTTCTGTAACAGTTATGCCTCCACGTAAGGCAACCCGGGCCCAGAAGGGCAAGGCAGCCGAGGGAGCTGCTAGTGGGACACCTAGAGTCACGAGGGCTCAGGCCCAGTCGATACCCGAGACGGCGAGTTCTACGACGCCGCCGACCCCAGGAGGGTTTAGGGCCGCAGCAGTGGTCGACGAGACCACAGCCTTACACCTCGATCCTACACTGGAGCAGATGAGATGGGTTACAGAGATGGCCCGCCATCGCGAGATCATGGCCGCATGAGACAGCCGGATGCGCAGCGATTCAGCCCGGCAAGAGCACCCATGGTTCACCCGAGGGCAGACAGTTTGAGGCTACGGGATTTCCTGAGTTGTAGCCCGCCAGAGTTCTACAGGTCGAGGCCAGAGGATGATCCGCAGGAGTTCATCCGACAGTTGCAGAGGATCATGCGGGTGATCAAGGCGTCAGAGACCGAGTCCGTGACCTTCGGTTCGCATCGGCTACGTGATACCGCAGTCGATTGGTTTGATTCGTGGAAGTTATCCCGGGGAGCACGCGTCCCCAACTACTGGGATGAGTTCTCGAGGCTTTCTCACTCACTTCTTGCCTCCACGGATGAGGAGGGCACGGCCGATAGATTTTTGTTCTCGAGGCGCAGAGGACGACCGTTAGGAGTACAATGTCGAGTTTGATTCATTGGCTCGATATGTCCCGGCCATTGTAGCAGATATGGAGGATAGGGTGCACCGCTACGTCACCGGGCTAGATGATTATATGGCCGAATCTTGTGCGGGTGTTTCTCTTCAGCCGGGTATGGACATTACCCGCATACAGGCTCATGCTCTTGGGTGCGAAGAGCGTAGAGACCGACGGGTTGACAGGCAACAGCAGAAGACCAGACGACGTGGTCTTTTGGTGGCTATCGTGGTGGCGGCCTCGTGGCCTAGATTTGCACCACACCACTCAGAGCACACACGCACCGCCCTCAAGACACCAGGATATTCGAGGGCGCATCAGTGGCCCTGGACTTGAGACGTCGAGCGGAGAGGTGCTGCCGACGGACCACCCCTCGGTGTGGCCGACGCGGTAGATCCCACCGGGAGTTGTGGTGCCGCTACGGAGCTTGTTTGATTGTAGCCGCAGGTCACTTTGCTAGGAACCTGTCCACCGGGCAATGCAGATAGTAGGGTCACCTACGAGTTCTTTTGCCTGCCTTCATCCCCGACAGCTTACTCGCCGGAGGCGTGGTACTCATGGACCAGCAGGTCGCGGCAGAGGTCGTGGCTCGGTCTCAGATTCTAGCGGTCCCGTAACCGCATTTATGCCTTGTCCGGTGGGCAGATCGGGAGGCCTCACCGATGTCGCCACAGTACCTTATCGGTCGGATTTGATGTATGCCTTGATAGATCCGGTTCTACTGGCCCTATATATCTCCCTTATTTCTAGTAGGATAGGGATAGAGCACGAGTCCATAGACCTTTCGAGGTAGCTACGCCAGTGGTGATTCGGTGGTAGCTCGGCGTATATTGGGCTTGTCGATGACCATTTACGCCGGACCACAGCCGACTTGATAGAGTTGGATATGACCGATTTCGACGTGATCATGGGTATGGATTGGCTAGCTTCTGCTACGCCAATGTAGACCGCAGGAGAGAGTAGTACGGTTCCGGTTTCTGAGGAGCCGTTGTTGAGTGGAGGAGCACCAGTATCGCCGGGGTAGGTTTATTTCCTACCTCAAGGCTAGGAAGATGGTGCGAAGGGTACATCTACCATCTCGTTCGGGTGTTTGATCTCGAGGCTGCAGCATGCAGATTTTCACCGCCCAGTAGTCGAGAATTCCCAGACGTGTTTCCGCACGACCTCCGTATCCTCCCGAGAGGAGATCGAGTTTTGTATTGACATATTGCGGACACTCGCCTATTTCCATTCCGCCATACGTAATGGCACCGCCGAGTTGAGAGAGTGAAGGATCACCAGAGATTTGCTGGAGAAGGGCTTCATCAGACCTAGTGTTTCTCCCTGGGGAGCGCCGGTATTGTTCGTGAAGAAGAAGGACGGGACGCTGTGCATGTGTGATGATTACAGGCAGCTGAACAAGGTGACCATTAAGAACAGATACTCCCTTCCCAGGATTGATGATTTGTTCGACTTGCGGGTGCGAGATGTTTCTCCAAGATTGATCTGCGATCGCTATCATTAGGTACGAGTCGAGAGGCGATGTCCCTAGATCGCATTCGGACCCAGACGCATTATGAGTTCGTGGTCATGTCTTTTGATTGACCAACGCCCGGCGATATTCATGGATTTGATGAACCGAGTGTTCAAACCATTTTGGACACGTTTGTGATAGTATTCATCGATGATATCTTGGTTTATTCTCGCCAGAGCAGAGCATGCGCGAGCACTTGGCGACTGTGGCCGATAGCTTCTCCAGACCAGCTTATACGCCAAGTTTTCCAAATGTGAGTTTTGGTTAACTTCGTGGCTTTTCTTGGGCATATTGTCGGGTGATGGCATTCGAGTGGATACGCCAAGATCGGCGCGAGCGGACTTGCCTGACCTACTACTCCGGCAGAGGTTCGCAGCTTTACGGGCCTTGCGAGTTATTATCGGCGTTCGTGGAGAAGTTTGCTTTATCTTCGCACCATTGACTAGGCCGACTCGTAGCGCTAAGTTTCATGGATGATGCTTGTGGCGTGGTTTCGATTCTTGAAGGAGATCGACGATCGCCTCGTTCTTACTCTTCCAGAGAGTCCAGACGGTTATGTCGTGTATTGTGATGCGTCAGGCATCGGGTTGGGATGTATGTTGATGCAGCATGGCAAGGTTATAGCGTATGCATCCCGACAGCTGAAGAAACACGAGAGGAACTACCCCACCCATGATTTGGAGTTGGCAGCGGTGATTCACGCCTTGAAGATCTGGAGGCACTACTTGTATGGGGTTCATGTGGATATTTATACGCACTCACAAGAGCCTCCAAAGATATCTTCACCGTAGGAGCTGAACTTACGACATAGACGGTGGTTAGAGTTGCTTAAGGATTACGATGTTGATATCCTGTACCACCCGGGGAAGGCCAATGTTGTGGCAGATGCTCTTAGTCGTAGGTCGATGAGGAGTCTATCAGATGTGCAGCCAGAGAGGAGGGACATGGTTCGTGATTTTCATCGATTAGCGAGCCTTGTGTCCGCTTGATTGATTACGATAGCGCGGGTTCGAGTTCGTGAGGTTGCCGAGTCTTCCATCATCGAGGAGGTGAAGAGGCAACAGTTTGAGGATCCAGTTCTGACACGTTATCGTGATACAGCTCTTTGTGAGGGCAAGGGTCCTTTTGAGATAGCACCTGATGGGGTGCTAAGGTTTGAGGGCAGATTGTGTATTCCAGATGTTTCGTGACTTGGCAGAGTTCTTGGGAAGCACACGGCGTTACTCTATCCATCCGGTCGACTCAAGATGTACCACGACCTTAGATCCGTGTATTGGTGGGATGGCTTGAAGAGGACGTTGCAGAGTTCGTAGCTCGCCCGTGGTTGTCGCCAGTGAAGGTAGAGCACCAGGCCGGGTGGTTTGTTACGCATTTATAGAGATCCCGACCGAAGTGGGAGGTGATCAACATGGACTTCATCACTGGATTGCCTCGCACTCAGAGGAGACATGATTCTATATGGGTTATCGTCGACAGGCTGACGAAATCAGCCCACTTTCTTCCCGTCAGGACGACTTTTTCTACCGAGGATTATGCGGACTTTATATCCGAGAGATCGCCGATCGCATGGAGTCCCTATTTCGATCATATCGCATGCAGGAGCCCGGTTACGCTAACTTCCGAGGTCTTTCCGTATGGTTTGGGGACGCAGTGAGCACGAGTATCGCATTCCATCCACGCAGACGACAGCCGAGCGCACTATCCGCACTTTGAGGATATCTCGCGAGCTTTGTTATCGACTTCGTGGGTAGCCGAGGATCATTTGCCTCTAGTTGAGTTTGCATATAATAATAGCTACCACTCCAAAGATTCAGATGGCGCCTTATGAGGCCTTGTATGGGAGGAAGTGCAGATCGCCGATAGGCTGGTTCGATGTGGGCGAGGTGCAGTTAGTGGGACCAGATTTGGTGCAGGAGGCGGTGGATAAGGTGAAGCTTATCCAGGAGAGGTTGGCCGACACCGAGTCGCATGAAGTCATATGCGCAGATCATCGTCGTCGGATCCGGAGTTCGAGGTTGATGATTGGGTTTTCAAGGTGTCACCCATGGCGGTGTGATGAGATTCGGAAGAAAGGGAAACTCGGCCAAGGTACATTGGGCGTATCGATTGTCCGCAGAGGTAGGCAAGGTTGCCTATGAGTTGGATCTGCCGTCCGACCGAGGCGTGCATCCGTGTTTCATGTTTCTATCTTTGAGAGATGTATCGGGGATCCATCTAGAGTGCACCCGATTGACGATGTCCAGGTGACCGAGGGGTTATCGTATGAGGAGATTCCCATAGCGATAATCGATCGTCAGGTTAGGCGTCTGCGGACGAAGGACGTGGCTTCCGTCAAAGTTCTGTGGCGGAACGAGCTCAGGGAGGAGATGACGTGGGAAGCTGAGGAGGACATGAGGCAGAGGTATCCTCACTTATTCCCCACACCTCCAGGTAATTCACTTGTTCTGTGGCCGTGTGTGGCAATTGCAACTGTTTAAGTTATGAAGAATCTTATCGTTAACTGTCTTGGGAAGGAACATTCGGGACGAATGTTTCTAAGGAGGGGAGAATGTTATACCCCGTATTTCCAGAGTATGTACGTGAGGGCGTACGTACGAAAGTTTAGCCTTAAAGTAGGCAATGGGACGTTTTTTTGGGCACAACTCATTAAAAGAATCGTTTTCCGACGAAACGTTTTACACAACTCGCGTAGGATAAATTCCGGCTATGTCATTTCTAATTTTTGCGGATTTTTCCGAGAGACGAAACACTTTGGACCAACGAGAGGGCGACACTTGTCACCCTCTCATTGATGGATGTGAGGCGGAAATGGACCGAATTGGATGGCTTATTTTGTCAAGTAGTTGGTAGGATATTTTGTGTGCAAGTTGGCTAGGTACACTTGCCCAAATCTTGACCTTACACTTGCCTTGCACTTGGCATCATCTTGGCCCTTGGTTGGCCATGGCTTGACCTATAAATACCCCCTTAAGATGAAGATTTCTTCATCCACAAATTCCTTTCCAAGTCTTGAAAATCCTTCCCTCTCCCTTGTAGCTTTTCATCCAAACACCTCCCCCTCCCCTTGTGAAGCTTGGCCGAGGCAACCCCCCCTAGCCTAGCCGAAACCTACCCCCCTCCCTTGGTAGAAAAGTTTCCCTCTAGTATTGTTATAATGCCCAAAATACCCTAGCCCAAATCCCTTAGTACTAGTAGAAGTTGTGAAGAACTTCTAAGGTTTCCTTGGAGCTATCGGAGCGTACAACTTAGGAGCTAAGCCTTGCTCCGGATCGACTTATATCTAGGATATTATTGGGCTTACCGAGGTAAATAAACTTGTCCTTCTTTTGTAATTAGAGAATACATACTGTAGAAGTATAAGAATAAGTATAAATACTTAGAAGAATATTACAGAATAGAATTGAATTGTTATCACAATAGAAGGGTTTAAAAGAAGAATAATTGAACTATACTTACTTAGGACTGTTTTCACAGTAGACTTGAGTAGCTCACCGGGTAGGGAAGTGCTGCCCGATTTTCCATAGAATAAAGGACCCTCTGCTTAGAACTGTTTACAGAGTAGTCTAGACGTTGATAGACGTGTCTGACTATTATAGGTTGATTCTCTGCGCGCGACATATTCAACTCGCGTGGTTTTCACGGTAAGGTATGTGATTCTTCCTAAAGCATGATATTTTAAAATATATATATAGTACGGTAGACGTACATGTGTTAATTGAATAATACTTACGGCAATGTCTTTTGACTTAAGCCTGAATAATACTTACGGCAATGTCTTGCGACTTAAGCCTGAATAATAAGGATCTTAAAGCATTTCAAAAGAATATTGAATCATTTTCTTACAGAAGAGAACTAATTGGTTTTTAAACATCAAGCTTAAGAGTTATACTAGCTTTATGGGAAGTTAGGTATAACAACTTAAGAATGATAAAAGGAACAGTTTACTTATGTGGTTATAACAGACTTATATTGATTTATGAAAGAATAATAAAATGGTTTGATAAGTAGACATGATATGATGCTATGTGTGGTAGTGACTTGTAACATTTGTGTAAGAGGGTATTCTTGTTGTGCTTATGTGGTTTAACGATAAGTTATGTTGGTATTATATCACTCACCTCTTGACATGTTCTGGGGTTGTCGCCTCCGATGCGGGTAGACTCAGCGATGCAGGACCATGATTCGAGAATACCTCACGCGGGTCCAGGGACCTATGCGAGCTACGAGTTCCGTGTTAGTGTGCGGGTTATACCTCACGCGTCTATGTGGCCACGCGGACTACAATTCGGGACGATGTCGAGGAGTAGCTACCGACGCGGGTTATACCCTACGCGGCCTATATGTGGCCTATGCGACTACGGAGTCCGTGATTAGGCTTGCATGGTGATACTACGCAATTGGCCCCGCCGATCATTCGCAGCCTAGAAAAGACTCATACGCTTACCTATTGTTGCTCTTGTTTATGATGTGGCACTATGTGCGGTTACATTGGTTGTTTCGTGCATATTTATAAAATTGGTTTTAAAATGATATGATTTCATTTAAGTACTTTACGCTTTCACATACTTAGTACTGTTATCGACTCCTTCTGGGCCGCGTTCATGCCGCAGGGGCAAGCAGTGCTAGATCCACATCCTTAGGATCTTTGCGTTGGTGTCAGGAGCTCCATCTTCTCCGGAGGCTCTACTTTTGGGTATGATCTCCCTGTATTGTAGATAGTTTTGTACATTCAGGGTATGGCGGGGCCCTGTCCCGCCATAGTTGTGTCACGACCCGATCCCGGGCCCGTGACTGGTGCCTTACCCTGGGCACCCTAGTGATACAACATCAGAGAAAACCAGCGGAAATAAAAACATAAACATGAACATGAGACAAGATAATAAAACAGGCCAACCAAACGGTTACCTTCCATTAAAATATATATAAACAACTCTTTCAAAACGAACAGTTTAATCCTTTTTACAAAACCCTGCCCACACAAAGGCATGCACTTAAGATTTACAACAACTATGACGGACAGGGCCCCGCCATACCTCAATGTACAAGAACCTACAACTCGTGGAACACATACCAAAAGATAAGCCTCCGAAGGAACGGAGCTTCCCAATACGAAAGGTGATCCTAATAGCGGATCGGCGACCAATGATTTCTACTGCGGATTGAACGCACTCGAAGGAGGTCGATAACAGTACCAAGTATGTGAAATCAGAATATCAGAAATGAAATCATAATAGTCTATATAAAGCAGGAGACATGTATGATGACCCAACTACAGTACATAACATATAACGAGTTACATCAAGTCAGGGACTCACGCCCTCCAAATTATCACTCGTGCCCGTGGACTTTCTTCCCATCACGGCAGCTTTATGATATGACAATACCAAGGAGTATGCATGAACCCCAGGTCCCACCTGTGTCATAAAGACCGTACAGGACAAGTATAACTACCAGATCCGACCGTACCAATAATACAATGCAACCAAAACACGGCCGTCACGGCAAGTGCGAGAGCCGACTACCGATACCAAGTCCGGCCACGAGTCGACCGGGCAAGTACGAGGGCTGACCACGGGGACCAAGGCCATATCACGAGACTTCCACTACACCGAACGGGCAAGTGCGAGGGTGACCATCGGTACCAAGGCCGAATCACCATGAGACGGCAAGTACGAGCCGACCACCGTGACCAAGGCCGATCAAGAAGAAACCTCATGGAGAGCTAGTCCATAAAATAACCATTCTTGCACAACCAAGGCTATCACCACAAGCATAAGCAAGTTACGCAACAACAAGCATAGGCAAGTTACACAACACAAGCATAGGCAAGTTACACAACAACCAAGATAGGCAAGTTACACAACACAAGCATAGGCAAGTTACACAACTCAAGTTACTTTCATTTTAAGCCAAAGTCCGGTTTTAACTCCTAAAGTACTACGACGTTAAATTCCTTTTAAAGAGATCCATTCCTTTTATAAAGTCACCCGATGTCCGTAGTATAAAAATAGAGTGACGAACATTGTTAAGTAAACAAAATGCTTTCCTTTGTAGAAATCAAGTAACAACCTTATTTTCCAAACGCTCAAGTTTGCCTAATTTCAAATGCTCAAGTTTCTCATTTTTAGAAAAGGTCTCGTAGTTCATAGTTTTAATCCTTTAAAACATAATTCTCCTTTAATGATTTGAGAAACGTATGCCTTATATGTGAGTAGTTTATTCTTGTTTATAATCGATCTTATTAAGCCCATGATCTAGGATATGTAATATCATTTTGTCTCATCTTAGCTTCTATGCGGATGGAGGTTTCTACCGTTTTAATACGGTACATCATTATTCAATACATTTTCCTTTATTACGCCGCAGTTGGTCCTGTCGATACACATTCGATTTCCAAATCAAGAAACATTATCCCTTTAAGTAAAACCAAGTACTCATTACTCACGAATGAGGTTTCACACAAACATCCACATTAAAACAATTAAGTTAAGTCTCTTATCTTATAAGATCAAGTCTTTTAATCGCTAACATCAAGAAACCATTTTCTTTACCTTTCTTAAGACATTATACCTAACTTCCCATGCTAGTATAACTCTTTTTAAAACCTTTAAAACCAAGTGTTACTCTCCCTTCAAAACGATTCATAACTCTTTTGAAATACATCAAGTTCTTTATTATAACTAGCCAGTTATAATTCACATCAGTTACCTTTAAAACCATAAAGTATTTTCTTACCTACATAAAGCTGTTATAACCAACTTCCCATAAAGCCGTTATAACACTTTATGTTTTAAAAACAATCAAACACAGTTAACACATGTACGTCTACCGTACTACATAGTTCACACATATCATGCTAGAAGAGATAGGAAGAGGTTCACATACCGCGACGAGTGCCGACTAATAGCAAAACGCCCAAGTACTTCAAACCGCGACCACTCCTTAAGCCACGTAGATCGCACCACACGTAGTACTTCAACCTATAAGGCCACGGCGCTTATTAACATCTAGATCTCATCGTTCCATATTCTACGTAAAATTGAAAGACCTCCCGCAACAACAGCGTAAATCTCCTCCTCTATCGAGGCCGGCCACCAAGCCAACCATGTGTGGGGTTAACACGCCTAACCTGACGTGTACAATTCTACTACAAGTAATGTTACACAAGTTCATCTGAATACACCCTATGTAATTACGTCAGCTTCTCTTCTTAAATTCAGGCTTAAGTCGCAAGACATTGCCGTAAGTATTATTCAGGCTTAAGTCAAAAGACATTGCCGCAATTATAATCAGTTCTATATATAGTATACATCAACTATATATTCCTACAACATGTAATTCCCAATTACAATAGAAGGTCAAGAGTGTTTACCTCGATAAGCCCAAAATTATCCGAGTTTATATGTCGATCCTGAGCAAGGTTTAGCTCCTACTCCGGCGCCCAATCCGCTCCAACAACCCTTAGAAGTTCTAACCAACTTCTACTTATAACTTCAACTACGGTGAAGATTTACTTAGGTTTCGTTTTTGATCGAGGTAGTATAATAGTATTTCCTGCTCTACGATAGAGGTAACTTCAAAGTACTATAAGGTATATGGGCTAGAGTATTTTGGGCATTATAACAATACTAGAGAGTATTTCTATACCACAAAAGTGGGGTATTATACGAAACAACTAGGCTAGTGGGGTACCCACTACCAAACACCACAGTGGAGTGGGGTGGCTCTCGCCATGGCTCACAAAGGGGGAGGTGATTTGGACGAGAACTACACTTAAGGGGGGGGGGAGAGATTTTAACACTTAGAAAGGATTTTTGGATGAAGAAGTTCATCAACATAAGAGGGGTATTTATAGGTCAAGGGATGGCCAACCAATGGCCAAGATTATGCCAAGTGCAAGGCAAGTGTAAGGCCAAGATTTGGGCAAGTGTCCTAAGCCAACTTGCACACAAAATATCCTACCAACTCCAAGACAAAACAAGCCACCTTGTTCGTCCCTTTTGCCGTCCACTCGAGGCGATGTGAGGGTGACACTTGTCACCCTCCCGTTGGTCCAAAATGTTTCGTCTCTCGGAAAAATCCGCAAAAATTAAAAATGACAGAGCCGTAATTTTCCTACAAAAGCCGTGGGAAACGCTTTCGTCGAAAAACGACTCTTTCGCACTTGTGCACAAATTTCGAAACTAGCCAACTTTAAGGCTCAAATTATTATACGACGCCTCACGCACATACTCGGAAATACGGGTATAACATTCTCCTCTCTTAGAAACATTCGTCCCGAATGTTCCTTCTCAAGACGGATAACGATAAAGTTCTTCTAATAAGTTGCCAACGCCACAACCGCCACGAAACAACACTGCACGCAACTACTTATATCCAAGTCCACGAGGAAACACCTCTAACATCACAACTTTTGTCACTTTGCCGCGAGGTTCTAGTGTCACTCGTGACACCCAACAAATGGTACCGATCGCATGCGATCCCCGAGGTCTAAAATATACATCCTTCGTGACCTTCTCTCTTTACAAGAAATGATCATATCTATGCTCGCAATACATGCTCGTCTCTACTCTTACTCGTCAGACTCTTCTCGAACACCGAACTCTTCTAGTATAATGCCATACTTCAGTTTCCAAAACTTTGGAGTCACTACCCCCAAACTTGGTCATCTTACTAGCCTCGATCTTCCTTAAGGCCATTCCCGGCCTTCACGATCTACTGCTGGTCGAAACACCCACGAACTCATACGGTGGTCAACTAAACTTGGGCCTAGCACCCTCGTGACCTACCACTGGCGGGACCACCTGTGACCCACTTTGAAACCGGCCGCGGGTTGGCCCTCAACATGGCCCCAACCCGATCCACTAACGCATCACACTCTTGTTCCCGACCTAACAATCTTACCTCAACAGGTCATGAAAGCTACCACTTCCATTCAACACTACTCAAGGAAATTATCACACAACACATTCTAGGCATAAAATGTATTCCGACAAGGATCACTTGAAAAAAATCTGGTACTCAAGACGACCTTACATCTAAGGTCTCAACATGAAATATTCTAAAGTTCACACTTTCCATGCCCCCATACAAATCCTTTCAACTAGCCAAGCTTTCTAACTCATAACCATCATAACGCTATCCGAACGTAGCACATAATAATAAGGTCATCATATCATGCATACAAATCTTTAAAGGGTTAAGGATATACCTGAAAATAGCGGTTCAAAGGACCGCTAAATCGAACTTCCACCGCGACTTTCACCGGCTCGCCGGTACGAACATCTGCTCGCTATGGAAGGTGAAGAACCCGCAGAATCGCCTAGTAGTCCATGCTATCCTACCAGCATACTCGGCCTGGACGCTTCTGCCGATGGCCCGCTGGCCGCAAAAATAACAATCTCCCGAGTTAGTACGACACTCTCCCTTATGAAGCTTTCCACAACGCCACACGGAGACAAGGGCAACCTCATCCGCGAGCACTTCGCTTCCTCGAATCTGAAACAGGAGCCCCGACCGCCTCAATATCTCGGCGTCCCGGCGCCGCGAGGACCACTCAGATCGCGAGGCGCATAATCGCTCACGAGGCGGTCCGCCTCGAAAGTCACCAAGGACCTCGCTGCTCGCCTCTTCTCGCGACCACGGTCATTCCGCCGATTTATCCTCTCACATCCCGTCAGATAAGCTCGCACGCGGCAATGTCCATGCCCTACCAAGAGCTACACCAACAACTCTCGCCAGGTGATCATCGAGCCTCAGAACAAATCGGTGCACTCGATCCTCCATACTAGCTACCAACGCGGGACGACGCCAATGAGTCGAACTCCACATTGTACTCCCGAACCGCACGCCTGCTCGCCAGTAACACCAAAAACTGTCGCCCGAGCCCTCCTCATCCGCGAGGCAAGAAATGTGCAAGAAAGGCCTCGAGAATTGGCCCCATAAAGCCGGAAGTGCATGCTCTCCCGACAGCTCCCACGAATCAAACCACCGATCGCGTATCACGCGGTGATGCGAACCTAGGACCACCGACTCGGTCTCCGATGCCTTGATCACTCTACGATCCGTCAGAATCGCTTGATGAACTCCTCGCGATCATCCTCGTGCCTCGACCCATAAAACTCGCGCCTACAACTCGTAAAATCCCGTAGCCTCGAACTATCTCGATCTAGGGTGAACCACAAAGCATCGAACCGCCGGCCCACTTATCCTCAAGTCCGCCACAACCTCGCCATCAATCGGGCCCACTCTTGTAACTCATCTCCTCTCGCTTGCATCGCGGATCGAGGCTCGTATCGTGGCCTCTCGCCACGCTTTACTGCAGCCTCCTCTCACGCTTTGCCCTTCGGGCCCGGTTGCCTTACGCGAGGCATCACCGTAAAAACGGTATGTCGGAGGGTCCAATCTTATCACACGCTCTAAGGCACGATCTCGTAATGAGAAGAATGGAAACCAATCCTAAATGTCCTATAGCCTTCGATTATAGATGTGGTGCACAACACATCGATAATCAAGACTCTACTAGACACGGTTCAGAGACACTTTCCGAGGATTAATCGCTCGATACCACTTTTGTCACGACGATCCGGCCCGTGATCGTGCCTTACCGGGCACCCTAGTGATACAACATCGAGAAAACCTGGAAATAAAAACATAAACATGAACATGAGACAAGATAATAAACAAAGCAACCAAACGGTTACCTTCCATTAAAATATATATAAACAACTCTTTCAAAACGAGCTTTAATCCTTTTTACAAAACCCCGCCACACAAAGGCTGCACTTAAGATTTACAACAACTATGACGGACAGTGGCCCCGCCATACCCCGAATGTACAAGAACCTACAACTCGTGGAACACATACCAAAAGATAAGCCTCAAGGAACGGAGCTTCCCAATACGCGAAAGGTGATCCTAATAATGGGGATCGACACCAATGTATTTCTACATGCGGCGTGAACGCACTTCAAGGAGGTCAAGACAACAGTACCAAGTATGTGAAATCAGAATATCAGAAATGAAATCATAATAGTCTATATAAAGCAGAGACATGTATGATGACCCAACTACAAGACATAACATATAACGAAGTTACATCAAGTCGTGGACTCACGCCTCCAAATTATCACTGCGTGCGTGGAATTTCTTCCCATCGCCAGCTTTATGATATGACAATACCAAGGAGTATGCATGAACACCGTGTCCCACCGTGTCATAAAAACCGTATAGACAAGTATAACTACCAGATCCGACCGCATCAATAATATAATGCAACCAAAACACGGCCGACACGGGCAAGTGCGAGCCGACTCATCGGATACCAAGGCGGCCACGTAGCCGACGGGCAAGTACGGTGGTGACCACCAGGGACCAAGGCCATATCACGAGACTTCGTCACTACACTGAACGGGGCAAGTGCGAGGGCTGACTACCGGGTACCAAGGCCGAATCAGCCATGAGACGGGGCAAGTACGAGAGCCGACCACCAGGGACCAAGGCCGATCAGTAAGAAACCTCATGGAGAGCTAGTCCATAAAATAACCATTCTTGCACAACCAAGGCTATCACCACAAGCATAAGCAAGTTACGCAACAACAAGCATAGGCAAGTTACACAACACAAGCATAGGCAAGTTACACAACAACCAGTATAGGCAAGTTACACAACACAAGCATAGGCAAGTTACACAACTCAAGTTACTTTCATTTTAAGCCAAAGTCCGGGTTTTTAACCCTAAAGTACTACGTACGTTAAATTCCTTTTAAAGAGATCCATTCCTTTTATAAAAGTCACCCGATGTCCGTAGTATAAAAATAGAGTGACGAACATTGTTAAGTAAACAAAAATGCTTTCCTTTGTAGAAATCAAGTAACAACCTTATTTTCCAAACGTTCAAGTTTGCCTAATTTCAAATGCTCAAGTTTCTCATTTTTAGAAAAGGTCTCGTAGTTCATAGTTTTAATCCTTTAAAACATAATTCTCCTTTAATGATTTGAGAAACGTATGCCTTATATGTGAGTAGTTTATTCTTGTTTATAATCGATCTTATTAAGCGACCATGATCTAGGATATGTAATATCATTTTGTCTCATCTTAGCTTCATGCAGATGGAGGTTTCTACCGTTTTAATACGACATCATTATTCAATACATTTTCCTTTATTACGCCGCAGTGGTCTGTCGATACACATTCGATTTCCAAATCAAGAAACATTATCCCTTTAAGTAAAACCAAGTACTCATTACTCACGAATGAGGTTTCACACAAACATCCACATTAAAACAATTAAGTTAAGTCTCTTATCTTATAAGATCAAGTCTTTTAACCGCTAACATCAAGAAACCATTTTCTTTACCTTTCTTAAGACATTATACCTAACTTCCCATAAGCTAGTATAACTCTTTTTAAAACCTTTAAAACCAAGTGTTACTCTCCCTTCAAAACGATTCATAACTCTTTTGAAATACATCAAGTTCTTTATTATAACTAGCCAGTTATAATTCACATCAGTTACCTTTTAAAACCATAAAGTATTTTCTTACCTACATAAAGCTGTTATAACCAACTTCCCATAAAGCCGTTATAACACTTTATGTTTTAAAACAATCAAACACGCTTAACACACGACGCTCACCGTACTACATAGTTCACACATATCATGCTAGAAGAGATAGGAAGAGGTTCACATACCTCGCGACGAGTGCCGACTAATAGCAAAACGCTCCAAGTACTTCAAACCGTCGGCCACTCCTTAAGCCACGTAGATCGCACCACACGTAGTACTTCAACCTATAAGGCCACAAGGCGCTTATTAACATCTAGATCTCATCGTTCCATATTCTACATAAAATTCGGCAGCACCTCCCCCCCCCCCGCAACAGCGTAAATCTCCTCCTCTATCGAGGCCGGCTACCAAGCCAACCAGTGGGTTAACACTCTAACCGACGTGTACAATTCTACTACAAGTAATGTTACACAAGCTCATCAGAATACACCCCTATGTAATTACTGATTCGATTCTCTTCTTAAATTCAGCTTAAGTCGCAAGACATTGCTGTAAGTATTATTCAGCTTAAGTCAAAAGACATCACGCAATTATAATCAGTTCTATATATAGTATACATCAACTATATATTCCTACAACATGTAATTCCCAATTACAATAGAAGGTCAAGAGTGTTTACCTCGATAAGCCCAAAATTATCCGAGTTTATATGTCGATCCTGAGCAAGGTTTAGCTCCTACTCCGGCGCCCAATCCGCTCCAACAACCCTTAGAAGTTCTAACCAACTTCTACTTATAACTTCAACTACGGTGAAGATTTACTTAGGGTTTCGTTTTTGACTGAGGGTAGTATAATAGTATTTCCCGGGCTCTACGTATAGAGGTAACTTTGGAAGTACTATAAGGTATATGGGCTAGAGTATTTTGGGCATTATAACAATACTAGGAGAGTATTTCTATACCACAAAAGGGGGGTATTATACGAAAACAACTAGGCTAGTGGGGTACCCCACGCCAAACACCACAAAGGGAGGGGTGGCTCTCGCCAAGGTTCACAAAGGGAGGTGATTTGGACGAGAACTACACTTAAGGGGGGGGAGAGATTTTAACACTTAGAAAGGATTTTTGGATGAAGAAGTTCATCAACATAAGAGGGGTATTTATAGGTCAAGGGATGGCCAACCAATGGCCAAGATTATGCCAAGTGCAAGGCAAGTGTAAGGCCAAGATTTGGGCAAGTGTCCTAAGCCAACTTGCACACAAAATATCCTACCAACTCCAAGACAAAACAAGCCACCTTGTTCGTCCCTTTTGCCGTCCACTCATGTTAATGCGAGGTGACAGTTGTCACCCTCCCGTTGGTCAAAAATGTTTCGTCTCTCGTAAAAATCCGCAAAAATTAAAAATGACATAGCCGTAATTTTCCATACAAAAGCTGTGGAAACGTTTCGTCAGAAAACGACTCTTTTCGGCACTTGTGCACAAATTTCGAAACTAGCCAACTTTAAGGCTCAAATTATTATACGTACGCCCTCACGTACATACTCTGGAAATACGGGGTATAACAAGTTGTTTACTTCCTTAGAGGTCTGTAGTCCTATTGTACAGTTGGGATGTAACTGCAAAACTATGTTTATATATATATGCCGAAGGCGTGTTTTTCTTCGATAAATCGCTTTCTCCTTTTAATAATGTTTCTTGTCTTGTTTTATATTTCCGCTGATTTTCTCGATGTATGATCGCTGGGTGCGGGTAAGGCACTACCATGGGCCCGAACGGTCGTGACCAGGCCCGAGTCCCGTAACTCTCTGCGTACCACTAGCGCCTCCGCCGCTTTGCCCTTCTGGCTCGTCGCTTCCGCGAGGCATAAATGGTACATAAGAAGAGGTCGGTGAGGATTCAACCTAGTAGGGACACTCATCGCACGATCTCGAGAGAGAAGAATGGAAACCAATCCTAAATGTCCCTGACCTCACGATTATAGATGTGGTGCACAACACACCGATAATCAAGACTCTACTAGACACGGCCTCAGACACTTTCTAAGGACTAATCGCTCGATACCACTTTTGTCACGACCCGACCCCGGGGTCGCGACTAGTACCCTACCGGGGTACCCTGTCAGGTATACATCAGAGAATAGCAGCGGAACATACATAACACATAACTTATAAAAAGGTAAACATCGCTGGCCAGCCGATAAGGCTGCCTTCCATAAAAACATACTTAATCAGGAGTACAACTTATTCTTACATCCCAAACCACAAACGTGACTACGCACTCTAGAATAATAACAAGTGGCGACAGGCCCCGCCATACCCCCTGAATGTACAAAAGTCTATAACCTCAGGGAATCATACCAAAAAGACAAAGCCTCTGGAGAGATGGAGCTTTCCAAGAATCGAATCGTGATCCTAAGAGCGGATCGCCAGTTACGTAATCGACTGCAGCATTTAACGCGGCCCGAAGGATGTCAGTACAACAGGTACCAAGTATGTGAAACTGAAAATACTGTAATGAAATCATAATAGCATATGTAAAGCAGGAGACATGTATGATAGCCAAACTACACTACACAACATATACGCAGCCATGTCAGGTCAGGGACTCATGCCCTCTAAGTCATCACTCAAATATAACCATAGGTCTCATGCCCATAATATCAATCGTGCCCGTGGAATTCCTTCCTCACTGACGGCAGTCTATGAAATAACAACACTAAGGAGTACACATAAATACTAGATCCCACCTGTATCATAAGAACCGTACGAGGCAAGAGACGGCGCATAGCTACGATCCACCTCGCATCCTCAATCGATCGGCAAATACGAAAGCCAGCTACCAGATCCACCCGTACCAACAATACTAATTACCTGAATCACGAAGCTGACCGGGGCAAGTACGATAGCCTCTACCAGATCCACCCTGCGTCACATCACTGACCGGGGCAAGTACGCAGGCTAACCACCAGATCCACCCTAAATCACACAACTTCGCCCTAACACTGACCGGGGCAAGTACGAAAGACAACTACCAGATCCACCCTGCATCACGTCTCTGACCGGGGCAAGTACGAGGGCTAACTACTAGATCCACCCTGCATCAGTAGACCTCATGGAGAGCTAATCCATGGAATAATACTATCAACAGGGAAACGAACCCTCATCATGGCCGCATACCCGTGGAATCCTCCATCACTGACGGTACGCCCAAATAGACTCATAATTACATGCTTTTAATTCGAATTGCAATACCATGTCCTTACATAAACCAAAACAATTACCAGGCCTTCCTTTCACATAAACCAAGACAATCCTTATTTAAGCAAGCCAACGTACTTATCAAGGCACACATAGAATAATTTTCAATTAAATAAGCCAAAGTACTATCAAAGCACAAATAGAGTAATTCTCAATTAAACAAGACAAAGTACTATCAAGGCACAAATAGAATAATTATCGATTAAACAAGCCAAAGTACTATCAAGGCGTGTCTATTTTTCAAAGTAAGCTACTACACCTTTAGAAAACTCATTTCAAAGCTTGAAACCAAGTAACTTCAATTTTTCACAATCTAGGAAACTTATTCTCATAAATCGAATTAGACAACCTTCTTAACCTTCCATAAAGTTATTATAACCAACTTCCCATAAAGCCGTTATACTAACTTTATGCTTTAGAAATTAAGACATTCTTATCCTTTTATAAGGCCGTTATAACTAACTTCCCATAAAGCCGTTATAACTCCTTATAAACCATTTCGTTCTTGTACTAACCAAGAGACTTATACTTCAAACAAATTTACACAATTTTCAGAAATACTTCAAGACTCTTATCTTTTTAGAATAATTCAATATTCAATACTTTCACACCAAGTACTTTATACTTCTTTATGTCAAGAAATCCTTGTCTACCTTATTTAAGATAAACCACTCCTCAAGAACAAACGGGTTAACTTCTTAACCCAACCACTTAGACATTTTCTTAAAACAAGTCAAGTATAACAAAAGGATTTACTTCATTTAAAACACGTACGTCTACCGTACTATATAATTATAACTACTCATGCTCAAGAGGTAAGAAAGTTTACACATACCTCTTCGGTCAATCCACTTGCTAAGCTCAAACTACCGCAAGTAATATGCCAACCTATAATAACCATGATACGTTTATTAACCTCTAATTTCAATGTAGAAATAATCTAAGTTCAAAGTCACTAAATTCTATGGAAAAATTGGGCAGCATTTCCTTTGTTTCTACATACTTTGCCACCTTTCTCAAGGCCGAATTCAACATCCAAATGCCACATTTAAGGCTCAACAATCCAAACATTTCAAAGGGGATTACACACCTAAACTTGGGTGTGTAAAATTCTGCCCCACAAGGTAAAACAACTAACTTAATAAGTCTAAGGTAGTTTTTAGGCTACAACATGCTCACATAATCTTCTTAACCAATTCTTTCATATCCAACCCATATTTATTACATGCAATGAATCTAAGAGCATTATTTACTACTACAAATCCCTTCTTCTTCACATGCAACACAATAACTAGCTACAAGAGAAGAAATGTTACCTTTAGAGCTTTAGCCAAAATTATTCCAACAACTTTGCTAGCCTCCTTTCCAAGAACACCACCACAACAACTCCTACAAGCTAGCCACAAGCTTCCTTCTTGTCCTTAACTTTTCAGATTTTTCTTAGGCTTTGAATTCCCATTGGAATTTTAGAGAGAAGTGAGAGCTAATTTAGAGAGAGAGAGGTTTGAAAGATGACCAAGTCTTCAAGACTTGGTCAATATAAGGCATGCAAGAAAATCAGATGGGGGGGGGACACTTGTCACCCTCCCATGGCCTTTTTAAAAGAGAAAGTCAGATTTTCCTAAGTTTTTCCGCCCAAAATCCCGCCTCGGCTCCGGCCATGCACTAAACCTCCGCAGCTTCGAACTTCCGGCACCGCGCTTCCGGCAAGGCTGCAACTTCAGCGACCCTCAGATATCCGGCGCTGCGCCTCGCTCCGGCGCCGACTGCCGCTTCGTCCGAGACATTTCGCCCGTCACAAGACCGAACTTGTAACTCACATAACTTCCTACTCCGATGTCCTATCGACGAACGGTTGGTTGCGTTGGAATCTATACTCAACGAACTACGCCTTAGGCCTTTGAAATACTTAGGAACTCTCAATGTACCGGGTCATAACCCGCCTCAAAGTTGACTAAAACCCGTCCGGAACAATCCGTCAACCTATCTTTTTGAAAATTTTAAGTCTTACTCCCTTCCGTACGCTCTCATGCGCATGACCTGAACTATGGGGTGTAACACAAGTGGCCTTGACTAAGTCAACAATGTCAAGCTCTTTGTCTTGGCAAGACTTGGTTATTTAAACTATGGTCAAATGACCATTCTAACCATGCCAAATTCGACCAAGACCACTAAGGGGGGGTGACACGTGTCGCCCTCCCGTTCGTCGCAATATTTCGTTTTCCGACAAATTCCAAAATTCCGATAATTTTTTACTCATCTCAAGTCTTAACATTTTTGAGTTCTTACGTATGTTCTTATAAACATATCCTGAAATTCCGGGGAGTAACACTTATCATACATAACATAAGCACCACCGGCTTATCATAAATATCATAAGCAAGTTAAGAAATCCCCTAACTTCTTATTAGACTTAATTAACATGCACTCTCATTTTATTTAAACTTAAGGCACTAACATGTCATGAAAAATCCGGAAATTTAACCCAAAGTACTACGTACTTCCATTCTTTTAAATAGAACCTTTTTCATATAAAAACACCAAGATACTAGCACCCGTAGTATCAAGGCATGTCTACATTTCAAAACAAGTCACTACACCTTTTAGAAATACATTTAGGCTTCTAAATCAAGTGACTTTTTACTTTAAAACTTTAAACAATTGATGCCTTTAAATCAATTTGACTTTCTTCATTTCAAGTCATTTATCTTTGTTTACAACACTAGAGTAAACCATTCTTTTAACGTTCCATAAATTTATTATAACCAACTTCCCATAAAGCCGTTATACTAACTTTATGCTTTAGAAACTAAGACATCTTTAACCTTTCATCAAGCCGTTATAACTAACTTCCCATAAAGCTGTTATAACTCTTTATGTTTTAGACAAATTCATTCTTTTTATAACCAAGAGACTTATTCTTTTTATAACCAAGTATCATATACTTTCAAATCAAGTTACATAACTTTCAAAATACTTGAAGTCTATTAACTTTAGAATAGTTCAAATAATCAATACTTTCCAAGTCAAGAAATCTTTCCATGTAATCTCAAGTCACATATACTTTTCGAAAACAAGGCAAGGATACCAAAATGAAACCGAATTCATTTTTAACCATGTACGTCCACCGTACTATACTTTTATAAAACTCATGCTCAAGAAGATAGGGAAAGTTCCACATACCTCTTCGACTTAAACCACTTGCCAAGTTGAATACGCCGCACGTAGAATGTCAACCTATAATGACCATAATACGTCCGTCAACTACTAGCTTTCAACGTAGAATATTTCTAAGTATAAGGACTCTTAATTCTACGGAAAATCGGGCAGCACTTCCTTTGTTTCTACGTACTTTTCCACCTTTTTCAAGGCCCAAAAATCAATAACCAAATGCCACATTTAAGGCTCAACAATTCAGCAATTCAAAGGGTATTACACACCTAACATGACGTGTAAAATTCTGCCCCACAATTTATAAAACTGTCCATATCCGTTAGGCACATTCTCGGCAACTATCAATATCAACAACAATGTCAATTTCCGTTCAATTCCTTTTTAATCCAAGTTGTTACTCCAACATGTTATATACATAATAACAATTACAACAACTATAAATCCTTTCTTCCTTAACATGCGACGATTGTAACTATCGACCAAATTGATTACAACATTAATGGCTAACATGCCTAATTTCGGTTTTCAACATGTCGACATGATCCAAATCTTTTCAAACTTCAATATATATACCACATGCTCATTTAACAACTACTAAACATGAAATCTTTAATCACACTAAGAAGATGAAGATTTTACCTCAATAAGCCCTAATAATGTCCAAGCGTAAAAGTCGATCCTTAGCAACTTTTAGCTCCTCTTCTTACGTTCCAATCCGCTCCAAGCACTCCTTAGAAGCTCATAACCCACTTCCCTTCAATTTCCAACTTCAAAGTTGAAGAACACCTTTGTCACGCCCCGAAACCCGGGCCCGTGACTGGTGTCCTACCTGGGCACCCTTCTACCTTAACAATACAAGTAAACTGCGGAACTTAAATAACACCTCATTCTTTTTTTTTAAACGTACGTACGTGCTAGGGCAAAGCCGACAAGGCTGCCAGATATACATAAACAAAAGACACTACACCGTACATGAGTCCAATCCCACATATGAATACGCACTTCAGGAGTTAAATCGAACTATGACGGACAAGGCCCCGTGCACCCATAATCGCATAAAGCACATCGAAAGAACTTATACCAAAAAGATAAACTCCCGAATGTAAGAGCTATCCAAAATTCCGAGCAGGCCCTACACTGCCGATCACCAAATCACGTACTAAACTGCGGCATGAACGCAGCCCAAGGTCAAGACGAAGAATGTACCAAGTATGTGAATGAGAAGTATTGTAATAAAATCATAACATTTAAATAAACAGAGACATGTATGATATTCAACCTACAGTACATAACACATAAGCAGTCATATCAAGTCAGGGACGCAGGCCCTCAAAGTCATTACTCAAATATAGCCATGGGTCTCACGCCCATAATATCAATCATGCCCGTGGAATCCTTCATCACTGCCGGTAGTCCATGATGTCATAACACCAATAAGGATACATGAACACCCAGTCCCACCTGTGTCCTAAATACCACGTGGTCTCATGCCCCGGAATCCCACATCGTAAAATCATGACCATAGGGTAACACAAACAAATTCGGGGACATATATGATAATCAAATTACAACACATTGTGCCTTACTAACAATGAGAGTAAACAGTAGTATCCTTACAATATAAACTAGGAAGCTCATGATCAAAACAGGACCATCCGCGCAGATCATTTAGCCATCCTACTCGCGGGACTATTTCACCCGATAGGCGCGTGGACCCGCGTGAGGTATTCCTCGCATAGACTATTTCACCCGCATAAGCCCTTACGGACTCGCATGAGGTATTCCTCAGATAGGTCGGACCCGCCCGCACGGGACTATTTCACCGCGTAAGCCCTACGGACTCGCGTGAGGTATTCCTCGATCGTGGGTAGCAAATCCACGGAATTATGCAAATGCCACCAACCCGGAATGACCTAAACGACCGATATAACAATAGCACACAACCGGCTATTTCAAAGACACATAGGCAAATCCTTAATTACAAGCCAAAGTCCTTACTAAGGCACACTTAGAATAATTCTCTTTAACAAGCCAAAGTACTTATCAAGGCACACTTAGACAAATTCTCAATTTATCAAGCCAAAGTACTAATCAAGGCATACATAGAATAATTCTCTTTAACAAGTCAAAGTACTTATCAAGGCACACTTAGACAAATTCTCAATTTATCAAGCCAAAGTACTAATCAAGGCATACATAGAATAATTCTCTTTAACAAGTCAAAGCACTTATCAAGGCACACTTAGACAAATTCTCAATTTATCAAGCCAAAGTACTAATCAAGGCATACATAGAATAATTCTCTTTTAACAAGTCAAAGCACTTATCAAGGCACACTTAGACAAATTCTCAATTTATCAAGCCAAAGTACTAATCAAGGCATACATAGAATAATTCTCTTTAACAAGTCAAAGTACTTATCAAGGCACACTTAGACAAATTCTCAATTTATCAAGCCAAAGTACTAATCAAGGCATACATAGAATAATTCTCTTTTAACAAGTCAAAGCACTTATCAAGGCACACTTAGACAAATTCTCAATTTATCAAGCCAAAGTACTAATCAAGGCATACATAGAATAATTCTCTTTTAACAAGTCAAAGCACTTATCAAGGCACACTTAGACAAATTCTCAATTTATCAAGCCAAAGTACTAATCAAGGCATACATAGAATAATTCTCTTTTAACAAGTCAAAGTACTTATCAAGGCACACTTAGACAAATTCTCAATTTATCAAGCCAAAGTACTAATCAAGGGATACATAGAATAATTCTCTTTTAACAAGTCAAAGTACTTATCAAGGCACACTTAGACAAATTCTCAATTTATCAAGCCAAGTACTAATCAAGGCATACATAGAATAATTCTCTTTTAACAAGTCAAAGTACTTATCAAGGCACACTTAGACAAATTCTCAATTTATCAAGCCAAAGTACTACATACGTACATTCTTTTATAAAAGACTCTTTTCTATGTAAAGCCCCAAGATACTAACACCCGTAGTATCAAGGCGTGTCTATTTTTCAAAGTAAGTTACTACACTTTTAGAAAACTCATTTCAAAGCTTGAAATCAAGTAACTCCAAATTTTCACAATCTAGGCAACTTATGCCGATTTAATCAAAATAGACAACTTTCTAAACCTTCCATAAAGCCGTTATAACCAACTTCCCATAAAGCCGTTATAACCCTTTATGGTTTTAGACGTATCCATTCCTTCAATAACCAAGAGACTTATACTATTAAAACCAAGTATCACATACTTACAAATCAAATTCTTAACTTTCAAAATACTTCAAGTCTCTTAATAGTTAGAAAACAAGTTTTCTTCTACCTTTTTAAACCTCAAGTAACTTCACCCTTAACGCAAGTTACTTCTCTTAAATCATGTCATTTCTCCTCTTTTAAAATCAAATAAGTAAATCACTCCTTTGACTCCCCTAAAGTCATTATAATGACCTTTAGGTTTTAACCAAGGCACTAGCCAAAAGATTTGGAAACCACTTCCTTTCAAGTCTCTATGTACTTTAAGAAAAATACCTTCACTTTTAAGAATCCAAACTTCCTAAGGAAATGGATTATACTACTTACAATTTAAACATCAAAGTACACTCAGGAAGTACATAGAACAAATTCTATTTTAGGCAATCCAAATACAAGCGAGGAATGGATCATTCGAGGAGTAGAACTTACTTTCTTTATTCTAAGGAATCATGCTAGAAGAGGAGATAGTTCACATACCTTTTCTAAATCCTCAAGCTGCCGAATACGCTGCACGAGAAGTGTCAACCTAAAATGGTCACAACAAGACTATCAACTTCTAGTCTCTATGTAGAATAATACTAAGTATTTAGTCTCTAATTCTACGGAAAATCGGCAAAGACTTCCTTTGTTTCTACTCACTTTGCCACCTTTTTCAAGGCCGAATACAATAACCAACAAGCCACATTTAAGGCTCCAACAACAACCAAACAAAGGGGATTACACGCCTTACACCACGTGTAAAATTCCGCCCCACAATTCATACAAGGTAGTTCCATAATTAAAGCCATTCTCGGCCAACTTACAACCAACAACACTAACTCCTTTCCAACCCTTTTCCAAATTCCAAGTTTTTAGGTCAACATGTTATTTAGTCATAGACAACATCAACAACTACAATTTCCTTCGTTATTCAACATGCGACGACTTAAACTAATAACCAACTTGAATTCCAATCTGAAAGCTAAACATGCTAGATTTCTGTTATACCCCGTAGTTCCTGGGTATGTATGCGAGGACGTACGTACGAGAATACGACAGAAAGATTGGAAAGGAAGAAAGAGGCGATTTTTCCACGGAAAAGTTTCCGGTTTTTGTGAAGGAAAAAGGTTCGTTAATGGGAATTGGATTCCCAGATTTGGTATTCGGACTTCCTGGAATATTAGAGAATTATGGAATTTTATTTTCGGAAATGGTCACGTGGGCCCACGGAGAAATTTACGGTTTTGTGGGCCCACTTTGTTTTCGAGATTTTGGCCATTGTGGATATTTTGGAAGATGTTTTATTTTGGGCCAATAGGAGGGTGACACGTGTCACCCCTCCTAGGTGGCTCGCCGAATGGCATTTGTGCACAACACCCGGTTAGAGTCGATTTTCGACGAAACCTTCTACCTAACTTGCGAACGGAAAATTCCGGCTATGTCTTTTCTTATTTTTGCCGAATTTTCCGAGAGACGGAACATTTTGGACCAACGAGAGGGCGACACTTGGCACCCTCTCATCAGCGGGCAAGCGGCGCATACACGACCTAATTGGGAGGTCAGTGGTAGATATTTTGGTAGATATTTGTGAGGGTTTTAAGGAGTAGGGACTAGGGGCACTTGGGCATATCTTGGCCCTACACTTGTGTAGCACTTGGCTCAATCTTGGCCATTGGTTGGCCTTGGCTTGGCTATAAATACCCTCTCCCTTTGATGAATTCTTCATCCTTTCCTAAATGTTTCTAAGTGTTAAATCTTCTCCTCCCTTAGTGTTGAGTTCGCCAAGAGGCCTCCCCCTCTCCTAGAGGCCTTGGCCGAGGGGTACACCCCTCCTAGTGTGGCACAGGGTACCCCACTGCCAAGTTGCTTTCGTTTAATACCCCTTTGTGGTGTAGAAATACTCTCTAAAGTATTGTTATAATGCCCAAATTACCTTAGCCGTATACCTTGTAGTATTCTAAGGTTATACCTATCTGAAAAGCCGGAAATACTATTATACTTCCCACAATACAAAACCGAAACCCTAGGAAAATCTCCATAGTCCGTTGAGTATTGTGTAGAAGTTGGTTAGAACTTCTAAGGGTAGTTTAGAGCGGGTTGAGCGCTGAGTTGAGCTAAACGATTGCCGGGATCGACTTTATACTTGGATAATTATGGGCTTATCGAGGTAAATATCTTGTCCCTCTATTGTAATTGGAAATTACATGTTGTTAGAATATATAGTTAAAGTATACCATATATAGAACTGAACGTGGTTAGTTGGCAATGTCTTTTGACTTAAGCTGAAGAATCGAATCGAATCAGACATGAGACTTGTGTAGTAGTATTGTGAGTAGAATTGTACCCGTTCGGGTTAGATGTATAACCCCACTGGTTGGCTTGGTAGCCGCCCCGAAGAGAGAGATTTACTGTCATGGGGGAGTCGCCGAATTTTACGTAGAATGTTCTACGATAAGATCTTAATGTTAATAAGCGCTGTGGCCTTATAGGTTGAAGTACTACGTGTGGCGCTCTACTTGGCTTTAGGAGTAGCCAAGCTGGGAGTACTTGAGCGCTTTTGCTATTAGTCGATACTGTCGCGAGGTATGTGAACCTCTTCCTATCTCTTCTAGCATGATATGTGTGAACTATGTAGTACGGTAGACGTATATGTACTAAATGTATTTGATTGGTGTAAAACATAAAGTGTTATAACGGCTTTATGGGAAGTTGGTTATAACGGCTTTATGTTGGTAAGAAAATACATGTGGTTTTTAAAAGGTAACCGATTTGAACTATAAGCGGCTTGTTATGTGTTAATAAAGAACTTGAAGTATTTCAAAAGAGTTTTGAATCATTTTGAGAGAAGTAATACTTGATTTGTTTTGAAAACTTAAGAGTTATACTAGCTTTATGGAAAGTTAGGTATAACGTCTTAAGAATGTTTCTTGATTTTGGAAATCAGAATGTGTATCGACAAACCAACGCAGCGTTAATAAAAGGAAATGTTTTGTGATTAAGTATTATTAAAACCAAGAGAAACTTCCATCCGCATAGAAGCTAAGATGAGACAAAATGATATTTCCTAGATCATGGTCTTTGTAATAAGATTGTTGTAAACAAGAATATCCTACTCACATATAAGACTTATGTTTCTCGAGATAGTTTAAAGGAGAATTATATTCTTAAATGAATAAGACTATGAACTACTGAAACCTTTCTAAATAAGAAACATGAACATTTGAAATTAGGCAAACTTGGGCGTTTGGAAAATAATGTTGTTACTTGAGTTTTACAAAGAGAAGTGTTTTGATTTACTTCAAAAGATAATCACTATATTTTCATATACTACGTATTGTGTGACTTTTTGAAAGTAACGTATCTTTTAAAGAATTAATGTATGAAGTACTTTGGGGATAAAACCCGAACTTGTTAGCATATAGTAGAAAGTACCTGGTGTGTATAACTTGATTGTGTTGGTTTGTGATAGCCTTGTAATACCTTCTTGTTGATTTGATAAGTAAACATGCTAGGATGCTACGTGTGTTAGTATCTTGTGATGTTTGTGTAAAGGGGTTTTTCCTTTGTTGTGCTTATGTTGTTTAACGATAAGTCGTTATGATAGTATTATACATCACTCATCTCTTGAGATGATTCCGGGTTAAGCCGCCTCCGACGCGGGTAGACTCAAAGCGTCGATGGACCTATGATTCGAGACTACCTACGCGGGTCCAGGGGTCATGCGGAATCGCGGAGTTCGGTGTTAGACGCGCCTTGTGGTCATGCGTCCTTATGGCCACGCGGACGGCGAGTCCAGACGCCGCCGGAGTAGCTACCCTCGATGCGGGTTATACCTCATGCGGGCCGATCGATTGGCCTATGCGAGTCGCGAAAGTTCGGTGGCTAGACGCGCACATTAGATCTGCGCAAGTGGTCGACTTTGATCATGTGACGCCCAGACAGATCTTATGATCTGATTCATGACCTTGTTGGTGCTGTAGGTGTTAGTAGTCGGCTATGCCTTCGCATTTACCCGCATGCGTGTTATTATGGCACAGTGGGACACGTGTTCATGTGTGTTCCTTGGTGCTTTTATATCATAAAGCCGCAGCGAGGAAGGTATTCCACGGGCATGATTGATGTTGGGCGTGAGACCCATTGTTATATTTGAGTGATGACTTGAGGCGTGAGTCACGACTTGACATATCGCTATTATTGTGAATCGTAGTTTGGTTATCATACATGTCTCTGCTTTATAGACTATTATGATTTCATTTACGATTTTTAGTTTCACATACTCGGTACTGTTATCTTCGGCCGAAAGCGTATAAAGAGGCGAGCCTATCACTCGGAACAGCCGAACCGTGGCTCCGTAGATGGCACATCACGAGGCGGCCGTTGGGCATGCCTCGGGGATCGTGTTATACCCGTATTTCAGTATGCGTGGGAATACGCACGAAAGTCTAGCCTTAAAGATAAGCCTTGGGCGTTTTATTTTGTACACAACTCACTAAAAGAATCGTTTTCCGGCGAAACGTTTCCCTGACTTTCGTAGAGTAAATTCGGCTATGCCATTTCTTATTTTGCGGATTTTTCCGAGAGGCGAAACATTTTGGACCAACGGGAGGGTGACATGTCACCCTCACATTGAAACAAGTGGGATGGCTTTGGGCGATTGGGCGTCAAGAGGATGTTGGCCTTGGCGATTGGTTCCTTGCTTAGGCCTTGTTTTGTGGAGTGTTTTGTGGAGTGTTTTGTGGAGTGTTTTGTGGAGTAGGGGTTAGGGTGCACTTGGCTTGATCTTGGCCTTACACTTGCCTTGCACTTGTCTTCATCTTGGCCATTGGTTGGCCAAGGCTTGAGCTATAAATACCCCTTAGAGATGAAGAGTTTTCATCCACAAAGTTATCTTCCAAGTCTAAAATCCTCTCCTCTCCCTTAAGCTTTTCGTCCAACACCCTTCCCTCCCTTGTGTAGTGTGGCCGAGAGCCTACCCCTAGCCTAGCCGAAATCTACCCACTCCTTGGTAGAAAAGTTACCTTCTTGTATCGTTATAATGCCCAAAATACCTAGCCCAAATACCTTAGTACTTAGTAGAAGTTGTGAAGAACTTCTAGGGTTCTTGGAGCATACAACTTAGGAGCAAAACCTTGCTCGGTGCGACTTTTCTAGGATATTATTGGGCTTACCAGGGTAACTAATCCTAACCCTCTTTTGAATTAGAAAATATATCTTTGTTGTAGTATAAGGATAAGTATAAATACTTAGAAGTATATCACAGAATAGAATTGAGCTGTTATCACGATGAAGGGTTTAAAGAAGAATAATTGATGTACTTACATGGGTGTTTCGATGAGACTTATATAGCTCACCGGGTAGGGAAGTGCTGCCCGACTTTCCGTAGAATTGTGAACTCTGTTTAGAATGACCTTGAGTAGTCTTTGATAGATATCTGTGACTATTATGGTGACTCTGCGCGACATATTGACTTGGCGGTGGTTTTTGAGAAGGTATGTGATTCTTCCTAAAGCATGATATTTTACAATATATATATAGTACGGTGACGTACATGTGTTAAGCGAATAATAACTACGGCAATGTCTTTGACTTAAGCTGAATAATACTTACGGCAATGCCTCAGGCTTAAGCTGAATAATAAAGAAGCGAAAACATTTCAAAGACTCTTTGAATCATATTATGAGAAGAGAACTAATTGGTTTTAAAGCGAAGCTTAGGAGTTATACTAGCTTTATGGGAAGTTAAGTATAACCACTTAAGATTGATAAAAGAAACAAGTTTGCCTATGTGTTTATAATGGACTCATATTGTGAAAAGAATAATAAGATGGTTTGATAAGTAGACATGATATGATGCTATGTGTGTTAGTATCTTGTAACGTTTGTATAGGTGAGTATCCTTGTTGTGCTTATGTTGTTTAAAGATAAGTTGTTATGTTAGTATACTATCACTCACCTCTTGAGATGATCAGGGGTTAAGCCCTCCGTCGCGGGGTAGACTCGAGTGATGCAGGACCGTGATTCGAGAATACCTCATGCGGGTCGAGGGCCTATGCGAGCTACGAGTTCGAGTTAGTATGCGGGGTTATGCCTCATGCGATGCGTGGCCATGCGGACAGCGAGTCGGGGACGATGCCGGAGTAGCTACCCTCGATGCGGGGTTATACCTCATGCGGGCCCGTGAGTGGCCTATGCGGACTCGGGAGTCGAGGATTAGGCTTGCGAGAATGATGATGAGGCGAGTGGCCTGTTTCGATCATTCGCGGCCTAGACAAGACTCATTCTGATTACTATTGTTGCTCTTGTTTGTGATGTGGCACTATGTGCGGTTTCCTTGGTTGTTTCATACATATTTGTAAACTGGTTTTAAAAATGATATGTTTTCATTTAAGTACTTCTGATTTCGCATACTTAGTACTGTTATCTTGACCTCCTTGGGCTGCGTTCATGCCGCGGTAAGGGCAGCAGTGCTAGATCCGCATCCTTAGGATCTCTACGTTGGTGTCGGGAGCTCCATCTCTTAGGAGGCTCTACTTTTGGTATGATCTCCTGTTGTAGATAGTTTTATCTGATCGAGGGTATGGCGGGGCACTGTCCGCCATAGTTATATATTTCCTTAAGTGCGTAGTCATGTTATGCGATTGTCGGATGTAGCTGAAAACCATGATTTTATATATATCGCCGAAAGCGTGTTTTCTCACATAAAGCGTATGTCTTATTTTATAAAGCGTTTCATGTCTTACTTTATATTTCCGTGATTACTACGATGTATGACTACTTGGGTGCCGGTGAGGCACGATCCACGAACCGGGCAGTCGTGACAAAAGTGGTATCGAAGCGATTAATCCTCGGAAAGTGTCTCTGCACCGTATCTAGTAAGTCTTGATTATCGGTGTGTTGTGCACCACGCCAATAATCGAGGCTATAGGATATTTAGGATTGGTTTCCATTCTTCTCATTACGAGATCGTGCTTTAGAGTGTGTTATAGGTTGGACCCTCTAACGTATTCCTTTCTGTAATAGTTATGCCTCGCGTAAGGCAACCGGGCGAGAAGGGCAAGCGTAGGAGGCTGCTAGCGAGACACCCAGTCACGAGGGCTCGAGGCCCGGTCTATACGAGAGGCGGCGAGTTCTATGGCCGCCGGCCCAGCCACGGACCACGGTGCCCACCTCCCGTCCCACGGCTGGGCGGAGGAGTTAGGAGTCTGAGAGATGGCCCGACTTTTGGCTAAAGTTGTGGCCCGTCTGAGAGAGATTGGATGCGGCGGTTCGGTTCTAGCTCAGCTCGATCGCACGTGGTACACCCGAGGCGGATAGTTTGAGGCTACGAGATTTCTTGAGTTGTAGCGCGGAGTTTTATGGGTCGGCGGGAGGATGATCCGCATGAGTTCATCCGTCGGCTTGAAGGATTTTGAGTGATCGGGCGTCGGAGACCGAGTCAGTGATCTTTGGTTCACATAATTTGCGTGATACCGCGATCGATTGGTTTGATTCATGGGAGTTATCGGGAGAGCACGCGTCCCAGTACTTGGGATGAGTTCTCGAGGCTTTCCTCACTTCTTGCCTCGCGGATGAGGAGGCGCGGGCTGATAGATTTTTCTTCCGAGGCGAGAGGGCGCCTTGTCGGGAGTACAATGTCGAGTTTGATTCATTGGCTCGATATGTCCCGGCATTAGTAGCGAGATATGGAGGATAGGGTACACCGCTATGTCACGGGCTGAAGCGACTATATGGCGAGTCATGTGCGGGGTTTCTCTCGGCCGGGTATGGACATTACCGCGTGCGAGCTCACGCCCTTGGATGCGAGGCGCAGAGGTCGGCGAGTGGGCGACGGCGGCGAGAAGAAGGCGGGGCGGGAGGGTCTTACGGTGGTTATCGTGGTGGCGGCCTCGGCGATCTGGGTCGCACCACGGCCGGCTCGAGCACTCTGCACCGTCCTCGGCCACGGCCCGAGTTTTGAGGCGGACCGGGCCAGGGCTTGAGGCGTCGAGTAGCGAGTGCGGCGATCGGGACCACCCGGTGTGGCGTCACGGTAGATCCCATTACGGGAAGTGTGGTACTACTTATGGATCTTGTTACGATTGTGGCGAGGTCACTTTGCGGCTGTCGGCCGAGGCGTGGCGGTGGTAGGGCCCGACGCCGGAGTTACGTGGCGTTTCATCATCTCCTACGATTACTCGCCGGGCGTGGTGCTCGTGGGTCGGCCAGTCGCGGCGGTCGTGGCTCGAGTCGGATTCTAGCGGTCCTGAACCGCATTTATGCTTTGTCGGTAAGCGGGATCGGAGGCCTCACCGATGTCGTCCACGGTACCTTATCGGTTCTGGGTTTGATGTTTATGCCTTGATAGATCGGGTTCTACTCTGTCTATATATCTCCCTTGTTGCTAGTAGGATAGGGATAGAGCACGAGTCCATAGACCGCTTCGAGGTAGCTACGCGATGGGTGATTCGGTGGTAGCTCGGCGGGTATATAGGGCTTGTCTGTGACCATTCTGATCGTCAAACCCTAGCGACTTGATAGAGTTGGAGATGATTGACCGGCGTGATTATGGGGATGGATTGGCTAGCTTCTTGCTATGCCAATGTAGGCTGCGAGAGAGTAATGCGGTTCGGTTTCTGAGGCCGGTTGTTGAGTGGGAGAACGCGGTATCGCCAGGGGTAGGTTTATTTCCTACCTCAAGGCTAGGAAGATGGTGCGAAAGGGTATATCTACCATCTAGTTCGAGTGTTTGATCACGAGGCTGCGGTGCAGATTTTGATCGATTCCGTAGTCGTGAGTTCCCAGACGTGTTCCCGGATGACCTCGGGTATCCCTCACGAGAGGGAGATTGAGTTTGTATTGACATATTTCGGATACTCGGCCTATTTCCATTCCGCCATACAGAATGGCACTGCCGAGTTGAGAGAGTGAAGGATCGGCAGGGATTTGCTAGAGAAGAGGGCCATTAGGCCAGTGTTTCTCCACAGAAGCGCGGTATTGTTCGTGAAGAAGAAGGGCGGGGCGCTGCGCATGTGTGTTGATTCTGAGCGGTGAACAAGGTGACCATTAAAACGAATACCCGCCCCGTGATTGATGATTTGTTCGACCGATTGCGGTGCGAGATGTTTCTCAAGATTGATCTGCGATCGGGCTATCATCAGTGCAGTCGAGAGAGGTGGATGTCCCTAGGAGTGCATTCGGACCGTGCGGGCATTATGAGTTGGTCATGTCTTTTGGGTTGACCAATGCTCGTGCGGTATTCATGGATTTGATGAACGAGTGTTCAAACCATTTTTGGACACGTTTGTGATAGTGTTCATTGATGATATCTTGGTTTATTCGCTCGGGCGAGGAGCATGCGGGCATTTGAGGCTGTCTTGTGATTCTCGGGACCAGCGATTATCGCCAAGTTTTCCAAATGTGAGTTTTGGTTGACTTGATGGCGTTTCTTGGGCATATTAGCCGGGTGATGGCATTCGAGTTGATCTGGCGAATCGAAGCGATCGAGGACTTGGCGAGACCTACTACTCCGGCAGAGGTTCGCGATTTTACGGGCCTTGCGAGTTATTATCGGCGGTTCGTGGAGAAGTTTGCTTCTATCTACGCACCATTGACTAGGTGACTCGAGAAGGACCAAGTTTGATGGTGATGCTTGTGGCGGGGTTTCGATTCTTGAAAAGAGGCGCGGCCGCCCGTTCTTACTCTTCGGAGGTCGGATGGTTATGTCGTGTATTGTGATCGTCGGGCATCGGGTTGGGATGTGTATTGATGCGGCATGGCGGGGTTATAGCATATGCATCCCGACGGTGAAGAAACACGAGGAACTACCCCACCCATGATTTGGAGTTAGCGTAGTGATTCACGCTTTGAAGATCTGGAGGCACTATTTGTATGGGGTTCACGTGGATATTTATACAGACCACAAGAGCCTCGGTATATCTTGACGGAGGAGTGAACTTACGGCGAGGCGGTGGTTAGAGTTGCTTAAGGATTACGATGTTGATATCCTATACCACGGGAAGGCGATGTTGTGGCGGATGCTCTTAGTCGTAGGTCGATGGGAGCCTATCGGATGTGCGGCTAGAGAGGAGGACATGGTTCGTGATTTGCATCGATTAGCGAGCCTTGGTGTCCGTTTGATTGATTACGATAGCGGTGGGGTTAGAGTTCGTGAGGTTGCGAGTCTTCCATCGTCGAGGAGGTGAAGAGCGGCGATTCGAGGATCCGGCTTTGATTCGATATCGTGATCTGACTCTTCGTGAGGGCAAGGGTCCTCGAGTAGCACGATGGGGTGCTAAGGTTTGAGGGCGCATGTGTTCGGATGTTTGAGGACTTGGCGAGTTCTTGGGGAAGCACGGTAGCGCGTTACTCTATCCATCCGTGTCGACCAAGATGTACCACGACCTTAGATCGTGTATTGGTGGGATGGCTTGAAGAGGGGCGTTGCGAGTTCGTAGCTCGGTGCCGTGTTGTCGGCGGTGAAGGTAGAGCACGGAGGCACGGTGGTTTGTTCTGACGATAGAGATCCCGACACGGAAGTGGGAGGTAATCAACATGGACTTCATCACGGGATTACCGCGCTCGGAGGAGACATGATTCTATATGGGTTATCGTCGACGGTGGCGAAATCAGCCCACTTTCTTCCGTCGGGGCGACTTTTGGTGAGGATTATGCGGACTTTACATCAGAGATCGTCGATGCATGGAGTCCTGCCCGATCATATCGGCAGAGAGCCCGGTTCTGGCGCTAACTTCCGGAGTCCTTCGAGAGGGTTTAGGGGCCGGTGAGCGAAATCGCATTTCATCCTGAGACAGACGGACGAGCGCACTATCGGACTCTTGAGGATATCTGCGAGCTTTGTGTTATTGACTTTAGTGGTAGTTGGGAGGATCATTTGCCTCTAGTTGAGTTCGCATATAATAATAGCTACCACTCCGGTATTCGGATGGCGCCTTATGAGGCCTTGTATGGGAGGAAGTGCAGATCGCCTATAGGTTGGTTCGATGTGGGCGGGGCGGCTAGTGGGACCAGATTTGGTACAAGGCGATGGATAAGGTGAAGCTTATCAGGCGGCTATTAATGGCTGAGTCGGCAAGTCGTATCACGGATCATCGTCGTCGGCATCTTGAGTTCGAGGTTCATGATTGGGTTTTCCTAAAGGTGTCACCCATGAAGGGTGTGATGAGATTCGGGAAGAAGGAAGCTCGGCCCAAGTACATTGGGCGTTTCAGTTGTCGCGAGGTAGGCAAGGTTGCCTACGAGTTGAATCTGCCGTCCGTCTGGAGGCGGTCGTCGATGTTTCACGTATCTATCTTTGAGAGATGTATCGGGGATCCATCTAGGGTGCACCCGATTGGCGATGTCGGTGTGACCAGGGGTTATCGTATGAGGAGATTCCATAGCGATAGTCGATCGTCGGAGTTAGGCGTCTGCGGACGAAGGGCGTGGCCGTCAAGTCTTGTGGCGGAACGAGCTCGGGAGAGATGACATGGGAAGCCGAGGAGGACATGAGGCGGAAGTATCCTCACCTATTCCCGCACCTCCAGGTAATTCACTTTCCTACTTGTAAATTTCCTTTATCATTTATGCCTAAGTGTTGTTTTATGGCCGCGTGTGGCATTTGCTAACTGTTTAAACTTCTTCGATAACTGTCTTGGGAAGGAACATTCGGGACGAATGTTTCTAAGGAGGGGAGAATGTTATACCGTATTTCAGTATGCGTAAGGGAATACGTCTGAAGTCTAGCCTTAAAGATAAGCCTTGGGCGTTTTATTTTGTACATAACTCACTAAAAGAATCGTTTTCCGAAGCGTTTCCCTGACTTTCGTAGAGTAAATTCCGGCTATGCCATTTCTTATTTTTGCGGATTTTTCCGAGAGACGAAACATTTTGGACCAACGGGAGGGTGACATGTGTCACCCTCACATTGGAAGCAAGTGGGATGGCTTTGGACGATTGGGCGTCCAAGAGGGATGTTGGCCTTGGCCGATTGGTTCCTTGCTTAGGCCTTGTTTTGTGGAGTGTTTTGTGGAGTGTTTTGTGGAGTGTTTTGTGGAGTGTTTTGTGGAGTAGGGGTTAGGGTGCACTTGGCTTGATCTTGGCCTTACACTTGCCTTGCACTTGTCTTCATCTTGGCCATTGGTTGGCCAAGGCTTGAGCTATAAATACCCCCTTAGAGATGAAGAGTTTTTCATCCACAAAGTTATCTTCCAAGTCTAAAAATCCTCTCCTCTCCCTTAAGCTTTTCGTCCAACACCCCTTCCCTCCCCTTGTGTAGTGTGGCCGAGAGCCTACCTAGCCTAGCCGAAATCTACCCCCCTCCCTTGGTAGAAAAGTTACCTTCTTGTATCGTTATAATGCCCAAAATACCCTAGCCCAAATACCTTAGTACTTAGTAGAAGTTGTGAAGAACTTCTAGGGTTCTTGGAGCATACAACTTAGAGCAAAACCTTGCTCGGTAGCGACTTTTCTAGGATATTATTGGGCTTACAGGGTAACTAATCCTAACCCTCTTTTGAATTAGAAAATATATCTTGTTGTAGTATAAGGATAAGTATAAATACTTAGAAGTATATCACAGAATAGAATTGAGCTATTATCACGTAGAAGGGTTTAAAGAAGAATAATTGAATGTACTTACATGGGATGTTTCACGATGAACTTATATAGCTCACGGGTAGGGAAGTCTGCCCGACTTTCCGTAGAATTGTGAACCCTCTGTTTAGAATGACCTTGAGTAGTCTTTGATAGATATCTGTGACTATTATAGGTGACTCTCTGCGCGACATATTGACTTGGCGGTGGTTTTATTTGAGAAGGTATGTGATTCTTCCTAAAGCATGATATTTTACAATATATATATAGTACGGTAGGCGTACATGTGTTAAGCGAATAATAACTACGGCAATGTCTTTGACTTAAGCTCGAATAATACTTACAGCAATGCCTCGGCTTAAGCTGAATAATAAAGAATCGAAAACATTTCAAAGACTCTTGAATCATATTAATAGAAGAGAACTAATTGGTTTTAAAGCGAAGCTTAGGAGTTATACTAGCTTTATGGGAAGTTAAGTATAACCACTTAAGATTGATAAAAGAAACAAGTTTGCCTATGTGTTTATAATGCACTCATATTGTGAAAAGAATAATAAGATGGTTTGATAAGTAGGCGTGATATGATGCTATGTGTGTTAGTATCTTGTAACGTTTGTATAGGTGAGTATCCTTGTTGTGCTTATGTTGTTTAAAGATAAGTTGTTATGTTAGTATACTATCACTCACCTCTTGAGATGATACAGGGGTTAGCGCCTCCGACGCGGGGTAGACTCGGGTGATGCAGGACCGTGATTCGAGAATACCTCATGCGGGTCGAGGGCCTATGCGGAGCTACGAGAGTTCGAGTTAGTATGCGGGGTTATGCCTCATGCGATGCGTGGCCATGCGGACAGCGAGTCGGGGCGATGCGAGGAGTAGCTACCCTCGATGCGGGGTTATACCTCATGCGGGCCCGTGAGTGGCCTATGCGGACTCGGGAGTCGAGATTAGGCTGCGAGAATGATGATGGGGCGAGTGGCCTGTTTCGATCATTCGCGGCCTAGACAAGACTCATTCTGATTACCTATTGTTGCTCTTGTTTGTGATGTGGCACTATGTGCGGTTTCTTGGTTGTTTCATACATATTTGTAAATGGTTTTAAAAATGATATGTTTTCATTTAAGTACTTTCTGATTTCGCATACTTAGTACTGTTATCGACCTCCTTGGGGCTGCGTTCATGCCGCGGTAAGGGCAAGCAGTGCTAGATCCGCATCCTTAGGATCTCTACGTTGGTGTCGGAGCTCCATCTCTTGGAGGCTCTACTTTTGGTATGATCTCCTGTTGTAGATAGTTTTGTCACGATCGGTATGGCGGGCCCTGTCGCCATAGTTGTATATTTCCTTAAGTGCTGTAGTCATGTTATGCGATGTCGGATGTAGCGCAAAACCATGATTTTATATATATACGCCGAAAGCGTGTTTTCACATAAAGCGTATGTCTTATTTTATAAAGCGTTTCATGTCTTGCTTTATATTTCCGTGATTACTACGATGTATGACTACTTGGGTGCCGTGAGGCACGATCCACGAACCGGGCAGTCGTGAGGTCGCAACGACCGGTACACTTTGTAGTCGCTGAGAAGGTTAATGCCTCGAGCGGCCGGCCTGATGACAAAGTGGTATCGAAGCGATTAATCCTCGGAAAGTGTCTGAGGCCGTATCGATGAGAGTCTTGATTATCGGTGTGTTGTGCACGCCAATAATCGAGGAGGCTATAGGATATTTAGGATTGGTTTCTATTCTTCTCACTCGAGGTCGTGCCTTAGTGTGTTTTAAGTTGGACCTCTAAACGTATTTCTTTCCACTGCAGTTATGCCTCGCGTAGAGGCAACCCGCCCGGGAGGCAAAGCGGCAGGAGGCTGCGAGTAGAATCTGAGAGGGTTGCGAGGCGCAGCCCAATCATTACCTAGGGTAGTGCTTCATTCGGGGATTTCTGCGACGTTACTAGCCCCAGCGGAGTTTAGCACGGCGACGGCAGTTCCTACTGCGGCCATGATATTTGAACCTTCAGTTCCACGACCGGGAACAGAGAATTTAGATTGCAAAGAGGCGACCCTGTTACTAGCCATGGATTTGGCTACCAGAGAGTATACCGATGTCTGCGAGTCTTGATGACTACTAAGAAAGGGTTGTGCAAGAGTAATTCTTGATTGGGCTTGAGCATGGCACGTATGCGGGCTTATCTTGCGGCGAAAGCGTAGAGATCGACGGGTTAACCAGGGCGAGAAGAGGGCGAGGCGTGAGGTCCTTCGGTAACTTTCAAGGTGAGTATACCTTAAGTGCTATGTTCTGATAGCAGTGTGTTAGTTGTGATTAGAAATCATGGTGGGTTAACCGAGTAAGATTTTGGAGGATAGAGAAAGTGTGAGCCTTAGAGCTTTATACGCAAAGACCTTAGAGGTAAGGCCATCTCGGGTAGAGACGTATGTTTATGTTTGACCCTTATAGGAGTGCATAGTGCGTGAGTGTGTTTGGATAGGTCCTAAGTAGTGTGAAATGAAGGGTAGTTGAGCTAAGAAGACCGCTAGGTTTTCGTAACGTGATTAGTGAGATTGTTCCGATCGGGAGCTAGTATTGTGCGGCGTTGCGGGTCGGGTTGAGGCCACGTTGCGGGTCAACCGCGGCATGTATGGCGGTGAAGTGCAGTTGTGGTGGTCCGCCTTGTGGTAGGGTCACGAGGTGCTAGGCCAGTTTAGTTAACCAACGTGCGAGTTCGTGGATGCGTTCGGCCGGTGGTGGGCGATGGGCGAGCCCATCGTGTTCTTGATCGGGACCGTTCACTTGCGATGTTGATTTATCGAGAAAGGTTGTAAGGCTGCAGGTGCCTACCTTCACCTTATGACGCAGTGGAGCCAGTTCACGGCTGTTTTGTTTGGAAGTTTTACCAAGCATGTGTTAAGAACTTCGGGTGAGTCTCGAGAATCGCATTCGCCACCGGGCGGTCGTGGATTTGAGGTAGTTGTGAGGATTGTTGTCTCTGTGGAGGAGCGTTTGAGCTACCATTTCGGTGTTCGGATGTCGCCTTATGAAGCCTTGCAGGCGGAAGTGTAAGTTGCGGTCGATTGGTTCGATGTTGGCGGGGTTCAGATAGTTGGTTGATCTTGTTCCGGATCGTGGATAGTGAAGCTTGTCTAGAAGAAGTTACGGCGGCTCGGAGGAATCGTGCGGATAATCGGCGACGGCCAGAGTTGAGTTGTCGGTCTTCTTGAAAGTACCACCGGACGAGTGTGGCGAGTTTTGGAAAGCGAAGGAACTTAGCCCGAGTTACTTTGGGCCTTTGTGAGTTCATGTGAAGAATAGGCAGGTTGCCTATATGTTAGCATTTGCCGTCCGACTTAGGAGGAAGGGCGTCCGTCTTCGTATTGTTATGTTCGGAAAGTATCGAAGATCCATCGAATGTTCCCGATTAATGATGACCACGTTAGAGATAGTAACCCGAGTTTTGGATACTAAGCGATATCGAAATATGGTAAGAATTAGTGTCACGGCGAACGGTGATCGCGTGCGGCGGTACCATTTGTTGGGTCGTTGGAGCAAGGCTCGCGACAAAGTGACAAAAGTAGTATTATTTGTGGTGATGTTAGAGGTGTTTCCTCGTGGACTTGGATGTAGGTATTTTGCGTGGGTATTTCTGTGGCCAGCTGTGGCAGGATTGTTTCGTAAGTATAGTAGTGAAGACTATACTGGCACGCGTTCGTTTTGAGACTTAGAAGGAACATTCGGGACGAATGTTTCTAAGAGGAAGAATGTTATACCGTAGTTCACGGGTATGTATGCGAGGGCGTGCGTGCGAGAATCTGACAGAAAGATTGGAAAGGAAGAAAGAGGCGATTTTTCCACGGAAAAGTTTCCGGTTTTGTGAAGGAAAAAGGTTCGTTAATGGGGTGGATTCCCAGATTTGGTAGTCGGACTTCCTGGAATATTAGAGAATTATGGAATTTTATTTTCGGAAATGGTCACGTGGGGCCCACGGGAGAAATTTACGGTTTTTGTGGGGCCCACTTTGTTTTCGAGATTTTGGCCATTGTGGATATTTTCGGAAGATGTTTTATTTTGGGCCAATAGGAGGGTGACACGTGTCACCCCCGCCTAGGTGGCTTGGCCGAATGGCATTTGTGCACAACACCGGTTAGAGTCGTTTTTCGACGAAACGTTTTACATAACTTGCGAAGGGAAAATTCCGGCTATGTCTTTTCTTATTTTTGCGGATTTTTTCCAAGAGGCGGAACATTTTGGACCAACGAGAGGGCGGCACTTGGCACCCTCTCATTGGTGGGCAAGGTGGGCGGCACATGGGACGAATTGGGGAGGTCAAGTGGTAGATATTTTGGTAGATATTTGTGAGGGTTTTAAGGAGTAGGGACTAGGGGGCACTTGGGCATATCTTGGCCCTACACTTGTGTAGCACTTGGCTCAATCTTGGCCATTGGTTGGCCTTGGCTTGTGCTATAAATACCCCTCTCCCTTTGATGAATTCTTCATCCTTTCCTAAATGTTTCTAAGTGTTAAATCTTCTCCCTCCCCTTAGTGTTGAGTTCGGCCAAGAGGCCTCCCCCTCTCCTAGAGGCCTTGGCCAGAGTACACCACTCCTAGTAGTGTGGCCGTGGGGTACCCACTGTGAAGTTGCTTTCGTTTAATACCCCCATTTGTGGTGTAGAAATACTCTCTAAAGTATTGTTATAATGCCCAAATTACCTTAGCCGTATACCTTGTAGTATTCTAAGGTTATACCTATCTGAAAAGCAGGAAATACTACTATACTTCCCGTCAGTCACAAAACCGACCCCCTAGGGAAATCTCCCTAGTCAGTTGGAGTATTGTGTAGAAGTTGGTTAGAACTTCTAAGGGTAGTTTAGAGCGGGTTGGAGCGCTCGGAGTTGGAGCTAAACGATTGCCGGGATCGACTTTATACTTGGATAATTATGGGCTTATCGAGGTAAATATCTTGTCCTCTATTGTAATTGGAAATTACATGTTGTTAGAATATATAGTTAAAGTATACCATATATAGAATCGACGTGGTTAGTTGGCAATGTCTTTTGACTTAAGCTGAAGAAGCTGAACGAACGTATTCTGATGAGACTTGTGTAGTAATCTTGTGGAGTAGAATTGTACCCGTTCGGGTTAGATGTATAACCCCACTGGTTGGCTTGGTAGCGGCCCGCTAGAGGAGGAGATTCTGTTGTTGCGGGGAGAGTCTTTGCGAATTTTACGTAGAATGTTCTACGATAAGATCTTAATGTTAATAAGCGCCTTGTGGCCTTATAGGTTGAAGTACTACGTGTGGCGCGTTCTACTTGGCTTTAGGAGTAGCGACGGTTGGGAGTACTTGGAGCGTTTTGCTATTAGTCGATACTCGTCGCGAGGTATGTGAACCTCTTCCTATCTCTTCTAGCATGATATGTGTGAACTATGTAGTACGGTAGGCGTACATGTGCTAAATGTATTTGATTGGTGTAAAACATAAAGTGTTATAACGGCTTTATGGGAAGTTGGTTATAACAGCTTTATGTTGGTTAGAAAATACATGTGGTTTTTAAAAGGTAAGCGATTTGAACTATAAGCGGCTTGTTATGTGTTAATAAAGAACTTGAAGTATTTCAAAAGAGTTTTGAATCATTTTGAGAGAAGAAGTAATACTTGATTTGTTTTGAAAACTTAAGAGTTATACTAGCTTTATGGAAAGTTAGGTATAACGTCTTAAGAATGTTTCTTGATTTTGGAAATCGAATGTGTATCGACAAACCAACTGCAGCGTTAATAAAAGGAAATGTTTTGTGATTAAGTATTATTAAAACCAGTAGAAACTTCCATCTGCATAGAAGCTAAGATGAGACAAAATGATATTTCCTAGATCATGGCTGCTGTAATAAGATTGTTGTAAACAAGAATATCCTACTCACATATAAGACTTATGTTTCTCAGATAGTTTAAAGGAGAATTATATTCTTAAATGAATAAGACTATGAACTACGAAACCTTTCTAAATAAGAAACATGAACATTTGAAATTAGGCAATCTTGGTCGTTTGGAAAATAATGTTGTTACTTGAGTTTTACAAAGAGAAGTGTTTTGATTTACTTCAATAGATAATCACTATATTTTCATATACTACGGGTATTGTGTGACTTTTGCGAAAGTAACGTATCTTTTAAAGAATTAATGTATGAAGTACTTTGGGGATAAAACCCCGAACTTGTTAGCATATAGTAGAAAGTACCTGGTGTGTATAACTTGATTGTGTTGGTTTGTGATAGCCTTGTAATACCTTCTTGTTGATTTGATAAGTAAACATGCTAGGATCTACGTGTGTTAGTATCTTGTGATGTTTGTGTAAAGGGTTTTTCCTTTGTTGTGCTTATGTTGTTTAACGATAAGTCGTTATGATAGTATTATACATCACTCATCTCTTGAGATGATTCCGGGTTAAGCGCCTCCGACGCGGGTAGACTCAGCGGGTCGATGGACCTATGATTCGAGACTACCTCATGCGGGTCGAGGGGCCTATGCGCGAATGCGGGAGTTCCGTGTTAGGATGCGGCCCTTGTGGTCATGCGGTCCTGTGGCGTACGCGACGGGCGAGTCCAGACGCCGGGAGTAGCTACCCTCGATGCGGGTTATACCTCATGCGGGCGATCTGATTGGCCTATGCGCGAGTGCGGAAAGTTCGAGGCTGACGCGCACATTAGATCTTGCGGGCAAGTGGTCGCTTTGATCATGTGACGCCTAGACAGATCTTATGATCTGATTCATGACCTTGTTGGTACTGCTGGTGTTAGTAGTCGGCTATGCCTTCGCATTTACCATGCACGTGTTATTATGGCACGTGGGACACGGTGTTCATGTGTGTTCCTTGGTGCTTTTATATCATAACCGCCAGCTGGCGGAAGGTATTCCACGCATGATTGATGTTGTGGGCGTGAGACCCATTGTTATATTTGAGTGATGACTTGAGGCGTGAGTCACGACTTGACACGATCGCTATTATTGTGAATCGTAGTTTGGTTATCATACATGTCTCTGCTTTATAGACTATTATGATTTCATTTACGATTTTTAGTTTCACATACTGTTATGCGACCTGACCCTTCGCCCGGCTGCGTTCATGCCGCAGTAAAGGTACACCGTCATTGATCCTCGCTCTTAGGGTCACGATTCGGCGTGTGGAAAGCTCCGTTTCTCGGAGGCTTATCGATGGTATAGTCCCCTGTTGTTGTAGGTGTTTACATTCGGGGTATGGCGGGCCACTGTCCGCCATTGTTGTCGTATCATTTCTTAGAGGTGCAGTAATCTTGTTGTGGCGGGGTTTGTAAAAAGGATTAAAACTGTTCATGTTGGAAAAAGTTGTTATTTATATATATGCCGAAAGGCAAGTTTTTCTCAGATTATTGTTCATATTTCATAATATGTCTTGTATCGTTTTATGTTCCGCTGATTACTCTGATGTTGTATCACTAGGGTGCCCGGGGTAAGGCACCAGTCACGGGCCCGGAATCGGGTCGTGACAATTTCGGATTAGGGTTCCAATAGTCAAAATACTTATCAAACTTCATACTATATAACACATGCTTGCTAAAATCCATAGCTACAACAATAAGTAAGTCTTAACTACTAAAACGACAAAATTTATACCTTTCCAAGCCCTTAAAATTTCCAAGATCCAAAGTCGCGCCTTAGCAATTCTTAGCTCCTTTCCTTAAGTTCCAGTCCGCTCCAAGCATTCCTTAGAGGCCTATGAAGAACCCTTCTTCAAGTTCCAACTTCAAAGTTGAAGAACTCCCTTAGTTTCCGCCTTGCGACTAACGTGAAAATACGTTTTTTCCGAAATCTTTCTATTGAGATATCCTTACAATACTCTTAGGAACCTTGGTTTAAAGTCTTGTGGCTAATGGATCACAAACTAAAATTTTTGTGTGGGAATAATAGCAAACCCGAGAGGTCTCTTGTTCTTGGCACAAGTGTTCTCAAATTTTTCTAAGTGTTAAATGACAAGTCTTGCACTAGTAGTATACTTATAACACAATGGAGGGTTTAGATATCCACAAATGTAAGGCTAGGATGAAAATCACATGGATCAAGCTTATGTGGCAAGTTGACAAGTCAACAATGTCAAGCTTAGCAAGACTTATCTTCCAAGATGTTCAATGACCATAATACCCCTCCCCTAATTCGACCAAGACCACTTATGGGGTGCCACGTGTCGCTCTCTCATTCGTCCATAAAATTCCGTAACCCTCGTGGGCCCCACAAAACGAAAAATTCCTCGGGTGGGCCCCACGTGACCAAATCCGTAAAAACAAATTTCCATAATATTACTAAGTCCCATACTCTTCAAATAATTTAATTTGAGAATCAAATAATTAAAAACGAACATTTTTCCTTTACGAAATTCGGAAGATTTTCCGTCGTAAAAAAAATTCTTACTTACGTACTAATTTCCAAGTCTTGTTTCCTTACGTACATTCTCTTATACATGTCCTAGACTTACGGGGTGTAACATTCTTCCCCCCTTAGAAACATTCGTCCCCGAATGTTCTTAGTCGGTTGTCAAGCTATACAAACTCCGGCACAATCTCTACTATGCCTATCAATCAATACTCCACAAGACTAACGATGCCACACCTGGCCATCGCCTAACATACGTAAACATATCAATGGACTTTCCGTCCGCTACCCCTTCTCACAAACTCGAAGGTTACAGTTTCCTAGAACACGGGATCCTTAGAGGTTCCTTTCTTTCCTTACTTGTCATACTTTCTCGTACTTTCAAACTTATCTAGTACACGTACAAAATCTCAAATATTGCTTCTATTCTCCAATCCTTGGAGTTACTAACCAAACTTGGCCATATAGTTACTTACATTCCCGTTAAGGCTCTTCTCGGTCCTTACGACCTAATTCCGGTGGAACGCATCCACAAACTTGTACAACAATTAATCAAACTTGGGCCTGACATCCTCAGGACCCTATCACATAACGGGACCATTTCTAACTGACATTACCCCATTCCATACTATCGGCTGACCCGAAATGAGTCCATAACCCGACTCACCGTCACACTTAACTCCTCATTCTTAGTCTGAAATAAATCTTTCTCTTATCTCAAGGTACTTCTTACCCCATCCCCTATTCACTAGAGGTTCGTCACATAAGCTAAAGTATTTCTTACTGTACAATCTTCCCTATCGGTCTTACACTTATACGGGGTAATTACAACTTGTGAACTCTACATAACTATAGTCTCGGTTCACCTATCGTTCTTGTCAACATTCTTACTTCTCATTTTACTAATCAAAGTATCCCTACCTCTGGGGTACTATCACTTACAACTTCTAGCACCGCTATCTTGGTCAATAACATAACTGCTTCCCTCATGACCCTATAGTCTTCTCTTAACCGAGAAACTGGAGGCTCTGGTGCTGGGGTCTCAAAACCTGGCGCAAAAGAACTCGCCGACTGCGGAACAACATCCGGTATAACCTGGGCATAAGCCCTATCAACTCTCTGAGTCTGACTAGTAGCTCCTGCTACTCCTTTGCCCTTCTGGGCGGCTGTTGCCCTCCTTGGAGGCATAATCAGAACACAACAATACGTCAGAGAGGAATTTCTTACTAACACAGCTCTATGGCACGATCTTAGAGTGAGAAGAATAGAAACCAACTCCTAAATGTCCTGTAGCCTCCTGTTTATGGGTGTGGCGCGCAACACACCGATAATCAAGACTCTACTAGACACGATGCGTAGACATTCAGAGGACCGCGCTCTGATACCACTCTGTCACGCCCCGAACCCCGGGCCCATGACTGGTGTCCTACCTGGGCACCCTTCTACCTTAACAATACAAGTAAACTGCGGAACTTAAATAACACCTCATTCTTTTTTTTTAAACGTACGTACGTGCGTAGGCAAAGCCGACAAGGCGGATATACATAAACAAAAGACACTACACCGCATACGAGTCCAATCCCACGTATGAATACTGCACCTGCAGGAGTTAAATCGAACTATGACGGACAAGGCCCCGTGTACCATAAGCTGTAAAAGGATGTCTTGAAAGAACTTATACCAAAAAGATAAACTCCCAACGGAAGGAGCTATCCAAAATTACGAGCGGCCCTACACCGCCGATCACCAAATCAAGGCACCTAAACTGCGACATGAACGCAGCCGAAGGAGGTCGATCGAAGAATGTACCAAGTATGTGAGCGAAGTATTGTAATAAAATCATAACGATCTAAATAAAACAGAGACATGTATGATATCCAACCTACGACATAACACATGCGGTCATATCAAGTCGGGACGCAGCCCTCAAAGTCATTACTCAAATATAGTCATGGTCTCACGCCCATAATATCAATCATGCGTGGAATCCTTCCTCACCGCCGGCATCCATGATGTCATAACACCAATAAGGATACATGAACACCCACCCCACCCGTGTCCTAAATACCACGTGGTCTCATGCCGGAATCCCACATCGTAAAAGCATGACCATAGGGTAACACAAACAAATTCGGGACATATATGATAATCAAATTACAACACATTGTGCCTTACTAACAATGAGTAAAGCGGTAGTATCCTTACAATATAAACTAGGAAGCTCATGATCAAAACAGGACCATCCGCGCGGTATCATTTAGCCATCCTACTCGGGACTATTTCACCCGATAGGCCGCGTGGACGCGTGAGGTATTCCTCGCATAGGACTATTTCACCCGCATAAGCCCTTACGGACTCGCACGAGGTATTCCTCGCATAGGTGGACCCGCCGCGTGGGACTATTTCACCCACATAAGCCTACGGACTCGCGTGAGGTATTCCTCGCATCGTGGGTAGCAAATCCACGGAATTATGCAAATGCCACCAACCCGGGAATGACCAAACGACCGATATAACAATAGCACACAACCGCTATTTCCAAAGACACATAGGCAAATCCTTAATTACAAGACAAAGTCCTTACCAAGGCACACTTAGAATAATTCTCTTTAACAAGCCAAAGTACTTATCAAGGCACACTTAGACAAATTCTCAATTTATCAAGCCAAAGTACTAATCAAGGCATACATAGAATAATTCTCTTTTAACAAGTCAAAGTACTTATCAAGGCACACTTAGACAAATTCTCAATTTATCAAGCCAAAGTACTAATCAAGGCATACATAGAATAATTCTCTTTTAACAAGTCAAAGCACTTATCAAGGCACACTTAGACAAATTCTCAATTTATCAAGCCAAAGTACTAATCAAGGCATACATAGAATAATTCTCTTTTAACAAGTCAAAGCACTTATCAAGGCACACTTAGACAAATTCTCAATTTATCAAGCCAAAGTACTAATCAAGGCATACATAGAATAATTCTCTTTTAACAAGTCAAAGTACTTATCAAGGCACACTTAGACAAATTCTCAATTTATCAAGCCAAAGTACTAATCAAGGCATACATAGAATAATTCTCTTTTAACAAGTCAAAGCACTTATCAAGGCACACTTAGACAAATTCTCAATTTATCAAGCCAAAGTACTAATCAAGGCATACATAGAATAATTCTCTTTTAACAAGTCAAAGCACTTATCAAGGCACACTTAGACAAATTCTCAATTTATCAAGCCAAAGTACTAATCAAGGCATACATAGAATAATTCTCTTTTAACAAGTCAAAGTACTTATCAAGGCACACTTAGACAAATTCTCAATTTATCAAGCCAAAGTACCAATCAAGGCATACATAGAATAATTCTCTTTTAACAAGTCAAAGTACTTATCAAGGCACACTTAGACAAATTCTCAATTTATCAAGCCAAGTACTAATCAAGGCATACATAAAATAATTATCTTTTAACAAGTCAAAGTACTTATCAAGGCACACTTAGACAAATTCTCAATTTATCAAGCCAAAGTACTACATACGTACATTCTTTTATAAAAGACTCCTTTCTATGTAAAGCCCCAAGATACTAACACCCGTAGTATCAAGGCGTGTCTATTTTTCAAAGTAAGTTACTACACTTTTAGAAAACTCATTTCAAAGCTTGAAATCAAGTAACTCCAAATTTTCACAATCTAGGCAACTTATGCCGATTTAATCAAAATAGACAACTTTCTAAACCTTCCATAAAGCCGTTATAACCAACTTCCCATAAAGCCGTTATAACCCTTTATGGTTTTAGACGTATCCATTCCTTCAATAACCAAGAGACTTATACTATTAAAACCAAGTATCACATACTTACAAATCAAATTCTTAACTTTCAAAATACTTCAAGTCTCTTAATAGTTAGAAAACAAGTTTTCTTCTACTTTTTAAACCTCAAGTAACTTCACCCTTAACGCAAGTTACTTCTCTTAAATCATGTCATTTCTCCTCTTTTAAAATCAAATAAGTAAATCACTCCTTTGACTCCCCTAAAGTCATTATAATGACCTTTAGGTTTTAGAACTAAGGCACTAGCCAAAAGATTTGGAAACCACTTCCTTTTCAAGTCTCTATGTACTTTAAGAAAAATACCTTCACTTTTAAGAATCCAAACTTCCCTAAGGAAATGGATTATACTACTTACAATTTAAACATCAAAGTACACTCAAGGAAGTACATAGAACAAATTCTATTTTAGGCAATCCAAATACAAGCAAGGAATGGATCATTCAAGGAGTAGAACTTACTTTCTTTATTCTAAGGAATCATGCTAGAAGAGGAGATAGTTCACATACCTTTTCGGCTAAATCCTCAAGCTAAGCCGAATACGCCGTACGTAGAAGTGTCAACCTAAAATGGTCACAACAAGACTATCAACTTCTAGTCTCTATGTAGAATAATATTAAGTATTTAGTCTCTAATTCTACGGAAAATCGGGCAGCACTTCCTTTGTTTCTACTCACTTTGCCACCTTTTTCAAGGCCGAATACAATAACCAACAAGCCACATTTAAGGCTCCAACAACAACCAATGGGATTACACGCCTTACACCACGTGTAAAATTCCGCCCCACAATTCATACAAGGTAGTTCCATAATTAAAGCCATTCTCGGCCAACTTACAACCAACAACACTAAGTCTTTTCCAACCCTTTTCCAAATTCCAAGTTCTTAGGTCAACATGTTATTTAGTCATAGACAACATCAACAACTACAATTTCCTTCTTTATTCAACATGCGACGACTTAAACTAATAACCAACTTGAATTCCAATCTTAAAGCTAAACATGCTAGATTTCGGATTAGGGTTCCAATAGTCAAAATACTTATCAAACTTCATACTATATAACACATGCTTGCTAAAATCCATAGCTACAACAATAAGTAAGTCTTAACTACTAAAACGACAAAATTTATACCTTTCCAAGCCCTTAAAATTTCCAAGATCCAAAGTCGCGCTTAGCAATTCTTAGCTCCTTTCCTTAAGTTCCAATCCGCTCCAAGCATTCCTTAGAGGCCTATGAAGAACCCTTCTTCAAGTTCCAACTTCAAAGTTGAAGAACTCCTTAGTTTCCGCCTTTGCGACTAACGTGAAAATCGTTTTTCCGAAATCTTTCTATTGAGATATCCTTACAATACTCTTAGGAACCTTGGTTTAAAGTCTTGTGGCTAATGGATCACAAACTAATTTTTTTTTGTGTGGGAATAATAGCAAACCCGAGAGGTCTCTTGTTCTTGGCACAAGTGTTCTCAAATTTTTCTAAGTGTTAAATGAAAAGTCTTGCACTAGTAGTATACTTATAACACAATGGAGGGTTTAGATATCCACAAATGTAAGGCTAGGATGAAAATCATGGATCGCTTATGTGGCAAGTTGACAAGTCAACAATGTCAAGCTTAGCAAGACTTATCTTCCAAGATGTTCAATGACCATAATACCCTCCCTAATTCGACCAAGACCACTTATGGGGTGCCACGTGTCGCCTCTCATTCGTCCATAAAATTAGTAACCTCGCGCCCCACAAAACGAAAAATTCCTCGGGTGGGCCCCACGTGACCAAATCCGTAAAAACAAATTTCCATAATATTACTAAGTCCCATACTCTTCAAATAATGTATTTTGAGAATCCAATTCTGAACAACGAACATTTTTCCTTTTCGACATTCGGAAGATTTTCCGTCGGAAAAACAATTCTTCCTTTCGTACTAATTTCCAAGTCTTGTTTCCTTACGTACATTCTCTTATACATGTCCTGGACTTACGGGGTGTAACAACCTTAGGGTTTCACCTTGCGACTAATGTAAAAACGCAGCTTTTCCGGAATCTTTTTATTGAGATAACCTTACAATACCTTTAGGAGCCTTGGGTCTGAATATTGGGAATTATGGAGCAAGATTGCAAAATTTCCTTCTCTTTTCTTCACCAATGTCGAGAGCTCCCTCTAAGAACAACAAGTTCTTGAAATTTTTTCTAAGTGTTCACTAGTCTTGCACTAGTAATGGATATATAAGAGAATCAAGGGCTAGGATTAAAACACTTATGTGGATGAGATGTGGTCAACAATATCAAGCCAAGTGGCTTTCTTGACTTGTCCATTTCCGCCCCACATGGGCCCATGGAGGGTGACACATGTCGCCCTCCAGTTGGTTTAAAATATTTCATCTTCTGAAATTTCGATAAATTCTATAAGTCTCGAATATCAAATTCGGGAACTCAATTCTCATTAATAAACATTTTTCCTTCCCGAGGTTCGGAAGATGTTCCTTCCTCTTCGTCAATGATTATGGGTCTCTCCTGCCCTTTACCCAAAGAGTACAAGAATGGCTTTTCTTAGAAGGAGCAAATCTTTCTTTCGTTCAAATTAAAAGTCCTAACTTCCCACGTACATTCTCTTACACGTGTCCTGGAATTACGGGGTGTAACATTCTCCCCTCCTTAGAAACATTCGTCCCCGAATGTTCCTTCGAGGTTACAAATAAACGGATATTGGCATAGTCCCCTGACTACACCTAACATAATCATGCTTTCCACACATGGCCACATAACAATACTTATACTAAACGTCAACCTGAACTTCAAGTGTCGACGTCGGTTATCTGCATAAAGCTTCTGATGACTCTGAGCTTACTAATAATCTTTCCTGGATAAGCTTCGCCTTATCCACGACCCGCTGAATCAAGTCTGGGCCAATTAACTGAACCTCGCCTACGTCGAACCAACCAACCGGCGATCAACACTTTCTTTCATACAAAGCCTCATATCGGGCCATCTGAATACTGGGATGGTAATGGGTATTATACTCAACTCAACGAGAGGCAAAATATCCTCCCATCTACCCCTGAAATCAACCTATCCTCATGTGTCTGGATAGTACGCTCTTCCTGTCCGTTGGTCTGAGGATGAAAAGCAACACTGAGACTCACTTGTGTCCCTAATCCCTTCTGGAAAAAACCTCCGGAAGTTATCCATAAACTGAGCTCATCCATCTGACATCATAAATGTAGGAACTCCGTGCAGTCTCACAATCTCCCTGATATGAAGTCTAGCATTGTTACACCCCGTAGTTCCACGATATGTATGTGAGGATGTACGTACGAAAATACGACATTAAGATTGAAAAGAAAGAAAGATTTGATTTTCCGACGGAAAATTTTCCGGATTTTGTGAAGGAAAAAGGTTCGTAAATGGAAATTGGATTCCTAGATTTGGTATTCGGACTTCTGGGAATATTATAGAATTATGGATTTTATTTTCCGGAATTGGTCACGTGGGGCCCACGGAAGAAATTTACGGTATTGTGGGGCCCACTTTGTTTTCGAGATTTTGGCCAATATGGATGTTTTCGGAAGATGAAATATTTTGGACGAATTGGAGGGCGACACGTGTCACCCCCTTGGGTGGCACGTGGCCTAATTGGTGGGACCCCCATACACTTGTCCCCAATATCTACCACACACTTTCTTGCATCCTAGCCTTTGATTGTCTTATAAATACCCCCCTTTGGATTGCAAGACTTCATCCCACACTTAGAGATTCCAAGACTTGAAAATACTCCCTCCCTTTCCTTGAGTTCTCTCGGCTTTGGCCCTTCCCCTTGACCAAAAGTTGTCCAAAAATCCTTAAACTTTTAATTGTTCTTCCTTAAGGTGTTAGGAAGATTGCGAACCAAGAGTTAGGCAATATTTCACACCCCTAGCCCTAAAACCTTGCCTTGGCCGAAACTTGCCAAGTTTGAAGCCTAAGTGTTCTTCACTTTTTGGAGTTGAATCTTGAAGAGAAGTTGGTTAAGAGCTTCTAAGGGTTGCGTGTAGCGTATTGGAACGTAAAGATTTAGAGCTAAACTTGCTAAGGAGCGACTTTAAGTTCTTGGATATTTTTGGGCTTATCGAGGTAATGATCTTTGTACTTCAATTGTAATTGGAGATTACATGTTGTAGTAGTTTATATTTGAGTATATTATATGTGGAAGGAATATTGAAAAGAAATGGACTGATTTATTTATTGTGGGGCAGAATTTTACACGTCCAGTTAGGCGTGTAATCCCCTTTGAGTTGTTGTATTATTGTGCCTTAAATACGGCATGTTGGCTATTGATATCGGGCCTTGAAAAAGGTGGAGGTAAGTAGATGTAGGGGAAGTGCTACCGAATTTTCCGTAGAATAAGAAACCTTATACTTAGAATTATTCTACGAAGAGATCTAGACGTTGATAGACGTGTTTGATTGTTATAGGTGGATATTCTACGCGCGGCATACTCGACTTGGCTAGTGGTTTAAGCCGAAGAGGTATGTGATTCTTCCTATTCTCTTGAGCATGATTATTTGTGAAATATATAGTGCGGTAGACGCACGTGTGTTAAAGGAGTTTGATTTCCTTTTTGTGTCCTTGACTTGATTCTAAAGTTAAGTGACTTGATATGAAATGTTAAGGACTTGAATTGTGTTAATAAGTTGTGAAACCTCATTCGTGAGTAATGGGTACTTGGTCTTTAAAAGAATAAAGTTATCTTGATTTCGGAAATGAGAGTAGTTGTCCTTGGTTGGTTTAAAACGTAAAGTGTTATAATAGCTTTATGGGAAGTTAGTTATAACGACTTTATGAAAACGAAAGAATGGTTTTATTATTGGATTTAAAATGGTAACTTGATATTTTTAAAAGTTATGAGACTTGGTTTTCAAAGTTACGAGATTTGATTTAAAGATTTTGAGACTTTGACGTAAGGTCTTGATGTCTAAAAGAGAAGAGACTTGAGAATTTGAAGTTATGAAGCTTAAACTATTTTGAAAAGTATATTGTTACTTGACTTTAAAAAGGAGAAGTGTTTTTGTTTAAAAGGAAGGCATGATATTGTCTTGAGTTGGTTTTCAAAGGAAGACATGGTTTTGTCTTGGTTTATTTAAAAGGAAGGTATGGAAATTGTTTTGGTTTACTTAAAATGATAGTTACTCTATTTTGATACTACGTGTATTATTATCGTGTGACTTTTGTGAAAGAAAAGAGATTTTTTTGAAAGAATTACAGTTTGTAGTACTTGGGGTTAAACACCCGGATTTTTGACATAAAATGAGAGTCTAAGAGTATGTTAAACTTGCCTACGCTAGTTGCGATAGCTTTTGTTGTGCAAGTGTTGTATGTCAATGCTACCGTGTCTCTCGATGGAGGGTCCGTTATCTTGTTATTTCCTTGGACCTACTGACACATTGGGTGGCCCACGGGTATGGATCCATTAGGACTGTTATTCCATGGACTAGCTCTCCATTACGGTTTAGTGACGCAGGCAGATCTGGTAGTTAGCCCCCATATTTGCCCCGATCGTGGATGATGCAGGGTGGATCTGGTAGTTGGCTTTCGTACTTACCCCGGTCAGTTCTTTATCGGGTTATTTACTTAGACATACTGGCACGTTGGGTGGCCCACAGATATGCTTCCATTGTTGTTGTATTCCATGGATTAGTTCCCCATGAAGTCTCGTGATGCAGGGTGGACCTGGTAGTTAGCCTACGTACTTGCCGGCCGACGTGATGCGAGTGGATCCAGTAGTGGCTTTACTTGCCTCGGTCGACCGTGGACGCAGTGGAATCGTTGCCGACGCAGCGGTCGTAGTCGGCTCTCGTACTTGCCCCGGTCGGATGCGCGACGCAGGCTGGTTCTGGTAGCTATGCCTTCGTACTTGCCCCGGTCAGTTTTATAGCATTGTTGGTACGGTAGACTCTGGTAGATGGTCGCGGTTGCCTTGGTCATATCTCGTGGCGGCAGGATGGTTACGTAGGCTTTCGTACTTGCCGGTCGATTGATGATGCAGGTGGATCGGTAGCTATGCCTTCGCACTTGCCCGCCGGTTTATAATACGAGTTGGATCGGTGTGTAGTTTCCTACTCGCCCGTCACGGTTGTTTATAGCGGCAGTGGGACACGTGTTCATGTGTACTTTTGGTGTTATATTATATCATGCATCGCCGGTGAGGAAGGAGTTCCACGCGCATGATTGATATTGCGGGCGTGAGACCCGTGGTTATATTTGAGTAATGACTTTGAGGGCACGCGTCCACGACTTGACATCGCTTATATATCAGGTAATCGTAGTTTGGTTATCATACATGTCTCCTGTTTTATATAAACTGTTATGATTTCATTACAGTATTTTCAGTTTCACATACTTGGTACCTGTTGTACTGACCTCCTTCGGGGGGCTGCGTTCATGCCGCAGGTAGAGGTACACCAGTTGTTGATCCTCGCTCATAGGATCACGGTTCTGCGTTTTGGGAAGCTCCGTTTCTCCGGAGGCTTATCTTTTGGTATGATTCCCTGAGATTGTAGGTTCTTGTACATTCAGGGGTATGGCGGGGCCCTGTCCCGTCATAGTTATTATAAAAACTCTTAGAGGTCTGTAGTACTGTTGTGAGTTGGGTTTGTAAAGGATGTAACTGTTCAGATTTTGATATATATGCTGAAAGGTGACCGTTTTGGTTAGCCTGTTTCTCATTTCATATTGTTTCATGTCTATGAGTTTTTAGTTCCGTTAATTTTCTCTGATGTATTATCACTAGGGTGTTACACCCCGTAAGTCCAGGACATGTAAAAGAGAATGTACGTAAGGAATCAAGACTTGGAAATTATTACGAAAGGAAGAATTGTTTTTCCGACGGAAAATCTTCCGAACGTCGGAAAGGAAAAATGTTCGTTGTTGAGAATTGGATTCTCAAAATACATTATTTGAAGAGTATGGAACTTATTAACATTATGGAAATTTATTTTTACGGATTTGGTCACGTGGGGCCCACCCGAGGAATTTTACGTTTTGTGGGGCCCACGAGGGTTACGGAATTTTATGGACGAATGAGAGGGCGACACGTGGCACCCCCACACTTGGTCTTGGTCAAAAATTTGTAAGGGTAGAATGGTCATTGACCAAGGTAAAAGATTAGTCTTGCTAGCATGACATTGTTGACTTGTCAACTTGTCCACATGGGCTTGATCCTAGTGAAACCCATCCAAGCCACACATTTGTTGTAATCTAGACCCTTCAATGTGTTTTATATATCATACTAGTGCAAGACTTGGAATTTTACACTTAGAAAAATTAGACAAAACTCTTGTGCTCACTATCTTGCTCTCGGCTTTGATGAGTTATCCACACAAAAAAAATTAGTTTGTGATCCTTTGTTCACAAGACTTAAACCCAAGGTCCCTAAGAGTATTGTAAGATTATCTCAATAGAAAGATCCCGGAAAAACGGCGTTTTCGTATTAGTCGCAAGGCGGAAACTTAAGGGGTTCTTCAACTTTGAAGTTGGAACTTGAAGATGGGTTTTTCATAGGCTTCTAAGGAGTGCTTGGAGCGGATTGGAACATAAGGAAAGGAGCTAAGAATTGCTAAGGAGCGACTTCGAATCTTGGAAATTTTAAGGGCTTATAAAGGTATAAATCTTGTCGTTTTAGCAATTAAGTTTACTTATCATTGTAGCTATGGTTATTAGCAAGCATGAGTTATATATTATGAGGTTTGATAAGTGTTTTGGCTATTGGAACCCTAATCCGAAAACTAGCATGTTTAGCCTTAATATTGGAATTCAAGTTGATTATTAGTTTAAGTCGTCCCATGTTGTATAAGAAAGAAATTGTAGTTGTTGAAGTTGTTTATGACTATATAACATGTTAGACCTTAGAACTTGGAATTGGAAAAGGATTGGAAAGGACTTAGTGTTATTATTTATTTTAGCTGAGAATGGCCTGATTATGGACTTAGTTGGTATTAATTGTGGGGCAGAATTTTACACGTATTGTAAGGCGTGTAATCCCCTTTGTTTGGTTGTTGTTTGGAGCCTTAAATGTGGCGTGTTGGTTATTGTATTCGGCCTTGAAAAAGGTGGCAAAGTGAGTAGAAACAAAGGAAGTGCTGCCCGATTTTCCGTAGAATTAGAGACCGTATACTTAGTATTATTCTACGTTAGAGACTAGAAGTTGATAGTCTTGTTGTGACCATTATAGGTTGATACTTCTACGTACGGCGTATTCGGCTTAGCTTGTGGATTTAGCCGAAAAGGTATGTGAACTATCTCCTCTTCTAGCATGATTCCTTAAGATCAAGAAAGTACGTCCTACTCCTTAAATGATCCATTCCTTGGTTGTATTTGGATTGCCTAAAAATAGAATTTGTTCTATGTACTTCCTTGAGTGTACTTTGATGTTTAAATTGTAAGTTGTATAATCCATTTCCTTAGTGAAGTTTGGATTCTTAAAAGTGGAAGTATTTTACTTAAAGTACATAGAGTCTTGAAAAGGAAGTGGTTTCCAAATCTTTTGGCTAATGCCTTAGTTCCAAAACCTAAAGGTCATTATAATGACTTTAGGGAAGTCAAAGGAGTGATTTACTTAATTGTTTTAAAAGAGTAGAAATGACATGATTTAAGAGAAGTAACTTGTTTTAACGGTGTAAGTTACTTGAGGTTTAAAAGTAGAAGAAACTTGTTTTTTAAATATTAAGAGACTTGAAGTATTTTGAAAGTTAAGAACTTGATTTGTAAGTATGTGATACTTGGTTTTAAAAGTATAAGTCTCTTGGTTATAAAAAGAATGAAATTGTCTAAAACCATAAAGGGTTATAACGGCTTTATGGGAAGTTGGTTATAACGACTTCATGGAAGGTTAAGAAAGTTGTCTATTTTGATTATTGGGCATAAGTTGCCTAGATTATGAAAATTTGAAGTTACTTGATTTCAAGCTTTGAAATGAGTTTTCTAAAAGAGTAGTAACTTACTTTAAAAAAATAGACACACCTTGATACTACGGGTGTTAGTATATTGTGGTATCAGAGCCATACTATTTAAGAGTATCCTTAGACAGTATTCATTTAAAAATGAATATTTTTAAAAACTATAAGCATACGATTAAGAACGCTAAAAAGGAAGAATATGAACATCCACAGCAGCTTGATGCTCTTAACAAATGGACTATTCCATTTGTAGCCACAAAAGAAATTTATAATTTTGGCATGTTTGAAAATCTTCGAAATCGTCACATTATTAAGACAATTGAAGAATCGGTCCAAATGGATAACCAAGAAAAAACTATTCAGTTATTTTCTGACGATGATATCGAAAGGTATCAAAAATTGCATTACAAATTTCTGCATATAGGTTTAGTGAAAATTGCTTTTAAACCTTTAACCTTAGAAGGCTTGCCTGAAAGCTTTATGACTGTTCTAAGAGATGCCAGAAACCTCAACTGGAAACAATCTCTTATGAGTGTTATGCAGTCAAGTTTAGCCTATGGCCCAGTATATTTTAATGTCAGACCAAACCTTACATTATCCTTGTCTGATCCAAATATATTACATGCTTTAACTTTATATGTGAAAGCTAATGGGTATAATTACATGCCTGAAACAGAAGTTATGTGTATCTGTTGTCGTGTTTATTTCCGTGTACTAGACACCATGAATCCAAATTGTAGGATGATGGATGATAAGAGAAATAGACAAACAGTCTTGATTGAGACTAATTTAGCCAAAAGGTCCAAGATTACTACTCGGAGACCTATAAGTTGGGATGAAATAAATTATCCTGAAGATTGGCTAATTGAGAAAGCTGTCCCTGCTGAAACAAGGATAGATTCTCGGATTGCGCAAGTAATCCAAACTACTGATGGCAATATCCATCTTCAGTTTAGTAAGGACTCACCTAGATTAGGTAACTCCCTGTCATCTCATTATTTCCTATCTCCTTTAGATGACAGACCTGAGACGTCTACCGCTAGAGCTTCAACCTCTCAGATAGATGAAAGATTCTATAAAATCACCACCCCCTCAGAAATCTCTAGGGAGGAGAAGGTTGACAAAATCAAGGTTGAGAATCAGATTCCTGTTGAAGCCTCAACTGAAAACAGTAATACTGAATACAATTATTTCGATGATAGATAGTGATCTTGATAGAATCCGTATGGCGAACAGACTGGATTATGGTCCAGGTTCTGATTTAAGAAAAATTATTTCTAAAGAATTTTGGAATAATACGGACTATGCTCCTTTTCGAAAATGGTTTCTTGAGTTCTTTACTCCTGACGAGCGCAAATCTATAGGTAAACAATTTTACGATGATTTTCAAGAAAAACAAACTTTTAAACAATTCGTTAACTGGTTTGTTAGTGATTATGCTTTGCTTAATATTAATGTTATTGAAAGGCAATGGCATTTAGACACTAAGAAAGTACTTAGGAGCATATATCCTCCGGATGAACCTTTCCATTTAAAGAAGGATGATAGTGGGAAGGACCTTAGGGCTCAGCCCTACATGAAGCTAATACAGGGTACTCCTACTTGGGGTTTACAGGTTGATCATTTGAATGACCTATTCAGACAAAACAACCACACCAACATTAGCCTCAAGATTCTTTTTGAACAAATGACTTTGTTACAGAATAAGGTCAGTAGACTCCATAGTCTTATCGAGGAAAAGAGGACTGCTATTAACCAGCAACCTCCCAAACCTCTAGAAGTCCGCGCCAATATCCAGCCGTCTCCATCCATGGATGGGATTAACCTGTCTAATGACAAGACTGATCTTGAGAATCTTTTATCGCAATTCCGGGATAAAATGAAAATCTCATCTGACAAAGAGTCTACCTCCAGAAATATCGTTGGAGTCATTACTACCAGCGATCATGAGGAGAAACATATTTCCACTGTCAATAAAACAGGATGGAACCCCAGAGGCAATCGTGATAACTATTATTATCCCAGGCCAACACCTATTGACGTCCTTGTCGAAGAATCTAGCTTCAGGCCAGACACCGCTTCTTATACCGGCACTGAAATTGTCGAATGGAACATTGATGGGGCTGGAGATAATTTAATCTTCACTACTGGCCACAAGATGCTCATGTATGCCGCTGCCGGCAGAGCCCACAACAAACAGCAATCCGAAGTAAACATCATGCAGATGATTGTTGTTGGATTCACTGGTCAGCTCAAAGCTTGGTGGGACAATTATCTCAATACTGAGCAGAAGGCATCAATTACTAATTCAGTCAAACAAGAGGGGACTGAACAAAAATCCAATGCGGTTTATACTCTTGTTCTAACCATTTTAGATCAATTCACCGGTAATTATTCTACCAATTATGATAACATCAGGACACTGCTTCAAAATCACAGTTGTCCAACCCTTACTTCCTTTAGGTGGTACAAAGATGTTTTCCTTAGTAGAGTTTATAATCTCCCTGAAGCCAGTAGTAGCTTCTGGAAGGCCAGATTTATTGATGGTCTCCCATCACTCTTCGCCGAAAGAGTCAAAAGAACTCTCAAGATTAATGATAGTTCACAAATCCAATGGGATGATTATTCCTACGGACAACTCATAGGACGCTGCACGGATGAAGGCTTAAATCTTTGCAATGACCTAAAACTGCAAAGGCAATTAAAAAAGCAGAATTTGACGGAAAAAGCCCAGTTAGGAGAATTCTGTCAACAGTTCGCCATGGACGGACCAAGCTCTTCGCAGAAACCGAAGAAGAAGAAGGCCGGGGCTAAGCCTTTTAAGCCTTACAAAGATTATTCCAGATTCCAAACTGACTCTTACAAAAAGAAAGTAGCAAAAAGAAGAGTCCATAGCGCAACAAGAAAAAAGGATAACAAAAGACCTAAAAAGAACCCTACATGTTTTGCATGCGGGGAAAAGGGTCATTACGCCAATCGATGTAAGAAGAAAAAGATCAATAAGATTAATAATCTTGATATTGATGAGAGCATTAAGGATGCTTTAATGAAAATCATGGTTGATTCTGACGATTCAGAAGACACCATAAGTACAGATTCAGATGACCCGTATTCACCTTCCTCGGAGGAAGATACCCCTTGCTGTACCAAAGATAGATGCCAGGCCATCAGAGATACTGATGACACTGATGACGAGTTTTATAAACTCCAAGCCCAGTTCTCCAGTTTTAACATAAGCGTCACAATGGAGAAGAAATTAATGATCTTCTTAAAGACTTCCCAGACGAAGCCCATAAAGCAAAGATCATTGACGCATTGCTCAAAGCACAAGAAAAGGACAAGACTCCTATCAAGATCAAAACTCGTATTGATCCTCCGTATAATTTCTCAGAACTACTAACTGAGTTGCAGAAAAAAAGGAACTCCAAGGATCCTATTACAACCCAGGAATTAAAAGAAGAGATTATGAATCTTAGAAGAGAGATAACTCAAATGCATGGCAAATATAGCGGTTTAGAAAACCGAGTTACCCTCTTAGAAACCATCTCATATTCTGAGAAGACCCCGGATATCTCCGAGAAAGTAGGACATACTCCTACCACCAGCCAACCTAGCACTTCCAGCCTACCTGATGACTTCATAGGTACTCTAGTTATGCGACAAAGGTGGATTACTGAGATAAATCTACTAATCCATGGCAATGTCATCCTCAAAAATGTCCCAACATTAATTGACTCTGGGGCAGATCTTAATTGCATCAGGGAAGGATTAATCCCTACCAAATACTTTACCAAAACTACCCGTAGAGTATCAGGTGCCGATGGAAGCAATTTTGACGTTTCCTATAAGCTACCTAGTGCATTCATTTGCCAGAACAAAACTTGTATTGAACAAACCTTCATACTTGTCAAGAACCTATCCAATGATATCATCTTAGGCATTCCTTTCATTAATGGACTAATGCCTATCACCAATACTGATGAAAAGGGCCTTACAGGAACCTTTGAAGGAAAACCTATAACTTTTCCCTGGATTACATCCCAGAAGACAATAAGCTTTGTCAATATGGTCCAAAATAAGAAACAACATTTGGATTTTCTACAACAAGAGCTTATGGTTTACAAAATTAGTGACCAGCTTACTAATCCTAAATTACAGGATAAGATCAAAAGCATAGAACACGATCTTGCCTCTTCTGTTTGCAGTGATCTACCAACAGCATTCTGGAATAGAAAAAAACACATTGTTGGACTGCCCTATGAAGAAGACTTCCGGGAAAATGACATTCCCACAAAAGCAAGACCTTGCCAGATGAATATAGAATATCTGGAGATTTGCAAACAAGAGATAGCCTCTCTAATTGATAAGAAATTGATTCGCCCCTCAAGCTCCCCATGGAGTTGCACTGCGTTCTATGTTAATAAACATCTTTGGCGAGCAGAACGAGGAGTTCCAAGATTGGTTATCAATTACAAACCTTTAAACAAGGTTCTAAAATGGATTAGATATCCAATCCCCAACAAAAAAGACTTATTAGATAGGTTATACCAATCTAATGTGTTCTCAAAATTTGATTTAAAATCAGGTTTTTGCGATACTGAGTTGATGAACCTGACAGATACAAAACTGCCTTCACAGTCCCATTCGGTCATTACGAATGGAATGTTATGCCATTCGGATTAAAAAATGCTCCATCTGAATTTCAGCATATTATGAATGATATCTTTACTCCTTTTAGTAGTTTTATCATTGTTTACATTGATGACATATTAGTCTATTCTAAAACAATCCAAGATCATGTTAAGCATCTTGAAATTTTTAAAAGAATTATTATCTCTAATGGCCTAGTCATTTCTAAAACAAAATGAATATTTTCCAAACCAAAATCGAGTTTCTGGTCATAATATCGAAAAGGAAATATTATTCCTATTCTGAAGTATTGAATTTGCTTCTAAATTCTGATGAGATTCTTGATAGAACTCAACTCTGAGATTTCTAGGAAGCCTTAATTATATTGCTCCTATTACAAAAACCTTTCATTGATGCAATTGCTTTTATATGATGATGAAAAATCTGCTAGTCCTTGGACCAATGTCCATACTGAGGCAGTCAGAAAAATAAAAATCAAAGTACAAGCTCTGCCATGTCTAATGCTTGCTAACCCAAATTGGGGGAAAATTATCTAAACAAATGCTTCTGATATTGGGTATGGTGGAATTCTAAAGCAAATAAATCCCCAGACCAAGCAGGAATATCTGGTTAGATATAATTCCGGAAAATGGACTAATAGTCAAAAGAATTACGCTACTATAGCCAAAGAAATTCTTGCTATAGTAAAATGTGTCTTGAAATTCCAAGATGACCTCTACAACACTGAGTTCTTAATTAGAACAGACTGCAATGCAGCCAAGTTCATGTTCCAAAAGGATTTTAAACATGATGTATCTAAACAAATGTTTGCAAGATGGCAGGCTCATTTAGCCCCATTTAATTTTGAAATTCAATATATTAAAGGTGAAGATAATTCACTTCCTGACTTTCTTACTCGTGAATTTTTACAGGATGCGTCCAGAATGGACAACACCCCATAGGGGAAAAGGCAGAAGCCGAGGCTCAGGCCGCGGCAGAGGAAGAACAGACCCAAGGACTATTCCTTCAAGGGCTAAACTGGTAGACGATAGTTCTTCCAGTCAACAGGGCTCATATGCCCAGAAACTCATACAGGATGGTGAAGACCGAAATCAATATTTGGTCAGACCACATGAGGAGACTATTCTCCTACTAGGACATGAAGATAAAAACTATCTAAATGACCCATGGATTCTAATGAATCGGTATGTAGAAAATTTCTACCATCCCTACAAAGAAGGGAAAAACAGGATGTATTATGAATATATCCTAACGGCAACATCCACTGCCGATATTACTTCATACCCTGATCATAAACCAGGAGTAGAAAAGAGCTATTTCAAGTTCTATCTGAAGAAAATCATTTCTCCCTATGAATGGGGAATTAGCCTGCTCGTGTCAAAGGAACTTATTATTCCAAGGACAGATATTAAGTTTGCATTTAATTATTATGACTATATTGATGCATTCACCCATGTTTTTTATTACGAAAACAAAAAGCATGGCCATACGTGGTGGGTTAAATTAAATCCTGAGATCTTTAAGAACAGCCAGAATGGTAAATTGCTGCCAGGTTGGATATTTCCATGGTGGAATATTATTGGCCCTGAAATTCAGATACTGCCAGCTCCTTACATAAATTATTATAAGGAATGGATACAGTTATCTCCATGTATCACTCCAGAAAACCCTTCTGACTATGTCGAGGGATCAGCATCAATGATGTTCTTTATGCAAACCGGAACCCCATGGATGCGAAATGGATTCCGGCGGGAAGGAATTCGCAAGGCATATTATGTCTCAAAAGAAAATTTCTTTGTAAATTCTGGTCTAAATTATTAGACAAGGATCCGGAAAAACCATCCCAAACCTATGGTTGGGAAATAGAAGAAAATTGTTCTTCTCTACTGAAAAATTTGAGAACCATTTCTCATATAAAAAAAGAGGACAATTCCTCATTCTTTTCAAAATTCAAAAATGATATTAAGTTAAAAGACCCTCATATTTCAGAGGAAGAGGTAATGACTGCCTATCTTGAGAAAATCAAGGCAGATTTCGTGAAGAATTTTGCCACAAAAATCGATGAGAGTCCCTATTCAGAGACATCGACGGCATCCATGAGAGAAGCCCAAGACGACAGTCTGTTCCAAGACTCACAGCCGCTGGAAGACTATTCCTACCAGCCATCCACCAAGGATTTGTTCGACGGATTGATTGAATCTGTCAAAGCTAAAGCAGAAGAGGCCAAAGCCCGACAAGAAGATAAGGCTTCACGTGGAAAAGAAAAGATGACAGATTAAAAGACCCCATTATCATCAATAATGGGTAGAAGGAGACAGGAGAGGTCACATCTGGACCCCACGGTCATATTCGGCCGTCCCTATAATAATATTTTAATTTTTAGTTTTCGGAAGATGCCCATGTCGCAATCTTCTTTTTAAAAGTAGTTTACTTTTTACTGTTGTATTTACTTTCCGCAAAGTTTTTTGGCATTTTGTAATTATTAAGATGCCCTTTGTCTTTTATTCTAGAGGGTATAATGTTTTGAAGTCCGCCTTAGTCTATAAAAGGAGGTCCTCATTCATTAAGAAAATTATCAGAAAATAGAGCACTTGTAATATTTCCTCTGAATTAATAATATTGGAGTTTGCTCAATATCTCTCTTGGCTACGAGTTCGGTATACCTCCCTTCCTTTAGATTAATTTTTATCTTGTTTATGCTTGTTTGAAGCCTAATGATAGGCTGAAACTATATACTGTCTAGGATGCTCTAAGATAATATGAATTTATAAGGATGATAACAAATCCAGATTTAACAGTTCATATCACTGTAGATTCTATTATGATTATACCTGGGTAGGTTATGCGCCTTGCCGTACAGAGTGCCCTCATCTGCCGACATGCCGTTAAGCCGTTGTTAGGCGTAGGCGACAGGCGTTCAATCGGGCCGTTTTCTGTATTGGTCTAAGTATAACTAACGTACTGGTATAAACATGTAGAACTTATGGGTAGAAAGTTCTGTTACTGGTTTCCTCCTTATTCTTATTACGATAAGATCCTTACAGACTCACGACGTCTTATTGGAGTTTGCTCAATATCTCTCTTGGCTACGAGTTCGGTATACCTCCCTTCCTTTAGATTAATTTTTATCTTGTTTATGCTTGTTTGAAGCCTAATGATAGGCTGAAACTATATATTGTCTAGGATGCTCTAAGATAATATGAATTTATAAGGATGATAACAAATCCAGATTTAACAGTTCATATCACTGTAGATTCTATTATGATTATACCTGGGTAGGTTATGCGCCTTGCCGTACAGAGTGCCCTCATCTGCCGACATGCCGTTAAGCCGTTGTTAGGCGTAGGCGACAGGCGTTCAATCGGGCCGTTTTCTGTATTGGTCTAAGTATAACTAACGTACTGGTATAAACATGTAGAACTTATGGGTAGAAAGTTCTGTTACTGGTTTCCTCCTTATTCTTATTACGATAAGATCCTTACAGACCTACGTATCAGGTCTTATTGTGGTATCAGAGCCACGTTAAGCCGTTGTTAGGCGTAGGCGACAGGCGTTCAATCGGGCCGTTTTCTGTATTGGTCTAAGTATAACTAACGTTTATTGTGGTATCAGAGCCATGCTATTTAAGAGTATCCTTAGACAGTATTCATTTAAAAATGAATATTTTTAAAAACTATAAGCATACGATTAAGAACGCTATTTTTGATACCTAGTGCATTCATTTGCCAGAACAAAACTTGTATTGAACAAACCTTCATACTTGTCAAGAACCTATCCAATGATATCATCTTAGGCATTCCTTTCATTAATGGACTAATGCCTATCACCAATACTGATGAAAAGGGCCTTACAGGAACCTTTGAAGGAAAACCTATAACTTTTCCCTGGATTACATCCCAGAAGACAATAAGCTTTGTCAATATGGTCCAAAATAAGAAACAACATTTGGATTTTCTACAACAAGAGCTTATGGTTTACAAAATTAGTGACCAGCTTACTAATCCTAAATTACAGGATAAGATCAAAAGCATAGAACACGATCTTGCCTCTTCTGTTTGCAGTGATCTACCAACAGCATTCTGGAATAGAAAAAAACACATTGTTGGACTGCCCTATGAAGAAGACTTCCGGGAAAATGACATTCCCACAAAAGCAAGACCTTGCCAGATGAATATAGAATATCTGGAGATTTGCAAACAAGAGATAGCCTCTCTAATTGATAAGAAATTGATTCGCCCCTCAAGCTCCCCATGGAGTTGCACTGCGTTCTATGTTAATAAACATGCTGAGCAGGAACGAGGAGTTCCAAGATTGGTTATCAATTACAAACCTTTAAACAAGGTTCTAAAATGGATTAGATATCCAATCCCCAACAAAAGACTTATTAGATAGGTTATACCAATCTAATGTGTTCTCAAAATTTGATTTAAAATCGGTTTTGGCGATCTGAGTTGATGAACCTGACAGATACAAAACTGCCTTCACAGTCCCATTCGGTCATTACGAATGGAATGTTATGCCATTCGGATTAAAAAATGCTCCATCTGAATTTCAGCATATTATGAATGATATCTTTACTCCTTTTAGTAGTTTTATCATTGTTTACATTGATGACATATTAGTCTATTCTAAAACAATCCAAGATCATGTTAAGCATCTTGAAATTTTTAAAAGAATTATTATCTCTAATGGCCTAGTCATTTCTAAAACAAAAATGAATATTTTCCAAACCAAAATCAGGTTTCTGGGTCATAATATCGAAAAAGGAAATATTATTCCTATTTACAGAAGTATTGAATTTGCTTCTAAATTCCCTGATGAGATTCTTGATAGAACTCAACTACAGAGATTTCTAGGAAGCCTTAATTATATTGCTCCCTATTACAAAAACCTTTCTGTTGATGCAGCTGTTTTATATGACAGACTGAAAAAATCTGCTAGTCCTTGGACCAATGTCCATACTGAGGCAGTCAGAAAAATAAAAATCAAAGTACAAGCTCTGCCATGTCTAATGCTTGCTAACCCAAATTGGGGGAAAATTATCGAAACAGATGCTTCTGATATTGGGTATGGTGGAATTCTAAAGAAAATAAATCCCCAGACCAAGCAGGAATATCTGGTTAGATATAATTCCGGAAAATGGACTAATAGTCAAAAGAATTACGCTACTATAGCCAAAGAAATTCTTGCTATAGTAAAATGTGTCTTGAAATTCCAAGATGACCTCTACAACACTGAGTTCTTAATTAGAACAGACTGCAATGCAGCCAAGTTCATGTTCCAAAAGGATTTTAAACATGATGTATCTAAACAAATGTTTGCAAGATGGCAGGCTCATTTAGCCCCATTTAATTTTGAAATTCAATATATTAAAGGTGAAGATAATTCACTTCCTGACTTTCTTACTCGTGAATTTTTACAGGATGCGTCCAGAATGGACAACACCCCATAGGGGAAAAGGCAGAAGCCGAGGCTCAGGCCGCATGTGAGGAAGAAACGCAGACAAGGACTATTCCTTCGAGGCTAAACCGGTAGGCGATAGTTCTTCCACCAACAGGCTCATATGCCCGTAAACTCATCTGAGGATGGTGAAGACCGAAATCAATATTTGGTCGGACCACGTAGAGACTATTCTCCTACTAGGACATGAAGATAAAAACTATCTAAATGACCCATGGATTCTAATGAATCGGTATGTAGAAAATTTCTACCATCCCTACAAAGAAGGGAAAAACAGGATGTATTATGAATATATCTTAACGGCAACATCCACTGCCGATATTACTTCATACCCTGATCATAAACCAGGAGTAGAAAAGAGCTATTCCAAGTTCTATCTGAAGAAAATCATTTCTCCCTATGAATGGGGAATTAGCCCGTTCAGGTCAAAGGAACTTATTATTCCAAGAACAGATATTAAGTTTGCATTTAATTATTATGATTATATTGATGCATTCACCCATGTTTTTTATTACGAAAACAAAAAGCATGGCCATACGTGGTGGGTTAAATTAAATCCAGAGATCTTTAAAAACAGCCAGAATGGTAAATTACTGCCAGGTTGGATATTTCCATGGTGGAATATTATTGGTCCTGAAATTCAGATATTGCCAGCTCCTTACATAAATTATTATAAGGAATGGATACAGTTATCCCCATGTATCACTCCAGAAAACCCTTCTGACTATGTCGAGGGATCAGCATCAATGATGTTCTTTATGCAAACCGGGACCCCATGGATCTGGAAATGGATTCCCGAAGCAGGAAGGAATTCGCAAGGCATATTATGTCTCAAAAGAAAATTTCTTTGTAAATTCTGGTCTAAATTATTAGACAAGGATCCGGAAAAACCATCCCAAACCTATGGTTGGGAAATAGAAGAAAATTGTTCTTCTCTACTGAAAAATTTGAGAACCATTTCTCATATAAAAAAAGAGGACAATTCCTCATTCTTTTCAAAATTCAAAAATGATATTAAGTTAAAAGACCCTCATGTTTCAGAGGAAGAGGTAATGACTGCCTATCTTGAAAAAATCAAGGCAGATTTCGTGAAGAATTTTGCCACAAAAATCGATGAGAGTCCCTATTCAGAGAAATCGACGACATCCATGAGAGAAGCCCAAGACGACAGTCTGTTCCAAGACTCACAGCCGCTGGAAGACTATTCCTACCAGCCATACACCAAGGATTTGTTCGACGGATTAATTGAATCTGTCAAAGCTAAAGCAGAAGAGGCCAAAGCCCGACAAGAAGATAAGGCTTCACGTGGAAAAGAAAAGATGACAGATTAAAAGACCCCATTATCATCAATAATGGGTAGAAGGAGACAGGAGAGGTCACATCTGGACCCCACGGTCATATTCGGCCGTCCCTATAATAATATTTTAATTTTTAGTTTTCGGAAGATGCCCATGTCGCAATCTTCTTTTTAAAAGTAGTTTACTTTTTATTGTTGTATTTACTTTCCGCAAAGTTTTTTGGCATTTTGTAATTATTAAGATGCCCTTTGTCTTTTATTCTAGAGGGTATAATGTTTTGAAGTCCGCCTTAGTCTATAAAAGGAGGTCCTCATTCATTAAGAAAATTATCAGAAAATAGAGCACTTGTAATATTTCCTCTGAATTAATAATATTGGAGTTTGCTCAATATCTCTCTTGGCTACGAGTTCGGTATACCTCCATTCCTTTAGATTAATTTTTATCTTGTTTATGCTTGTTTGAAGCCTAATGATAGGCTGAAACTATATACTGTCTAGGATGCTCTAAGATAATATGAATTTATAAGGATGATAACAAATCCAGTTTAATTCCATATCATTGTAGATTCTATTATGATTATACTGGGTAGGTTATGCGCCTTGCCGATGCAGTGCCCTCATCTGCCGACATGCCGTTAAGCCGTTGTTAGGCGTAGGCGACAGGCGTTCAATCGGGCCGTTTTCTGTATTGGTCTAAGTATAACTAACGTACTGGTATAAACATGTAGAACTTATGGGTAGAAAGTTCTGTTACTGGTTTCCTCCTTATTCTTATTACGATAAGATCCTTACAGACCTACGTATCAGGTCTTATTGGAGTTTGCTCAATATCTCTCTTGGCTACGAGTTCGGTATACCTCCCTTCCTTTAGATTAATTTTTATCTTGTTTATGCTTGTTTGAAGCCTAATGATAGGCTGAAACTATATATTGTCTAGGATGCTCTAAGATAATATGAATTTATAAGGATGATAACAAATCCAGATTTAACAGTTCATATCACTGTAGATTCTATTATGATTATACCTGGGTAGGTTATGCGCTTGCATGCGAGTGCCCTCATCCGACATACGCCGTTAAGCCGTTGTTAGGCGTAGGCGACAGGCGTTCAATCGGGCCGTTTTCTGTATTGGTCTAAGTATAACTAACGTACTGGTATAAACATGTAGAACTTATGGGTAGAAAGTTCTGTTACTGGTTTCCTCCTTATTCTTATTACGATAAGATCCTTACAGACCTACGTATCAGGTCTTATTGTGGTATCAGAGCCACGTTAAGCCGTTGTTAGGCGTAGGCGACAGGCGTTCAATCGGGCCGTTTTCTGTATTGGTCTAAGTATAACTAACGTTTATTGTGGTATCAGAGCCATACTATTTAAGAGTATCCTTAGACAGTATTCATTTAAAAATGAATATTTTTAAAAACTATAAGCATACGATTAAGAACGCTATTTTTGATACCTAGTGCATTCATTTGCCAGAACAAAACTTGTATTGAACAAACCTTCATACTTGTCAAGAACCTATCCAATGATATCATCTTAGGCATTCCTTTCATTAATGGACTAATGCCTATCACCAATACTGATGAAAAGGGCCTTACAGGAACCTTTGAAGGAAAACCTATAACTTTTCCCTGGATTACATCCCAGAAGACAATAAGCTTTGTCAATATGGTCCAAAATAAGAAACAACATTTGGATTTTCTACAACAAGAGCTTATGGTTTACAAAATTAGTGACCACACTAATCCTAAATTACAGGATAAGATCAAAAGCATAGAACACGATCTTGCCTCTTCTGTTTGCAGTGATCTACCAACAGCATTCTGGAATAGAAAAAAACACATTGTTGGACTGCCCTATGAAGAAGACTTTCGGGAAAATGACATTCCCACAAAAGCAAGACCTTGCCAGATGAATATGGAATATCTGGAGATTTGCAAACAAGAGATAGCCTCTCTAATTGATAAGAAGTTGATTCGCCCCTCAAGCTCCCCATGGAGTTGCACTGCGTTCTATGTTAATAAACATGCTGAGCAGGAACGAGGAGTTCCAAGATTGGTTATCAATTACAAACCTTTAAACAAGGTTCTAAAATGGATTAGATATCCAATCCCCAACAAAAAAGACTTATTAGATAGGTTATACCAATCTAATGTGTTCTCAAAATTTGATTTAAAATCAGGTTTTTGGCAGATACAGGTTGATGAACCTGACAGATACAAAACTGCCTTCACAGTCCCATTCGGTCATTACGAATGGAATGTTATGCCATTCGGATTAAAAAATGCTCCATCTGAATTTCAGCATATTATGAATGATATCTTTACTCCTTTTAGTAGTTTTATCATTGTTTACATTGATGACATATTGGTCTATTCTAAAACAATCCAAGATCATGTTAAGCATCTTGAAATTTTTAAAAGAATTATTATCTCTAATGGCCTAGTCATTTCTAAAACAAAAATGAATATTTTCCAAACCAAAATCAGGTTTCTGGGTCATAATATCGAAAAAGGAAATATTATTCCTATTTACAGAAGTATTGAATTTGCTTCTAAATTCCCTGATGAGATTCTTGATAGAACTCAACTACAGAGATTTCTAGGAAGCCTTAATTATATTGCTCCCTATTACAAAAACCTTTCCGTTGATGCAGTTATTTTATATGACAGACTGAAAAAATCTGCTAGTCCTTGGACCAATGTCCATACTGAGGCAGTCAGAAAAATAAAAATCAAAGTACAAGCTCTGCCATGTCTAATGCTTGCTAACCCAAATTGGGGGAAAATTATCGAAACAGATGCTTCTGATATTGGGTATGGTGGAATTCTAAAGCAAATAAATCCCCAGACCAAGCAGGAATATCTGGTTAGATATAATTCCGGAAAATGGACTAATAGTCAAAAGAATTACGCTACTATAGCCAAAGAAATTCTTGCTATAGTAAAATGTGTCTTGAAATTCCAAGATGACCTCTACAACACTGAGTTCTTAATTAGAACAGACTGCAATGCAGCCAAGTTCATGTTCCAAAAGGATTTTAAACATGATGTATCTAAACAAATGTTTGCAAGATGGCAGGCTCATTTAGCCCCATTTAATTTTGAAATTCAATATATTAAAGGTGAAGATAATTCACTTCCTGACTTTCTTACTCGTGAATTTTTACAGGATGCGTCCAGAATGGACAACACCCCATAGGGGAAAAGGCAGAAGCCGAGGCTCAGGCCGCGGCAGAGGAAGAACAGACCCAAGGACTATTCCTTCAAGGGCTAAACTGGTAGACGATAGTTCTTCCAGTCAACAGGGCTCATACGCCCAGAAACTCATACAGGATGGTGAAGACCGAAATCAATATTTGGTCAGACCACATGAGGAGACTATTCTCCTACTAGGACATGAAGATAAAAACTATCTAAATGACCCATGGATTCTAATGAATCGGTATGTAGAAAATTTCTACCATCCCTACAAAGAAGGGAAAAACAGGATGTATTATGAATATATCCTAACGGCAACATCCACTGCCGATATTACTTCATACCCTGATCATAAACCAGGAGTAGAAAAGAGCTATTCCAAGTTCTATCTGAAGAAAATCATTTCTCCCTATGAATGGGGAATTAGCCCGTTCAGGTCAAAGGAACTTATTATTCCAAGAACATATATTAAGTTTGCATTTAATTATTATGATTATATTGATGCATTCACCCATGTTTTTTATTACGAAAACAAAAAGCATGGCCATGCGTGGTGGGTTAAATTAAATCCAGAGATCTTTAAAAACAGCCAGAATGGTAAATTACTGCCAGGTTGGATATTTCCATGGTGGAATATTATTGGTCCTGAAATTCAGATATTGCCAGCTCCTTACATAAATTATTATAAGGAATGGATACAGTTATCCCCATGTATCACTCCAGAAAACCCTTCTGACTATGTCGAGGGATCAGCATCAATGATGTTCTTTATGCAAACCGGGACCCCATGGATCTGGAAATGGATTCCCGAAGCAGGAAGGAATTCGCAAGGCATATTATGTCTCAAAAGAAAATTTCTTTGTAAATTCTGGTCTAAATTATTAGACAAGGATCCGGAAAAACCATCCCAAACCTATGGTTGGGAAATAGAAGAAAATTGTTCTTCTCTACTGAAAAATTTGAGAACCATTTCTCATATAAAAAAAGAGGACAATTCCTCATTCTTTTCAAAATTCAAAAATGATATTAAGTTAAAAGACCCTCATATTTCAGAGGAAGAGGTAATGACTGCCTATCTTGAGAAAATCAAGGCAGATTTCGTGAAGAATTTTGCCACAAAAATCGATGAGAGTCCCTATTCAGAGACATCGACGGCATCCATGAGAGAAGCCCAAGACGGCGAATTGCTCTAAGACTCACAAATTACTGGAAGACTATTCCTACCAGCCATCCACCAAGGATTTGTTCGACGATTGATTGAATCACAAAGCTAAAGGTAAGAGGCCAAAGCGAGAAGATAAGGCTTCACGTGGAAAAGAAAAGATGATTAAAAGACCCCATTATCATCAATAATGGGTAGAAGGAGACAGGAGAGGTCACATCCGACCCCACTGGTCATATTCGCCGTCCTATAATAATATTTTAATTTTTAGTTTTCGGAAGATGCCCATGTCGCAATCTTCTTTTTAAAAGTAGTTTACTTTTTACTGTTGTATTTACTTTCCGCAAAGTTTTTTGGCATTTTGTAATTATTAAGATGCCCTTTGTCTTTTATTCTAGAGGGTATAATGTTTTGAAGTCCGCCTTAGTCTATAAAAGGAGGTCCTCATTCATTAAGAAAATTATCAGAAAATAGAGCACTTGTAATATTTCCTCTGAATTAATAATATTGGAGTTTGCTCAATATCTCTCTTGGCTACGAGTTCGGTATACCTCCATTCCTTTAGATTAATTTTTATCTTGTTTATGCTTGTTTTGTAACGACCCGTTCCGGGGCCCGTTACTGGTGCCTTATCCCGGGCACCCTAGTGATACAATCATCAGAGAAAACCAGCGGAAAATAAAACTTTAACAAGAAACAAGATATATGAACATAAAACAGGCCAACCCAACGGTTACCTTCCAATAACATAAATAAATACAACTCTTTCAAAACGAACAGTTTAATCCTTTTTACAACCCTGCCCACAACAGTACTACAGACCTCTAAGATTTACAACAACTATGACGGGACAGGGCCCCGCCATACCCCTGAATGTACAAGAACCTACAACTCAGGGAACACATACCAAACGATAAGCCTCCGGAGAAACGGAGCTTCCCAAAACGCTGAACTGAGATCCTAAGAGCGAGGATCCACGACCGATGTACCTCTACCTGCGGCATGAACGCAGGCCCCGGGAGGTCGACAACAGTACCAAGTATGTGAAATCAGAAAATATCAGAATGAAATCATACTAGTCTATAAAAAGGTGAGACATGTATTATAACCAAACTACGATCACAACATAAGCGATCATGTCGATCGTGACTCACGCCTCAAGTCATCACTCGAATATAACTATGGGTCTCACGCCCACAACATCAATCATGTTCGCATCACGGCCGCATGCCCCGACTCAGACGGTGTAGACATGTCCATGATGCAACAATAATACCAATTCTACGGCCACGTGCCGGAATTCTACCTCGGTGTGAACACGTCCATGTGACATCAACAATAATATCTTGGGTGATCAACCCGCCGCACGGCCACATGCCGAATTCTACCTCGGTGTAGACATGTCCATGTAACCACAATAACAATATATCGGGTAATCAACCCGCCGCACGGCCACATGCCGAGTGCAGACGGCAGACACGCCCATGTGACATCAACAACAATACGATAATCAAAATGGAAACATACCCGTGGAATTCTCCATCACCGCCAAAGACGTCCAAGTAAGTTCTCGACAAGTCGACCTGCCTCATCGAGAGACGCGGTAACACAGAAATACCACACTTGCACAACAAAGGCTATCATCACAAGCATAGGCAAGTTTCACAACAACAAGCATAGGCAAGTTTCACACAACTCAAAGTACTTTCATTTTATGCCAAAGTCCGGGTTTTTAACCCCAAAGTACTACATACGTTAATTTCTTTTAAAAGAGATTCATTACTTTTATAAAGTCACCCGATACCCGTAGTATTAGAATGACCAACCCACATTCCTTTTCAAAATCAAGTAACAACATTCTTTTCCTAAGTTCCAGTTTGCCTAGTTTCAATTACTCAAGCTTCTCATTTTCAAATGCTCAAGTCACTTATTTTAGAAAAGGTTTCATAACTCATAGTCTTAATCTCTTTTAAAACAATTGAGTAACATATGTCATATATGTGAGTAGTTTATTCTTGTTTATAACGATCTTATTACAATGACATGATCTAGAAAATGTAATATCATTTTGTCTCATCTTAGCTTCATGCAGATGAGGTTTCTACCGGTTTTAATACAACACATCATTATTCAATACATTTTCTTTTATTAACGCCGCAGTGTCTGCCGATACACATTCGATTTCGAAATCAAGAAACATTATCCCTTTAAAACCAAGTACTCATTACTCACGAATGAGGTTTCACACAAACATCCACATTAAAACAAATAAGTTAAGTCTCTTATCTTATAAGATCAAGTCTCTTAACTTCTAACATCAAGAAACCATTTTCTTACCTACATAAAGTCATTATAACCAACTTCCCATAAAGCCGTTATAACACTTTATGTTTCAAAACAATCAAATACATTAAACACGTATGCGTCTACCGTACTACATTGTTACACACATATCATGCCGAAGAGATAGGAAGAGGTTCACATACCTCGCGACGATTTATCGACAATAAGCAAAATGCTCCAAGTACTACAACCTTGCTAGCCCTTTCCACTCTCGAGTAGAATACGCTACTCTTAGTACTTTCACCTATAAAGGTCACAAACGTCTATTAACCCCAAAACACAAGTTTCTATCTTTCTACGTAAAATTCAAGAAGATTTCCCGCACATAACGCAAATCTCCTCTCTATCGAGGCCGCTACCAAGCCAACCGGGGGTTTACACGCCTAACCTGACGTATACAATTCTACTCGGTAATACTACACAAGTCTCTCGCAATACACCTATGTAAATCTGATTCGATTCTTTCTTTACATTCAGGCTTAAGTCAAAAGACATTGCCGCACAATAATGTTCAGTTCTATATATAGTATACTTCAACTATATATTCTAACAAACATGTAATTTCCAATTACAATAGAGGGACAAGATAATTACCTCGACAAGCCCAAAATTATCCAAGTTATAATGTCGATCCTGAGCAAGGTTTAGCTCCACTTGTGCGCTCCAAACCACTCCAAACAACCCTTAGAAGTTCTACCCAACTTCTACTCAAATACTTCAACCAACTATGAAGATTTCCTTAGGGTTTCGGTTTGAGACTAAAAGGACAAAAGGTAGTATTTCCTGCTCTACGATAGAGGTATCTTTGGAATACTACAAGGTACAAGGCTAAGGTATTTTGGGCATTATAACAATACTAGGAGAAGTATTTCAATACCACAGGGAGGGTATTATACGAAAAACAACTAGCAGTGGGGTACCCCACTGCCAAGGCACCACAAGGGGAGGAGGAGGCCTCGGCCAAGACTCTCAAAAGAGGGGATGAGTTGGGCGAACTCAACACTAGAGGAGGAGGGATTTTAGGCTTGGAAGGTTTCATTTGTGGATGAAGAGTTCATCAACATAAGGGGGGTATTTATAGCAAAACCAAAGGCCAACCAAGGGCCAAGATCCTTCCAAGTGTAAAGCAAGTGTAAGGGCAAGATTAAGCCAAGTGCACCCTAAACCCTACTCCACAAAACACTCCACAAAACAAGCCACAAAGCAAGCCACAAAGCAAGGCATACTTGAGGGCGATCGGCCAACCCACTCGACCGCCCTCCAAATCGCTAATGAGGTGACAAGTGTCACCCTCCCGTTGGTCAAAAAGGTTTCGTCTCTCGGAAAAATCCGCAAAAATACAAAACGACATAGCCGTAATTTTCCCTTCGCAAGTTACGAAAAACGTTTCGTCGAAAAACGACTCTAACCGGGTGTTGTGCACAAAGGTAAAATCGGCCAAGAGTGCCACATGGGGGTGACACGTGTCGCTGATTCGCCAGAATATTTCGTCTTCGAAAATATCCAAAATACCGAAATCTCAAAACAAAGCGGGCCCACAAAATCAGTAAATTTCTCCCGTGGGCCCCACGTGACCATTTCCGAAAATAAAATCTCAAAATTCTAATATAACCTATGAAGTCCAAATACCAAATCTGGGAATCCAATTCCCATTAACGAACCTTTTTCTTCACAAATAACCGGAAACTTTTCCGTCGAAAACTCACATCTTTCATTCTTTTCAAAATTTCTGCCGTACTCTCGCACGTACGTCCTCACATACATACCCTGCAACTACGGGGTATAACATTCTCCCCTCCTTAGAAACATTCGTCCCGAATGTTCCTTCTCAAGACGGATATCGATGAAGTTCCTCTAACAAGTTGTCGACGCCACAGCTTGGCCACGAACTAACACACGTTCTCTTCTCCCCTAACTCGTTGTACCCTTCTCGAACACTCGAACTCTTTCTAGTATCCGTACCACACTTCCGTCAATGCTTCTATTTCCAACCTTTGGAGTTACTACCTCCAAACTTGGTCATCATACTAACTTCAATCTCCCTTAAGGCCATTCCCGGCCTCCACGATCCGCTTCTGGTCGAACATATCCACCAACTCATACGATGGTCATACAAACTTGGGCCTAGCATCCTCGTGACCCTACCACCTGGCGGGACCACCCAGAACTGACCCCACCCCAAACCGGGTTACGGGTTGACCCGCAAATGGTCCTCAACCCGACCCCCAACCGCGCCAAACTCTTGTTCCCCGATCCGGAACAATCTTACTAATTCACATCATGAAAGCTACCACTTCCATCTCACACTACCCACGGACTTATCACACAAATAAATCCCACGTATACCACTACTCTGATAAGGGTCAAACACAAAATAAATCTTTAACTCAAGACGACCTTACCCCTAAGGTCTCAGTCGTGACATAGTCTAAGGTTCACACTTACCATGCCCCCATACGTATCCTCCCAACTAAGCATGTTTTCTAACTCATAATTAACACAACGCTATTCGTACATAGCACACAACAATGAGACCATCATAACAAGCATACCAAAACTCTAGAGGGTTAAGGATATACCGGCTACCGCCCACTCTAATCATAGGCTCACCGCAGTGGCATAACTGTAAGGCGCGATGAACCAGCCACTGATCCGGTAGGCTGAGTCGTAACATCCGTGCTACCCTTGGTCGGACAGATCCTCGCAAAAAGGCCCTGTTGGCCGCAAAAATAACAAGCTCCCCTGACACCACGACACTCCCCGAAATGCGGTCTACCACATCGACCACACCGAGGTAGGGGTGACCGCATCTGGCCAACACCCTTACTTCCTCGAAACACAACCTCGAGCCACGACCGCTCCGAATACTCAAGGTTGTGGAGGACCACTCTGACCGGGCGAGGTACAAAACTAGTATCTTCGAGGCGGTCCGCCTCGAAAGTCACCAGGACCTGTTGTTCTCGCCTCTTACTGATCTTGGTCATTCCGTCGACCTCTCCGTGCCTCACATCCCGCCAGATGAGCTCGCATGCGGCAATGTCCATGCCGCCAAGAGCTACTCAACATGCCTCGACATGTAATCATCGAGCCCAGAACATATCGTGCACTCGATCCTCCATACTAGCTACCAACGTTGGGACGCACGCCAATGAGTCGAACTCACATTGTACTCCCGAACCGCACGCCCGCTCGTCTAAGCATCAAAAATTGTTTACCGCGTTCTCTCATGCGGAGGCAAGAAGTGCGTGAGAAAGCCCCAAAACTCATCCCATACTGCTGGAGTGCATGCTCTCCCGAAAGCTCCTATGAATCAAACCAATCGATCATGCGGTATCACGCACCGATGTGAACCAAAGGTCATGCATCGGTCTCTCAAGCCTTGATCACCGCATGATCGTCAGAATCGCCGGATGAACTCCTGCGGATCATCCTCGTGCCTCGACCCATAAAACTCTGGCGGGCTACAACTCGTAAAGTCCGTAGCCTCAAACTATTCGCTCGGGTGAACCATCGGTGCATCGAATCGAAGGCCGTGATCCTATCATCTCATATCGCCACGACCACGGCCAAGAATCGCCATCTCCTTGTAACCCATCTCTCCGCCTGCATCGTGGATCGAGGCTCAGTATCGCGGTCTCGCAGCCATTGCTGCGCTCTAACCTCTGGCTGGGCGGCGCCACAAAACCCGCCGTCAAGCACAACCTCGTGCTGCACGGGCTCGCGCTCGCACTCTCAGATCTCACTAGCGGTTCCTCGCTGTCTTGCCCTTCGTGGCTCGCTGTTTTGCGCGAGGCATAATCGGTAAAAACGAGACACGTCGGAGGGTCCAACTTACAACACGCTTCTAAGGCACGATCTCGGAATGAGAAGAATGGAAACCAATCCTAAATGTCTCGACCTCCTGATTATAGATGTGGTGCACAACACATCGATAATCAAGACTCTACTAGACACGGTCTGTAGACACTTTCCGAGGATTAACTGCTCTGATACCACTTTGTCACTTTATCGCGAGTCCCACTCCGAGGACCCAACAAATGGTACCGGCCGCCATGATCCTCGAGGCATGCCTACTACTTCTTCTCGGGATGTGCCATACGGAGAGCCACGGTTCGGAGTGCATTCTCGGTAGAGGCTCGCCTCTTATACGCCACTCGGCGAGGTCAAGACAACAGTACCAAGTATGTGAAATCAAAAATATCAGAATGAAATCATACTAGTCTATAAAAAGCAGGAGACATGTATGATAACCAAACTACAGTTCACAACATAAAAGCAGTCATGTCCAGTCAGGGACTCACGCCCTCAAGTCATCACTCGAATATAACTATGGGTCTCACGCCCACAACATCAATCATGTTCGCATCATGGCCGCATGCCGGACTGCAGACGGTGTAGACATGTCCATTATGCAACAATAATACCAATGCCCCATTGGCACATGACACCGGAATTCTACCTCGGTGTAGACACGTAAAGGTGACATCAACAATAATATACTGGGTGATCAACTCGCCGCACGCCACATGCCCCGAATTCTACCTCGGTGTAGACATGTCCATGTAACCACAATAACAATATATCGGTAATCAACCCGCCGCACGGCCACATGCCGAATTCGCAGACGGTGTAGACATGTCCATGTGACATCAACAACAATACAAGAATCAAAATGGAAACATACCCGTGGAATTCTCCATCACCGCCAAAGACGCCCAAGTAAGTTCTCAATAAGTCGACCGCCTCTATCGAGAGACGCAGAATACGTAAATACCACACTTGCACAACAAAGGCTATCATCACAAGCATAGGCAAGTTTCACAACAACAAGCATAGGCAAGTTTCACACAACTCAAAGTACTTTCATTTTATGCCAAAGTCCGGGTTTTTAACCCCAAAGTACTACATACGTTAAGTTCTTTTAAAAGAGATCCATTACTTTTATAAAGTCACCCGATACCCGTAGTATTAGAATGACCAACCCACATTCCTTTTCAAAATCAAGTAACAACATTCTTTTCCTAAGTTCCAGTTTGCCTAGTTTCAATTACTCAAGCTTCTCATTTTCAAATGCTCAAGTCACTTATTTTAGAAAAGGTTTCATAACTCATAGTCTTAATCTCTTTTAAAACAATTGAGTAACATATGTCATATATGTGAGTAGTTTATTCTTGTTTATAACGATCTTATTACAGCAGCCATGATCTAGAAAATGTAATATCATTTTGTCTCATCTTAGCTTCTATGCAGATGGAGGTTTCTACTGGTTTTAATACAACACATCATTATTCAATACATTTTCTTTTATTAACGCTGCAGTGGTCTGTCGATACACATTCTGATTTCCGAAATCAGTAAAACATTATCCCTTTAAAAACCAAGTACTCATTACTCACGAATGAGGTTTCACACAAACATCCACATTAAAACAAATAAGTTAAGTCTCTTATCTTATAAGATCAAGTCTCTTAACTTCTAACATCAGTAAACCATTTTCTTACCTACATAAAGCTGTTATAACCAACTTCCCATAAAGCCGTTATAACACTTTATGTTTCAAAACAATCAAATACATTAAACACATGTACGTCTACCGTACTACATTGTTACACACATATCATGCTGGAAGAGATAGGAAGAGGTTCACATACCTCGCGACGATTTATCGACAATAAGCAAAATGCTCCAAGTACTACAACCTTGCTAGCCCTTTCCACTCCTCGAGTAGAATACACTACTCTTAGTACTTTCACCTATAAAGGTCACAAACGTCTATTAACCCCAAAACACAAGTTTCTATCTTTCTACAGAAAATGAGAAGATTTTCCCGCAACAAATGCAAATCTCCTCCTCTATCGAGGCCGGCTACCAAGCCAACCGGGGTTTACACGCCTAACCTGACGTATACAATTCTACTCAAGAATACTACACAAGTCTCAATACACCCTATGTAAATACGTCAGCTTCTTTCTTTACATTCAGCTTAAGTCAAAAGACATTGCCGCACAATAATGTTCATTCTATATATAGTATACTTCAACTATATATTCTAACAAACATGTAATTTCCAATTACAATAGAGGACAAGATAATTACCTCGACAAGCCCAAAATTATCCAAGTTATAATGTCGATCCCGAGCAAGGTTTAGCTCCACATGCGCCCAAACCACTCCAAACAACCCTTAGAAGTTCTACCCAACTTCTACTCAAATACTTCAACCAACTATGAAGATTTCCTTAGGGTTTTGGTTTGAGACTAAAAAGGACAAAAGGTAGTATTTCCTGCTCTACGATAGAGGTATCTTTGGAATACTACAAGGTACAAGGCTAAGGTATTTTGGGCATTATAACAATACTAGGAGAAGTATTTCAATACCACGAGGAGGGTATTATACGAAACAACTAGGCTAGTGGGGTACCCACGCCAAGGCACCACAAGGGGGAGGGAGGAGGCCCTCGGCCAAGACTCTCAAAAGAGGGGGGGGGGGGATGAGTTGGACGAACTCAACACTAGAGGAGGGAGGGATTTTAGGCTTGGAAGGTTTCATTTGTGGATGAAGAGTTCATCAACATAAGGGGGGTATTTATAGCAAAACCAAAGGCCAACCAAGGGCCAAGATCCTTCCAAGTGTAAAGCAAGTGTAAGGGCAAGATTAAGCCAAGTGCACCCTAAACCCTACTCCACAAAACACTCCACAAAACAAGCCACAAAGCAAGCCACAAAGCAAGGCATACTTCAAGGGGCCAATCGGCCAAGGCCAACCCACCTTGACCGTCCCCTCCAAACCGCCAATGAGGGTGACAAGTGTCACCCTCCCGTTGGTCCAAAAGGTTTCGTCTCTCGGAAAAATCCGCAAAAATACAAAACGACATAGCCGGAATTTTCCCTTCGCAAGTTACGCAAAACGTTTCGTCGAAAAACGACTCTAACCGGGTGTTGTGCACAAAGGTAAAATCGGCCAAGAGTGCCACATGGGGGTGACACGTGTCGCCCCCCGATTCGCCCAGAATATTTCGTCTTCCGAAAATATCCAAAATACCGGAAATCTCAAAAACAAAGCGGGCCCCACAAAACCGTAAATTTCTCCCGTGGGCCCCACGTGACCATTTCCGAAAATAAAATCTCAAAATTCTAATATAATCTATGAAGTCCAAATACCAAATCTGGGAATCCAATTCCCATTAACGAACCTTTTTCTTCACAAATAACCGGAAACTTTTCCGTCGAAAACTCACATCTTTCATTCTTTTCAAAATTTCAGCCGTACTCTCGCACGTACGTCCTCACATACATACCCTGCAACTACGGGGTATAACATGTTTGAAGCCTAATGATAGGCTGAAACTATATACTGTCTAGGATGCTCTAAGATAATATGAATTTATAAGGATGATAACAAATCCAGATTTAACAGTTCATATCACTGTAGATTCTATTATGATTATACCTGGGTAGGTTATGCGCCTTGCCGTACAGAGTGCCCTCATCTGCCGACATGCCGTTAAGCCGTTGTTAGCGAGGCGACAGCGCTCAATCGGGCCGTTTCGTATTGGTCAAGTATAACTAACGCATCGGTATAAACATGTAGAACTTATGGGTAAAGTTACATCGGGTTTCCTCCTTATTCTTATTACGATAAGATCCTACTGCACTCCACGACGTCTTATCGGAGTTTGCTCAATATCTCTCTCGCTACGAGTTGGTATACCTCCTTCCCTTAGATTAATTCTTATCTTTTTTATGCTTGTTTGAAGCCTAATGATAGGCTGAAACTATATACTGTCTAGGATGCTCTGAGATAATATGAATTTATAAGGAAGATAACAAATCCAGGTTTAACAGTTCATATCATCAGAGATTCTATTATGATTATACAGGTAGGTTATGCGCCTTGCCGCATGCAGTGCCCTCATCCGCCATACGCCGTTAAGCCGTTGTTAGGCGTAGCATGTGCGCTCAATCGGGCCGTCGTATTGGTCTAAGTATAACTAACGTACTGGTATAAACATGTAGAACTTATGGGTAGAAAGTTCTGTTACTGGTTTCCTCCTTATTCTTATTACGATAAGATCCTTACACTCCACGACGTCTTATTGTGGTATCGAGCCACGTTAAGCTGTTAGCGTAAGCGACGCGCGCTCAATCGGGCCGTCAGTATTGGTCTAAGTATAACTAACGCTTATTGTGGTATCGAGCCATACTATTTAAGAGTATCCTTAGGCGATTCATTTAAAAATGAATATTTTTAAAAACTATAAGCATACGATTAAGAACGCTATTTTTGATACCTAGTGCATTCATTTGCCGTAACAAAACTTGTATTGAACAAAACTTCATACTTGTCAACCTATCCAATGATATCATCTTAGGCATTCCTTTCATTAATGGACTAATGCCTATCACCAATCTTGATGAAAAGGGCCTTACAGAACCTTTGAGGAAAACCTATAACTTTTCCCCGGATTACATCCCGTACAATAAGCTTTGTCAATATGGTCCAAAATAAGAAACAACATTTGGATTTTCTACAACAAGAGCTTATGGTTTACAAAATTAGTGACCACTTTACTAATCCTAAATTACGTGATAAGATCAAAAGCGTAGAACACGATCTTGCCTCTTCTGTTTGCAGTGATCTACCAACAGCATTCTGGAATAGAAAAAAACACATTGTTGGACTGCCCTATGAAGAAGACTTCCGGGAAAATGACATTCCCACAAAAGCAAGACCTTGCCAGATGAATATAGAATATCTGGAGATTTGCAAACAAGAGATAGCCTCTCTAATTGATAAGAAATTGATTCGCCCCTCAAGCTCCCCATGGAGTTGCACTGCGTTCTATGTTAATAAACATGCTGAGCAGGAACGAGGAGTTCCAAGATTGGTTATCAATTACAAACCTTTAAACAAGGTTCTAAAATGGATTAGATATCCAATCCCCAACAAAAAAGACTTATTAGATAGGTTATACCAATCTAATGTGTTCTCAAAATTTGATTTAAAATCAGGTTTTTGGCAGATACAGGTTGATGAACCTGACAGATACAAAACTGCCTTCACATCCCATTCGGTCATTACGAATGGAATGTTATGCCATTCGGATTAAAAATGCTCCATCCGAATTTCAAAGATATTATGAATGATATCTTTACTCCTTTTAGTAGTTTTATCATTGTTTACATTGATGACATATTAGTCTATTCTAAAACAATCCAAGATCATGTTAAGCATCTTGAAATTTTTAAAAGAATTATTATCTCTAATGGCCTAGTCATTTCTAAAACAAAAATGAATATTTTCCAAACCAAAATCAGGTTTCTGGGTCATAATATCGAAAAAGGAAATATTATTCCTATTTACAGAAGTATTGAATTTGCTTCTAAATTCCCTGATGAGATTCTTGATAGAACTCAACTACAGAGATTTCTAGGAAGCCTTAATTATATTGCTCCCTATTACAAAAACCTTCGTTGATGCAATTGCTTTATATGACAGACTGAAAAAATCTGCTAGTCCTTGGACCAATGTCCATACTGAGGCAGTCAGAAAAATAAAAATCAAAGTACAAGCTCTGCCATGTCTAATGCTTGCTAACCCAAATTGGGGGAAAATTATCGAAACAGATGCTTCTGATATTGGGTATGGTGGAATTCTAAAGAAAATAAATCCCTGCACTGCCAGAATATCTGGTTAGATATAATTCCGGAAAATGGACTAATAGTCAAAAGAATTACGCTACTATAGCCAAAGAAATTCTTGCTATAGTAAAATGTGTCTTGAAATTCCAAGATGACCTCTACAACACTGAGTTCTTAATTAGAACAGACTGCAATGCAGCCAAGTTCATGTTCCAAAAGGATTTTAAACATGATGTATCTAAACAAATGTTTGCAAGATGGCAGGCTCATTTAGCCCCATTTAATTTTGAAATTCAATATATTAAAGGTGAAGATAATTCACTTCCTGACTTTCTTACTCGTGAATTTTTACAGGATGCGTCCAGAATGGACAACACCCCATAGGGGAAAAGGCAGAAGACGAGGCTCAGGCCGCGGCAGAGGAAGAACAGACCCAAGGACTATTCCTTCAAGGGCTAAACTGGTAGACGATAGTTCTTCCAGTCAACAGGGCTCATATGCCCAGAAACTCATACAGGATGGTGAAGACCGAAATCAATATTTGGTCAGACCACATGAGGAGACTATTCTCCTACTAGGACATGAAGATAAAAACTATCTAAATGACTCCATGGATTCTAATGAATCGGTATGTAGAAAATTTCTACCATCCCTACAAAGAAGGGAAAAACAGGATGTATTATGAATATATCCTAACGGCAACATCCACTGCCGATATTACTTCATACCCTGATCATAAACCAGGAGTAGAAAAGAGCTATTCCAAGTTCTATCTGAAGAAAATCATTTCTCCCTATGAATGGGGAATTAGCCCGTTCAGGTCAAAGGAACTTATTATTCCAAGAACAGATATTAAGTTTGCATTTAATTATTATGATTATATTGATGCATTCACCCATGTTTTTATTACGAAAACAAAAGCATGGCTACGCGTGGTTAAATTAAATCCAGAGATCTTTAAAACAAATGTAATGGTAAATTATCGCCAGTTGGATATTTCCATGGTGGAATATTATTGGTCCTGAAATTCAGATATTGCCCGCTCCTTACATAAATTATTATAAGGAATGGATACAGTTATCCCCATGTATCACTCCAGAAAACCCTTCTGACTATGTCGAGGGATCAGCATCAATGATGTTCTTTATGCAAACCGGGACCCCATGGATCTGGAAATGGATTCCCGAAGCAGGAAGGAATTCGCAAGGCATATTATGTCTCAAAAGAAAATTTCTTTGTAAATTCTGGTCTAAATTATTAGACAAGGATCCGGAAAAACCATCCCAAACCTATGGTTGGGAAATAGAAGAAAATTGTTCTTCTCTACTGAAAAATTTGAGAACCATTTCTCATATAAAAAAAGAGGACAATTCCTCATTCTTTTCAAAATTCAAAAATGATATTAAGTTAAAAGACCCTCATATTTCAGAGGAAGAGGTAATGACTGCCTGTCTTGAGAAAATCAAGGCAGATTTCGTGAAGAATTTTGCCACAAAAATCGATGAGAGTCCCTATTCAGAGACATCGACGGCATCCATGAGAGAAGCCCAAGACGACAGTCTGTTCCAAGACTCACAGTCGCTGGAAGACTATTCCTACCAGCCATCCACCAAGGATTTGTTCGACGGATTGATTGAATCTGTCAAAGCTAAAGTAGAAGAGGCCAAAGCCCGACAAGAAGATAAGGCTTCACGTGGAAAAGAAAAGATGACAGATTAAAAGACCCCATTATCATCAATAATGGGTAGAAGGAGACAGGAGAGGTCACATCTGGACCCCACGGTCATATTCGGCCGTCCCTATAATAATATTTTAATTTTTAGTTTTCGGAAGATGCCCATGTCGCAATCTTCTTTTTAAAAGTAGTTTACTTTTTACTGTTGTATTTACTTTCCGCAAAGTTTTTTGGCATTTTGTAATTATTAAGATGCCCTTTGTCTTTTATTCTAGATTGTATAATGTTTTGAAGTCCGCCTTAGTCTATAAAAGGAGGTCCTCATTCATTAAGAAAATCATCAGAAAATAGAGCACTTGTAATATTTCCTCTGAATTAATAATATTGGAGTTTGCTCAATATATCTCTTGGCTACGAGTTCGGTATACCTCCCTTCCTTTAGATTAATTTTTATCTTGTTTATGCTTGTTTGAAGCCTAATGATAGGCTGAAACTATATATTGTCTAGGATGCTCTAAGATAATATGAATTTATAAGGATGATAACAAATCCAGATTTAACAGTTCATATCACTGTAGATTCTATTATGATTATACCTGGGTAGGTTATGCGCCTTGCCGTACAGAGTGCCCTCATCTGCCGACATGCCGTTAAGCCGTTGTTAGGCGTATGCGACAGGCGTTCAATCGGGCCGTTTTCTGTATTGGTCTAAGTATAACTAACGTACTGGTATAAACATGTAGAACTTATGGTTAGAAAGTTCTGTTATTGGTTTCCTCCTTATTCTTATTACGATAAGATCCTTACAGACCTATTAAGTTAAAAGACCCTCATATTTCAGAGGAAGAGGTAATGACTGCCTATCTTGAGAAAATCAAGGCAGATTTCGTGATTTAATTTTGAAATTCAATATATTAAAGGTGAAGATAATTCACTTCCTGACTTTCTTACTCGTGAATTTTTACATGATGCGTCCAGAATGGACAACACCTCATTCTTTTCAAAATTCAAAAATGATATTAAGTTAAAAGACCCTCATATTTCATAGGAAGAGGTAATGACTGCCTATCTTGAGAAAATCAAGGCAGATTTCGTGAAGAATTTTGCCACAAAAATCGATGAGAGTCCCTATTCAGAGACATCGACGGCATCCATGAGAGAAGCCCAAGACGACAGTCTGTTCCAAGACTCACAGCCGCTGGAAGACTATTCCTACCAGCCATCCACCAAGGATTTGTTCGACGGGTTGATTGAATCTGTCAAAACTAAAGCAGAAGAGGCCAAAGCCCAACAAGAAGATAAGGCTTCACGTGGAAAAGAAAAGATGACAGATTAAAAGACCCCATTATCATCAATAATGGGTAGAAGGAGATAGGAGAGGTCACATCTGGACCCCACGGTCATATTCGGCCGTCCCTATAATAATATTTTAATTTTTAGTTTTCGGAAGATGCTCATGTCGCAATCTTCTTTTTAAAAGTAGTTTACTTTTTACTGTTGTATTTACTTTCCGCAAAGTTTTTTGGCATTTTGTAATTATTAAGATGCCCTTTGTCTTTTATTCTAGATTGTATAATGTTTTGAAGTCCGCCTCCATTTAATTTTGAAATTCAATATATTAAAGGTGAAGATAATTCACTTCCTGACTTTCTTACTCGTGAATTTTTACAGGATGCGTCCAGAATGGACAACACCCCATAGGAAAAAGGCGGCGAGGTTCAAAGCCGATGGAGGAAGAATGCACTCAAGGACTATTCCTTCAAGGGCTAAACTGGTAGACGATAGTTCTTCCAGTCAACAGGGCTCATATGCCCAGAAACTCATACAGGATGGTGAAGACCGAAATCAATATTTGGTCAGACCACATGAGGAGACTATTCTCCTACTAGGACATGAAGATAAAAACTATCTAAATGACCCATGGATTCTAATGAATCGGTATGTAGAAAATTTCTACCATCCCTACAAAGAAGGGAAAAACAGGATGTATTATGAATATATCCTAACGGCAACATCCACTGCCGATATTACTTCATACCCTGATCATAAACCAGGAGTAGAAAAGAGCTATTCCAAGTTCTATCTGAAGAAAATCATTTCTCCCTATGAATGGGGAATTAGCCCGTTCAGGTCAAAGGAACTTATTATTCCAAGAACAGATATTAAGTTTGCATTTAATTATTATGATTATATTGATGCATTCACCCATGTTTTTTATTACGAAAACAAAAAGCATGGCCATACGTGGTGGGTTAAATTAAATCCAGAGATCTTTAAAAACAGCCAGAATGGTAAATTCTCGCTGTGTGGATATTTCCATGGTGGAATATTATTGGTCCTGAAATTCAGATATTGTCAGCTCCTTACATAAATTATTATAAGGAATGGATACAGTTATCCCCATGTATCACTCCAGAAAACCCTTCTGACTATGTCGAGGGATCAGCATCAATGATGTTCTTTATGCAAACCGGGACCCCATGGATCTGGAAATGGATTCCCGAAGCAGGAAGGAATTCGCAAGGCATATTATGTCTCAAAAGAAAATTTCTTTGTAAATTCTGGTCTAAAAACTATAAGCATACGATTAAGAACGCTAGAAAGGAAGAATATGAACTTCCACAACAGCTTGATGCTCTTAACAAATGGACTATTCCATGTGTAGCCACAAAAGAAATTTATAATTTTGGCATGTTTGAAAATCTTCGAAATCGTCACATTATTAAGACAATTGAAGAATCGGTCCAAATGGATAACCAAGAAAAAACTATTCAGTTATTTTCTGACGATGATATCGAAAGGTATCAAAAATTGCATTACAAATTTCTGCATATAGGTTTAGTGCAAATTGCTTTTAAACCTTTAACCTTAGAAGGCTTGCCTGAAAGCTTTATGACTGTTCTAAGAGATGCCAGAAACCTCAACTGGAAACAATCTCTTATGAGTGCTATGCAGTCAAGTTTAGCCTATGGCCCAGTATATTTTAATGTCAGACCAAACCTTACATTATCCTTGTCTGATCCAAATATATTACATGTTTTAACTTTATATGTGAAAGCTAATGGGTATAATTACATGCCTGAAACAGAAGTTATGTGTATCTGTTGTCGTGTTTATTTCCGTGTACTAGACACCATGAATCCAAATTGTAGGATGATGGATGATAAGAGAAATAGACAAACAGTCTTGATTGAGACTAATTTAGCCAAAAGGTCCAAGATTACTACTCGGAGACCTATAAGTTGGGATGAAATAAATTATCCTGAAGATTGGCTAATTGAGAAAGCATCCTCTTTGAAACAAGGATAGATTCTCGGATTGCGCAAGTAATCCAAACTACTGATGGCAATATCCATCTTCAGTTTAGTAAGGACTCACCTAGATTAGGTAACTCCCTGTCATCTCATTATTTCCTATCTCCTTTAGATGACAGACCTGAGACGTCTACCGCTAGAGCTTCAACCTCTCAGGTAGATGAAAGATTCTATAAAATCACCACCCCCTCAGAAATCTCTAGGGAGGAGAAGGTTGACAAAATCAAGGTTGAGAATCAGATTCCTGTTGAAGCCTCAACTGAAAATAGTAATACTGAATACAATTATTTCGATGATAGATAGTGATCTTGATAGAATCCGTATGGCGAACAGACTGGATTATGGTCCAGGTTCTGATTTAAGAAAAATTATTTCTAAAGAATTTTGGAATAATACGGACTATGCTCCTTTTCGAAAATGGTTTCTTGAGTTCTTTACTCCTGACGAGCGCAAATCTATAGGTAAACAATTTTACGATGATTTGCAAGAAAAACAAACTTTTAAACAATTCGTTAACTGGTTTGTTAGTGATTATGCTTTGCTTAATATTAATGTTATTGAAAGGCAATGGCATTTAGACACTAAGAAAGTCCTTAGGAGCATATATCCTCCGGATGAACCTTTCCATTTAAAGAAGGATGATAGTGGGAAGGACCTTAGGGCTCAGCCCTACATGAAGCTAATACAGGGTACTCCTACTTGGGGTTTACAGGTTGATCATTTGAATGACCTATTCAGACAAAACAACCACACCAACATTAGCCTCAAGATTCTTTTTGAACAAATGACTTTGTTACAGAATAAGGTCAGTAGACTCCATAGTCTTATCGAGGAAAAGAGGACTGCTATTAACCAGCAACCTCCCAAACCTCTAGAAGTCCGCGCCAATATCCAGCCGTCTCCATCCATGGATGGGATTAACCTGTCTAATGACAAGACTGATCTTGAGAATCTTTTATCGCAATTCCGGGATAAAATGAAAATCTCATCTGACAAAGAGTCTACCTCCAGAAATATCGTTGGAGTCATTACTACCAGCGATCATGAGGAGAAACATATTTCCACTGTCAATAAAACAGGATGGAACCCCAGAGGCAATCGTGATAACTATTATTATCCCAGGCCAACACCTATTGACGTCCTTGTCGAAGAATCTAGCTTCAGGCCAGACACCGCTTCTTATACCGGCACTGAAATTGTCGAATGGAACATTGATGGGGCTGGAGATAATTTAATCTTCACTACTGGCCACAAGATGCTCATGTATGCCGCTGCCGGCAGAGCCCACAACAAACAGCAATCCGAAGTAAACATCATGCAGATGATTGTTGTTGGATTCACTGGTCAGCTCAAAGCTTGGTGGGACAATTATGTCAATACAGAGCAGAAGGCATCAATTACTAATTCAGTCAAACAAGAGGGGACTGAACAAAAATCCAATGCGGTTTATACTCTTGTTCTAACCATTTTAGATCAATTCACCGGTAATTATTCTACCAATTATGATAACATCAGGACACTGCTTCAAAATCACAGTTGTCCAACCCTTACTTCCTTTAGGTGGTACAAAGATGTTTTCCTTAGTAGAGTTTATAATCTCCCTGAAGCCAGTAGTAGCTTCTGGAAGGCCAGATTTATTGATGGTCTCCCATCACTCTTCGCCGAAAGAGTCAAAAGAACTCTCAAGATTAATGATAGTTCACAAATCCAATGGGATGATTATTCCTACGGACAACTCATAGGACGCTGCACGGATGAAGGCTTAAATCTTTGCAATGACCTAAAACTGCAAAGGCAATTAAAAAAGCAGAATTTGACGGAGAAGCCCGATTAGAGAATTTCACAATTCGCCATGGACAGACCAAGCTCTTCGCAGAAACCGAAGAAGAAGAAGGCCGGGGCTAAGCCTTTTAAGCCTTACAAAGATTATTCCAGATTCCAAACTGACTCTTACAAAAAGAAAGCAGCAAAAAGAAGAGTCCATAGCGCAACAAGAAAAAGGGATAACAAAAGACCTAAAAAGGACCCTACATGTTTCGCATGCGGGGAAAAGGGTCATTACGCCAATCGATGTAAGAAGAAAAAGATCAATAAAATTAATAATCTTGATATTGATGAGAGCATTAAGGATGCTTTAATGAAAATCATGGTTGATTATGACGATTCAGAAGACACCATAAGTACAGATTCAGATGACCCGTATTCACCTTCCTCGGAGGAAGATACCCCTTGCTGTACCAAAGATAGATGCCAGGCCATCAGAGATACTGATGACACTGATGACGAGTTTTATAAACTCCAAGCCCAGTTCTCCAGTTTTAACATAAGCGTCATCAATGGAGAAGAAATTAATGATCTTCTTAAAGACTTCCCAGATGAAGCCCATAAAGCAAAGATCATTGACGCATTGCTCAAAGCACAAGAAAAGGACAAGACTCCTATCAAGATCAAAACTCGTATTGATCCTCCGTATAATTTCTCGGAACTACTAACTGAGTTGCAGAAGAAAAGGAACTCCAAGGATCCTATTACAACCCAGGAATTAAAAGAAGAGATTATGAATCTTAGAAGAGAGATAACTCAAATGCATGGCAAATATAGCGGTTTAGAAAACCGAGTTACCCTCTTAGAAACCATCTCATATTCTGAGAAAACCCCGGATATCTCCGAGAAAGTAGGACATACTCCTACCACCAGCCAACCTAGCACTTCCAGCCTACCTGATGACTTCATAGGTACTCTAGTTATGCGACAAAGGTGGATTACTGAGATAAATCTACTAATCCATGGCAATGTCATCCTCAAAAATGTCCCAACATTAATTGACTCTGGGGCAGATCTTAATTGCATCAGGGAAGGATTAATCCCTACCAAATACTTTACCAAAACTACCCGTAGAGTATCAGGTGCCGATGGAAGCAATTTTGACGTTTCCTATAAGCTACCTAGTGCATTCATTTGCCAGAACAAAACTTGTATTGAACAAACCTTCATACTTGTCAAGAACCTATCCAATGATATCATCTTAGGCATTCCTTTCATTAATGGACTAATGCCTATCACCAATACTGATGAAAAGGGCCTTACAGGAACCTTTGAAGGAAAACCTATAACTTTTCCCTGGATTACATCCCAGAAGACAATAAGCTTTGTCAATATGGTCCAAAATAAGAAACAACATTTGGATTTTCTACAACAAGAGCTTATGGTTTACAAAATTAGTGACCAGCTTACTAATCCTAAATTACAGGATAAGATCAAAAGCATAGAACACGATCTTGCCTCTTCTGTTTGCAGTGATCTACCAACAGCATTCTGGAATAGAAAAAAACACATTGTTGGACTGCCCTATGAAGAAGACTTCCGGGAAAATGACATTCCCACAAAAGCAAGACCTTGCCAGATGAATATAGAATATCTGGAGATTTGCAAACAAGAGATAGCCTCTCTAATTGATAAGAAATTGATTCGCCCCTCAAGCTCCCCATGGAGTTGCACTGCGTTCTATGTTAATAAACATGCTGAGCAGGAACGAGGAGTTCCAAGATTGGTTATCAATTACAAACCTTTAAACAAGGTTCTAAAATGGATTAGATATCCAATCCCCAACAAAAAAGACTTATTAGATAGGTTATACCAATCTAATGTGTTCTCAAAATTTGATTTAAAATCAGGTTTTTGGCAGATACAGGTTGATGAACCTGACAGATACAAAACTGCCTTCACAGTCCCATTCGGTCATTACGAATGGAATGTTATGCCATTCGGATTAAAAAATGCTCCATCTGAATTTCAGCATATTATGAATGATATATTTAATCCTTTTAGTAGTTTTATCATTGTTTACATTGATGACATATTAGTCTATTCTAAAACAATCCAAGATCATGTTAAGCATCTTGAAATTTTTAAAAGAATTATTATCTCTAATGGCCTAGTCATTTCTAAAACAAAAATGAATATTTTCCAAACCAAAATCAGGTTTCTGGGTCATAATATCGAAAAAGGAAATATTATTCCTATTTACAGAAGTATTGAATTTGCTTCTAAATTCCCTGATGAGATTCTTGATAGAACTCAACTACAGAGATTTCTAGGAAGCCTTAATTATATTGCTCCCTATTACAAAAACCTTTCTGTTGATGCAGCTGTTTTATATGACAGACTGAAAAAATCTGCTAGTCCTTGGACCAATGTCCATACTGAGGCAGTCAGAAAAATAAAAATCAAAGTACAAGCTCTGCCATGTCTAATGCTTGCTAACCCAAATTGGGGGAAAATTATCGAAACAGATGCTTCTGATATTGGGTATGGTGGAATTCTAAAGCAAATAAATCCCCAGACCAAGCAGGAATATCTGGTTAGATATAATTCCGGAAAATGGACTAATAGTCAAAAGAATTACGCTACTATAGCCAAAGAAATTCTTGCTATAGTAAAATGTGTCTTGAAATTCCAAGATGACCTCTACAACACTGAGTTCTTAATTAGAACAGACTGCAATGCAGCCAAGTTCATGTTCCAAAAGGATTTTAAACATGATGTATCTAAACAAATGTTTGCAAGATGGCAGGCTCATTTAGCCCCATTTAATTTTGAAATTCAATATATTAAAGGTGAAGATAATTCACTTCCTGACTTTCTTACTCGTGAATTTTTACAGGATGCGTCCAGAATGGACAACACCCCATAGGGGAAGAGGCGGCCGAGGCTCGTGCCGCGCAGATAAGAACACTCCAAGGACTATTCCTTCAAGGGCTAAACTGGTAGACGATAGTTCTTCCAGTCAACAGGGCTCATATGCCCAGAAACTCATACAGGATAGTGAAGACCGAAATCAATATTTGGTCAGACCACATGAGGAGACTATTCTCCTACTAGGACATGAAGATAAAAACTATCTAAATGACCCATTGATTCTAATGAATCGGTATGTAGAAAATTTCTACCATCCCTACAAAGAGGGAAAACAGGATGTATTATGAATACATCCTAACGCAACATCCATCGCCGATATTACTTCATACCTCGATCATAAACCAGAGTAGAAAAGAGCTATTCCAAGTTCTATCTCAAGAAAATCATTTCTCCTATGAATGGGAATTAGCCTGCTCGTGTCAAAGGAACTTATTATTCCAAGAACATATATTAAGTTTGCATTTAATTATTATGATTATATTGATGCATTCACCCATGTTTTTTATTACGAAAACAAAAGCATGGCCACGCGTGGTTAAATTAAATCCAGAGATCTTTAAAAAGCGTAATGGTAAATTACTGCCAGGTTGGATATTTCCATGGTGGAATATTATTGGTCCTGAAATTCAGATATTGCCAGCTCCTTACATAAATTATTATAAGGAATGGATACAGTTATCCCCATGTATCACTCTAGAAAACCCTTCTGACTATGTCGAGGGATCAGCATCAATGATGTTCTTTATGCAAACCGGGACCCCATGGATCTGGAAATGGATTCCCGGGCGGAAGGAATTCGCAAGGCATATTATGTCTCAAAAGAAAATTTCTTTGTAAATTCCGGTCTAAATTATTAGACAAGGATCCTGAAAACCATCCCAAACCTATGGTTGGGAAATAGAAGAAAATTGTTCTTCTCATGAAAAATTTGAGAACCATTTCTCATATAAAAAGAGGACAATTCTCATTCTTTTCAAAATTCAAAAATGATATTAAGTTAAAAGACCCTCATATTTCAGAGGAAGAGGTAATGACTGCCTGTCTTGAGAAAATCAAGGCAGATTTCGTGAAGAATTTTGCCACAAAAATCGATGAGAGTCCCTATTCAGAGACATCGACGGCATCCATGAGAGAAGCCCAAGACGATACTGCTCCAAGACTCACAAATTACTGGAAGACTATTCCTACCACCATCCACCAAGGATTTGTTCGACGATTGATTGAATCACAAAGCTAAAGGTAAGAGGCCAAAGCCCGACAAGAAGATAAGGCTTCACGTGGAAAAGAAAAGATGACAGATTAAAAGACCCCATTATCATCAATAATGGGTAGAAGGAGACAGGAGAGGTCACATCTGGACCCCACGTCATATTCGGCCGTCCCTATAATAATATTTTAATTTTTAGTTTTCGGAAGATGCCCATGTCGCAATCTTCTTTTTAAAAGTAGTTTACTTTTTACTGTTGTATTTACTTTCCGCAAAGTTTTTTGGCATTTTGTAATTATTAAGATGCCCTTTGTCTTTTATTCTAGATTGTATAATGTTTTGAAGTCCGCCTTAGTCTATAAAAGGAGGTCCTCATTCATTAAGAAAAAAGATCAGAAAATAGAGCACTTGTAATATTTCCTCTGAATTAATAATATTGGAGTTTGCTCAATATCTCTCTTGGCTACGAGTTCGGTATACCTCCCTTCCTTTAGATTAATTTTTATCTCCTTTATGCTTGTTTGAAGACTAATGATAGGCTGAAACTATATACTGTCTAGGATGCTCTAAGATAATATGAATTTATAAGGATGATAACAAATCCAGATTTAACAGTTCATATCACTGTAGATTCTATTATGATTATACCTGGGTAGGTTATGCGTCTTGCCGTACAGAGTGCCCTCATCTGCCGACATGCCGTTAAGCCGTTGTTAGGCGTAGGCGACAGGCGTTCAATCGGGCCGTTTTCTGTATTGGTCTAAGTATAACTAACGTACTGGTATAAACATGTAGAACTTATGGGTAGAAAGTTCTGTTACTGGTTTCCTCCTTATTCTTATTACGATAAGATCCTTACAGACCTACGTATCAGGTCTTATATAAAAAGGAGTCTTTTGAAATGAATGTACGTACGTAGTACTTTGGCTTGTTAAATGAGAATTATTCTATTTGTGCCTTGAGAAGTACTTTGGCTTGTTAAATGAGAATTATTCTATTGGTGCCTTGATAAGTACTGTCACGACCCGATCTCGGGCCCGCGACTGGTGCCTTACCCTGGGCACCCTAGTGATACAACATCAGAGAAAATCAGCGGAAATAAAAACTTAAACATGAAATAAGATAAAATAAGAAACAAAGCAACCAAAACGCTTACCTTTCTCGCATATATATACCGAACGCTTAAATCATTTTACAAACCCCGCCACAACAAGATTACTGCACTTATGAATTTTATAACAACTATGACGGGACAGGGCCCCGCCATACCCCTGAATGTAAGCACCTACAACGACAGGGGACTATACCAAAGATAAGCCTCCGGAGAAACGGAGCTTCCCAAACGCTGAACTGTGATCCTATGAGCGAGGATCAACAACCGGTGTACCTCTACCTGCGGCATGAACGCAGCCCCCCGAAGGAGGTCAGTACAACAGGTACCAAGTATGTGAAACTGAAAATACTGTAAATGAAATCATAGTAGTCTATATAAAACAGGAGACATATATGATAACCAAACTACACATAATATGTAGCAATATGTCAAGTCGTGACTCACGCCTCAAAGTCATCACTCAAATATAACAACGGGTCTCACGCCCACAACATCAATCATGCCCGTGGAATACCTTCTCACCGCGGCGATCATGATATAACAACACCAAGAAGTACACATGAACACCAGGTCCCACCTGTGTTATAAAAACCGTACGGGGCAAGTACGAAGGCTAACTACCAGATACCAAAGCCGCATCATCAACTGACCGGGGCAAGTACGAAAGCCAACTACCAGATACCAAAGCCGTACCAACAATACTATACAACCAAACCACGAAGCTGATACGGGGCAAGTATGAAAGCCAACTACCAGATACCAAAGCCGTGTCAATGACCGACCGGCAAGTACGAGGGCTAACTACAGATACCGAGGTCAGATCACGAGACTTCGCCACGGCCGACACGGGCAAGTACGAAGCCAACTACCGATACCAAAGTCGTGTCACGTAGATGACCCGGGCAACTACGAGGGCTAACTACCAGATAACAAGGTCAGATCACGAGACTTCGCCACTAAACCGAACAGGCAAGCGAAGGCTAACTACCAGGTACCAAGGCCGAATCAGCCACGAGATGGGGCAAGTACGAAATCCAACCACCAGATACCAAGGCCGAATCAGTAAAACCTCATGGAGAGCTAGTCCATCTAATAACGCTATCAACAGGAGCGCACCCGTGGAATCCTCCGTCACTGCCGGTACGTCCAAGTAAGATCATAACAAATCAGCCGGCCCTCCATCGAGAGACGCGGTGGTATAGAAATACAATACTAGCACGACAAGGCTATCAAACGCAAACATAGGCAAGTTACACACAACTCAAGGTACTTTCATTTTATGTCAACAATACGGGTTTCAAACCCAAAAATAATACCTACTTTCATTCTTTCAAAAAGACCTCTTTTTACGTAAAAGATACTAATACTCGTAGTATCAAAAACACATTTCCTTTTCAAACCAAATTACTTTACTTTCGTAAAAACCTTTACAAGACTTTTAAAATCAAGTACTCTAACCTTGCTCGCCTTTTCCACCCTTCAAGTAGAATACGCTACTCGTAGTACTTCAACCTAAAAAGGCCACAAAACGTCTATCAACCTCTAGATCTCTTCGTAGAATAATTCTAGATACAAGATTCCTTATTCTACGGAAGATTCGGCAGACCTCCCCGCAACCACATAAATCTCCTCATCTAACGAGGCCTGCTACCAAACCAACAATCCTGTGGGTTACACGCCTAACGGATGTGTACAATTCTACTCCACAATAATACTACAAGTCTCATCAGAATACAAATTCTATGTAAATACAGTTCAATTCTTATCCATATTCATTCTACATATAGTATACTCAACTATACATTACTACAACATGTAATATCCAATTACAATAGGGGGACAAAGATCATTACCTCGATAAGCCCAAAATTATCCAAGTTTATAAGTCGATCCTGAGCAACGTTTAGCTCCAATTCCTTACGTTCCAACCCGCTCCAAGCAACCCTTAGAAGTTTCTAAACAACTTCTCTTAACATTTCAACCAAGCTTATGAAGATTTTCTAGGGTTTCATTTTGCGACTATTGGAATAAAGTAGTATTTCCGGGCTCCTAGTATTGAAATAACTTTGGAATACTACTAGGGATACTAGGCCAAGGTATTTGGGATTATACAATAATACCCAAAGTATTTTCTACTCAAGTGGGGGAAGGGGGACGAAAACAACTACAAAGGGGAGGGGAGTATTTTGCCTTGGAAGCTTAAGTGTGGGATGAAAATTGTCTTCAACCTAAGGGAGTATATATAGAAGAATCAAGGGTCAAGATTAATGCAAGTGGGTGGTGAGGATGGGTACATGTGTGTGGGTAGTTGGCCAACCAAGTGTTCACCACAAAAGTGGGACAAGTGGCCACCATAAAAATGGGCCACTTGTCCACCTAAAAAAACGTCCACTTTCCCTTCTCCAATTCGGCCAACATGGCCACACGGGGGTGACACGTGTCGCCCCCTACTCGTCCAAAATATTTCATCTGCCGAAAATATCCGTAATGCCAAAAATCCGAAAATAAAGTGGGCCCCACAAAATCGTAAATTTTCCCGTGGGCCCCACGTGACCAATTTCGGAAATAAAATTTCATAATACTCAAATATTCTAAAAAGTCCAATCACATCTTTCTTCCTTTCCAATTTTTGTGTCGATTCTCGTACGTACGTCCTCATATACATACTCTGGAACTACGGGGTGTAACAAGTACTTTGGCTTGTTAAATGAGAATTATTCTATTTGTGCCTTGATAAGTACTTTGGCTTGTTAATTGAGAATTATTCCATGTGTGCCTTGATAAGTACTTTGGCTTGATTAATTGAGAATTATTCCATGTGTGCCTTGATAAGTACTTTGGCTTGATTAATTGAGAATTGCCTATATGTGCTGGTGATAGCCTTTGAGTGCAAGTATTATGTTTTATTGCATTGCCGCGACTCTCGGTTGGAGGGCCGGCTGTCTTGTTGTAAGTTACTTGGACGTACCGACAGTGATGTGGGATTCCACGCATGCTTCACTTGTAGTACTTGGGTTAAATTCGGATTTTTATGAAAGACACGGTAGTGCTTATGTATTGTTTGACGGTACGAGATAGTGGTAAGAGTATAAGTGAGGGTAAACCCCAAGACGCTATACCACCTTCTCCAGTAAGAGTATAAATGAGGGGTAAACCCCCAAGACATTATACCCCCTGCTTGTTTTGTTTCATGGTCGGTCGAGATAGGGTAAGAGTATAAGTGAGGGGTAAACCCCCAAGACGCTATACCACCTTCTCCAGGGTAAGAGTATAAATGAGGGGTAAACCCCCAAAACATTATACCCCCTTCTTGTTTTGTTTGATGGTCGGTCGAGATAGGGTAAGAGTATAAGTGAGGGGTAAACCCCCAAGACGTTATACCACCTTCTCCAGGGTAAGAGTATAAATGAGGGGTAAACCCCCAAGACATTATACCCCCTGCTTGTTTTGTTTGATGGTCGGTCGAGATAGGGTAAGAGTATAAGTGAGGGGTAAACCCCTAAGACGCTATACCACCTTCTCCAGGGTAAGAGTATAAATGAGGGGTAAACCCCCAAGACATTATACCCCCTGCTTGTTTTGTTTGATGGTCGCCAGAGATAGTGTAAGATTATAAATTAGGGGTAAACCCCCAAGACATTATACCTCGCTTACCACCGCCGTCTTCCTACTTGCCCGCATGCTTTTTAGGATACGGTGGGACTTGGTGTTCATGTATGCCTATTGGCGTTATATTATATCATGGATCGCCAAGGTGAGGAAGGATTCCACGCATGATTGATATTATGGGCGTGAGACCCACGGTTATGTTTTAGTAATGACTTTGAGGCACGCGTCCCTTACTTGATATGATCGCTATGTATTGTATCGTAGGTTGGCTATCATACATGTCTCTGCTTTGTTTAGATCGTTATGATTTCATTACGATATATCGCTTCACATACTTGGTGCATTCTTCAGATCGACCTCCTTCGGGCCGCTCACGCCGCAGTTTAGGTACGCAGATTTGGTGATCGGCAGTGTAGGACCGCTCGAGTTTTGGATAGCTCCTCTGCTCAGAGTTTATCTTTTGGTATAGTTCCTTGATGTGCTTTTACGCTTATGGGTACGGCGGGGCCTTGTCCCGTCATAGTTCAGTAAAACTCTTAGAGGTCTGTATTCATATGTGGGATTGGACTCATGTACGGTGTAGTGTCTTTTATTATGTATATTATATGGCAGCCTTGTCGGCTTTGCCCTTGCACGTACTATTTGTTTAAAAGGAAAAAAAAGAGGTGTTATTAAATTTTCGCTGTTTACTTAGTTGTTAAGGTAGAAGGGTGCCCTGGTAGGGCACCAGTCACGGGCCTCGGGGTTCGGGGCGTGACAGAGTGGTATCAGAGCAGTCAGTCCTCGGAATGTCTACAGACCGTGTCTAGTAGAGTCTTGATTATCGGTGTGTTGCGCGCCACACCATAAACAGGAGGCTACAGGACATTTATGAGTTGATTTATATTCTTCTCACTCTAAGATCGTGCCATAGAGCTGTGTTAGTAAGATAATTCCTCTCTGACGTGATTTTGTGTTATAGTTATGCCTCCAAGGAGGGCAACAGCCGCCCAGAAGGGCAAAGGAGTAGCAGAAGCTACTAGTCAGACTCAGAGAGTTGATAGGGCTTATGCCCAGGGTATACCGGATGTTGTACCGCAGTCGGCGAGTTCTTCTGCGCCAGTTTTTGAGGCCCCAACACCAGAGCCTCTAGTTTCTCAGTTAGGGGAAGACGTTAGGGTCATGAAGGAAGCCATTATGTTATTGACCAAGATAGCGAAGGCGCTTTCATCGCCAGGGGTTATTCGGCAAGACAGCATGTGTGTACAGAGGGTAGAGGGCCAACGCGGAGATCAGCGTAAGAGGGCTAGACCGGTTGGTTATTCCGGTGAGTTTTTGGACGAGCTGCCTTAGCAGCGAGTGAGATATTCATCCCAGCCTACCCAGTACATACCCCCGCAGTTCACAGGTGGGATATTGGACCCCACAAGGTAGTTAGGAGTCGGTCCAAGCTCCAGAGGTCGAGGTTCTCAGAGGAGCATAGGAATTTCTCGGTCGAGGCCACCTATTCCTCAGTGTATCAGATGTGGTAAGCGTCATTCGGGGAAATGCCATTATGGCACAGGTGTTTGTTTTTATTGTGGCCGTCCGGGCCATATTATGAGGGTATGTCCTTTTAGAAGAGCACTGGTGAGGTGGCTCAGCCTATGAGGCCGGTAGTTGGTTCCCTTTCCTCCACAGCTGTGCGTTCCCCAAGGCAGGGTGTTCAGATGTTAGCCAGCCGTGGTAGAGGTCAGGGTGGAGTTTATAGTTCTGGCGGTCCTTCGAACCGCATGGATGACGTGGCTACTGGGCAGGATCAAGAGGCAACATCTCATGGGGTTACAGGTATATTTTGATTCTTTTGAATCATACGTGCATTGATAGATTCAGATTTCGCCCTAGCATATATGTTTTCCCTTTGTTGCTAGCAGTTGTAAGTGATAGTATCCCTGGGGTAGGAATACTTTGATTAGTAAAGTGAAAAGTTAAGAATGTTGACAAGAATGGTAAGTGAACTGAGACTATAGTTGTGTAGAGTTCACAAGTTGTAATTACCCCATAACAGTGTAAGACCAATAGGGAAGAATGTACGGTAGAAATACTTTGGCCTTTGTGACGAACCTCTAGTGAATAGGGGGATAGGGTGAGAAGTACCTTGAGATAAGAGAAAGATTTATTTCAGACTAAGAATGAGAAGTTAAGTGTGACGATGAGTCGGGTTATGGACTCATTTCGGGTCAACCGGTAGTATGGAATGGGGTGATGTCAGTTAGAAATGGTCCCGTTATGTGGTAGGGTCACGAGGGTGCTAGGCCCAAGTCTAGTTGATCGTTGTACGAGTTCGTGGATGCGTTCCACCGGAACTAGGTCGAAAGGACCGAGAAGAGCCTTAACGGGAATGTAAGTAACAATATGGCCAAGTTTGATTAGTAACTCCAAGGATTGGGGAACATAAACAATATATGAGATTTTGTACTTGTACTAGATGAGTTTGAAAGTACGAGAAAGTATGACAAGTAAGGAAAGAAAGGAACCTCTAAGGATCCCGTGTTTGGGAAGACTGTAACCTTCGAGTTTTGTGTGAAGGTACCACGGACGGAAGGTCCATTATTATGTTCACGTGTGTTATGTGGTGGCCAGGTGTGGCATCGTTGGTCTTGTGCAGTTTTGATTGATAGGCATAGTATAGAGATTGTGTCGGAGTTTGTATAGCTTGACAACCGACTAAGAACATTCGGGGACGAATGTTTCTAAGGGGGGAAGAATGTTACACCCCGTAATTCCAGGACATGTAAAAGAGAATGTACGTAAGGAATCAAGACTTGGAAATTATTACGAAAGGAAGAATTGTTTTTCCGACGGAAAATCTTCCGAACGTCGGAAAGGAAAAATGTTCGTTGTTGAGAATTGGATTCTCAAAATACATTATTTGAAGAGTATGAAACTTATTAACATTATGGAAATTTATTTTTACGGATTTGGTCACGTGGGGCCCACCTGAGGAATTTTACGTTTTGTGGGGCCCACGAGGGTTACAGAATTTTATGGACGAATGAGAGGGCGACATGTGGCACCCCCACACTTGGTCTTGGTCGAAAATTTGTAAGGGTAGAATGGTCATTGACCAAGGTAAAAGATTAGTCTTGCTAGCATGACATTGTTGACTTGTCAACTTGTCCACATGAGCTTGATCCTAGTGAAACCCATCCAAGCCACACATTTGTTGTAATCTAGACCCTCCAATGTGTTTTATATATCATACTAGTGCAAGACTTGGCATTTTACACTTAGAAAAATTAGACAAAACTCTTGTGCTCACTATCTTGCTCTCGGCTTTGATGAGTTATCCACACAAAAAAATTTAGTTTGTGATCCTTTGTTCACAAGACATAAACCCAAGGTCCCTAAGAGTATTGTAAGATTATCTCAATAGAAAGATCCCGGAAAAACGGCGTTTTCGTATTAGTCGCAAGGCGGAAACTTAAGGGGTTCTTCAACTTTGAAGTTGGAACTTGAAGATGGGTTCTTCATAGGCTTCTAAGGAGTGCTTGGAGCGGATTGGAACATAAGGAAAGGAGCTAAGAATTGCTAAGGAGCGACTTCGAATCTTGGAAATTTTAAGGGCTTATAAAGGTATAAATCTTATCGTTTTAGCAATTAAGTTTACTTATCATTGTAGCTATGGTTATTAGCAAGCATGAGTTATATATTATGAGGTTTGATAAGTGTTTTGGCTATTGGAACCTTAATCCGAAAACTAGCATGTTTAGCCTTAATATTGGAATTCAAGTTGATTATTAGTTTGAGTCGTCGCATGTTGTATAAGAAAGAAATTGTAGTTGTTGAAGTTGTTTATGACTATATAACATGTTAGACCTTAGAACTTGGAATTGGAAAAGGATTGGAAAGGACTTAGTGTTATTATTTATGTTAGCCGAGAATGGCTTGATTACGGACTTAGTTGGTATTAATTGTGGGGCAGAATTTTACACGTATTGTAAGGCGTGTAATCCCCTTTGTTTGGTTGTTGTTTGGAGCCTTAAATGTGGCGTGTTGGTTATTGTATCCGGCCTTGAAAAAGGTGGCAAAGTGAGTAGAAACAAAGGAAGTGCTGCCCGATTTTCCGTAGAATTAGAGACCGTATACTTAGTATTATTCTACGTTAGAGACTAGAAGTTGATAGTCTTGTTGTGACCATTATAGGTTGACACTTCTACGTACGGCGTATTCGGCTTAGCTTGTGGATTTAGCCGAAAAGCTATGTGAACTATCTCCTCTTCTAGCATGATTCCTTAAGATCAAGAAAGTACGTCCTACTCCTTAAATGATCTATTCCTTGGTTGTATTTGGATTGCCTAAAAATAGAATTTGTTCTATGTACTTCCTTGAGTGTACTTTGATGTTTAAATTGTAAGTTGTATAATCCATTTCCTTAGTGAAGTTTAGATTCTTAAAAGTGGAAGTATTTTACTTAAAGTACATAGAGTCTTGAAAAGGAAGTGGTTTCCAAATCTTTTGGCTAGTGCCTTAGTTCCAAAACCTAAAGGTCATTATAATGACTTTAGGGAAGTCAAAGGAGTGATTTACTTAATTGTTTTAAAAGAGGAGAAATGACATGATTTAAGAGAAGTAACTTGTTTTAACGGTGTAAGTTACTTGAGGTTTAAAAGTAGAAGAAACTTGTTTTCTAAATATTAAGAGACTTGAAGTATTTTGAAAGTTAAGAACTTTATTTGTAAGTATGTGATACTTGGTTTTAAAAGTATAAGTCTCTTGGTTATAAAAAGAATGAAATTGTCTAAAACCATAAAGGGTTATAACGGCTTTATGGGAAGTTGGTTATAACGACTTCATGGAAGGTTAAGAAAGTTGTCTATTTTGATTATTGGGCATAAGTTGCCTAGATTATGAAAATTTGAAGTTACTTGATTTCAAGCTTTGAAATGAGTTTTCTAAAAGAGTAGTAACTTACTTTAAAAAAATAGACACACCTTGATACTACGGGTGTTAGTATCTTGGGATTTTACATAAAAAGGAGTCTTTTGAAAAGAATGTACGTACGTATTACTTTGGCTTGTTAAATGAGAATTATTCTATTTGTGCCTTGATAAGTACTTTGGCTTGTTAAATGAGAATTATTCTATTGGTGCCTTGATAAGTACTTTGGCTTGTTAAATGAGAATTATTCTATTTGTGCCTTGATAAGTACTTTGGCTTGTTAATTGAGAATTATTCCATGTGTGCCTTGATAAGTACTTTGGCTTGATTAATTGAGAATTATTCCATGTGTGCCTTGATAAGTACTTTGGCTTGATTAATTGAGAATTGCCTATATGTGCTGGTGATAGCCTTTGAGTGCAAGTATTATGTTTTATTGCGTTGCCGCGACTCTACTGGAGGCGCTATCTTGTCAGAAGTTACTTGGACGCATCGACGCTGATGTGGGATTCCACGCATGCTTCGCATCAGTAGTACTGGGTTAAATTCGGATTTTTACGAAAGACCGGTAGTGCTTATGTGTTGTTCGACGGCCACGAGATAGGGTAAGAGTATAAGTGGCGGGTAAACCCCAAGACGCTTATACCACCTTCTCCGTGGTAAGAGTATAAATGGCGGGTAAACCCCAAGACATTATACCCCGCTTGTTTTGTTTGATGGTCGGTCGAGATAGGTAAGAGTATAAGTGAGGTAAACCCCAAGACGCTATACCACCTTCTCCGTGGTAAGAGTATAAATGAGGGTAAACCCCAAGACATTATACCCCGCTTGTTTTGTTTGATGATGGTCCGAGATAGGTAAGAGTATAAGTGAGGTAAACCCCAAGACGCTATACCACCTTCTCCAGGTAAGAGTATAAATGGCGGTAAACCCCAAGACATTATACCCGCTTGTTTTGTTTCATGGTCGGTCGAGATAGGGTAAGAGTATAAGTGAGGTAAACCCCAAGACGCTATACCACCTTCTCCAGGTAAGAGTATAAATGAGGGTAAACCCCAAGACATTATACCGCTTGTTTTGTTTGATGGTCGCCAGAGATAGGTAAGAGTATAAATGGCGGGTAAACCCCAAGACATTATAACCCCGCTTACCACCGCCGTCTTCCTAATCGCCCGTATAGTTTTTATGACACGTGGGACTTGGTGTTCATGTATGCCTATTGGCGTTATATTATATCATGCATCGCCAGCGAGGGCGATTCCACGCATGATTGATATTACGGGCGAGACCCATGGTTATGTTTTAGTAATGACTTTGAGGCACGCGCCCCGACTTGATATGACCGCTATGTATTGTAATCGTAGGTTGGCTATCATACATGTCTCTGCTTTGTTTAGATCGTTATGATTTCATTACGCATATTGTTTCACATACTTGGTACATTCTTCAGATCGACCTCCTTCGGGCCGCTCACGCCGCAAGTTTAGGTAATGCAGCTTGGTGATCGGCAGTGTAGGACCGCTCGTAGTTTTTGGATAGCTCACTGCTCGTGAGTTTATCTTTTGGTATAGTTCCTTCAAGATGTGCTTTTTACGATTATGGGTACACGGGCCTTATCCCGTCATAGTTCAAGAAACTCTTGAGGTCCGTATTCATATGTGGATCGACTCACGACGGTGTAGTGTCTTTTGTTATGTATATTATATGGCAGCCTTGTCGGCTTTGCCCTTGCACGTACGATTTGTTTAAAAGGAAAAAAAGAGGTGTTATTAAATTTCCGCTGTTTACTTAGTTGTTATGGTAGAAGGTGCCTGTAGGCACTACCACGCCCCGGTTCGGCGTGACATAAGTGCCCGGTAATGCACCGCGGGCCCGAGGTTGGGTTGTGACAAAAGTGGTTTCAGAGCAGTTAATCTTCGGAAAATGTCTGCTGCAGTATCTAGTAGTTCGATTATCGGCGCTGCGCACCACACCTATAATCGTGAGGTCAAGGATATTTAGGATTGGTTTCATTCTTCTCACTCGATATCGTGCCTTAGAGTCGTTGTTACACCCCGTAGTTCCGTGGTATGTATGTGAGGACGACGCACGAGAATACGCATGAATATTGGAAAGGAAGAAAGACGTGATTTTTCACTAAAAGTTTCCGGTTTTGAAGGAAAAATGTTCGTTAATGGGAATTGGATTCCTGATTTGGTATTTGGGCTTCTTGGATTATATTAGAATTATGAGATTTTATTTTCTGAATGGTCACGCTGGGCCCACGGAGAAATTTACTGGTTTGGGGCCCACTTTGTTTTTGAGATTTTCGTATTTTGGATATTTTGGAAGATGAAATATTTTGATTTAGCAGGGGGCGACACGTGTCACCCCCATGTGGCCAAGGTTGGCCGACTTGGCTTGACAAGTGTCCCTTGGCCGAAATGGCCTTACAAGTGGCAAGCCACTTGTCTTGTGTTTTGTGTAGCCATTCGGAGGGTGGGACCCACACACACTTGTACCACAATCTCACCACACACTTGCCTTGATCTTGGCCCTTGATTTCTCTATAAATACCCCCCTTGATAGCAAGACTTCTTCATCCACACTTGTGATTATTTCCAAGACAAAAATACTCCCTCCCCTTTGATTAGTGCTCTCGGCTTTGCCTTGTTTTCTTGAGTAAAAGTTGTCCAAAAATCCTTAAACTTATAAGTGTTCTTCCTTTGGGCGTTAGGAAGATTATGTACCAAGAGTTGGAAAAGATTTCACACCCCTAGCCTTAGAATTACACCTTGGCCGAAACTTGACATAATTGAGCCTTAGTGTTCTTCACTTTTTGGAGATGATCTTGAAGAGGAGTTGGTTAGAAACTTCTAAGGGTTGCTTGGAGTGGATTGGAGCGTAAGGAATAGGAGCTAAACGTTGCTCAGGATCGACTTTTAATCTTGGATAATTTTGTGCTTATCAGGGTAATGATCTATGTCCCCCTATTGTAATTGGATATTACATATTGTAGTAGTTTAGAATTGAGTATAAGATATATTGGAAGGATGATTATAAAGGATTGAACTGTATTTACATTGGACTGTATTTACAGTAGGCTTGTATTGTATTTTTGAGAGACAGAATTGTACACGTCCGGTTAGACGTGTAATCCCCTTGGAGTTGTTGGCTTGGTAGCGGGCCTTGTTATAAGAGGTTATTTATGTGATCATGGGGGTGTTATACCGTATTTCCAGTATGTACGTGAAGACGCACGCATTTAAAGTTAAGCCTTAAAGTAGTCAAGGTTCGAAATTTGTGCACAACCCCCGAAAAGAGTCGTTTTCCGACGAAACGTTTTACAAACTTTGCGAAGGGAAAATTCCGGCTATGTCATTTATTATTTTTGCGGATTTTTCCGAGAGACAAAATATTTTGGACCAACGGGAGGGTGACATGTGTCACCCTCAAAAGTGGACTAAGTGGCTAGCATTGGCACATTTTTTGTGCCTTGTTTGTAGTCAAGGTTAGGTAGGATATTTGTGAGATATTTTGTGTAGTTGATGAACAAGTGGGACCCACTTACACATGTCCAAATCCCCACCCTACACTTGCCTAACACTTGTCTTGATCTTGGCCATTGGTTGGCTTATAAATACTCCCCTAAGTTGAAGACTTTCTTCATCCCTCAAATAAGTTCCAAGTCTCAAAATACCTCCCTCTCCTCGTGAGCTGTCCGCCACACCCTCCCCTTTGAGAGGCCCTCGGCCGAGAACACCCCCCTAGCCTAGTTGTGCTAGCCGAAAATACCCCCCCCCCCCTTGGTTGAGAATACTTCTCCAAGTATTGTTATAATGCCCTAAATACCTTAGCCCATATACCTTGTAGTACTTTCCAAAGTTACCTCTATACGTAGAGCCCGAAAATACTATTATACTTCCCTTAAGTCACAAAAACGAAACCCTAAGGAAATCTTCATAGACGGTTGAAGTGTTAAGTAGAAGTTGTGTAGAACTTCTAAGGGTTTCTGGGAGCGAATTGGAGCGTTCAGAATTGGAGCTAAACGTTGCTCAGGATCGACATTATAACTTGGATAATTTTGGGCTTATCGAGGTAAATGCTACTGTCCTTCTATTGTAATTGGAAATTACATACTGTAGTAGTATAGAAATGAATATAAGACGTATAAGGATGGTATAAGAGAAGAGAATTGAACTGTAATAGAAGGATATTACAGAAAAGACTTGAACTGAAATCACATCAGAAGAGTATTAAAGTAGAAGTTTAAACTGTACTTACATAGGACTGTATTTACAGTAGACTTATAACCTTTATTGGTTGAATGTTCTGCAAGTAGCATGTACTACTTGGAAGGTGGACAAGGCTAGCCGGATTATAGCCGTGGAGCGTTTTGCTAATAGTCGATAATCGTCGCGAGGTATGTGATTCTTCCTATACTCTTGAGCATGATATTTTAAAGGAATATATATAGTACCAGACGACGCGTGTGGCAATGTCTTTTGACTTAAGCCTGAATAATAAGAATCTGGAAGTATTTTTCAAGAATATATATATATAGTACGGTAGACGTACGTGTGGCAATGTCTTTTGACTTAAGCCTGAATAATAAGAATCTGGAAGTATTTTACAAGAATATATATATATAGTACGGTAGACGACGCGTGTTAATCGAATATAGTTTTACTGCAATGTCTTTTGACTTAAGCCCAATAATAAGAATCTTGAAGTATTTCAGAAGAATTAAGAAACCTTGTTGAAAGAAGAATAATGCTTGGTTTTAAAAGCTTAAGAGTTATACTAGCTTTATGGGAAGTTAGGTATAACGACTTAAGAGAGATAAAAAGAATGGTTTATTAATTTTAGAAGTTAAGAGACTTGATCTTAAAAGATAAGAGGCTTGACTTAAATGAATTAATATGAATGTTTGTGTGAAACCTCATTCGTGAGTAATGAGTACTTGGTTGTTAAAAGGAATAATGTTTTACTGATTTCGGAAATCAGAATAAGTATCGAACAAACCACAGTGGCTTAATAAAGGGAAATGTATTGACAAATAAAGTATTATTAAAACCAAGATAAAGCTCCATCCGCATGAAGCTAAGATGAGACAAAATGATATTACATTTCCTAGATCATGGTCGCTTTAATAAGATTGTTATGAACAAAGAATAACCCATCGACACATAAGGCATATGTTTCTCAAATTGTTTTAAAGGATTAAAACTATGAACTACTAAACCTATTCAAAATGAGAAACTTGAGCATTTGAAATTAGGCAAACTCAACGCTTGAAAATAATGTTGTTACTTGATTTTACAAAGGGAAGTGTTTTGGTTTACTTAACAATGTTAGTCACTCTATTTTTATACTACGAGTATCGGGTGACCTTTGTAAAAGAAATGGATCTTTAAAAGCGCTTAACGCATTTAGTACTTTAGGGTTAAAACCCGACTTTGACATAAAATGAAAGTACCTTGAGTCAGGTATAACTTGCCTATGCTTGTTGTTGTGAAACTTGTCTATGCTTATTGTGATAGCCTTTGTTGTGCAAGAATTGTGTTTCTATACTACCGTGTCTCTCGAGGTCGCTGACTTGTTGAGAACTTACTGACGCGTGCAGCGACGAGAATTCCACCGCACGCCTCGCTGATAGTGTTATTCCACGGACTAGCTCTCCATGAGGTTTTACCGCTCGCCATGGTATCCGTGGTCGGCCGTATTTGCCCCGCCTCGTGGCCGATTCGCCTTGTACCGGTAGTTAGCCCTCGTGACTTGCCCTGCTCAGCAGTAGTGACGGTCTCGTGATACGGCTGGTACCGGTAGTTAGCCCTCAGATTTGCCCCGGCCACCACGTGACCGCCTTGGTATCCGTAGTCGGCCGTACTTGCCCCGTCGCCTTCGTGGTTTGGTTGTATAGCATTGTTAGTACGGCTTTGGCATCGTAGGACTTGGTGTTCGTGTACTTCGGGGTTATCATATCATAGATCGCCGCAGTGGCGAAGGTATTCCACGCATGATTGATGTTGGGCGTGAGACCCATAATTATATTTGAGTAATGACTTAGAGGCGTGAGTCCTCGACTTGATATAATCATTATATGTGTATCGTAGTTTGGTTATCATACATGTCTCCCGCTTTATATAGACTATTATGATTTCATTTACTGATTTTCGGGCCACATACTGTACTGTTGTATCGAACTCCTTTGGGGGCCGCCTCATGCCGCAGTAGAGGTACATCTACCGTCGATCCCCGCTTATAGGATCACATTTCAGCGTATTGAAGCTCCGTTTCCTTCGAGGCTTATCTTTTGCATGTTACCCGAGTCCGCAGGTTCTTGTACATTCGTGGTACGGGGCCCCGTCCGGCCATAGTTGTTGTAAAAATCTTAGAGGTATGTAGCAATCACAAGGTGGTTGTAAGGATCAGAATCGCTCAAATGTCGATATTTATGTATTTGCAAAAGGCAACCGCTTTGGTTGGCCTATTTTCTTTATCTTGATCCATATCTAATTGTATGTTTTAAGTTTTTATTTCCTGGTTTTTCTCTCGATGTTGTATCACTAGGTGCCCGGTAGGCATCACCACGCCCGGTTCGGTCGTGACAAAAGTGGTATCGAAGCGATTAGTCCTCGAAAGTGTCTACAGACCGTGTCTAGTAGAGTCTTGATTATCGATGTGTTGTGCACCACATCTATAATCAGGAGGCTATAGGACATTTAGGATTGGTTTCCATTCTTCTAATTATGAGATCGTGCCTTAGAGTTGTGTGATAAGTTGGACCCCTCTGACGTATTTCGTTTTTACCAGTTATGCCTCCGCGCAAGGCAACCCGCCCGTGGCGGCAAGGCAGAGGAGTCGCGAGTAGAGCAATGCAGCCTCTACTGAGACCACAAGACTGAGCCTCCACCCCACACCGGAGCAGCAGGAGATGGGTTACGGAGTTGCCCGATTATCGCCGTGGTCAGGCCGACTTGAGGATAGGCCGACGCAGCAGCCCAAAGAGCACCGCGGTTCACCCTAGATCAGATAGTTTGAGGCTACGGGATTTTCTGAGTTGTAGCCCGCCAGAGTTTTATGGGTCGAGGCCTGAGGATAATCCACAGGAGTTCATCCGACAGTTACAGCGGATCATGAGAGTGATCAAGGCATCGGAGACCGAGTCAGTGGTCCTAGGTTCGCATCGGCTGCGTGATATCGCAGTCGACTGGTTTGATTCGTGGGAGCTATCCCGGGGAGAGCATGCACTTCCAGCCGTATGGAACGAGTTCTCAGAGGCATTTCTTGCACATTTCTTGCCTCCACAGGCGAGGAGGGCTCGGGCCGACAGATTTTTGGTGTTGAGGCAGAGCGGGCGTACGATTCGAGAGTACAATGTGGAGTTTGACTCATTAGCTCGGTATGTCCCCGCGTTAGTAGCCAGTATGGAGGACAGAGTGCACCGCTACATCACCGGGCTCGATGACTACTTGGCAGAGGCTTGTTCGGGTGTAGCTCTTCAGCCGGGCATAGACATTGCCCGCATGCAGGCTTATGCACTTGGATGTGAGGAGCGGAGAGGTCGACGAAATGACCAAGATCAGCAGAAGAGGGCCAGAACAGCAGGGTCCTTTGATAACTTTCGAGGCGGACCGCCTCAGCAGCAGACTAGTTATGTACCTCCGCCAGTACAGAGTGGTCCTCCACAGCCTTCGGGACCTTCGGGATATTCAGGAGCAGGTCAGGGCTCCCATGTTTCAGATTTTCAGGAGAGTAGGAGTGCTCGCCGGATGAGGTCGCCCTTGTCTCAGTGTGGCCGTTGTGGAAAACTTCATAAGGGAGAGTGTCGTACTAACTTGGGGGATTGTTATTCTTGCGGCCAACAGGGCCATCTGGCGAGAGACTGTCCGACCAGGGGTAGCACTGGTAGGATAGCACAGACTACGAGATCAGTTGCGGGTTCTTCACCTTCCATAGCTAGGCAGGATGTTCATACACCGGCAAGCCACGGCAGAGGTCGCGGTGGAAGTTCCCAGTTTTAGCGGTGCTTTGAACCGCCTATTTTCAGGTATATCCTTAACCCTCTAGAGATTTGGATGTATTGATGTTATGATGATGTGTTAAGTGTTATGTTCGGATAGCTTTATGCTAAAATGTGATTTAGAAGCCTGGTTAGTGAAAAAGGGTAAGTCTGGGGATGAGAAAATTTTGAACCTTAGAATATTACAGTTGAGACCTTAGATGTAAGGCCGTCTTGAGTACAAGATTTTGCGGGTGATCCTTGTCAGAATGTATAAGTATACGTGGAGTAATTGTGGAAAAATTCCTTGGGTGGTGTATAATGGAAGTGGTAGCTTTCATGACCTGTATAGGTAAGATTGTTCCGGATCGGGGAACAAGAGCTTGATGCGTTAAGTGGGTCGGGTTGGGGCCATGTTGCGGGTCAACCCGTAGCCCGGTTTGAGGTTGGGTCAGTTCGAGGTGGTCCCGCCAGGTGGTAGGATCACGAGGGTGCTAGGCCCAAGTTTAGGTAACCATCGTATGAATTCGTGGATGCGTTCGACCAGAATTGGTTCGTGAAGGCCGGGAATGGCCTTAGAGGAAAGTAAAGCTAGTAAGATGACCAAGTTTGGAGGTAGTGACTCCAAAGTTTTGGCAAATGGCGTTGGATCAAGTGTGGTACGTGTACTAGGAAGAGTTCGAGTGTTCGAGAAGGGTACAACGAGAAAGGAAAGAAGTGAACTTGTGCTGAAAGATGGAAGTGATCATTTTTGTGAAATGAATATGCGAAGGGAGTATCCTTTGGACCAGGAGTGAGAATTTGTATTGTTTTGCATCATCGAGGTGATTCCTCGTTGGCTTGGATTTAAGTATTTGCGCGCGTGTTATTTTGTGGCCAGGTGTGGCATGTTTGGTTTCGTAAGTATAGTAGTGAAGGCTATACCGGCGTGTGTGTGTTTTGAGACTTAGAAGGAACATTCGGGACGAATGTTTCTAAGGGGGGAGAATGTTATACCCCGTATTTCCAGAGTATGTACGTGAAGACATACGTACGAAAGTTAAGCCTTAAAGTAGGCAAGGTTCGAAATTTGTGCACAACCCCCGAAAAGAGTCGTTTTTCGACGAAACGTTTTACAAACTTTGCGAAGGGAAAATTCCGGCTATGTCATTTATTATTTTTGCGGATTTTTCCGAGAGACGAAATATTTTGGACCAACGGGAGGGTGACATGTGTCACCCTCAAAAGTGGACGGCAAGGGCTAGCATTGGCACGTTTTTTGTGCCTTGTTTGTAGTCAAGGTTAGGTAGGATATTTGTGAGATATTTTGTGTAGTTGATGAACAAGTGGGACCCACTTACACATGTCCAAATCCCCACCCTACACTTGCCTAACACTTGTCTTGATCTTGGCCATTGGTTGGCCTATAAATACTCCCCTAAGTTGAAGACTTTCTTCATCCCTCAAATAAGTTCCAAGTCTAAAAATCCCTCCCTCTCCCTTGTGAGCTTTCGTCCGCCACACCCCCTCCCCCTTTGAGAGGCCCTCGGCCGAGAACACCCCCCCTAGCCTAGTTGTGCTAGCCGAAAATACCCCCCCTTGGTTGAGAATAATTCTCCAAGTATTGTTATATTGCCCTAAATACCTTAGCTCATATACCTTGTAGTACTTTCCAAAGTTACCTCTATACGTAGAGCCCGGAAATACTATTATACTTCCCTTAAGTCACAAAAACGAAACCCTAAGGAAATCTTCATAGACGGTTGAAGTGTTAAGTAGAAATTGTGTAGAACTTCTAAGGGTTTCTGGGAGCGAATTGGAGCGTTCAGAATTGGAGCTAAACGTTGCTCAGGATCGACATTATAACTTGGATAATTTTGGGCTTATCGAGGTAAATGCTACTGTCCTTCTATTGTAATTGGAAATTACATACTGTAGTAGTATAGAAATGAATATAAGACGTATAAGTATGGTATAAGAGAAGAGAATTGAACTGTAATAGAAGGATATTACAGAAAAGACTTGAACTGAAATCATATCAGAAGAGTATTAAAGTAGAAGTTTAAACTGTACTTACATAGGACTGTATTTACAGTAGACTTATAACCTTTATTGGTTGAATGTTCTGCAAGTAGCATGTACTACTTGGAAGGTGGACAAGGCTAGCCGGATTATAGCCGTGGAGCGTTTTGCTAATAGTCGATAATCGTCGCGAGGTATGTGATTCTTCCTATACTCTTGAGCATGATATTTTAAAGGAATATATATAGTACGGTAGACGTACGTGTGGCAATGTCTTTTGACTTAAGCCTGAATAATAAGAATCTGGAAGTATTTTTCAAGAATATATATATATAGTACGGTAGACGTACGTGTGACAATGTCTTTTGACTTAAGCCTGAATAATAAGAATCTGGAAGTATTTTACAAGAATATATATATATATAGTACGGTAGACGTACGTGTGTTAACTGAATATAGTTTTACGGCAATGTCTTTTGACTTAAGCCTGAATAATAAAAATCTTGAAGTATTTCAGAAGAATTAAGAAACCTTGTTGAAAGAAGAATAATGCTTGGTTTTAAAAGCTTAAGAGTTATACTAGCTTTATGGGAAGTTAGTTATAACGACTTAAGAGAGATAAAAAGAATGGTTTATTAATTTTAGAAGTTAAGAGACTTGATCTTAAAAGATAAGAGGCTTGACTTAAATGAATTAATATGAATGTTTATGTGAAACCTCATTCGTGAGTAATGAGTACTTGGTTGTTAAAAGGAATAATGTTTTACTGATTTCGGAAATCAGAATAAGTATCGAACAAACCACAGCATCGCTAATAAAGGGAAAATGATATTACATCTGCATAGAAGCTAAGATGAGACAAAATGATATTACATTTCCTAGATCATGGCTGCTTTAATAAGATTGTTATGAACAAAGAATAACCTACTGACACATAAGGCATATGTTTCTCAAATTGTTTTAAAGGATTAAAACTATGAACTACGAAACCTTTTCGAAAATGAGAAACTTGAGCATTTGAAATTAGGCAAACTTGAACGTTTGGAAAATAATGTTGTTACTTGATTTTACAAAGGGAAGTGTTTTGGTTTACTTAACAATGTTAGTCACTCTATTTTTATACTACGAGTATCGGGTGACCTTTGTAAAAGAAATGGATCTTTAAAAAGGAATTTAACGTACGTAGTACTTTAGGGTTAAAACCCGGACTTTGACATAAAATGAAAGTACCTTGAGTTGTGTATAACTTGCCTATGCTTGTTGTTGTGAAACTTGTCTATGCTTATTGTGATAGCCTTTGTTGTGCAAGAATTGTGTTTCTATACTACCGTGTCTCTCGATGGAGGGCCGGTTGACTTGTTGAGAACTTACTTGGACGTCTTGCAGCGACGAGAATTCCACTGCACGCCTCGCTGATAGTGTTATTCCATGGACTAGCTCTCATGAGGTTTTACCGTTCGCCTTGGTATCCGTGGTGGCTTGACTTGCCCCGTCTCGTGGTTGATTCGGCCTTGGTACCTGGTATTTAGCCCTCACACTTGCCCTGCTCAGAGTGACGAAGTCTCGTGATACGCCTTGGCACAGTAGTTAGCCTCGCATTGCCCCGCCACCACGTGACCGCCTTGGTATCCGTAGTCGGCTTCAGACTTGCCCCGTGTCGCCTTCGTGGTTTGGTTGTATAGTATTGTTAGTACGGCTTTGGCATCGTAGGACTTGGTATTCGTGTGTACTTCGGGGTTATCATATCATGATCGCGCAGAGGAAGGTATTCCACGCATGATTGATGTTGGGCGTGAGACCCATAATTATATTTGAGTAATGACTGAGGGCGTGAGTCACGACTTGATATAATCGTATATGTGTGTACCGTAGTTTGGTTATCATACATGTCTCTCGCTTTATATAGTCTATTATGATTTCATTTACGATTTTCGCCACATACTTGGTACTGTGAATCGACCTCCTTCGGGGGGCTGCGTTCATGCCGCAGGTAGAGGTACATCGGCTGTCGATCCCCGCTTATAGGATCACATTTCAGCGTGTTGGGAAGCTCCGTTCCTTCGGAGGCTTATCTTTTGGTATGTTACCCTGAGTCTGTAGGTTCTTGTACATTCAGGGGTATGGCGGGGCCCTGTCCCGTCATAGTTGTTGTAAAAATCTTAGAGGTCTGTTGTACTATTATGGGCAGGGTTGTAAGGATTGTAACTGTTCAAATGTCGATATTTATGTATTTGCAAAAAGGCAACCGTTTTGGTTGGCCTATTTTCTTTTATCTTGATCCATATCTAATTGTATGTTTTAAGTTTTTATTTCCGCTGGTTTTTCTCTGATGTTGTATCACTAGGGTGCCCGGGGTAAGGCACCAGTCACGGGCCCGGGTTCGGGTCGTGACAGGGGGGGGAGGTGCTGCCGAATTTTGCGTAGAATAAGGAACCTTGTACTTAGAATTGTTCTACGAAGAGATCTAGAGGTTGATAGACGTTTTGTGGCCTTTATAGGTTGAAGTACTACGAGTAGCGTATTCTACTTGAAGGGTGGAAAAGGCTAGCAGGGTTATAGTACTTTGGAGCGTTTTGCTAATTGTCGATAATCATCGCGAGGTATGTGAACCTCTTCCTATCTTTTCTAGCATGATTGTTGTGAACTATGTAGTACGGTAGACGTACGTGTGCTAAACGAGGCTTGGTTGGTTTAAAACATAAAGTGTTATAATAGCTTTATGGGAAGTTAGTTATAACGACTTTATGTAGGTAAAAGAATGGTTTATTGATTTTAGAAGTTAAGAGACTTGATCTTGAAAGATAAGAGACTTGACTTAATTGGCTTGATATGAATTTTGTTAAAATGTTGTAAAACCTCATTCGTGAGTAATGAGTACTTGGTTTTTAAAGAATAATGTTTTACTGATTTCGGAAATGAGAATAAGTATCGAACAAACCACTGCAGCGTTAATAAAGGAAAATGTATTGACAAATAATTAATTATATTAAAACCAGTAGAAACCTCCATCTGCATAGAAGCTAAGATAAGACAAAATTGTATTACATTTCCTAGATCATGGCTGCTTTAATAAGATTGTTATAAACAAGTATAACCTACTCACACATAGGCATATGTTACTCAAATTGTTTTGAAAGAGATTACGTTATTAAGTGATTAAGACTATGAACTATGAAATCTTTCGAAAATAAGAGACTTGAGTATTTGAAATTATGCAACTTGAACTTTTGGAAAATAATGTTGTTACTTGACTTTAAAAAGGGAAAGTGTTTTGATTTAAAAGGAAGGCATGGTAGTGTCTTAAATCTGTCTTAGAAGAGGGTTTAAATGTTATGGCCGATTCTACCTCGAGTCCCATGAGATGGGCCGAGACATGTATACCACCCGATCCGACACCGAGTCCCATGAGATGGGCCGGGAATGTGACCATACGATCCGACACCGAGTCCCATGAGATGGGCCGGGAATGTGACCATACGATTCCACCTCGAGTCCCATGGGATGGGCCGAGACATGTTATACGTATCACACGATTTATATGTAGACTGCCGGTAGTGAGGAAGGAGTTCCACGGGCATGAGGGATGACTTGAGGGCGTGAGTCTCTGACATGACATGACTGCTTTTATGTAGTAAACTGTAGTTTGGTTATTGTCACGACCCGTTCCGGGGCCCGTGACTGGTGCCTTACCGGGGCACCCAAGTAGTCATACATCAGAGTAACCAGCGGAATATAAAACAAGACAGGAAACAGTTTATAAAATAAGACACAATTTATCTGATGAAAAGCTTGCCTTTCGGCATAATATAAATAACTCAAGTTTTGCAGTTATATCCCAACTGTACAATAGTACTACAGACCTCTAAGGAAGTAACAACTATGGCGGGATGTGGCCCGCCATACTCCGATCAGCACAAAACTATCTACAATACAGGAGATCATACCCAAAAGTAGAGCCTCGGAGAAGATGGAGCTCACGACACCAACGCAAAGATCCTAAGGATGTGGATCTAGCACTGCTTGCCACTTACCGCAGCATGAACGCAGCCCAAGGAGGTCGATAACAGGTACCAAGTATGTGAAACTATAAAGTACTTAAAATGAAATCAAAGTATTTAAAACCTTTTCACAAATACAATCAGCTCAATTGCACATAGTGCCACATCACAAACAACAACAGTAATAGGAAAATCAGAATAGTCTATTCTAGGCGCGAATGATCGGGCAAGGCCAATCGCCCATAGTATCATTCTGCGTGCCTAGTCCTCGACTTCCACTCGCATAGGTCCCACATGCACTGCATGAGATATTTCTTGCATCGGGGCAGCTAACCCCAGATCCGCCTAGGCTCCCGCAGCCCGCATAGCCTCAAAAAGACCGCATAGTCTCAACAGACCGCATAGGGAGTCCCCCGCATCAGGCTAAACGCCCGGAATGATCAATCCTGGAGCATACCGCTGCTCCGCATAGTCTCACAGACCAGATAGCCGTATAGACCCGCATCGCGGCAAGCCTCGTATAACAAGGGGGTAGGTGATACAATAACAAGACAATGGACTTACCAGGTTAGCAACGTAAGCACGCAAAGAATGACCCCTTACACAAAGATTACAAGACACTAACACGGTAGCGTCATAACATGTCTACTTATCAAACAATCTTACTACACTTAATGTAAATCAATACAAGGCTTTTATAAACAAAACAAGTAAACAGCCTTTTTATCTTCTTAAGTCGTTATACCTAACTTCCCATAAAGCGAGATAACTCTTACGCTTTTGTTTTAAAACCAAATATTTATCTTCGTTAAAAATGATTCAGATTCTTTTGAAATGTTTTGATTCTTTGTTATTCGCTTAAGCCGTGAGGCATTGCCGTAAGTATTATTCAAAGCTTGCCAGGCATTGCCATAAGTATTATTCAGCTTAAGTCAAAGACATTGCCGTAGTTATTATTCAGTAACACATGTACGTCTACCGTACTATATATTATAAAATATCATGCTTTAGGAAGAATCACATACCTTCTCAGCGAAAACCACCTGCCAAGTTGAATATGTCGCACAGCAGAGTCACCTATAATAGTCACATATATCTATCAAAGATCGCTCGAGGGTCATTCTAAACAGGGGTTCATAATTCTACGGAAAGTCGGGCAGCACAACCCTACCGTGAGCTATGTAAGTCTCATCAGAAAACAAATTCTATGTGAGTACAGTTCAATTATTCTTCTTTAAACCCTTCTACCGTGATAACAGTTCAATTCTATTCGTGATATTCTTCTAAGTAACTAATACTTATTCTAATACTACAACAAGAAGTATTCTCTAATTCAAAAGAGGTTAGGATTAGTTACCTCGGTAAGCCCAATAATATCCTAGATAAAGTCGCACTGAGCAAGGTTTAGCTCCTAAGTTGTACGCTCCCAGAGTCTAAGAAACCTTAGAAGTTCTTCACAACTTCTACTAAGGACTAAGGGATTTGGGCTAGGGTATTTTGGGCATTATAACGGCACTAGAAGACAACTTTTCTACCAAGGGGGTAGATTTGCTAGCTAGTGGGGTAGGCCTGCCAAGCTTCCGAGGGAAGGGGGTGTTGACGAATTGCTAACAAAGGGAGAGGAAGGATTTTTAGACTTGAAAGCTTTTGTGGATGAAGAACTCTTCATCTCAAGAGGGTATTTATAGCTCAAGCCTTGCCAACCAATGGCCAAGATGAAGACAAGTGCAAGGCAAGTGTAGGGTGAGGATTTAGGCAAGTGTCCTGGTCAACTTGCACACAAAATATCCTACCAACTCCAAGACAAAAGAAGCCAACCCAATCGGCCCTATTGCCGTGTCAAGTCCACTCAATTGGAGGTGACAAGTGTCGCCTCCCGTTGGTCCAAAATGTTTCGCCTCTCGGAAAAATCCGCAAAAATACTAAATGACATAGTCGGAATTTTCTACGTAAAGTCGTGGAAACGCTTCGTCGAAAACGATTCTTCTAGTGTGTTGTGCACAAATAAAACGTCCAAGGCTAACTTTAAAGCCAAACTAGACGTATTCCCTTACGTACATACTCCCGAAATACGGGTATAACATTCTCCTCCTTAGAAACATTCGTCCGAATGTTCCTTCTCAAGACGATTATCGAAGCTTAAACAGTTAGCAAATGCCACACACGCCACAAAACAACACTTAGGCATAAATGATAATGGAAATTTACAAGTAGGAAAGTGAATTACCCGAGGTGTGGGAATAGGTGAGGATACTTCTGTCTCATGTCCTCTCGGCTTCCCACGTCATCTCCTCTCCGAGCTCGTTCCGCCACAAGACTTTGACGGCCACGCCCTTCGTCCGCAGACGCCTAACTCGACGATCGACTATCGCTATGGGAATCTCTCATACGATAACCCCTGGTCACCGACATCGTCAATCGGGTGTACCTAGATGGATCCCCGATACATCTCCTCAAAGATAGATACGTGAAACACGGATGCACCGCCTCCAGATCGGACGGCAGATTCAACTCGTAGGCAACCTTGCCTACCTCGCGACAATCAAACGCCCGATGTACCTTGGGCCGAGTTTCCTTCTTCCGAATCTCATCACACCCTTCATGGGTGACACCTTTAGGAAAACCCAATCATCTATCGCGAACTCCGATGCCGACGACGATGATCTGCATACGACTTCGCCGACTCGAGTCGATAGTCGCCTGGATAAGCTTCACCTTATCCATCGCACGCACCAACCGTCCCACTAGCCGCACCTCGCCCACATCGAACCAACCTATAGGCGATCGCACTTCCTCCCATACAAGGCCTCATAAGGCGCCATCCGAATACCGGAGTGGTAGCTATTATTATACGCAAACTCAACTAGAGGCAAATGATCCTCCTAACTACCATCGAAGTCAATAACACAGCTCGCAAAGATATCCTCAAGAGTGCGATAGTGCGCTCTGCTGTCCGTCAATCTGTGGATGAAATGCGACTTCAGCTCACCGTCCCTAAACCTCTCTCGAAAGACCTCCAAAAGTTAGCCGTAACCGGGCTCTGCCGATATGATCGAAATAGGGACTCCATGCGATCGACGATCTCTGATGTAAAGTTCGCATAATCCTCACCAAAAGTCGTCCGACGGAAGAAAGTGGGCTGATTTCACACCACCGCCGACGATAACCCATATAGAATCATGTCTCCTCCGAGTGCGAGGTAATCCCGTGATAAAGTCCATGTTGATTACCTCCCACTTCCGTGTCGGATCTCAATCGTCAGAATAAGCCACCGTGCCTCCGTGCTCTACCTTCACCGCCGACAACACGCACCGAGCTACGAACTCGCAACGCTCTCTTCAAGCCATCCCACCAATACACAGATCTAAGGTCGTGGTACATCTTGGTCGACCCGATGGATAGAGTAACGCCGCCAGTGTGCTTCCCCAAGAACTCCGCTGCCAAGTCCTCAAACATCCGAACACACAACCGCCTCAAACCTTAGCACCCCATCAGTGCTACCAAAAGGACCCTTGCCTCACGAAGAGTCAGATCACGATATCGAATCAAAGCCGATCCTCGAATCTGCCTCTTCACCTCCTCGACGATGGAAGACTCGCAACCTCACGAACTCTAACCCCACCGCTATCGTAATCAATCAAACGGACACCAAGGCTCGCTAACGATGCAAATCACGAACCATGTCCCTCCTCTCTAGCCGCACATCCGATAGGCTCCCATCGACCTACGACTAAGAGCATCCGCCACAACATTGGCCTTCCGGTGGTACAGATATCAACATCGTAATCCTTAAGCAACTCTAACCACCGTCTCTGTCGTAAGTTCAGCTCCCTCTGGCTGAAGATATACTGAGGCTCTTGTGGTCTGTATAAATATCCACGTGAACCCCATCCAAATAGTGCCTCGCATCTTCAAAGCGTGAATTACTACCGCTAACTCCAAATCATGGGGGTAGTTCTCTCGTGTTTCTTCACTGCCGGGATGCATATGCTATAACCCCGCCATGCTGCATCAACACACATCCCAACCCGATGCCCGACGCATCACAATACACGACATAACCGCTCGACCTCCGGAAGAGTAAGAACGGGGCGGCCGCCTCTCTTTCAAAGAATCGAAACCCCGCCACAAGCATCACCATCGAAACTTGGCCGCTTTCGAGTCGGCCTAGTCAATGGTGCGAGATAAGCAAACTTCTCCACGAACCGCCGATAATATCCTCGCAAGGCCCGTAAAATCGCGAACCTGCTTGAGTAGTAGGTTCAGGCCAAGTCTCGATCGCTCGATCTTGGCGTATCTACTCGAATGCCATCACCCGACAATATGCCCAAGAAACGCCATCAAGTCAACCAAAACTCACATTTGGAAAACTTGGCGCATAACCGCTGTCCCGAGAATCACAAGACACTCAAATGCTCCGCATGCTCCCGCTCCGAGCGAATAAACCAAGATATCATCAATGAACACTATCACAAACGTGTCCAAAATGGTTTGAACACTCGGTTCATCAAATCCATGAATACCACGAGCATTGGTCAACCCAAAAGACATGACCTGAACTCATAATGCGTGCACGGGTCTGAATGCATCCTAGTGGACATCCACCTCTCGACTCGCACTGATGATAGCCCGATCGCAGATCAATCTTGAGAAACATCTCGCACTTCGCAACCGGTCGAACAAATCATCAATCCCGGGAAGGGGTATTCTGTTTAATGGTCACCTTGTTCACCGTCAGATCAACACACATGCGCAGCGGCCCCGCCCTTCTTCTTCACGAACAAAACCGCGCTTCCTGGGAGAAACACTAGGCCCGATGAAGCCCTTCTCCAAAGAAATCTCTAAGCTGATCCTTCAACTCTCTCAACTCGCAGTGCCATTCGTATGGCGGAATGGAAATAGCCGAGTGTCCGCAATATGTCAATACAAAACTCAATCTCCTCTCGTGAGGGATACCCGAGGTCATCCGAAACACGCCCGGGAACTCACGACCTCGAATCGATCAAAATCTGGTACCGCAGCCTTCAAGATCAAACACCCGAACGAGATGGTAGATATACCCTTCTCGCACCATCTTCCTAGCCTTGAGGTAGGAAATAAACCTACCCTCGGCGATACCGTGCTCCTCCCACTCAACAACCGGCCTCAGAACCGGAACTGTACTACTCTCTCTCTGCAGTCTACATTGGCATAGCAAGAAACTAGTCAATCCATCCCCATAATCACGTCGAAGTCAATCATCTCCAACTCTATCAAGTCGGCCAGGGTCTGACGATCAGAATGGTCACAGACAAGCTCTATATACCCGCCGAGCTACCACCGAATCACCCATCGCGTAGCTACCTCGAAAGTGGTCATGGACTCTGGCTCTACCCCTATCCTACTAGCAACTAGGGGAGATATTTAGGACAGAGTAGATCCCGGATCTATCAAAGAATACACTTCAAACCCATAAACTGATAAGGTACCGTGGACGACATCGGTGAGGCCTCCGATCTGTCGCTTACCGACAAAGCATATACGCGGTTCGAGGACCGCTAGAATCGACTGCGCCACGACCTGCCGCGACCCGCTGATCCATGTGTACCTTGCCTCCGGCGAGTAATCGCTTGGGATGAAGCGGCAATGCACTCGTAGTGAGCCCTACCACCAGCGCCGCCGGCCGGACAAACTCGCAAAGTGACCTGGCCGCCACAAGTATAGCAAGCTCGAGTACGCTCCCGAATGGTATACGCCACAACGCACACCGAGCGGACCTCGAACGGTTAGCACCCGCACTCGAAATCAAGTCCCGCCCCGACCGCCCCGACCGCTCTGGCCTTGAAATGAGGTAGAGCGCTCTACTGGCCGTGGTGCAAAATCGGACTTCACGATGCCGCCACCCCGAGGACCACCAAAAGAACCGGCCGCTCGCCTTCTTCTCGCTGATATCGCTTACCCGGCGGTCTCTACGCCTCACAACCTGCAGCATGAGCTCGCATACGTTATGTCCATGCTCGGGTGAAGGGACACACCCGCACAAGACTCGGCCATGTAATCATCTAGCCCGATGACATAGCGATGCACCTGTCCTCCATCTCGCTACTGCGGGGACATATCGAGCCAAAGAATCAAACTCGACATTGTACTCCTCACCGCGGCGTCCTCCTGCCTCAAAGAACAAGAATCTATCACTCGTGCTCCTCTCATCTGCGAGGCAAGAAGTGTGTGAGAAAAGCCTCAAAACTCATCCCATATCGCTGGAGGTGCATGCTCTCCCGAAAGCTCCTATGAATCAAACCAATCGATCATGTATCACGCAGCCGACGCGAACCGAATGTCACGCCTCGCCTCAAGCCACGATCACCCGCATAATCCTCTGCGGTGATGGATGAACTCCTGCGGATCATCTTCCGCCTCGACCCGAAAACTCGTGGCTACAACTCAAGAAATCTCGTAGCCTCAAACTATTCGCCTCGGTGCACTACGGTGCGATGGAGCCGAGCCGAATCGCCGATCCAGCCTCTCTCAGATCGGGCCACAACTTTAGCCAATAGTCGGGCCATCTCCTTGTACCCTAACTCCTCCGCCCAGCCGTGGGATGCGGTGGTACTGTGGTCTCGCTGGGCCGGGCGTCATAGAACTCGCCGTCTCGTATAGATCGGGCACGAGCCCTCGTAACTCGGGTGTCTCGCTAGCGCCTCCGCCTTGCCCTTCTGGGGCCGGGTTGCCTTTACGTGAGGCATAATCATATAGAAAGGAATTCGTTAGAGGTCCAACCTATAACACACTCTAAAGCACGATCTCGGAATGAGAAGAATGGAAACCAATCCTAAATATCCTATAGCTTCTCGATTATTGCGTGCGCACAACACACCGATAATCAAGACTTACTAGATACGATGCGTAGACACTTTCCGAGGATTAATCGCTCGATACCACTTTTGTCACGACTGTTCGGTTCGTGGATCGTGCCTTACGGGCACCCAAGTAGTCATACATCGAGTAACCGGAATATAAAACAAGACAGAAACGCTTTATAAAATAAGACACGCTTTATCGATGAAAAGCTTGCCTTTCGCATAATATAAATAACTCATGTTTTGCAGTTATATCCCAACTGTACAATATTACTAAAGACCTCTAAGGAAGTATACAACTATGGTGGACAGGCCCGCCATACCTCGATCAGACAAAACTATCTACAATACAGGAGATCATACCCAAAAGTAGAGCCTCCTAGAAGATGGAGCTCACGACACCAACGCAAAGATCCTAAGGATGTGGATCTAGCACTGCTGCCTTACCGCAGCATGAACGCAGCCCAGAAGGAGGTCGATAACAGTACCAAGTATGTGAAACTATAAAGTACTTAAAATGAAATCAAAGTATTTAAAACCTTTTCACAAATACAATCACTCAATTGCACATAGTGCCACATCACAAACAACAACAAGAATAGGAAAATCAGAATGTCTATTCTAGGCCGCGAATGATCAAGCAAGGCCAATCGCCCATAGTATCATTCTGCGTGCCTAGTCTGGACTTCCGCGGCCGCATAGTCCCACTGCACCGCGTGAGATATTTCTCGATCGGGGCAGCCAACCCCGATCCGCCTAGGCTCCCGCAGCCCGCATAGCCTCAAAAGACCGCATAGTCTCAACGGACCGCATAGTGAGTCCGCGTCAGCAAACGCCCGAATGATCAATCACGAGCATACCGCTGCTCGCATAGTCTCACAGACCGCATAGCCGTATAGACCAAGATCAAGGGCAAGCCGCGTATAACAATCGAGGTAGGTGATACAATAACAATACAATGGACTTACCGGTTAGCAACGTAAGCACAGCAAGAATGACCCCCTTACACAGCATTACAAGACACTAACACAGGTAGCGTCATAACATGTCTACTTATCAAACAATCTTACTACACTTAATGTAAATCAATACAAGGCTTTTATAAACAAAACAAGTAAATTCCTTTTTATCTTCTTAAGTATTATACCTAACTTCCCATAAAGCCAAGATAACTCTTACGCTTTTGTTTTAAAAACCAAATATTTATCTTCTGTTAAAAATGATTCAGTATTCTTTTGAAATGTTTTCAGTTCTTTGTTATTCGGGCTTAAGCCGTGAGGCATTGCCGTAAGTATTATTCAGGCTTAAGCCGTGAGGCATTGCCATAAGTATTATTCAGGCTTAAGTCAAAGACATTGCCGTAGTTATTATTCAGGTAACACATGACGTCTCACCGTACTATATATTATAAAATATCATGCTTTAGGAAGAATCACATACCTTCTCAAATAAAACCACCGCCAAGTCAATATGTCATACAGAGAGTCACCTATAATAGTCACGAATATCTATCAAAGATCGCTCGAGGGTCATTCTAAACAGGGGTTCATAATTCTACGGAAAGTCGGGCAGACAACCCTACCGTGAGCTATGTAAGTTCATCGTGAAAACGATCTATGTGAGTACTGCTCAATTATTCTTCTTTTAAACCCTTCTTCGTGATAATTCAATTCTATTCGTGATATTCTTCTAAGTAACTAATACTTATTCTAATACTACAACAAGAAGTATTCTCTAATTCAAAAGAGGTTAGGATTAGTTACCTCGGTAAGCCCAATAATATCCTAGATAAAGTCGCACCGAGCAAGGTTTAGCTCCTAAGTTGTACGCTCCAGAGCTAAGAAACCTTAGAAGTTCTTCACAACTTCTACTAAGGACTAAGGGATTTGGGCTAGGGTATTTTGGGCATTATAACGGCACTAGAAGACAACTTTTCTACCAAGGAGGGGGTAGATTTCGGCTAGCTAGGGGTAGGCCTCGCCAAGCTTCTCGAGGGAAGGGGTGTTGGACGAATTGCTAACAAAGGGAGAGGGAAGGATTTTTAGACTTGGAAAGCTTTTGTGGATGAAGAACTCTTCATCTCAAGAGGGGTATTTATAGCTCAAGCCTTGGCCAACCAATGGCCAAGATGAAGACAAGTGCAAGGCAAGTGTAGGGTGAGGATTTAGGCAAGTGTCCTTGGCCAACTTGCACACAAAATATCCTACCAACTCCAAGACAAAAGAAGCCAACCCAATCGGCCCTATTGCCGTGTCAAGTCCACCAATTGGAGGGTGACAAGTGTCGCCCTCCCGTTGGTCCAAAATGTTTCGTCTCTCAGAAAAATCCGCAAAAATACTAAATGACATAGTCGGAATTTTCTCTACGAAAGCTGTGGAAACGTTTCGTCGGAAAACGATTCTTCTAGTGTGTTGTGCACAAATAAAACGTCCAAGGCTAACTTTAAAGCCAAACTTTTTGTACGTATTCCCTTACGTACATACTCTGGAAATACGGGGTATAACAGTTATCATACATGTCTCCGGTTTTATATAGACTGTCATGATTTCATTTACAGTATTTTTAGTTTCACATACTTGGTACCTATTGTACTGACCTCCTTCGGGGGGCTGCGTTCATGCCGCAGGTAGAGGTACATCGGTTGTGGATCCTCGCCAGGATCACCAGCAGTTTGGGAAGCTCCGTTTCTCCGGAGGCTTATCTTTGGTATAGTCCCCTGTCATTGTAAGTACTTGTACATTCAGGGGTATGGCGGGGCCCTGTCCCGTCATAGTTATGGTTACACTCTTAGAGGTCTGTAGTACTGTTGTGGGCAGGGTTTGTAAAGGATGTAACTGTTCGGTTATATATATACATGAAGGTGACCGTTTTGGTTAGCCTGTTTTCTTATGTTATATCTTGTTTCCTGTTTAAGTTTTTATTTCCGCTGATTTTCTCTGATGTTGTTATCACTAGGGTGCCCGGGGTAAGGCACCAGTCGCGGGCCCGAGATCGGGTCGTGACAAAAGTGGTATCAGAGCAGTTAATCCTCGGAAAGGGTCTACAGACCGTGTCTAGTAGAGTCTTGATTATCGGTGTGTTGTGCACCACATCTATAATCAGGAGGCTACAGGATATTTAGGATTGGTTTCCATTCTTCTCACTCTGAGATCGTGCTTTAGAGATGTGTTATAAGTTGGACTCCCTCTGGCGTATTCTTATGTACCCGTTATGCCTCTACGCAAGGCAACCAAGGCCCAGATGGGCAAGGCAGTAGAGGGAGCTACGAGTATAACACAGAGGGTTACGAGGGCATAGGCCTGGTCATTACCTGAGATAGTACTTCAGACGACGAGTTTTATGACACCGCTAGCCCCAGCAGAGTTTAGAGCGGCAACAGTTTCTACTGAGGCCACAATACCTGAGCCTCCAGTTCCACGGTCAGGAGCCGAGGATATAAGTTCAAGGAGATAGCCCAGTTACTAGCTAGGCTGGTGGCTGGGAATGAGGACGGACGGAGCGGTGGTTCCGATAGCGATGATTCACCCTTGATCCAATAGTCTGAGACTTCGGGATTTCTTGAGTTGCAGTCCGCCAGAGTTCTTTGGATAGAGAGCTGAGGATGGTCCTCAGGGTGTCATGCTAGTTTGGGAGATTGTTATACCTGCGGCCGTCAGGGCCATGTGATGGGGGGATGTCCAAGTAGGAGGGATACAAGAGGGATGACTCAGCCTTCGGGATCGGTGGCTGGTTCATCGCCTTATATAGCTAGGCGCCCTGCAGGGCAGGATTATGATTAGAGCGACAAAGAGGAAGTAAGGCAGTAGTTACAGAGATATCTTTAGCCCTTAAGAGACTTGTTTATGTTGTTATGGTAGATACATGTGGAGTGCTATACGGATAGCATTGTGTTAAGTGTGATTTAGAAAATATGGGTAGTTGAAAGGGGTAAGTCTGGTGGCGAGACAATTGTGAGCCTTAGAATTTATAACAGTTAGGACCTTGGATGCAAGGCCGTCTTGAGTGGATGATTTTACGGTTGGCCTTTGTCGAAGTACTTGGTATGCGTGAAATATGTTGTGGGATAATTCCATGGGTAGTGTGAGATGGAAGTGGTAGCTTTCATGACGTAAATTAGTAAGATTGTTCCGGATAGGGGAACGAGAGAGTTTGGCGCGACGGTGGGTCGGGTTGAGGCCATATTGCGGGTCAACCCGTAGCCCGGAATAAGGTGGAGTCAGTTCGGGGTGGTCCCGCCAGGTGGTAGGGTCACGAGGGTGCTAGGCCCAAGTTTAGGTAACCATCGTACGGGTTCGTGGATGCGTTCGACCAGAATCGGATCGTGAAGGCCGGGAATGGCCTTAGAGGAAGTGAAGCTAGTGAGATGACCAAGTTTGAGGTAGTGACTCGAGGTTTTGGAAGCCGGCGATGACTGAAGTGTGGTACGTGTGATAGAAAGAGTTCAGGTGTACGAGAAGGGTACGACGAGTAAGAAAATAAGCGAACATGTGTTATGAGAACGGAAGTGATCATTTCTTTTGTGAAGTGAAGACGCGAAGGGAGTATCCTTTAGACCATGGGTGGGAGTTTTTTGTGATGTTAGAGGTGATTCCTCGTTGGCTTGGATTTGAGTTTTGCGCACATGTTATATTCTGGCCATTGGTGGCATAATCGGTTTTGTAAGTGTAGTAGTGGAGACTATACCGGCGCCTGTACGTTTGGAGACTTAGAAGGAACATTCGGGACGAATGTTTCTAAGGGGGGAAGAATGTTACACCCGTAGTTCCGGGTATGTATGTGAGGACGTGCACGAGAATACGACAGTAATATTGGAAAGGAAGAAAGATGTGATTTTTCGACGGAAAAGTTTCCGGGTTTTGTGAAGGAAAAATCAGGGCTTAGGCCCGGCGGCCCTTTCATTTCTGAATGAAGCCTTAGAGACGAACTATAGAAGGAGACAGGCGGTTCGTTAATGGGAATTGGATTCCCAGATTTGGTATTTGGGCTTCTTGGATTATATTAGAATTATGAGATTTTATTTTCGGAAATGGACACGTGGGGCCCACGGGAGAAATTTACGGTTTTGTGGGGCCCACTTTGTTTTTGAGATTTTCGGTATTTTGGATATTTTCAGAAGACGAAATATTTTGGACGAGTAGGGGGGCGACACGTGTCACCCCCATGTGGCCAAGGTTGGCCGACTTGGCTTGACAAGTGTCCCTTGGCCGAAATGGCCTTACAAGTGGCAAGCCACTTGTCTTGTGTTTTGTGTAGCCATTTGGAGGGTGGGAACCACACACACTTGTACCCCAATCTCACCACACACTTGCCTTGATCTTGACCCTTGATTTCTCTATAAATACCCCCCTTGATAGCAAGACGTCTTCATCCACACTTGTGATAATTTCCAAGACAAAAATACTCCCTCCCCTTTGATTAGTGCTCTCGGCTTTGCCTTGTTTTCTTGAGCAAAAGTTGTCCAAAAATCCTTAAACTTATAAGTGTTCTTCCTTTGGGTGTTAGGAAGATTATGTACCAAGAGTTGGAAAAGATTTCACACCCCTAGCCTTAGAATTACACCTTGGCCGAAACTTGCCATAATTGAGCCTTAGTGTTCTTTACTTTTTGGAGATGATCTTGAAGAGGAGTTGGTTAGAAACTTCTAAGGGTTGCTTGGAGTGGATTGGAGCGTGATCGACTTTTAATCTTGAATAATTTTGGGCTTATCAAGGTAATGATCTATGTCCCCCTATTGTAATTGGATATTACATATTGTAGTAGTTTAGAATTGAGTATAAGATATATTGGAAGGATGATTATAAAGGATTGAACTGTATTTACATTGGACTGTATTTACAGTAGGCTTGTATAGTATTTTTGAGAGACAGAATTGTACACGTCCGGTTAGACGTGTAATCCCCTTGGAGTTGTTGGCTTGGTAGCGGGCCTTGTTATAAGAGGTTATTTATGTGATTGCGGGGGGGGGGGGGGAGGGGGGGAGGTGCTGCCGAATTTTGCGTAGAATAAGGAACCTTGTACTTAGAATTGTTCTACGAAGAGATCTAGAGGTTGATAGACGTTTTGTGGCCTTTATAGGTTGAAGTACTACGAGTAGCGTATTCTACTTGAAGGGTGGAAAAGGCTAGCAGGGTTATAGTACTTTGGAGCGTTTTGCTAATTGTCGATAATCATCGCGAGGTATGTGAACCTCTTCCTATCTTTTCTAGCATGATTGTTGTGAACTATGTAGTACGGTAGACGTACGTGTGCTAAACGAGGCTTGGTTGGTTTAAAACATAAAGTGTTATAATAGCTTTATGGGAAGTTAGTTATAACGACTTTATGTAGGTAAAAGAATGGTTTATTGATTTTAGAAGTTAAGAGACTTGATCTTGAAAGATAAGAGACTTGACTTAATTGGCTTGATATGAATTTTGTTAAAAAGTTGTGAAACCTCATTCGTGAGTAATTAGTACTTGGTTTTTAAAGAATAATGTTTTACTGATTTCGGAAATGAGAATAAGTATCGAACAAATCACTGCAGCGTTAATAAAGGAAAATGTATTGACAAATAATTAATTATATTAAAACCAGTAGAAACCTCCATCTGCATAGAAGCTAAGATAAGACAAAATTGTATTACATTTCCTAGATCATGGCTGCTTTAATAAGATTGTTATAAAAAAGTATAACCTACTCACACATAGGCATATGTTACTCAAATTGTTTTGAAAGAGATTACGTTATTAAGTGATTAAGATTATGAACTATGAAATCTTTCGAAAATAAGAGACTTGAGTATTTTAAATTATGCAACTTGAACTTTTGGAAAATAATATTGTTACTTGACTTTAAAAAGGGAAAGTGTTTTGGTTTAAAAGGAAGGCATGGTAGTGTCTTAAATCTGTCTTAGAAGAGGGTTTAAATGTTATGGCCGATTCTACCTCGAGTCCCATGAGATGGGCCGAGACATGTATACCACCCGATCCGACACCGAGTCCCATGAGATGGGCCGGGAATATGACCATACGATCCGACACCGAGTCCCATGAGATGGGCCGGGAATGTGACCATACGATCCGACACCGAGTCCCATGAGATGGGCCGGGAATGTGACCATACGATTCGACACCGAGTCCCATGAGATGGGCCGGGAATGTGACCATACGATTCCACCTCGAGTCCCACGGGATGGGCCGAGACATGTTATACGTATCACACGATTTATATGTAGACTGCCGGTAGTGAGGAAGGAGTTCCACGGGCATGAGGGATGACTTGAGGGCGTGAGTCTCTGACATGACATGACTGCTTTTATGTAGTAAACTGTAGTTTGGTTATCATACATGTCTCCGGTTTTATATAGACTGTCATGATTTCATTTACAGTATTTTTAGTTTCACATACTTGGTACCTATTTTCGGGAGCTGCGCCATGTCGCAGTAGTACATCGGTTGTGGATCCTCGCTCATAGATCACGCCATTCGGTAGCTCGTTTCTCGGAGGCTTATCTTTGGTATAGTCCTGTCATTGTAAGTACTTGTACATTCGAGGGTATGGCGGGCCCCGTCCCATCATAATTATGGTTACACTCTTAGAAGTGCAGTAATCTTTGTGGGTAGGGTTTGTAAATGATGTAACTGTTCGGTTATATATATTCATGAAGGTGACCATTTTGGTTAGCCTGTTTTCTTATGTTATATCTTGTTTCCTGTTTAAGTTTTTATTTCCGCTGATTTTCTCTGATGTTGTTATTGTAACGACCCGTTCCGGGGCCCGTTACTGGTGCCTTATCCCGGGCACCCTAGTGATACAATCATCAGAGAAAACCAACGGAAAATAAAACTTTAACAAGAAACAAGATATATGAACATAAAACAGGCCAACCCAACGGTTACCTTCCAATAACATAAATACAACTCTTTCAAAACGAACAGTTTAATCCTTTTTACAACCCTGCCCACAACAAGACATGCACTTAAGATTTACAACAACTATGGCGGACAGTGGCGCCCGCCATACCCCGAATGTACAAGAACCTACAACTCAGGGAACACATACCAAAAGATAAGCCTCGGAGAAACGGAGCTTCCTAAAACGGCCCGAGATCCTAAGGCGAGGATCCACGATCGATGTACCTCTACTGCGGCAGATGAACGCAGCCTCGGCGAGGTCGATAACAGTACCAAGTATGTGAAATCAGAAAATATCAGAATGAAATCATACTAGTCTATATAAAGGTGAGACATGTATGATAACCAAACTACGATCACAAGCAATCATGTCCCGTGGACTCACGCCTCAAGTCATCACTCAAATATAACTATGGGTCTCACGCCCACAACATCAATCATGTTCGCATCATGGCGCATGCCCGAATTCTGCATCGGTGTAGACATGTCCATGATGCAACAATAATACCAATGCCCGTGGCCACATGCCGAAATTCTACCTCGGTGTAGACACGTCCGTGTGACATCAACAATAATATCTTGGGTGATCAACCCCGCGCACGGCCACGTGCCCGAATTCTACCTCGGTGTAGACATGTCCATGTAACCACAATAACAATATATCGTAATCAACCCGACCGCACGGCCGCATGCCGGAATCGTGATCGGCAGATACATGTCCATGTGACATCAACAACAAGACGATAATCAAAATGGAAACATACGTGGAATTCTCCATCACCGCCAAAGACGTCCAAGTAAGTTCTCGACAAGTCGACCGCCTCTATCGAGACGCGGTAACGTAAATACCACACTTGCACAACAAAGGCTATCATCACAAGCATAGGCAAGTTTCACAACAACAAGCATAGGCAAGTTTCACAACAACAAGCATAGGCAAGTTTCACACAACTCAAAGTACTTTCATTTTATGCCAAAGTCGGGTTTTTAACCCCAAAGTACTACATACGTTAAGTTCTTTTAAAAGAGATCCATTACTTTTATAAAAGTCACCCGATACAGTAGTATTAGAATGACCAACCCACATTCCTTTTCAAAATCAAGTAACAACATTCTTTTCCTAAGTTCCGGTTGCCTAGTTTCAATTACTCAAGCTTCTCATTTTAGAAAGGTTTCATAACTCATAGTCTTAGTCTCTTTTAAAACAATTGAGTAACATATGTCATATATGTGAGTAGTTTATTCTTGTTTATAACGATCTTATTACAAAGACCATGATCTAGAAAATGTAATATCATTTTGTCTCATCTTAGCTTCTATGCAGATGGAGGTTTCTACGGTTTTAATACAACACATCATTATTCAATACATTTTCCTTTATTAACGCCGCGGTTGGTGCTGTCGATACACATTCCGATTTCGAAATCAAGAAACATTATCCCTTTAACAACCAAGTACTCATTACTCACGAATGAGGTTTCACACAACATCCACATTAAAACAAATAAGTTAAGTCTCTTATCTTATAAGATCAAGTCTCTTAACTTCTAACATCAGTAAACCATTTTCACCTACATAAGGTCGTTATAACTAACTTCTCATAAAGCTATTATAACACCCTATGTTTTAAACCAACCAAATCACTTAGCACATGTACGTCTACCGTACTACATAGTTCACAACAATCATTCTAGAAAAGATAGGAAGAGGTTCACATACCTCGCGACGATTTATCGACAATAAGCAAAATGCTCCAAGTACTACAACCTTGCTAGCCCTTTCCACTCCTCGAGTAGAATACGCTACTCTTAGTACTTTCACCTATAAAGGTCACAAACGTCTATTAACCCCAAAACACAAGTTTCTATCTTTCTAGAGAATTCAAAGACCTCCCGCAACAACAGAAATCTCCTCCTCTATCGTGGCCGGCTACCAAGCCAACCAGTGGGGTTTACACGCCTAACCTGGACGTGTACAATTCTACTCGAATACTACACAAGTCTCTCGCAATACACCCTATGTAAATCTGATTGATTCGATTCTTCAGCTTAAGTCAAAAGACATTGCGAATACTAAGTATAGTTCCATATATAGTATACTTCAACTATATATTCTAACAAACATGTAATTTCCAATTACAATAAGGACAAGAATATTACCTCGACAAGCCCAAAATTATCCAAGTTATAATGTCGATCTGAGCAAGGTTTAGCTCCTACTCCGCGCCCAAACCACTCCAAACAACCCTTAGAAGTTCTACCCAACTTCTACTCAAATACTTCAACCAACTATGAAGATTTCCTTAGGGTTTGGTTTGAGACTAAAGGGACAAAAGGTAGTATTTTCGGGCTCTACGTATAGAGGTATCTTTGGAATACTACAAGGTACAAGGCTAAGGTATTTTGGGCATTATAACAATACTAGGGGAGTATTTCTATACCACAACAAGGGGTATTATACGAAACAACTAGGCAGTGGGGTACCACGCCAAGGCACCACAAAGGGGAGGGAGGAGGCCTCGGCCAAGACTCTCAAAAGAGGGGGATGAGTTGGGCGAACTCAACACTAGAGGAGAGGAGGGATTTTAGGCTTGGAAGGTTTCATTTGTGGATGAAGAGTTCATCAACATAAGGGGGGTATTTATAGCAAAACCAAAGGCCAACCAATGGCCAAGATCAAGCCATGTGCAAGGCAAGTGTAAGGCCAAGATCAAGCCAAGTGCACCCTAAACCCTACTCCACAAAAGACTCCACAAAACAATGCACCAAACAAGGCCAAAACAAGGCAAAACAAGAGGAAGACGTCCCCTCGCTTACCCAAACCGTCACTGAGGTGACAAGTGTCACCTCTCGTTGGCCCAAAGATGTTCCGTCGCTCGGAAAAATCCGCAAAATACAAAACGACATAGTCGGAATTTTCCTCGCAAGTTATGCAAAACGTTTAGTCGAAAAACGACTTAATCGGTGTTGTGCACAAAGGTAAATTCGCCAAGGGTGCCACGTGGGGTGACACGTGTCGCCCCGATTCGCCGAATATTTCGTCTTAGAAAATATCCAAAATACCGAAATCTCAAAAACAAAGCCCCACAAAATCAGTAAATTTCTCAGTGGGCCCACGTGACCATTTCCAAAATAAAATCTCAAAATTCTAGTATAATCTATGAAGTCCAAATACCAAACTGGGAATCCAATTCCCATTAACGAACCTTTTTCTTCACAAATAACAGGAAACTTTTCCGTAAAAACTCACATCTTTCTTTCTTTTCAAAATTTCTCGCGTACTCTGACGCACGTCCTCACATACATACCACGCAACTACGGGGTATAACATTCTCCCTCCTTAGAAACATTCGTCCGAATGTTCCTTTTCAAGTCGAATAACGATAAAGTTCCTCTAACAAGTTGCCAATGCCACAACTCGCCGCGAAATAACATCGTCCTCTTCTTTCCTTACTCGTCGCGGCCCTTCTCGAGCGCTTGAACTCTCCCAAGACGTACCATACTTCAGTCATTACTTGCCGTTCGAAAATCTGCGAGTCACTACCTCCAAACTTGGTCATCTTACTAACCTCAAACTTCCTTAAGGCCATTCCGGCCTTTACGAACCGCTTCTGGTCGAACGCGTCCACGAACTCATACGATGATCATACAAACTTGGGCCTAGCATCCTCGTGACCCTACCACCTGGCGGGACCACCCAGAACTGACCCCACCCCAAACCGGGTTACGGGTTGACCCGCAAATGGTCCTCAACCCGACCCCAACCGCGCCAAACTCTTGTTCCCCGATCCGGAACAATCTTACTAATTCACATCATGAAAGCTACCACTTCCATCTCACACTACCCACGGACTTATCACACAAATAAATCCCACGTATACCACTACTCTGATAAGGGTCAAACATAAAATAAATCTTTAACTCAAGACGACCTTACCCCTAAGGTCTCAGTCGTGACATAGTCTAAGGTTCACACTCACCATGCCCCCATACGTATCCTCCCAACTAAGCATGTTTTCTAACTCACAATTAACACAACGCTATTCGTATATAGCACATAATAATGAGACCATCATAACAAGCCTACCAAAACTCTAGAGGGTTAAGGATAAACCTGAAGCTACCGCTCCACTCTAATCATAGGCACTGCGCAGGCATAACCGTAGGCGCGAACCACCCATCGATCCGGAGGTGAGTCGTAACATCCGTGCTACCCTTTGGCCTGACAGTTCGCGCAAAATGGCCTGCTGCCGCAAAAATAACAAGCTCCCCGCACCACGACACTCCCGAAATGCGGTCTACCACATCGACCACACCGAGGTAGGGTGACCGCATCCGCCAACACCCTTACTTCCCGAAACACGAACCTGGAGCCACGACTGCTCCGAATACTCGAAGGTTGTGGAGGACCACTGCGATCGGGCGAGGTACAAAACTAGTATCTTCTTGGCGGTCCGCCTCGAAAGTCACCAAAGGACCTGTTGTTCGCCCTTACTGGCGATCTTGGTCATTCCGTCGACCTCTCCGTGCCTCACATCGGGTCATGAGCTGCGTGCGGCAATGTCCATGCCTGAAGAGCTACTCCTGAACATGCCTCGACATGTAATCATCGAGCCTGTAACATATCGGTGCACTCGATCCTCCATACTAGCTACTAACGCTGACGCACGCCGATGAGTCGAACTCCACATTGTACTCGAACCGCACGCCCGCTCTGTCTAAGCATCAAAATCTGTCGCCCGCGTCTCCTCATCTGCGGAGGCAAGAAGTGCGTGAGAAAGCCCCAAAACTCATCCCATACTGCTGAGTGCATGCTCTCCCGAAAGCTCCATGAATCAAACCAATCGATCGCGGTATCATGCGGCTGATGCGAACCAAAGGTCACAGACTCGGTCTCTGAAGCCTTGATCACCCGTGATGATCCGTCAGAATCGCCGAATGAACTCCTGCGGATCATCCTCGTGCCTCGACCCATAAAACTCGCGGGCTACAACTCAGAAGTCCGTAGCCTCAAACTATTCGCTCTCGGGTGCACCACAAAGCCGCTGAATCGAACCGTGATTCAAATTTATCCTCATATCTCGCCACGACCTAGCCAAGAATCGGGCCATCTCCTTGTAACCCATTTCTCCGCCTCTGCATCGTGGACCTGAGGCTCAGTAATGCGGTCTCGGCAGCCATTGCCGCGCCTAACCTCTGGTGGCGGCGCCACAAAACCCGCCGTCAAGCACAACCTCGTCTCGCACGCTCGCGCTCGTACTCCTCTCAGATCTCACTAGCGGTTCCTCGGCTGTCTTGCCCTTCGTGGCTCACGGTTGCCTTTACGCGGAGGCATAATCGTAAAAACGAGACACGTCGGAGGGTCCAACTTACAACACAAATTTCTAAGGCACGATCTCGAATGAGAAGAATGGAAACTAATCCTAAATGTCTCAGCCTCACGATTATAGATGTGGTGCACAACACATCGATAATCAAGACTCTACTAGACACGATGCAGTAGACACTTTCCGAGGATTAATCGCTCGATACCACTTTTGTAACGACCCGTTCCGGGGCCCGTTACTGGTGCCTTATCCCGGGCACCATAGTGATACAATCATCAGAGAAAACCAGCGGAAAATAAAACTTTAACAAGAAACAAGATATATGAACATAAAACAGGCCAACCCAACGGTTACCTTCCAATAACATAAATACAACTCTTTCAAAACGAACAGTTTAATCATTTTTACAACCACGCCACAACAGATTACTGCACCTCTAAGATTTACAACAACTATGACGGGACAGGGCCCCGCCATACCCCTGAATGTACAAGAACCTACAACTCAGGGAACACATACCAAAAGATAAGCCTTCGGAGAAACGGAGCTTCCCAAAACGCTGAACTGAGATCCTAAGAGCGAGGATCCACGACCGATGTACTCTACTGCGGATGAACGCAGCCCCGGCGAGGTCAAGACAACAGTACCAAGTATGTGAAAGCGTAAAAATATCAGAATGAAATCATACTAGTCTATATAAAGCGGGAGACATGTATGATAACCAAACTCTGATCACAAAAAGCGATCATGTCGATCGAGGACTCACGCCTCAAGTCATCACTCAAATATAACTATGGGTCTCACGCCCACAACATCAATCATGTTCGATCATGGCGCGTGCCGGAATTCGCGCCGGTGTAGACATGTCCATGATGCAACAATAATACCAATGCCCCATGGCCACATGCCCGAATTCTACCGGTCGTGTAGACACGTCCATGTGACATCAACAATAATATACTGGGTGATCAACCCTGCCGCATGGCCACATGCCCCCGGAATTCTACCTCGGTGTAGACATGTCCATGTAACCACAATAACAATATATCGGGTACTCAACCCGACAGCACGGCCGCATGCCGGACTCAGATCGGTGTAGACATGTCCATGTGACATCAACAACAAGACGAGAATCAAAATGGAAACATACGTGGAATTCTCCATCACCGCCAAAGACGTCCAAGTAAGTTCTCGACAAGTCGACCGCCTCTATCGAGAGCGGAATACGTAAATACCACACTTGCACAACAAAGGCTATCATCACAAGCATAGGCAAGTTTCACAACAACAAGCATAGGCAAGTTTCACAACAACAAGCATAGGCAAGTTTCACACAACTCAAAGTACTTTCATTTTATGCCAAAGTTCGGGTTTTTAACCCCAAAGTACTACATCGTTAAGTTCTTTTAAAAGAGATCCATTACTTTTATAAAAGTCACCCGATACCGTAGTATTAGAATGACCAACCCACATTCCTTTTCAAAATCAAGTAACAACATTCTTTTCCTAAGTTCCAGTTTGCCTAGTTTCAATTACTCAAGCTTCTCATTTTAGAAAGGTTTCATAACTCATAGTCTTAGTCTCTTTTAAAACAATTGAGTAACATATGTCATATATGTGAGTAGTTTATTCTTGTTTATAACGATCTTATTACAAAGACCATGATCTAGAAAATGTAATATCATTTTGTCTCATCTTAGCTTCATGCGGATGGAGGTTTCTACTGGTTTTAATACAACACATCATTATTCAATACATTTTCCTTTATTAACGTTGCGGTTGGTCTGTCGATACACATTCGATTTCGAAATCAAGAAACATTATCCCTTTAAAAACCAAGTACTCATTACTCACGAATGAGGTTTCACACAACATCCACATTAAAACAAATAAGTTAAGTCTCTTATCTTATAAGATCAAGTCTCTTAAATTCTAACATCAGTAAACCATTTTCACCTACATAAGGTCGTTATAACTAACTTCCCATAAAGCTATTATAACACCCTATGTTTTAAACCAACCAAATCACTTAGCACATGTACGTCTACCGTACTACATAGTTCACAACAATCATGCTAGAAAAGATAGGAAGAGGTTCACATACTTCGCGACGATTTATCGACAATAAGCAAAATGCTCCAAGTACTACAACCTTGCTAGCCCTTTCCACTCCTCGAGTAGAATACGCTACTCTTAGTACTTTCACCTATAAAGGTCACAAACGTCTATTAACCCCAAAACACAAGTTTCTATCTTTCTACGTAAAATTTAAGAAGACCTCCCCGCAACAACAGAAATCTCCTCCTCTATCGAGGCCGGCTACCAAGCCAACCAGGGGGTTTACACGCCTAACCTGACGTGTACCATTCTACTCGAATACTACACAAGTCATCGCAATACCCCATGTAAATACTGATTCGATTCTTGAGCTTAAGTCAAAAGACATTGCCGAATACTAAGTATAGTTCCATATATAGTATACTTCAACTATATATTCTAACAAACATGTAATTTCCAATTACAATAAGGGGACAAGAATATTACCTCGACAAGCCCAAAATTATCCAAGTTATAATGTCGATCCTGAGCAAGGTTTAGCTCCTACTCCGTGCGCTCCAAACCACTCCAAACAACCCTTAGAAGTTCTACCCAACTTCTACTCAAATACTTCAACCAACTATGAAGATTTCCTTGGTTTGGTTTGAGACTAAAAAGGACAAAAGGTAGTATTTCCGGGCTCTACGTATAGAGGTATCTTTGGAATACTACAAGGTACAAGGCTAAGGTATTTTGGGCATTATAACAATACTAGGGGAGTATTTCTATACCACAACAAGGGGTATTATACGAAAACAACTAGGCTAGTGGGTACCCATGCCAAGGCACCACACAGGGGGAGGGAGGCCTCGGCCAAGACTCTCAAAAGAGGGGGGGGCTGAGTTGGCCGAACTCAACACTAGAGGAGGAGGATTTTAGGCTTGAAGGTTTCATTTGTGGATGAAGAGTTCATCAACATAAGGGGGTATTTATAGCAAAACCAAAGGCCAACCATGGCCAAGATCAAGCCATGTGCAAGGCAAGTGTAAGGCCAAGATCAAGCCAAGTGCACCTAAACCCTACTCCACAAAACACTCCACAAAACAATGCACCAAACAAGGCCAAAACAAGGCACAAAACAAGGGAGAAGGCGTCCCCCGCTTACCCAAATCACTGAGGGTGACAAGTGTCACCCTCTCGTTGGCCCAAAGATGTTCGTCGCTCGGAAAAATCCGCAAAATACAAAGCGACATAGTCGGAATTTTCCTCGCAAGTTATGCAAAACGTTTAGTCGAAAAACGACTTTAATCGGGTGTTGTGCACAAAGGTAAATTCGGCCAAGGGTGCCACATGGGGGTGACACGTGTCGCCCCCCGATTCGCCCAGAATATTTCGTCTTCCGAAAATATCCAAAATACCGGAAATCTCAAAACAAAGCGGGCCCCACAAAACCGTAAATTTCTCCCGTGGGCCCCACGTGACCATTTCCGAAAATAAAATCTCAAAATTCTAATATAATCAATGAAGTCCAAATACCAAATCTGGGAATCCAATTCCCATTAACGAACCTTTTTCTTCACAAATAACCGGAAACTTTTCCGCGAAAAACTCACATCTTTCTTTCTTTTCAAAATTTCACGTACTCGCACGCATGCGTCCTCACATACATACCACGCAACTACGGGTATACTTGATTATCACTAGGGTGCCGGGTAAGGCACGATCGCGCGCCCGAGATCGGTCGTGACAAAAGTGGTATCGAGCGATTAATCCTCGGAAAGTGGTCCCATGACCGTCTAGTAGAGTCTTGATTATCGGTGTGTTGTGCACCACATCTATAATCAGGAGGCTACAGGATATTTAGGATTGGTTTCCATTCTTCTCACTCTGAGATCGTGCCTTAGAGATGTGTTATAAGTTGGACTCCCTCTGGCGTATTCTTATGTACCCGTTATGCCTCTACGCAAGGCAACCAGGGCCCAGATGGGCAAGGCAGTAGAGGGAGCTACGAGTATAACACAGAGGGTTACGAGGGCATAGGCCTGGTCATTACCTGAGATAGTACTTCAGACGACGAGTTTTATGACACCGCTAGCCCCAGCAGAGTTTAGAGCGGCAACAGCTTTCCGAGGCCACAATACCGAGCCTCAGCCCACTCGTGAGCCGAGGATATAAGTTCAAGGAGATAGCCCAGTTACTAGCTAGGCTGGTGGCTGGGAATGAGGACGGACGGGAGCCGGTGGTTCCGGCAGTACCAGTGATTCACCCTAGATCCAATAGTCTGAGACTTCGGGATTTCTTGAGTTGCAGTCCGCCAGAGTTCTTTGGATAGAGAGCTGAGGATGGTCCTCAGGGTGTCATGCTAGTTTGGGAGATTGTTATACCTGCGGCCGTCAGGGCCATGTGATGGGGGGATGTCCAAGTAGGAGGGATACAAGAGGGATGACTCAGCCTTCGGGATCGGTGGTTGGTTCATCGCCTTATATAGCTAGGCGCCCTGCAGGGCAGGATTATGATTAGAGCGACAAAGAGGAAGTAAGGCAGTAGTTACAGAGATATATTTAGCCCTTAAGAGACTTGTTTATGTAGTTATGGTAGATACATGTGGAGTGCTATACGGATAGCATTGTGTTAAGTGTGATTTAGAAAACATGGGTAGTTAAAAGGGGTAAGTCTGGTGGCGAGACAATTGTGAGCCTTAGAATTTATAACAGTTAGGACCTTGGATGCAAGGCCGTCTTGAGTGGATGATTTTACGGTTGGCCTTTGTCGAAGTACTTGGTATGCGTGAAATATGTTGTGGGATAATTCCATGGGTAGTGTGAGATGGAAGTGGTAGCTTTCATGACGTAAATTAGTAAGATTGTTCCGGATAGGGGAACGAGAGAGTTTGGCGCGACGGTGGGTCGGGTTGAGGCCATATTGCGGGTCAACCCGTAGCCCGGAATAAGGTGGAGTCGGTTCGGGGTGGTCCCGCCAGGTGGTAGGGTCACGAGGGTGCTAGGCCCAAGTTTAGGTAACCATCGTACGGGTTCGTGGATGCGTTCGACCAGAATCGGATCGTGAAGGCCGGGAATGGCCTTAGAGGAAATTGAAGCTAGTGAGATGACCAAGTTTGGAGGTAGTGACTCCAAGGTTTTGGAAACTGAAGCGATGACTGAAGTGTGGTACGTGTGATAGAAAGAGTTCAGGTGTACGAGAAGGGTACGACGAGTAAGAAAATAAGCGAACATGTGTTATGAGAACGGAAGTGATCATTTCTTTTGTGAAGTGAAGACGCGAAGGGAGTATCCTTTAGACCATGGGTGGGAGTTTTTTGTGATGTTAGAGGTGATTCCTCGTTGGCTTGGATTTGAGTTTTGCGCACATGTTATATTCTGGCCATTGGTGGCATGATCGGTTTTGTAAGTGTAGTAGTGGAGACTATACCGGCGCCTGTACGTTTGGAGACTTAGAAGGAACATTCGGGACGAATGTTTCTAAGGGGGGAAGAATGTTACACCCCGTAGTTCCAGGGTATGTATGTGAGGACGTACGTACGAGAATACGACAGTAATATTGGAAAGGAAGAAAGATGTGATTTTTCGACGGAAAAGTTTCCGGGTTTTGTGAAGGAAAAATCAGGGCTTAGGCCCGGCGGCCCTTTCATTTCTGAATGAAGCCTTAGAGACGAACTATAGAAGGAGACAGGCGGTTCGTTAATGGGAATTCGATTCCCAGATTTGGTATTTGGGCTTCTTGGATTATATTAGAATTATGAGATTTTATTTTCGGAAATGGTCACGTGGGGCCCACGGGAGAAATTTACGGTTTTGTGGGGCCCACTTTGTTTTTGAGATTTTCGGTATTTTGGATATTTTCAGAAGACGAAATATTTTGGACGAGTAGGGGGGCGACACGTGTCACCCCCATGTGGCCAAGGTTGGCCGACTTGGCTTGACAAGTGTCCCTTGGCCGAAATGGCCTTACAAGTGGCAAGCCACTTGTCTTGTGTTTTGTGTAGCCATTTGGAGGGTGGGAACCACACACACTTGTACCCCAATCTCACCACACACTTGCCTTGATCTTGGCCCTTGATTTCTCTATAAATACCCCCCTTGATAGCAAGACGTCTTCATCCACACTTGTGATAATTTCCAAGACAAAAATACTCCCTCCCCTTTGATTAGTGCTCTCGGCTTTGCCTTGTTTTCTTGAGCAAAAGTTGTCCAAAAATCCTTAAACTTATAAGTGTTCTTCCTTTGGGTGTTAGGAAGATTATGTACCAAGAGTTGGAAAAGATTTCACACCCCTAGCCTTAGAATTACACCTTGGCCGAAAGTTGCCATAATTGAGCCTTAGTGTTCTTTACTTTTTGGAGATGATCTTGAAGAGGAGTTGGTTAGAAACTTCTAAGGGTTGCTTGGAGTGGATTGGAGCGTGATCGACTTTTAATCTTGAATAATTTTGGGCTTATCAAGGTAATGATCTATGTCCCCCTATTGTAATTGGATATTACATATTGTAGTAGTTTAGAATTGAGTATAAGATATATTGGAAGGATGATTATAAAGGATTGAACTGTATTTACATTGGACTGTATTTACAATAGGCTTGTATAGTATTTTTGAGAGACAGAATTGTACACGTCCGGTTAGACGTGTAATCCCCTTGGAGTTGTTGGCTTGTTAGCGGGCCTTGTTATAAGAGGTTATTTATGTGATTGTGGGGGGGGGGGGGGGGGAGGTGCTGCCGAATTTTGCGTAGAATAAGGAACCTTGTACTTAGAATTGTTCTACGAAGAGATCTAGAGGTTGATAGACGTTTTGTGGCCTTTATAGGTTGAAGTACTACGAGTAGCGTATTCTACTTGAAGGGTGGAAAAGGCTAGCAGGGTTATAGTACTTTGGAGCGTTTTGCTAATTGTCGATAATCATCGCGAGGTATGTGAACCTCTTCCTATCTTTTCTAGCATGATTGTTGTGAACTATGTAGTACGGTAGACGTACGTGTGCTAAACGAGGCTTGGTTGGTTTAAAACATAAAGTGTTATAATAGCTTTATGGGAAGTTAGTTATAACGACTTTATGTAGGTAAAAGAATGGTTTATTGATTTTAGAAGTTAAGAGACTTGATCTTGAAAGATAAGAGACTTGACTTAATTGGCTTGATATGAATTTTGTTAAAAAGTTGTGAAACCTCATTCGTGAGTAATTAGTACTTGGTTTTTAAAGAATAATGTTTTACTGATTTCGGAAATGAGAATAAGTATCGAACAAATCACTGCAGCGTTAATAAAGGAAAATGTATTGACAAATAATTAATTATATTAAAACCAGTAGAAACCTCCATCTGCATAGAAGCTAAGATAAGACAAAATTGTATTACATTTCCTAGATCATGGCTGCTTTAATAAGATTGTTATAAAAAAGTATAACCTACTCACACATAGGCATATGTTACTCAAATTGTTTTGAAAGAGATTACGTTATTAAGTGATTAAGAATATGAACTATGAAATCTTTCGAAAATAAGAGACTTGAGTATTTTAAATTATGCAACTTGAACTTTTGGAAAATAATATTGTTACTTGACTTTAAAAAGGGAAAGTGTTTTGGTTTAAAAGGAAGGCATGGTAGTGTCTTAAATCTGTCTTAGAAGAGGGTTTAAATGTTATGGCCGATTCTACCTCGAGTCCCATGAGATGGGCCGAGACATGTATACCACCCGATCCGACACCGAGTCCCATGAGATGGGCCGGGAATATGACCATACGATCCGACACCGAGTCCCATGAGATGGGCCGGGAATGTGACCATACGATCCGACACCGAGTCCCATGAGATGGGCCGGGAATGTGACCATACGATTCGACACCGAGTCCCATGAGATGGGCCGGGAATGTGACCATACGATTCCACCTCGAGTCCCACGGGATGGGCCGAGACATGTTATACGTATCACACGATTTATATGTAGACTGCCGGTAGTGAGGAAGGAGTTCCACGGGCATGAGGGATGACTTGAGGGCGTGAGTCTCTGACATGACATGACTGCTTTTATGTAGTAAACTGTAGTTTGGTTATCATACATGTCTCCGGTTTTATATAGACTGTCATGATTTCATTCTGATTTTCGCCACATACTTGGTACCTATTATCGACCTCGCCGGGGCCGCGTCATGCCGCAGGTAGAGGTACATCGGTTGTGGATCCTCGCTCATAGGATCACAGTTCAGCGGGTTGGGTAGCTCCGTTTCTCCGGAGGCTTATCTTTGGTATAGTCCCCTGTCATTGTAAGTACTTGTACATTCAGGGGTATGGCGGGGCCCTGTCCCATCATAATTATGGTTACACTCTTAGAGGTCTGTAGTACTGTTGTGGGTAGGGTTTGTAAATGATGTAACTGTTCGGTTATATATATTCATGAAGGTGACCGTTGTGGTTAGCCTGTTTTCTTATGTTATATCTTGTTTCCTGTTTAAGTTTTTATTTCCGCTGATTTTCTCTGATGTTGTTATCACTAGGGTGCCCGGGGTAAGGCACCAGTCGCGGGCCCGAGATCGGGTCGTGACAGCTGTGTTATTAGTTGGACTCCCTCTGACGTATTCTTATGGCCCAATTATACCTCTACGCAAGGCAACCAGGGCCCAGAGGGGTAAGGAAACTGTTACACCCCGTAATTTCAGGACATCTTTTAAGAACGTATGTAAGAACTCAGAAATGATAAGATTAGAGACTTGTAAAAATTTATCAGAATTATGAAATTGTCGGAAAACGAAATATTGTGACGAATGGGAAGGCGACACGTGTCACCCCCCCCCCCTTAAGTGAGCTTGGACGAAAAATACCATGGGTATAAGGGTCATTTGACCATTGTTAGGATGACAAAGTCTTGCAAGTTGAAGAGCTTGATAAAATTGACTTAGTCAATGGGGCCACATGTCTTGATATTTAAAAGAACTTCATCCAAGCCACACATTTGTACACATCTTGACCCTACATGTTACTATATAGTAGTACTAGTAGCAAGACAACTTCTATACTTAGAAAAAATTTCAAGAAATTGGAAGAACTCCCTTAGGAGCTCTCGGGTTCACCTACAAGAAAAGGATTTTTTTTTGTTTGTTGTCCATTAAGCTCCACACTTTAAACCAAGGTTCATGAGGGTATTGTAAGGGTATCTCAATAGAAAGATCCCGTAAAAATAGCATTTTCGTATTAGTCGCAAGGTGAAAACCTAGTTGCTTTTCTAGGTTTTGATTGGAAGATTAAAGGAAAGTTGTTTGTGATATTCTAAGGGTCTCAAGTGGCGGATTGAAGTGTCAAGAAGAGGCTCTAAGTTGCTAGGGAGCGACTTCGGATTTGAAGTTGGACTAAGGCTCGTTTAGGTAACAATCTTGTTCTCTTAAAGTGTTACAAGATTATATATTGTTGTTAGCCTTACATTTTACTAGAATGAAGTATATGTGTTGAATATTTATAAGTGTTATGGATTGTTGTAGCCTAAAATCCGAAATGCCATATAAGCCATTTGAAGTTGGATTACAATTTGGTCGTTAATTAGAATCGTCGCATGTTACTTACTTGAAGATTATAGTGGTTATAATCGATTGCGAATTGATATCATGTTATACTAAACAATTTGGATTGAAAGGGAATTGGATAAGAATTGGTGTTGTTATATCTCAAGTTGTCGAATTTACACTTGTAGTTTGTACTAGTTTGATATCAATTGTGGGGCGGAATTTTGCACGTCTAGTAGGCGTGTAATCCCCTATTGTTAATTGCATTGTTGGGCCTTAAATGTGGCGTGTTTGGTTATTGAATTCGGCCTTGAAAAAGGTGGCAAAGTATGTAGAAACAAAGGAAGTGATGTCCGATTTTCCGTAGAATTTAGTGACTTTGCACTTATAATATTCTACGTTTGAAGTAAGACATTAATAGACGTATTGTGGACATTATAGGTTGACATACTACGGGCAGGATAATGTACTTAGCAAGTGGATTGACCCGAAGAGGTATGTAGAACTTTCCTATCTCTTGAGCATGAATAGTTGCACTTATATAGTACGGTAGACGTACAAGACTTTGATATCCTTTACTTGTTTTAAGAATGGCCAAGTTGGGTGAGTTAGGGGATTAACTCACTTCTTTAAAAGTATTAAGGATGTCTTAAGTTTTCAAAGTTAAGGGACTTGAAGAGTTTTAAGTATGTGATACTTGTTTCGTTTTAAAAGTATAAGTCCCTTGGATATTAGAAAATGTAATTTACTAATGTTTAAAGTTAATATAACAACTTTATGGGAAGTTGGTTATATTAGCCTTATGAAAAGTTAAAAAAGAGAGAGATTTACTCTAAGTAATATAAGTAAGGATAAATGACTTGAATTTATGAAAGGCAAATTGATTCTAAGGCATCAATTGCCTAAGGTTTTAAAAGAAAAGGAGTCACTTGATTTAGAAGCCTAATTATATTTCTAAAAGGTATTGTGACTTGTCTTGAAAAGTAATTGTGACTTGATACTACGGTTATTAGTATTTTGGAAGTTTATATGAAAAAGAGTCATTTTAAAAAAAAGAATAGAAGTATGTAGTACTTTGGGTTAAATTCCCGGATTGTTATAAAGACATGTTAGTGCCTTAAGTAAACTAAAATGAGAGTGTATATGAACAAGACTAATAAGAAGTTAGGGGATTTCTTAACTTGCTTATATATTGTATGATAAGCCGGTAGTGCTTATGGTTATGTATGATAAGTCGGTAGGGCTTATGTTATGTATGATGGTCGTTTGAGCTAGGGTAAGAGTATAAATGAGGGGTAAACCCCCAAGACGTTATACCACCTTCTCCAGGGTAAGAGTATAAATGCGGGGTAACCCCCAAGACATTATACCGCCTTCTGAGTATGATTGAGGGATAAACCCCCAAGACATTATACCACTCCATGAATTTGCTACCCATGATGCGAGGAATACCTCATGCGGGTCCACACGACCCTTGCGGGTGAAATAGTCCCAGGAGTAGGACTGCTTAATGATACTGCGGGCGGGTTGTCCTGCTTTGATCGAGAGCCTCCTATTTTTATGCAGTAAGTATACTTTTATTTATTCTCATTGTTAGTAAGGAACAATGTACTGTAATTTTATTATCACACATGTCTCCGGCTTTGTTTTAAACTTATGATGTAATGACACTGGGTCCTGCTTAGTACATATTGTGTACTGACCCACTTCCTCGGGGGCTGCGTTCATGCCGCAGGTAGGGGTAAGCAGGTGGTGGATCCTCATTCTTAGGATCACTGATCAGGTGTCAGAAGCTCCATTTCTCCGGAGGCTTGTCTTTTGGTACAGTTTTCCCTGATGTTGTAGATTTTATGTACATTCAGGGGTATGGCGGGGCCCTGTCCCGCCACAGTTGTTATTCCTAGAGGTCTGTAGTCACATTAGTGGTTTGGGCTGTAAGAACAGAGTTGTACTGTTTTACTTTTGATTATGTATATTTTATGGAAGGCGGCCTTATCGGCTAGCCTGTGATGTTTATTGTCTAAACATGTTTATATGTTGTGTATGTTCCGCTGCTATTCTCTGATGTATACCTGAACAGGGTGCCCAGGTAGGGCACCAGTCGCGGCCCGGGGTCGGGTCGTGACAAAAGTGGTATCAGAGCAGTTAGTCCTCGGAAAGTGTCTACAGACCGTGTCTAGTAGAGTCTTGATTATCGGTGTGTTGTGCACCACATCTATAATCAGGAGGCTGCAGGACATTTAGGATTGGTTTCCATTCTTCTCTCTCTGAGATCGTGCAGTAGAGCTGTCTTATTAGGTTGAATCCTCTCTGACCTATTCTTATGTAACAGTTATGCCTCCACGGAAGGCGACCAGGGCCCAGAAGGGCAAGGCAGCAGCAGGAGCTGCTAGTGGTACGCAGAGGGTTACCAGGACTCAGGCCCAGACTATGCCTGAGGTTGCAGGCGGGTCGGCGAGTTCAGCCACGCCGGCAGTATTAGAGGAGCCGAGAGCGGCAGTAGCTCCAGAGGTTCCGGTACCAGAGCCTCCAGTTCCACAGCAGGGAGCTGAATATAGAGACTACGGGGAGCAGATCCGGTTATTGACCAGCATAGTAGTAGGGCAGCGCCGACAGGAGCAGGTAGCTAACCCTAGAGCCGACAGTTTGCGGATTCGGGATTTTCTGGGTTGTCATCCACCCGGGTTCTATGGTTCGAGGTCTGAGTAGGACCCGCAGGAGTTTATTCGGCAGTTACAGTGGACTATGCAGGTGCTTAGGGCCTCGGAGACAGATTCAATTATGCTAGCCTCTTACCGGTTACGCGATATTGCGTTGAACTGGTTTGAGTCATGAGAGCTGTCGAGAGGTGAGGATGCTCTTCCAGCTGTTTGGGAGGAGTTCACAGAGGCCTTCCTGGATCACTTTTTGCCTCATGAGATGAGGAGAGCCCGCGTGGATAGATTCTTGACCTTGAGGCAGAATGAGAGGACTATTAGAGAGTACAGCCTGGAGTTTGACTCATTGGCCAGGTATGCGCACACCATTGTAGGTGACATGGCGGACAGAGTTCATCATTATGTGATGGGGCTAGATCGTCATATGATTCTCGTGATGCCAGTGTGGCTCTTCACCCGTATGGATATTTCGGAGATGCGAGCCTATGCGCGGGGATAGAGGAGAGAGATGGAGGATCGGCTTGACTCGAGCGGCCAAGAGGTCGGGGCACAGGTCTCGAGGCGATTTCGAGGCGATTTCAGCAGCAGACTAGGTCCACATTTCAGCCAGCACAGAGTGCTCCTTCTCGGTTTTCTTGCAGGAGGTCTGATCAGCCAGGTCATTCAGGAGCAGGTCAGGGCTCCAGGACTTTGGGGTTTCAGGGAGGCAGAAACCGTCACCGATCGAGACCACCCACATCTCAGTGTGCTCGATGAGGTAGGTCTTACCCGGGCGAGTGCCGTATGGCTTCGGGAGCTTGTTACTCTTGTGGCCAGCAGGGCTATTTGAGGAGAGATTGTCCGTCCAGAGGCGGCGGGGGTGTTATGGTTCAGCCGACAGGGTTAGTTTCTAGATCTTCTTCTTCTGTGGTTATGCGCCCCGGAGGGCAGGGTGTTCACGGACCTGCAGGCCGCTGCAGAGGTCGTGGTGGAGGTCCAAGTTCTAGCGGTCCACAGAACCGTATTTATTCCTTAGCCAGCCGCCAGGATCAGGAGGCTTCCCCTGATGTTGTCACAGGTACATTATTGATTTCATGCTGCGACGTATATGCTTTGATAGATCTAGGTTCTACCTTGTCCTATGTGTCCCCTCTTGTTGCTGGTAGAATCGGGATAGAGCCGGTGTCGATTGAGCCTTTTGAGGTAGCTACGCCAGTGGGTGATTCGGTGTTAGCGGAGCGGGTGTACCAGGGTTGTCCAGTGTTTATTTACAGTCGTCAGACCCTAGCAGACTTGATAGAGTTGGAGATGACAGATTTTGACGTCATTATGGGTATGGACTGGTTGGCTTCTTGTTATGCCAATGTTGAATGTCTGACAGTTGGTCGGTTCGATTTAGGTGAACGATTATCGAGTGGAAGGGCAACACGTCACGCCGGCGGGTAGGTTTATTTCTTACCTTAAGGCCAGGAAGATGGTGCAGAAAGGGTACATCTATCATCTGGTTCGGGTTTTCGATACGCAGGCCGAGGTGCAGTTCTTGATCGATGCCGATGGTTAGGTAGTTTCGGATGTGTTTCAGACGATCTTCCGGTATCGCTCACGAGAGGAGATTGATTTGTATTGATACGTTGCGGACACTCGACCTATATCTATTACGCCATACGAGGATGGCACTGCCGAGTTGAGGAGTGAAGGACCATTGAAAGATTTCTTTGGAAAAGGCTTTATCGCCTAGTGTTTCTCCCTGGGGAGCGCCGGTTTTGTTTGTGAAGAAGAAGGATGGGACGCTGCGTATGTGTGTTGATTACAGGCAACTGAATAAGGTAACCATCAAGAACAGATACCCCCTCCCCAGGATTGATGATTTGTTTGACCAGTTGCAGGGTGCGAGGTGTTTCTCCAAGATAGACCTGTGGTCTGGTTATCATCAGGTGCGAGTTCGTGAGGCAGATATCCCAAAGACTGCATTCAGGACTCGGTATGGGCACTATGAGTTCAGGGTGATGTCTTTCGGTTTGACAACGCTCAGGTATTTATGGATCGATGAGCCGGTGTTCAAGCCATTTTGGATACTTTTGTTATAGTATTCATTGATGACATCTGGTTTATTCGCGTCTGAGCGAGCATGCAGATCACTCGAGGCGGTACTTGGGTCCTCGGAGCCGGCGATTGTTCGCCAAGTTCTCCAAGTGTGAGTTTTAGTTGGCCTCGGCATTGCGGGCACATTATTGGGCTGATGGTGTTGGTGGATCGACAAAGATTGAGGCGCAAGTCTTGGCGAGACCTACTACTCCGGCCGAGTGCGCGATTTCTTAGATTTGGCGAGTTATTATCGTAGGTTTGTGGAAGCGATTTGCCGATATCGGCCGTTGACTAGCCGACTCGAAGCGGCTAAGTTCCGATGGCGAGGCTTGCGAGAAGGGTTGTCAGTTACTGAAGGAAAGGTTGACGACGGCTCCAGTTCTTACTCTTCCTGAGGGGTTAGACGGGTACGTGATTTATTGTGACGCCTCAGGTATCGGGCTAGGGTGCATTTTGATGCAGCACAACAAGGTTATAGCTTATGCTTCCCGGCAGTTACGGAAGCATGAGAGGAATTACCCTACCCACGACTTAGAGTTGGCCGCAGTTATTCATGCCTTGAAGATTTGGAGACATTATTTATATGGGGTTCATGTGGATATTTATACATACCACAAGAGCCTCCAGTATATCTTCAGGCAGAGGGAGCTGAACTTGCGACAGAGACGGTGGTCAGAGTTATTGAAAGATTATGATGTTGATATTCTATACCATCCGGGGAAAGCCAACGTGGTGGTTGATGCCTTGAGTCGTAGATCGATGGGTAGCCTATCAGAGGTACAGCCAGAGAGACGGGACATGGTCCGTCAGATCCATCAGCTGGCGAGCCTTGGGGTTCGAGTGATCGTCGCGATGATAGTAAGTGCGGGTTAGTGAGGTTGCGAGTCTTCCATCGTTGATGAGGTGAAGAGGCGGCGATGAGGACCCGGTGTTGGTGCGGTATCGAGATGCGACTCTTCGGGAGGAGAAAAGTCTATTCGAGTGGCGCTGATGGGTGCTAAGATTTGAGGGCCGGTTGTGTGTTCCCGATGTGACAGGACTTCGTCAGCAGATTATGGGGGAGGCACACAGTGCTCGTTATTCTATTCATTCGGGGTCGACCAAGATGTACCATGACCTCAGATGTATGTATTGGTGGGATGGCCTGAAGAGGGACGTGGCAGGTTTTGTTGCACAGTGTCCTAATTGCCAGCAGGTCAAGGTCGAGCACCAGAGGCCTAGTGGGCTATTGCAGGCTATTGAGATTCCGACATGGAAGTGGGAGGTGATCAACATGGACTTTGTTACAGGGTTACCTCGTACTCAGAGGAAGTACGACTCCATTTGGGTTATTGTTGACAGGCTGACGAAATCAGCCGACTTCCTTCCAGTCAGGACGACGTTTTCGGCTGAGGACTATGGCAGATTGTACATCAGAGAGATTGTGAGGCTGCACGGAGTCCCTGTGTCGATTATATCAGATAGAGGAGCCCAGTTTATGGTTAACTTCTGGAGGTCTTTCCATAAGGGATTAGGGACACAGGTGAGTCTCGATGCGCGTTTCATCCTCGTGATCGATGGGCGGCAGAGCGTACTATCTGAACGCGAGGATATGCTGCGAGCCTGCGTGATTGATTTCAGGGGTAGCTGGGAGGATCATTTGCCTCTTGTGGAGTTTGCTTATAACAACAGCTACCACTCCAGTATACAGATGGCGCCATACGAGGCTTTGTATGGGCGGAAGTGTAGGTCGCCGATTGGTTGGTTCGACGTGGGCGAGGTGCAGTTAGTTGGCCCAGACTTGATTCAACAGGCCATGGATAAGATGAAGCTTATACAGGAGAGACTGTTAGCAACTCAGAGTCGGCAGAAGTGATATGCGGATAGTCGGCGTCGGCATTTGGAGTTTCAGGTAGACGATTGGGTCTTCTTGAAGGTGTCACCCATGAAGGGTGTGATGAGATTCAGAAAGAAGGGGAAACTCAGCCCAAGGTACATTGGGCCCTACCATATCATCCGTAGAGTAGGCAGGGTTGCCTATGAGTTGGATCTGCCATCAGAGTTAGAGGCGGTACATCCGGTCTTCCATGTTTCTATGTTGTGGAAGTGTATCGGAGATCTATCTAGAGTTTTCCCAGATAGTGAGGTCCAGGTGACAGAGGGGTTATCGTATGAGGAGGGTCCCATAGCGATACTCGATCGCCAGATCAGGCGACTGCGGACCAAGGATGTGGCTTCCGTCAAAGTCTTGTGGAGGAATGATAACAGGGAAGAGATGACTTGGGAAGCGGAGGAGGACATGTTGAGGAGGTATCCTCACTTATTCCCTACACCTTCAGGTAATTCATTTTCCCCTTACTTGTCAAGTTTTAATTGAAGCATTTTTGTTTAAGTGCTATTATGTGGCCATGTGTGGCATTATTGGTATGTCGGGGTTGTAAAAGGAAACTATGTCGCTAATTATAAGTTTGACTCCGAAAGAACATTCGAAGACGAATGTTTCTAAGGGGGGAAGAATGTTACACCCCGTAATTTCAGGACATGTTTTAAGACCGTATGTAAGAACTCAGAAATGATAAGATTAGAGACTTGTAAAAATTTATCGGAATTATGAAATTGTCGGAAAATGAAATATTGTGACGAATGGGAGGGCGACACGTGTCACCCCCCTTAAGTGAGCTTGGACGAAAAATACCATGGGTATAAGGGTCATTTTACCATTGTTAGGATGACAAAGTCTTGCAAGTTGAAGAGCTTGATAAAATTGACTTAGTCAATGGGACCACATGTCTTGATATTTAAAAGAACTTCATCCAAGCCACACATTTGTGCACATCTTGACCCTCCATATTACTATATAGTAGTACTAGTAGCAAGACAACTTCTATACTTAGACAAATTTTCAAGAAATTGGAAGAACTCCCTTAGGAGCTCTCGGGTTCACCTACAAGAAAAGGAAATTTTATTTGTTTGTTGTCCATTAAGCTCCACACTTTAAACCAAGGTTCATGAGGGTATTGTAAGGGTATCTCCATAGAAAGATCCCGAAAATATAGCGTTTTCGTATTAGTCGCAAGGTGAAAACCTAGTTGCTTTTCTAGGTTTTGATTGGAAGATTAAAGGAAAGTTGTTTGTGATATTCTAAGGGTCTCAAGTGGAGGATTGAAGTGTGAAGAAGAGGCTCTAAGTTGCTAGGGAGCGACTTCGGATTTGAAGTTGGACTAAGGCTCGTTGAGGTAACAATCTTGTTCTCTTAAAGTGTTACAAGATTATATATTGTTGTTAGCCTTACATTTTACTAGCATGAAGTATATGTGTTGAAGATTTATAAGTGTTATGGATTGTTGTAGCCTAAAATCCGAAATGCCATATAAGCCATTTGAAGTTGGATTACAATTTGGTCGTTAATTAGAATCGTCGCATGTTACTTACTTGAAGATTGTAGTGGTTATAATCGATTGCGACTTGATATCATGTTATACTAAACAATTTGGATTGAAAGGGAATTGGATAAGAATTGGTGTTGTTATATCTCAAGTTTCCGAATTTACACTTGTAGTTTGTACTAGTTTGATATCAATTGTGGGGCGGAATTTTACACGTCTAGTAGGCGTGTAATCCCATATTGTTAATTGCATTGTTGGGCCTTAAATGTGGCGTGTTTGGTTATTGAATTCGGCCTTGAAAAAGGTGGCAAAGTATGTAGAAACAAAGGAAGTGATGTCCGATTTTCCGTAGAATTTAGTGACTTTGCACTTATAATATTCTACGTTTGAAGTAAGACGTTAATAGACGTATTGTGGACATTATAGGTTGACATACTTTATAGTCAAAGGGTCCACAAGGCTTGATATTTAATAAGACCTCATCCAAACCACCCATTTGTTTACATCTTGACCCTCCACACTTTAAACCAAGGTTCATGAGTGTATTGTAAGGGTATCTCAATAGAAAAATCCCGGAAAAAGATAGTTTTCGTATTAGTCGCAAGGTGAAAACCTAGTTGCCTTTCTAGGTTTTGTTTGGAAGTTTGAAGGAAAATTGTTGGTAGTGTTCTAAGGGTCTCAAGTAGCGGATTGAAGTGTCTTGAAGAGGCTCTAAGTTGCTAAGGAGCGACTTCGGATTTGGAGTTGGATTAAGATTCGTTGAGGTATAATCTTGTCTCTTAAAAGTGTTACAAGATTATATATATATATATTGTTGTTGTTAGCTTTACATGTTGCTAGCATGAAGTTTATATGTTGAAGTTTGATAAGTATTATGGATTGATTGTAGTCTTAAATCCGAAATGTCATTTAAGCCTTGTGAAGTTGGATTACAATTTGGTCGTTTATTAGAATCGTCGCATGTTACTTACTTGAAGATTATAGTGGTTATAATCGATTGCGACTTGATATCATGTTATGTTAACAACTTGGATTGAAATGGAAATTGGATAAGAATTGGTGTTATTGTACTCAATGTGGCAGAAATTGGGCTAGTAGTTTGTATTAGTTTGATATCTATTGTGGGGCGGAATTTTACACGTCTAGTAGGCGTGTAATCCCCTATTGTTAATTGCATTGATTGGGCCTTAAATGTGGCGTGTTTGGTTATTGAATTCGGCCTTGAAAAAGGTGGCAAAGTATGTAGAAACAAAGGAGGTGCTGTCCGATTTTCCGTAGGATTTAGTGACTTAGTACTTAGAATATTCTACGTTTGAAGTAAGAGGTTAATGGACGTATTGTGGCCATTATAGGTTGAAGTACTAAGTATAGCGTATCCTACTTGAAGGATGGAATAACTATCAAGGTTGAAGTACTTTGGAGCATTTTGCTACTTGTCGATAATCGTCGCGAGGTATGCGAACCTCTTCCTTCTTTTGGCATGATTCTATGTATGGAATATACATGTGGTATTATTTCATATTTCCTTCTACTCTTAGAAGTTAAGAGGTATGTGTGTGATTTACTCTATGTAAAGTTTATGTCAAAGTTATCCTAAGTCCTTACCGAGTCTTATGGGGGATGTTGGTAAGAGTCGTTAGGAGGTACTTTGGAGCCAAGTTGACTTGGCTAATTTATGGCACGAATGAGAATAAGTATCGAGCAAGCCATTGCAGCGCTAATAAAGTAAAATGTAATGACAATCAAATTATGTTAAAATGAGTAGAATTCTCCATCGGCATAGAAGCTAAGATAAGACAAAATTGTATTACATTTTCTAGATCATGGCTACTTGAATAAGATCGTTATAAATAAGTATAACTTATTCACAACGCACCAAAGTATATGTTACTTAACTTATAAGAATTTACGTATGAAGTTTTAAGGCTATGGATCTCAAATTCTTAAAAGTTAAGAGACTTTATTTTTCAAGTTAGGAGACTTGATTCTTAAAGGAAAAAATGAATTGATTTACAAGTATAGAATACTCGATTTGGAAAGACTTGATTTCTAAAGTTAAGAAACTTGTTTTCTTAAAAGTTAAGAGACTTGAAGTATTTTGAAAGTATAAGTCTCTTGGTTATAAAAGGAATGAATTTGTCCAAAACATAAAGAGTTATAACGGCTTTATGGGAAGTTGGTTATAACAACTTTATGGAAGATTAAAAGAATGGTTTTCTTCAGTAATGTAAGCAAAGAAATGATTTGAAATAAAGAAGGGCAAACTGTTTTAAAGGTACCAATTGCTTAAAGTTTAAAGAAAGAAGTCACTTGATTTAGAAGCCGGTAATTGTATTTCTAAAAAGGTGCTGTGACTTGTCTTGAAAGTAGATATGACTTGATACTACGGTTTTTAGTATCTTGGAAGTTTTATTTGAAAAAGAGTCTTTCTAAATGAGTAGAGGTGCGTAGTACTTGGGGTTAAATTCCCGGATTGTTATACCCCGTAGTTCCAGGGTATGTATGCGAGGACGTACGTACGAGAATACGACATTGAAATTGGAAAGGAAGAAAGAGGTGATTTTTCCACGTAAAAGTTTCCGGTTTTTGTGAAGGAAAAAAGTTCGTTAATGGGAATTGGATTCCCAGATTTGGTATTCGGACTTCTTGGAATATTAGAGAATTATGGAATTTTATTTTCGAAAATGGTCACGTGGGGCCCACGGGAGAAATTTACGGTTTTGTGGGGCCCACTTTGTTTTCGAGATTTTGGCCATTGTGGATATTTTAGGAAGATGAAATATTTTGGGCAGTAGGAGGCGACACGTGTCACCCCAGGTGGCTTGGCGAATATCATTTGTGCACAACACCCGACAGAGTCGTTTTCGACGAAACGCTTTACACAACTCGCGAAGGATAAATTCGGCTATGTCATTTCTAATTTTTGCGGATTTTTCCGAGAGGCGAACACTTTGGACCAACGAGAGGCGACACTTGTCACCCTCCTCGCGGATGTGCGGCATTAGGGCCGATTGGAGTGCTAACTTTGTCAAGTAGTTGGTAGGATATTTTGTGTGCAAGTTGGCTAGGTACACTTGCCCAAATCTTGGCCTTACACTTGCCTTGCACTTGGCATAATCTTGGCCATTGGTTGGCCATCCCTTGACCTATAAATACCCCTCTTGTGATGAAGAGTTCTTCATCCACAAACAAGCCTTCCAAGTCTTGAAATCCTCTCCTCTCCCTTAAGCCTTTTTCGTCCAACACACCTCCCCCCTGTTATACCCCGTATTTCCAGAGTATGTACGTGAGGGCGTACGTATAATAATTTGAGCCTTAAGTTAGGCAAGTTTCGAAATTTGTACACAACACCCGATAGGAGTCGTTTTTCGACGAAACGTTTCCTGACTTTCGTAGGAAAATTCGGCTATGGCATTTTTAATTTTTGCGGATTTTTCCGAGGCGAAACATTTTGGACCAGCGGGAGGTGACATGTGTCACCCTCACATTGGGAGCAGAGTGGACGGCAAAGGCAAGTCGAGGGCACGTTTTTGTGCCTTTGGTTGGTAGGATATTTGTGCAAGTTGGTGGGGTAGATGGATAAGGTCCACATGGTTGAAATCTAGCCCTACACTTGCACCACACTTGTCTTCATCTTGGCCATTGGTTGGCCTTTACTTGACCTATAAATACCCCTCTAAGTTGAAGACTTTCTTCATCCAAAACTTGAGCAATCTTTCTAAGTCTCAAATACTCCTCCTCTTGTTTGATCTCGTCCAAAAGCCCCTCCCCTTGAGAAGGCCCTTTGCCGAGAGCTTCCTCCCCTTTGTAGTGGTTGCCAGTGGTACCCCACTAGCCTAGTTGTTTTCGTATAATACCCCCTTTGTGGTATAGAAATACTCTCTAGTATTGTTGTAATGCCCAAATACCTCGCCCAAATACCTTGTAGTATTCCCAAGGTTACACTTTTACAAAAGCCGAGAAAATACTATTATACTTCCTCGATCCACAAAACAAAACCCTAAGTAAATCTTCACCCGTAGTTGAAGTTATAAGTAGAAGTTGGTTAGAACTTCTAAGGGTTGGTTGAGCGGCCTGAGCTCACGGAGTGAGCTAAACCTTGCTCAGATCGACATATAAACTCGGATAATTTTGGGCTTATCGAGGTAAACATTCTTAACCTTCGTGGTAATTGGAAATTACATGTTGTAGGAGTATATAGTTAAGTATACTATATATAGAATTGAACATAGTTGCGGCAATGTCTTTTGACTTAAGCTGAATAATACTTACGGAATGTCTTGCGACTTAAGCTGAATTTAAAGAAGAGAATCGAATCAGAATTACATAGGTATGTAGACATGAGACTTGTGTAGTATTCGTGAGTAGAATTGTACACGTCCGGTTAGGCGTGCAAACCCCGGTTGGCTAGTGGCCGCCTCGATAGAGAGAGATTTCTGTTGTGCGGAGGTGCTGCCGAATTTTCTGTAGAATATTCTACATTGAGATCTAGGATGTTAATAGGCGCCTTGTGGCCTCTATAGGTTGAAGTACTGCGTATGGCGTGATCTACTTGGCTTAAGGAGTAGCCGACGGTTTGAGGTACTTGGATCACTTTGCTATTAGTCGATAATCGTCGCGAGGTATGTGAACCTCTTCCTATCTGTTCTAGCATGATATGTGTATAACTATGTAGTGCGGTGACGCATACGTGTTTAATGTATTTGATTGGTTTGAAACATAAAGTGTTATAACGCTTTATGGGAAGTTGGTTATAATGACTTTATGTAGGTAAGAAAATGCTTTGTGGTTTCAAAGGGTAGCTGATTTGACTTATAACGGATTTGATGTGTAGTAATAAAGAACTTGAAGTGTTTCAAAAAAAAAAACCTTTTTGAAAGAAAAGTAATACTTGGCTTTGAAAACATAAGAGTTGTACTAGCTTTATGGGAAGTTAGGTATAACGTCTTAAGAGTGATAAAAAAAGAATGGTTTACTGATTTTTTTAAAAGATAAGAGACTTGACTTAATGGTATTGATATGAATTTTGTTAAAGGTGTGAAACCTCATTCGTGAGTAATGAGTACCGGGTTTTAAAAGGAATAATGTTTTACTGATTTTGGAAATCAGAATGAGTATCGACAAACCACTGCAGCGTTAATAAAGGAAAATGTATTGAATAATGAAGTATGGTATTAAAACCAGTAGAAACCTCCATCTGCATAGAAGCTAAGATAAGACAAAATGATATTACATTTCCTAGATCATGGCTGCTTAATAAGATTGATTATAAACAAGAATAACCTACTCACATATAAGACATATGTTTCTCAAAACGTTTAAAGGAGAATTATGTTTTAAAGGATTTAAAACTATGAACTACGAAACCTTTTCTAAAATGAGAAACTTGAGCATTTGAAATTAGGCAAACTTGAACGTTTGGAAAATAAGGTTGTTACTTGATTTTACAAAGGAAAGCATTTTGGTTTACTAATAATGTTAGTCACTCTATTTTTATACTACGGGTATCGGGTGACCTTCGTAAAAGAAATGGATCTTTAAAAGGAATTTAACGTACGTAGTACTTTAGGGTTAAAACCCAGACTTTGGCATAAAATGAAAGTACTTTGAGTTGTGTATAACTTGCCTATGCTTGTTGTTGTGAAGCTTGCCTATGCTTGTTGTTGTGAAACTGCCTATGCTTGTTGTGATAGCCTTTGTTGTATTTCTGTACCCCCGCATCTCTCGATGGAGGGCCGGTTGATTTGTTATGAACGATTATACACCGAGTCCCACGAGATGGGCAGGGTCACGTATTTCATCTGATTTTACACCGAGTCCCACGAGATGGGCAGGGTCACGTATTTCATCTGATTTTACACCGAGTCCCACGAGATGGGCAGGGTCACGTATTTCATCTGATTTTACACCGAGTCCCACGAGATGGGCAGGGTCACGTATTTCACCTGATTTTACACCGAGTCCCACGAGATGGGCAGGGACACGTATTTCATCTGGTTATCATACATGTCTCCTGCTTTATATAGACTATTATGATTTCATTTACAGTCTTTTACAGTTTCACATACTTGGTACCTGTTGTACTGACCTCCTTCGGGGGGCTGCGTTCATGCCGCAGGTTGAGGTACATCGGTGGTGGATCCTCGCTCATAGGATCACAGTTCAGCGTGTCGGGAAGCCCCATTTCTTCGGAGGCTTATCTTTTGGTATGTTACCCTGAGTCTGTAGATTCTTATACATTCAGGGGTATGATGGGGCCCTGTCCCGTCATAGCTGTTGTAAAAATCTTAGAGGTCTGTAGCACTGTTGTGGGCAGGGTTTGTAAAAAGGATAACTGTTCGGGTATTTATGTATATATGATGAAGGCAACTGTTTTGGTTGGCCTGTTTATTTATCTTGTCTCTTAATTCATGTTCATGTTTTTATTTCCGCTGATTTTCTCTGATGTTGTATCACTAGGGTGCCCGGGGTAAGGCACGACCACGCCCGGTTCGGTCGTGACAAAAGTGGTATCAAAGCGATTAATCCTCGGAAAGTGTCTACTGCGTGTCTAGTAGAGTCTTGATTATCGGTGTGTTGTGCACCACATCTATAATCGTGAGGCTATTGGACATTTAGGATTGGTTTCCATTCTTCTCATTACGAGATCGTGCCCTGTAGCCGTGGTGTGATAAGTTGGACCCTCTCGACGTATTCCTTTCCTTTACGATTATGCCTCGCGTAAGGCAACCTGAGCCAGATGGGCAAGGCGATCGAAGGAGTCATTAGTGAGATACGAAGAGTACGAGCGCGCAGCCCGGCCAAGACTGAGACAGTGCTTCCGACGGCGGGTTTCGCGACGCCGCCAGCACCAACAGAGTTTAGAGCCGCAGCAGTGGCTGCTGAGACTACAGTACCTGAGCCTCCAGTCCCACAGCCTGGAGCAGATGAGATGGGGTACAAGGAGATGGCCCGATCGCCGTGGTCGTGGCCGATATGAGGATAGGCTAGATGCAGCGATTCCACCCCAAGAGCACCGTAGTTCACCCCGAGCGCATGGTTTGAGGCTACGTGACTTTACGAGTTGTAGCCCGCGATGTTCTATGGATCGAGAGGCGAGATGACCTCGTGAGTTTATCCGACAGCGGCGGATCATGAGAGTGATCCAGTCTCGAGGCGTAGTCGGTGGTATTGGTTCGCATCACCGCGTGATCTGCAGATTGACCGTTTGATTAGTGAGTTGTCCCGGAAGAGCATGCACTCCCGTACCGTATGGGACGAGTTCTCGGGCTTTTCTTGCACATTTCTTGCCCCACAGATGAGAGGGCTCGGGCCGACAGATTTTTGACGTTGAGGCGGGCGCGACGGTTAGAGAGTACAATGTGGAGTTCGACTCATTAGCTCGGTATGTGCCCTGTGGTAGCCGATATGGAGGGTGAGTACACCGCTACGTCACCGGGCTGGATGATTACTTGGCAGAGGCTTTTACGGGTGTAGCTCTTCAGCCGGGCATGGACATTGCCCGCATGCAAGCTCATGCGCTAGGATGTGAGGCACGGAGAGGTCGACGGAATGACCAAGATCGCGAAGAGGGCGAGCAGCAGGTCCTTTGGTAACTTTCGAGGCGGACCGCCAAGAATAGCCTAGTTATGTACCTCCACGATGCAGTGGTCCCCGCGATCGTCGGGGCGTTCGTGGTATTCGAGCCGGTGAGCTCAGGGCTTAGTTCACAGATATACGGGTTCTAGCGATCGGGTTGAGTTTTCCTCGGTGTATGATGTGGCGACGTCATCCCGGGAATGTCGTCTTTTTCGGGTGCTTGTTTTTCCCGCGCCGCCGTACGTGACGAGAAACCGTCTAGTAGGAAGGATGCAAACAGAATGACTCACCACCGTCGATGGCGGGTTCATCGCTTTCTACGCCTGCGCAGGCGTGAGCTTATGATTAGAGTGAGCGGTAGATCGGTATATCCTTAACCCTCTAGAGATTTGCATGCATGATATAATGACCTTCTTATTGTGTGCTACGTTCGGATAGCGTTATGTTGGTTATGAGTTAGAAAGCATGGTTAGTTGAAAGGTTATGTATGGGGGCATGGAAAGTGTGAACCTTAGAATATTTCGTGTTGAGACCTTAGAGGTAAGGTCATCTTGAATAAAAGATTTTACGGTTAGTCTTTGTTGAAATACTTGGTTTGCGTATAAATGTGTTCTGGGATAATTCCTTGGGTAGTGTAAAATGGAAGTGGTAGCTTTCATGACTTGTATAGGTAAGATCGTTCCGGATCGGGAAGCAAGAGCGTGATGCGTTAAGTGGGTCGGGTTGGGGCCATGTTGCGGGCCAACCCGCACTGCTTTCGGTGGGTCACTCTGGGTGGTCCCGCCAGGTGGTAGGGTCACGAGGGTGCTAGGCCCAAGTTTAGATGACCATCGAATGAGTTCGTGGATATGTTCGACCAGAAGCGGATCGTGAAGGCCGGGAATGGCCTTAAGGAAGATCGAGGCTAGTAAGATGACCAAGTTTGGAGGTAGTGACTCCAAAGTGTTGGAAATCAAGTATGGTGCGATATCTAGAAGAATTCAAGTGTTCGAGAAGAGTACGACGAGTAAGGGTAGAGGCGAGCATGTATTGCGAGCATAGATATGATCATTTCTTGTGAAGAGAGAAGGTGCGAAGGATGTATATTTTAGACCTCAGGTATCGCATGCAGTCCGGTACCATTTGTTGGGTCGCCAGAGTGACACCAGAACCTCGTGGCAAAGTGACAAAAGTTTGTGATGTTAGAGGTGTTTCCTCGTGGACTTGGATTTGGGTTTTCGCGCGCATGTTATTTTTGTGGCCAGGTGTGGCATGTTTGGTTTCGTAAGTATAGTAGTGAAGGCTATACCGGCACGTGTTAGTTTTGAGACTGAGAAGGAACATTCGGGACGAATGTTTCTAAGGGGGGAAAAATGTTATACCCCGTATTTCCAGAGTATGTACGTGAGGGCGTACGTATAATAATTTGAGCCTTAAGTTAGGCAAGTTTCGAAATTTGTACACAACACCCGATAGGAGTCGTTTTTCGACGAAACGCTTTCGTAGGAAAATTCCGCTATGGCATTTTTAATTTTTGCGGATTTTTCCGAGAGGCGAAACATTTTGGACCAACGGGAGGGTGACATGTCACCTCACATTGGGAGCAAGTGGACGGCAAGGGCAAGTCAAGGGCACGTTTTTTGTGCCTTTGGTTAGGTAGGATATTTGTGCAAGTTGGTGTGGTAGATGGATAAGGTCCACATGGTTGAAATCTAGTCCTACACTTGCACCACACTTGTCTTCATCTTGGCCATTGGTTGGCCTTTACTTGACCTATAAATACCCCTCTAAGTTGAAGACTTTCTTCATCCAAAAACTTGAGCAATCTTTCTAAGTCTCAAATACTCCTCCCTCTTGTTTGATCTCGTCCAAAAGCCCTCTCCCCTTTGAGAAGGCCCTTGGCCGAGAGCTTCCTCCCCTTTGTAGTGGCGTGGGTACCCCACTAGCCTAGTTGTTTCGTATAATACCCCTTTTGTGGTATAGAAATACTCTCCTAGTATTGTTGTAATGCCCAAATACCTTGGCCCAAATACCTTGTAGTATTCCCAAGGTTACACTTTTACAAAAGCCTAAAATACTATTATACTTCCTCACCACAAAAACAAAACCCTAAGTAAATCTTCACCCGTAGTTGAAGTTATAAGTAGAAGTTGGTTAGAACTTCTAAGGGTTGGTTGGAGCGGTCGGCCTGAGCGCACTGAGTGAGCTAAACCTTGCTCGGGATCGACATATAAACTCGGATAATTTTGGGCTTATCGAGGTAAACATTCTTAACCTTCGTGGTAATTGGAAATTACATGTTGTAGAGTATATAGTTAAGTATACTATATATAGAATTGAACATAGTTGTGCGGCAATGTCTTTTGACTTAAGCTCGAATAATACTTACGGCAATGTCTTGCGACTTAAGCTGAATTTAAAGAAGAGAACCGAATCGTAATTACATGGGATCAGACATTAGAGACTTGTGTAGTATTACGTGAGTAGAATTGTACACGTCCGGTTAGGCGCAAACCCCACTGGTTGGCTTGGTAGCCGCCTCGATAGAGAGGAGATTTACGCTGTTGTGGGGAGGTGCCGAATTTTACGTAGAATATTCTACATTGAGATCTAGGATGTTAATAGGCGCCTTGTGGCCTCTATAGGTTGAATCACTGCGTATGGCGTGATCTACTTGGCTTAGAGTGGCCGAGCGGTTTGAGGTACTTGGATCACTTTGCTATTAGTCGATAATCGTCGCGAGGTATGTGAACCTCTTCCTATCTGTTTCTAGCATGATATGTGTATAACTATGTAGTGCGGTACGCATACGTGTTTAATGTATTTGATTGGTTTGAAACATAAAGTGTTATAACGGCTTTATGGGAAGTTGGTTATAACAACTTTATGTAGGTAAGAAAATGCTTTGTGGTTTCAAAGGGTAACTGATTTGACTTATAACGGATTTGATGTGTAGTAATAAAGAACTTGAAGTGTTTCAAAAAGACCTTTTTGAAAGAAAAGTAATACTTGGCTTTGAAAACATAAGAGTTGTACTAGCTTTATGGGAAGTTAGGTATAACGTCTTAAGAGTGATAAAAAGAATGGTTTACTGATTTTTTTTTAAAAGATAAGAGACTTGACTTAATGGTATTGATATGAATTTTGTTAAAGGTGTGAAACCTCATTCGTGAGTAATGAGCACTGGGTTTTAAAAGGAATAATGTTTTACTGATTTTGGAAATTAGAATGAGTATCGACAAACCACTGCAGCGTTAATAAAGGAAAATGTATTGAATAATGAAGTATGGTATTAAAACCAGTAGAAACCTCCATCTGCATAGAAGCTAAGATAAGACAAAATGATATTACATTTCCTAGATCATGGCTGCTTAATAAGATTGATTATAAACAAGAATAACCTACTCACATATAAGACATATGTTTCTCAAAACGTTTAAAGGAGAATTATGTTTTAAAGGATTTAAAACTATGAACTACGAAACCTTTTCTAAAATGAGAAACTTGAGCATTTGAAATTAGGCAAACTTGAACGTTTGGAAAATAAGGTTGTTACTTGATTTTACAAAGGAAAGCATTTTGGTTTACTAATAATGTTAGTCACTCTATTTTTATACTACGGGTATCGGGTGACCTTCGTAAAAGAAATGGATCTTTAAAAGGAATTTAACGTACGTAGTACTTTAGGGTTAAAACCCAGACTTTGGCATAAAATGAAAGTACTTTGAGTTGTGTATAACTTGCCTATGCTTGTTGTTGTGAAGCTTGCCTATGCTTGTTGTTGTGAAGCTTGCCTATGCTTGTTGTTGTGAAGCTTGCCTATGCTTGTTGTTGTGAAACTGCCTATGCTTGTTGTGATAGCCTTTGTTGTATTTGCACTCCGCATCTCTCGATGGAGGGCCGGTTGATTTGTTATGAACGATTATACACCGAGTCCCACGAGATGGGCAGGGTCACGTATTTCATCTGATTTTACACCGAGTCCCACGAGATGGGCAGGGTCACGTATTTCATCTGATTTTACACCGAGTCCCACGAGATGGGCAGGGTCACGTATTCCATCTGATTTTACACCGAGTCCCACGAGATGGGCAGGGACACGTATTTCACCTGATTTTACACCGAGTCCCACGAGATGGGCAGGGACACGTATTTCATCTGGTTATCATACATGTCTCCTGCTTTATATAGACTATTATGATTTCATTTACGCCTTTTCTGATTTCACATACTTGGTACTTGGCCAGATCGACTCCTTCGGGGGGCTGCGTTCATGCCGCAGGTTGAGGTACATCGGTGGTGGATCCTCGCTCATAGGATCACAGTTCAGCGTGTCGGGAAGCCCCATTTCTTCGGAGGCTTATCTTTTGGTATGTTACCCTGAGTCTGTAGATTCTTATACATTCAGGGGTATGGCGGGGCCCGTCTCCGTCATAGCCATTGTAAAAATCTTAGAGTGCATGCCTTGTGGAGCGGGGTTTGTAAAAAGGGATAACTGTTCGGGTATTTATGTATATATGATGAAGGCAACTGTTTTGGTTGGCCTGTTTATTTATCTTGTCTCTTAATTCATGTTCATGTTTTTATTTCCGCTGATTTTCTCTGATGTTGTATCACTAGGGTGCCCGGGGAAGGGCACCATCACGCCCGGTTAGGGTCGTGACACCCCCTTTGGTGAGTTTGGCGAGGGCCCCTAGCCTGGCAGAAACCTACCCCCTTCCCTTGGTAAAAAGTTGCCTTCTAGTATTGTTATAAAGCCCAAAATACCCTAGCCCAAATCCCTTAGTCCTTAGTAGAAGTTGTGAAGAACTTCTAAGGTTTTCTTGGAGCTACCGGAGCGTACAACTTAGGAGCTAAACCTTGCTCAGGCGCGACTTTTATCTAGGATATTATTGGGCTTACCGAGGTAAATAACCTTATCCTCCTTTTGTAATTAGAAAATATATACTGTAGAAGTATAGGAAAAAGTATAAATACTTAGAAGGATATTAAAGAATAGAATTGAACTGATATCACAAAGAAGGGTTTAAAGAAGAATAATAGAATCAGATTTACATAGGACTGTTTTCACAGTAGACTTGAGTAGCTCACCGGGTAGGGAAGTGCTGCCCAAATGTCCATAGAATAGTGAACCCTCTGCTTAGAGCTTTGTACAGTACAGTCTAGACGTTGATAGACGTATTTGACTGTTATAGGTCGATTCTCTGCGCGCGACATATTCAACTTGGCAGGTGGATTTCAAAGAGAAGGTATGTGATTCTTCCTATCCTCTTGAGCATGATATTTTAAAGAATATGTATATAGTATGGTAGACGTACGTGTGTTAACTGAATAATAATTACGGCAATGTCTTCGGACTTAAGCCTGAATAATAAGTACGGCAATGTCTTTTGACTTAAGCCTGAATAAAAAGAATCTGGAGTAGTTCAAAATAATTAAGAAACCTTTTTAAGAGTAACACTTGGTTTTAAAAACTTAAGAGTTATACTAGCTTTATGGGAAGTTAGGTATAACGGCTTAAGAGTGATAAAAAGAATGATTTATTGATTTAAGAAAATAAGGGACTTGACTTAATTATTACTAATATGAATTTTGTTAAAAAGTGTGAAACCTCATTCGTGAGTAAATAGTATTTTTGGTTTTCAAAAGGAATGATGTTTTACCGATCAGAATAAATGTCGAACAAACCACATCAGCGCTAATAAAGGGAAATGTTTTGACTAATAAAGTATTATTAAAACCAGTAGAAACTTCCATCTGCATATGAGCTAAGATGAGACAAAATGATATTACATTTCCTAGATCATGGCTGCTGTAATAAGATTGTTATGAACAATAATAACCTACTCACACATAAGGTATATGTTTCTCAAATTGTTTTAAAGGATTAAAACTATGAACTACGAAACCTTTCGAAAATGAGAAACTTGAGTAATTGAAATTAGGCAAACTTGAGCGTTGGGAAAAGAATGTTGTTACTTGATTTTACAAAGAGAAGTGTTCTGATTTACTTCAAAAGATAATCACTCTATTTTTATACTACGTATTGTGTGACTTTTGTGAAAGAAAGCGGATCTTTTAAAAGATTAATACATGAAGTACTTTGGGGCTAAAAACAGAACTTATTAACATAATGTAGAAAGTACCTTGTGTGAATAACTTGATTGTATTGATTTGTGATAGTCTTGTAATACTTTCGCTGACTTGATAAATAAACATGTTAGGATGCTACGTGAGTTAGTATCTTGTGATGTTTGTGTAAAGGGTTTTCCACTTGTTGTGCTTAGGTTGTTTAACGATAATTCGTTATGTTAATATTATATCACTCATGATTCCGGGTTAAGTCGCCTCCGACGCGGGTAGACTCAGTGGTCTAGTGACCTATGATTCGAGAATACCTTATGCAGTGCAGATGGCCTGCGGAACTACGGAGTTCCGAGTTAGTATCGCGCCCTTGTGGTCATGCGGTCTTTGTGGCCACGCGACGGCGAGTCCAGACGCTGCCGGAGTAGCTACCCTCGATGCGGAATACCTTATGCGGGCCATTGGAGTGGCCCATGCGGCTCTGGAAGTTCGAGGCTAGACGCGCACATTAGATCTGCGCGAGTGGCGGCTTTGATCATGTGACGATGCAGACAGATCTCGTAATCTGATTTACGACCTTGTTTGTCTTGTGGGTTTTAGTAGTCGGCTATGCCTTCGCACTTACCCCGCACGGTTTTATGATGACTTTGAGGCGTGAGTCACGACTTGACATGATCGCTTATTTATTGTGAATCGTAGTTTTGGTTATCATACATATCTCTGCGTTATATAGACTACTATGATTTCATTTACGATTTTTGATTTCACATACTTGGTACTGTTGACCTCCTTCGGCTGCGTTCATGCCGCAGTAAAGGTACTCCTACCGTTGATCCGTTCTTAGGATCACCGTTTGACGTTGAAAAGCCCGTTTCTCGGAGGCTTAGCATTTTGGTATGGTCCTCGCCGTTATAGATATTGGCATTCGGGGTATGGCGGGCCCTGTCCGTCATTGTTGTTTTAAACTCTTAGAGGTGCAGACTGTTGTAAGGTTGGGATATCGCTCATTTTGGGGTATTGATATACATATATGCAGAAAGGCAACTTTTTCCAGCGTGTCTTATTTATACCGTTTCATATCTTGGTTGTTTTATATTCCCGATTTCTACGATGTATGACTACTTGGGTGCGGGTAAGGCACCACGTCCCGAACGGGTCGTGACAACATGGTATCGAGCGATTAATCCTCGGAAAGTGTCTACGCACCGCTTTAGTAAGTCTTGATTATCGGTGTGTTGTGCACCACACCAATAATCAGGAGGCTATAGGATATTTAGGATTGGTTTCCATTCTTCTCACTCTGAGATCGTGCTTTAGAGCTGTGTTATAAGTTGGACCCCTCTAACGTATTCCTTTCCTTTACCAGTGATGCCTCCGCGCCAGGCAACTCGGGCCCAGAAGGGCACAGGCCCAATCATCACCTGGGGTGATGTTTCATGCGGGGAGTTCTGAGACGTCGCCAGCAGCAGCAGAGTTTGGCACAGCGGCATTCCATCGCGCCATGACATCCGGACCTTCGCCCACGGCTTGGAGCGTAAAATATGGATTGGAAGGAGACGCACATTAGCAAGGGACTTGGCGGCAGAGAGTATTTTATGTACCAGATACCAAGGATATTGATGATTATCTAAAGAAGGTTGTATGGAAGTAGCTCTTGATCGAGAATGAGCCAGCTTGCGTCAGATTATGTGCTGGCCGAGAGATGTAGAGATCGACAGATTAACCAAGATCAGCAGAAGAGGGCCCGATTGGCAGGATCATTTGGTAACTCTCGAGGCGAACCGCCAAAGAACAGATTAGACATGCGCCCGCGATGCAGAGTGTCCTCACGTGGTTGATTTTTTCCTCAGTGTTCACAGTGTGGCAGGTGTCATCCCGGGAAATGCTGTCTTTTTACTGGTGCTTGTTTTACTTACGGCCGTCAGGGCCATTTGGCGAGGGAATGTTCTATGAGGAAGGATGCAAGTAGGAGGACTCAGCCTACCAGATCAGTTGCGGATTCAGTGGTGCGGAGAGGAAGGGGTGTTAGCCAGAGGAGGCCACCCCCACCTCGGTGTGGCCGTTGTGGTCGATGTCATTTTGGGGAGTGTCGTATACTGCGGCTTGTTATGTTTGCATGACAGGGGCCATTTTATGAGGAATTGTCCAACGAGTTGGCGGGGATGTAGGGACTCACGCCGGGATCGATGGATAGTTCATCACCTTCCCCTATGCACAGGCGGGTTTGATTAGAACGACCTAGGGGAAGTGCCGCGTAGATACAGGTATATCCTTAACCCTTTAGAGATTTATATGTGTAGCGAATATCTTAAGTATTGTTTTCGGTTAGCATGGTGTTAGTGTGATTAGAATTTTTTGATTAGTTAACCGGGTAAGATTGGGGGATAGAGAGAGTGGGAGCCTTAGAATATTATACGTAGAGACCTTAGGCGAGGCCATCTTTGGTAAAAGAATTATTTCGTGTTTGACCCTTATCGAGGTGCATAGTATACGTGAGATATTTTTGTGGGATGAATCCCTGAGTGATGTGAAATGAAAGAGGGTAGTTGAGCTTAGAAGACCGCTAGGTTTTCGTAACGTGATTGGTGAGATTGTTCTGGATCGGGGAGCTAGTGTTTTGCGCGTTGTCGGGTCGGGTTGAGGCCGTGTTGCGGGTCCACGCCCTGTTTGGTGGTGGGGTCAGTTTGTGGTGGTCCCGCTTTGTGTTAGGATCACGAGGGTGTTAGGCCCAGGTTTAGTTAACCATTGTACGAGTTCGTGGATGTGTTCGACCAAAGAGTCGGGCCGATGGGTCAACCCGTCTTATCTTTTAGTCAAACCGTACTCGGTAGTAAGTTGAGATGATTATTTCGGAAGGTTGTAAGGCTGCACGGTGCCTACCTTCACCTTATGGCCGACAGGAGTCCAAGTTACTACTGCTTTTTTCTCGGAAGAGTTACCAGCAAGGTTAGGAACTCGTGAATCTCGGTCGCATTCACCCTGCAAGTGGTTGGATTTCGGGAGTAGCTGTAAGGACTCTTCGCCTCTTGTTGAGTATGTATTATATAGCTACCGTTTCAGTATTCGGGTGTCGCCATTTGGAGCCTTTTTATAAACGCTAGTGTAAGATTGCCGATCGACTGATTCGATGTAAGCAAGGTACAAATAATTGGTTCGTACTTGTTCAGTAGGGCGTGAATAGGGTGAAGCTTATCCAGAAGAGGTCATTGGCAGCTCAGAGTCAGTGGGAAGCAGTACCAGAAACATGGTAAGTTATGAGAAAGAGTTCGAGTGTACGAGAAGGGTACGACGAGTAAGGGAAGAAGCGGCATGACATGTGCATAGGTGTGATCATTTCGTTTGTAAAGAGTAGGTGCGAAGGGAGTATCTTTTTAGACCTCGAGTAGGAGCTTTTGTGATAGAGGTGATTCCTCGTGGACTTGGAGATAAGTATGTACACTTGTTGTGTTGTGGCCAGGTGTGGCATGGTTGTTTCCATAAGTATAGCAGTGAGGACTATACTGGCGCCTGTTTGTTTTGAGACTTAGAAGGAACATTCGGGACGAATGTTTCTAAGGAGGGGAGAATGTTATACCCCGTAGTTCCAGGGTATGTATGCGAGGGCGACGCATGCGAGAATACGACATTGAAATTGGAAAGGAAGAAAGAGGTGATTTTTCCACGGAAAAGTTTCCGGTTTTTGTGAAGGAAAAAGGTTCGTTAATGGGAATTGGATTCCTAGATTTGGTATTCGGACTTCTTGGAATATTAGAGAATTATGGAATTTTATTTTCGGAAATGGTCACGTGGGGCCCACGGGAGAAATGTACGGTTTTGTGGGGCCCACTTTGTTTTCGAGATTTTGGCCATTGTGGATATTTTTCGGAAGATGAAATATTTTGGACGAGTAGGAGGCGACACGTGTCAACCCCTAGGTGGCTTGGCGAATATCATTTGTGCACAACACCCGACAGAGTCGTTTTCGACGAAACGCTTTACACAACTCGAAGGATAAATTCCGCTATGTCATTTCTAATTTTTGCGGATTTTTCCGAGAGACGAAACATTTGGACCAACGAGAGGCGACACTTGTCACCCTCTCGCGGATGTGTGGGCGGCATTAGGGCCGATTGGAGTGCCAACTTTGTCAAGTAGTTGGTAGGATATTTTGTGTGCAAGTTGGCTAGGTACACTTGCCCAAATCTCGCTTTACACTTGCCTTGCACTTGGCATAATCTTGCCATTGGTTGGCCATCCCTTGACCTATAAATACCCCTCTTGTGATGAAGAGTTCTTCATCCACAAACAAGCCTTCCAAGTCTTGAAATCCTCTCCTCTCCTTAAGCCTTTTCGTCCAACACACCTCCCCTTTGGTGAGTTTGGCGAGGCCCCTAGCCTAGCCGAAACCTACCCCCTTCCCTTGGTAGAAAATTTGTCTTCTAGTATTGTTATAATGCCCAAAATACCCTAGCCAAATCCCTTAGTCCTTAGTAGTGTGAAGAACTTCTAAGGTTTTCGAGCTACCTGAGCGCATAACTTGTGAGCTAAACCTTGCTCAGCGCTTTTATCTAGGATATTATTGGGCTTACTGAGGTAAATAACCTTATCCTCCTTTTGTAATTAGAAAATACATCCGTAGAAGTATAGGAAAAAGTATAAATACTTAGAAGTATATTAAAGAAAATAATTGAACTGATATCACAGTAGAAGGGTTTAAAAGAAGAATAATAGAATTGTACTTACATAGGATTTTTTTCACAGTAGACTTGAGTAGCTCACCGGGTAGGGAAGTGCTGCCCAAATGTCCATAGAATAGCGAACCCTCTACTTAGAGCTTTGTACAAGATGCTTCAGACGTTGATAAACGATTTGATCATTATAGTCGATTCTCTCGCGCGACATATTCAACTTGGCAGGTGGATTTCGCCGAGAAGGTATGTGATTCTTCCTATCCTCTTGAGCATGATATTTTAAAGAATATGTATATAGTACGGTAGACGTACGTGTGTTAACTGAATAATAATTACGGCAATGTCTTCGGACTTAAGCCTGAATAATAAGTACGGCAATGTCTTTTGACTTAAGCCTGAATAAAAAGAATCTGGAGTAGTTCAAAAGAATTAAGAAACCTTTTTAAGAGTAACACTTGGTTTTAAAAACTTAAGAGTTATACTAGCTTTATGGGAAGTTAGGTATAACGGCTTAAGAGTGATAAAAAGAATGATTTATTGATTTAAGAAAATAAGGAACTTGACTTAATTATTACTAATATGAATTTTGTTAAAAAGTGTGAAACCTCATTCGTGAGTAAATAGTATTTTTGGTTTTCAAAAGGAATGATGTTTTACCGATCAGAATAAATGTCGAACAAACCACAACAGCGCTAATAAAGGGAAATGTTTTGACTAATAAAGTATTATTAAAACCAGTAGAAACTTCCATCTGCATAGGAGCTAAGATGAGACAAAATGATATTACATTTCCTAGATCATGGTCTTTGTAATAAGATTGTTATGAACAATAATAACCTACTCACATAAGGTATATGTTTCTCAAATTGTTTTAAAGGATTAAAACTATGAACTACGAAACCTTTCGAAAATGAGAAACTTGAGTAATTGAAATTAGGCAAACTTGAGCGTTGGGAAAAGAATGTTGTTACTTGATTTTACAAAGAGAAGTGTTCTGATTTACTTCAAAAGATAATCACTCTATTTTTATACTACGGGTATTGTGTGACTTTTGTGAAAGAAACAGATCTTTTAAAAGATTAATACATGAAGTACTTTGGGGCTAAAAACCCGAACTTATTAACATAATGTAGAAAGTACCTTGTGTGAATAACTTGATTGTATTGATTTGTGATAGTCTTGTAATACTTTCTTGTTGACTTGATAAGTAAACATGTTAGGATGCTACGTGAGTTAGTATCTTGTGATGTTTGTGTAAAGGGGTTTTCCCTTGTTGTGCTTAGGTTGTTTAACGATAAGCTGTTATGTTAATATTATATCACTCATGATTCCGGGGGTTAAGCTGCCCTCCGATGCGGGGTAGACTCAGGCGGGTCTAGTGACCTATGATTCGAGAATACCTTATGCAGTGCAGATGGCCTATGCGGAACTACGGAGTTCCGTGTTAGTATGCGCCCTTGTGGTCACGGTCTTTGTGGCCACGCGACGGCGAGTCCAGACGCCGCCGGGAGTAGCTACCCTCGATGCGGGAATACCTCATGCGGGCCATTGGGTGGCCCGTGCGAGCTACGGAAGTTCCAGGCTAGATGCGCACATTAGATATCGCGGCGAGTGGCGGCTTTGATCATGTGACGGCAGACAGATCTCATGATCTGATTTACGACCTTGTTTGTACTGTGGGTTTTAGTAGTCGGCTATGCCTTCGCATTTACTTACCCGCACGGTTTTATGATGACTTTGAGGCGTGAGTCACGACTTGACATGATCGCTATTTATTGTGAATCGTAGTTTTGGTTATCATACATATCTCTGCGTTATATAGACTACTATTATTTCATTTACAATATTTTCGCCACATACTTGGTACTGTTATCGACCTCTCGGTCGCGTTCATGCCGCAGGTAAAGGTACTCCTATTGTTGATCCCCGTTCTTAGGATCACCGTTTTAGCGTTGGAAAAGCTCCGTTTCTCCGGAGGCTTAGCATTTTGGTATGGTCCCCTGTCGTTATAGATATTGGCATTCAGGGGTATGGCGGGGCCCTGTCCCGTCATTGTTGTTTTAAACTCTTAGAGGTCTGTAGACCTGTTGTAAGGTTGGGATGTAACTGTTCATTTTGGGGTATTGATATACATATATGCCGAAAGGCAACTTTTTCCCAGAAACTTTGTCTTATTTATACTGTTTCATATCTTGGTTGTTTTATATTCCGCTGATTTCTCTGATGTATGACTACTTGGGTGCCCGGGTAAGGCACCAGTCACGGGCCCCGGAACGGGTCGTGACACGGATGTTATGTGTGAAACGAAAGTGCCACGAGTTTATAAAAATGGACGTCTAAAGGTTTAATGAACTTGCCTATGTTTGCTTGTGATAGCTTTGAGTGCAAGTATTATGTCACGACCCGATTCCGGGCCCGTGACTGGTGCCTTACCCCGGGCACCCTAGTGATACAACATCAGAGTAATCAGCGGAACATAAAACGATACAAGACATATTATGAAATATGAAACAATAATCTGAGAAAAAAACTTGCCTTTCGGCATATATGTAAATAACAACTTTTTCAACATGAACAGTTTAATCCTTTTTTTACAAACCCCGCCACAACAAGATTACATGCACTTACGAATGATATGACAACAACGACGGACAGGGTTCGCCATACCCCTGAATGTAAGCACCTACAACACCAGGGGACTCTACCAAGACCAGCCTCCGGAGAAACGGAGCTTTCCCAAGCGCTGAACGGTGACCCTAAGAGCGAGGATCAACGACTGGTGGACCTTTACTCGCGCAGATGAACGCAGCCGGGCGAGGTCGATAACATTTAGTATGTGAAACCGAAAATATCAGAATGAAATCATAGCACTATATAAAACAGGAGACATGTATGATAACAAAACTACAGTTCACAATAAACAAGCAGTCATATCAAGTCAGGGACTCACGCCCTCAAGTCATCACTAAAATATAACAATGGGTCTCACGCCCCCAATATCAATCATGCCCGTGGAATACCTTCCTCACTGCCGGCAGTTTATGATATAAAAGCACCAAGGAACACACATGAACACGTGTCCCACTGTGCCATAATGAAACCGCATGGGTAAATGCGAAGGCATAGCCGACTACTAACACCCACGCACCATCAAGGTCATGAATCAGATCATAAGATCTGCCCGCACCGTCACATGATCAAAGCCGCCACTTGCCCGCAGATCTAATGCGCGTCTAGCCTCGAACTTTCCGCAGCTCCGCATAGGCCAATCTCATCGCCCGCATGAGGTATTCCCGCATCGAGGGTAGCTACTCCCGATCGCCCCGACTTCGCACCGCATGGCCACGTGGACCGCATGCCCATAAAGGACGACTCTAACTCGAACTCGTAGCTCCGATAGCCCACGGGACTGCGTGAGGTATTCTCGAATCATAGGTCCATCGACCACCGAAGTCTACCCCAGACGGAGGCGCTTAACTCCGGAATCATCTCAAGAGATGAGTGATGTAAAATACTAACACAACAAATTATCGTTAAGCAACATAAGCACAACAACGGAAAACCCTTTACGCAACATCACAAGATACTAACACACGTAGCATCCTAGCATGTTTACTTATCAATCAACAACAAAGTATTACAAGGCTATCACAAACCAACACAATCAAGTTATACACACAAGGTACTTTAAGCTAACAAGTTCGTATCTACCCCTAAAGTACTTCATACATTAAATCTTTTAAAAGATCCGTTGCTTTCACATAAGTCACACAATACCCGTAGTATAAAATAGAGTGATTGTCTTTTTAAATAAACCAAAACACTTACCTTTGTAAAATCAAGTAACAACATTATTTTCCAAACGCCCAAGTTTGCCTAATTTCAAATGTTCACGCTTCTTATTTTAGAAAGGTTTCGTGGTTCATAGCCTTATTCATTAAGAATATAATTCTCTTTAAACAATCGGAGAAACATAAGTCTTATATGAGTAGGATATTCTTGTTTATAACAATCTTATTACTGTAACTTGTGATCTAGAAATATCATTTTGTCTCATCTTAGCTTCTATGCAGATGGAAGTTTCTCTCGGTTTTAATAATACTTAATTAGTCAAAACATTTCCTTTATTAACGCCGCGATGGTTGGTCGATACACATTCTCGATTTCCAAATCAAGAAACATTCTTAAGCCGTTATACCTAACTTCCCATAAAGCTAGTATAACTCTTAAGTTTTTTCAAAACCAAGTATTACTTCTTCTTTCAAAATGATTCAAAACTCTTTGAAATACTTCAAGTCCTTTATTAACACATAACAAGCCGCTTATAGTTCAAATCGATTACCTTTTAAAGACCACAAGTATTTTCTTACCAACATAAAGTCGTTATAACCAACTTCTCATAAAGCCGTTATAACACTTTACGTGTTAAACCAATCAAATACGTTTAGCACACGTACGCTCACCGCATTACATAGTTCACACATATCATGCTAGAAGAGATAGGAAGAGGTTCACATACCTCGCGACAGTATCGACTAATAGCAAAACGCCCAAGTACTTCCAACCGTCGGCTACTCCTTGCCAAGTAGATCGCGCCACACGTAGTACTTCAACCTATAAGGCCACAAGGCGCTTATTAACATTTAGATCTCATCGTAGAACATTCTACGTAAAATTCGCAAAGACTCCCGCAACAAGCGTAAATCTCCTCCTCTAACTGGCCTACCACAAGCCAACCAGTGGGGGTTATACATCTAACCCGAACTACAATTCTACTCCACAAGATTACTACACAAGTTCATCAGAATACGCCCCTATGTAATTACAGATGATTCGCTTCTTGAGCTTAAGTCAAAAGACATTGCCGCAAAGATTAAGCTTAGTTCTATATATAGTATACTTCAACTATATAATCTAACGACATGTAATTTCCAATTACAAATAGAGGACAAGATATTTACCTCGATAAGCCCATAATTATCCAAGTATAAAGTCGATCCCGGCAATCGCTTAGCTCCAACTCCGAGCGCCCAACCCGCTCTAAACCACCCTTAGAAGTTCTAACCAACTTCTACACAATACTCCAACTGACTATGGAGATTTTCCTAGGGTTTCGGTTTTGTGATCGACGGAAGTATAATAGTATTTCGGCTTTTCAGATAGGTATAACCTTAGAATACAACAAGGTATACGGCTAAGGTAATTGGGCATTATAACAATACTTTAGAGAGTATTTCTACACCACAGTGGGGTATTATACGAAAGCAACTAGGCTGTGGGGTACCCCACTACCACACTACTAGAGTGGGTGCACCTCTGGCCAAGGCCTCACAAAGGAAGAGGGGAGGACGAAACCAACAAGGAGGAGGAGGTTTTCAAGACTTGGAACTTATGGAATGGATGAAGAAGTCTTCAAAGGGAGGGTATTTATAGGCCAAGCAAAGGCCAACCAAGTGGCCAAGATCTAGCCAAGTGGGGGCAAGTGGAGGGCCAAGATATGCCCAAGTGCCCCTAGACCCTACTCCTTAAAACCCTCACAAAAATCTACACAAATATCTAGCAACCTCGCCCATCCAATCGCCCTAACGCCTCTTTCAGTCCACCAACGAGAGGGTGCCAAGTGTTGCCCTCTCGTTGGTCCAAAACGCTTCGCCTCTCGGAAAAATCCGCAAAAATACTAAATGACATAGCCGTAATTTACCCTTCGTAGTTAGGTAGAACGCTTCGTTTAAAAACGACTCTAACCGGGTGTTGCACAAACATATTTCGCCCCGGGTGCCACATGGGGGTGACACGTGTCCCCCCACGATTCGTCCAAAATATTTCGTCTTAGAAAATATCCATAACGCCAAAATCTCAAAATCAAAGCGGCCCCACAAAATCAGAATTTCTCCGTGGCCCCACGTGACCATTTCCAAAAATAAAATTCCATAATTCTAATATAATCTAAGAAGTCTGAATACCAAACTGGGAATCCAATTCCCATTAACGAACCTTTTTCCTTCACAAAACCGAAACTTTTCCGTGGAAAAATCACCTCTTTCTTCCTTTCCAATCTTTACGTAGTATTCTCGCACGCACGCCCTCGCATACATACCTCGAACTACGGGTATAACATTCTTCCTTAGAAACATTCGTCCGAATGTTCCTTCTAAGTCTCAAACAAACGCGGCGCCAAGATAGTCTTCACTACTATACTTACGAAAACAATCCTCGCCATACCGCCACGTAAATACCTGCGCAACATACTTATATCCAAGTCTACGAGGAAACACCTCTAACATCACCACAAATACCTCTTCCCGGGGTTAAAATATACTTCTTTAGTCACTTTTGTCACTTTGTCGCGAGCCTTGCTCCGACGACCCAACAAATGGTACCGGGCTGCTTGCGATCCCTGAGGCATGCCCTACGGCCCTTCTCAGGATGTGCCATACGGAGAGCCACGGTCGTTCGTTTCGTGGTAGAGGCTCGCCTCTTTATACGCCACTCCGAACATAACAATACGAAGATCGGACGCATCGCCTCCTAAGTCGGACGGCAATTGCTAACATATAGGCAACCTGGCCTATTCTTCACATGAACTCAAAAGGCCCAAAGTAACTCGGGCTAAGTTCCTTCTGTTTCCAAAACTCGTCACACCCTAACCACGATCACCGGAACAAACTGAACCAATCATTCAACCTTGCCAACATCGAACCAATCGACCGGCAACTTACACTTCCGCCCTTACAAGGCTTCATAAGGCGATATCCGAACACTGAAATGGTAGCTTAAACACTTCCTCCACAGGAGACAACAATCCACACAACTACCCCTGAAATCCACACACTGGCCCGAGGGCGAATGCGATTCTGAGACTCACCTGAGTCCTTAACCCTGCCTGGTAAAACTTCCAGAAACAAAAACAGCCGTAACCTGGGCTCCACTGTCTGCCATAAGGTGAAGGTAGGCACCCCGTGCAGCCTTACAACCTTTCTGATAAATCAACACTGCCGAGTGAACGGTCCCGACCGAAGAACACGATGGGCTGCCCCCATCGACCGACCACTGGTCGAACGCATCCACGAACTCGTACGCTGGTCAACTAAACTTGGGCCTAACACCCTCGTGACCCTAACACAAGGCGGGACCACCACAACCAGACCCCACCACCAAACATGCCGCGGGTTGACCCGCAACGTGGCCTCAACCCGACCCGGCAAGGCGCAAAATACTATCTCCCCGAAGGAACAATCTCACTAAACACGTTACGACAACCAAGCGGTCTTCTTAGCTCAACTACCCTCTTCATTTCACACTACTTAGGACCTATCCCAAACACACCACGCACTATGCACTCCTATAAGGGTCAAACATAAACATACGTCTCTACCCGAGATGGCCTTACCTCTAAGGTCTTTGCGTATAAAGCTCTAAGGCTCACACTTTCTTTATCCCCCAAAACCTTACTTGGTTAACCCACCATGATTTCTAATCACAACTAACACACTACTAACAGAACATAGCACTTAAGGTATACTCACCTTGAAAGTTACCAAGGACCTCACGCTTCCGCCCTCTTCTCGCCCTGGTTAACCCTTCGATCTCTACGTTTTTCTGGCTGCATAAGCCCGCATACGTGCCATGCTCAAGCCCAATGAAGAATTACTCTTACACAACCCTCTCTTAGGTAGTCATCAAGGCTCGTGGTACATCGGTATAATCTTCCGTAGCCAAATCCATAGCTAGTAACAGGCCGCTTTTGCAATCTATATTCATCGTTTCTGGCCGTGGAACCAAGGTTCAAATATCATGGACGCAGAGGAACCGCCGCCGCTGCTAAACTCGCTGGGCTAGTGACGCCGCAGAAATCCCGAATGAAGCGCTACCCTAGGTAATGATTGGGCCCGTGCCTCGCAACCCTCTCGAACTCAACTCGCAGCCTCCTGGCCGCTTTGCCCTCTGGGCCCGTTGCCTACGCGAGGCATAATGATAAGGGAATGAATTTCAGAGGGTCCAACTTACAACACAGCTCTAAGGCACGATCTCAGAGTGATAAGAATAGAAACCAATCCTAAATATCCTATAGCCTCCTGATTATTGGTGTGGTGCACAACACACCGATAATCAAGACTCATCGACACTGCTCAGACACTTTCCGAGGATTAATCGCTCGATACCACTTTTGTCACGACCGATTCCGGCCCGTGATCGTGCCTACCGGGCACCCTAGTGATACAACATCGAGTAATCAGGAACATAAACGATACAAGACATATTATGAAATATGAAACAATAACTGAGAAAAAACTTGCCTTTCTAAGATATATGTAAATAACAACTTTTTCAACATGAACGCTTTAACTTTTTTTTACAAACCCCGCCACAATAAGATTACTGCACTTACGAATGATATGATAACAACGACGGACGGGGCCTCGCCATACCCCGAATGTAAGCACCTACAACAACAGGGACTATACCAAGACAAGCCTCCGAGAAACGGAGCTTTCCTGCTACCGAATCGTGACCCTAAGAGCGAGGATCAACGATCGTGTACCTTTACTGCGGCATGAACGCACTCAAGGAGGTCAAGACAACAAACCGAGTATGTGAAACCGAAAATATCAGAATGAAATCATAGCGCCTATATAAAGCAGAGACATGTATGATAACAAAACTACGATCACAATAAACAAGCAATATATCAAGTCGTGACTCACGCCTCAAGTCATCACTAAAATATAACAATGGGTCTCACGCCCCAATATCAATCATGCCCGTGGAATACATTCCTCACTGCATGCAGTTTATGATATAAAAGCACCAAGGAACACACATGAACACCAGGTCCCACCTGTGCCATAATGAAACAGTACAGGGTAAGTACGAAGGCATAGCCGACTACTAACACCTACGCATCATCAAGGTCGCGAATCAGATATCATAAGATCTGTCCGCACCGTCACATGATCAAAGCCGCCACTTGCCCGCAGATCTAATGCGCGTGCCTAGCCCTCGAACTTTCCGCACCGCATAGGCCAATCTCATCGCCCGCATGAGGTATTCCCGCATCGAGGGTAGCTACTCCCAAGATCGCATCGCCCCGACTTCGCACCGCGCATGGCCACATGGACCGCATGCCCATAAAGGACGACTCTAACACCGGAACTCGTAGCTCGCATAGGCCCTCAGGACTGCACGAGGTATTCTCGAATCATAGGTCCATCGACCCGCCCGAAGTCTACCCCAGACGGAGGCGCTTAACCCCTAATCATCTCAAGAGATGAGTGATGTAAAATACTAACACAACAAATTATCGTTACAACATAAGCACAACAACAGAAAACCCCTTTACGCAACATCACAAGATACTAACACACGTAGCATCCTAGCATGTTTACTTATCAATCAACAAGAAAGTATTACAAGGCTATCACAAACCAACACAATCAAGTTATACACACAAGGTACTTTAAGCTAACAAGTTCGGGTATCTACCCCTAAAGTACTTCATACATTAAATCTTTTAAAAGATCCGTTGCTTTCACATAAGTCACACAATACCCGTAGTATAAAATAGAGTGACTGACTTTTTAAATAAACCAAAACACTTACCTTTGTAAAATCAAGTAACAACATTATTTTCCAAACGTCCAAGTTTGCCTAATTTCAAATGTTCACGTTTCTTATTTTAGAAAGGTTTCGTGGTTCATAGCCTTATTAATTAAGAATATAATTCTCTTTTAAACAATCGGAGAAACATAAGTCTTATATGTGAGTAGGATATTCTTGTTTATAACAATCTTATTACAGCAGTCGTGATCTAGGAAATATCATTTTGTCTCATCTTAGCTTCTATGCAGATGGAAGTTTCTACTGGTTTTAATAATACTTAATTAGTCAAAACATTTCCTTTTATTAACGCTGCAGTGGTTGGTCGATACACATTCTGATTTCCGAAATCAGTAAAACATTCTTAAGCCGTTATACCTAACTTCCCATAAAGCTAGTATAACTCTTAAGTTTTTTCAAAAACCAAGTATTACTTCTTCTTTCAAAATGATTCAAAACTCTTTTGAAATACTTCAAGTCCTTTATTAACACATAACAAGCCAGTTATAGTTCAAATCAGTTACCTTTTAAAGACCACAAGTATTTTCTTACCAACATAAAGCTGTTATAACCAACTTCCCATAAAGCCGTTATAACACTTTATGTGTTAAACCAATCAAATACGTTTAGCACATGTACGTCTACCGTACTACATAGTTCACACATATCATGCTAGAAGAGATAGGAAGAGGTTCACATACCTCGCGACGAGTATCGACTAATAGCAAAACGCTCCAAGTACTTCCAACTGTCGGCTACTCCTTAAGCCAAGTAGATCGCGCCACACGTAGTACTTCAACCTATAAGGCCACAAGGCGCTTATTAACATTTAGATCTCATCGTAGAACATTCTACGTAAAATTCAAGAAGACTCTCCTCCCCGCAACAACGTAAATCTCCTCCTCTAACGGGGCCGGATACAACGCAAACAAGGGGGGTTTATACATCTAACCCGAACGGGTACAATTCTACTCCACAGTACTACTACACAAGTCTACTGTAATACAGTCCTATGTAATTACAGTTCAGTTCAGTTCTTCAGGCTTAAGTCAAAAGACATTGCCGCAGTACTAAGCTTAGTTCTATATATAGTATACTTCAACTATATAATCTAACGACATGTAATTTCCAATTACAAATAGAGGGACAAGATATTTACCTCGATAAGCCCATAATTATCCAAGTATAAAGTCGATCCTGGGCAATCGTTTAGCTCCAACTCCGAGCGCTCCAACCCGCTCTAAACCACCCTTAGAAGTTCTAACCAACTTCTACACAATACTCCAACGGACTATGGAGATTTTCCTAGGGTTTCGGTTTTGTGACTGACGGGAAGTATAATAGTATTTCCGGGCTTTTCAGATAGGTATAACCTTAGAATACAACAAGGTATACGGCTAAGGTAATTTGGGCATTATAACAATACTTTAGAGTATTTCACACCACAAAGTGGGGGTATTATACGAAAGCAACTAGGCTGGGGTACCCCACTACCACACTACTAGGAGTGGTGCACCCTCGGCCAAGGCCTCACAAAGGAAGAGGGGAGGGACGAAACCAACAAGGAGGGAGGGAGGTTTTCAAGACTTGGAACTTATGGAATGGATGAAGAAGTCTTCAAAGGGGGAGGGTATTTATAGGCCAAGCAAAGGCCAACCAAGGGCCAAGATCTAGCCAAGTGGGGGGCAAGTGGAGGGCCAAGATATGCCCAAGTGCCCCCTAGACCCTACTCCTTAAAACCCTCACAAATATCTACACAAATATCTAGCAACCCGCCCATCCAATCGGCCCTAACGCCTTCTTCAGTCCACCAACGAGGGTGCAAAGTTTTGCCCTCTCTTTGGTCCAAAACTTTTCGTCTCTCGTAAAAATCCGAAAAAATACTAAATGACATAGCCGTAATTTACCCTTCGTAAGTTAGGTATAACGTTTGGTCGAAAAACGACTCTAACCGGGTGTTGTGCACAAACATATTTCGGCCCAAGGGTGCCACATGGGGGTGACACGTGTAGCCCCGATTCGTCCCAAAATATTTCGTCTTCCAAAATATCCATAACGCCAAAATCTCAAAATCAAAGCGGGCCCTACAAAATCAGAATTTCTCCGTGGGCCCCACGTGACCATTTCCAAAAATAAAATTCCATAATTCTAATATAATATAAGAAGTCAGAATACCAAATCTGGGAATCCAATTCCCATTAACTAACCAATTTCCATCACAAAACCGAAACTTTTCCGTGGAAAAATCACCTCTTTCTTCCTTTCCAATCTTTATGTCGTATTCTCGTACGTACGTCCTCGCATACATACCCTGGAACTACGGGGTATAACATATTATATGTTTACATTGTCGTGACTCTCGGTTGGAGGGCCGTCTGTCTTGTTGTAAGTTTACTTGGACGTACCGACAGTGATGTGGGATTCCACGGGTATGCTTCCATTATGATTGATCCTTGGACATGCTTATACGATGTGGGATTCCGGGGCATGTGACCAGGAGGCGGGTTAGATTCCCGGATTTGTTTTATTACCCATGGCCATGCTTATACGATGAGGGATTCCGGGGCATGCGACCATGCTATGTACGACTATTACTCCATGGGCTAGCTCCCCATGAAGACATGTACCCACGATGAGGGATTCCGGGGGCATGTTATATTATTACTCCATGGGATAGCTCCCCATGAAGACATGCACCTACGATGCGGGATGCCAAGGGCACGTTATGGCCATGCTTATACGATGAGAGATTCCGGGGCATGCGACCACGATATATATATATATGTGTGTTGTGTATGTGTACGCCGACAATGAGGTGGGATGCCACGGGCGCGTCACATGGTTATATGTTACACCTACGGCTGTCGGCCGTGATGTGGGATTCCACGGGCAGGAGATATATATATGTATTGTGTATGTGTACGCCGACAGTGAGGTGGGATGCCACGGGTGCGTCACATGGTTATATTTTACACTTATAGCTGTCGGCAGTGATGGGGGATTCCACGGGCACGTTTGATATTTGTGTGATTTGATCGCGTCCCAGATTGGGCCGGGTAGTATATGCGTCCCTCCATAAAGGGTCGGATTATGTTATGAAAGATAAGTAAGTTATATGGTAATGAACTTGACGATTTTTCCCAAGTATGTACGTAAGAAAGTGACTATAACTTTTATTTAAAATGGGAAAAGATAATAAGGTACGATTAATTCCACGAGATGGTAATGACACGGTAGGATCTGGTATGTACCCTTTTTATACTTTCCCCTGTCATTCTTTTGTACATTTATGATTTGTTTACTGTACCTTATTTCTGTTCCATATTCTGCACTGTTATGCGGACTTCTTCTGGGCCGCTCATGCCCGCAGGTATTAGGTGCACAGGTTGGTGATCCTTGCTCTTAGGATCTCGGTTCAGTTTTGGGAAAAAGCTCCATTTGCTCCGGAGGCTTATCTCTTGGTACGGTCTCCCCTGTGGTTGTAGATTCATGTATATTCAGGGGTATGGCGGAGCCCTGTACCGCCACTGTTGTTATGTTAAAACTCTTAGAGATCAGTAGTCACATATTGTGGGTCAGTTTGTAAAGGAAATGAGGCAACTGCTTCGGTTGTATATATGTATGTCCTGGAAGGTAGCCCTATCAGCTAACCTGTTGTTTTACTTCTCTTGTTTTATTTTGGAAGTTTCATGTATGTTCCACTGATTTTCTCTGATGTATACCTGTAAGGGTGCCCAGGTAGGGCGCCAGTCGCGGGCCCGGGGTCGGGTCGTGACAAAAGTGGTATCAGAGCAGTTAGTCCTCGGAAAGTGTCTACATACCGTGTCTAGTAGAGTCTTGATTATCGGTGTGTTGTGCACCACATCTATAATCAGGAGGCTGCTGGACATTTATGATTGGTTTCCATTCTTCTCTCTTTGATATCGTGCAGTAGAGCTGTCCTAGTAGGTTGAATCCTCTCTGACCCCTTCTTATGTAACAGTTATGCCTCCACGGAAGGCGACCTGGGCCCAGAAGGGCAAGGCAGCAGCAGGAGCTGCTAGTGGTACGCAGAGGGTTACCAGGTGTCACGACCCGTTCCGGGGCCCGTGACTGGTGCCTTACCCGGGCACCCAAGTAGTCATACATCAGAGTAATAAGCGGAATATAAAAACACAAGACATGAAACAATTGTAAATGAGACACATTTTATCTGAGAAAAGGGTGCCTTTCGGCATATATATATAAGAATCTGGCAGTTTACATCCCAACTGTACAATAGGACTACAGACCTCTAAGGAAGTAAACAACTATGGCGAGACAGGGCCCCGCCATACCCTGAATGTACAAAACTATCTACCCAACAGGGAGATCATACCCAAAAGTCGAGCCTCCGGAGAAGATGGAGCTCCTGACACCAAAGCAAAAGATCCTAAAGATGTGGATCTAGCACCTGCTTTCCCTTACCTGCGGCATGAACGCAGCCCCCCGAAGGAGGTCAGTACAACAGGTACCAAGTATGTGAAACTGTAAAGTACTTAAATGAAATCATATCATTTTAAAACCAATTTTACAAATATGCACGAAACAACCAATGTAACCGCACATAGTGCCACATCATAAACAAGAGCAACAATAGGTAAACTGTAACAGGTCTTTTCTAGGCTGCGAATGATCGAAGCAGGGCCAATCGCCCATAGTATCATTATGCAAGCCTAATCCTGGACTCCCGTAGTCCGCATAGGCCACCTAGGCCCGCATGAGGTATCCCCCGCATCGAGGGTAGCTACTCCTCGGCATCGTCCTGGACTCGTAGTCCGCATGGCCACATAGACCGCATGACCATAAAGGCCGCACACTAACCTGGAACTCTCGTAGCTCCGCATAGGTCCCCTGGACCCGCATGAGGTATTCTCGAATCATGGTCCCAGACCGCCTGAGTCTACCCCGCATCGGAGGGCAGCTTAACCCCCGGTATCATGTCAAGAGGTGAGTGATATAATACTAACATAACAGCTTATCGTTAAACAACATAAGCACAACAAGAATACCCTCTTATACAAACGTTACAAGATACTAAAACACATAGCATCATATTATGTCCACTTATCAAACCATCTTATTATACTTTCCAGAAATAAATATAAGTCTTTTATAAACACATAAGTAAACCGTTCCTTTTATCTTTCTTAAGTCGTTATACCTAACTTCCCATAAAGCTAGTATAACTCTTAAGCTTTTTGTTTTTTTTTAAAAACAATTATTCTTCTTCTTTCAAAAATGATTTATAATTCTTTTGAAAGACTTCAAGATTCTTATTATTCAGGCTTAAGTCAAAAGACATTGCAGTAAAACTACGTTCAGTTAACATACGTACGTCTACCGTACTATATATATATTTTAAAATATCATGCCCAATAGTATAGGAAGAATCACATACCTTCTTGGCGAAATCCACCTGCCAAGTCGAATATGTCGCGCGCAGAGTATCAACCTATAATAGTCAAATACGTCTATCAACGTCTAGACTATTCTCAGAGGATATTCTAAGCAGAGGGTTCTCTATTCTACGGAAAATGGGCAGTGATTCCCTACCCAGAACTATACAAGTTCATCTGAAATACACCCATGTAAGTACAGTTCAATCTTCTTAAATTCTTCTGATGTGATTACAATTCAATTCTTTTCTGTAATACCCTTCTAAGTAATTACAGTTCATTACTCTTCTTTTAATAACCTTCTATGTATTTTATACTTATTTCTATACTTACAAAGATGTATTCTCTAATTACAATAGAAGGATAAGATTATTTACCTCGATAAGCCCAATATTATCCAAGATATAAGTCGATCCTGAGCGAGGTTTAGCTCCTAATCTGTACGCTCCAATCCGCTCCAAGAAACCCTTAGAAGTTTCTACACAACTTCTACTTTCTACTCCAACCAACTATGAAGTTTCTCTTAGGGTTTCGTTTAGTGACTAATGGAATACAAGGTAGTATTTCCGGACTCTACGTATAGAGATAACTTTGGAAATACTATAAGGGATTGGCTAAGGTATTTTGGGGATAGTAACAATACTTGGAGAGTATTTCTACCAAAGGGGGGGTACTTTGGCCGAGACTTCAAGGAAGGGGGAGGGAGAGGGGTGTTTCGGCTAGGCTCTTTTAGAGGGGAAGAGTGCTTGACGAGAACTATAAGGAGAGGGGAGGGATTTTGGAGACTTGGAAATTGATTTGTGGATGAAGAACTCTTCATCTTAAGGGGGTATTTATAGGCCAACCAATGGCCAAGATGATGGCAAGTGGAGGGCAAGTGGAGGGTGGGGATTCACCCAAGTGTCCTTATCCATCTACTACACACAAATATCCTACCTAACCTTGACTTGTGCAAGGCCACAAAATCGTCCAACTTGCCCATGTGTGCCGTCCACTTGAGGGTGACAAGTGTCACCCTCTCGTTGGTCCAAAATATTTCGTCTCTCGGAAAAATCCGCAAAAAATAGAAATGACATAGCCGTAATTTTCCCTTCGCAAGTTTTGTAAAACGTTTCGTCGGAAAACGATTCTTTTAGTGAGTTGTGCACAAATATTTTTCGTCCAAAGTGCCTAACTAAGGCTAAACTTTTGTACGTACGCCCTCACGTACATACTCTGGAAATACGGGGTATAACATTCTCCCCTCCTTAGAAACATTCGTCCCGAATGTTCCTTCCCAAGACAGATAACGATAAGGTTCTTCATAACTTAAACAGTTTGCAAATGCCACACACGGCCACAAAACAACACTTAGGCATATATGACAATGAAAATTTACAAGTAGGAAAGTGAGTTACCTGGAGGTGTGGGGAATAGGTGAGGATATACGCCTCATGTCCTCCTCGCCTTCCCACTTCATCTCCTCCCGAGCTCGTTCCGCCACAAGACTTTGACGAAGCCACGCCCCGTCCGCAGACGCCTAACCTGACGATCGATTATCGCTATGGGAATCTCCTCATACGATAACCCCTCGGTCTCCTGGACATCGTCAATCGGGTGCAATCCAGATGGATCCCCGATACATCTCCTCAGCATAGAAACGTGAAAAACCGGATGCACTGCCTCCAGATCGGACGGCAGATCCAACTCGTAGGCAACCTTGCCTACCTCGCGACAATCGATACGCCCAATGTACCTTGGGCTGAGTATCCCTTTCTTCCCGAATCTCATCACACCCTTCATGGGTGACACCTTCAGGAAAACCCAATCATCAACCTCGAACTCCAGATGCCGACGACGATGATTTGCATATGACTTCTGTCGACTCTGAGCCGCCAAGAATCGCCTCGGATAAGCTTCACCTTATCCATCGTCCTGTATGCAGTGTCCGGTCCCACTAACTGCACCTCGCCTACATCAAACCAGCCTATCGACAATCTGCACTTCCTCCCATACAAGGCCTCATAAGGCGCCATCTGAATACAGCAGTGGTAGCTATTATACGCAAACTCAACTAGAGGCAAATGATCCTCCCGGCTACCCGAAGTCAATAACACAGCTCGCAAAGATATCCTCAGTGCGGATAGTGCGCCACCGTCTGTCTGCTGCGTGGATGGAATGCAAGACTCAGCTTACTCAAGGCCCCTAAACCTTCTCGAAAGACCCGAAGTTACCGTAAACCGGGCTCTCGGCCGATATGATAGAAATAGGGACTCCATGCGACCGACGATCTCTGATGTAAAGTCCGCATAATCCTCACCAAAAGTCGTCCCGACGGAAGAAAGTGGGCTGATTTCACCACTGCCGACGATAACCCATATAGAATCATGCTTCCTCCGAGTGCGAGGTAATCCCGTGATAAAGTCCATGTTGATCACCTCCTACTTCCGTGTCGGATCTCTATCGTCGCAATAATCCACCAGCCTCCGTGCTCTATCTTCACTGCCGCAACACGCAATCGTGCTACAAACTCGCAACGCCCCTCTTCAAGCCATCCCACCAATACACGATCTAAGGTCGTGGTACATCTTGGTCGACCGGATGGATAGACTAACGCGCTACCGTGGTGCTTCCCTAGAACTCCGCCGCCAAGTCCTCAAACATCCGAACACACAACCTGCCAAACCTTAGCACCCCATCGTGCTACCTCAAAAGGACCCTTCCTCTCACGAAGAGCGCATCACGATGCGAATCAAAACCGATCCTCAAATCGTTGCCTCTTCACCTCTCGACGATGGAAGACTCGACAACCTCTCGAACTCGAACCCCACTGCTATCAGAATCAATCAGTCGGACTCCAAGGCTCGCTAACTGATGTAACTCGCGGACCATGCCCCTCCTTTCTGGCTGAACATCTGATAGACACCCCAATGACCTACGACTAAGATCATCTGCCACAACATTGGCCTTCCCCGGGTGGTACAGGATGTCGACATCGTAATCCTTGAGCAACTCTAACCACCGTCTCTGTCGTAAGTTCAGCTCTCTCTGGCTGAAGATATACTGGAGGCTCTTGTGGTCTGTATAAATATCCACATGAACCCCATACAAATAGTGCCTCCAGATCTTCAAAGCGTGAATCACCGCTGCCAACTCCAAATCATGGGTGGGGTAGTTCCTCTCATGCTTCTTAAGCTATCGGGATGCGTACGCTATAACCTTACCCAGCTGCATCAACACACATCCGAGCCCGACGCCTGACGCATCACAATACACAACATAACCGTCTGGACCCTCTGGAATAGTAAGAACGGGGGCGGTCGTCGCCTCTTTCAAAGAATCGAAACCCCGCCACAAGCATCGGGCCATCAAACTTAGCCGCTTTCCGAGTCGGTCTAGTCAATGGTGCAGATAGAAGCAAACTTCTACGAACCGATAATAACTGCGAGGCCCGTAAAGTCGCGCACTGCCGGAGTAGAGGTTCAGGCCAAGTCCCGATCGCCTCGATCTTGGCGATTCCACCCGAATACCATCACCCACAATATGCCCAAGAAAATCCACCAAGCCAACCAAAACTCACATTTGGAAAACTTGGCGTATAATCGCTGGTCTGGAGAACTCTCAAAGACAGCCTCAAATGCTCAGATGCCTCGCCTCGAGCGAGAATAAACCAAGATATCATCAATGAACACTATCACAAACGTGTCCAAAATGGCTTGAACGCCGGTTCATCAAATCCATGAATACCACGAGCATTGGTCAACCCGAAAGATACGACTCAACTCATAATGCCCGCACGTCCGATGCAGCCCTAGGGACATCCGCCTCTCGACTGCACTGATGATAGCCCGATCGCAGATCAATCTTGAGAAACATCTCGCACTCGCACCGGGTCGAACAAATCATCAATCCTGGGAAGGGGGTATTTGTTCTTAATAGTCACCTTATTCAGCTTCCTGTAATCAACACACATGCGCGGCGTCCCATCCTTCTTCTTCACGAACAATACCGGCGCCCCCAGGGAGAAACACTAGGCCTGATGAAACCCTTCTCCAAAGAAATCTCTCACTGGTCCTTCAACTCTCTCAACTCGGCAGTGCCATTCGTATGGCGGAATGGAAATAGGCCGAGTGTCCGCAAAGACATCGATACAAAACTCTATCTCCTCTCGGGAGGATACCCGGAGGTCGTCTGAAACACATCCGGGAACTCTCTCGACCATCGAATCGATCAAAATCTGGTACCGCAAATTTCGTGATTTAACACCGAATGAGATGGTAGATATACCCCTTCTGCACCATCTTCCTAGCCTTGAGGTAGGAAATAAACCTACCCCTCGGCGATATAGTGCCCCCCTCCCATTCAACAACCGGCCCCTCAGGAAACTGGAACCGTACCACTCTCTCTCTGCAGTCTACATTGGCGTAGCAAGAAGCTAGCCAATCCATACCCATGATCACATCGAAATCAGTCATATCCAACTCTATCAAGTCGGCCAGGTCCGACGATCGCATACGGTCACCGGACAAGCCCTATATACCCGCCGAGCTACCATCGAATCACCCATCGCGTAGCTACCTCGAAAGGGTCTATGGACTCGTGCTCTATCCCTATCCTACTAGCAATAAGGGAGATATATAGGATAGAGTAGAACCCGGATCTATCAAGGCATACACATCAAATCCAGAAACTGATAAGGTACCTGTGACGACATCAGGTGAGGCCTCCTGATCCTGTCGGCTGGACAAGGCATAAATGCGGTTCTGAGGACCGCTAGAATCGACCCGCCCACGACCTCGCCGCGACCGCTGGCCCATGAGTACCTTGCCCTGCGGGCGAGTAATCGCAGGAGATGAATAAGACCGGCGAAGAACACGTAGTCGACCCCTACCATCGCCACGCTTGGTCGGACGTTCCGCAAAGTGACCTGCCGCCACAATCGTAACAAACTCCCATAACAGTACCACAATTCCTGAAGTGGGATCTACCGCACGCCACACCGGCGGGGTGGTCCCACCGGCGCACTCACGCCTCGACGCTCAAGTCACGGGCCCCGGCCGCCTCGAATATCCCGCCGCCCCGAGGACGGTGTAGAGTGCTCAATCTGGTTGTGGTGCAAATCTAGATCGCTGCCGAGGCCGCCACCACGATAGCTATCAAAAGACCTCGCCATCCTTCTTCTCGCCTGTCACAACCCGTCGCCTTACGCCTCGCATCCAAGTGCATGAGCTCGCACGCGGTAATATCCATACTGTGAAGAGCCACACCCGCACAAGACTTCGCCATATAATCATCTAGCCCGTGACGTAGCGATGCACCGCCCTCCATATCTCGCTACCAACGCAGGGACATATCGAGCCAATGAATCAAACTCAACGCCAGACGCCTAATCAGGCCCTCTCTGTCTCAAGAACAAAAATCTGCCCGCACTCTCCTCATCCGCGAGGCAAGAAATGAGTGAGAAAGGCCTCTCGAGAACTCGTCCCAAGTAGCCGGGACGCGTGCACTCCCGATAACTCCCACGAATCAAACCAATCGATCGCGGTATCACGCAGCCTTATGGAACCGAAGATCACGGACTTCTTCAAGCCTTGATCACTCGCATGATCCTTCAGAATCGACGGATGAACTCCTCGCGATCATCCTCGTGCCTCGACCCGTAGAACTCGCGCTATAACTCGTAAAATCCCGAGCCGCAAAATGTCCGATCTCGGGTGAACCATGTGTATCGCTGAGCTGGAATCGCCGATCCACCTATCTCACGTTCGCCACGATCACGCCGAATCGGGCCATCTCTTCAGAACCCATCTCGCTCGCCGGGATGTGGGATCGAGGTGCAGTATCGGGTCTCATCACCACCGCCGCGCCCTAAACTCGCTGACCGGGCGTGGCGTCGTGGAACTCGCTGCCTCGTATAGATCGGGCACGAGCCCTCGTGACTCTTTGTCCTACTAGCGCCTCTCACGCTTTGCCCTTCTGGGCCCGGGTTGCCTTACGTGGAGGCATAACTGTTATAGAAAAGGAATACGTTAGAGGGGTCCAACTTATAACACAGCTCTAAGGCACGATCTCAGAGTGAGAAGAATGGAAACCAATCCTAAATATCCTATAGCCTCCTGATTATTTGTGTGGTGTACAACACACCGATACTCAAGACTCTACTAGATACGGTTCAGACACTTTCCGAGGATTAATCGCTCGATACCACTTTTGTCACGACCCGCTACGGGCGTGGATCGTGCCTTACCCGCACCCAAGTAGTCATACATCGTAGTAATCTGAATATAAAAACACAAGACATGAAACAATTGTAAATGAGACACATTTTATCTGAGAAAAGGGTGCCTTTCGGCATATATATATAAGAATCTGGCAGTTTACATTCCAATTGTACAATAGGACTACAGACCTCTAAGGAAGTAAACAACTATGGCGGGACAGGGCCCCACCATACCCTGAATGTACAAAACTAACTACACAACAGGGAGATCATACCCAAAAGTCGAGCCTCCGGAGAAGATGGAGCTCCTGACACCAAAGCAAAAGATCCTAAAGATGTGGATCTAGCACCTGTTTTCCCTTACCTGCGGCATGAACGCACTTCAAGGAGGTCGATAACAGTACCAAGTATGTGAAATCAGAAGTACTTAAATGAAATCATATCATTTTAAAACCAATTTTACAAATACGCATTTAAACAACCAATGTAACCGCACATAGTGCCACATCATAAACAAGAGCAACAATAGGTAAGCCAGAATGTGTCTTTTCTAGGTTGTGAATGATCAAGCAGGCCAATCGCCCATAGTATCATTATGCAAGCCTAACTCGACTCGTAGTCCGTGATAGCCACCTAGGCACGCATGAGGTATCCCCGCATCGAGGGTAGCTACTCGGCATCGCCCCGACTCGTAGTCCGCATGGCCACATAGACCGCATGACCATAAAGGCCGCACACTAACACGGAACTCGTAGCTCGCATAGTCCCCTGGACCCGCATGAGGTATTCTCGAATCACGGTCCTAGACCGCTGAGTCTACCCGCAGACGGAGGAAGCTTAACCCCCGGTATCATGTCAAGAGCTGAGTGATATAATACTAACATAACAACTTATCGTTAAACAACATAAGCACAACAAGAATACCCTCTTATACAAACGTTACAAGACACTAACACACATAGCATCATATTATGTCCACTTATCAAACCATCTTATTATACTTTCCAGAAATCAATATAAGTCTTTTATAAACACATAAGTAAACCGTTCCTTTTATCTTTCTTAAGTCGTTATACCTAACTTCCCATAAAGCTAGTATAACTCTTAAGCTTTTTGGTTTTTTTTAAAAACAATTATTCTTCTTCTTTCAAAAATGATTTATAATTCTTTTGAAAGACTTCAAGATTCTTATTATTCAGGCTTAAGTCAAAAGACATTGCAGTAAAACTACGTTCAGTTAACATACGTACGTCTACCATACTATATATATATTTTAAAATATCATGCTGAAGAGTATAGGAAGAATCACATACCTTCTTGGCGAAATCCACCTGCCAAGTCGAATATGTCGCGCGCAGAGTATCAACCTATAATAGTCAAATACATCTATCAACGTCTAGACTATTCTGTAGGATATTCTAAACAGAGGGTTCTCTATTCTACGGAAAAATGGGCAGCACTTCCCTACCCGGTAAACTATACAAGTCTACTGTAAATACAGTCCTATGTAAGTACAGTTCAATCTTCTTAAATTCTTCTGATGTGATTACAGTTCAATTCTTTTCTGTAATACCCTTCTAAGTAATTACAGTTCATTACTCTTCTTTTAATAACCTTCTATGTATTTTATACTTCTACAATATGTATTTTCTAATTACAATAGAAGGATAAGATTATTTACCTCGATAAGCCCAATATTATCCAAGATATAAGTCGATCCTGAGCGAGGTTTAGCTCCTAATCTGTACGCTCCAATCCGCTCCAAGAAACCCTTAGAAGTTTCTACACAACTTCTACTTTCTACTCCAACCAACTATGAAGTTTCTCTTAGGGTTTCGTTTAGTGACTAATGGAATACAAGGTAGTATTTCCGGACTCTACGTATAGAGATAACTTTGGAAATACTATAAAGGATTGGCTAAGGTATTTTGGGGATAGTAACAATACTTGGAGAGTATTTCTACCAAAGGGGGGACTACTTTGGCCTTGACTTCAAGGAAGGGGGAGGGAGAGGGGTGTTTCGGCTAGGCTCTTTTAGGGGGGGGGGGAGAGAGCTTTGGACGAGAACTATAAGGAGAGGGGAGGGATTTTGGAGACTTGGAAATTGATTTGTGGATGAAGAACTCTTCATCTTAAGGGGGGTATTTATAGGCCAACCAATGGCCAAGATGATGGCAAGTGGAGGGCAAGTGGAGGGTGGGGATTCACCCAAGTGTCCTTATCCATCTACTACACACAAATATCCTACCTAACCTTGACTTGTGCAAGGCCACAAAATCGTCCAACTTGCCCATGTGTGCCGTCCACTTGAGGGTGACAAGTGTCACCCTCTCGTTGGTCCAAAATATTTCGTCTCTCGGAAAAATCCGCAAAAAATAGAAATGACATAGCCGTAATTTTCCCTTCGCAAGTTTTGTAAAACGTTTCGTCGGAAAACGATTCTTTTAGTCAGTTGTGCACAAATATTTTTCGTCCAAAGTGCCTAACTAAGGCTAAACTTTTGTACGTACGCCCTCACGTACATTCTCTGGAAATACGGGGTATAACACCAGGACTCGGGCACAGACTATGCCTGAGGTAGTAGGCGGATCAGCGAGCTCAGCCACGCCGGCGGTATTAGAGGAGCCGAGAGCGGCAGTAGCTCCAGAGGTTCCGGTACCCGAGCCTCCAGTTCCGCAGCCAGGTGCAGAGTTTAGAGATTATGGAGAGCAAATCATGCTATTGACTAGCATAGTGGTAGGGCAGCGCCGACAGGAGCAGGTAGCTAACCCTAAAGCCGACAGTTTGAGGATTGTGATTGTTGTTACATGGACATGTCTGCACCGATGAAGAATTCCGGGGGCATGCGGCCATGCGGCGGGTTAATCACCCGGTATATTGTTATTGTTGTTACATGGACATGTCTGCACCGATGAAGAATTCTGGGGGCATGTGGCCATGCGGCAGGGTTGATTACCCGATATATTGTTATTGTTGTTACATAGACATGTCTGCACCGATGAAGAATTCCGGGGGCATGTGGCCATGCTGCAGGGTTGGTCGGCTGGTATAGAATCAGCTGCACATTAATCTTCCTCTATTCTATCAATGAAAGGTATACTGTTATTGCATCCTGGACATGTCTACACCGATGGAGAATTCCGGGGGCATGTGTCCATGATGCGGGCATGATTGATATTGTGGGCGTGAGACCCTTGGTTATATTTGAGTGATGACTTTGAGGGCGTGAGTCCCTGCTTTGACATGATCGCTTATGTCGAATCGTAGTTTGGTTATCATACATGTCTCTGCTTTATTTAGATCGTTATGATTTCGTTCATGATTTTCATTTCACATACTTGGTACTGGCCAGATCGACCTCCTTCGGGGCCGATTCATGCCGCAGTAGAGGTACATCGGTTGTTGATCCTCGTTCTTAGGATCACGCCAACAGATTGGGAAGCTCCGTTTCTCCGAGGCTTATCTTTTGGTATGTTTCCCGAGTTTGTAAGTTTTTGTACATTCGTGGTATGGCGGGCCCCGTCCGTCATAGTTGTTGTAAAAATTTTAGAGGTGCAGAAAATCGTTGGGCGTGGTTTGTAAAGGATCAGAATCGCTCGTTTGTATGTATATACATGAAGGTGACCGTTTTGGTTAGCCTGTTTTCTTATGTTGTATCTTGTTTCCTGTTTAAGTTTTTATTTTCGCTGATTTTCTCTGATGTAGTATCACTAGGGTGCCCGGGGTAAGGTACCAGTCGCAGGCCCGAGGTCGGGTCGTGACAAAAGTGGTATCAGAGCAGTTAGTCCTCGAAAAATGTCTACAGACCGTGTCTAGTAGAGTCTTGATTATCGGTGTGTTGTGCACCACATCTATAATCAGGAGGCTGCAGGACATTTAGGATTGGTTTCCATTCTTCTCACTCTAAGATCGTGCCTTAGAGCTGTGTTATAAGTTGGACCCCTCTGACGTATTTCGTTTTTACCAGTTATGCCTCCACGCAAGGCAATCAGGGCCCGTGGCGGCAAGGCAGCAGGCGGAGTCGCGAGTAGAGCAGCTGGCATCGAGACCACTGCACCGAGCCTCCAGTCCCACAACCTAGAGCAGAGGAGATGGTTTACAAGGAGATGGCCCAGTTATTGGCCAGGATTGTGGCCAGACATGAGGATAGGCTGGACGCAGCAGTTCCAGTAGCACCCGTGGTTCACCCGAGATCGGATAGTTTGAGGCTACGGGACTTTCTGAGTTGTAGCCCGCCAGAGTTCTACGGGTCGAGGCCTGAGGATGATCCGCAGGAGTTCATCCGGCGATTGAATGATCATGAGAGTGATCGTGGCTTCGAGACCGAGTCGGTCTTAGGTTCACATCGGTGTGTGATACCGCAATGATCGGTTTGATTCGTGGAGTTGTCCGGGTGAGCATGCACTTCCAGCAAGATGGGACGAGTTCTCGAGGCATTCCTCACTCACTTCTTGCCTCCGCAGATGAGGGTACGGGCATGTAAACGGCGATGCCGAGACAGAGGCGTGCGGTCGAGTACAACGTGGAGTTCGACTCGTTGTCTCGATATGTCCTCGCTTTAGTGGCGCACATGGAGGACGAGTACACCGCCACGCCACCGCTCGATGACTACTTGGCGAGGCTTGTTCGGTGTAGCTCTTCACCGCATGGACATTGCCCGCATGCAGCTTATGCACTTGGATGTGAGGATCGGAGAGGTCGACGGATTGACCGAGATCAGAAGAAGAGGGCAAGAACAGCAGGGTCCTTTGGTGACTTTCGAGTCGGACCGCCAAGAAGAATAGTTATGCACCTTCGCCAATGCAGTGGTCCTCCGCGCCTTCGTGCTTCCAGATATTCGAGGAGCGGTCGTGGCTCCAAGGGTTCGAGTTTTCGGGAGTTGGGGTCTGGCGATGAAGCCACCCCGACCTCGGTGCGGTCAATGTGGTAGACCCCATTTTGGGGAGTGTCGTGCTGCCAAGGGAGCCTGTTATATTTGCGGCCGTCAGGGCCATTTTGCGAGGAACTGTCCGACCAGGGGTAGAACGGATGTTACGACTCAGCCTTCAGGATTAGTGGCTGGTTCATCACCTTCACTAGCTATGCGCCCTGCAGGGCAGGACTGTGATTAGAGTAAAGCAGTAGTTACAAGTATATCCTTAACCCTCTAGAGATTTGTATGCGTGATATGATGATTTTATGATTGAGTGTTATGTTTGGATAGCATTGTGTAAAATTGTGATCTAGAGAGCATTGTTAGTTGAAAAGGTAAGCTTAGGGATAGGGAAATTATAAGCCGTAGAATATTATAACAATTTGAGACCTTAGATGTAAGGCCGCCTTGAGTAAAAGATTTTACGGTTGGTCTTTGTTGAAGTACGTGGTATGCGTGAAATATATTGTGGGATGATTCCTTGGGTTGTGTAAGATGAAAGTGGTAGCTTTCAGGACTTGAATAGGTAAGATTGTTCCATATCGGGGAACAAGAGTCTGGTGCGATTATGGGTCGGGTTGAGGACCATTCGCGGGTCAACCCGTAGCCCGGAATAAGGTGGGGTCAGTTCGATGTGGTCCCGCCAGGTGGTAGGATCACAAGGGTGCAAGGCCCAAGTTTAAGTAACCACTGTATGAGTTCGTGGACGTGTTCGACCAGAATCGGATCGTGAAGGCCGGGAATGGCCTTGAAGAAATTCAAGGATAGTAAGATGACCAAGTTTGGAGGTAGTGACTCCAAAGATTTTGGAAACTGAAGTGATGACTGAAGTATGGTACGTGTACTAGAAAGAGTTCGAGTGTTCGAGAAGAATACGACGAGTAAGAAGAGAAGTGAACATGTGCTGAGAGATAGAAGTGATCATTTTTGTGAAGTGAATGTGCGACAGGAGTATCCTTTGGACCAGGAGCTAGAGTTGGTGTTGTTTTACACCTTCGAGGTGATTCCTCGTTGGCTTGGATTTGGGTTTCGCGCGTATGATTTTATTATGGCAATATGGGGCATAGTTGGTTTCGTAAGTATAGTAGTGAAGACTATACCAGCGCATGTACGTTTGGAGACTTAGAAGGAACATTCGGGACGAATGTTTCTAAGGGGGGAAGAATGTTACACCCCGTAGTTCCAGGGTATGTATGTGAAGACGTACGTACGAGAATACGACAGTAATTTTGGAAAGAAAGAAAGATGTGATTTTTCACTAAAAGTTTCCGCTTTTGTGAAGTAAAAGGTTCGTTAATGGGAATTGATTCTGATTTGGTATTCGGACTTTTTGGAATATTTTAGAAGTTTTGAAATTTTAATTTCCGGAATTGGTCACGTGGGGCCCACGAGAGAATTTACGGTTTTGTGAGGCCCACTTTATTTTCGGATTTTTGTCATTACGGATATTTTCGGAAAATGAATATTTTTGACCAATAGGAGGGCGACATGTGTCACCCTAGGTGACACTTGGTTGGATGAAAATGATGGGTTTGGTTGGCACGTTTTTTGCATGTAAAAGGCCAAAAATGTTTGGTCAAAGTCTTGAAGATATTTGTGTAGTAGATAGATAAGGTAGCACATGTCCTAATCTACACCATCCATTTTCTTGAATCTTGACCCTTGAGTATTCTATAAATATGTCACGACCCGAACCCGGGCCCGTTACTGGTGCCTTACCCCGGGCACCCTAGTGATACAACATCAGAGTAATCAGCGGAATATAAAACACAACATGAAACAATGTAAATGAGACACATGTTTATCTGAAGAAAAGTTGCCTTTCTAAGATATATATATATATATATATAAACTTAGATCCAACAGTTACATCCCATTACAACTCGCCACAACAAGATTACATGCACTTACGAATGATATGACAACAACGACGGACAGAGCTCGCCATACCCCGAATGTAGCACCTACAACAACAGGGACTATACCAAAGATAAGCCTCCGAGAAACAGAGCTTCCCAAATAATCGAATCGTGACCCTATGAGCGAGGATCAACACGGTGTACCTCTACCTGCGGCATGAACGCACTTTCAAGGAGGTCGATAACAACGGTACCAAGTATGTGAAATCAAAATATCAGAAATGAAATCATAGTAGTCTATATATAAAGCAGAGACATGTATGATAACCAAACTACAATTCACAATAAATAGCGGCCATGTCAAGTCAGGGACTCACGCCCTCAAAGTCATCACTCAAATATAACTATGGGTCTCACGCCCACAACATCAATCATGCCCGTGGAATACCTTCCTCACTGCCGGCAGTCCATGATATAAACACACTAAGGAATACACATGAACACCAGGTCCCACCTGTGTCATAATAAAACCGTACGGGGTAAGTACGAAGGAATAGCCGACTACTAAAACCTACGCATCAACAAGGTCATAAATCGTATCATGAAATCTGTCTGCATCCGCCACATGATCGGCCGCCACTCGCCGCAGATCTAACGCGCGTCTAGTCCTGGAACTTCCCGCAGCTCCGCATAGGCCACTCACATAGGCCCGCATGAGGTATTCCTCGCATCGAGGGTAGCTACTCCCCGGCATCGTCCTGGACTCGCAGTCCGCATGGCCACATAGACCGCATGAGGTATAACCCCGCACACTAACCTGGAACTCTCGTAGCTCCGCATAGATCCCCTGGACCCGCATGAGGTATTCTCGAATCATGGTCCCAGACCGCCTGAGTCTACCCCGCATCGGAGGGCAGCTTAACCACCGGTATCATGTCAAGAGGTGAGTGATTTAATACTAACATAACAGCTTATCGTTAAACAACATAAGCACATCAAGGGAAACCCCTTTACACAAACATCACAAGATACTAACACACGTAGCATCCTAACATGTTTACTTATCAAATCAACAAGAAAGTATTACAAGGCTATCACAAACCAACACAATCAAGTTATTCACACAAGGTACTTTCTACTTTATGTTAATAAGTTCGGGTTTTTTTTATCCCCAAAGTACTTCATACATTAACTCTTTAAAAGATCTGTTTCTTTTACAAAAGTCACACAATACCCGTAGTATAAAAATAGAGTGACTATCTTTTTAAGTAGATCAAAACACTTCTCTTTGTAAAATCAAGTAACAACATTATTTTCCAAACGTTCAAGTTTGCCTAATTTCAAATGCTCAAGTTTCTCATTTTCGAAAGGTTTCGTAGTTCATAGTTAATCACTTAATGATATAATTCTCCTTTAAAACAATTTGAGAAACATATGCCTTATATGTGAGTAGGTTATTCTTGTTCATAACAATCTTTTTAAAGCAGCCATGATCTAGGAAATGTAATATCATTTTGTCTCATCTTAGCTTCTATGCAGATGGAGGTTTCTACTGGTTTTAATAATACTTTATTAGTCAATACATTTCCCTTTATTAGCGCTGCGTGGTCCTGCTCGATACTTATTCGATTTCAAATCAAGAAAAACATTATTCCTTTTAAAAACCAAGTACTCATTACTCACGAATGAGGTATCACACTTTTTAACAAAATTCAGATTAATTCAATTAAGTCAAGTCTCTTATCTTTTAAGATCAAGTCTCTTAACTTCTAAAATCAATAAACCATTCTTTTTATCTCTCTTAAGCCGTTATACCTAACTTCCCATAAAGCTAGTATAACTCTTAAGCTTTTAAAACCAGATTACTCTTCTTTCAAAACGGTTCTTAATTCTTTTGAAATACTTCAAGATTCTTATTATTCAGGCTTAAGTCAAAAGACATTGCCGTAAAACTACGTTCAGTTAACACACGTACGTCTACCGTACTATATATATATATATTCTTTTAAAATATCATGCTCAAGAGGATAGGAAGAATCACATACCTCGCGACGATTATCGACTATTAGCAAATAGCTCCAAAGTACTGTAGTCCGGCTGGCCTTTCCACCCATCGAGTAGAATACGCTACTCGCAGTACTTAAACCTATAACGCTTATACAAGTCTATCAATGACTAGACTACTCAGAGAATAAATCTAGATACAAGATTCTACGGAAAATTGGGCAGACTTCCTACCCACAAACTTCACAAGTTCATCAGAATACAGTCCTATGTAAGTACAGTTCAATTCCCTTCTTTATATACCTTCCTGGTATATAACTTATACTTAATTCTTATACTTTAATAGTATGTAAACTCAATTACAATAGGGAGACAAGATATTTACCTCGATAAGCCCAAAATTATCCAAGTTTAAATGTCGATCCTGAGCAACGTTTAGCTCCTACTCTGGGCGCTCCAACCCGCTCAAAACAACCCTTAGAAGTTCTACGCAACGTCTACTTAACACTTCAACCGACTATTGTTATACCCCGTATTTCAAGAGAATGTACGTAAGGGCGTACGTACAAAAGTTAAGCCTTAAAGATTAGACATAGGACGAATTTGGGGCACAACTCACAAAACGAATGGTTTTCCGACGAAACGTTTTACAAAACTTGCATAGGGAAAATTCCGGCTATGTCATTTATATTTTTTGCGGATTTTTCCGAGAGATGAAATATTTTGGACCAACGGGAGGGTGACACTTGTCACCCTCAAGTGGACAACCAAGTGGGGCGGCACCTTGGACGATTGCCATGGTTTTGTGGCTTAAATCTTGGGTCAATGTTTTGTGAGGGATTTGTGGAGTAGGTTAGGGTGCACTTGTGCAAATCCCCACCATCCACTTGCCCTCCACTTGCCCTCATCTTAGCCCTTGAAAGCCCTATAAATACCCCCCTTGAGTTGATGAACTCTTCATCCACAAATCATTCTTCCAAGTCTCAAAACTCCCTCCCCCTTAGTTGCTCTCTCGTCCAAAGCCTTCTCCCCCCCTCTTGGAAGCCCTATCCAAACACCCTCTCCCCTCTAGCCTAGTGGCTTGGCCGAGTACCCCCTTGGTAGAAAGTTGTCTTCCCAGTATAGTTACTATTCCAAAATACCCTAGCCCCAAATCCCTTTTAGTATTTAAGTAGAAGTTGTTAGAAACTTCTAAGGGTTTCTTGGAGCTATCGGAGCGTGCAAATTAGGAGCTAAACCTTGCTCAGGATCGACATTTAACTTGGATAATTTTGGGCTTATCGAGGTAAATACTCTTGTCCTTCTATTGTAATTGGATATTACATATAAGAATAGTTAAGACTTGAGTATAAGATATAGAAGGATATTAAAGAATAGAATTGAACTGTATTTACAGTAGACTTGGGTAACTTGACGGGTAGGGAAGTGCTGCCCAATTTTCTGTAGAATAAAGAACCCTCTGCTTAGAATAGTCTACAGAGTAGTCTAGACATTGATAGACGTATCTGACTATTATAGGTTGATTCTCTGCGCGCGACATATTCGACTTGGCAGGTAGATTTTGCCGAGAAGGTATGTGACTCTTCCTATACTCTTGAGCATGATATTTTAAAATATATATATAGCACGGTAGACGTACGTGTGTTAACTGAACGTAGTTTTACTGCAATGTCTTTTGACTTAAGCCTGAATAATAAGAATTTTGAAGTCTTTCAAGGGAATTATAAATCATTTTTGAAAGAAGAAGGATATTGTTTTTAAAACAAAAAGCTTAAGAGTTATACTAGCTTTATGGGAAGTTAGGTATAACTACTTAAGACAGATAAAAGGAACAATTTACTTATGCGTTTATAAAAGACTTGTATTTGATTTCTGGAAAGTATAATAAGATGGTTTGATGAGTAGACATATTATGATACTATGTGTGTTAGTGTCTTGTAACGTGTGTATAAGAGGGTATTCTTGTTGTTCTTATGTTGTTTAACGATAAGCTGTTACGTTAGTATTATACCACTCACCTCTTGACATGATATCGGGGGTTAAGCTGCCCTCCGATGCGGGGTAGAATCAGGCGGTCTGGGAAAATGATTCGAGAATACCTCATGCGGGTCCAGGGGACCTATGCGGAGCTACGAGAGTTCCAGGTTAGTGTGCGGGGTTATACCTCATGCGGTCTATGTGGCCATGCGGACTACGAGTCCAGGACGATGCCGAGGAGTAGCTACCCTCGATGCGGGGAATACCTCATGCGGGCCTATGTGAGTGGCATATGCGGACTGCGAGAGTCCAGGATTAGGTAGCATGATGATACTATGGGCGATTGGCCTTGCTTCGATCATTTGCATCCTAGAAAGAGACCTGTTACAGTTTACCTCTTATTGCTCTTATTTGTGATATGGCACTATGTGCGGTTACATTGGTTGTTTCGTGCATATTTGTAAAATTGGTTTCTAAAATGATATGATTTCATTTAAGTACTTTACAGTTTCACATACTTGGTACCTGTTATACTGACCTCCTTCGGGGGCCTGCGTTCATGCCGCAGGTAAAGGGAAACAGGTAGCGGATCCTCAGTCTTAGGATCTTTTCTTTGGTGTCAGGAGCTCCATATTCTCCGGAGGCTCGACTTTTGGGTATGATCTCCCTGTTGTTGTAAATAGTTTTGTATATTCAGGGTATGGCGGGGCCCTATCCCGCCATAGTTGTTTACTTCCTTAGAGGTCTGTAGTCCTATTGTATAGTTGGGATGTAACTGCCAGATTTTGGTTTATTTATATATGCCGAAAGGCGACTTTTCTCAGATAAACGGTGTCTTAATTTACATTTGTTTCTTGTCTTGTTTTTATATTCCACGACACTCGATGTATGACTACTGGGTGTCCGGTAAGGCACCAACACGCCCCGAACGGGTCGTGACAAAAGTGGTATCGTGAGCGCTTAATCCTCAGAAAGTGTCTACAGACCGTATCTAGTAGAGTCTTGATTATCGATGTGTTGTGCACCACACCAATAATCAGGAGGCTATAGGATATTTAGGATTGGTTTCCATTCTTCTCACTCTGTCGTGCCTTAGAGCTGTGTTATAAGTTGGACCCCTCTAACGTATTTCCTTTCTTTAACAGTTAGGCCTCCACGTAAGGCAACCCGGGCCCAGAAGGGCAAGGCAGCCGAGGGAGCTGCTAGTGGGACACCGAGAGTCACGTGGGCTCAGGCCCAGTCTATACCCGAGACAACAGTTCCACGACGCCGCCCCCAGCAGGTTTAGGTCAGAACAATGGTCGATGAGACCACAATACCTACACCTCCACCCCACAACCCGGAGCGTAAGATATGGGTTACGAGAGATGGCCCGCCATCGCCAGATCGTGGCCGAATATGGCGATAGGCCGGATGTAGCGCCCAGCCCAGCAGTTGTTCGTGGTTCACCCGAGATCGGACGATTGAGGCTACGGATTTTCCGAGTCAGAGCCCGCCAGAGTTCTACAGGTCGAGGCCTGAGGATGATCTGCAGGAGTTCATCCGTCAGCTACAGAGGATCATGCGAGTGATCAAGGTTTCAGAGACCGAGTCCGTGATCTTCGGTTCACATAGGCTGCGTGATACCGCAGTCGATTGGTTTGATTCATGGGAGTTATCCCGGGGAGAGCGCACGTCCCCAGCTACTTGGGACGAGTTCTCGGAGGCTTTTCTCACCCACTTCTTGCCTCCGCAGATGAGGAGGGCACGGGCCGACAGATTTTTATTGCTGAGACAGAGAGGGCGCACAATTAGGGAGTACAACGTTGAGTTCGATTCGTTGGCTCGATATGTCCCTGCGTTGGTAGCAGATATGGAGGACAGGGTGCATCGCTACGTCACCGGGCTAGATGATTATATGGCCGAGTCTTGTGCGGGTGTGGCTCTTCAGCCAGGCATGGACATTACCCGCATGCAGGCTCATGCACTTGGATGCGAGGAGCGCAGAGGCCGACGGGTTGATAGACAGCAGCAGAAGAAGACCATGACGGCAGGGTCTTTTGGTAGCTATCGGGGTAGACGGCCTCAGCAGCAGTCTAGATTTGCACCACAGCCAGCGCAGAGCACTCCTACACCGCCCTCGTGATACGGGATATTCGAGGGCGCACCGGGGCCCCGTGACTTCGTGACGCCGAGTAGCAGAGGCCGCGATCGACGACCACCGCCTCGCCGGCCGATGCGGTAGATCCCATTACGGGAATTGTGGTACTGCTCTGGGAGTTTGTTACAGTTGCGGCCAGCCGGGTCACTTTGCGAGCTGTCCACCGGCGGCAGCAGAGGGTAGGGTCGCCTCTGGTCTTTCGCCGGGTCTTCTTCATCTCCTACAGTTACTCGCCCCGGAGGGCATGGTTCTCATGGGCCAGCAGGTCGCGGCAGAGGTCATGGCGCGGGTCCCAGTTCTAGTGGTCCTCAGAACCGGATTTATGCCTTGTCCAGCCGGCAGGACCAGGAGGCCTCACCGATGTCGCCGGTACTTTATCGGGCCATGTTGTGACGTGTATGCCTTGATAGATCCGGGTTCTACTCTGACCTATATATCTCCCCATATTGCTAGGAGGATAGGAATAGAGCCTGAGTCCATAGACCCTTTCGAGGTAGCTACACCAGTGGGTGATTCGGTGGTAGCTCGGCGGGTATATAGGGCTTGTCCGGACTATATGCACGCCGACCCTAGCCGAATTGATAGAGTTGATATGACCGATTTCGATGTGATCATGGGTATGGATTGGCTAGCGTCTTGCTACGCCAATGTAGACCGCAGGAGAGAGTGGTACGGTTCCGCCTCGAGGAGCCGGTTGTTGAGTGGAACACCAGACGCCGGCGGGTAGGTTTATTTCCTACCTCAAGGCTAGGAAGATGGTGCAGGGGTATATCTACCATCTCATTCGGGTGTTTGATATCGAGGTCGCGTACCAGATTTTCGGCCCAGTAGTCGAGAGTTCCCGGATGTGTTTCCGCACGACCTCCTGTATCCTCCCGAGAGGAGATTGAGTTTTGTATAGATGTGTTGCGACACTCGCCTATTTCCATTCCGCCATACGTAATGACACCCGCCGAGAGAGAGTTGAAGGACCACCGAGAGATTTCCGGAGAAGGGCTTCATCAGCCTAGTGTTTCTCCCCGGGAGCGCCGGTATTGTTCGTGAAGAAGAAGGGCGACGCCGCACGCATGTGTTGACATCTGCACTGAACAATGTGACCATTAAGAACAGATACCCCCTTCCCAGGATTGATGATTTGTTCGATTAGTTGCAGGGTGCGAGATTTTTTTCCAAGATTGATCTGCGATCGGGCTATCATCAGGTGCGAGTCAGAGAAGCAAATGTCCCTAGGACTGCATTCCGGACCCGGTACGGGCACTATGAGTTCAGGGTTATGTCTTTCGGGTTGACAAATGCTCCGGCGGTATTCATGGATTTGATGAATCGAGTGTTCAAGCCATTTTTGGACACGTTTGTGATAGTGTTCATTGATGACATCTTGGTTTATTCTCGCTCAGAGCAGGAGCATGCAGAGCATTTGAGGACCGTGCTGAGAGTTCTCCAGGACCAGCAGTTGTACGCGAAGTTTTCCAAATGTGAGTTTTGGTTAACTTCGGTGGCTTTTCTTGGGCATATTGTCGGGGCTGATGGCATTCGGGTGGATACGGCCAAGATCGAGGCGATCGAGTTGGCCAGACCTACTACTCCGGCAGAGGTTCGCAGCTCGGGCCTTGCAGTTATTATCGGTTCAGAGAGAAGTTTGCTTTATCTCGCACCATCGACTAGGCCGACTCGTAAGGCACTAAGTTTCAGCCGACTGACGCGTGCGAGCAGTGGTTTCCGCCATGAAGGAGAGATCGACGATCGCCTCGCTTCTTACTTCCGCAGGTCCGCACGGCTATGTCGCGGTATTGTGACGCCGTGCATCGGGTTGGGATGTGTTGATGCAGCAGGCAAGGTTATAGCGCATTTATCCCGACAACTTAAGAAGCATGAGAGGAACTACCCCATCCATGATTTGGAGTCGCGCGTGATTCACGCCAAGATCCGAGGCACTATTTGTATGGGGTTCATGTGGATATTTATACGCACCACAAGAGCCTCCAGATATCTTCACAGAGGAGCCGAACTTACGGCAGAGCGGTGGTTAGAGTCGCCAACGACACGATGTCGACATCCTGTACAACCCAGGGAAGGCCAATGTTGTAGCAAATGCTCTTAGTCGTAGGTCGATGGGGAGTCTATCAGATGTGCAGACAGAGAGGAGAGCCATAGTTCGCGAGTTACACCAGTTAGCGAGCCTTGGAGTCCGACTGATTGATTCTGATAGCAGTGGGGTTCGAGTTCGAGAGGTTGTCGAGTCTTCCATCATCGAGGAGGTGAAGAGGCAACAGTTTGAGGACCCGCTTTGACACTCTGCATCGCGATACGGCTCTTCGTGAGAGGGCGGTCCTTTGAGGTAGCACCGATGGGGTGCTAAGGTTTGAGGGCGTTGTGTGTTCCAGATATTGCAGACTTGGCAGCAGTTCTAGGGAAGCACACAGCACAAGCATTTATCCATCCAGGGTCGACCAAGATGTACCACGACCTTAGATATGTGTATTAGTGGGATGGCTTGAAGAGGGACGTTGCAGAGTTTGTAGCTCAGTGCCCGTGTTGTCAGCAGGTGAAGATAGAGCACCAGAGGCTTGGTGGTTCGTGCGCATTTATCGAGATCCCGACCGGAAGTGGGAGGTGATCAACATGGACTTTATCACAGGATTACCTCGCACTCAGAGGAGACATGATTCTATATGGGTTATCGTCGACAGGCTGACGAAATCAGCCAACTTTCTTCCCGTCAGGACGACTTTTTCGGCTGAGGATTATGCCAGACTTTACATCCGAGAGATCGCCGATCGCATGGAGTCCCTATTTCGATCATATCGCATGCAGGAGCCCTTTACGGCTAACTTCGAGGTATTTCCGAATGGCTTAGGGACGCAGTGAGCTCGAGTGCGCATTCCATCCACGCATGCACGGACAGCCGAGCGCACTATCCGCACTTCGAGGATATGTCGCGAGCCCGTGTTATTGACTTTCCGGTAGCCGGGAGGATCATTTTCCTCTTGTTGAGTTTGCGATAATAATAGCTACCACTCCAGATTCGATGGCGCCATGAGGCCTTGTATGAGGAAGTGCAGATCGCCGATAGGTCGGTTTGATGTGGGCGGTGCGATTAGTGGGACCAGATTTGCGCAGCAGCCGGATAAGGTGAAGCTTATCCAGAGCGGTTTGGCCGACACCGTAGTCGATAAGTCATACGCAGATCATCGCCGTCGCATATGGAGTTCGAGGTTGATGATTGGGTTTCAAGGTGTCACCCATGAAGCGGTGTGATGAGATTCGGAAGAGGGAAACTCAGCCCAAGGTACATTGGGCCGTATCATATTGTCCGCAGGGGTAGGCAAGGTTGCCGATGAGTTGATCCGCCGTCCGACCGAGGCAAAGTGCATCCGATTTTTCATGTTTCTACGCCGAGAGATGTATCGGATCCATCTAGAGTGCACTGATTGACGATGTGTCACGACCGGCCCGTGGATCGTGCCTTACCGGCACCCAAGTAGTCATACATCGAGTAACCAGGAAATATAAAACAAGACAGAAACATAGTAAAAATGTAAATAGTTTATCCGATGAAAAGCTTGCCTTTCGCATAATATAAATAACTCAAGTTTTGCGCTTACATCCCAACCGCATAATAGTACTACTGCACTTCTAAGGAAGTAAACAACTATGGCGACAGGTTCCCGCCATACCCTCGATCAGACAAAACTATCTACAATACAGGAGATCATACCCAAAAGTAGAGCCTCCGAGAAGATGGAGCTCACGACACCAACGCAAAGATCCTAAGGATGTGGATCTAGCACTGCTGCCTCTTACCGCGGCATGAACGCACTCCGGGCGAGGTCGATAACAGTACCAAGTATGTGAAACTATAAAGAATCAAATGAAATCAAAGTATTTAAAACCTTTTCACAAATACAATCGCTTCAATTGCACATTGTGCCACATCACAACAACAATAAGAATAGAAAATCAGAATAGTCTATTCTAGGCCGCGAATGATCGGGCAAGGCCAATCGCCCATAGTATCATTCTGCGTGCCTAGTCTCGACTTCCGCACCGCATAGGTCACACATGCACCCGCATGAGGTATTCTCGACGGGTCAGCCAACCCCAAGATCCGCCTAGGCTCCCGCACTCGCATAGCCTCAAAAGACCGCATAGTCTCAACAGACCGCATAGGAATCCCCGCATCGTGCTAAACACCGAATGATCAATCCCGAGCATACCGCTGCCCGCATAGTCTCACAGACCGCATGATAGGCCGATAGACCAAGATCGCGGCAAGCCCTCAGATAACAAATGGCGGGTAGGTGATACAATAACAAGACAACGGACTTACCTGTTAGCAACGTAAGCACAACAAGAATGACCCCTTACACAAAGATTTCAAGACACTAACCTGTAGCATCATAATATGTCTACTTATCACACAAATCTTATTACACTTAATGTAAATCAATACAAGGCTTTTATAAACAAACAAGTAAACAGCCTTTTTATCTTTCTTAAGTTGTTATACCTAACTTCCCATAAAGCTAGTATAACTCTTAAGCTTTTGTTTTAAAACCAAATATTTATCTTCTGTTAAAAAAATGATTCAAGATTCTTTGAAATGCTTTCGCTTCTTTGTTATTCAAAGCTTAAGCCGTGAGGCATTGCGTAAGTATTATTCAAAGCTTAAGCGTGGCATTGCCGTAAGTATTATTCAGCTTAAGTCAAAGACATTGCCGTAGTTATTATTCGCTTAACACATGTACGCCTACCGCACTATATATATATTGTAAAATATCATGCTTTAGGAAGAATCACATACCTTCTCAAAAAACCACCGCCAAGTCGAATATGTCGCGCGCAGAGAGTCAGCCTATAATAGTCACAGACATCTATCAAAGACTACTCTGAAGGTCATTCTAAACAGAGGGTTCACAATTCTACGGATAGTCGGGCAGCACAACCCTACCCAGTGAGCTATATAAGTTCATCAGAAACAAATCCCATGTGAGTACAGCTCAATTATTCTTCTTTAAACCCTTCTATCGTGATAACAGTTCAATTCTATTCAGAATATCCTTCTAAGTATTTAATACTTATTCTTATACTTCTACAAAGATGTATTCTCTAATACAAAGGAGGGTTAGGATTCGTTACCTCAGTACGCCCAATAATATCCTAGATACAGTCGCGCCTGAGCAAGGTTTAGCTCCTAAGTTGTACGCTCCGGTAGCTCCAAGAAACCTTAGAAGTTCTTCACAACTTCTACAAAGGACTAAGGGATTTGGGCTAGGGTATTTTGGGCATTAAAACAATACTAGAAGACAACTTTTCTACCAAGGGAGGGGGGTAGATTTCGCTAGGCTAGGGGGGGTAGGCCCTCGGCCAAACTCACTCAAAGGGGGGGTAGGTGGTGGACGAAAGGCTTAAGGGAGAGGAGATGATTTTTCAAGACTTGGAAGATAACTTTGTGGATGAAGAACTCTTCATCTAAAGGGGGGTATTTATAGCTCAAGCCTTGGCCAACCAATGGCCAAGATGAAGACAAGTGCAAGGCTAGTGTAGGGTGAGGATTAACTATACACAAATATCCTACCAACTCCTTGACTTTGAGCAAGGCACCAAAACGTGCCAATCCCATTCCAATTCGCCCCATGGACGATTCAAGTCCACCAATTGAAGGGTGCCAAGTGTCGCCTCCCGTTGGTCCAAAATGTTTCGCCTCTAAAAATCCGCAAAATTAGTAATGGCATAGCCGGAATTTTCCTACGAAAGTGTGGAAACGCTTTCGCCGAAAAACGATTCTTTTAGCGAGTTGTGCACAAATAAAAAACGTCCAAGGCTTATCTTTAAGGCTAGACTTTTATACGCATTCCCTTACGTACATACTCTGGAAATACGGGGTATAACATTCTCTCCTCCTTAGAAACATTCGTCCCGAATGTTCCTTCTCAAGACGACCATCGATGAAGCTTAAATAGTTTGTAAGTGCCACACATGGCCACAAAAAAACACTTAGGCATATATGATAATGGAAATTTACAAGTAGGAAAGTAAATTACGGAGGTGTGTGGAATAAGTGAGGTACCTCGCCTCATGTCCTCCTCGCCTTCCCACGTCATCTCTCCCTAAGCTCGTTCCGCCACAAGACTTTGACGGCCACGCCTCGTCCGCAGACGCCTAACCCGACGATCGATTATCGCTATGGGAATCTCTCATACGATAACCCCTGGCCACTGGACATCGTCAATCGGATGCACTCTAGATGGATCCTCGATACATCTCCTCAGCATAGAAACATGAAACACCGGATGCACTGCCTCCAGATCGGACGGCAGATCCAACTCAGGCAACCTTGCCTACCCCGCGACAACTGACACGCCCAATGTACTTGGGCCGAAGTTTCCTTCTCCCGAATCTCATCACACCCTTCATGGGTGACACCTTCAGGAAAACCCAATCATCTACCTCGAACTCAAGATGCCGACGACGATGATCTCAGATACGACTTGCCGACTCAGTCCAATAGCCGCCTCGATAAGCTTCACCTTATCCATCGCCGCTGCACACCAAATCTGGTCCCACTAGCTGCACCTCACCCACATCGAACCAACCTATAGGCGATCTGCATTTCCTCACATACAAGGCCTCATAAGGCGCCATCTGAATACTGGAGTGGTAGCTATTATTATACGCGAACTCAACTAGAGGCAAATGATCCTCCCAACTACCACTGAAGTCAATAACACAGGCTCGCAAAGATATCCTCAAGAGTCCGATAGTGCGCTCGCCCGTCCGTCTGCTCTGCGTGGATGAAATGCGCACTCGTGCTCACCAAGGCCCCTAAACCCCTCCGGAAGGACCTCCGTAGTTAGCCAGAACCGGCTCCTGTCGATATGATCGAAATAGGGACTCCATGCGATCGACGATCTCTGATGTAAAGTCTAGCATAATCCTCACCAAAAGTCATCCGGACGGAAGAAAGTGGGCTGATTTCGCCACCGTCGACGATAACCCATATAGAATCATGTCTCCTCCGAGTGCGAGGCAATCTCGTGATGAAGTCCATGTTGATCACCTCCCACTTCCGTGTCCGGGATCTCTATCGCCGCAACAAACAACCGTGCCTGCTCGTGCTCTACCTTCACCGCCGACAACACGGGCACCGAGCTACGAACTCGCAACGCCCTCTTCAAGCCATCCTACCAATACACGATCTAAGGTCGTGGTACATCTTGGTCGACCGATGGATAGAGTAACGCCGCTACAGGTGCTTCCCAAGAACTCCGCCAAGTCCTCAAACATCCGAACACACACCGCCTCAAACCTTAGCACCCCATCGTGCTACTCAAAAGGACCCTTGCCTCACGAAGAGTCAGATCACGATATCGAATCAAAGCCGATCCTCGAATCGCTGCTCTTCACCTCCGACGATGGAAGACTCGCAACCTCGCGAACTCTAACCCCACCGCTATCGTAATCAATCAAGCGGACACCAAGGCTCGCTAACTGATGTAAATCACGAACCATGTCCCTCCTCTCTGGCTGCACATCTGATAGACTCCCCATCGACCTACGACTAAGAGCATCTGCCATAACATTGGCCTTCCCCGGGTGGTACAGGATATCAACATCGTAATCCTTAAGCAACTCTAACCACCGCCTCGCCGTAAGTTCACTCCTCTGGCCGAAGATATACCGAGGCTCTTGTGGTCCGTAAAAATATCCACGTGAACCCCATACAAATAGTGCCTCCAGATCTTCAAAGCGTGAATCACACCGCCAACTCCAAATCACGGGTGGGGTAGTTCCTCTCGTGTTTCTTCACCGCCGATGCATATGCTATAACCCCGCCATGCCGCATCAACACACATCCCAACCCGATGCCCGACGATCACAATACACGACATAACCATCCGACCCTCCGAAGAGTAAGAACGGGCGGTCGTCGCCTCTTTCAAAGAATCGAAACCCCGCCACAAGCATCACCATCAAACTTGGCTGCTTACGAGTCACCCTAGTCAATGGTGCGTAGATAGAAGCAAACTTCTCCACGAACCGCCGATAATATCCTCGCAAGGCCCGTAAAATCGCGAACCTCTCGCCGAGTAGTAGGTTCAGGCCAACTCCGGACCGCTCGATCTTGGCCGATCTACCAATACCATCGGCCCGACAATGTGCCCAAGAAAAGCCACCGGGTTAACCAAAACTCACATTTGGAAAACTTGGCGACAAATGCCGGTCCCGAGAATCACAAGACAGTCCTCAAATGCTCCGCATGCTCCTGCTCTGAGCGAGAATAAACCAAGATATCATCAATGAACACTATCACAAACGTGTCCAAAAATGGTTTGAACACTCGGTTCATCAAATCCATGAATACCGCCGGAGCATTGGTCAACCCAAAAGACATGACCCTGAACTCATAATGCCCGTACCGGGTCCGGAATGCAGTCCTAGGGACATCCACCTCTCTGACTCGCATCTGATGATAGCCCGAACGCAGATCAATCTTGGAGAAACATCTCGCGCCCTGCAACTGGTCGAACAAATCATCAATCTCGGAAGCGGGTATTCGTTTAATGGTCACCTTGTTCACCGTCAGAAGTCAACACACATGCGCAGCGTCCCGTCCTTCTTCTTCACGAACAATACCGGCGCTCCCCAGGGAGAAACACTAGGCCTGATGAAGCCCTTCTCCAGCAAATCTCTAAGTTGATCCTTCAACTCTCTCAACTCGGCAGGTGCCATTCTGTATGGCGGAATGGAAATAGGCCGAGTGTCTGGCAATATGTCAATACAAAACTCAATCTCCCTCTCAGGAGGGATACCCGGGAGGTCGTCTGGGAACACGCTGGGAACTCTTCGACCACCGAATCGACGGAAAATCTGGTACCGCAGCCTCGAGATCAAACACCCGAACGAGATGGTAGATATACCCTTCGCACCATCTTCCTAGCCTTGAGGTAGGAAATAAACCTACCCTCTGCGATACCGTGCTCCTCCCACTCAACAACCGGCTCCTCAGAAACTGAACCGCACTACTCTCTCTCTGCAGCCTACATTGGCATAGCAAGAAGCTAGCCACCCATCCCCATGATCACGTCAAGTCAATCATCTCCAACTCTATCAAGTCGGCTAGTGGTCCGACGATCGTAAATGGTCACAGACAAGCTCTATATACCCGCCGAGCTACCACCGAATCACCACCCATCGCGTAGCTACCTCGAAAGGGTCTATGGACTCGTGCTCTATCCCTATCCTACTAGCAACAAGGGAGATATATAGATGAGTAGAACCGGATCTATCAAAGCATATACATCAAACCTGAACCGATAAGGTACCTGACGACATCGTGAGGCCTCCCGATCCCGCTTACCGACAAAGCATAAATGCGGCTCGAGGACCGCTAGAATCGGGACCCGCGCCACGACCTCTCGCCACACCCTGGTCCATGAGTACCTTGCTCCGGGCGAGTAATCGCCGGGGATGAAGAAGCGCAATGCACTCAGATCGGGCCCTACTACCGCCGCCCCGGTCGGACAAACTCGCGAAATGACCTGTTGGCCACAAGTATAGCAGCTCCCTGAGTACGCCTCCCGAATGGTATCTACCACAACGCACACCGAGCGACCTCAACAGTTAGCACCTCGCTACTCGAAATCAAGTCCGGGCCCCGACCGCCTCGATCGCTCGGGCTGCACCAAAATGAGGTAGAGCGCTCTACCGGGCCGTGGTGCAAATCGACTTCACGATGCCGCCACCTTGAGAACCACCAAAAGAACCGCCGTCTCGCCTTCTTCTCGCCGATATCGCTTACCCGCGTCTCTACGCCTCGCATCCCAGCGCATGAGCTCGCATACGGTTATGTCCATGCCTGGCTGAAGGGATACACCCGCACAAGACTCGGCCATGTAATCATCTAGCCCAGTGACATAGCGATGCACCCGGTCCTCCATCTCTGCTACCAGTGCAGGGACATATCGAGCCAAAGAATCAAACTCGACATTGTACTCCCTCACCGCAAGGCCCTCCTGCCTCAAAGAACAAGAATCTATCAGCTCGTGCCCTCCTCATCTGCGGAGGCAAGAAGTGTGTGAGAAAAGCCTCTGAAAACTCATCCCATACTGCTGGAGGTGCATGCTCTCCCCGAGAAAGCTCCCATGAATCAAACCAATCGACTGCGGTATCACGCAGCCGATGCGAACCGAAAGTCACACACTCTGTCTCTGAGGCCTTGATCACCCGCATGATCTCTTCGTAGGCGACGGATGAACTCCTCGCGATCATCCTCCGCCTCGACAGTAAAACTCTGGAGGGCTACAACTCAAGAAATCTCTTAGACTCAAACTATTCGCCTCGGGTGCACCACGGGTGCGATCGAGCCGAGCCGAACCGCCGCGATCCACCTCTCTCAGACGGGCCACAACTCTAGCCAATAGCGGGCTATCTCCTTGTACCCTAACCTCCGCCCTGTGCCGCGGGACGAGGTGTGGTACTGTGGTCTCGCTGGGCCGGGCGGCCATAGAACTCGCTGCCTCCGGTATAGACCGGGCACGAGCCTCGTGACTCGGGTGTCTCGCTAGCGCCTCCTACGCTGCCCTTCTCGCCCGGTTGCCTTTACGTGGAGGCATAATCACATGTAAAAGGAATACGTTAGAGGGGTCCAACCTATAACACAGCTCTAAAGCACGATCTCAGAATGAAGAATGGAAACCAATCCTAAATATCCTATAGCCTCTTGATTATTGGTGTGGTGCACAACACACCGATAATCAAGACTCTACTAGATACGGCCTGTAGACACTTTCCGAGGATTAATCGCTCGATACCACTTTTGTCACGACTGCCCGGCTCGTGGATCGTGCCTCACCGGCACCCAAGTAGTCATACATCGAGTAACCAATGGAAATATAAAACAAGACAGAAACATAGTAAAAACAATGGGCTTTATCGATGAAAAGCTTGCCTTTCGCATAATATAAATAACTCAAGTTTTGCGCTACATCCCAATCGCATAATAGTACTACGCACTTAAGGAAGTAAACAACTATGGCGACAGGGCCCCGCCATACCTCGATCAGATAAAAACTATCTACAATACAGTGGAGATCATACCCAAAAGTAGAGCCTCGGAGAAGATGGAGCTCACGACACCAACGCAAAGATCCTAAGGATGTGGATCTAGCACTGCCCTTACCTGCAAGATGAACGCACCCAAGGAGGTCAAGATAACAGTACCAAGTATGTGAAACTATAAAGAACTGAAATGAAATCAAAGTATTTAAAACCTTTTCACAAATACACCGTTCAATTGCACATAGTGCCACATCACAACAACAACAAGAATAGGAAAATCAGAATGTGTCTATTCTAGGCCGCGAATGATCAAGCAAGGCCAATCGCCCATAGTATCATTCTGGTGCCTAGTCTCGACTTCCGCACCGCATAGGTCACACATGCACCCGCATGAGGTATTCTCGCATCGGGGCAGCCAACCCCAGATCCGCCTAGGCTCCCGCACCGCATAGCCTCAAAAGACCGCATAGTCTCAACATACCGCATGTGGAATCCCCGCATCAGGCTAAACAACCGAATGATCAATCACGAGCATACCGCTGCTCGCATAGTCTCACAGACCGCATAGCCGATAGACCAAGATCGAGGGCAAGCCCTCAGATAACGATCGAGGGTAGGTGATACAATAACAGTACAACGGACTTACCGGTTAGCAACGTAAGCACAGCAAGAATGACCCCCTTACACAGCATTTCAAGACACTAACCCAGGTAGCATCATAATATGTCTACTTATCACACAAATCTTACTACACTTAACAGAAATCAATACAAGGCTTTTATAAACAAACAAGTAAACAGTTCCTTTTTATCTTTCTTAAGTTGTTATACCTAACTTCCCATAAAGCTAGTATAACTCTTAAGCTTTTGTTTTAAGAACTAAATATTTATCTTCTGTTAAAAAAATGATTCAGTATTCTTTTGAAATGCTTTCAGTTCTTTGTTATTCAAAGCTTAAGCGTGAGGCATTGCCGTAAGTATTATTCAGCTTAAGCCGAGGCATTGCCGTAAGTATTATTCAGCTTAAGTCAAAGACATTGCCGTAGTTATTATTCGCTTAACACATGTACGTCTACCGCACTATATATATATTGTAAAATATCATGCTTTAGGAAGAATCACATACCTTCTCAAATAAAACCACCGCCAAGTCAATATGTCGCACAGAGAGTCACCTATAATAGTCACGACATCTATCAAAGACTACTCAAGGTCATTCTAAACAGAGGGTTCACAATTCTACGGATAGTCGGGCAGCACAACCCTACCCGAGCTATATAAGTTCATCAGAAACAAATTCTATGTGAGTACAGTTCAATTATTCTTCTTTAAACCCTTCTACCGTGATAACAGTTCAATTCTATTCGTAATATCCTTCTAAGTATTTAATACTTATTCTTATACTTCTACAAGATGTATTCTCTAATACAAAGGAGGGTTAGGATTATTTACCTCGGTAAGCCCAATAATATCCTAGATAAAGTCGCACTGAGCAAGGTTTAGCTCCTAAGTTGTACGCTCCAGAGCTCCAAGAAACCTTAGAAGTTCTTCACAACTTCTACAAAGGACTAAGGGATTTGGGCTAGGTATTTTGGGCATTATAACAATACTAGAAGACAACTTTTCTACCAAGGGAGTGGGTAGATTTTGGCTAGGCTGTGGGGTAGGCCCTCGCCAAACTCACTCAAAGGGGGGAGGTGTTGACGAAAGGCTTAAGGGAGAGGAGAGGATTTTTCAAGACTTGGAAGATAACTTTGTGGATGAAGAACTCTTCATCTAAAGGGGGGTATTTATAGCTCAAGCCTTGGCCAACCAATGGCCAAGATGAAGACAAGTGCAAGGCAAGTGTAGGGTGAGGATTAACTATACACAAATATCCTACCAACTCCTCGACTTTGAGCAAGGCACCAAAAGCGTGCCAATCCCATTCCAATTCGTCCCCATGGGCGATCTAAGTCCACCAATTGGAGGTGCCAAGTGTCGCCTCCCGTTGGTCCAAAATGTTTCGTCTCTAAAAATCCGCAAAAATTAGTAATGGCATAGCCGGAATTTTCCTACGAAAGTCGTGGAAAACGTTTCGTCGGAAAACGATTCTTTTAGCGAGTTGTGCACAAATAAAAAACGTCCAAGGCTTATCTTTAAGGCTAGACTTTTGTACGTATTCCCTTACGTACATACTCTGGAAATACGGGGTATAACACGATGTCCAGGTGACCGAGGGGTTATCGTATGAGGAGATTCCCATAGCGATAATCGATCGTCAGGTTAGGCATTTGCGGACCAAGGACGTGGCTTCCGTCAAAGTCTTGTGGCGGAACGAGCTCAGGGAGGAGATGACGTGGGAAGCTGAGGAGGACATGAGGTAGAAGTATCCTCATCTATTCCCCACACCTCCAGGTAACTCACTTTTCTACTTGTAAATTTTCATTGTCATATTTGCTTAAGTACTGTATTGTGGCCATGTGTGGCATTTGCAACTGTTTAAGTTATGAGAAACCTTATCGTTATCTGTCATGGGAAGGAACATTCGGGACGAATGTTTCAAATGAGGGGAGAATGTTATAACCCGTATTTCAAGAATATGTACGTAAGGGCGTACGTACAAAAGTTAAGCCTTAAAGATTAGGCATAGGACGAATTTGGGGCACAACTCACAAAACGAATGGTTTTCCGACGAAACGTTTTACAAAACTTGCGTAGGGAAAATTCCGGCTATGTCATTTATATTTTTTGCGGATTTTTCCGAGAGATGAAATATTTTGGACCAACGGGAGGGTGACACTTGTCACCCTGCCGACGGCCAGTGGGCGGCATTCGACGATTGCCATGGTTTTGTGGCTTAAATCTTGGGTCAATGTTTTGTGAGGGATTTGTGGAGTAGGTTAGGGTGCACTTGTGCAAATCCCCACCATCCACTTGCCCTCCACTTGCCCTCATCTTAGCCCTTGAAAGCCCTATAAATACCCCCCTTGAGTTGATGAACTCTTCATCCACAAATCATTCTTCCAAGTCTCAAAACTCCCTCCCCTTTAGTTGCTCTCTCGTCCAAAGCCTTCTCCCCCCCTCTTGGAAGCCCTAGCCGAAACACCCCTCTCCCCCCTCTGGCCTAGTGGCTTCGGCCGAGTACGCCCTGCAGTAAAAGTTGTCTTCCAAGTATAGTTACTATTCCAAAATACCCTAGCCCCAAATCCCTTTTAGTATTTAAGTAGAAGTTGTTAGAAACTTCTAAGGGTTTCTTGGAGCTATCGGAGCGTGCAAATTAGGAGCTAAACCTTGCTCAGGATCGACATTTAACTTGGATAATTTGGGGCTTATCGAGGTAAATACTCTTGTCCTTCTATTGTAATTGGATATTACATATAAGAATAGTTAAGAGTTGAGTATAAGATATAGAAGGATATTAAAGAATAGAATTGAACTGTATTTACAGTAGACTTGGGTAACTTGACGGGTAGGGAAGTGCTGCCCAATTTTCCGTAGAATAAAGAACCCTCTGCTTAGAATAGTCTACAGAGTAGTCTAGACATTGATAGACGTATCTGACTATTATAGGTTGATTCTCTGCGCACGACATATTCGACTTGGTAGGTAGATTTCGTCGAGAAGGTATGTGATTCTTCCTATACTCTTGAGCATGATATTTTAAAATATATATATAGTACGGTAGACGTACGTGTGTTAACTGAACGTAGTTTTACTGCAATGTCTTTTGACTTAAGCCTGAATAATAAGAATTTTGAAGTCTTTCAAGGGAATTATAAATCATTTTTGAAAGAAGAAGGATATTGTTTTTAAAACAAAAAGCTTAAGAGTTATACTAGCTTTATGGGAAGTTAGGTATAACTACTTAAGACAGATAAAAGGAACAGTTTACTTATGCGTTTATAAAAGACTTGTATTTGATTTCTGGAAAGTATAATAAGATGGTTTGATGAGTAGACATATTATGATACTATGTGTGTTAGTGTCTTGTAACGTGTGTATAAGAGGGTATTCTTGTTGTGCTTATGTTGTTTAACGATAAGCTGTTACGTTAGTATTATATCACTCACCTCTTGACATGATACCGGGGTTGCCGCTCCGACGCGGGTAGACTCGCGATGGGGACCATGATTCGAGAATACCTATGCGGGTCCAGGGACCTATGCGAGCTACGAGTTCCGTGTTAATGCGCGGGTTATACCTCATGCGGTCTATGTGGCCATGCGGACTACGAGTCCAGGACGATGCCGAGGAGTAGCTACCCTCGATGCGGGGAATACCTCATGCGGGCCTATGTGAGTGGCCTATGCGGACTGCGGGAGTCCAGGATTAGGCATGCATGATGATACTATGGGAGATTGGCCTTTCTTCGATCATTCGCAGCCTAGAAAGAGACCTGTTACAGTTTACCTCTTATTGCTCTTATTTGTGATATGGCACTATGTGCGGTTACATTGGTTGTTTCGTGCATATTTGTAAAATTGGTTTCTAAAATGATATGATTTCATTTAAGTACTTTACAGTTTCACATACTTAGTACCTGTTATCGACTCCTTGAAATTTGCGTTCATGTCGCAGGTATAGGGAAGCAGGTAGCGGATTGTTATACCCCGTATTTCCAGAGTATGTACGTAAGGGAATACGTACAAAAAGTTTGGCCTTAAAGTTAGCCTTGGACGTTTTTTTTTGTACACAACTCACTAAAAGAATCGTTTTCCGACGAAACGTTTCCACAGCTTTCGTAGGGAAAATTTCAGCTATGCCATTACTAATTTTTGCGGATTTTTCCGAGAGACGAAACATTTTGGACCAACGGGAGGGCGACACTTGGCACCCTCCCATTGATGGACTTGAATCGTCCATTGGACGAAATTGGAGAGGAAGTGCACGTTTTTTGTGCCTTGTGCACAAGTCAAGGAGTTGGTAGGATATTTGTGTGGAGTAAATCTTCACCCTACACTTGCCTTGCACTTGTCTTAATCTTGGCCATTGGTTGGCCACTTCTTGACCTATAAATATTCCCTTAAAGATGAAGAGTTCTTCATCCACAAAGTTATCTTCCAAGTCTAAAAAATCCTCTCCTCTCCCTTAGCCTTTCGTCCAACACCTCCCCCCCCCCCCCCTTTGAGTGGGTTTGGCCGAGGGCCTACCCCCCCTAGCCTAGCCGAAATCTACCCCCCTCCCTTGGTAGAAAAGTTGTCTTCTAGTATTGTTATAATGCCCAAAATACCCTAGCCCAAATCCCTTAGTCCTTTGTAGAAGTTGTGAAGAACTTCTAAGGTTTCTTGGTGCTACCGGAGCGTACAACTTAGGAGCTAAACCTTGCTCAGGCGCGACTTTATCTAGGATATTATTAGGCTTACCGAGGTAACTAATCCTAACCCTCTTTTGAATTAGAGAATACTTACTGTAGTAGTATAAGAATAAGTATAAATACTTAGACGAATATCACAGAATAGAATTGAACTGTTATCACAGTAGAAGGGTTTAAAAAAAGAATAATCAAACTATACTTACATAGGACTGTTTCCGCAGTAGAGTTATATAACTCGCCGGGTAGGGAAGTGATGCCCGACTTTCCGTAGAATTGTGAACCCTCTGTTTAGAATGACCTTCAGAGTAGTCTTTGATAGATGTCTGTGACTATTATAGGCCGACTCTCTGCGCGCGACATATTCAACTTGCGGTGGTTTTCATTGAGAAGGTATGTGATTCTTCCTAAAGCATGATATTTTACAATATATATATAGTACGGTAGACGCATACGTGTTAATCGAATAATACTTACGGCAATGCCTCACGGCTTAAGCCTGAATAATACTTACGGCAATGCCTCACGGCTTAAGCCTGAATAATAAGGAACTGAAAGCATTTCAAAAGAATACTGAATCATTTTTAACAGAAGATAAATATTTGGTTTTTAAAAACAAAAGCTTAAGAGTTATACTAGCTTTATGGGAAGTTAGGTATAACAACTTAAGAAAGATAAGAAGGAACTGTTTACTTGTTTGTTTATAAAAGCCTTGTATTGATTTCTGTTAAGTGTAGTAAGATTTGTGTGATAAGTAGACCTATTATGATGCTACCTGGGTTATTGTCTTGAAATGCTGTGAAAGGGGGTCATTCTTGCTGTGCTTACGTTGCTAACCGGTAAGTCCGTTGTACTGTTATTGTATCACCTACCCTCGATCGTTATACCGGTGGCTTGCCTCGACGCGGGTCTATACGGCCCATGCGTCTGTGAGACTATGCGAGCAGCGGTATGCTCCGGATTGATCATTCCGGTGTTTTAGCACGATGCGGGGATTCCTATGCGGTCCGCTGAGACTACGCGGTCTTTTGAGGCTATGCGCCGCGGAGCCTAGGCGACGCCGGGTTAGCTGCCCCGATGCGAGGAATACCTCACGCGGTCCGTGTGTGTGACCTATGCGGATCGGAAGTCCAGACTAGGCACGCAGAATGATACTATGGGCGATCGCCTTGCCCGATCATTCGCGCCTAGAATAGACTGCTGATCTTCCTATTATTGTTGTTTGTGATGTGGCACTATGTGCAATTGAACTGATTGTATTTGTGAAAAGGTTTTAAATACTTTGATTTCATTTGATTCTTTATAGTTTCACATACTTGGTACCGTTGCATCGACTCTTGGGGGCTGCGTTCATGCCGCAGTAAAGGCAAGCAGTGCTAGATCCGCATCTTAGGATCTTTTGCGCCGTGAGCTCCATCTTCTCCGGAGGCTCTACTTTTGGGTATGATCTCCCTGTTGTAGATAGTTTTGTACTGTCACGGTATGGCGGGGCCCTATCCCGCCCTAGTTGTATATTTCCTTAGAGGTCTGTAGTCATGTTGTACAGTTTGGGATGTAACTGCTGAACCATGATTATTTATTTATGCCGAAAGGCGACGTTTTCTTACGTAAGCTGTGTCTTATTTTATAAACTGTTTCCTGTCTTGGTTTATATTTCCGCTGGTTACTCTGATGTATGACTACTTGGGTGCCCCGGTAAGGCACCAGTCACGGGCCCCGGAACGGGTCGTGACACGGATCCTCAGTCTTAGGATCTTTTCTTTGGTGTCAGGAGCTCCATCTTCTCCGGAGGCTCGACTTTTGGATATGATCTCCCTGTTGTTGTAGATAGTTTTGTACATTCAGGGTATGGCGGGGCCCTGTCCCGCCATAGTTGTTTACTTCCTTAGAGGTCTGTAGTCCTATTGTACAGTTGGGATGTAACTGCCAGATTTTGGTTTATTTATATATGCCGAAAGATGACTTTTCTCAGATAAACGGTGTCTTAATTTACATTTGTTTCTTGTCTTGTTTTTATATTCCGCTGATTACTATGATGTATGACTACTTGGGTGTCCGGGTAAGGCACCAGTCACGGGCCCTTGAACGGGTCGTGACAACTATGAAGATTTTCCTTAGGGTTTCGTTTTGAGACAAAAAGGACATAGGGTAGTATTTCCGGGCTCTACGTATAGAGGTAACTTTGGAATACTACAAGGTATAAGGCTAAGGTATTTTGGTATAGTAACAATGCTTGGAGATTATTTTCTACCAAGAGGGGGGGGGGTATTTTACGAGAACAACTAGGCAAGGGGGTGTACCTCTACCAACACCACTAGGAGTGGATATCTCTCGCCAAGGGGCCTCTCAAAGGGGAGGAGGCTTGGACGAGAACTCTACACTAAGGGGGAGAGGGCTTTCAAGACATAGAGATTTGTGGAGTGGATGAAGAAGTCTTCAAAGGGGGGGGGGGGGGGGTATTTATAGGGAAACCAATGGCCATGATCAAGCCAAGTGGGGGGCAAGTGGAGGGCCAATATTTGCCCAAGTGCCCCCTATCCCTACTCCACAATTCCCTCACAAACATTGACCCATGGTTTAGGCCTCAAAACATGGCCAAAAAACGTGACCCAAATCGTCCACTAGAACACCCACTTGAGGGTGACAAGTGTCACCCTCTCGTTGGTCCAAAATATTTCATCTCTCGGAAAAATCCGCAAAAATAATAAATGACATAGCCGTAATTTTCCCTACGCAAGCTTTGGAAAACGTTTCGTCGGAAAACGATTCTTTTCGGGAGTTGTGCACAAAATTTTCGGTCCTATGCCTAACTTAAGGCTCAAACTTTCGTACGTACGTCCTTACGTACATACTCTAGAAATACGGGGTATAACATTCTCCCCTCCTTAGAAACATTCGTCCTGAATGTTCCTTCTAAGCCTCAAAACTCACAAGTGCCTGTATAGTCTTCACTACTATACTTACGAAAACAATCATGTCGTACCTGGCCATAACATAACACACACGCAATTTCTCAACTTCAAGTCTACGAGGAATCACCTCCATCACTACAAAAGCTCCCACCCGAGGTCTAAAAGATACTCCCTTCGCACCTTTTCTTTACGAACGCAATGATCACTTTTATTCTCTTACTCGTCGTACCCTTCTCGTACACTCGAACTCTTTCTCATAACTTACCACATTTTTGTTACTGCTTCATTTACCAAAATCTCTGGGTTACTACCTCCAACTTGGTCATCATTACTGGGAACACTCTGGATGAATCTCCGATACTTTCCGAACATAGCAACACGAAAGACCGGACATACTGCCTCCTACGTCGGACGGCAATGCCAACTATAGGAAATCTGGCCTACTCTTCACAAGATCTGAAAGGCCCAAAGTAACTCGGGCTAAGTTTCCTCTGTTTCCCAAACTCGTCACACCCTTTCCGGGGTGGTACCTTCAAGAATACCGACCGTCAACCCGATTTCAAGTGTCGACGTCGATTATCCGCACGACTTCTGTTGACTCTGAGCTGCCAATAACCTCTTCTGGATAAGCTTCACCCTATCCACATCCTGCTGAACAAGTATGAACCAACTATCTGAACATTGCCTACATCGAATCAATCGACCGACAACTTACACTTCCGCCCCTACAAGGCTTCATAAGGCTATATCTGAATACTAAAATGGTAGCTAAAAACACTCCCTCAACAGGAGGCAACAATCCTCACAGCTACCCCTGAAAACCAAACACTGGCCCGAGGATGAATGCGATACGGGGACTCACCTGAGTTCCTAACCCTGCCTGGTAAAACTTCCAGAAAAAGGAATAGCTATAACCTGGGATTCGCTGTCTGCCATAAGGTGAAAGTAGGCACCTCGTGCAGCCTTACAACCTTCCTGATATAACCTTTCGCATAACCCTCTGCCGAGTAAACGGTCCTGACTGAAAGACAAGATGGGCTGACCTCATTGGCCCGACTACTGGTCGAACGCATCCACGAACTCGTACGATGGTTAACTAAACTTGGGCCTAACACCCTCGTGACCCTACCACCTGGCGGGACCACCCCGAACTGACCCCACCACAAAACAGGTCGCGGGTTGACCCGCGATCGGTCCGCAACCCGACCCGCTATCGTACCAAACTCTTGTTCCCCGATCCAGAACAATCTCACGTGTACTATGCACTCCGATAAGGGTCAAACACACATAAAAATACATCTTTTACTCGAGATGGCCTTGCCTCTAAGGTCTCTACGTATAAAACTCTAAGGCTCACACTTTCCTTATCCCCAATCTTACCCTTTTAACTAACCATGATTTCTAACCATAATTCACATAATGTTATCTGAACACAACACTTAAGAGATACTCATCTTATCACACATACAAATCTCTAGAGGGTTCAAGGATATACATGTATCTTGTTATACCCCGTATTTCCAGAGTATGTACGTGAGGGAATACGTACAAAAGTTTAGCCTTAAAATTTAGGCTTGGACGAAAATACTTGGGCACAACTTACTAAAAGAATCGTTTTCCGACGAAACGTTTTACACAACTCGCGTAGGATAAATTCCGGCTATGTCATTTCTAATTTTTGCGGAATTTTCCGAGAGACGAAACATTTTGGACCAACGAGAGGGAAACACTTGTCACCCTCTAGTTGGTGGACTTGAGGCGTCCATTTGGACGAATTGGATAGCCAATTTTGTCTTGGAGTTGGTAGGATATTTTGTGTGCAAGTTGGCTAAGGTACACTTGCCCAAATCTTGACCTTACACTTGCCTTGCACTTGGCATAATCTTGGCCATTGGTTGGCCATCCCTTGACCTATAAATACCCCTCTTGTGATGAAGAGTTCTTCATCCACAAAAACTTTCCAAGTCTAAAATCGGCCCCGATCCTTTGATACCCCTTTTAGTCCAAAAACCCCCTTGAGAATCTTAGCCGAGGCAATCCCCTAGCCTAGCCGAAATCTACCCCTCCTTTGGTAGAAAAGTTGCCTTCTAGTATTGTTATAATACCCAAAATACCCTAGCCCAAATCCCTTAGTACTTAGTAGAAGTTGGGAAGAACTTCTAAGGTTCTTGAGCTACCTGAGCGCATAACTTAGAGCTAAACCTTGCTCAGTGCGACTTTTATCTAGGATATTATTGGCTTACCGAGGTAAATAATCCTAACCCTCTTTTGTATTAGAAAATGCATCTAGAAGTATAGATATAAGTATTGAATACTTAGAAGATTATTACAGAATAGAATCAACTGTTATCACAAGTAGAAGGGTTTAAAAGAAGAATAATCAAATCAGATTTACTTAGGATTGCTTTTCACGAGACTTGAGTAGCTCACCGTAGGGAAGTGCTGCCCAATTTTTCGTAGGATAGAGAACCCTCCGCTTAGAATCGTTTTGCAGTAGTCTCAACGTTGATAGACGTGTCGACTATTATAGGTTGATTCTTCGCGCGACATATTCAACTTGGCGTGGTTTTCACGAGAAGGTATGTGATTCTTCCTAAAGCATGATATTTTAAAATATATATATATAGTACGGTAGACGACGTGTGTTAATCGATTAATAACTACGCAATGTCTTTTTGACTTAAGCTCGAATAATACTTACGGCAATGTCTTTTGACTTAAGCCCGAATAATAAGGATCTTGATGCATTTCAAAGGAATCTCGAATCATTTTTAATGTAAGAGAACTAATTGGTTTTAAAACAGAAAGCTTAAGAGTTATACTAGCTTTATGGGAAGTTAGGTATAACCACTTAAGATGATAAAAGGAACAGTTTAACTATGTGTTTATAATGCACTTATATTGATTTATGGAAAGAATAATAAGATGGTTTGATAAGTAGACATGATATGATGCTAAGTGTGTTAGTGTCTTGTAAACGCTTTGTATAAGAGGTATTCTTGTTGTGCTTATGTTGTTTAACGATAAGTCGTTGTGTTAGTATTATATCACTCACCTCTTGACATGTTACCGAGGGTTAAGTCGCCTCCGACGCGGGTAGACTCAGCGATGCGGGACCATGATTCGAGAATACTCATGCGGGTCCAGGGACCTATGCGAGCTACGAGTTCCGTGTTAGTGTGCGGGTTATACCTCATGCGGTCTATGTGGCCACGCGGACTACGAGTCGGGCGATGCCGAGGAGAGTAGCTACCGACGCGGGTTATACCCTACGCGCCTAAGTGGCCTATGCGGACTACGAGAGTCCAGGATTAGGCTTGCATAATAATACTATGGGCAATTGGCCCTTCTTCGATCATCCGCAGCCTAGAGAAGACCTGCTACAGATTACCTATTGTTGATCTTGTTTGTGATGTGGCACTATGTGCTGTTTCCTTGGTTGTTTCATACATATTTGTAAACTGGTTTTAAAATGATATGATTTCATTTAAGTACTTTACAGTTTCACATACTTAGTACTGTTATCGACCTCCTTCGGGGCCGCTCATGCCGCAGGGCAAAGCAGTGCTAGATCCACATCCTTAGGATCTTTGCGTTGGTGTCGTGAGCTCCATCTTCTCGGAGGCTCTACTTTTGGGTATGATCTCCTGTATTGTAGATAGTTTTGTACATTCAGGTATGTGGCCCTGTCCCGCCATAGTTGTTTACTTCCTTAGAGGTTTGTAGTCCTATTGTACAGTTGGGATGTAACTGCAAAACTATGTTTATATATATATGCCGAAAGGCAGGCTTTTCTTCAGATAAACTGTTTCTCCTTTTTAATAATATTTCTTGTCTTGTTTTATATTTCCGCTGATTTTCTCTGATGTATGACTGCTTGGGTACCCGGGTAAGGCACCAGTCACGGGCCCCGGAACGGGTCGTGACAAAAGTGGTATCAGAGCAGTTAATCCTCGGAAAGTGTCTAAAGACCGTATCTAGTAGAGTCTTGATTATCGGTGTGTTGTGCACCACACCAATAATCAGGAGGCTATAGGATATTTAGGATTGGTTTCCATTCTTCTCATTTTGAGATCGTGCCTTAGAGCTGTGTTATAAGTCGGACCCTTCTAACGTATCCCTTTTTCTGTAACAGTTATGCCTCCACGTAAGGCAACCCGGGCCCAGATGGCAAGGCAAATGAGGAGGCGCTAGTGGGACACCTAGAGTCACGAGGGCTCGTGCCCACCGATACACCGAGACGGCGAGTTCTACGACGCCGCCGACCGCGAGGGTTTAGGTCGCGGAATGATGAGACCACAATACCTACACCTCCACCCCACACCGGAGCAGATGAGATGTGTTACGAGAGATGGCCATCGCCGTGATCGTGGCGCATACGAGGACAGCCGATGTGGGCGATTCAGCCCCAGTAGCACCCGTGGTTCACCCGAGGGCAGATAGTTTGAGGCTACGAGATTTCCTGAGTTATAGCCCGCCAGAGTTTTATGGGTCGAGGCCGGAGGATGATCCGCAGGAGTTCATCCGTCAGCTACAGAGGATTATGAGAGTGATCAGGGCGTCGGAGACCGAGTCTGTGATCTTCGGTTCACATAGGCTGCGTGATACCGCAGTCGATTGGTTTGATTCATGGGAGTTATCCCGGGGAGAGCACGCGTCCCCAACTACTTGGGATGAGTTCTCAGAGGCTTTCCTCACTTACTTCTTGCCTCCACAGATCAGGAGGGCGCGGGCTGACAGATTTTTGTTACTGAGGCAGAGAGGACGCACTGTTAGGGAGTACAATGTCAAGTTTGATTCATTGGCTCGATATGTCCCAGCGTTGGTAGCAGATATGGAGGATAGGGTGCACCGCTACGTCACCGGGCTAGATGATTATATGGCCGAGTCTTGTGCGGGTGTTTCTCTTCACCGTATGGACATTACCCGAATGCAGCTCATGCTCGACGCGGCGAGCGTAGAGACCGACGGTTGACAAAGCAGTAAGAAGACCAGACGGCAGGGTCTTTGGTGGCTATCGTGGTGGCGGCCTCAGCAGCTAGCCTAGATTTGCACCACGCCTTAGAGCACTCCCCGCACCGCCCTCAAGACACCGTGATATTCGAGGGCGCACTGAGGCCCTCAGGCTTCGACGCCCGCAGAGTAGCAGGTATCGACGATCGGACCACCCCTCGGTGGCCGATGCGGTAGATCCCACTTCGAGTTGTGGCCGCTACGAGCTTGTTTCGCCAGGGCCAGCAGGTAACTATGCGCGAGGAACCGTCCACCGGGCGGCAAGTGGCGATGGTGGGTCACCACGAGTTCTTTCACGTCTTCTTCATCCTCGACAGCCTACTCGCCCGAGGGCAAGGTACTCATGGACCAGCAGGTCGCGGCAGGTCGTGGCGCGGTCCCGATTCTAGCGGTCCTCGTAACCGCATTTATGCTTTGTCCACCGACAGATCGGAGGCCTCACCGATGTCGCCGCGGTACCTTATCGCTCGGGTTTGATGTGTATGCCTTGATAGATCCGGGTTCTACTGGCCCTATATATCTCCCTTATTCCTAGTAGGAGAGGGATAAAGCCTGAGTCCATAGACCCTTTCGAGGTAGCTACGCCAGTGGGTGATTCGGTGGTAGCTCGGCGGGTATATAGGGCTTGTCCAGTGACCATTTACATTCGTCAGACCCTAGCCGACTTGATAGAGTTGGATATGATTGATTTCGACGTGATCATGGGTATGGATTGGCTAGCTTCTTGCTACGCCAATGTAGACTGCAGGAGAATCGCGTTCCAGCTTCGGCGAGCCATTGTTGAGTGGGAGGAGCACCAGACGCCGGCGGTAGGTTTATTTCCTACCTCAAGGCTAGGAAGATGGTACGGCGGGTACATCTACCATCTCGTCGTGTTTGATATCGAGGCCGCAGCGTGCAGATTTTCGCCGCCTGAGTCGAGAGTTCCCAGACGTGTTTCGGACGACACCCCGTATCCTCCTGAGAGGGAGATCGAGTTTTGTATAGATGTGTTGCCAGACACTCGGCCTATTTCCATTCCGCCATATAGAATGACACCTGCCGAGTTGAGAGAGCTGAAGGACCAGCTAAAAGATTTGCTGGAGAAAGGCTTCATCAGGCCTAGTGTTTCTCCCTGGGAGCGCCAGATTGTTCGTGAAGAAGGAGGCGGACGATGCGCATGTGTGTGTTGATTACGTGCGGTGAACAAGGTGACCATTAAGAACAGATACCCCTTCCTGTGATTGATGATTTGTTCGACCAGTCAGGCGCGAGATGTTTCTCAAGATTGATCTGCGACGGGCTATCATCAAAGTGCGAAGTCGAGAGGTGGATGTCCCTAGATCGCATTCCGACTGCAGACGCATTATGAGTTCAGTGGTCATGTCTTTTGGGTTGACCAATGCTCCGCAGTATTCATGGATTTGATGAACCGAGTGTTCAAACCATTTTTGGACATGTTTGTGATAGTGTTCATTGATGATATCTTGGTTTATTCTCGCCAGAGCGGGAGCACGCGAGCATTTGAGATCTTACGCTTCTCCAGACCAGCGATTATACGCCAAGTTTTCCAAATGTGAGTTTTGGTTAACTTCGTGGCTTTTCGGGCACATTGTCGTGGCTGATGGCATTCGAGTGGATACGCCAAGATCGAGGCCAGACTTGGCCTAGCCTACTACTCCGGCGCAGGTTCGCAGCTTTACGGGCCTTGCGTGTTATTATCGGTGGTTCAGAGAAGTTTGCTTCTATCTCTCGCACCATTGACTAGCCGACTCGTAAGGCGCTAAGTTTCAGCCGGTGATGCTTGTGAGCGTGGTTTCGATTCTTAAGGAAATATCGACGACCGCCTCGCTCTTACTCTTCCGCAGGGTCCAGACGGTTATGTCGTGTATTGTGACGCGTCAGCATCGGGTTGGGATATGTGTTGATGCAAAGATGGCAAGGTTATAGCGTATGCATCCCGACACCGAAGAAACACGAGAGAACTACCCCACCCATGATTTGAGTCGGCGATGATTCACGCCAAGATCTTGAGGCACTATTTGTAATGGGGTTCATGTGGATATTTATACGCACCACAAGAGCCTCCAGATATCTTCACCAGAGGAGTCGAACTTACGGCGAGACGGTGGTTAGAGTTGCTTAAGGATTACGATGTTGATATCCCGTACCACCCGGGAAGGCCAATCTGCAGGCAGATGCTCTTAGTCGTAGGTCGACGGGGAGTCTATCAGATGTGCAGCCAGAGAGGAGGGACATGGTTCGTGATTTGCATCAGTTAGCGAGCCTTGGTGTCCGTTTGATTGATTCTGATAGCAGTGGGGTTCGAGTTCGTGAGGTTGCCGAGTCTTCCATCGTCGAGGAGGTGAAGAGGCAACAGTTCGAGGATCCAGTTTTGACACGTTATCGTGATACAACTCTTCGTGAGGGAAAGGGTCCTTTTGAGGTAGCACCACGGGTGCTAAGGTTTGAGGCGAGTTGTGTGTTCGGATGTTTCGTGACTTGGCGAGTTCTGGGAAGCACAGCGCGCGTTACTCTATCCATCCAGGGTCGACCAAGATGTACCACGACCTTAGATCTGTGTATTGGTGGGACGGCTTGAAGAGGGACGTTGCAGAGTTCGTAGCTCAGTGCCCGTGTTGTCAGCAGGTGAAGGTAGAGCACCAGAGGCCTTGTGGTTTGTTACAGACGATATAGATCCCGACCTGGAAGTGGGAGGTGATCAACATGGACTTCATCACAGGATTACCTCGCACTCAGAGGAGACATGATTCTATATGGGTTATCGTCGACAGGCTGACGAAATCAGCCCACTTTCTTCCCGTCCGGATGACTTTTTCGGCTGAGGATTATGCTAGACTTTACATCCGAGAGATCGTCAGAATGCATGGAGTCCCTATTTCGATCATATCGCATGAGGAGCCCGGTTACGCTAACTTCGGAGGTCTTTCCGAAAGGGTTTAGGGACGCAGTGAGCTCGAGCATCGCATTCCATCCACAGATGCACGGACAGCCGAGCGCACTATCCAGACTATTGAGGATATACTGCGAGCCTGTGTTATCGACTTCAGGGGTAGCTGGGAGGATCATTTGCCTCTAGTTGAGTTTGCATACAATAATAGCTACCACTCCAGTATTCAGATGACGCCTTATGAGGCCTTGTATGAGGAAGTGCAGACGCCTATAGGCTGGTTCGATGTGGGCGAGGTGCGAAGTGGGACCAGATTTGGTGCAGCAGTGATGGATAAGGTGAAGCTTATCCAGAGAGGTTCTTGACACCGAGTCGGCGAAGTCATACGCAGATCATCGCCGTCGGCATCCGGAGTTCGAGGTTCATGATTGGGTTTTCCTAGGTGTCACCCACGGCGGTGTGATGAGATTCGGAAGAAGGGAAACTCACCAAGGTACATCGGGCCGTTTCAGATTGTCCGCGAGGTAGGCAAGGTTGCCTATGAGTTGATCCGCCGTCCGATCCGGAGGCAAGCATCCGGTTTTTCACGATCTATGCCGGAGAGATGTATCGGATCCATCTAGTGGTACACCCGATTGACGACGATGTCCGTGTGATCGAGGGGTTATCGATGAGGAGATTCCCATAGCGATAATCGATCGTCGTTAGGCGTCTGCGACGGCGACGGGCTTCCGTCAAAGTCTTGTGGCGAACGAGCTCGTGGAGGATGGCGTGGAAGTCGGCGAGGACATGAGGCGTAAGTATCTCACCTATTCCCCACACCTCCAGGTAATTCACTTTCCTACTTGTAAATTTTCATTATCGTTTATGCCTAAGTGTTGTTTTGTGGCCGTGTGTGGCATTTGCAAACTGTTTAAGTTATGAAGAACCTTATCGTTATCTGTCTTGGGAAGGAACATTCGGGACGAATGTTTCTAAGGAGGGGAGAATGTTATACCCCGTATTTCCAGAGTATGTACGTGAGGGAATACGTACAAAAGTTTAGCCTTAAAAGTTAGGCTTGGACGAAAATACTTGGGCACAACTCACTAAAAGAATCGTTTTCCGACGAAACGTTTTACACAACTCGCGTAGGATAAATTCCGGCTATGTCATTTCTAATTTTTGCGGATTTTTCCGAGAGACGAAACATTTTGGACCAACGAGAGGGCAACACTTGTCACCCTCTAGTTGGTGGACTTGAGGCGTCCATTTGGACGAATTGGATAGCCAATTTTGTCTTGGAGTTGGTAGGATATTTTGTGTGCAAGTTGGCTAAGGTACACTTGCCCAAATCTTGACCTTACACTTGCCTTGCACTTGGCATAATCCCGCCATTGGTTGGCCATCCCTTGACCTATAAATACCCTCTTGTGATGAAGAGTTCTTCATCCACAAAAACTTTCCAAGTCTAAAATCCGCTCCTCTCCTTTGATAGCCCTTTTCATCCAAACACCCCCCCCCCCTTGGAGAAGCTTAGCCGAGGCAATCCCCCCCCTAGCCTAGCCGAAATCTACCCCCCTCCCTTGGTAGAAAAGTTGCCTTCTAGTATTGTTATAATGCCCAAAATACCCTAGCCCAAATCCCTTAGTACTTAGTAGAAGTTGGGAAGAACTTCTAAGGGTTCTTGGAGCTACCGGAGCGTACAACTTAGGAGCTAAACCTTGCTCAGGCGCGACTTTTATCTAGGATATTATTGGGCTTACCGAGGTAAATAATCCTAACCCTCTTTTGTATTAGAAAATGCATACTGTAGAAGTATAGATATAAGTATTGAATACTTAGAAGATTATTACAGAATAGAATTGAACTGTTATCACAGTAGAAGGGTTTAAAAGAAGAATAATCAAACTGTACTTACTTAGGACTGTTTTCACAGTAGACTTGAGTAGCTCACCGGGTAGGGAAGTGCTGCCCAATTTTCCGTAGGATAGAGAACCCTCTGCTTAGAACTGTTTTCAGAGTAGTCTGAACGTTGATAGACGTGTCTGACTATTATAGGTTGATTCTCTGCGCGCGACATATTCAACTTGGCAGGTGGTTTTCGCTGAGAAGGTATGTGATTCTTCCTAAAGCATGATATTTTCAAATATATATATATAGTACGGTAGACGTACGTGTGTTAACTGATTAATAACTACGGCAATGTCTTTTGACTTAAGCCTGAATAATACTTACGGCAATGTCTTTTGACTTAAGCCTGAATAATAAGGATCTTGATGCATTTCAAAGGAATACTGAATCATTTTTAACAGAAGAGAACTAATTGGTTTTTAAAACAGAAAGCTTAAGAGTTATACTAGCTTTATGGGAAGTTAGGTATAACCACTTAAGATGATAAAAGGAACAGTTTAACTATGTGTTTATAACAGACTTATATTGATTTATGGAAAGAATAATAAGATGGTTTGATAAGTAGACATGATATGATGCTAAGTGTGTTAGTGTCTTGTAAACGTTTGTATAAGAGGGTATTCTTGTTGTGCTTATGTTGTTTAACGATAAGCTGTTGTGTTAGTATTATATCACTCACCTCTTGACATGTTACCGGGGGTTAAGCTGCCCTCCGATGCGGGGTAGACTCAGGCGGTCTGGGACCATGATTCGAGAATACCTCATGCGGGTCCAGGGGACCTATGCGGAGCTACGAGAGTTCCGGTGTTAGTGTGTGGGTTATACCTCACGCGGCCTATGCGCTACGCGACTACGAGTCCAGGGACGACGCCGAGTAGCTACCCGATGCGGGTTATACCCTACGCGCCTAAGTGAGTGGCCTATGCGGACTACGGAGTCCGTGATTAGGCTTGCATAATGATACTATGGGCAATTGGCCTCGCTCGATCATCCGTAGCCTAGAAGACCCGCTACAATTACCTATTGTTGCTCTTGTTTGTGATGTGCACTATGCGCGTTTCCTTGGTTGTTTCATACATATTTGTAAACCGGTTTTAAAATGATATGATTTCATTTAAGTACTTTACGATTTCACATACTTAGTACTTGTAGATCGACCTCTTCGGGGCCGCTCATGCCGCAGTAAGGCGGCAAGAGTGCTAGATCCACATCCTTAGGATCTTTGCGTTGGTGTCGAGCTCCATCTTCTCCGGAGGCTCTACTTTTGGGTATGATCTCCCTGTATTGTAGATAGTTTTGTACATTCAGGGTATGGCGGGGCCCTGTCCCACCATAGTTGTTTACTTCCTTAGAGGTCTGTAGTCCTATTGTACAGTTGGGATGTAACTGCAAAACTATGTTTATATATATATGCCGAAAGGCAGGCTTTTCTTCAGATAAACTGTTTCTCCTTTTTAATAATATTTCTTGTCTTGTTTTATATTTCCGCTGATTTTCTCTGATGTATGACTGCTTGGGTGCCCGGGTAAGGCACCAGTCACGGGCCCCGGAACGGGTCGTGACATATCTACCGCTTCACTTCCCCTTTGTCGTTCTAATCAATCCTGCCCCGTAGGGCGCATAGCTAGGGAAGGTGATTAACTAGCCACTGATCCCGAAGGCTGAGTCTCTACATCTGCGCCACCTTTAGTCGGACAATTTCTCGCAAAATGGCCCTGCTGGCCGCAAGCATAACAAGCACCAACAAAGAGACGACATTCCCCGAGGTGACGTCTGTCACACTGTGAGTACTGAGGAAAAAAAACTGAATCCGGCTGGCTGGAACCTACGTGCATCTGTGATCCAGCAGCCCTGGAGCTCTGACCGACTCCTGCATACCCCGAACGCTCTGAACCCTGTGGAGGACCACTCTGCACTGGCGGAGGCGCATAACTAGTCTGCTGCTGAGAAGGTCCGCCTCGATAGTTACCAAAGGACCCTGCCGATCCGCCTCTTCTCGCGATTTTGGCTAACCCGTTGATCCTTTACGCTGCCGCTGACAAGCCCGCATACGTGCCATGCTCAAGCTCGATCAAGAGCTACTCCTGCACAACCCTCTCTTAGATAGTCATCAAGACCCGTGATAAATCGGTACATCATGTACTCTCTGGTAGCTATATCCTTAGCTAGTATCAGGGCCGTCTCTTTTTAATCTATACTTTCGCCATCGGGTCGGAATCAAGGTTCAACTATCATGGCCGCAGAGTAATCGCGTTGCTGTGCTAAACTCACCGGGCCGGGCGACGCCGCAGAACTCCCGAATGAAGCACCACCTCGGTGATGATTGGGCACGTGCCCTAGTAACCCTCTCGGTTTACTCGCAGCTCCCTCGGCTGCCTTGCCCTTCCGGGCCCAGGTTGCCTTACGCGGAGGCATAACGGTAAGGGAAAGAAATACGTTAGAGGGGTCCAACTTATAACACAGCTCTAAGCACGATCTCAGAGTGAGAAGAATGGAAACCAATCCTAAATATCCTATAGCCTCCTGATTATTGGTGTGGTGCACAACACACCGATAATCAAGACTCTCATCGATACGGCCAGACACTTTCCGAGGATTAACTGCTCTGATACCACTTTTGTCACGACCCGAACCCGGGCCCGTGACTGGTGCCTTACCCCGGGCACCCTAGTGATACAACATCAGAGTAATCAGCGGAATATAAAACACAACATGAAACAATGTAAAGGAGACACATGTTTATCTGAAGAAAAGTTGCCTTTCGGCATATATATATAAAAACTTAGATCCGAAGATTACATCCCATTACAACTCGCCCACAACAAGATTACATGCACTTACGAATGATATGACAACAACGACGGGACAGGGCCCCGCCATACCCCTGAATGTAAGCACCTACAACAACAGGGGACTATACCAAAGATAAGCCTCCGGAGAAACGGAGCTTCCCAAACGCTGAACTGTGACCCTATGAGCGAGGATCAACACTGGTGTACCTCTACCTGCGGCATGAACGCAGCCCCCCGAAGGAGGTCAGTACAACAGGTACCAAGTATGTGAAACTGAAAATACTGTAAATGAAATCATAGTAGTCTATATATAAAGCAGGAGACATGTATGATAACCAAACTACAGTTCACAATAAATAAGCAGTCATGTCAAGTCAGGGACTCACGCCCTCAAAGTCATCACTCAAATATAACTATGGGTCTCACGCCCACAACATCAATCATGCCCGTGGAATACCTTCCTCACTGCCGGCAGTCCATGATATAAACACACTAAGGAATACACATGAACACCAGGTCCCACCTGTGTCATAATAAAACCGTACGGGGTAAGTACGAAGGCATAGCCGACTACTAAAACCCACAGTACCAACAAGGTCATAAACTGTATCATGAAATCTGTCTAGACCGCCACATGATCGGCCGCCACTACTCGCAGATCTAATGTCGCGCCTAGTCCCGAACTTCCCGCAGCCTTCGTGATAGGCCACTCACATAGGCTCGCATGAGGTATTCCTCGCATCGAGGGTAGCTACTCCCTAAGATCGCCCCGACTCGCATCCGCATGGCCACATAGACCGCATGAGGTATAACCCCGCACACTAACCTCGAACTCGTAGCTCGCATAGATCCCTGGACCCGCATGAGGTATTCTCGAATCATGGTCCTGCATCACCGAAGTCTACCCCGCATCGGAGGCGCTTAACCCCAGATCATGTCAAGAGGTGAGTGATATAATACTAACATAACAGCTTATCGTTAAACAACATAAGCACATCAAGGGAAACCCCTTTACATAAACATCACAAGATACTAACACACGTAGCATCCTAACATGTTTACTTATCAAATCAACAAGAAAGTATTACAAGGCTATCACTAACCAACACAATCAAGTTATTCACACAAGGTACTTTCTACTTTATGTTAATAAGTTCGGTTTTTTTTATCCCCAAAGTACTTCATACATTAACTCTTTAAAAGATTCGTTTCTTTTACAAAAGTCACACAATACCCGTAGTATAAAAATAGAGTGACTATCTTTTTAAGTAGATCAAAACACTTCCCTTTGTAAAATCAAGTAACAACATTATTTTCCAAACGTTCAAGTTTGCCTAATTTCAAATGCTCAAGTTTCTCATTTTCGAAAGGTTTCGTAGTTCATAGTTAATCACTTAATGATATAATTCTCCTTTAAAACAATTTGAGAAACATATGCCTTATATGTGAGTAGGTTATTCTTGTTCATAACAATCTTTTTAAAGCAGCCATGATCTAGGAAATGTAATATCATTTTGTCTCATCTTAGCTTCTATGCAGATGGAGGTTTCTACTGGTTTTAATAATACTTTATTAGTCAATACATTTCCCTTTATTAGCGCTGCTGTGGTCTGTTCGATACTTATTCTGATTTTCGAAATCAGTAAAAACATTATTCCTTTTAAAAACCAAGTACTCATTACTCACGAATGAGGTTTCACATTTTTTAACAAAATTCAGATTAATTCAATTAAGTCAAGTCTCTTATCTTTTAAGATCAAGTCTCTTAATATTACACCCCGTATTTACAGGACATGTTTTAAGAACGTACGTAAGAACTCATAAGTGTCAAGATTTGAGACTTGTAAAAATTTATCGGAATTATGGAATTGTCGGAAAACAAATTATTGTGACGAATGGGAGGGAGACACGTGTCACCCCCCCCCCCCCTAAGTGAGCTTGGACGATTTCAACATGGACACAAGGGTCATTTGACCCTTGTTAGGAAGACAAGTCTTGCAATGTAGTGAGCTTGACATAATTGACTTGGTCAATGGACCCACAAAGTCTTGATATTTAGTAAGACTTCATCCAAACCACCCATTTGGTTGCATCTTGACCCTCGATGTTTCTATTTAATACTAGTAGTAGTATGACATGCTTAACACTTAGTAAAATTTTCAAGAATTTGAAGACTCCACATTGAGAGCTCTCGGGTTCATGGCACTTTGAAGAGCAAAAAATTTTGTTTCTTGTTCTTTAAGCTCCACACTTTAAACCAAGGTTCATGAGTGTATTGTGAGTGTATCTCAATAGAAAAATCTCGGAAAAAGATAGTTTTCGGGTTAGTCGCAAAGTGAAAACCTAGTTGCTTTCTAGGTTTTGGATTGGAAGTTTGAAGGAAAGTTGTTGGTGTGGTTCTAAGGGTCTCAAGTAGCGGATTGAAGTGTCTTGAAGAGTCTCTAAGTTGCTAAGGAGCGACTTCAGATTTGGAATTGGATTGAGATTCGTTGAGGTATAATCTTGTCTCTTAATTAGTATTACAAGATTATATATATGTTGTTGTTGTTAGCTTTACGTGTTGCTAGCATGAAGTTGATTTGTTGAAGTTCATAAGTATTATGGATTTCTTGTAGCTTAAATCCGAAATGTTATATTAGCCACTTGAAGTTGGATTATTAATTGGTCGTTTATTAGAAATCGTCGCATGTTGTTTACTTGAGGATTATAGTGGTTAAAATCAATTGCGACTTGATATCATTTTAGGCTAATAACTTGGATTGAAATGGAAATTGGATAAGAATTGACGTTGTAGTACTTCAAGTTGGCCGAAAATGGGCTAGTAGTTGTTGTAGTTGTTATCTATTGTGGTGCGGAATTTTACACGTCTAGTGGGCGTGTAATCCCCTATTGTTGATTTCATTGTTTGGGCCTTAAATGTGGCGTGTTTGGTAATTGTATTCGTCCTTGAAAAAGGTGGCATAGTAGTAGAAACAAAGGAGGTGCTGTCCGATTTTCCGTAGAATTTGGCGACTTAGCACTTAAGAATATTCTACGTTTGAAGTAAGAGGTTAATGGACGTATTGTGGCCATTATAGGTTGAAGTACTAAGTATAGCGTATCCTACTTGAAGAATGGAATAGCTCAAGGTTGAAGTACTTTGGAGCATTTTGCTACTTGTCGACAATCGTCGCGAGGTATGTGAACCTCTTCCTTCCTTTGGCATGATTCTATGTATGGAATATACCTGTGGTATCATTTCATGTTTCCTTATACTCTTAGAAGTTAAGAGGTAGTTGTGTGACTTACTCTATATAGAACTTTTCCTATCTTTTGAGCATGACTAGTTGCACGTATGTAGTACGGTAGACGTACAACACCTTGATATCCTTTACTAGTTTTATGAATAGCCAAGTCGGGTGAGTTAGGAGATTTACTCACTTCTTTGAAAGAATAAAGGATGTCTTAAGTTTTATTAAGTTAAGGGACTTGAAGTTTTTAAAGTATGTGATACTTGTTCTGTTTTAAACGTATAAGTCCCTTGGATAGGAAATGGTATTTGGCTAAGGCATAAAGTGAATATAACGACTTTATGGGGAGTTGGTTATAATTGCTTTATGGAAAGATAAATGACTTGATTTTAGTGAAAAGGCAACTTGATTTTAAGGCATCAATTGCCTAAGGTTTTATAATAAAAGGAGTCACTTGAGTTCTAAAGGTTAAGAGACTAACTGTATTTTTGAAAGTTAAGAGAATTGATTTGAAAGTATATAATACTTGGTTTCAAAAAGTAGAAGTCTCTTGGTTATAAAAAGAATAAATTAGTTTAAGGCATAAAGTTAGTATGACGGCTTTATGGGAAGTTGGTTATAATAACTTTATGGGAGGTTAAGAGAATGGTTTTCTTCAGTAACATAAACAAGAAATGATTTGAAATAAAGAAGGGCAAATTATTTTAAAGGTACCAATTGCTTAAGGTTTTTAAGAAAGAAGTCACTTGATTTAGAAGCCGGTAATTGTATTTCTAAAAAGGTATTGTGACTTGTCCTGAAAGGTAGAGATGACTTGATACTACGGTTGTTAGTATCTAGGAAGTTTTATTTGAAAAAGAGTCTTTCTAAAGGCGTAGAGGTGCGTAGTACGTTGGGTTAAATTCCCGGGTTTTATATGACATTATCGACCCAGAGATGGGCAGGCGATACCTTCACGCGCACTATATGACATTATCGACCCGAGATGGGTCGGGCAAGATACCTTACGCGCACTATATGACATTATCGACCCGAGACGGGCCGGCAAGATACCTTTACGCGACTATATGACATTATCGACCCGCAGACGGGCCGGGCAAGATACCTTTACGCGCACTATACGACATTATCGACCCGAGATGGGTCGGCAAGATACCTACGCGCACTATATGACATTATCGACCTATAGATGGGCCGGGCGGATACCTTACGCGCGGACTATATGACATTATCGACCCGCAGACGGGCCGGCAAAGATACCTTTATGGGCGCACTATAGGACATTATCGTGTCCCGTAGATGGGCGGACAAGATACCTTGTGGGCAGACTATGTGACTTTATCGCGTCCCGTGTGGGTAGGCAAGATAGGTGTCCCTCCGTAGCGGCCGGACTAGGTTGTGTAAGGTAAGTAGGTTATATGGTAGTGAGCTTGATGATTTTCTGAAGTAAGTACGTAAGGAAGTGACTATAACCTTTATTGAGGAATGGGAAAAGATAATAAGGTACGATTAAGTTCATAAGGGGGTAATGACATGGTGGGCTCAGGTATTTACTTCTTTTACACTTACCCCTGTCATGCTTTTATACAGATATGTTTTAATTGTTGTACCTTATTTCCGTTCCATATTCGGTACCTGTTGTACTGACCCCCTTCGGGGGGCTGCGTTCATGCCCGCAGGTTTTAGGTACCAGGTTGGTGATCCTTGCTCTTAGGATCTCGGTTCTGGTTTTGAGAGACAGCTCCATTTGCTCGAGGCTTATCTCTTGTGCACGGTTTTCCCGAGATTGTAGATTCATGTATATTCAGGTATGGCGGGGCCCCTGTCCCGCCACGCTTGTTATGATAAAACTCTTAGAGGTGCAGAGTTACATATTGTGGGTCAGTTTGTAAAGGAAAGGAGGCAACTGCTTCGGTTGTATATATATGTCCAGGAAGGTAGCCTATCGGCTAACCTGTTGTTTTACTTCTGTTGTATTAAGTTATAAGTTTCATGTATGTTCACGATTATCTCTCGATGTGTACTGTAAGGGTGCCCAGATAGGCACCGGGCCATGGCCCGGTCGGGTCGTGACAAAAGTGGTATCGAGCGATTAGTCTCTGAAAGTGTCTACGCACTGCGTGTCTAGTAGAGTCTTATCGGTGTGTTGTGCACCACATCTATAATCAGGAGGCTACAGGACATTTAGGATTGGTTTCCATTCTTCTCTCTTCGAGATCGTGCAGTAGAGCTGTCATAGTAGGTTGAATCCTCTCTGACCCCTTCTTATGTAACAGTTATGCCTCCACGGAAGGCGACCAGGGCCCAGAAGGGCAAGGCAGCAGCAGGAGCTGCTAGCGGTACTCAGAGGGTTACTCGGACTCAGGCACGGACTATGCCTGAGGTAGTGGGCGGGTCGGCGAGGTCAGCCACGCCAGCAGTATTAGAGGAGCCGAGAGCGGCAGTAGCTCCAGAGGTTCCGGCACCAGAGCCTCCAGTCCCACAGCCAGGAGCTGAGTATAGAGACTACGGGGAGCAGATCCGGTTATTGACCAGTATAGTAGCAGGGCAGCGCCGACAGGAGCAGGCGGCTAACCCTAGAGCGGACAGTTTGCGGATCCGAGATTTTCTGGGTTGTCATCCGCCCGAGTTTTAATGTTCGAGGGCTGAGGAGGATCCGCAGGAGTTCATTCGGCAGCTACAGCGGACTATGCAGGTTCTTAAGGCTTCAGAGACTGAGTCTGTTATGCTAGCCTCTTACCGGTTACGCGATATTGCGTTGAACTGGTTTGAGTCATGGGTGTTGACGAGAGGGGATGATGCTCTTCCAGCTGTTTGGGAGGAGTTCACAGAGGCCTTTACGGATCACTTTTTGCCTCCTGAGATGAGGAGGGCCCGCGTAGATAGATTTTTGACCTTGAGGCAGAATGGGAGGACTATCAGGGAGTATAGCCTGGAGTTTGACTCCTTGGCCAGGCATGCGCACACCATTGTAGCTGACATGGCGGATAGAGTTCATCGTTATGTGATGGGGCTAGACCGTCATATGATTATCGTGATGCTTGGGGGTGGCTCTTCAGCCCGGTATGGACATTGCTAGGATGCAGGCCTATGCGCAGGGGATAGAGGATAGAGAGAGGGAGGATCGGATTGACTCAGGCTAGCCCAAGAGGGCCAGGACAACAAGGTCTCAGGGCAGTTCTCGAGGCGGACTGCCTCAGCAGCAGACTAGGTCTACATTGCAGCCAGCACCGAGTGCTCCTCCACAGTTTTCCGGCGGAGGGTTTTACAACCCCAGGAATGCAGGGGCCGGTCAGGTCTCTAGAGCTTCAGATCCTCGTGAGACGGGGTTCCGGGCCGAGGCCACTTGTGCCTCAATGCGCCCAGTGTGGTAGGTTACATTCTGGGGTATGTCGGGGCGGTACGGGTGCTTATTTTTCTTGTGGTCGTCTAGGACATATGTTAAGAGAGTGTCCTTATAGAGGGGGTCCTGGTGGGACAACACCGCTTCATCGGATCGGGCGTGTTCTTCGCCTTCAATAGCTAGGCGAGGTTCATACACCGATGTGCCGCGCAGAGGTCGTGGTGGAGTTCCCAGTTTTAGCGGTCCTTGAACCGCCTATATGATTTCAGGTATGTCTTTGGCCTTTAGAAACTTGTATGCATGATAAAGTTGTGGTATGTTTAAGTTTTATGAACAGATTATATTGAGACTATGTATATGTTAGAAGGAGTTGGAAGTACGAAAATATAATCTCTTTTGGGCTTATGGTGGATGATATGCGTGTGCGAGGTATTAGGGCCATGTGTGGCATTGTTGGTATGTCGGGGTTGTGAAAGGGAACTATGTCGCTAATTATAAGTATGACTCCGAAAGAACATTCGGGGACGAATGTTTCTAAGGGGGGAAGAATATTACACCCCGTATTTACAGGACATGTTTTAAGAACGTACGTAAGAACTCATAAGTGTCAAGATTTGAGACTTATAAAAATTTATCGGAATTATGGAATTGTCGGAAAACAAATTATTGTGACGAATGGGAGGGCGACACGTGTCACCCCCCTTAAGTGAGCTTGGACGATTTCAACATGGACACAAGGGTCATTTGACCCTTGTTAGGAAGACAAGTCTTGCAATGTAGTGAGCTTGACATAATTGACTTGGTCAATGGACCCACAAAGTCTTGATATTTAGTAAGACTTCATCCAAACCACCCATTTGGTTGCATCTTGACCCTCCATGTTTCTATTTAATACTAGTAGTAGTATGACATGCTTAACACATAGTAAAATTTTCAAGAATTTGAAGACTCCACATTGATAGCTCTCGGGTTCATGGCACTTTGAAGAGCAAAAATTTTGTTTCTTGTTCTTTAAGCTCCACACTTTAAACCAAGGTTCATGAGTGTATTGTGAGTGTATCTCAATAGAAAAATCTCGGAAAAAGATAGTTTTCGGGTTAGTCGCAAAGTGAAAACCTAGTTGCTTTCTAGGTTTTGGATTGGAAGTTTGAAGGAAAGTTGTTGGTGTGGTTCTAAGGGTCTCAAGTAGCGGATTGAAGTGTCTTGAAGAGTCTCTAAGTTGCTAAGGAGCGACTTCAGATTTGGAATTGGATTGAGATTCGTTGAGATATAATCTTGTCTCTTAATTAGTGTTACAAGATTATATATATGTTGTTGTTGTTAGCTTTACGTGTTGCTAGCATGAAGTTGATTTGTTGAAGTTCATAAGTATTATGGATTGCTTGTAGCTTAAATCCGAAATGTTATATTAGCCACTTGAAGTTGGATTATTAATTGGTCGTTTATTAGAAATCGTCGCATGTTGTTTACTTGAGGATTATAGTGGTTATAATCAATTGCGACTTGATATCATGTTAGGCTAATAACTTGGATTGAAATGGAAATTGGATAAGAATTGATGTTGTAGTACTTCAAGTTGGTCGAAAATGGGCTAGTAGTTGTTGTAGTTGTTATCTATTGTGGGGCGGAATTTTACACGTCTAGTGGGCGTGTAATCCCCTATTGTTGATTTCATTGTTTGGGCCTTAAATGTGGCATTTTTGGTTATTGTATTCGGCCTTGAAAAAGGTGGCATAGTAGTAGAAACAAAGGAGGTGCTATCCGATTTTCCGTAGAATTTGGCGACTTAGCACTTAAGAATATTCTACGTTTGAAGTAAGAGGTTAATGGACGTATTGTGGCCATTATAGGTTGAAGTACTAAGTATAGCGTATCCTACTTGAAGAATGGAATAGCTCAAGGTTGAAGTACTTTGGAGCATTTTGCTACTTGTCGACAATCGTCGCGAGGTATGTGAACCTCTTCCTTCCTTTGGCATGATTCTATGTATGGAATATACCTGTGGTATCATTTCATGTTTCCTTATACTCTTAGAAGTTAAGAGGTAGTTGTGTGACTTACTCTATATAGAACTTTTCCTATCTTTTGAGCATGACTAGTTGCACGTATATAGTACGGTAGACGTACAACACCTTGATATCCTTTACTAGTTTTATGAATAGCCAAGTCGGGTGAGTTAGGAGATTTACTCACTTCTTTGAAAAAATAAAGGATGTCTTAAGTTTTATTAAGTTAAGGGACTTGAAGATTTTTAAAGTATGTGATACTTGTTCTGTTTTAAACGTATAAGTCCCTTGGATAGGAAATGGTATTTGGCTAAGGCATAAAGTGAATATAACGACTTTATGGGGAGTTGGTTATAATTGCTTTATGGAAAGATAAATGACTTGATTTTAGTGAAAAGGCAACTTGATTTTAAGGCATCAATTGCCTAAGGTTTTATAATAAAAGGAGTCACTTGAGTTCTAAAGGTTAAGAGACTAACTGTATTTTTGAAAGTTAAGAGAATTGATTTGAAAGTATATAATACTTGGTTTCAAAAAGTAGAAGTCTCTTGGTTATAAAAAGAATGAATTAGTTTAAGGCATAAAGTTAGTATGACGGCTTTATGGGAAGTTGGTTATAATAACTTTATGGGAGGTTAAGAGAATGGTTTTCTTCAGTAACATAAACAAGAAATGATTTGAAATAAAGAAGGGCAAATTGTTTTAAAGTGTTATGCCCCGTATTTCCAGAGTATGTACGTGAGGGCGTACGTGTACAATTTGAGCCTTAAGTAGGCATAGTTTCGAAATTTGTACACAAGTGCCGAAAGGAGTCGTTTTTCGACGAAACGTTTCCACAGCTTACGTTGGGAAAATTCCGGCTATGTCATTTAGTATTTTTGCGGATTTTTCCGATCGACGGAACATTTTTGGACCAACGGGAGGGTGACACTTGTCACCCTCATTGGACGGCAAAGAGGAGGCTTGGCCTTGGCCGATTGGCTCCCTCTTTTGTGCCTTGCTTTGTGGCTTGTTTTGTGGAGTGTTTTGTGGAGTGTTTTGTGGGTGCACTTGGCTTGATCTTGGCCTTACACTTGCCTTGCACATGGCTTGATCTTGGCCATTGGTTGGCCTTTGGTTTTGCTATAAATACCCCCTCTCTTTGAAGACTTCTTCATCCACTCTTCACTTGCCTAAGTCTTGAGAACCCTCCTCCTCCTCTTGTTGACTCTCGCCCAAGAGCCCTCTCCCTTGTGAAGGCCTTTTGGCGAAACCTTCCCTCATGAGCCTAAAGCCGAGAACACCCCCTCCCTTAGGGTGTTGTTCTCGTGGTACCCCCCTTTTGTGGTATTGAAATACTCCTCCAAGTATTGTTATAATGCCCAAAATACCTTAGCCTTATACCTTGTAGTATTCCAAAGATACCTCTTTACGTAGAGTCCGGAAATACTACCTTTTGTCCTTTTAGTCTCAAACCGAACCCTAAGGAAATCTTCATAGGTTGAAGTATGTGAGTAGAAGTTGGTTAGAACTTCTAAGGGTTGTTTGAAGTGGTTTGAGCGCACGGAGTGAGCTAAACCTTGCTCAGCGCGACATTATACTCGGATAATTTTGGGCTTATCGAGGTAACACTACTGTCCTTCTATTGTAATTGGAAATTACATGTTGTATGAATATATAGTTGAAGTATACTATATATAGAACTATACTTAGTATTATGGCAATGTCTTTTGACTTAAGCCTGAAGAATTAAGAATCGAATCGTAATTACATAGGCTGTATCAGACATGAGACTTGTGTAGTATTACCGTGTAGTAGAATTGTACACGTCCGGTTAGGCGTGTAAAACCCTCGGTTGGCTTGGTAGCCGCCGATAGAGAAGGAGATTTACGCTATGGCGGGGAGGCCGAATTTTCAGAGAATATGGAACGATGAGATCTAGATGTTAATAAGCGCCTTGTGGCCTTATAGGTTGAAGTACTACGTGTGGTGCGATCTACGTGGCTTAAGGAGTAGCCGACGGTTTGAAGTACTTGAGCGCTTTTGCTAGTAGTCGGACTCGTCGCGAGGTATGTGAACCTCTTCCTATCTCTTCTAGCATGATATGTGTGTAACTATGTAGTACGGTAGACGCATACGTGTTTAATGTATTTGATTGGTTTGAAACATAAAGTGTTATAACGGCTTTATGGGAAGTTGGTTATAAATGACTTTATGTAGGTAAGAAACGGGTTGTGGTTTTTAAAAGATAATTGATTTGATTTATAATCGCTGGGGCGTTATAATAAAACTTGAAGTATTTCAAAAGATTTATGAATCGCTTTTGAAAGAAGTGTAGTATTGTGCTTTGAAAACTTAAGAGTTATACTAGCTTTATGGGAAGTTAGGTATAACGGCTTAAGAATGGTTTATCGATGTTAGAAGTTAAGAGACTTGATCTTATAAGATAAGAGACTTAACTTATTTGTCTTAATGTGAATGTTTGTGTGAAACCTCATTCGTGAGTAATGAGTACTTGATTTTATTTAAAGGGATAATGTTTACCGATTTGAAATCGAATGTGTATCGACAGCACCATCGCAGCGTTAATAAAGGAAAATGTATTGAATAATGATGAATTGTATTAAAACCAAAGAAACCTCCATCCGCATAGAAACTAAGATGAGACAAAATGATATTACATTTTCTAGATCATGGTCATTGTAATAAGAATGTTGTAAACAAGAATAACCTACTCTCACGCATACATATATTACTCAATTGTTCTAAAAAAAGAATCAAGTGATTAAGTTTATGAACTATGAAACCATTTGAAAATGAGAAGCTTGAGTAATCAAACTAGGCAAACCGAACTTAGGAAAAGAATGTTGTTACTTGATTTTGAAAAGGAATGTGGGTTGGTCATTCTAATACTACGTATCGGGTGACTTTTATAAAAGTAATGGATCTCTTTAAAAGAACTTAACGTATGTAGTACTTTGGGGTTAAAACCCGACTTTGGCATAAAATGAAAGTACTTTGAGTTGTGTGAAACTTGCCTATGCTTGTTGTTGTGAAACTTGCCTATGCTTGTGATGATAGCCTTTGTTGTGCAAGTGTGGTATTTCAGACACCGCGTCTCGATAGAGGCCTGGTCGACTTATTGAGAACTTACTTGACGCGTCGGGCGGTGATGGAGAATTCCACGTATGCTCTCGCTGATAGTGTTATTCCATGGACTAGCTCTCCATGAGGTTTATTATCGCTCGCCTTGTCCCCGGTGGTCGGCTCGCACCGCCCCGCCTCGTGATCGATTCGGCCTTGTATCCGTAGTCACCGCACTTGCCCTGCTCAAGATAGTGACGGTTGTCGTGGATACGGCCGTGGTCCCCGGTGGTCACCAGATTGCCTGCCACCGCGCGTGACCGCCTTGGTATCCAGAGTCGGCTCGCACTTGCCGTATCGGCCGTGTTTTGGTTGCATTGTATTATTGGTACGGCCGGATCTGGTAGTTATACTTGTCCTGCACGGTTTTTATAACACAGTGGGACATGGTGTTCATGTATAATCCTTGGTATGGTTATATCATAAATCGCCGCGATGAGGAAGAAATTCCACGCACGAGTGATAATTTGGAGGTGAGTCCTCGCTTGATGTGAATCGTTATATGTTATATATCGTAGTTTGGTCATCATACATGTCTCTGCTTTATATAGACTATTATGATTTCATTTACTGATTTTCGCTTTCACATACTTGGTACTGTTAATCGACTCCTTCTGGGCCGCGTTCACGCCGCAGTAGAGGTACATCGGCCGTGGATCCTCGCCATAGGATCACGCCAACAGATTTGAAGCTCCGCTTTCCTGAGGCTTATCTTTGTAGGTGTTCCCGAGTTGTAGGTTCTTGTACATTCGTGGTATGGCGGGCCCCGTCCCGTCATAGTCATGTATATCTTAAGTGCAGTAGTAATCGTTGGGCGGTGGTTGAAAAAGGATTAAACTGTTCAGGTTTTATGTATATACTGAAGGCAACCGTTTTGGTTGGCCTGTTTATTTACTATATCTCTCATTTCATGTGTAAAGTTTTTATTTCCGCTGGTTTTCTCTGATGTATGTATCGCTAGGGTGCCCGGGGTAAGGCACCAGTGACGGGCCTGATTTTCGGGGCGTCACAAGTGGTATCAGAGCAGTTAATCCTCGGAAAGTGTCTACAGACCGTGTCTAGTAGAGTCTTGATTATCGGTGTGTTGTGCACCACATCTATAATCAGGAGGCTATAGGACATTTAGGATTGGTTTCCATTCTTCTCATTCTGAGATCGTGCCTTAGAGCTGTGTGATAAGATTGGACCCCTCTGACGTGTTTCGTTTTACCGTTATGCCTCGCGAAGGCAACCCGCCCGGGCGGCAAGGCACAGAGGAGTCGCGAGTAGAGCGGCAGAGACCACAATACCGAGCCTCGATCCGCACCGGAGCAGCAGGAGATGAGTTACAAGGAGTGGGCCCGCCATGGCCGTGGTCAGGCGACTTGAGGATAGCCGGACGCAGCAGCCTCCAAGAGCACCGATGGTTCACCCTAGATCTGATAGTTCGAGGTGCGGGATTTTACGAGTCAGAGCCGCGAGTTTTATGGGTCGAGGCCGAGGATGATCCGCAGGAGTTCATCCGGCGATAGCCGATCGTAGAGTGATCAAGGCATCGAGATCGAGTCGGTGGCCTAGGTTCACATCAATCGCGTGATACCGCAATGATCGTTTGATTCTTGAGCTGTCCAGGGAGAGCATGCACTTCCAGCGTATGGAACGAGTTCTCGAGGCCTTTCTTGCACATTTCTTGCCTCCCGGATGAGAGGGCTCGGCCGACAGATTTTTGGTGTTCTGGCGCGCACGGTTCGGGAGTACAATGTGAGTTCGACTCATTGGCGAGACGTCCCGCGTTAGTAGCTAGTATGGAGGATCGAGTGCACCGATATGTTACAGGCTCGATGATTGCCTTGCAGAGAGTTGTTCGTAGCTCTTCACCGGCATGGACATTGCCGCACGCAGCGTATACACTTGGATGTGAGGAGCGGATAAATCGACGGAATGACCAAAGTCGCGAGAAGAGGCGAACAGCAGGTCCTTTGGTGACTTTCGAGGCGGACCGCCTCAGCAGACTAGTTATGTACCTCGTCGATGCAGTGGTCCTCCCGGTTGGGACCTTCGATATTCAGGAGCGTGCCGGGCTCCTGTGTTTCAGATTTTCGGGAGCAGAGTGCTCGCGGATGAGGTTGCCCTTGTCTCGGTGTGGCCGTGGAAAGCTTCATAAGGGAGAGTGTCGTACTAACTCGGAGATTGTTATTTTTGCGCCAACAGGCCATCCGGCAAGAGATCGTCAGGCCGAGAGTAGCACCGGTAGGATAGCATGGGCTACTGTAAGCGATTGCGGGTTCTTCACCTTCCGTAGCCAGCGGGATGTTCAGACACCTAAGGCCCCGGTAGAGGTCGCGGTGGGAGTTCCCAGTTTTAGCGGTCCTTGAACCGCCTAGTTTCAGGTATATCCTTAACCCTCTAGAGTTTTGTTTGTATTGGTGTTGTTGATGTGTTTAATGTTATGTTTGAATAGCTTTGTGCTAAAATGTGATTTAGAAACCTGGTTAGTGAAAGGGTAAGTCCCTGGGTAGTGTGAGATGGAAGTGGTAGCTTTCATGATGTGAATTAGTAAGATTGTTCCGGATCGGGGAACAAGAGTTGCGCGTTGGGTCGGGTTGAGGACCACCGCGGGTCAACCCAGAACCCGGTTTGGGGTGAGTCGCTCGGTGGTCCCGCCAGTGGTAGGTCACGAGGTGCTAGGCCCAAGTATAGATGACCATCGTATGAGTTCGTGGACGCGTTCGATCGAATCAGTTCGTGAAGGCCGGAATGGCCTTAGGGAAATCGAGGTTAGTGAGATGACCAAGTTGGAGGTAGTGACTCAAGGGTTGGTATGAGCCGTTGTGAAGTGTGGTACGGATACTAGAACAAGTTCAGTGTTCGTGGCAGTACTACGAGTTAGGGGAAAAGTGAACGTATGTTTTTGTGGCCAGGTGTGGCATGATTGTTTTCGTACGTATAGCAGTGAAGACTATACTGACGCCGGTTTGTTTTGAGACCTTGAATGAACATTCGGGACGAATGTTTCTAAGGGGGGGAGAATGTTATGCCCCGTATTTCCAGAGTATGTACGTGAGGGCGTACGTGTACAATTTGAGCCTTAAGTAGGCATAGTTTCGAAATTTGTACACAAGTGCCGAAAGGAGTCGTTTTTCGACGAAACGTTTCCACGACTACGTTGGGAAAATTCCGGCTATGTCATTTAGTATTTTTGGATTTTTCCGAGCGACGAACATTTTTGGATCAACGGAGGTGACACTTGTCACCTCGTTGACGCAAAGAGAGGCTTGGCCTTGGCCGATTGGCTCCCTCTTTTGTGCCTTGCTTTGTGGCTTGTTTTGTGGAGTGTTTTGTGGAGTGTTTTGTGGGTGCACTTGGCTTGATCTTGGCCTTACACTTGCCTTGCACATGGCTTGATCTTGGCCATTGGTTGGCCTTTGGTTTTGCTATAAATACCCCTCTCTTCAAGACTTCTTCATCCACTCTTCACTTGCCTAAGTCTTGAGAACCCTCCTCCTCTTGTTGACTCTCGTCCAAGAGCCCCTCTCCTCTTGTGAAGGCCTTTGGCGAAACCTTCCCTCTGTGAGCCTAAAGCCGAGAACACCCCCCCCTCCCTTAGGGTGTTGTTCTCGTGTGGTACCCCCCTTTTGTGGTATTGAAATACTCCTCCAAGTATTGTTATAATGCCCAAAATACCTTAGCCTTATACCTTGTAGTATTCCAAAGATACCTCTTTACGTAGAGTCCGGAAATACTACCTTTTGTCCTTTTAGTCTCAAACCGAAACCCTAAGGAAATCTTCATAGTTGGTTGAAGTATGTGAGTAGAAGTTGGTTAGAACTTCTAAGGGTTGTTTGAAGTGGTTTGGAGCGCACGGAGTGGAGCTAAACCTTGCTCAGGCGCGACATTATACTCGGATAATTTTGGGCTTATCGAGGTAACACTACTGTCCTTCTATTGTAATTGGAAATTACATGTTGTATGAATATATAGTTGAAGTATACTATATATAGAACTATACTTAGTATTATGGCAATGTCTTTTGACTTAAGCCTGAAGAATTAAGAATCGAATCGCAATTACATAGGGTGTATTACATTAGAATTGTGTATTATTACTGTGTAGTATAATTGTACCCGTCCGGTTAGGCGTGTAAAAACCCCCCCCTGGTTGGCTTGGTACCCGGCTTCGATAGAGAATGAGATTTACGCTATGGCGGGGAGGTGCCGAATTTTACGTAGAATATGGAGCGATGAGATCTAGATGTTAATAAGCGCGCGTGGCCTTATAGGTTGAAGTACTACGTGGTGCGATCTACGTGGCTTAAGGAGTAGCCGGTTTGAAGTACTTGGAGCGTTTTGCTAGTAGTCAGACTCGTCGCGAGGTATGTGAACCTCTTCCTATCTCTTCTAGCATGATATGTGTGTAACTATGTAGTACGGAGACGCATACGTGTTTAATGTATTTGATTGGTTTGAAACATAAAGTGTTATAACGCTTTATGGGAAGTTGGTTATAAACTTTATGTAGGTAAGAAAATGGGTTGTGGTTTTTAAAAGATAATTGATTTGATTTATAAGCGGCTTGGGCGTTATAATAAAACTTGAAGTATTTCAAAAGATTTATGAATCGTTTTGAAAGAAGTGTAGTATTGTGCTTTGAAAACTTAAGAGTTATACTAGCTTTATGGGAAGTTAGGTATAACGGCTTAAGAATGGTTTACTGATGTTAGAAGTTAAGAGACTTGATCTTATAAGATAAGAGACTTAACTTATTTGTCTTAATGTGAATGTTTGTGTGAAACCTCATTCGTGAGTACTGAGTACTTGATTTTATTTAAAGGGATAATGTTTCCGATTTGGAAATCGAATGTGTATCGACAGCACCACCGCGGCGTTAATAAAGGAAAATGTATTGAATAATGATGAATTGTATTAAAACCGAGAAACCTCCATCCGCATAGAAACTAAGATGACAAAATGATATTACATTTTCTAGATCACGGTCATTGTAATAAGAATGTTGTAAACAAGAATAACCTACTCTCACGTGAGACATATATTACTCAATTGTTCTAAAAAAAGAATCAAGTGATTAAGTTTATGAACTATGAAACCATTTGAAAATGAGAAGCTTGAGTAATTGAAACTAGGCAAACTGGAACTTAGGAAAAGAATGTTGTTACTTGATTTTGAAAAGGAATGTGGGTTGGTCATTCTAATACTACGGGTATCGGGTGACTTTTATAAAAGTAATGGATCTCTTTTAAAAGAACTTAACGTATGTAGTACTTTGGGGTTAAAACCGGACTTTGGCATAAAATGAAAGTACTTTGAGTTGTGTGAAACTTGCCTATGCTTGTTGTTGTGAAACTTGCCTATGCTTGTGATGATAGCCTTTGTTGTGCAAGTGTGGTATTTCTGTATTACCGCGTCTCTCGATAGAGGCGGTCGACTTGTTGAGAACTTACTTGGGCGTCTTTGGCGGTGATGGAGAATTCCACGGTATGCTCGTTGATAGTGTTATTCCATGGACTAGCTCTCCATGAGGTTTATTCTCGTTCGCTGGTCCCCGTGGTCGGCCTCGCACCGCCCGCCTCGTGGATCGATTCGCCTTGGTATCCGGTAGTCACCGTGACTTGCCCCGCTCAATAGTGTGAAGTGTCGTGATACGCCGTGGTCCCCGTGGTCACCAGATTGCCCCGCCACCGCGTGACCGGCCTGTATCCGAGAGTCGGCTCGCACTTGCCCCAGTATCGCCGTGTTTTGGTTGTATTATTGGTACGGTCGGATCTCGTAGTTATACTTGTCTCCAGACGGTTTTTATAACACGTGGGACATGGTGTTCATGTATAATCCTTGGTATGGTTATATCATAAACCGGCGGTGAGGAAGAAATTCCACGCACGAGTGATAATTTGGAGGCGAGTCCACGTCTTGATGTAATCGTTATATGTTATATATCGTAGTTTGGTCATCATACATGTCTCTCGCTTTATATAGACTATTATGATTTCATTTACTGATTTTCGATTTCACATACTTGGTACTGTTGTCGACCTCTTCGGGGCTGCTCACGCCGCAGTGAGGTACATCGGTCGTGGATCCTCGCTCATAGGATCACAGTTCAGCGCATTTGAAGCTCCGTTTCCCCGGAGGCTTATCTTTGGTAGGTGTTCCCTGAGTTGTAGGTTCTTGTACATTCAGGGGTATGGCGGGGCCCTGTCCCGTCATAGTCATCAGTATATCTTAGAGTGCAGAATCGCTGTAAGCGTGGTTGAAAAGGATTAAACTGTTCAGGTTTTATGTATATACTGAAGGCAACCGTTTTGGTTGGCCTGTTTATTTACTATATCTCTCATTTCATGTGTAAAGTTTTTATTTCCGCTGGTTTTCTCTGATGTATGTATCGCTAGGGTGCCCGGGGTAAGGCACCAGTGACGGGCCTGATTTTCGGGGCGTCACATAAAGGTACCAATTGCTTAAGGTTTTTAAGAAAGAAGTCACTTGATTTAGAAGCCGGTAATTGTATTTCTAAAAAGGTATTGTGACTTGTCCTGAAAGGTAGAGATGACTTGATACTACGGTTGTTAGTATCTGGGAAGTTTTATTTGAAAAAGAGTCTTTCTAAAGGCGTAGAGGTGCGTAGTACGTTGGGTTAAATTTCCGGGTTTTATATGACATTATCGACCCAGAGATGGGCCGGGCAGTATACCTTTACGGGCAGACTATATGACATTATCGACCCAGAGATGGGCTGGGCAGTATACCTTTACGGGCAGACTATATGACATTATCGACCCAGAGATGGGTCGGCAAAGATACCTTTACGCGGACTATATGACATTATCGACCCGAGACGGGTCGGGCAAGATACCTTACGCGCACTATATGACATTATCGACCCGAGACGGGCCGGGCAAGATACCTTTACGCGCACTATATGACATTATCGACCGAAGATGGGCGGCAAGATACCTACGCGCACTATATGACATTATCGACCCGAGACGGGCGGGCAAGATACCTTTATGGGCGCATATAGGACATTATCGCGTCGCAGATAGGCGGACAAGATACCTTGTGGCGGACTATGTGACTTTATCGCGTCCCGTGGTTGGCAAGATAGGTGTCCTCCGTAGCGGCGGACTAGGTTGTGTAAGGTAAGTAGGTTATATGGTAGTGAACTTGATGATTTTCCGAAGTAAGTACGTAAGGAAGTGACTATAACCTTTATTGAGGAATGAGAAAAGATAATAAGGTACGATTAAGTTCACGAGGGGGTAATGACATGGTAGGCTCAGGTATTTACTTCTTTTACACTTACCCCTGTCATGCTTTTATACAGATATGTTTTAATTGTTGTACCTTATTTCCGTTCCATATTCTGCACTTTTGTTATCGACTTTTTGGGGCTGCGTTCATGCCCGCAGGTTTTAGGTACCCAGGTTGGTGATCCTTGCTCTTAGGATCTCGGTTCAGTTTTTGGGAGAAAGCTCCATTTGCTCCGGAGGCTTATCTCTTGGTACGGTTTTCCCTGAGATTGTAGATTCATGTATATTCAGGGGTATGACGGGGCCCTGTCCCGCCACAGTTGTTATGATAAAACTCTTAGAGGTCTGTAGTTACATATTGTGGGTCAGTTTATAAAGGAAAGGAGGCAACTGCTTCGGTTATATATTATATGTCCAGGAAGGTAGCCCTATCGGCTAACTTGTTGTTTTACTTCTGTTGTATTAATTTATAAGTTTCATGTATGTTAACTGATTATCTCTCGATGTGTACTGTAAGGGTGCCTGTAGGGCACGATCATGCCCGGCCTGGTCGTGACACTTAACTTCTAAAATCAATAAACCATTCTTTTTATCTCTCTTAAGTTGTTATACCTAACTTCCCATAAAGCTAGTATAACTCTTAAGCTTTTAAAACCCAGTATTACTCTTCTTTCAAAAACGGTTCTTAATTATTTTGAAATACTTCAAGATTCTTATTATTCAGGCTTAAGTCAAAAGACATTGCCGTAAAACTACGTTCAGTTAACACACGTACGTCTACCGTACTATATATATATATATTCTTTTAAAATATCATGCTCAAGAGGATAGGAAGAATCACATACCTCGCGACAATTATCGACTATTAGCAAATAGCTTCAAAGTACTGTAGTCCGGCTAGCCTTTTTCACCCTTCGAGTAGAATACGCTACTCCCAGTACTTCAACCTATAACGGTTATACAAGTCTATCAATGTCTAGACTACTCTGTAGAATAAATCTAGATACAAGATTCTACGGAAAATTGGGCAAAGACTTCCCTACCACAACTTCACAAGTCTCATCAGAAATACAATCCTATGTAAGTACAGTTCAATTCCCTTCTTTATATACCTTCCTGGTATATAACTTATACTTAATTCTTATACTTTAATAGTATGTAAACTCAATTACAATAGGGAGACAAGATATTTACCTCGATAAGCCCAAAATTATCCAAGTTTAAATGTCGATCCTGAGCAACGTTTAGCTCCTACTATGGGCGCTCCAACCCGCTCAAAACAACCCTTAGAAGTTCTACGCAACTTCTACTTAACACTTCAACCGACTATGAAGATTTTCCTTAGGGTTTCATTTTGAGACAAAAAGGACATAGGGTAGTATTTCCGGGCTCTACGTATAGAGGTAACTTTGGAATACTACAAGGTATAAGGCTAAGGTATTTTGGTATAGTAACAATGCTTGGAGAGTATTTTCTACCAAGAGGGGGGGTATTTTACGAGAACAACTAGGCAAGGGGTGTACCTCTACCAACACCACTAGGGGGGGGGATATCTCTCGGCCATGGGGCCTCTCAAAGGGGGAGGGGGAGGCTTGGACGAGAACTCTACACTAAGGGGGAGAGGGCTTTCAAGACTTAGAGATTTGTGGAGTGGATGAAGAAGTCTTCAAAGGGGGGGGGGGGGGGTATTTATAGGGAAACCAATGGCCATGATCAAGCCAAGTGGGGGCAAGTGGAGGGCCAAGATTTGCCCAAGTGCCCCCTATCCCTACTCCACAATTCCCTCACAAACATTGACCCATGGTTTAGGCCTCAAAACATGGCCAAAAAACGTGACCCAAATCGTCCACTAGAACGCCCACTTGAGGGTGACAAGTGTCGCCCTCTCGTTGGTCCAAAATATTTCATCTCTCGGAAAAATCCGCAAAAATAATAAATGACATAGCTGTAATTTTCCCTACGCAAGCTTTGGAAAATGTTTCGTCGGAAAACGATTCTTTTCGGGGGTTGTGCACAAAATTTTCGGTCCTATGCCTAACTTAAGGCTCAAACTTTCGTACGTACGTCCTTACGTACATACTCTGGAAATACGGGGTATAACAAAATACCCCCCTTGATAGCAAGACTTCTTCATCACTTGAACAATTTCCAAGTCTCAAAATCCCTCTCCCCCTTTAGTTGAAGTTCTCGTCCAAACTTCCCCTCCCCCTTCCTTGAAAGCCTTCGTCCGAAACACCCCTCTCCCTTAACCAAACTTTGTCCAAAAATTCCTAAACTCTTAAGTGTTCTTCCTTAGTGTATTAGGAAGACTAGTAACCAAAGGTTAGAAAAGATTTCACACCCTTAGCCTAAATACACCCTCTTGGCCGAGAGTTGCCACAAGTTTAGCCTAAGTGTACTTCACTTTTTGGAGTTGAAGTGTTTCAGAGAAGTTATTAGAAACTTCTAAGGGTTGCTTGGAGCGGTTTGGAGCGTACAGATTAGGAGCTAAACGTTGCTCAGGATCGACATATAATCTTGTATAATTTTGGGCTTATCGAGGTAATGATCTTTATCCCCCTATTGTAATTGGAAATTACATGTTGTAGTAATGTATAGTCGAGTATACTATATATAGAATGGATATTAAAGAATAAAATTGAACTGTAATTACATAGAATTTGATTTCTGATGAGACTTGTAGTATTCCTGTGAAGTAGAATTGAACACGTCCGGTTAGACGTGTAATCCCCTGGGAGTTGTTGGCCTGGTAGCGGGTCTTGATAGGGGAGGAGATTTATGTGATAGCCGGGGGGGAGGTGCTGCCGAATTTTCCGTAGAAATATTCTACGAAGAGAACTAGAAGTTAATAGGCGTTTTATGGCCATTATAGGTGGAAGTACTACGAGTAGCGTATTCTACTTGAAGGGTGGAAAAGGCTAGTGCGTTGTAGTACTTGGAGCATTTTGCTAATTGTCGATAATCGTCGCGAGGTATGTGAACCTCTTCCTATCTTTTCTAGCATGATATGTTGTGAACTATGTAGTACGGTAGACGTACATGTGTTAAATGAATTTGGTTGGTTTAAAACATAAAGTGTTATAACGGCTTTATGGGAAGTTTGTTATAACAACTTTATGTGGGCAAAGAAATGGTTTGTGGTTTTTAAAAGATAAAAGACTTGATGTGAAATAATAAGGACTTGGGTTGTGTTAAAAAGTTGTGAAACCGCTTTAATGAGAAATGTGTAATTGGGTTTTTAAAAGGAATAATGTTATATTGATTTCGGAAATGAGAACAAGTATCGAATAAACCACTGCAGCGTTAATAAAGGAAAATGTATTGACTAAGTAATTATTATTAAAACCAGTAGAAACCTCCATCTGCATAGAAGCTAAGATAAGACAAAATTGTATTACATTTTCTAGATCATGGCTGCTTTAATAAGATTGTTATAAACAAGAATAACCTACTCACACATAAGACATATGTTACTCAAATTGTTTTAAAAGAGAATTATGTTATTAAGTGATTAAGACTATGAACTACGAAACCTTTCGAAAATAAGAGACTTGAGTATTTGAAATTAGGCAAACTTGAACTTTTGGAAAAGAAGGTTGTTACTTGTCTTTAAAAAGGGAAATTATTTTGGTTTACTTAAAATAATAGTTACTCTGTTTTGGATACTACGAGTGTTGATATCAGGTGACTTCTTGTGAAGAATGGATATTTGTAAGAGAAGTGAAGTATGGTAATTTGCTTGTGCTTGCTTGTGATAGCCTTGTTGTGTAAAAGTTGTATTCCTATGCTACCGCGTCTCTCGATGGAGGGCCGGTATATTGTTATTGTTGTTACATGGACATGTCTGCACCGATGAAGAATTCCGGCATGCGTACGCGGCGCGGTTAATCACCCAGATATTGTATTGTTGTTACATGGACATGTCGCACCGATGAAGAATTTTGGGGCATGAGGTTACGCGCGGGTTAATCACCCAGATATTGTTATTGTTGTTAAATGGACATGTACGCACCGATGAAGAATTAGGGCATGCGACGCTGCGGGTTAATCACCGATATTGTTATTGTTGTTACATGGACATGTCGCACCGATGAAGAATTCCGGGGCATGTGGCTACGCGCAGGTTGATTACCCTATATATTGTTATTGTTGTTACATGGACATGTCTCGCACCAATGAAGAATTCCGGCATGTGCCACGCGCGTGGTTGATTACGGTGATATCGCTATTGCATCCTGGACATGTCTACACCGATGGAGAATTCCGGGCATGTACGCGCCATGATGCGCATGATTGATATGGTGGGCGTGAGACCTTGGTTATATTTGAGTGATGACTTTGGCGTGAGTCCTCGCTTTGACATGATCGCTTTATGTCTGAATCGTAGTTTGGTTATCATACATGTCTCTGCTTTATTTAGATCGTTATGATTTCGTTTACGATTTTCGCCACATACTGTACTGTCAGATCGACCTCCTTCCGGCTGCATTCATGCCGCAGTAGAGGTACATCGGTTGTTGATCCTCGTTCTTAGGATCACGATCAACAGATTGGGAAGCTCCGTTTCTCCGGAGGCTTATCAGTGGTATGTTTCCCCGAGTTTGTAAGTTTTTGTACATTCAGGGGTATGGCGGCGCCCTGTCCCGTCATAGTTGTTGTAAAAATCTTAGAGGTCTGTGAATCTTGTGGGCAGGGTTTGTAAAGGATTGTAACTGTTCGGTTGTATGTATATACATGAAGGTGACCGTTTTGGTTAGCCTGTTTTCTTATGTTGTATCTTGTTTCCTGTTTAACTTTTTATTTCTGCTGATTTTCTCTGATGTAGTATCACTAGGGTGCCCGGGGTAAGGCACCAGTCGCGGGCCCGAGGTCGGGTCGTGACATACTAAGTATAGTGTATCCTACTTGAAGGATGGAATAACTATCAAGGTTGAAGTACTTTGGAGCATTTTGCTACTTATCGATAATCGTCGCGAGGCATGTGAACCTCTTCCTTCCTTTGGCATGATTCTATGTATGGAATATACATGTGGTATTATTTCATATTTCCTTCTACTCTTAGAAGTTAAGAGGTATGTGTGTGATTTACTCTATGTAAAGTTTATGTCAAAGTTATCCTAAGTCCTTACCGAGTCTTATGGGGGATGTTGGTAAGAGTCGTTAGGAGGTACTTTGGAGCCAAGTTGACTTGGCTAATATATGCCGCGAATGAGAATAAGTATCGAGCAAGCCATTGCAGCGCTAATAAAGGAAAATGTAATGACAATCAAATTATGTTAAAATGAGTAGAATTCTCCATCGGCATAGAAGCTAAGATAAGACAAAATTGTATTACATTTTCTAGATCATGGCTACTTGAATAAGATCGTTATAAATAAGTATAACTTATTCACAACGCACCAAAGTATATGTTACTTAACTTATAAGAATTTACGTATGAAGTTTTAAGGCTATGGATCTCAAATTCTTAAAAGTTAAGAGACTTTATTTTTCAAGTTAGGAGACTTGATTCTTAAAGGAAGAAATGAATTGATTTACAAGTATAGAATACTCGATTTGGAAAGACTTGATTTCTAAAGTTAAGAAACTTGTTTTCTTAAAAGTTAAGAGACTTGAAGTATTTTGAAAGTATAAGTCTCTTGGTTATAAAAGGAATGAATTTGTCCAAAACATAAAGAGTTATAACGGCTTTATGGAAGATTAAAAGAATGGTTTTCTTCAGTAATGTAAGCAAAGAAATGATTTGAAATAAAGAAGGGCAAACTGTTTTAAAGGTACCAATTGCTTAAAGTTTTTAAGAAAGAAGTCACTTGATTTAGAAGCCGGTAATTGTATTTCTAAAAAGGTGTTGTGACTTGTCTTGAAAGTAGATATGACTTGATACTACGGTTGTTAGTATCTTGGAAGTTTTATTTGAAAAAGAGTATTTCTAAAGGAGTAGAGGTGCGTAGTACTTGGGGTTAAATTCCCGGATGTTATGTGTGAAACGAAAGTGCCACGAGTTTATAAAAATGGACTTCTAAAGATTTAATGAACTTGCCTATGTTTGCTTGTGATATCTTTGAGTGCAAGTATTATATGTTTACATTGTCGTGACTCTCGGTTGGAGGGCCGGCTGTCTTGTTGTAAGTTTACTTGGACGTACCGACAGTGATGTGGGATTCCACGGGTATTCTTCCATTATGATTGATCCTTGGACATGCTTATACGATGTGGGATTCCGGGGCATGTGACCAGGAGGCGGGTTAGATTCGGTTGTTTTATTACCCATGGCCATGCTTATACGATGAGGGATTCCGGGGCATGCGACCATGCTATGTACGACTATTACTCCATGGGCTAGCTCCCCATGAAGACATGTACCCACGATGAGGGATTCCGGGGGCATGTTATATTATTACTCCATGGGCTAGCTCCTCATGAAGACCTGCACCTACGATGAGGGATGCCGAGGGCACGTTATGGTCATGCTTATACGATGAGGGATTCCGGGGCATGCGGCCACGTTATATATATATATATATATATATATATATATGTATATGTATTGTGTATGGGTACGCCAACAGTGAGGTGGATGCTACGCGCGTCACATGGTTATATGTTACACCTACTACCGCTGATGTGGGATTTCACGCGGAGATATATATATGTATTGTGTATGTATGACGCGGTGAGGTGGGATGCCACGGGCGCGTCACATGGTTATATTTTACACTTATAGTTGTTGGCAGTGATGGGGGATTCCACGGGCACGCTTTGATATTTGTGTGATTTGATCGCGTCCCAGATTGGGCCGGGTAGTATATGTGTCCCTCCATAAAGGGTCGGATTATGTTATGAAAGATAAGTAAGTTATATGGTAATGAACTTGACGATTTTTCCCAAGTATGTACGTAAGAAAGTGACTATAACTTTTATTGAAAATGGGAAAAGATAATAAGGTACGATTAATTCCATGAGATGGTAATGACACGGTAGGATCTGGTATGTACCCTTTTTATACTTGCCCCTGTCATTCTTTTGTACAGTTATGATTTGTTTACTATACCTTATTTGCTCCATATTCGTTTTTGTTAGATCGACTTCTTCGGGGCTGCGTTCATGCCCGCAGGTATTAGGTGCACAGGTTGGTTATCCTTGCTCTTAGGATCTCAGTTCAGTTTTGGGAAAAAGCTCTATTTGCTCCGGAGGCTTATCTCTTGGTACGGTCTCCCCTGTGGTTGTAGATTCATGTATATTCAGGGGTATGGCGGGGCCCTGTCCCGCCACTGTTGTTATGTTAAAACTCTTAGAGGTATGTAGTCACATATTGTGGGTCAGTTTGTAAAGGAAATGGGCAAATCGCTTGGTTGTATATATGTATGTCTGGAAGGTAGCCCTACGCCTAACTCGTTGTTTTACTTCTCTTGTTTTATTTTGGAAGTTTCATGTATGTTCCACTGATTTTCTCTGATGTATACTGTAGTGGTGCCTGTGTAGGCACCGCCGCGCCCGGTCGGGTCGTGATGGCGGCACAGTGGGACACGTGTTCATGTGTACTTTTTGGTGTTATATTATATCATAGACTGCCGGCAGTGAGGAAGGAGTTCCACGGGCATGATTGATATTGCGGGCGTGAGACCCATGGTTATATTTGAGTAATGACTTTGAGGGCGTGAGTCCCTGACTTGACATGACTGCCTATATATTGTGTACTGTAGTTTGGTTATCATACATGTCTCCTATTTTATATAAACTGTTATGATTTCATTACAGTATTTTCAGTTTCACATACTTGGTACCTGTTGTACTGACCTCCTTCGGGGGGCTGCGTTCATGCCGCAGGTAGAGGTACACCAGTTGTTGATCCTCGCTCATAGGATCACGGTTCTGCGTTTTGGGAAGCTCCATTTCTCTGGAGGCTTATCTTTTGGTATGATTCCCTGAGATTGTAGGTTCTTGTGCATTCAGGGGTATGGCGGGGCCCATATCAATCATGCCCGTGGAATTCCTTTCTCATTGCCGGCAGTCTATGATATAACAACACCAAGGAGTACACATGAACACCAGGTCCCACCTGTGTCATAAGAACCGTACGGGGCAAGTACGAAGGCATAGCTACCAGATCCACCATGCATCATCAATCGGCCGGCAAGTACGAAGCCGACTACCGTGGTTACCGTACCAACAATACTATATAACTGTATCACGAAGCTGACCGGGGCAAGTACGAAAGCCACTACCAGATACCGCCTGCATCACGTCGCTGACCGGGGCAAGTACGAAAGCTAACTACCAGATACCGCCTGCATCACGAGACTTCGTCATAAAACTGCTATAAAACTAACTCACGGTCGACCGGCAAAGAACGGGCGTCGACTACCGATACCTCCCGCACACGTCGATCGGGAAAGTACGAAAGCCAACTACCAGATACCTCCTACATCATGAGACTTCGCCATAACACTGACCGGGGCAAGTACGAAAGCCAACTACCAGATACCTCCTGCGTCAGCCACGACCGGGGAAAGTACGGGGGCTAGCTACCAGATCCACCCTGCATCAGTAAACCTCATGGAGAGCTAGTCCATGAAATAACACTATTAACAGGGAACGAACCCTCATCATAACCGCATACCCGTGGACTATCCATTGAGTCAGTATGCCCAAAATGATCAAGATTAACATGACCGGCCCTCCATCGAGAGACGCGGTAGCATAAGGATACAATACTTGCACAACAAGGATATCACAAGCAAACATAGGCAAGTTACTCACACTCAAGGTACTTTCATTTTATGCCAAAAATTCGGGTTTTAACCCCAAAGTACTACGTACTTTAACTCTTTAAAAAGATCCATTTCTTTCATAAAAGTCACATGATACTAACACCCGTAGTATCAAAATAGAGTAACTATTATTTTAAGTAAACCAAAAAAATTTCCATACCTTCTTTTTAAATAAACCAAGACAATACCATGCCTTCTTTTTAAAACAAATCAAGACAATACCATGCCTTCTTTTTAAACCAAATCAATACAATACCATGCCTTCTTTTTAAACAAATCAAGACAATACCATGCCTTCTTTTTAAACAAAAACACTTCTCCTTTTTAAAGTCAAGTAACAATACACTTTTCAAAATAGTTCAAGTTTCATAACTTCAAATTCTCAAGTCTCTTCTTATCATTAGAAATCAAGACCTTACATCAAAGTCTCATTACTTTTTAAAAAAATGTCAAGTTACCATTTTAAATCCAATAATAAAACCATTCTTTTGTTTTCATAAAGTCGTTATAACTAACTTCCCATAAAGCTATTATAACACTTTATGTTTTAAACCAACCAAGGACAACTACTCTCATTTCCGAAATCAAGATAACTTTATTCTTTTAAAGACCAAGTACCCATTACTTCACGAATGAGGTTTCACAAATTTTTAACACAATTCAAGTCCTTAACATTTCATATCAAGTCACTTAACTTTAGAATCAAGTCAAGGACAAAAAGGAAGTCAAACTCCTTTAACACACGTGCGTCTACTGCACTATATATTTCACAAATATCATGCTCAAGATAATAGGAAGAATCACATACTGTCACGACCCGAACCCGGGCCCGTGACTGGTGCCTTACCCCGGGCACCCTAGTGATACAACATCAGAGAAAATCAGCGGAAATAAAAACACGAACATGAATTAAGAGACATGATAAATAAACAGGTCAACCAAAACAGTTGCCTTCAGTATATATACATAAATACCCGAACAGTTATCCTTTACGCATCGCCACAACAAGATTACATGCACTTCTAAGAAGTGACAACAACTATGACGGACAGGCCCGCCATACCCCGAATGTACAAGAACATACAGACTGTGGTAACATACCAAAAGATAAGCCTCCGGAACGAGCTTCAATACGTGAAAGGTGATCCTAAAAGCGGATCAACAGCCGATGTACCTACTGCGCATGAACGCGGCCCGGGATGTCAAGACAACAGTACCAAGTATGTGAAATCAGAAAATACGTAAATGAAATCATAATAGTCTATATAAAGCGTAAGACATGTATGATAACCAAAATACGCCACATCATAAAACCGGGTCATGTCAAGTCGTGACTCACGCCTCAAAGTCATCCTCACGCCCGTGGAACTCCTTCCTCACCGCCAGCTTCAGGTACAAACCATGTGATACATATAACATATCTCGCCCATCTCATGGACCCGATAGAAACACGTGGAATACATTCCTGCTCATCTCATGAACTCGGTAGTCGGATGGAATACATTCCCGGTTCATCTCATGAACTCGGTAGTCGGATGGAATACATTCCCGGTTCATCTCATGAACTCGGTAGTCGGATGGAATACATTCCCGGTTCATCCCATGAACACGGTAGTCGAGTGGAATACATTCCCGGTTCATCTCATGAACACGGTAGTCGAGTGGAATACATTCCCGGTTCATCCCATGAACACGGTAGTCGAGTGGAATACAGTGCTTGCATAATAAGGCTATCACATGCAAACATAGGCAAGTTACACACAACTTAAGGTACTTTCATTTTATGCCAAAATCTCGGTTCTGACCCTAAAGTATTACATACATTAACTCTTTTAAAAGGATACGTTTCTTTCACGAAAGTCACACAATGCTCGTAGTATAAAATAGAGTGACTATCTTTTAAGTAAACCAAAACACTTCCCTTGTAAAATCAAGTAACACATTATTTTCCAAACGTTCCAGTTTGCCTAATTTCAATTGCTCAAGTTTCTCATTTTCGAAAGGTTTCATAGTTCATAGTTTTAATCCATTAAAACATAATTCTCTTTTAAACAATTTGAGAAACATATGCCTTATACGTGAGTAGGTTATTCTTGTTTATAATCAATCTTATTAAGCAGCCATGATCTAGGAAATGAAATATCATTTTGTCTCATCTTAGTCTCTATGCAGATGGAGGTTTCTACTGGTTTTAATAATACTTCATTATTCAATACATTTTCCTTTATTAACGCTGCAGTGGTTTATCGATACTCATTCTGATTTCCGAAATCAGTAAAACATTTCTCCTTTTAAAAACCAAGTACTTATTACTCACGAATGAGGTTTCACACTAACATCCATATTAAGTCAAGTCTCTTAACTTCTAACAATCAGTAACCCATTCTCTTTATCTCTCTTAAGACGTTATACCTAACTTCTCATAAAGCTAGTATAACTCTTCTTTCAAAACGGTTTCTTAATTCTTTTGAAATACTTCAAGATTCTTATCATCACACATCAAGTCAGTTATAAGTCAAATCAGTTATCTTTAAAAACCACAAAGCATTTCTTACTTACATAAAGCTGTTATAACCAACTTCCCATAAAGCCGTTATAACACTTTATGTTTTAAACCAATCAAATACATTTAACACATGTATGTCTACCGTACTACATAGTTATACACATATCATGCTAGAGAAGATAGGAAGAGGTTCACATACCTCGCGACGATTATCGACTAATAGCAAAACGCTCCAAGTACCTCAAACCGCTGGCACACCTTAAGCCGTGCAGCTCACGCCACACGTAGTACTTCAACCTATAGAGGCCACAAGGTGCCTATTAACATCTAGATCTCAACGTAGAATATTCTACGTAAAAATTCAAAGACCTCCCAAGAATCACAGAATCTCCTCCTCATCGAGGCATGCTAACAGCCAACAGCCCGCAGAGTGGGGGTTATGCGTCTAAACCGGACGTGTACAATTCTACTTCACAGTAATGCTACACAAGTCTCATCTGAATCACCCTATGTAATTACAGTCGATTCTCTTCTTTAAATTCAGGCTTAAGTCAAAAGACATTGCCGCACAATTATGTTCAGTTCTATATATAGTATACTTCAACTATATATTCTTACAACATGTAATTTCCAATTACAATAGAAAGACAGTAGTATTTACCTCGATAAGCCCAAAATTATCCAAGTTTAAATGTCGATCCTGAACAAGGTTTAGCTCCTACTCCGTGCGCTCCAACCCGCTCCAAACAATCCTTAGAAGTTCTAACCAACTTCTACTCAAATACTTCAACTAATAGTGAAGATTTCCTTAGGGTTTCGTTTTGTGACTGAGGGAAAGTATAATAGTATTTTCCGGGCTTTACGTATAGAGGTAACTTTGGAAAGTACTACAAGGTATTTGGGCTAAAGTATTTGGGCATTATAACAATACTAGGAGAGTATTTCTATACCACAAAGGGGGAGTATTATATGAAAACAACTAGGCTAGGGGGGGTACCCCACGGCTAGCACCTCAAAGGGGGAGTGGGAGGCCCTCTCAGCCAAAGCTTCTCAAGGGAGGGGGGAGGGGCTTTGGACGAAAGCAAACAAGAGGGAGGGAGTATTTAGAGACTTAGAAAGATTGCTCAAGTTTTGGATAAAGAAAGTCTTCAACTTAGAGGGGTATTTATAGGTCAAGGAATGGCCAACCAATGGCCAAGATCCATCCAAGTGTAAGGCAAGTGTAGGGCTATATTTCAACCATGTGGACCTTATCCATCTACCACACCAACTTGCACAAATATCCTACCTAACCCAAGGCACAAAAAACGTGCCATGGTCTAGCCTTTGCCGTCCACTTGCTTCCAATGTGAGGGTGACACATGTCACCCTCCCGTTGGTCCAAAATGTTTCGTCTCTCGGAAAAATCCGCAAAAATTCTCAATGACATAGCCGGAATTTTCCCTTCGCAAGTTTAGTAAAATGTTTCGTCGAAAAATGATTCTTTTCGGCACTTGTGCCCAAATTTTCGAACCTAGCCAAACCTTAAGGCTTAAATTTTTATACGTACGCCCTTACGTACATACTCTGGAAATACGGGGTATAACATTCTTGTTATACCCCGTAGTTCCAAAGTATGTACGTGAGGGCGTACGTATAATAGTTTAGCCTTAAAGTTAGGCAAGGTTCGAAATTTGTGCACAACACTCGAAACGAATAGTTTTCCGACGAAACGTTTCCACAGCTTGCGTAGGGAAAATTACGGCTATGTCATTAATAATTTTTGCGGATTTTTTCCGAGAGATGAAATATTTTGGACCAACGGGAGGGTGACACTTGTCACCCTCATTGGACGGCAAAATGGGGCTAGATTGGACGATTTCTTGCCTTTCCCTTGGTCAAGGGTTAGGTAGGATATTTTGTGTAGATGGATAAGGTAGCACATGGCTAAATCTTAGCCTTACACTTGCTATGCACTTGGCTTCATCTTGGCCATTGGTTGGCCTTTGGTTAGCCTATAAATACTCCCCTTGCTTGAAGGTTTTCTTCATCCACAAATGTTCCTAAGTCTTGAAAAATCCCTCCCTCTCCCTCTTGCTTGTTCTCGTCCAAACACCCCCCTTCTCCCCTCTCAAGGCCCTCGGCGAACCCCTGCCTAGTGGTTCTAGCCGAGAACCCCCCCCTAGCCTAGTTGTGCTAGTCGAAATACTACCCCCCTTGGTAAAGAAATACTCTCCAAGTATTGTTGTTATGCCTAAATACTTTAGCCCAAATACCTTGTAGTACTTTCCAAAGTACCCTTTATACGAAAAGCCCGGAAAATACTATCATACTTCCCTTTAGCCACTAAATGAAACCCTAAGGAAAATCTTCACCCGTAGTTGAAGTTATAAGTAGAAGTTGCGTAGAACTTCTAAGGGTTTCTTGGAGCAGATTGGAGCGCACGGAGTAGGAGCTAAACCTTGCTCAGGATCGACTTTAAATTTGCATAATTTTGGGCTTATCGAGGTAACTAAACTTGTCCCCTTATTGTAATTGGAAATTACATGTTGTAGGAATATATAGTAGAAGTATACTATATATAGAACTGATCATAATTTTGCGGCAATGTCTTTTGACTTAAGCCTGAATAATAAAGAAGAGAAGCGAATCAGAATTACATAGATCAGACATGAGACTTGTGTAGCATTAATGAGAAGTAGAATTGTACACGTCGTTAGGCAGAAACCCCCGGTTGGCTTGGTAGCCGGCCTCGATAGAAGAGGAGATTTACGCTGTTGCGGGGGGGGAGGTGCTGCCGAATTTTCTATAGAATATTCTACGTTGAGACCTAGATGTTAATAGGCGCCTTGTGGCCTTTATAGGTTGAAGTACTACGTGTGGCGCGATCTACTTGGCTTAAGGAGTAGCCGACAGTTTGAAGTACTTGGAGCGTTTTGCTATTAGTCGATACTCGTCGCGAGGTATGTGAACCTCTTCTTATCTCTTCTAGCATGATATGTGTATAACTATGTAGTACGGTAGACGTACATGTATTAAATGTATTTGATTGGTCTAAAACATAAAGTGTTATAACGACTTTATGGGAAGTTGGTTATAATAGCTTTATGTAGGTAAGAAAATGCTTGTGGTTTTTTAAAAGGTAACTGATTTGAACTATAACTGGCTTGATGTGTGATCATAAAGAACATGAAGTATTTCAAAAGATTTATGAATCATTTTGATAGAAGAGTAATACTTGGTTTTTGAAAACTTAAGAGTTATACTAGCTTTATGGGAAGTTAGGTATAACGACTTAAGAATGTTATATGGCTTTCGGAAATGAGAACAAGTATCGAACAAACCACTGCAGCGTTAATAAAGAAAATGTTTTGACTAATGAATTGTATTATTAAAACCAGTAGAAACCTCCATCTGCATAGAAGCTAAGATGAGACAAAATGATATTACATTTCCTAGATCATGGCTGCTTTAATAAGATTGTTATGAATAACCTACTCACACATTAGACTTATATTACTCAATTTCTCTAAAAAGGAATTACGTGATTAAGACTTTGAACTATGAAATCTCTCAAATGGAACTTGAGTAATTGAAACTAGGCAAACTGGAACTTTAGGAAAAGGATGTTGTTACTTGACTTTAAAAAGAATGTGGGTTGGTTTATAAATGTGGGTCACTCTATACTGCGGGTATCAGGTGACTTTGGTAAAAGGAATGGATCTTTTAAAGGGATTTAACGTATGTAGTACTTTAGGGTTAAAACCTGGTTTTTGGCATAAAATGAAAGTACTTTGAGTTGTGTGTAACTTGACCATGTTGGGTGTGATAGCCTTGTTGTGCAAGTACTGTATTCTACTCGACTACCGGTTCATGGGATGAACCGGGAATGTATTTCACTCGACTACCGCGTTCATGGGATGAACCGGGAATGTATTTCACTCGACTACCGCGTTCATGGGATGAACCGGGAATGTATTTCACTCGACTACCGCGTTCATGGATGAACGGGAATGTATTTCACTCGACTACCGCTCGTATGGGATGAACCGGGAATGTATTTCACTCGACTACCGCGTTCATGGGATGAACCGGGAATGTATTCCACTCGACTACCGCGTTCATGAGATGAACCGGGATTGTATTCCACACGTTTCTATACTGGGTCCATGAGATGGGCCGAGACATGTTATACGTATCACATGATTTGTACCTAGGCCGGCGATGAGAAGGAGTTCCACGGGCATACGGATGACTTTGAGGCGTGAGTCACGACTTGACATAATCGCTTTTATGTTGTGAATCGTAGTTTGGTTATCATACATGTCTCCCGCTTTATATAGACTATTATGATTTCATTTATGATTTTCTGATTTCACATACTTGGTACTGTTGCCGACCTCCTTCGGGCTGCGTTCATGCCGCAGGTGAGGTACATCATTGCCGATCCCCGCTTTTAGGATCACCTTTTCAGCGTATTGGGAAGCTCCGTTCCTTCGGAGGCTTATCTTTGGTATGTTACCATGAGTCTGTAGGTTTTTGTACATTCAGGGGTATGGCGGGGCCCTGTCCCGTCATAGTTGTTGTTATAAAACTCTTAGAGGTGCAGAGCTTGTGGGCAGAGTTTGTAAAAGGATAACTGTTCGGGTTTTTATGTATGTACAGAAGGCAACTGTTTTGGTTGGCCTGTTTATTTATAATATCTCGTATTTCATGTTCATGTTTTATTTCCGCTGATTTTCTCTGATGTTGTATCACTAGGGTGCCCCGGTAGGCACGACCACGCCCGGGTTCGGGTCGTGACAAAAGTGGTATCAGAGCAGTTAGTCCTCGGAAAGTGTCTACAGACCGTGTCTAGTAGAGTCTTGATTATCGGTGTGTTGTGCACCACATCTATAATCAGGAGGCTATAGGACATTAGGATTGGTTTCCATTTTTCTCATTCTGAGATCGTGCCCTAGAGCTGTGTGATAAGTTGGACCCCTCTGACGTATTTCGTGTTTACGATTATGCCCAGTAAGGCAACCCCGCCCAGAGGGGCAAGGCAGCCGAGGGAGCTGCTAGTGGGATACAAAGGAGTACGAGGGCGCAGGCCAAGACTGAGCATGCTTCCGACGGCGAGTTTTGCGACGCCGCCAGCCCCAACAGAGTTTAGAGCCGCAGCAGTGGCTGCTGAGACCACGATACTGAGCCTTGATCCCACACTGTAATGCAGATGAGATGGGTACAAGGAGATGGCGATTCTTGGGTCGTGGGCCGATATGAGGATAAGTGGATCAGCAGCCTTCGATCCAGAGCACCCGTAGTCCACCCCGAGCGATTTTGAGACTACGGGATTTTACGAGATGTAACCCGCGAGTTTTATGGGTCGAGGCACGAGAGGATCCGCAGGAGTTCATCCGGCGATTCTGACGGATCATGAGAGTGATCAAGGCATCGGAGACCGAGTCGATGGTCCTAGGTTCGCGGCCGCGTGATACCGCTGATCGGTTTGATTCATGAGCTGTCCCGGGAGAGAATGCACTTCCACTATATGGGACGAGTTCTCAAAGGCATTTCTTGCACTTCTTGCCTCCACAGGATGAGAGGCTCGCCGACAGATTTTTGACGTTGAGGCAGGACGGGCGGACGGTTAGAGAGTACAATGTGGAGTTTGACTCATTAGCTCGGTATGTCCCCGCTGTAGTAGCTGATATGGAGGACAAAGTACACCGCTACGTCACCGGGCTAGACGATTACTTGGCGAGGCTTATGCGGTGTAGCTCTTCAGCCGGGCATGGACATTGCCCGCATGCAAGCTCATGCACTTGGATGTGAGGCATGGAGAGGTCGACGGAATGACCAGGATCAGCAGAAGAGGGCCAGAACAGCAGGGTCCTTTGGTAACTTCGAGGCGGGCCGCCTCAGCAGCAGACTAGTTATGTACCTCCGCCCGATGCAGTGGTCCTCCACGATTCGGGGCGTTCGGTATTCGAGGCGGCGAGCTCCAGGGCTTCTGGTTCACAGGTATACGTTAGTTCTAGCCAGCAGGATTCATGTCCCCCTCAGTGTGTACGATGTGGCAGACGTCATCCCGGGGAATGTCGTCTTTTTACTGGTGCTTGTTTCACCTGCGGCCGTCAGGGCCATGTGACGAGAGACTGTGCTTATAGGAGGGGCACCGGCAGCTTGGCGCAGCCTACCGGATCAGTGGCAGGTTCATCGCCTTCTACAGCTATGCGCCCTACAGGGCAGGCCTATGATTAGAGTGGCGCGGTAGATTCAGGTATATCCTTAACCCTCTAGAGATTTGTATGCATGATATGATGACCTTATTATTGTGTGCTATGTACGGATAGCATTATGTTGGTTATGAGTTGGAAAGCATGGTTAGTTGAAAGGATATGTATGGGGGCATGGGAAGTGTGAACCTTAGAATATTTCATGTTGAGACCTTAGAGGTAAGGTCGTCTTGAATAAGAGATTCTTGCGGTTAGTCTTTGTTGAAATACTTGGTATGCGTAAAATGTATTGTGGGAAATGCCTTGGGTTCTGTGAGATGAAAGTGGTAGCTTTCAAGACTTGAATAGGTAAGATTGTTCCGGATCGGGGAACAAGAGTTTGGCGCGATTGTGGGTCGGGTTGAGGACCGTTCGCGGGTCGACCCGCAGCTCGGTTTGGGGTGGGGTCAGTTCGAGGTGGTCTGCCAGTGGTAGGTCACGGCGCCAGGCCCAAGTTTAGTTGACCATCGTGTGAGTTCGTGGGTATGTTCGATCAGAATCGGATCGTGAAGGCCGGGAATGGCCTTAAAGGAATTTGAAGCTAGTGAGATGACCAAGTTTGGAGGTAGTGACTCCAAGGGTTGGAAACGAGCGTTGGATGAAGTGTGGAACATGTACTAGAAAGAGTTCGGGTGTTCGAGAAGGGTGCGCCGAGGAAGGAGGGAAGCGAACATGTGTTACGGGAACGGAAGTGATCATTTCTTTTGTGAAGTGAAGATGAAGGGACGTGTCCTTTGGACCAGGAGCGAGAGTTATATTGTTTTATATCTTCGAGGTAATTCCTCGTGGACTTGGGATTACGTATTTTGTGCGTGTGTTATTTTGTGACCAGGTGCGGCATGTTTGGTTTCGTAAGTATAGTAGTGAAGGCTATACCTGCACGTGTATGTTTTGAGACTGAGAAGGAACATTCGAGACGAATGTTTCTAAGGGGGGAAGAATGTTATACCCCGTAGTTCCAGAGTATGTACGTGAGGGCGTACGTATAAAAGTTTAGCCTTAAAGTTAGGCAAGTTTCGAAATTTGTGCACAACACTCGAAACGAATAGTTTTCCGACGAAACGTTTCCACAGCTTGCGTAGGGAAAATTACGGCTATGTCATTAATAATTTTTGCGGATTTTTTCCGAGAGATGAAATATTTTGGACCAACGGGAGGGTGACAACTTGTCACCCTCATTGGACGGCAAAATGGGGCTAGATTGGACGATTTCTTGCCTTTCCCTTGGTCAAGGGTTAGGTAGGATATTTTGTGTAGATGGATAAGGTAGCACATGGCTAAATCTTAGCCTTACACTTGCTATGCACTTGGCTTCATCTTGGCCATTGGTTGGCCTTTGGTTAGCCTATAAATACTCCCCTTGCTTGAAGGTTTTCTTCATCCACAAATGTTCCTAAGTCTTGAAAAATCCCTCCCTCTCCCTCTTGCTTGTTCTCGTCCAAACACCACCCCTCTCCCCTCTGAAGGCCCTCGGCGAACCCCTGCCTAGTGGTTCTAGCGAGAACCCCTCCCCTAGCCTAGTTGTGCTAGTCGAAATACTACCCCCTTGGTAAAGAAATACTCTCAAGTATTGTTGTTATGCCTAAATACTTTAGCTCAAATACCTTGTAGTACTTTCCAAAGTACCCTTTATCGAAAAAGCAGGAAAATACTATCATACTTCCCTTTAGCCACTAAACGAAACACTAAGGAAAATCTTCACCCGTAGTTGAAGTTATAAGTAGAAGTTGCGTAGAACTTCTAAGGGTTTCTTGGAGCGGATTGGAGCGCACGGAGTAGGAGCTAAACCTTGCTCAGGATCGACTTTAAACTTGGATAATTTTGGGCTTATCGAGGTAACTAAACTTGTCCCCTTATTGTAATTGGAAATTACATGTTGTAGGAATATATAGTAGAAGTATACTATATATAGAACTGATCATAATTTTGTGGCAATGTCTTTTGACTTAAGCCTGAATAATAAAGAAGAGAACTGAACTGTAATTACATAGGACTGTATTACAGTAGACTTGTGTAGCATTACTGAGAAGTAGAATTGTACACGTCCGGTTAGACGTGTAAACCCCCCCCCCCCCCCGGTTGGCTTGGTAGCCGGCCTCGATAGAGGAGGAGATTTACGCTGTTGCGGGGGAGGGGGAGGGGGGAGGTGCTGCCGAATTTTCTGTAGAATATTCTACGTTGAGACCTAGATGTTAATAGGCGCCTTGTGGCCTTTATAGGTTGAAGTACTACGTGTGGCGCGATCTACTTGGCTTAAGGAGTAGACGACGGTTTGAAGTACATGGAGCGTTTTGCTATTAGTCGATACTCGTCGCGAGGTATGTGTTACACCCCGTATTTCCGGCAATTGAGATAAGAACGTACGTAAGAATTTGGGAATTGAATTTTAGAAGGAATGAAAGATTCTGAAAATTTCTCCGAACCTTGTAAAGGAAAAAGGTTTATTAGTTGAATTTAATTCTCGAATTCGGTATTTGGGACTTTTAGAATTTATCGGAATTTTGGAATTTTAATTTCGAAATTTGGTCACGTGGGACCACTCGAGAAATTTTGTATTTGTTGGGGAGTTTGGGAAGGCAACGCAGAACAAAAAATACCAAAACGTGTATGAACAGTGAAAACCCGTCCATGAACAGTGTTGTTCGATGAACAGTGTTCGGAAAAACGCCATTTCCGGCCAAACCAGGAATCCGCCGGGGGCGAGACATATACCAAAAGCTTCGTCTCGTCGAGCCCGTCACGTCCATACCAACCGCCACCGTCGATTCTCCCGGAATCGCCGGCAGTTTCAGATCGAAGTTTCGGTCACTGTTCATCCATCTTCCCCGTTCGGTTTTTCTGATTTTCCGACCAACTGAGGTGCTATCGACGGGAGTGGAGTATACCATCAGAACCACCATCTCCTTGCCGTCATTTCCATGTAAACCAGGACCCTCGATTCTTGCTCAAACTCGCCGTCGACCAGATCGATTTTCGTCGAAACCCTAGGTCGTCGACGAGCATTTTCCGGCCACCACAGGTAGAGTCGACGGTCGTGGCTAGTGTAGAAATATTCAGGGTGGAAAGGCCGACATTTTGGCACCACCCACGACCTCCAATTCAACCCAGATCGTCGGGTCAACCAAAACATTTTCTTCGATCGGAAGTTGGAAGATTCGATCGATTCCGTCTGATTGAGGCTAAGGCGTATACCGTTGTGTTCGTATTGATCTTAGCTACGTTTGCAACCAATCCCGAGCCTCGATTCTCGTATTTTGGAATCCGCCATTGATGCCGCCTTGAGCTCACGGCCGGCGCCGCGCCATGACCACCAGCAGACTCCAAAAATTGATTTTCAAGGCTATGGACGTATTGTGGCCATTTTAGGTTGAAGTACTTGGAGCGTTTTGCTAATTGTCAATAATCGTCGCGAGGTATGTGAACCTCTTCCTTCTTTAGACATGGTTCTATGTATGGAATATACATGTGGTATTATTTCATGATTCCTTCTACTCTTAGAAGTTAAGAAGTATGTATGTTGATTTACTCACGTAAGGGTTATGTCTAAGTTATCCTAAGTTAAAGTATGTTAAATTGTCCTAAGTCCTTACCAAGTCTTATGGGAGATGTTGGTAAGAATGGTTAGGAAAATATGAGATTTGATTTAAAGCTATGTGTCTTGATTTATTTAAAGTAAGTAAGTGGATTTTACGTTCAAAAATGACTTGAATTTATATGTGAAAAGGGGATCGATTTTAAAAGTGGATGTTATATGGTTTTAAGAGAATAAGTTACTTGGTTTTGGAAGTGTATGGAACTTTGTATATTTGTTTATAAGTATAAGTAAGTGGACTGTAAAGAATGTACGTTATAAGGTTTTAAGACTATGAACTTTGGTTGTCTTCTAAGGATTATGAAACTTTATTTTTTTTCAAGTTGTGGACTTGATTTCTAAAAGTATTGATGACATGATTTTAAAGAGTATGTGACTTGAGTTTTAAAAAGAAAGAAGTTTATGATTCTTTTAAGTACGTATGTACGTAGTATTTTTTGGTCTAGTTTCCCTAATGTTGTAAGAATAAAAGTGTCTTAAGTTCTCTAAATGAAAGGTTGTTATAACAGCTTTATGGGAAGTTGTTATGACGACTTAAGAAGAAGTTATAAGATGGTTTAAAAATGTTATGTAAGGAAAATACACCGAGCCTACGAATAGGCCGGATTACGTTATGAGATACACCGAGCCTACAAATAGGCCGGATTACGCCATATTACCCCGAGCCTACACATAGGCCGGGTTACGTCATCTTACACCGAGCCCCACAGGCGGGCCGGATTATGTTATATGATTCCACAAGACAATCGAGCCCCACAAAGTGGGCGGATTATGTTATATGATTCCACAGTACACCGAGCCCCACAGGCGGGCCGGATTATGTTATATGATTCCACAGTACACCGAGCCCCACAGGCGGGCCGGATTATGTTATATGATCCACAGTACACCGAGCCCCACAGGCGGGCCGGATTATGTTATATGATTCCACAGTACACCGAACCCCACAGGCGGGCCGAATTATGTCACATGATTCATCAGTACACCGTGTCCCGCAAATGGGCCGGATTATGTTATGAAAGATATGTAAGTTATGTGGAAAAAAAAACTGGATTAAACTCTTAAGTATGTATGTAAGAATATGTTGTTAAATCTTATTGAAAGAAGGAAAGGAACGATTAATATATGATTGATTTCAGGAGTTAAAAATGGCATTCTTTTGTACAGTTATGATTTGATTCTTGCACGTTATTTCTGTTCCATATTCGCATTTTGTTATCGACTTCTTCGGCCGCGTCATGTCCGCAGTTTAGGTACGCGATGTGGATCCGCGAGCTTAGGATCTGGTTCAAAGATTTTTAGATGGCTCGATGTTAGGAGTTGTCATGGCTATGTATATCCAGGGTATGGCGGGGCCCCGCCCCGCCACGCTTGTAATTCTTAGAGGTGCAGTAGTCACATATTGTGGGTCCGCTTTTGTAAAGAAAGGAGGCAATCGCTTTATGTATGACGCCCGTAAAGGTAGTCCATCGGCTAACCTGTTGTTTTACTTCCGTTGTTTTATTTATAAGTTTCATGTATGTTCCGCTGATTATCTCTGATGTTTACCTGTAAGGGTGCCCAGGTAGGGCACCAGTCGCGGTCCCGGGGTCGGGTCGTGACAAAAGTGGTATCAGAGCAGTTAGTCCTCGGAAAGTGTCTACGCGTGTCAGTAGAGTCTTGATTATCGGTGTGTTGTGCGCACCACATCTATAATCGTGAGGCTGCGGACATTTAGGATTGGTTTCCATTCTTCTCACTCGAGATCGTGCGATAGAGTCAGTATTGTTAGGTCGCCCCTCCCTAACGAGTTATGTTGATTGCATTTACGAGAAAGGCGTGATGACCCAAGAAAGACTATGTGGATTGCGTATCCAGGTTGGTAATGATTGCAGTATAGTTGGTATTGTGATATACAACTATACGGAGTTATGTACGAGGGTCAGACGCGTGTTGCCTAGAATGATTTTAGATTACCAGGAATTGGTAAAGACTAACTAGATACCGGGAAGGTATAAAATAGTTAATGAATTTTCGCCAAGGTTTTGTGTTTTATTTCGAAATAATTGGGAAAGGATGAGCTGTCTGATAGGGTAGTGAACCCTTAAGAAGCCATGTTAAGGAACTTAACGGAATGTCATGTTAATAGATTAAGCTGCATAGTAGGCTTAAGAGAATTGTACGGATGAGGTCCGTATAGAGTAAGTAATGGTTGTTGTGATCGAGACAACATGGTTTTGGTTTTATGAGAAGTTTTTGTACCACATCTTGGGATCGTAAGGTAGGCTTGGAGCATGGAAATTGCGAGCCTAAGAATATTGATTCCGCCGAGACCTTAGGTATATAAGGCTTTCTCTGGCAATAAGATTTTAAGTCGGACCAAGGATAAGAGTTAAGTGTGACGCTGAGTCGGGTTGAGGACCTGTTACGGGTCTCCCCATGGCCTGGAATAGAGTGGGATCAGTTGGTAGTAGTTCCGCTACGTGGCGGGTCACGAGGTGCAAGGCCAAGTCTAGTTAATTGTTTTACGGGTTCGTGGACACGTTCCACAGAACCAGCCGTGAAAGCCGGAAATGGTCGATTTTTGTTTTATAGAGTGACTCCAAAGATTAGAGGCGAGTCGGTATGGAAGTTATGTATGTATGCTAGTAAGAGTTGGAAGTACGGAAAGAGTACGGTCAGTTAGAAGATAGCAACCAAGTGTAAAGGAATAGAGCCTGAATCTATAAGAACATTTCGGGGTAACTACACCCGTGAGTGTTTGGGGTGGTAGCTGAGCGGGTATATGAGATTGCCCGGTGATGATACTGATCGTCGGACCACTAGTAGACCTAGTAGAGATGGTTACGACAGGCTTTGTGGTCATTATGAGTATGGGCTAGTTGGCTTCGTGAGTGCCAAGGTTGACATTGTAGTATAAGTATTGTTATGTGGCCATGGGTGGCATATGTTGTAAGAAGGGTGTAGTAAAAGGAGACTATGTCGCAATCTAATTAGATGGGACTCCGAAAGAACATTCGAGGACGAATGTTTCTAAGGGAGGAAGGATGTTACACCCCGTATTTCCGGCAATTGAGATAAGAACGTACGTAAGAATTTGGGAATTGAATTTTAGAAGGAATGAAAGATTCTGAAAATTTCTCCGAACCTTGTAAAGGAAAAAGGTTTATTAGTTGAATTTAATTCTCGAATTCGGTATTTGGGACTTTTAGAATTTATCGGAATTTTGGAATTTTAATTTCGAAATTTGGTCACGTGGGACCACTCGAGAAATTTTGTATTTGTTGGGGAGTTTGGGAAGGAAACGCAGAACAAAAAATACCAAAACGTGTATGAACAGTGAAAACCCGTCCATGAACAGTGTTGTTCGATGAACAGTGTTCGGAAAAATGCCATTTCCGGCCAAACCAGGAATCCGCCGGGGGCGAGACATATACCAAAAGCTTCGTCGCCGAGCCCGTCACGCCCATACAACCGCCACCGTCGATTCTCCGAATCGCGGCTTTCAGATCGAGTTTCGGTCATCGTTCATCCATCTTCCCGTTCGGTTTTTCGATTTTCCGACCAACCGAGGTGCTATCGGCGGAGTGGAGTATACCATCAGAACCACCATCTCGCCGTCATTTCCATGTAAACCAGACCTCGATTCTTGCTCAAACTCGCCGTCGACGGATCGATTTTCGCCGAAACCCTAGGTCGTCGAGTATTTTCCGCCACCACGGTAGAGTCGACGGTCGTGGCTAGTGTAGAAATATTCGGTGGAAAGGCCGACATTTTGGCACCACCCACGACCTCCAATTCAACCCGGATCGTCGTCAACCAAAACATTTTCTTGATCGGAAGTTGGAAGATTCCGATCGATTCTGGTACAGTTGAGGGCTAAGGCGTATACCGTTGTGTTCGTATTGATCTTAGCTACGTTTTGCAACCAATCCCGAGCCTCAATTCTCAGTATTTTGGAATCCGCCATTGATGCCGCCTTGAGCTCGCCGCGCGTGCCGCCATGAGACCCCAAAGACCTTCAAAAAAATTGATTTTCAAGGATATGGACGTATTGTGGCCATTTTATGTTGAAGTACTTGGAGCGTTTTGCTAATTGTCGATAATCGTCACGAGGTATGTGAACCTCTTCCTTCTTTAGACATGGTTCTATGTATGGAATATACATGTGGTATTATTTCATGATTCCTTCTACTCTTAGAAGTTAAGAAGTATGTATGTTGATTTACTCTACGTAAGGGTTATGTCTAAGTTATCCTAAGTTAAAAGTATGTTAAATTGTCCTAAGTCCTTACCAAGTCTTATGGGAGATGTTGGTAAGAATGGTTAGGAAAATATGAGATTTGATTTAAAGCTATGTGTCTTGATTTATTTAAAGTAAGTAAGTGGATTTTACGTTCAAAAATGACTTGAATTTATATGTGAAAAGGGGATCGATTTTAAAAGTGGATGTTATATGGTTTCAAGAGAATAAGTTACTTGGTTTTGGAAGTGTATGGAACTTTGTATATTTGTTTATAAGTATAAGTAAGTGGACTGTAAAGAATGTACGTTATAAGGTTTTAAGACTATGAACTTTGGTTGTCTTCTAAGGATCATGAAACTTTATTTTTTTTCAAGTTGTGGACTTGATTTCTAAAAGTATTGATGACATGATTTTAAAGAGTATGTGACTTGAGTTTTAAAAAGAAAGAAGTTTATGATTCTTTTAAGTACGTATGTACGTAGTATTTTTTGGTCTAGTTTCCCTAATGTTGTAAGAATAAAAGTGTCTTAAGTTCTCTAAATGAAAGGTTATTATAACAGCTTTATGGGAAGTTGTTATGACGACTTAAGAAGAAGTAATAAGATGGTTTAAAAATGTTATGTAAGGAAAATACACCGAGCCTACGAATAGGCCGGATTACGTTATGAGATACACCGAGCCTACAAATAGGCCAGATTACGCCATATTACCCCGAGCCTACACATAGGCCGGGTTACGTCATCTTACACCGAGCCCCACAGGCGGGTCGGATTATGTTATATGATTCCACAGTACACCGAGCCCCACAGGCGGGCCGGATTATGTTATATGATTCCACAGTACACCGAGCCCCACAGGCGGGCCGGATTATGTTATATGATTCCACAGTACACCGAGCCCCACAGGCGGGCCGGATTATGTTATATGATTCCACAGTACACCGAGCCCCACAGCCGGGCCGGATTATGTTATAAGAGACCAGACGACACCGAGCCCCACAGGCGGGCCGGATTATGTTATATGATTCCACAGTACACCGAGCCCCACAGGCGGGCCGGATTATGTTATATGATTCCACAGTACACCGAACCCCACAGGCGGGCCGAATTATGTCACATGATTCATCAGTACACCGTGTCCCGCAAATGGGCCGGATTACGTTATGAAAGATATGTAAGTTATGTGGAAAAAAACTGGATTAAACTCTTAAGTATGTATGTAAGAATATGTTGTTAAATCTTATTGAAAGAAGGAAAGGAACGATTAATATATGATTGATTTCAGGAGTAAAAAATGGCATTCTTTTGTACAGTTATGATTTGATTCTTGCACGTTATTTACATTCCATATTAAATTTGTTATCGACTTCGGCCAGAAGCTGCGTTCATGTCCGCAGGTTTAGGTACACAGTGTGGATCCGCGAGCTTAGGATCCTGGTTCAGCATTTTTAGATGGCTCTGATGTTCCGGAGTTGTCATGGCTATGTATATACAGGGGTATGGCGGGGCCTGTCCCGCCACAGTTGTAATTCTTAGAGGTCTGTAGTCACATATTGTGGGTCTGTTTGTAAAGAAAGGAGGCAACTGCTTCGTTTATGTATGACGTCGCGAAGGTAGCCCTATCGGCTAACCTGTTGTTTTACTTCCGTTGTTTTATTTATAAGTTTCATGTATGTTCCGCTGATTATCTCTGATGTTTACCTGTAAGGGTACCCAGGTAGGGCACTAGTCACGGTCCCGGGGTCGGGTCGTGACAGTATGTGAACCTCTTCCTATCTCTTCTAGCATGATATGTGTATAACTATGTATTACGGTAGACGTACATGTGTTAAATGTATTTGATTGGTCTAAAACATAAAGTGTTATAACGGCTTTATGGGAAGTTGGTTATAATAGCTTTATGTAGGTAAGAAAATGCTTGTGGTTTTTTAAAAGGTAACTGATTTGAACTATAACTGGCTTGATGTGTGATAATAAAGAACATGAAGTATTTCAAAAGATTTATGAATCATTTTGATAGAAGAGTAATACTTGGTTTTTGAAAACTTAAGAGTTATACTAGCTTTATGGGAAGTTAGGTATAACGGCTTAAGAATGTTATATGGCTTTCGGAAATGAGAACAAGTATCGAACAAACCACTGCAGCGTTAATAAAGGAAATGTTTTGACTAATGAATTGTATTATTAAAACCAGTAGAAACCTCCATCTGCATAGAAGCTAAGATGAGACAAAATGATATTACATTTCCTAGATCATGGCTGCTTTAATAAGATTGTTATGAATAACCTACTCACACATAAGACTTATATTACTCAATTGCTCTAAAAAGGAATTACGTGATTAAGACTTTGAACTATGAAATCTCTCAAATGGAACTTGAGTAATTGAAACTAGGCAAACTGGAACTTTAGGAAAAGGATGTTGTTACTTGACTTTAAAAAGAATGTGGGTTGGTTTATAAATGTGGGTCACTCTATACTGCGGGTATCAGGTGACTTTGGTAAAAGGAATGGATCTTTTAAAGGGATTTAACGTATGTAGTACTTTAGGGTTAAAACCTGGTTTTTGGCATAAAATGAAAGTACTTTGAGTTGTGTGTAACTTGACCATGTTGCGTGTGATAGCCTTGTTGTGCAAGTACTGTATTCTACTCGACTACCGGTTCATGGGATGAACCGGGAATGTATTTCACTCGACTACCGGTTCATGGGATGAACCGGGAATGTATTTCACTCGACTACCGGTTCATGGGATGAACCGGGAATGTATTTCACTCGACTACCGCGTTCATGGGATGAACCGGGAATGTATTCCACTCGACTACGTTCGTGGGATGAACCGGAATGTATTCCACTCGACTACCGCGTTCGAGATGAACCGGATTGTATTCCACACGCGTTTCTATCCGGGTCCATGAGATGGGCCGAGACATGTTATACGTATCACATGATTTGTACCTAGACTGCCGGCAGTGAGGAAGGAGTTCCACGGGCATACGGGATGACTTTGAGGGCGTGAGTCCCTGACTTGACATAACTGCTTTTATGTTGTGAACTGTAGTTTGGTTATCATACATGTCTCCTGCTTTATATAGACTATTATGATTTCATTTACTGATTTTCTGATTTCACATACTTGGTACTGTTATCTTGACCTCCTTCGGGGGGCTGCGTTCATGCCGCAGGTAGAGGTACATCGGCTGTCGATCCCCGCTTTTAGGATCACCTTTTCAGCGTATTGGGAAGCTCCGTTCCTTCGGAGGCTTATCTTTGGTATGTTACCATGAGTCTGTAGGTTCTTGTACATTCAGGGGTATGGCGGGGTCCTGTCCCATCATAGTTGTTGTTATAAAACTCTTAGAGGTCTGTAGCACTGTGGTGGGCAGAGTTTGTAAAAGGATAACTGTTCGGGTTTTTATGTATGTACAGAAGGCAACTGTTTTGGTTGGCCTGTTTATTTATAATATCTCTTATTTCATGTTCATGTTTTATTTCCGCTGATTTTCTCTGATGTTGTATCACTAGGGTGCCCGGGGTAAGGCACCAGTCACGGGCCCGGGTTCGGGTCGTGACAATTCTCCCCTCCTTAGAAACATTCGTCCCGAATGTTCCTTCTCAAGACGGATAACGATAAAGTCCTTCTAACAAGTTGCCAACGCCACGCCTGGCCACGAAATAACACATGCGCGCAAATACTTAAATTCACGCCAACGAGGAACCACCTCGATGATGCAAAACAATACCAATTCTCGCTCTTGGTCCAAGGGACACTCCCTTCGCACATTCATTTCTCAAAAAAAATGATTACTTCCATCTTCCAGCACAAGTTCACTTCCTTCCTTACTCGTCGTACTCTTCTCGAACACTCGAACTCTTCTAGTATACGTACCACACTTCAGTCAACGCTTCTGTTGCTAAAACTTTGGAGTCACAACCTCCAAACTTGGTCATCTTACTAGCTTCACTCTCCTCTAAGGCCATTCCCGGCCTTCACGATCCGCTTCTGGTCGAACATATCCACGAACTCATACGATGGTCATCTAAGCTTGGGCCTAGCACCCTCGTGACCCTAGCACCTGGCGGGACCACCCAGAGCTGACCCTACCTCGAAACAGGCCGCGGGTTGGCCCGCAATATGGCCCCAACCCGACCCACTAACGCATCAAGCTCTTGTTTCCCGATCCGGAACAATCTTACCTATACAGGTCATGAAAGCTACCACTTCCATTTTACACTACCCACAATTACTCCACGTATACTTATACATTCTGACAAGGATCACCCGAAAAAAATCTTGTACTCACGACGGCCTTACATCTAAGGTCTTAACTGTAATATTCTAAGGTTCATCATTTTGTCATCCCCAGGTTCTAAATCACATTTTAGCACAAAGCTATCCGAACATAACACTTAACACATTATCATCACATCAATACATACAAGTCTCTAGAGGGTTAAGGATATACCTGTATCTACCGTTTCACTCTAATCATAGGCACCGCAGGCGCATAGTAGAAAGCGAGGAACTCACATCGATCCGGTAGGCCGCGTCATGCTGCCGGTACCCCTCCTATAAGCACAGTCTCTCGTCACATGGCCCTGACGGCCGCAGGTGAAACAAGCACCAGTAAAAAGACGACATTCCCCGGGATGACGCCTGCCACATCGTGCACACTGAGGGGGACATGAATCCTGCTGGCTAGAACTCACGTATACCGCAACGAAGCCACGAGCTCGACCCGCTCCGAATACCGAACGTCCCAAGGCGCGGAGGACCACTGCGATCGGCGAGGTACATAACTAGTTCACGAGGCGGCCCGCCTCGAAAGTTACCAAAGGACCCTGCTGTTCTGGCCCTCTTTTGCTGATCCTGGTCATTCCGTCGACCTCTCCGTGCCTCACATCCAAGTGCATGAGCTTGCATGCGGGCAATATCCATGCCCGGCTGAAGAGCTACACCTGCATAAGCACGCCAAGTAATCATCTAGCGTGGCGTGGCGGTGTACTCTGTCCTCCATATCAGCTACTACAACGGGAACATACCGAGCTAATGAGTCGAACTCCACATTGTACTCTCTAACCGTCCGCCCGTCCTGCCTCAACGTCAAAAATCTGTCGGCCCGAGCCCTCCTCATCTGTGGGGGCAAGAAATGTGCAAGGAAATCCCTTGAGAACTCGTCCCAAATGGCTGGAGGTGCATGCTCTCCTCGAGACAACTCCCACGAATCAAACCAGTCGACTGCAGTATCACGCAGCTGATGCGAACCCAATACCACCGACTCTGCCACGAGACTCGATCACTCATGATCCGCTGCGGTTGTCGAATAAACTCACGAGGTCATCCTCGGCTCGATCCATAGAACAACGGCGGCTACAACTCGAAAGTCCGTAGCCTCAAACCGTCGCTCGGGGTGAATCTGCGGGTACTACTGGATCGAATCGCTGCGATCGGCCTCTCTCATATTCGCCACGACCACGGCGAATCGGGCCATCTCTTGTACCCATCTCATCTCGCTCCAGTGTGGGATGGAGGCTCGTATCAGTAGTCTCGGCAGCCATCGCTGCGCTCTAAACTCGCTGGCCCGGCGGGCGTCGCAAAACTTCGCCGTCAAGCACAATCTGATCGGCTGGCTCGCGTCCTCGTACTCCTCTGTATCTCACTAGCAGATCCCTCGGCTGCCTTGCCCACCTGGGCCCGGGTTGCCTTGCGCGGAGGCATAACTGGTAAAAACAAAATACGTCAGAGGGGTCCAACTTATCACACAGCTCTAAGGCACGATCTCAGAATGAGAAGAATGGAAACCAATCCTAAATGTCCTGACCTCACGATTATAGATGTGGTGCACAACACATCGATAATCAAGACTCTACTAGACACGGTCTGTAGACACTTTCCGAGGACTAACTGCTCTGATACCACTTTTGTCACGACCCGAACCCGGGCCCGTGACTGGTGCCTTACCCCGGGCACCCTAGTGATACAACATCAGAGAAAATCAGCGGAAATAAAAACACGAACATGAATTAAGAGACATGATAAATAACAAAGCCAACCAAAGCAGCTTGCCTTGATATATACATAAATACGACAGTTATCCTTTTTGGACTACCCACAACAAGATTACTGGACCTCTAAGAAGTGACAACAACTATGACGGACGGGCCCCGCCATACCCTGAATGTACAAGAACCTCTGCACTGTGGTAACATACCAAAAGATAAGCCTCCGAAGGAACGGAGCTTCCCAATACGCTGAAAGGTGATCCTAAAAGCGGGGATCAACAACCGATATACCTCTACCTGCGGCATGAACGTAGCCCCCCGAAGGAGGTCAGTACAACAGGTACCAAGTATGTGAAATTGTAAAATACGTAAATGAAATCATAATAGTCTATATAAAGCAGAAGACATGTATGATAACCAAACTACAGTTCACATCATAAAACCAGTCATGTCAAGTCAGGGACTCACGCCCTCAAAGTCATCCCTCATGCCCGTGGAACTCCTTCCTCACTGCCGGCAGTCTAGGTACAAACCATGTGATACATATAACATATCTCGGCCCATCTCATGGACCCAGTATAGAAACATGTGGAATACATTCCCGGTTCATCTCATGAACTCGGTAGTCGGATGGAATACATTCCCGGTTCATCTCATGAACTCGGTAGTCGGATGGAATACATTCCCGGTTCATCTCATGAACTCGGTAGTCGGATGGAATACATTCCCGGTTCATCTCATGAACACGGTAGTCGAGTGTAATACATTACCGGTTCATCCCATGAACACGGTAGTCGAGTGGAATACATTCCCGGTTCATCTCATGAACACGGTAGTCGAGTGGAATACATTCCCGGTTCATCTCATGAACACGGTAGTCGAGTGGAATACAATCCCGGTTCATCCCATGAACACGGTAGTCGAGTGGAATACAGTGCTTGCATAACAAGGCTATCACATGCAAACATAGGCAAGTTACACACAACTTAAGGTACTTTCATTTTATGCCAAAATCCCGGTTCTGACCCTAAAGTATTACATACATTAACTCTTTTAAAAGGATACGTTTCTTTCACGAAAGTCACACAATGCTCGTAGTATAAAATAGAGTGACTATCTTTTAAGTAAACCAAAACACTTCCCTTGTAAAATCAAGTAACACATTATTTTCCAAACGTTCCAGTTTGCCTAATTTCAATTGCTCAAGTTTCTCATTTTCGAAAGGTTTCATAGTTCATAGTTTTAATCCTTTAAAACATAATTCTCTTTTAAACAATTTGAGAAACATATGCCTTATACGTGAGTAGGTTATTCTTGTTTATAATCAATCTTATTAAGCAGCCATGATCTAGGAAATGAAATATCATTTTGTCTCATCTTAGTTTCTATGCAGATGGAGGTTTCTACTGGTTTTAATAATACTTCATTATTCAATACATTTTCCTTTATTAACGCTGCAGTGGTTTATCGATACTCATTCTGATTTCCGAAATCAGTAAAACATTTCTCCTTTTAAAAACCAAGTACTTATTACTCACGAATGAGGTTTCACACTAACATCCATATTAAGTCAAGTCTCTTAACTTCTAACAATCAGTAACCCATTCTCTTTATCTCTCTTAAGACGTTATACCTAACTTCCCATAAAGCTAGTATAACTCTTCTTTCAAAACGGTTTCTTAATTCTTTTGAAATACTTCAAGATTCTTATCATCACACATCAAGTCAGTTATAAGTCAAATCAGTTATCTTTAAAAACCACAAAGCATTTCTTACTTACATAAAGCTGTTATAACCAACTTCCCATAAAGCCGTTATAACACTTTATGTTTTAAACCAATCAAATACATTTAACACATGTACGTCTACCGTACTACATAGTTATACACATATCATGCTAGAGAAGATAGGAAGAGGTTCACATACCTCGCGACGATTATCGACTAATAGCAAAACGCTCCAAGTACCTCAAACCGCTGGCCACACTTAAGCGAGCTCACGCCACACGTAGTACTTCAACCTATAGAGGCCACAAGGCACCTATTAACATCTAGATCTCAACGTAGAATATTCTACGTAAAAATTCGCAAAGACCTCCCCGCAAATCGCAGAAATCTCCTCCTATCGAGGCGCTAATGTGCCAACAACTCCTGAGGGGTTGTACGTCTAAACCGGACGTGTACAATTCTACTTCACAGTAATGCTACACAAGTCTACTGTAATACAGTCCTATGTAATTACAGTTCAGTTCTCTTCTTTAAATTCAGGCTTAAGTCAAAAGACATTGCCGCACAATTATGTTCAGTTCTATATATAGTATACTTCAACTATATATTCTTACAACATGTAATTTCCAATTACAATAGAAGGACAGTAGTATTTACCTCGATAAGCCCAAAATTATCCAAGTTTAAATGTCGATCCTGAACAAGGTTTAGCTCCTACTCCGTGCGCTCCAACCCGCTCCAAACAATCCTTAGAAGTTCTAACCAACTTCTACTCAAATACTTCAACTAACAGTGAAGATTTCCTTAGGGTTTCGTTTTGTGACTGAGAGTATTTCTATACCACAAAGGGGGGGTATTATACGAAAACAACTAGGCTAGGGGGGGGGGGGTACCCCACGGCTAGCACCTCAAAGGGGGAGGGGGAGGCCCTCTCGGCCAAAGCTTCTCAAGGGAGGGGGGAGGGGCTTTGGACGAAAGCAAACAAGAGGGAGGGAGTATTTAGAGACTTAGAAAGATTGCTCAAGTTTTGGATGAAGAAAGTCTTCAACTTAGAGGGGTATTTATAGGTCAAGGAATGGCCAACCAATGCCCAAGATCCATCCAAGTGTAAGGCAAGTGTAGGGCTAGATTTCAACCATGTGGACCTTATCCATCTACCACACCAACTTGCACAAATATCCTACATAACCCAAGGCACAAAAACGCCATGGTGCAGCCTTTGCCGTCCACTTGCTTCCAATGTGAGGGTGACACATGTCACCCTCCCGTTGGTCCAAAATGTTTCGTCTCTCGGAAAAATCCGCAAAAATTCTCAATGACATAGCCGGAATTTTCCCTTCGCAAGTTTAGTAAAACGTTTCGTCGAAAAACGATTCTTTTCGGCACTTGTGCCCAAATTTTCGAACCTAGCCAAACCTTAAGGCTTAAATTTTTATACGTACGCCCTTACGTACATACTCTGGAAATACGGGGTATAACACATACCTCTTGGGATTAATCCACTAGCCAAGTCGAGTATGTCGCGCGTAGAATATCCACCTATAACAACCACAATACATCTATCAACATCTAGTTCTCTTCGTAGAATATTTCTAAGTATAAGGTTTCTTATTCTACGGAAAATTCGGCAGCACTTCCCCTGTAACTCCGTACCTCTCCACCTTTTTCAAGGCCCGATATCAATAGCCAACATGCCACATTTAAGGCGCAATAATACAACAACTCAGAGGGGATTACACGCCTAACTGGACGTGTAAAATTCTGCCCCATAATATACTAAACAGTCCATTTCTTTTCGACCTTCTATCCACATATCATATACTTAATTATAAACTACTACAACATGTAATATCCAATTACAATAGAAGGACAAAGATCATTACCTCGATAAGCCCAAAATTATCCAATGATTAAAAGTCGATCCTTAGGAATCTTAGCTCCAATTACTTACGTTCCAATCCGCTCCAAGCAGCCCTTATAAGCTCCTAACCAACTTCTCTTTAAGATTCAACTCCAAAAAGTGAAGAACACTTAGGTTCCAACACCACCAACTTTCGGCCAAGGGGTATATTTAAGGCTAGGGGTGTGAAATCTTTTCTAACACTTGGTTAACAACCTTCCTAACACATCAAGGAAGAACACTTAAAAGTTGAAGGATTTTTGGACAAATCTTGCTCAAGAAAGTGAGGCTTGGCCGAGAGCACTATCAAATGGGAGGGAGTATTTTTCCTTGGAAATCTCTAAGTGTGGGATCAAGAAGTCTTGCATCAAGGGGGGTATTTATAGGGAAATCAAAGGCTAGGATCATAGCAAGTGTGTGGTGAGATTGGGGGACAAGTGTGTGTGGGTCCCACCATCCACATGTCTACACAAAAGCTTGGGACAAGTGGCTTGCCACTTGGATAACCATTTCGGCCAAGGGCCATTTGTCCACAAGATTTTGGCCAACATGGCCACATGGGGGTGACACATGTCGCCCTCCTACCCGTCCAAAATATTTCATCTCCCGAAAACATCCATAATGGCCAAAATCTCGAAAACAATGTGGGCCCCACAAAACCATAATTTTTTTCCTGTGGGCCCCACGTGACCAAATCCGGAAATAAAATTCCATAATTCTCTAATATTCCAAGAAGTCCAAATACCAAATCTGGGAATCCAATTCCCATTTTCGAACTTTTTTCCTTCACAAACTACGGAAAATTTTTCGGCGGAAAATCAAATCTTTCTTCCTTTCCAATCTTAATGTCGTATACTTGTACGTACGTCCTCACATACATACCCTGGAACTACGGGGTGTAACAATCATGCTCCCGTAGCTGCTGGGAAATATATGTTGTTACCTTATCGTGTTGCATCCGCACCGACCCAACCAAACACTCAAAGTGTTATCATAATAACCTAACCCCTCTAGTCCCTTAGGCCTCACTAGGGGTTAGAACTGTAGTCGTAGTCAGCCTATCTTCAAATAACTGGATTCCTATCTCACACCTCCGAAATATTCGGGGATATAATCTCAATTATGATTCTTGTTTCCATTTCTCTGTTGCAACCAAACTTGGTCACTATACTTAGATTCAATTCCTTTGCTTGACTCATGGCTAAGACATCCTACCAATCACAATTTAGGGGGAGATTTCCTTGATCTCGTCAAGTAGTAATCCTATTATTTTCTACCAGCTCATAGAGCTTATCGTCAGGTGTTCAACCTCAATTCATGGTATTACATAATCCAATGGCTTGCCAAGATTTCTTATTGTTCGAGTGTCTACTCATCTTGCCTTGATATTTCATTTCAAGTTGTCCTGGGGTCCCTTACCCCCCCCACTATCCTTCTCGTCAGTACAGATGTTGCCACCTTTCCTCGAGGTGTTCTTACTGCCCATCATTCACTAATGGTCTTTACACTAGTCTGGGGTAATCATATCTCGTGCAACTTACATAACCATAGTTGCATTCTCTTTTATCATTCTGGTCATAACCCTTCCTTATGCTTATTATTAGCAAAAATATTTCTATCTTGATTCATGATCATACAGTTTCATTCATGCGTACTACCTGCATTTATATCCTTACGACACTTTTTCAACCATTTCCTAGTGTCGTCCTCAATTACCCCAACCCAATACCCTTTTCCAAGGTTATTGTAACCTATTGCATAACGAGGTCGGAGACTTTACCAGTCCCATATCTATTGCTTAAATAATATGGGTACGCATAACCCTCAATAATACATAAAACTATCCTGTTACACGGGGGAGAAAGCTTATCTCCCTTTAAGAATCTTAAACATCAAACGCCCCTTTATAATCGTATAGATTTTTAAGACCTATCAATGATATCTTCTATTCTCCTCAGGCCGCACTCGTACTTATCTTATTTTTGCTTTGCGCATTTTTCCTGAAATCATTCAGAAAGTCGTGGCCCTGACCGCCACACTAACCAACTCCAAGTGCCTCCAAGGGTACTTATCATAAAATCCTTCAATAATCGTATGTTCTTATCTCCGTCTCTTAATGTTTAAATTCAAATCAATCACTTCAATGAAACAAGTCACATAGACTCCTCAATTTATCATGTCCAAGAAGGAAGGAATAACTTACATATACTAACACTTCCATTCCAATCGATAACCGGCTCACTGGAAAACTGGAATCGAACCAATCTCTCTCTACAGTCAATATTGGCATACTAGAAGCCAACTAGTCCATACCCATAATGACCTCAAAGTCTGTCGTATCCATATCTACTAGGTCTGCTAGGGTCTGACGACTGTATCATCACCGGGCAATTTCATATACCTGCTCAACTACCACCCAATTACTCACAGTGTAGCTTCCTTGAAAGGTTCTTATGGATTCAGGCTCTATTCTTTTACACTTGGTTGCTCTCTTTCTTACTGATCGTACTCTTTCCGTACTTCCCAACTTATTCTAGCATACGTACATAACCTCCATACTGATTCTGACCTCCAATCTTTGGAGTTACTATTTCGAACAAAATAAGGCCATTTCCGGCCCTTTCTGTTATACCCCGTAGTTCCCGGGTATGTATGTGAGGACGTACATACAAGAATACTGCACGACACGACCCCGGGCCCGCGACTGGTGCCCTACCTGGGCACCCTTACAGGTATACATCAGAGATAATCAGCGGAACATACATGAAACTTATAAAATAAAACAACGAGAATTTAAACAACAACAGGTTAGCCGATAAGGCTACCTCCCTGGACACATATACATATACGTAAACAACCGCAGTTACATCCCTTTTTTTTTTTACAAACCGACCCACAACATGTGACTACAGACCTCTAAGAATTACAACTGTGGCGGGACAGGGCCCCACCATACCCCTGAATGTACATAATCTACAATATCAGGGAAACCGTACCCAAAAGATAAGCTTTCGGAGTGAATGAAGCTTCTTGCCAAAACTGAACAGAGATCACCAACCTGTGTACCTAACACCTGCGGGCATGAACGCAGCCCGGCGGGTCGATAACAAAATTTAGTATGGAACAGAAACAAGGTACAATAACCAAATCATAACTGTATAACAAAATGACAGGGGCAAGTATAAAATGCAATACCAGATCCTACCGTGCCATTTTAACTCCTGAAATCAATCGTATATTAACCGTTCTTTTCCTTCTTTCAATAAAAATTAACATCATATTCTTACGTACTTACTTTAAGGATTTAGTCAAGTTTATCCACATAACTTACATATCTTACATAACATAATTCGACCCTTTATGAAGGGACTTCTTATTTGGGAGCTTACTTTGATTATCCATACGTGATAACATAATCCGGCCCATTTGCGGGACACGGTGTACTGATGAATCATGTGACATAATCCGGCCCGACTGTGGGGCTCGGTGTACTGTGGAATCATGTAGCATAATCCGGCCCGCCTGTGGAGCTCGGTGTACTGTGGAATCATGTAGCATAATCCGGCCCGCCTGTGGAGCTCAGTGTACTGTGGAATCATGTAGCATAATCCAGCCCGCCTGTGGAGCTCGGTGTACTGTGGAATCATGTAACATAATCCGGCCCGCCTGTGGAGCTCGGTGTACTGTGGAATCATGTAACATAATTTGGCCCGCCTGTGGAGCTCGGTGTAAGATGACATAACCCGGCCTGTGTGTAGGCTCGGGGTAATATGGTGTAATCCGGCCTATGTGTAGGCTCGGTGTATCTCATAACATAATCCGGCCTATTTGTAGGCTCGGTGTATTTCATAACATAATCCGGCCTATTTGTAGGCTCGGTGTGATGTTCCTTACATAACATTTTGAAACCATCTTTTCACTTCTTCTTAAGTCATCATAACAACTTCCCATAAAGCTATTATAACAACCTTTCATTTTAGAGAACTAAAGACACTTTTATTCTTACAACAATAGGAAAAACTAGACCCAAAAATACTACGTACATACATACTTAAAAAGAATCATAAAACTCCTTTCTTTTTAAAGCTCAAGTCACACATTCTTTTGGAAACCATCTTCTTAACTTTCGAAATAAATTAAGAAGCCATACTTTTTAAAGTTTAGTCATTTCCACTCATAAAATCAAGACTTATAGTCTTAACCCCTCGTAGCATACACTTTAAAATCATATCGCTTAAAACTTCATAATCCTTAAAAGACAATCAAAGTTCATAGTCTTAAAACTTCATAACATACATTCTTTAAAGTCAATTTACTTATACTTAGAAAATCATATCATCAACACTTTAGAAATCAAGTCCCATAACTTGAAAAATAAAGTTTCATACACTCCCAAAACCAAGTAACTTATTCTCTTTAAAACCATATAACTTCAACCTTTAAAATCAAACCCCTTTTCACATATGAATTCAAGTCATTTTTAAACATAAAATCAATGTGCTTACTTTAAATAAATCAAGACACATAGCTTTAAATCAAATCTCATAACTTCCTAACCATTCTTACCAATATCTCCCATAAGACTTGGTAAGAACTTAGGACAATTTAAACATACTCTTAACTTAGAATCAACAATGTGAATACTTCTTAACTTCTAAGAGTAGAAGGAATCATGAAATACTATCACATGGATATTTCATACGTAGGATCATGCCAAAGAAAGAAGAGGTTCACATACCTCGCGACGACTAGCGACAAGTTGCAAAATGCTCCCAAGTACTTTATCCTTGCTAGCTTTTCCACCCCTTCAAGTAAAATACTCTACCCGTAGTACTTCAACCTATAATGGACATAATACGTCCATTAACCTCTAGCTTCAAACGTAGAATAATACTAAGTATTCGCTCTCTTAATCTACGGAAAATCGGGCAGCACCTCCTTTGTTTCTACATACTTTGCCACCTTTTTCAAGGCCGAATTCAATAACCAAACACGCCACATTTAAGGCTCAATACAACAACCAACCAAAGGGGATTACACGCCTTACAATACGTGTAAAATTCCGCCCCACAATTCATACTAAGTAGATCAATAACCAAAGCCATTCTCGGCTACTACATACAACAACACAAGTCCTTTCCAATTCCTTTCAATCCATAATGTCATCCTAACATGTTATATAGTCGTAAACAATTCAAACAACTATAATCCTTTCTTTATATAACAAGCGACGACTAAAACTAGTAACCAATTTGAATTACAATCTTAGGGTTAATCATGCGAATTTCGGATTAGGGTTTCCAATATCCATAACACTTATCAAACTTCATAATATATACCTCATGCTTGCTAATATCCATAGCTACAACAATAAGTAATCTTAATTACTAAAACGACAAGATTTGTTACCTTTATAAGCCCTTATAAATTCCAATATTCAAAGTCGCTCATTAGAAATTCTTAGCTTCTTTCCTTATGTTCCAATCCGCTCCAAGCACTCCTTAGAAACTCATGAATAACTCTTCAAGTTCCATCTTCAAAGTTGAAGAACACCTTAGGGTTTCGCCTTGCGACTAACGTAAAAACGTCGTTTTTCCGAAATCTTCTATTGAGATATCCTTAAAATACCCTTAGGGACCTTGGGTTAAAGTCTTGTGAATAATGGATCAAAACTACAAAATTTTCTTGTGGAAAAGGGGACAAACCCGTGAGCACTTACTTGAACAAGAATGTTGTGATTTTTTTCTAAGTATTGAAGACAAGTCTTGCACTAGTGTAGTGTATATATAACACAATGGAGGGCTTAGATTATAACAAATGTGAGGCTAGGATGAAGAGCATTAATTAAATAGCCAAGTGGACAAGTTGACTTGGTCAATTTTCTCAAGCTTTGAAGACTTAATCTTCCACATATGTCAAAGACCATACTACCCTTGTATTATTTCGTCCAAGTCCATTGGGGGGTGTGCCACGTGTCGCCCTCCCATTAGTCCATAAAATTTTGTAACCCTCGTGGGCCCCACAAAACGTAAAATTTCTCGGGTGGGCCCCACGTGACCAAATCCGTAAAAATAAATTTCCATAATGTTAATAAGTATCATACTATTCAAATAATGCATTTTGAGAATCTAATTCTCATAAACGAATAATTTTCCTTTCCGACGTTCGGAAGATTTTCCTTCGGAAAGCAATTCTTCCTTTCATACCTATTTTCAAGTCTTGTGTTCTCGCGTCTATTCTCGTATACTTGTCCTGTAATTCCGGGGGGTAACATTCTTCCCCCCTTAGAAACATTCGTCCTCGAATGTTCATTCGGAGCTCAATCTATCTTTTCTCGGCATAGTTTCATAAAACTGCACTTAGTGAAACCTAATTATGCCACATATGGCCCTAATACACCGCACTTGCATATTTATCCATCACAAACCAAACGAGGAAACAAATCCAAAGTGTGCACCATCACTATCTACTAACATTCATGGCCTAAAAGGATTATCTTTTCGTACTTCCAACTTACTTCTAACATACATACATAATCTCGATATTATCCGTTCTTGATACTTAAACATACAACAACCTTATCATGCATACAAATCTCTAAAGGGTCGAAGATATACCTGAAATCATATAGGAGGTTCAAAGGACCGCTAAAACTGGGAACTTCCACCACGACCTCTGTCACGGCCTGCCGGTGCATGAACATCCTGCCTAGCTATTGAAGGTGAAGAACTTGCAACTGATTCAGTAGATTGTGCTATCCCTCCTGTAATCCTCCTACTAGGACAATCCCTCAACACATGGCCCTGACGGCCACAGGTAAAACAGGCACCAGTAGCACGACGACATTCCCCATGGTGATGTCGGCCACACTGTGAACACTGAGGGAAGAGTGGTCCCGACTGCCTAGAACCCATATGCACGTGCGAATCTGAAACTCTGGAGCTCTGACCAGCTCCTGAATTACCCGGCTGAGCTAACCTCCTGCCAAAAAATTGGGAAGGAGCACTCTGTGTTGGCTGAAATGTAGACCTAGTGTCACGACCTGACCCCGGGCCGCGACTGGTGCCCTATGTCACGACCCGAACACGGGCCCGTGACTGGTGCCTTACCCCGGTCACCCAAGTAGACCTACATCAGAGTAATCAGTGGAATATAAAACAAGACATGAAATATGAAACAGTTATCTGAGAAAAGTTGCCTTTCGGCATATATATATAAAAACTTAAATCCGAACAGTTACATCCTTTTTACAACTCGCCACAACAGCATTACTGCACCTCTAAGAATGATATGAGAACAATGGAGGGACAGGGCCCCGCCATACCCCTGAATGTAAGTACCTACAACGACAAGGGACTATACCACTGATAAGCCTCCGGAGAAACGGAGCTTCCCAAAACGCTGAACTGTAATCCTAAGAGCGAGGATCGACGACTGGTGTACCTCTACCTGCGGCATGAACGCAGCCCCCCGAAGGAGGTCAGTACAACAGGTACCAAGTATGTGAAACTGAAAATACTGTAAATGAAATCATAGTAGTCTATATAAAGCAGGAGACATATATGATAACCAAACTACATTTCACAATAAATAAGCAGTCATGTCAAGTCAGGGACTCACGCCCTCAAAGTCATCACTCAAATATAACTATGGGTCTCACGCCCACAATATCAATCATGCCCGTGGAATACCTTCCTCACTGACGGCAGAATATGATATAAAAGCACCAAGGAATACACATGAACACCAGGTCCCACATGTGTCATAATAAAACCGTACGGGGTAAGTACGAAGGCATAGCCGACTACTAAGACCCATAGTACCAACAAGGTCATAAACTGTATCATGAGATCTGTCTAGACCGCCACATGATCGAAGCTGGCCACTCGCCCGCAGTATCCAATGTGCGCGTCTAGTCCTGGAACTTCATGCAGCTCCGCATAGGCCACTCACATAGGCCCGCATGAGGTATTCCCCGCATCGAGGGTAGCTACTCCCCGACATCGTCCTGGACTCGTAGTCCGCATGGCCACATAGACCGCATGACCACAAAGGCCGTACACTAACCTAGAACTCTCGTAGCTCCGCATAGGTCCCCTGGACCCGCATGAGGTATTCTCGAATCATGGTCCTGCATCACTCGAGTCTACCCCAGACGGAGGGCAGCTTAACCCCCGGTATCATGTCAAGAGGTGAGTGATATAATACTAACACAACATCTTATCGTTAAACAACATAAGCACAACAAGGGAAACCCCTTTACACAAACATCACAAGATACTAACACACGTAGCATCCTAACATGTTTACTTATCAAATCAACAAGAAAGTATTTCAAGGCTATCACAAATCAACACAATCAAGTTATTCACACAAGGTACTTTCTACTTTATGTTAACAAGTTCGGGTTTTTATCCCCAAAGTACTTCATACATTAACTCTTTAAAAGATCCGTTTCTTTCACAGAAGTCACACAATACCCGTAGTATAAAAATAGAGTGACTATATTTTTAAGTAAACCAAAACACTTCTCTTTGTAAAATCAAGTAACAACATTCTTTTCCAAACGTTCAAGTTTTCCTAATTTCAAATACTCAAGTTTCTCATTTTCGAAAGGTTTCGTAGTTCATAGTCTTAATCACGTAATAAGATAATTCTCTTTTAAACAATTTGAGAAACATATGCCTTATGTGTGAGTAGGATATTCTTGTTTATAACATTCTTATTAAAGACCATGATCTAGGAAATGTAATATCATTTTGTCTCATCTTAGCTTCATGCAGATGGAGGTTTCTACCGGGTTTTAATAATACTTAATTAGACAATACATTTCCGCTTTATTAATGCCGCAGTGGTTCGTCGATACTTATTCGATTCAAATCAAGAAACATTATCCCTTTTGAAAACCAAGTACTCATTACTCACGAATGAGGTTTCACACTTTTTAACAAAATTCATATTAATTTAATTAAGTCAAGTCTCTTATCTTTTAAGATCAAGTCTCTTAACTTCTAAAATCAACAAACCATTCTTTTTATTTCTCTTAAGTCGTTATACCTAACTTCCCATAAAGCTAGTATAACTCTTAAGCTTTTAAAACCAAGTATTACTCTTCTTTCAAAAAGGTTTCTTAACTCTTTTGAAATACTTCAAGATTCTTATTATTTAAAACTAAAGTCTAAAGACATCGGAGTAAAACCACGTTCAGTTAACACACGTACGTATACCGTACTATATATACATTCTTTTAAAATATCATGCTCAAGAGGATAGGAAGAATCACATACCTCGCGACGATTTATCGACTATTAGCAAATAGCTCCAAAGTACTGTAATCCTGCTAGCCTTTTCCACCCTTCGAGTAGAATACGCTACTCGCAGTACTTCAACCTATAACGGTTATACAAGTCTATCAGTGTCTAGACTACTCGGTAGAATAAATCTAGATACAAGATACTACGGAAAATTGGGCAAAGACTTCCTACCCACAAACTACACAAGACTCATCAGAAATACAGTCCTATGTAAGTACAGTTCAATCTTCTACTTTAATATTCTTCTGATGTGATTTCAGTTCAAGTCTTTTCTGTAATATCCTTCTATTACAGTTCAAATCTCTTCTATGAATCTTGTATTCATTTCTATACTACAACAGTATGTAATTTCCAATTATAATATAAGGACAAGAGTATTTACCTCGATAAGCCCAAAATTATCCAAGATTTAATGTCGATCCTGAGCAACGTTTAGCTCCTACTCCGGGTTCTCCAACCCGCTCCAAACAACCCTTAGAAGTTCTACGCAACTTCTTCTTAATACTTCAACCAACTGTGAAGATTTTCCTGTGGTTTCGCTTGGATCAAGGGAAGTATAATAGTATTTCTGGGCTTTTAGTATAGGGGTAACCTTGGAATACTACAAGGTATTTGGGCCAAGGTATTTTGGAATAGTAACAATACTTGGAGAATACTTTTCTACCAAGGGGGGGGGGGTATATTTACGAGACAACACTCAAGAGAGGGGGGGTGGGGTACTCTCGGCCGAGGCTCACAAAGGGGGAGGGGGAGGCTTTGGACGAAAACCTTACAAAGGGGGAGAGGGTGATTTCAAGACTTAGAAACTATTTTGTGGATGAAGAAGTCTTCAACAAAGGGGGGGTATTTATAGGCCAACCAATGACCAAGATCAAGACAAGTGGTGGGCAAGTGTAGGTGTCACGACCCGAACCTGGGCCCGTGACTGGTGCCTTACCCCGGGCACCCTAGTGATACAACATCAGAGTAATCAGCGGAACATAATACACATACATGAAACAAATGAAGTACAAAACAAGAACTGAGGAAAACTTGCCTTTGGCATATATAAATAACAACTCTTACAAATGAACAATTTAATACTTTTTACAAACCCTGCCACAACAGTAATACATAACTCTAAGAAAATGATACGACAACAATGGCGGGACAGGTCCCCGACATACCCCTGATTGTAAATACCTACATCGACAGGGGACTATACCTAGATAAGCCTCCGGAGAAACGAAGCTTTCCCAAACGCTGAATAGTGAACCTAAGAGCGAGGATCAACGACTGGTGTACCTTTACTCACAGATGAACGCAGCCTCGAAGGAGGTCGATAACAGTACCAGTATGTGAAATCAAAATATCAGAAATGAAATCATAGTAGTCTATGTGTGGAGACATGTATGATAACCAAACTACAGTTCACAATAAATAAGCAGTCATGTCTAGTCAGGGACTCACGCCCTCAAAGTCATCACTCTAGTAATATAATGGGTCTCACGCCCACAACATCAATCATGCCCGTGGAATACCTTCCTCACTGCCGGCAGTCAATGATAGAAAAGCACCAAGAAATACACATGAACATCAGGTCCCACCTGTGTCCAAATAAAACGATGACAGGTAATGCGAAGGCATAGCCGACTACTAACACCTACAAGACTAACAAGGTCATAAATCGTATCATGATATCTCGCTAGACCGCCACATGATCAAAGCCGGTCGCCGCTCGCAATATCAAATGCGCGCGTCTAGCCACGAACTCCCCGCAGCTCCGCATAGGCCAATCTCATAGGCCCGCATGAGGTATAACCCCGCATCGAGGGTAGCTACTCCCCGGCATCGTCCTGGACTCGCAGTCCGCATGGCCACATAGACCGCATGACCATAAAGGCCGCACACTAACTTGGAACTCTCGTAGCTCCGCATAGGCCCCCGGGACCCGCATGAGGTATTCTCGAATCATGGTCCTGCATCGCCGAGTCTACCCCGCATCGGAGGCGCTTAACCCCTAAACACGGTGAGTGGTATAATACCAACATAACGGTTTATCGCTTAAACAACATAAGCACAATCAAGGGAAAACCCTTTACACAAACATCACGTATCACTAACACACGTAGCATCCTAATATGATTACTTATCAAATCAACACGAAGGTATTACAAGGCTATCACAAACCAATACAATCAAGTTATTCACACATAAGGTACTTTCTACTATATGATTAATGAGATCGGGTTTTTATCCCCAAAGTACTTTATACAATAACTCTTTAAAGATATGTTACTTTCACAAAAGTCACACAATACCCGTAGTATATAACAATAGAGTGATTATCTTTTTAAAGTAAATCAATTACTTCTCTTTGTAAAATCAAGTAGCACCCTTCTTTTCCAATGTTCAAGTTTGCCTAATTTCCAATGTTCAAGTTTGCCTAATTTCCCATGTTCAAGTTTCTTATTTTAGAAAGGTTTCGTAGTTCATAGTCTTATTCATTTAAGAATATAATTCTCTTTTTAAGCTATCTGAGAAACATAAGCCTTATATGTGAGTAGGATATTCTTGTTTATAACAATCTTATTACAAATGCATGATCTAGGAAATATCATTTTGTCTCATCTTAGCTTCTATGCAGATGGAAGTTTCACCGGTTTTAATAATACTTAATCCAAAAATTTCCTTATTAACGCTGCAGTTGGTTTGTCGATACACATTCGATTTCAAATCAAGAAACATTCTTAAGCCGTTATTACCTAACTTCCCATAAAGCTAGTATAACTCTTAAGTTTTCAAAACCAAGTATTACTTCTTCTTCAAATGATTCAAAAATCTTTTGAAATACTTCAAGTTCTTTATTAACACATAATAAGCCGCTTATAGTTCAAATCGCTTACCTTTTAAAACCACAAGTATTTTCTTACCAACATAAAGTCGTTATAACCAACTTCCCATAAAGTCGTTATAACACTTTATGTTTTAAACCAATCAAATACATTTAGCACACGACGCCTACCGCACTACATAGTTCACACATATCATGCTAGAAGAGATAGGAAGAGGTTCACATACCTCGCGACGATTATCGACTAATAGCAAAACGCCCAAGTACCTCAAACCGTCGGCTACTCCTTAAGCCAAGTAGATCGCGCCACGCCGTAGTACTCAACCTATAAGGCCACGGCGCTTATTAATATTTAGATCCCTTCAGAGAACATTCTACGTAAAATTGAAGCACCTCCCCGCAACAGAAATCTCCTCCTCTAACTGGCCGGCTACCAAGCCAACCATGGGGTTATACGCCTAAACCGGACGCACAATTCTACCTCACGTAAAGGCTACACAAGTTCACTGTAATACACCCCATGTAAAAACAAGCCAAGATTCTCTTCGAAAAGGTTTCTTATTATTCAGGCTTAAGTCAAAAGACATTGCCGATACTACGTTCAGTTCTATATATAGTATACTTCAACTATATAATCATACAACATGTAATTTCCAATTACAATAGAGGGACAAGATATTTACCTCGATAAGCCCATAATTATCCGAGTTTAAATGTCGATCCCGAGCAAGGTTTAGCTCCTACTCAAGGCCCGACTCCGCTCCAAACAACCCTTAGAAGTTCTAACCAACTTCTACTAATTACTCCAACTAGCTAGGAGATTTTCCTTAGGGTTTCGGTTTTGTGACTGACGGGAAGTATGATAGTATAACTGGGCTTTTTGTATAAGTATAACCTTAGAATACTACAAGGTATACGGCTAAGGTAATTTGGGCATTATAACAATACTTTTGAGAGTATTTCTACCAAGAGGGGGGTATTTATACGAAAACAACTAGGCTAGGTGTATAATTTCTACTACCCCACTGTGGGGACTCTCGCCAAGGGGAGGGGAGGACGAGAACAACTCTTTCAAGGGAGGGAGGATTTCTAACACTTAGGAAATATTTTGAATGGATGAATAAGTCATCCTAAGTGTTGTATTTATAGAACAAGCAAAGGCCAACCAATTTCCAAGATCTAGACAATTGCATAGCAAGTGTTGGGACAAGATTCACCCATGTGTCCTTAACCAACTAACACACAAAATATCCTACCAACTCCCCTCTTCAATTCGTCCCAATCCGCCCCTTACGTCCGCAATGGAGGGTGCCAAGTGGCGCCTCTTGTTGGCCCAACACATTTCGCCTCTCGGAAAAATCCGTAAAATTAAAAATGACATAGCCGAATTTTCCCTACGAAAGCCGTGGAAAACGCTTTCGAAAAACGACTCTAACCGTGTTGTGCACAAATAAATTTCGGCCAAGCCACTTTAATACAAGTTCAAATTTCTACGCACGCCCCACGCATACTGAAATACGGTATAACATTCTCTCTCCTTAGAAACATTCGTCCCGAATGTTCCTTCTAAGTCTCAAACAAACGCGGCGCCAAGATAGTCTTCACTACTATACTTACGAACAATCTCGCCACACCTGGCCACAGAAACATCCGCGCAAATACCTCCATCCAAGTCCACGAGGAAACACCTCTAACATTACCACAAACACCTCTCTCTCCGGGGTCTAAAATATACTTCCTTCGCACCTTCTCCTTACAAAAGAAATGATCACATCTATGCTCGCCATACATGCTCGCTTCTTCCCGATACCACTTTTGTCACTTTGCCGCGAGGTTCTAGTGTCATCCGTGACCCAACAAATGGTACCGACTACATGCGATCCCCGAGGTCGTCAGACACTCGAACTCTTACCACATTTCGACATCGCCGCTTTCCAAAACTCGGGGTTACTATTTCTAACGTGGTCATCATTAACTGGGAACACTCTGGATGGCTCTCCGATACTTTCCTGATCATATCAATACGAAAGACCGGACGTACTGCCTCCTAAGTCGGACGGCAAATGCTAACATATAGGCAACCTGGCCTATTCTTCACATGAACTCAAAAGGGCCCAAAGTAACTCGGGCTAAGTTCCCTCTGTTTTCCAAAACTCGTCATACCCAACCCGGGGTGGTATTTTCAGGAAGACCGACCGTCAACCTGAACTCTAAGCGTCGTCGCCGATTATCCGCACGATTTCTCTGAGCTGCCAGAACCTCTTCTAGACAAGCTTTACCCTATCCTCAGTCTGCTGGAACAAGCCTGAACCAACTATCTGAGTCTTGCCAACATCGAACCAATCGACCGACATCTTACACTTTCGCCCCTACAAGGCCTCATAAGGCGACATTCGAAAACTGAAATGATAGCTTAAACACTCCCACCACAGGAGACAACAATCCCCACCACTACCTCTGAATTCCACATACTGGCCCGAGGGCGAATGCGATTCTGAGACTCCCCTGAGTTCTTAACCCTGCTTGGTAAAACTTCCAGAAACAAAACAGCTGCACTGGCTCCACTGTCATAAGGTGAAGGTAGGCACCCCGTGCAGCCTTACAACCTTTCTGATAAAAAAAAACAACACTGCTGAGTAAACGGTCTTTGCTAGAAAACAAGACGGCTGACCTCCTCGGCCCGACTACTGGTCGAATGCATCCACGAATTCGCACGTTGGTTAACTAAACTCGGGCCTAACACCCTCGCAACCCTAACACAAGGCGGGACCACCACAACCTGACCCCACCACCAAAACTACCGCGGGTTGACCCGCAACGGGGCCTCAACCCGACCCGGCAACGCGCACAATACTAGCTCCCCGATCCGGAACAATCTTACTAATCACGTTTCGAAAACCTAGCGGTCTTCTTAGCTCAACTATCCCCTTTCATTCCACACTACTTAGGGACCTATCCCAAACATAGCTCACGTGCACTATGCACTTCCGATACGGATCAAACATAACACTACACCTTTTCTCGAGATGGCCTCACCTCTAAGGTCTCTACGTATAAAACTCTAAGGCTCACACCTTCTCTATCCCCCAAATCTTACTTGGTTAACTAACCAAGATTTCTAATCACAATATTAACACACTGCTATCAAAACATAGCACTTATGATATACCCATCTTATCACACATACTGAACTCTAGAGGGTTAAGGATATGCACGACCCATCGCTTCACTCCCTAGTCGTTCTAATCAAACCCGCCTGTAGTGGCGATAGCTAAGGAAGGTGACGAACTACCCGCCGATCCTGAAGGCTAAGTCCTCCTACCAGGACACTCTTTCGACACCAGACCCTGACGGTCATAGGTACAACAAGTACCAACCTAAAAGATGACATTCCCCGGGATGACGTCTGTCACACTGTGAACCGGAAGCCCTGGAGTTCTAACCAACTCCTGCATACCCCGAACGCCCCGAACCCCGCGAGGACCTCTCAGACCGTGGTGGATGTGCATAATCTAATCCGTGAGGTGAATCGCCTCGAAAGTTACCAGGACCTGCCGCTCGCCCTCTTCGTTGTCCTTCGTTAACCCGCCGATCTCTACGCTTTCCGGCCGTGCATAGCCCGCATACGTGCCATGCTCAAGCCTAATCAAGAATTACTCTTGCACAACCTTCTTAGGTAGTCATCAAGACTCGCGATACATCGGTATACTCTCGTAGCCAAATCCATAGCTAGTAACAGTGGTTGCCTCTTTGCAATCTATATTCTCTGCTCTGCCGCGAACCGGGCGTTCACATATCATGGCCGCAGTAGGAATCGCCGCCGCTGCTAAACTTTACTCGGGCTAGTGACGCCGCAGAAATCCCGAATGAAGCACTACCCTAGGTAATGATTGGGCTCGCCCACGCATTCTAAACTCTACTCGCAGCCTCCGCCGCTTTGCCCTCCCGGGCCCGGTTGCCTACGCGAGGCATAGCGGTAAGGAAAGAAATACGTTAGAGGTCCAACTTACAACACCGCTCTAAGGCACGATCTCGAGTGAGAAGAATAGAAACCAATCCTAAATATCCTATAGCCTCACGATTATTGGTGTGGTGCACAACACACCGATAATCAAGACTTCATCGATACGGTCAGTAGACACTTTCCGAGGATTAATCGCTCGATACCACTTTTGTCACGACCGAACTCGCCCGTGGATCGTGCCTTACCGGGCACCCTAGTGATACAACATCGAGTAATCAGAACATAATACACATACATGAAACAAATGAAGTACAAAACAATAACTGAGGGAAAACTTGCCTTTCGCATATATAAATAACAACTCTTACAAATGAACAATTTAATCCTTTTTACAAACCCCGCCACAAATAAAGATTACATGCACTTCTAAGAAAATGATACGATAACAATGGCGATGTGGTTCCCGCCATACCACGAATGTAAATACCTACAACGACAGTGGACTATACCAAGATAAGCCTCCGAGAAACGGCTTTCCCAAACGCCGAATCGTGACCCTAAGAGCGAGGATCAACGATCGTGTACCTTACCTACGGCATGAACGCAGCCTCGGGGAGGTCAAGCATAACAAAAATTTAGTATGTGAAATCAAAATATCAGAAATGAAATCATAGTAGTCTATAAGCAGGAGACATGTATGATAACCAAACTACGATCACAATAAATAAGCAATATGTCTAGTCGTGACTCACGCCTCAAAGTCATCACCCAAGAATATAATGGGTCTCACGCCCACAACATCAATCATGCCCGTGGAATACCTTCCTCACCGCTACCAACGATGATAGAAAAGCACCAAGAAATACACATGAACATCGTGTCCCACTGTGTCCAAATAAAAACGAGACAGGTGGCACGGCATAGCCGACTACTAACACCTACGACTAACAAGGTCATAAATCGTATCGATATCTGTCTGACTGGCCACATGATCAAAGCCGTCGCCGCTCGCAATATCAAATGTGCGCGTCTAGCCTCGAACTCCCGCAGACTCGCATAGGCCAATCTCATAGGCCCGCATGAGGTATAACCCCGCATCGAGGGTAGCTACTCCCGACATCGCCCCGACTCGCACCGCATGGCCACATGACCGCATGACCATAAAGGCCGCACACTAACTCGAACTCTCGTAGCTCGCATAGGCCCCGACCCGCATGAGGTATTCTCGAATCACGGTCCTGCATCGCCGAGTCTACCCCGCATCGGAGGGCGCTTAACCCCGAAACACGGTGAGTGGTATAATACCAACATAATAGTTTATCGCTTAAACAACATAAGCACAATCAAGGGAAAACCCTTTACACAAACATCACGTATCACTAACACACGTAGCATCCTAATATGATTACTTATCAAATCAACACGAAGGTATTACAAGGCTATCACAAACCAATACAATCAAGTTATTCACACATAAGGTACTTTCTACTATATGATTAATGAGATCGGGTTTTATCCCCAAAGTACTTTATACAATAACTCTTTAAAGATATGTTACTTTCACAAAAGTCACACAATACGTAGTATATAACAATAGAGTGATTATCTTTTAAAGTAAATCAATTACTTCTCTTTGTAAAATCAAGTAGCACCCTTCTTTCCAATGTCCAAGTTTGCCTAATTTCCAATGTTCAAGTTTGCCTAATTTCCCATGTTCAAGTTTCTTATTTTAGAAAGGTTTCAGTAGTTCATAGTCTTATTCATTTAAGAATATAATTCTCTTTTTAAGCTATCTGAGAAACATAAGCCTTATATGTGAGTAGGATATTCTTGTTTATAACAATCTTATTACATCAGCCATGATCTAGGAAATATCATTTTGTCTCATCTTAGCTTCTATGCAGATGGAAGTTTCTACTGGTTTTAATAATACTTAATCTGTAAAAAACATTTCCTTTTATTAACGCTGCAGTGGTTTGTCGATACACATTCTGATTTCCGAAATCAGTAAAACATTCTTAAGCCGTTATTACCTAACTTCCCATAAAGCTAGTATAACTCTTAAGTTTTCAAAAACCAAGTATTACTTCTTCTTTCGAAATGATTCAAAAATCTTTTGAAATACTTCAAGTTCTTTATTAACACATAATAAGCCGCTTATAGTTCAAATCGATTACCTTTTAAAACCACAAGTATTTTCTTACCAACATAAAGTCGTTATAACCAACTTCCCATAAAGCCGTTATAACACTTTATGTTTTAAACCAATCAAATATATTTAGCACACGACGCTCACCGTACTACATAGTTCACACATATCATGCTAGAAGAGATAGGAAGAGGTTCACATACCTCGCGACGATTATCGACTAATAGCAAAACGCCCAAGTACCTCAAACCGTCGGCTACTCCTTAAGCCAAGTAGATCGCGCCACGCCGTAGTACTCAACCTATAAGGCCACAAGGCGCTTATTAATATTTAGATCCCTTCAGAGAACATTCTACGTAAAATTCAAAGACTCTCCCGCAACAACAGAAATCTCCTCCTCTAACTGGCCGGCTACCAAGCCAACCGTGTGGGGGTTATACGCCTAAACCGGACGTGCACAATTCTACCTCACGTAAAGGCTACACAAGTTCATGTAATACACCCTATGTAAAAATAGTTCAAGATCTCTCTTCAAAAGGTTTCTTATTATTCGGGCTTAAGTCAAAAGACATTGCCGATACTACGCTCAGTTCTATATATAGTATACTTCAACTATATAATCATACAACATGTAATTTCCAATTACAATAGGACAAGATATTTACCTCGATAAGCCCATAATTATCCGAGTTTAAATGTCGATCCCGAGCAAGGTTTAGCTCCATCACAAGGCCCGACTCCGCCTCCAAACAACCCTTAGAAGTTCTAACCAACTTCTACTAATTACTCCAACTAACTAGGAGATTTTCCTGTGGTTTCGGTTTTGTGACTGACGGGAAGTATGATAGTATAACTGGGCTTTTTTGTATAAGTATAACCTTAGAATACTACAAGGTATACGGCTAAGGTAATTTGGGCATTATAACAATATTTTTGAGAGTATTTCTACCAAGAGGGGGGGGCTATTATACGAAAACAACTAGGCTAGGTGTATACCCTTCTACTACCCCACTGTGGGGACTCTCGGCGAGGGGAGGACGAGAACAACTCTTGCCAGGGAGGGAGGATTTCTAACACTTAGGAAATATTTGGAATGGATGAAGAAGTCATCCTAAGGGGGGTATTTATAGCACAAGCCAAGGCCAACCAATGGCCAAGATCTAGCCAAGTGCATAGCAAGTGTAGGGCCAAGATTCACCCATGTGTCCTTAACCAACTAACACACAAAATATCCTACCAACTCCCCCCGCTTCAATTCGTCCAATCCGCCTCTTACGTCCGCTAATGGGAGGTGTGCCAAGTGGCGCCTCTTGTTGGCCCAACACGCTTCGCCTCTCGGAAAAATCCGTAAAAATTAAAAATGACATAGCCGAATTTTCCTACGAAAGTGGAAAACGTTTCGTCGAAAAACGACTCTAACCGGGTGTTGTGCACAAATAAATTTCGGCCAAGCCACTTTAATACAAGTTCAAATTTCTACGTACGTCCTTACGTACATACTCTGGAAATACGGGGTATAACAGTAGGGTCAAGATTTGGACAAGTGTTTGTGGGTCCCACTTGCTCATCAACTACACAAAATATCTACAAATATCCTACCAACCCCTTGACCAAAGTCCTAGCACAAAAAACGTGCCAAGACCCCTTTAGCTTTGCCCACTGAGGCCAAGTGTCGCCCTCTCGTTGGTCCAAAATATTTCATCTCTCGGAAAAATCCGCAAAAATAATAAATGACATAGCCGTAATTTTCCCTTCGCAAAGTTTGGAAAACGTTTCGTCGGAAAACGATTCTTTTCGGGGGTTGTGCACAAAATTTCGACCCTTGCCTACTTAAGGCTTAAACTTTTATACGTACGCCCTCATGTACATACTCTGGAAATACGGGGTATAACATTCTCCCCTCCTTAGAAACATTCGTCCCGAATGTTCCTTCTAAGTCTCAAAACATACATGCACCAGTATAGTCTTCACTGCTATACTTACGAAAACAATCATGCCACACCTGGCCACAATACAACACGCGCAAATACTTACATCCAAGTCCACGAGGAATCACCTCCATCACTACAAAAGCTCTCACTCGAGGTCTAAAATATACTCCCTTCGCACCTTCACTTTACAAAAGAAATGATCACATCTATGTTCGTAACACATGCTCGCTTCTTCCCCTACTCGTCGTACCCTTCTCGTACATTTGAACTCTTTCTCATAACTTACCACATTTCTGCTACTACTTCTGTTTCCAAAATCTCTGGGTTACTACCTCCAACTTGATCATCATTCGGAACAACTGATGGATCTCCGATACTTTTCCGAACATAACAACATGAAAGACCGACGACGCTTCCTATGTCTGGACGACAATGCTAACTTATAGGCAACCCGCCTATTCTACAAACAATCTGAAAATGCCCAAAAGTACCTCGGGCTAAGTTTCCTCTGTTTTCCAAAACTCGTCACACCCTTTCCGGGGTGGTACCTTCAAGAAGACCCACCGTCAACCTGAACTCCAAGCGTCGTCGCCGATTATCCGCACGACTTCTGTTGACTCTGAGCTGCCGATAACATCTCCTGGATAGGCTTCACCCTATCCACATCCTGCTGAAACAAGAATGAACCAGCTATCTGAACCTTGCCAACATCGAACCAATCGACCGGCAACTTATACTTCCGCCCCTACAAGGCGTCATAAGGCGATATCCGAATACTGATATGGTAGCTATTAAACACTCCCTCAACAGGAGACAACAATCCTCACAGCTACCCCTGAAATCCAAACACTGGCCCGAGGGCGAATGCGATACTGAGACTCACCTGAGTTCCTAACCCTGCCTGGTAAAACTTCCAGAAAACGAAATAGCCGTAACCTGGGCTCCACTGCCTGTCATAAGGTGAAAGTAGGCACCTCGTGCAACCTTACAACCTTCCTGATATAATATCTCGCATAACCCTTTGCCGAGTAAACGGTCCTGACTGAAAGACAAGATGGGCTGACCTCATCGGCCCGACTACTGGTCGAACGCATCCACGAACTCGTACGCTGGTTAACTAAACTTGGGCCTAACGCCCTCGTGACCCCACCACCTGGCGGGACCACCTCAAACTGACCCCACTATATTACAGGCCGCGGGTTGACCCGCAATCGATCCAAGAATCTGACCGCTATCGCAAAACTCTTGTTCCCCGATCCGGAACAATCTCACAATCAAGTCACGAAAACCTAGTGGTCTTCTTAGCTCAACTACCCTCTTTCATTTCATACCACTCAGGGACTTATCACACAAACATATCTCACGTGTACTATGCACTCCGATAAGGGTCAAACATAAATGTAATCTTTTACTCAAGATGGCCTTGCCTCTAAGGTCTCCACGTATAAAACTCTAAGGCTCACACTTTCCTTATCCCCAATCTTACCCTTTTAACTAACCATGATTTCTAATCATAATTAACACCATGCTGTCTGAACACAACACTTATGATATACCCATCTTATCACACATACTAATCTCTAGAGGGTTAAAGATATACCTGTATCTACTACTTCACTCCCCTCTGTCGTTCTAAACAAACCTACTCTGTTGGGTGCCTAGCATAACCAATTGTCGAAGAAGTACGACACTCCCCACGACGACACTTACCACAACGGCCATACCGAGGTGGGGGTGGCCTCCTCTGGCTAACACCCCTTCCTCTCCGAGCCACTAAATCCGGCTGGCTAGAACCTACGATACCGTGGAACCGGAAGCCCCGGAGTTCGACTAACTCCAGATACCCCAAACGCCCCGAACTCCGCGAGGACCACTCGCTCGGCGGAGGTGCATATCGATCACGCCGCGCGATTTGCCTTGAAAGTTACCAAAGAACCCCGCCGACCGCCTCTTTGCCGATCTTGTTAATCCGCCGATCTCTACGTTCCTCTCGTGCCGCGCATAAGCTCAGACGGGCAATATCCATGCCTGACTGAAGAGCTACTCTTGCACAACCCTCTCTTAGATAGTCATCAAGACCCGTGAAAAATCGATACATAATATACTCTCTGGTTGCTAACTCCCTATCTAGTAACAAGTCCATTCCTTTGTAATCCATATTCTCTGTTCCCGGTCATGGAACTGAAGGCTCATATATCATGGCCGCAGAGGAATCGATGCGTGCTAAACTTCTGGGCCGGGCGACGTCGCAGAACTCCCGAATGAAGCACCACCCTGTGTGATGATTGGGCTCGTGCCCTCGTAACCCTCTCAGATTTACTCGCAGCCTCGGCTGCCGCCTTCTTCGGGCGGGTTGCCTTACGCGGAGGCATAACTGGTAAGGGAAGGAATTACGTTAGAGGGGTCCAACTTATAACACAGCTCTAAGGCACGATCTCAGAGTGAGAAGAATGAAAACAATCCTAAATATCCTATAGCCTCCTGATTATTGGTGTGGTGCACAACACACCGATAATCAAGACTCTACTAGATACGGTCTGTAGACACTTTCCGAGGATTAACTGCTCTGATACCACTTTTGCCACGACCCGAACCCGGGCCCGTGACTGGTGCCTTACCCCGGGCACCCAAGTAGACATACATCAGAGTAATCAGCGGAATATAAAACAAGACATGAAATATGAAACGCTTATTCGAGAAAAGTTGCCTTTCGGCATATATATATAAAAACTTAAATCCGAGCATATCCCTTTACAACTCGCCACAACAAGATTACATGCACTCTAAGAATGATATGACAACAATGGAGGACAGGGCCCGCCATACCCCGAATGTAAGTACCTACAACGACAGGGGACTATACCATCGATAAGCCTCCGAGAAACGGAGCTTCCCAAAACTGAATCGTGATCCTAAGAGCGAGGATCGACGATCGGTGTACCTCTACCGCGGTATGAACGCACTCCAAGGAGGTCGATAACAGTACCAAGTATGTGAAATGAAAATATCGTAAATGAAATCATAGTAGTCTATATAAAGTAGAGACATATATGATAACCAAACTACGCTTCACAATAAATAAGCAATATGTCAAGTCAGGGACTCACGCCCTCAAAGTCATCACTCAAATATAACTATGGGTCTCACGCCTACAATATCAATCATGCCCGTGGAATACCTTCCTCACTGTCGGCAGCCTATGATATAAAAGCACCAAGGAATACACACGAACACGTGTCCCACCGTGTCATAATAAAACCGCACGGGTAAGTACGAAGGCATAGCAGACTACTAAGACCCACGGTACCAACAAGGTCATAAATCAGATCATGAGATCTGTCTAGACCGCCACATGATCAAGCCGCCACTCGCCGCAAAGATCTAATGCGCGCGTCTAGTCTCGAACTTCCCGCAGCCCGCATAGGCCACTCACATAGGCCCGCATGAGGTATTCCCGCATCGAGGGTAGCTACTCCCGGATCGCCCCGACTCGCAGTCCGCATGGCCACATAGACCGCATGACCACAAAGGTCGCACACTAACCTGGAACTCTCGTAGCTCCGCATAGGTCCCCTGGACCCGCATGAGGTATTCTCGAATCATGGTCCCAGACCGCCTGAGTCTACCCCGCATCGGAGGGCAGCTTAACCCCCGGTATCATGTCAAGAGGTGAGTGATATAATACTAACACAACATCTTATTGTTAAACAACATAAGCACAACAAGGGAAACCCCTTTACACAAACATCACAAGATACTAACACACGTACCATCCCAACATGTTTACTTATCAAATCAACAAGAAGTATTTCAAGGCTATCACAAACCAACACAATCAAGTTATTCACACAAGGTACTTTCTACTTTATGTTAACAAGTTCGGGTTTTTATCCCCAAAGTACTTCATACATTAACTCTTTAAAAGATCCGTTTCTTTCACAGAAGTCACACAATACCCGTAGTATAAAAATAGAGTGACTATCTTTTTAAGTAAACCAAAACACTTCTCTTTGTAAAATCAAGTAACAACATTCTTTTCCAAACGTTCAAGTTTGCGTAATTTCAAATACTCAAGTTGTTATACCCCGTATTTCCAGAGTATGTACGTATGGACGTACGTACGAAATTTGAGCCTTAAGTTATCATTGGATTCGAAATTTGGGCACAAGTACCGAGTAGAGTCGTTTTCCGACGAAACGTTTCCACAGCTTTCGTAGGGAAAATTCCGGCTATGACATTTTTAATTTTTGCGGATTTTTCCGAGTGACGAAACATTTTGGACCAACGGGAGGGTTACATGTGTCACCCTCACATTGGAAGCAAGTGGGGTGCTTGGACGATTTGGGCGTCCAAGAGGCATTGGTTGGCCTTGGCCGATTGGCTCCCTCTTTTGGCCTAGTTTTGTGCCATGTTTTGTGGAGTGTTTTGTGGAGTAGGGGTTAGGGTGCACTTGGCTTGATCTTGGCCTTACACTTGCCTTGCACTTGGCTAGATCTTGGCCATTGGTTGGCCTTTGGTTTTGCTATAAATACCCCCTCTCTTTGAAGACTTCTTCATCCAAAACCTTCCAAGTCTTGAGTCCCTCTCCCTCCCTCTTTTCGTCCAAGAGCCCCCCCTCTCCCCCTTGTGAAGGCCTGGGCCGAAACCCTCCCTTTGTGAGCCGAAAGCCGAGAACACCCTCTTTTAGAGTGTTGTTCTCGTGATACCCCTTTGTGGTATTGAAATACTCCTCCAAGTATTGTTATAATGCCCAAAATACCTTAGCCTTGTACCTTGTAGTATTCCAAAGATACCTCTATACGTAGAGCCCGGAAATACTACCTTTTGTCCTTTTTAGTCTCAAACCGAAACCCTAAGGAATCTTCATTGTTAGTTGAAGGATTTAAGTAGAAGTTGGATAGAACTTCTAAGGGTTGTTTGGAGCTGGATGGAGCACCGAGTTGGAGCTAAATGTTGCTAAGGATCGACATTTAACTTGGATAATTATGGGCTTATCGAGGTAATTATCTTGTCCCTCTATTGTAATTGGAAATTACATGTTTGTTAGAATATATAGTTGAAGTATACTATATATGGAACTATACTTAGTATTCGGCAATGTCTGTTGACTTAAGCCTGAAGAATAAAGAAAAGAATCGAATCAGATTTACATAGGATCAGATTGCAGTAGACTTGTGTAGAGTTCCTGAGTAGGATGGTACACGTCCGGTTAGACGTGTAAACCCCCGGTTGGCTTAGTAGCCGCCTCGATAGAGAGAGAGATTTACGCTGTCATGTGAGGTGCCAATTTTCAGTAGAAAGATATAAACTTGTTTTTTTGGGTTAATATACGTTTTTGACCTTTATAGGTGAAAGTACTAAGAGTAGCATATTCTACTCGAGGAGTGGAAAGGGCTAGTGCGTTGTAGTACTTGGAGCTTTTTGCTTATTGTCGATAAATCGTCGCGAGGTATGTGAACCTCTTCCTATCTCTTCTAGCATGATATGTGTGAACTATGTAGTACGGTAGACGTACATGTGTTAACTGTGTTTGATTGTTCTTAAAACATAAAGTGTTATAACGGCTTTATGGGAAGTTGGTTATAACAGCTTTATGTAGGTAAGAAAATACTTTGTGGTTTTAAAAGGTAACTGATGTGAATTATAACTGGCTAGTTATAATAAAGAACTTGATGTATTTCAAAAGATTTATAAATCGTTTTGAAGGGAGAGTAACACTTGGTTTTAAAGGTTTTAAAAGAGTTATACTAGCTTTATGGGGAGTTAGGTATAATGTCTTAAGAGAGGTAAAGAAAATAGTTTATCATGATAGAAGTTAAGAGACTTGATCTTATAAGATAAGAGACTTAACTTATTTGTTTTAATGTGAATGTTCGTGTGAAACCTCATTCGTGAGTAATGAGTACTTGGTTTTATTTAAAGGATAATGTTTTACCGATTTCGAAATCGAATGTATCGACAGCACCACCGCGTTAATAAAGGAAAATGTATTGAATAATGATGTATCGTATTAAAACCAAGAGAAACCTCCATCCGCATAGAAACTAAGATGAGACAAAATGATATTACATTTTCTAGATCATGGTCATTGTAATAAGAATGTTGTAAACAAGAATAACCTACTCACGTAAGACATATATTACTCAATTGTTCTAAAAGGAATCAAGTGATTAAGTTTGGGAACTATGAAACCATTTGAAAATGAGAAGCTTGAGTAATCAAACTAGGCAAACCGAACTTAGGAAAAGAATGTTGTTACTTGATTTTGAAAAGGAATGTGGGTTGGTCATTCTAATACTACGTATCGGGTGACTTTTATAAAAGTAATGGATCTCTTTAAAAGAACTTAACGTATGTAGTACTTTGGGGTTAAAACCCGGACTTTGGCATAAAATGAAAGTACTTTGAGTTGTGTGAAACTTGCCTATGCTTGTTGTTGTGAAACTTGCCTATGCTTGTTGTTGTGAAACTTGCCTATGCTTGTGATGATAGCCTTTGTTGTGCAAGTGTGGTATTTACGTATTACCGCGTCTCGATAGAGGCGGTTGACTTGTTGAGAACTTACTTGACGGGCCGGCGGTGATGGAGAATTCCACGTATGTTTCCATTTTGATTATCGTCTTGTTGATGTCATACGGACATGTCTACACCGTCGCGATTCGGGCATGCGGCCACGCGGCCGGGTTGATTACCCGATATATGGTTATTATCGCAACATGGACGGTTCTACACCGACGCAAGATTCGGGGCATGTGGCTACGCGCGGGTTGACCACCCAAAGATATTGTTATTGAGGTTACATGGGCATGTCTACACCGATGCAAGATTCCGGGGCATGTGGCTACGGCCTTGTTATTATTGTTGCATCATGGACATGTCTACACCGGCGCAGATTCGGGGCATGTGGCCATGATGCGAACATGATGGGTGTGGTGGCGCGAGACCCATAGTTATAGTTGAGTGGTGACTTTGAGGCGTGAGTCCTCGACTTGATCGCTTATGTTGCGTCGTATTTTGGTTATCATACATGTCTCCCGCTTTATATAGATCGTTATGATTTAATCGCCGATTTACGCTTCACATACCGTTGCAGATCGACCTCCTTCGGGCTGCGTCATGCCGCAGTAGAGGTACATCGGCCGTGGATCCTCGCCATAGGATCACAGCCAACAGATTGGGAAGCTCCGCTTCTCCGAGGCTTATCTTTTGGTATGTGTTTCCTCGAGTTGTAGGTTCTGTACATTCGTGGTATGGCGGGCCCCGTCCCGTCATAGTCGTGTAAATCTTAGAGGTCTGTAGTACCGTTGCAAGTGGTTGTAAAAGGATTAAACTGCTCGTGTTTTATGTATATACCAAGGCAATCGCTTTGGTTGGCCTGTTTATTATTATATCTATTGTTGCATGTCTAAGTTTTTATTTCCGCTGGTTTTTTCTCTGACGTTGTATCACTAGGGTGCCCGGGGTAAGGCACCAGTCACGGGCCCGAATTTCGGGGTGTGACACAAGTTTCTCATTTTCGAAAGGTTTCGTAGTTCATAGTCTTAATCACGTAATAAGATAATTCTCTTTTAAACAATTTGAGAAACATATGCCTTATGTGTGAGTAGGTTATTCTAGTTTATAACAATCTTATTAAAGCAGCCATGATCTAGGAAATGTAATATCATTTTGTCTCATCTTAGCTTCTATGCAGATGGAGGTTTCTACTGGTTTTAATAATACTTAATTAGTCAATACATTTCCCTATATTAACGCTGCAGTGGTTCGTTCGATACTTATTCTGATTTCCGAATCAAGAAACATTATCCCTTTGAAAACCAAGTAATCATTACTCACGAATGAGGTTTCACACTTTTTAACAAAATTCATATTAATTTAATTAAGTCAAGTCTCTTATCTTTTAAGATCAAGTCTCTTAACTTCTAAAATCAACAAACCATTCTTTTTATTTCTCTTAAGTCGTTATACCTAACTTCCCATAAAGCTAGTATAACTTTTAAGCTTTTAAAACCAAGTATTACTCTTCTTTCAAAAATGTTTCTTAACTCTTTTGAAATACTTCAAGATTCTTATTATTTAAAACTCAAGTCTAAAGACATCGGAGTAAAACCACGTTCAGTTAACACACGTACGTCTACCGTACTATATATACATTCTTTTAAAATATCATGCTCAAGAGGATAGGAAGAATCACATACCTCACGACGATTTATCGACTATTAGCAAATAGCTCCAAAGCATCAGAATCCTGCTAGCCTTTTCCACCCTTCGAGTAGAATACGCTACTCGCAGTACTTCAACCTATAACAGTTATACAAGTCTATCAATGTCTAGACTACTCGGTAGAATAAATCTAGATACAAGATTCTATGGAAAATTGGGCAGCACTTCCCTACCCGTCAAACTACACAAGACTACTGTAAATACAGTCCTATGTAAGTACAGTTCAATCTTCTACTTTAATATTCTTCTGATGTGATTTCAGTTCAAGTCTTTTCTGTAATATCCTTCTATTACAGTTCAAATCTCTTCTATGAATCTTGTATTCATTTCTATACTACAACAGTATGTAATTTCCAATTACAATATAAGGACAAAAGTATTTACCTCGATAAGCCCAAAATTATCCAAGATTTAATGTCGATCCTGAGCAACGTTTATGTCACGACCCGATTCCGGGCCCGTGACTGGTGCCTTACCCCGGGCACCCTAGTGATACAACATCAGAGTAATCAGCGGAACATAAAACGATACAAGACATATTATGAAATATGAAACAATAATCTGAGAAAAACTTGCCTTTCGGCATATATGTAAATAACAACTTTTTCAACATGCAATAGCTTTAATCCTTTTTACAAACCCCGCCCACAACAAAGACATGCACTTAAGAATGATATGACAACAATGGCGGGACAGGGCCCCGCCAAACCCCTGAATGTAAACACTTACTACGACAGGGGACTATACCACTGATAAGCCTCCGGAGAAACGGAGCTTCCCAAACGTTGAAACTGTGACCCTGAGAGCTAGGATCAACGACTGGTGTACCACAACTCGCGCATGAACGCACTCGGGCGAGGTCAAGATAACAAAAAGTATGTGAAACTAAAAATATCAGAAATGAAATCATAATAGTCTATAAAGCAGAGACATGTATGATAAGCAAACTACGCTCACAACAAATAAGCAAATATGTCAAGTCGTGACTCACGCCTCAAAGTTATCACAATAAAACCGCACGGGCAAGTACGAAGGCATAGCCGACTACTAAGACCCACGCACCAAAAATACCACAAATCGTATCCCGAGGTCTTTCTAGACCGCACTACATGATCGGCCGCCACTCGCCCGCAATATCAATGCGCGTCTATCCTCGAACTCTCGCAGCCCGCATAGGTCACACACGACCCGCATGAGGTATTCTCGAATCATGGTCCTGCATCACCGAGGTATACCCCGCATCGAAGGCAGCTAACCCTCGGTATCCGCCTAGGCTCCCGCAACCCGTATAGTCTCAAAAGACCGCATAGTCTCAACAGACCGCATAGGGAATCCCCCGCATCAGGCTAAACACCCGGAATGATCAATCCTGGAGCTACCGCGACCGCATAGTCACGAGGACCGCATAGCCGTAAAGACCGCATCAAGGGTGGCAAGCCCGGTATAATAAGTCAAAGGGGTATGTGATACAATAATAGTACAACGCTTAACGCTTAACAACGTAAGCACAACAAGAATGACCCCCTTACATCACGATCACACAAGATACTAACACACGTAGCATCCTAACATTTTCACTTATCACATCAACAAGAAAGTATTTACAAGGCTATCTCAAACCAACACAATCAAGTTATTCACACAAGGTACTTTAAGCTAACAAGTTCGGGTATCTACCCCTAAAGTACTTCATACATTAAATCTTTTAAAAGATCCGTTGCTTTCACATAAGTTACACAATACCCGTAGTATAAAATAGAGTGACTGTCTTTTTAAATAAACCAAAACACTTACCTTTGTAAAATCAAGTAACAACATTATTTTCCAAACGTCCAAGTTTGCCTAATTTCAAATGTTCACGTTTCTTATTTTAGAAAGGTTTCGTAGTTCATAGTCTTATTCATTTAAGAATATAATTCTCTTTTAAACAATCTGAGAAACATAAGTCTTATATGTGAGTAGGATATTCTTGTTTATAACAATCTTATTACAAAGTAGTGATCTAGAAATATCATTTTGTCTCATCTTAGCTTCTATGCAGATGGAAGTTTCTACTGGTTTTAATAATACTTAATTAGTCAAAACATTTCCCTTTTATTAACGCTGCAGTGGTTTGTCGATACACATTCTGATTTCCGAAATCAGCAAAACATTCTTAAGCCGTTATACCTAACTTCTCATAAAGCTAGTATAACCCTTAAGTTTTTCAAAAACCAAGTATTACTTCTTCTTTCAAAATGATTCAAAAATCTTTTGAACTACTTCAAGTTCTTTATTAACACATAACAAGCCAGTTATAGTTCAAATCAGTTACCTTTTAAAGACCACAAGTATTTTCTTACCAACATAAGGCTGTTATAACCAACTTCCCATAAAGCCGTTATAACACTTTATGTTTTAAATCAATCAAATACGCTCAAAGACACGTACGCCTACCGTACTACATAGTTCACACATATCATGCTAGAAGAGATAGGAAGAGGTTCACATACCTCGCGACGAGTATCGACTAATAGCAAAACGCCAAGTACTTCCAACCGCCGCTACTCCTTAAGCCAAGTAGATCGCGCCACACGTAGTACTTCAACCTATAAGGCCACAAGGCGCTTATTAACATTTAGATCTCATCGTAGAACATTCTACCGAAAATTCGGCAAAGATCTCCCCGCAACAACAGAAATCTCCTCCTCTATCGGGGCCGCCATCAAGCCAACTGGGGGTTCATACATATAACCCGTCCGGGTACAATTCGACACCACAGGACTACTACACCAGTCTACTGAATACACCCCATGTAATTACAGTCAGATTCGATTCTTGCTTAAGTCAAAAGACATTGCCAACTAACTACGTTCAGTTCTATATATAGTATACTTCAACTATATAGTCTAACAATCATGTAATTTCCAATTACAATAGAGGGACAAGATAATTACCTCGATAAGCCCATAATTATCCAAGTATAAAGTCGATCCTGGGCAATCGTTTAGCTCCTACTCCGTGCGCTCCGACCCGCTCCAAACAACCCTTAGAAGTTCTAACCAACTTCTACTTATGACTTCAACTACGGGTGAAGATTTTCCTTAGGGTTTCGGTTTTGTGACTGACGGAAGTATAATAGTATTTTCTGGGCTTTTCGTATAGGTATAACCTTAGAATACAACAAGGTATACGACTAAGGTAATTTGGGCATTATAACAATACTTTGGAGAGTATTTCTATACCACAAAAAGGGGGGGTGTATTATACGAGACAACTAGGCTAGTGGGTACCCCACTACCACACTACTAGAGTGGGGCGCTACTCGGCGAGGGCCTCACGAAATGGGAGGACGAGAACAATAGAGGAGGGGAGAGTCTTTCAAGACTTAGAGATTTTTAGGATGAATAAGTCTTCCAAAGAGGTGGGTATTTATAGGACAAGCCAAGGCCAACCAATGGCCAAGATCTTGCCAAGTGCATAGCAAGTGTAGGGCCAAGATCTTGCCAAGTGCACCCTAACCAACTAACACAAAAATATCCTACCAACCCTTGACTATTTCAACCACACTTTCGGCCAAGCCTTTACCGCCCAAGTTTAACCAATGAGAGGTGACAAGTGTCGCCTCTTGTTGGTCCAAAATGTTTCGCCTCTAAAAATCCGCAAAAATTAAAAATGACATAGCCGGAAATTCCCTACGAAAGTCGTGGAAACGCTTTTAAAAACGACTCTAATCGGGGTTGTGAACAAAAAGAATTCGCCAAGCCTAAATCACAAGTTCAAATTTTCTACGCACGTCCTCGCGCATATACTCGGAAATACGGGTATAACATTCTCCTCCTTAGAAACATTCGTCCCAATGTTCTTTCTAAGCCTCAAAACAAACGCGCCAAGATAGTCTTCACTACTTATTCTTACGAGAACCAACCGCCACATCCGCCACGTAAACACCCGCGCACAAAAAAAACTTACATCCAAGTCCACGAGGAAACACCTCTAACCTCACCAAAATGATACCACTTTGTCACTTTGCCTAAGATACCACTTTGTCACTTTGTCGCGAGCCTTGCTCCGACGACCCAACAAATGGTACCGGCCGCATGCGATCATCAAGCCGCCAGACACTCGAACTCTTACCACATTCCCGAGCATCGCTTAGTTTCCAAAACTCGGTTACTATCTCTAACGTGGCATCATTAATCGAACACTGGATGGATCTTCGATACTTCCCGAACATCACAATACGAAGATCGACGCGACGCCTCCTACGCCGGACGGCAAATGCTAACATATAGGCAACCCGCCTATCCTTCACATGAACTCACAAAGGCCCAAAGTAACTCGCTAAGTTCCCCTGCTCCCAAAACTCGCCGCACCCAAACCGGGTGGTACCTTCAAGAAGACCGACCGTCAACTCAACTCTAAGCGTGCCGCCGATTATCCGCACGATTTCTCGTGAGCTTCCGTAACTTCTTCTAGACAAGCTTCACTATCCACATCTGGAACAAGCTCGAACCAATCGTCTCAACCTTGCCAACATCGAACCAATCGATCGACAACTTACACTTCCGCCTCTTACAAGGCTTCATAAGGCGATATCCGAACACCGAAATGGTAGCTTAAACACTCCTTCAACAGAGACAACAATTCTCGCAACTATCCTCAAATTCAAACATCGCCCGAGGGCGAATGTGATTCGAGACTCACCGAGTTCCTATCCTTGCTCGTAAAACTTTTAGAAAACGAAAATAGCCACAACTCGGGCTTCACTGTCGACATAAGGTGAAGGTAGGCATCCTGCAGCCTTTTCAACCTTTCGGATAACTCAACACACCAGTAAACGGTCCCGATCAAGAACACGATGGGCTGCTCCCATCGCCCGACCATCCGGTCGAACGCATCCACGAACTCGCTGACTGGTTAACTAAACTTGGGCCTAACACCTCACAACCCTAACACAAGCGGGACCACCACAACCTGACCCCACCACCAAACCTACCGCGGGTTGACCCGCAACGTGGCCTCAACCCGACCCGCAACGCGCACAATACTAGCTCCCGATCCGAACAATCTCACTAATCACGCTTGAAAACCTAGCGGTCTTCTTAGCTCAACTACCCCTTTCATTCCACACTACTAGGGACCTATCCCAACATAACTCACATGCACTATGCACTCCGATAAGCGTCAAACAAAAAACAACACCTATTTCTCAACATGGACTCACCTCTAAGGTCTTTACGTAAGAAGCTCTAAGGCTCACACCTTCTCTATCCCCCAAAATCTTACTCGGTTAAACAACCATGATCTAATCACGACTAATACACTGCTATCAGAACATAGCACTTAAGGTATACTCACCTTATCACACATACTGATCTCAGAGGTTAAAGATATATCTATGTTCATCGCTTCACTCCTTAGTCGTTCTAATCAAACTCGCCTGTAGGCGCATAGCTAAGGAAGATGACGAACTACCCACCGATCCTGAAGGCTAAGTCCTCCTACAAGGACACTCTTCGACACCAGACCCTGATGGTCATAGGTACAACAAGTACCAACTAAAAGACGACATTCCCGATGGCGTCGCCACATCGTGAACCGGAAGCCCCGAGCTCGACCGACTCTGATACCCCGAATGTCACGAACTCCGCGAGACCTCTTGCACCTGGTGGACGTGCATAATCTAATCCGCTGTTGTGGTGACTCGCCTAGAAAGTTACCAAAGGACCTTGCCGCTCGCCCTCTTCTCGCCCTTCGTTAACCCGCCGATCTCTACGTTTTCGGCCACGCATAAGCCCGCATACGTGCCATGCTCAAGCCTAATCAAGAATTACTTGCACAACCCTCTTAGATAGTCATCAAGACCCGTGGTGCATCGGTATACTCTGTAGCCAAATCCATAGCTAGTAACAAGCGTCGCTTTCTTGCAATCTAAATTCACCGTTTCTGGCCGCGAATCAAGGTTCATATATCATGGCCGCAGCAGAGGCACCGCCGCCGCTAAACTCTCATTGGGCTGACGTCGCAGAACTCCCGAATGAAGCACCACTCTAGGTAATGATTGGGCTGTGCCCTCGCCACCCTGAACTCTACTCGCCTCCTCGGCCGCTTTGCCTCTGGGCGGGTTGCCTACGCGAGGCATAGCGGTAAAGGAAAGAAATACGTCGAGGGTCCAACTTACAACACGCCTCTAAGGCACGATCTCAGAGTGAGAAGAATAGAAACCAATCCTAAATACCCTATAGCCTCCTCGATTATTGGTGTGGTGCACAACACACCGATAATCAAGACTTCATGGATATGGTTCAGAGACACTTTCCGAGGATTAATCGCTCGATACCACTTTTGTCACGACCCGATTCCGCCCGTGGATCGTGCCTTACCTCGCACCCTAGTGATACAACATCGAGTAATCACGAACATAAACGATACAAGACATATTATGAAATATGAAACAATAACGAGAAAACTTGCCTTTCGCATATATGTAAATAACAACTTTTTCAACATGAGCAGCTTAACTTTTTACAAACCCCGCCACAACAAGATTCATGCACCTCTAAGAATGATATGACAACAATGGCGGACAGGCCCCGCCAAACCCCGAATGTAAACACTTACTACGATAGGACTATACCACCGATAAGCCTCCGAGAAACGGAGCTTCCCAAACGCCAAATCGGACCGAGAGCTAGGATCAACGATCGTGTACCTCAACTGCGGCATGAACGCAGCCCCAAGGAGGTCAAGACAACAGTACCGAGTATGTGAAACTAAAAATATCAGAAATGAAATCATAATAGTCTATAAAGCAGAGACATGTATGATAAGCAAACTACGCTCACAACAAATAAGCGAATATGTCAAGTCGTGACTCACGCCTCAAAGTTATCACAATAAAACCGTGACGGCAAGTACGAAGGCATAGCCGACTACTAAGACCCACGCATCAAAAATACCACAAATCAGTATCCCGAGGTCTTTCTAGACCGCACCACGTGATCAAAGCCGCCACTCGCCCGCAATATCAATGCGCGCGTCTATCCTCGAACTCTCGCAGCCCGCATAGGTCACACACGACCCGCATGAGGTATTCTCGAATCATGGTCCTGCATCGCTGAGGTATACCCCGCATCGGGCGGCTAACCTCGGTATCCGCCTAGGCTCCCGCAACCCGCATAGTCTCAAAAGACCGCATAGTCTCAACAGACCGCATAGGAATCCCCGCATCGTGCTAAACACCCGAATGATCAATCTCGAGCTACCGCGACTCCGCATAGTCACGAGGACCGCATAGCCGTGAAAGACCGCGATCGGGTGGCAAGCCCTCGGTATAATAAGTCAAAGGGTATGTGATACAATAATAGTACAACCGCTTAACGCTTAACAACGTAAGCACAACAAGAATGACCCCCTTACATCACGATCACACAAGATACTAACACACGTAGCAGCCTAACATTTTAACTTAGCACATCAACAAGAAAGTATTTACAAGGCTATCTCAAACCAACACAATAAAGTTATTCAAACAAGGTACTTTAAGCTAACAAGTTCGTATCTACCCCAAAGTACTTCATACATTAAATCTTTTAAAAGATCCGTTGCTTTCACATAAGTTACACAATACGTAGTATAAAATAGAGTGATCGTTTTTAAATAAACTAAAACACTTACCTTTGTAAAATCAAGTAACAACATTATTTTCCAAACGCCCAAGTTTGCCTAATTTCAAATGTTCACGCTTCTTATTTTAGAAAGGTTTCAGAGTTCATAGTCTTATTCATTTAAGAATATAATTCTCTTTTAAACAACTGAGAAACATAAGTCTTATAAGTGAGTAGGATATTCTTGTTTATAACAATCTGCTTACATCAGCGGTGATCTAGGAAATATCATATTGTCGAAACTTAGCTTCTTTGCAGATGGTAGTATCTACTGGTTTTAATAATACTTAATTAGTCAAAACATTTCCTTTATTAACGCCGCGATGGTTTGTCGATACACATTACGATTTCCAAATCAAGAAACATTCTAAGCCGTTATACCTAACTTCTCATAAAGCTAGTATAACCCTTAAGTTTTTCAAAACCAAGTATTACTTCTTTCAAAATGATTCAAAAATCTTTCAACTACTTCAAGTTCTTTATTAACACATAACAAGCCGCTTATAGTTCAAATCGATTACCTTTTAAAGACCACAAGTATTTTCTTACCAACATAAGGTCGTTATAACCAACTTCCCATAAAGCCGTTATAACACTTTATGTTTTAAATCAATCAAATACGTCACATACGACGCCTACCGTACTACATAGTTCACACATATCATGCTAGAAGAGATAGGAAGAGGTTCACATACCTCGCGACGAGTATCGACTAATAGCAAAACGCTCCAAGTACTTCCAACCGTCGGCTACTCCTTAAGCCAAGTAGATCGCGCCACACGTAGTACTTCAACCTATAAGGCCACAAGGCGCTTATTAACATTTAGATCTCATCGTAGAACATTGTTATACCCCGTATTCTCAGGGTATGTATGCGAGGACGTACGTACGAGAGCACGACAGAAAAAAATTTGGAAAGAAAGAAAGATGTGAGTTTTCACTAAAAGTTTCCTGTTATTTGTGAAGAAAAAGGTTCGTTAATGGGAATTGGATTCCTGATTTGGTATTTGGACTTCATAGATTATATTAGAATTTTGAGATTTTATTTTCTGAATGGTCACGTGGGCCCACTTCTGAGAAATTTACTGGTTTTAGGGCCCACTTTGTTTTGAGATTTTGGCCATTGTGGATATTTTTCGAAGACGTTTTATGAGGGCCATTAGGAGGGTGACACGTGTCACCCCGCCAGGTGGCTTGCCGAATGACATTTGTGCACAACACCTTGCTAGAGTCGCCGACGTAAACGCTTGCGTAACTTGCGAGGGGAAAATTCCGGCTATGTCGTTTTGTATTTTTGCGGATTTTTCCGAGAGACGAAACATTTTGGACCAACGGGAGGGTGACATGTGTCACCCTCACATTGGAAGCAAGTGGGGTGCTTTGGACGATTTGGGCGTCCAAGAGGACGTTGGCCTCGCACAATGGTTCCTTGTTTCGCCATGTTTTGTGCCTTGTTTGTGGCTTGTTTGGTGCAATGTTTTGTGGAGTAGGGTTAGGTGTACTTGGCTTGATCAAGGCCATACACTTGCCTTGAACATGGCTTGATCTTGGCCATTGGTTGGCCTTTGGCTTTCCTATAAATACCCCCCTCTCTTGAAGACTTCATTCATCCAAAAATCTTCCAAGTCTTGGAAACCCCTCCCCTCCCGCTAGTTGACTCGCCCAAGAGCCCTCTCCCCTTAAAATTAGCCTTGGCGAAACCCTCCTCTTCCCTTTGAGGTGTGGCCAGAGGTACTACCCTCCCCTCAGGTGCTAGCCAGTGGGTACCCCCTAGCCTAGTTGTTTCAGATAATACCCCCTTTGTGGTATAGAAATACTCTCATATTATTGTTATAATGCCCAAAATACCTTAGCCTTTACCTAGTAGTATTTCAAAAGTTACCTCTTTACTTAGAGCCCGTAATTACTACCTTTTGTCCTTTTAGTCTCAAAACTGAAACCCTAAGGAAATGTTCATAGTTGGTTGAAGTATTTGAAAGTTAGTTAGAACTTCTAAGGGTTGTTTGAGCGGATTGAGCGCACGAGTAGAGCTAAACCTTGCTCAGATCGACATTATAACTTGGATAATTTTGGGCTTGTCGAGGTAAATAATCTTGTCCCCTTTTGTAATTGGAAAATTACATGTTAGAATATATAGTTGAGTATACTATATATAGAATCAACATTATTGCGGCAATGTCTTTTGACTTAAGCTGAATGTAAAGAAAGAATCGAATCTGTATTTACATAGGGTGTATTGCAAAGAGACTTGTGTAGTATTCTCGAGTAGAATTGTACACGTCAGGTTAGACGTAAACCCCCTGGTCAAGCTTGGTAGCCTACCGATAGAGAGGAGATTTACGCCATGTGTGAGTCGCCGAATTTTACGTAGAAAGATAGAACTTGTGTTTTGGGGTTAATAGACGTTTGTGACCTTTATAGGTGGAAGTACTAAGAGTAGCGTATTCTACTCGAAGTGGAAAGGGCTAGCAAGGTTGTAGTACTTGGAGCATTTTGCTTATTGTCGATAAATCGTCGCGAGGTATGTGAACCTCTTCCTATCTCTTCTAGCATGATATGTGTGAACTATGTGGTACGGTGACGCATACGTGTTAACGTGTTTGATTGTGTAACGACCTGCCCGGTTCGCATCGTGCCTTACCCGGGCACCCTAGTGATACATACATCGAGAAAATCAGCGAACATAAAACATGAGTCATTTAACAAGAGATATAATAAATAAACAGCAACCAAAGCGGTTGCCTTCAAAGATATAAACATAAAACACAACAGTTTAATCCTTTTACAACCCCGCCCACAACAAGATTATGCACCTCTAAGATATACACGACTATGACGGACAGGGCCTCGCCATACCCCGAATGTACAAGAACCTACAACTCAGTGGAACACCTACCAAAGATAAGCCTCGGAGAAACGGAGCTTCAAATGCGCTGAATCGTGATCCTATGGCGAGGATCCACGATCGATGTACTTACTGCGGATTGAACGCACTTCGGGCGAGGTCAAGACAACAGTACCAAGTATGTGAAATCAGATAATATCAGAAATGAAATCATACTAGTCTATATAAAGCGGAGACATGTATGATAACCAAACTACTGATCACAACATAAAATCATCACTCCAATATAACTATGGGTCTCACGCCCACAACATCAATCGTTCGCATTATGGCCGCATGCCCCGAATATCGCGACGGTGTAGACATGTCCATGATGCAACAATAATACCAATGTCCCATGGCCACATGCCCCCTGACCAGATCGTGTAGACATGTCCATGTGACTCAACAACAAGACAACAATCCAAATGGAAGCATACCCGCGCGCACGATCGTGGTCGGTATGTCCAAAGGGAAACAATAAGACAACATTCCAAATGGACGATACCCGCGCGCTACGCATCGTGTCGATGTCCAAAGGGAAACAATAGACAAAGATTCCAAATGGACGCATACCCGATGCGCTACGCATCGTGTCGGTATGTCCAAAAGGAAATCACAAGGCGATAATCAAATGGAAACATACCCGCAGCGCCACGATCGCGTCGAGATATCCAAAGAGATTAACCACAAGACCTTAACCAAAATGTAAGCATACACGAGCGCAACGCATCGTGTCAGTATGTCCAAAACGATTAACAACAATAATACTATCAACAGAAACGAACACGTGGAATTTCTCCACATCACAAGACGCCCAAGTAAGTTCTCAACCAGTCAACCGACCCTCTATCGAGAGACGCGGTAACACAGAAACACAACGTTTGTACAATAAAGACTATCATCACAAGCATAGGCAAGTTTCACAACAACAAGCATAGGCAAGTTTCACAACAACAAGCATAGGCAAGTTTCACACAACTCAAAGTACTTTCATTTTATGCCAAAGTCCGGGTTTTTAACCCCAAAGTACTACATACGTTAAGTTCTTTTAAAAGAGATCCATTACTTTTATAAAAGTCACCCGATACCCGTAGTATTAGAATGACCAACCCATCTTCCTTTTCAAAATCAAGTAACAACATTCCTTTCCTAAGTTCGGCTTTGCCTAGTTTGAATTACTCAAGCTTATTTTCAAATGGTTTCATAGTTCCCAAACTTAATCACTTGATTCCTTTTAGAACAATTGAGTAACATATGTCATATATGTGAGTAGTTTATTCTTGTTTATAACGATCTTATTACAAAGACCATGATCTAGAAAATGTAATATCATTTTGTCTCATCTTAGCTTCTATGCAGATGGAGGTTTCTACTGGTTTTAATACAACACATCATTATTCAATACATTTTCCTTTATTAACGCCTGCAGTTGGTCCTGTCGATACACATTCGATTTCCAAATCAAGAAACATTATTCCTTTAAAACCAAGTACTCATTACTCACGAATGAGGTTTCACACAACATCCACATTAAAACAAATAAGTTAAGTCTCTTATCTTATAAGATCAAGTCTCTTAACTTCTAACATCAAGAAACCATTTTCACTTACATAAGGTCGTTATAACTAACTTCCCATAAAGCTATTATAACACCCTATGTTTTAAACCAACCAAATCACTTAGCACATGTACGCTCACCGTACTACATAGTTCACACATATCATGCTAGAAGAGATAGGAAGAGGTTCACATACCTCGCGACGATTTATCGACAATAAGCAAAATGCTCCAAGTACTACAACCTTGCTAGCCCTTTCCACTCGAGTAGAATACGCTACTCTTAGTACTTTCACCTATAAAGGTCACAAACGTCTATTAACCCCAAAACACAAGTTTCTATCTTTCTATAGAAAATTCGAAGACTCTCCCGCAACAACAGAAATCTCCTCCTCTATCGAGGCCGGCTACCAAGCCAACCAGGGGGGGGGGGGGTTTACACGTCTAACCGGACGGGTACAATTCTACACAAGTCTCATCGCAATACACCCTATGTAAATACGTCAGCCTGGGCTTTATTCTTCAAGCTTAAGTCAAAAGACATTGCCGAATACTAAGTATAGTTCTATATATAGTATACTTCAACTATATATTCTAACAAACATGTAATTTCCAATTACAATAGAGGGACAAGATAATTACCTCGATAAGCCCAAAATTATCCGAGATAAAAGTCGATCCTGAGCAAGGTTTAGCTCCTACTCCGTGCGCCCAATCCGCTCCAAACAACCCTTAGAAGTTCTAACTAACTTCTACTCAAATACTTCAACCAACTATGAAGATTTCCTTAGGGTTTCGGTTTGAGACTAAAAGGACAAAGGTAGTATTTAGGACTCTACGTATATATGTATCTTTGTAAAACTACAAGGTACAAGGCTAAGGTATTTTGGGCATTATAACAATACTAGGGGAGTATTTCTATACCACAACAAGGGTATTATACGAAAACAACTAGGCTAGGGGGGGGGTACCCCACGGCTAGCACCACAAAGGGGGGGAGGGGAACCCCTCGGCCAAAGGCCACACGAAAAGGGGGAGGCTCTCGCCAAGAGCTCACAAAGGGGAGGACAGGGTTTCAAGACTTGGAAGTTCTTGGAATGGATGAAGTCTTCACACCTAGGGGGGGTATTTATAGCAAAACCAAAGGCCAACCAAGGGCCAAGATCCTTCCAAGTGTATAGCAAGTGTAAGGGCAAGATTAAGCCAAGTGCACCCTAACCCCTACTCCACAAAACATGCCACAAAACAATGCACCAAACAAGGCCAAAACAAGGCACAAAACAAGGAGCCAATTGGCGGAAACGTGAACCAATCGTCGAGGTTGCCGCTCGTTTCAATGTGAGGTGACATGTCACCCTCCCGTTGGTCCAAAATGTTTCGCCTCTCTAAAAATCCGCAAAAATACAAAACGACATAGCCGAATTTTCCTTCGCAGTTACGCAAAAGCGTTTCGAAAAACGACTCTAACCGGTGTTGTGACAAAGGTAACTTCGCCAAGCCACTTAGGCGGGGTGACACGTGTCACCCTCCTATTGGCCCTCAAAAACGTCTTCCAAAAATATCCACAATGGCCAAAATCTCAAAACAAAGTGGGCCCACAAAATCAGTAAATTTCTCCGTGGCCCCACGTGACCATTTCCAAAATAAAATCTCAAAATTCTAATATAATCTATGAAGTCCAATACCAAACTGGGAATCCAATTCCCATTAACGAACCTTTTTCTTCACAAATAACAGGAAACTTTCCATGAAAACTCACATCTTTCTTTCTTTTCAAAATTTCGCTGCACTCGCACGCACGTCCTCACATACATACCCTGCAACTACGGGGTATAACATTCTCCCCTCCTTAGAAACATTCGTCCCGAATGTTCCTTCTCAAGTCGGATAACGATGAAGTTCCTCTAACAAGTTGTCAACGCCACAGCTTGGCCACGAAATAACACACGTTATCTTCCTTCCTTACTCGTTGTACCCTTCTCGAACACTCGAACTCTCCCAGTACGTACCATACTTCACCATTACCCGCTCTCGAAAATCTCCGAGTCACTACCTCCAAACTTGGTCATCTTACTAACCTCAAACTTCCTTAAGGCCATTCCGGCCTTTACGAACCGCTCGTCGAACGCGTCCACGAACTCATACGATGATCATACAAACTTGGGCCTAGCATCCTCGTGACCTACCACTGGCGGACCACCCAGAACTGACCCCACCCCAAACCGGGTTACGGGTTGACCCGCAAATGGTCCTCAACCCGACCCCCAACCGCGCCAAACTCTTGTTCCCCGATTCGGAACAATCTTACTAATTCACATCATGAAAGCTACCACTTCCATCTCACACTACCCACGGACTTATCACACAAATAAATCCCACGTATACTACTACTCTGATAAGGGTCAAAATAAATCTTTAACTCAAGACGACCTTACCCCTAAGGTCTCAGCCGTGACATAGTCTAAGGTTCACACTTACCATGCCCCCATACGTATCCTCCCAACTAAGCATGTTTTCTAACTCACAATTAACACAACGCTATTCGTACATAGCACATAATAATGAGACCATCATAACAAGCATACCAAAACTCTAGAGGGTTAAGGATATACCTGAAGCTACCGCTCCACTCTAATCATAGGCCTGCCCTGCAGGGCGCATAACTGTAGAAGGCGATGAACCAGCCACAGATCACGGGCGTCGAAGTCGTAACATCCGCGCTTCCCTTGTCGGACAGTTCGCAAATGGCCGCTGGCCGCATGCAAAACAAACTCCCAATCTAGCACGACACTCTCCAAAATGGAGTCTACCACAATGGTCACAACGAGGTAGGTGGCTTCACCGTTAACACCCCGCTCGCTGAAAATCTGAACCTCGAGCCACGACCGCTCTCGAAGGCGGTGGAGGACCACTGCACGGTGGGGTATATAACTAGCCTGCTGCTGAGGCGGTCCGCCTCGAAAGCCACCAAAGGACCCTGCCGTCCTGGCCCTCTTCTGCTGATCCAGGTCATTCCGTCGACCCCTCCGTGCCTCACATCCTAGTGCATGAGCCTGCATGCGGGCAATGTCCATGCCCGGCTGAAGAGAAACACCCGCACAAGACTCAGCCATATAATCATCTAGCCCGGTGACGTAGCGATGCACCCTATCCTCCATACTAGCTACCAACGCTGGGACGTACCGGGCCAATGAGTCGAACTCCACATTGTACTCCCGAACCGTACGCCCGCTCTGTCTAAGCATCAAAAATCTGTCGGCCCGTGCCCTCCTCATCTGCGGAGGCAAGAAGTGCGTGAGGAAAGCCCCCGAAAACTCATCCCATACTGCTGGAGGCGCATGCTCTCCCCGGGAAAGCTCCCATGAATCAAACCAATCGACTGCGGTATCACGCAGCCGATGCGAACCAAAGGTCACAGACTCGGTTTCTGAAGCCTTGATCACCCGCATGATCCGCTGTAACTGCCGGATGAACTCCTGCGGATCATCCTCAGGCCTCGACCCATAAAACTCTGGCGGGCTACAACTCAGAAAGTCCCGTAGCCTCAAACTATCTGCTCGGGGTGAACCATCGGTGCTCGAATCGAATCGCCAGATTCACTTATCCTCATATCTGCCACGACTCGCCAAGAATCGGGCCATCTCCTTGTAACCCATCTCCTCCGCCTCTGCATCGTGGACCGAGGCTCAGTATCGCGGTCTCGGCAGCCATTGCCGCGCTCTAACCTCTGCGGGTGGCGGCGCCACAAAACCCGCCGTCAAGCACAACCTCGTGCATGCGGGCTCGCGCTCGTACTTCTCTCAGATCTCACTAGCGGCACCCTCGGCCGCTTTGCCCTCCGGGCTCTGGTTGCCGCGCGAGGCATAGCGGTAAAAACGAGATACGTCGGAGGGTCCCACTTACAACACACTCTAAGGCACGATCTCGAATGAGAAGAATGGAAACCAATCCTAAATGTCCTATAGCCTCCTCGATTATAGATGTGGTGCACAACACACCGATAATCAAGACTCTACTAGACACGATGCAGAGACACTTTCCGAGGATTAATCGCTCGATACCACTTTTGTAACGACTGCCCGGCCCGCATCGTGCCTTACAGGCACCCTAGTGATACATACATCGAGAAAATCAGCGAACATAAAACATGAGTCATTTAACAAGAGATATAATAAATAAACAGCCAACCAAAGCGGTTGCCTTCGGTATAAACATAAAACACGAGCAGCTTTAATCCTTTTACAACCCCGCCACAACAAGATTACTGCACTTAAGATATACACGACTATGACGGACAGGGCCCGCCATACCTCGAATGTACAAGAACCTACAACTCAGTGGAACACCTACCAAAGATAAGCCTCGAGAAACGGAGCTTCAAATGCGCTGAATTGTGATCCTATGGCGAGGATCCACGGCCGATGTACCTCTACCGCGGCATGAACGCAGCCCCAAGGAGGTCGATAACAGTACCAAGTATGTGAAACTGCATAATATCAGAAATGAAATCATACTAGTCTATATAAAGCGGAGACATGTATGATAACCAAACTACGATCACAACATAAAATCATCACTCCAATATAACTATGGGTCTCACGCCCACAACATCAATCGTTCGCATTATGGCGCATGCCGGAATCTTGCATCGGTGTAGACATGTCCATGATGCAACAATAATACAAATGTCCCATGGCCACATGCCCCCGGAATTCTGCATCGGTGTAGACATGTCCATGTGACCTCAACAATAAGACAACAATCCAAATGGAAGCATACCCGTGCGCTACGATCGTGTCGATGTCCAAAGGGAAACAATAAGACAACATTCCAAATGGACGATACCCGCGCGCTACGATCGTGGTCGGTATGTCCAAAGGGAAACAATAGACAAAGATTCCAAATGGACGATACCCGCGCGCCACGATCGTGTCGGTATGTCCAAAAGGAAATCACAAGGCGATAATCAAATGGAAACATACCCGCGCGCTACGATCGTGGTCAAGATATCCAAAGCGATTAACCACAAGACCTTAACCAAAATGGAAGCATACCCGCGCGCTACGATCGTGTCGATGTCCAAAGCGATTAACAACAATAATACTATCAGCGAACGCACTGCGGAATTTCTCCGTCACACGCAAGACGCCCAAGTAAGTTCTCAACTACCAACCGACCTCTATCGAGACGCCAGAATACGTAAACACAACGCTTGTACAATAAAGACTATCATCACAAGCATAGGCAAGTTTCACAACAACAAGCATAGGCAAGTTTCACAACAACAAGCATAGGCAAGTTTCACACAACTCAAAGTACTTTCATTTTATGCCAAAGTCCGGTTTTTAACCCCAAAGTACTACATACGTTAAGTTCTTTTAAAAGAGATCCATTACTTTTATAAAAGTCACCCGATACGTAGTATTAGAATGACCAACCCATCTTCCTTTTCAAAATCAAGTAACAACATTCCTTTCCTAAGTTCGGTTTGCCTAGTTTCAATTACTCAAGCTTCTTATTTTCAAATGGTTTCATAGTTCCCAAACTTAATCACTTGATTCCTTTTAGAACAATTGAGTAACATATGTCATATATGTGAGTAGTTTATTCTTGTTTATAACGATCTTATTACAAAGACCATGATCTAGAAAATGTAATATCATTTTGTCTCATCTTAGCTTCTATGCAGATGGAGGTTTCTACCGGTTTTAATACAACACATCATTATTCAATACATTTTCCTTTATTAACGCTGCAGTTGGTGCTGTCGATACACATTCGATTTCCAAATCAAGAAACATTATTCCTTTAAAACCAAGTACTCATTACTCACGAATGAGGTTTCACACAACATCCACATTAAAACAAATAAGTTAAGTCTCTTATCTTATAAGATCAAGTCTCTTAACTTCTAACATCAAGAAACCATTTTCACTTACATAAGGTCGTTATAACTAACTTCCCATAAAGCTATTATAACACCCTATGTTTTAAACCAACCAAATCACTTAGCACATGGACGTCTACCGTACTACATAGTTCACACATATCATGCTAGAAGAGATAGGAAGAGGTTCACATACCTCGCGACGATTTATCGACAATAAGCAAAATGCTCCAAGTACTACAACCTTGCTAGCCCTTTCCACTCTCGAGTAGAATACGCTACTCTTAGTACTTTCACCTATAAAGGTCACAAACGTCTATTAACCCCAAAACACAAGTTTCTATCTTTCTATAGAAAATTGGAAAGACTCTCCCCGCAACAACAGAAATCTCCTCCTCTATCGAGGCGGCTACCAAGCCAACGTGTGGGTTTACACGCCTAACCTGGACGTACAATTCTACACAAGTTCATCGCAAATACACCCCTATGTAAATACATTCTGATTCGATTCTTTATTCTTCAGGCTTAAGTCAAAAGACATTGCCGAATACTAAGTATAGTTCTATATATAGTATACTTCAACTATATATTCTAACAAACATGTAATTTCCAATTACAATAGAGGGACAAGATAATTACCTCGATAAGCCCAAAATTATCCGAGATAAAAGTCGATCCCGAGCAAGGTTTAGCTCCTACTCGTGGCGCTCCAATCCGCTCCAAACAACCCTTAGAAGTTCTAACCAACTTCTACTCAAATACTTCAACCAACTATGAAGATTTCCTTAGGGTTTCGGTTTGAGACTAAAAGGACAAAAGGTAGTATTTCCGGACTCTACGTATAGATGTATCTTTGGAAAACTACAAGGTACAAGGCTAAGGTATTTTGGGCATTATAACAATACTAGGGGAGTATTTCTATACCACAACAAGGGTATTATACGAAAACAACTAGGCTAGTGGGTACCCTACTAGCACCACAAAGTGAGGGAACCCTCGCCAAAGGCCACACGGTGGGGAGGGGGAGGCTCTGGCCAAGAGCTCAAAAGGGGAGGAGAGGGTTTCAAGACTTGGAAGTTTTGGAATGGATGAAGTCTTCACACTTGTGGGTATTTATAGCAAAACCAAAGGCCAACCAAGTGCCAAGATCCTTCCAAGTGTATAGCAAGTGTAAGGGCAAGATTAAGCCAAGTGCACCCTAACCCCTACTCCACAAAACATGCCACAAAACAATGCACCAAACAAGGCCAAAACAAGGCACAAAACAAGGAGCCAATTGGCGAAGAACGTGAACTAATCGTCCGGTTGCCGCCTTGCTTCAATGTGAGGTGACACGTCACCCTCCCGTTGGTCCAAAATGTTTCGTCTCTCGGAAAAATCCGCAAAAATACAAAACGACATAGCCGGAATTTTCCTTCGCAGTTACGCGAAAACGCTTAGCGTTAAAAACGACTCTAACCGTGTTGTGCACAAAGGTAACTTCGCCAAGCTTAGGCGGGGTGACACGTGTCACCCTCCTATTGGCCCTCAAAAACGTCTTCCAAAAATATCCACAATGGCCAAAATCTCAAAACAAAGTGGCCCTACAAAACCAGAAATTTCTCCCGGGCCCCACGTGACCATTTCCAAAATAAAATCTCAAAATTCTAATATAATCTATGAAGTCCAAATACCAAACTGGGAATCCAATTCATTAACGAACCTTTTTCTTCACAAATAACCTAAACTTTCCAGAAAACTCACATCTTTCTTTCTTTTCAAAATTTACTGTACTCTGCACGACGTCCTCACATACATACCCCGCAACTACGGGTATAACAGTTATTCTTAAAACATAAAGTGTTATAACGGCTTTATGGGAAGTTGGTTATAACAGCTTTATGTAGGTAAGAAAATACTTTGTGGTTTTAAAAAGAGTTATACTAGCTTTATGGGGAGTTAGGTATAATGTCTTAAGAGAGGTAAAGAAAATGGTTTACTGATGTTAGAAGTTAAGGGACTTGATCTTATAAGATAAGAGACTTAACTTATTTGTTTTAATGTGAATGTTTGTGTGAAACCTCATTCGTGAGTAATGAGTACTTGGTTTTATTTAAAGGGATAATGTTTTACTGATTTCGGAAATCAGAATGTGTATCGACAGACCACTGCAGCGTTAATAAAGGAAAATGTATTGAATAATGATGTATCGTATTAAAACTAGTAGAAACCTCCATCTGCATAAAAACTAAGATGAGACAAAATGATATTACATTTTCTAGATCATGGCTGCTGTAATAAGAATGTGTAAACAAGAATAACCTACTCTCACGTGAGACATGTATTACTCAATTGTTCTAAAAAGGAATCAAGTGATTAAGTTTGGGAACTATGAAACCATTTGAAAATGAGAAGCTTGAGTAATTGAAACTAGGCAAACTGGAACTTAGGAAAAGAATGTTGTTACTTGATTTTGAAAAGGAATGTGGGTTGGTCATTCTAATACTACGTATCGTGACTTTTATAAGTAATGGATCTCTTTAAAAGAACTTAACGTATGTAGTACTTTGGGGTTAAAACCCGACTTTGGCATAAAATGAAAGTACTTTGAGTTGTGTGAAACTTGCCTATGCTTGTTGTTGTGAAACTTGCCTATGCTTGTTGTTGTGAAACTTGCCTACGCTTGTGATGATAGCCTTTGTTGTGCAAGTGTGGTATTTCTGTGTTACCGCTCTCGATAGAGGTTGACTTATTGAGAACTTACTTGGACGTCTTTGGCGGTGATGGAGAATTCCACGTATGTTTCCATTTTGATTCTTGTCTTGTTGTTGATGTCACATGGACATGTCTACACCGGCACGATTCGCGGCCACGCGCCGCCGTTGATTACCCGATATATGGTTATTACCGCAACATGGGCGTGTCTACACCGACGCAGATTCCGGCATGTGGCTACGCGGTGGTTGACCACCCAAGATATTGTTATTGAGGTTACATGGGTATGTCTACACCGTCGCGATTCCGGCACGTGGCCACGCGCTCTTATTATTGTTGCATCATGGACATGTCTACACCGATGCAAGATTCGGGGCATGTGGCCATGATGCGAACATGATGGATGTGGTGGCGTGAGACCCATAGTTATATTTAGTGGTGACTTTGAGGCGTGAGTCACGACTTGGTCGCTTATGTTGCGTCTTTGTATTTTGGTTATCATACATGTCTCGCTTTATATAGATATTATGATTTAAGCGCAGATTTTCTGATTTCACATACTGGTACTGCCAGATCGACCTCCTTCGGGGCTGCGTTCATGCCGCAGTAGAGGTACATCGGTCGTGGATCCTCGCTCTTAGGATCTCGCCAGCGTTTTGGGAAGCTCCGTTTCTCCGAGGCTTATCTTTTGTATGTGTTCCCGAGTTGTAGGTTCTTGTACATTCGTGGTATGGCGGCCCCGTCCGTCATAGTCGTTGTAAATCTTAAGTGCAGGTCTGTAGTATCATGGCAAGTGGTTGTAAAAGGATTAAACTGTTCAGGTTTTATGTATATACTGAAGGCAACTGTTTTGGTTGGCCTGTTTATTCTTATATCGATTGTTGCATGCCTAAGTTTTTATTTCACGTTTTTCTCTGATGTTGTATCACTAGGGTGCCCGGGGTAAGGCACCAGTCACGGGCCCGAATTTCGGGGTGTGACAAAGTGGTATCAGAGCAGTTAGTCCTCGGAAAGTGTCTACAGACCGTGTCTAGTAGAGTCTTGATTATCGGTGTGTTGTGCACCACATCTATAATCAGGAGGCTATAGGACATGTAGGATTGGTTTCTATTCTTCTCATTCTGAGATCGTGCCTTAGAGCTGAGTTGTAAGTTGGACCCCTCTGATGTGTTTCATTTTACCAGTTATGCCTCCGCGCAAGGCGACCAGTGCCCAGAAGGGCAAGGCAGCCGAGGGAGCTGCTAGTGGGATACAGAGGAGTACGAGGGCGCAGGCCCGGTCAGTACCTGAGACAGTGCTTCCGACGGCGAGTTTCGCGACGCCGCCAGCACCAGCAGGGTTTAGAGCCGCAGCCGTGGCTGATGAGACTACAGTACCTGAGCCTCCAGTCCCACAGTCTGGAGCAGGGGAGATGGGTCACAAGGAGATGGCCCAGTTATTGGCCAGTGGTCAGGCGATATGAGGACAGCCGACGCGCGCCTGCCCAGGACCGTGGTGCACCCGAGAGCAGATAGTTTGAGGCTACGGGACTTTCTGAGTTGTAGCCCGCCAGAGTTTTATGGGTCGAGGCCTGAGGATGATCCGCAGGAGTTCATCCGTCAGTTACAGAGGATCATGCGGGTGATCAAGGCTTCAGAGACCGAGTCTGTGACCTTCGGTTCGCATCGGCTGCGTGATACCGCAGTCGATTGGTTTGATTCGTGGGAGCTTTCCCGGGGAGAGCATGCACCTCCAGCAGTATGGGATGAGTTTTCGGGGGCTTTTCTCACGCACTTCTTGCCTCCGCAGATGAGGAGGGCACGCCAACAAATTTTTGTTATCGAGAGCAGAGGGGCGACCGTCAGGAGTACAATGTCGAGTTCGATTCTTTGGCTCGATATGTCCTCGCGCTTGTTGCAGATATGGAGGATAGGTGCATCGCTACGCCACCGGCTAGATGATTATATGGCCGAGTCTTGTGCGGGTGTTTCTTCACCGGGCATGGACATTGCCCGATTCGTGCTCATGCACTTGGGCGAAGGCGCAGATCGACGCAGCGGACCGCCACAGGAAGGCCAAGACGGCCGGATATTTTGGCGACTTTCGAGGCGGACCGCCTCAAGAAGAGACTAGTTGTGTACCTCCGCCATTGCACAGTGGTCCTCCGCATCCTTCGGGACCTTGGGATATTCGGAGCGGTCGTGGCTCCTGTGTTTCGATGTTCCGGGAGTAGGGTGGCGGATGCGATCACCCCTACCTGTGGTCGATGTGGTAGACCGCATTTCGGGAGTGTCGTAGTACCAAGGGAGCTTGTTATTCTTGCGCCAAAGTGCCATATGACGAGAGACTGTCCACTGGGTAGCGCTGGTAGGATAGCACAGACTACTAGAGCAGTTGCGGGCCACGGTAGAGGTCGCGGTGGAAGTTCCCAGTTTTAGCGGTCCTTGAACCGCCTAGTTTCAGGTATATCCTTAACCCTTTAGATACTTGTATGTATTGATGTTAATGATGTGTTAAGTGTTATGTTCGGATAGCTTTGTGCTAAATGTGATTTAGACACCTGGTTATTGTAGAAGGGTAAGTGTGGGGGCATGGTAAGTGTGAACCCTAGACTGTCACGATTGAGACCTTAGAGGTAAGGTCGTCTTGAGTAAAAGATTCGTTTTATGTTTGACCTTTATCAGAGTACGTAGTATACGTGGGTTTTATTTGTGTGATAAGTCCATGGGTAGTGTGAGATGGAAGTGGTAGCTTTCATGATGTGATTTAGCAGGATTGTTCCGTGTCGGGGAACGAGGGCTTGACGCGATTGTGGGTCGGGTTGAGGACGTGATACGGTCAACCCGTAGCCCGGATTAAGGTGGGGTCAGTTCTGGTGGTCCCGCCAGTGGTAGGGTCACGAGGATGCTAGGTCCAAGTTTGTATGATCATCGTATGAGTTCGTGGACGCGTTCGACGAAGCGGTTCGTAAAGGCCGGAATGGCCTTAAGGAAGTTTGAGGTTAGTAAGATGACCAAGTTTGAGGTAGTGACTCCGAGATTTTGGGAACTAAGTAATGACCAAGTATGGTACGTCGGGAGAGTTCAAGTGTTCGAGAAGCGGCACGACGAGTAAGGAAGGAAGAGGACGTATGTTATTTTTGGGGCCAAGCTATGGCGTTGGCAACTTGTTAGAGGAACTTCATCGATATCCGTCTTGAGAAGGAACATTCGGGACGAATGTTTCTAAGGAGGGGAGAATGTTATACCCGTATTCTCGTGGTATGTATGCGAGGACGACGCGTGCGAGCACACGTAAAAAAATTTGGAAAGAAAGAAAGATGTGAGTTTTCACGGAAAAGTTTCGGTTATTTGTGAAGAAAAAGGTTCGTTAATGGAATTGGATTCCCAGATTTGGTATTTGGACTTCATAGATTATATTAGAATTTTGAGATTTTATTTTGGAAATGGTCACGTGGGCCCACTGAGAAATTTACTGATTTTGTGGGGCCCACTTTGTTTTGAGATTTTGGCCATTGTGGATATTTTTCGAAGACGTTTTATGAGGGCCATTAGGAGGGTGACACGTGTCACCCCGCCTAGGTGGCTTGCCGAATGACATTTGTGCACAACACCTTGCTAGAGTCGTTTTCGACGAAACGTTTTCGTAACTGAGGAAAATTCGGCTATGTCGTTTTGTATTTTTGCGGATTTTTCCGAGAGACGAAACATTTTGGACCAACGGAGGGTGATATGTGTCACCTCACATTGAACAAGTGGGGTGCTTTGACGATTTGGGCGCCCAAGAGGACGTTGGCCTCGCACAATTGGTTCCTTGTTTTGGCCTTGTTTTGTGCCTTGTTTTGTGGCTTGTTTGGTGCAATGTTTTGTGGAGTAGGGTTAGGGTGTACTTGGCTTGATCAAGGCCATACACTTGCCTTGAACATGGCTTGATCTTGGCCATTGGTTGCCTTTGGCTTTCCTATAAATACCACTCTCTCAAGACTTCATTCATCCAAAATCTTCCAAGTCTTGGAAACCCTCCTCCTCTTGTTGACTCTCGTCCAAGAGCCCCTCTCCCCCTTAAAATTAGCCTTGGCCGAAACCCTCCCTCTTCCCCTTTGAGGTGTGGCCGAGAGGTACTACCCTCCCTCATGGTGCTAGTGGGTACCCCACAGCCTAGTTGTTTTCGTATAATACCCCCCTTTTGTGGTATAGAAATACTCTCCTAGTATTGTTATAATGCCCAAAATACCTTAGCCTTTACCTAGTAGTATTTCAAAAGTTACCTCTTTACGTAGAGCCCGGAAATACTACCTTTTGTCCTTTTAGTCTCAAAACCGAAACCCTAAGGAAATCTTCATAGTTGGTTGAAGTATTTGAGTAGAAGTTGGTTAGAACTTCTAAGGGTTGTTTGGAGCGGATTGGAGCGCACGGAGTATGAGCTAAACCTTGCTCAGGATCGACATTATAACTTGGATAATTTTGGGCTTGTCGAGGTAAATAATCTTGTCCCCCTTTTGTAATTGGAAAATTACATGTTAGAATATATAGTTGGAGTATACTATATATAGAACTGAACATTATTGTGCGGCAATGTCTTTTGACTTAAGCCTGAATGTAAAGAAAGAACTGAACTGTATTTACATAGGACTGTATTGCAGTAGACTTGTGTAGTATTGCTGAGTAGAATTGTACACGTCCGGTTAGACGTGTAAACCCCCCCCCCCTGGTTGGCTTGGTAGCCGGCCTCGATAGAGGAGGAGATTTACGCTGTTGCGGGGGGGAGGTGCTGCCGAATTTTCTGTAGAAAGATAGAACTTGTGTTTTGGGGTTAATAGACGTTTGTGACCTTTATAGGTGGAAGTACTAAGAGTAGCGTATTCTACTCGAGGAGTGGAAAGGGCTAGCAAGGTTGTAGTACTTGGAGCATTTTGCTTATTGTCGATAAATCGTCGCGAGGTATGTGAACCTCTTCCTATCTCTTCTAGCATGATATGTGTGAACTATGTGGTACTGCAGACGCATACGTGTTAATCGTGTTTGATTGTTCTTAAAACATAAAGTGTTATAACGGCTTTATGGGAAGTTGGTTATAACAGCTTTATGTAGGTAAGAAAATACTTTGTGGTTTTAAAAAGAGTTATACTAGCTTTATGGGGAGTTAGGTATAATGTCTTAAGAGAGGTAAAGAAAATGGTTTATCGATGTTAGAAGTTAAGGACTTGATCTTATAAGATAAGAGACTTAACTTATTTGTTTTAATGTGAATGTTTGTGAAACCTCATTCGTGAGTAATGAGTACTTGGTTTTATTTAAAGGGATAATGTTTTACGATTTGGAAATCGAATGTGTATCGACGCACCACCGCAGGCGTTAATAAAGGAAAATGTATTGAATAATGATGTATCGTATTAAAACTAGTAGAAACCTCCATCTGCATAGAAACTAAGATGAGACAAAATGATATTACATTTTCTAGATCATGGCTGCTGTAATAAGAATGTGTAAACAAGAATAACCTACTCTCACGTGAGACATGTATTACTCAATTGTTCTAAAAAGGAATCAAGTGATTAAGTTTGGGAACTATGAAACCATTTGAAAATGAGAAGCTTGAGTAATTGAAACTAGGCAAACTGGAACTTAGGAAAAGAATGTTGTTACTTGATTTTGAAAAGGAATGTGGGTTGGTCATTCTAATACTACGGGTATCGGGTGACTTTTATAAGTAATGGATCTCTTTTAAAAGAACTTAACGTATGTAGTACTTTGGGGTTAAAAACCCGGACTTTGGCATAAAATGAAAGTACTTTGAGTTGTGTGAAACTTGCCTATGCTTGTTGTTGTGAAACTTGCCTATGCTTGTTGTTGTGAAACTTGCCTACGCTTGTGATGATAGCCTTTGTTGTGCAAGTGTGGTATTTCAGTTACCGCGTCTCGATAGAGGCGGTTGACTTGTTGAGAACTTACTTGGACGTCTTTGGCAATGATGGAGAATTCCACGTATGTTTCCATTTTGATTCTCGTCTTGTTGTTGATGTCACATGGACATGTCTACACCGACGCAGATTCGGCACGCGGCTACGCGCCGTTGATTACCCGATATATGGTTATTACGCAACATGGACGTGTCTACACCGACGCAGATTCCGGCATGTGGCCACGCGCGGGGTTGACCACCCAGATATTGTTATTGAGGTTACATGGGCATGTCTACACCGACGCAGATTCCGGCGTGTGGCCATGCGCCTGTTATTATTGTTGCATCATGGACATGTCTACACCGTCGCGATTCCGGCACGTGGCCATGATGCGAACATGATGGATGTGGTGGCGAGACCCATAGTTATATTTGAGTGGTGACTTTGAGGCGTGAGTCCCCGACTTGGCCGCTTTATGTTGCGTCATCGTATTTTGGTTATCATACATGTCTCCCGCTTTATATAGATCGTTATGATTTAACCGCAGATTTACGATTTCACATACTTGGTACTGTTATGACCGACCTCGGCCGCGTCATGCCGCAGTAGAGGTACATCGGCCGTGGATCCTCGCTCTTAGGATCTCGCCAGCGTTGGGAAGCTCCGTTTCTCCGAGGCTTATCTTTTGTATGTGTTCCACGAGTTGTAGGTTCTTGTACATTCAGGGTATGGCGGGGCCCTGTCCCGTCATAGTCGTTGTAAATCTTAGAGGTCTGTAGTACTGTTGTGGGCAGGGTTGTAAAAGGATTAAACTGTTCAGGTTTTATGTATATACTGAAGGCAATTGTTTTGGTTGGCCTGTTTATTATTATATCTATTGTTGCATGTCTATGTTTTTATTTCCGCTGGTTTTTCTCTGATGTTGTATCACTAGGGTGCAGGGTAAGGCACGACCACGCCCAATTTCGGGTGTGACAAACATTCTACCGAAATTCGGCAAAGACTCTCCCTCCGCAAACAGCGTAAATCTCCTCCTCTATCGGGGCCGGCTATCAAGCCAACCAGGGGGGGTTAATACATCTAACCCGAACGGTACAATTCTACTCCACAAGATTACTACACAAGTCTCATCTGAATACACCCTATGTAATTACTGATTGATTCGATTCTTGAGCTTAAGTCAAAAGACATTGCCAACTAACTACGTTCAGTTCTATATATAGTATACTTCAACTATATAGTCTAACAATCATGTAATTTCTAATTACAATAGAGGGACAATATAATTACCTCGATAAGCCCATAATTATCCAAGTATAAAGTCGATCCTGGGCAATCGTTTAGCTCCTACTCCGTGCGCTCCGACCCGCTCCAAACAACCCTTAGAAGTTCTAACCAACTTCTACTTATGACTTCAACTACGGGTGAAGATTTTCCTTAGGGTTTCGGTTTTGTGACTGACGGAAGTATAATAGTATTTTCTGGGCTTTTCGTATAGGTATAACCTTAGAATACAACAAGGTATACGGCTAAGGTAATTTGGGCATTATAACAATACTTTGGAGAGTATTTCTATACCACAAAAAGGGGGGTGTATTATACGAGACAACTAGGCTAGGGGGGGGGTACCCCACGGCCACACTACTGTGAGGGGGCGCTACTCGGCCAAGGGGGCCTCACGAAATGGGGAGGGACGAGAACAATAGAGGGAGGGGAGAGTCTTTCAAGACTTAGAGATTTTTAGGATGAATAAGTCTTCCAAAGAGGTGGGTATTTATAGGACAAGCCAAGGCCAACCAATGGCCAAGATCTTGCCAAGTGCATAGCAAGTGTAGGGCCAAGATCTTGCCAAGTGCACCCTAACCAACTAACACAAAAATATCCTACCAACCCTTGACTATTTCAACCACACTTTCGGCCAAGCCTTTTACCGTCCAAGCCTAACCAATGAGAGGGTGACAAGTGTCGCCCTCTTGTTGGTCCAAAATGTTTCGTTTCTCGGAAAAATCCGCAAAAATTAAAAATGACATAGCCGGAAATTCCCCTACGAAAGCTGTGGAAACGTTTCGTCTAAAAACGACTCTAATCGGGGGTTGTGAACAAAAAGAATTCGGCCAAGCCTAAATCACAAGTTCAAATTTTCTACGTACGTCCCTGCGTACATACTCTGGAAATACGGGGTATAACAGTTTAGCTCCTACTCCGGGTTCTCCAACCTTCTCCAAACAACCCTTAGAGGTTCTACGCAACTTCTTCTTAATACTTCAACCAATTGTGAAGATTTTCCTTAGGGTTTCGTTTGTGACTGAAGGGATGTATAATAGTATTTCTGGGCTTTTAGTATAGGGGTAACCTTGGAATACTACAAGGTATTTGGGTCAAGGTATTTTGGAATAGTAACAATACTTGGAGAATACTTTTCTACCAAGGGGGGGTGTATTTACGAGACAACACTCAAGAGAGTGGGGTACTCTACGAGGCTCACAAAGGGGAGGGAGGCTTTGGACGAAAACCTTACAAAGGGGGAGAGGGGGATTTCAAGACTTAGAAACTATTTTGTGGATGAAGAAGTCTTCAACAAAGGGGGGGTATTTATAGGCCAACCAATGGCCAAGATCAAGACAAGTGGTGGGCAAGTGTAGGGTCAAGATTTGGACAAGTGTTTGTGGGTCCCACTTGCTCATCAACTACACAAAATATCTACAAATATCCTACCAACCCCTTGACCAAAGTCCTAGCACAAAAAACGTGCCAAGACCCCTTTAGCTTTGTCGTCCACTTGAGGGCCAAGTGTCGCCCTCTCGTTGGTCCAAAATATTTCATCTCTCGGAAAAATCCGTAAAAATAATAAATGACATAGCCGTAATTTTCCCTTCGCAAAGTTTGGAAAACGTTTCATCGGAAAACGATTCTTTTCGGGGGTTGTGCACAAAATTTCGACCCTTGCCTACTTAAGGCTTAAACTTTTATATGTATGCCCTCATGTACATACTCTGGAAATACGGGGTATAACACCCTACCTGGGCACCCTTCTATTCATACAACATAATAAACTGCGGAAGATAAATACACTTTTTTTTTTAAACTAAGGTCAAGCCGATAAGGCTGCCATAACATAAATATTTACCCAAAAGGGTCTACACTGTTTAACAATGTAAAAACAACTCTAGCCAGTCCAGCCAACAGATGAATACAGACCTCTAAGATTTGGACAAATACTATGACGGGACAAGGCCCCGCCGTACCCCTGAATATACATAACCATGACGACAAACTCCTGAACATTGGAGCCATCTCAAATTCTGAACCAGGATCCTAAGCTCGTGGATCCACAACTGTGTACCTAAACCTGCGGACATGAACGCAACCCCGGGCGAGGTCGATAACAAAAATTTAATATGGAACATAAATAAGGTACAAGAAACAAATCATAATCAGATAAAAGAATGACAGAGGCAAGTATAAAAAGGGTAAATACCAGATCCTACCATGTCATTACCATCTCGTGAACTTAATCGTACCTTATTATCTTTCCCATTTTTACATAAAAGTTATAGTCACATTCTTATGTACATGCTTTAGGAAAAACCGTCAAGTTCATTACTATATAACTTACTTACCTTCCATAGCATAATCCGGCCCTTTATGGAGGGACGCCTATACTGCCCGGCCCAATCTGGGACGCGATAAAGTCACATAGTCTGCCCATAAAGGTATACTGCCCGGCCCCTTCCTGGGATGCGGTAAAGTCACATAGTCTGCCCATAAAGGTATCTCGCCCGCCCATTCTCGACGCGTAATGTCATATAGTCTTCCCATAAAGGTATACTGCTCGGCCCATTCCTGGGACGCGGTAAAGTCATATAGTCTGCCCATAAAGGTATACCGCCTCGCCATTCTCGGTCGCGTAAAGTCACATAGTCCGCCCATAAAGGTATATTGCCCGCCCATTCTCGACGCCAGAATGTCATATAGTCTGCCCATAAGGTATCTTGCCGCCCCATTCCCGACGCGTAATGTCATATAAAAATCCGAATTTAACCCCACGCACTACGCACTTACCTTTAAACAGAATGACTCGTTTTCAAATAAAACTTCCAAGATACTAACAACCGTAGTATCAAGTCATATCTACTTTTCAAGACAAGTCACAATACCTTTTAGAAATACATTTACCGGCTTCTAAATCAAGTGACTTCTTTCTTAAAAACCTTAAGCAATTGGTACCATTAAAACAATTTGCCCTTCTTTATTTCAAGTCATTTCTTTGCTTACATTACTGAAGAAAACCATTCTTTTAATCTTCCATAAAGTTGTTATAACCAACTTCCCATAAAGCCGTTATAACTCTTTATGTCTTAGACAAATTCATTCCTTTTATGACCAAGAAACTTATACTTTCAATTCAAATCACATAGCTTTCAAAATACTTCAAGTCTCTTAACTTTTAAGAAAACAAGTTTCTTAACTTTAGAATGGCAAGAAATCAATACTTTCCAAATCAAGTATTCTATACTTTTAAATCAATTCATTTCTTCCTTTAAGAATCAAGTCTCATAACTTGAAAAATAAAGTCCCTTAACCTTTTAAAAATTTGAGGCTCATAGTCTTAAAACTTCATACGTAAATTCTTATAAATTAAGTAACATATACTTTGGTGCGTTGTGAATAAGATATACTTATTTATAACGATCTTAATCGAGTAGCCATGATCTAGAAAATGTAATACAATTTTGTCTTATCTTAGCTTCTATGCAGATGGAGAATTCTACTCATTTTAACTTAATTGATTGTCATTACATTTTCCTTTATTAACGCTGCAGTGGCTTGTTCGATTCTTATTCTCATTTGTGCCGTAACTTAGCCAAGTCAACTTGGCTCCAAATACCTCCTAACGACTCTTACCAACATCCCCCATAAGACTTGGTAAGAACTTAGGATAACTTAGACATAACCTTTACGTAGAGTAAATCAACATACATACCTCTTAACTTCTAAGAGTAGAAGGAATCATGAAATAGTACTACATGTATATTCCAAACATAGAATCATGTCAAAAGAAGGAAGAGGTTCACATACCTCGCGACGATTATCGACAAATAGCAAAATGCTCCAAAGTACTTCAACCTTGATAGCTATTCCATCCTTCAAGTAGAATACGCTATACTTAGCACTTCAACCTATAATGGCCATAATACGTCCATTAACGTTTAGCTTCGAACGTAGAATATTCTAAGTGCAAAGTCACTAAATTCTACGGAAAATCGGACAGCACTTCCTTTGTTTCTACATAATTTGCCACCTTTTTCAAGGCCGAATTCAATAACCAAACACGCCACATTTAAGGCCCAACAATTAAGCTAACCAAAGGGGATCACACGCCTTAACAGGACGTGTAAAATTCCGCCCCACAATTGATATCAAACTAGTCCACAATACAAATGCCAATTTCGGCCAAAAGGTGCAAAAACTTATCAACTTTTCCAATTCCTTTTCAATCCAAGTTCTTAGGTCTAACATGTTATATAGTCATAAACAACTTCAACAACTACAATTTCCTTCATTATATAACATGTGACGACTTATACTTATAATCAATTTGAATTGTAATCTTAAGGCTAAACATACTAGTTTCGGATTAGGGTTCCAATAGCCAATATACTTATCAAACTTCATAATATAAACATCTCATGCTTTATAATATCCATAGCTACAACAATAAGTAATCTTAATTACTAAAACAACAAGAATTATACCTTTACAAGCCCTTAAAATTTCCAAGATTCAAAGCCGCTCCTTAGCAATTTTTAGCTCCTTTCCTTTACGCTCCAATCCGCTATTTGAAGCCTTTAGAAGCTCACAACCAACTTCTCTTCCATTTTCAATCAAAATCTATGAAAATGCCTTAGGATTTCGCCTTGCGACTAACGTGAAAACGCCGTTTTTCCGAAATATTTCTATTGAGATATCCTTACAATACCCTTAGGGACCTTGGGTTAAAGTCTTGTGAATAATGGATCAAAACTACAAAAATTTTGTGTGAGAAGGACCTTGAACCCGTGAGCCCTTTTTCTTGGCACAATGATCTCTAAATTTTTCTAAGTGTTTGAAGACTTGGTCTTGCACTAGTGTGTATATAAAACACAATGAAGGGTCAATATTATAACAAATGTGTGGCTAGGATGAAGAACATTAATTAAATAGCCAAGTGGACAAGTTGACTTGGTCAATATTATCAAGCTAGCGTGATCAAATCCGTAAAATTAAATTCCAAAATGATAATAAGTTCCATACTCTTCAATTAATGCATTTTGAGAATCTAATTCTCACCAACAAACATTTCTCCTTTCCGACGTTCGGAAGATTTTCCGTCGGAAAAACAATTCTTCCTTTCGTACCCTTTTCAAGTCTTGAGCTCCTTATGTACATTCTCTTAAACATGTCCTTGAATTACGGGGTGTAACATTCTTCCCCCCTTAGAAACATTTGTCCCCGAATGTTCTTTCGGAGTCCAATTTAATTAGATAGCGACATAGTCTCCCTTTACTACACCCTTCATACAACATATGCCACCCATGGCCACATAACAATACTTATACTAAAATGTCAACCTTGACACTCACGAAGCCAACTAGCCCATACTCATAATGACCTCAAAGTCTGTCATAATCCTCTCTACTAGGTCTACTAGTGGTCCGACGATCAGATCTCACGACTGACCGGCCGCGATCGATGCCCTACCCGGGCACCCTGCCTGTATACATCAGAGAATAGCAGCGGAACATACACAATATAAATACATGTTTAGACAATAACATCACATGCTAGCCGATAAGGCCGCCTTCCATAAAATATGCATAATCAAAAGCAAAATTGTACAACTCGGTTTTTACAGCCCAAACCACAAAATGTGACTACTGCACTTAGGAATAACAATCGTGGCGGACAGGTTCGCCATACCCCGAATGTACATAAATCTACAACATCGTGGAAAGATCGTACTAAAAAGACAAGCCTCCGAGAAACGGCTTCCGACGTCGATAAGTGATCCTAAGAATGAGGATCCACCACCGCTACCCTACCGTGGCATGAACGCAGCCCCAGGCGGTGGGTCGAGACAATATGTACTAAGTATGTAAATCGAAAATACCGTAATTACATCATAAGTTTAAAACAACCGAGACATGTATGATAATCAAATTACAAGACAATCGTGGCCTTACTTACAATGAGAGTAAATAGGAGTATACTTACAACATAAAAATAGAAGCTCACGATCAAAGCAGACCACCCGCCCAAGTATCATTAAGCAATCCTACTCCGGGACTATTTCACCCGTGATAGGTCGGTGGACCCGCATGAGGTATTCCTCGATGAGACTATTTCACCCGCATAAGCCCTTACGGACTCGCATGAGGTATTCCTCGCATAGGTCAGACTACCGCATGGGACTATTTCACCCGCATAAGCCCTTACGGACTCGCATGAGGTATTCCTCGCATCGTGGGTAGCAAATCCATGGAATATGCAAATGCCACAAACCCGGGGAATGACCCCGTAATGAATAATATACCACTAGCACAAACCGGCCATCATACATAACATAAGCACTACCGGCTTATCATACAATACATAAGCAAGTTAATAAATCCCGTAACTTCTTATTATTCTCGTTCATATACACTCTCATTTTAGTTTACTTAAGGCACTAACATGTCTTTTATAAAAATCCGGAAATTTAACCCAAGTACTACATACTTCCACTCTTTTTTAAAAATGACTCTTTTTCGTATAAAACTTCCAAGATACTATTAACCGTAGTATCAAGTCAAAATTACTTTTCAAGACAAGTCACAATACCTTTAGAAATAAAGTTAGGTTTCTAAAACAAGTGACTCTTGTTCTTATAAAACCTTAGGCAATTGATGTCTTAAAATCAAATTGCCTTTCATTAAATCAAGTCATTTATCCTCATTTATCTTTCCATAAAGCTAATATAACCAACTTCCCATAAAGTCGTTATATTCACTTTATACCTTAGTCAAATACAATTTTATCCAAGGGACGTATACGTTTAAAACGAAACAAGTATCACGTACTTTAAAACTTTTTAAGTCCCTTAACTTTAATAAAACTTAAGACATCCTTAATACTTTCAAAGAAGTGAGTTAATCTCCTAACTCACCCGACTTGGCTATTCATAAAACTAGTAAAGGATATCAAGGTCTTGTACGTCTACCGTACTATATACGTGCAAATAGTCATGCTCAAAAGATAGGAAAGTTCCACATACCTCTTCGGGTCAATCCACTTGCTAAGTACAATATCCCTCCCGTAGTATGTCAACCTATAATGTCCACAATACGTCTATTAACGTCTTACTTCAAACGTAGAATATTATAAGTGTAAGGTCACTAAATTCTACGGAAAATCGGACAGCACCTCCTTTGTTTCTACATCTCACACGACCAACCGGCCCGTGGATCGTGCCTTACCCTGCACCCTAGTGATACAACATCGAGAAAATCGTGAAATAAAAACATGAACATGAATTAAGAGACAAGATAAATAAACAAAGCAACCAAAACAGCTTTCATCATATATACATAAATACCCGAATCATATCCTTTTACAAACCCCGCCACAACAATGCATGCACTTAAGACTTTTACAATGGCTATGACGGACAGTGGCCCCGCCATACCACAATGTATAAGAATCCATGCACTCGTGGTAACATACCAAAAGATAAGCCTCAAGAAATGGAGCTTCCGACACGCTGAATCGTGATCCTATGGCGAGGATCCACAACCGATGTACTTTCCACTGCGGATTTAACGCAGCTCGGCGGAGGTCGACAACAGTACCAAGTATGTGAAATCAGAAAAGATCAGAATGAAATCATAATAGTCTATATAGAGCAGGAGACATGTATGATAACGGATGAAATACGTGTCCCTACCATCCCGGGGCTCGGTGTATAATCGATGAAATACGTGTCCCCGCCATCTCGCGACTAGGTGTAAAATCGGATGAAATCGTGTCCTCGCCATCTCGTGGGACTCGTAAAATCGGATAAAATACGTGTCCCCGCCATCTCGCGACTCGGTGTATAATCGATGGAATACGTGTCCCCGCCCATCTCGTGGGACTCGGTGTATAATCAAATAAAATACGTGTCCTCGCCATCTCGTGGGACTCGGTGTAGACTCGTTCATAACAAATCAACCGGCCCTCCATCGAGAGACGCGGGGGTACAGAAATACAACAAAGGCTATCACAACAAGCATAGGCAAGTTTCTCAACAATCAAGCATAGGCAAGCTTCACAACAACAAGCATAGGCAAGCTTCACAACAACAAGCATAGGCAAGCTTCACGACAACAAGCATAGGCAAGTTATACATAACTCAAAGTACTTTCATTTTATGCCAAAGTCCGGGTTTTAACCCTAAAGTACTACGTACGTTAAATTCCTTTTTAAAGATCCATTTCTTTTACAAAGGTCACCCGACGCCCGTAGTATATATAAAAAGAGTGACTAACATTGTTAAGTAAACCAAAATGCTTTCCTTTGTAAAATCAAGTAACAACCTTATTTTCCAAACGTTCAAGTTTGCGTAATTTCAAATGCTCAAGTTTCTCATTTTAGAAAAGGTTTCGTAGTTCATAGTTTTAATCCTTTTAAAACATAATTCTCCTTTAAACGTTTTGAGAAACATATGTCTTATATGTGAGTAGGTTATTCTTGTTTATAATCAATCTTATTAAGCAGCCATGATCTAGGAAATGTAATATCATTTTGTCTCATCTTAGCTTCATGCAGATGGAGGTTTCACCGTTTTAATACCATACTTCATTATTCAATACATTTTCCTTTATTAACGCTGCAGTGGTTTGCCGATACTCATTCTGATTTCCGAAATCAGTAAAACATTATTCCTTTTAAAACCAAGTACTCATTACTCACGAATGAGGTTTCACACTTTTAACGAAATTCATATCAATACCATTAAGTCAAGTCTCTTATCTTCTAAAATATCAGTAAACCCTTCTTTTTATCACTCTTAAGACGTTATACCTAACTTCCCATAAAGCTAGTACAACTCTTATGTTTTCAAAGCCAAGTATTACTCTTCTTTCAAAAAGGTCTTTTTGAAACACTTCAAGTTCTTTATTACTACACATCAAATCCGTTATAAGTCAAATCAGTTACCCTTTGAAACCACAAAGCATTTTATTACCTACATAAAGCTGTTATAATCAACTTCCCATAAAGCCGTTATAACACTTTATGTTTCAAACCAATCAAATACATTAACCACATGTACGTCTACCGTACTACATAGTTATACACATATCATGCTAGAACAGATAGGAAGAGGTTCACATACCTCGCGACGATTACCGACTATTAGCAAAGCGCTCCAAGTACCTCAAATCGTCGGCTACACCTTAAGCCAAGTAGACCACGCCACACGTAGTATTTCAACCTATAGAGGCCACAAGGCGCCTATTAACATCTTAGATCTCAATGTAGAATATTCTACAGAAAAATTCGCAAGACCTCCTCCCCGCAACAGCGTAAATCTCCTCTTCTATCGAGGCCGGCTACCAAGCCAACCAGGGGGGGGGGGGGTTTGCACATCTAACCGGACGTGTACAATTCTACTCACAGTAATACTACACAAGTCTACTGTAATACAGTCCTATGTAATTACAGTTCAGTTCACTTCTTAAAATTCAGGCTTAAGTCGCAAGACATTGCCGTAAGTATTATTCAGGCTTAAGTCGCAAGACATTGTCGTAAGTATTATTCAGGCTTAAGTCAAAAGACATTGCCGCACAACTATGTTCAGTTCTATATATAGTATACTTAACTATATACTCCTACAACATGTAATTTCCAATTAAAACAGAAGGTCAAGAATGTTTACCTCGATAAGCCCAAAATTATCCGAGTTTAAATGTCGATCCTGAGCAAGGTTTAGCTCCTACTCCGAGCGCTCCGACCCGCTCCAACCAACCCTTAGAAGTACTAACCAACTTCTACTTATAACTTCAACTACGGGTGAAGATTTACTTAGGGTTTCGTTTTTGTGACTGAGGGAAGTATAATAGTATTTCTGGGCTTTGTATAAGTGTAACCTTGGGAATACTACAAGGTATTTGGGCCAAGATATTTGGGCATTATAACAATACTTGGAGAGTATTTCTATACCACAAAAAGGGGGGTATTTATAGGTCAAGAAATGGCCAACCAATGGCCAAGATTCATCCAAGTGAAAGGCAAGTGTAGGGCTAGGATTAAGCCATGTGCACCTTATCCATCTACCACACCAACTTGCACAAATATCCTACCAACTCCCCTTGACCCCTTTGCCGTCCACCACTTCCAATTAGAGGGTGACAAGTGTCGCCCTCTCGTTGGTCCAAAATGTTTCGTCTCTCGGAAAAATCTGCAAAAATAATAAATGACATAGCCGGAATTTTCCCTTCGCAAGTTTAGTAAAACGTTTCGTCGAAAAACGACTCTTTTCGGCACTTGTGCCCAAATTTTCGAATCTTGCCAACTTTAAGGCTCAAATTATAATACGTAGGCCCTTACGTACATACTCTGGAAATACGGGGTATAACATTTTCCCCTCCTTAGAAACATTCGTCCCGAATGTTACTTCTCAAGACGGATAACGATAAAGTTCCTCCAGCAAGTTGTCAACGCCACACCTGGCCACAGAAACACCCGCGCAAATACTTACATCCAAGTCCACGAGGAAACACCTCTAACATCACAAACTTTTGTCACTTTGCCGCGAGGTTCTAGTGTCACTCCTGACCCAACAAATGGTACCTGATCGCACGCGATCCTCGAGGTCTAAAATATACATCCTTCGTGACCTTCTCCCTTTACAAAAAATGATCATATCTATGCTCGCAATACATGCTCGCCTCTACCCTTACTCGTCGTACTCTTCTCGAACACTTGAACTCTTCTAGTATACGTACCACACTTCAGTCATCGCTTCAGTTCTCCAAACCTTGGAGTCACCACCTCCAACTTGGTTATCTTACTAGCCTCAATCTTCCTTAAGGCCATTCCTGGCCTTCACGGTGCGTCCGGTTGAACACATCCACGAACTCATACGATGGTCAACTAAACTTGGGCCTAGCACCCGTGACTACCACCGGCGACCACCCAGAGCCGACACCTCGAAAAAGCCGCGTTGGCCCGCAACATGGCCCCAACCCGACCCACTTAACACATCACGCTCTTGTTTCCGATCCGAACAATCTTACCTATACAAGTCATGAAAGCTACCACTTCCATTTTACACTACCCAAGGAATTATCCTGAACACATTTATACGCAAACCAAGTATTTCAACAAAGACTAACCGTAAAATCTTTTATTCAAGATGACCTTACCTCTAAGGTCTCAACACGAAAATATTCTAAGGTTCACACTTTCCATGCCCCATACATATCCTTTCAACTAACCATGATTTCTAACTCATAACCAACCTAACGCTATCAGAACGTAGCAAACTAGAAGAAGGTCATCATATCATGCATACAAATCTCTAGAGTGTTAAGGATATACCTGAATCTACCGATCCACTCTAATCATAAGTCCACTGCAGGCGCATAGTAGAAGGCGATGAACCGCCATCGACCTTGTGGTGAGTCATTCTGTTTGCATCCTTCCTACTAGACGTTTCGTCATATGGCCTCGACGGCCGCAGAAAAACAAGCACCAGAAAGACGACATTCTCGATGACGTCGCCACATCGTACACCGAGGAAAACTCAACCCGATCGCTAGAACCCATGTATATTCGCGAACTAAGCCCCGAGCTCGACTCGGCCCGAATACCCCAACGCCCCGACGATCGCGGGGACCACTGCATCTTGGTGGATCGCTGCCGAGGCGGTCCGCCTCGAAAGTTACCAAAGGACCTGCTGCTCGCCCTCTTCGCCGATCTCGGCCATTCCGTCGACCTCGTGCCTCACATCCTAGTGCATGAGCTTGCATGCGGCAATGTCCATGCCGGTGAAGAGCTACACCCGCATAAGCCTCGCCAAGTAATCGCCCACCCGGTGGCGTAGCGGTGTACTCTGTCCTCCATATCGGCTACTCTGGAACATACCGAGCTAATGAGTCGAACTCCACATTGTACTTCTAACCGCCCGCCCCGCCTCAACGTCAAAAATGCCGCCCGAGCCTCTCATCCGTGGAGGCAAATGTGCAAGAAATGTCCTCGAGAACTCGCCCCAAACTGCTGAAGTGCATGCTCTTCCCGACGGCTCCACGAATCAAACTACCAATCGCAGATCACGCGGTGATGCGAACCCAATACCACCGACTCTGCGAGGCTCGATCACTCACGATCCGTCAGTGCTTCGGATAAACTCCCGAGGTCATCTCGCCTCTCGATCCATAGAACATCGGGCTACAACTCGTAAAGTCACGTAGCCTCAAACCGTCGCCGGGGTGAACTACGGTGCTATGGCCGAATCGGTGATCAAATTTATCTCATATTCGCCACGACCGCCAGAATCGCCATCTCCTTGTACTTATCTCATCCGCTCCAGCCGTGGGACTGGAGGCTCAGTGCAGAGTCTCGCCACCGCCGCGCTTCTAAACTCTTTGGCTGGCGGCGGCGAAACTCACGCTGTCGGCACTGCTCAGTATCGACGCTCGCGCTGCACTCTCCTCAGATCTCACTAACAGCTCCTCGACGCCTTGCCCATTGTTATACCCCGTATTCTCAGGGTATGTATGCGAGGACGACGCATTTGAGCACAGTGGAAAAATTGGAAAGGAAGAAAGAGGTGATTCTTCCACTAAAAGTTTCCTGCTTTTGTAAGGAAAATGTTCGTTGAAGGGAATTGGTTCCCAGATTTGGAATTTGGGCTTCTTAGATTATATTAGAATTTTGAGATTTTATTTTCTGAATGGTCACGTGGGCCCACGAGAAATTTACTGCTTTGGGGCCCACTTTGTTTTCGAGATTTTGGCCATTGTGGATATTTTTTCTAAGACATTTTTGAGGGCCAATAGGAGGGTGACACGTGTCACCCCGCCAGTGGCTTGGCCGAATGACATTTGTGCACAACACTGCTAGAGTCGTCTTTGACGAAACGCTTTACATAACTTCGAGGGAAAATTCGGCTATGTCTTTTCTTATTTTTGTGGATTTTTCCGAGAGACGAAACATTTTGGACCAACGGAGGTGACATGTGTCACCTCACAATGGAAGCAAGTGGGGCGACTTGGCCGATGAAGGCAAGTTGTGGTAGATATTTGTGTTGATATTTGTAGGGTTTTGGAGTAGGGTCTAGGGTGCACTTGGCTTGATCTTGGCCTTACACTTGCCTTGCACATGGCTTGATCTTGGCCATTGGTTGGCTTTTGGTTTTGCTATAAATACCCCCTTGGCTCAAGACTTCATTCATCCAAATATTCCAAGTCTTGCTATCCTTCCCCTCCTCTTGTTTGACTCTCGCCCAAGAGCCCTCCCTAGTAAAGGCCCTTGGCCGAGAAACCCTCCCTTGAGTGGCCTTTGTGGCGAGCCCCCTCCCCTGAGGTGCTAGCGCGGGTACCCCTAGCCTAGTTGTTTCGTATAATACCCCTTTTGTGGTATAGAAATACTCTCCTAGTATTGTTATAATGCCCAAAATACCTTAGCCTTTACCTAGTAGTATTTCAAAAGTTACCTCTATACGAGCCCGTAAATACTACCTTTGTCCTTTTAGTCTCAAACCGAAACCCAAGGAAATCTTCATAGTTGGTCAAGTATTTGAGTAGAAGTTGGTTAGAACTTCTAAGGGTTGTTTGGAGTGGTTTGGAGCGCACGAGTGAGCTAAACCTTGCTCAGATCGACATTATAACTTGATAATTTTGGGCTTGAGGTAATATGCTTGTCCCTTATTGTAATTGAGATTACACGTTGTTGGAATATATAGTTGAGGTATACTATATATAGTCTTGAACATTATTGCGCGGCAATGTCTTTTGACTTAAGCTGAATTTAAAGAAAAGAATCGAATGTAATTACATAGATCAGACGCAGTAGACTTGTGTAGCATTGTTGTGTAGTAGAATGGTACACGCCCTGTTAGACGTAAACCCCACGGTTGGCTTGGTAGCCTCGATAGAGAGAGATTTACGCCATGGGGAGGTCTCGCTAATTTTCAGAGAACATGGAACCGTACGGTTAGAAGTTAATAGAAGTTTGTGGCCTTATAGGTGGAAGTACTGCGAGTAGCGTATTCTACTTGAAGAGTGGAAACGGCTAGCCATGTTACAGTACTGTGGAACATTTTGCTTATTGTCGATACTCGTCGCGAGGTATGTGAACCTCTTCCTATCTGTTCTAGCATGATATGTGTGTAGCTATGTAGTACGGTGGACGTACAGGTGCTAAGTGTAATTGTTTGGTTTAAGCATAAAGTGTTATAACGGCTTTATGGGAAGTTGGTTATAACAGCTTTATGTAGGTAAGAAAATGGTTTACTGATGTTAGAAGTTAAGAGACTTGATCTTATAAGATAAGAGACTTAACTTATTTGTTTTAATGTGGATGTTGTGTGAAACCTCATTCGTGAGTAATGAGTACTTGGTTTCTAAAGGGATAATGTTTTACTGATTTGGAAATCGAATGTATCGACGCACCACCGCTGCGGCGTTAATAAAGGAAAATGTATTGAATAATGATGTGTTGTATTAAAACCAGTAGAAACCTCCATCTGCATAGAAGCTAAGATGAGACAAAATGATATTACATTTTCTAGATCATGGCTGCTGTAATAAGATCGTTATAAACAAGAATAAACTACTCACATATATGACATATGTTACTCAATTGTTTTAAAAGAGATTAAGACTATGAGTTATGAAACCTTTCTAAAATAAGTGACTTGAGCATTTGAAATTAGGCAAACTTGAACGTTTGGAAAATAATGTTGTTACTTGATTTTAAAAAAGGGGAAGTGTCTTGTTTACTTAAAAAGATAGTCACGATTTTTATACTACGGGTATTGTGTGACTTATGTGAAAGTACTTTGAGTTGTGTGAAACTTGCCTATGCTTGATGATAGCCTTTGTTGTACAAGTGTTGTATTTACGTTACCGCGTCTCTCGATAGAGGCCGTTGACTTGTTGAGAACTTACTTGGGCGTCTTTGGCGATGTGGAGAATTCCACGTATGTTTCCATTTTGATTATCGTCTTGTTGTTGATGTCACATGGACATGTCTACACGGTAGAATTCAGGTACGCCATGCGCGTGGTTGATTTCCCGATATATTGTTATTATGGTTACATGGACATGTCTACACCGAGGTAGAATTCCGGGGGCATGTGGCCATGCGGCAGGGTTGATCACCCAGTATATTGTTATTAATGTCACATGGACGTGTCTACACCGAGGTAGAATTCGGGGCATGTGGCGTGGGGCATTGGTATTATTGTTGCATCATAGACATGTCTACACCGGCGCACTCCGGCACGCGCCGCGACGCGAACATGATTGATGTTGTGGCGTGAGACCCATAGTTATATTTGAGTGATGACTGAGCGTGAGTCCCCGATCGACATGATCGCTTTTATGTTGGAATCGTAGTTTGGTTATCATACATGTCTCCCGCTTTATATAGACTAGTGTGATTTCATTTACGATTTTACGCCACATACTTGTACTGTTATCGACCTCCTGGGCCGCTCACGCCGCAGTAGAGGTACATCGGCCGTGGATCCTCGCTCTAGGATCTCGGTTCAGATTTTGGGAAGCTCCGCTTCTCCGAGGCTTATCTTTTGGTATGTGTTCCCGAGTTGTAAGTTCTTATACATCTGTGGGTATGGCGGCCCCGTCCCGTCATAGTTGTTGTAAATCTTAGGTGCTGTAGATCTTTGCAAGGTGGTTTGTAAAAGGATTAAACTGCTCGTTTTGAAAGAGTTGTATTTAATTATGTTATTGGAAGGTAACCGTTGGGTTGCTTTTTTATGTTCATATATCTTGTTTCTTGTTTAAAGTTTTATTTTCCGCGGTTTTCTCGATGATTTGTATCACTAGGTGCCCGGATAAGGCACAAGAACGCCCCGAACGTCGTTACAAAAGTGGTATCGAGCGCTTAATCCTCTGAAAGTGTCTACGCACCGTGTCTAGTAGTCTTGATTATCGGTGTTGTGCACCACATCTATAATCGTGAGGCTATAGGACATTTAGGATTGGTTTCATTCTTCTCATTACGAGATCGTGCCTTAGAGTCATGTTGTAAGTTGGACCCTCCGACGTATCTCGCTTTTACCGCTTATGCCTCCGCAAGGCAACCAGAGCCCGTATGGCAAGGCAGCCGAGGTGCCGCTAGTGAGATACAGAGGAGTACGAGGCGCAGCCCGACAAGACTGAGGTCAGGCTTCAGACGGCGGGTTGTGACGCCGCCACCCTCAAAGAGTTTAGAGCGCAGCAGGGCTGCCGAGACCACAAGACGAGCCTCCATCCCCATGCACCGCAGAGGAGATGGGTTACGCGAGATGGCGTTCTTGCCGCCGTGGTCGGGCGATATGAGGATAGGCCGGATGCAGATTCAGCCTCGAGTACCCGATGGTTCACCCCGAGCAGATAGTTTGAGGCTACGGACTTTCCGAGTCAGCCCGCCAGAGTTTTATGGGTCGAGGCTCGAGGATGATCCGCAGGAGTTCATCCGGCAGATTCTGATCACGCGGTGATCAAGGCTTCAGAGACCGAGTCTGGACTTGTTCGTGACGGCTGCGTGATACCGCGATCGATTGGTTTGATTCATGGAGCTTTCCCGGGAGAGCATGCACTCCAAAGATATGGGATGAGTTTTCGGGCTTTCTCACTCACTTCTTGCCTCCGAGATGAGGAGGCACGCCGGCAGATTTTTGATGCTTAGATGAAGCGCGACGGTTCGGAGTACAATGTGGAGTTCGACTCATTGCCTTGACGCCCCAGCGTAGCTAGTATGGAGGATCGAGTGCACCGATATGTTATGGCTCGATGATTACATGTCGAGGCATGTTCAGAGTAGCTCTTCAGCCGCATGGACATTGCCCGCACGCAGCTCACGACCGGGATGCGAGGCACGAGAGGTCGACGGAATGACCAAGATCGCCAGAGGCCGTAACAACAGGTCCTTTGGTGACTTTCGAGGCGACCGCCAAGAAAGATACTAGTTTTGTACCTCCGCCAGTGCAGAGTGGTCCTCCACAACCTACAGAGCATCCAGAGTATTCAGGAGCAGGTCAGGGCTCCAAGGGTTCAGGTTTCCATGGAAGCGGTGTTGGCGATGCGTCACCCTACCTCTGTGGTCGATGTGGTAGACCGCATTTCGGAGTATCGTGGTGCCAGGAGCTTGTTATTTTTGCGACAGCAGGCCATTTTGCGAGGAACTGTCCGACCAAGGGTAGCACGGATGTTACGACTCAGCCTACCGGATCAGTGGCTGGTTCATCACCTTCACTACACTACTGCGCAGGGTGATCGTGATTAGAAAGCGGTAGAGACAGGTATATCCTTAACCCTCTAGAGTTTTGTATACTGATATGTTTTAGTGTTATGTTCGGATAGCTTTGTGCTAAATGTGATTTAGACACCTGGTTATTGTAGAAGGGTAAGTATGGAGGCATGGTAAGTGTGAACCTTAGAATATTTCACGATTGAGACCTTAGAGGTAAGGTCGTCTTGTGTAAGGGATTTATTTTATGATTGACCTTTATCAGAGTGCGTAGTATACGTGGGTTTTATTTGTGTGATAAGTCCATGGGTAGTGTGAGATGGAAGTGGTAGCTTTCATGATGTGTTTTGGCAGGATTGTTCCGTCGGGAACAAGCGGCTTGACGCGATTGCTGGTCGGGTGAGGACGTGATACGGGTCAACCCGTGAGCCGGATTAATGTGGGTCAGTTAGGTGGTCCCGCCAGTGTAGGGTCACGAGGATGCTAGGCCCAAGTTTGTGTGACCATCGTATGAGTTCGTGGACACGCTCGACCCGAAGCGGTTCGTAGAAGGCCGAATGGCCTTAAGGAAGTTTGAGGTTAGTAAGACGACCAAGTTCGAGGTAGTGACTCCAGAGATTTTCGAACGGAAGTAATGACTGAAGTATGACGTCTTGGGAGAGTTCAAGTGTTCGAGAAGCACGACGAGTAAGGAAAGAGGACGCGTGTGTTATTTCGCGCTGGCAAGCAACTTGTTAGAGGAACTTCATCGATATCCGTCTTGAGAAGGAACATTCGACGAATGTTTCTAAGAGGAGAATGTTATACCCGTATTCTCGTGGTATGTATGCGAGGACGCACGCACGAGCACGAAAAATTGGAAAGGAAGAAAGAGTGATTCTTCCACGGAAAAAGTTTCCGGTTTTGTAAGGAAAATGTTCGTTGAAGGAATTGGGTTCCCAGATTTGGAATTTGGGCTTCTTAGATTATATTAGAATTTTGAGATTTTATTTTGGAAATGGTCACGTGGGCCCACGGAGAAATTTACTGGTTGGGCCCACTTTGTTTTGAGATTTTGGCCATTGTGGATATTTTTTTGGAAGACGTTTTTGAGGGCCAATAGGAGGTGACACGTGTCACCCCGCCAGTGGCTTGGCCGAATGACATTTGGCACAACACCTTGCTAGAGTCGTCTTTGACGAAACGCTTTACATAACTGCGTAGGGAAAATTCGCTATGTCTTTTCTTATTTTTGCGGATTTTTCCGAGAGACGAAACATTTTGGACCAACGGGAGGTGACATGTGTCACCCTCACAATGGAAGTGGGCGCACTGGCCGATTGAAGGCAAGTTGTGGTAGATATTTGTGTTGATATTTGTGAGGGTTTTAAGGAGTAGGGTCTAGGGTGCACTTGGCTTGATCTTCGCCTTACACTTGCCTTGCACATGGCTTGATCTAGGCCATTGGTAGGCTTTTGGTTTTTCTATAAATACCCTCGGCTCAAGACTTCATTCATCCAAATATGTTCCAAGTCTTGCTATCCTTCCTCTCCTCTTGTTGGACTCTCGTCCAAGAGCCCCCCCTCCCGAGGCAAGGCCCTTGGCCGAGAAACCCCTCCCCCGGTGAGGGGCCTTTGTGGCCGAGAGCCCTCCCCTTTGAGGTGCTAGCATGGTACCCCTAGCCTAGTTGTTTTCAGATAATACCCTTTGTGGTATAGAAATACTCTCCTAGTATTGTTATAATGCCCAAAATACCTTAGCCTTTACCTAGTAGTATTTCAAAAGTTACTCTATACGTAGAGCCTAAATACTACCTTTGTCCTTTTAGTCTCAAACCGAAACCCTAAGGAAATCTTCATAGTTGGTCAAGTATTTGAGTAGAAGTTGGTTAGAACTTCTAAGGGTTGTTTGGAGTGGTTTGAGCGCACGGAGCGAGCTAAACCTTGCTCAGATCGACATTATAACTTGATAATTTTGGGCTTGTCGAGGTAATATTCTTGTCCCCTTATTGTAATCGAGATTACGTTGTTGGAATATATAGTTAAGGTATACTATATATAATCGAACATTATTGCGACAATGTCTTTTGACTTAAGCCCGAATTTAAAGAAAAGAATCGAATCGTAATTACATAGGACGTATCAGCAGACTTGTGTAGCATTGTTGTGTAGTAGAATGGTACACGCCAGGTTAGACGTAAACCCCCGTGGCTTGGCAGCCTCGATAGAGGAGAGATTTACGCTGTGCGGGGAGGCCGCCAATTTTCTCAGAACATGGAACCGCATTAGAAGTTAATAGACGTTTGTGGCCTTATAGGTGGAAAGACGCGAGAGCGTATTCTACTTGAAGAGGGAAACGGCCAGCCGTTCTGATCTTGGAGCATTTTGCTTATTGTCGATACTCGTCGCGAGGTATGTGAACCTCTTCCTATCTGTTCTAGCATGATATGTGTGTAGCTATGTAGTACGGTGGACGTACAGGTGCTAAGTGTAATTGTTTGGTTTAAGCATAAAGTGTTATAACGACTTTATGGGAAGTTGGTTATAACAGCTTTATGTAGGTAAGAAAATGGTTTATCGATGTTGAAGTTAAGAGACTTGATCTTATAAGATAAGAGACTTAACTTATTTGTTTTAATGTGGATGTTGTGTGAAACCTCATTCGTGAGTAATGAGTACTTGGTTTTAAAGGGATAATGTTTTACCGATTTGAAATCGTAATGTATCGACTGCACCACCGCAGCTTAATAAAGGAAAATGTATTGAATAATGATGTGTTGTATTAAAACCAAGAGAAACCTCCATCCGCATAGAAGCTAAGATGAGACAAAATGATATTACATTTTCTAGATCATGGTCATTGTAATAAGATCGTTATAAACAAGAATAAACTACTCACATATATGACATATGTTACTCAATTGTTTTAAAAGAGATTAAGACTATGAGTTATGAAACCTTTCTAAAATAAGTGACTTGAGCATTTGAAATTAGGCAAACTTGAACGGTTGGAAAATAATGTTGTTACTTGATTTTACAAAAGGGAAGTGTCTTGTTTACTTAAAAAGATAGTCACGATTTTTATACTACGTATTGTGTGACTTATGTGAAAGTACTTTGAGTTGTGTGAAACTTGCCTATGCTTGTGATGATAGCCTTTGTTGCAAGTGTTGTATTTACGTATTACCGCTCTCGATAGAGGTCGCTGACTTGTCGAGAACTTACTTGACGCGTCGGCAAAGGACGAGAATTCCACGGTATGTTTCCATTTTGATTCTCGTCTTGTTGTTGATGTCACATGGACATGTCTACACCGAGGTAGAATTCCGGGCATGTGGCCACGCGCAGGTTGATTTCCGATATATTGTTATTATGGTTACATGGACATGTCTACACCGAGGTAGAATTCCGGGGCATGTGGCTACGCGCAGCGGTTGATCACCCAAAGATATTGTTATTAATGTCACACGGACGTGTCTACACCGAGGTAGAATTCCGGCATGTGGCCGGGTCATTGGTATTATTGTTGCATCATGGACATGTCTACACCGATGCACTCCGGCACGCGCCATGATGCGAACATGATTGATGTTGTGGGCGTGAGACCCATAGTTATATTTGAGTGATGACTTGAGGCGAGTCCCCGATCGACATGATCGCTTATGTTGTGAATCGTAGTTTGGTTATCATACATGTCTCCCGCTTTATATAGACTAGTATGATTTCATTTACTGATTTTACGCTTTCACATACTTGGTACTGTTATCGACCTCCTTCGGCCGCGTCATGCCGCAGTAGAGGTACATCGGTCGTGGATCCTCGCTCTTAGGATCTCGCCAGCGTTTGGGAAGCTCCGCTTCTCCGAGGCTTATCTTTGTATGTGTTCCCCGAGTTGTAAGTTCTTGTACATTCAGGGTATGGCGGCCCCGTCCCGTCATAGTTGTTGTAAATCTTAGAGGTCCAGAGTACCGTTGTGCGTGGTTTGTAAAAAGGATTAAACTGTTCGTTTTGAAAGAGTTGTATTTAATTATGTTATTGGAAGGTAACCGTTGGGTTGGCCTGTTTTATGTTCATATATCTTGTTTCTTGTTTAAAGTTTTATTTTCCGCTGGTTTTCTCTGATGATTTGTATCACTAGGGTGCCCGGGATAAGGCACCAGTAACGGGCCCCGGAACGGGTCGTTACACCCATCTGGGCCTGGGTTGCCTTACGCGGAGGCATAACTGGTAAATGAAAGGAATACGTTAGAGGGGTCCAACTTATCACACAGCTCTAGGGCACGATCTCAGAATGAGAAGAATGGAAACCAATCCTAAATGTCCTATAGCCTCCTGATTATAGATGTGGTGCACAACACACCGATAATCAAGACTCTACTAGACACGGTCTGTAGACACTTTCCGAGGACTAATCGCTCGATACCACTTCACCACGACCGAACCTGCTCGTGGATCGTGCCTTACCCTGCACCCTAGTGATACAACATCGAGAAAATCAGCGGAAATAAAAACATGAACATGAATTAAGAGACAAGATAAATAAACAAAGCCAACCAAAACAATTGCCTTCATCATATATACATAAATACCCAACAGCTTATCCTTTTACAAACCCCGCCACAACAAAGCATGCACTCTAAGACTTTTACATAGCTATGACGGACAGGCCCCGCCATACCCTCGAATGTATAAGAATCTACTGACTGTGTGGTAACATACCAAAAGATAAGCCTCCAAGAAATGGGCTTCGACACGAATCGTGATCCCATGAGCGAGATCCACAACCGATGTACTTCCACTGCAGATGAACGCAGCCCGGCGGAGGTCGGCATAACAGGTACCAAGTATGTGAAACTGTAAAAGAGTGTAAATAAAATCATAATAGTCTATATAAAGCAGGAGACATGTATGATAACCAGATGAAATACGTGTCCTGGCCCATCCCGTGGGGCTCGGTGTATAATCAGATGAAATACGTGTCCTCGCCATCTCGGGACTCGGTAAAATCGGATGAAATACGTGTCCCCGCCATCTCGTGGGACTCTTGTAAAATCGATAAAATACGTGTCCTCGCCATCTCGTGGGACTCGGTGTATAATCAGATGGAATACGTGTCCCTGCCCATCTCGTGGGACTCGGTGTATAATCAAATGAAATACGTGTCCCTGCCCATCTCGTGGGACTCGGTGTAGAATCGTTCATAACAAATCAACCGACCCTCCATCGAGAGACGCGGGGGTACAGAAATACAACAAAGGCTATCACAACAAGCATAGGCAAGTTTCTCAACAATCAAGCATAGGCAAGCTTCACAACAACAAGCATAGGCAAGCTTCACAACAACAAGCATAGGCAAGCTTCACGACAACAAGCATAGGCAAGTTATACATAACTCAAAGTACTTTCATTTTATGCCAAAGTCCGGGTTTTAACCCTAAAGTACTACGTACGTTAAATTCCTTTTTAAAGATCCATTTCTTTTACAAAGGTCACCCGACGCCCGTAGTATATATAAAAAGAGTGACTAACATTGTTAAGTAAACCAAAATGCTTTCCTTTGTAAAATCAAGTAACAACCTTATTTTCCAAACGTTCAAGTTTGCCTAATTTCAAATGCTCAAGTTTCTCATTTTTGAAAAGGTTTCGTAGTTCATAGTTTTAATCCTTTTAAAACATAATTCTCCTTTAAACGTTTTGAGAAACATATGTCTTATATGTGAGTAGGTTATTCTTGTTTATAATCAATCTTATTAAGCAGCCATGATCTAGGAAATGTAATATCATTTTGTCTCATCTTAGCTTCTATGCAGATGGAGGTTTCTACTGGTTTTAATACCATACTTCATTATTCAATACATTTTCCTTTATTAACGCTGCAGTGGTTTGCCGATACTCATTCCGATTCAAATCAAGAAAACATTATTCCTTTTAAAACCAAGTACTCATTACTCACGAATGAGGTTTCACACTTTTAACAAAATTCATATCAATACCATTAAGTCAAGTCTCTTATCTTCTAAAATATCAGTAAACCCTTCTTTTTATCACTCTTAAGACGTTATACCTAACTTCCCATAAAGCTAGTACAACTCTTATGTTTTCAAAGCCAAGTATTACTCTTCTTTCAAAAAGGTCTTTTTGAAACACTTCAAGTTCTTTATTACTACACATCAAATCCGTTATAAGTCAAATCAGTTACCCTTTGAAACCACAAAGCATTTTCTTACCTACATAAAGCTGTTATAATCAACTTCCCATAAAGCCGTTATAACACTTTATGTTTCAAACCAATCAAATACATTAACCACATGTACGTCTACCGTACTACATAGTTATACACATATCATGCTAGAACAGATAGAAAGAGGTTCACATACCTCGCGACGATTACCGACTATTAGCAAAGCGCTCCAAGTACCTCAAACTATCGGCTACACCTTAAGCCAAGTAGACCACGCCACACGTAGTATTTCAACCTATAGAGGCCACAAGGCGCCTATTAACATCTTAGATCTCAATGTAGAATATTCTACAGAAAATTCGCAAGACCTCCCCGCAACAACAGTAAATCTCCTCCTCTATCGAGGCCGCCACCAAGCCAACCGGGGGTTTGCACGCCTAACCGACGTACAATTCTACTCATAGTAATACTACACAAGTCCATCGTAATATTCTATGTAATTACTGATTCACCACTTCTTAAAATTCAGGCTTAAGTCGCAAGACATTGCCGTAAGTATTATTCAGGCTTAAGTCGCAAGACATTGCCGTAAGTATTATTCAGGCTTAAGTCAAAAGACATTGCCGCACAACTATGTTCAGTTCTATATATAGTATACTTAACTATATACTCCTACAACATGTAATTTCCAATTACAACAGAAGGTCAAGAATGTTTACCTCGATAAGCCCAAAATTATCCAAGTTTAAATGTCGATCCTGAGCAAGGTTTAGCTCCTACTCCGAGCGCTCCGACCCGCTCCAACCAACCCTTAGAAGTACTAACCAACTTCTACTTATAACTTCAACTACGGGTGAAGATTTACTTAGGGTTTCGTTTTTGTGACTGAGGGAAGTATAATAGTATTTCTGGGCTTTGTATAAGTGTAACCTTGGGAATACTACAAGGTATTTGGGACAAGGTATTTAGGCATTATAACAATACTTGGAGAGTATTTCTATACCACAAAAAGGGGGGTATTTATAGGTCAAGAAATGGCCAACCAATGGCCAAGATTCATCCAAGTGTTAGGCAAGTGTAGGGCTAGGATTAAGCCATGTGCACCTTATCCATCTACCACACCAACTTGCACAAATATCCTACCAACTCCCCTTGACCCCTTTGCCGTCCACCACTTCCAATTAGAGGGTGACAAGTGTCTCCCTCTCGTTGGTCCAAAATGTTTCGTCTCTCGGAAAAATCCGCAAAAATAATAAATGACATAGCCGGAATTTTCCCTTCACAAGTTTAGTAAAACGTTTCGTCGAAAAATGACTCTTTTCGGCACTTGTGCCCAAATTTTCGAATCTTGCCAACTTTAAGTCTCAAATTATAATACGTACGCCCTTACGTACATACTCTGGAAATACGGGGTATAACACATACTTTGCCACCTTTTTCAAGGCCGAATTCAATAACCAAATGTTACACCCCGTAGTTCCAGAGTATGTATATGAGGACGTACGTACGAGAATACGACACAAAAATTGGAAATGAAGAAAGATGTGATTTTTCGACGGAAAAGTTTCCGGATTTTGTGAAGGAAAAAGGTTCGTTAATGGGAATTGGATTCCCAGATTTGGTGTCACAACCCGACCAAGCTCGCGATCGTGCCCTACCCGCACCCCGCTGTGTATACATCGAGAATAGCAATGAACATACACAACATACAAAAACTTAGACAAGAACTAACAACAAAGAGCCGATAAGGCCACCTTCAGAAATATACTCAATCCGTAAATAGAATAAAGTACATTTTTCTTTTCTTTACTCAATCCACAATGTGACTACTGCACTTCTAAGAATAACAAATCAAGTGATGTGGCCCCGCCATACCCCGAATGTACAACAACCGACAATACCAGGATAAGCCTCCAAATGAAGGAGCTTCAACAACAGTTGATCCTAAGAGCGAGGATCAAGAATCTGCACTTTACTCATGCATTTAACGCACTTCAAGGAGGTCGATCAACATGTACCAAATATGTGAAATCGAAATCAGAATGAAATCATAAGTCTAAAATAAAACTGGAGACATGTATGATTACTCAATTAACAGTACACTGTGTCTTACTAACAATGAGAGTAAATAGGAGTATACTTACAATATAAAGTAGGAGGCTCACGATCAAAGCAGGACCACCCGCCCGCAGTATCATTAAGCAATCCTATTCCTGGGACTATTTCACCCGCATAGATCGCGTGGACCCGCATGAGGTATTCCTCGCATAGGTTGTACCCGCCCGCATGGGACTATTTCACCCGCATAAGCCCATAAGGACTCGCATGAGGTATTCCTCGCATCATGGGTAGCAAATCCACGGAAACAGGTGGTATAACGTCTTGGGGGTTTACCCCTCATTTATACTCTTACCCTGAAGCAGGTGGTATAACGTCTTGGGGGTTTACCCCTCATTTATACTCTTACCCTAGCTCAACCGGCCATCATACATAACATAAGCCCTACCGGCTTATCATACAATAAATAAGCAAGTTAAGAAATCCCCCTAACTTCTTATTAGCCTTATTCATATACATTCTCATTTTAGTTTACTTAAGGCACTAACATGTCATTATAAAATCCGGGAATTTAACCCAAAGTACTACGTACTTCTATTCTTTTAAAATGACTCATTTCATTATAAAACTTCCAAGATACTAATAACCGTAGTATCAAGTCATAACTACTTTTCAAGACAAGTCACGATACCTTTTAGAAATACATTTAGGCTTCTAAATCAAGTTACTTCTTTCCTTTAAAACCTTAGGCAATTGATGCCTTAAATCAAATTGCCTTTCAATAAATCAAGCCATTTATCTTTCCATAAAGCCAATATAACCAACTCCCCATAAAGTCGTTATATTCACTTTATGCATTAGTCAAGTACAATTTCCTATCCAATGGACTTATACGTTTAAAACGAAACAAGTATCGCATACTTTAAAACTCTTCAAGTCCCTTAACATACTTAAATTACTTAGAGTAAACCACTCTTTAAACTTTCCATAAAAACAAGTATCAAAATACTTTCAACATACTTAAAGTCTCTTAACTTTGAAAACCAAGATATCCTTAACATTTAAACAAGTGAGTTAATTCCGTAACTCAATCAACTTGGACATTCCTAAAATAAGCCAAGGATGTCAAATGGACTAGATTGTCAAAATCTTGTACGTCTACCGTACTATATACGTGAAACTAGTCATGCTCAAAAGATAGGAAAAGTTCCACATACCTCTTCGGGTCAAACCACTTGTCAAGTACAAATTCCCGCCCGTAGTATGTCAACCTATAATATTCACAATACGTCCATTAAGGCCTTACTTCAAACGTAGAATATTATAAGTGTTAAGTCTCTAAATTCTACGGAAAATCTGGACAAAGACCTCCTTTGTTTTTACTAACTTTGCCACCTTTTCCAAGGTCGAAATACAATAATCAAACAGCCCCAATTGGCTCACAACAATATAGAAGGTAATCCAATGCCAATGAATAACCAAACAGCCCCAATTGGATCACAATAATATAGAAGGTAATCCAATGCAAATGAATAACCAAACAGCCCCAATTGGCTCACAATAATATAGAAGGTAATCCAATGCAAATGAATAACCAAACAACCCCAATTGGCTCACAATAATATAACAATACCAATTCTTATTCAATTTCCATTTCAATCCAAATGGTTTAGTATAACATGATATCAAGCCGCAATCGACATAACTACTACAATTCTCAAGTAGGTAAACATGCGACGATTCTAAATTAACGACCAAAATTGCATTTCAATTTCAAAAGGCTAATCATGTCATTTTCGGTTCTAGGCTTCTACAATCCATGTCACTTATCAAACTTCATAACAGAAATCACATGATCACTTCTAACTTATAATAACGTGGAATCTTCAATTACAAAAGTAAAACGAAGATTATACCTCAATTAGCCCATTATGATCCAAGATCACAAGTCGCTCCTTAGCAACTTTAGCTCCTCCTTTCGACGTTCCAATCCACTCCAAGCAACCCTTAGAAGCTTAAGAATAACTCATCTTCAAGTTCCAACTTCAAAGTTGAATAACCCTTTAGGTTTTTGCCTTGCGACTAATACAAAAACGCCTCTTTTCCGAAATCTTTCTTTTGAGAAAACCTTACAATACTCTTAGGAACCTTGGTTTAAAGTGGGGGAATTATTGGACAAGAATTGGAAATTTTCCTCTTGGAAACTTGTCAAAACCGTGAGCTTCCATAGTGAGCAAGACAAGATTTCAATTTTTTTTCTAAGTGTAGAGAATGACAAAGTCTTGCTACTAGTAAGCTTATATAACAAAATGGAAGGTCTAGATTAGTACATATGGATGGCTCGGATGTGTTTCACATGGATCTTGCCCAAGTGGCCCTTGGACTTTTAGTCAACAATGTCAAGCTAAGTCATTTGCAAGACTTGTCTTCCTAACAATGGTCAAATGACCCTTTTGTCCTTGATAAATTTCGTCCAAGACAACATAAGGGGGTGACACGTGTCGCCTCCCATTCGTCACAATATTTCGCTTTCCGACAAATCCAAAATTCGATAAATTTTACTCGTCTCAAACCTTAACATTTGAGTTCTTACGCACGTTCTAAAAACATATCCCGAATTTCTGGGTGTAACATTCTTCCCCTTAGAAACATTCGTCCCGAATGTTCTTTCTGGAGTCCAACTTAAAGATAGCGACATAGTCTCCTTACAACCCCTACATACCAATAATGCCACGGTGGCCACATACTAAAATGCCAACTCAACCCCATGTGTCAACGCTTGTTATCCGCATAAAGCTTCACGACTCTAAGCTTACAAATATTTTTTCCTGATAAGCTTCGCTTTATCCACACTCAATCAAGTCCGACCAAATAATCGAACCTCGCCTACGCCAACCCACCAACCGGCGATCTACACTTTCTTACATACAAGGCCTCATACAGGTCATCCGAATCTGGAAGGGTATCTCATATTGTACTCAACACAATAAGAGACAATTAACCTCCCGCTATTTCGAATCAAGAACACAGGCCCGCATCCTATCCTCAGGTGCCTGGATAGTACGCATTGCCTGTCCGTCGGTCTGAGGGTGTAATGCAACACTGAGACTCACCTGTATCCCTAATCCCTCCTGAAAAACCTCCAGAAGTTATCCGTAACCGAGCTCATCTGTCGGTCATCATAAACGTAGGAACCCTGCTCAGTCTCACAATCTCTCAGCTATACAAGCAAGCATAATCCTCACCAGTAAGGGTCCCAAACCGAAAGAACACTACTGGTTTCACAAATTTAATTACTATGACCCCTGTGGAGTCGCACTTCCTCCGAGTACGATGCCACCCTGTAACAAGATATATATTAAGTACCTCTCATATCTAGGTTGGGATTTCAATCGCTCGCAATAGCCCACTGGCTTCGTGCTCAACCATGACTGCTACTATCTCGGACACTAAGCAAGAACTCCGCTATGTCCCTTTTCCGGTCATCTTACCCATACATACTGAGGTCACGACACGACTTAGTCGGCCCCAAATAATTAGGGCAATAAGAACTGCGTTCCTCCCCTAAAACCTGCTGACTAGTCCTGCAGCACCGGGTACACGCAATCTATCCTCATCTCACAACACCCCATCTGGTGCTACTCAACTGTGCTCTTCTCCTGAGAGTCGTATCTCGAGCATCAGATCATAATCGGATCTCATACTGTCGCCTCTTTACTTCCTCATCGATGGAAGACTCGGCAACCTCTCGGATATGAACTTCATTAACCTTGGAAACCAATAATCGAACCCCAGGCTCTCAGAATCAAGAATCTTACGGACTACATCCTCGCCTATTTGGTCGCCTATCCGGCATCACCCGTAGGTCCATCACAAAGAGTATATGTAACTGTCTTGGCTTTCCCCGGATGGTATAGGATATCAATATCACAATCCTTGAGTAACTCTAACCACCATCGGTGTCGCAAATTCTACTGCCTCACCGCAGATATACCGAGGCTTTGTGGTCCGCATAAGTATCCACATGAAGTTCAGATATACGTCATGCCCCAAATCTTCAAGGCATGATTTAACTGCCGCCAACTCTAAATCGTGAGTGGCGCAATTTCCTTTCCCGCTTCCCTAACTACCGGGAAAACATAGGTTCTAACCTTATCGGGTTGCGTCAGCACACAACCTGTTATACCCCGTATTTCCAGAGTATGTATGTGAGGGCGTACGTATAAAAATTTGAGCCTTAAGATTAGGCAAGGTTCGAAATTGGGCACAAGTGCCGAAAAGAGTCGTTTTCCGACGAAACGTTTCCATTACTTACGAGGGAAAATTCCGGCTATGTCATTAATAATTTTTGCGGATTTTTCCGAGAGACGAAACATTTTGGACCAACGGGAGGGTGACAAGTGTCACCCTCACATTGGAAGCAAGTGGACGGCAAAGCTTGACCATTGGCACGTTTTTGGTGTTGAAATTTTGGTCAAGGGTTAGGTAGGATATTTTGTGTAGATGGATAAGGTAGCACATGGCTAAATCTTGGCCTTACACTTGCTATGCACTTGTCTTCATCTTGGCCATTGGTTGGCCTTCACTTGACCTATAAATACCCTCTAAGTTGAAGACTTTCTTCATCCTCACTGAGCAATCTATCTAAGTCTCAAAATACTCCCTCCTCTTGTTCTTTCGCCCACCACTCCCCTCCCCTTTGAGAAGGCCCTTGGCCGAGAGCTTCCTCCCTCAGAGTGGTTAGTAGTGGGTACCCCTAGCCTAGTTGTTGTCGTATAATACACCTTGTTGTTTTATAGAAATACTCTCCTAGTATTGTTATTATGTCCAAATACCTTGGCCCAAATACCTTGTAGTTTTCCCAAGGTTACACTTATACAAAAGCCCAGAAAATACTATTATACTTCCTTTAGCCACTAAACGAAACCCTAAGGAAATCTTCATTGATAGTTGAAGTAATTGAGTAGAAGTTGGTTAGAACTTCTAAGGGTTGTTTGAGCGGGTCGAGCGCACTGAGTAGAGCTAAACCTTGCTCAGGATCGACATATAAACTCGGATAATTTTGGGCTTATCGAGGTAAACACTCTTGACCTTCTATTGTAATTGGAAATTACATGTTGTAGGAATATATAGTTGAAGTATACTATATATAGAACTGAACATTATAATTGTGCGGCAATGTCTTTTGACTTAAGCTCGATAATACTTACAGCAATGTCTTGCGACTTAAGCTGAATTTAAAAGAGAATCGAATCAGTAATTACATAGATCAGACATAAAGAGACTTGTGTAGCATTCTCGTGAGTAGAATTGTACACGCCCGTTAGGCGTGCAAACCCTCTGGTTGGCTTCGTAGCCGCCTCGATAGAGGAGAGATTTACGCCGCATGTGGAGGTGCCGAATTTTCTGTAGAATATTCTACATTGAGATCTAATATGTTAATAGGCGCCTTGTGGCCGCTATAGGTTGAAATAGTGTGTGGCGTGGTCTACTTGGCTTAAGGTGTAGCCGACGGTTTGAGGTACTTGGAGCGTTTTGCTATTAGTCGATAATCGTCGCGAGGTATGTGAACCTCTTCCTATCTTTTCTAGCATGATATGTGTGTAACTATGTAGTACGGTAGACGTACATGTGCTAAATGTATTTGATTGGTTTAAAACATAAAGTGTTATAACAGCTTTATGGGAAGTTGGTTATAACAGCTTTATGTAGGTAAGGAAATGCTTTGTGGTTTTAAAAAGGTAACTGATTTGACTTATAACTGACTTGTTGTGTAATAGTAAAGGATCTTGAAGTATTTCAAAAGAATCTTTGAATCATCTTTAATGTAAGAGTAATACTTGGTTTTGAAAACATAAGAGTTATACTAGCTTTATGGGAAGTTAGGTATAACGTCTTAAGAAGAATGGTTTCTTGATTTTTAGAAGTTAAGAGACTTAATCTTAAAACATAAGAGACTTGACTTGATATGGATGTTAGTGTGAAACCTCATTCGTGAGTAATGAGTACACAGTTGTAAAAGGAATAATGTTTCTTGATTCGAAATCAGAATAAGTATCGAACAAACCACTGCAGCGCTAATAAAGGAAGATGTAATGACTAATGAAGTATTATTAAAACCAGTAGAAACCTCCATCTGCATAGAAGCTAAGATGAGACAAAATGAGATTACATTTTCTAGATCATGGTGCTTAATAAGATTGATTATGAACAAGAATAACCTACTCGCTAGGGCATATGTTACTCAATTGTTTTAAAAAGAGATTAAGACATTGAACTATGAAACTTTTCTAAAAGAGAGCGTGAATTGAAATTAGGCAAACTGGAACTTTAGGGTAAAGAAAGGCATTGTGTTGTCTTAAAATGGTTTAAAACATAAAGTGTTATAACAGCCTTATGGGAAGTTGGTTATAACGACTTTATGAAAACAAAAGAAGGGTTTTTATCACTGGTTTTAATGTGGTAACTTGACTTTAAAAAGAGAAGTGTTTTGGTCTAAAAAGAAGGCATGGTATTGCCTTAATTTGGTTTTAAAAAGGATAGTATGGAAGTTGTTTTGGTTTACTTAAAAGATATAAGTCACTCTATTTTATGCTACGGGTATCGGGTGACTTTTATAAAAGGGAATGGATCTTTAAAAGGAACTTAATGTACGTAGTACTTTAGGATTAAAACCCGGACTTTGACATAAAATGAAAGTACCTTGAGTTGTGGATAACTTGCCTATGCTTGTTGTTGTATAACTTGCCTATGTTTGTTGTTGTGTAACTTGCCTATGCTTGTTGTTGTGTAACTTGCCTATGCTTGTTGTGATAGCCTTTGTTATGCAAGAATTGTGTTCTATATTACCGCGTCTCTCAATGGAGGGCCGGTTGACTTGTTGAGGACTTACTTGGACGTACCGGCAGTGACGGAAAATTTCACGGGTATGTTCCTGATGATAGTGTTATTCCATGGACTAGCTCTCCATGAGGTTTCTTACTGTTCGGCCTTGGTACCTGGTGGTCGGCTTTCGTACTTGCCCCGTCTCGTGGCTGATTCGGCCTTGGTACCTGGTAGTTAGCCCTCGCACTTGCCCCGTTCAGTGTAGTGGCGAAGTCTCGTGATACGGCCTTGGTACCTGGTGGTCAGCCCTCGTACTTGCCCCGGTCAGCTACGTGACCGGCCTTGGTATCTGGTAGTCGGCTCTCGCACTTGCCGTGTCGACCGTGGTTTGGTTGTATTGTATTGTTATTACGGCTTTGGCATCGGTAGGACTTGGTGTTGGTGTACTTCTTGATGTTATCATATCATAGGCCGCGGTGAGGAAGGTATTCGCGGGCATGACGATGTTGTGGCGTGAGACCCATAATTATATTTGAGTAAATGACCGGAGGCGTGAGACCGACTTGATATAAGCATTATATGTGTGTCTTGTAGTTTGGTTATCATACATGTCTCCCGCTTTTATAGACTATTATGATTTCATTTCTGATATTCTGATTTCACATACTTAGTACTGTTATCGACCTCCTTGAAGTGCGTTCATGCCGCAGGTAGAAGTACATCGGCTGTCGATCCCCGCTTTTAGGATCACCTTTCAGCGTATTGGGAAGCTCCGTTCCTTCGGAGGCTTATCTTTGGTATGTTACCCTGATGTCTGTAGGTTCTTGTACATTCAGGGGTATGGCGGGGCCCTGTCCCGTCATAGTTGTTGTAAAAATCTTAGAGTGCATGCCTTTGTTGTGGCGTGGTTGTAAGGATTGTAACTGTTCAGACGTTTATATATATATGTTGAAAGGCAACTGTTTTGGTTGGCCTGTTTATTTATAATATCTCTCATTTCATGTTCATGTTTTATTTCCGCTGATTTTCTCTGATGTTGTATCACTAGGGTGCCCGGGGTAAGGCACCAGTCACGGGCCCGGATTCGGGTCGTGACAAAGTGGTATCAGAGCAGTTAGTCCTCGGAAAGTGTCTACAGACCGTGTCTAGTAGAGTCTTGATTATCGGTGTGTTGTGCACCACATCTATAATCGAGATCGCATGACATTTAGGGTTGGTTTCCATTCTTCTCATTACGAGATCGTGCCTTAGAGCCGTGTAATAAGATTGACCCTCGACATACCGTTTTTACGATTATGCCTCGCGTAAGGCAACCCGCCCGAAGGGCAAGGCAACAGAGGAGGCTGCGAGTAGAGCGTGGCGAGACCACAAGACTGAGCCTCGATCCGCGATGCAGGCGAGAGGAGGTGAGTTACAAGGAGTGGGCCCAGTTAATGGCCAGGGTTGTGGCCAGACTTGAGGATAGGCTGGACGCAGCGGTTCCAGTAGCACCAGTGGTTCACCCTAAATCAGATAGTTCGAGGCTACGGGATTTTCTGAGTTGTAGGCGCGAGTTTTATGGGTCGAGGCACGAGGATGATCCGCAGGAGTTCAGCGATTCTGACGAATCATGAGAGTGGTCAAGCATCGGAGACCGAGTCGGTGGTCCTAGGTTCGCATCGGCTGCGTGATACCGCATGATCGTGGTTTGATTCGTGGGAGCTGTCGGGAGAATGCACTTCCACTTTATGGGGCGAGTTCTCGAGGCCTTTCTTGCACATTTCTTGCCTCCACGGATGAGAGGGCTCGGGCGGCAGATTTTTGGTGTTGCGGCGAGCAGGCGTGCGGTTCGGGAGTACAATGTGGAGTTCGACTCATTGGCGTGACGTCCCGCGTTGGTAGCTAGTATGGAGGATCGAGTGCACCGATATGTTATAGGGCTCGATGATCACCTGGCGAAGTTGTTGGTGTAGCTCTTCACCGGGCATGGACATTGCCCGCACGGCGTATGCATTTGGATGTGAGGCGGATAAATCGGCGGAATGACGGTCGTGAGAAGAGGTCGAACAGCAGGTCCTTTGGTGACTTTCGAGGCGGACCGCCTCAGAAGTGAGCGATTATGCGCCTCCACCAAGACTGAGTGGTCTCCACGGCCCGGGACCTTTGGGATATTCAGGAGCGGTCGTGGCTCCTGTGTTTCAGATTTCGGGGAGTAGGAGTGCTCGCGGATGAGGTTGCCCTTGTCTCGGTGTGGCGTTGTGGAAAATTTCATAAGGAGAGTGTCGTCTTGACTTGGGAGGTTGTTATTCTTGCGGCCAGCAGGCCATCTGGCGGCTGTCCGACCAGGGTAGCGCTGGTAGGATAGCACAGACTACTAGAAGCGATTGCGGGTTCTACACCTTCCATGCTTGAGCAGGATGTTCGTACACCGGCAGGCCCCGGTAGAGGTCGCGGTGGGAGTTCCCAGTTTTAGCGGTCCTTTGAACCGTCTATTTTCAGGTATATCCTTAACCCTCTAGAGTTTTGTATGTATTGATTTTATGATGATGTGTTTAGTGTTATGTTCGGATAACCTTGTGCTAAAATGTGATTTAGAAACCTGGTTGGTAAAAAGGGTAAGCCTGGGGGTGAGAAAGTGATGAACCTTAGAATATTACAGTTGAGACCTTGGATGTAAGGCCATCTTGAGTACAAGATTTTGCGGGGGATCTTTGTCAGAATGTGTAAGTATGCGTGGTGAAATTGTGGAAAATTTTCCTTGGGTGGTGTAAATGGAAGTGGTAGCTTTCATGACATGTATAGGTAAGATTGTTCCGGATTGAGAAATGAGAGAGTCGACGTGACAGAGGCTCGGGTTGAGGACGTGTTGTGTGTCAACCCGTAGCCCGGAATGAGGTGGGGTCAGATCGAGGTGGTCCCGCCAGGTGGTAGGGTCACGAGGGTGCTAGGCCCAAGTTTAGATGACCGTCGTATGAGTTCGTGGTTATGTTCGACCAGAAGCGGATCGTGAAGGCCGGGAATGGCCTTAGAGAGGAGTGAAGCTAGTAAGATGACCAAGTTTGGAGGTGGTGACTCTAAAGTTTTGGGAGGCTATGGCGATGGCAAGTGTGGTACGTATACTAGAAGAGTTCAGGTGTTCGAGAAGGGCACGACGAGTAAGGAAGGAAGAGAACGTGTGTTATTTCGTGGCCAGGTGTGGCGTTGGCAATTTGTTAGAAGAACTTCATCGTTATCCGTCTTGAGAAGGAACATTCGGGACGAATGTTTCTAAGGAGGGGAGAATGTTATACCCCGTATTTTCAGTATATGCGTGAGGCGTGCGATAAAAATTTGAGCCTTAAGATTAGGCAAGGTTCGAAATTGGGCACAAGTGCCGAAAAGAGTCGTTTTCCGACGAAACGTTTCCACAGCTTACGTAGGGAAAATTCCGGCTATGTCATTAATAATTTTTGCGGATTTTTCCGAGAGACGAAACATTTTGGACCAACGGGAGGGTGACAAGTGTCACCCTCACATTGGAAGCAAGTGGACGGCAAAGCTTGACCATTGGCACGTTTTTGGTGTTGAAATTTTGGTCAAGGGTTAGGTAGGATATTTTGTGTAGATGGATAAGGTAGCACATGGCTAAATCTTGGCCTTACACTTGCTATGCACTTGTCTTCATCTTGGCCATTGGTTGGCCTTCACTTGACCTATAAATACCCCTCTAAGTTGAAGACTTTCTTCATCCTCACTTGAGCAATCTATCTAAGTCTCAAAATACTCCCTCCCTCTTGTTCTTTCGTCCACCACACCCCCCTCCCCCTTTGAGAAGGCCCTTTGGCCGAGAGCTTCCCCCTCCCCCTTGTAGTGGTTAGCCGTGGGGTACCCCCCCCCTAGCCTAGTTGTTTTCGTATAATACCCCTTGTTGTGGTATAGAAATACTCTCCTAGTATTGTTATTATGTCCAAATACCTTGGCCCAAATACCTTGTAGTTTTCCAAGGTTACACTTATACAAAAGCCTAGAAAATACTATTATACTTCCTTTAACCACTAAACGAAACCCTAAGGAAATCTTCATTGATAGTTGAAGTAATTGAGTAGAAGTTGGTTAGAACTTCTAAGGGTTGTTTGGAGCGGGTTGGAGCGCACGGAGTAGGAGCTAAACCTTGCTCAGGATCGACATATAAACTCGGATAATTTTGGGCTTATCGAGGTAAACACTCTTGACCTTCTATTGTAATTGGAAATTACATGTTGTAGGAATATATAGTTGAAGTATACTATATATAGAACTGAACATTATAATTGTGCGGCAATGTCTTTTGACTTAAGCCTGAATAATACTTACGGCAATGTCTTGCGACTTAAGCCTGAATTTAAAAGAGAATCGATCGTAATTACATAGGGTGTATTAGATGAGACTTGTGTAGCATTACTGTGACTAGAAGTGTACAAGTCCGGTTAGACGTGCAAACCCCCACCCCCCGGGTGTTGTTGGTAGCCGGCCGTGATAGAGGAGGAGATTTCTGTTGTTGCGGGGAAGGTGTCTTGAATTTTACGTAGAATATTCTACATTTAGATCTAAGATGTTAATAGGCGCCTTGTGGCCTCTATAGGTTGAAATCTGCGTGTGGCGTGGTCTACTTGGCTTAAGGTGTGGCCGAGCGGTTTGAGGTACTTGGAGCGTTTTGCTATTAGTCGATAATCGTCGCGAGGTATGTGAACCTCTTCCTATCTTTTCTAGCATGATATGTGTGTAACTATGTAGTACGTTAGACGTACATGTGCTAAATGTATTTGATTGGTTTAAAACATAAAGTGTTATAACGACTTTATGGGAAGTTGGTTATAGCTTTATGTAGGTAAGGAAATGCTTTGTGGTTTTAAAAGGTAATCGATTTGACTTATAACCGACTTGTTGTGTAATAGTAAAGGATCTTGAAGTATTTCAAAAGAATCTTGAATCATCTTTATGAGAAGAGTAATACTTGGTTTTGAAAACATAAGAGTTATACTAGCTTTATGGGAAGTTAGGTATAACGTCTTAAGAGAATGGTTTCTTGATTTTTATAAGTTAAGATACTAAATATTAAAACATAAGAGAATTGAATTGATATGTATGTTAGTGTGAAAAATCATTCGTGAGTAATGAGTACACAGTTGTAAAAGGAATAATGTTTCTTGATTGGAAATCGAATAAGTATCGAACAAACCAACGCTGCGGCGCTAATAAAGGAAAATGTAATGACTAATGAAGTATTATTAAAACCAGTAGAAACCTCCATCTGCATAGAAGCTAAGATGAGACAAAATGAGATTACATTTTCTAGATCATGGCTGCTTAATAAGATTGATTATGAACAAGAATAACCTACTCGCTTAGGGCATATGTTACTACATTGTTTTAAAAAGAGATTAAGACATTGAACTATGAAACTTTTCTAAAAAGAAGCGTAATTGAAATTAGGCAAACTGGAACTTTAGGGTAAAGAAAGGCATTGTGTTGTCTTAAAATGGTTTAAAACATAAAGTGTTATAACAGCCTTATGGGAAGTTGGTTATAACGACTTTATGAAAACAAAAGAAGGGTTTTTATCACTGGTTTTAATGTGGTAACTTGACTTTAAAAAGAGAAGTGTTTTGGTCTAAAAAGAAGGCATGGTATTGCCTTAATTTGGTTTTAAAAAAGGATAGTATGGAAGTTGTTTTGGTTTACTTAAAAGATATAAGTCACTCTATTTTATGCTACGGGTATCGGGTGACTTTTATAAAAGGGAATGGATCTTTAAAAGGAACTTAACGTACGTAGTACTTTAGGATTAAAACCCGGACTTTGACATAAAATGAAAGTACCTTGAGTTGTGGATAACTTGCCTAGGCTTGTTGTTGTATAACTTGCCTATGCTTGTTGTTGTGTAACTTGCCTATGCTTGTTGTTGTGTAACTTGCCTATGCTTGTTGTGATAGCCTTTGTTATGCAAGAATTGTGTTCTATATTACCGCGTCTCTCAATGGAGGGCCGGTTGACTTGTTGAGGACTTACTTGGGCGTCTGCAGCGGTGTGGAAAATTTCACGGGTATGTTCCTGATGATAGTGTTATTCCATGGACTAGCTCTCCATGAGGTTTCTTACTGTTCGGCCTTGGTACCGGTGGTGGCTTCGTACTTGCCGCCTCGTGGCTGATTCGGCCTTGGTACTGGTAGTTAGCCCTCGCGCTTGCCTGCTCGGTGTAGTGGCGAAGTCTCGTGATCTGACCTTGGTACCGGTGGTCACCTGCGTACTTGCCGGTCGACTACGTGACCGGCCTTGGTATCTGGTAGTCGGCTGTCGCACTTTGCCGTTTTGAGGTTCGTGGTTTGGTTGTTTTGTATTGTTATTAGGGCTTTGGCATAAGTTAGGACTTTGTGTTCAGGTGTACTTCTTGATGTTATCATATCATAGGCTGCCGGTGAGGAAGGTATTCGCGGGCATGGCGATGTTGTGGGCGTGAGACCCATAATTATATTTGAGTAAATGACCGGAGGCGTGAGACCACGACTTGATATAATCGTTATATGTGTGTCGTAGTTTGGTTATCATACATGTCTCCGCTTTTATAGACTATTATGATTTCATTTCTGATATTCTGATTTCACATACTTGGTACTGTTATCGACCTCCTTCGGGGGGCTGCGTTCATGCCGCAGGTAGAAGTACATCGGCTATCGATCCCCGCTTTTAGGATCACCTTTCAGCGTATTGGGAAGCTCCGTTCCTTCGGAGGCTTATCTTTGGTATGTTACCCTGATGTCTGTAGGTTCTTGTACATTCAGGGGTATGGCGGTGCCCTGTCCCGTCATAGTTGTTGTAAAAATCTTAGAGGTCCATGCTTTGTTGTAGGCGGGGTTGTAAGGATTGTAGCTCGTTGACGTTTATATATATATGTTGAAAGGCAAGCTGTTTTGGTTGCTTTGTTTATTTATAATATCTCATTTCATGTTCATGTTTTATTTCCGCTGATTTTCTCTGATGTTGTATCACTAGGGTGCCCGGGGTAAGGCACCAGTCACGGGCCCGGATTCGGGTCGTGACACAACCTAGCCCAACACCCAACGTGTTATCATCAAAACCTAACCCTCTAGTCTTTCAGGAGGAGTTAGAACTGTAGTCGTGGTCAACTTGTCTTCCAATAACTGAAAGTCTTTCTCATTCTGCGAAATATTGGGTATCCTTAATCTCACTTATGGTTCTGTTTCACTTTTTGTTGCAACCAAACTTGGTTACTAAACTTAGTCTTAATTCCTTTTCTTGCCTCATGGCTATGACTTAATGTAAATCACAATTTAGGGGGGAAGGTTTCCTTGATCTCGTCAAGTAGTAACCATGTTTTCCTTTCCCCGTTTGTAGAGCCTATAACTAGGTGTTACCACATTTTCTCGAAATGTTCTTAACTCCCATTATTTACTAATGGTCTTTACACTAGTGCAGGGTAAACATATCTCGTGCAACCTATTTTTAACCATAGTCGTATTCTCCTTTATTATTACGGTCATATCCTGCGTCTAACAACATGGGTACATGACCCATATCATACGCTGTCCTTTTCGTGGGGAAGAGAACTTATCTCCTATCTTGAACTTTCCTTCGAGTCACAACCCTACTCATTGGGTCCTCTTGCGGTCGATAATTAGCTAATCATCACGCCCGCCTTTAAGTTCGTGTAGATTTTTCCAACCTACCAAAGATGCCTCACTTTCCGGCAAAGACTCGTACTTATTTTTATTCTTGCCTTGTACATTTTCTGAAATTATCAGGAAGGTCGTGGCCGACCGCCACACCAAACCAACTCAAGTACCTCCAGGGCACTTAAAATAACTTCCTCCAAATTCAATTATTACATACTTCTGCGTCAATTTACCCCAGTAAACAAGTCACCAGACTTAAAAAGAAAACAATGTCAAAGAAGGAAGGATAATTCATCGTTACCACCACTTCTCTTCCTTTCCACTCGATAACCGGCTTACCGGGAAACTGGTACCGAATCAATCTCTCTTATGTAGTCCACGTTGGCATAACAAGAGGCCAACTAGCCCGAACTCATAATGACCTCAATGTCTGTCATAACAGCTCTGCTGGGTCCAACGACTTTATCGTTACCGTCAATTATTATCTAACCGCTCAGTTACCACCCAACACTCACGGGTGTAGTCACCTCGAAAGGTCCTCATGGATTCAGGTTCCATTTCCTTATTCTTGGTTGCTCTCTTTCTTCGGTCGCACTCTTCCCGTACTCCCAAACTTATTCTAGCGTACGTACATAGCCTTCATACTGTTTCGGGCCTCAAATCTCTGGAGTTACTAAATTAAACAATACAAGGCCCATTCCGGCTCTCACAACCTGGTTCCGGTGGAACACGTCCATGAACCCGTAAAATGACTAACTAAACTTGGGCCTTGCACCCTCGTGACCCTGTCACATAGCGGGACTACTACTAACTGATCCCATTTCCTTTCAAGTTATGGGGCGACCCTAAATAGATCTGACCCAGGCTCGTCGTACTTAACTCTTTTCCTAGGTGCTGCTTAACTTTTTACTACGAGAAGGCCTTATATACCTAAGGTCTCGGTGGTTATCAACATTTTAGGCTCGCAATTTCCATGCTCCAAGCCTATCTTATCAGCCCCCCGTAACCGGGTACAAGAACTTCTCGTAATATCATAATCGTGTTGTCTTGACCACAACAACCATACTTTCTTCGTCCGGATCTCGCCCGTACAATTCCCTTAAGCATACCACGTAGCTTAAGTTGCTAACATAGTCTTCCACTTAGTCTCTTAATTAACTTCTTAAGGGTCCATTACCTTTTCCGATAACTCATCATTTCCTAATTATCTCAAATTAGCACGTAAAACCTTGATGAGAATTCATTAAACTGTTTCATACCTTCCCGGTATTTATTTAGTCCCTTCCAAATCTCGGTAATCTAAATCATTCTAGGCAACACGCGCGTCGACCTCATACATAAATTCGCATAGTTGTATGTCACAATACCAACTACAACCATTACCAACACGGATACGCAATCCACGTAATCCTTCCCGGGTCATCTTTGCGCTTTCTCGTAGTCGCAAACAATCATAACTTGTTAGGAGAGACGACCCCAACCATACAGCTCTATCGCACGATCTTAGAGTGAGAAGAATGGAAACCAATCCTAAATGTCCTGCAGCCTCCTGATTATAGATGTGGTGCACAACACACCGATAATCAAGACTCTACTAGACACGGTCTGTAGACACTTTCCGAGGACTAAGCGCTCGATACCACTTTGTCACAACCCGACCGGGCGCGGCGGTGCCCTACAGGCACCCGCATCGGTATACATCGAGAGAATAGCGGAACATACACAACATACAAAAACTTAGACAAGTAACCAACAAGGCTAGCGAATGATAAGGCCACCTTCCGTAAAATATACTCAATCCAGAAATAGAACAGTACATTTTTCTTTTCTTTACAGCCCAATCCACAATGTGACTACAGACCTCTAAGAATAACAACTCTGGCGGGACAGGGCCCCGCCATACCCCTGAATGTACAACAACCGACAATACCAGGGATAAGCCTCCGAAATGAAGGAGTTTCTCAACAGCTGAACAGTGATCCTAAGAGCGAGGATCAGCAACCTGTACTTTACCTGCGGCATGAACGCAGCCCCCCGAAGGAGTCGATCAACATGTACCAAATATGTGGCCAGAAAATGCGTAATGAAATCATAAGTCTAAAATAAAGCGGAGACATGTATGATTACTCAATTAACGATAATCGTGCCTTACTAACAATGAGAGTAAATAGGAGTATACTTACAATATAAAGTAGGAGGCTCGCGATCAAAGCGGGACCACCCCGCAGATGTCATTAAGCAATCCTATTCACGGGACTATTTCATGGCATAGATCGCGTGGACGCGTAGGTATTCCTCGCATAGGTTTGTACCGCGCGTGGGACTATTTCACCGCATAAGCCCATAAGGACTCGCGTGAGGTATTCCTCGCATCATGGGTAGCAAATCCACGGAAGCGGTGGTATAACGTCTTGGGGTTTACCCGCCATTTATACTCTTACCACAGGCGGTGGTATAACGTCTTGGGGTTTACCCTCATTTATACTCTTACCCTAGCTCAACCGCCATCATACATAACATAAGCCCTACCGCTTATCATACAATAAATAAGCAAGTTAAGAAATCCCCTAACTTCTTATTAGCCTTATTCATATACATTCTCATTTTAGTTTACTTAAGGCACTAACATGTCATTATAAAATCCGGGAATTTAACCCAAAGTACTACGTATTTCTATTCTTTTAAAAATGACTCTTTTTCATATATAACTTCCAAGATACTAATAACCGTAGTATCAAGTCATAACTACTTTTCAAGACAAGTCACGATACCTTTTAGAAATACATTTAGGCTTCTAAATCAAGTGACTTCTTTCCTTTAAAACCTTAGGCAATTGATGCCTTAAATCAAATTGCCTTTCAATAAATCAAGCCATTTATCTTTCCATAAAGTCAATATAACCAACTCCCCATAAAGTCGTTATATTCACTTTATGCATTAGTCAAGTACAATTTCCTATCCAAGGGACTTATACGTTTAAAACGAAACAAGTATCGCATACTTTAAAACTCTTCAAGTCCCTTAACATACTTAAATTACTTAGAGTAAACCACTCTTTAAACTTTCCATAAAAACAAGTATCAAAATACTTTCAACATACTTAAAGTCTCTTAACTTTGAAAACCAAGATATCCTTAACATTTAAACAAGTGAGTTAATTCCCTAACTCAATCAACTTGGACATTCCTAAAATAAGCCAAGGATGTCAAATGGACTAGATTGTCAAAATCTTGACGTCTCATAGTACTATATACGTGAAACTAGTCATGCTCAAAAGATAGGAAAAGTTCCACATACCTCTTGGGTCAAACCACTTGTCAAGTACAAATTCCACTTTGTAGTATGTCAACCTATAATATTCACAATACGTCCATTAAGGCCTTACTTCAAACGTAGAATATTATAAGTGTTAAGTCTCTAAATTCTACGGAAAATCGGACAGCACCTCCTTTGTTTTTACTAACTTTGCCACCTTTTCCAAGGTCGAAATACAATAATCAAATTTCAATTGGCTCACAACAATATAGAAGGTAATCCAATGCCAATGAATAACCAAACAGCCCCAATTGGCTCACAATAATATAGAAGGTAATCCAATGCAAATGAATAACCAAACAGCCCCAATTGGCTCACAATAATATAGAAGGTAATCCAATGCAAATGAATAACCAAACAGCCCCAATTGGCTCACAATAATATAACAATACCAATTCTTATTCAATTTCCATTTCAATCCAAATGGTTTAGTATAACATGATATCAAGCCGCAATCGATTACAACTACTACAATTCTCAAGTAGGTAAACATGCGACGATTCTAAATTAACGACCAAAATTGCATTTCAATTTCAAAAGGCTAATCATGTCATTTTCGGTTCTAGGCTTCTACAATCCATGTCACTTATCAAACTTCATAACACAAATCACATGATCACTTCTAACTTATAATAACGTGGAATCTTCAATTACAAAAGTAAAACGAAGATTATACCTCAATTAGCCCATTATGATCCAAGATCACAAGTCGCTCCTTAGCAACTTTAGATCCTCCTTTCGACGTTCCAATCCACTCCAAGCAACCCTTAGAAGCTTAAGAATAACTCATCTTCAAGTTCCAACTTCAAAGTTGAATAACCCTTTAGGTTTTCGCCTTGCGACTAATACGAAAACGCCTCTTTTCCGAAATCTTTCTTTTGAGAAAACCTTACAATACTCTTAGGAACCTTGGTTTAAAGTGGGGGAATTATTGGACAAGAATTGGAAATTTTCCTCTTGGAAACTTGTCAAACCGTGAGCTTCCATAGTGAGCAAGACAAGATTTCAATTTTTTTCTAAGTGTAGAGAATGACAAAGTCTTGCTACTAGTAAGCTTATATAACAAAATGGAAGGTCTAGATTAGTACATATGGATGGCTCGGATGTGTTTCACATGGATCTTGCCCAAGTGGCCCTTGGACTTTTAGTCAACAATGTCAAGCTAAGTCATTTGCAAGACTTGTCTTCCTAACAATGGTCAAATGACCCTTTTGTCTTTGATAAATTTCGTCCAAGACAACATAAGGGGGTGACACGTGTCGCCCTCCCATTCGTCATAATATTTCGTTTTCCGACAAATCCAAAATTCCGATAAATTTTACTCGTCTCAAACCTTAACATTTGAGTTCTTACGTACGTTCTTAAAAACATATCCTGGAATTTCCGGGGTGTAACATTTGGTATTTGGACTTTTTAGAATATTTGAGTATTATGAAATTTTATTTCCGAAATTGGTCACGTAGGGCCCACGGGAAAATTTACGATTTTGTGGGGCCCACTTTATTTTCGGATTTTTGGCATTACGGATATTTTCTGAAGATGAAATATTTTGGACGAGTAGGGGGGCGACACGTGTCACCCCCGTGTGGCCATGTTGGCGGGTGGAGAAGAGCAGTGGATGTTTTTAGGTGGACAAGTGGCCCATTTTTGTGGTGGCCACTTGTCCCATTTTTGTGGTGAACACTTGGTTGGCCAACTACCCACACACATGTACCCATCCTCACCACCCACTTGCATTAATCTTGACCCTTGATTCTTCTATATATACCCCCTTAGGTTGAAGACAATTTTCATCCCACACTTAAGCTTCCAAGGCAAAATACTCCCCTCCCCTTTGTAGTTGTTTTCGTCCCCCTTCCCCCACTTGAGTAGAAAATACTTTGGGTATTATTGTATAATCCCAAATACCTTGGCCTAGTATCCCTAGTAGTATTCCAAAGTTATTTCAATACTAGGAGCCCGAAAATACTACTTTATTCCAATAGTCGCAAAATGAAACCCTAGAAAATCTTCATAAGCTTGGTTGAAGTGTTAAGAGAAGTTGTTTAGAAACTTCTAAGGGTTGCTTGGAGCGGGTTGGAACGTAAGGAATTGGAGCTAAACGTTGCTCAGGATCGACTTATAAACTTGGATAATTTTGGGCTTATCGAGGTAATGATCTTTGTCCCCCTATTGTAATTGGATATTACATTATGTAGTAATGTATAGTTGAGTATACTATATGTAGAATGAATATGGATAAGAATTGAACTGTATTTACATAGGATTTGTATTCTGATGACTTGTAGTATTATTGTGGAGTAGAATTGTACACGTCCGGTTAGACGTGTAACCCCCCCTGGGATTGTTGGTTTGGTAGCAGGCCTCGTTAGAGGGGGAGATTTATGTGGTTGCGGGGGGAGGTGCTGCCGAATTTTCCGTAGAATAAGGAATCTTGTATCTAGAATTATTCTACGAAGAGATCTAGAGGTTGATAGACGTTCTGTGGCCTTTTTAGGTTGAAGTACTACGAGTAGCGTATTCTACTTGAAGGGTGGAAAAGGCGAGCAAGGTTAGAGTACATGGAGCGTTTTGCTAATTGTCGATAATCGTCGCGAGATATGTGAACCTCTTCCTATCTTTTCTAGCATGATTGTTGTGAACTATGTAGTACGGTAGACGTACATGTTCTAAGTGAATTTGGTTGGTTTACTAATTTTAAAAGATAAAGGACTTGACTTATAATTGACTTGATATGATATATGAAGAACTCGAATTGTGTAGAAAGTTGTGAAACCTCATTCGCGAGTAATGCCTATTTGGTCTTTAAAAGGAACTTGATTTCTAAAAGAAAAGAGACTTGAGGAATCGAAGAGTTTTTGGTTTAAAAGAGAGACATGGTTTTGTCTTAAATTGGTTTAAAACATAAAATGTTATAACAGCTTTATGGGAAGTTAGTTATAACAACTTTATGAAAGCAAAATAATGGTTTTATCATTGGTTTTAAAATGGTAACTTGATTTAAGTATAGGTTACTTGTTTTGAAAAGAGTAAGTATTTGAGTTTTAAAGAATATAATTGATGTTGTTTTAAAAGAAAGGCACTTGGTTTAAAAAGTATAGAGTACTTGATTTTAAAAGTCTTGTAAAGGTTTTTACGAAAGTAAAGTAATTTGGTTTGAAAAGGAAATGTGTTTTTGATACTACGAGTATTAGTATCTTTTACGTAAAAAGAGGTCTTTTTGAAAGAATGAAAGTAGGTATTATTTTGGGTTTGAAACCCGTATTGTTGACATAAAATGAAAGTACCTTGAGTTGTGTGTAACTTGCCTATGTTTGCGTGTGATAGCCTTGTCGTTCTAGTATTGTATTTTTATACCACCGCGTCTCTCGATGGAGGGCCGGCTGATTTGTTATGATCTTACTTGGACGTACCGGCAGTGACGGAGGATTCCACGGGTGCGCTCCTGTTGATAGCGTTATTCCATGGACTAGCTCTCCATGAGGTTTCTTGATTCGGCCTTGGTATCGGTGGTTGGCTTTCGTACTTGCCCGCCTCGTGGTGATTCGGCCTTGGTACACAGTAGTTAGCCTTCGCGACTTGCCAGATTCGGTTTAGTGGCGAAGTCTCGTGATACGCTTGGTATCGGTAGTTAGCCCTCGTGCCGGTCGACTCGTGACCGCGGCTTTGGTATCGGTAGTTGGCTTTCGTACTTGCCGTATCAACCGTGGCGAAGTCTCGTGATCTGACGGTATCCGGTAGTTAGCCTCGTGCTTGCCGGTCGACTCGTGACACGGCTTTGGTATCGGTAGTTGGCTTCGTACTTGCCGTGACGCCCGTGGTTTGGTTGTATAGTATTGTTAGTACGGCTTTGGTATCCGGTAGTTGGCTTCGTACTTGCCGTATCGACCGTGGCGAAGTCTCGTGATCTGACCTTGGTATCCGGTAGTTAGCCCTCGTACTTGCCGGCCACCACGTGACACGGCTTTGGTATCGGTAGTTGGCTTCGTACTTGCCCGTATCGAACCGTGGTTTGGTTGTATAGTATTGTTGGTACGGCTTTGGTATCCGGTAGTTGGCTTCGTACTTGCCGGTCGATTGATGATGCGGCTTTGGTATCTGGTAGTTAGCCTTCGTACTTGCCCCGTACGGTTTTTATAACACAGGTGGGACCTGGTGTTCATGTGTACTTCTTGGTGTTGTTATATCATAGACTGCCGGCAGTGAGGAAGGTATTCCACGGGCATGATTGATGTTGTGGGTGTGAGACCCATTGTTATATTTGAGTGATGACTTTGAGGGCGTGAGTCCCTGACTTGACATGACTGCTTACATATTATGTACTGTAGTTTGGTTATCATATATGTCTCCTATTTTATATAGACTACTATGATTTCATTTACAGTATTTTCAGTTTCACATACTTGGTACCTGTTATCGACCTCCTTGAAGTGCGTTCATGCCGCAGGTAGAGGTACACCGGTTGTTGATCCTCGCTCATAGGATCACAGTTCAGCGTTTGGGAAGCTCCGTTTCTCCGGAGGCTTATCTTTGGTATAGTCCCCTGTCGTTGTAGGTGCTTACATTCAGGGGTATGGCGGGGCCCTGTCCCGTCATAGTTGTTACAAAATTCATAAGTGCAGAAATCTTGTTGTGGCGGGGTTTGTAAAAGGATTTAACTGCTCGTATATATATAGCGAAAGGTAACCGTTTTGGTTGCTTTGTTTCTTATTTTATCTTATTTCATGTTTAAGTTTTTATTTTCGCTGATTTTCTCTGATGTTGTATCACTAGGGTGCCCGGGGTAAGGCACCAGTCGCGGGCCCGAGATCGGGTCGTGACAAAAGTGGTATCAGAGAAGTTAGTCCTCGGAAAGTGTCTACAGACTGTGTCTAGTAGAGTCTTGATTATCGGTGTGTCGTGCACATCTATAATCGGGAGGCTTGAGATATTTAGGATTGGTTTCCATTCTTCTCACTCGAGATCGTGCCTTAGAGGCGTGTTATAAGTTGGACTCCTCGGCGTATTCTTTTCACTGTTATGCCTCTACGCAGGCAACCGAGCCCGGAGGGCAAGCGTGAGAGGAGGCGCGAGTAGAGCACAGAGGTTACCAGACACGATTCGGTCATTATCCGGCGCTGCATTCAGGGAGTTCTGCGACGCCGCTAGCCCCAGGAGAGTTTAGAGCAGTAGCAGTAGCTACAGAGACCACGATACCTGAGCCTCCAGTTTCACGACCAGGAGCCGAGGATATGAGTTACAAGGAAATGGCGATTACTAGCTAGGCTTGTGGCTAGGAATAAGGGCGAGCGAGTCGGAGGTTCCGGCAGTACCAGTAGTTCACCCTAGATCCGATAGTTGAGATTTCGGGACTTCTTGAGTTGCAGTCCACCCGAGTTCTATGGATCTAGAACTGAGGAAGATCATCAGGAGTTTATTCGACAGTTGCAGCGGATCATGAAAGTGATCAAGACCTCAGAGGCAGTAGTTACAGAGATATTTTCAGCCTTAAGAGACTTGTTTAGGTCGTTATGGTAGATACATGTGGAGTGCTATGTTCGGTTAGCATTGTGTAAGTTGTGATTAGAAAACATGGGTAGTTGAAAAGGGTAAGTCTGGGGACGAGAAAATGGGGAGCCTTAGAATTTATAGATTGGGACCTTGGATGCAAGTCCGTCGAGTGGATGTTACGGTTAGTCCTTGTCGAAGTACTTGGTATCGTGATATATATTGTGGGATAATTCCATGGGTAGTGTGAGATGGAAGTGGTAGCTTTCATGACGTGAATCGTAAGGTTGTTCGGATCGGGAACGAGTTTAGTCTGAAGTGGGTCGGGTTGAGGCCATCTCGCGAGTCAACCCGCGGCCGGATTGTGGTGGGTCGGTTGAGGTGGTCCCGCTAGATGATAGGGTCACGAGGGTGTTAAGACCAAGTTAGGTAACCATCGTACGAGTTCGTGGATGCGTTCGACCAGTAGTCGGGCCGATGAGGTCTGCCCATCTTGTCTTTCAGTTAGGACTGTTTACTCGGCGGAGGGTTATGCGGTATTGCTCGGGAAGGTTGTAAGGCTGCACGGGGTTCCTACTTTTATTTTATGGCAGGCAGTGGAGCCCAGTTTATGGCTATTTCTTTTTCTGGAGGTTTTACCAGGCGGGGTTAGGAACTCAGGTGAGTCTCAGTATTGCATTCACCCTCGGGCCGACGGACGAACAACACATTTTATCCAGACATTTGAGGATAGGTTACGGGCCGGTGTTTTGATTTCAGGGGTAGCTGTGAGGATTATTTGCCTCTTGTTGAGTGAGTATTATACTAGCTACCATTTCAGTATTCGGATGGTGCCTTATGAAGCCTTGTATGGGCGGAAGTGTAGGTTGTCGGTCGATTGGTTCGATGTTGGCAAGGTTCAGATAGTTGGTCCCTACTTGATTCAGCAGGATGTGGGTAAGGTGAAACTTATCCAGAAGAGGTTTTTTTTTAGCAGCTCAGAGTCAACAGAAGTCGTGTGGATAATCGGCGTCGACACTTGGAGTTCAGGTTGACGGTGGGTCTTCTTGAAGGTACCACCCCGGAAGGGTGTGATGAAATTTGGAAAGAAGGGGAAACTTAGCCCGAGGTACTTTGGGCATTTTCAGATAATAGTAGAATAGGCCAGGTTGCCTATAAGTTAGCACTGCCGTCCGACTTAGGAGGCAGTACGTCCGGTATTCCATGTTGCTATGTTTCGGAAGAGTAATCGGATATCCCTCCAGAGTGTTCCCAGTTAATGATGACCAAGTTAGAGATAGTAACCCCGAGATTTTGGAAACTGAAGCAATGTGGTAAGTATATGAGGAAGAGTTCGAGTGTACGAGGAGGGTACGACGAGTAAGGGAAGAAGCGAGCATGTGTTATGAGAATAGAAGTGATCATTTCGTGTGTGAAGAAAGTATCCTTTGGACCATAGGTGGAGCTAATGGTATTGTTATACGATTTGAGGTGATTCTTCGTTGGCTTGGATGTGAGTTTTTGCGCGTATGTGGTATTATGGCCATGTGTGGCATAATTGGTTCCGTAAGTATAGTAGTGGAGACTATACCGGCGCATGTGTGTTTTGGAGACTTAGAAGGAACATTGGACGAATGTTTCTAAGGAAGAATGTTATACCCGTAGTTCAGTATGTATATGAGGACGTACGTACGAGAATACGACACAAAAATTCGAAAGGAAGAAAGATGTGATTTTTCGACGGAAAAGTTTCCAGATTTTGTGAAGGAAAAAGGTTCGTTAATGGGAATTGGATTCTCAGATTTGGTATTTGGACTTTTTAGAATATTTGAGTATTATGAAATTTTATTTCCGAAATTGATCACGTAGGGCCACGGGAAAATTTACGATTTTGTGGGGCCACTTTATTTTCGGATTTTGGCATTACGGATATTTTACGAAGATGAAATATTTTGGGCGAGTAGGGCGACACGTGTCACCCCGTGTGTGTATGTTGGCGGGTGGAGAAGAGGCAGTGGGCGTTTTTAGGTGGACAAGTGGCCCATTTTTGTGGTGGCCACTTGTCCCATTTTTGTGGTGAACACTTGGTTGGCCAACTACCCACACACATGTACCCATCCTCACCACCCACTTGCATTAATCTTGACCCTTGATTCTTCTATATATACCCCCTTAGGTTGAAGACAAATTTCATCCCACACTTAAGCTTCCAAGGCAAAATACTCCCTCCTTTGTAGTTGTTTCGTCCCCCTTCCCTACTTGAGTAGAAAATACTTTGGGTATTATTGTATAATCCCAAATACCTTGGCCTAGTATCCCTAGTAGTATTCCAAAGTTATTTCAATACTAGGAGCCCGGAAATACTACTTTATTCCATAGTCGCAAAATGAAACCCTAGAAAATCTTCATAAGCTTGGTTGAAGTGTTAAGAGAAGTTGTTTAGAAACTTCTAAGGGTTGCTTGGAGCGGGTTGGAACGTAAGGAATTGGAGCTAAACGTTGCTCAGGATCGACTTATAAACTTGGATAATTTTGGGCTTATCGAGGTAATGATCTTTGTCCCCCTATTGTAATTAGATATTACATGTTGTAGTAATGTATAGTTGAGTATACTATATGTAGAATGAATATGGATAAGAATTGAACTGTATTTACATAGGACTGTATTCTGATGAGACTTGTAGTATTATTGTGGAGTAGAATTGTACACGTCCGGTTAGACGTGTAACCCCCCCTGGGATTGTTGGTTTGGTAGCAGGCTGCCGAATTTTCCGTAGAATAAGGAATCTTGTATCTAGAATTATTCTACGAAGAGATCTAGAGGTTGATAGACGTTTTGTGGCCTTTTTAGGTTGAAGTACTACGAGTAGCGTATTCTACTTGAAGGGTGGAAAAGGTGAGCAAGGTTAAATGCGTGGGCGTTTTGCTAATTATCGATAATCGTCGCGAGGTATGTGAACCTCTTCCTATCTTTTCTAGCATGATTGTTGTGAACTATGTAATACGGTGAGCGTACATGTTCTAAGTGAATTTGGTTGGTTTTGATTTTAAAAGATAAAGGACTTGACTTATATTTGACTTGATATGATATATGAAGAACTCGAATTGTGTAGAAAGTTGTGAAACCTCATTCGCGAGTAATGCGTATTTGGTCTTTAAAAGGAACTTGATTTCTAAAAGAAAAGAGACTTGAGGAATCGAAGAGTTTTTGGTTTAAAAGAGAGACATGATTTTGTCTTAAATTGGTTTAAAACATAAAGTGTTATAACAGCTTTATGGGAAGTTAGTTATAACGACTTTATGAAAGCAAAAAAATGGTTTTATCATTGGTTTTAAAATGGTAACTTGATTTAAGTATAGGTTACTTGTTTTGAAAAGAGTAAGTATTTGAGTTTTAAAGAGTATAATTGATGTTGTTTTAAAAGAAAGGCACTTGGTTTAAAAAGTATAGAGTACTTGATTTTAAAAGTCTTGTAAAGGTTTTTACGAAAGTAAAGTAATTTGGTTTGAAAAGGAAATGTGTTTTTGATACTACGAGTATTAGTATCTTTTACGTAAAAAGAGGTCTTTTTGAAAGAATGAAAGTAGGTATTATTTTGGGTTTGAAACCCGTATTGTTGACATAAAATGAAAGTACATTGAGTTGTGTGTAACTTGCCTATGTTTGCGTGTGATAGCCTTGTCGTGCTAGTATTGTATTTCTATACCACCGCGTCTCTCGATGGAGGGCCGGCTGATTTGTTATGATCTTACTTGGACGTACCGGCAGTGACGGAGGTGTCACGACCCGTTCTGGGGCCCGTGACTGGTGCCTTACCCCGGGCACCCTAGTGATACAACATCAGAGTAATCAGCGGAACATAAAGACAATACATGAAACCAATGTAATAAGACAGTGAAATAAGAAGACAGGCTAACCAAAAACGGTTACCGTCAGTATATATATAAATAACAATTTGAGCGATTACATCCCTTTCTACCACTCGCCCATGCGATTACTACGGACCTTTAAGAATGATATGACAACAACGACGGGGCGGGGCCGTCATACCCTGAATGTAAGCATCTACAATCAACAGTACTATACCAAGATAAGCCTCGGAGGAACGAGCTTCCCAAGCTGAGCTGTGACCCTAAGAGAGAGGATCAACGGCGGGTGTACCTTTACTGCGGCATGACGCAGCCCGAGGAGGTCGATCAACGGTACCAAGTATGTGGCGAAAATACATCGTAAATGAAATCATAGTAGTCTAAATAAAGCGGAGACATGCGTGATAACAAACTACGATTCACAATAAATCGGCGATCATGTCAAGTCGGGGACTCACGCCTCAAGCCATCACAATAGAACCATACGGGGTAAATGCGAAGGCATAGCCGACTACTAAGACCAGCGATGCCAAAAATGCCATAAATTATATCACGAGGTCTTTCTAGACCGCACCACATGATCGGGCGGCCACTCACCCGCATGATATCATTGTGCGCGTCTATCCTGGAACTCCGCAGACTCCGCATAGGTCACACACGCGGACCGCATGAGGTATTCCTCGAATCATGGTCCTGCATCGCCGAGGTATACCCGCATCGAAGCGGCTAACCCTCGGTATCCGCTAGGCTCCGCACCGCATAGTCTCAAAAGACCGCATAGTCTCAGCGGACCGCATAGGAATCCCGCGTCGGGCTAAACACCGGAATGATCAATCTCGGAGCTCCCGCTCCGCGTAGTCACGAGGATCGCATAGGCCGTATAGACCGCATCAAGGGTGGAAAGCCCTCGGTATAATAAGTCAAAGGGTATGTGATACAATAACGATTACAACGCTTAACGTTTGACAACGTAAGCACAACAAGAGTGACCCCTTACATAATAATCACAAGATACTAACACACGTAGCATCCTAACATGCTTACTTATCAAATCAACAAGAAAGTATTACAAGGCTATCACAAACCAATACAATCAAGTTATTCACACAAGGTACTTTCTACTAACAAGTTTGGGTACCTATCCCCAAAGTACTTCATACATTAAATCTTTAAAAGATACTTTACTTCACAAAACCACACAATACGTAGTATATGAAAGCAGTGATTATCTTCTTAAAGTAAATCAATTACTTCTCTTTGTAAAATCAAGTAGCAACATTCCTTTCCAATGTTCAAGTTTGCCTAATTTCCAATGTTCAAGTTTGCCTAATTTCCAATGTTCAAGTTTCTCATTTTAGAAAGGTTTCGTAGTTCATAGTCTTTATTCATTTAAGAATATAATTCTCCTTTAAACAATCTGAGAAACATAAGCCTTATATGTGAGTAGGATATTCTTGTTTATAACAATCTTATTACAGCAGCCATGATCTAGGAAATATCATTTTGTCTCATCTTAGCTACATGCAGATGGAAGTTTCTCTGGTTTTAATAATACTTAATTATTAAAAACATTTCCTTTATTAACTTGCAGATGGTTTGTCGATACACATTCTGATTTCCAAAATCAGTAAAACATTCTTAAGCCGTTATACCTAACTTTCCATAAAGCTAGTATAACTCTTAAGTTTTCTAAAAAAATCAAGTATTACCTCTTCTTTCAAAATGATTCAAAAATCTTTTGAAATACTTCAAGTTCTTTATTAACACATAACAAGCGGTTATAGTTCAAATCGATTTACCTTTTAAAAGCCACAAGTATTTTCTTACCAACATAAAGTCATTATAACCAACTTCCCATAAAGCCGTTATAACACTTTATGTTTTAAACCAATCAAATACATTTAGCACATGTACGTCTACCTACTACATAGTTCACACATATCATGCTAGAAGAGATAGGAAGAGGTTCACATACCTCGCGACGAGTATCGACTAATAGCAAAACGCTCCAAGTACTTCCAACTGTCGGCTACTCCTTTAAGCCAAGTAGATCGCGCCACACGTAGTACTTCAACCTATAAGGCCACAAGGCGCTTATTAACATTTAGATCCTTCGTAGAACATTCTCTGAGAAAATTCGCAGACCTCTCCCACATGCAGCGTAAATCTCTCTCTATCGGGGCTACCAAGCCAACCGGGGTTATACGTTAATCCGAACGTGCACAATTCTACCTCACGAAAAGCTACACAAGTCTCTGTAATACGATCTATGTAAATCTGATTCGATTACTCTTCTTTCGAAAAGGTTTCTTATAATTCAGGCTTAAGTCAAAAGACATTGCCGATAACAACGTTCAGTTCTATATATAGTATACTTCAACTATATAGTCTAACAATCATGTAATTTCCAATTACAATAGATGGACAAGATATTTACCTCGATAAGCCCATAATTATCCGAGTTTAATTGTCGATCTGAGCAAGGTTTAGCTCTACTCGTGCGCTCAGGCCAGCTCCAAACAACCCTTAGAAGTTCTAACCAACTTCTACTTATTACTCCAACTAACCATGGAGATTTTCCTAAGGGTTTCGGTTTTTGTGGAAGGAAGTATAATAGTATTTCTGGGCTTTTCGTATAAGTATAACCTTAGAATACTACAAGGTATACGACTAAGGTAATTTGGGCATTATAACAATACTTTTGAGAGTATTTCTAACAATAGGGGGGGTATTATACGAAGACAACTAGGCTAGGGGTACCCAGGCTAGCACCACACGGAGGGGGGGGAGGGCTCTCGGCCACGGGGGAGGGGGATGGTGTTGGACGAGAACACTACGAAGAGAGGGGGAGGATTTTCACACGTAGAAATATTTTAGGAAATGGATGAAGAAGTCAGCAAAGAGGGGTATTTATAGGTCTAGCAAAGGCCAACGATGGCCAAGATCTTGCCAAGTGCAAGGCAAGTGTAGGGCGAATCTTGCCAAGTGCACATTAACCAACTACACACAAAATATCCTACCAACCCTTGACCACTTTAACCACACTTTCGGCCACCCCTTTACCGCCCAAGCCTAACCAATGAGAGGGTGACAAGTGTCGCCCTCTTGTTGGTCCAAAATGTTTCGTCTCTCGGAAAAATCCGCAAAAAATAAAAATGGCATAGCCGGAATTTTCCCTACGAAAGCTGTGGAAACGTTTCGTCGAAAAACGACTCTAACCGGGTGTTGTGAACAAAAATAATTCGGCCAAGCCTTAATTACAAGTTCAAATTTTCTACGTACGTCCTTACGTACATACTCTGGAAATACGGGGTATAACATTCTCCCCTCCTTAGAAACATTCGTCCCGAATGTTCCTTCTAGGTCTCGAAACAAACGTGCGCCAGTATAGTCTTCACTACTATACTTACGAGAACAATCCTGTCACACATGGCCACCGAAACAACTGCGCAAAATACTTATATCCAAGTCCACGAGGAAGCACCTCTAACATCATAAAGCATACCACTTCTGTCACTTTGCCGCGAGGTTCTAGTGTCACTCCGGCGACCCAACAAATGGTACCGGGCTGCATGCGATCCCTGAGGCTGTCGTATACTCGAACTCTTACCACATTTCTGATACTGCTTCAGTTTCCAAAACTCGGGGTTACTATCTCTAACGTGGTCATTATTAACTGGGAACACTCTGGATGGATCTCCGATACTTTCCTGATCATATCAATACGAAAGACCGGACGTACTGCCTCCTAAGTCGGACGGCAAATGCTAACATATAGGCAACCTGGCCTATTCTTCACATGAACTCAAAAGGGCCCAAAGTAAATAGGGCTAAGTTCCTCGATTTTCCAAAACTCGTCACACCCAACCGGGGTGGTAATTTCAAGAAGACCGATCGTCAACACGAACTCTAAGCGTAGTCGCGATTATCCATACGATTTCTCCGAGTGCGGAACCTCTTCTAGACAAGCTTTACCCTATCCACAGTCTGCTGGAAAAAGCCTGAACCAACCATTTGAATCTTGCCAACATCGAACCAATCGACCGGCGACTTACACATCCGCCCCTACAAGGCTTTATAAGGCGACATCCGAACACTGAAATGGTAGCTTAAACACTCTCCACAGAGACAACAATCCCACAACTACCCCGAAATCCACACGCGGCAGAGGCGAATGCGGTCTGAGACTCACTGAGTTCTTAACCTGCTTGGTAAAAACTTCCGAAACCAAAACAGTAGTACCACGGACTCCACATGCGCCATAAGGTGAAGGTAGGCACCTCGTGCGACCTTACAACCTTTACGATATATCATCTCGCATAACCTCTGCGAGTAAGCGGTCTTTGCTAGAAGACAAGGCGGTGACCTCCTCGGCCCGACTCTTGGTCGAACGATCCATGAATTAAATCGTTGGTTAACTAAACTCGGGCCTAACACCCTCGTGACCCTACCACAAGGCGGGACCATCACAAACTGACCCCACCACCAAACATGCCGCGGGTTGACCCGCAACGTGGCCTCAACCCGACCCGGCAATGCGCTAAACGCTAGCTCTCCGAAGGAAGACTCTCACTAATCACTTTACGAAAACCTAGCGGTCTTCTTAGCTCAACTACCCTCTTTCATGCCACACTACTCAGGGACTTATCCCGTAAACATAGCTCACGTGCACTATGCACTCCTATAAGGGTCAAACATAAACATACGTCTTTTACTCGAGATGGCCTTACCTCTAAGGTCTCTAAGTATAAAACTCTAAGACTCACACCTTCTCTATCCTCCAAATCTTCATTGGTTAACTAACCAAGATTTCTAATCACAAAAAAACACTCATGGTATCTGAACATAACACTTAAGGTATACTCACCTTATCACGTATACAAAGCTCTAGAGGGTTAAAGATATACCTGATCTCTCGCTTCACTCCTTAGTAGTTCTAATCAAACACCTGCAGTAGGCGCTTAAACAAGGAAGATGACAAACTACCCACCGATCACGAAGGCTAAGTCCTCCCGCAAGGACACTCTTTCGACATCGGACCACGGCGGTCATAGGTACAACAAGTACCAACTAAAAGACGACATTCCACGAGATGGCGCCGCCACCTGTGAACACCGAGAAAAAATCGAATCGGATGGTGGAACGCCGTGTGTGAGCGGAAGCTCGGAGCTCGACCAACTCCTGCATACCGAGCGTCCCGAACCCTGTGGAGGACCTTTCTGCACTGGTGGATGCGCATAATCTGATCTGCTGGTGAGGCGACTCGCCTCAAAAGTTACCAAAGGACCTTGCTGCTCGGCCCTTTAACGTCGCCGTTAACCCGTCGATCTCTACGTTTCTGCTGCGCATAAGCCCGCATACGTGGCCATGCTCAAGCCTAACTGAAGAACTTACTTTTGCACAACCTTCTCGTTGATATTCATCAAGACTCGCGGTACATCGGTATACTCTCTGGTAGTCAAATACAGGGTCGCCTCCTTGAAATCTATATTCTCTGTTCCCTGTCGTGGAACTGAAGGTTCAAACATCATGGTCGCGATGGAGGCTGCCGCCGTGCTAAACTCTGCTGGGGCTAGTGACGTCGCAAAACTCCCCGAATGAAGCACCACCCCAGGTGATGATTGGGCCTGTGCCCACGTAACCCTCTGTACTCTACTCGCAGCTCCCTCGGCTGCCTTGCCCTCCTGGGCCCGGGTTGCCCTACGCGGAGGCATAACGGTAAGGGAAAGAAATACGTTAGAGGGTCCAACTTACAACACAACTCTAAGGCACGATCTCAGAGTGAGAAGAATAGAAACCAATCCTAAATATCCTATAGCCTCCTGATTATTGGTGTGGTGCACAACACACCGATAATCAAGACTTCTTGATACGGATGCAGAGACACTTTCCGAGATTAATCGCTCGATACCACTTTTGTCACGACCGTTCGGGGCGTGGTCGTGCCTTACCCCGGGCACCCTAGTGATACAACATCAGAGTAATCAGCGGAACATAAAGACAATACATGAAACCAATGTAATAAGACAGTGAAATAAGAAGACAGGCTAACCAAAAACGGTTACCGTCAGTATATATATAAATAACAATTTGAACAGTTACATCCCTTTCTACCACTCTGCCCATAACAGTACTACAGACCTCTAAGAATGATATGACAACAACGACGGGGCGGGGCCGTCATACCTGAATGTAAGCATCTACAATCAACGGGGACTATACGAAGATAAGCCTCGGAGGAAACGAGCTTCCCAAGCGGCTGTGACCCTAAGGCGAGGATCAACGGCGGTGTACCTTTACTGCGGCATGAACGCAGCCCCCCGAAGGAGGTTAGTACAACAGGTACCAAGTATGTGAAACTGAAAATACATACTGTAAATGAAATCATAGTAGTCTAAATAAAGCAGGAGACATGCATGATAACCAAACTACAATTCACAATAAATCAGCAGTCATGTCAAGTCAGGGACTCACGCCATCAAGCCATCACAATAGAACCATACGGGGTAAGTACGAAGGCATAGCCGACTACTAAGACCCACAGTACCAAAAATGCCATAAATTATATCACGAGGTCTTTCTAGACCGCACCACATGATCGAAGCGGCCACTCGCGCCAATATCATTGTGCGCGTCTATCCACTGGAACTCCGCGACTCGCATAGGTCACACATACCGTATGAGGTATTCCTCGAATCATGGTCCTGCATCGCTGAGGTATACCCGCGTGAAGCGGCTAACCCTCGGTATCCGCCTAGGCTCCGCGGCCTCATAGTCTCAAAAGACCGCATAGTCTCAGCGGACCGCATAGGAATCCCGCATCAGGCTAAACACCGGAATGATCAATCCCGAGCTCCGCGCTCCGCGTAGTCACGAGGTGCATAGGCCGTATAGACCGCATCAAGGGTGTGGCAAGCCCTCGGTATAATAAGTCAAAGGGTATGTGATACAATAACGATTACAGCGGGCTTAACGTTTGACAACGTAAGCACAACAAGAGTGACCCGCACATAATAATCACAAGATACTAACACACGTAGCATCCTAACATGCTTACTTATCAAATCAACAAGAAAGTATTACAAGGCTATCACAAACCAATACAATCAAGTTATTCACACAAGGTACTTTCTACTAATAAGTTTGGGTACCTATCCCCAAAGTACATCATACATTAAATCTTTAAAAGATACGTTACTTCACAAAAACCACACAATACCCGTAGTATATGAAAGCAGTGATTATCTTCTTAAAGTAAATCAATTACTTCTCTTTGTAAAATCAAGTAGCAACATTCTTTTCCAATGTTCAAGTTTGCCTAATTTCCAATGTTCAAGTTTGCCTAATTTCCAATGTTCAAGTTTCTCATTTTAGAAAGGTTTCGTAGTTCATAGTCTTATTCATTTAAGAATATAATTCTCCTTTAAACAATCTGAGAAACATAAGCCTTATATGTGAGTAGGATATTCTTGTTTATAACAATCTTATTACAGCAGCCATGATCTAGGAAATATCATTTTGTCTCATCTTAGCTTACATGCGGATGAAAGTTTCTCGGTTTTAATAATACTTAATTATTAAAAACATTTCCTTTTATTAACGCTGCAGTGGTTTGTCGATACACATTCTGATTTCCAAAATCAGTAAAAAATTCTTAAGCCGTTATACCTAACTTTCCATAAAGCTAGTATAACTCTTAAGTTTTCTAAAAAAAAATCAAGTATTACCTCTTATTTCAAAATGATTCAAAAATCTTTTGAAATACTTCAAGTTCTTTATTAACACATAACAAGCCAGTTATAGTTCAAATCAGTTACCTTTTAAAAGCCACAAGTATTTTCTTACCAACATAAAGCTGTTATAACCAACTTCCCATAAAGCCGTTATAACACTTTATGTTTTAAACAATCAAATACATTTAGCACATGCGTCTACCGTACTACATAGTTCACACATATCATGCTAGAAGAGATAGGAAGAGGTTCACATACCTCGCGGCAGTATCGACTAATAGCAAAACGCTCAAGTACTTCCAACCGTCGGCTACTCCTTTAAGCCAGTAGATCGCGCCACGTAGTACTTCAACCTATAAGGCCACAAGGCGCTTATTAACATTTATATCCGCCGTAGAACATTCTGAGAAAATTCGCGACCTCCCGCATAACAGCGTAAATCTCTCCTCTATCGGGCGGCTACCAAGCCAACGGGGTTATCGTTAATCCGGACGTGCACAATTCTACCTCACGAAAAGCTACACAAGTCTCATGTCTGATCTATGTAAATCTGATTCGATTACTCTTCTTTCGAAAAGGTTTCTTATAATTGGGCTTAAGTCAAAAGACATTGCCGATAACAACGTTCAGTTCTATATATAGTATACTTCAACTATATAGTCTAACAATCATGTAATTTCCAATTACAATAGATGGACAAGATATTTACCTCGATAAGCCCATAATTATCCGAGTTTAAATGTCGATCTGAGCAAGGTTTAGCTCTACTCGTGCGCTCAGGCCGCTCCAAACAACCCTTAGAAGTTCTAACCAACTTCTACTTATTACTCCAACTAACCATGGAGATTTTCCTAAGGGTTTCGGTTTTGTGACGGAAGGGAAGTATAATAGTATTTCTGGGCTTTTCGTATAAGTATAACCTTAGAATACTACAAGGTATACGGCTAAGGTAATTTGGGCATTATAACAATACTTTTGAGAGTATTTCTAACAAGAGGGGAGGGGGTATTATACGAAGACAACTAGGCTAGGGGTACCCACGGCTAGCACCTGAGGGGGGGAGGGCTCTCGGCCAAGGGGGAGGGGGATGGTGTTGGACGAGAACACTACTAAGAGAGGGGGAGGATTTTAACACTTAGAAATATTTTAGGAATGGATGAAGAAGTCATCAAAGAGGGGGGGTATTTATAGGTCTAGCAAAGGCCAACCAATGGCCAAGATCTTGCCAAGTGCAAGGCAAGTGTAGGGCCAAGATCTTGCCAAGTGCACCTTAACCAACTACACACAAAATATCCTACCAACCCTTGACCACTTTAACCACACTTTCGGCCACCCCTTTACCGCCCAAGCCTAACCAATGAGAGGGTGACAAGTGTCGCCCTCTTGTTGGTCCAAAATGTTTCGTCTCTCGGAAAAATCCGCAAAAAATAAAAATGGCATAGCCGGAATTTTCCCTACGAAAGCTGTGGAAACGTTTCGTCGAAAAACGACTCTAACCGGGTGTTGTGAACAAAAATAATTCGGCCAAGCCTTAATTACAAGTTCAAATTTTCTACGTACGTCCTTACGTACATACTCTGGAAATACGGGGTATAACAGGAGGATTCCACGGGTGCGCTCCTGTTGATAGCGTTATTCCATGGACTAGCTCTCCATGAGGTTTTACTGATTCGGCCTTGGTATCTGGTGGTTGGCTTTCGTACTTGCCCCGTCTCGTGGCTGATTCGGCCTTGGTACCTGGTAGTTAGCCTTCGCACTTGCCCCGTTCAGTTTAGTGGCGAAGTCTCGTGATACGGCCTTGGTATCTGGTAGTTAGACCTCGTACTTGCCCCGGTCAGCTACGTGACACGGCTTTGGTATCTGGTAGTTGGCTTTCGTACTTGCCCCGTATCAGCTTCGTGGCGAAGTCTCGTGATACGGCCTTGGTATCTGGTAGTTAGCCCTCGTACTTGCCCCGGTCAGCTACGTGACACGGCTTTGGTATCTGGTAGTTGGCTTTCGTACTTGCCCCGTATCAGCTTCGTGGTTTGGTTGTATAGTATTGTTGGTACGGCTTTGGTATCTGGTAGTTGGCTTTCGTACTTGCCCCGGTCAGTTGATGATGCGGCTTTGGTATCTGGTAGTTAGCCTTCGTACTTGCCCCGTACGGTTTTTATAACACAGGTGGGACCTGGTGTTCATGTGTACTTCTTGGTGTTGTTATATCATAGACTGCCGGCAGTGAGGAAGGTATTCCACGGGCATGATTGATGTTGTGGGCGTGAGACCCATTGTTATATTTGAGTGATGACTTTGAGGGCGTGAGTCCCTGACTTGACATATTTGCTTACATATATGTCTTGTAGTTTGGTTATCATATATGTCTCCTGTTTTATATAGACTACTATGATTTCATTTATAATATTTTCAGTTTCACATACTTGGTACTGTTGTCTTGACCTCCCGGGGCTGCGTTCATCTGCAGTAGAGTACACGGTTGTTGATCCTCGCTCATAGGATCACAGTTCAGCGTTTGGGAAGCTCCGTTTCTCCGGAGGCTTATCTTTGGTATAGTCCCCTGTCGTTGTAGGTGCTTACATTCAGGGGTATGGCGGGGCCCTGTCCCGTCATAGTTGTTATAAAATTCATAGAGGTCTGTAGTACTGTTGTGGGCAGGGTTTGTAAAAGGATTTAACTGTTCAGGTATATATATATGCAGAAAGGTAACCGTTTTGGTTAGCCTGTTTCTTATTTTATCTTTTTTCATGTTTAAGTTTTTATTTCCGCTGATTTTCTCTGATGTTGTATCACTAGGGTGTCCGGGGTAAGGCACCAGTCGCGGGCCCGAGATCGGGTCGTGACACCAAACACACCACATTTAAGGCCCAATCAATGCAATTAACAATAGGGGATTACACGCCTACTAGACGTGTAAAATTCCGCCCCACAAAAGATAAAAACTAATACAAACTACTAGTCCAATTTGGCCACATTGAGTACAATAACACCAATTCTTATCCAATTTCCATTTCAATCCAAGTTGTTAGCATAACATGATATCAAGTCGCAATCGATTATAACTACTATAATCTTCAAGTAAGTAACATGCGACGATTCTAATAAACGACCAAATTGTAATCCAACTTCACAAGGCTTAAATGACATTTCGGATTTAAGGCTACAATCAATCCATAATACTTATAAAACTTCAACACATATACTTCATGCTAGCAAACATGTAAGGCTAACAACAATATATAATCTTGTAACACTTAAGATACAAGATTATTACCTCAACGATTCTTAGTCCAACTTCAAATCCGAAGTCGCTCCTTAGCAACTTAGAGCCTCTTCTAGACACCTCAATCCGCTACTTGAGACCCTTAGAACAACACAAACAACTTTCCTTCAATCTTCCAAACAAAACCAAAAAACGCAACTAGGTTTTCATCTTGCGACTAATACAAAAACTATCTTTTCCCGGGATTTTTCTATTGAGATACACTTACAATACACTCATGAACCTTGGTTTAAAGTGTGGAGCTTAATGGACAAGAAACAATTTTTTTTTCTTTTCAAAGTAGCATGAACCCGAGAGCAACTATGGGTGTTCTTGAAATTCTTGAAATTTTTTCTAAGTGTTGAACTTAGTCTTGCTACTAGTACTACTATATAGTTCAATGGAGGGTCAAGATGGGTACAAATGTGAGGCTTGGATGAGTTTCTATTAAATATCAAGACTTATGGTCCCATTGACCAAGTCAATTTTCTCAAGCTCTTCAAGTTGCAAGACTTGTCTTCCTAACAAGGGTCAAATGACCCTTTTGCCCATGCTACATTTCGTCCAAGACAACATAAGGGGGGGTGACACGTGTCGCCCTCCCATTCGTCACAATATTACGTTTTCCGACAATTCCATAATTCCGATAAATTTTTACAAGTCTCAAATCTTAACATTTCTAAGTTCTTACGTATGTTCTTAAAACATGTCCTGTAAATACGGGGTGTAACATTCTTCCCCCCTTAGAAACATTCGTCCCCGAATGTTCTTTCGGAGTCAAACTTATAATTAGCGACATAGTTTCCTTTCACAACCCCGACATACCAATAATGCCACATATGGCCACATAATAGCATTTAAGCAAAATAAATACTTCAATTTAAACCTTGACAAGTAGGGAAAACGAATTACCTGAAGGTGTAGTGAATAAGTGAGGATACTTCCTCAAAATGTCCTCCTCCGCTTCCCAAGTCATCACCTCCCGGTTATCATTCCTCCACAAGACTTTGACGGAAGCCACATCCTTGGTCATGATCGCGACACAGTGATCGAGTATCGCTATGGGACTCTCCTCATACGATAACCCTTCTGTCACCTGGACCTCACTAGCAGGGAAAACTCTCGCTGGATCTCCGATACACTTCCGCAACATAGAAACATGGAAGACCGGATGTACCGCCTCTAACTCTGATGGCAGATCCAACTCATAGGCAACCTTGCCTACTCGACGGACGATCTGGTAGGGCCCAATGTACCTTGGGCTGAGCTTCCCCTTCTTTCTGAATCTCATCACACCCTTCATGGGTGACACCTTCAAGAAGACCCAATCGTCTACCTGAAACTCCAAATGCCGACGCCGATTATCTGCATATGACTTCTGCCGACTCTGAGCTGCTAACAGTCTCTCCTGGATAAGCTTCACCTTATCCACAGCCTGCTGAACCAAGTCTGGGCCAACTAACTGTACCTCACCCACGTCGAACCAACCAATCGGCGACCTACATTTCCGCCCATATAAAGCCTCGTATGGCGCCATCTGTATACTGGAATGGTAGCTGTTGTTATACGCAAACTCCACAAGAGGAAAATGATCCTCCCAGCTACCTCTGAAATCAATCACGCAGGCTCGCAGCATATCCTCAATTGTCTGGATAGTACGATCTGCCTGCCCGTCAGTCTAAGGATGAAATGTTGTACTGAGACTCACCTGGGTCCCTAATCCCTTCTGGAAAGACCTCCAGAAGTTAGTCGTAAACTAGGCTCCTCTATCTGATATAATCGATACCGGGACACCGTGCAGCTTCACAATCTCTCTGATGTACAATCTGGCATAGTCCTCGGTAAGCGTCGTCATTGGAAGGAAATGGGCTGATTTTCGACCACAACAATAACCCAAATGGAGTCGTACTTCCTCGAGTATGAGGTAACCAGAACAAAGTCCATGTTGATCACATCCCACTTCCAGTTGGAATCTTAATAGCTGCGATAATCTCGGGCCTCACGGTGCTCGACCTTGACCTCCGGGCAATTAGGACATTTGCAACAAAATGCCACGTCCTCTTCGTGCCATCCCACCAATACAAACATCGAGGTCATGGTACATCTTGGTCGACCCGGATGAATAGAATAACGAATCGTGTGCCTCCCGAATCTGGCGGCGAAGTCTGTCACATCGGAACACACAACCGACCCTCAAATCTTAGCACCCCATCAGGCGCTACCTCGAATAGACTCTTCTCCTCCCGAAGAGTTGCATCTCGATACCGTACCAACACTGGGTCCTCAAATTGTCGCCTCTTCACCTCATCAATTATGGAAGACTCGGCAACCTCACGAACCCGTACCCCACTATCGTCGGTATCAATCAATCGAACCCCAAGGCTCGCTAGCTGATGGATCTGACGGACCATGTCCTGTCTCTCTGGCCGCACCTGCGGACTCCCCATCGATCTACGACTCAAGGCATCAGCAACCACGTTGGCTTTCCCTGGATGGTATAGAATATCAACGTCATAATCTTTCAACAACTCTAACCACCGTGTCTGTCGCAAGTTCAGCTCCCTCTGCCTGAAGATATACTGGAGGCTCTTGTGGTCTGTATAAATATCCACATGAACCCCATACAAATAGTGTCTCCAAATCTTCAAGGCATGAATAACTGCGGCCAACTCTAAGTCGTGGGTAGGGTAATTCCTCTCATGCTTTCGTAACTGTCGAGAAGCATATGCTATAACCTTGCCGTGCTGCATCAAAACACACCCTAGCCTGATACCCGAGGCATCACAATAGATCACGTACCCGTCTAACCCCTCAGGAAGAGTAAGAACTGGAGCCGTAGTCAACCTTTCCTTCAGAAACTGGAAACCCTTCTCAAGCCTCATCGGCTGGAACTTGGCGCCACGAGTCACCTAGTCAACGGTGCTGAAATCGAAGCAAACTGCTCCACAAACCTACGATAATAACCTGCCATCCCTAAGAAACTGCGCACCTCGGTCGGAGTAGTAGGTCTCGGCCAAGACTTGACTGCCTCAATATTTGCCGTATCCACCTGAACACCATCAACCCCAATAATGTGCCCCAGGAATGCCAATGAGGCCAACTAAAACTCACACTTGGAGAACTTGGCGAATAACTGCCGGCTCCGGAAGACCCCAAGTACCGTCCTCAAGTGATCTGCATGCTCCTGCTCTGTCCGCGAATAAACCAGGATGTCATCAATGAATACTATCACAAATGTATCCAAAAATGGCTTGAACACCCGGTTCATCAAATCCATAAATACATTGGGCGTTGGTCAAACCGAAAGACATAACCACGAACTCATAGTGCCCATACGGTCCTAAATGCGATTTTGGGATATACGCCTCTCGAACTCAGACTTTGATGATAACGGACGCGAGTCTATCTTGGAGAAACACCTCGCACCTCGCTGGTCAAACAAATCATCAATCACGGGAGGGTACTTATTCTTGATGGTTACCTTATTTAGCTGCTGTAATCAACACACATACGCTGGCGTCCATCCTTCTTCTTCACAAACAAAACCGGCGCTCCCGGGGAGAAACTCTAGGCGATAAAGCCTTTTCCGGAAATCTTTGGTGGTCCTTCACTCCTCAACTCAACGGTGCCGTCTGTATGGCGGAATGGAAATAGGTCGAGTGTCCGCAACGTGTCAATACAAAACTCAATCTCCTCTCGGGAGGATACCCAAGATCGTGCGGGAACACATCCGAAACTCCTAACCACTGGCGATCAAGAAGCGACACCTCGGCCTCTATATCAAATACTGAACGGATGATAGATGTACACTTTCGCACCATCTTCCAGCCTTGAGGTAAGAAATAAACCTACCCGCCGGCGTTTGTGTTGCCCTTCCACTCGATAATCGGCTCGCGGAAAAGCTGAACCAACCTGTCTCTATAGTCAACGTTGGCATAACAAGAAGCCAACCAGTCCATACCCATAATGACATCAAAATCTGTCATCTCCAACTCTATCAAGTTTGCAAGGGTCTGACGACTGTAAATAAACACCGGACAACCTCTATACACTCGCTCAGCTAACACCGAATCACCCACTGGCGTAGCTACCTCAAAAGGCTCTATCGACACCGGCTCTATCCCGATTCTACCCGCAATAAGAGGGGACAAATAGGACAAGGTAGAACCTGGATCTATCAATGCATAAACGTCACAGCATGAAATCAATAATATACCTGTGACGACGTCGAGAAGCCTCACGATCTGGCGGTGGCTAATGAATATATGCGGTTCTGTGGACCGCTAGAACTGGAACCACGACCTCTGTCGCGGCCTGCCGGTCCGTGAACCCCCTGTCCTCCGGGGCGCATAACCACAGAAGAAGAGGAAGACCCAAGTCGATCCGGTCGCCGGCTGCGTACCACCCATGCGCCTCTGAGCGGACAATCTCTCCTCAAATGGCCTGCGTACAAGAGTAACAAGCTCCGAGCGTGCGACACTCTCGCAGTGAGATCTACCGTCGAGCACACCGAGATGTGGGTGGTCTCGACGGTGGCGATCTCGCCTCGAAACCCGAAGTCTGGAGCCACGACCGCTCACGAATGACATGGTGATCGGACCTCCGCCGTAAAAGCGTGAAGGAGCACTCTGTCTGGCAGAATGTGGACCTAGTCTGCCGCGAGGTTGTCGCCTCAGCGCCACGAGACCTGCTGTCACAGCCTCTTGGTGGCAGAGTCAATCTGATCCTCCTCTCTATCCTCTATCCTCGCGCATACGCTGCATCTCCGGCAATGTCCATACCGGGCTGAAGAGCCACCCCCAAGCATGCAGTAATCATATGACGGTCCAGCCCCATCACATAACGATGAACTCTATCCGCCATGTCAGCTACAATGGTGTGCGCATGCCTGGCCAAGGAGTCAAACTACAGGCTGTACTCCCTGATAGTCCTCCCATTCTGCCTCAAGGTCAAGAATCTATCTACACGGGATCTCCTCATCTCAGGAGGCAAAAAGTGATTCATAAAGGCCTCTGTAAACTCCTCGCAAACAGCTGGAAGAGTATCCTCACCTCTCGACAACTCCCATGACTCAAACCAGTTCAACGCAATATCGCGTAACCGGTAAGAGGCTAGCATAACAGACTCTATCTCCGAAGCACTAAGAACCTGCATAGTCCGCTGTAGCTGCCGAATGAACTCCTGCGGATCCTCCTCAGTCCTCGAACCATAAAACTCTGGCGGATGACAACCCAGAAAATCCCGAATCCATGGCGTCGGCTCTGGGTTAGCCGCCGCTCACTGTCGGCGCCGCCTGCTCTTATCTTGGTCAATAACCGGATCGATCCGTAGTCTCTATACTCGGCTCACCGGTGTGGGATGGAGGCTCGTGCAGGAACCCTGGAGCTACCGCGCTCTCGCTCTTCTATACCGGCGTGGCTGAACTCGCCGACCCGCCTACTACCTCAGGCATAGTCTGTGCCTGAGTCCGAGTAACCCTTTGAGATCGTGGAGGCATAACTATTTCATAAGAATAGGTCAGAGAGGATTCAACCTAATAAGACAGCTCTACTGCACGATCTCAGAGAGAGAAGAATAGAAACCAATCCTAAATGTCCTGCAGCCTCCTGATTATAGATGTGGTGCACAACACACCGATAATCAAGACTCTACTAGACACGGTCTGTAGACACTTTCCGAGGACTAACTGCTCTGATACCACTTTTGTCACGACACCTTAGTAACTTAGATCCTCTTCTAGACACCTCAATCCGCTACTTGAGACCCTTAGAACAATACAAACAACTTTCCTTCAATCTTCCAAACAAAACCTAGAAAAGCAACTAGGTTTTCATCTTGCGACTAATACGAAAACTATCTTTTTCCGGGATTTTTCTATTGAGATACACTTACAATACACTCATGAACCTTGGTTTAAAGTGTGGAGCTTAATGGACAAGAAACAATTTTTTTTCTTTTCAAAGTAGCATGAACCCGAGAGCAACTATGGGTGTTCTTGAAATTCTTGAATTTTTTTCTAAGTGTTGAACTTAGTCTTGCTACTAGTACTACTATATAGTTCAATGGAGGGTCAAGATGGGTACAAATGTGAGACTTGGATGAGTTTCTATTAAATATCAAGACTTGTGGTCCCATTGACCAAGTCAATTTTCTCAAGCTCTTCAAGTTGCAAGACTTGTCTTGTCACGACCCGACCCCGGGCCCGCGACTGGTGCCCTACCTGGGCACCCTTACAGGTATACATCAGAGAAAATCAGCGGAACATACATGAAACTTACAAAATAAAACAACAGAAGTAAAACAACAGGTTAGCCGATAGGGCTACCTTCCTGGACATACATATATACAAGGCGATTGCCTTTCCTTTACAAACTGACCCACAATATGTGACTACAGACCTCTAAGAGTTTTAACATAACAACAGTGGCGGTACAGGGCCCCGCCATACCCCTGAATATACATGAATCTATAACCTCAGGGAAAACCGTACCAAGAGATAAGCCTCCGGAGCAAATGGAGGTTTTTTCCAAAAACTGAACCGAGATCCTAAGAGCAAGGATCACCAACCTGTGTACCTAAAACCTGCGGGCATGAACGCAGCCCAGAAGGGGTCGATCACAACAGTGCAGAATATGGAACGGAAAAAATAAGGTACAGTAAACAAATCATAACTGTACAAAAGAATGACAGGGGCAAGTATAAAAAGGGCACATACCAGATCCTACCGTGTCATTACCATCTCGTGAAATTAATCGTACCTTATTATCTTTTCCCATTTTCAATAAAAGTTATAGTCACTTCCTAACGTACATACTTAGGAAAAATCGTCAAATTCATTACCATATAACTTACTTATCTTTCATAACATAATCCGGCCCTTTATGGAGGGGCGCATATACTACCCGGCCCAATCTGGGACACGATCAAGTCACACAAATATCAAAGCGTGCCCGTGGAATTCCTTTCTCACTGCCGGCAGTCTATGACATAAATCATACTCATGTGACGCGCCCGTGGCATCCTACCTCACTGTCGGCGTACACATATACAATATATATATATATACCTCCTGCCCGTGGAATCCTCCATCACTGCCGACAGCCGTAGGTGTAACATATAACCAGGTGACACGCCCGTGGCATCCTACCTCACTGTCAGCGTACACGTATACAATACATATATATATAACGCGGCTGCATGCCCCGGAATCCCTCATCGTATAAGCATGGACATAACGTGCCCTCGGCATCCCTCAACGTAGGTGCAGGTCTTCATGGGGAGCTAGCCAATGGAATAAGAATATAACATGCCCCCGGAATCCCTCATCGTGGGTACATGTCTTCATGGGGAGCTAGCCCATGGATTAATAGTCGTAATAGCATGGTCGCATGCCCCAGAATCCCTCATCGTATAAGCATGGCCATGGGTAATAAAACAAATCCGGGAATCTAACGCCTCGCGGTCACATGCCGGAATCCCACATCGTATAAGCGTGTCAAGGATCAATCATAATGGAAGCATACGTGGAATTCCACATCACGTCGATGCGTCAAGTAAACTTACAACAAGACAGCCGGCCCTCCAACTGAGAGTCACGACAACGTAAACATATAATACTTGCACTCAAAGTTATCACAAGCAAACATAGGCAAGTTCATTAAACATTTAGACTTCCATTTTTATAAACTCATGGCACTTTCGTTTCACACATAAAAATCCGGGAATTTAACCCCAAGTACTACGTACTTCCATTCTTTTCAAAAGATTCCTTTTCATATAAAACCCCAAGATACTAACACCCGTAGTATCAAGGCTTGTGTATATTTCACATAAGTCACTATACTTTAGAAATACATTTCTCGGCTTCTAAATCAAGTGACCCTTACTTTAAATGTCACGACCCGACCTCGGGCCCGTGACTGGTGCCTTACCCCGGGCACCCTAGTGATACAACATCAGAGAAAATCAGCGGAAATAAAAACTTAAACAGGAAACAAGATACATCATAAGAAAATAGGCCAACCAAAACGGTCGCCTTCATGTATATTTATATAACCGAACAGTTACAATCCTTTACAACCACGCCCAAGATTACTATGGACCTCTAAGAGTGTAATAACAACTATGATGGGACAGGGCCCCGCCATACCCATGAATGTACAAGAACCTACAACTTAGGGAAACATACCAAAAGATAAGCCTCCGGAGAAACGGAGCTTCCCAATATGTTGAACTGTGATCCTATGAGCGAGGATCCACAACCGATGTACCTCTACCTGCGGCATGAACGCAGCCCCGAGGAGGTCGATAACAGTACCAAGTATGTGAAATCGAAAATCGTAATGAAATCACATTTCATCATTTTATAAAACCATTTCGCAATAAGTAATGATTATGTCAAGTAAGGAGGCATATCCCGGAATAATCACTCACACATAACTATGGGTCTCACGCCCATAATACCACTCATGCGTGGAACTCATTCCTCAGCTGGCGATGCATGATCTAAAACAACACGTATGTGAACACGAACACTAGATCACGCTGCGTCATCCAAACCGTCGGGCAGTAGAATAGCCAACTACGGTCCAAAGCTAGTCATATCCCATCACGGGCAAGGTGCGGAAGCCAACTACTACCCAAAAGCTAGCCACGCAATGGCGAGGCAAGTATCTTAAGCTAACGTCTAATAGCCTACCGTCTCACAAGATATGGCCGAGGCAAGTATCTTAAGCTATCTACCGGAGGCTACCGGTGCAGAAAATGACCAGAACAAGTATCTAAAGTGTGCCTGAACCACACGTACAAAATCAAGCCCGTGATCGCTCGTCACCGCAGCAAGCTTCATGGATTAGCGGTCCATGGACTAACAATCTGAACCTCATAATGACCGCATGCCCCGGCATCTCACCTCGGAAGTCATGGCCATGAAACCATCCTCGGGCGCGTGCGTGGAACATCCATCGCGTCGGCATGTCCAAAGGAAATAATCGGATAGCCGCCCTCCCAGAGTCACGGCGATGAGAAACAACCGATCAATACTCAAAGTGGACGCATACTCGTGGACCACCCAACGTCAGTATGTCCAATCAATCAATCAGATAGCCGGCCCTCCCAGAGAGTCACGGCAGCATATCAACAAAACACTTGCACATCAAAGACTATCACAACAAGCATAGGCAAGTTCAACATACATTTATTCTTTCAAAAAGACCTCTTTTTACGTAAAAGCCACATGATACTAATACTCGTAGTATATAAAGAAAACACGTTTTACTTTTAACACCAAATTACTTCACCTTCGTAAAAATCTTTACAAGGCTTTTAAAATCAAGTACTCTATACTTTTCAAACCAAGTGCTTTTCTTTTAGAACAACATCAAGTATACTCTTTTGAAACCCAATTAACTTACTCTTTTCAAAACAAGTAACCTATACTTAAATCAAGTTACTTCTCCTTTTCCGAAAACAAGTCGTTATAAGTCAAGTCTCTTATCTTTCAAGATTATGTCTCTTACCTTTCAAAATCAAATCTTTCTTTTATTTTCATAAGGTCGTTATAACAAACTTCCCATAAAGCCATTATAACACCTTATGTTTAAAACAAACAAAACTCATTTCACACACGTACGTCTACCGTACTATATAGTTCACAACAATCATGCTCAAGAGTATAGGAAGAATCACATACCTTTTTAGCTTAAACCACAAGCCAAGTCAAGTATGTCGCGCGTAGAAGATCCACCTATAAAGGCCAAAATATATCTATCAATCTCTAGTTCTCTTCGTAGAATATTCTAAATACAAGATTCCTTATTCTACAGAAAATTCGGCAGCACCTCCCCCCCCCCTCCGCTATCACATAAAACTCCTCCTATCCGGGCCACTGTGCCAACAACTCCCAGGGATTACACGCCTAACGGGCGTGTACAATTCTACTCCACAATAATACAACGATCATCAGAATACAAACCTATGTAAATACAGTTCAATTCTTTTTAATACTCATTCTATATATAGTATACTCAACTATATATTACTACAATATGTAATTTCCAATTACAATAGGGGGACATAGATTATTACCTCGATAAGCCCAAAAATTATCCAAGTTTATAAGTCGATCCTGGGCAACGTTTATGTTACACCCCGTAAATTCAAGGAGTAAGATAGGATGTACCAAGGAAATTAAGATGTGAAAAATTGATAGATAAGTTGACAACGTGTGTTGGACGGATTTTTAGTTTACCTTGGAGTGTTGTACCCCAGTTGTTAAGAATTTCGAGGTGTTTAAAAAGCCTAATGTGTAGCCCGTTAAATCTAGATCCCAACGCAACAAACCGTTCGTCGATTGGACATCGGAGTCAAAAGTTATGAAAGTTTCAAGTTTGGTGCGATCGAGCGCAGCGATTTTGGTTGAAGTACAGCGCGGCCCGGAATCTGGCGCGCCGGTTGTTCCGGGGTCGCAGGGTTGCAGCGCGCCGAATGCGGCGCGTCACATGCGGAAGATTTATTTTTGAGTGGAGCCGCTGGCCGCGGCCGCGCGCGAGGCGATTTTCTGCAGCGATGACGAAATACAGGGGATATTTCGTTTATAACCTATGGGAGGGTGACAAGTGTCCCTCCCATCCTTTTTATCAGTAAGTGGTCCTATTTTAGGGCCAAGTCTTGGAAGACTTGGCCATTCCATTTCATTTCATTTCAAAACCCTCCTAAGAAAAACCCTCTCCCTTCTCTCTAGTTTTTGGAAGAAAACCTAGCTTTATAGGAGATTGTTGGAGCGGCGGCAAGAAGAAAAAGTGTGGGTAAACTCGTGGGTAACGCTGGTGGGCGATTTTGACGGAAAGAGGTGGAAGAACAAGGGGCTTTTGTGGGCTATTCCTTAAGGTAAAAGTTTCCCCTTTCTCTTGGTTTGAGCCTAAGGCTGTTTTATTTTAGTAGTATAGATGTGAGCCTGAGGCTGTTTTATTTTAGTAGTTTAGAGTTGAGCCTAAGGCTGTTTTATATTGTATAGATTTGGATTTCTAATTGGGACGTCGCATGTTGTAAAGGGAGATTGAAATTGTTGAGATGCCTAGGGTTAGACATCATGTTAGCCCTAAGAACATGGATTGGAAAGAGTTAAGGGGTTTAGGGTTGGTTTATTGTTGGCCAAGAATGGCATGGAAGTATTGGTTTTGTTTTATTTTTGAGGGGCGGAATCTTACGCGTCCTGTAAAGGCGTGTAATCCCCTTTGTGGTTAGCTGAATTGTGTGCCTTAAATGTGGCGTTGGTTATTGAAATTCGGCCTTGACAAAGGTGGCAAGTTAGTAGAAACAAAGGAAGTGCCGTCCAAATTGTCGTAGAATTTGGGGACTTTGCACTTAGTTATTCTACGTTCGAAGCTAGAGTTTGATAGACGTTTTATGACCCTTATAGGATTGAAGTACTACGGTAGCATATTCTACTTAAGGGCGATAGTATTGTGGAGCATTTTGCTTATTGTCGACAGTCGTCGCGAGGTATGTGATTCTTCCTATCCTCTTCAGCATGACTATTTGTAAAATATATAGTGCGGTAGGCAGCGTGTGTTAAAGGAATTTGATTTCCCTTTTGTGTCTTGACTTGATATGAAGTGTTAAGGGCTTCATTTGTGTGGAAATAGTAGTAAAGTCTTATCCGTTAGTAATGCAATTTTCGGTGGTTAAAGAATGAGCCCTATTGGTCTCATAAATGTTTATAGTGGTAATTGGATGGTTTAAAACATAAAGTGTTATAACGGCTTTATGGGAAGTTGTTATAACCACTTTATGTAGCTAAAAGAATGGTTTGTTGTTTTCAAAAGATAAGAGACGTGACTTGTAATTGACCTAAACGGTGTTGAAAAGTATAAAACCTCATTCGTGAGAAATGAATACTTGGTTTTTAAAAAGAGTAATGTTACATAAATTTCGGAAATGGAAATAAGAATCGAACGAGCCAATGTAGCGTTAATAAAGGAAAAAGTAATGACAATTAATTATATTAAAACCAGTAGAAACCTCCATCTGCATAGAAGCTAAGATAAGACAAAATTGTATTACATTTCCTAGATCATGGCTGCTCGAATAAGAATTATTGAAATCAAGTTCTGATTTTCCTAAAAGTTTCAAAGTAAGGAACTCGATTTCTAAAAGAAAAGAGATTTAAGAATTGAAAGTGTTTTGGTTTAAAAGGAAGGCATGGTTCTGTCTTGACTTGTCCTAAAACATAAAGTGTTATAACGGCTTTTTGGGAAGTTAATTATAACGACTTTATGAAGATAAAGAAATGGTTTCATTATTAGATTTAAAATGGTAACTTGATTTTGGGAAAAAGGAAGTAACTCGTTTTCAAATATTGAACTCTTTGCGATGGAAAAACATAAGTGACTTGTTTATAAAAGGTAGGAGTACCTTGATCTTTAAGGGGTTAAATACTTGGGTTTTAAATGGTATACTTGACGTTGTGTTAAGAAGTAATTATAGTACCTTGAGTTGTGTGTAACTGGCCTATGCTTGTTGTGATAGCCTTGTTGTACAAGTGTTTGGTTGTGTGCTACCGAGACTCTCGATGGAGGGCCGGCTATCTGGTTGATTGATGGGCATACTGACACGTTGGGTAGCCCACGGGTATGTTCCCATTAGGAGTGTTATCTGGTTACTTGTTTGGACATACTGACACGTTGGGTAGCCCACGGGTATGCGTCCCCAGTGAGTATTGTTTTGTTAGTTGTTTGGACATACTGACACGTTGGGTAGCCCACGAGTATGCTTCCACAGGGATTGTTATCTTGTTGACTCCTTTGGGCATACCGACACGTTGGATGGTCCACGGGTATGGGCCCACTAGGATGGTTCCATGGCCATGCTTATACCGAGGTGAGATGCCGGGGCATGTGGCCATTGTGCGGGTTAAATTCCCGGTTTGTATTTGAGTGATAATTCCACGGGCATGAGTCCCTGACTTGACATGACTGCTTATATGTTGTGTACTGTAGTTTGGTTATCATACATGTCTCCTGCTTTATATAGACTATTATGATTTCATTTACAGTATTTTTACAGTTTCACATACTTGGTACCTGTTGTACTGACCTCCTTCGGGGGGCTGCGTTCATGCCGCAGGTTGAGGTACATAGCTTGCTGATCCGCTCTCTTGAATCGCTGTTCGGTTCTCGGAAAGCTCCATATCTCCGGAAGCTTGTCCTGTGGTACGGTTCCCTGGAGTAGTAGACTTTTGTTTATTCAGGGGCATGGCGGGGCCCTGTCCCGTCATTATGGTTTCAAAAATTCTTAGAGGTCTGTAGCACTGTTGTGGGCAGAGTTTGTAAGGATGTAACTGTTCAAGTTTTAATTTATGTACAAAAAGGTAACCGATGGGTTAGCCTGTTTTCTTATTTCACTGTTTTCTTTCATGAGTTTTTATTTCCGCTGGTTTTCTCTGATGTTGTATCACTAGGGTGCCCGGGGTAAGGCACCAGTCACGGGCCCGGGTTCGGGTCGTGACAGTTTAGCTCCAACTCCTTACGCTCCAACCCGCTCCAAGCGACCCTTAGAAGTTTCCAACAACTTCTCTAAAAACTTCAACCAAGCTAGGAAGATTTTTCTAGGGTTTCACTTTACGGCTATTGGAATAAAGTAGTATTTCCGGGCTCCTAGTATTGAAATAACTTTGGAATACTACTAGGGATACTAGGCCAAGGTATTTGGGATTATACAATAATACACCAAGTATTTTCTACACAAGAGGGGAGGGGGACGAAAAGCACTACAAAGGGAGGGAAATATTTTGCCTTTGGAAAGTTTTCAAGTGAGGGATGAATTACTCTTCAACTTAAGGGGGGTTTATATAGAGGATTCAAGGGCCAAGATCAAGGTAAGTGTAGGGTCAAGATTGGGCCATGTGTGTGTGGGTCCCACCACACCACATGGCCAACGAAAACAAGGGCCAAGTGGCTTGCCACTTGTTAACCCATTTCGGCCAAGGGACAAGTGGCTAGCCACTTGTCCCACCATTTCGGCCAAGGTGCCACATGGGGGTGACACGTGTCGCCCCCCGACTCGTCCAAAATATTTCGTCTTCCGAAAATATCCAAAATACCGAAAATCTCAAAAACAAAGCGGGCCCCACAAAACCGTAAATTTCTCCCGTGGGCCCCACGTGACCATTTCCGAAAATAAAATCTCATAATTCTAAAATAATCCAAGAAGTCCAAATACCAAATCTGGGAATCCAATTCCCATTAACGAACCTTTTTCTTCATAAAAACCGGAAACTTTTCCGTCGAAAAATCACATCTTTCTTTCTTTCCAAAATTTCTGTCGTATTCTCGTACGTACGTCCTCACATACATACCCTGGAACTACGGGGTATAACATTCTTCCCCCCTTAGAAACATTCGTCCCGAATGTTCCTTCTAAGTCTCCAAACAAACGTGTGCCGGTATAGTCTTCACTACTATACTTACGAAACCAATCACGCCATCAATGGCCATAGTATATCATACAAATCCAAGCTAACGAGGAAATCATTTCTAATCTCACAACAGCTCCCACTAGCTTCAATTTACTCTAAGGCCTATCTCCGGCCTTCACGATCCGATTCTGGTCGAACACATCCACGAACTCATACGATGGTTATCTAAACTTGGGCCTAGCACCCTCGTGACCCTACCACCCGGCGGGACCACCTCGAACTGACCCCACCTTATTCCGGGCTGCGGGTTGACCCGCGACTTGGCCTCAACCCGACCCGCTATCGCGCCCAAACTCTCTCGTTCCCCGATCCGGAACAATCTTACTAATTCACGTCATGAAAGCTACCACTTCCATCTTACACTACCCATGGAATTATCACACCAATGCACCACGCGTATAACGCGCCGACCAATATCAACCGAAAAATCTTTTACTCACGACGGCCTTACATCTAAGGTCTCAACGTATAATATTCTAAGGTTCAAAACTTTCACGTCCCCAGACTTACCCTTTCTCAACTGCCCATGTTTTCTAATCACAACAACATAATGCTATCAGAACATAACAATTAAAATATACTCATCTTAACACAAATGCATACTAGTATCTAGAGGGTCAAGGATATACCGATATCAAAAGAATAGGCGGTTTCAAGGACCGCTAGAATCGGGAACTACCACTACGACCCTCGCCTGCACGCAGATATGAACACCCCGCTTAGCTATCGGCGAAGAACCCGCAAGATCCCGGCGCCGAAGTCTCAACATCCGCTACCTGGTAGGACAATTCCTCGCAAAATGGCCCCGCCACATGTAAAACAAGTCTCGACACTTCGAATGGGGTTTACACTGCTACACTTAGGTCGGGGTGGCTTCATCCGCCGACCCAACTCACTGAAAACTCGAACCCTTGAGCCCGACCGCTCCCGAATGCTCTGGAGGCCTCAAGGCATGAGGACCACTGCATCGCGGCGGCGTATAACTAGTCTCACGCTGCGTCCGCCTTGAAAGTCACCAGGACCTGCCCGTCCGCCTTCTTCCTGGTATTGGTCAATCCGTCGGTCTCTCCGTGCCTCACACCTAGTGCATGAGCCTGCATGCAGGCAATGTCCATGCCCGGCTGAAGCGATACACCCGAACAAGACTCTGCCAAGTAGTCATCAAGCCCTATGATGTAGCGGTGCACTCGGTCCTCCATATTAGCTACTAACGCAGGGACATATCGAGCCAACGAGTCGAACTCGATGTTGTACTCAACCAGGCGCCCTCTCGTCTCAAAGATCAAAAACATGTCGGCACGTGCCCTCCTCATCTGCGGAGGCAAGAAATGGCTGAGAAATGCCTCCGAGAACTCGTCCCAAACAGCTGGGGGCGCATGCTCCCCCCGGGACAGCTCCCACGAATCAAACCAGTCGACTGCGGTATCACGCAGCCGATGCGAACCGAAAATCACGGACTCGGTCTCCGAAGCCTTGATCACTCGCATGATCCTTCAGAATCGACGGATGAACTCCTGCGGATCATCCTCGTGCCTCGACCGTAAAACTCTGGCGGGATACAACTCAGAAAATCCCGTAGCCTCAAACTATCCGATCTGGGGTGAACTACGGGGCTCTTTGGCCCAGGCTGCTGCATCCGGCCTATCCTCGTGTCGCCACGATCACGGCGATGGCGCCATCTCCTTGTAACCCATCTCCTCTGCTCCCGACTGTGGGACGGGAGGCTCAGGTACGGTGGTCTCTGTAGCCACTGCTGCGCTCTAAATCTTTGGTGGCGGCGTCCTACAAAACTTCGCCGTCAAGCACTATCTCGTGTATCGGCCGGGCCTGCGTCCTCGTACTCCTCTGTATCCTACTAGCAGCTCCCACGGCTGCCTTGCCCTTCTGGGCCCGGGTTGCCTTGCGCGGAGGCATAGCTGGTAAAAACGAAATACGTCAGAGAGGTCCAACTTATATCACAGCTCTAAGGCACGATCTCAGAATGAGAAGAATGGAAACCAATCCTAAATGTCCTGCAGCCTCCTGATTATAGATGTGGTGCACAACACACCGATAATCAAGACTCTACTAGACACGGTCTGTAGACACCTTCCGAGGATTAACTGCTCTGATACCACTTTTGTCACGACCCGACCTCGGGCCCGTGACTGGTGCCTTACCCCGGGCACCCTAGTGATACAACATCAGAGAAAATCAGCGGAAATAAAAACTTAAACAGGAAACAAGATACATCATAAGAAAATAGGTCAACCAAAACGACGCCATTGTATATATATATAACCGAGCTACAATCCTTTACAACCCCGCCACAGTACTACAGACCTCTAAGAGTGTAATAACAACTATGACGGGACAGGGCCCCGCCATACCCCTGAATGTACAAGAACCTACAACTCAGGGAAACATACCAAAAGATAAGCCTCCGGAGAAACGGAGCTTCCCAATATGTTGAACTGTGATCCTATGAGCGAGGATCCACAACCGATGTACCTCTACCTGCGGCATGAACGCAGCCCCCGGGCGAGGTCGATAACAGTACCAAGTATGTGGCGAAAATCAGTAATGAAATCACATTTCATCATTTTATAAAACCATTTCGCAATAAGTAAACAATTATGTCAAGTAAGGGACGATATCCCGAATAATCACTCACACATAACTATGGGTCTCACGCCCGTAATACCACTCATGCCCGTGGAACTCATTCCTCATCGCCAGTACATGATGTAAAACAACACCCATATGTGAACTCGAACACTAGATCTGCTGCGTCATCCAAACCGTCGGGCCAAGTAGAATAGCCAACTACGGTCAAAAGCTAGTCATATCCCATCACGCAAGGTACGAAGCCAACTACTACCCAAAAGCAAGCCACGAATCGCCGAGGCAAGTATCTTAAGCTAACGTACAATAGCCTAACGTCTCACAAGATATGCCCGAGGCAAGTATCTTAAGCTATCTACCAGAGGCTACCGGTACACGAGAAAATGACCAACAAGTATCTAAAGTGTGCACGAACACACGCATAAATCAAGCCCGTGATCGCTCGTCACCGCGGAAAGTTTCATGGATTAGCGGTCCATGGACTAACAATCTGAACCTCATAATGACCGCATGCCCCGGCATCTCACCTCGGAAGTCATGGCCATCAAACAATCCTACTGGACATATGCCCGTGGAACATCCATCGCGTCAGCATGTCCAAAGGAAATAAATCAGATAGTCGGCCCTCCCAGAGAGTCACGGCAGTACAGAAACAACCAGTCAATACTCAAAGTGGACGCATACTCGTGGACCACCCAACGTCAGTATGTCCAATCAATCAATCAGATAGTCGGCCCTCCCAGAGAGTCACGACAGCATATCAACAAAACACTTGCACATCAAAGACTATCACAACAAGCATAGGCAAGTTCAACATACATTTATTCTTTCAAAAGACCTCTTTTTACGTAAAAGCCACATGATACTAATACTCGTAGTATATAAAGAAAACACGTTTTACTTTTAACACCAAATTACTTCACCTTCGTAAAAATCTTTACAAGGCTTTTAAAATCAAGTACTCTATACTTTTCAAACCAAGTGTTTTTCTTTTAGAACAACATCAAGTATACTCTTTTGAAACCCAATTAACTTACTCTTTTCAAAACAAGTAACCTATACTTAAATCAAGTTACTTCTCCTTTTCCGAAAACAAGTCGTTATAAGTCAAGTCTCTTATCTTTCAAGATTAAGTCTCTTAACTTTCAAAATCAAATCTTTCTTTTATTTTCATAAGGTCGTTATAACTAACTTCCCATAAAGCCATTATAACACCTTATGTTTAAAACAAACAAAACTCATTTCACACACGTACGTCTACCGTACTATATAGTTCACAACAATCATGCTCAAGAGTATAGGAAGAATCACATACCTTTTTAGCTTAAACCACAAGCCAAGTCAAGTATGCCGCGCGTAGAAGATCCACCTATAAAGGCCACAATATATCTATCAATCTCTAGTTCTCTTCGTAGAATAATCTAAATACAAGATTCCTTATTCTACAGAAAATTCGCAACACCTCCCCGCATTATCACATAAAACTCCTCCTATCCGGGCCGCTACTGTGCCAACAACTCATGGATTACACGCCTAACCTGACGTGTACAATTCTACTCCACAATAATACAACGATCATGTAAATACATTTATGTAAATACAGTTCAATTCTTTTTAATACTCATTCTATATATATTATACTCAACTATATATTACTACAATATGTAATTTCCAATTACAATAGGGGGACATAGATTATTACCTCGATAAGCCCAAAAATTATCCAAGTTTATAAGTCGATCATGGGCAACGGTTAGCTCCAACTCCTTACGTTCCAACCCGCTCCAAGCGACCCTTAGAAGTTTCCAACAACTTCTCTAAAAACTTCAACCAAGCTAGGAAGATTTTTCTAGGGTTTTACTTTACGGCTATTGGAATAAAGTAGTATTTTCGGGCTCCTAGTATTGAAATAACTTTGGAATACTACTAGGGATACTAGGCCAAGGTATTTGGGATTATACAATAATACACCAAGTATTTTCTACACAAGAGGGGAGGGGGACGGAAAGCACTACAAAGGGAGGGAAATATTTTGCCTTTGGAAAGTTTTCAAGTGAGGGATGAATTACTCTTCAACTTAAGGTGGGTTTATATAGAGGATTCAAGGGCCAAGATCAAGGTAAGTGTAGGGTAAATATTGGGCCATGTGTGTGTGGGTCCCACCACACCACATGGCCAACGAAAACAAGGGCCAAGTGGCTTGCCACTTGTTAACCCATTTCGGCCAAGGGACAAGTGGCTAGCCACTTGTCCCAACATTTCGGCCAAGGTGCCACATGGGGGTGACACGTGTCTCCCCCCGACTCGTCCAAAATATTTCGTCTTCCGAAAATATCCAAAATACCGAAAATCTCAAAAACAAAGCGGGCCCCACAAAACCGTAAATTTCTCCCGTGGGCCCCACGTGACCATTTCCGAAAATAAAATCTCATAATTCTAAAATAATCCAAGAAGTCCAAATACTAAATCTGGGAATCCAATTCCCATTAACGAACCTTTTTCTTCATAAAAACCGGAAACTTTTCCGTCGAAAAATCACATCTTTCTTTCTTTCCAAAATTTCTGTCGTATTCTCGTACGTACGTCCTCACATACATACCCTGGAACTACGGGGTATAACATTAAAGCTTTAAGCAAGTGATACCTTTAAATCAAATTGCCCTTCCTTAATTCAAGTTATTTCTTTGTTTACCTTATTAGAGAAAACCATTCTCTTAACCTTCCATAAAACTGTTATAACCAACTTCCCATAAAGCCGTTATAACCCTTTATGGTTTTAGACAAACTCATTCCTTTTATAACCAAGAGACTTATACTTTTTAAAACCAAGTATTATATACTTTCAAATCAATTCTCTTAACTTTCAAAATACATTTAGTCTCTTAACTTTTAGAAATCAAGTTTCTTAACTCAAGTACTCACACCTTTTAAAACAAGTTACTTCCCTTAAATCAAGTCAATTCTTCCTTTAAGAATCAAGTTTCATTACCTGAAAATAAAGTCTCTCAACCTTTTATGAGTCTAAGGTTCACAGTTTTAAAATTTCATAACGTAAATTCTTTAAGTTAAACACATATGCCTTATGAGTGTGAGTAGATTATACTTGATTATAACGATCTTATTAAAGCAGCCATGATCTAGAAAATGTAATACAATTTTGTCTTATCTTAGCTTCTATGCAGATGGAGAATTCTACTCATTTTAATATAATCAATTGTCATTACATTTTCCTTTATTAACGCTGCAATGGCTTGCTCGATACTTATTCTCATTCGTGCCATAAATTAGCCAAGTCAACTTGGCTCCAAAGTACCTCCTAACGACTCTTACCAACATCCCCCATAAGACTCGGTAAGGACTTAGGATAACTTTGACATAAATTTTACATAGTTTAAATCACACACATACCTCTTAACTTCTAAGAGTAGAAGGAAACATGAAATAATACCACATGTATATTCCATACATAGAATCATGCCAAAGGAAGGAAGAGGTTCACATACCTCGCGACGATTATCGACAAGTAGCAAAATGTTCCAAAGTACTTCAACCTTGATAAATATTCCATCCTTCAAGTAGGATACGCTATACTTAGTACTTCAACCTATAATGGGCACAATACGTCCACTAACCTCTTACTTCAAACGTAGAATATTCTAAGTGCTAAGTCACTAAATTCTACGAAAAATCGGACAACACTTCCTTTGTTTCTACATACTTTGCCACCTTTTTCAAGGCCGAATTCAATAACCAAACACGCCGCATTTAAGGCCCAACCAATGCAATTAACAATAGGGGATTACACGCCTACTAGACGTGTAAAATTCCGCCCCACAAAAGATATCAAACTAATACAAACTACTAGTCCAATTCGGCCACATTGAGTACAATAACACCAATTCTTATCCAATTTCCATTTCAATCCAAGTTGTTAGCATAACATGATATCAAGTCGCAATCGATTATAACCACTATAATCTTCAAGTAAGTAACATGCGACGATTCTAATAAACGACCAAATTGTAATCCAACTTCACAAGGCTTAAATGACATTTCGGATTTAAGGCTACAATCAATCCATAATACTTAAGAAACTTCAACACATATACTTCATGCTAGCAAACATGTAAAGCTAACAACAATATATAATCTTGTAACACTTAAGAGACAAAATTATTACCTCAACGATTCTTAGTCCAACTTCAAATCCAAAGTCGCTCCCTAGAAACTTAGAGCCCCTCCTTGACACTCCAATCCGCTACTTAAGACCCTTAGAACAACACCAACAAATTTCCTTCAATCTTCCAACCAAAACCTAGAAAGGCAACTAGGTTTTCATCTTGCGACTAATACGAAAACTATCTTTTTCCGGGATTTTTCTATTGAGAATCACTTACAATACCCTCATGAACCTTGGTTTAAAGTGTGGAGCTTATTGGACAACAAACAAAAAAAATTCTCCTTGCACCCTCTCAAACCCGAGAGCTAGCTTAGCAAGAACAAGAGTTCTTCAAATTTTTCTAAGTGTAAATGCCCTGTCTTGCTACTTAGGATGACTATATAACAACATGGAGGGTTAAGATTAGAACACTTGTGAGGTTTGGATGAATTTTCATTTAAAAATCTAGCCAAGTGGCCCCTTTGACTAAGTCAACATTGTCAAGCTCTTCAAGTTGCAAGACTTGTCTTCCTAACAAGGGTCAAATGACCCTTTTGCCCATGCCTAATTTCGTCCAAGGCAACATAAGGGGGGGTGACACATGTCGCCCTCCCATTAAATCCTAATATTACGTTTTCCGACAATTCCATAATTCCGATAAATTTTTACTAGTCTCAAATCTTAACATTTGGAATTCTTACGTACGTTCTTAACACATGTCTTGTAAATATGGGGTGTAACATTCTTCCCCCCTTAGAAACATTCGTCCCCGAATGTTCTTTCGCAGTCAAACTTATAATTAGCGACATAGTTTCCTTTTACCACCCCGACATACCAATAATGCCACACATGACCCTAATACCTCGCACACGCATATCCGTCCATCATAAGCCCAAAAGAGATTATCTTTTCGTACTTCCAACTCCTTCTAGCATATACATAGTCTCAATATAATTTGTTCATGACACTTAATCATACCACAACTTTATCATGCATACATGTTTCTAAAGGGCCAAAGACATACCTGAAATCATATAGGCGGTTCAAAGGACCGCTAAAATTGGGAACTTCCACCACGACCTGCAATAAGCGGCTGTCGGTGCATAAACATCCTGCCTAGCTATGGAAGGCAAAGAACCCGCAACTGATCCAGTAGACTGCGCTATCCCACCAGTGCCACCTCTGGTCGGACAGTCTCTCACGAAATGGCCCTGCTGGCCGCAAGCATAACAAGCTGTCGAAGTAGTACGACACTCCCCAAAATGGAATCTACTACAGTGACCACACCGGGGCAAAGGTGGCTTCCCCTGGCTACTATCCTCGGATATCTGTGAACCTGTAGCCCTGACCTACTCCCGAATATTCCCGGCGACCAAACCTCCGGCCAGAAGACCGGGAAGGAGCACTCTGTGCCGGCTGAGATGTAGACCTAGTCTGCTGTTGAGGCTGTCCGCCTCGAAAGTTACCCTGGAACCCTGCCGTCCTGGCCCTCTTGGGCTGGACTGCGTCAGGCTGGTCCTCTCTCTCTCTGTCCTCGATCCCTTGTGCATAAGCCTGCATCCTGGCAATATCCATACACGGTGAAGGGCGGCTCCTGTGCATCATTAATCATATGACGGTCTATACCCATCACATAGCTGTGAACTCATCGCCATATCGGCCCACAATAGTGTGCGCATACCTGGACAACGAGTCAAACTCCAGGTTGTATTCCCTGATGGTCCTCTCATTCTGCCTCAATGACAAGAACCTATCAACACGGGCTCTTCTCATTTTATGAGGCAAAAAGTGATCAAGAAAGGCCTCCGTGAACTCATCCCAAACTGCCGGACGAGCACCTACACCTCTCGACAGCTCCCAAGACTCAAACCAGTTCAACGCAATATCGCGTAACCGGTAAGAAGCTAACACAACTGACTCTGTCTTCGAGGCCCTAAGCACCTGCATAGTCCGCTGTAGCTGCCGAATGAAATCTTGAGGATCATCCTCAGATCTCGAACCATAAAACTCGGGTGGACTACAACCCAGAAAATCCCGAATCCTAAAACTGTCGGCTCTAGGGTTAGCTACCTGCTCCTGTCGGCGCTGCCCTACCACTATGCTAGTCAATAGTCTTATCTGTTCTCCATAATCTCTAAACTCTGCCCTTGGCTGCGGAACTGGAGGATCGGGTACCGGAACCTCTGGAGCTACTGCCGCTCTCGGCTCCTCTAATACCGCCGACGTGGCTGAGCTCGCCGATCCGCCTACTACCTCAGGCATAGTCTGTGCCCGAGTCCTGGTAACCCTTTGCGTACCACTAGCAGCTCCTGCTGTTGCCTTGCCCTTCTGGGCCCTGGTCGCCTTCCGTGGAGGCATAAATGTTACATAAGAAGGGGTCAGAGAGGATTAAACCTACTATGGCGACTTTCGCACGATCTCAAGAGAAGAATGGAAACCAATCCTAAATGTCCTGCGACCTCACGATTATAGATGTGGTGCACAACACACCGATAATCAAGACTCTACTAGACACGGTCGTAGACACATTCCGAGGACTAATCGCTCGATACCACTTTTGTCACGACCAGCCGGGCGCGGATCGGTGCCCTACAGGCACCGCTACAGTATACATCAGAGAAAATCAGCGGAACATACATGAAACTTACAAAATAAAACAACAGAAGTAAAACAACAGGTTAGCCGATAGGGCTACCTTCCTGGACATACATATATACAACTGAAGCAGTTGCCTCCTTTCCTTTACAAATTGACCCACAATATGTGACTACAAACCTCTAAGAGTTTTAACATAACAACAATGGCGGGAAAGGGCCCCGCCATATCCCTGAATATACATGAATATACAACCTCAGGGAAAACCGTACCAAGAGATAAGCCTCCGGAGCAAATGGAGCTTTTTCCCAAAAACTGAACCGAGATCCTAAGAGCAAGGATCACCAACCTATGTACCTAAAACCTGCGGGCATGAACGCAGCCCCTCGAAGAGGGTCAGTACAACAGGTACCGAATATGGAACGGAAAAAATAAGGTACAGTAAACAAATCATAACTGTACAAAAGAATGACAGGGGCAAGTATAAAAAGGGTACATACCAGATCCTACCGTGTCATTACCATCTCGTGAAATTAATCGTACCTTATTATCTTTTTCCATTTTCAATAAAAGTTATAGTCACTTCCTTACGTACATACTTAGGAAAAATCGTCAAATTCATTACCATATAACTTACTTATCTTTCATAACATAATCCGGCCCTTTATGGAGGGACACATATACTACCCGGCCCAATGTGGGACGCGATCAAGTCACACAAATATCAAAGCGTGCCCGTGGAATTCCTTCCTCACTGCCGGCAATCTATGACATAAATCATACTCATGTGACGCGCCCGTGGCATCCTACCTCACTGTCGGCGTACACATATACAATACATATATACCTCGCCCGTGGAATCCTCCATCATCGCTGCGTAGTAGGTGTAACATATAACCAGTGACACGCGTGGCATCCTACCTCATCACAAGATACACGTATACAATACATATATATATATATATATATATATATATATATAAAGCGGCGCAGGGACCCGGAATCCCTCATCGTATAAGCATGGCCATAACGTGCCCTCGGCATCCCTCATCGTAGGTGCAGGTCTTTATGGGGAGCTAGCCCATGGAATAAGAATATAACATGCCCCCGGAATCCCTCATCGTGGGTACATGTCTTCATGGGGAGCTAGCTCACGGAGTAATAGTCGTAATAGCATGGTCGCATGCCCCGGAATCCCTCATTGTATAAGCATGGCCATGGGTAACAAAACAAATTCGGGAATCTAACCCGTCTCCTGGTCACATGCCCCGAAATCCCACATCGTATAAGCATGTCCAAGGATCAATCATAATGGAAGCATACCCGTGGAATCCCACATCACTGTCGGTACGTCCAAGTAAACTTACAACAAGACAGCCGACCCTCCAACTGAGAGTCACGACAACGTAAACATATAATACTTGCACTCAAAGCTATCACAAGCAAACATAGGCAAGTTCATTAAACCTTTAGACTTCCATTTTTATAAACTCATGGCACTTTCGTTTCACACATAAAAATCCGGGAATTTAACCCCAAGTACTACGTACTTCCATTCTTTTCAAAAAATTCCTTTTCATATAAAACCCCAAGATACTAACACCCGTAGTATCAAGGCTTGTGTATATTTCACATAAGTCACTATACTTTAGAAATACATTTCTCGACTTCTAAATCAAGTGACCCTTACTTTAAAGCTTTAAGCAAGTGATACCTTTAAATCAAATTGCCCTTCCTTAATTCAAGTTATTTCTTTGTTTACCTTATTAGAGAAAACCATTCTCTTAACCTTCCATAAAGCCGTTATAACCAACTTCCCATAAAGCCGTTATAACCCTTTATGGTTTTAGACAAACTCATTCCTTTTATAACCAAGAGACTTATACTTTTTAAAACCAAGTATTATATACTTTCAAATCAATTCTCTTAACTTTCAAAATAAATTTAGTCTCTTAACTTTTAGAAATCAAGTTTCTTAACTCAAGTACTCACACCTTTTAAAACAAGTTACTTCCCTTAAATCAAGTCAATTCTTCCTTTAAGAATCAAGTTTCATTACCTGAAAATAAAGTCTCTCAACCTTTTATGAGTCTAAGGTTCACAGTCTTAAAACTTCATAACGTAAATTCTTTAAGTTAAGCACATATGCCTTATGAGTGTGAGTAGATTATACTTGATTATAACGATCTTATTAAAGCAGCCATGATCTAGAAAATGTAATACAATTTTGTCTTATCTTAGCTTCTATGCAGATGGAGAATTCTACTCATTTTAATATAATCAATTGTCATTACATTTTCCTTTATTAACGCTGCAATGGCTTGCTCGATACTTATTCTCATTCGTGCCATAAATTAGCCAAGTCAACTTGGCTCCAAAGTACATCCTAACGACTCTTACCAACATCCCCCATAAGACTCGGTAAGGACTTAGGATAACTTTGACATAAACTTTACATAGAGTAAATCACACACATACCTCTTAAATTGTAAGAGTAGAAGGAAACATGAAATAATACCACATGTATATTCCATACATAGAATCATGCCAAAGGAATGAAGAGGTTCACATACCTCGCGACGATTATCGACAAGTAGCAAAATGCTCCAAAGTACTTCAACCTTGATAGCTATTCCATCCTTCAAGTAGGATACGCTATACTTAGTACTTCAACCTATAATGTCCACAATAAGTCCATTAACCTCTTACTTCAAACGTAGAATATTCTAAGTGTTAAGTCACTAAATTCTACCGAAAATCGGACAACACTTCCTTTGTTTCTACATAATTTGCCACCTTTTTCAAGGCCGAATTCAATAACCAAACACGCCGCATTTAAGGCCCAACCAATGCAATTAACAATATGGGATTACACGCCTACTAGACGTGTAAAATTCCGCCCCACAAAAGATATCAAACTAATACAAACTACTAGTCCAATTCGGCCACATTGAGTACAATAACACCAATTCTTATCCAATTTCCATTTCAATCCAAGTTGTTAGCATAACATGATATCAAGTCGCAATCGATTATAACCACTATAATCTTCAAGTAAGTAACATGCGACGATTCTAATAAACGACCAAATTGTAATCCAACTTCACAAGGCTTAAATGACATTTCGGATTTTAGGCTACAATCAATCCATAATACTTAAGAAACTTCAACACATATACTTCATGCTAGCAAACATGTAAAGCTAACAACAATATATAATCTTGTAACACTTAAAAGACAAAATTATTACCTCAACGATTCTTAGTCCAACTTCAAATCCAAAGTCGCTCCCTAGAAACTTAGAGCCCCTCCTTGACACTCCAATCCGCTACTTGAGACCCTTAGAACAACACCAACAAATTTCCTTCAATCTTCCAACCAAAACCTAGAAAGGCAACTAGGTTTTCATCTTGCGACTAATACGAAAACTATCTTTTTGTTATACCCCGTAATTCCAGGGTATGTATGTGAAGACGTACGTACGAGAATACGACTGTAATTTTGGAAAGAAAGAAAGATGTGATTTTTCGACGGAAAAGTTTCTGGATTTTGTGAAGGAAAAAGGTTCGCTAATGGGAATTAGATTCCCAGATTTGGTACTCAGACTTTTTGGATTAATTAAGAATTATGGAATTATTTATCCGGAATTGGTCACGTGGGGCCCACGGGAGGAATTTACGGTTTATGGGGCCCACTTTATTTTTTTTACGGATATTTTCGGAAGGTGAAATATTTTGGACCAATAGGAGGGCGACATGTGTCACCCCTAGATGGCAAGGTTGGACGAAATTGTGGGCAAGGAGTGGCACATTTTTTTCATGAAAAAGGCTTAAAACATTTGGTCAAAGTCTTGCAAGATATTTGTGTAGTAGATAGATAAGTGGGACCCACACACATATGGCTCAATCTAGACGACACACTTGCTTCAATCCTAGCCCTTGAATTCCCTATAAATACCCCCTTAGTTGAAGACTTCTTCATCCACACTTAGAGATTTCCAAGCTTGAAATACTCCTTCCCCTTGTTGTTGTTCTCGTCCTTGAGCCTCTCCCTTAGCCAAAAGTTTTCCAAAAATCCTTAAACTTATAAGTGTTCTTCCTTAGGGTGTTAGGAAGATTAGTAACCAAAAGTTGGAAAAGATTTCACACCCCTAGCCTAAATATACCCCCTTGGCCGAGAGTTGCCAAAATTGTAGCCTAAGTGTTCTTCACTTTTTGGAGTTGAAGTGTTAAGAGAAGTTGTTTAGAAACTTCTAAGGGTTGCTTGGAGCGGGTTTGAGCATAAGGAATTGGAGCTAAACGTTGCTCAGGATCGACATATAATCTTGGATAATTTTGGGCTTATCGAGGTAATGATCTTTATCCCCCTATTGTAATTGGAAATTGCATGTCGTAGTAGTTTAGAATTAAGTATAAGATATATAGAAGGTTGGTAAAGAATAGAATTGAACTGTACTTACATAGGGTTGTATTTACAGTAGACTTGTGTAGTTTGACGGGTAGGGAAGTGCTGCCCAATTTTCCGTAGAATTAAGAACCTTCTGCTTAGAATGTTCTACAGAGTAGCCTAGACGTTGATAGACTTATATGACCGTTATAGGTTGAAATCGCGAGTAGCGTATTCTACTTGAAGGGTGGAAAAGGCTAGCGGGATTCTGATACTTTGGAGCTTTTTGCTATTTGTCGATAATCGTCGCGAGGTATGTGAACCTCTTCCTATCTTTTCTAGCATGATATGTTGTGTACTATGTAGTACGGTAGACGTACATGTGTTAAATGAATTTGGTTGGTTTAAAACATAAAGTGTTATAACGGCTTTATGGAAAGTTGGTTATAACAACTTTATGTGGGCAAAGAAATGGTTTGTGGTTTTTAAAAGATAAAAGACTGGATGTGAATTAATAAGGACTTGGGTTGTGTTAAAAAGTTGTGAAACTGTTTTAATGAGAAATGGGTAATTGGGTTTTAAAAGGAATAATGTTATATTAATTTTGGAAATGAGAACAAGTATCGAACAAACCACTGCAGCGTTAATAAAGGAAAATGTATTGACTAATTAATAATTATTAAAACCAGTAGAAACCTCCATCTGCATAGAAGCTAAGATAAGACAAAATTGTATTACATTTTCTAGATCATGGCTGCTTTAATAAGATTGTTATAAACAAGAATAACCTACTCACACATAAGGCATATGTTACTCAAATTGTTTTAAAAGAGAATTATGTTATTAAGTGATTAAGACTATGAACTATGAAACCTTTCGAAAATAAGAGACTTGAGTATTTGAAATTAGGCAAACTTGAACTTTTGGAAAAGAAGGTTGTTACTTGTCTTTAAAAAGGGGAAACTATTTTGGTTTACTTAAGATAATAGTTACTCTGTTTTGGATACTACGAGTGTTGGTATCAGGTGACTTCTTGTGAAAGAATGGATATTTGTAAGGGAATTGAAGTATGGTAATTTGCTTGTGCTTGCTTGTGATAGCCTTGTTGTGTGAAAAGTTGTATTCCTATGCTACCGCGTCTCTCGATGGAGGGCCGGTATATTGTTATTGTTGTTACATGGACATGTCTGCACCGATGAAGAATTTCGGGGGCATGTGGCCATGCGGCGGGTTAATCACCCGATATATTGTTATTGTTGTTACATGGACATGTCTGCACCGATGAAGAATTCCGGGGGCATGCGGCCATGCGGCGGGTTAATCACCCGATATATTGTTATTGTTGTTACATGGACATGTCTGCACCGATGAAGAATTCCGGGGGCATGCGGCGGGTTAATCACCCGATATATTGTTATTGTTGTTACATGGACATGTCTACACTGATGCAGAATTCCGGGGGCATGTGGACATGCGGCAGGGTTGATTACCCGATATATTGTTATTGTTGTTACATGGACATATACGCACCGTCTGCAACTCGGGGTATGTGGCCATGCGGCAGGGTTGATTACCCGATATATTGTTATTGTTGTTACATGGACATGTCTGCACCGATGCAGAATTTCGGGGGCATGTGGCCATGCAGCAGGGTTGATTACCCGGTATACTGTTATTGCATCCTGGACATGTCTACACCGATGGAGAATTCCGGGGGCGTGTGGCCATGATGCGGGCATGATTGATATTTTGGGCGTGAGACCCTTGGTTATATTTGAGTGATGACTTTGAGGGCGTGAGTCCCTGCTTTGACATGACTGCTTTTATGTCGTGAACTGTAGTTTGGTTGTCATACATGTCTCCTGTTTTATTTAGACTATTATGATTTAACTACAGTATTTTTAGTTTCATATACTTGGTACATGTTATCGACCTCGCCGAGGCTGCGTTCATGCCGCATGATTAAGTACACGATTGTTGATCCTCACTCATAGGATCACAGTTCAGCATTTTGGGAAGCTCCGTTTCTCCGGAGGCTTATCTTTGGTATAGTCCCCTGTCGTTGTAGGTACTTACATTCAGGGGTATGGCGGGGCCCTGTCCCGTCATAGTTGTAGTTACATTCTTAGAGGTCTGTAGTACTGTTGTGGGCAGGGTTTGTAAAAAGGACTTAACTGTTCGGTTTGATATATATGTATATATTTTGGAAGGTGACCATTTTGGTTAGCATGTTTCATACTTTATGTCTTGTCTCATGTTTTAGTTTTTATTTTCCACTGATTTTCTCTGATGTTGTATTACTAGGGTGCCCGGGGTAAGGCACCAGTCACGGGCCCGGGTTCGGGTCGTGACAAAAGTGGTATCAGAGCAGTTAGTCCTCGGAAAGTGTCTACAGACCGTGTCTAGTAGAGTTTTGATTATCGGTGTGTTGTGCACCACATCTATAATCGGGAGGCTGCAGGACATTTAGGATTTGTTTCCATTATTCTCACTCTAAGATCGTGCCTTAGAGCTGTGTTATAAGTTGGACCCCTCTGACGTATTTCGTTTGTACCAGTTATGCCTCTACGCAAGGCAACCAGAGCCCAGAAGGGCAAGGCAGCGAAGGAGGCTGCGAGTAAATCTGAGAGGTTACCGTGACAGAGGCCCGATTTACGAGGTGGTGCTACAGACGGCAGATTCTACGATGCCACCAGCCCCAGCAGAGTTTAGAGCAGCAGCAGTAGCTACTGAGGCCACGATACCTGAGCCTCCAGTCCCACAACCTAGAGCAGATGAGATGGGTTACAAGGAGATGGCCCAGTTATTGGCCAGGATTGTGGCCAGACATGAGGATAGGCTGGATGCAGCAGTTCCAGTAGCACCCGTGGTTCACCCGAGATCGGATAGTTTGAGGCTACGGGATTTTCTGAGTTGCGACGCCCGAGTTCTGGTCGAGGCCCGAGGATGATCGCGGGAGTTCATCCGATTCTGACGGATCGTGAGAGTGATCAAGGCTTGGAGACCAGTCGGTGGTCTTAGGTTCGCATCGGCCGCGTGATCTGCGATCGGCCCGGTTTGATTCGTGGGAGTTGTCCCGGGGAGAGCATGCACTTCCAGCAGTATGGGACGAGTTCTCAGAGGCATTCCTCACTCACTTCTTGCCTCCGCAGATAAGGAGGCACGGTAAGCAGATTTATGATCTTGAGGCGAGAGAGGCGTGCGGTTCGGGAGTACAATGTGGGTTTGACTCACTAACTCGATGCGTCGGTGTTAGTAGCCGATATGGAGGGCGAGTACACCGCCACGTCACCGGCTCGATGACTACTTGGCGAGGCTTTTGGGTGTGGCTCTTCACCGGGCATGGACATTGCCCGCGTGCAGCTTATGCACTTGGATGTGAGGCGGAGAGCTCGGCGAACGACCGAGATCGGCGAAGAGGGCGAGCAGCGAGGTCCTTTGGTGACTTTCGAGGCGGACCGCCTCAGTGGCGAGCTAGTTATGCACCTTCGCCAAGATGAGTGGTCCTCCACAACCGGGCGTCCAGTATTGAGGAGCAGGTCGAGCTCGAGGTTCGAGTTTTCGAGGAGTAGGGGTGTTGGCGGTGCAGCCACCCTACCTCGGTGTGGTCGATGTGGTAGACCGCATTTTGGGAGTGTCGTGGTTCCAGGAGCTTGTTATTTTGCGGCAGCAGGCCATTTTGCGGAACTGTCCAGGCCGTGGGTATACGGATGTTACGACTCGGCCTCGGGATCTATGGCTGGTTCATCACGCCTACTGACTATGCGCCTGCAGGTGTGCCTATGACTAGAGTGAAGCGGTAGATACAGGTATATCCTTAACCCTCTAGAGATTAGTATGCTTGATATGATGATTTTATGATTGAGTGTTATGTTTGGATCTCATTGTGTAAAATTGTGATCTAGAGAACATGGGTAGTTGAAAAGGTAAGTATGGGGGTATGGAAGGTGTGAACCATATAATATTACACGTTGAGACCTTAGATGTAAGGCCGTCTTGAGTAAAGGATTTTACGGTTAACCCTTGTCGGAGTGCATAGTATACGTGGAGTTTTGTGTGATAATTCTTTGGGTTGTGTAAGATGAAAGTGGTAGCTTTCAGGACTTGAATAGGTAAGATTGTTCCGGATCGGGGAACAAGAGTTTGGCGCGATTATGGGTCGGGTTGAGGACCATTCGCGGGTCAACCCGTAGCCCGGTATGAGGTGGGGTGTCACGACCCGAACCCGGGCCCGTGACTGGTGCCTTACCTCGGGCACCCTAGTGATACAACATCAGAGTAATCAGCGGAACATAAGACGATAACATGAAATAACAAGAAGTATGAAACAATAGTCTGAGAAAACTTGCCTTACGGCATATATATATAAATCAATTTAAAACCGAACAGTTACATCCCATTACAACTCGCCTAGCGATTACTACAGACTTCTAAGAATGATACGACAACAATGGCGGGGCGGGGCGCCAAACCCACGAATGTAAACACCTACTACGACGGTGTACGGCTGATAAGCCTCGAGAAAGCGGAGCTTCCCAAACGCCGAATCGTGACCACGAGAGCTAGGATCAACGACTGGTGTACCTCAACCTGCGGCATGAACGCAGCCCCCCGAAGGAGGTCAGTACAACAGGTACCAAGTATGTGAAACTGAAAATGCTGTAAATGAAATCATAGTAGTCTATATAAAGCAGGAGACATGTATGATAACCAAAACTACAGTTCACAATAAATAAGCAGTCATGTCAAGTCAGGGACTCACGCCCTCAAAGTCATCATAAAACCATACGGGGTAAGTACGAAGGCATAGCCGACTACTAAAACCCACAGTACAAACAAGGTCGTAAACTGTATCATGAGATCTGTCTAGACCGTCACATGATCAAAGCTGGCCACTCGCGCGATATCTAATGCGCGTCAGCCTGGAACTTCCCATAGCTCCGCATGGGCCACTCCAATGGCCCGCATGAGGTATTCCCCGCATCGAGGGTAGCTACTCCCCGACAGCGTCCTCGACTCGCCGTCCGCATGGCCACAAAGACCGCATGACCACAAGGGCCGCAAACTAACCTGGAACTCTCGTAGCTCCGCATAGGCCATACAGACCTGCATAAGGTATTCTCGAATCATAGGTCACTAGACCCGCCTGAGTCTACCCCGCATCGGAGGGCAGCTTAACCCCCGGAATCATGAGTGATATAATATCATCATAACAACTTATCGTTAAACAACCTAAGCACAACAAGGAAAAACCCCTTTACACAAACATCACAAGATGCTAACTCACGTAGCATCCTAACATGTTTACTTATCAAGTCAACAAGAAAGTATTACAAGACTATCACAAATCAATACAATCAAGTTATTCACACAAGGTACTTTCTACATTATGATTAACCAGGTCGGGTATCTATTCCCAAAGTACTTCATACATTATCTTTTAAAAGATACGTTACGTTTACAAAAGTCACACAATACCCGTAGTATATGAAAATAGAGTGATTATCTTTTGAAGTAAATCAAAACACTTCTCTTCGTAAAATCAAGTAACGACATTCTTTTCCAAATGTTTCAGGTTTGCCTAATTTCAAATGTTCACGTTTCTTATTTTAGAAAGGTTTCGTAGTTCATAGTCTTATTCATTTAAGAATATAATTCTCTTTTAAACCATCTGAGAAAACATAAGCCTTATATGTGAGTAGGATATTCTTGTTTATAACAATCTTATTACAATGACCATGATCTAGGAAATATCATTTTGTCTCATCTTAGCTTCTATGCAGATGGAAGTTTCTACTGGTTTTAATAATACTTAATCTGTCAAAATATTTCCTTTTATTAACGCTGTAGTGGTTTGTCGATACACATTCGATTTCAAATCAAGAAAACATTCTTAAGCCGTTATACCTAACTTCCCATAAAGCTAGTATAACTCTTAAGTTTTCAAAACCAAGTATTACTTCTTCTTTCAAAATGATTCAAAAATCTTTTGAAATACTTCAAGTTCTTTATTATCACATAACCAGCCAATTATAGTTCAAATCAGTTACCCTTTTAAAAACCACAAGTATTTTCTTACCTACATAAAGTTGTTATAACCAACTTCCCATAAAGCCGTTATAACACTTTATGTTTTAGACCAATCAAATACATTTAACACATGACGTCTATCGCACTACATAGTTACACACATATCATGCTAGAAGAGATAGGAAGAGGTTCACATACCTCGCGGCGAGTATCGACTAATAGCAAAACGCTCAAGTACTTCCAAGTCGGCTACTCCTTAAGCCAAGTAGATCGCCCACGCGATCTTCAACCTATAAGGCCACAGCGCTTATTAATATTTAGATCTCTTCGTAGAACATTCTACGAAAATTCGGCAAAGACTCCCCACACGCATCGTAAATCTCCTCTCTGCGGGCCGCTACCAAGCCAACGGGGGTTATACGCCTAATCCGGACGTGCACAATTCTACCCCACGAAAAGCTACACAAGTCTCATGTCTGGTCTATGTAATTACTGATTCGGACTCTTCTTTACATTCAGGCTTAAGTCGCAAGACATTGCGTAAGTATTATTCAGGCTTAAGTCAAAAGACATTGCCGCAACTATGTTCCATTCTATATATAGTATACTTTAACTATATATTCAACAACATGTAATTTCCAATTACAATGTGAAGGTCAAAAGTGTTTACCTCGATAAGCCCAAAATTATCCAAGTATAAAGTCGATCTGGGCAACGTTTAGCTCGACTCACATGCGCTCCAACCCGCTCTAAACCACCCTTAGAAGTTCTAACCAACTTCTACATACTACTCCAACTAACTATGGAGATTTTCCTTAGGGTTTCGGTTTTGTAGTGACGGGAAGTATAATAGTATTACTGGGCTTTTCAGATAGGTATAACCTTAGAATACTACAAGGTATACGGCTAAGGTAATTTGGGTATAGAACAATACTTTTGAGTATTTCTACCAAGAGGGGGTATTTATACGAGACAACACCACAAGGGGGTGTATACCCTCGGCCTACCCCACTGGGGGTACTCTCGCCGAGGGGAAGAGCTCGCCACAAGGCCTCACAGGGGAGGTGGGACGAAACCAACAAGGAGGGAGGGAAGATTTCAAGACTTGGAATTTGTAGAATGGATGAAGAAGTCTTCAAAGGGGGGGGGGGGTATTTATAGGTCTAGCAAAGGCCAACCAATGGCCAAGATCATGCCAAGTGCAAGGCAAGTGTAGGGCCATGATCATGCCAAGTGCACCTTATCCATCTACCACAAAATATCCTGCCTACTACTTGACAAAACCCAACCATTTCGTCCCATGCTTTACCGACTCCCACCAACTGAGGGTGACAAGTGTCGCCCTCTTGTTGGTCCAAAATGTTCGTCTCTGGAAAAATCCGCAAAAATTAGAAATGACATAGCGAATTTTCCGCATGAAGTTATGCAAAACGTTTCGTCGAAAAACGACTCCAACCGGGTGTTGTGCACAAAAATAATCGGCCAAGCCTACTTTAAAGCCCAAACTTTTCTACGTACGTCCTTACGTACATACTCTGGAAATACGGGGTATAACATTCTCCCCTCCTTAGAAACATTCGTCCCGAATGTTCCTTCTAAGTCTCAAACCAAACGTGCGCCAGTATAGTCTTCCCTACTATACTTACCTGAACAATCCTGCCACAACTGGCCACAACAACACCTGCGCAAAATACTTACATCCAAGTCCACGAGGAAACACCTCTAACATCACCACAAACACCTCTAACATCACAACGCTCCCATCCAAGGGTCTAAAATATAATTCCTTCGCACTTTCTCCATACAAAAGAAATGGTCACATCTCTGCTCGCAATACATGCTCGCTTCTCCCTTTACTCGTCGTGATACCACTTTTGTCACTTTGCCGCGAGGTTCTAGTGTCACTCCGGCGACCCAACAAATGGTACCGGGCTGCATGCGATCCCTGAGGCTGTCGTACACTCGAACTCTTACCACATTTCTGATACTGCTTCAGTTTCCAAAACTCGGGGTTACTATCTCTAACGTGGTCATCATTAACTGGGAACACTCTGGATGGATCTCCGATACTTTCCCGATCATAACAATACGAAAGACCGGACATACTGCCTCCTAAGTCGGACGGCAAATGCTAACATATAGGCAACCTGGCCTATTCTTCACATGAACTCAAAAGGGCCCAAAGTAACTCGGGCTAAGTTCCCTCTGTTTTCCAAAACTCGTCACACCCAACCCGGGGTGGTACTTTCAAGAAGACCGACCGTCAACCTGAACTCTAAGCGTCGTCGCCGATTATCCACACGATTTCTCTGAGCTGCCAGAACCTCTTCTAGACAAGCTTTACCCTATCCACGATCTGTGGAACAAGCTGAACCAACTATCTGAATCTTGCCAACATCGAACCAATCGACCGGCGACTTACACTTCCGCCCTGCAAGGCGTCATAAAGCGACATCCCAATACTGAAATGGTAGCTACTAAAACACTCCCTCAACAGGAGACAACAATCCTTCACTACCCCGAAATCACACACCGCTGGCGGCGAATACGATACGAGACTCACTGAGTTCCTAATCACTGGTAAAACTTCCGAGAAAAAAAGCGGTAGTAACACTGGCTCCACTGCGTCATAAGGTAAAGGTAGGCACCCTGCAGCCTTACAACCTTTACGATATAACGCCGCAACATACCACCGAGAACACGGTTTGGACTAAAAGATAAGACGGGCTGACCTCATCGGCCCGACTACTGATTGAACGCATCCACGAACTCGTACGCTGGTTAACTAAACTTGGGCCTAACACCCTCATAACCCTAACACAAAGCGGGACCACCACAAACTGACCCCACCACCATACAGGCCGCGGGTTGACCCGCAACGTGGCCTCAACCCTACCCGGCATCGCGCAAAACACTAGCTCCCCGATCCGGAACAATTTCACAAATCACGTTACGAAAACCTAGCGGTCTTCCTAGCTCAACTACCCTCTTTCATATTACGCTACTCAGGGACTTATCCCAAAAACATATCTCACGTGCACTATGCACTCCTATAAGGGTCAAACATAAACATACGTCTTTTACTCGAGATGGCCTTACCTCTATGGTCTTCACGTATAATGCTCTAAGGCTTACGTTTTCTCTAGAGGGTTAAGGATATATCTATATCTACTGCTTCACTCCCCTTAGTCATTCTAATCAAACCTGCCCCGTAGGGCGTATAGCTAAGGAAGATGACGAACTACCCACCGATCCTAAAGGCTGAGTCCTCCTACTAGGACACCCATTCGACACATGGCCCTGACGGCGGCCACGGTATCTGAGCACCAACAAAGACGGCGTTCCGGGATGACGTCATCACACCTGTGAACACCGGGAAAAAGCGAATCCGTTTGGAACCTACGTGTAGCTGTGAACCGGAAGCTCTGGAGCTCTGACCAACTCCTGCATACCCCGAACGTCCTGAAACCTGTGGAGGACCTTTCTGCACTGGTGGATGTGCATAATCTAATCTGCTGGTGAGGTGACTCGACTCGAAAGTTGCCAAAGGACCTTGCTGCTCTGGCCCTCTTCTGTTGTCCTTCGTTAACCCGTTGATCTCTACGTTTCTTGGCCTGTCGCGCACAAGCCCGTACACAGGCCATGCTCAAGCCTAACTGAAGAATTACTCTTCTACAACCCTTTCTAAGATATTCATCAAGACTCGCGGTACATCGGTATACTCTCTGGTAGCCAAATCCATAGCTAATGCGAGGTTGTCTCTTCGCAATCTATATTCTGTTTCGGTCGTGGGCGAAGGTTCAAATATCATGGCCGATGGAACTGCTGCCGCCGTGCTAAACTCTGCTGGGGCTGGTGACGTAGCATAACTCCCCGAACGAAGCACCTAACTCAGGTGATGGTTAGGCCTGTGCCCTCGTAACCCTCTGAACTCTACACGCAGCTCCTCGCCTTGCGCGCCTCTGGGCCGGGTTGCCCACGCGAGGCATAGCGGTAAGGAAAGAAATACGTGAGAGGTCCACTTACAACACGGCTCTAAGGCACGATCTCGAGTGAGAAGAATAGAAACCAATCCTAAATATCCTGTAGCCTCACGATTATTGGTGTGGTGCACAACACACCGATAATCAAGACTCTCGGATACGATGCGTGGACACTTTCAGGATTAAGCGCTATGATACCACTTTTGTCACGACCGAACGGGCCCGTGGATCGTGCCTTACCGGGCACCTAGTGATACAACATCAGTAATCGGTGAACATAAGGCGATAACATGAAATAACAAGAAGTATGAAACAATAGTCTGAGAAAACTTGCCTTACGGCATATATATAAATCAATTTAAAACCGAACAGTTACATCCCATTACAACTCTGCCCACAACAGTACTACAGACCTCTAAGAATGATACGACAACAATGGCGGGACAGGGCCCCGCCAAACCCCTGAATGCAAACACCTACTACGACAGGGGACTATACCACTGATAAGCCTCGGAGAAGCGGGCTTCCCAAGCAATGTGACCACGAGAGCTAGGATCAACGATCGTGTACCTCAACTGCGGCATGAACGCAACCCGAAGAGGTCGAGATAACAGTACCAAGTATGTGCCCGAAAATCGTAAATAAAATCATAGTAGTCTATATAAAGCGGGAGACATGTATGATAACCAAAACTATTCCTGCACAATAAATAGCGATCATGTCAAGTCGAGGACTCACGCCTCAAAGTCATCATAAAACGCACGGGGTAAATGCGAAGGCATGGCCGACTACTAAAACCCACGATACAAACAAGGTCGTAAAGCGTATCATGAGATCTGTCTGCATCCGTCACATGATCAAAGTGGCCACTCGCGCGATATCTAATGTACGCGTCTAGCCTGGAACTTCCCATAGCTCGCATGGGCCACTCGATAGCCGCATGAGGTATTCCCGCATCGGTAGCTACTCCGGCGGCGTCCTGGACTCGCCCGTCCGCGTGACCACAAAGACCGCATGACCACAAGGGCGCAAACTAACACGGAACTCGTAGCTCGCATAGGCCATACAGACTGCATAAGGTATTCTCGAATCATAGGTCACTAGACCACTGAGTCTACCGCGTCGGAGGCGACTTAACCGGAATCATGGTGATATAATATCATCATAACGACTTATCGTTAAACAACCTAAGCACAACAAGGAAAAACCCCTTTACACAACATCACAAGATGCTAACTCACGTAGCATCCTAACATGTTTACTTATCAAGTCAACAAGAAAGTATTACAAGACTATCACAAATCAATACAATCAAGTTATTCACACAAGGTACTTTCTACATTATGATTAACCAGGTCGGGTATCTATTCCCAAAGTACTTCATACATTATCTTTTAAAAGATACGTTACGTTTACAAAAGTCACACAATACCCGTAGTATATGAAAATAGAGTGATTATCTTTTGAAGTAAATCAAAACACTTCTCTTCGTAAAATCAAGTAACGACATTCTTTTCCAAATGTTTCAGGTTTGCCTAATTTCAAATGTTCACGTTTCTTATTTTAGAAAGGTTTCGTAGTTCATAGTCTTATTCATTTAAGAATATAATTCTCTTTTAAACCATCTGAGAAAACATAAGCCTTATATGTGAGTAGGATATTCTTGTTTATAACAATCTTATTATAGCAGCCATGATCTAGGAAATATCATTTTGTCTCATCTTAGCTTCTATGCAGATGGAAGTTTCTACTGGTTTTAATAATACTTAATCTGTCAAAATATTTCCTTTTATTAATTTGCGATGGTTTGTCGATACACATTCGATTTCAAATCAAGAAAACATTCTTAAGCGTTATACCTAACTTCCCATAAAGCTAGTATAACTCTTAAGTTTTCAAAAACCCAGTATTACTTCTTCTTTCAAAATGATTCAAAAATCTTTTGAAATACTTCAAGTTCTTTATTATTACATAACCAGCGGTTATAGTTCAAATCGGTTTACCCTTTTAAAAACCACAAGTATTTTCTTACCTACATAAAGTTTATAACCAACTTTCCATAAAACCGTTATAACACTTTATGTTTTAGACCAATCAAATACATTTAACACGTATGCGTCTATCGTACTACATAGTTACACACATATCATGCTAGAAGAGATAGGAAGAGGTTCACATACCTCGCGGCAGTATCGACTAATAGCAAAACGCTCAAGTACTTCCAAGTCGGCTACTCCTTAAGCCAAGTAGATCGCGCCACGCGATACTTCAACCTATAAGGCCACAAGGCGCTTATTAATATTTAGATCTCTTCGTAGAACATTCTACTGAAAATTGGCAAAGACCTCCCCGCAACAGCGTAAATCTCCTCCTCTAACTGGCTACGCCAACGAGGGGGTTATACGTCTAATCGGACGTGCACAATTCTACCCAGAAAAGCTACACAAGTCTCATGTCTGATCCTATGTAATTCTGATTCGATACTCTTCTTTACATTCAGGCTTAAGTCGCAAGACATTACCGTAAGTATTATTCAGGCTTAAGTCAAAAGACATTGCCGCACAACTATGTTCCATTCTATATATAGTATACTTTAACTATATATTCAACAACATGTAATTTCCAATTACAACAGAAGGTCAAAAGTGTTTACCTCGATAAGCCCAAAATTATCCAAGTATAAAGTCGATCCTGGGCAACGGTTAGCTCGACTCGTGCGCTCAACCCAGCTAAACCACCCTTAGAAGTTCTAACCAACTTCTACATACTACTCCAACTAACTATGGAGATTTTCCTTAGGGTTTCGGTTTTGTGACTGACGGGAAGTATAATAGTATTACGGGGCTTTTCGTATAGGTATAACCTTAGAATACTACAAGGTATACGGCTAAGGTAATTTGGGTATAGTAACAATACTTTTGAGAGTATTTCTACCAAGAGGGGGGTATTTATACGAGACAACACCACAAGGGGGGGGTGTATACCCCTCGGCCTACCCCACTAGGGGGGGTACTCTTGGCCAATGGGGGGGAAGAGCTCTCGGCCACAAGGCCTCACAAAGGGGGAGGGTGGGACGAAACCAACAAGGAGGGAGGGAAGATTTCAAAACTTGGAATTTGTAGAATGGATGAAGAAGTCTTCAAAGGGGGGGGGGGTATCTATAGGTCTAGCAAAGGCCAACCAATGGCCAAGATCATGCCAAGTGCAAGGCAAGTGTAGGGCCATGATCATGCCAAGTGCACCTTATCCATCTACCACAAAAATATCCTACCTACTACTTGATAAAAACCCAACCATTTCGTCCCATGCTTTACCGCCCACTCCCACCAACTAGAGGGTGACAAGTGTCGCCCTCTTGTTGGTCCAAAATGTTTCGTCTCTCGGAAAAATCCGCAAAAATTAGAAATGACATAGCCGGAATTTTCCCTTCGCAAGTTATGCAAAACGTTTCGTCGAAAAACGACTCCAACCGGGTGTTGTGCACAAAAATAATCGGCCAAGCCTACTTTAAAGCCCAAACTTTTCTACGTACGTCCTTACGTACATACTCTGGAAATACGGGGTATAACATGGGGTCAGTTCGAGGTGTTCCCGCCAGGTGGTAGGGTCACGAGGGTGCTAGGCCCAGGTTTAGGTAACCATCGTATGAGTTCGTGGATATGTTCGACCAGAATCGGATCGTGAAGGCCGGGAATGGCCTTAAAGGAATTTGAGGCTAGTAAGATGACCAAGTTGGAGGTAGTGACTCCAAGGTTTTGGAAACTGAAGTGATGAAGGGAGTGTGGTAAGTGTACTAGAAAGAATTCGGGTGTACGAGAAGGGTACGACGAGTAAGAAAGGAAGTGAATGTGTGTCAAGAGGTCGGAAGTGATCATTTTTGTGAAGTGAATGTGCGACAGGAGTATCCTTTGGACCAGGAGCGAGAGTTGGTGTTGTTTTACACCTTCGAGGTGATTCCTCGTTGGCTTGGATTTGGGTTTCGCGCGTATGATTTTATTATGGCAATATGTGGCATAGTTGGTTTCATAAATGTAGTAGTGGAGACTATACCGGCGCATGTACGTTTGGAGACTTAGAAGGAACATTCGGGACGAATGTTTCTAAGGAGGGAAGAATGTTATACCCCGTAATTCCAGGGTATGTATGTGAAGACGTACGTACGAGAATACGACAGTAATTTTGGAAAGAAAGAAAGATGTGATTTTTCGACGGAAAAGTTTCCGGATTTTGTGAAGGAAAAAGGTTCGCTAATGGGAATTAGATTCCCAGATTTGGTACTCGGACTTTTTGGATTAATTAAGAATTATGGAATTATTTATCCGGAATTGGTCACGTGGGGCCCACGGGAGGAATTTACGGTTTATGGGGCCCACTTTATTTTTTTTACGGATATTTTCGGAAGGTGAAATATTTTGGACCAATAGGAGGGCGACATGTGTCACCCCTAGGTAGCAAGGTTGGACGAAATTGTGGGCAAGGAATGGCACGTTTTTTTCATGAAAAAGGCTTAAAACATTTGGTCAAAGTCTTGCAAGATATTTGTGTAGTAGATAGATAAGTGGGACCCACACACACATGGCTCAATCTAGACCACACACTTGCTTCAATCCTAGCCCTTGAATTTCCTATAAATACCCCCTTAGTTGAAGACTTCTTCTGTCACGCCCGAACCGGGCGTGGTAGTGCCTACACAGGCACCCTTCTACCTTAACAACTAAGTACATTGCGGAAATTAATAACAGCTCATTTTTTTTTTCTTTTTTTTTTAAAGCAACCGTACGTACAAGGCAAAGCCGACTAGGCTGCCATATAATATACATAAACAAAAGACACTTACCGCACTTGAGTCCATCCCCATATATGAATACGGACCTCTAGGAGTTAAATCGAACTATGACGGGACAAGGCCGCTGGTACCCATAAATGTACAAAAGCACATCTTGAAAGAACTATACCAAAATGATAAACTCACGAACAAAGGAGCTATCCAAAACTACGAGCAGTCCTACACTGCCGATCACCAAATCTGCGTACCTAAACTGCGGCGATGAACGGCCTCGAAGGAGGTCAAGAAGAATGTACCAGTATGTGAGCGATGAAATGCGTAATGAAATCATAACAGTCTAAACAAAGCAGGAGACATGTATGATAGCCTACCTACAGTACACAATACATAAGCAGTCATATCAAGTCAGGGACGCAGGCCCTCAAAGTCATTACTCAAATATAACCATGGGTCTCACGCCAATAATATCAATCGTGCGTGGAATCCTTCCTCACTGCCGGCAGTCCATGATGTAACAACACCCATAAGGATACATGAACACCAAGTCCCACCTGTGTCCGAAATACCTCGTGGTCTCATGCCCCGGAATCCTACCTCGTAAAAGCATGAACATAGGGTAACACAAACAATTCCGGGGGCATATATGATACTCAAAATACAACACCTTGTGCCTTACTACAATGAGAGTAAACAATAGTATCCTTACAATATAAAATAGGAAGCTCATGATCAAAGCGGGACCATCCGCGCGGTATTATTCGGCAATCCTATTCACGGGACTATTTCACCCGCATAGGTCTCGTGGACCGCGTGAGGTATTCCTCGCGTAATTTGGACCCGCGCGTGGGACTATTTCACCGCATAAGCCCTTTCGGACCGTATAAGGTATTCTCGCATAGGACTATTTCACCGCATAAGCCCTACGGACTCGCATGAGGTATTCCTCGCATAGGCTGGACCCGCCCGCATGGGACTATTTCACCCGCATAAGCCCTACGGACTCGCGTGAGGTATTCGCCGCGATCGTGGGTAGCAAATCCACGGAATTATGCAAATGCCACAAACCGGGAATGACCCCAAAGCCGATATACCAATAGCAATTGTTATACCCGTAGTTGCGGGGTATGTATGTGAGGACGACGTGCGAAATCTGTGAAATTTTGAAAAAGAAAGAAAGATGTGAGTTTTCGACGGAAAAGTTTCCGGTAATTTGTGAAGAAAAAGGTTCGTTAATGAGAATTGGGTTCCCAGATTTGGAATTTGGGCTTCTTAGATTATATTAGAATTATGGAATTTTATTTTCGGAAATGGTCACGTGGGGCCCACGGGAGAAATTTACGGTTTTGTGGGGCCCGCTTTGTTTTTGAGATTTCCGGTATTTTGGATATTTTCGGAAGACGAAATATTCTGGGCGAATCGGGGGGCGACACGTGTCACCCCCATGTGGCACCCTTGGCCGATTTTACCTTTGTGCACAACACCCGGTTGGAGTCGTTTTTCGACGAAACGTTTTGCGTAGCTTGCGAAGGGAAAATTCCGGCTATGTCGTTTTGTATTTTTGCGGATTTTTCCGAGCGACGGAACATTTTGGACCAACGAGAGGGCGGCACTTGGCACCCTCTCATTGGTGGGCAAGGTGGGCGGCACATGGGACGATTGGGAGATAAGGTTGGGCAAGATATTTGTGTAGATATTTGTGAGGGTTTTAAGGAGTAGGGTCTAGGGTGCACTTGGCTTGATCTTGGCCTTACACTTGCCTTGCACATGGCTTGATCTTGGCCATTGGTTGGCTTTTGGTTTTGCTATAAATACCCCCTTGGCTTGAAGACTTCATTCATCCAAAAATGTTCCAAGTCTTGCTATCCTTCCCCTCTCCTCTTGTTTGACTCTCGTCCAAGAGCCCCCCCCCCCCCTCCCTAGTAAAGGCCCTTGGCCGAGAAACCCCTCCCCCTTTGAGTGGCCTTTGTGGCCGAGAGCCTCCTCCCCCCCCTTTGTGGTGCTAGCCGTGGGGTACCCCACTGCCTAGTTGTTTTCGTATAATACCCTCCTCGTGGTATTGAAATACTTCTCCTAGTATTGTTATAATGCCCAAAATACCTTAGCCTTTACCTTGTTGTATTCCAAAAGTTACCTCTATCGTAGAGCAGGAAATACTACCTTTTGTCCTTTTAGTCTCAAATGAAACCACAAGGAAATCTTCAGTTGGTTGAAGTATTTGAGTAGAAGTTAGTTAGAACTTCTAAGGGTTGTTTGGAGTGGTTTGAGCGCGGTGGAGCTAAACCTTGCTCAGGATCGACATTATAACTTGGATAATTATGGGCTTATCGAGGTAATTATCTTGTCCCTCTATTTTGTAATTGGAAATTACATGTTATTAGAATATATAGTTGAAGTATACTATATATAGCTTAGTACTGCGGCAATGTCTTTTGACTTAAGCCTGAAGAATAAAGAAAAGAACTGAACTGTATTTACATAGGACTGTATTGCAGTAGACTTGTGTAGTATTGCTGAGTAGAATTGTACACGTCCGGTTAGACGTGTAAACCCCCCCCTGGTTGGCTTGGTGGCGGCCTCGATAGAGAGGAGATTTCTGCTGTTGCGGGAGGTCTCGCGAATTTTACGTAGAACATGGAAATGCGGTTAGAAGTTAATAGACGTTTGTGGCCTTATAGGTGGAAGTACTGTGAGTAGCGTATTCTACTTGAAGAGTGGAAACGGCTAGCCAGGTTATAGTACTGTGGGGCATTTTGCTTATTGTCGATACTCGTCGCGAGGTATGTGAACCTCTTCCTATCTTTTCTAGCATGATTGTTGTGAACTATGTAGTACGGTAGACGTACATGTGCTAAGTGATTTGGTTGGTTTAAAACATAGGGTGTTATAATAGCTTTATGGGAAGTTAGTTATAACGACCTTATGTAGGTGAAAATGGTTTACTGATGTTAGAAGTTAAGAGACTTGATCTTATAAGATAAGAGACTTAACTTATTTGTTTCAATGTGGATGTTGTGTGAAACCTCATTCGTGAGTAATGGGTACTTGGTTTTTAAAGGGATAATGTTTTACTGATTTCGGAAATCAGAATGTGTATCGACAGACCACTGCAGCGTTAATAAAGGAAATGTATTGAATAATGATGTGTTGTATTAAAACCAGTAGAAACCTCCATCTGCATAGAAGCTAAGATGAGACAAAATGATATTACATTTTCTAGATCATGGCTGCTGTAATAAGATCGTTATAAATAAGAATAAACTACTCACATATATGACATATGTTACTCAATTGTTCTAAAAAGGAATCAAGTGATTAAGTTTGGGAACTATGAAATCATTTGAAAATGAGAAGCTTGAGTAATTGAAACTAGGCAAACTGGAACTTAGGAAAAGAATGTTGTTACTTGATTTTGAAAAGGAATGTGGGTTGGTCATTCTAATACTACGGGTATAGGGTGACTTTTATAAAAGTAATGGATCTCTTTTAAAAGAACTTAACGTATGTAGTACTTTGGGGTTAAAAACCCGGACTTTGGCATAAAATGAAAGTACTTTGAGTTGTGTGAAACTTGCCTATGCTTGTTGTTGTGAAACTTGCCTATGCTTGTGATGATAGCCTTTGTTGTGCAAGTGTGGTATTTACGTATTCTGGCGTCTCGATAGAGGCGGTCGACTTATTGAGAACTTACTTGGGCGTCTTTGGCGGTGATGGAGAATTCCACGGGTATGTTTCCATTTTGATTCTTTGTCTTGTTGTTGATGTCACATGGACATGTCTACCGTCTGAGATTAGGGGCATGCGGCGTGCGGTCGGGTTGATTACGATATATTGTTATTGTGGTTACATGGACATGTCTACACCGAGGTAGAATTCGGGGCATGTGGCCGTGCGGCGGGGTTGATCACCCAGATATTATTGTTGATGTCACGTGGGCGTGCCTACACCGAGGTAGAATTCGGGGCATGTGGCCATGGGGCATTGGTATTATTGTTGCATCATGGACATGTCTACCGTCGCAGAATTAGGGGCACGCGCCGTGATGCGAACATGATTGATGTTGTGGGCGTGAGACCCATAGTTATATTTGAGTGATGACTTGAGGCGTGAGTCCCGATCGACATGATTGCTTTTATGTTGTGAATCGTAGTTTGGTTATCATACATGTCTCTGCTTTATATAGACTAGTATGATTTCATTCTGATATTTTTGATTTCACATACTTGGTACTGTTGTCTTGACCTCCTTGGGGCTGCGTTCAATCTGCGGTAGAGGTACATCGGTCGTGGATCCTCGCTCTTAGGATCTCGATTCAGCGTTTTGGGAAGCTCCGTTTCTCGGAGGCTTATCTTTTGGTATGTGTTCCCGAGTTGTATGTTCTTGTACATTCGGGGTATGGCGGCCCTGTCCGTCATAGTTGTTGTAAATCTTAGAGGTGCATGAATCTTGTTGTGGCGGGGTTGTAAAAGGATTAAAGCTGCGTTTTGAAAGAGTTGTATTTATTTATGTTATTGGAAGGTAACCGTTGGGTTGGCTTTGTTTATGTTCATATATCTTGTTTCTTGTTTAAAGTTTTATTTCCGCTGGTTTTCTCGATGATTGTATCACTAGGGTGCGGGATAAGGCACGATGAACGGGCCGGGCAGTCGTTACAAAAGTGGTATCGAGCGATTAATCCTCGGAAAGTGTCTGCAACCGTGTCTAGTAGAGTCTTGATTATCGATGTGTTGTGCACCACATCTATAATCAGGAGGCTGCAGTACATTTAGGATTGGTTTCCATTCTTCTCATTCCTAGATCGTGCCTTAGAGCTGTTTTGTAAGATGGACCCTCAGCGTGTCTCCTTTTTACGATTATGCCTCGCGCGAGCAACCAGAGCCACGAAGGGCAAGGCGGCGAGAGTCGCTAGTGAGATCTGAGAGTATGCAGCGCAGTCGGGACAGTACGAGGTTGTGCTTGACGGCGGGTTTTGTGACGCCGCCCGGCCCAGCGAGTTTAGAGCGCGGCCGTGGTGATGAGACTCTGATGCACGAGCCTCAGGTCCACGATGCAGGGCGAGAGAGATGGGTTACAAGGAGATGGCCCGATTCTTTGGCGAGTCGTGGCGAATATGAGGATAAATTGGATCACGGCGATTGCGATTCGAGCACCGATGGTTCACCCCGAGCGAATAGTTTGAGGCTACGGGACTTTACGAGTTGTAGCCCGCGAGTTTTATGGGTCGAGGCACGAGGATGATCCGCAGGAGTTCATCCGGCGATTCTACGATCATGCGGGTGATCAAGGCTTGAGACCGAGTGCGTGACCTTTGGTTCGCATCGGCGCGTGATACCGCGATCGATTGGTTTGATTCATGGGAGCTTTCGGGAGAGCATGCACCTCCAGTATGGGATGAGTTTTGGGGCTTTCTCACTCACTTCTTGCCTCGCTTGATTGAGAGGCACGCCGACAATTTTTGATGCTTAGACGAGGCGGGCGTGCGGTTCGGGAGTACAATGTGAGTTCGACTCATTGGCGATGCGTCCAGCGTTGGTAGCTAGTATGGAGGATCGAGTGCACCGATATGTTCTGTGGCTCGATGATTACATGTCGAGGCATGTTCAGAGTAGCTCTTCAGGGCATGGACATTGCGCGTGCAGCTCATGCACTGGGATGTGAGGCACGGAGGGGTCGACGGAATGACCTGGATCAGCAGAAGAGGGCCAGGACGGCAGGGTCCTTTGGTGACTTTCGAGGCGGACCGCCTCAGCAGCATACTAGTTTTGTACCTCCGCCAGTGCAGAGTGGTCCTCCACAACCTTCAGAGTATTCGGGAGCAGTCGTGGCTCGAGGGTTCAGTTTCGAGGAAGTAAGGGTGTTGGCGGATCGGTCACCCTACCTCGGTGTGGTCGATGTGGTAGACCGAATTTCGGGGAGTGTAGTGGTGCCAGGGGAGATTTTTATTTTTGCGGCCAGCAGGGCCATTTTGCGAGGAACTGTCCGACCAAGGGTAGCACGGATGTTACGACTCAGCCTACCGGATCAGTGGCTGGTTCATCGCCTTCTACAGTTATGCGCCCTGCAGGGCAGGCCTATGATTAGAGTGGAGCGGTAGCTTCAGGTATATCCTTAACCCTCTAGAGTTTTGGTATGCTTGTTATGATGGTCTCATTATTATGTGCTATGTACGAATAGCGTTGTGTTAATTGTGAGTTAGAAAACATGCTTAGTTGGGAGGATACGTGTGGGGGCATGGTAAATGTGAACCTTAGACTATGTCACGATCGAGACCTTAGGGTAAGGTCGTCTTGAGATTAATGATTTATTTTATGTTTGACCCTTATCAGAGTAGTAGTATAAGTGGGATTTATTTGTGTGATAAGTCCGTGGGTAGTGTGAGATGGAAGTGGTAGCTTTCATGATGTGAATTAGTAAGATTGTTCCGGATCGGGGAACAAGAGTTTGGCGCGGTTGGGGGTCGGGTTGAGGACCATTTGCGGGTCAACCCGTAACCCGGTTTGGGGTGGGTCAGTTGGGTGGTCACTTTGGTGGTAGTCACGAGGATGCTAGGCCCCGTTTAGGTGACCATCGTATGAGTTCGTGGACGCGTTCGACTGAGCGGTTCGTAAAGGCGGGAGTGGCCTTAAAGAAGTTTGAGGTTAGTAAGATGACCAAGTTTGGAGGTAGTGACTCGGAGATTTTTGGAGCGGAGTAATGATGAAGTATGGTACGTCTTGGGAGAGTTCAAGTGTTCGAAAGGCACGCCGAGTAAGAAAAGAAGAGGGCGTGTGTTATTTGCATTGGCGGTGTGGCGTTGGCAACTTGTTAGAGGAACTTCATCGATATCCGTCTTGAGAAGGAACATTCGGGACGAATGTTTCTAAGGAGGGGAGAATGTTATACCCCGTAGTTGCAGGGTATGTATGTGAGGACGTACGTACGAGAGTACGGCAGAAATTTTGAAAAAGAAAGAAAGATGTGAGTTTTCGACGGAAAAGTTTCCGGTAATTTGTGAAGAAAAAGGTTCGTTAATGAGAATTGGGTTCCCAGATTTGGAATTTGGGCTTCTTAGATTATATTAGAATTATGGAATTTTATTTTCGGAAATGGTCACGTGGGGCCCACGGGAGAAATTTACGGTTTTGTGGGGCCCGCTTTGTTTTTGAGATTTCCGGTATTTTGGATATTTTCGGAAGACCAAATATTCTGGGCGAATCGGGCGACACGTGTCACCCCATGTGGCACCCTGGCGATTTTACCTTTGTGCACAACACGGTTGAGTCGTTTTCGAAACGCTTTCGCGTAACTGCGAAGGAAAATACGGCTATGTCGTTTTGTATTTTTGCGGATTTTTCCGAGCGACGGAACATTTTGGACCAACGAGAGGGCGGCACTTGGCACCCCCTCATTGGTGGGCAAGGTGGGCGGCACATGGGACGATTGGGAGATAAGGTTGGGCAAGATATTTGTGTAGATATTTGTGAGGGTTTTAAGGAGTAGGGCCTAGGGTGCACTTGGCTTGATCTTGGCCTTACACTTGCCTTGCACATGGCTTGATCTTGGCCATTGGTTGGCTTTTGGTTTTGCTATAAATACCCCCCTTGGCTTGAAGACTTCATTCATCCAAAAATGTTCCAAGTCTTGCTATCCTTCCCCTCTCCTCTTGTTTGACTCTCGTCCAAGAGCCCCCTCCTAGTAAAGGCCCTTGGCAGAAACCCTCCCCTTTGAGTGGCCTCTGTGGCGAGCCTCCCCTTTGAGGTGCTAGCGTGGGGTACCCCTAGCCTAGTTGTTTTCGTATAATACCCTCCTTGTGGTATTGAAATACTTCTCCTAGTATTGTTATAATGCCCAAAATACCTTAGCCTTTACCTTGTTGTATTCCAAAAGTTACCTCTATACGTAGAGCCCGGAAATACTACCTTTTGTCCTTTTTAGTCTCAAACCGAAACCCTAAGGAAATCTTCATAGTTGGTCAAGTATTTGAGCAGAAGTTGGTTAGAACTTCTAAGGGTTGTTTGGAGTGGTTTGAGCGCGCAGTGGAGCTAAACCTTGCTCAGGATCGACATTATAACTTGGATAATTATGGGCTTATCGAGGTAATTATCTTGTCCCTCTATTTTGTAATTGGAAATTACATGTTATTAGAATATATAGTTGAAGTATACTATATATAGCTTAGTACTGCGGCAATGTCTTTTGACTTAAGCCTGAAGAATAAAGAAAAGAACTGAACTGTATTTACATAGGACTGTATTGCAGTAGACTTGTGTAGTATTGCTGAGTAGAATTGTACACGTCCGGTTAGACGTGTAAACCCCCCCCTGGTTGGCTTGGTAGCCGGCCTCGATAGAGGAGGAGATTTACGCTGTTGCGGGGGGGGGAGGTGCTGCCGAATTTTCTGTAGAACATGGAACCGTACGGTTAGAAGTTAATAGACGTTTGTGGCCTTATAGGTGGAAGTACTGCGAGTAGCGTATTCTACTTGAAGAGTGGAAACGGCTAGCCAGGTTACAGTACTGTGGGGCATTTTGCTTATTGTCGATACTCGTCGCGAGGTATGTGAACCTCTTCCTATCTTTTCTAGCATGATTGTTGTGAACTATGTAGTACGGTAGACGTACATGTGCTAAGTGATTTGGTTGGTTTAAAACATAGGGTGTTATAATAGCTTTATGGGAAGTTAGTTATAACGACCTTATGTAGGTGAAAATGGTTTACTGATGTTAGAAGTTAAGAGACTTGATCTTATAAGATAAGAGACTTAACTTATTTGTTTTAATGTGGATGTTGTGTGAAACCTCATTCGTGAGTAATGAGTACTTGGTTTTTAAAGGGATAATGTTTCTTGATTTGAAATCGAGAATGTGTATCGACAGACCACTGCAGCGTTAATAAAGGAAATGTATTGAATAATGATGTGTTGTATTAAAACCAGTAGAAACCTCCATCTGCATAGAAGCTAAGATGAGACAAAATGATATTACATTTTCTAGATCATGGCTGCTGTAATAAGATCGTTATAAATAAGAATAAACTACTCACATATATGACATATGTTACTCAATTGTTCTAAAAAAGGAATCAAGTGATTAAGTTTGGGAACTATGAAATCATTTGAAAATGAGAAGCTTGAGTAATTGAAACTAGGCAAACTGGAACTTAGGAAAAGAATGTTGTTACTTGATTTTGAAAAGGAATGTGGGTTGGTCATTCTAATACTACGGGTATAGGGTGACTTTTATAAAAGTAATGGATCTCTTTTAAAAGAACTTAACGTATGTAGTACTTTGGGGTTAAAACCCGACTTTGGCATAAAATGAAAGTACTTTGAGTTGTGTGAAACTTGCCTATGCTTGTTGTTGTGAAACTTGCCTATGCTTGTGATGATAGCCTTTGTTGTGCAAGTGTGGTATTTACGTGTTACCGCGTCTCGATAGAGGCGGTCGACTTGTCGAGAACTTACTTGGGCGTCTTTGGCGGTGATGGAGAATTCCACGGGTATGTTTCCATTTTGATTCTCGTCTTGTTGTTGATGTCACATGGACATGTCTACACCGACGCAGATTCCGGGGCACGCGGCATGCGCGGTCGGGTTGATTACCCGATATATTGTTATTGTGGTTACATGGACATGTCTACACCGAGGTAGAATTCGGGGCATGTGGCGTGCGGCGTGGTTGATCACCCAGTATATTATTGTTGATGTCACATGGACGTGCCTACACCGAGGTAGAATTCGGGCATGTGGCCGTGGGGCATTGGTATTATTGTTGCATCATGGACATGTCTACCGATGCAGAATTCGGGGCACGCGGCCATGATGCGAACATGATTGATGTTGTGGGCGTGAGACCCATAGTTATATTTGAGTGATGACTTGAGGCGTGAGTCCTCGATCGACATGATCGCTTTTATGTTGTGATCGTAGTTTGGTTATCATACATGTCTCTGCTTTATATAGACTAGTATGATTTCATTCTGATATTTCTGATTTCACATACTTGGTACTGTTATCTTGACCTCCTGGGGCTGCGTTCATGCCGCGGTAGAGGTACATCGGCCGTGGATCCTCGCTCTTAGGATCTCGATTCAGCGTTTTGGGAAGCTCCGTTTCTCGGAGGCTTATCTTTTGGTATGTGTTCCCTGAGTTGTAGGTTCTTGTACATTCAGGGGTATGGCGGGCCCCTGTCCCGTCATAGTTGTTGTAAATCTTAGAGGTCTGTAGTACTGTTGTGGGCAGGGTTGTAAAAAGGATTAAACTGTTCGTTTTGAAAGAGTTGTATTTATTTATGTTATGGAAGGTAACCGTTGGGTTGGCCTGTTTTATGTTCATATATCTTGTTTCTTGTTTAAAGTTTTATTTCATTGGTTTTCTCGATGATTGTATCACTAGGGTGCGGGATAAGGCACGATGCGGGCCGGGCGTCGTTACAAGCACACTGGCCATTATTCCAAAGACACATAGGCAATTCTCAATTAACAAGCCAAAGTACTTATCAAGGCACACTTAGACAAATCCTCAATTTATCAAGCCAAAGTACTAATCAAGGCATACATAGAATAATTCTCTTTTAACAAACCAAAGTACTTATCAAGGCACACTTAGACAAATCC